>CM062927.1:83780000-88580000 GCA_031878705.1 Tapirus indicus
TGCTCCTCTATGATGACTTTTTTCACTTGCTCTATTTTATTAGCTTGTCATAAGGATTTAAATAGATCATCTACTAAACTTTTGAGCCTAGTGCCTGACACATAGTAGGACCATAATAATCATCACTTGTTATGACATTTTAGAGTAGAAACTGCTATTATATTTAGTACCTCAGTCTTATCAGTAAAATGAATACAACTACAATACCAATGATAAAAATTATAAGATTATGTCCTTTTGAATTTATGTGAGGAAATATGACAGATTACTATGAGACAGTGGTCCATAACCTGGAGAGAATTATGCAAATGTTGGTAATTATTTAAATGTTTAATATATTTATTGCATTAACAATCATTTTTTTCATATTTCTAAACATCTATCATCATGCATTTGGATGACTGAGTGTATCGTGGTAATAGATTTTAGGCCATACTCATGTTAACATGTCACCACACTCTTCCGTGCTCCTGTTCCATTCCTTTCTCATTATCTAATTGCTAGACACGTGTCTGGTTCTATCTGTTTCCTAGGAGGAAACTTTGAGGTTTCTCAGCCGGTGTGTGATGTCATGGTTTGGAGTTGTCTGTTGCCATGGATACTGTTTCAGCTACTTGCCCACAGGAGGGAGCCCTCTACCTGTTAAAAGGTAGGCTGGCAGCAGCAATGTTTTTGTTCTGGAAGAAGACAGTGGAGAAGAGATCAATTAGCAACAGAAACATAAGATGGTTTATTCTTCAGTGTGTGTCTCTTGCTCGTGTAAGTATGGCATTTGGCACGTTCTCTAGACTTAAATAAGGAACACAATAGATAATTACTTATGACACAACATGAGAGGCATCTAAAATGCACTGAACAAATATTTCTTCTCATTTCCTTTTAGCAGCCCCATCTCTTTACATTGAAATCTCGACACGAGATACCTAACGTGAATTTGATTCAAACAGACATCAGCGGGGATAGTTCTGATCGGAGAGAAAAAAAAATCAAAATGACTTGTTCTGAAAGAAGACAAGATCTAAATCGGGCAAAGCCGAGTTCCCTAGATAATTGTGGGTTTTTGTAAGATCTGCTTAGAAGGGTAGAGTCCTTAAAACAAAGGAAATTTCAAGAAAATCTTTCCACAATCACAATTTTCTTTTGAGGCCATTATGCCAAGGTGAAAATAATTTCATTCAGGGCTAAAGAATGATTTCTAATCCAGGAGACCTGAATTTTTTTTTATCTATCCAACACTGTTCGCCTCATAGAAACACCAAGCTAGCTCTGAGAACTTGAGCTTCCTGAATATAGGATGGATCCCATGGCCTTCTTGAGCAGTAATTTCTGCTCACTCATCTACCCCTCATGAATAAGACTGGCCTCATTGCAGGTTTATGGCCTAGAATTTTTTTCCCTGGCTACACACCTTCAATTACCGGCTGATTACAATTTACACTAGTAGAAAATACTAAGTTATGGTTATACCTAAAATAGCCACCATGCATATGCTATCTCTTCTAGGCAAAAATAGAAAAAAAAAGTGTCAAAAATCCTAAAGAAAGTGTTTTAGGTCAAATATGAAGAAGAGAGCACTCAGTAGTCAAAGTTGGTGGGCGAAGAAGCACAGTTCTTTCAAAAAATATGAAGCCTAGGGGCTGGCCCCATGGCCTAGTGGTTAAGTTCTGTGCGCTCTGCTTCAGCAGCCTCGGTTTGGTTCCTGGGTGTGGACCTACACCACTCATGAGCGACCACGTTGTGGCGATGACCCACATACAAAATAGAGGAAGACTGGCAACAGATGTTAGCTCAGGGCCAACCTTCCTCTGCAAACAAACAAACAAACAAACAAAAATGAAACCTAATGCTCTATACAGTGGTCCTCTTTTGTCCACAGGTGATATGTTCCAAGACCCCCCAGTGGACGCCTGAAACTGTGGATAGTACCTAACCCTGTATATACTATGTTTTTTCTTATACATACTTATGATAAAGTTTACTTTATAAATTAGGCACAGTAAGAGATTAACAATAACAACTAACAATAAAATAGAACAATTATAACAATATACTGTAATAAGAATTACCATAGATCTTAGCAACCTCAGCATACGATTGTTTTTCTCTCCTTATTACCTTGAGAACTTTCACCTTTTCACTTAGAAAGTAAAATCAGGGTTCCTTGAACCCAAGTGCTGAGATGCCATGACAGTTGATCTGACAACGGCGACAGCTACTAAGTGACTAAATGGCAGATAGCGTCTACAGCGAGGATCCGCTGGACAAAGGGATGATTCATTTCCCGCGTGAGACAGAGCTGGATGGTGGGAGATTTCATCACACTACTCAGAACAGCCACAATTTAAAACTTATGAATTGTTTATTTCTGTAATTTTCCATTTAATATTTTTGGACGGCAGTTGATTGTGGGTAACTGAAACTGTGCAAAGGGAAAACCACAGATAAAGGGGACTACTGTATTTTTTAAGGAACAAGATAATCTATCTGTCCGAATGAAAATAGGGAAGCAAGTGAAACTACATTTCATGTTATGTTTTCATAGCTCTAACCACAAATGCTAATTTATCATAAAGAATATTAATTAAAATCAAAAGATTAGATTATACTCACGTAAATCTAAGTGTCATTATTGGAAAAGTTACTGTAGCTTTTTTGGATGATCGAGATTTAAGATGACAGACTTCTTTACCAATACTATATTGAGTACCAAATTTAACTATAGAACATATACCAAGTATAAGCAAAAGGGACCCTAATGTATAATTTCCAATATAAACAGAGCAAACAAGTAAATTTGATGGACTGTCTGCTTTGTTCGTTTTTATTTTTACTCATTTTCCCTTCAGCAAGGTTCTCAACCTTCACATTTCATGTCTAGGGACTCCAATTTCAAAATGCTTCATTTTTGTCTATGTCGATGCTGGAAATCTCTTGTATTTGAGTGTCTGAAAGTAATTTAAGGGCCGGAAACTAATCTTGGAGGCCAAATTCCTCAAAGAAGATTTTAAAAAGAAGAGATTCCTATTACAAAAGAAAAAAGTCATTTTCTATTATACTAGCAGGGATTAAGGGAAGAATTCCTTCATAAAGGCAAAATCATTGTGGCTTTTGCCACTGCTTCCCAGATTTAAAGCTCTTATCTGTACTATAACTCAATGCAAGATTCTCAGATTGATTTTTTTTACATCTCATTTGATGCTGGCAGTCAGAGAAAAGTAGAAATTTAAAAAATAACAATTACAGCATAAATTTACATAACAAAATCAGTTTTGTCCAAAGTAATGCAACAAAAGAACTACGTAGCTAAGATCTGCATGGAGTGACCTAAGGAAGAAAAGTGTGCTCCATTTGTAGCTGAGTTTTTTTTGGGGGAGAGTGGTGGAGTGCGGACACATGGGAGTTCATTAAAATCTCCTAATACCTTCCAAAAACATGCTAATCACGGACAGTGGGTGGATCCTAAAACACTTCATTTCAAATGCTATACATGAGCCATCAAAGAAGAAAACCAAAAACAAACATAAAAACCAAGTTATCTGAAGAAAAATAGCCACTATATAACCCGCCTACATCTCTGCATTAAAGAACAAAAATACCACCAGCCCCGTGCCAACAAAAACTAATAACATTTGGAGATTTAACAAGGAAAGCTGTTTCAAAATCCTCCCTAAATGTTATAGTTTTACCTGAGCACACCATCAGTCCACTGCTAAGAGGTGATTGAGCTGGCTGCATCTCCACATACAATACCTATGAACCCAGTCTTGTTTTGGGGAAAAAAAAAATATATATATATATATATACACACACACATATTTTATATGTATATACATACATGCATATATATATATCAATCCTTGTTTAATCTGTAACTATTTAATCTTATTTTTATTAGAACCTATTTAAATTATTTAGATTTGCTAGATAATATCTGTGACTTTAAACTACTTAAAACTGACTTTGATCTACTTGTTTAACGTTAGAGTAAAAGATAGTTTTAATAGTTTTTTTGTCTGATAGTTCATCCAAACTGCCAAAAATATTTTTTAAGCATAAAAAAATGAAACAGTCACTTACAACTTCTGGGCTTTGGACAGTGAGTTGGTCTTTTTGTCCTGTTCTACACTAATCAGCGATTACACATTTGGCTTTTGAAAACTAGAGTGGGAATCTAAATTACAGCTGGTTTTCTCACTTGACTTCTCTTACTTTGCTTTCAGGCTGTAGAAAGATAATTACTTATTTACATCAAAATCCTTTTGCTGAAGGTGATTCTAAAAACAAGTCTGTTTACTTTTTTTTACAAGGTGAAATGATCCAGATTTGTTGGCCTGATGTATAAAAATGCTAAATGAGTGAAGTCCCTGTAAAGTCTCTGTAGTCTTCCCAACATATCTGTAATGATCCAAAAGACTGGCCTAAATGAAGGAACTTGACATAAAAAAATAGTGACTTTTCATTGTAAGACAGTCCAAAGTTTCCACTTATTAAAAAAAGTATCACAAATCTTTCTTCCTCAGAGGTGTAATTGTTGCACGCCTATTCGTGGGAGCTTTATGTTGGGAATAATTTTCCATATCTGCATGTTTGCTGACCTCCCACGTTTACTACTTTCTTTCCACTTAGCCGTATTTCATGGTATGCGTGTGTATGTCGGGGGTGTTCCATACTCCGAACCTTGTTACTTGTTCTTAGTTGTGAACCCTTCATTGTGGTACTCCTTTCTCACCACCTTTGCTTTGGACTATGGTATAAGTTTCTGCAGCCCTCCTTCTTCCTGGACAGTCCTCACACACATCTTGGCATCAAGTCCTCTTCAGTGCATCCTCCACCCAATCCCATGCTCTGCCTGACTCGATAGTACAATCTGAACATGACCCCAACTCCATCTCTTTGCCAAACTTTGATGTTGTACAATAAGAACACTAACTTTCATTTATAGGTACAGTATGATTCAGCAAGTTTCTAATTGTAGCCCATTTAATCGTTGCATTCTGGAAGATATGTCATTTTTTTCCATAAAGTTATTTTAGAAGCAATTAACCCACCTTTATGGATCCCCTAGACCCTATGTGCACATCAGCCATAGTTGCTGTTGCATGTTAGTCCATGGATTTGCTTATATTTGTCTTTCTTGCTGCTCTAGCCTATAAGCTCTTTGAGAACTACAATTATTTGTTTTTATATGCCCATTAGCTAGATCTATACTAGGCATATAGTAGACTCTTAATAAATATTTATTGAATGAATAAATCCTCACAACAACCCGGGTAATGGAGGTATCATCAGCACATTTTAAATTAAGAAACTCATAAATGGGAAATGTTAAGTAACTCTTCCCCGTTCTCATCGTAGATAAAGAATGGAAGAGAGATTCAAACCTCAGTGAAGTCTGACCCTAACACTTGCTCTATTTAGCTTCTTGTTAGATCCTGTATGACTTCAGATTCTGTTTTCATTATTCACAGAATTGGGTTTATACTGTCAGTGTTTTCATTTATTCCACTTTTATCCCACATACAACATCAAAATAGAAAATAATAATCTTTTAATTAAATGAGAAAAACTTAACTGCATGGGAATGATTTGTTTTGGATTTTCTGAATGAAGAGGATTATTATTTCAATGAGCTCAAACTAGACAAGTGATGGTAAATACTGAGAATGATAAATTAGAAAAAGAGATGTGCAACACGTTTAAAATCAGTTCATGATCCTAATCACATTACTATTGAAAAGAGGAGAAAATGATGTTGAAATTAGCCTGGTAGCCAAGATTACTTTTCCTAGGAGAAATATTCCTAAGGCATTTGCTGTGACTGTGAATCTGTTGTTTTGCTTTGTTTTTATTTCTGTTCCTTTTCCCAGTCCTTGAAAACGTGGCTATCAGGAAATTTTATTACAATTTACTCAGTTTAGCTGGTCTTCATTAAAAGCTAATTGGCCCATGTAATCTACTTTGTATGTTTCTGTACCATTTGCTGAATTGTATCTCTCAAAATAACATTTTTAATATCTTTATCAATAATAACCACAAGTCAACTTGTAAACTTAATAAAAAAACAGTCAATGTTCATGTCCCCAAGCATTCATGAAAATAAGGAAAAATAACTCCCTGGGGAATTTCATATTGAGAGGAATTTTGTCCGTTATTTTATGGATAGTGGTAAGGGGTGGCAAGCTAGTTTGAAACAAACTGAAGAGGATACTGACGCACAACATTGTACTTTGGGAAATGTTTTTGGTTCAAGCCTTCTTTTTATAAGCTCATAAAGCTTCTTTCACAAGATCTTTACCACTGTAACTGCCTTATGTGGACGCAGTATTTTAGAGAATATTGAGAATGTTGTAGAAAATGCTTAGTGGTAAAAACGCTGAGAGCAAAATGAAGTTTTGATCCCAATCAGAGAAAATCGTATAGAAGATTTTTTTCATCATAATATAATCATTGAGCTCTAAAAAAATGAATTTCTTTCTTTCTTTCCCTATTTCCTTCCTTCACCCTTTCCCTCACTTCCCATCTCCTCTACTTCTCCACAGATAATAAATAGTTAGGAGATAGAGGTAAAATTCACTAAATGCCTACAGAACTTTGTATATTTTTCTGAAATCCCTAAGCCGAGAAGAAAAACTGTGAGTCACTGAATGTGTGCATGAAAAGTAAGTGGATGGAGGAAGAAAGTGAAAACGAGCAGAAAAGAGAAGAAATTCCATTATATCAAGAGGAAAAGAAAATAGGTGGTAGATACAGGTTTAAAAATGCTAGTTTCAGGGCCAGCTGAGTGGGGCAGTGGTTAAGTTCAGCATGCTCCACTTTGGTGGCCTGGGTTTGCAGGTTCAGATCCTGGGCATGGACCTACACCACTCGTCAGCCATGCTGTGGTGGCAACATATAAAATAGAGGAAGACGGGTACAGGTGTTAGCTCAGGGCAAACCTTTCTCAGCCAAAAGAAAGAAAGCTGGTTTCCTTAAATATTGATTTTACTGTGGACACATTCAGTTATAAACACTGCTTTCATGATACATAACAAACTTCTCATGCTGTACAATTTTCACACTGAAAATGTTTTCCGGATGTATTGAAAATATTTTTCGAATATTGTGATGGACTTTTACCTTAAAATAAGTATATAGCTGCTTAGTTGCTCATCTCCTAATTTTTAATTTTTGAGGAACAAATTCTGCTATTTTCTTTTAAAAAAAGAAACCTATGGGCTCAAATAAAAAAGAATTTGGGGGTTCCTTTCAGTTACCCTGGGGTGATGTTTCCTTCCATGAAAAATTTACGGAGTCTTTCAGTAGATTCTTTTATCATTTTCCTGCTTTCTAAACAGTTCAGCAGGCATGGAATCATCTGCCATCTCTACTTGCAAAGAAAAGAGTTACTTGAAATTTACGATCTATTTTTGTCCACTTTTCAGTATTTTAAATAGCCTTACAAGGAACACATTTAAATCTATATTTGAATCTAAATCAGATGTCTCTACAATGGAAATTATATGTGGACTTGAGTATGTAGGTTAAGCTATATTAGCAGAAACCAGCCAGATCTGCATTGTGCCACGGTAGCGCGGGTGCAGCCGCCCATCTTTACATTAGTGTGTATATTCTGTCCGAATGCAAATAAAAGCATGCCTGAAGAGCTTAAAATAAACTCAAAAAAATAAAACAAAATTAGTAACTTCTAATATATCTAGCTTACAAACTCTGTTTACCTGTTTAAAATGATTTAAATGTATTTACTTTCAAAAGGAATAACATTTTAAGTACCTCGTCTTTTCTCCCTTAAGTTCAGGCTGTCTGTGTGTTTGACTTGACATTGAATCAAATTTTTCTCAGTATTGCAAGTAAATCCCACATTTAAATCTGAAGGTAGCTTAGTCCACTTGAATACGATAATTTTTAAAAAATAAGCTTAATTTTGTCAGAGCAGTTTTAGTTTTACAGAAAAATTGAGCAGAAGTTGCGAAGAATTCCCTTAGTCCTCTTCCTCCCACGATTTCTCCCATTACTAAAATCTGACATTAGTGTTATGCATTTGTTACAATGTAATGCAAACTGATGAGCCGATATCGATACATCATTATTAACTGGCTGTGCAGCTATGTTGGTGCACTTACTGGAGTCCCACATTTCTCTCAAGCTCTTGTAGTTTTTGTTCATTCTTTTTTCTTTCTGTTTTTCAGATTGCGCAATCTCTGTCAATCGGTCTTCCTATAGTTACTTCTTTCTTCTGTTACTTCAAAACTGTTCTTGAGCTCCTCTAGTGAATTTTTCACTCCAGTTCTTACACTTTTCCACTCCAGAATTTCCATTTGGTTCTGTTCTATGACTTCTATCTCTTTATTGATAGTCTTAAGGATGAGACATTGGCATCACACCTTCCTTTACTTCCTTAAGCATGGTTTCCTGTAGTTCTTCGAATGCATTTGTAGCGGCTCCCTTGAAGTCTTGTCTGTTAAATGCAGCATCTGTACCCTCACACAGGCAGTGCTGGTGCCTATTTTTCTGATGTATGTATCACACTGCCCTTTCTTTTTTTTTTTCTTTTTTTTTGGTGAGGAAGACCAGCCCTGAGCTAACATCCGTTGCTAATCCTCCTCCTTTTGCTGAGGAAGACTGGCCCTGGGCTAACATCCGTGCCCATCTTCCTCTACTTTATATGGGACGCCGCCCCGGCATGGCTGACAGGCAGTGCGTCGGCGGGCGCTCGGGATCCGAACCGGCGAACCCTGGGCTGCCAAGCGCGGACTAAACCGCTGCGCCACCGGGCCGGCCCCTCACACTGCCCTTTCTTATTGCATGGCTCATATTTTCTGTTAAAACTGGATGTTTTATTTCATTTAGAGCTTGCTTGCCGTTGTTTCCTCTTTTGTTGCTGACTGGTGGGACTATCTCAGTGAAATCATCCGCCACAGCCAATGGTGTGAAGCCTCTGATGTTGCTCCTCAGTGGGCACAGCCTTTGGCAGGTACACAGTCACCAGGGACGGCAATGATTTTAGCAGGATTCTCCTTGTCTCACTCTCTGATCACACTCACAGTTAGGGTCCACCAATTGCCTGCTGATTGCTCTATTCTTTTTGACAATACCTTGGACATAAATTGCTCCACAGTCTGATCCAATTAAATTTGGTCTCCTTTGCAGGGGGGGTTTTTTGAGCATAGTGTTTAAGGTGTGTTCTGAACCCAGGAGGGCTCTTCTTAGCTATTAGTTTGCCTGGTTCTCTCATCTAAACTAGCAGGCCTGTGGTTTACCTTTTTTGTTCTCATAAAGCTACTAGCCTCCTCTTAATTGCATACTGCCAACACCCCCCACCCTTTTTATTGAAAATAGCTATAGGTTTGAACTTCCCTAAGACTCTGTTTCAAATATAATCCGTTCCTCTAAATTAGACCTCAGGGCTTGTTCTACTTAAGGCTTGCATCACCCTCTAGGAAACATCCCTGAGCCATGGGTCTGGAGCTAGAGGTAGGAGGAGTGGCTCACTTCTGTAGGTGACACCCCTGCTTCAGGGGCATGGTACTGGGCAGGAGCAGTAGCTTCTGGTCTTCTTGGCTTGCTGCCCTCAATGTGGAATCTCTTCCTTACAAACAAGCTGGGGCAAGGGTGATCAGGCTATAGTATTCTCAGCATGACACACCTGACACAAAGACTGTGCTCTGTGACTGGAAGCAGAATGCAAGGGGAGTCCCTCACCTCCCACATGCACTCATCTGGTGTTTAGCCTCTGTAGGGATGAGAACTTCCAGCAGACTGCCCCTCCTGGGAAGATTCCATAGCCTCTGACTAGAGAACAAGGTAGCCCTGTGTTCTTGGCTTCTTCTGCCTGGAGGAGAGTTTCTGTCACACTGTGTGTGGAAGGGGGAGAGAGGGAGACAGTTGCGATTCAAATGCTCCTGTCTCTTGCTATTCTTTCTGAATTTTAGTAGATTTTCTTGAGTAAATGTTTCTCCACTGCTGTTACAGCCAAACAAACTTTTTAAATACTTTTCACCAATTATGCTTACTTTTCTGGAGAAAGGTCCATAAAGCTTCTCATGCCCCATTCCAGAAGAGGAATTCTACAGCTCATGTAATTTAAGTGTTCCAAATGAAAGGTAGTTTGTAAATCGTTATATGTTACTTATAATAAAATGGAGCCCAAGTATGCTTAATAATTGTCTCAATCTAAAACTAGTGAAAGAGCAAGAACTATAATCCAAGCTGTTAATCCTCCAATGTTTTTCCTTCACTACATGCTGTTTAAAACGTGAAATTATACAAAATCATTCCATTAAAAAATTAGATATTTTACGGGAAGATTTTACTGTTATTGACTATAATAAAGAGTTTTCATTTAGCGACTGACAGAAACAGATTCAAATATAGACTACCTAGTTTAAATATTAATAGGTACATAATCTGATTATTGAATACACTAATCCTCTACATAATATTCTCTCATTTCTATTATTTTTTTTATAATTGCTTTGTTGTTTTGTTGTTGCTGTTTTTAATAAGAGAGTAATTCTAATTCTGTTATTCCATGGAGAAGCACATGAATTACTTCTTTCTACTGGAACTTCTATTCAGTTTTATGTTCACCTCGCTCATGGAGTATAAACTTAAATGTCAGTCTTCCTAAAGAAAAGGAGGTCTCATTTTGAGCCTAAGTTTTGTTCACTCTGAGTGTTGAAAAAATTGGAACTATTAGATGACCAGAGACCACGCACAGTGGATTTAATTTTATTTTCACAATTAATAGAGAATCATCCCAGAGGAATTTAAAGGGGGAAATGGTGTACAGATCCTGGTTCAAGAATAATGAGCTAGAAGTACAGTGTGATTCTGATATAGAACAATGTTACTAATTTCCCTTAGACCTCTGACCCCAACCTTGTGGACTTTTATCAGATGCATGGAGTGAGAGGATGAATAAGAGTTAGGAAGAACAATACAAACAATCTCTCTGTGATGCCTGCTGACAACATGGCGGCAGCATTACTAGCGACGTCAGCACTCCTGGTCTTAGACATTCAGTAGCAGAATGGGTAACAACAACGATTTTACTCAGGTTCGAGTTGTGACAACAGAGCTTTGTGCTAATTAGCCAACAGCTAATACGGATATACCTACAGCAGGTTAGAGAAGGAGAGGGAAAGCTATCAGATGATCTTCAGTATCCAAGGAATTCGGTGGTTGCTCCAAGCTTCTGAGGAGAAATGGAATTTCTAAAGGATAGGTAAGGCAAACAACTGAAACACTCTTTTCTAGCTATTATTGTACCCTTGTTTTACTTCCTGATTTGTGCAGTATGAGAAACATTTAAAAATAGTTTTATGTTTTACTACTCCAGTATATCTTCTTTCATTTACCAAACTCCCATTAAAAAAAAATGAAAGCTAAGCTAATAACATGAAGGTGTTTTTGTTTGCTTAAAACAGCAATAAAATTTTTCTCATATGTAGAAAATGGAGGTCCATTGGGCCATATATTGTATCCATTATAACAAGAATACAAACAGGATACAAGTAAAAATACATCATTTGACTGACTTTAAATCATATTCTGAAGATTAACAAAGATATTACTGTTGCTTTATGAGAGTTCTTTGCTCTTCAACCTTGCCACCATAGGATTGATGTTTTCATTTAAAATTACAAAGCTTCCCTCCTCACATACATCAAAAGCAACATTCAACACCATTATCATGAATCCTATCACCATGCGCAGTCATTTTGTATTCTCTCAGCGTGATAGGAACCTAAACATAGGGTCACTAAATGAAAGATAGTATGACAGACTGTGTTGTTTTAGATTTTATATTTTCCCTAAGAATATAATAAAATAAATTACTAAATGGTTAGCAGAAAAAAAGTTGTAACAATGGATCACCACCATTTTGTCAGTTGATATCCATGACAGACTTTTAAGAGACTATCTAAAATTTAGATTTGAAATAACTCCCACACCCCATTTTAATAATGTGCAAAATGTGGCAGGAGGGAAGGAATATACTTGCTGCTTAAAAAAAATACATAGAATTCCTACTAGGGAGGTTCAAATTCATTATATTCTTAGAGAATCATGTTTGCTAAACATAAAGGTTAGGAAAAAAAAAACCAAACACTCTTCAAAGTTTATGCTTTGCTAACGCAAGGGAGGAATAAAATTGAACACAAGTTTGCTCTCATTTTGAGTACTATTTATTGTTCCAATAATTGTCTAACATGACTTTGAAAAAGCATCTCTAAAACCAAAAAACATTTCTGCATCACAAGAAGAATGCATTTAAACATTTAATCTAAAGAAAATTATCACTGGGGATAAAACTTAACTTCCGTACTACCTGGCAGGAAATACAAAAAGTGAAAAAAAATCTATACTAAAATTTCATTCATGAATAAAAAGCTGCTGATCAAGATAGTTTGTCAAATTCTTATTTGCACTAAATTCTTAGCTAATTTATTTCATAATGTCCATATTATATCTTTCATAGCAATTTTACATAAAATAAAGAATGGGGGGGCCGGCCCAGTGGCATAGCAGTTAAGTTCGCACACTCCACTTCGGCGGCCCCGGGTTTGCCGGTTCAGATACTGGGCGCAGACCAACGCACCGCTCATCAAGCCATGCTGAGGCAGCGTCCCACATACAGCAACTAAAAGGGTGCACAACTACTACATACAACTATCTACTGGGGCTTTGGGGAGAAAAAAAGCAAAAAAGGAGAAAGATTGGCAACAGATGTTAGCTCAAGGCCAATCTTCCCAAAAATAAATAAGAAAAAAAGAATGGTTTCCATGTGGTCTTTATTTTCTTATTTTTTATCTGAATCCCAAAGTTAAAGTTCGTCATGTCAACTCATGGTTGATGGAACCTATTTCTAGGAGGTACAAAAATGTATTTGAGGCATATACTTTCTCATTCTCCATTCCCAGGGTAGAGAATGAATCTAGGGTAAATGATGAATCTGACATTATAAAATTTAGATAATTAGGATTTTCAATGATTAATATATCTTTTCAGGACAAAATATTCTTTATACCAACTGCCTCAGTGAACTTTTTTAGGGTCAAGTTATGAAAAAATTAGAAACCAACATGTTTGGTAATGGCCTGAAGTAGAAATTGATTGAAAGCAGACCCACATGTTTAGAATATCCCTGGTATTTTATTTGAATAATTTCAATCTTTGGCTCCTAACTTTGCAGGGAGTGCCAACACTTTTCTACACGAACAGCTTTAGTTCTTCTCCAATGCTCCAATATGTACGTAGTTGAACTAACCAAATTGTGAATTACATAGCAGAGATGAGATTAATCTGTTTGGAAAGATTTTAAGGAATGTAGCCTCCCATTGATTGCTTAGAATTACCACTTAATGATTGACTTTGGGCAGGAGTATATCGTATTGCACCACTAGAGTGAATATCTTAGTTTGGATTCCCCTAAAATAGATCCTGAAACAAGAGCTTAGGTGCAGGTGTGAGGAAATGTGACGAACCGACGAAGGAAAGAAAGCCAACACAGTGGTGCATTATCAAGGTCGTTGCCGTAGGCTTTGACTCTAAATTCCCCCGGAACATTTGAAGAGTCAGAATGGTCCATCTGAAATAAGAGAGGATGGAGTCCTGAACCAAAGCCTCTGTTTCGCATTGTTGTTGGAGCACCTTCCAGGGACGACATCGCCCCTGTATTTCTGAGCTGCTCCTGTGGCCAAACCAAGCCGGTTTTTGCTAGGGTAGAATGCTGGAAGGTGCAATGAGCTTATCAATGAGAAAATCAAATAATGATTCCTAAATCTATAAATTTTTATAATAAAAAGTAAATTATTGAGTCACTGACCAGTTTCATGTCATTTAGGATTACAATATGCTCTAACAAGAGCAGGGGCTTACCTATGCTTAGCTCTGGGGCACACAGTCATAAGGAAGCTATTTCTGCGTTAGGTAAAACAGTAGACAAAACACAGCTAAACCGTACAGACTAGCTAAGCAAGATATTTAAGTGAGATACCAAAATCTGTAGTTTTGCGATTAAAAGAAAACAAAGTTTGGGGCCGGCCCAGTGGCGCAGCGGTTTAGTCTGCGCTTGGCAGCCCAGGGTTCACGGGTTCGGATCCCGCGCGCCCGCCGACGCACCGCTTGGCAGCCATGCTGTGGCGGCGTCCCATATAAAGTAGAGGAAGATGGGCACGGATGTTAGCCCAGGGCCAGTCTTCCTCAGCAAAAAGAGGAGAATTAACTACGGATGTTAGCTCAGGGCTGGTCTTCCTCACAAAAAAAAAAAAAAAAAAAAAAAAGAAAACAAAGTTTTAAGGAGATATCTTACAAAATACTGGATCTATAATTTTGGAAAGAGAATAAAATACTTAATCATTACCAAAAACAACCACACTGACATTTTTCATCATGAAGAATAGTTACAAATCTAGGTTATATCCTTAGACTGGGGCAACTATCAATTATTTTGTGCAGTGAATTCTTTTAAATTAAAAATCAGCAGGAAGAGGATTTCAGAAGGTTAAGAATAAATAGCTAAAGAAATGCCTATGCTTCCCAAATCATCTTAATTAGGTTGGTCCTTTGGTATATCCCTCTAAACTTTATAATTTATCTTTACTTTTATATTTTACACTGAGAAACCATTGCCTACAGTTTGATTAGAAACAGACTTAAGGGAGAGAGTGCAAATTTAACATCAAAGGACAAATAACTATATTTAGTTATTAGATACTTTTCTACCCTTCAAAGACAAAAAAGAAAATGGTCTCTTCCTTCAAGGATATCACAGTTAAGTTGAGTAGGTGGGCAAATAAACAAATTATTACAATCAAATATGCTAAGTGGTATGATAGACAAATGCATAAAATTCTATTGGGAGTAGAAAGAACGGAAACCTAATCCATGATGGTATTATTTCAGGAAAACCTTCCTTTAGAAGATGATCTTTGTGGCCATTTCGGAAAGACAAGCAAGAGTGACCCAGGTAAAGAAGAGAGTGAGTGACCCAGGCAGAGAGAGCAGCAGATGCAAATACAGAGTGTGGAATGCCATGACTCTTTCAGAAAACTCCAAGTACAGTAGATTCTTATGTTTGCCCAGCTTAGACTGTTCTTTACAGATTCTCTGGTTTGATCCTGAAGGCCAGAGGCACTCTTTGAACCACACCATGAGAATTTTGGTGGGACGAATAATTATGTTTAGTTATTAGAATCACTAGAATAAAGCTAATTCAGTTGATTCATCACTCTTCCTGCTTTAAGAGAATCTTCCTAATTCCTGGTCATCAAATTGAATAAGATATTATCTAGGTCCAGAGTTATTGCTAAAGAGGTGTTTGATAAAGGAGTGGTAGTATTCATTCATTCTTCTGTTCATTTTTTCAAGTATATATTTACTCTTCTTATTGCCTCTTTTTTTATAAAATCAGCACCCCAAATTTTCTACATCACAGAGGGCCTATCATGAGTACAGATGTACTCAAAGACCAGAATGTCTACAGTGTTTTCATTCCTCAGCAAAGATATACATACATATGTATATAAAGTGACTTAACCATTCTCATAATAATATTTATATGCCATCCTATTACCTAAATGCGGGTTTCTAGTATAAAGAAATAAAATTAACCTCTTTTTATGTTAGATTTACCAATGCATCACAAAATCATTCAAATAGTTCCTCTGGAATAAGCAGATCCTGTGATAAATTCAAAGCTTAGACATTTCAGTAATTTGGTGTCTCCTAGAGTTTGAGATAGATATCAAACTAATTAGCTAAAGGGAAAAGAAATTTACCATGGCCACCCACTAGGGCAGTGGCCAGAGAAGGGAGATTCAGGGAATAGAGGCTAAGCCGTAGATGGTAGCCTTTTGTTATATGGTTTCCATTGACAGCTAAGGGATTGTGGGAGCAGTTCCCAGCCCTTGGCCTTCCCTGCAGGAAATGGACTCTCTCAAACACAGTTTGCTGTCTATAGAGCAGGCACTTACTGGCCTCTTCCCATACTGCAACTCCACAATGTATCTTGGCTCTAGACCCTGCAGTCTAGTGAAATTCATTAATTTAACATACATAGAATCATCTGATGCTGAAATTGGAAGGAAATTTAGAGGTCAATCAGTCTAATCTTTGTATGATGCATGAATCAACAATTTATTGACTGTTTGCCCTCAAAGGAGTGCTGGAAATATTCTCTCTTGGCCCTCCTTCTGGGATCTGAGAAGCAGACTCCAATCTCAGTGTCATTACAAGGTTGTATAAAAATAAAAACCTGAGAGCCAGACTGCTGATGTTTGAACCCTGGGTCTGACTTGAATTCTGTATGATTTTGGACAAGCTAAATGCTCTGTGCCTCAGTTTCCATATCTGTAAAATGGGGTGATAATAATATCCAACTCATAGAGATACTCTAGGAATTTATTGAGTATATGTAAATTTTTTAGAATATTTCCTGGCACTCAGTAATGCTCAATGAATGTTAATTATTATTTTCATTGAGCATTGCTCAACTCAATACTTCCTCTTTCTCACAAACCCTCTGTGTTCTTTTACACCAACTCACTCTGAAAAAGAGGCTATTAATAAATCCTTGCTCTCCTTTGCCTGATGTTTAAGAAAAATATAAAGGTATCTTATCAGTCAGTTTCACTTACTGAAAGCTGTATTAGATCATAGAACAACTTCATCTATGAATTCCAGAAATCAACATCTTTAAGAATAGCATATCTCAGAGGCATCCTAGTTAAGTTACCATAGTCTAAGATATTTAAAAATATTATAACCACTTGCAGTTTTCATATGTTCTATAATGTCAAAAATTGTGTAAATGGTGAGATTCTAACCTAAAAATAATGAATCTGACATTGTAAAATTGCATGCCATTTTAAATGAAATGAATCTACTGAGTTTTGTTTTAGATAAAATAAGAAGACAGTGGGGGCAGGGACCATCTATATTTCAGTCATTTCTATGTTAATAGTACAGTGCTTGTATTTGGTGGACTCAATAAATATTGTTAAATGAGTGTCTTTATTAAAATATAAAATATAAATTTTGTAATAATTACACACTAATAGAGTCAGTAAATGTGTATTTTATTAAAGGAAGAGAACTGACATGAGCATGATAAATTGCTATTGTCATCAGAATACAAATATTACCATAGCCAATGCATTCATGAAAATAACTATATTAAAGTTTTAGTGGAAAGTCGTACTTAATATTCTCTACATATTCATTTGCTAAATAATGTACATATTTTAATTTACAACTAGTTTGCTTTTGCTCACTGAACAGCTATATGCTCTCTCTATATTCGCTAAGGTATATATTTTTAACTGGGTGTATGAATATACAATGTGTCTTCAGCTAACAGCAAATAGAATATTCTATTCAATATTCTCCTCTTAATGATAGATTCTAGTACAAACACTTATCTCAGGCTTAGCTAAGGGACAGATTCAATTTGTCCATCCTACAAGAGCTAAGTAAATTCTTTCAAATTTTCATAGATCATAATTTTGTCCTAAATGTCTTAAGCTCAAAAATGGCCAGGCTGGGGGCCACCCAGTGGCGCAGCGGTTTAGTCCGCGCTTGGTGGCCCGGGGCTCGCGAGTTCGGATCCCAGGCGCCCGCCGACGCACTGCCTGTCCTCCATGCCGTGGCAGCGTCCCATATAAAGTAGAGGAAGATGGGCACGGATGTTAGCCCAGGGCCAGTCTTCCTCAGCAAAAAGAGGAGGATTGGCAACAGATGTTAGCTCAGGGCTGGTCTTCCCCACAAAAAAAAAAAAAAAAAATGGCCAGGCTGGAAGTTGTTACTGTGAGTTCCTTTTAGAGACACATGCCACTCCTATTTTCTATAAATGATTAGGTGATAGAGTGATTTCTTTATCCAAGCTGCTTTTAACTATTTTCCCTTTTATACTTTAGCACACTAAAGTATACTTTCATTCTTTAGGATCTCACCATAATATTAGAGACTATAAATCAGGACTAGACACCTTAATGCTATGATTATAAGTATACAATTTGTAGTTGTTTTCTCTTTTATATATTTACATATACATTCACTCCTCTATTTGATTATGATCGATATTTTATTGTGAAAGATATATACATCCATCTTCAGCATGGACAAATACATGCAGCAAACAACCACAGGGGCAATTCCTTTCCTACCACAAAACAAGTCAAGATTTACAGAAACTTCAACTCTACGTCTATTAAATAAAATAGACTAGTTATTATTGCTTTCTCTTACTCTACTATTTCCTAAATGCATTTTACTCTTTTGATCCATTTTGACCTAATGACTGCTTTATGGGTTCCAATAATTCTGCCATCTCATGTCGTCTGTATCCACAAGGATGTGATTCTTCTATCATATTTTTATTCTGTCCTCTTCTATTTTAATTACTCTTCATATTTCTTTGAGCTCTAATTTGAATACTCAATCTTTCTTTACTTGGAGGCATGAGAAAAATATATTTGTATAGGGGCTGGCTTGGTGGGGTAGCTCTTAATTTCATGTGGTCCGCTTTGGAGGCCTGGTGTTCACAGGTTTGGATCCCGGGCGCGGACTAACGCACCACTTGTCAAGCCGTGCTGTAGAGACATCCCACATATAAAGTAGAGGAAGATGGACGCGGATGTTAGTCCAGGGTCAAGCTTTCTCAGCAAAAAAGAGGAGGATTGGCAATGGAGGTTAGTTCAAGGCTAGTCTTTCTCAAAAAAAAAAAAAAACTTTGTATATTCTCTAATTTGTACTGTGAGTTTTTTGTAAACAGGTCTTTCACAGCATTCTCAGTGCGTAGCCTTGCAGCTGTCATATCAGAGAAGCTCAATAACTTCAGTGTTCATGGTGCAGAAACCCTATTTGAGAGAATATTGGAGTCCCATATAAAATTCTATTGGAATTATTCTTATGTTTTAAAAATACTTTTCTATTATTTTTCTGAATGATGAAAGTAATGCATACTATAATTATAATATACATTGCAATTTTCAACAACATAAAATCAGTAAAAGTAACAGTTACCAATAGTCTTATTAAAGCTCGCCATTTCTACAGACCATTAAGGCTGACATTTTGAAGTAAAATTCTTCTACACATTTTTCCCCACCTAAAACATTTATAAGAAAAGCAAATTTCTTATGGCGTATGAGCATAGATTGCAGTGAAGTATCAGTTTCGCTGGCTTTTGCTTCACTCAGTAAGATCTGTAATCTTGGGTACTAGACCCTCACTACCACTCTGACTCTGAACCTGGCCAAAGTTTAGGTACAAAAAGCCAGCATAGAAAGGGACTTAGCTGTTTGCAGATGATAAACACAGGTAGTGGGTGTTCAATTATCAAAGCCTGAATAGACGTAGGTGATAGGAGACTCGTATGTACTAAATTATGCACGATAAAAGTATTTCTATTTCTCTTTGATATTTTAGTTTTGCAAAATGTAAATGTACAATTATCAGTTGAAAATAGGAGCTTCTCATCCTGAAAGAAAATCCAATTGCTCTTATACATAGACCGTTACAGAATTTTATCTGTTACATGCATATATTTTTGTCTTTATCTTCCCCCATCAAGACCTTTTCAGGAAGGTCTTGATTTTAATGTAGTGAGAACACATAACATTGAAGACCATGTAGATTTTTAAATATATGGCCCTTGTTTCAAAACCAATTACTAGTTTTATTAGAGTAATTTCAGTTAGTTATACTGCAACTATGCCAATCATTTAAAAAGTCATTATAGCTCAAGTATTTACAATCATTAATTACTTTACACACACTAGCTGTCCAATTTTATCTAATTTACATGCATATTTGACTAACATCTTTGACATATTGATGTTGATTTTTTATATAAAAGACAGCCAGCAAAATAATTTTTTAAAGACTTTAATATTTTCAAGATATGCTTACACAATATCTTCGTTGTAAATAATTAAATGGAAAAAGCTATTTACTCTATACCTTTAATTTCCATAGTAAATAATTTTAAATATGAAATTTATGATCTGAATATATAAGATTTGCCCTGAATATATGCTGAAATATAACATGCATTTTGTACTTTGGTCTCCTCGATGGTATATTTTGTTTTTACTTGTGCTATTCTGTTGCATACTATTTATATCTTAGTGTATGACAGATATTTGAAAGAAGTCTCTGAATAACTCTAAGAATAACTTTTAGAACAGTACATGTAGAGGAAAATATTTAAATACATTTTGGAATAAAATATCCTAATTTTACTAGCACCATTTCACTTGAATTTCCCCACAAGGACAATTGTATCTGCTGTACAATATTTTCTAACTTAGAAGGAGTTAAAATTTAATAAAATTTTAAGTCTAGTAAATGAGAAAGTAATACATTTTTACCAAAAAAGAATATAAAATGTGTCTTTAAATTTCATTACAAAGTCATGTATTAAAACTTTTTACTTCAGATACATTCCTATACTAATAATTAAAAAGAGTTCATCTTGCAACGTCTAAGATCTCATAGTTCTTGGTTACTTCTCAAAACCCATTCACAGAGGTTCTAGGTTCTAATAATTGAGTATTAACCTTTTCTTCTGCAGCCTTTGTATTTCCCAGCCTTTCTATTTATCTTTACCCAGCCCTGCCTCATGAGACAGTGGTAATCTGTTGTACCACTGCCCTCAGTGAGAACAGTTTTATTCAGGAAGTCCCACTGAATCACAGAGCTGGAAGCCCACATAGCATAACTCATGGAATACTTCGCTTCACTGAGTTCCTATGAAGGATCCTCTTTGGAAGTAAACATCAAGACTCATAATTGCTAGTATTTATTTTAAAAGAATAAAACGAAAATTAAAATATTTGTCAAAAACTTGATGTGTATTGTCTTATCCTCACCATAACTATGGGGGTTAAGTATTAACTCCATTTTATAAAAGTAAAAAACCCTGAATCTCACAGGTATAAAATGACTTTGGTCAAAATCACATGAGTAACTTGAAGCAGAGAATGGATTCAAATCCCAGGTCTGTCTGATTCCAAAGCTTGTGTTCTTTTTGAGATGCTATGCTACTTTTCAAAAACGAGGCTAATTGGTTAGCCTCAAGACAATATATCACATATATTTTATGTGATGACCACATTTTTGATGTCTGACTACTGACTTCTTTTAAATCCTTAACCTTTCTTTCCCCCCTGCCCCACTCTGGACAGCCTGATAAAAGGGAAATTTAAACCTCACGAGTCTCCAGCCTGTGAGTGAGAATGTTCCCCTAGCTACCTCCAGCAACTATAAACCCCCTTCCTCTGCTTCAACGCCTCCTACCTGTTTACACAGCTGATCTCCTCAGGAGTCCCTTGTGTGAGCAGTAAACTGTCTATCAAATTCTCTTGGTGTGTGGAGGGTCAACCGCTCCAACATCTGAACCAAATTGTGGGTAGGGATTCATCCTGCAAAACAACCAAATATTTATAACTCTACAAAGAAGTTTCTATGTCAGTTCTCAACCAAATTAACATTACTCAGAGATTCCAAGGAAAGTAGCCAAGATATAACTTGTTTGTTGCAGGTAACTTTGAGATATATCAATATTCCCCAAAGGTAAAAGTTTGTAAACTAAAAATTTTCATCCTTGACCCATATTTCTGTTTCATAATTTCATTGACATTGCTTATGAACAAGATAATAAGCAGGAACCAAATACTATTCATTTTTTAATACTCTTTGTATCTAATATATAACAATCACCTAATAAATGCTGTTTGAATGAATGAACAATCAAACATTATTGATTCTTCTGCTTACATCTATTCTCCAATAAAATTCATACACATTGTAGAGGTCTATTCAAGTAAGAATCATCAAATCAGACTGACTATGTTCATACTATTTTAGCTTGTCATAATATACAAAATAACATTTTCTGAAAATGGCAGAATAAATTACGCATGTGGAATTATCATTTAAAATGAAGGCAAAATTCAACAAAGCATGGCAGTGTTTGGGCCAACATAATTATGGTAACAACTGATACTTCAAGATCAACATGAGACATAACTATATTATTAATGGGCTGAATCAGGTTATGGTCCCACTGATTAAAATAATTAGATGTCTAAATTAGTTACATTTTTAATGAACTCTGATCCTCCTAAGAAACTGATTGAGAATAATGGCATTTCATTTATATACAAACTCTAAAACAAACAAAGAAATGCACAAACTGGAAGGATCGATCATTTTCTGTCAGTTTTTCCTAGTTCCCCACTGATAAAAGTGAAAGAAAATAATCTGTTATAATGCACGTTGTTCATGGATTTCTTTGGACTTTCACGCCTTCTCAGAGTTCTTATCTTCAGGGAACATTGCATTTTTAACTATCTCTGCCATAAATGATGCAGATGTTAATCAGGATAATCCCCCTGGTTAATCACCCTGCAGTAGGATTAAACTTGTAAGACACATCAAATTAATACACTAACCTTTAATGAGCTAACTAAAACGGTTTGAAAATCATAATTTTTCTGGTTATTTTCACAGCTCCTGTTCAAGATACATGTTGTCTATGTTAAGAAATGGAGAGGATCTCCCTTGCAATGTATTTAATATAATCCTCACTGTGCTAATAAGTGACATTAGAAATAGTTGGAGAACCGACACATAAAGAATGACTTCCTAACATATTTATTTGATCCCAGAAACAGTGTGGAAGAGACATTTCTAGTTTGAAATGAACTTTGCTAATGTTGAAGGACGGAAACTAACCAAGGGCTATTAGCTCAAACTTTCATATCTATTTGAATGTTGCAATATGAAAACAACTCAAAATAAAGGGATTATTAAATTAATAGGAAGGGAAAATAGAGTTAGAAAAATGAGGAGAAGAATGAGTTTGTTTTTAAAAGTGTGGCAATCATTGGCTCGTTGCATTTGGGGTGCTGGTCCTAGAATATTTAACATTATGCTGCTTGATTCAAGATCCTTGAGAAGCTATATTACTGGGATCTCTTGTCAATACTGAAGTCCTAGAAGGGCATATATAAAGTCTTTTAAACTAAGAGACATGAACCCAAGCGTCAAATCCTCAAATTTTTCGTGCATTGTTTGTGTGAACACTGCCTGATGAGGTCCCTTCCAATAAGGTTAAAGAGAAGTCTTAAACAGAGGTATTTCAAGTTCTTGGCTAAAGGGCACACAAAGGGTCTGTACTTTATCCTTGAGAAAGGCTTCTTGTACTTGTTAGTAATAAATTTGGCTGCAGTGCACTAAAACTTATTATAATACATTAGATAATCGTGAAAGTTGTGTCATTTGTTCTCTCAATTTTCATTGTTGAGTGTGGATGATAAGGACAACGGTGTTTGCGGATGATGAGCAGCATTGGATAAAATATTAATGCCTATATTTATTTATATTATTCTGAAAGCGAACACGAGGTTTCCAGATTAAAGTCAGACTATTATTGCAGCAATAACCACATCAGTTTCCAATACCCCACTCTCAGAAAGCTGCAATGAGAGGCATATGGTTATCCACACATGTACAAAAAGTTGTTTTCTTATACTACAGGAGAGAAATCTGAAACGATGAACCTGAGTGTTTATATAGGAATTGATATATAGCTGCTCTCTTTCCTACTTGAGAGAGAGAGAAAACCCTTACCTCCCTGATGAAAACAAATCTCTGAGACAAGAGGGAAGTTTACGACCATTCGGAATGTGAATGTAGAAGAATGTTTTAGGGATTCATCCCCCTGTGAAATATAAACCCATACCTCTGCATATAAAACACTTAAAATGTGAAGAGCAAATGTTTCTGGAGGACAGAAGGAGACATTTTCTATCTTTATAGCATGTCAATTTCCTTTGCTCAGGAGGTCAGAACCCTGCAGGAACACTGAGAAATCCAGAGAGAACTCCATTCCTGGTGTCTTGCAAAGCTTTTTCAAAATGTAAAAATATAAAACGAGTGCCTTTGGTATTGGATAATTAAGATAGATAATCCAAGTTGCAAACATAGAGTCTTAAAGTTAGGAGGTTTTTAAAAACTTACTGTTGAGATAGTTGTCTTTTGATAGAGCAAAACTTCTAGCCATCCAGAAAACAGACAAAGAATAATAAGAATGGATTCATGTTCATTTGAATGATGATGCAATTGTGTAAAATCCATTTGCCAGTGTCCAAATACCTATTTCCCACTTTTATAGACTTTTGTCAGGATTATGAGGTTGTTTGATGGAACATGTATGAGAGAGACATCCTCAGAAATTTGAGTGAAATTGTCCAACAGATATTGATTTAAGATGTGGCCAATTTTTCATTGTTATGGTGAAAACTGAACAGTTTTGGTCAATGAATTTTTTTGGTTGAGTTAATCACAGTGGAAGAGGGTATAATATAGTTTGTTTCTTTAATAATGTCACGGCCCAGTTTTTAGGTCCTAGCTGAAGACTGGTCCGTTTCCCTTTCTGAGCAGCTGATTAAGTCCACACTCCAACCACTTACCTTACTGGGCTCTCATAATCTAGGGTACTATATATACCGGCTGTAAATGCCCCTTGGATCAGGTACCGGAAAACTAGGGGCAGGCCCTGTGCCCTAGAGTATTCCAAATTATTTAAATGAGACAGTCCACAGGGAGTCCATGAAATCTAACAAATGTCACCCTACTTGCCACACATAAGCTGCCCTCTCAGCTCCAACTTGGTGTTACCTTGTCCCCCCAGGTGTGACCCCCTGTGTGGCCCTTCCTGATAGCCTTTTCTGGTTCTGCATTCCATTTATCTTAAGTGCCAGTGTATTGTGTCCCACCATCAAAAGAATCTTTAATAAAACAGAAGGAAGCATTCTCATTTTAGAAATGACGTTCAATTAAATTATGAAGATGTAGTCATTTATTATTCCTGAGTGAAAACATAAACAAAGAGAACATTGAAAAATCTCTGAGGCTTTTTGATTTCTATCATAAATCAATCAAATCATATATTATAAACTGATATGTCACCAATTAGCACTTTTTATACCTGAATTGACATGTGTACTGAAATCAGGAAACAAGAATTAATTGATAAATATTAACTTGCTAGTCTTTGTGTTTCAACATGAATATTTTTCTTTTAACGTGAGAAGGCTACTTGTGCATATAAATCTATGACAATGGAAATTCCTATGTTTGGCAAACAAATAATTCTCATAATTGTGAGTTTCTTAAAATGTGGAGAGTACCAAACAAGCCTAATTCTTTTTACTAATCATATTTAATCTTACTCTTTATGAGGAGATGAAAAAAAACCTTTGTGTTATCTGGGCCATTCCAGGAAAGCCCAAAGATATTATTTGGATAAAGCATATCTTAATAGTTTTACTGTTCTGTATTTGGGCCTGAATTAGGGAAAGACTAAATCAAGAAAAATTGCCAAGGGGACAAGACAGAAACACAAGTTTTCAAAGGGAAAATATTCTACAATAATAAGGAACAATGATTATGAGAAACTTTGATTTTTCAAAAATTAAGGGAACTTTGTTATCTGGGCAGAGAATAACTTGGTCATATTACAGACAAAACTTAAAGTCCAATTTTACTGTGTTTGTATATTATCCAGTGATGTTTTGCAGTAAAATATTCATAAACTTTTTCTTTATAAGTAAATTCATTAAGTATTTAGACATAGACAAGCATCTAACTAAATAATAAACTATTTTTTAACTAAAATGTAATTAAATTTATTTTAAATAAAATTAATAAATATTTAAATATTTTTCATTTAAAATAAAATATTATATAATTTATATTAAATTTTCCATCTAAATAAACTGCAAAAATTCCCCTCTTAAGAAACAGATAAAACATTTATTATTTTGTGTATATACTCATGTTATTCTTGTTATACTTGATACAATCTCAATCATTTATATTAATTTTCATCTTAACCAAAGTAACCAACTTTTGTTTCCTCCAGACACAGACACAGTGAAAACTCAATCACAAATCCACAAACTCTTAATCATTATGAGTAAATATTTCATATAAACTTCAAAAATTAAATTCTAGCAAAAAAAGTTGATACATATATAACATCATTCAAAGGCGTTTTCACATTTTATATGGTTAAAAAAAATGTAAATTAAAATTGTGTTTCATGACAAAGTTTCTATCTTTTTCTTGCTTTGAAATTACCCAAGTAGCCAAAGATAACTTATTAACCTAATTTAATACTAGTCTCAGGTCTTAAATTTAATTAAGAAATTAGAAACTGCAATTAAAGTTAACACATTAATCTCTTACATTCATAGCATTATTAGAATTTATGAGATTTAACATTTTAAGAGGTATTCTATTATTACTTAGTAATTTGTAATTAATAAATTACAGATTAATTTCTTTAAGCACCATTTTGTATATTTGAAATCTTTAGCTTTTGTGGGCAAAGTGATAGCTTTTTTCACTCATAAAACAATGTTAGAAATTTAAAAAAGTTAAGTCACGATCCTTTTAGCCATAATCATATCTACGCTGGAATATTTTGTTGGCATTAATTTACATAGTAAAGCATGAAAGACAACATGTGTAATTCTTAACCTGTGTTATTCATCTACTTAACACAAATATTACATCTCCTTATTTTTAATACAGTTTACAAGCTTATATGTTTATAAAACTAAATTTTAAAGACAAATCATATTTAAACTTTCTTTCTCATTTTGTAGAACTAGAGGTCATCTTTTTCTCTTTTTTCTAATGAGCAAGGCCATTACTCACTTACTTTCCCCAGTTGCAGGTTTTTTTTTTTTTTTTTTTTTTTTTAGCATAGCTCACGTATTTTAAGTAAAATACATCCAACTTGGTAATTTTTCTTCATTTTTTTCCAGAAGGCAATTGCTGTTGATTTTAGGGGAGGAAGAAATTTCCTCTACCCTTCCAGGTTATTCTGGCTGATCTAAGAATTGAATTGACATGAGACAGAATTCCTGGAGAAAGGCTAACAAAGTTGAATAACATGTATACACTACAAAGACTCAGGAAAAATGAGTAACTCATCAAAATGACTGAAGCCACCACCTTAAATACCATCTTCAGCTAAAAACAAAAGAGGCTGTTGAGGGTGGTGGTTTGGGACTTCCAAGTGGAGGAAGGGAATTCACAAGGAGAAGGAAAAGCAAATGTTGGGTAAGCAAATGTTTGCAGTATCTTGCAAAGGCAATGGGACACGGGGAGAATTTTTATTAAATGGGCCTTGCTAGGTTCTTCCCTGTCTACCATTATAGTTATCTATGGTGATTCTATGGTGATAGCTCCTTCCTGGAACAGGCCTTCTATCTTAAATTCTTTTAGGCAGTTAGGGGGAAAGTCAAGGTTTCTTCCTGAGTCTTTTGTTCCTAAAAATAATTGAGTCAAGGAGACACATTTTGGGGTGACAAATTCTGCTCACCTACACTATCAAGACCACATATTTTCAAAGTGAACACATGACAACAATTTTTTTTTTTGTTAATTATTCTCCACAATTTCCCAAGAGAGGGGATAAAGTGGGAGAGAAAAAAAATAAAAAGAAATTTGAAGGAGCCAATTTCAGACAAATGTGAAATTATTATTGTCAAAAGCTATTTATTTTCTCTCTGCATGAAGGAGAGAAAAACCAGATGCAGGAAACCCCCTCTGACACACACACACACATGTTTTTATAGCTGCTTTAAATAAAGTGAACTCTCCCATAGGTGATCTCTCTTTCAGACAAACAAAACTAGACTATACCCTCCTTTTTGTGCTGTCTCTAAAGAAAAAAAAAAAAATCTTGTTTATGTCAAAAGTTCCTCAAAGTGACTATTGTAATTCTAGATATTTCTTTATAAAATCTTTTCAAAAATTAAAATATTTTGTGCTATTGGCACCCACTCATACAAATAGGCAGATGGGAACTGACTTATGTGCAAGCTTATCAAAGGATCGTTGTCCTTTAAATTTTATTGGAGAAAAATAAACTTTATTAGTAAAAGTCTCAAAAAAATTAAAACCAGTGCTGCATTCTTATCTACGTCATAAAAGTTCTTAGCAATGATAAAATCAAGTAGTGGAGTCTCAACAAAAGATAATAATCATGATAATAATAACAATAATAAAGGCTCAAGCAATGCTTTGACACCGCAGGCCAGAGTACTGAGCAGTAGCAGAGCTTCTGCAGCTGGGTGTCCAGCTACGAGCTGAAATGGGGAGACAGCAAAGGGTCTTCTTTGTGATTTGAACTCACTGAAGCATTCTCGGCTAGGCAGTGGGGAACCTGGTTCTAACCTGAATGACACTAGCAAACTGTGGATGGAAAAACCAACAAAACAGCTCAAGCCTTTATTAAAACATTTCAAGTGAGAGCAACTTAAGAAAAGTGCTGGTGAGAGGAGGGGAAGTAACTTAAAGATTGGATTTAATTGAGAAAAGTATCAAACTTTTATTTCAAGAATTGTTTGCTATTCTAACCCCTGGAAGGTGTGGGGAAATAAGTTGTATTAATCATGGGTCAATCTGTAGGCACAGCAAGAATGAAGTCATGTCACAGCGACTGTCGGTCAGACAATCTCAGTTTAGCAGAAATGGGCAGGAATATTTAGGGACTATGGTCTTGCAACTCTTCGTAAAAATTTTTTTAATAATTACACTTCTTTCCATTTAATTTCAATGTATAAATAGATTCATAAAATTCTGTAACATTCATTCATAATGAAGATAATGCAAAGAGTATATTTAGTCAGTAATTGAAAACTATGAAAATTCTTCAATATGCTTTAAATAAATATTTTCCTTTTCCTTCTGTCTACTTCATCAGCACATTTACAGTTACATATGGATAAAAGGACTGGACAGTGAGTAAAGAAATGCTCACCAGTATCTCCTTTATTATCTCACACTAAATTAGATCTTTAGGTCTCTTTTACATAAAAATGAAAATTATTATTGCTTGTCCTCAGAATTAGGACATATGTATCTCTAATGCCAGTCCTTGATCATCCTCACTATTTCCTTTGATAAATAAAATGTCCTAGAGTAGTCTTTGAAGTTAGCAATATTTTTGTGAGATGTGAAACTTTGTTTTGTTTTCAGAAAAGGATAAAAGAAATGGAAATTTTTAGTGCTAATGAGAATTCAGGAGCATTTCTTCCTGTCTGGCTTATTTCCCCCAAGCTTTTAAATTTAATAATAAAATAAAAAATCTTGCCAAATACTTACATGGAGAAGCATTGTGCTAGGCATTGTGGGGGCTTGAAGAAGACATGAGGAACATGAGGGGTACTCTCATTGAGTTTATCACATAATTAAAGACAGATATACATACTTGCACATATATGAAAGATAAATAAAAATAATATTTAATAATGCTGGAGACAATAATGTAAAAAAATACAACTTATTATATGATAAGCTTTCAAATAGCACAGGCTATAAAAACATCAGAAACAAACTTGATCATCTGAGAAATAATGGTGAATTGAAAAATAAGATTGTAATGAGACAAACATAGCTCTCAAATAAAGAAAAACTAAGAAGTGAAGAAGCAATATCGTCTCAGCTTTTATGAGAGGTAATGATTGGGTCAGTAGATTTCCTTTTCTCCCCTCAAGTTGATGTATTTTATATAAGTTTATAAGTTTAAGAATATTGTTTGAAGTAATGAAACTAGAGTGAGAACAGATTATCTAATTTCCAAATCACTGGAGAATTGATTGTACAGAGGGAGGAAATCCATTTGTAAATAATAAATGTAAATGAAACACTCTCAAGCGTAGAGAAAAGTAATGAGTCAAAATGTGATCATAATCAAAATAAAACTCTATGTCATCCTCAGAGGTAAACCCCACAGTTGCTCAGAAAGACTGAAAGGGAAAGTTTGGAAAGTGCCCACGTAGACATCAGAAAAAGTTTAGTAGTCATAATAATGATAACAGTGCTAAATAAAACTATGAGAAATGTTAATTAAAATCAAAAATGATTAAATGGGAGCACTTTTGTATTATTTATGAATAAATGATAGATTTATAGAAATAACATAATTGTCTTAGTCTGTTTGGACCGCTATATCAAGAATAGCATATTCTGAGTAGCTTAACAGCAAACATTTATTTTTCACAGCTCTTGAGGCTGAGAAGTCCAAGATCAAGGCACCTGGTGTCTGGTGAGGACCCACTTCCAGGACAGCCATGTTTTCACTGTAATCTCACATGGTGGAGGGAGATGCTAGCCTCTGGGGTCTCTTTCCTGAGGGCACTAATCCCAGTCATGAGGGCTCCACACTTCCAAAGTAACCTAAGCACTTCCCAAAGGCCCCACCTCCAAATATTGTCACCTTGGGGGTGAGGATTTCAACATATGACTTTTAGGGGGACATAAGCATTCAATCTATAGCAATAATAATACAATTTATTAACACCTTTCTCTGACACTGGCATTCAAAGTACATAATAATAAAGTGGTCTATAGAATATAAATAACCCAATTCATAACAATTTATGTATACAGAATATTTAAAAACATGCACATTAATAAACTCTAAACACTACAAACTTTCTGTATGCCTACTCATTGTATCTACAGAAAATACACATTGTTTAGTCATATGTTGAGTAAAAAGAAAATTATTAAATTCCAAAAAATAGAAATTATAAGGAATTATTCTGATTATACCACATTTAAAACTATAAAAAATTGCAGATGTAGAAATAAAAAATGCCTAGGGATGTGGGGATTTATTCAATTATTCCCTAAACCATTCTTTGATAAAAGAGGTAATCAAAATTCAATTGCCAAATAATTATTACTACATATTTTAAACTATCGGATATAATGACAATTGTACTGAAAGGAAATTAACCACCTTAAAACTCTTCCTTACTCACAAAATAAAAGAAAACAATAACGGCCACAATCAATTTGATAGAATTCATAAAAGTATAATTCATAAATATAAAAGCAGAAATTTTGAAATGGAAAAGAGATGTACAACAGAACTCTAATAAATCTAAGAAGTGACACTTGAAAAAGTATAAATTAATAGCTGGTGCAAGGAAAAAGAGAGAATATGAAAAAAATACTGTCAAAGTAAAAATTGCACCGGTCATAGTTGAACAGACCACGGTGACTTTATCCCAGGCTGTTGCAATAGAGAAGAGAACTGGAGTCTGAGTTTAATTTTGTAAGAAAGAGTTTTTAAGAGATGAGGTGGGGGAGAGCCTAGGCCACCTGTGTTTGCTTATTGGCCTTACCCAAAGGAAAAGTCAACTTTCTCCTATCTTCATGATAGGAGGTCGTTTTACAACTTGGAGTTAGTCTCCTACTGGTCCACAGAGACTGGGAGATAGGGATGTTATCATCTTTGACGTCTCACAGGGATGGCTTCAGGTCCTTGAGAAAGACAATTCTGGGTGGTAAGACCCGCAAGAGGCTTTTAAAAGATTTATTAGCTCAAAGAGGCATAATAAGAATTTGCAGTTATAAACTTTCTGAAGTAAATGCTCTAAGAAAAGGGAGATCAGAAGGCTAGTGTCAGGAAGAATCTTATCTAAAGTTTAGTCAAGCTGAGGGGAATGTTAAGGCCATGTTTGTCAATACTCCAGGACCACACCTTCGCACAAGTCATTACTTTCAAATGTTAATACAGCATGTAATGACAATGTGATCACATGATAACCAAAATAGTTATAGCATCAAAAAAGGAAGAACACTTCCAACTTTTTAAGTGCAGCATAACCCTTATATCTAAGCATTACAAAGCCCAAAGCGCAATGTAAATTACCAGCCAATCTCATTTTTATGTATTGATGCGAACACACACCCCAAAACTAAATTTCACATTAATAGATTAATTCCAGCTGAGATGAAAAGAATCACCCACATAAAGTGTGGGGTTGTGTGTCAGTTGGAGTTCTAGCAGGAAAGAGATGATACACTTGTAGGGGAGCAGAATTTGCCACCTCCAGATGTGTCTCTTTGGCATGAGGATTATTTTGGGCTGGTTATTTTTTTAAAAACTGCAGACATGGGAGAAGCTGTGAAAACCAAGTAGAAGTTACCCTTTGTAAGAGACAGTTACATTTGTAAGGGAAATCTCCATTTGTAAAGGTGTCTCCCTCTCTGTACCAGGAAGAGGGGGTTGACCTTATGTCTAGAAAGTCTAATCAATGTGGAAGGCAAGGACTTAAATCTGCATAATAACCTTACTCTTGTTTACTGTCCTTTTCTGGTAATCTCCCATAACTGACTCACCCCACCCTCGACATCCTCCTTTGTCTTTAGCTGAAGATGGTATTTAAGGTGGTGACCTTAGCCTTTCTGGTGAGTTACTCAGTGTTCCTAGGTTGCTCCCATGTATACATGTTATAAAGCTTTGTTTGATTTTCTCCTGTTATTCTGTTTCATGTCAATTCGATTCTTGGAGCAGCCTGAAGGACCTAGAGGGTAGAGGAATTGTCATCCTCCCCTACACACTTAAAAGGGGTTAATTGAAGAGAGTTCAGTGAAGGGATTATTTACAAAGGTTTGAGCACAGTTAAGAGACCAACAGGAATAGTGAAACTCCTAGGGATGAACAGTAGAAGTAAAGTGTGGTATGTGAGATCACTTAGATTCAAGGAAATACACCGTATCTAATCCTGAAGGGACAAGGAAGTGGAATCAAGTTAATGGAGGCCAGTGAAAACCAGGGCCAGGGACCAGTAGACAAACCCTAGGGCCATAAAGAAATGCACCGTCTGTCAGATCTACAACAAAGAGGTGCAAGAACAAATACCTCCCCTTCCCTCCTCCTTCCACTCTAAGATCTTCAGTGTTCTTCCCACTGGTCAAACACAACAGGAAGGAAAAGGGTCCTTCTAGAGCAGACAGCAGGGCAGGAGGCGTGGTGTATGGATATTGGGATGGGGGAGGAGGGCGAGGATTGTATCCTAATTTCAAATGAGCCTAATGGTCAGGAGATTTGCTACATTCTATTGAATCTAAGACTATATCGATTGGAAGATGTCATTTTATTGGCACTGAGAAATGAACAATGCTGGCAGTTAAATTATTACATGGTGCTTTCTAATCTGATATTTTTAAAATTTTATACTGATTTAAAAGTTTTTTAGATTAATTTAGACAAAAAATCTTGTCATATATTACTCTTTGCCCAGAAAAAAACCCCCAAATATATGCAAAAGCCATCAGAGAAATTCTTAATATGGCAGCATTGTCTGATTACTTGAAATCATTTTGACTCAGCCCTCCTATACTCTGTCACCTGTACCATCAAGAATATTAATGAGGTGACATGTTTTAAGAATGCCATTCCATTATCTTCAGGATTTTCTTCAAGCCACACACACTCATTTTATAGGTTTTGATGTTGGTACTTGTTCTGGTGCATCAAAAGGTACCAATGAAGAGTTTCCAGGCAGCTCTCTGATTCATTTTCCTTCTTCAAATGGCCCATGAATGCATTTGAGAGGAAAGAAATACAAATCTTCTCTGTTTCTAAAACCAATGTTATTTTGAGTCACTATTACATACAGACAGACCTACATTACATCACACCAACACATCTTGCTAAAATGGCTCCCAATTTAAGGATTATACAAGATTCCTATGAAGAAAGTTATTTTGAAAAATGTACTAAGGGATATCATAGAAATCAGAAAAAAATGGAAGAGAACTTTTGTTCCTTTGATAAGAAAACTTGAAGAAAATCACCCTGTATATTTTTTCTAATCCATGTTTCTTTCTGTCTACAAGAGGTTTATAATCTATGTTTTATGGGGAAAAAAATTATGATCCTTGACTATTAATTCCAAATAACCTGCAGAGGTTTCCAAAAAGACCAGAATGCTGCACATTTCTAGAGATCTGGTAGTGAGGAAAGTGAACCTGGTAGGCAGAGAGGCTGTGAAACCCCTTGATGAGTGAGAAAAATCACGCAGGATGGCAGCATGTCACTGTGACACAGTTTTTCTCTCTTTTTATGTTTTTTTTTCCTCCCAGGCAGGGGAACTGCTAGGAAGTCAGAGGGAATGCTCAGAGTGTTAATTAGGGTGTGAAAATGCTCTTTAATGGCGTCTCTGTAGTAGGTTCTAAATATGGAATTCAAGGCCTCTCTTCCTAGAGGAAGGAGATACCGAACAATAACCACGTGTTGACACACTGGTCCCAGAGTTTTGTTGGATCCCAGACATGGTAAATCTTGGATCAAATGTTGCTCCAAAGGGCTCTGCTTCCAGCGGAGCCTTCTGGCTGAGGTAAATGTCTGTTTCCTTCATGAGTATGAGGAGGATAATAACACGATGCGTTGGTCTACCCAAATTAAGTTTATAGAAGCCTTGCTCCCACTGATTGATGAGAGTTAAAGTTAACAAGGAAACACTCAGGTGAAACTGGGTGCTATTTACTTCCATTTCTTATTCTGTATTATGTTGTCTTTTAAAAATATGGCATTTTAATATTAGGTGATGCTTCAAGATTGAGTTTTACCAAGGAATAATGTTTCTATGGTGGGGATGTCCCTGAGGGTAAAAGAAGAATAGAAATCTATGTTTTTTTATTAATTCATCCTTAGAGTTCCTAGCTACTTCAGTTTAAAGCACACATACATGCACATGCACACACACAATATGTGTATATATATGTGTGTATGGATAGAGAGGGATGCATAACTTTGTATTCCATGTAATATGCTCTTTACTAAGGGTACAAAGAGTCCTTACTCTTATACCACAGCGGCATCCCTTAAAGTAAGCAGTAGACATCATGACCAGGAAAGCAACACCTCCCTGCATGTCTGGCCACGTGTAGTTGTGAGCACTGTGACGCACTAAGAATAGGAAATGCAACTTCAATGTTACGCTTCCCTAGGCTTCCCTTCACTTTTGGCCTGCTTCTGCTTGATAATAGCACAACACAAGGTTGACATAAGGGAAGCCATATTGTAGAAAATAAACCATATTGTAACTTTGAATGACCTCTGACTAACTCTGGATTTTATGGCCCCTCCCAACTGCAATAAGTTGATAACTTTGTTCTTTTGAGTTCCTTAAAATGTGATGACCTCCAGGCAGAGAGTCCACGCTGATAGACACCATCAATGACAACTGAAAGATCAGAGTATAGGGCATTGGTCCAGTCTCTGATGCATATCAAGTAAAATGAAAGACTCAGGAACTAAGACTAGATGGATGCCCCACCCTGAGACCAGATGCCTCCCTGACCTGGAGACCAGCCCTCTATATAACTAGCCTGTAGTCTTTGTTCTGGAAGATGGTTCTTTGAGAAATTAGTTGGCCATCTTTGCTCTTGCTAGCAAGCTGTAATAAAATGCTTTCTCTGCCACCATCTTGCCTCTGGCCCATTGGCTTTTGTCTCATGTTGGGCAGACTGTGCCCTTTGTGCGGTAACATGCTCACAATAAAGTACTTCCAAACAATTTTTTTTCTATTTAGACTTTACAATTGTTATTGCCAAGATGATTAGTTCAGCACCAGTTAATTCATAATTATCAGAGATGGAAACTCTGTATTTTTAATCTCCCCAGGTGATTCTAACATGTACCCAGAACCCTGATCTAGCCAAATGCTGACCTATTAGTTTATAATTGTAAAGACTTTGTTCACTGGGTTATGAGTTGAGTTCTCATTGATAGTTACCATTAACATAATAAATGATATTCAAGTACATCTTTAACCTTTGTCCAAATTTCCTACCCAACTGTAATATCTATGAAACATGACAAATAAACTTCTTGGTATGTTATTATTTTTGGCCTGTAAAACAACTGTAATCCTCATGATTCTGTAGCTGCTTGTGGACTTTAGACAAGTTTTTGTCATGTGGACTCATTCATCTTTGCGTCTTTCATAAGGAAGTAGCATATTGTGGAATGTCAATGTATTTTCTTGGATAGGCTGAAATCACTTCTGGGATTTTAACCTCCAATCCTGTTCACAAAAGCAGATACTGATTTCCAATTCATTACCTAATTGGATGAACTAGCAGGCATTAAGTGTCCCTATGATGCTGAACCAAGTGGGCTCACCTCCTGGTGAGTCAAATAAGACTCTACACCACTGGAAGTTGTCTCATAAAGTAAAGTGCATTTGCAGCAAATAGGAGGCCACGAGGAATCACTTCCAAAGTCATGGTGTCCTGAACAAAAGGAATCAAAAAATTTTATTTCATTTGGGGGATGAATATTCAAAAGGGAGAGGTGGGTACAGTGCAGATTATGGTAATGAGGCTTAATCCCCTCTTAAGCAGATTTTATTAAACATAAGGCAAGGTCATGGGTGTAGCTCTTGTAGGGAGGCTTGGTTAGCTTCAGGGTGGTTGCTGGGTGTGTCTCCTTAACTAAAAAATTACTTGGAAAAACAGTTAAATGCTTCTGAACCCACCCTTGAGTTTCTCAGGGCACTAGTTGGTGACACCTAAATGTTTTGAATAACATGGTGTAAATCTCCAATTTGATTAAACCTTGTATTATTGCCCTAACAAACCCTTACACTCAAGGTTGTTTTCTGCACAAGTACACAAATTACAAGTTATATGACCTGACTTTTCATATATAGTGCAGTCATTGAGATTCCTACATAATAGGCCAGGTATTTAAGAAAGGGGCTTCAGAATATTTTTTCCCCTCTTTTTAACAATTTTCATAGTTGAACACTGGTGCTCTATTTGGAGTCATTTTTGTTACTTTAAATGTAACTTCCTGAAATTTTTCTTTGCTAATTTAGAAGACAATAGCACTGGTGGTTAATTGGTACTTTGCTGATGAAATAGGAATAGTTGAAGTGCAGCAATTCATATGCAAACAACATACATGCCATTGCTTAGTCAATGGCTTTTCCATTTCAAAAAAACCTGTAAGAAAGACCTCACTGCAAAGAGCAGAGCTCTCCACCCTCAGCATAAAGAAAACTTCAAATAAACCTTTTAAGCATATCAAAGAGGCTTTAATGGGAAAATTATATTGTAATCTCCAAAAGCACTAGTTTAGTGGCAAAATGAGTTCCTAATTAGTGGGCCCTATCATTTTGCTATTTGGTAATAATTTAGCTTCTTAGTGAAGCATATTAACTCCAAAACTTTTGAAGAAAATGTATTAACTTTGTTGCCAAGAGCACTACAGGTGATGTGCACTAAATATTTAGACCCTATGAAACTAACGATGTTCCAAAGCACCTAAAGTGTGGATGGTGAATTACAGCCTCCAGGACAGTGCTTCAGTGCCCCCTGATTCTGAAAGCTCAACAATCTGGTTAAGAAAGTGTCATTTGTTTGTGTTGGCAAGATAGAAAAATTTTGGTTCAAGTTCTACATATGTCTTTTAGTGTCCAATCCTTGGAAATAAAGTTCTGATGAACTAGCAGGTGCTCCTGAGACTGGCTGTAAAGAGTTTATTTTACACATCTTGCTAGGGTTTGAATATAATGCTATAAATGAGGTAAGAAGCCCAAGGTCAAATCCTTGTCTTGGATCAAAAACCCTTGTTGTGGCTGATCATTGTACAAAATCATAGTGATGTTACCACACAAAGATGGAGTTCTCCTGTCTGATGAGCACAAAAGAAAACCAATTATTAGGGCATCAGCTTTTAGCAAAAGATGCAGCTTTATTGCAAGATTGACCTTCAAGGAGACAGGAGGCAACACTATCACATCTCTCTCCCTCTCCAAGGTGTTGGGTGAGGTTTAAGAGATCAGGGAGGACTGGCTGGGATGCGGAAGCACTGGCAGGATGCGTTTCGATTGGCAGACTAAAGTTTTATCTTCTGTGAGTGCTCCTAGCTGGCTGTCACCGCCCCTGAAAAATAGCTTTACCATCCTGTTCTTAAGGTGGCCTCAGTTATTGGAGGTTACCGGGAAAAGTACAGTAAACAAGGGTGAAGTTGTTATGTGGACTGAAGTCATTGCCTTCTCTATTGATAAGAGTTGCTGAGATTTAGAGTCCCCCTTGCCTTCCTGGCACAGAAGGAGGCAACCTTACAAGTGGAGATTTCTCCTATAAATGTAAAATGTAAATTTCCCTTACAAAAGGGTAACTTCTACTAGGTTTTCAGAGCTTTTCTTGTGTCTGCTGTTTTTTCTTTTGTTTTATTAATAATCATCAGCTCAAAATAGCCCTTATGCCAAAGAGGCATATTTTGGGGTGGGAAATTCTGTTACTGGTCCTGTGGTTACAGTGATGGGACAAGAGATTCTCACATATTGAGGTATATTATGTAAGTATTCAGGTTCAAAACTGATAAGGCTTGAACTAAAATGCTTGACTCAAGGCCTATCAAACATACATTGTACATCTGCTTAACCATTAAAGAATGCACTCTCTTAAGATAAGAATGCATCCTTCCCCTCACATGCCCTATTAGTAAGGCCTGGCTTAGTCCCTTTCCTGACATCATGGTCACATTGACCTGCTAATCTGCAACTGAATACCTCTTTGAAATTTTCATGAAAATGTATCCTGGGTGTTTAATGTACTTTCTTTGTTCTAAAAAGATACAAGACCATACTGAAAACCATGCTTCTCTGGAACGCTTTCTAAGGCCTTCCCAGGTTATAATCCTCACTCTGGCTTAAGTAAACTCACCTTACTTCTCTTATCTGTAGAATGGTCATAGGTTATTTTGTGTTGACAGATGTCTCCAAATATTCTATTAGCAAAAGAAAATAAATTTTATTGAGTCTTTTTTTATCACACCTAATGTTCCCAAGGTCAACTTTTTCTTTTTTAGAATGTGCTTTCTTCTGTTTTTATTTTTCTCAGCCTCCATAAAGCATGTGATACAAGTGTGAAGAATGCAGTGGTAAATTATAACTGCAGCTTAACAAGACGCTGTTTGAAAAGCACAATATCAAAGTACTTGTTGTTTGGACATAAGTATGACTTGATGGTGATAGGTAACTGGAAACTGAACTTCACAAATAATCATAGAAGAGACTGAGATGAGGGAATGCATGGACTACAATGTGTGTCTGAGGGTGTGAATCAGCTTATGTTCATCTGGCTGAAGAAAGAAAAAGGATACCCCCCAAGCTACTAAAACCAAAAAAATCCTAAATATTTTTTACTTCTCTCTCCCTTTCTCACATTATTGTGATTATCTTTCAGGGGCGTTATTCTGTCTACCACACTCCATTTGAAATATCATTTATTTATTATTAATGACTAGGTTAATTGAAAATAATTCAGGTTTCTCAGTAGGTCTGGTAGATTAATTAACATTCAATCAATTGGACACCTATTATATACTCAAGATTATTAGATGCTATGTGAAATAAGAAAGCATAGGAAAATTCCACTGCCTTTACGAACTTACAATTTAGTTGACAAATGCAAAAAATAACAGTCAGCAATAGTTATTAATACAAAAATGTGGTCTAGTGAAAAAAATTACATGATAGCTTTTAAAATCTGAAGTAGGATATAATCTAAGACAAAAGTTACTATTTAAAAGCTTCAATGGTAATCAAATTTGAGCCTGTCCTTGAAGAATGGATAACATTTACATGAGTAAAAATAAGAGAGAGTATACTTGGTGAGTAAAACAACTAAAGAATGTACTTAGATAGGTTTAAAAAATACTGGCATTATAACAGAGCATGAAGAAAGAAAAGCAGTGGGAAATGAGGCTTGTGGCCATAAATAATAAAACTGTATTTTACTTTTAATATGTGTGACTGTGGGTGTTAGATATATTACAAAAACTGGACCTGAAATAAATTAAAAATGTAAACAAAAAAATCATTTGACGGGGCCAGCCCAGTGGTGTAGTGGTTAAGTTCGCACCCTCCAATTCCGTGGCCCCTGGTTCACGGGTTCAGATCCCGGGTGCAGACCGACACACTGCTTGTCAAGTCATGCTGTGGAAGCCTCCCATATAAAGTAGAGGAGGATGGGCACGGATATTAGCCCAGGGCCAGTCCTCCTCAGCAAAAAGAGGAGGATTGGCAGCGGATGTTAGCTCAGGGCTGGTCTTCCTCACACACACACACACACACACACACACACACACACAATCATTTGATGTCCCTTATTATATCTGTATCATGAATCTCATGAAATACACATTTTGTTTAACTACTTCATGCATTCTATTTATTTATTGTTAGATGGACACATTAGGTAGAATAACTAATATTCTAACATTTGATTAATCTTAGGGGAAAAGGTAAGAAAATTCCTGGTAGTTTTGCTTATTCATCAAACAGACTGAAAAGGAATGTCCTACTGTACTAATGCTATTATACTTGGGAATGTGACACAAACATCATTTAAAGGGTCTTTTTACAGATAATGTTGAGTTAGATAAGAAGACTGGAAAAAAAATGGGGAAAAAAGTAGTGAAGTGTATTAAAAAAGAAGAAAGAAATTATAAGGAAGTAGATATATGTAGTGCATATATCTAAGAAAGGACTCATATCCCAAGTATACATAAAGGACTTCTCCAAATTAATAAGAAAAGGACACAAAAGGGGAAAATGAGAAAAAGAGTTGAATAGGAGCATTACTAAAGCACATCTAAAGGACCAATAAAAATATGAAATAGCATTAACTTAATTAATCATCAGGAAAATGGAAATTAAAGGCACAGTAAAATACCACTACCCATCTATTTTAGTGAGACTAAAATTAAAGATTCACAATCACAAACATTGAAAGAGTATTGATTAAAATAGTTTAAACTGCTGATGAGAATACCAGATACTATACATTACTCGTGCATCCTGGAAAAGTTTTGATAGTATCTGTAAATCTGGATCATTTCACAAGCCCCAGCCATTCACTTCCTACTTATATATCCAACAGAAATTCGTACATGGTAGGTAAAAACTGGATAATCCCAAGTGCCCTTAACAGTTAATGGATGGTCATCATATAAAATATCATACAGCACAAATGACTACTGCTAAAGGAAACAGCACAAATGACTCACAAATAGTGAATGTCACAAAAATGCCATTGAGGAAAAGAAACAGATACAAAATATACATGCAATATATTTCCTTTTACATGTTCAAATAAGCAAAAGTAACCATGGTATCTGAAGTCAGGATATAGTGATCTTTTGGTGGATTGTGGTAAAGAGGGGCAGGAGTTTTTTATGTGTTGCTATAATAATCCATTTTTTATCTGGGTATTGGTTACAACTATCTGTTCACTCTGGAAATTCATTGAACTATAAACTTATGATTTGCAAATATTTTGTATATATATGTGTGTGACTAAGTTCTTTAATAAAAGAAAAAAGAAGCAAATATAAGGAATTGTCTTTTAGATTTCACTTGTGATCCGTTAAATTCAAATCAGGATCAAAATGACATGTCATTTTTCTGTCCATTTGACTGTCAACAATGAAAATACTAGTAGTTGGAGATGATGTGGATCAGTAAAATATCTTAATCTTTTTGTAGATTTTTAGAAGCTTGCAAACCACATCAGAAAAGTGGTACTCTTTTATAAATTAAAATCACATTAAACCCAGAAATTTTACCCTAACTTTATTACCAAAAGAATTTCTTGTAATGTATATCAGAAAACAGGAACTTTAATAGCAGTGCTCTTTACAAAAATAAAACTTAGATGCAACCCAATGCTCATCAAGAGGAGAATGGATCATATGCTCTGAAACAGTCACAAAATGGAAATTCTCAACCTAAATGGGCACGGACAAGGTGAAACTAAGTTCAACAAAATGGATGAGTCTTAGCCAAGTGATACAAAGTTTAAAAAGTTACACGAGATTATATTTCATGATACCGTTTTTAAATTTTAAACACAAATTAAATAAATATCATTTTAAGGCATTTTTACAAATTGGACACAAATAAAAATAAATGCAAAAGACTAATGGACACAAAATTTTAGATGGTTTTTTGTTTGTTTTTCAGTTTGAGGGAGGCAGGTATCCGGATGGGGCAGGGTCAAAAATGGTTAGTTCTCTAGATTTTGTGTTGACTAGTGGGTTTATAGATGCTTTGGAATTATTAAAAACAAATAGATATATGATAGACATGTAGATAGATAAGTAGACAGACTGATGGGCAGATGAACAGACACTGTCAGAGTCTGTCATAAACAAAGAGTGAATCCAATTTTGTGTTCCTTTCTCCATAAATAGGAAAAACAAAGAAAGAAAGAAATAAGGAAAATAAAAGAAAGATAGTCTTCAGATCAGTGAAAACCTACTTCTAATTAGCACTTGTAGTTTGGAACTACAATCAGTAATTTTTTGAAGGGAAATATATCTCCTGAGTTCACCGTCAGTAAGAGTGAGACTGAGTTCTTTAAAGAGCAATGCACTTGATATTTATGCCAGTATCATATCGTTCACGTTGATGCACAAATTTAATAATAGTAACCTTCTTGTGAATGTCAATCGCATTTGTTTCTTCACGAGTCCAGAATGTTAGACAGCCTCAGCTTTCTGTGCAGACTTGTACCCGGCATCTAACAGCAGTTTACTGTTTAATCGTTTAGCTTAGTTATGCGTCTTGCATTCTGATAGCGTATGTGGCATCAATTATCCTTCACCAACCCTCACTACACCTTGATTCCGTGAGTGATAGATTGCAAAGAAATATCAATTTTGAGTAGGGATAACCAGTATATGGAAGTTCACAAAGGAAAATTATAAGGCATTACAGAATAGTTCTCTGATCTTGGCTAGGTCTTAGTTTTTTTATATTAAAAAGAATTAAAAATCAGATACCTACAAAGTAGCTAATAGTGTATTTATACGAATGGTCTTATCTATAAGACTCATGTGATTTGAGAGTTCTCAAGTGGAAATTCAAGAAAAATTGTAGAATGCCTCTTTCTATTTGGCATTGCATATTTTGTTAAGTTGCAGTTATTTTATAGTCTAGCATAGTTCAAATAGTAGATTAGGGGAGGGTTTTGTATTATTATGTTCCTGACTGCAAAAATTTCAAATTTATTGCTGTTGAAAATATTTCTTTACATTTTTCTAAGAATCTTATATAACAATTTTTTTTCAAAAAGTAACACGCATTTTTTCAGTCTTTTCAAACTGAAATAAAATGCATTGGTTAGTATAATTTCAGTTTTTTCTTATTTTATGCTTTCTTACTCTACTGCTCTTTCGTATCTTTTTTGGTGAATATAATTATCTGAGTACAGATTTATTAAAATATGTTATGAAGCAACTCAATGTTCAAGGTTTCAATTATGAAAATTTAGAATATTGGCCTTTGCCTTTTGTGAAATACAGCCTAAGAATACGACTATGAATCTCAGCTTCCTCATTTGTAAAATGGAGATTAAATACCCATCATGCTTCTTATCATTAAAATATATCGTAACTTGTTGGCAACAAGTGACTGCTAGCTACTTCCTTACAGAGATGCATTATTTATATTTTAATATATTCATATATTGAGTAATTAAGCAAAAAAGTTCTGGCTGGATCCTAACTTTTAATTAATTATTCAGTGCTGCTGAAGGTAAAGTCAAGTTTGGGTCTGATATTAAAGTGATTAAACAGAATCTATTCAAAAGAAACTGCACTGCTGTCATAAAATGATCACATCAAATAATTAGACGCTGTAAGAACTGGAGGAAAATATCACCACCTGTGTCAATAGCAGCATGGTGTTGTGAAAGGAATACGAGTTGGAGACAGAAAACCTGAATTCAAATTTATGCCATTTACTAGTTATTCAATGTTGGGCAAGCAACTTAATTTCTCTGAGCTTCATTCATTCGTTAATGCTCAAAAATAATGCATGGAGATATAAGTCTAATTGGTTCCACTTCTTTCATCTTTACAATATAGATAATGACCAAATTAGAAGTTGTCCTAAATTCCAAAGATGTCTGGATTGGTATGCTACATCGCAAGTCATAAAGCCCTACACAGCTATAATAAACTACTGCTCAGATAAGAGAGCAGCTTCACTGAAATAAGATAGGGTCATTTTGATTTGTTCATTCTACCATCGGAGATCTATAGGCTTTGAATGATTTCTTTTAATAAATTCATTTTGGTTATAATGGATAGTTTCTTGAGTCCCATTGGCTCTATCATTCTATAAAATTTCTCATTTGCATTGATTAATTTCTTTGTTTAATTTCCACATATATCCATTTGTGTATTCTTAAGACCAAACAATGATGTGGCTTTGTTTCAGCCTTTTACAAGCTATAAACATCCTGAAGAGGCCATTTTATGAATTCTACACAGATGAAGTAAAACACTGTGCTAGATAAGATGAAATGTTATCCCTTCCCACTAGATTGTTATAATACATGTTCTCTCATAGAGTTTTTCTTTCTTTCCATGGTCTATTATGAGAAAATGATACTTAGAAAAGAGGCTTTCCTTTGTTTTAACCTCTTTCCAATCATGTAATACATCATATTATCATTATAGGATTGCTGATGGTGTGAGGTAGGGGTAGGTGGCGCTCAAAAGGATGGATACTGGAGAAAGCAGTGCAAGATGGTCTCCCCTCCCTTCTCAATCTCACTCACTAACTGTCCCAATAATCCTTGATTGGGGGAAATGAGTTCAGACTGAGGGGATACTAAATTGAAGAGCAAATATCTTACCTTTGGTATATCATTAGAATCAACTAGATTGGGAACTTACGGAGTGAGAAGAATTAATAAGGGATGATGACACCAATCCTAAAATGAATAGGCTGCCTACAAGGTTTTAGAGGCACACATATTTGTGTCTGTGATTTAAGGGCACACCAAAAGTCATATTATTTTTACAAACTAAACGCAGCCTCTGCTACAACCCATTTTCTCAAAAATGTTTCATTATTTTTAAGGTGAAATTTATGTAACAGAATTAGTGGTTTAAATTGTGCAATTCGGTGGTGCCTAGTACATTCCATAAAGTTGTGCAACTACCCCCTCGATCTAGTTGTGAAACATTTTCATCACCCCAAAGAAAACCCCATACCCATTAGACAGTCACCCCACATTCCCTGCTTCTAACAGCCCCTGCAACCACCAATCTGCTTTCTTTTCTATGTATTCACCTATTCTGCTTATTTGGTATAAGCTGACCCAGTTTTTAACAATAGGTCTTTATGCTTTTGTATTTTATGTACTTTTGAAACTTGCATGTCTTAGAGGACAGTGGTACTTTTTCCTGTGCATCGTATCATATTGTTTCTAATGTGATTGTAGCAAATGCGGCCAGAGCTTGTCTCCTGTTTACACAGCTTCTTTAATTGCCCCCATGTTCCAGTTAGTATTCCTTAATGATTCACTTCATAGTAAAAGTAAACCTCATCTGTGAAGAATCTAGGTGAGTGCCAAGTAAACTGTCCTTATAGTAACACTAGAGTGTTGCCTTGGGCTTCCACAAATTGTTTTTCATCATTTTGAATTAATAATTCTCCTAATATTTTATCAGGTGTGTGTGTGTGTGTGTGTATTGAGGTGACACTACTTTTTAAGTGATATAGTAAGTGATGCTGCAAAATGTTCAGTAAAATATTTATTAAATCTCTAGTTCAGTGGATTTCAAAAATTTGCTCTTGTGGTCCCAAGGACTACCTAGAAAAAGTATAATCTAGGTTTGAATTATGTTACATTTCCAAGTTACCTAAAGGCTTTTACAGTCATCTTTGCTTCTCTCCCCCGCCCCTTTTCTTTTTTCAAGTGTGTGGATAATAACTTGGCCCAGGGTCTGTTAATAATAGAATACACTAGCATTTTCTCTCTATCTGTTCACCTGAGCCTGAAGATGAGTTTGTGGGGTTTCTTTCCTATGGATCGACAGAAAGGAATAAGATATTGTTTTGTTTCTTAACTTATAGGGAAATGGAAGATCCAAATGTGGCCTCTAGATTTTCAGCTCCAAGCTACAGATGTCTGCTTTTCAGGTATGAAATACTTGCACAGTTGTTCATGTTGGCCCTTTTGTCTATATTCGTCGCTTACCTTGTGTAACATTCTTCAGAGAAAAATCAGTGGTGATTAATTGGACAGGGGTCTGTCTGGCCTTTGTTTCCCATCAAAATAATAAAGAAATAAGCATCAATTCCTAGCTTATATCATATAAGTAGCTGTCCTTTTGCTGATCTGCCTCTCCTGCCTATACTGAGGCTCCTGAGGGCAGATATATTTATATATAAAGTGCCTTTGATATATTCACTGCTGAGCACAACTACAGATACACAGCATATACAGAACAATCACCTGATAAATAATACATGTAAACATAATATTTTAAAACATACATATTTCTATAACTTCATGTTGCAACACTTTTTGTTCAGGATTAGGAAACACAAACAGTCTAGGGAAAGGTGTCATATAAAATATCTAATTTCCAACTAGTTTTATATTCCAGGTCAAGAACCAGTGGTAGCAACGATGTCAGCAAAAATGGTAGAGTAGGGGCCTTAAATGGCTTATTCCACTCCTGAAATACTGAAAACCCTGACGAAAATGATCAGAATCAACTTTATAAGAACTCCAGAAAACAGTCAGAAATTTATAGTAGGCAAGTGAATGCTTAAACAGGAAAAAAGTCAACTTATACACAGTAGGAGAGACTTGTAGCATTCTTACTTAGCTTTGCCCACTCCGTTCTGCCTGGTCTGATGGTGGTTTTGAAAATGGCAGCATTCCCAGTGTGGGTCCTTGGCTCTGCAGGGACCAGAGCAGATCTGTTCCCAAAGAACTGAGTTTGTCTGTTTTGATCTGTTTGTGAGTTTCCTGAAAGACTGACACAAGGGTCCTGCTTTTGTTTTGCCTTACTCTGAACTCTCTCAGAGTACAGAAGCTGCTATAAGGAGGATGTTCCTTGAAAGCATTGAAAGACAAATGAAGAAGCTACTGCTTCCTGTGGCAAAAAGTTGACAGTTGAGGGAAATGGTAGAAATACCCAAGGCCAAGGAGGAACAACTGCGAAGTGAGACTTTGGAGAAGAAGGGCTTTGAAAATCTCCCTCATAAAGTGGGGAATCTAGAAAGCTATGAACACGCCCTGCACAGGATGCATGCTCATCTGGCTGACTTTTAGTCTCAACAAAAGCACGAAGTGAAGGCTAAGGTAGAGTTGAAAAAAATAGTATGACTAGGCAGTGAAGGAATGCCTCAACACAGACCCAATGTGCAAAGACTTGGAGAGTATTAGGAACTAATTTAACCAAAAAAGGTGCAAGGCTTGTATGCTGAAAAGTATAAAACATTGCCAAGGAAAATAAAAGAAGACCAAAATAAATGTGAAGACATTCTGTGTTCATGAATTGGAAGATGTAATATTGTTTCGAGGGCAATACTACCCAAAGCGATCTATAAATTCAAAGCAATAGCTATCGAATCCCAATGGCCTTTTTTTGTTTGTTTATTTTTTGGAAATAGAAAAGCCAATTCCAAAATTCATGTGGAACTTAAGGGACTGTGAATAGCCAAAACAATCTTGAAAATTAAGGACAAAGTAGGAGGACTCACATTTCCTGATTTCAAAACTTACTACAAAGCTACAGTAATAAAAGCCATGTGATACTGGCATAAGATAGGTATATAGATCAATGGAATAGCATTGACAATTTAGAAATAAACACTCATATTTAAGGTCAATTGATTTTTGACAAGTGAGCCAAGATAATTCAATAGAGAAAGAATAGTCTTTCAACAAATGGTACTGGGTCAACTGGTTGTACATGCACACACACACACACATGCATACAAGTAGACTCCTAACTCACATCATACACAGAAAATAACTCAAAATAGATCAAAGACCTAAATGTAAGGTCAAAAACTATAAAACTCTTAGAAGAAAACGTAGGGGTAAAAGTTCATGGCTCTGGATTTGGTGATGGTCTCTTAAATATGATATGAAAAGTACAAGCAACAAAGAAAAATACTATCATTTTAGACTTTGATAAAGTTACACTTCATCAAAATGAAAAACTCTGTGCAAAGGACACTATCAAGGGAGTGAAAAGGCAACTCACAGAATGGAAGAGAATATTTGCATATCATACATTTGATAACTATCTAATATCCAGAATATATAAAGAGCTCTTACAATTCCAAAATGAAAAGACAAACTATCCTATTAAAAGATGGACACAGGACTTGAATAAACATTTCACAGAGTAGATATACAAATGGCCAATAAGCACATGAAAAGATGATCAATGTGGTTAGTCACTGGGGACATGCAGTTAAACCATAATGAGATATCAGCTCACACCCACTGGGGTGGCATAATAAAACAATAGCCAATAATAGGTGCTGGTGAGATTGTGGAGAAATTGGAACCCTCATAAAATTAAAATGGTACAGTCAATTTGGAAAGACAGTTTGTCAATTCCTCAGTAAGTTAAACACTGAATTGCCTTTTGACCCAGCAATTTTACTTCTAGGTGTAGACCCCAAGGAATTGAAAACAGGTATCCAAACAAGTATTTATACAAGAGTGTTCATAGCGGCACTATTTATAATAACCAAAAGGTGGAATGAATGGATAAATAAAATGTGTTATAATCATATAATGGAATATTATTCAGCCATAAAAATAATGAAGTACTGATACATGCTGTAACATGGATGAACCTTAAAAACTGTATTCTAGGTGCAAGAAGCTAGACATAAAAGGCCACATATTATATAATTCCATTTATATGAACTTTCCAGAAAAGCCAATCCATTTAGACAAAAAGTAGATTTGTGGTTGCCAGGAGCTGGGGGAGATGAAAAACAGTGAGTGATCGTAATGGGTCTCCGGTTTCCTTTTTGGCTGATGAAAAAGTTTCGGAACAAGATAGTGGTGGTGGTTGTCCACGTTGTGAAATGCTCAGTGCCACGGGATTGTACACTTTAAAATGGTTCAGTGGTAAATTTTACGCTAGCTATATTTTAACACCATAAAAATAATGTAAAAATAAAGCTATAATCTATTTTTCTCACTTCTCTCTGAAAATTAACTATATAAGAGAGTCTACTCTAATCTCTGCCATTAGCTCTGATAAGCTATACAGTGATCTTTATCTAAAGGTAAAAGAAATGATTTCTAGGACTCTCCCTGTGATCTAATTCATTCATAATTTTTCAAAATAATGCCCAATGTAGCCACATAGCACTCCTGAGAGAGAGAGAGAGAGAAAACAAAGAGTGAGTATTGACTTATTCAAAAAAGTTTTCCAAAACCACTTGTACAAAAAAAGTCCAAAACAAACTTTTTAGTAAAAAAATCTATAATTTATGAAATAAAAAAAGGATAATTAGTCAAGATCAATGGTTGTATAATTTCACTTCAGTAACTAAAATGTCATTTATATTTTTTAAAATATTGAGAACATCCATAGTTGATATCCTTGGGAAAGATTCCAAAATTATCACAACAAAAATGCTACTGTTTGGTTCACAGTATCTGCTAACACTTGGCCCTTGTTGTGGTGCCTCCCAGCACAGGTTACCTCACAATAAACTGTCCCACTCCTTTTCCCTCCCTTTACAATAAATAATGTATTTATCTTAAACATGGTATTTTAAACATATGAAATTTAATAAATTATCTTCCAGGCTTCCTAGTGTAAGTAAAATAGAATAAATGATAGAATATTTGAACTAAAAGAATCCTTGGTCATTTATGGAGCTTACTAATCATTTTAGAAAACTGATTCCTACAGATTTTAAATGAATTATTTTTTACAGAAAGTCACACAGTCAATTAGTAGCAGAGCTGGGTCATGGGGCACAGGGCATTCAATACAGTGTGTCTCTTTTTTTGTAACTTGTATTTCTCCCTTTATTTCTGTTACTGCTCACTAATAATTCTGTATTTCTCTTAAGTTAAAAATCATTTTAACAAAAAATACTTTAGGTAATTTTATGAGTAATTTATCTAGGTTTATAAAAAAAGGCCTCTCTGAAGAGGTGATATTTGAGTTTGGTTCTGAATTATGAGAAAGAGGCAGCTATGCAAATATTTGGGGGAAGGAAAGTCCCAAGAGGAAGGAAGAGTAAGTAACCATGGAGAGAGTGACCTTTGAATATCTCAGATTGAAGGTCATTGTAGCTGGAGCATGGTGTAAGTGGGGGAAACAAGACGGAGATGAGGTTAGATAGGTAGGCAGTGCCAGAGTGTACAGGGCCTGGAGGCCATGGCAAGGAGATTGCTTTTATTTTAATTGCAAGAAGGAGACATGGAGGATTTTAATAAGGAAAATCATATCTTTGATTAACATTTAAAAGGACTAATCCATAGATGTCTGTTCTATGGAGTATGGAAAGAGAGATGATTGCATCTTTGAGCAGGACTGTAGCAGTAGAGATGTGTGGGGCCAAAATGATCCAATCCAGGGTATATTTTGTAGGTAGTGCCAAAGTCTTAATGAAAGATTGGATGTAGATTTTCAAAGAGATGAATACAAGAGAACTCCTTGATTTGTAGACTAAAAATCTAGGGGGATGTTGGTGATGCTTATAGATTTGGAAAAGGAAATCAATTGTTATGTTTTGGCCATGTGAAAATGGAGCTATTGATTGTATATCCCAGGAGAAGTGTGTAGTAGTTAGTGGACACACAATCCTTGAACTTAAGAAAGAGAACTGAGAAGAGATGTAAATTTAGATGCTATAAGTGTGTTTCCTTAAATCTTGCAATTAAATGAGATTATTTGGGGGCAATTTAGAATAGGGATGATCACCAGGGACTACTCTCTAGAGTATTCCAACAGTTAGAAGTCCTCAAAACAGAAACCAGAAAAGGGAACTAGAAACAAATTTGCATTAGAAAAGTGGAAACTCCTTCAGAGAGACTTTCAGAAGCCTATGACAAAGGGTTTCAAAGAAAGGAGCAGGGAACTGTGCTAAGGGCTGCTTAGAAGTCATGTGGGATAAAGATGGAGGATTAAGTAGTAGTGTGTTTGCTAAAATGTAGATCATAAAGGCCGTAAAAGTGGAGTGGTGGGATTGAAAGCCCAGATGGAGACAAATGAGGTAAAAGTGTTGGGTGAAGAAGTAGAATCAATTCTTTTGAAGTATTAGCCGTGCATGAAATTGAGAAATGGGGCACTTGCTGGAGTAAAAGCCCATGAGCGAAGGTATATGAAGGTATGCAATTTATCAGTGTGTATAGTTCACAGAAATTCTGCAAAGTATATATATTATTTTTTCTCATAGTTTACAAATGAAGAATCTGTGGTTCGGTGACTTTGCTGAAGCCCTACTGACTGTCAGAGGGCCCTTATTTCTGAAAAATGAATTCTAGAGTATCATTACTCCAAAAATCACTACTTTTGGTATATAATCCAAGAAAATCAAGCTTTTTAAATGTATTTTTATAAGGTTCTTTTGGTATTTGACTTTTGAGAGTCCCAGAAATTCTTTACCTGTGTGCATGTCCCTCAGTGTTTATAAGACGAAAGAACTGGACACAGTCTTTGAATGTCTTTGTTTTCTTAACCTGACAATGAAGGACTAAAGCATAATTGCTTACTACAAGTGTACTTAAGTGTATGTTGAGTTGTTGACACGACTGATTGCATTTGTACAGCCATTCATGTGAGAGAGATAACCAGATGTCCATCAGAATTTTGTGACTCCCTACCATAGAGTAGAGATATGCTTAGCAGAGACATTCTGGCCTCAATTCCACCTCCTTCTGTATCTAGGAAACACCATGCAAATAATTCTTAGTAGTGCATTTGGAACAGAGGAAATGTGTGTCAGGACCAGGCCAAAGAGATCAAGAAGTGAATACACATTCATCACAGTTTCCCATTTCCCATGTATCTGATGCATACAGAGAAATCTGAAGCCCTAGAAGTAAACATCCCCTTACAGTAGAAAAAGTCTGGGTTCCTCAGTGTCCCTGTAGAAGGCCATTTGCAGATAAAGATCACCAGTATTCAACTTTACATGAACAGGAAATAAACATCCACTCTCTTATACCACCGGGATTTAGAAATTTAGGTATTACAACAGCTTTAGTTACCTTAATATATTCAGCTTACGTTACATCACTCTGTATCAAATCCTTTAGAATTGGAGACTCATAAATAGTTTGAGGATATCTGGACATGGAAATAGTGGTGCTCTGTTCAACAACAAAATGTCCTGTTGCTGAGAGGATGGAAGCTTTTACAAATTCTACGCGTGATTTTGGTACCTTCTGGGTGTCATGGAGCAGAACTATCAGAGTGGAGTTAAGAAAGTGATGAAATAAAAACTACTCTAGCTAGCAATTGCAGTGTTCCCAATAGATACCAGGCAATTTTCCTCACTGACTTTGAGAGAAAAAGTTAAATGAGGAAAATATTCCTCTAGAAATAGAAATTTATAAAATTAAGTTTGTTCTTTGAATTTCTCTTTACTCTATGGCTGATTTCATTCCATTTGTGAATAAGGATCTTGACCTATGGGAAAGAAGGATAGCATGTATTGTTCGTTTAAAAATATGAAAATACAGAAGTGGTAGAATTTTTGCAAGGATTAAGAGATGCAACACATTATTAGAGATATGGATACATGTGTAGAAAGATATATATCTTTCTATATACATATATATATGTGTATATCTTGTATTAAGGATATACATCTATGCTTTCATATTTTTATCAAGGAAATCTCTATTGGTGATTTCATTTTATACCTTCATCTTGAAATGAAGAAAATCCAGATTTGGGGGGTAAAGATGATCATTACCTAGCATTGCATAATTTACTCTCATACAATGTTTTCCTTAAAATAGGGAAATGATGAAATATTGGTTAATAAAATCTCACATATGCATAGAAATCTCTAAGGCAGAAGAGCAGAGGCCATGAAGCAGGACATAGGCTCAGGCAGATAATTCTATGAATGTCAGGGGCATTTCCCTATTTCAGATTCACAGATTCTTTTGGGAGAAAAAGGAAGTAGTGGAGGAACACACACCTCTCCTCTACTGTGCTTTCTGTATTTTCACACAAAAGCAGTACTTTAAGTCATCGATATTAACTATCGACTATAAGTGCAGGTACTTATAGAAAGTGATACCACATGTTGGGGTGTTAGCCTGGATATTTTTCTAATCCTGCTACAAAACTTAGAGAGTCAATTCTTAACAGGTACCAATTCAAGCACCAGGTATTTTATTAATTTCACTGAGGGATTGCTAAACAGGGAAGCATGCAGTAAATCCTACAATTAATTACAAAATAAAAGCACCATTTTGGGGTCTTTTTCAATATAAATATTTCTTATAAAGACAGCTGTAGAATAGGCAGGGTAATATTTCTCCAAACACTGTGATTTGAAAGATGACAAAAGAATTCCATCAGCAATCAAATCAAAGTATACTTGTTTCTGTTCCTAGTACCTCAGAGTACTATGATATCCCTCCTAAATGAAGCAGCATTAATTCTTGGTTCCTATGTTAAACAATCCTGGGACCATATGCACTTCCCTGACCCCTTTTTAAAAAATGCAGGATCGAGATACATTTCCCTGTCTCTATATTATATAGTGGGACAAGCCAAAATATCTTAGCTGCTTGCTCTAGGAAATACCTGCTCCGTGAATATAAAACTAATGTCAACTAACATCTTATGACTAAACAGCTTCCTCATCAAGAGTCGCTTCAGAATTCTCACCTCCCTTTGCCAAACCAATGTCAATATGTCATAAACTCTGTCCAAATTTAGATATAGTTTTCCGCTGTGCAAAACCCACTTTAAAATCACCTAAACCAGTTCTTAAAACCTCGTGAATATCCTACCCTAATTTCCAATTTTCAGACACTGCTAAGGCAATGTAAAGTGGTGTTCTCAGTTTGGAAATCAAACTCCCGATTTTTTTCTGGTGGTCTTTTTTGGAGTTCACAGTAGTCAACATTATTTTAGAAAATGGGAGCGTTTTGCTTATGCCAAGGACTGCTCTGAGAATTACATCTCATACAAGAAAAGGGCCATGAAGCTATATTTTTACTATATTAACCTGCTTCTGGTGTTACATCTCATTGGACCAAAAATGAACACTTAAGCCTAAAGACCTAATCCACTGGTTGGTCTTAGCCTTTCAGAACTTAAACCTCGGGCCACATAAGGTTATAATGTCCCCTTTCCACCCTGTGCCCAGAGCAGAAAATGTGTGTCTAAAGAAAGAAAATAATGGAGCAGATGCACTTAAAGAAATGACGCTTTGGTTACTGATGGCCTTCTACAGTCTGGCTCCCTGAGAGACTTGTCCCTTATTATTTCACTTGATTCTTCTCTTTGAGCAGTTTACAGTCCCTTGCAACCGAAGGGACACTAACTCGGGCAGCTCTCCCAAAGGATTGCAATTTAAGTATAAGTTCTCCTCACATAAAACTAATGTATGAAATCTCTTATATAATAAATGCAAATACATTTTTATCAGAGTTAAGGTCCTAATGAGAATGTTTAGCCCTGGGCACTAACTACTGTGCAAAAACAGGGAAGAAAAGCAATTTCCCCTACTCTATAATTTCCCTGTAGTTCATGGTTAGCCCAGTGTGTCACATGAAGTACTTAATAAATGAAGTGTTTTGATTGGCTATTGTCACCAGACACTAATGACCCCAGAGTATTCTCTCTGATTACAATAGAAGAACAAAATTCTTTATAATTTGGAGAATCACTTGGATTATTGAATAGTAAAATTTTCCAGATGGAAAAATAAAGGATTGACAGATTAAGGCCACATCTACCGATGGTAAAGTAAGAAGACCTAGCATGATCAAATACTTTTAATGTTGTATAAAGTGTTAATTATATTAATAAGTAATATTGCAATGGGATTTTTTTATTTTTAGAAAATACCATGGAATCAAAGTATTGAGTTATTTCAAAGACAAATAACATAAAAATATAGTAATGTTATAAAATATATTAATATACAGTAAAGTATCCATGAAGAGAACCAAATTTTAATCTTATATTTACTATCAATAAATTGCATAATCCTTGGCAATTACTTATCAAACACTGATCCTCATTTACTTTATCTGCTAAGTAAGGTGGCAGGATTTTGCTAAAATGATTCTGGGATCCTTCAATCTACAATGTTTAGTGATTCTATAGTAAATTTATTTCATCCTTTGTGGTTTATAAACCATTTTCTCATCAGTTCTTCATTACTCCTGCAAATTTTCAGCAGATCAATTAAAATATCCCTTTCACTAGTGAAAATAAAATGAATCTGAAAAACTATAATTGCTTAAAATCAACAACTTCCCAGTTACTGCGTTAGAGTTCTAATGCAAATGTTTTAAATTCAGAATTCTTATTACACCACACCAATTTTCCTAAACATTTAAGCTTCCTACAGCTAAAGAAATATATCTTCTCCAGATTCCATGAGATTCCTGATGTGATCTGTAAAGTATTGTTACTATAGGGAGAGTTCAATGTTAAGAATGTTTGCAAAGATAATTCCTTTATATTTCATTTAACTCAAAGCTATTTTCAAGCTGTAACTTAGTGTTTACTAAATGAGTAGACATCATCCGAAGAAAAATAAGAGAGAAAAAGAAATACGATTCAATAATCTTGAAACTATTCTTTTATCCAGCAATCAGAACAATAAATTTTATGGAATTACTAATGAAATAGAGCAAATAATCTATAAATTTAAAACCAAGCGAGTGTGTAACTAGTAAGCATCACTGTTGTATACTAGTTTCTCTGGGCTTATCTTGTTCAATTGCCAAATGGAGCCAATAATAAGAACTAGTTATACAACTTTTACCATGTACTTTACACTCTTCTCAGCTGAAAAGGATTAACTCACTTTGACTAATGCAAAAATTCTAAAAATTCTCATGTTACAAATGAAGCAACTAAGACAATAGTAGATTACATAATTTAGTCGGGAAATGGCAGAGCCAAGATTCAAACTCAGTCTAACTTCAAATTCCATGTTTTAACCACTACTCCATAATATTTTGTATAGTGTAAGGATATGCTGAAAAAATTCATGGGAGGAATTTACAGTGCCTGTTGTAGAATAACTCCCAGTCAATATTAATTCTCATTAATATTATCAACCTATATGTTTAGGCCTAAATACCACTATAATGAAATATAATAGTATATTGATAATACTAATCATTAATATAACTAATATCCTGAAAGAAAAGGACATAATTTAGGATACTTTTTATACTACTCAATTTAAATGAGCATGGAAACAAACAAGTAGTTACCATCCCCACAAAAATCATTAACATGAAAATAAAAATTAAGTAGAATAAAACATAAAAAGAGATTGAATAAAAGAGGATATATAAACACACATTATCCCTTGATATTCAAAATATTAATACTTCCTATTGAAAGTACAATGATTTCAAAATTTATTTAAATTTCTGTGGGCATATTTGTTTCTTTCTAAATATGACTTACTGCCTTCTCTGAAATCTTGACCCTGCTCTTACCTTCCATATGGGAAGCATAAGTTTTCTTTGATTATCTCAAAACCACAGGCACACAACTTTGGAGTGTATAGCAAGGTAAATCAAGATTTTAAAGGATGCATTACAGAAAAATAAAATAAAATACAATATTAGACACCCTTTTCCTTAAAAGTCCTTTAATTAAATCAGCAAGTAGAAACTCTCCAAGAGCTCCAGCCGCCCGACTTATTGTCTGACACACTGAGTCCATCAAAACTCAGCTCATCTCACCCCACATTCTTTCTCCATCACTACTCAGAAATTTACCTAAGTTTGATAAGAGTGACCCTATCAAACGTAAGATTTACTTTGGCCTAAAAACTGCATCTTCTATGAATTACCCTTTATGGATCCATGCAACATCCTAATCACAGTAATTTCAGAGAATTTTCCCCTTCTTCCATTAATGGAAGGGGTGCGGTCCAGAGATTTAACCTCTCCCTGATGTGAATAATGATATTCCTTTTAAAAGGGAGAAATATTTCGAGTCAGTTTTGATCTTTTATATATCTCCAAACCAGAGCTGGCTATATAATGTGTGGGGGCTATTGCAAAATGAAAATATGAGACCCCTTATTCAAAAAGCCTGGAAAAAGCATATCAGACCACATATTGTTTGATTCCATTTATATAAAATAACCAGAATAGGCAAAACCATAGAGACAGAAAGTGGATTAGTGGTTGCCAGAGGCAAGGGGGAGGGGGTAACGGGGAGGAACTGCTTAGCAGATATAGGCTTCCTATCTGGGGTGATGAAAAAGTTCTGGAACTGGTTAGTGGTGATGGTTGCTCAATGTGGTGAATGTACTTAATATCACTCAACTATACACTTTCAAATGATTAAAATGAAAAATTTTGTGTTGTATTTTATCACAATAAGTTTTTAAAAAGCAGGGAGAATGTGCTGATAAAGGTATGAAATTAGAAAGCTTTTTCCTTTCTTCTACAGTCCCTTTCTCAATTTTTCATGTTTTCTAAATTTTTTATTTATCATCCTAAATAACTAAAAAATAAAATTTAGGTTATTAGAGTGAATTTTTCCATTTATCTTGATAGCTTGCACTGTCAGTTTTAAAGGCAAATATGAGAGCATTTAACTCATATGCAGAATCACCAATATCACACAATTAGTATTTCATAGTTCATGCATGCATATGTATTTCATTCTTATCAGAACAGTGGAAATGCCACACAAAACTAACTCACCCGTTTTCATTTCACCTGGTACACACACTCTATTCTTGGCCTCCTGATGAGTAAGTAAGGACTAAAACCAAAAAAGACCTGTGGGTTCTGTCTTTCCTTCCATGTCATCATTTTCGGGATAAGTGGTTGTCTAATACAGAGAAGTAACACGAATAAGAAAAGATTCGATAACATGCCTTTGTTGTCCGTGTTTCACAGAACACTGGACCTTCTTTCTGCATTTGAAGCAGAAGGACAATGTGGCCCCTCCAGGCTTTCAGTGCCCTCGCTTACTCAGTTGCAGACACAAAATGCAGACCCTGTACTCACTTTGAGTCTCACTGACCCCTCCTGTGCATTCAAGGTGGTCCACCAAAATTCTGAGCTCGTAGGATGTTGCAAATATTATGTAAATGAGGTGTCAAGGAACTGGAGACATGGGTATTGTGTCTGTCTCCCCTGTTCAACATCCGTGCTTCACTGTCTCATTACGGTTCACTTACAAAACACCAATTCAAAGATAAAATTATTAAGAATTTCGCGATGGTGAAAACAAAGCATATAGTCAAGTGTGGGCTCTTCTGAGTGTGGGTTCTACACAACTGGTCATATGCCTGTGAAGTCAGCCCTGCCCCAAATATATTAGTTTATATCTGATTTTAAATCCTAATCTCTCCCATTAAAGTCACTTTACTGCCAAAATATCATGTCTCCTGTGTTAGATTTCACATAGGATCAGGACACCCTTGAATCAGGTTGAAGCTTATGAACTTGACAACAGTCAACCAACTTTTAATATCAACATGTGTATTCCCATCTTCTTTGAGGCTATTTGAAATGATTATTTATACGTTTCAACCCCAACTTTATGGAATTAATCATTTCTTTATTAAGCTTCCTCATGTTGAGCTCAACACAGCCGAGTTAGTGGACCTTCTGATTCTCAGGTGTCCCCTACAGACATGGAACTCCTTGTCATTTAAGGTTAAATTCCCAAGGAAACAAATGCTTCCATTGAGGTGAAGTTTTTATTTAATATTTTTTTAAGTTACAAATGTTTGTTTTCTTTTCTTTTTATGGTCTTTCTAATACTAAAGTTTCATATTCCCTGTATATTTATTCTCTGTTTTATTTCCTTTGATACTGAATTGTGCTTATCATCTGATGCCTGGATTACTTCAATACCCTCCTAATTTGTCTCTCTGCCTCTAGTCTCTATTAAACTCAATCTACAGTCCACACTGTTGCCAAAGGGATCACTTAAAAATACGTATCTTATTTGAGTTACTTTCCTATACTTCAAAATTTGCTTTAGCTGCCCATTGCCTGCTGCACAAATTCAGATTCAACTGGGATACTTTACTTAGTATATTAAATATACTGTTGAAAAGGCAGGATTGATCAAACGGAGATTTACGAGGGAGACTCAATCTATACAGAGTCCCCATAGACTAACTCTATAGGAAGACGAGTTAATCAGTCATCACTTCGTTAATTTTAGTTAGAAAGCCAGGAGAAATAGTTATAATTAGAAATAATTTGTAGACATAGAAATAGGACAAAAATCAGGAAAAAGCAGAAACAATAGAATACTTCCATTCTTGCCACCATAAATGTGAAGGTTACCGAAAATGGAAAATTATAACTAAGAAGGTGAAATTAATCATTAAAGACTGCACTGCCTTCCTTCCTACAGCAATCTTTCTTTCACAGGATCCCCTCCTTGGGTGGTGGTGAAAAATCACCAAGGAATTAGGTAACTCATACTTAGAATAGAAGCCAAATAATGATCCACTTACGCTACTTGGATAAGATCTGTGCAGGACTTTGGAAGAGCAATGTCAAAAACGAAGAATTTCAGTTTTGCATAAAAGGTTAACTTGAATCTTCCATTTCACAATATTTCTAGGCACTCAAGACCTTTTGTTTCTCCTGAATTTAGTTAATCAATGTCTGGAATACATTGTGTAGTGACATACTGATGTTGAATCACGTGTTCCACTTATCAACATTTCTCCCTGAAGGAAAACTCAGGAAATCCAAGGACTGACACTAAGCAGAAGCTTATTCTCCAAGATGTCTTTGTCATTTGGAATGAGATAGGATTAGCTGCACCTACCAGCTGCTTAACTTGAAGGAGCAACCTGGAAGCTACAACCTTCCAAAAATGTTGAACCTCCTCAGAGGATGAAAGGGATAGACAGGAAACCCAGACCAGACTTCTAACATTTTTAAGAGAGTTTCTGCCAATAGATAAGATCTTTTCTATCATTTTCCCCCTATTGTTTATTTTCTGGAAATTTCCGTCTCATCCTTTAACATCAATACAAGATTATCTCCACCATGAAGTCTTATCAACAAACCTCCAGTCAGAAGTAATTATCCCCTCTACTGCTCTATAATATTCTGTGTGCACCATACTTCTGTTATCACAATGATGGTATTGCTTTATGATATATGTTGACCTGTCTCCAATGGGTTTCCATCTCACTCTGGATAAAATCCAAAGTCCTTACTATAGACGTCAGGGCTTTGCATGAGCTGGCTCCCTGCTATCCCTCTGAATTCATTCTTTCCCATTTTCCTCATGTGCAGGATTTTGCAGGCAGACTGACCTCCTTCTGATACTCCAGGACCTTTGCTTTACTGGTCCCTTTGGCTAAAAATCTTTCCCTGTAGATATACGATTAATTCATTTTTTTATTCATCTCTTTAAATTGCCTTATCCGAGAAGTCTTTCCTGACCACTTCACCCAAGATGGGTCTATTCCCAACCGCATCACTTTATCTGTTTACCATCTTTTAGTTTTCTTCATAGTACTTCTCTCCATTGATTTTTAAAATGTAATTATCGTTTGACGCTGTCATCTATTCACTCCACCACTACAATGCATACTTCATGGAAGAGGGGAATTCTTTGTTTACTGCTGGCATTCACTCCCCAAGACATTTCCTGGAGCACAACAGGTACTCCATAAACAGTTACTGAACAAATGAATAAATTGCAGTCTCGTCTTGTAAACCATAGATTCCATAAAAGCAAGGACTGTGTCACATTTCCTCAATGATTGGCCCACCATCATCCATAGTCATGAACATATGATGAGTGCTTAATAGGAGTTTATTGAGGAAATGTGGTATTTTTCTTACATTGTAAAACAAATATTACTCCTAAGTGTAATGTACATATGCCACTGATTTAAAAGACCCAAACTACTGAAAATAAAGAATGACAAAGAGTTACAAAACATCCTGCTGGTGTCTCTGCCTCTTCATGGCTATCATCTGCAGTTTTTCTGTATCTTGTTCTATGCCACTTAAGAAAACAGCAAATTCTCTGAAGGGTAATGTGGCAGATGGAATAATAACCATACCTCAATGAGCATCCTTTCTTTCTGACGTCTTGACTCAGAAGTTTCCAGCTGCCTTCATGCAAATTTGTTTTTGTATGTATATTTTAACATATTCCCTAACTTTCTAGTTGTTTTCAGCAAGAGTATTGATGAGTGCAAGCTACTTCTTCACAATGAGAAATGGAATGTACATATCATTTTAATATTTCAATTAAGCAAGGTGAGTTATAGGCATGCAATTTGTTATAGCTTCTTTCAGGATGGAGTGATTGCCATATTATGACAATAAAACCATTAAAAGAAAAACATGGGTGATGATGACACTATAAGAGTATGCAATTTAAAACAAGTAAAGAATTCTGTGCATTTTTAACACAATCACCTTCCTGTCTTGCAAGATTTCAGGCCATAAATATGGACCAATGAGTGTGATAGTAGAGTATTTTATGTCTACACCTAAACAATTAAAAAAATAAGTACTAAGTTGTACTGGAATGTGCAACAATAAGCACCTAATAAATCCTGTCTATCAGACTAGAAGTGCAGTCACAATGATCTACCCCCTTACTCTTCCTCTTTCTGCTACTCCAGACAGGGAACATTACGCTATTTAAAAAAATAATAAAGCAATGGAAATGGTTGATATAATGGCTCTAGTTAGAAACTGCCAAACGTTTAGTGTGACATTAGACAAGAAATGAATATGGGATGTGACCAAGGATGTAAACCACAAAAAATGAGAAGATAACTCAGATATTCTCTCATTTGCAAACACACAAAATGGTAATCTGTCATGAATTGGCACCCCTTGAGTTGTGAGAAATCAATAAAGTACAAGCTTCAGCATTTTTACAGAAGTTTCACATTCATGCACACATTCATTCAGCCAATATTTGTTGAACTATGGCAGACATTCAGACAATCGGGATTCAAAAGAGAATGGCTTATGAAGAAGCTAAGAGTCTAGTGAATAACACACAAATTAATTGAACAATCACACAAATATATTTATAATAGTAGGCTGTGATACCTATTGGAAGGAGAGAAAAATGGGAGAACATGGAATGCTATTATTGCCTATCCAAAAGCTATCGCTCTTTCTTCCTTTCTAACATCACCACATTTGTGTATGGTTAAAGTCTTTGCCACAGTTCTCTTCCTTCTGGCAGGGATGTTCTTGACTAATGGTGTGACTCTTATGGCTCCAGCACATATCTTGCCAAGTTGAGGGAACCAGCTGAGAAGCTGGGAATGAAAAGTAAGAATCTTTATTTCTTGATGTTGTTGAGCCACTGGATTCACCGCCTATGTGAAACTGATAAAATTAATACAATTATTTGGGTAATACTCTGTTATTTGAAGTTAAACACATCCTATTGAGAGTCAAAAAAAGAAAAAAAGAATATTACTCCAACTAATGTTTCAGGAAGGATATCATGAGGTTAGGTTTTATTTCCCCAAAGTCGTTCTTTCATTTTGTAATACTACCTATGATTTATTGACTACTTACAGTGTGCCAGAATCACATATATTATTTCTAATTCTTATAAAATTTGAAGAGATAGGTATTATCCTTTTTTTCCAGATATGGAAACTGAGATATAGACAAATTAATTAAGACTTTTCAAGATTATACAGCTAATGAATGGTGGAATCAAAATTTGAATCCATGTCATCATGACCCCAAAGCCCAGAATTTTCACAATAAATCATGGTAAATATCTCATCACTCTGAAATTTAATTGATTCAACTATTAACTTATTATTAGGAAAATAGGAAACCATGATACTTAATTAATTAATTTTGTCCATAGAATTAATGGGTGAGGAGAGCCTCAGATCACATACTCAGAGAGATATTTATTGTTGTCATGTTGGTTATTAAATTAATATACCTTTCAAATAAACTTTAGGGTAAATTCAGGTATAATTGTTCAGTAAATCTTAGGAAATCAAGAGTTGTGTAAATAATAATTGCAAATATACTCTGCAACTTAAGAATTTTTTTCTGTTCCTGAATAGAATAGAATTCACCACAAATTCATATCTTCTCTGAGAAGTCATAGGAAATTTAATAACATAAAATGCATACATTTTCATCTTAAAAGCTCGCATCATGAGGAAAAAATTTTAAAATGCAGTCATTTATGTGTTTATGTGTATGTATATACATAAACACACACATGCATAATCACTAGAAACATCTACCAATTACCTCCTTGTGATTGTTCACATTTTATAAAATCACATTATCTAATTATTTTAAATGGATATTTCATTCCATGAATTAGGTGTATATTAGAAAGGAGTGTTTAAGAATTAAGGTTGACAGCATTGCTGTCTCTATCTCAGAGTAAATTTTACTTTCCATCATTTTATCATCACCCATAGAAATTTAGGCTATTGCTTTTAAAGGTTTTTAAAACATTTTTTAATAAAATTCTGATTTCTCTCCCTCACTAATACAGCCTGCTAAAGCCAATGAAGCATTTTAGAACTGTTTAGGAGCAAGTGACCTCAAGGGAACAATGTTTTCCAGGGAAATGATAATGGGATACAGAGCCTTTCATTTCTGGGTCACTAGTTTGAAAGTAGCTCAGGTTGAATGTGATGGAAAGTCATTACTGTTCAATGGCCTATGTGAAATTAGTGGTGGTTTCTGTCTAGTTCCTAGTGAATAGGTGTTCACATCCCAACTGGAATTAATTGAAATGCATGTTGACAGTTTTATTATGAAGACCAAGGGCTACAGGCATTGAGAACCTGCTTTTGGAGCTCATGACAAATAATAGTTAGCATGGCTAGGGGAAGGTATGTTTCTAAGGACGTAGCCATGGGGAGAGTTTGAAAATTATTTCTTCTCGAGTCTCTTTGAAAGGTTTCTTTGGTACTCAGAGTTTTTAAATGACAGAAGTATTTTTATAACATTGATCGAGTGTATCGCTAACATTGTTTCAGATTCTCGGGCTATGTTTTTAAAAATCTCTAATTATTGGAAACGTCCATCAGCAAAACCAATAATTTTTACTTACAATCCATCCAAAAAGTAGTTCTCCATTTTCTCAGACCAATTAAGTAAATAACCTCCTGGCTAGATCTAGTAATCAATATTATTCGTTTTTCTAAATGATGATGATATTCAACCAACTTTCAATGTGAAATAGACTGTACCTGACAGAGGTTCAGCAAAATTATTTGATTCAAATAATACTAAAGTTACTTTTTTAATATAGAAAAGTTTACAACTATCTATATTTGATCTTTCCTAATTACTTGGCAGGTATGTTGGCAGGGGCTGGAGAGGCAATTAAATCAGAATCTCGGGTACTCAAGCAAACAAATATTTACTGAACAAAGGCAATGCTTACTAAATGATCCGTATGTGGTGATCTCTGTCTCTCTCTGTCTCTGTGTCTCTGTCTCTGTCTCTGTCTCTCTCTCTCTCTCACACACACACACAAACACACACCCCAATTAGAAAGCAAGTCATGTGGTAATCATTTATGAGCACCAATTATTTTATTATTTTCTAGAAACTTTAGGCTTCTGCAATATGATAGCTCATTTATTACTGACAGAGATCATGAGGGTTCTTGCTATTATTTCAATTTCATAAGTGAGGGAAGAGTCTCAGAGAAATAAAAGGGCTTATCCATGTTCTGATGGCTAATGGTTAGGGTCAGGTTTCACATTCCACGTTTTGTTTACTTCAAAATCCGTGTTTATCCCACTACACTAACATAGGAACCTAATTCAAATTACATTTTGGAGTCCATAAGCAAGTCATTTCTAATCTTTTCCATTTCTTATATGCAAATAAGAGAGTTCAACTGGATGCATTTCCAAATCTCTGTTAGCTCAACTGTCAAAATCTGACAATATTTTAGTTGGATGATGCAGACAATAATTGGAATCATTAAAGAAGACGTTCTAACTAGGGTGCATCTTCACGGTCGGTCCTGCACAAAGTGCAAAGGGAAAAAAATGAGTGACTTGTTAAAAGTTAGGAAGCTTAGAGTAGTGACTACTGAGTACAAACATCAAGTTTTATATAAGGAATATGTCAAGAACGGTAATAGACAAAGATTAATTGCTAGGAGAGGCAGCCGCTAAGCAAAAACCTAATAGGCAAATGAGAATATTAAATCGAGAATATTAAGAAACAAGATCAAACGTAAGTTTGGAAAAAAGTTTCACCATGTGTGAAATTCAGAGTCATTCCTGGGTGGGATCTGTTGCTACCATTTAGAAGACTCTGGGCTGAGAATCCCAAGATTTGATGTACTTTGACCTCCCACGTCAGATTGAAGAGAGCCTACACTGTTGGATTCACATTTAAGGGTGTTATCATGATGTGGTAGAAATTGGGTTGGGTCTTAAAGGATAAGAGGAGCCACCTAAGGCACATGAAATAGTTTCTGTGGGTACTCCTAAGCTTCCCACTCTGATCCCAGGATTACTGAAATTCCTGGTGGAAAAATGTCTTTGCTGTCTTTGTTTAGTAAATTGAGCTGAGTATATAAAATCAATGCTAGGAAATAGAAGAAACGACCTGTTAAAATCAGCTACACAGAATGAGTGGAAAAATTTTACATGATCAATTTGATTAGCCAAAACAAAGGCTGTTTATAACAAAAGACCTATAATATAAATTTCTATTAAGCATGTGGAAAATTATAAAACTTTATTAATTCTGTCTACTTCAATTTATTTACTTATAAGTAAATATCCAAACAATATTGAATTTGACTAAAAAGTTTTAAAGTCTTCTGCTAAAATTGCCTACAGAGTCCAAGGAACATTTCTTTAAAAGTAATATCAGAGAGAGAAAATTTTCATCCATTGAGGATGAGTTTGCTTTGGGGAAGAGTAGGACCCAGTTTAGCACTGAGTATGGTGAATTAAATAAAAGATTCCAGGTGGAAAATACTGTTTTGATCAAACTGAAGTGTGACTAAAAGGTAGTATGAGTGATCTGTGTGTCTGTGACTTATAAACTAGCAGTGATGGCAATTCCAAAGGAAACTGAAAAAATTTAAGCACTGTTAGAATACCGAACAATGTCTAAAATCCTCTTGTAATGGCTATTTTGAAAGAAAAGACTCAATCATTTCAGTTTTTGGATGTTTGCAGTTTTGTATGTTTTACAGGTTGATTTTATGCAACAGTCATATTAGTATAGAAAACAAATACAACAAATGCAAATTAGACATATTAAAGTCCATGTTAATCACATGCAACAAATCAGAAGGATTAGCTTTTTAAAAAACAATTCGGTGATTGTGTAGCCAAAATTATTATAATGTAAGAGTGGGGAAAATAAAACTATTAGACTAGATCATCAAAACCCTGGATCACTTTCATTGCTCAGTACCCTAAGCAAGATGATACCATCTCTAATTTTCATAACGTTAGTAACATTCAGGCTTATTTTGAAGTTAAGTATTGTATGTGAAATTGTTTTGTCAAATGCAAAATGCTGTCAGAAAATTAATATCTTGATTGTGGCTATGCTCTTATTGTTATTTTTGGTGCTATATTAAGTAGGATGTTTTATTCAACCAAATAACAGGTAATCCATTTCAAAGGGGCTTCAACAGTAAGCAAATTTGTTGTCTCATGTAGTATTAAACCCAAAGTATTCTAGCTTTGAGAATGATTAATTTAATAACTCAGTGATGTTATCAGCAATCCATCTTCCTTTCATTTTATTACTTCCATCTTTATGATGGTCCCATGCCTCTTTGCGAGATGGCTACGATATTCCCAAGCATCACACGCAAACACAGCAGTGGTCGGACAGATAGAGAATACTTTTCCCCTGTTGAAGAATAAGGCTCCATTTTTCAGAAGTTCCCTACACTAGGGAAATCTCCTCTCAGTCTTATTGGACGTAGCTGGGTTTCATGGCAAGACCAAGCTAGAAAGTGACAGAAGAAATAGGATTATCATAGGGCCTTAGACTAATTAGGATTTTCTCAGAACTGGGAAAGGGTCAAATTCTCAGAGAGGTGACTAAACTAAATCATGGCTCTGTTAGAAAGGTAATCAATGATACCTGCCATACATGCCTCTTGGTTCAGGGGTTTTGTTATTGTTGTTACTGGAAGATATTAATTCCTTATCTTTGATTCCCAGAGCATTGGTGACTCAATAGTTGTATAACTGTATAAAGTTCACACCTGTTATTGATAAAAATACTCCTACATCTTTGTAGTATGGGAGAGGTAAAGGACCCTCCTTTCCTACCCCAACAACAGCCAACAGGGCTTCTTTTGGACTCACATTTTTATATAGTCCCAATCCACTGTCTGTATTTGGTTGACCAAGTCAAAGTAAACTCTTTCTCATGAATTTTTAGAATAAATGCTAAGTGCAAACTTTGGTAAGTTTTGACAAATATGTAAGTTGAGTAACCACCACATGATCATGAGTTAGAACATTTTCATCTCTCCAAAATGTTCCTTCATCTCCCCTCTCAGCCAGTCCCCTATCCCATGCCAAATCTCTGAACACCATTGATCTACTTTCTGCTATTTTAATTATGCCTTCTCTAGAATTCTACAGTCTTTTGTGTCTGACTTCTTTCATTTTCAATTGTATTTATGTGATTCTTTCATGGTATTGTATATTTCAATAAATTGTTGCTTTTAATTACTTAGTATTGATGCACCATATGTATTAATCTTTTCATCAGTTGGTGGATATTTATTATGAACAAAGCTATCTTGAATATTAAAGTTTACATCTTTGTGTGGACATATGCTTTCATTTCACTTGAGTAAATTCCTAGGAATGAGATTGCTGGATCAAAGGGTAAATATACGTTTACCTTTATAAGTATATATTTAGCTTTATAAAAAATACTCTTGGGGCTGGCCAGTGATGTAGTGGTTAAGTGGGCTCACTCTGCTTCGGCAGCCCAGGGTTCACAGGTTCAAATCCCAGGCACAGACCAATGCACCACTCATTAAGCTGTGCTGTGGCAGCATCCCACATACAAAATAGAGGAAGATTGGCACAGATGTTACCTTGGGCCAATATTCCTCACCAAAAAAAAAAAAAAAATTCTCTTCGGGTGCTAAAGTATCTGTATCACTTGCATTCTTAGCCTCAATGTATGAGAAGTCCAGTTATTTTTTTATGTGAAGTCATTATTCAAATTATTTGCCCATTTTTATAGGGCTGTCTTCTTATTATTGAATTATAATAATTTTTTTACATATACACGAAATAGGTCCTTTATTAGACATATGTATCTTGAATATTTTCTCATAGTTTGTGGCTTACTTTGTGTTCATTTTCTTAACAGTGCCTTCTGAAGAATAAAAGTGGTTACTTTTTCTATTATGGTTTATGTTTTTTTGTGTGTCCTATCTGAAAAAATTTGCCTGACAGATGTCACAAAAATTTTCTTTTATTATACTCCAGGAGTTTTATAGTTTTAGCTCTTACATTTACTACTATGATGCATTTCAAGTTAATATTGGTTAATGGGGTCAAGGCCTAATTTTTATGTATGGATGTCCAATTTTTCCAGCACCATATATTGAAAATAGTATCCTTTCTCTATTGAATTCCCTTTGCATCTTTGCTGAAAATCAATTGACTATAAACGTGGGGGGCTATTTCTAGACCCTGTTCTTTTCCATCCTTTCGGCAACACTACACTGCCTCGATTATGCAGATTTACTGTAAATCTTGAAATTGAATAGCATATCTTCAAGTGTGTCTTTGTTTTTCAAAAATGTCTAGGCTATTTGCATTTTCATATAAATTTGAGTGTTATTTTGTTAATTTTAACTAAAATCGAGCTAGGATTTGGTGAGGATTGTGCTGAGTGTATAGATTAATTTGTGGAGGATTGACATCTGAATAATGCTGAATCCTTTGATTCATGAATATGTTGTATCTCTTCATTTATTTAAGTGTTTTTCAATCTCTTTCAGCATTATATTGTAGTTTTCAGTGCACAGATCTTGCACACATGTTGTTAAACATTTTCCTCAATATTTCATAAGTTTGATGCTGTTGTAAATGATACTGATTTTTTAATTTAAATTCTCAATTTTTCATTGCTACTAAAAAAAGACAATTGAATTTTTAATTTACCTTGTATCCTGCAGCCTTGCTAAATAATTTATTACTTTGGGTAGCTTTTTTACAGTTCCTAGGATAATCTATATAGACAAAAACACCATCTGCAAATAAAGACTCTTTCATTTCCAGTTTCTATGCCTTTGTAAATCTTTCCTTGCCATACTGAAGTCTAGGATCTCTGGTACAATGTTGAATAAAAGTGGTGAAAGTGGAAATCCTTGGTTTTTGAGATTATGTGTTAAAATCTTCAGTGTCCTACGTTTAACTATAATATTAGTAGTAGATATTTTGTAGCTGTCCTTTATCTAGTTAAGATATCCCACTTATTACTAGTTTGCTGAAAGTGCTCAATGATTTAAGGGAATTGAACTTTGCCAAGACTTTTTTCTTTATATATTGACATAATAATATGATTTTTCTTTTTATTCTAAGAATATAGTCAACAGTATTAATTTTTATAGGTTAACCTGGCATCCTTGAGATAAATCCAACTTGGTCATGAAATAGTCAGATTTTTATATATTGTTGGATTCAATTTGCCAAAACGTTTTTAAGGATATTTTGCCTAAGTACATAAGGGCTATTGACCTTATGGTTTCTTTTTCTTTTTCTTTTTCTCCCAGGTATTTACTGTTAATAAAAATTCTAAATGAGTGTGAAACTAACAACTGAGTTTCAAAAAAATGATGCAAAAACTGAGAGATCTAAAGGAAAAATGGGCGAATCAGCAATTACGGAGTTATATTTTGACAAGATTCAGTAACAGAGAGAACAAGTAGAATTATGTAAGAGTGTAGAAGATTTGAACAATCTTATCAACAATCTTAACCCGACATTTTAAAATACTCTACCAAACAATAACAGAATAAACATTATTTTCAAATGCTCATGGATCTAGCAAGATAGTCCATATTCTGGGCCATAATATCAGTTCAATAAATTTAAAATATTGAAATAATACATAACATTTGACTATATGAAATTAAATTGGAAATATCTAACAGATATCTGAAAAATCTCTAAATATTAGGAAATTAAACAACTTACTTCTAATAAGATATTGATCAAAGGAGAAATCACAAAAAGAAATCATAAGTTAAACATATGAGAAATTACATTTAAATGAGAATGAAAACAACATATTACTTATGGCATGGAGTTTAACGAGTGATCAGAGGGAAATATATCATATTAAATGCTTATATTAAACAGTAAATAAGTCTCGAATGACTGATCTAAACTTCCACTTAAAGAAACTCAACAAAACCTAAAATAAACCAATAGCTAGTATAAGGAGTGACATAAAGACAAGAGCAGAAAAAAATGAAATTAAAAACAGAACCACAATAAAGAAAATAAATGAAACTAAAAGCGAGTACTTTGAAGAGATCAAGAAAACTATATTTAAATAAAAAAGAGAAAGAAGACACAAATTACTAGTATCCAGAACAAATGAAATAACATTGTAACAATTCCCATAGTCATTAAAAGCTTAGGGTAGTTTCAGGAAGAAATTTGCGCCAATACACTCTACAACTTAGATGAAATGGCCAGATGCCTTGAAAGACAGCAACTGCCAAACTCATTCAAGGAGAAATAACTAACCCAAATAGCCCTGTCTATTAAAAAATTGAGTTAAAATTATCCTACAAATTTCCCAGTAGCACACATTTTATAATAAATACTAATTATCACTATTGTTAAATTTTATTCAGTTATTCCATAAGTATTTATGTAATACATTTTAACTCAGAGACAACTAAGATATACCTAATTAGTGAATATTATTTTTAAGGGTATGATGACTTTATCAAATATCTTCCTGAACTTTGTTTGCTCAAAGACAATACTGGTATTCTTCATTTAATAAGCTTTATATCATATTTATTGCAATTATTTGCAATATTAGAGCTCCTTTTTCACACCATATCCTTATCTCCTCATAACGCTAAATAATGGTCTTGCCTTTAATTTTTTTTCTGAGACATGATTTTGTATCTCATTTAATGTACTGTATCATTGGGCAAAATAATGCACTTCTCTGTAAGTTGACTTATGTATATACGCCATTTGGCATATCTTACAGTTCCCCAAATTCCTTCTTTTTCACTATTTAACATTCTTAAAAATTATGTGAATAAAGAGGATTCAACAAAGCAGTCTTTCTACTGTGAGAGAATGAATCTGGAATACAAAACATGACAAATGTATGCAAACCTGTTCAAAATACGGCTATATCACTATAGGCATGTTAGCTAGTGTAATTCAATAACAATTCTGGAAAAGACATGTTTAAACTTTGCTAAGTAGTGTTTTTTGAAAGGAAACAAATCTGCCTTTAAATTTGATTGAAAAATGCTTAACTACTCAATTTCTTCCAGTGGCATTGTTTGCATATAATTTGATTTCCCTGCCTTGTGATTGTACATTTGCATTTAAATAAATTCATCTTCAAATGATGTGCAACATACAATACAAATGTGGGAGTGTGAGACATTTTGTAGAAGAAATTTTTGCTGACCTGATAGTCCAAAATGCTATAAAACTCTCTTTGACATTTTAAAAATTGCACAATGAATTTTATCACATCAATAACTCACAATGAAATTACAATGTGGAATGATTTCTCAAAGTGTGTCTTGAACCTGACTCTTTCCTTCATTCTTCACCTCATTCTAATGCAGATTGATTAAACTGAATGTCTCAGCCATTTCCCTAACCTTAAATCTGGGTAGAGGACTATGCAATTTAATACAAATGACATTACGAACTTTTATTGATTTTTCGTTCTGAGTAGCAGCCTCTACTTGACTTCTAATATTGGCAAGCAAAATTCTTTCATACTGAAAATGGTGATGTTAAAGTTACACTCAATAAAGTCTTAATAATATTGTAGAACTGAAGCACAGGTAACAATAAGATCTTAAGCATATGCACTCATATCTAAACCTTCACTACATTTTACACGTATGTGCCATAAATCACTTGGACCTGACTTATTTCCCTGCTAGAAAGTTAGCTTATCAAGGGCTACTACACAGTACATTATATGAAAGATTCTAGAATGTTCTTGATTTTGAGATGGCCAGTTCTATTTTATTTTATTTTTTCTTTTGTCTCACCTTAATTGTCACCTCTATAACATCAATTTGTTTAATTGTTTGCTTAGAATTTCTGTTTCTAATTTTTAAAATTTTGTTTTTTGTTGTTTGCCTCCCTCACTAGAGTAGGAACTACATGAACACAATTGTTATATTCAGTGTAGGTGAATGTATTCATGTGGAAACCATCTCTCTCTAAAAGGCCTATCTTTGGATGGAAACTGATCTCTACCATACCTAGTGGGAGGCACTAGCACTCAGACATAATCTAATCAGCTAAATTTCAACCTGATGGCCAGAACAATTAGTTCAATAATGTACACTTGAGCTAAATGAATTCAAACTTGAGTGAAGCCCAACAAATAATCCCTATTTGGAGTTCTCACTTTCCTCTGGAAATAAATTAACAAGAACTTCCAACAATCACCTGAACCCAAAAGGAGAAAGCCTGCCTGATACAAGAGCCAATATCCAGAAAACTGAAAAAGGAAATGAACAGAGACAGCTCACAATCTGGTCATATCAAATGAGGGCTTTATCAAGCTATATCTGAAGATGTGCTCTGGAAATGTACATTAACATATTGCAAGAAAATTCTATTTTGATTAAGCTATGTGTGTCTGGTATGGCCCTTCACATGCTAATAGTTTCATAATTTACATATTTTCTTAAAGGAGAAAATACAGTGATATGCTAGTAAATATTTAACAGCCAGGTCTCCAACAGTATGTCTTGATTTGTAACATTCGCTGCTACCATCACGATGTCACTGAATACGGAGTTAGGAAGAGGTTGACACTATCAGCTGTCACAAATCAGTGTGAGCCACTCCAGCATACCCTGGAGTTCAAACTGTAGCTGTGTCATGAACTATCTCCTTCATGTTAATAATTAAGTGGGGGAAAACTCTGGATTGCAACAAAATGTTGAAAGCAATTAGAAATATAATTTTTAAGGGCTTTGTCTTCCATGCTTCATTGTTTGCATGTTATTATTTGAATAGTCAGGAGTAAAGAGATTTATTTAAGCAGTATACAATGTGGAACAGGGACCGGAAAAGGAGAGGCAAAGGCAGATATATGATGAAGCTAATTAAGCTTAAGTTTCTGGATTTTTCATTTCCATAGGCCTCTTCCTAGACCAGAAGAATGGCACATGTGTGCACATGATCATATGTTTTTATAAAATTATCAACGGTAAAATATTTAGCCGGCGTCATTTAAGACCACTGTCCTTTGCAACTCCAGTGTTCCTACACTTTCTGTGGTGTAGGGTGCACTGAATGGCCATAGGTGTTTTGAGATTCAGCTATTATCCAAGTAGATCGGGGGCAATAGACAAGTAGATATGGACAAAAGAAAGTAGTTCGTGCTGGCTATGTGAGAATCAGTAGCATGTAAATCTTTCTTGAAGTCACAAAAAAGCCTGACAACCTAAAGAATATGTGTAAGTTAAAACTGGCTAAAATTAAAATATTGGACATAGCATTTAATAATGGAGAAGGAAGCCAGGGGAGAAAATTATAGAAACAGAAATAGAACCCTGTAGTTGTGTGGAAGTTACTGGAGGTCAGATATCAAGAGGAGGATTTCCCAGGATGACCTAATAGAAGATGAGAATTGAAATGAGCCAATTAGATCCAGTTAACAAGAAATTAATTTAAAATATCTAATTTAACACAGTTCTAGGAAAAGAAACCAGATGGCTATGAGACGAGGAGTAATAATAAATGCTGATATGGAGAACTGAAAAGTGGACAAGTCTTTCAAAATGTTCAGGTGAGATGTAGAAATGTAATAGCTCCAAGATGATGCCTAAGGTTTAATCTTAAATTTGAATATTCTACACACACATTCATTCAAGAGGTATTTATATAATTACCTTATATAATATATGCATATATATAACTAATATAATGTAAATAATTACTTTGTCTCTAGTAAAAATCAAAGCAATACTAATTAGAACATTGTTAAAACCTTTACATTTAAGGGAATAAACATTTAAAGATGGATTGCATTAGCCCTAGTCTAATGTTTGGGTTTTTGTCTACCCTGTGTAGCTTTTTACAAAATTTTATTTTGACATAGTACATTTATTTTCTTGAAGGAGGTGAAAAATGTAAGTATAGAGGGTAAATTACAATCGCTAATTGTTCAAGCCTAATGAAAGCTATGTAGGACATCTAGTTTTAGAAAACTCTGCAAAACTAAACTGACCTAAATTCCATGGTCTGCTTGGCCTAGGAACAATTTTTATTTCAAAACTTAACGTACAAACAAGAATTACTTGGTGCTTATTTATTAGTATCTATTTCTCCATCACAATCTCTGCAAGAAATATTATCTCTTTTCAAAGTTTTCTTCATTCCAAATTTTTCTATTTCTGAAAAAAAATGTTATATACATTTTTGCCACATTTACAAAATATAGAACGAGAAGAGTGTTTTGAAGTTGTGAGCATTTTTCTTCATAAAGGATGTGACAAGAAACGCTTTCGCTCAGCCTTATCTTCCACTGGTACAGTGCCAGCACATTTGGGGATGGTGCATTTATTATTATTTCCATTACACCCACTGTCAGTTTGGGAAATATTAATTTTGTTTAAATACACAGCTTGCAGATTTTGAATCATCATTTCTGGAAATAACAAAAAACATACTATCAGGCTCAATGTTATGTTGCATATTATCTGAAAATGGAGTACTCTACCAACAGAATTCTCTTGGTTCTAAACTTTTTTGAATGTGGATTATTTACTTTTTGCATCATAAACTAAATACGTACATCAAGACTCTTACAGAGATACACTATAGAGTGCTGTTGGGACGCTGAAGGAGGGAGAGGCCATGGAAGACATTACTAACAGAACAGAAATTCATTGTCTTGGGGACTGAAATGGAAATCAGAAAGATCAGAAACCATGACAAGCCCACAACCAGGAGGCCGCCCTGAACAGTTGCCTGGGCGCTCGAATAAAGAAAGCTTGACCTGAGCTTGACTCACTGTTCTGTCACCGGCTGTTGACAATTTATGTAACATCTGTAAAGTAAAGATGTTTTGTAATATTTCATTTATTGTGGAGATTAAATAATAATTGTAAATAAAATGTTTGGTATTTTTCCTGGTACATTATTAACAGTAAATAACCTCTATTACTTTTGTCTGAAGTAAAGGGCCATGAGAAGATAAATGGATTCTGTGATTGGAGCAAGAAGGAGAAAAAAATTTATTGGGTACTTGTAACATTCTACACATTACTGTAGAGACCTAATACACAGCGGTGAGTACATCCATCTCCAACATCCATCCAAGACCATTGATAAAGCCTTAGTCATCATGAATGATTAGACTAAATCATACCTGGGATTTTCAGTTCTCCTTTTTATCATATCCTCTGAGTGTCTGATATACTAACTCTATTTTTTCTAATTCATTTAATTAAATGCACTTTAGTCAAAAGTTTTTGTGAGGATTTACGGATGCTAAATACTTGAATATGAAATGTGCTGTAGAAGCTAGAATTTTAAAGATAACATTTATAATCATCTCCTTAGGATCTGTACCTAATCTCTGAAAATCAGTTTTGTGAAACATCTAGGATAGAAGAAATAGAAGATCAAGTTTAAACCACTATGCCACTAGATACAAATTAAAGGACTCATTTTTGCCTTTTTCTATATTGAAAAAAGCGTAGCTAAACCTGGTGATTTGCCTATCAATTCATTTAAGACAAGCAATCTCTCTAAAGCCAATTTAATTGTTCAAAATATTTTATTCATAATTTCATTTCTTTAATCTTCTTATCTCTAATATGGTGTACGTCAATAGTAAACACCTTACAGAACTGATGCTAGAAACAAATGAGAGAATGAATGTTAGAGCAGATATCACAGTGCCTGACCAATAGCAAGCCTTAAGTAAATCTGAGTTATTCTTGTTGGAAGTATTGGTATGAATATTAAATTGTGAGACCCTAGAAGTTGTAGCCGCACAACTAGTCCAGTTCTGTAAATATGTATGTATTCTACAATTGTTTCAGTAAAGAAGGAAGAGAGAGGGTCAGCAACAGAAACAGAAGAGAAAAATGTCTGAATAAATGCTTTTGAATCTTAGTTACTTTCCTAAGTAGCGACATTTAGAACATTTAGTCCTTTAAATTTAACTATCATGGATTTTATAACAAATTTAAATTGTCTGTGAGGGATGCTTTGTCTAGACTATGAAAAATATCCAAAACATAATTTTAAGTTATATATTTGAACTTCAAATAGAAAGTTGAATTTGAGCTCACTGCACTAGGCAAATCACATAAAGACCTTCCTTCCACATAACATTTTCCAGCTAAATCTAATAGCTTGAATCTCATGAATCTTGGCCTTTATATGAACTGTCATTTAGCATCCCCACATAAAATTTCTGGTATCAGTAGTGTCAAACTAACAAAAGAGTATGATTTACTCTCATTTCTTTCCAACTAAGAGAAGTTTGTTGTGGATGATATGAAATATTTCAGAAAACGTTCAAGCAAGAGCAAAATATTCCAAATGACTTATTTCTCTCTCCAGGTCCAGCATCTCCATCTGACATTCTCACCTCCTGCCTAAATGTCTGCACATTCTCTTCAGTCCTCACTGAAATATTCTGATGAAGACTTGATCAATTAGCATCTGAAATTTAGAAAACCTCTCTGTAACTACCCTGACTCTTTTGCAAGTTCAGTAATATTTATCTATCTCAATATTGGCTATATTCACCTCCTTGTTTTTCCAACAATATCCATCCTTCACTAGGTTGCAAATTTACCTACCTACTATGTAAATCGTGTGTTTCCAACTTTCTTCTTCCAAGATTAATGGTTTCAAAATGAAACTGAGCAATCCTATATTCCTCACCTCCTTGGAAGATGTATTATGTGTCTTTTACATGGGAAATATTAGGTAGGTGACATTTGTCCTAGGCAACCTTTCTTTCCTCCTGAATTTCATAGCTTTTTTTCCTTTTTGACTACTCCACAGTGCCCACCCTTTTCCATGTGCCTAGATTCTGTTAAGTTTATATTTAATCTATTAGCCAAATGTAATAGCTAATCCCTCTCAATGTTATTCACAGAAAAATGAGGAACACTTACAGCCTCTATTGAATCAAGAACTAAAGGGAAGTACCTGACTGTGGAATTTCAGGAAATATGAACTAAAGTAAGGAAAATATTTGGCAGATTTATTATAGGTAAAACATCCATCCCTTTTTTATGACTAAAGTCTCCACCATAAAAAGTACAGATCTCCTCTACACCAACAGGCTGTCTAGCATCATAAACTAGGCTCGGTCATCATGAAAGATCTGGGTTCAATTCCCAATTAATCCTCTTAACTGGGTAACCTTAAGCATGCCATATTTTTTCTCTAAAGCTTAGTTCCTTTCTTAGTAAAATCAGTTGAAGATTAAGTGATATAATGGATATAACATGCTTAAGATGGTGATGTAAGAATAAATGATCAATAATAGCCACTTCAAAGATATGATAATGGAAACGATGATGTAAGGATGATGATAATTATAATGTAATTTCTTTTGATTACTTCCTATTCCTCTCTATCACTATTTGCCTATAATCAGTACAGGATGTTATGTTCTGAACACAGACATGTGCCACATAACAATGTTTCCGTCAACAACTGACCAAATAGACAATGGTGGTCCTATAAGCTTAGTACCATATAGCCTAGGTGTGTAGTAGGCTGTGCCATCTAGGTTTGTGTAAGTACAGTCTATGATGTTCACACAAAGGTGAAATTGTTTAAGGACGATTTTCTTAGAACTTGTCCTGTTGTTAAGCGATGCCTGACTATATCTGCCTATTAACTTTCCTGTAGTTCTTATTCTGTGTTTCATCCAAATTATGCAGATTCTACTTTCTTTTCTGTTTTATTATGTTGTTCACATTCATGGAGGCTCCATGAAATCTTTGGAGGAATGAGGCAGTACACACAAAAGAGTACTTATATAAATATGTATGTAAAATGGAATTATACATAAGTAAAATAGCATTGGCTTTAGGGTCACTATGCTTTTATGTTTGACGAATTTATTTCATATGCATTTTTGTAACTTGTTGAGCATTGAGAAATTACTAGGTATTTTGTTGACCTTAAAACCACAAGTCACTGAAAACCTGTGTATAATAGTTTCCTTTGTCTTCTAACTGTCCCACAAACCTACATTTTGAATATAGATTACTTTAAAAAAATAAGGTATTTTATGGACTCCTACACAGCCTTATAGTTGGAATATCTTAGAACAATACTCCAATATTCTACCAAAAACAAGAATTTTCTCTAGAAGATTACCATCGTTGCAATATCCAGGCTTCCCTCAAAGAAAACTATATGAGTTAACTATCTCAAAAAGTAATCCAACTTTATTGCTCTGATTACTGAAAAATACTTCCTCTTACTCGGTATAAAATCTGCTTCCCGGACCTACCAATGTGAGGTATTAGTTCTGCTCTCCAGAGCTCTACAGTACAAGTCTAATCCATCTTCCACATGACAGCGCTTCACATATTTGAAGACAGCTTGCACTGCCTGGCTAAGTCCTTAATCTCTGTATTCCTGTGGTTCAACTATGTTTTTGTCAATTCCAGTTATTCTTTCTTGACTTCCTATGTGGTTATTTTCTGTCATATTTAAGCTTCAGTTTGTAGGTGGTTAGTTTCGAAACATTCTTCTCTTGGAATGATCCTCAAATGAATGAGCAGACAATCAAGTAGAAGTTGTTAAAACATTGAGAAAAAAATTTAAAAATCAATTGTCACTTCCCAGTGCTTTCGTTATCAACTGTTACGTTACAAATGGTTCCAAACTCTGTGGTGTTACTCAACCATCATTTAAGTTTATGAATTCTGTGAGAAATTCAGACAGGGCATAATAGGGGCGGCTTATCTCTGCTTCATGATGCCTGAAGCATCACCTGGGAGAATTAAACAACTAGGATGACACAAAGGAGTGAGGCCTGAAATTATTTGGAGGCTTCTTCACTAGTATTTCTGTGCTGGGGCTGGGATGACTCAAAGACTTCAGCTGAGGCTGACGTCTGGAGCGCTTCCATGTCATCTCTCCATGTGGCTTGAATTTCTTAGAACCTGGCAACTGAATTCTTAAAGGGGGTGCACAGAGAGAGAGAGCACTCCAAAAAAACAAGGCAGAACCTGAAAGGCTTCTTCAGATCTAGCCTCAAAAGGTGTGTGGGGTCACTTTTACTACTTCCTATTAATTGCAGATCTCTAAGTACAGCCCAGGCTCACATGGCGGGTACCTGGACTCCTCTTGATAGAGGAGTGGCAAGACCATATGCCAGAGGAGCATGTGGGATAAGAGATATTGTTAGAGTCATCTCTGGAAAATACAGTTTTGCTCCAGTATGCCCTCTGGCCATAATTCACATCCTCCCACATGCAAAATATACCCATCCACTTCAGAAGAGCCCCCAAATCTCATCTCATACGGTATCAAATTGAAGTCCAGGATTTCATCATCTAAATCAGGGCCAGGTACAGATGAGTCTCTTCTGGTTCAGTTTTTCTCCTGTGGCCAATCTCCATTCAAATGCTTGCAAACTAAAGAGATCAGTTATCTTCCTCCTACAAACCCAACATATAATGGTGACTCAAACTTGGAATCACTACACAGGCACTGTCACAGAAGGGGGGAAATAAGACGTAGACAGCAGTCACTACTCCACAGCAATTCTGCAGTCCAGCTGAGTATATGTTCCTGGTTCCAAAAGCCTCTTCGTTTTGTACTGCCTTTGTTACTTTCAGTCTAAACTGATAAAATTCTTTTAAAAAATTCTGGATTTCTCATATATCAATTTATAACCCACTCCATTAAAAGAAAACCACATTCACAAATTTCTTTGTGATAAGTTCTCTCAATCTTGGGCTTACTATGAGAATTAATAGAAGTTTATTTTTTAACAGATGGTATCTCTGAGGCAAACCTTAAAGAACCTTAAAAAGAACTTTTGCCTTCTGAAAGAATCCATGTGACATCACTTTAAATTTTTTGGAGGGTTTAACAAAGAGATTTTCAATCACACCCTTGACTTTATCTTTACTCTGAGGCCACATTTTCCTGACAACATTGTAGATCTGATTGATATTTGCCCTGAGTCCCTTTAATATGTTGAAAATTGTTTGCATTCTGAAGAGGCTGGGAATAAAAAAAAAATAGGTTTTATTTTAAACTTGAGCAAGTCTTGTCTCCTTCATACTTTTTCTAAAGTTTGCTTTAAAACTGAACAATTGGTCACCAGAGGGGAAGCGGGGAGGAAGGAGGGTGAAAGGGATGATTAGGCACATGTGTGTGGTGATGGATTGTAATTAGTCTTTAGGTGATGAACATCATGTAATCTATGCAGAAATGGAAGTATGACAATGTACACCTGAAATTTATATAATTTTCTAAACCAATGTTACTGCAATAAAAAATATATATATGTAAAAATAAATAAATAAAAAGTTTAAACAAACAAAACTGAACAATACCTTTTAGCTGACTTCTATTTGTATCATATCACATACAACTAAAAGAAACTTGCTGGCACTTTAAAAATTCACTATGGAACTATCTTAGCAAATTCAACTAGTTTGTTAGATATATTTTCCATTTTACACGTTGCCGCAGGTGAGAGTATCGCCAAACTTTCTGCCACTACATAAGGTAACCTGGGTAAATTATGCAGAGTAAAGATAAGAGTGAGGGAAACAATTATCATCCTGTTTGGGGCTGTATGGGACATTTGGTCTCATGGTGCAAAGCAAAATTTCATATAACCAGCCCCATCATATGGTCGCTTTCCTAATGTGGCCAAAACACCCACTTGAACAAGATACCCATGTAATCCCCAAAGTCTTAAGTGTTAGAACCCAGTCACGTAAATCCTAATCTTCCAGCTCACCTACCCTAAGACTCCTATTAAAACATTTCTTAAAATATGTTGATAGCTCCAATTCATAAACTGTCATTCACTGTTATCTGCTCCTGTCTTACCTACACAGTTAATATTCCAGGGGTCGTCATTATAACAACACCTTTGTAAACTTCTTTAGTCTTTATGATTTCCCCCCACCTCTGTTACACTAGCCTGGAACACTTCAATTATGGTTAATTATGGTTACAACCAACTATCTTCCTACTCTATCTCTGCCTCTGATCAGTTTAATATTGCTGGAGAAAAACAGATATTTTGTGAAATAAAATTGTGTGTCCTGAACAGATTTGATTTTGGCTTAATTAAAATCATAACTATAACTGGAAGCCATAGGTTTCAACCTTCATTTAATGAAAAACCTAGAGGGAAACTTTAAGTATGTAAGTTGGTGACACAAGTGCCTTGACAATGTTGAACTCTGGGCTAGCTATTAACCTTTGTTTAGAAAGATAAAGAAAGAAATGAGTGAATATTCACATATCTGTTACCAAAAATTTTTAGTTAAAGCTTCACATGTTCTGTAACTTTCACAAGGAAGTTCAGGTTCTGCCTCAGGAGAAAAAGAACTATCTTCCTACAAATTTTAAATTTTTAAAACATCGTTAGAACTGTTGACTTCTAATTTATGAGTATTTAGAACAGGAATGCTTGTTAGACTGTTTCAGAAAAACTTGTTCAATGAAACTTGGCATAGGAGGTTGGTTTGCCTGACAACTGGCCATTGAGTAGGACTTGGCTGATCTACATGACAGAATTTTAAAGATGTTAGGATCATATCTAAAGGCATCCTTCCTTGAAAAAAAAAAAGGATAGTTTGCATTTAAAATAATAAATCTAACAGCTGTCTTCTTAATCTACTTCTCAGCAGAATTTGAAGACCAACCAATCACTCCATATTGAATCATTTTATTATTTTAGCTCTGATGTCACTACATTTTACTGGTTGTCAATTTTTTTTAAATGTGTCTAGGTGTATATACCATATCAATATATTCCACCCCAATCCATCCATATAGTTTCTGTATTTTGAGAGGATTAAAATTTACATACCTAAAATTAAGCGAACTAGGGTATAATTGATTTATTATATGATCTAGACTCAACAGCTTCATGCATAAAGTAATTCTACTCACTTTTATCTGTGCACCTTCAAACTGCTTTGATGAACTGTTCTTCCTTAACCTTGTATAAAACACTGAGTAAATCCCAAAGTTTTTACAATCACATTTTAGTATTTAAAAGTCCTATTTGGTCTAATGACAAAACTTTATTCTTTCATCTGATTCAAAGCTATTCCCTTTTCAAGCAGCTTTCATCTGAACCTGTCAAAGAATCTTTCATGTAATTCATGTTTGGTTTATATCTCCTGTTTGCTTTACCTCCTCTTTTATATTGGAGGTGATGATTATGTTTATTCCCAGAACTAGAGGAAGGGTAATGGTTCATAGGAAATATGCCTAATGTTATTTGGCCAGTATCATTGTAATATGACATCAGGACCACCTTTGTATCAAAGGTTGAAATACCAGCAGTACTATCAAAGGATATTGTGGGAGTTTTTCCAATACAACCATCACTGGAGACCACTTTTCCTATAGTTCCCTGATGAAGATGAGGCTTCTTCTGATTAGACCTTTATGACTTGCCCTCTTAGCCTCCGGCTTCTGGCTTTCTCCTGCATGCATACTCTCTGTCTTGAGGTCACTTCATCCATGCCCCCTTCCACAAGGTCCAACTCTGGCTCGTAGGAAACTGCCTTGTGGAATTCTGAAAGTTCTGTCCTTCTGCAGTTCACTTCACTCTGCTGCCACAGGCCATTCGAATCTATAGACTTTTTCAGGCTCAAATCAGAAAATATTTCTCGTATCCCCTAAAAATCCAAGGAACACACATAGCATCTCTAAATAGTCCTCTAATCTTCACTTCACATGGCTGGTGGCAGGAGAGGAATGTGCATCACTTTAGCAGCTCTCCAAATAATTTCCCAATGTATTGCTTTATTTACCGTCACTCTCTTCTTCCCTCATATGAGCTGAAGTTGAATAAAGAACTAGTTTTACAGTGTCTTACCATGCTGAGCTTATGACTATCATCTAGTCTTCTCGCCCACTGAAGCCACTCTCAAAAGCAAAGTAACTCCAAGACAACAGGAAAAGTTACATTTGACCTTGTGTTACAAAGATTCAACTCCTAAAGAGACCTTGAGTCTAATTCTATGTGTCCAAAGAGGTCACGGAAAAACAAAAGGAAACTCGGACTGAGGACCAATGTTCAACTCTAATTACTTCAGTCATAATATTTTCACATTTTATATTGTGTGGAACACTTTTTAGGAATCATATTTATATTACTTCTTAAATTAGTTATAGTATATATTTTGAGAGGAAACTAAATTCATTTATACTTAAGTATATAGCGATATATTTTGTATAAGTTTAAAATTATTAAAAGTAGGTTATATTAAACTCACTAAAATAGTTTAAGATGCAAGTTTATATTCCTGAATTGTTTAAAGTCTTCCTAATTAGAGAAGTCATCTGCAGGTGTGAATATCACACTGGGTTATGTCTTTCCCTAAAACACTCAATAACTCCCCTTTGCTTCTGACACTAAATTTTAACTCCCTCATTCAGTGTCACAGGTGCTCCTTTCTACATGCTTCCTGTTTTCCTGAATGAGCCTACCTCACAGGACTTCCATACTCAGTCCTTCTGCTCATCCATGGACTCTTCTTGACATAAGAAACTCATCACACAATTCCCCCAGCGATCCTCTTCCCTGAGTCCCTCCAGTTAAAATCCCATGCCAATAATTGTTCTAACTTACTTAGAATTTGCTGCTAGGCTAATTCCAAAAGTGTATCTGCATGTTCACCTCAGCTTGATTTTAAATTACCCAATCTTAAACTGTTTTTATTCTTTCGTGCCTAGAATAGGACTCTGTATACACACAGCAGGCTGGCAACACATTATATTGATGATAATTTACTATGCAACCAAATATAAAACACTACCACATAGCGGAGCTCTGAAATTTCACCAAAGAGAAATAGAGTGATGTGACTTGCTGATATAAGTTATGCAGTAGCACACCATGCCTTGATTTACTTCTCTGTTTATTCATATACTTATTTGATTTCTGATATCTCTACACTGATATGAACTGATTCTTTCTGTTGTCTTGGAAGGGTATTTGTTTCTATTTTAATCATAAATGCATATATATACATATATTGGATGAATTTGATATGTGTATGTGATATATGAAATATATATGTGTGTATGTGTATAGAGTGTGGTAGATTCTAAAATTGGACACAACACTTTGCCTCCTCCCATCAAGAAGTAGAGCCTTTCTCTGCCCTATTGGACCTGGGCTGGTCTTCTGACTTGCTTTGGCCAAGGGGATAGTAGCAAGCCCGATGCAAGCAGAGGCTTGAAAAGCACTTTCACTTTAAGATTCCTTCACAAGCTGGAAATCTTTCTACCATCATATGAAGAAGCCTGAGCTACCCTACTGGAGGATGAGACCACATGGAACAGAAAGAAGCCAAACCACTTGAGGCCCCAGAGACCAACCAGACTGCCAACCACCAGTAGTATAAGTCAGGACATCCTAGACAACTGTGCCCCAGTCATGCCACCAGCTAACTGCAGTGATCAGCTAAGCCAGTCCAGAACAGAAGAGCTGCCAAGTTGACCCACAAAATCATGACTTAAATAAATGGCTACTGTTAAGCCCCTAAATTTTGGGGTAGTCTGTTGCACATATTCTCAAACAGGAGTTAGATAAAACTGCATATTTATTGTGACTATAAAAAATGAATTACATTATAATAATGTATTATGCTGATACCTGTTTTAATTCAAAAGAATTTGACCATGATTTTAATTGTACTAAATGTGTATATGCCCCTAATGTCTTTGGAAACTTGAATTTTTCTTCTTGCTTATGAAATATGCCACAGATTTTGGTTGGTAGGCATATTGAGAGTTTAGAGGATTTCATAGAGAATAGCTGTGAGATTGGAAGGCAATAAATGCAGGTCTGCAAACAGCAACATCCAGCCAGTAGAGTAAAGGAGAGCAGGACCGTGAACACAGGGATTCACCTCCTTACTGCTTCACATCATTTTACTAAACGTGTCCTCCAAGGAAATGAGTCGGATGTGATAGATAAATGAAATACTTTACTTGGCAAAAATCATTTGACCTTTGTAACATTCCAATGTCAAGTCACGTTTTTTAGCCTTTTTGTAAAATTAAAACTAAAAACCCAAGATTCCTATCCAAAGTTATGGCACATTCAGATCAAGTGAAATATCATAATAAAGTTCTCCTTAACCTATGTTCCAAACATCTGAATTTTTCTTAAATTATGAGAGGATTTTAAGCTGAGAAAGTTGTATGTATGCACATATAAATAAGAAAATATCATACATGTATTTAAATGCTATCTATTATGAACTGTTTTTTTTCCTCACATTATTTCATTCTAATGGCCACTGCTGGGCTAGAAACGTAGGGTGTAAGATGAGGCAGTTAACTGTTGAATATTCCATTGTATATTTATACCACATTTTCTTTCTTGGTTCATCTTTTGATGGATACTGGGTTGTTTCCTTATCTTGTCTGCTGTGAATAGTGTTTCAATGAACATGGGGGTGCAGATATGTCTTTGAGATGCTGATTTCAATTCTCTTGGAGATATATCACAAGTTGGATTGCTGGATCATATAGTAGTTCTATTTTTAACTTTTTGAGGACTCTCTATACGGTTTTCCAAAGCTGCTGCACCATTTTACATTCCCACCAACAGTGTACAAGGGTTCCAATTTCTCTACAGTCTCATCAACACTTGTTGTCTTTTGTTTTGTTTAATAATAGCGATCCTACCAAGTTTGAGATGATATTTTCTTATAGTTTTCATTTGAATTTCCCTGATGATTAATGATGTTGAGCATCTTTTCATATACCTGTTGGCCAATGTTTGTCTTCTTTGGAGAAACGCCTGTTCTGGTCTTTTGCCCATTTTTTAATTGGCTTACCACAAAAAAAGGGGAGTGACACAGGGAAACTCTGGGAGCTGTTGGATATGTTTATCACCTTGATTATGATGACAGTATCTTGTGTGTTTGTATAGGCCCAAAATAATTAAATTGTACACATTAAATATGTGCACCTCTTTGTACGTTAATTATACCTCAATAAAGTTGTTACAAAAACTATGAGGCACATAGCTTCAGAAAATATACCAAATGCCTAAAGAAAGCAATATAGTGTTTACTATTTGTCAGGCTCTGCTCTACGTGCTTTAAATATATAGCATTAACTCTTGAAGCTTCAGACCAGTCCAATGAGGTAGGTACTATTATTATACATCATGAAACTGAGCCAGAGGAAGGTGTCTTGGTCAGATAGACAAAAAGCAGTAGAGAAGGGATTCAAACTCTGGCAGTCTGTTCTCTTCCAATTGAAGCCCAAATTCCTCTTCCCTGCATGGCGGACTGAGCTGGGAATTTATTTGTTTAGGGTCAAATAGGAGGTGAGCTCAAGCTATAATTACTTGATTCCTTAAATTGACAGTTAAGAGCAACGGAGCCTGATATAGGTTTCTCTCATCATGTTGACCTCAGCAAGTTTGTATAAAGCAAGCCAAAAAGTTAGAAATTTACCAAAGGTTAGAAATTCTGTCTCATTCCCAGCTTTTGAAGGCGGTAGGCAGCAGGCAAAACACACCCCACGACACTGAGATCATTACTACAACAACCCTGTGAGAAAGGCATGAAAGTCATCATTTTATAGAGAAGGAAGTCAAAACTCAGACGGGATAGACAATTTGCTATACATCACCTTCTGATAAGCAGATTTTTCTTCCTCGGATTGCATTGCACCTTCTCTTTATGTTGTCTATCGCCTCAACCTATGAATCTACTAAAGAACTCATGCAATTCTGGACCACCCAGCAAGTCCCAAACCCCTCTTCTTTTTTTTTTTTTTCTTGAGCTTAGAGGCATGAATATCTGATCCATGTTTTCATGATTAACTGTAACTATATGTAGGGAATAGTACAAGGTATGGCATTCATGTAGAATATTGGTAAGTAAATCTATGTGGATTTAAATTTCTTTTCTTTCTTTATAGATTAAGCTACTTGCCTCCAAGCAATATCATCCCTAATTATACTAATAAGAGTGTTCAAATTAAATTCCTAGATATTACCACTGGAAATTGACTTTCCTTGTTGGCAATCACTGAAGTCCATATAACTTGTTTGGTCTTAATTCTCTGGGGCTTCTTGAAAATGACCTCTAGCTCTTAGTATAAATTAATTTTGTAAAATGCTTTTACATTTAGAGAACAGTGTTGAGACCTCTAGGTCAAGGATAAAAGAAAATTCAACTTTCAACATTTCAGATTTTCTTTTCTTCCTGTGGTTATTAGAACTTATAAATAAATGTACTTTTTGTGAATAAGGCCTACATGGTGGGTTTTTTTAAAATGAGGATTACTTTAATAGTGGTATAAGTAGGGAACATAAAAGAAACACATTAAGGATGAATTAAAGTAAGGTTTCAAGTGATGAAGCATACTGGCACTTCATTTTAAAATAGCAATGGCCATAAGTCCACAATTTAATCACCAGAGTTTTAATGAGAACACACCACTTAAAAATATGTAGCAATTAACCATAGTGTAAGGCAGTATTTGAAAAGTGATACATTAGCGATACAAAGAGAGTGAAACGGTAAGACAGATAAAAGAAATATAAAGTCTTCGGTGAAAGATGAGAGAAGACTTCTTGGAAAGAGAACTTGAATTGAGTTGAAGAATGGATTGGATGGCGTGGAAAGAAAACTTAATTCAGGGACAGAGAAGAGCATCAGTATGGTATTATGCAACAAAGTTCTTAGTAGAATAAGACAGTGTTTGATGTGGTTATATTTGGATTGAGATTTCTCAATAAATTCTTTCAAATGTCTTCCAAACCTCAGAAATGGAATTGCCATCAGTGTAGATATGCCTTGCATGGAATTCATGGCTGAACTCTTGAACATTTTTCAGCCTCAAAAAATCTGAAGACAGAAAACATAGCATTGTTCTCTCTTGAGTATGAAATTAGGGAGGGTGTGGGAAGTTAAACCTCTTTTATGCTGATTGTGAGCATTTTAGCACCTGACACTGAGCAGATGACATTTTGTTTTGTCAATTTCTATAATTTGAGTAAGGTCTATGAGGAACGGAAGTTTACTCTTAAATTAATTGTAAAAGTGAATTCTAAGGAAAACCAAAAACAAAAGAGAGGCACAAGGTCAACAAGACTATGTTTCAAACATCTTAAGGGAATTGTCAGATAATAATATAGTCAAAAGGCCAATGTTGTAATTGCCAGCAATCTTATCCATTCATTAAAGTGTCATCGCTAATGACTTAAACTTGTAAATGCCTCATTTGCCAGAGTTAAAACTAAATTCTTATTTTAAAAATTTTATGACAAATAAAAAATTTCTTCATTTTGGTTTTCCCACATTTAATTTGAATGATAGAGAGTTATTTAATGTGTTCTACTTTATCACTGTGTGTGACAGCAGATTTTTTTGAATAGTTGTATCGGAAATTAACCTTTTTCTCTCTTTTCTATTTTAATGATGCTGGCACCTAATATTAATACTCAGAGGATAAAATAATTTCCAGTTTTTTATTGTATTCATACTATATATGACAGTTGTGCAAATTAGTAGATGAGACTTACCTAATTTAAAACCACCTTTATAACTAGGTTACCACAGTTTCATGCCTGCTCAGTAGTAACAGTAGTGGTACTTACTAAGTACCACATCCTATGCTAAACACATTAATTATATTATCTTAATAAATACTCAATATCTTGGCACTTATTTTTGGTTTTATAAAACAGGAAACTGGTAATTAGTGGGATTATATTAATTCCCCAAGTCCCATAATTATAACGGGCAGATTGCTAAGAATGTATTCCCTCCATCTGTATCTCTAGGTCAAAGCTAGGAGTTGTATCCTGCTTGTGTCACTTCTGAATGACCATCACTCTATGGAGATCCTACCTCTATAACCCCCAGCCCTGATTATTACTCAGAATTACTCTTTACTGCTGCTCTTACAAATTTTAATTCTTCTCTTGCACTTTTAAAAATTACTCTTCACTGAGGGATAAATTACATGTAGTAAAATACACAGATATTGCTTGTACATCCAAAACACACAAAAATTACCCCACATCTCTATCAAGACAGAGTATTTCCATCATCCAAGAAATACTCCTCTTGCCATTCCCCAGACAGCTCCTCCCTTTCCTCCACCGCCAAGTCCATGAGTGGATCACTTTTCTCATTTATTTCCCTATAGATTATTTTTGCCTGTTCCAAAGCTTGATTTAAATGAGATCAAAAACTATGTACTCTTTTGTGTCTAGTTTCTCTTGCTTAGAACAATGATTTTGAGGTTCATCATGTTGTTGTTTGTATCTATAGAATGTTCCTTGTTATTAATTCATACACCTGAATAGTAATCCGGTGTATGAATAAATCACAATAAGTCATTTGACAGACATTTTGGTTGTTTTCAGTACTGGGTTATTATAAATAAGGCAGCTGTGACTATTTGTGCATAAGTCTTTTTATAGCCATAAGTTTTCATATCTCTTGGGCGATATCAAAAAGTAAAATTGCTGGTTCATAGGATAGGTGTATGCTGAACTATCAGAAATTGTAAAACCAATTTCTCATGTTATTTTATTACTTTATACTCCCAGCACTGTTCAGATTGTCCTGTGTCATTGTCAATATTTGGTATTATCAGTCTTTTTTCTCTTAACCACTCTCATAGGTGTGTAATAGTATCTCATTGTGATTTTAGTGTTAATTTCCTTGATGACTAATGATAATGAGTATTCACGAAATTAGTAGCCATTTGTATATTTTTCCTATGTGAATGCCTATTCAATTCTTTTGCCCATTTTTTTATTGCGTAGTTTGTCTCCTTAGTATTGATTTACGTCTGCAGTCAAGTATAACTATTGAAATGGGGAAGTTTATTCAATTACAGTCCAATATAAATTCTAAGGAGTTGAAGATATTAATTTTTCCAAATTAGGGGAGCATCAAAGACCTAAATTATCTTAAAGGAAAAAGCCAATACTCCAACTACGTTACTCACTTTAGTCTTAATGCTCTGCTTTAACCAATGGTCATCAACGTGAAACTGACAAACATTGCAAGGTAAAAATAATACATGAGGAAAAACTTCAAAGCCCGAGAAAAAAGTGAAAAAAAAACTAACCTTTTTTTGTAGACCTAAGGTTTTGTGCCTTGAGCCATTTCTTTCAATTATTAACTAGAGGCACTGTGTCCAGGATAAAAAAATGTGAGATGTTTTTTACTTCAAAAATGGAAGTGTGAAAAAATACATTGTAGTTGTGCCAGAAGTCAAAGAGATATGCTTTGAAATATTGGCACGGATATGTATTTATGAAAAATAAAAGCAGCGCCTTCTCTAAGTGTATAGGTAAAATACTACAACTACATTGCTCCGGCGATTAAGTTGAATACCTTGGAAAAATCAAACTCAATATCCACATAAAAATATTTTCATTGATAAAGGCATTAAGTTTCTGCTATCTTCTCTGCATGCTACATAATTTATAATTGTGCCTTTATGTCTGTGGTCAATACGGTCTGCTTGAAGGATTTGCTAGGTCTAATATTCTGTGGAGCGGCTACACAGTTTTGTGAAAAATCAATGCCACTGGCATTCAGGTCAAGTTGGAGCATGGCGTTCACACTTTGATCACCTCCTCTGTTCACATGGTAATGATTGATAAAATATTAAAACAGAAAACCTAAAAGGCACTACTGGGCTCATATACAAGATACAAATCTCCAGGCGCCAGAAATAGATTAAAAACGTGCAGTAATGAGCTGGGCTGAAGCTCTAGGCTTCCTGAGCTCTAGGTGCAAAAGACGGCAGTGTTGGCCAGGAGTTTAGATTCTGCGGGGTAAATGGTATCACAATTGCTTCATGTAAAATGGAGACTCTGAACCATACTGACTACCGGAAGCCAGGAAATGAAATGTGATCCCTTTCACCATGAACTTTGTGAACGGAGACAAAAAATAAAATTAAATAAAAATAATAAAATAAAATGATCTCAATCACTGCCTGGGTCTATGAATCCCGGGAGGCTTCAAACAGGGAGGCGAGTAGATGAAGCCTCTGAACCAAGAGTTGAGCCCAAATCCCCAGCCGTGCCTGCACCACAATCCTGATATGACCGTAAGACCGAAAATCTGAACTCTATGGAAAACTTGGTTCTATACTGTGGGCTTGTAGGGTTGAGTGGAGACAACTGAAATATTGCTATAAAGTAAGAAGTGATCTGAGAATGGTGGGGAGAGAGAACCAATACCCCCAATTCCAAACATTCCATTCAAGACAGCAAATGTCTTAATGCTCTGCTTTAGAGCATGATATAAGCTCATGCTGGGAGAAATAATTCTTGTTACTTATATTAACATTATTGCTTCTATATATTAATAGATTGATCCAGTGTTGGGTTAGGAGTTGTTTTATTGTTATTGAAATTGAGGTAATTGTATTGTTGAGCTTGAACGCTTTCTTAATTGGTGGCTGCTTTTAGGCCAACTATGGTTTGTTTATATTTTTACTCTCTAAGGAAGGTTGTATCCTGTGTCTAAAGAGCTGTACCTCTTTAGATTAAAATTTAAATTTACATTAGAGTTATGGTAATTTTGTGGGGTAAATTTAAATTTGAACTGACATTCTATTCCGGATAACCAGCTATCACCAGGCTCGTTTGGCTTTTCACCTCTACCTATAAATCTTCTCACTATTTTGCAACATAGACGAGTTTGTTCTTTAAGACTGTTCATAGGTAGCTCGTCTGGTTTCGGGGTATTTAGCTTAAGTTCTCTTTGTTAAATTGTTCTAGTTAAATCATTATGCAAAAGGTAAAAGGGGTAATCTTTGCTGTTTAGTACTTTTAATATTTCTTTCATCGTTCCCTTGCGGTACTTTCTCTATAGCACCTATTAAAATTTCTATCTCCTATACTTTTAATGGTTATGGGTGAACGTTTTATTTAAAAGTTTTTGGAATGGTTGAGTTAGGTGATGTTTGGGCTAGCTTTGGTTCAAAGTGGTCATCTTGTGTGAAATCTTCTAGGTGTAAACTAGATGCTTTGTTTAAGCTACACTTTGGTTATCCAAGCACACTTTCCAGTACGCTTACCTTGTTACGACTTGTCTCCTTTTATATGTTTCATGATTGTTAATATGTTAAGTTGTAGTATGTTATATTTAAGGAGGGTGACGGGCGGTGTGTGTGTGCTTCATGGCCTAGTTCAATTAAGCTCTCTATTCTTAATTTACTGCTAAATCCTCCTTTAGTTTTTAGTTTCATAAAAACTTTCGTGCGATGGATTATGTTGTTCTTGGGTAGAAAATGTAGCCCATTTCTCTCCACCTCATAAGCTACACCTTGACCTAACGTTTTTATGTCCTGTGTTTGTGCTTACTTTGGTTCCTTTTTAGGGTTTGCTGAAGATGGCGGTATATAGGCTGTATTGGCAAGGGGTGGTAAGGTTTATCGGGGTTTATCGATTATGGAACAGGCTCCTCTAGAGGGATATAAAGCACCGCCAAGTCCTTTGAGTTTTAGGCTGTTGCTAGTAGTACTCTGGCGAATAATTTTGTTGTGGAGATTATTTTGGTTTATGGCTAAGCATAGTGGGGTATCTAATCCCAGTTTGGGTCTTAGCTGTCGTGTAATCAGAGATGTTAAAGTCACTTTCGTGGTTTGTTTTATCTTTGCTGTAGCTTTTTACAGCTTAGCTGGCTTTTAACTTTATTTGTAGTTATATCTTTGACACTCTTTACGCCGGAGTATATTAATTTGGGTTAATCGTATGACCGCGGTGGCTGGCACGAAATTTACCAACCCTGATTTAATATAACTTAGTCAAACTTTCGTTTATAGCTTAATTTTTATCACTGCTGTTTCCCGTGGGGGTGTGGTTAAGCAAGGTGTTGTGAGCTGCTAGTTTAGCGTGCTTGATACCTGCTCCTTTTAATCGTTGATGTGATTTGGAGGGCATTTTCACCGGGGTGCGGATACTTGCATGTGTAATTTTACTAACAATTAATATAAAGGCTGGGACCAAACCTGTGTGTTTATGGAGTTAGTAATACTCATCTGGGCATCTTCAGTGCCTCGCTTTAGGTTAAGCTACATTAACAAGGGATTCTGGATTGGTTATTGTTGTATAATTGGTTGAGAACGTTAAAAAAATTTATTTTTCAGATCTAGGGGGATGTCTGTCTACATAAATTTTATTGGTTGAAGTGGCATGCTGGTATTAGTTTAGGGTATTTTTATTGGGTTGAAAAAGAAAATTAGGCTTTGTAGATTTCATGTATTTGGCTTTGTTTTTGGGGTTTGGCAAGGCTTTAGTAGATATATGGGCGCGAGGCTTAATGGGGGGAGGGGGGTTTGTCAAGATAATTGTATACTTGATAGATGCGTGTGCGTATACGTGTGTATGCGTATACGTGTGTATGCGTATATGTGTGTATGCATATACGTGTGTATGTCCTGTAACCATTGACTGAATAACACCTTATGGTTAACTTATGCGGGTAAATCATGTTCAATTTAAGTCCAGCTACAATTTGCTTGAATGTGTTAAGGCCTCAGACGGCCATAGCTGAGTCATAGCATCCCCAAATTATAAAAGATACCAAATGCATGACACCACAGTTATGTGTGAGCATGGGCTGATTAGTCATTAGTCCATCGAGATGTCTTATTTAAGAGGAAAGAATAGGCGATTTTAGGTGAGATGGCCGTGAAGTAAGAACCAGATGTCGGATACAGTTCAGTTTAGAAACCCCCACGATTTTATGGGCCCGGAGCAAGAACGAGGACACGTTGTGGAAGGGTTGATGATTTCTCGGGATTTGGTAGTTAAGAATTTGCTGTAGGTGGTGATATGCATGTTGTCGAGAAAAGATTTGACTGAATGGGGTATGTACTATCAATAATAGTATGTACTATGCAAAATCAACCATTACATTTAGGATAATAATATCCATATTGTTTGTTCACATTATGTTGTGTTGATCAACTTATGTTTTATGCAAGATCAATAGTGTAATGTACATGCTTATATGCATGGGGCAAACAATTTAATGCACGATATACATAGGGGTACAAGTTACTATTGTGTGTATTAGTTATGTGGGAGATTTTAATACTGACGTGGTACACATGGTGATTTTTATTATTCAATGATGGGTTCAAGGAATAGTTTAAGTAGAATTTCAGCTTTGGGTGTTGATGGTGGAGCTATAGCTTCTTCCTTGAAAGTCTTGGGGAGAGATTATTCTCCTTCTCTGTTTTACAAGACCAGGGTAATGGATATACTACGAAGACTCTTCATTTTAGGAAGTTGTTTTCGATTATGCCTGCAATGGGTATGCATACTAGAATTAAGGAGAAATATAGAATTGATGCTAGTTGGCCGATGGTGACGAATGGGTGTTCGACTGGTTGTCCTCCGATTCATGTGAGTGTGAGTAGGTCTGCTACTAGTAGTCAGAATATGCATTGGCTTAGTGGTCGGAATGTTATGCTTCGTTGTTTTGATGTGTGGAGTATTGGGATGATTGCTAGAATTAGGATGGAGAGAATTAGGGCTAGTACGCCTCCTAGTTTGTTAGGGATGGATCGTAGGATTGCGTAGGCAAATAGGAAGTATCATTCTGTCTTAATGTGGGGAGGGGTGCTGAGGGGGTTAGCTGTGGTATAGTTGTCGGGGTCTCCTAGTAGGTCAGGTGAGAATAGTACTAGAATGAGTAGTATTAGGATTAGTATTAAGAAGCCTAGGATGTCTTTGATTGTGTAGTATGGGTTGAATGGGATTTTGTCTATATCAGATGAAATTCCTGATGGGTTGTTGGATCCTGTTTCATGGAGAAATAATAGGTGTACGATCACTAGGGCTGAGATGATAAATGGGAGGATAAAGTGGAATGCGAAGAATCGGGTTAAGGTAGCTTTGTCGACGGAAAATCCTCCTCAGATCCATTCGAGAAGGTTGGTGCTGATATATGGAATTGCTGATAAGAGGTTTGTGATTACGGTTGCACCTCAGAAAGATATTTGGCCTCATGGTAGTACATAACCTATGAATGCTGTTGCTATTACTATGAATAGTAGGATGATTCCGATGTCTCACGTTTCTAGGAATGTGTAGGATCCATAATATAGGCCTCGTCCTACGTGGATAAATAGGCAGATGAAAAATATGGATGCTCCGGCGTGAAGGTAGCGGATGATTCATCCGTAATTTACGTCTCGACAAATGTGGGTTACAGATGAGAAAGCGGTAGTTGTGTCTGATGTATAGTGTATGGCTAGAAATAGGCCTGTAATAATTTGTAGGATCAGGCAGATTCCTAAGAGTGAGCCAAAGTTTCATCAGGATGAGATGTTTGATGGGGCTGGTAGGTCGATAAATGAGTGATTGATGATTTTGATTAGTGGGTGGGATTTTCGGATGTTAGTCATTAGGTGTTCTTATAGTTGAAGTACAACGATGATTTTTCATGTCATTAGTCATGGTTAGATTCCATGTGGGAATAATGACGACATATATTGTGTTTATTTTAAGTATTATTTTTGTGATTAGTTTTGTGGGTTTTTCTTCAAAACCTTCGCCTATTTATGGGGGTTTGGTGTTGATTGTGAGTGGTGGGGTTGGTTGTGGTATTGTCATGAATTTTGGTGGGTCTTTTTTAGGGCTGATGGTGTTCTTAATTTATTTGGGAGGTATGTTGGTGGTCTTTGGTTATACAACGGCTATGGCTACTGAGCAGTACCCTGAAGCATGAGTATCTAATGTGGTTGTTTTGGGCACGTTTCTTTTAGGGTTGTTGATGGAGTTGATTTTAGTTTTATATGTTTTGAAGAACGGAGAGATGGAGTTTGTGTTTGGGTTTAGTAGTGTGGAAGATTGAGTGGTTTATGATACTGGGGACTCGGGGGTTTTTAGTGGGGAGATTATAGGGGTTGCTGCGTTGTATAGTTATGGGGTTTGAATTGTTGTTGTTACGGGTTGATCGTTGTTTATTGGGGTTTTAGTTATTTTAGAGGTTACTCGTGGAGGTTAAGTAGGAGTAGGCTTAAGGTTATGGTGATAAGGAATGAGAGGAAATATAGTTTGATTAGGCCTTTTTGGTTTGAGATTAGTGTTGAGGTTTTCATTTGGAGGTGAGAGATTGATTTTGGTAGAATTGTTTCTAGTCAGATTGAGTCTAATAGTAGGGATGCTGACTTTTGGCTTATTGATAGGTTTATGAGTTGGGGGACTCAGTGTACAATGGTTGGGAAATATCCGAGGAGGTTTGAGAAGTTGAATAGGTTTGAGGGGTGTTTGAGTTTTAGGTTATATGTTATTAGGCCTAGTTTGAGTCCTAGAGTAAAACCTAGAATAGTTACGGTAAGGGCTGTTATTTTTAGGTAGTGAGGTATAGTTATTTCTGGGATGTCAGTAGGGTAGATGTTGTTGGAAATAAGAAAGCCAGCAAAGATGCTTCCAATTAGGAGAAGTTTGATGGAGTTTGTTAGTGGAGGGTTATTTTCGTTGATTGTAATGAGAGCGGGGAAGCGTGGTTGTCCTAGAAGTGCGAAGAAGATGATTCGGGTGCTGTATATGGCTGTTAGGGATGTGGCAATTAGGGTAATTGTTAGGGCTCAGGCGTTGGTGTATGACGTGTTGGCAGTTTCGATGATTAGGTCTTTGGAGTAGAATCCTGTAAGGAATGGTATGCCTGTGAGTGCTAGGCTGCCTACAATAAGTGAGGTTGTGGTGAAGTGCATAGCTTTGAATAGGCCACCTATTTTTCGGATGTCTTGTTCGTTGTTTAGGTTGTGGATGATGGATCCAGAACATATGAATAGTATGGCTTTGAAAAATGCGTGGGTACAGATATGTAGGAAAGCTAGGTGTGGCTGGTTGATGCCAATGGTTACGATTATTAGTCCTAGTTGGCTTGAAGTGGAGAAGGCAATGATTTTTTTAATGTCGTTTTGGGTAAGTGCGCACATTGCTGTAAATAGTGTAGTGATAGCTCCTAAGCATAGTGTTAGTGTTTGAGCTAGTTTGTTGTTTTCTATTAGAGGGTGGAAGCGAATTAGTAGAAATACACCTGCAACGACTATTGTGCTTGAGTGAAGTAGGGCTGATACTGGTGTGGGACCTTCCATGGCTGAAGGGAGTCATGGGTGTAATCCAAATTGAGCGGATTTTCCAGTTGCAGCTAGTAGGAGTCCGATCAGTGGGAGGTTTGTGTGGTTGGGGTCAAGTATAAAGATTTGTTGTAGGTCTCATGAGTTTACATTTGATAAGAATCACGCTATTGATATAATGAATCCGATGTCTCCGATGCGGTTGTACAGGATTGCTTGTAGGGCGGCAGTGTTTGCGTCTGTACGGCCGTATCATCAGCCGATTAATAGAAATGATATGATTCCGACTCCTTCTCATCCGATGAAAAGTTGGAATAGGTTGTCAGCTGTAACTAAGATTATTATAGTAATTAGGAACGTGAGGAGGTATTTAAAGAATTGGGTGATATAAGGATCTGAGTGTATATATCATATTGAGAATTCTATGATAGATCATGTGACGAAAAGAGCTACTGGTAGGAAGATTATTGAAAAGTAGTCTAGTTTAAAGCTAAGAGATAATTTTAGGGTTTGGATGGTTATTCAGTGTCAGTTTGAGATGATTGTTTCTTGGCCGGAGTAGATGAATATTATTGTGGAGATGAGGCTAATAATGAAGGAATATGAAATAATGTTTTTTACGTGGTAAGGGTATAGGTCATTTTTGTAATGGTTAAGGGTGATTATGATGATTGGTAGTATTAATATAAGTAATGAGGTTAGTATGAGAGAGGAGAATATGTTTATTACTTTTATTTGGAGTTGCACCAATTTTTTGGTTCCTAAGACCAATGGATAACTCTTATCCTTTAAAAGTTGAAAAAGCCATGCTGTTATACATGGGGGTATGAGTTAGCAGTTCTTGCGTACTTTTTCGGTAAATAAGAAGTTTTGAGTTTCTATTGTTAGATTCACAATCTAATGTTTTTGTTAAACTATATTTACAGTATGTGATTCCCAGAATGATTTTGGGGTTGAGTGATAATAGTAGGAGGGGTAGTAAATGTAGGGCTATGAGTGCGTTTTCTCGTGTAAATGATGGTTTTACATTGTTGATATGATGTGTGTATTTGCCTTGTTGTGTTGTAATTAGTATGTAAAGGGAGTATAAGGCGGTAATGGTGATATTGATTCCTATTAGGATGATAGTGATGTTAGATCATGAGAATGATGTTATGACTACGAATAGCTCTCCAATCAGGTTAATTGTGGGGGGCAAAGCTAGGTTAGTTAGGCTTGCTAGTAGTCATCATGCTGCTATTAGTGGTAAGAATGTTTGGAGTCCGCGAGCCAAGATTATGGTTCGGCTATGGATTCGTTCGTAGTTTGAGTTTGCTAAGCAAAATAGCATTGATGAGGTTAGGCCATGAGTGATTATTAAGGCTGTGGCTCCTATATAACTTCAGGGTGTTTGGATAAGGATTGCTACGATTGCATGAAAATAATCTCATGCAATGATAGCCCAAAATATTATAATTTGGAATATGAAAACTTTCCACTTGAAATGAATTTTATAACAGATTCTTAGGAAGACTTTAATTGTATAAAAATATTCAAAGAGAAATATGAGTGCATAAATCCCAATTAAAAAAAGAAGCAATTTTTAAAGAAAAGCAAACAAAAATGAAACAAGAAAAAACAAATATGAAATAAAGAATCTTAAAAAGGAATTAATTACTGAAATACAGTACGCGAGAAAAATTCTGAACTGAAGACATTTGATGAATAGACCAGTGGATGGTCAGATATTATCGAGGAATTCACGCAGAATGCAGCAGGGAGAAAAAAAGGCAATTTTAATACAAATATGAACACATAGTTAGGAAAACTGGAGATATATTGCAAAATTCTGTTTTTAAATAATAGTTTTTACAGAAGAAAACAAGCAATAGGTAATATTTAAAGTAATAATAGCTAGAATTTTTTTTCAGAATGGAAACTATATAAATTCTTATTTTGAAAGTTCACTCAGAGCAATTAATAATATAAATCTAAGTCCACTAATATTTTAGTGAAATGGCAAAACATCAAGGAAAAATAAACAATATATAAAGCTACAAAATGAAACTATTTATGAAGGAACAGTTATTAAGCTGACCTCAGATGCTTTACCTCCAACAGTCAATGCCAGAAATCAGTGTGGTGATAGATTCAGAATGTTTTTGAAACACAATGAATAACTAAGAAGTTTATACTCAGCTAAACACTCATTTAGTAGCAAGAACAAAGCAAAGATAATTACAGAAAACAAAAATTGAGATAATTATTAGTGAACATTGAAATTTTAGTGAATAGATCTTAGGACCAACAGACCTCACTAAAATGACTCTTAAATGGCAACATTTGGCAAGAAGAAGTAAACTGAGAGATATGCGAAAAATGAGGACATGAGATAAAAGAAATAGGAGTGCATCCATAAAATAATTAAACATGTAAATAAACCATATTAATAATGTTCTTTAAAAATATTAACTATATTTTTGTACAAAAACAAAAGAACAGCCTAAGACTTTAAACAGAAATAGTAGTATTAGTGGGTAAATATCCAATGGGTATTTAACTAAGGCCCTTGTCATAATCAGGAGAGTTATATGAATACTGAATGTGTAGAGACAAATTAGACTCAGAGATTCCTAAAGATTTGACACTTTTTAAGCTCCTTGCATCATTAAATCAAGAAATAATTCTTAGGAGCTTGTCTACAGCAGTTCCAAAATAAGTACAATATAGCCAAGGACTATATCCAAGACTAGGCACTTGTACTTCATTTTTGAGACTGGTTATTGAGTGATAAGTCACTGATAGTGGTAGTACACAGTAGCACAGGAGAAAGGCAGATGGCTATGAACTCATGAATGTACCAAATGACTAACTAGGTATTAAAGTGACTTCACAGCACAGCTTCTGCTTCAGCATGAGCAAGTTAATTTGTACCAAACATTCCTGGTTTTGCTCTGAAGGGTCTTTTCCATTCAAAACAAATGGCTGCAAAAATATGCTGTAGTTTTGGTAGAATGGTAGGGCAGGAGGAATATAAGTCAAAGAATCAACCCAAGCCAATGGAGTTTGATAACTCCCTAACATTTAAAACTGAAACTTCCAAAAATACAAACACAATGGAATATTATTTAGCCACAAGAAAGAAGGAAATCTTACTATTTGCAACATAGATGGACTGTGAAGGCATTATGCTAAGTGAGGTGAGTCAGACAGAGAAAGACAAATACTGTTCGATTTCACTTATATGGGGAATCTGAAAAAACTGAACTTATAAAAACAGAGAATAGAATGGTGGTTACCAGGGGCTGGGGGATGGAAGAACTGGGGAGATGTTGTTTAAGGGCACTGACTTACAACTAGTAGATAAGTTCTGGAGATCTAAAAAAATAGATCTGCTTATAGTCAAAGTAGAGTGCTTACAGTCAATAATACTACATTGTAAATTTCAAAGTAGCTAAAAGACTAAATCTTAACTGTCTCAATGCAAAAATAAGTAATAAATATTTGACATGATAAAGGCATTAGTTAACGCTACTGTAGTAATAATAATGCAGTATATATATGTACCTAACAACATGTTGTACACCTTAAACTTACACATGTTATAGGTCAATTATATCTCAATTAAAAAAAAATACTTTGAAGCTGAAATACAAAGGATGACCTCACAGAGTGATGTGAAGCAGGAGTACAACAGTCCCTGCATGAGCCTGCAGTCTGGGTTAGCATCACCTTCATGGTATGAGGACTTCAGGGCATGAACTTGGAGTAAAGTGGTTTCTGACGTGGAAATGCTCTCTGAAGAAAAGTAACAGCACTCTAGACCCCATACATTCCTTCCATTTAAAAATTGCAATATCCAATACCCAGGCAACAATTGTCAGGCACAAAAGGTTAAAAAAAAAAAAAAAAAGGTTAGTGAGAAAGATCAGAATCAAACAGCAGAAACAGACTCACAGGGATCCTGATATTGCAATTTTCAAAAAAAGACTGAAAAATAACTACAGCAACTATGTCTAAGAAGACAAAAGATAGGAAAACATAACCAGAGGGAACTGAAAGTATATGTACAGAGCAAATTTGAAAATGAAATAAATAAATAAAAATGTCAAACCACAAAAATTAGGAACTTGGTGGGTGAGTTTGACACAGGATTAGATTCATCAGAAAAGAGAATTAGTCAACTGAGATATAGGTCAGAAGGTGATTATCTAGACACAAAAAACAACACAAATACATAGTTGATGATGAAACATGTAAAGGATCCAGTGAGAAAGTTGAACACAAGCCTGCCAAAGGGAGAAGAGATGGAGAAAGAGGGAGAGGAGATAGAAAAGGGGGCAGAAGCAATACTAGAGGAAGAGTGGCTGAAATTTTTAAAAACAAATGACGTATCCAAAATCAAAGATTCAAGGATACCCACAAATTCTTAAAAAGACAGATTAAAAAAAAAAAGATCCATTCCAAGATATAGAAGAGATCAACAAAAGAAAAGCAAGGATAAAATAAAAATGGAGCCAGAGGAGGGAAACAAAAAGCAATGACCTTTATAGAAGTGGCAGTCACTTCACAGAGACCTCTCTGTGACAGACACAAGGCAGGAAACAACAGAGAGATATCTTTGCTCTGAGAAAAGAAAATAAGAATATTCAGCAAAAAATATCTGTTAAGAATTGAAAGTAGAAATGAGATGAACAAAAGTGAAGAGTTTGCCACTAACTAACACACAATAAGGAAAATCTAAAGAATATACTTTGGTCAGAAAGTAAAATTCTCTAATGAAAAATTACAAAGCGAATGAAGGAATTAATAGGAAAAAAGGATATATATATATACATACAGCAATTCTTTAAAAAATTAGCTGTATAAATATAATGATGTTTTCTGAAGTTTCAAATATATATATGTAGTCATGTGTCCTTGTGTATACAGTGATATATTAAAAATAATAATATCATACAAGCTGATAAGTGGAAAACAGAATTCAAGTGCTCTAGGTTTTTTAATTATCTGCTGAGGGGACCAGATATTTACTATTTTTAGCTAATTTAAGGATGCATGTTGTAATTTAGAGGGTAGTGATTGAAAAATAGTACAATAATAAACTGTATATATTCTGAGTTGCTGAGGACAAGCATGAATTGACAAAAAATTATAGAATATAGCTGAAAGAAGAAAAGAAATGAGGAAAAAATAAATATAGAGAAGAGAGGATAGGTAGAAAGTACATAATAAGATGTTAGATCTCAACTCAAATATATTAGTATTAATGTGAATTTAAGTAGATTAACTGCTCTCTACCATTTTCTATCTACAAGAAATAAACTTAAAATGTAAGCACACATAAAGAATGAAAATTAAGAAATGGAAAAAGATGCAACATTCAAAACTACTCAAAAGAAATTTTGTGTAATTATCCTAATATCAGACAAAGAAGAATTAAAAGCAAAAGGTATAGGGAGAACTTTCACAATGAGAACAACTATTAACTTTCCTGGAAGATATAATAAACTTAAATTTGTATAAGTATAATTATATGGCAGTGCTGTCTAACAGAACGTTCCGGGATGATAGAAATGTTTTATGCTTGCACTGGCCAGTATAAGAGCCACTGTGCTGTAGCTATTGAGCATTCGAAGTGTGGCTATCATGGACGAGGAATTAAGTTTTAATTTTAATTTAAATAAATAATGTGGCTAGTGGTTACTGTATTGGGCAGAGCAGTTATATATCTTCTAAATACACAAAGCAAAAATCCAGAAAAGTCAAAGAAGCAGTAGAAAAATATAGAATTATAGTTGGAGATTTTAGCATATTTCTATTGGTAACAGGTAAAGTAAGCAGAAAAATAAAATACTAAGGGTAAGCTTTGACACAACAGACAAGTTTGACATAGCTGGTATGTCGAGACTACTGAATCCCCAAATTGGAGAACATACATTATTTTCAAGTGCAATTTTTATGAAAATTGACCTTAAGCTGAACCCTAAGCAAATTTCAGCAAATATAAAAGAAATGAAATCATACTGAATATGTGTGAGAAAACTGCAGACCTAGATAGATTTAAGGTGGATAGACTTAAGGTGGATGGATTCAAGGTAGCAATCAATAGCAATCAGATAATTAGAAAATATCCTGTTTTCAAAATTAAACTCCTAAATAACACACAGATCCAAGATAAAATAAAAATTGATTTTAGAAAATATTTTAAACAGATATACAGTATAAGTGGAAAACATATTGCTTCAGCTAAATTTTTCTTACAGGGAAATTTTTAGCCTTAAACACACAAACTAGAAGATAAGAAAGGCTGAATGAAAATCAAAGAGGCAAGGATTTATTAAATGAAATTTGAAGAAGAATGCACCTTAACCCAAAGAAAATCAAAGAAAAAAATAGTAAATGGAGAAATCAAACTCAAGGAAATACAAAATAAGTGTACAATAATGAAAATCGACAGAGCAAAGCAGATCTTTGATAAGACTAACATTATTAACAATAGTATGTGAGGACTTGTTAAGGAAGAAAAAGGAACAAAAAATCAAAAATAAACAATTTCAGGAATATAAAAGGGAATAGCATTACAGATCTTAGTGTCATTCAAAAGGATATGAGAATATGAGCTACAGCTTTATACCCATAACTTACAAAACTTAAAAAAATTGGAAAAATTCCTAGAAAAATGGCAATTATCTACATGGACACAAGAAGAAATAGAACTTCTAAACTGTCCTACATTATTATTTAAAAACTGAAATTCATAATTAAATATTCTGATAAGGAAAATACAAGACATAGATAAATTCATCAGTATATTCTATTAACATTTAAGGAAGAAATAACACTAATCTTACATAAAGTCCTCCAGAGAATAGAAGAAAAAAGAAATATTTCCAACTTCTTTTCTGAGTCCAACATCACCTTGATACCAAAATCAGTAAAAAGGAAATTATATTATCATGGATACAGATGCAAAATCCTCAAAAAAAATTAGAAAACCCAAGCCAGCAATATATAAAAACTAAAAGACATCATGAACAAGTTGAGCATATCACAGGAATGCAAGGTTGGTTTGTGCATTTCCAAAATATGTGTTGAAGCATTATTTTTAAGAATAAACACTGGTGGGGTTGGCCCTGTGACCTAGTGGTTAAGTTCAGTGTGCTCTGCTTCGGCAGCCCGGGTTTGGTTCCTGGGCACAGACCTACACTGCTCGTCGGCAGCCATGCTGTGGCGGCAACCCACATACAAAATAGAGGAAGAGTGGCACAGATGTTAGCTCAGGGCTAATTTTCTTCAGTAAAGGACAAAAAGAAAAGAATAAATACTGGGAATAAACTCTATGCCTGTTAGTAGGAAGCTATACATATAAAAACTACATAATTTTAAAAGTTAATGAATTACACAACCATCTACCAACATGGACATATCTAATGGGGATGATAAAAGTAATTATTATATAATGCCAGTGTCTAAATTTTAAATACCAGAAAACACTCTCCATTTAATATTTAGAAGTACATGAAAATGTAGTGAACACGCATGGAAACAACTGCTGCTAGGGGAAAAGAGAGATAAGACTGGGGAAGTCTTATGCTGTCTGTTTTTTTACACAGTTTTTCCCCTCCTTTAAATAAAAGTGTCAAAATTGTGGCTTAATGTGAAGATTTTCATAACACTATGTGAGATATACTGTTTTACTATCTATTCTTGCCTGTATACTCGAAACATTCCACATGTGATATAAATAAGTAGATGGGTAAATATATAGATTTATTATTATATATATTTATAGACAAGTTAGCACCATGATTTAGAAGTATCAGATTCCTCCATCATATTTCAATTTGAGACAGCTATTCAGGGTAGTCCTTTCATTTCCTGGTGATATAAAACTGTTTCTATAAAAATAAAGTAGTTGAAACCTGTTACTATTAGCTGTATTCAGTGATCACTAAATTTCTGGGAACATTTACTTTCATTCTTGGCTAAAATCCTTGACTGAACCATTCTTCCTCCAGTTATCCAGAAAGAATCTGAGTCCTTGTCTCTCACAGACCTTGAGACTGTATTCTTTTAATTAAAATCAATTGGCCATTTTGGCACTAAAATTGGAAACCCACTGTATGATTATTTTTGAAAGAAATTTATGACAATATAATTTCAAATTGTTTACTAATAAATATTTAATTACTTTTGCTTTCTACAGACTGTAAGCATTGCCATTAGGTGGGAGAAAAGAAACCGTTTTCAGTGTTATTAGTTGCTCACAAAACTACTGGCTTGTCAAAAATCATGTCCTTATTGCCAAATTCAATGAACCTATTTTATTCCATATCTTACTAGATGTCTGCAGAATTTTGGCACTGAGGACAGCAGATATAAAGAAGTTGGGTAAAACTGACATTTATAACACTATAAAATATAGATAGAAATAAAGATTTTGCTCCAATTAAAGTATGATGTACCTGCTTGCTAAACAAAGTCAACTGATATTCAGTAGGTTAGTCACTATAGAAAGATTGTGAGTTCACGGTGCAATGACTTAACCTTCATGTTCAAAAATGTTTCCATAACCTCTATGGAAAGGGCATTGCTAATTATATGGAAATAGATGGATTGAACTGAATCAATAGGCAATACAAACATGTTAATATTCAAATCTAGTGACTATTAACATGATAAAAATCTGGGTATCTAGTAAGATGGGAAAAAATGAAATCTTCGTTTTGCTGGAGGTATTCCTGCACAGAGGGGAAGCCCTAACAGTAGGCAGTACAAGGCAAATGTTCAATCCTGGCCGCCAACTCCTTCATGGAGTTATATCTCATTGACCACCTGCATAGTTTTTAGTATACAGCAACTTCTTCTTTGAAGGCCCTTTTCCTTTTCATCAACATTTATGCATGGATGATATACTGGACTCTGTCCTCAGTTCACAGCTTTTCACATTTGTTTCATTCTCTGTTGGAGAATCTCATTTACTATCGTGGCACTGTTTTGTGCATAATATAAATTCTTTTACATATACAGTTGACTCACAAATCTCTGTTCCCATAAATAATCTCTCCTATGGTGTTCAGACTTATATCAAAATGCCAGCTGAACTTTTCCTTACCTGGACTTCTAAACACAATATGACCAAAACCTGACTAGCTCGAGAATTCTCCTATCTTCAGACTAGGATAAATGTACTGTGAACCACCTGTGTTCATCTTGGTATTCCCAGTATTTAACATAATTCTTGATTCATAGTGTGCTTTGTCCAGCTGATTCAATAGTAATCTAGGATATGTTTAATGTTCTTGAATTCCACCTCTCATGAAAATCAAATTTGTATCTGGATGAATTGACAGATAAATTCCCTGGTGAATTAGAATATGGGGAGGAGTTACTATCCTTTTCTTTTTTCCTCCATTGGATTTGCCAAGTTAGGTCTCATCCATCTTGTTTCTTTAAGATTGTGCATGTCAGTATTTTATCTTCCCCAAATAGGTAGGAAAGTGCTGTCATCTCTTGTCTCATATTTACTGAATACAGACTCATGAGATTGCCTTTTACCATTAAGACACAGAGACAGAGGTAGGAGAGTGCTGGCTGAGCTGATAGAAGAAGCTAAAGAGGTAATGTGTATTCCAACTATTTGCATGGTAAGGATATGAAAGTTTCCTTTGGGTAAGTGGCCCTCAAGGGTTAAAATGCCTTCTAGGTGCCCCATAAAGGCTGGCCTTTTGGGTGACAGCCCCCATGAGTAAAAAATCTATGGGATTGATTTTTTGTGACCATGGCTGAGTATTGGAGAATGAAGTTGAGACTACATCAGTCACACATGCCAGAGACTGTGTGGTTAGAAGGCCCTGGAGAACCACACTTTCAGCAAAGATTCCAGGTGATCCCCATGTAGATTTCTGGCACTCTTTTTTCTGCAGACCTCTTTTCTTCCTGGAACTCTGCTCCAGAATGGCCAGTCATCTCAGACTTCCTGAACTTCATCTCTGTATCTATTTTCCTAACTTGGCAAGACTGCTGTGGGATCCTGGCACCTGCTCTGTGGATGGAAGGTGCCTCCAGACAGCAAGCCCTGCCTTTAATGCCCTTGTCTTTCAGATTGTAGCCTAGCACTGCCTGTTGTCAAATATCTGAAAACAATTGCTCCATATGTTTTTTCATTTATCTAGTTGTTTAAGGTGAGTGAGTAAATCCACTTGTGATGTTTACATCACGGCCAAAAGCAAAAGTTGAGATAGTCTCTATATTCTAATAATAATAACAATAATAATAATTAATAAATAATTTTATGCTGGTAAATTTTTTACTGATAAAATTATGAAAGAGGTATTTGAAAAACTATGTTTTTGTTTTGGACAGTGAATTTCTTTTTATTTCATCAGGTATAATAAATAAATCTTATTATAATATGTATATAAAGCTAAATAGAATGAATGAAATATTAATTTTGAATGTTATTTTTAAAAAGCAATTTATGTAAGTTTAAATAATACTAGATTTATCATTGTGCATCAAATTAATATATTTTACAAAATTATTTCTTTTAGCAAGCACAAATAATTACATTAATTAAAAATTATTGATATGCATTCAATAGTACATAACTTACCAAACAACCTAGTTCCTCCAAAATACATGGAAATGAAAGGAAAAAAATGCAAATTGCTTTTCAGAAGGAAGTATTTTAAGGTTTTGATGGCTCCAAAGGATAATTTTGGTGAGCCCTAAGTATAATTTGGGGGTTATTGCTATTATGCTTTGTTTTCTAACCATTCTGTTTATATATATATATATATATATATATATATATATTTAGAATAACAAAGTTGAAGATTTGAACAAAAAGTAACTTAAGAAAATATCTACAAGAAAATGTTAAATAAGACAAATATCCAAATTGTTGTTTGGAAAATATTCAGATTGTTGGTGTTGAAGTAAAGAAGGAAAAATAATATCAATAGCCATGTTGAAACCAATACACTTAGTCATAGATTCATTCTTATTTCTTAATATTTACATAAATTCATGTTGATATAACTTTTAAGACTATAATAAGAAATTTATGTTTCTTCTGAGAAAGGTGGCAGTGGTTCATTAGTTGTAAGGTTTCTATGATTTTTAAAAAGAAAATAATTTCATTTTATCTAAACAAATATAAAAATGTAATACATGGCTGATAATGTCATAATTCTCTAAGCAAGTAATTTGGTTCATTTTCTTTTTATTGCTATTATTTTACACATTTTCACAGAAAGAAAAATTTGATTTTTTCCCTCAATAATGTTTGTATGAAGACCGTTGTCCCAAAAGTCTTAACTCCTTAGAGTTAAGAATATTTTTTTCATAGAGTATATCCTTTTAAGAGTTCTTAGGAATAAATATTTTCCTCTGTAAGAATTATATTTCCTATATTTCAAATTCGCTGGAGTAATGTGTTAGATGGGACTGCTTTTCCTCATTACTGATTTCAATCAAGAGAGATTTTCCTATGCACTCCCAGGGCTTTCCCCAACAGGCTCTGCCCCTGGGGAGGGGCTTACTCAGTTAAATCTTTTATTCCCCTTGGCATGAAGGGCTGTCTTTTCTGCTACTCCAGGGAAGAGCTCTGCTCATCCAGTAGAGCATGGGGAGGTTTTATCCTGGGCCTGCACTGCCTGTGACTGACATTTCAGTCAATCTGATGCTGGGGATCCATTAGCAGGTATAGCAGCTCCAACGCAAACTGCATCTTCCACCTTTGCCTGTTTCTGCAGTAAAGGTAATATGCTAAGCATCATCTTCTATTCTTTATTTTATTTCTCATTGTATTCAGAACTAGGCTAGATAAAAAGGACACTATTTAAGGAAGATCGCTTTAAAGAGTCCAACATGAACAATGGTTAAAAACATAGAAACCTAAGCCACATAGATCTGAGTTTGAATCTCATGTTTATGTTTTAGGTGTTGGGAAAACCCTTTACTCTAAATTTTAATTTTCTTATCTGTAAATGAGACTAAGATATATTGCCTATTATAAGGATTTAGTGAGCAATTGTTATATATATGTACCTTTTAAAAAATATAAATATATAAAATATAAATATACAACAATGTATAATATAATCATTATACACTGTTGTTTTAAGGATTAAGTAATCTATGTTTATATAGATGTGATAAAATATTTAACAGAAAATATATGAGATGTGTACATTTACTGAATTTATATGATACATATACAAAGCAGAAAATCTTAGTACAATAAACTTGGCGCATAAAAGAGTTTCATTGACTATCAACTATCAATCACTAGAGGGAATAATGGGGAAAAGGTTTTAGGATAAAAGAGAAAAAGAGGTTTTTTTTAATACTATGAGCCTTATTTGTTGCTGAGCATGTTCCTTGAATATTCCAGGTGTCAGTAAAGAAAGATTAACTACAAAGGAAGGGCATAATTCTTTTTTGTTTTTTAATTTATAATACTACTTTCTCTTAGTGTTTCTTACAGTTGCCGTTCTATGTTTATTGTCTATTTGGTTCCATTGCTATAGACTAATTTTTGGTTCACTGTAGTATGATCATTAGCTACAAATATTGGGATGATTAATATAATAAATAACCTATCTGATTTTTTATTTATACAAAAAGAGATGGAACTTCTATGCACAGGTGATCTTGAGAAATCAGCAACTTTTTCTAGGAAACTGAGGGACTAGTGGAAATATCCTCTCCCAATCTCAGAAGGAGGTTAAAAAGAGGAGATTAAATATCTAGCAGCAACTACAGCAAGAGAAACCAAGGGAGAACTCAAGACAGTTTAGAAACATCGAGCCCACGTAAAGAGATGAATTTTGTTGTTCCTGTAATGGATGACATAAATAAAATAATGATCAACGTTTTGTGACCCACAGGACAGTGACTTGAATATCATGTGAATGTGGACATGTCCCTAGCCAGTAAGTAACATATTAGTATTTGCTGGCTGTTGTCTATGTCTTTCTGATCCATTGAGACTATAAATTACCTGAGGGCTATTCATCTAAGGGAAACCGATGCAATGATTGACAATTCACAACCTTCAATGCTCTCCCCATCCTCTATCCAATTACTACATTTATTTTTTCTCTGTGGTTAGCTTGTATCATACCACACTCTAGAAGGGCTATAATGAGCAAAAAACAATAACTTATAATAACAGGTGTGACAAATAAGGACACACGTGTGAAGAAAATATAAAACTTAAGATATCCTACCAAAGCATGTGGGTTTTTCAGTTAATTATACATCTGACCACAAGCAATAAGGAATTCTCTATCAGAATAAATAAAACATGATTAAATGATATATAAATACTTACAGTCCAAAACATTCAAAGAAGTAAAATATAAAAATCATGAAAACATGACTAACAAGTTATGCTTTTCAAAAACTATTGGGTGGTAGATTAACTGATAAGCAAGTTCACACCTGGCATGGTTTTTAAAGATGACAAGGATATGTCTCAAATATACTTTATGAATATAGTATATGACTTTTAAAATATGAAATCCTCTAAGATAAAAAGGAGAACTTAAAATCTATAATTTAAAAATTGGCTATGTCATATGCATATTTTATTAACCCCCAAATAAGGCATAATGCCTACTTATTTCAATAATAAATAAAGGGTTTAAATTATATATATGTATGTATGTATATATGGGTGCGTGCACAAATATCTTTCTATTCATATACAATAAGGAGGTATATAAATATATATGTGTATGTATGTGTGTATATATATATATGTGTGTGTATATACATGCACACACATAAAGAGAGATAGAAAGAGCAATGCTTTATCACATCCAGTAAGGATGCGATAAAAATATATAAGGATATATATATACACATACATAAATACACCCATACACAATGAGAAAAAATAAATGTGCTTGAGGGAAATTACCCTGTGAACTTCCCCTTATTATTTTGTAGTAGTTAATCTGCTATCTCAAATTATATCTGCTTTTTATAAATATGAGGCCAAGATCTAATTACAATAAATCCTTTCTTATTAGGGTAAACAACAGCTAATTGTGATATGATGCTAATTCAGTATGATGGAAAACATGTAATGAAGTAAGACTTTCAAATCCTATTAGTGCACAAATACTGTGCTTCATGATCATTTTCAAAGACATTATAGTCGGTGGTTAATGGCAAGCACGTCCTGGAGAGAGAGCATATTTTATTTGATCAGGTAGGTTAAGAACTGACAAAACACTGCAGTCATGAGTCTTGATTGCTGAGCACATTCTCCTTACTTGCTGGTTATTTAAGGAGAACCTTACTGATTTCTTTAAAAAGACTAATTGGAAATGAATGAGCTCTCAGAGTTTATCAATTTAAGAAGCAGCATAAATCATCCTTGTCCATGTACTCTTCACAGTGCCAGTGGGTGGTAGTAGAGGGTGGAATTTAACTGAGCCACTTCATAATCACAGTTGAGTACATCATGTCGTGATGGCGTCTAATGTTAACAATAGAAGCCAATGTTTAGATTAGAATCTGCAGTGGTTCTGCAGTCAGTTGTTTTTTTATTTTTTAAAATGAATGATAACCCTCATTCAACTAAAATGGAACTAGGAATCCTACTGTTTAAAAACCAGTCATGAGATAGTCTGGTTTAGAAGGTTTCAAGGACGTGTGTTTTCAGCAACATTTACTCAAGATTCCTGGGGGAGCAGCGCCTTCAAGATAACCCTAGAGTTCCTTGGGGCAGCTGAGAATGTGCACTTCTGAAAGCTGTATATTTAGCAGCTTAAATATTACATTCATAACAATTATATATTTAATCACACATGTTTTTCGTGTAAATTTTCCACATTGGTTCAGAATTTTTAAAAATTACTTTTATCTTTTACCATGTGTATTTTCTTTGAAGTACATTCAGTTTTTTAACATAGAGCATAAATAGTTTACATGAGAAATTAAAAAATTCAATTTCTGTGCTGCTTTTGTTTTTATTTTATTTTAACTGGGCTTCAGTGTTTGTGTGAATCACTGAAGCTGTATGCAGAGGATTACATTTATGTGCATTTTTCTGAAAATGGTTTCTACAGTTTTCATGAAATTGTTAGATAGGCTTTTGATCTCCAAATATAAAGAACCTTAACTTTAGAATCATCCCACCTTCAACAGGTTAATGGATTGAGAATGTGCCTGTTTACTGGACGCATATGTAGAGTCTCTTGAATGACAGCAGTGTCAACATTCTGACAGTCAGCTATTTCTTCTATAACTCCATTTATGTTCAATTCAAATTTCACTTCAAGCATTATACTTTTTTGTTTTTTTTTTGCTGCACTTTACTCTTGTTGACCAATTCCCTTTCTTGATTATCCATTTTTGTACGAGGTCATGTGAGTTTATCACTGAGACAAGAAAGTGACACAATGACATGCTTTGCTCCCTGTACTTAAACTGAACAACAGATACACAGTGATCCATCATTGAATGACTTTGAAAGGAGTGATGTGATTGGTCGCTAATTATGGTATGGATCTGTTACTTACATGTGACTTGTGGACTGAAGAGATAGTAGCAAAGTTTAAACTTTATGCAGTTACTCCAGTTAAAACTGTGGTAACTGAAATTAGAACCATGCTGTGAGGGATTGGTATATTTGACTAACCTTGGTAACCGAAACTCATGCATATCAGAATCATGTAAAGTGAGGACTATCTATACTCAATATCCAGAGAAAATATCATTCAAATATGAAGGTAAATACTTTTTAAGGTAAACAAAAGCTGGGAGAATTTGTGACCTCCATATCTGAACTATATAGAAATGTACAGGAATTTCTTCAGGCTGAAGGGAAATGACAGCAGCCTAAGTGCTGGGAAACCTGCATCTATAGGAAAGAAAGAATACCGCTAGAAGGAAGAGCTATCTGAGTAACTTTAAAGAACATGTAAATGTTTCTTCTTTTCATTTATCTAAAAGTCAGTTGACAGTTTATGCAAAAAATTATTGATTGTGCGATTTAGGTAGGTAGATGTAAAATATATGAAAACAATATTACCAAGAATATGGTAGTGTAAAGGGAATTGAAGTGTGCATGGTTCTTATATTTTACATGAAGCATGATATTACCTATATGCAGATTGTAATAAGAGACAAAGCATTGTCATCACTACAGTAATGATTTTAAAAAATAGGTATAGCTAAAAATACCAATAGAGGAATTAAAATAGAATACTAAAAATTTCTGATTAATCCAAAAGTAGGTAGAAAATGAATAGGTCAGATGACAAAAATTAAACAATGAAAGCTCCAAATCCAGTCACATCAGGAATTCCACTAAATGTAAAGTGACTAAATATTTCCATTAAAAGTAGATATCATCAGGTTAGATAAAGTAGGAAGTCCTGACTACACACCATCTAAAAGAGAATAATTTGAAATATAAAGACATAGTTAGGTTTGAAAAAAAAGGATAAAAAAAGTAAACCACTCAAAAAGTAAACAAGAGAAGGCTGCTTTGTCTATATTAATATCAATGTGGATCTTAAGATAGTGAGTCTTAGCAAAAATAAATGATAATTCATAATAAAGTTCAATTCATCAGGAAGACATAACAGTCATAAATGTGTGTGTGCCTAATTAAAGAGCTTTAAAATCATCAAAGGTAAACTGTGGAAAATAAAGGGAGAAATAAGCAATTCCATAAATATAGTAGGAAGATTTTAATATATATTACACTGGTGACCTTAATGATGCTACTTGTCTCTTAAATCTAGTCTCCTGCTGTGTTAAATAAGCATAAATTCTATCTTAAAAGGTGAGGCTTAAATGTGACAATATTTGCAAAGTTTTTAGCACAGGGCTATAGGGCACATAGTAAGATTTCCAGAGTAGATGCTAATACTTCTTTAAATTTTTAATATTCCAACATAAAAAGAAGAAAAGTCCATTCTTGGAATTAGTGATAATGCCTTCTAATTTCAAAATTAACTTTCTTGAGAATTAATTTTCTTGAGAATTGCCATATTTTCTTGTTTCTTTTGATTACTAAAATCTTCCATTTTTTTCAATGACCCTTCTAGCTTAATACTTTCCACTTTGGATTCTAGCTCTTCCATTCTACAGAAATTGATTTCTCAACTGTTGGATTATCCCCTCCTAGACAAAATAGATCGCATCTTCTTAGATCATATGCTCTTTGATGTGTTGTTCACAATTGTAGAAACTGAACAACCTTTTCTCTTTTGAAATGCTATCCTCATTCTGGTTCCATATCACGGAACTCTTTGAAATGCACTCATGTCTTTGATTTATTCTTCTCTTTACCATTATACTGCTCCTTTTTCTTCTCCTTGTCTTGGGATGATGTCTCTCAAGGGTCTGGTTATTTCTATGTGCTCTCTTCTTTCAAGATATACACTTTTGAGACTTATTTATTTTCATTATCTAAGTGATCACTTCACTGTTGATGATTATAATCTACATTTTCAGCCCCCAAATAACAACTTGTTCATTCATCTTAAATTTAAAATATTGAGTTGTTGGCACAATGAATCACTATGCAAGAAGTTGTATTTGTTTATATTAAAGATATTTGATATTTGAATATTAGGTTCTTTTTTTCTGGAATTTGTCAGCACTGACTCTCTTATTGCCACTCTAATCACCATGATTCTATATTACGAGAATGGTTATTTTACTGGACTCGAATCCATTCTCCTTCCTTCTCCATTCCTTCCAATCCATCCTGAAACCTGTAACCACTTCTGGCTTCCTTAAGACATATTATCTACCTCATAGTACTAGCTTCCCTTACAGACTTCAATGGCTGCATCGTGAATGTTTATCTAAATTACTCCATGGTGTTCTCAGATTTTCATTATCTGACAGCCTTCACTAGTCCAACCAGTTTTATCTGCTTCTCTTTTATCTTCTCACTGTTAGTTCTGGTAAGTCACACATCTTAGCTTTCCCTTCTTGTGAACCATGATTCTTTATCCTGTCTCATCCCAAATTTCTTAGCTCCCACTAGAAAACTCTTGCTCCCTCTTTCATCTTCAGCTCAGGGTCCCTTCTCTTGTGAAGCTTTTGCTTATTTAACTGCCCTCATTTCTCAACATTTAGCTGATGTTCCAGTTAATAATCTATTGTTTTTCAGATTGAAACTCACGTTCCTATGCTCAGCAAGGACTAGTTAAACCATATTTCACTTTGCTAGCTGGCTTCCTATTAGCTTCTGCCATAGGAGGCATTAGAAGGAGACTAGAGAGTCAGAGGAGGGAGAATGGTTTTGGTTCTTTTTGTTTTGCTTTCAGTTTCAGGCTTGCTTTTTGTTCCTGTCAGCATCCCACAGCAGCGCACTGTGACTTTGGTGGTGGCGATTCACTTTAGTAACAGCAGTTGATTTCAGTGTCCAGTTTTCCAACGTTCCCAGAACCAGCCTCACCGTGACCCCTTGGAGACACCAGAACCATCCTTCTGGGATCCCTCCTCGGGTCTGAGCAGCTGCTCCATGAGGTCCTGAGACATCTATACCAGCCTGCATTGCCCCCTCCTTACAAGTCAGAGTTCCAGCTCCACAGAGCCCCTCCTCTTGGCTTTTGAACTTTAATAATTTGAACCTCTTCTCTGTTGGCTCAGCCAAGCGGTGTTAACTGCTTCCTGCAGTTACTACCACTGTGATAGTTTACTGTTTCTCTGCCATAACTGTTCTCCAACAACGTTCACTGTTGTTTTTATTAAAATATCTCTGTTGAAATAAATGGAGTGGGATCTGTCTCCTGACTGAACTCCTCTTTGGTAGACCTCTCCTCTAAGCCATCTCTCCTTATATGCTCCATTATGACATCCATCAATTTAAGGTATTTATTTTGTATCTGTTCTATCCCGAAGTAGACTGAGTTTCATTAAGGCAGAAAACTTGTTTTTTCTTTCTGTAGTCTCAGAACCCATCACATAGCCTGATGTCCATATATATTTGTTAAAGGAACAGAAGAATGAATGATGGCATTGAATTATCCCAGGTCTCTATTTCTGTCATGCGGTGATGAAACATTGTGGAAGCCTGGCTCTGTAAACTACATGTGAGAACAGAACAGGAAGCTGTCTAGCTGGAGGCTATGTGGAGCACTAGCTTCCCAATCAATGACTCACCACTTACACAGAGTTTCATCACTGTCTAGAAAAGGACAGAACGATCATTTTCTCTCCCCTCTGTGAGTGTGAGCTGCATGAACCCTTCTGAGGAAAAGAGCTTACATCATCATTTCTTTCAAAAACTTCCATATATTAAAACATATTTCTAAACTCTTTCCTATGACTAAAAAATATAGAGATAAACGTGTTATATTGCTATTTAAATAATAGGAATTATATTCAATTGGCATTCTTTAATAAACGTTAATGGTGTAATGAAAAATTAACATTGCTGTGCATCATTGTAATTAATATTTTCTATAATTGTCATTTTCCTTTCTTGTGATTGATTATGGAATAGAACATCCTATCAATTTACTAGCCTTATTTGAGAATCTTCATTCTGCATTTATTTTAAGCCTATTACTAGAAATTTTTAAGATCTTGTTTTTTTAAAAAAGAAATCACAAAAACCTGCTCTTTTCACATTTGTCTAAAATTTACTTGAAATTACCCTTGAATTATAATCAAATGAAAGAAGTGTGAGCTATTTGCATCGCACAGCCTGCGAAAATAAAACATTTATGTGCCGTTTTCACCAAGCAAATCTCCTAGTTTAAATAATAGAGAACTTAGATGAGTAAAAACAAAAACATGATTTTTAAAATCTATTTAATATATACACGCAGTTGTGCGAATGGAATTAGTTCATGCTATTCTAGGCATGTTAATCCAAAGAGGACACCAAGGGATATGTAGGGGGCACTCTTACCAAAATTATTTTATTTATATTATATCACTACTTTTTCCATTCCTTGTTTGTTTGTTTGTTTGCTTTGATGACGGAGATTGGGCATGAGCCAACATCTATTGCCAATCTTCCTCTTTTTGCTGAGGAAGATTGGCCCTGAGCCTGGGATCTGAACTGAAACGCGCAAACTTAACCACTACGCCACTGGGCTGGTCCCCCTAGTTTATTTGCTTTGAAGCTGGTTCCTCCTACCTTTTTTTATGCTCCTTGTGGTGAATAATTAACCTAAAATTATTCATCATCTCTTATTTAAATTGGATCTTACACAGAGAAACAAGATTCTATTTTAGTATGTAGAAAATGCATTTTGTTTACACATGGTCAATTCTAAAAAGTTTTTCTCAGATAACATGAAAACTGAGTGCACACCCTCTTCATTCAGCAATGAACTGACTCATCCTCTTTCCCTCACAAGGGATGATAGCTTATGCAACTTGGCCTCTGTTTTTTATGGGTACACCACCATCTTTTTAGGAGGAAGGTCTCAATCAATGTTACGGGCCCTAAGAGTTCAGATGTCTTTTCCTCTGGAAGCAATTGACTACAGTTATATATAATTGGTACCTTTTTCCACTGCTGTGACCTCCTTCTGACAAACAGGCTTCACACAGTAGGATTCAGCAAGGTCAACAATTAAACATTTTGAGCTCATCTAGTAGTCTGCAGGATCGTGACTTGACTAAACAATAAGGCATATACACATTAAGCATCTAGAGAGGTGGAGGATATAAAAAGGAAAGACACAAATTACAAAACCTGTACAAATCAATGGGACTGTTTTAAAAAATCAGTATTAGGCAGCATGGTGGCTAGCAAAATAACATTTTTCCCTAGGGGTTGATAAATGTAGCATAATGATTACAACCTTTATAGCCAGCAATTAGTCTGCCATGCAACGCCTTCAGCAGAAAATGGAATTACCAACAAGATCCATCCTGATCAAAAAGCCATATATGCTGTTAATGGGCAGCCTATATCTTCTCTTTCTTATTGCCTTTACAAATTCAACAGCAGCCCAGGGTGAATTATGTGAAATAGGAAGAAAGTGTTGCCTCTACTTGGAGTAAGGGAGAAAAGTCAGTTGGTTGAGGATATATTGCTAAATTGTTCTAATGGTAGTTTAAATTCTTATTTTTTCTTATTTGTTCAGTTCATAAGAAAATACCTTAAAAACTTAAAGGTAATCTAAGAGTTAAGTGTTTATGATATCATTATGTGCCAATCACGTCTAAACCAAATAGTTCTTTGCGAGGAAGGACAGTTCAAATCACAACAGAAAGAGGAAGAAATATGCCTCTTTTATGTACTTTTCTTCCTTCTAGGGTTTCTTTATATAATAGATATCAGTGTTGCTGCCCTGCCCAATAGAAATGAGCGGGAAGAGTGAAAGTAAATTCATTCACACAGGCAGCAACGCATGGTAATACCATGATCTTTCATTTTTCTATGTTTTGCATGCATTGTTCCATTTTTTTCTAGAATTTTCACCCTTGTCTTGTTTACCTGGAGAAACAGACTCATCCTTCACGTCTCAGCTCAAAGTTCAAACTTCTCTGGGGCCCCTGTCCCTGGTCCACGCACACAGAGGTGGTTGCATCTATGTTTAGCTCCTTGAGTAAACTGTGCTTCCGTTTTAAGACTTACTACCTTCAGGCTTTGGGTTGTTCTTTCCATTTGCTTTTGTCTTTGCATCATTGGGCTGATCTAGTGCCTGGAGCATAGTAAGCACTTAATAAAATCCATTCAGTGGTTGCATATGTTAGTTATTGATTAACAATGTTTTGTGTAAAATTTCTTCATCATTTGCCTTTTCAAAAGAGACAGAGATTTTAAAATTTTAGCCAGCAGAACACTTGAATGAGAAAATATATTTGTGTACAAACAAGAATAATCATATCTGCAAGCTTAAATATCAGGGATGCTTCATCATCCCAAATCATCCCAAAAGGAATCTTCCAAGCACTCTTGATATTTAAGCTTGCACATAGATTATTTTCATTTGAGATATTCTTTCCTGCTAACCCTGGTAACTTGTGACATTGCATCATTGCCATTCTATTGCACTGTTCACTAGATTGAGTTTGTTCTTAGACACTCTTCTCTAGGACACATAATTCTAGTGCTTCCGACGAACTCAGCATCCCTCTAACTGATGCTCTAGAGCTGGGTCTTCTTAGTGTGCTCAGTTCACGCTCTAGGCTTCTGAGATTTACATGCTATCATTTCCTACTCCAGCAACTTACAAGAAAGTCGTTTTTCTTTACTATTACTTGTTCTCTCTGTAGAGCTATATTTATGAATTTTTAAATAGTAATTTGATTTTTACTGCTTATGGACAGTCTGCTATCTTCCCTGTTACGTTATTTCTGTCTGGGGAGACTCCCTGCTTCTCTTAGTAATCACAGTATTTAGCTTTTGAAAGTACAAAGGTTGACATTTGCAAATTGTCATGGAGATCAGGCCTTGCTCAGAATACTGAATTTCTCCTGTTATTTTGTCTATTATCCACCCCCTCTAGAGTGGGCAAGTCTAATGACATGTCCTGGGATTCTCTACTCTCATTCATGCCCCATGACAGGCCCTGGACACGTAGTAGAGACTAAGAATCATTCAGGTGAAAAACATGGTAGCAAAGGAGGTAGAAAATTCAGTTGGGAAGGAAATCAAAGCCTTTTTTCCTTAGATGATAAACTTTACAAGAACAGGGCGCATGTCTTCTGCTTCGTCTTTGCATCTCCTATTCTAATAAATATCTGACAAAGTGTCAGAATATTTAAACTCAAATTTTACTCTACATTGAAATCATCTATAACTTTCAGTATTTTTTTAATCTTCAGTAGTTTTAAAATTTTTCGTATTTTTATATTTGTTAATCATCATCAGTATATACCTGAATATGATCACCTTAAACCATTGTGGATGGTTTACTAAGCACATGCAATATATACTCTAATGAAATATTTAATACTCTTCCCAGGAAAATTTACTCACATCCTCTTGAGTGTAATAATTGCTATTTTCTCTTCACTAATTCAGGTATTATTCTTCAGCAGTTCATAGACATCCAGGGGCTTCACATATTGAATCCAGGAAGTCTATAAACATGGGAAGCAAAAAAAATTCATGCTTTCATTTTCAGTAACATGTAATTAAATTAAGCATTTTCTTTGAGTTCCTTATGGTTATAGGCAAGAAAGCATAGGGTATTAATAATAACTATGATTTGGTCACCAAAAGTTATTACAGATATATCCATTCCACATTAGAGTTGCTGCTTTCTTCTGTAATCCTATGGAATATGTATGTGTTTAAAAGTATTATTCTGTTAGTGGGTCCGTGGGCTTCACTGGGCATCCAGAGGAGTGCACAGAGCAAAAAGTTTAAGAATATCTTCTCCAATGCTTTTGTTTTTAGTATGTTTAACTTGTGGAATCTCTGTGTATTAAAACTTATCACGGATACCTTGAATGTTTCCTCCTAGAAAATTTTCGAAGGCTAGATCAATACTATTTGATTCTGGTTTCTTTGTGCTTTCTGCATGTTTTAGAGAAGCAAAATATTTTGCGAGGTTATAAACAGAATGATATTCCATGAAATTATATTCACTATATCAAAATCAATACATGGAAAGAATGGCATCTCATTCTTGAAATCACAGGTCTGTACTACGTGTGGGTATATATGTCAGTTTTGATTATTTACACACTTTATAAAGTTTATTTATATATTCTTTCTCTCTCTCTCGATAAAGTGTTTAATTGCAGCACGTGATTTGACAATTTTTGTGCCTTCTTTCTCAGCTCCAGCAAACTGATTAGTAGTACAACCTTGCATTGCCGGAGTATTCTGAGACGTCTATCAACTGCCCCACTATTGGGCTTGGAAAAGGAATAGCAAACTAACAAGCAAACAACAAAGTAAACAGGACAACAGGTGATATAAATACATAGCATCATCATAGTTCCAGCTGAGCACTGGAATCCTTTTAGGAAAATCAACCTCTCAATAAATAAAAATTTCAGTTTATATTTAGAAACTGAAAAGCTGGTCTTAAAATTTATATGGAAATGCAAATGACCTATGATACTACAATGATTTTTTAAAATAACAAAGGTATAAGGCCTCCACTAACTGATTGCAACACCTATTGTAAAATTACAATTACCAAGATAATGTAAAAGGATTAGTACATAGATTAATGGAATATAATTGAATATCCAGAAATAGACGCATCTATATATTCATTTGATATTTGTTAAGGTTCTATGACAACTCAGTGGGGAATGAAAGTCTCTTCAGCAAATGATGCTGGGAACACTGGATTTCCACAAGGAATACAATGAACACTGACTCAAGCCTCATGTTACACTGAAAAATTAACTCCAACTAGATTATAGACTTAAATATAAAAATTAAAATTATATAGGTTTTAGAAGAAAACATAGGAAAAAATCTTGTGACATAGAATAAGTAAAGATTTCTTAGGACAAAAAAAGAATGAGCTATAAAAAACAATAAATGGGAGTTTACTGAAATTAAAAACTTTTCATCAAAAGGTTCTATTGAGCAAACAAAAAACAAAGCACAGAATGGGACAAAATATTCACAATAAATATACATGGCAAATGACTTGTATCTAGATTATATAAAGAATTCTTATGACACAATAAGCATGTAGGTTTTATACTTATTGCATTATACATGTTATCAGAATAAAATAAAACATGATTAAACGTTTAAATGTACAACTCTTAATACTCCAAAATATTCCAAAAGGTAAAATAATAAAATCATGAAAACATGACAATCAAATTGTGTTTTGCACAAGCTATTGGCCAAGAATAAAAGCTTTCATCTATAAGATGAATACCTTCTGGAGACCTAATATACATGATGGTGACTCTAGGCAACAGTAATGTACTGGATACTTGAAATTAGCCAAGAGAGTAGATCTCAAATGCTTTTACCACACACAAAAATGGTAACGATGTGAGGTGATGAGTGTGTTGATTAACTTGATTGTGGCAATCATTTCACAATGTATATGTATATCAAAACATCACATTGTATGCCTTAATTGCATACAATTTTCATTTGTTAATCATACTCCAATAAAACTGGGAAAAAAAGAAGTGAAGTACTAAAACATGCTACAACATGGACAGGCCTTGAGAGCTTTAAGTGAAAGAAGCAAGAGACAGAAGGCCACGTATGATTCCATTTGTGTGAAATGTCCAGAATAGGGAAATCTATGCAGATAGGAGTAGATTCGTGGTTGCCGAGAACAGAGGTGAGGAGGGAGCTGCAGGGTGATGGCTGAGCAGGGTGGGATTTCTTTTTCGGGTGATGAAAATTGACTGTGGTGATGGTTGTACAACTCTGAATATACTAAAACCCACTGAATTGTATACTTCAAACAAGTGAATTGTATGTATGTGAATTCTTTCTCAAAAAAGCTATTAAAAAAAACTTGGATGGTAGATTAGATGATAAGTAAGGCTAATATCTGGAATGGCCTTTAAGGATGATAGAGACGTGTCTCAAACATACTTTGTGAATATAGTGTATTACTTTTGAAATATTAAATTTTCTAATATAAAAAGAAAAGCCTAAAACACACAATTTGAAAATTATATAAGTAAAAAAAGAGACATATGAATGACCAAAAAGCGCATGAAAAGATACAACACTAATCGCAAGGGAAATGCATATTAAAGAATTATATTGACAGAAGATTTTGACATAAATGTTTTGACATAAAAATACATCTTAAGAATTATCCTTTAACTTAAATAGTCTTCAAAAATGTCACAGTTAACAGTTGCGTGGCACATACCATAATCCACTCTTCCTGTACAATTAATCGTTCATGATGTTAAAGCCTGTGTCTTTTCTAGTATATATACACGTATGTTTTGTTTGTTTAAAAGCCTGAGGACACATCAAATAGTCTTTACATAACAAAGTACATTGTCTTCATATAAACTAAATCTTTATATAACCAAGATTTTAGCTGCCAATTGCACACATTCTCCAGCCTGCTGGGATTCCTTCACCCATACTATTTATAAATGGCTTAAACCTGCATTAAAGTTGTAGTTAAAACTCAGACTTTCTCCCACTTTCTGGAAGTTCCTGTGGGTTAAATATTTCTCCTACTCACCCTTAGCTCTATACTTAATTTTTCTTGGGTGTCTTCTCTTGCGTCTTTTTCTCTCTATCTTGGATCTCTTTAGGCATGGGGAAACAGCCCCATACCTAAAAGACCTCATGTACCGAATTTGTATGTATTATGTGTATTCACATTTTTGTGAAGATTCTGATAAAGGATAGGAGTAGAAAAACATATAAAAAATATTGCAGACAAACATATAATATTTATAGTAACATATAGAACAATTTAAATTTTAATTTGAATATTAGACAGGAATTGACATACCCTGGCCATATCTTGCTCTAGAAAATTCTCAATGGTTATTTCTTCTTTGAGAGGCAGTAGCCAACATTTTGCTTAGACCTTTTCCTCTAAAACCTATGCCTATTTTGCCAGTTTATCTGGATTATCACCGGATTGGGTCAATTTTGCTTCATGGACTCTTCATGGAAAAATGAATTCCTCTTTTCATTCAGAGAAAATAGATTTTTTTCACTTCTAGCCAATATTATCCATGCTCTAAATGTTATGACAACAATGATGTATAAAGATTTTGCTAAGAATTATCTTTTGTCAAGGAAATTCTGCTACTTTTTCAATTAAAATTTTTATTTCTTCCCGATATATATATAAAAGCCTGGACATCAACCAGTCAGAAGACTTACTAGCAGGGAACAGCCAATAAGCCAAGGGAAGGGAAGGTGCTGACTGAATCGGGTCTCATCTGTGTGTCAGACGCTGATCCAAGTACTCCTCATGGACCGTCGCCATTAATCTTCTACCAACTTTACTGGATAGGTACCATTATATCACCATTTTAGAGAAGCTAAAACTAAGGCACAGGGAAAGTAAGTAACTTAGCCTAAGTCATATGGGAAGTAAATGTCAGTTAACCCAAGCAGCTAGATTTTAAGCCTTTCCTCTAAACCTCTTAAATGTGCTAACATTTACAGATACAGTATTTGATTTAAAACTCAAATTTTCCTAGGAGGTATATATTACTATCCCCCATTTTGGGGGGCTGAAGAGATAAAGATCGGGAAATTTATGTAATTTAGATAACTTAGTTGAGGGTTTTTTCAGCCTGGGATACAGAGAACATTATTTAGGACTGGGTTTCAGGGGATTGATCCATACAAAGGTTGAAATCGTACAGAAAATTAAATATAAAAGTATTTGTTTGGAAAAAAATATCCATAGATAATTTTAGAGCTTTGAATTTTATTTACTTGTAATACTATAGCGTAATGCTTAGTATAACTTATGCATTTCAAAACTGTGAATGGAAAAATGAAAAGATAAGGCAGTATGCATACTTTAAATTATATATGACAGTGTTCTATTTAAACTGGTTTATATTCAGATAACATTTGAGTATGCTTATATGAAGTTCTTTATTATGTTTAAAAGAAACAATGACAAAAGAGTATCCTAGTTTTTCACAAGGCAGACAGTTTTAAGATGCTTCTATAATCCATGGCTTCTCTTTTCTAATGCAAGATTTTCATAAATATTAATCTGTTTGGGGCCATGATATATGATATGTGACATGTTTCATGTCATGCTGAGAAACTAGGCTAAGGTAAAAATTAAAATCAGTTTTAATTTTTTAGAATTACCTTTTGGTCAACTTTAAGCCCTAATGTGTAGATTTTAACCAAATTAATTTGATCCATACTTCAAAAAAAAGATTTTGCTCACATCTCTACTTAAAATGTCAAAAACAATATCAAAAATACTTTAATTAAACAGCCACAATTTTATTTTCTTTGTAAGTTTCATTCAATTCTATATAATTTTACTCATTTCAATAATCTTTGGTTGCCTAGCAGCTATTTTTGTTCTGCCATCAGCTGTGGACTAAAACAGCCCTGGAAATTCTGACTTAGTTCAGTTAAATATTCTGAAGGAGTCTGTTTAAGATCTTCAGGTCAGCTTTCGTTGGGGAGGATCTGCTTATAAATCTATTTCTTGCATTTCCAACAGTTAAGAGGAAGTGCTTTACTAAAATTATTGTTCTTTTACTGCTTCTTTCCTCTATCCTGTAGCATTTAGTAGAAGACTTCAGTAACCATAAGGGAAAAAGAAAAACCACTTTTGGGTAAGATTGCTGCAATAAATAATTTAGAACCATTCAATCAATAATATCAGAATGGAGGTAAATGGAATCTGCCTTCTGATATATGGCATATAATTATTTCATAAGGACTAAGTCAAGACTATCCTCGGGCTAAAAAAACACATTATGGACAGGGAGTAGAACACTGACAAAACTCCAGGGCCTTCAATTCATCCAGCAAAGTATGTGTTAATTGTCAAAAATGGTGAAGATAGCTTAATCTAGGGTTAAAATCTTATTAAATGTTAATTTATTGAAAATGAGAACATTACCCTGCACATTAACATGAGGATGCTTCTAACTATAATGAACCAGGTGGATAGAAACATATTCTTTTGAAACCTAGTCACGTCAGTAATATTTCATTTGTACACAACGCATCTAGGAAAAGTTTGGCTTCTGTATCTTAAAATTGACAGTTCTTTCCTTCTTGTGGGCTTGATAAACAGGATAACTTACAAAAGCATTAAGCTAATTAATATATGAAGAAAACACATATAGATTATTTTTATTAATTCTCCTTTTATAAGGGAGGGAATAAACCCTGAAGCTACTTAATGGCCATCTGGGAAGTACTAAACATGGTTTTCAAATAAAAGCCAACTCTACTGTTTTATTATTCTGAACATGAGGACTAAATTTAAGAAAGGCAGTGACTATCAAAAAGAGTTGTGAAAGGACACTGTTCATTACATAAATATGTATATGTAAGCTATAGTTGTATAGTCTTGAGAAATGATTATAGACTACATTTAGAAGGACAATAATTAAAATAAAGGAGCCAGTAGGAACAATTATTAGGCAATTCAGCTTTTTAAGAGTAAATAACTTTTCTCAAAACAATTATTCAGGGTCATGCCAAAGTACAAAATGTTAACCAGGTCTTAGCAAATACTTTTGCATCTGAGCAAATATATCTGTAAAGAATAACTTTTTATTGCATCTTCTGAAGAACAGACTGGATATTCAAAGATAATTTTTCCCCTGAGTACTGATTTTCTCATTCTTATAATTTGCTATCATTTCTTTAATAATCTTAATAGATTTTAATGTAAATATGTATAGATTGATCCATGAATAAATTCAAATAACAATATATTAACTTTATCAGTATCTTATATAAGATAATCCCTTGTGCTTTCATCTTAATGGGAGTGTTACAAAAGAGTAAGGATTGTACAGATGACATATATAAATAAAACTAGGTTTGATTACTTTAAAATTTTCTTCTTATGAATTATAACATTGATGGAAATTGTATAGCTAACCAAAGACTTCAGGTAACCAAAAATGACTCATTTAGTATCTTTACTCAATATTAGTCTAAAGTCCAAAAGTCCTTGGGGGCTTATAATTACAGAACAACACAATCATAGTGAAAGCTTGTCTGAGAGACGGCATAAACACTGTGAGATGGTTCATATGAAATACCTATGTCTGCATGCAACATGGCCTTAGGTTTACAAGGGATAAATCTTTTAAAAGGTAATTTTAGTTAAAAATATGTTTGCATTTTCATGGTCTTACATAAAATTGCATGTTACACTTCCATTATATTCCACACTGTGAAAAGATCAGAGGATATATTGCTATTTTCAAGACAAGTTATCAAACCATTTTAATTTGTCCAAGAACTTACTCTCACTAGAGTACTACATAAACATTATACAATCTACATAAACAAAAACTACCTAAAATCTTCTGTATTTATGTGCCAACTGTTTAAAAAGTTTCAAAAATTTGTACTGCAATTTTATGACTATTAGGCTAATAATCATTTGCATTAGCTTATTTTTCATCTAACAATCAGCTCTCATTATCTTAACTTGATGATTCCTGAGCTAGCAGCCAGAACACTTTAAGCATTGGAATTTCAAGTATTCCTTCTCTTAGAATTCTCCAGAACTTCAGAACTGTCATCTGAGAGTTAGTAAGTGATTAACAGTTTCGATAACCCTGTCAGAAAAAGAGCCTCCTCACATGTAAGATATTTCGTCTAATTTATTAATTCCTCCTTGAAGCAGGAAACTTATGACAACATGTTTCCTTAGACAATATTCCACACCCACATGATGAAAGAACCTATCAAACTCCCAGAGAAGCCTGGGAGTTTTGAGGTTGCCTTTTTTCTGTATAATATAAGCCATTTCCTTGGTGCTGAGATTAATTAGAGATCTTAGTGCAGGGGCTGAACCTGTAACCTAGGGAACCCTGGTGAAGAGTATGTGGTCAGATGGTGAGTTGAGCTGGAGGCTTAACTTAAAATTTCAGTGTCTTGTTACCGGCGCACAAAGCTTTCCCTCAAATCTTGACTTGGCTCATTTGTGTATGAGACCTTACCACTACTTACAAAAGAAAAAGAAAAAGTCATGATCTCAGATATAAGTAATGGGAGGTTACGAGATGCCAGACAAGCCAGACACAGATAGGCATGTCTTTTCTAGCAGCTACAGGTCAGTATTTAAGTTGCACATTCAAGCTCACACCTGCAGTTGTCATAGAAGCCAGCTAATGCTGAAAAGCAGAACTCTTTGATCTCTAAATCATGCAAAACTAGCTTCAATTTATCTAATTATATTCTTATATTTTCCCTCTTTGATGGTAGAATTGACTGTGTGGCTTAGATATCCCTAGAGTAGAAGCAAAGAGAGATCTGGGTGATCAATTCATCTCGAAGAGGGTCCCCAATATGCCATCCTTAATAGAATCACTATTATGAAAAGATCATTGTAATTGGCTAATTATTGTGCTTTAGAAAGGAATGAAGACTTTCTTGATTAAAAATATGCTATCTCGCAGAGGCCTGGTGGCATAGTGGTTAATTTCGCTCGCTCAGCTTAGATGGCCCAGGGTCCGCAAGTTTGGATCCTGGGCGCATACCTACGCAACTGCTCATCAAGCCATGCTGCGGTGGCATCACATATACAAAATAGAGGAGGATGGGCACGAAGGTTAGCTCAGGGCTCTGCAAAAAGAGGAAGATTGGCAACAGATGTTAGCTCAGGGCCAATCTTCCTCACACACACACACACACACACACACACACACACACACTATATATATATATATATATATATATATATATATATATATATATATTTGCTACCCTGTAGAGATTATACAGCTTCAATTCTGCATCTAAGTCATGGGTTAAAAGCAAATGTATATTTCAACAACTCCTGTGTGGTAGACACACACAGACAAAACAATTTGAGAACTCCTTCTGTAGCCAAATTAAAATACTATCAGTTTTGTAGGATGTGATAGGGAGCAACTTTCTCAACTATGCAGTTGAGCCTGGCCTGGATCTTAGTCGCTTTTAATAATAAATCATAATGCACCGGAGTCTGGAGTTCATAAAAATTAACTTCCCAGGAGAAGCAGGGAAGACTGTGTTTGTAATATCATAAACGGTCAACAAGTCTGGATAAATTTGGGTCAGTTTTGAATTTTAAAAAATACAGAAATTCCTATCCTTGGTAACAGTTTCTCAGCCTATCATAGAATGTAAACTTTTAGGATGATTCTGTAGTTCATGGTATACATCTTAGTAAGCAAAACCTTTGAAAATGTAAGTCTTCTTTGTGCCATTTGCGTTCCATGCTGCATTTCCCACAATGGGCTGGAGCAAGCTAAGCATTAATGTCTTATATTTAATTGTCTTCATTAAATTCTCAAGAGGATCATAAAAGGTAAATAGCCATTTGTTTAATAGGAGAATTTAGAATTTTCAAACACACAGATTTGTGTAATTCCAGGTTTATGTTTTTTCAAGAATGTAAACCGCCAGCATCCTTTGAAGACTTTTAACCCCTAACCTCAGGATACAAGCATTTGGTCTCCACAGACTCTGTCTGGATGAATTGTTTGATTGTTTCAATAAATTCTACCATAAATACATTTTATAGTCTCTTTGTTGGGATAGAACTTGCAAGAGAAGAAAAATCTTGATTTCTTCTCAGCATATACCCTCTACATTTGTATTCTAAGAGTTTCTATCGGCTCTTCTGCCTCGAGTCACACTACCAAATCATTCCAGTTATTATTAACATTGATTTTTGCTAGGTTTCAGAAGGAGAGCAAGAGATGAAGTAGAAAAACAAATTCTTATCTCGTTACATAGTCCAACTACAATCAATTCTGTTATCATGTTTGTTTTGAAACATGAATTTGTTCCAATGGGATTGCTATATTAGGAAACAATTTGAACATAACTCAAATTTCACATCTGCTTATGTTCAATTTTGTCTCAAATCCTGGGAGGATACAGGATGCTGAATGCAACTGACCCAAGCTGTGTGGAAATACACAAACTGTACACATCTAGGATATCTATTTCCTTTTTCAAGTCACTTTATCTGTTATGAGTCACACCTACGCACATTTGATGTTATCAGCTTCCATCGATCTCATATAACCCGCTCCCTACCAATTCACAGTAATTCACAAGCTCCTGCAGGAACAATATGCATCACTCCTTTAGATCGGTAAGTTTTCATTACAGTTGATTTTATTCTTAATAGAGAATTTCCCAACTACTCAGGAACATGAGTATACATGTGGTTGCTATTTCAGCTATGATTATCCTTTTTTAAAGGACAACTGCTACTGAGCACCCATCTTCACTAAGTTCCAAGACATTGACTTGCATCTCACTGTTTAGACACCCGTGAATTTTGGCAACTGTGCCCAAACAAGCTGACTATTGTAAACTCTAGAGTAGGTCAAATGACTAAGCTACCCTGGCTCCAAATAGCATTATGATAATTTTATAAATAGAATTGAATTACCATATCTATGTTTTCTAAAAGACCTTTTGAAAAATCCAGGTTTGGGATGACAGCCAAGTAACTATGCTTTTGAAGTATTTATATATTTTTAAAAAGGTGTTCTTATTTTTGAAAATGAGTCTGAGTCTTTTACTACCTTGAAAGGGCAAAGGAACCTCTCTTGAGATTGACCCTTAAAGTCATGGATCAGAAGTTACTGTTTAGCCTGTGCAGCCTTCTTTATCTAATGTCCAGCTAGCTTGATTTCTGCTTTTTCAGATGATCATTTTTTGGTTTAAATAGAGCAGAGGAATATAAACATTGCAATTTCTGTTTGTTGGAAAGTCCCAGGGTTTCAGGGCACGAAGTAGGATAGTTCAAGGATACATCTTTAAGATAGGCCATACTTCTTACCCCGTAAATCTCATTTGATCCTCACACTTACCATGATGTGTTAGACATTACAGTCTTCATTTTTTTCATGAAGAAACTGAGGTTTTGAAATCCACCATTTTAGTATCTGTGCTAATTCTAAAACCTATATTCCTTTCTTGTTCAAAATACAATATACCATACCAAATGGATTGCTATATTAATAGGTATCCATTTGGTATGGTATATTGTATTTTGAACATTGGTCAGGTTGGAGAAGTTCACCATCTTATAAAAATATGACTGGATCAATTAAGAGTGCTTTTCTCTAAATATTTAGAAGAGACACTAAATTTTCAATTCTTTCTTCAATAATTGAAAAATAATTTTCTTTCTTTTTTCAACCACGCTCTTTTTTTTGGCTTTACCTTTCCTGGCATCTGAGGTGTAACGTACGGAGGTTAAGGCTCTGGTTGTAGACCTTGGGAGGAAGGGAAAGGAGGCCACCTAAACATTTGCTAGTCTTGACTAAAGGGCCAACTTTAACTTACTTAATATTCACTTATCTGGAATGATTGAGCCAGGATATGAACCGAGCTTTCTCCCACTGTAAAGCTGTTCTCCAACACAGTTATTTCATCACTTTCTAAAAGGAGAATCATTGGTAGATTTTCCAAAAAAATTTAACTTCATTAACATAAAGTATTGATATTTAGATACAGTAGATCATCCTAATAATTGATTGCTCTGGTTCAGAGGGCTAAAATAAGGCAAAAATTTTACAAAAATACAGGAATATACATGAAATATACTAAATAACTGGAATTTGATTATGTTGTGCAAAATGGAAAATAGAGTCTTCTCTATTAATTTTTGCTTTATGCTAGGCTTCTTAGTTCTTATGTTAAAAAAATTAAAACTTTAAGGAGGTTTTCTTCTTCAAAAAGAGTTATTTTTTTCCTAAAGTTGGCACAGACGACAGATTGCTCAATTTATTTTCATGAATGTATAAATTTTTGGACGAGTATAAAAATGTTTCAGAACCCATTTTAGCTAAACAGATATTACAAAGCCTAACAGATAACAGATATACTTTTAAACTATCAGAAGACCGCTCTAAGAGGATTATTCTCTTAATAAGAGGCTCTTTGAATTAAACTAAAGGGTCAACACTTAGAATCTTAATCATGAAAGTTGTGTTCAAATATATATATATATTCCACTAACTGTTATTCTAACATAATAAAGAAATCATAGATGGTCTTAAGTTAGAACATGTGTATATTTTATCAAAAAAACATTAAAGTTACATTAAATTGATTTTAAAATGGCTCACCATGTATACATACACATATTTATTTAGAAATAAATAGGTTTTTAGGAAAAAAAACCAATATTATCATATCCATTTGTTAAGCACAGATCTGAAGAATATGGAGAATGATGTAGTTCATAGTGTCCCAGTAGCAATGCCAGGGAAATAAATGTTCCCTTGTCCCTTTGCTGAGCTCCACACTTGTGCCCTTTTTGTTCCCCCCAGTAACTTTATTGAGATAATAATGGTTTATAACATTGTGAAAATTCGGGTGTACATTATTATTTATCGTTTTTTGAGTAGACTTCATCATGGTCATCCCAAGTAGTCTAATTACTGTCCGTCACCACACTTATGTGTCCCTTCACCCACCGCCCCACCCCTTCCCCTCTAGTAACCACTGATCTGTTCTCTTTATCTATGTATTTATTATATTCCACATATGACTGAAATCATGCAGTCCTTATCTTTCTCTGTCTGGCTTATTTCACTTAACATCATACTCTTGAGGTCCATCCCTGTTGTTGCAAATGGGACGATTTTGTCTTTTTTATGGCTGAGTAGTATTCCACTGTATATATACCACATCTTCTTTATCCAATCGTCAGCCGATGGGCACTTGGGTTGCTTCCATGTCTTGTTATTGTGGAATAATGCTGCAATGAACATAGGGGTGCATAGATCTCTTTGGATCACTGATTTCAAATTCTTAGGATAAATGCCCAGTAGTGGGATAGCTGAATTGAATGGGATTTCTACTTTTAATTTTTTGAGAAATCTCCATACTCTTTCCCATAGTGGCTGCACCAGTTTGCATTCTCACCAGCAGTGCATGAAGGTTCCCTTTTCTCCACATCTTCTCCAACATTTGTTGATTTTTGTCTTGGTAATTATAGCCATTCTGACTGGTGTGAGGTGATATCTCATCATTGTCTTTTTATTTTGTTCATGGTTTCCTTTGCTTTGCAGAAGCTTTTTAGTCTGATGTAGTCCCATTTGTTAACTTTTTCTTTTGTTTCCCTTGCCTGGTCAGACATGTTATTTGAAAAGATGCTGCTAAGATCAATGTCAAAGCATGTATTGCCTATATTTTCTTCTAGGATTTTTATAGTTTCAGGTCTTACATTGAAGTCTTTAATCCATTTTGAGCTAATATTCGTGTATGGTACAAGATAATGGTCTACTTTGATTCCTTTGCATGTGGCTGTCCAATTTTCCCAACACCATTTATTGAAGAGACTTTCCTTTCTCCATTGTACCTGTGCCCTTTTAATATTGTTTATTCTAACAGTCCCTTATTATCACCGAGAAACAAAAGAGAAAGTCTGGGATTCTTGTTACCAGCTTCTCCATTGACCTAGGCAGTGCCAATATATTAAGTATTCTTGATACCCAGGCCTAAATAGAGAAGAGCCCTTGTGGGAATACAGAAGTCAGGGAAGATCAGAAATGTACCATCCATGTCCTTCTCTCACTCCTCTGTTTCATCAAATAGGTAATTCCCCTACACAAAGCTTCATAGTTTTAAGACTTGGCACAGAGATAGTGGAAGTAACAGGATGGACTCTCTCCAGACCACCTTGAGTATTTGAGTCTCCCGGGGCCTACAAGTCTTCCTCAGCAAAGCCTTCAACCACAGGATTTGCAAGAAAATGAAACAGAGAGGACTTGTAATCATTATAGGATCATATTTTATTTTATTTCTCGATCCCCTTATAAATGAACCATCTCTTATTTTATATTTGGGATATTATTATTTTTTTCCTATTTGTTGTAGAGATTTGGGAACCATTTTCATCCTTGTCCAAGAAGCTACTTTGAACACACTTACTTGGTATAGAATTTTCCAGGGCGTAAGTATACAATGATTAATATTTGACAAATAATTCTCAGGGCACATATATATCTAGGATACTTCACTATTTTCACTTCCTTGAAAAACACCAACACAGGCCACAACCGTGACACTGCTACTGAGGCAAAGCAGGAAAAATGTTGTGTGTACAAATTTGTATATCACAAGTATTTTAGTCTCTGATATTATCACTACACTGGGACACAGACAAACAGTTCGTTTTCCAACCGCTGACTGATTGAACATTTTTGTTAATCATGAATGAAAATAAATGACCTTTTCAAATTTGTATAAGCACACCTAGTATTCTCATATACCCTTACGTGTACATATACAAACCCTCTATACAGGATTGTACCACATGGGTTACAAAAACAGGAGAGGGAAAAAAAAAAAAACTATGAACTGAAAAAAAAAATCAAATAATATCCAGTGTAAGTGAGAATTGATTAAATACATATGACAAAAATTGGTAGACTTAAAAAATGTAGTAATTACCTCAGCAGGGTGGCATAATTTTTTTTGGCACCAGCCACGTTTGTTCTACCTTGAGGATTTTAATAGTAATTTCAAAGTACTTAATACACATCACTTTATGGCAGGTACTCATTTTAAGATATTGTACAAAATGATATTAAGCTCTTAGAACCACAAAAATGCCTTAAATAGCAAAATACATTGTGAATTCTACTTACACAATTGTAGTCACGGTCTTCTCCAATCTTAAAACATGGTTCATCAATGAAAACAATATATGGAAAGGATGCTCATTGGCAGATAATTTTGCCGTTTACCTTCTATGTTCAGAAATATGCTTCTTGATTTAAGAAATAGTGTGCTCATCAATTAAGCTTTCTTTCTTTTTCCAGCCATGGTTAAATGGTTGGAAAAGAAATGATCTGAGGTGTAGAAGTGATTGATGAAGTTTTAGGACTATAGGTTACACAAAGAGGTTTTATGGAGCTGACTTGAGTTTTTCTTTTAAGGTTTCTTTTCTGAAACTCATTTACTTATATGTTAAAATATCTATTTGATGTCTGTAAAGGTAACACTATGTTGTAATAATGTTTCAAACATTTTATACTCTTTGAAAAATATAGACGGTAGGATTGATAGCTAGGTGCTCTCTCATAGACAAAAATGTACTATTGATTTCAAAGACTTCAGAATCCTGCTGATTATCTTTGAAAAACTGAAACTCTGAATTTGATGGCCTATTTTCGTGTCCCCAGGATAATAACAGAAACCTAAACAAAATCTCTTAATAAGTATTTCCCTAAATTACAGAACAATGCTTTTTAAAAATAATATGAAGACCAACAGTCAGCTCTGAAGATATGCCCTCATCTTCAAAATGCTGCTGGAGAGGAAACTGTGACAATTATTTAATCATAAATGCAAATTCTAGAGCTAGCCTCATACTTGAAACCTGCTAATAGGGTAAGTTTTCCAGTTGGACTTCCTTCTTTTTATATTAATTTTCTGTTTCTGAATATTTCTTATAAACTAATCCATTAATGTAATCAAAATTATATTACATATAATAATCTTAGGAAGGACAATTATGGGAATGAAAATGAAAAGAACTAGGAAAAATATGACTTTCCAGGGAGAAGCTGTATAGAGAATAATTTGGATGATCTATTTAGCAGAATCAAAGTGTTTTTCCTCTTACTGAAAGCACTTTTTTGGGACTCCCATAAATGCTTTTAAGACTTTCTTTGGAAAACCTGTCATTTTCAAAGTACCCTTAAGAGCACATAATCCCTACATAATTTGAAAAAATTGCACTTTTCTAAAATAATGGCAATTTTCTAGATAACTAGTTTATACAATAAGGAAATGCCTCAGACTTTCTTCAAAAAGGGGAGTGCATTACAGATGGACACCTTGTGCCATACTTTGGATGGATTATATTACTTACAAATATAGAAATACACAGACTAATGTGCATTAGATGGTAATCTATATATTTTTTTCAGAGAACAATATGCAGCTCAGAAAACACCTGGATATTTTGGGGGAGAAGAGGGTGGTGTTATAAATCAATAGTTCTTGAAGCCTTGTAAGAAGAAAACAAGAGCTATTTGTGAGTAATATAGGTACACTGGTATTTTTAAGGGTTACTTTATACAAATGAGGTCACCTACAAAAGATACAGAGAGAAAGCAGGTTGATCCTGACCTACCTTGACAAATTACACCTATCCCATTTGCAATGTGATTCTGAGGTTATTCTTATGCTACAGAAGGTATGGAAGGAAGAAAATAACATGACAGCAAGAGGGAAAATGAATGAACTCTCCTACAAATGGGATTATAATCCACTTCCCTAAAAGATACAGATTGTAACCGTTTTCATCCTTCCAACAATCAAAATTCTGGCATCACATGCACTGCTGCAAGATAACCTGATTCAAATCGTTTATAATTACTCATTATCAAGCCATGGCAAATCAGAGCTGCATTCTCCAGTCGTTGTTAAAATGTCTAGAAGAATATCAGAACTTTCTACAGTGGAAATATTCCTACAAGGGGATCAAACCTTTGGTTTGATTATTATCAACTTTTTACTTATAGAAATGATTAAATGTTTTTTAAAACAATTCCCAGGGAACCAAAAAAGTCACTTATGAGAAAATAGCCAAATGACAGATCTCTCAGATAAAGGCAGTCAGTGGTGCTTGTCCAACCCTGAAAATATATCATTGTCATTCACAGTCACACTCAGTTAAATTTGATAGGAGCACGGAAGATAAACTCTTTCCTTTGGGTTATATATTGAGAAACACTTTAGAATGGGAAAATATTCCTTATTCTTGGAAAAGAATCTGGAAATGCCAGTCCAATTATAGTATACTCATGAGAACATGAGGGTCAGCCTTGTGTGTGAAAACTCAACAAAAAGAATTCAGTTTGCATGTTGTTCACTTGTTAAAATAGATGAAAATAGCATATATAATGAGTTGCCATAAGCATTCAAAAGGGCACAGGGATATTAGAATTATGTATTAGTCTTGACTCCATACCGAGATAATTTTGGAGCATGAGCACCTTGAATATGGAAGAGCCATATATAGCATAATCCAAAGAGATCTTTTAGTTCAGATTACATATAGCACAGAAAAGTACATTTGCTCTAGGTAAACAATATTTTAATAACATAACCATCCAAATAACAATGCTATCTTAGATAACTCAAATATAAAAAGGGAAATGTAATATGATCAAAATAACCTTACACTATACGAGGATGGGGCTGGAGCTGAAACTGACAAGAAATATCAAACATTGCAGGTTATACAACTATAATACAGTTACCAATCTATCAGGTTTTAAGATGAAGAAAGCCTGCAGACAGTTAGTCTACCCTCATTTTCTTACAGATAACTAGATGTACTTAACCTGGCAGTAGCTTGTATTGTTTCTCTCAGTAGAAGATAGAATTTGAGCACTTATTGAATCTTATACTCAGTACAGTGCCAGGAAAAGCATTTTCCCTTTGAATTTTAATTATTATTCTATGAGATTGGTATGGTGGGAAGAATGAAATTATTTTTTTTCTACAGGGATTAGTTTGCAATCAGGTGAAAACGTTAAGTCAAAATTTCTCTGCAAAGTGTATTAGAGGAAGGTGCCACATGAGAGATGAATACAAAATTCTTCCACAAATCCTTACAGCTGGATTTTGTTCTGGGCATAGCGGATTGTCATCTCTTGAGTGCCAGATAAAGTAGTTGACTCGCTTTGTACGAAAAATAGATATCATTGAACACCAGTTGATATTGATAATATTTTATATTAAATATGTGTTCTACTATTGTGACTGAGCAGTTATTAAAGCTATTTGCAAAGGAGGATAAAAGGTTATAACTAGAGTCAATTTCCTGAAATGAGAAATAAGAAGCATGGTGTTCACTGTTTAATATAAGCCAACTCTTAACATTTTAATAAACGAGAAAGTTTGCTATCTTTGTAATATCTTTATATGTATATAGCATCTTTGTCTCTATCTATATAACATCTTTATAATAGTACTTATAATAATTTCAATGTGCTTATTAATATTTCTTGTGCACAATCAAGTTATGATGTGAGCAGCACAGATTTTTTTTTTGAGGTAGGAAGACTTGAGTTCTAATTTAATCTGGCTTTTATTCCTTGGTTGACCAGCGTGTTTTTTCTAAACTTTAGTGGGTTTTTTTTGTGTGTGTGTGAGGAAGACCAGCCCTGAGCTACATCTGTCACCAATCCTTCTCTTTTTGCTGAGGAAGACTGGCCCTGGGCTAACATCCGTGCCCACCTTCCTCTACTTTATACGGGATGCCACCACAGCATGGCTGACAAGCAGTGCATGGGCCAGCTCCCAGGATCCGAACCCGCGAACCCCAGGAAGCCAAAGCACAAACTAAATTGCTGTGCCACCAGGCCAGCCCCCTAAACTTTAGTTTTAATATGTGGCAAATGTGCAAAATAATTTCAAACTCATAAGATGGTGGTTGTTTAGGATCAAGGAGGTAACTTATACAGAACACCTTGGAGCGTCCTTACTAAATAGTAGATGCCATTTCTTCTAGGAAAAAATGTATTAAAATAGATTGGGAAATGATGCTACCATATGAATTTCCACTATTTCCATCATCACTTTAGACATAACTTTAATCAAATTCTATAAGCTCTCTTTATTGCAATTTCATTATCTGTACAACAGCACTTTGTTCTCTCTCGTCCCTATCTTACTTATTGCTGCCATAAATAGTCCAGTCTGCTACTTGGGTTATGGAAAGACTTGGAGACCTGAAATGGAAAAAAAAAGAAGAAAAAAAAAGATCTAAGTGATCTTTAACTCTTTTACCTTTCATAGCAGAGGATACTATTCCAAAGTACACAGGTGTGTTCCTCAAAGCATTTAATGCAGGCTTCCCTAGACTGGGCCTGTGTCTGCTTTTCTCCATCACTATTTCTCTTTTTCCTATTATAAAGGCTGTTATTTACTATTCATTCAATAAATATTGGTGGGATGAACAAATAGATGAGTTAAAACCTTTCCAATAAACTGAGGATATTTCCTTAGTTCCATTAATAATATTTAACTTTGTGTATATGTTACACAATGCTCATTACATACATTTCCATCATTTACTAATTATTTCTTAGAGTAAAAAGCATATGTTATGTCTACTCAGCAGAGAAATAAGATTGATTAGAGCAGGGGTTGTCAAACTATGGTCCATGGACCCTTCTGCCTATCTTTTGTAAATAAAGTTTTATCGGAACACAATCATATCCATTTGTTTATTTATTGCTTATGCATGCTTTCTGGTTACCATGGTAGAGTTGAGTAGTTGCTGTAGAGACAATATGGCCCACAGAGCCTAAAATATTTACTATTTGGTTCTTTACAGAAAAAAAATTTCTGACTCTTAATTTAGAGGAATAAGATAAAGATTTTAACAGCAGTGTTTAGGAATCTCTGCACTATTTAGAGTACTTCCTGGGGGGAAATATCATGTGAATCATACTCAGCTTAGTAAAGAAAATATGAATTTAAAGCTATGCAACGGATTTTGTAAAAGCATTTAAGAGTTTATACATCTAAATTAGTGCTGTCTCCCGTGGCACATCTATTCGTATCCTTTCAATGGTGAAAACACATTTGCCCTTTAACGCTGGATTTAAATTTTGGAAGCATCCGAAGTTTTTTTTACAGAAGCAAAGTGACTGAATAATGAGTTTGACAACTGGCAATACAATTTTGGTTTGAAAATCTGAACCAATGGTACTGATTGCCTTATGTGATCTGTAATCTGACTCTGAAGGTAACTCCAAAAGAATTGTTAAAAAATATTTCATACAAAAGAAGCATCAGGGGATTGAGTTTTTGTTTTCAAGGTTAGAAAATCTCTAAGTTGCATCACCCAAGAATTTAGTGGCATCTAGTATGAACAGGTCATATAAATATGAAGTCCATGCTGTCATCTGCAATATCATATCACTTTTGTATATCAACCTTTGTCCTAATTCTACTGTTTTTTGGATGAACATTTGGATCAAACAGAAAAAAATAGTAAACAAAAAAACCACACTGACTGGTTAAATAAAATAATATACACTTTTGTCCAAAGTAAATTACAGAGCATCAGATAACATTCTTAACGTTCAGTAAAACTGACAATTGATTCTTATTCTGCTTAGGCAGTGTGACATTGCACATTTTAACTACATTGGTTGTCAAAACATGTGTCAGCTTGAACATAATTTCTTAGGAATGTGAGGGTATTAAATATCGCCTTGCAGATGCTCACAAAATATGTACCCATTTTTGCCATATGGGAGAGACAAATGAAAGTCTTTAAGGATCAACAAGAGAAAAACAAACCACCCCACATGCAGATTCAACTAAGTGTCAACTTGGGATAATATCCTCTTTTGAAGTGTCAGGAATGATAAGAGAGCTTTAAAAAGTGATCTATGAATATACAATGGCACAAACAACAGGAAAAATCCTCTTATTTTGAAATAAATGGATAGACAATCTATTTTTATGTTTTAAAAAAAAAATTTGAGCCAGGGATATCATGGTGATTATCTATGTGTCAGTTTTAAGCAGAATGTAGAAACAAAAATCCAAGATAATATTCCAGTATATTATTTTTTTTCAATATCAGAAACTATTAAATGTCCAAAGAAACTACTGAACACCCAGTCCTCGGCAAATGGCTGTGGAATACATAAGAATGGCTAATGTTTAGCTTAATACTTTCCTATACAGTTCAAAATCAATCTCTCTCCTCTTCCCATCTCCTAAATTGGCTTCTTCTCCTATATTTAATATCTCAGTAATTGGCATTATCACGAATCCAGTTGGCCCCTTAAGTCATTCATGCTCCTCCCTTCTCGAGCCCCACAGTCAACAAATCCCATCACTGGTACCTAATAACTGTGTCACTTGTCTTTCCCCTTGTCCCCATTCCCATTGCTTCTATTTCAGTCAAGACTGTCAATACAGCCAATACAGTCTACTTACCATGATTACAAGTCCTTGCATATTTTTTCCCTTTCACTAGACCTCAGTTATACAGAAATAAATGAACAATAATCCTCTTTTCATGGCACACTCTCATCATTTTTCCATTCGAACAGTACTGCTATAAATATACCTGTATTTATCTATGAGTGAATATATACAAGAATTTTTTTGGTGAGGAATATGTAGCTAAAATTAGAGTTACTGAGTTATAGTGTACAAGTATGTTAAATTACAAAGTCATCCCAGTTTTCTGAAATGGTCTCCTAAGTTACATCCCTACCCGCAATATGTAAGCAACACTCCTGACTCACATTTACTACACTTGAGATTGTCAAACATTTTCATCTTTGCCGACTAAATGGATGAAAAAATACTTTTATCTTAATCTTTATTTTTCTGAGCACTGAGATGGAACATCTCCTATTCTTAGCTCTAGCTTTGCCTCATCCCTGCCCCTGATGTATCCACAAAATGCCCACATGCAAGTGCGCACACACTCAAACTCACACTTGCACACCCTTCATCACTTATATAGTTTTCATTTATCTTATGTTTCAGCCGAAACATCACCATCTCTTGGAAGGTTTTATTTTTTCCTGATTCCTTCTGTGTCTGGTTTAGTTACACACCTATGAGCTCCCTACAACATTTTCCATTTCCTCTGTCATAGCACTGAAGTATTCCGTATTTACTTGTTTGAATTTCCAAACAGGAGCCCATGAAATCAGTGGCTATCTGTCTCACATACTAGTGTATCCTCAATACATAGTAGGATGAACACTAAAGGTTCTTAAATGTTTATTTTTCTAATCTTAAAATAAACTTGTGCTGATTCTAGTAAATTGAAAATATGAAAAAGAACTTTCCACTTAGTGGTACCAATTACTTTTGGTATTAATATTCCTTATTATGTAGTCTTAGCTGTCATTATTTTTAAAATGTGTGCATATGTGCGTATATGAGAGAGAGAGAGATCCAAATAATATAGATTTACATATATAAGTACTTATTTTGTCAATATATTGTAAAGCAAAATTATATACTTGAGACTTCAACAGCATGATTACCAGAACATGAAACACTGTGAATCCCAAATACCCTAAGTGGTTTCTGGTTGATTCAAAATGGGTGTCCTGCAAAAATTCCCAAACCATCCTATCCACTGATTTATCGCACACCACGGCCATATTGATCCTCTCTTGATCCAGCTCCCTGGATGATTTATTCAATCATCCCACCAATACATCTGAGCCCTTGAGTATTCCAGATATCTCTCCACACTGAAGATACAGTTGTAATCAGTACAGTCAAGGTTCCTGTGCTCAAAGAACTTCTATGCAGGTAGGAGAAAGCAATACTATACAAGTAAACAAATGAACTCTATCACACATTATCATTTCAGAGAGAGGTAAGAGTTAGGAAGAAATTTAATGAGAATACTCTGCTGGAGGAACTGGGGCAATGGTTGCTACTTCAGCAAGAGCAATGAAGGAAGACCCAAGTGACCTTTGAACTTAGACCTTAATGATGAGGAATTGGGCTGACGTTTATTTCTCTGAAAGTTGATAAAAGAAACCTCTTTGTTGGTAGGTTTTTTTTAGTGTTCTTGATGAGATTGCCAATGTTACGCCAAGGATGCCACCCCCAGACTCTTTCAAATGCTAGGACACCCTACAGATTACCACAGTGGTGCTAGGTTCTATGCATCACTCCCCTGCCCCCCCCACATATGCCCCCAAGTACACCAAGGCTTCACAAATGGCACCATTTACCTCAGCTACTTGCCTTTGCTCACTATCTTCTGTAGGCAATTTCCAAAACTTCAACAACAAAAATAAATTCTCTCCACAGGAAGATTTCTATATTTCAGATTATCTGTTTAGAAACCTGAGAAACCAATATTCCCCCCTCCAAAAATAGCCTTCAAGGTAAAGCTCTGACATAGTGAAGAAAGTCTACAGACCTTGAAATTAGGAAGACCTGACACAAAGCCTTACTTCATTTACTTCTATGGGATTAAAAAGAGATGGAATTTAATGGTATAGTATGGTCCGAATCACCCACCAGCCTTCAGCGAAATGCATTTGGGTCCAGTGAACTCAAACCTTAAAGGGTAATCAGCAGATCAGCTGTATCAGAAGGGAGTAGATGCCCAGTAACCACACTTACAGATTCTTTCCGTAGAGAGTGGAGTTCAGGAATCTCTACCAGGCAAAGGAGGTCAGGGTACATACACTCATGTTTGAGAACTGCTGTTCTCTGTGACAGCACAAACAAGAGTGATAGTCAAGCTGATTCAAGACACACATGAATCTATGTTTCCTAGGGCTGGTGTAAAAAAAATACTACAAACGGGCTGGCTTAACACAACAGAAACTTATTTTCTGATGGTTCTGGAGGCTTGACGTCAAAGCGTCGGCAGAGTCGGTTCCCTTTGAGGACTCTGAGGCAGAATCTGTTCACGCCTCTCTCCCAGCTTCCGGGGATAGCTGGCAGTCCTTGCTGTTTCCTGGCTTGGTGACCATCACTCCAATCTCTGCCTCCATCTTCACCTGGCATTCTCCCCATGTCGCTCTCTTTCCTCTTCTTATAAGGACCAGTTATATCGGATTAGGGGCCCACCCTACTCCAGTATTACCTCATGTTAACTAATTACATCTATAACCATCCTATTTCCAGTTAAGGTCCTGGGGGTTAGGACTTCAACATATCTTTTTGGTAGATCACAATTCCATCCATAACAAAGAGTAACTGCATTTTCAGTCAAGGGCTCTCTCATGATGATTTGAATCAGAATCTTCTGGGGAGCAGGGTAATGACACAGATTTCTAGCCTCAACCCAGGACCCCTGAATCAGGATTTTCAAGGCAGTTGACTCTACATTGGGGATTTTTAAGAAACCTGTACAAACTCATTTTAAAATCACCACTGTAAACAGGTATACAATGTTTCTATGGTAATGGTTTGTGTTATTCATAACACATTTTTGACACCGAAACTTGGGGTAAAATAGAATACTAAATTTTAAGTTAGCCCAGCAGCATTAAGTATTGCTTATGTGAGGCTGTTATGCTACAAGAGGAAATAAATCTTTTGAAATTGATCTCATCTGAAAATGAAGTATCTTATAATAGATTTCTCTGTTTCTATCACATTTTTTCACACACCTCTTTATTCCTGTTTTGTATTAATCTTTATTCTTTCTTTTCTTTCATGTTTACATTTCTCTTCTGCTTCCTTCAGAGCATCAAGAATTCTTTTACAAATACATTTCCAATTTAACACATTCATAGTGATTACTTACTACATGTTTGTTTTTATGCTGAAAGCTGAGGAAATGATGTTCTCTGACTCCATCTCAGTCGAAGAGAAATTCTTGCTTTATCAGTAGAGAGAGACAGACATAGAACTTTAAAAGAAAAAAAGCTACTGTGAGATGTGTAAAGATATACTTCTCAAACCTTAATATGCATAAGAATCAACTTGGGACCTTGTTAAAAAATAGACTCTGATTGAGTCAATTTGGGGTGGAGCCTGAGATTCTTCATTTCTAACAAGATCCCAGGTGATGATGCTTCTAGTTTGTGATCTATGCTTTAAGCTGGAAGTTGATAAGAAATAAAATGGAGATACATGCAAAATGCTAGTGGAACACAAATGGGGAAAAAATTATTACAGAGAAAAAAGATGTGGATTTTGGACTTCAGCTATCACTAGGAGTTAATTACCCAAAAGGATAAAGAATATTCTTAGCAATGGGAATGGAATAAGTAAGGGTTCAGAAGTGAGGAGTAATGACCAATACGTGTGGTTAGACCCATGCTTTTCAAAAATCCACTTGTTAAAAAGTCAGATTCTTAGAACACAATTCAGAAACGACTTAGAATTTCTGAGACTAAGGGCATAGGAATCTCCCTCTCAATTAAATTCTCAACTTCTCCATCTCTGCCACCTCAAGTATGACAGCCCTGGCCTACAGGCTGTCTGCCTGTAGAGGGAAAGGAAGTAGTGTTCCAAGGACATCCTTGAACACAGCTTAGGGCCTAGTGGTGAAGAGCATTCTATGGCTTACCCAGGAGTTTGGCTTTTATTTTTCAAAAGTGGTATCCAGACTTTTTTCAATGCTTTGTTCTTATCAGAAAAAAAAATTGAAACCACCCCCCATATATGGGCCATTATATATTTAATATACATGCAAATATAGTCGTATGCATATACTGTTTTATTTTATATCACAACTGTTTAACTGATAGAGGCCCTGGACATCAGCTTTAGGAGTAGCCTAGTGATGACCCATTTTTTGTCTCATTTTAAATAATGTTGATACACTGATTACTTTTCAATGTCTTGAAATTTTTTTTGTCAATATAAGCATTCTTTTCATCATAAATGCTAATTGCTGAGGAGCTTAAATTAAGGTAAGCCAAAGGCACTAAAAGCTGCTTCAGAAACAACTCTTTGTGTTTGTCCTTTCTCTCTCTCCATCTCAACAGCTGAAATGGGAAGAGACAGAAAGTAAAACCGAGCTTCTAGATTCAATAAGACTCCCTCATGCATCCTATTTACTTCTTTATATTAGAGGAGGAAATGTTTATATCCTATTGGCTTATGCAGAGAAATGATTTATAGCTGACGTTGGTTGTCAGTTTTATGATAATTTTAATGAAATGTTCTCCAGTCCCTCCGAAGATAAAGGCTGTTTAAAGTGTAAGATAACACTCAACAATTGCGAGGCTACAGTCAACAGGGGAGAACTGATGCAGTCATAACCAGACTGAATTGTTGGAATGCGCCTGTTCACTTCCAAAAGCCTTAGTCACTTCTTTTTATGCTCCAGATAAACTATCCTACATAGTAGCGAATAAGTAATGATGGATCATATCCCAGCTGTGAGCAGATTTGTGGTTAGTAAAATAGGAATCAACCAGGGATTTCCAATCTCAAATAACATTGCGTATGACAAGTCAAACTTTAGTAATTTGCAGTGAATAATTCTATTCAAGAAGAACAAAAACCAATGGCTATGTGGCTCAATTCTTTACAGATAATTGGATCTGTGCTTACAGCCTGAGGCTTGGGAATTTAATAAATTAGGGAATTCATCCTAGTTACCTCACTTATGATATTAGGCAACTTGTTGAACTTCTTCCAAACCTTGGTTATTCCCATCTGTAAAATAGGAAATCGAATGAGATTTTTGGTGGAAATCACAGAGAACACAGTGGTAGATAAAATTTGGTTGCAACCTCTTCCATAAGTAGTGGTTCCTTCTCTTCTTCCCATGTTCTCAGCTTTGAAGAGCTCCAGGACTCAGTCGTAGGGCTTTCCTCTCCCCTTCCTAGATTCTCTCCCTAGAAAAGTTTTCTTGCCCCCTGTTTTAAATACTGCAAATATGCTGGTAGCTCCCAGGTTTTATTTCCAACCCGGACCTTTCTCTTCCTTGAACCCTGGCTTTGTTTATTGAATAATGGCAACAGCCTACTCAACAACTCCCCCTTAGATGTCGAAAGAGCATCTCCAACATCACATATTCAAAACTGAGATCTAATTTATCCGCCCCCCAAGCCACTAATCTGCTGCTGCCCTACTTTACCCTACATCATCAAATAAGACAAATCCTGTTGTCTTTAACTCAAGTTCAACCCATTAGCAAATCCTGCCATCTCAACTTTCAAAATACCCCTGAACCTCACACATTTGCACTGCTTTTACTGTTTTCATCATCGTTCAAACTACCATCACATCTCACCTGAATTGCTACACTAGCCTTCTAATTGGACTTCCAGCTTTTATCCTTGCCCGACTGCAGTCTATTCTCTGTGTAGCAGCAAGAGTAATTATTTTAAAATATAAGTGGCTTCCCTTATCTTTCAGAACATCATCCATGTACATGTGTTGGCTTCCATGGCCCTGCTATCTCTCTGACCTCATCCCCTGCTACTGGTCCCTTGTCACTCAGCTTCAACCAAATAATCAAATTGAACAAGCTCCCATCTCAAGGCTTTTGGAATTTCTGGGCTATTTCATGAATTTGGGACATGGCTGTTATGACTGGCATGGCTGGGACATCTGGGATGGCTGAAGCCTCTATCCTTTTATATTCTCCTATCCTCAAAGAGGCTCGCTTGGGATTTTTCACAGGGGAACAGAATGTTTTCCAGCAGAAAGAGAGGACAAGCCTTAAAATATTATATGCAAGCTTCTGGTTATTTCATGTTTCTTAATGTATCATTAGTCAAAGTAAGTTCCATGATCAAATCCAAGAATGATGTGGGAGGGGATTAAAAAAGAGCATGCATATGTGGCAATATAATTTAATGGTGGCATTACTGCAACAATATCATTAGTCTCTTATTCCTGCTGTAATAAGTTACCACAAACTTAGTGACTTAAAACACAAAAATTGGGGGCCTGCCCCATGGCCTAGTGATAAAGTTCAGTGTACTCCTCTTCAAAGGCCTGGGTTCGTGGGTTCAGATCCCAGGCACAGACCTACACCACTCATCAGCCATGCTGTGGTGGTGACCCACATACAAAATAGAGGAAGATTGGCACAGATGTTAGGTGAATCATCCTCAGCAAAAAAAAAAAAAAAAAAAAAACCCAAACAAAGAAAACCACCCCAAATTTATTATCTTATAGTTCTAGAGGTCCAAAATGAGTCTTACAGGGCTGAAATCAATATAATAGAGGTCTCTGTTCCTTCTGGAGGAAGAATCTGTTTCCAGGGAAGAATCTGTGGCCTTGCCTTTTCTAGCTTCTGCAGGCTGCCTATATTCATTAACTTGTGATCTCTTCTTCCATCTTCAAGCACATCATACCAACCTCTACTTCTATCATCACATCTTGTCTTCTGACTTTGACCCTCCTTCCTCTTACTTATGAAGACCCTTGTAACCACATTGGGCCCATCGAGATAATCCAGGACATTTTACTCATCTTAAAATTCTTAATTACATCTGCAAATTCCCTTTTGGCATATAAATTAACATACACATTCAGAGATTAGGACATGGATATCTCTGGGGTCCATTATTCGACATATTGTGTTTATCCCATAATGTATTCTCAGGGCCTAGAAAGAAATTCTGGCACAGAGTGAGTGCTCTTTAGATGTTTGCTGAATGAACAAACAAGTTGTTGGAGTAAATTTAAAAACCTTTTTCTGCTTATAAGATTCTCTAAAGAGACACTGTGTGCAAGCTAATTCTTCAAATATACTGATCATCTATGATGTGTACAAGCATGCCATCACTTTAAGTATTGTGCACTGATGTAAAAATAAGAAAGATAATATCTGTTTTAATAAATTTATAATTGTATTTGCAGGTATATGTATGTGTGTATTGTGGGGCACAGGAGAAATGTGGTGGTTGATAATGCAACTGATATAATAAAAGTTTTATGCAACAATAATATTAAAAAATTCAAATATTACATAGTAATAACTAATGTACAGTCTGTTTTTTGAGGTACTTTACTTGCATTAATTCATTTAATCTTTGCAACAATCCAATGAGATAGATACTATTAATATCTGTCATTTTCTGATGAATACACTGAAAAACATATTGGTTAAATGATTTGTCCACTATCTCATAGCTACTAAGCAGGGGAGCCATGAAAGAAACCCAGGCAGCTGGCTTCAGAATCGGCAACCTTAATCATTAAGGAATAGTACTTTTCTGAAAACAAAGAGTTTACTGGAAGATAAGAAAGAAGAAAATTGCATCTCACTGGGATTATTAGACCGACTTTTTTGGGTTGGTATCATTTATATTCACACATATTTTCCAAAGAAAGGAATATTGCAAGTAGAGAAAATAGCCTGGGTTGATTCACAGAGGCAGGGAAACTTGGTGTCTCTATGAGTAATAGTGAATATTATTTGAATGGAGCATCTGCAATATGTTTCCCTGTAGGAAAAATTAGGCTAAGAAGGTAGACTGAGGATATGTTATGGGAGAACTTGATGAGGTAAGACATCTGCCTTAAATTTGGTACGCAATGGGAAGCCAACTAAGCAATATTCTAATTAAGTTGATTTTCAAAGTTTGATCTCACAATGGCATACAGAAGTACCTGTAGTATGCAGGGAGAAAGTGAAGCATTCTGCATGATTCCGGATAAATCACCTTTTATATGAATTAATGAGAATAAGTGGAGAAGGAAATGAATAGATAGATGAAAGAAATTTGAAGAATTTAGATTCTACATAATTTTTCAGCTTTATGAATTTTCCACCAAAAGTTAAGAAAAATCTAAAGATGGCTGATTTTTTAAGTTGGTATCATTTGGAGAGTCATTTTTTCATTTGTTCTACATTTGAAAATATTTAGCAAGCACCTACAGTGTTCCATACACTACTCTAGTTATTGAAGATTCATCAACGAAAATACAAAGGCCCTGAAGTGAAAAAGGGGACACTGATAAAGAAATAATTTTAGTGTTGTTAAAAATAATCACAAATATCCTTAATATAAATAGGTGAGATAAGACAAAGAGCTAGTATTTCATGGAAAAAAAATGAGTTATAATTTAATGTTCAGAACCAAAACAACAAGAAATTAAAGATATCAAGGGAAAAACTGGAAATACGGATTTATAAGAAAGGAAAGAGGTCAGAATTAAAAATAAAGACTGCGTCCCTTTTATTTCTTTTTCTTGCCTGATTGCTCTGGCCAGGACTTCCAATACTATGTTAAACAAGAGTGGTGAAAGTGGGCATCCTTGTCTGGTTCCTGTTCTTAGAGGGATGGTTTTAAGTTTTTCACCATTGAGGATAATATGAGTTGTGGGTTTGCCATATCTGGCCTTTATTATGTTGACGTATTTTCCTTCTATACCCATTTTATTCAGAGTTTTTATCATAAATGGATGCTGTATCTTGTCAAATTCTTTCTCTGCATCTATTGAGATGATCATGTGATATTTATTCTTAATTTTATTAATGTGCTGTATCATGTTGACTGGTTTATGGATTTTGAACCATTCCTGCATCCCTGGAGTATTTCCCACTTGATCATGGTGTATGATCTTTTTAATATATTGTTGCATTCGATTTACAAGTATTTTGTTGAGGATTTTTGCATCAATGTTCATCAGTGATATTGGCCTGCAATTTCTTTTTTTGTGTTGTTCTTGTCTGGTTTTGGTATCAGGGTAATGCTTGCTTCATAGAATGAGTTAGGAAGCTTCTCCTCCTCTTCAATTTTTTGGAAGGGTTTGAGAAGTATAGGCATTAAGTCTTCTTTGAATGTTTGGTAGAATTCACCAGAGAAGCCATCTGGTCCTGGACTTTTATTTTGGGGGAGGTTTTTGATTACTGTTTCAATCTCCTTACTGGTGATTCACCTATTCAAATTTTCTATTTCTTCCTTATTCAGTTTTGGAAGGTTGTATGATTCTAAGAATTTAAACATTTCTTCTAGACTATCTAATTTCTTGGCATATAGCTTTTCCAAATTGGAAAGGAAGAAGTGAAACTGTCACTATTTGCATATGACATGATTTTATATATAGAAAACCCTAAAGAATATAATAAAAAACTTTTAGAAATAAAATGAATACAACAAAGTTGCAGGATACAAAATCAATACTTAAAATCAGTTGTTTCTCTATACATTAATAAAGAAGTAACAGAAAGAGAAATGAAGAATACAATCCCATTTACAATTGCAACAAAAAGAATAAAATACCTAGGAATAAACTCAACAAAAGAGGTGGAAGATCTGCACACTGAAAACTATAAAACATTGTTGAAATATTGAGAAGACACAAAGAAATGGAAAGATATTCCATGCTCTTGGATTGGAAGAATTAACATGGTTACAATGTCCATTCTTCTTAAAGTAATCTCTAGATTCAGTGCAATCCCTACCAAAGTCCCAACATCACTTTTTACAGAAATAGAGCAAAGAATCTTAAAATTTATATGTAACAGCAAAAGACTCCGAATAGCCAAAGGAATCCTGAGAAAAAAGAACAAAGCTGGAGGTATCACACTCCCTGATTTCAAAATATACTGCAAAGCTATAGTAGCCAAAACAGCATGGTACTGGCACAAAAAACAAGCACACAGATCAATGGAACAGAATCAAGAGCCCAGAAATAAACCCACACATCTATGGACAGCTAATTTTGGACAAGGGAGTGAAGAACATACAATGGAGAAAAGAAAGTCTCTTCAGTAAATGGTGTTGGGAAAACTGGACAGCCACATGCAAAAGAATGGAAAGTAGACCATTACCTTACACCATACACAAAAATTAACTCAAAATGGAGTAAATACTTGAATGTAAGACCTGAAACCATGAAATTTCTAGAAGAAAGCATAGGCAGTACACCCTTCAACATTGGTCTTAGTAACATATTTTCAAGTACCATGTCTGACCAGGCAAGGGAGACAACAGAAAAAATAAACAAATGGGACTACATGAAACTAAAAAGCTTCTTCACAGCAAAGGAAACCATCAACAAAACAGAAAGACAACCTAACAATTGGGAGAAGATATTTGCAAACCATATATCTGATAGGGGGTTAATATCCAATATATATAAAGAACTCATACATTTCAACAATGAAAAACTCACTACCCAATTAAAAAATGGGCAAAAGGTCTGAACAGACATTTCTCCAAAGAAGACATACAGATGGTCAATAGGCACATGAAAAGACGTTCAGCATCATAAACTTAGAGACAGAGATTGGATTGGTGGTTACCAGAGGGGAATCAAGGAGGGAGGAGGGTGAAAGTGATGATTAGGCACATGTGTGGTGATGGATTGTAATTAATCTTTGGGTGCTGAACATGATGTAGTCTATACAGAAATCAAAATACAATGATGTACACCTGAAGTTTATATAATGTTATAAACCAATGTTACTACAATTAAAAAAAAAAGGAATTATAAGACTAGAACTACCATATGATCCAGCAATCCCACTTCTGGGTATATCCAAAGGAAATGAAAACAGGATATCGAAGAGATATCTGCACTTCCATGTTCACTGCAGCATATTTAGAATAGCCGGAATATGGAAATAATGTAAATGTCCATGAACAAATGAATGGATAAAGAAGATATGGCACACACACACACACACACGCATACACAATAGAATATTACTCAGCTAGGAGAAAGAAGGAAATCCTGCCATCTGCGACAACATGAATGGAACTTGAGGGCATTATGCTGAGTAAAACAAGCCAGAGAAAGACAAATACTGCATGGTATCACTTACATATGGAAACTTAAAAAGTAAAAAGAAAATCGAACTCATAGAAACAGAGAGTAAAAAAAAGTTGCTAGAGGCTGGGGAATAAGGGAAATAGGATAGGTTGGTAAAAGGATTCAAACTTTCAACTATAAGATGAATAAGGTCTGAGGCTCTAATGTAAAACGTGAAGACTACTGTCGATAACACCGTATTATAGAATTGAAATCTGCTAAGACTGTAGAACTTAAATGTTCCCACCAAAATAAGTAAATAAATATAAATAAAGACTGGGATACTATATAGTCAGGATAGGACAACTGTTACAATAACCAACCTCCAAATTTTAGTGGCTGCAAATAATAATGTTTTGTTTCTTTCTCACGGCTGACTTTAGTGTTGGAAGTTCAATTGTTGGAAGAATGAGGGTGGGTAGGGTTAAGGTAGAATCTGCTCTGCACATTCAATTAGAGACCTAGGGTGCTTTCTTCTAGCACTTTTATCCTCTTCTAGGGCCATGAAATCATCCACTGGATGAACGACACACTTCCAGCAGCCAGGGAAGAAAAAAATCCTGTGAAAAGTGTTTTGGATGTTTTAGGAGACAGGGTTGGAATTGGTGTATTTCACTTCCAACACTGTCTCATGCATTAGACTCAGCTTCCTTCATGGGGGGCTGGGAAATGCCGTTTAGCTGTGTGCCTAGAAGAAAAAAATAACCTATTTGATATGGTCATGTCTTTGCTGCAGTGGTGTCTGCATAGACTGATAGTTGAAGACACTAGAAATGAGAACAACCACAGGACTGGCTGCAGAGGAGATACACAATGCTACATAGTCTTGGACAACCCTACCATTCACAGGACAGTTTCAGGAACCAACAATAAAGAAAACAAAGGAACAGTCAGAGAGATGGGAGATATTAATATTATCTAGTGTTAAATCAAGGAAAGAATTTTAATACCGGAAAAAAGTACAGTTAATAGGCTTAATGGTGCAGAGACTTTATATAGATGAAAAATGCATGTGGATATTCGATTTGGTGATAAGAAACACTGGTGAATTCCAGAAGATATTGTATAACAGAGTGGTGGCACTACAGAACCAATTGCATTTTGTTCCTATACCATACAAATTGTTGATTATTTATTTGGATGCTACACAGGGACTGAAATTAGTTAGAGAATTCTCAATTATTATTAAGATATTAGTTGATATGTTCAATTGCTTTATGTCTCTGTCTATCATTACTCGCATTTTCTGGAGTCAGAATGAAATTGTATTCTTTTTCTTAGAGAAATAAAAAATCTTAATAATATTGTCCATGTTTTCCAAACAGGAATTGGAAACAAAAACTTCTACTTCACTCTTTGCAAAGGTTTGAAATTGTGAGAATCAGTCGGAATGTGTCTACCTCCTTTTTACCCTCATCTTTCTTCAGTAGGAAAGTACCAAGGCAGGGCAGAGAAAAAATGATGAAGCCGATTGTGGTGATGTAACTGGCTAAGGTTTAGTTACCTCTACCTAAGCCCATCTCCACCCTTATCCTTTGTAGTTTGGCTATTTCCTTCAATATATTCTCCATTTTTGCTTGACTAGTTCAAATTGGATTTCTGTCCCTTGAATTGAGTGCTAACACACTTGTAGATTTTTATATCTGAAATTTGGGGAATAAATTCTCTTCTACAAAATTTATTTAAGGGTAAAGGGAGCTTAGAAAGAAGGAAAACTAGTAGGAATTAAAGGCTTAAAAGAAAACATGTGAAAATGAAGGGAAACACACATGTCTGAAGGGTGTGGAAGAAGGACAATCCTCAATGGATGTTCCATTCTCTTACATTTCAAATGAAAGATCATTTTTGTTTTGTTGAGTTTTATTTTGCTCTTTCCTTCCTTTTTCCCTGAAGCTCTTATCTTTTCAATATGATTATGAAAACTGTCATACATTACTTTGTGAACTTGGATATATACCCAAGATAACAGTTTTGAGGAAGCCTTTCTTATAATTCTCAGAAACTCTCTTGGTGATTTCCAAGTGCCATCTTGAACTAGCATATATATGAACGAATACTTACTTTATTAATTAATTTTGAAATTGTGGTATTTCACAATGGAGATTTCATTTTTCTTTAAAAATAGTTAATTGCCAATAGGTTGTCTTTCACTAACACTCTAAAACATGACAATTAATACAATAATTTGCTTTTCAAATTAGCTAGGTATTTTGTTATTATTTTAAGGAGAATAGCCTATACATTAGAAGAAGTTATACCTGTTGAGAATGTAATTATATTGTTAGGAAATTGACTCAAATTTCTAGAAAGTAATTTGGCAATATTTCCTAAGAATCTGAAAAGTGTTAAGGGCTTTTGAGCCAACAATTTCTCTTGCATAATCTACATAAGAACATAATTCAAAACAGAGGAGGCAGGGGCTGGCCGGGTGTCTCAACGATTTAGGTCGCGCTTTGGCAGCCCAGGGTCACGGGTTCAGATCCCGGGTGCCCACTGCCGCACTGCTTGTCAGCCATGCCGTGGCGGCGTCCCGTATGAAGTAGAGGAAGATGGGCACAGATGTTAGCCCAGGGCCAGTCTTCCTCAGCAAAAAGAGGAGAATTGGCAACGAATGTTAGCTCAGGGCTAGTCTTCTTCACACATACACACAAAAAACAAAAACAGAGGAGGCAAGGCAGAAGAAAGGTTAACGTATAAAAATGTGCATTGCAAAAGTTATCTTAAAATTTTTGAAATAACTTGTATAATGGAACTGTTTTAAAACATGCCATATCCATAAAACAAATACTATTTAACAATCAAATGATATTTAGAAGTTTTTAAAGCATAAAAAGTATGTGTGCAAAATTTCAAGTGTAAAAAGTTGTCAAAATGCACATTATAATATTGTTATGTTAAAATATACATTAATAAGGGAACGGAGGGAAACAGGACAAAGTGTACTTTCTGATTTTCTTCTTTATGAAATAAATAGTTCTCAGGCATATTAGAGTCAACATATAATCTAATCAATTGGCCTTATATCTGCTAGATTGTTGCAATGGTTCAGGGAGTAATGTTCGATAACACTGGAGAATCGCTTGGGAAACAACAAATTGAGGAAAAAAATCTACCAGTTAAAACAGTTATTTCCCCAGTTGATGAAACAGAAACTAAATGAATTTTCTACATTCAGTGTGGATGAATGAATTGAACATCAAAGAACTTCAGGGATGGAATGAACACTGGAGATTTCACATTTCATCCCTTTCTATCTATAAACCGCCCCTAGAAACGTGAGAACATATCCTATTTTTTTGCTATAATTCTCTAGAGAAAGCATTGCTATAACTTCCCACATTTACTAATCTTATTCAAAATTTCAAAGTTCTTTTAAGATGAAAATTCTTTCTTAAAAACCTAAGGCAAAAATATTAAATAACTTCCTTTTGGGAGATATAAAATTTTTAATCATCACCTTGAATTCTTTACATTCTTGTTGATCACTAGTCATTTTCTAGTTTTCTACTTTAGTTAAAATGGTTTTATATCCTTCAACTTTCCCCAATCAATACATTTTTAGTCAGTTAATTACTATTGAGCTCTTCTCTGAATAGTCTCCACTGTCTCTTCAGGCCAGTTAACATGTGTAGTAAAGAACTAGTTGAATCCCAATTCCTTACTTCATAAATACTAGTAATCACTGTAATTTCTTTTTTTTTAATTGTGGTAACACTGGTTTATAACATTATATAAATTCCAGGTGCACATCATTGTATTTCAATTTCTGTATAGATTACATCATGTTCACCACCCAAAGACTAATTACAATCCAGCAGCACACACATGTGCCTAATGACCCCTTTGCCATCCTCCCTCCCTCTGTTCTCCACTGGTAACCACTAATCCAATCTTGTCTCCATGTGATTGTTGTTGTTTCTATCTTCTATTTAAGAGTGAGATCATACTGTATTCAACTTTCTCCCTCTGACTTATTTTGCTTAGTGTAATACCCTCAAGGTCCATCCATGTTGTCACAAATGACCAGATTTCATCATTTCTTATGGCTGAGTAGTAGTACATTGTGTATATGTACCACACCTTCTTTATCCATTCACCCATTGATGGGCATCTAGATTGCTTCCAAGTCTTGGCTATTGTGAACAATGCTGTAATGAACATAGGGTTGCATGTATCTTTACACATTCATGTATTCACGTTATTTGGATAAATATCCAGCAGTGGAATAGCTGGATCATATGGCAGTTCTATTCTGAATTTTTTGAGGAATCTCCATACTGTTTCCATAGTGGCTGCACCAGTTTGCACTCCCACCAGCAGTGTATGAGAGTTCCCTTCTCTCCACATCCTCTCCAACACTTGTTGTTTCCTGTCTTGTTAATTATAGCCATTCTGATGGGAGTGAGGTCATATCTCACTGTAGTTTTGATTTGCATTTCCCTCATAGTTAATGATATTGAACATCTTTTCATGTGCCTGTTGGCCATCTGTACATCTTCTTTGGAGAAATGTCTGTTCAGATCTTTTGCCCATCTTTTAATTGGGTTGTCACCTTTTTTTGTTGAGATGTATGTGTTCTTTATATATTTTGGAGATAAACCCCTTCTCAGATATATGGTTTGCAAATACCTTTTCCCAGTTGTTAGGTTGTCTTTTCATTTTGTTGATGGTTTCCTTTGCTGTGCAGAAGCTTTTCAGTTTGATGTAGTCCCACTTGTTTATTTTTTCTATTGTTTCCCTTGCCCAGTCAGACACGGTACTTGAAGATATGTTACTAAGACCAATGTTAAAGAGCGTACTGCTTATGTTTTCTTCTAGAATTTTCATGGTTTCCGGTCTTACATTCAAGTCTTTAATCCATTTTTTGCTAATTTTTATGTATGGTGTAAGGTAATGGTCTACTTTCATTCTTTTGCATGTGGCTGTCCAGTTTTCCCAACACCATTTACTGAAGAGACTTTCCTATCTGCATCGTATGTTCTTGGCTCCTTTGTTGAAAATTAGCTGTCCATAGATGTGTGGGTTTATTTCTGGGCTCTCGATTCTATTTCATTGATCTCCATGCCTTCAATGTGCCAGTACCATGCTGTATTGGTTACTATAGCTTTGTAGTATTTTTTTAAATCAGGGAGCGTGATACCTCCAGCTTTGTTCTTTTTTCCTCAGGATTCCTTTGGCTATTCAGGGTCTTTTGCTGTTCCATATAAATTTTAGGATTCTTTGTTCTATTTCTGTGAAAAATGTTGTTGGGACTTTGATAGTGATTGCATTGAATCTGTAGGTTGTTTTAGGAAGTATGGACATTTTAACTATGTTAATTCTTCCAACCCAAGAGCATAGAATATCTTTCCATTTCTTTGTGTCTTCTTCAATTTCTTTCAACAATGTTTTATAGTTTTAAGTATACAGATTTTTCACTTCTTTTGTTAAGTTTATTCCTAGGTATTTTATTCTTTTTGTTGCAATTGTAAATAGGATTGTATTCTTAATTTCTCTTTCTGCTACTTCATTGGTAGTGTATAGAAATGCAACCGATTTTTGTGTGTTGATTTTGTATCCTGCAACTTTGCTGTATTCATTTACTATTTCTAAAAGTTTTTTTGTTGTATTCTTTAGGGTTTTCTATATTTAAAATCATGTCATCTGCAAATAGTGACAGTTTCACTCTTTCCTTTCCAATTTGGATCCATTTTATTTCTTTTTCTTGCCTGATTAATCTGGCTAGGACTTCCAATACTATGTTAAATAAGAGTGGTGAAAGTGGGCATCCTTGTCTGGTTTATATTCTTAGAGGGATAGCTTTCAGTTTTTCTCCATTGACAATGATATTAGCTGTGGGTTTGTTACATATAGCCTTTGTTATATCAAGGTGCTTTCCTTCTATACACATTTTATTCAGAGTTTTTACCATAAATGGATGCTATATCTTGTCAATGCTTTCTCTGCAATTATTGAGATGGTCATTAATCACTGTAATTTCTTAATGTACTGCTCAAACTAAAATTTTTGTGAGTTAATTATAACTACAGCCAATATTTTGTCACTTTAAACTTTACTGTTAAGGGGCTGGCCCCATGGCATAGTGGTTAAGTTCAACATGTTCTGCTTTGGAACCCCCGGTGAGGACCTACACCTCTCCTCAGCCATGCTGTAATGGTGACCTACATAGAAAGTGGAGGAAGATTGGCACAGATGTTAGCTTAGGGGTAATCTTCCTCAAACAAAAAAGAGGAAGATTGGCAACAGATGTTAGCTCAGGGCTAATCTTCCTCAGCAAAAAAAAAAAAAAAAAGTTTACTCTCAAGGAGAATAGTAACATGCAACGAGCATCATGTTATATCCATCATCAAATATTTCTTAATTGTGATCTCAGAGTAAGGCATAATTTCAAATTTTTTCCAATATCAGGCTTTCACTTTTTAGTCAGATTGCTAACATGGCATACCAACTTCCTAAAGGAACACCTACTTATATTGCATGATACATCCATAATCAAATTTACAAAAGTAACATTCTTTATTTTTTTTTATTTTTATATTTTGTGAGGAAGACTAGCCCTGAGCTAACATCCATGCCCATCTTTCTCTACTTTATATTGGATGCCACCACAGCATGGCTTATAAGCAGTGCTTCTGTCTGCACCCAGGATTTGAACCTGGGAACCCTGGGCCACTGAAGTGAAGTGCGAACTTAACCACTATGCCACTTTTGGTGCCCAAAAGTAGCATTCTTTTAAGTGAAGACATAATTTTATCATACTTTTCTCAAAAGCTTATAATGATGGCTGATTGTTTATTAGATTATTTTGTGTGTGTGTAGCAAGAACACTTAATGTGAGATCTACTCTATTAGCAAATATTTATGTGCACAGTACAGCATGAATACTAGGCACGATGTTGTACAGCAGATGTCCAGAACTTATTCATCTTGCATAACTGAAATTGTGTACCTGTTGAACAGCAATGCCCTGTCTCCCGCTCCCCCCAGACACCAGCAACCACCATTCTACTCCATGATTCTATGAGTTTGACTGTTTTAGATACCTTGTATTAGTGGAATCACACACATTTGTCTTTCTGTGAGTGGCTTATTTTACTTAGCATAATGTCCTCCAGGTTCACACATATTGTTTCATATGGCAGGATTCCCTACTTTGTTAAGACTGAATAATATTCCACTGTATGTACATTCCACGTTTGCTTTATCCATTCATCCATCTGCGGACATTCAGGTTGTTTCCATATCTTTGTTATTGTGAATAATGCTGCAATAAACTTGAGAGCACAGCTATCTCTTTGAGATCCTGATTTTAATTCTTTTGATATATTCCCAGAAGTAGGATTCTGGATCACATGGTATTCTATTTTTAATTGTTTGAGAAAACTCCATACTGTTTTCCATAGTGGCTGCACCATTTTACATTCTCACCAACATTGTGGAAGTTTTCCAATTTTTCCACATCCTTGCCAACAGTATTTGATATCTTTTTTTTTTCTTAATAATAGCCATCCTAGACAGATGTGACATAATATCTCATTGCAGTTTTGATCTGCATTTCCCTGATAAGTAGTGATGTTGAATATCTTTTTCTATATCCGTTGGCCATTTGTATGTCTTCTTTGCAGAAATGTGTATTCAAGTCCTTTTTACATGTTTAAATCATATTGTTTTATTGCTATTCAGTTGTAGGAGCTCCTTACATATTCTGAAAATTTGCTCCTTTTCTGATATATGGTTTGCAAATATTTTCTCCCATTAGGTAGGTTGCTTTTTAATTCTGTTAATTGTTTCCTTTGCTGTGCAGAGGCTACTTAGTCTGGCATAATGCCTCTTGTCTATTTTTGTTTTTTGTTGCTTGTGCTTTTGATGTCATTTCCAAGAAGTCACTGCCAAAACAAATGTCACAAAATTATCCCTATGTTCTCCTCAGGTCTTATGATTAAATATTTAATACATTTTGAGTTAATTTTGTGTATGGTGTAAGATAGAGATCCAATCTTATTCTTTTGCATATGAATATCTAGTTTTCTCAACACCATTTGTTGAAGACACTATCCTTTCCCCATTGTGTATTCATGACCTCCTTGTTGAAGAACAGCTGACCGTACAGATGTAGGTTTATTTCTGGGCTCCCTATTCTGTTCCATTGGTCAATATGTCTGTTTTTATGAAAGTACCTTACTGTTTTAATTAACATAACTTTGTAATATATTTGAAAGCAGGTGTATGATGCTCCCTCTTTGTTCTTCTTTCTCAAGATTGCTTTGGCGATTTGGGATCTTTGGTGGTTCCATATGAATTTTAGGATTGTTTCTTGCTATTTCTGTAAAAAGTTTTATTTAGATTTTGATAGAGATTTCCTTGAATCTGAAGATCATTTGGGGTATATATTCTTCCAATATAAATTCTTCCAATCTATGAATATAGTATTTCCTTCCATTTATTTGTGTCTTCTCTAATTTCTTTCAGTAGTGCTGGTAGTTTTCAGTGTACAAGTCTTTTACTTCCTTGGTTAAGTTTATTCCAAAGCATTTTATTCCTTTTGATACTATTGTAAATGGGATTGTTTATTAATTTCTTTTTTGGATAATTTGTTGTCAGTGTATAGAAGCACAACTGATTTTTGTGTATTGATTTGGTATCTTTCAACCTTACTGAATTTGAAAGCTCCCAACGAAATAAAAGTACAGGACCAGATGAAAAAAATTGAAGAAGAGAGAATATCTCCAAACTCATTTTTATGGGCCAACATTACCCTGATACCAAAGCCAGACAGAGATATACAAGGAAAGAAAAAATACAGGCCAATACCTCTCATGAATACAGATGCAAAAATTCTCAGCAAAATATGAACAAACCAAATTCAACAATATACTAAAAGGATCATACACTACAACCAAGTGAGACTTATTTCCTGGGATACAAAGATGGTTCAACATATTCAAATCTATTAATATGATACACTTCATTAACAAAATGAAGGATAAATATCTCATTAGATTAATTTTAAAATTTTTTGCTTAACACAGTTTCTTGTACACAGAGGATACTTGGTAGATCTCTGATTTGGGGTAGGCAAATCCAATTCTTAGAGCAAAACATTTTCATAATTTATATTACCAGATTTTTTAATAGAATTTTTTCTTTTCTTGTTTTTTTTTAGGAAGACTGGCCCTGCACTAACGTCTGTTGTCAATCTTCCTCTTTTTCTTTTTTCTCCTCAAAGCCCCAGTACATAGTTGTATATCATAGTTGTAGAGTTGTAGCTCTTTTATATGGAATGCCACCTCAGCATGGATTGATAAGCAGTGAGTAGATCCATGCCCAGGATCCAAACCAGTGAACCCCTGGCCGCCAAAGTGGAACATGTGAACTTAACCACTGCTCTATCAGGCTGGTCCCTGTAAGATTTTCATCAATAAATAAATTTTAAATAACTGTGGGTTTAAAGGAGAGCAACCAAATTCTAGCCTCAAACCTGAAACAGGATATGGGGTGAGCATTTGAGGAAGTGTTGGTGAGAGAAGTGTATGAGAAGTAAGAAGAAATAACAAGTTTTGGTTACCTAGCTATAGACCAAAGCTGTACAGAATATTTTGCACTTTCCATCTTAGTTTTTTTTAATTTATTTTTCTTAGCATTAGAGGTCTAATTGAAATACAATCAACTGTGTATATTTTAATTGTACAATTTGATCACATATGTATACTTCCATGACACCATGAGCACAATCAAGACAACGGACATATCCACCACACGCAAAGTTTCATCACATTCCTTTGTAATTTCTTACTCCCACTCCTTCCCACCCTCAGTCTCCCAGGCAACAGTTAACCTGTTTTCTGTCATTAGAGATTAGTTTGAATTTTTAGAATTTAGAATAAGTGGAATCACACATTATATACTTGTTTGTTTAGCTTTTCGCACTCAAAATCATTATTTTGAGATCTATCCATGCTGTTATATATATATATCAGTAGCTTGATTCCTTTTATTACTGAGCATTACTGAATTGTGTACAGATACCACAATTTGTTTATCCATTTACTTATCAGAGGATATTTGTATTGTTTTCAGTTTTGTGACTATCACCAAAAGCTTCTATGAACATTTGTGTATAAGTCTTTGTATGGACTTATATTTCTTTGGGTAAATATCTAGGAGTGGAATAACTAAGTATTGCATGTTTATATTTTTAATAAACTGTCAACCTGTTTTCCAAAATATATACCTCTTACATCCCCTTCAGCAATGTATCAGAGTTCTAGTTGGTCCAAATCCTCAGCAACACAAGTCTTTTTTATTTAAGCCATTCTAGTGGGTGTGTAGTGTTATTTTATTGTGGGTTGAATGTACATTTCTCTAACAGATAACAAGGTTGAATACTCTGTATACTTATTTGTCATCCATATATCTTCTTTAGTAAAATATCTAGAAAAATGTTTGCCAATTATTAATTGGATTATCATCTGGTTATTGAGTTGGAAGAAATATTTATACATTTGAGATACTACATATACAAACTGTATATGCTGGTGAGGATGTAGAGAAGCTAGATCACTTATAAATTGCTGGTGGGAATGTAAAATGGTATAGCCAATAAGCTGGAAAACAGCTTAGCTATTTCTTAATAATCTCAACATAAAAGTACGATAGGGCATAGCAATTGCATTCCTGGGCATTTACCCCAAAGAAATGAAGACTTACGTTCATACAAACAAAAATGTGTATGTGAGTTTTTATAGGAACTTTATTTATAACAAATGAAAACTGGAAACATGCCAGATGTCTTTTAAGGATAAATCATTAAACAAACTGTGGTATATTCATATAATTTAATATTACTCCACAATTAAAGGGGATGAACCAATGATACATACGACAACTTGGATTACACTAAGTGAAAAAAGCCATCCCCAAAATGTTAATCTATAATTCAAATTATGTCACACCTTTGAAATGACAAAATTTTAGAAATGGAGAACAGATTAATGGTTGATAGAGGGTAGAACTGTGGGTGGGGGAGAAGGAGGGCTGGATGGGAGAGAGGTGGGTATCTTTATAAAAGGGCAACATCAGAGATCCGAGTGGCAATGGATTGTGGGGGAGGATACATGACCCTACATATTTTATAAAATTATATAGAGCACACAAATGAGTACAAGTAAAATGGATGAAACCTGAACAATAATGGTGGATTTTATTGTGTAAATATCTAGGTTGTAATATTGTACTATAGTTTTTCAAGATATTATCATTGGGGGAAACTGGGTCAAGAATACCCACGATCTTTCTGTATTATTTCTTACAACTGCTTCAGAAACTACAATCATAGTAATAAAAACTTCAATTAAAAATAAACATTTTATAGCTAAGTGTAGCACACAGCTCTAACATAGAGGTGTTACCATTACGTCTAGTTATTAACAAAGTGCTTCCAGGTTTTATATTTGGTATAATCACCTTTGGATAATCAGTAAAAAGTGGCAAAGCCACAAAAGACTGTAGCATTGCCATTGTAATATTGTTATCCACATGTAAAAATGGAGGGATTCAAAAGCCTTTGCACTCCTGGAAACCAACATAATTGACAAAGGTTAACACTTTGAGCTCAGATATATGGATCTTGATATACTTGGAGCCTCTTTATGTTGGAAGACAGAGCAATGCTTGATTGTCTATGAATCTTTATTCGTTAAAACTGAAGTTTTTGACATTATAAAGACTTTCTCCTTGAACAAACTAGTTGAGATTATGTAACAGTAAAAACTATATATTTAACCTATTTAAGCCTAGGTGAGAATAAACTTGTTACTTAGTTGGACATCCACAGGCAAAAAAAGTGAATCTGGACACAGAACTTACCCCCTTCACAAAATTTAACTCAAAATGGATCACAGATGTAATTGAAAACCACAAAACTATAAAACTCCTAGAAGATAACACAAAGGAAAACCTAGCTGAACTTGGATATGGCGATGTCCTTTTGGATACACCAACAGAAGCACAATCCATAAAATAAATAATTGATAATCTGGACTTCATTAAAATTAAAACCTTCTGCCCTACATAAAACAATGAGAAGACAAGTGACAGACTGGGAGAAAATACTTGCAAAAGACACATCTGATAAAAGAGTGTTATCCAAAATATACAAGCAACTCTTAAAATTCAACAATAAGAAAACAACCAAATTAAAATATGAGCCAAAGTCACCTCACTCAAGATCTACAGATAATAAACACATAAAAAGATGCTTCACATCATATGTCATTAGGGAAATGTGAATTAAAACATCAACAAGATACACTAGACATCTACTAGAATGGCCAAAATCCAGAACAATGACACTACCAAATGCTGCAAGGATGTGGAGAAACAAGAACTCTCATTCATTGCTGTGAAGATGCAAAATGACACAGCCACTTTGGAAGGCAGTTTGGCCTTCCAAACTATGTACTCTTACCACAGGATCCAACAATCAAGCTCTTTTGGTATTTACTCAAAGGAGTTGAAGATGTATGTCCACACAAAAACCTGCACAAGGATGTTTATAGAAGCTCTATTCATAATTACCAAAACTTGGAAGCAACCAAGATGCCCTCCAGTAGGTGAATGGATAAATACTGTGGTACATCCAGACAATGGAATATTATTCAGCACTGAAAAGAAATGAGCTGTCTAGCCATGAAAACACATGGAGGAACTTTATATGCATATTACTAAGTGAGAAAAGGCTCTCCAAAAAGACTACATACTGTATGATTCCAACTATATGGCAATCTGAAAAAGGCAAAACTATGGAAATAGTAAAAAGATCAATGGTGCCAGGATTGGGGTGAAGCAAGGGATAAATAGAACATGGAGGATTTTTAGGGAAATGAAAATACTCAGAACAATGCATAATGATGGATACATGTCATAATACGTTTGTCCAAATCCACAGAATGTACACCCCCACGAGTAAACCCTAATGTAGACTATGGACTTTGGGTGATTATGATGTGTCAGCATAGTAGGGTTAGCAATTGTAACAAACGTTCCACTCTGTTAGAGGGTGTTGATATTTGGGGAGGTTATGCATGTAGGAGCCAGGGTTATACTGGAAATTTCTGTGATTTCTCCTCAATTTTGCTGTGAACTTTAAACTACCCTGAAAAAATACAGTCAATAAAAATGTTTTAAAAGAGAAAGTAACGTCTGGCTTGGAAATATCAGTTTCCACCAGAAGGGGGATAAGCTGTGCTTATTTTAGTTTAACCCAGCTGAAACTGAGAATGTCTGTATGTGTGTTGCGTATTACCACTTCCAAGAAGGAACTGGTAACTGTGTGCCTATCCCTTTGGTTACATTTCCACTGCTACTTCCCTCATAAAGAATTTATTTATTACACTTTGCAACTAAATTTTTCTAGCTGACTACCTCATAGTCCTTCAACCAGTTCTGAATATCACCTGTTTTATAACATCTCTTTAATTTCATCACTTTCAATTTCAAAACCTGTTGCCTATAGAATGAAGGCTTTCAGGTCTCTGTTGTGTCATTCTTAACTGCTCTAACTCCCCTCCTTATAGATGGATCTCTAGGAAAACCGTCAATCACATCGTTGTGCTCTTGACCTTTACACATTTATACCTCAAAACCTCAGTTGCCCTTGTCAATCCCTATCTTACTTTTATGGCCATCTTATCCCAAGCTCCACCTTGAAATTCTGTACATTTTTTAAAGGCTGGTTCATATTTAAACACCGGCACCTTTTCTGTGAAGCCTCTTATGATCACTGTAGGTGAAAATGACTTCTTTCCTCTTTAATCTCTGAACACTTATAACTATTCCAACAGACCATGGACAGAACATCAATTACACTATTCTTTTCTGATAGTTACTTGAAGTTATGTCTTTTTTCTCTGTGCTGTAACTTCTTTCAGGATAGAGACTGTGTTTTAAGTTCCTTAAAAATTCCTTACAGATAGAAACTAGGACTATCACATCTACAATCATCTCTTAAATATAATGACTATATACTTATTTGTTCAATGAATATCTCTAAAATTATGATCCATTAAATATTACTGCTTAGTAACAATTTAATTCATATTTATAGCAGGTTTATTTTGACCCAGGACCTGAAGAAGGCATCAAAACTACAGAAGTGACTTTAACAGGCCACATACTTTCAAAGAGTTTATTCTGACAAGAGATTCAAATTTAAATTAACAACACCAATAAAAGAAGTTGTTGATTTGTATTGGTAAATTGTGTGTGCACAGACAAAAAAGTTTTTAACTAGTCTTGGGATTATAGGTATTGGTGCTTGGTTTGAGTCAAAAGTTGAAGATAATCAGGAAAATATGGCAAAAAAAAAAAACATTCCAAGAAGGAGGTAAGTAAAGAAACATGAGATGGTGGTGTTATTGATGAGGTGCAAAGTTCATATACAGAATGAGCTGGAAGTGAGGCATAGGGTGAATAAGTAGTGTCCTCCAAATCATAGAAAATTGTCCAAAATTATGGGTTGAAAGGAAAAGGCCTGGATCTCCCTGTTCCCTTCTTCCCCACTCTAACATTAGTGCACAGGCAAGTCCTTGTGTCATACATTAGTGATCATGATTCTTTATATCTTGCTCTTTTTCTTCACTTATTACCAACCATATTTCTCTTCAATTGAGAGAAATACGATCACATTACTTTGATATTATCCAAACTTCAAATCAATAACTTTGTCAAGTATACAAACCTAGTCATAGCATTAATATATAAAGTTAATATTTGTTATTCAATAAAGCAAGCTAGAAAAATGAGAGTGCTAGATCTTGGGATTTCAAGAAGAATTGAGAGTACTTATGACAGAATGAGATGTAGCTTGAATAAGAACACTGCCACTTTGGTGCAAAGCAAAGATACTAAGTGGAGGATCACGTTTCTCGGAATAGGACTCTCCTCTCATAATTTTTATAGAATTTTCCCATTAAAAACTGTATGGAGAAAAGACGAGATATCAGAAAAATTATAAGGCTTTTTATAAAAATGAATCATGGAAATGGGTGTGGTGAAGGCTAAAGCCCCCAGGATTAAGCAGACATGATTTTTTTTTCAGTTTTATTGATGTTTAATCGACAAATAAAATTGTAGGACATTTAAGGTGTACAATGTGATGATTTGATGTAAGTACACATTGTGAAAGGATTCCTCCCATTGAGTTAATTAACACATCCGTCACCTCACATATTTATTTATTTTTTCTTTTTTTGGTGAGAACATTTAAGTTCTACTCTCTGAACAGAATTCAATTATACAATACAGTGTTATCAACCATAGTCATTAGGTTATACATTATATCCTAAGACCTTATTCATCTTATAACTGAAAGTTTGTAACCTTTTACCAACCTCTCCCTATTTCCCCAACCTCAGCCACTGGCAACCACTTTTCTCCTCTGTTTCTGTGAGTTCAGCTTTTTTTTAAATTCCATATATAAGCGATACCCTGTAGTATTTGTCTTTCTCTGTCTGGCTTATTTCACCTAGCATAATGCCCTTAGGTTCATCCATGTTGTTGAAAATGGCAGGATTTCCTTCTTTCTCAAGGCTGAATAATATTCCATTGTATGTATGTTTTTACATCTGTGTGTATGTATGTATGTACGTATGCACATTTTCTTTATCCATTCATCCATTGATGAAGACTTAGGTTGTTTCCATACCTTTGCTACTGTGAATAATGCTGCAATAAACATAGGAGGACATACGTCTCTTTAAGATGATGGTTTCATTTTCTTTGGATATATACCCACAAAAAGGATTGCTGGATCATACGTAGTTCAATTTTTATTTCCTAAGGAACCTCTACATTGCTCTGCATAGTGGCTGGACCAGTTTACATTCCCATCAACAGTGTCCAGGGGGTCCTTTTTCTCCACATCCTCACCAGCATTTATTATCTCTTGTCTTTTTGATGATAGCCGTCTTTACAGGTGTGAGGTCACATCTCATTGTGCTTTTGATTTGCATTTCCCTGATGACTAGTAGTTTGATACCATTTCATGAGCCTCTTAGCCAATTTATGTCTTCCTTGGATAAATGTGTATTCAGATCCTTTGAACATTTTTAAATTGGGTTGTTTATTCTTTTGCTGTTGAGTTGTATGACTTCCTTGTATATCTTGGATATTAACCCCTTATCAGATACGCGGTTTGCAAATATTTTCTTCCATTTTGTGGATTGCCTTTTCATTTTGTTGATGGTTTACTTTGCTGTACAAAAGCTTTTTACTTTGTTGTAGTCCCACTTGCTTATTTTTGCTTTTGTTGCCTTTGCTTTTGGTGTCAAATCCAAAAAAGTCAAGGAACTTACCCTCTACATTTTCTTCTAGGAGTTTTATGGTTTTTGGTCTTTTCAAGTCTTTAATCCATTATGAATTGATTTTTGTGTATGGTGTAGGATAGGGGTCCAGCTGCATTTGTTTGCATGTGGCTATCAAGTCTTCCCAACACCATTTATTGAAGAGACTATCTTTTCCCCATTGTGTATTTTTGGAGCCCTTGTCAAAAATTAATTGACCATATATGCATGGATTTATGTCTGGGCTCTCCTTTCTGTTCCATTGACCTATGTGCCTGTTTTTAGGCCAATACCATACCGTTTTGGTTACTATAACTTTGTAATACAGTTTGAAATCAGTAAGGGTGATGCCTCCAGCTTTGTTCTTCTTTCTCAGGATTGCTTTGGCTATTTGGATTTTTTTGTGGTTCTATACAAATGTTAGGGTTTTTTTTTTTTTTCCTATTTCTTGAAAAGTGCCATTGAAAATCTGATAGCAGCTGGGAAAGCATGTAGTTAAGGCCCTTCCAGAGAGAAATTAGGAAGTGGGTGTTTTTGCATGCTCCCTCTGCACTAATCCTGGGTGTACAGCCAGGAGAGGAGTACCTATGTGCCTGTGCTTGTTTAAAAGCTCTTCTTTGTTTCCTATAGTCCTATGGGACTCATGAATGTGTGCCCCACTGGCTATCAGAGCCAGACATCAGGGTACCTATCCCTCCAGGGGTGATCACAAAAGTTGGGTTGCTAGACATGTCACAAGCCCCTTCCAGAGAGATACTGGTGACTTGGATTTATTGTTGAGTGGGACAGAGGGAGAAGGTGAGAGAAGTGTCCACCCACTTTCTTGGTCTCTGGAGAGGATCACAGCCAGCCCCTAGCTGCGTGTTACAATTAGAAGTTGGACCCTCAGGCAGCAGCTTGTAAAGTATGCAGCTATGCCACTTTCAGGAAATGACTGGGAGGTGGGCATTTTGGCCTGCTCCCTCTGTGCTGAACCCTGGGGGAATGGCTGTGGTGAGTGTACAGCACCATTTAGCACTGCTTCTTTGTTTGCTATAGTTGTGGGCGTCATGGACGCAAGCCCCAATGGCTTTCATAGCTAGCTGTTTGGGGGACCCATCACAGGGTGGGAACCTTAAAAGCTGGGTCACTAGATGTGCAGCCCTAACCCTTCACTCCTCAGGGAGACACCCGGAGTTGGGGTTTCCCTTCCTAATGTATGGCAATGTCGTGGGGGTGGGGTTTACAGCGAGACTGTGTCTCAGCCTTTCCTACCCGTTTCAGTGTGGATATTTTCTCATCACTCAATACATAAGAGCTGCTCAACTAGTATCTAAATTTCTCTCAGAGGGAATTTCTCCCTGTGCAGCTGTACTTTTGGTGCCTGCGTGGGAGGAGGGAAGTTCAGGAGCCTCCTATGATGCCATTTTGGCCAACTCTCCCATCCCTACTCATTCTTCAACCTAAACAGGCATGATTTTAAATTTCAATTCTGTCGTAAAATCTAAGGATATCATTTAACCTTTGTAATGCTCAGTTTCATCATTTGCAATCATAGGAAAAACAGTACCCCCATTGCATAGTGTTGTTAAGACTAAATGAGACAATAGGAGGATAGAGCAACTTCTGGCACTTAGTACATGTTTTATAATAAATGTTGATTATGATGATTATTGTCATTTGAATGTACTCTTTATTTCCAAATATGTGTTTTCTGAGTTATATCTCAGTATATCCTCCTTGGAATATTAATAGAAAATATTCTTTTCCTCTTAACATTGGTAGTTTCTGATTATTTTTATATGTTTCATGTCTTTTTAAATTCGCTCTACCTATTTTTCATTACTAAGTCAAATTTCTCATTAAGTTGACTTATTTCCAGAGCTATTATAAATATTTACTCTTAAACTCTTATTCTAACAAAAACTACAGTTATATTCATAACTGTAGTTATGAATATAAGAAAACAGAGAAGCTGGTCATACTGTATATTAAATTCATTTCTTTCTTTAATTGATTTGAGATGACTAAATATAGTCCTTCAAATCCCTCATCTCCTTAAGCCTTGAAAAATACAACTGAAAATTAGTTGAAAATACTATTATAGTATTTTGGTTTGGAAAATATAGAGATTAAGCAAACCAGCAAAAACTAGGTGTTTTATTGCATAAAAATAATATAATTCCTTGTAATTTTATTTTCACCTGCATAATCACTGTGGTGACTTATTTGGCTACTGCCTTCCAGTCTTTGAAATGCTAACAAAAGGAACAAAGAAAGTTTGTCCTGATCACCATATACATCAGAATAATTAGATGTAACTGACCAATAGCTTTGAGCATATGGTCTCAGGTCTCAGCATATAGTATAAAATGTTTCCCTCATATTTAATATTTTTAACTGATGATAGGAGTTGCTCAAACTTCTTCCTCTTTTGGTAATGTTAATACTCTACTAATCATATTTTTGCGTGCCTTGCTGTTCTAAATGACTTTTGGGGACCTTGCACCTATCAATGTTTTAATTGTATTGTGTGAGTTTATTACTAACATTTTTGTTTTATTTTGCGTGAATCAGATGAGAAAAGAGAGGATTGGATTAAAGCAATTAAAACAACTGAAGAATTTTGGATAAACAGCTCATTTTACTCACGCAAATATACCTTCTAGGATAAATATACTGGGCTATCTGTCCAGAGAATTGGGTATTTCAGCATAGTTTAGTGAAAACTCTTTATATTTCTTTGTATCAGTGAATATGCATTCAGAAAATGAATTTCCAGGAGTCAAAAACAGCACTCTGCAGCCAATCAACCTATCACAGCAGAAACCCAGATGAAGAAAAACATTACATGGCATGTGGCACCACACTGATGAATAATCATGAGACATGTAAAGGCTAATGAGAATTGAATATTGCATGCCTCAAACCTCTAAAACCACAATCATATGCTAAGAAATTAATCAAAAAGCACTTGTAGTTTATAATGGGAACTTACACGTGGTGAATTGAAACTTCTACTCTGTCTTTTTCCTACAGAGCCCATGAAGTGTCAATAAGTGACTACAGAATGATGGACAATGAAATATACTAAATACCATAAAAAACGTAGGAAAGGGCAATTGAATCTCTGTTGTAGATTCTAAGCTCTAAGTAGGTATATAACCTACATGAAGTGAATATATAATGCTACAATTTACACACACATTTCATATAATAACATCGATAAGGTGATATAATAGAGAGGAAGGAATATAGGAAAAGAAAAAAGGAGGTTGAAATTTTATATTCAAACAGTATACATACGAAATCAAATTGAAAAATCAATAAAAACTCTCAACTTTATAAATAATACTTTCCAGTTCTCCCACTAAGATGTCCCAATAAATAGTGTTACCTGTTACTACTATCTTTTATTCATCTACAATGCCCCAATGCTAACCTTATTCTCCAGTAAAAGAAGATAACGTTTTTAGGAGTTGTCTGTGGTTTGAGTCAGGGAAAATAAAGATAGGACAAGATAACTGAGTTGTTTCCAGACAGTAAGAACACTTTCAGGGATGCAAGGGGGTCAACAAAAAGGAGATTCCCTAAACAAGGTGTGATCACTTAAGAATTAAATAAGAAAACAATATTCTTTGAAAAACCATAAACATATGATGATACTCAAAAATATGTTAAAGAATGGGCATTTATAAATTAATTTCAGGTGTTTACAGAAATTGCTAAATATGAATATATCCAATTTATATGCTTGTCTCACTTTGGTCAACACTTAAATCTAATCATACTTATTTGCCAGTAAAGTGATTAGTTCTACTTCTAGATGGTCTATCAAAAATCTAAGCAGGTGAAATCAGGCAACAAAAATGGTGAGGACAGTGTAAAGATTTACATTAAGTTGTTAAACTCACGGAAATATGTTTCTCCAACCATTGGTTTCATGTTGGAAAAATGACAATTTTAAGGTTTGAAGTTTTACCTGATTGAATTCTTGTTCTGTTATTTTTTTTGACCTGTATAATTCAGAAATTAACTGGGTAAATGTTGGCTTGAGTAAATGGATTTTATTCAACATCACCTTACACACTACCCAAACACACACAGTCTCTCTCTCGCTCTCATACACACACACACACACGCACACATATTTAAGCAAGAGATTATAAAAGCAACATTTATGGTGTGTTTAGGGGATGTGGGATTATCCAGGCTGAAAGAAAAAGCATCGCGTGGTAAGTTGCATTGTGTAAGAAGTAGTGAATAAAATCAAGTTTGGGTAAATCCTCCTGGAAGCTACATCTAGATCCGAAAGACAGAATCCCAGGCCATTAACTCTACTATAAAATCGAAATTGCCATAGCAGGCATGAGAAGATCATTATGATTCATTTCATTAAGAAAATGTATTTCTAATCCTGGGATGAAGAAATGAGTACATTATTGAAAATTTTATGTAGTTTATGTTAGTAATATAAGTACACTAACGAGTTTTGGATTCATTGCATTGTGTATTTGTACTTTGTTTAAAGTCGACTTGAATGGTTAAATTAATCTGAGTTAGGAAATTTACAAATATGGTTTATTACACTTATAAACATTGCCTAAGTGCATAGGAAAATTTTGCTCATAAAATTTATATATTTGCCTTATTAAATGTTTGAAGTGATGAAAATAATCAGATACATTTTCAATTGAGCTTAAAGTCTAAGTGATTTTGTTTAGTTAAGTATGTAAATAGAGGTAATAGATTTTAATCTCTCAAGTGCATAAATTAATTGAACAAAAACAGAAACCAAGTATGACGACTAATCTCAGTTTATAGGTAATTATTAGATTAAAATAAACTTTAAGGCTCAAGAAAAAATAATGTTTTTAACTACAATAATTGAACTATTAATTAAAATAAAAGTGATTGAAACTTTCTCTTACTGTGTAAAAATGTCCCCCTCAGACATTAAAAAAAATAAACAAAAAGACCAAGTGGACTCAAATTACGTATCTTACCATTTTCTGTAATATACATTCTTGAATTATAAGCATATATCATTTTATTTATTTAATTTTGATGTGAGTAGCATCAAAGATGTTCGACAATTTTCTAAAAAAATTTCAGATTTCTAATTGTCAACTTTTTCAACCAAGATCTTCATATTCGTATTCTGTGACTAAAAACATACTTAGGTAGTCATGAGATGAAGAAAACAAAACCTCCCTCTGAACCAAGCTAAGTGGGAAATGAAACAGGAAAGACAGATGAATTGTTAAATTAAATAGAATTCATTTTGTTAATAAAGCTATGCTTAGATTAAAAAATACACTTTAGGATCTGTTGTTTAACAAAATGAAGCAAAACCAAATATTTTGTAGCTATTTCAGGAAGGAAATAATTAAATTTAAAAGTACATTATCTCATTTTATATACTTTAGATATCTTACATATCACAACCGGTATGTTCCAGTGATTTCCAGATTAATCAAAACATTACTACATCTTTCTAAAAGAAACACAATCTCTTTCTCCCCTCTCCCTCACTCCCTTTATCCCTTTGTCTCTCTTTCCTTCCTTCCCTCCCTCTTTGCCTTTCTTCCTTCCTTCACTTCCATATTCCCTTCCTTGCTTCCATCGTCTATTTCTCCATCTTTCCTTTTCTCTTTTCTTCTTCTACATAGCCCTCCTTTCTCCTCATTCCTACTTTCTCTCACTACCTTTTCTCATTTCTTTCCAAAAATACATACTTTTGTTAATGTGCAAAGAGTTGCATTTTGTTTAATCAATTTATTTTATTTTTATTGCATGACTATCTCAATGTCCAAATATCCAAGGTTTGGGGGTTAAGATTTATGTTGAAAGTGTTATGCATAAAGGGATATAATTTCTCTAACCACTGGTTCCACATTTGGGAAAATCATATCTTTTAAAGTTGAATACTTTATTTGATGGAATCCTTCTTTTTTTCCTTGTACAATTTAGAAAGGAAATAGTCAGCTAAAAATGGGTTGAGTAAAGTTTTTATTCAACTCCCTGAACACACACCCCCCCCAAAGTCAGCAGGAAGAAGAAACAATTTTTACTGATACTAGAGAACTACAAAAATCTATGAAGTACAGTTGCCAAATACTATAAAGCCTAGTTAGAAAGGAATGAGGTAAACTGACTATACCGCTTCAGATTTTAAGGAATGTAGAAATTTTCTATGCATCAACTGATTTATTTCAAAATGCAAATCTAGTGTTACTCAGACAGTAGCGGTGACTCCTGGATACTTGGCCAGACCATTGGAAAGGCAGAACATAGCATTTTAGAGACTCAATTCACCAGTTAGGAATGACTGTATATGCTGTCTACCCTCAGGCCTCCTGACTGAGAGAGAGTTTAGAGAGAAAAGTTCCTTTTAGAATGAAAAATAAGTAAGGTGTATCAGTATATCATTTTACATACTCTAAATATCTTCCCTGCGCCTGCCCAGAGTAGAACAAAGTGATATAAGACGAAGAATGTTTGTAAGACAATCAGCCATAGTAGAATCTCTAGACTGACCCAGTTGACACGCCTCTTCCTTTCCTCTTAAACTGTTTAATTTATTAATAGCTTATAAGGGAACCTACACTTTAAAAAGCTAAAATGAAAAAATGGAGGTGTATTAAGTTATTGTTTCTCAACTTCAAGTCCACAATTTCTATACTTGGCCTTGTGACTATAGATTAAGACAAAACTTTGCAGAACACATTTCTTCTTTGTCGGTTGGCTCTTTGCTAGCCTCTACCAAAAGGAGGCACTAGAGGAATAGTGAAGTCAGGAGGAGGAGGATCCAGCTTTTCCTGTCTGCTTGCTCTATCTGTTTTTTGCTCTCTTTTCCTCTTTATGTTTTCTATTCCATCAGTGTCAGCACAGCAACACTTCCTCATTCCCATGTGAAAGTTTGTCCAGAAGCAGCAGTGAATTCTAGCTTGCAGTTTTTCCAGTACTCACAGAACCAGACCCAACACACACTCTCAGGGACACCTGATCCTCAGAGGTCTGATTTCTGGGCTCATGGGAAGCCTTCTCCAATCTCAGAGACATCAGTCCTAAGGGAGCGGCATCTCATTCTCATAGGACCAAGTTCCAGCTTTCTGGCTTCCTCCTAAGTTTTGATCATTCCCATCTCTTCTCCTTGTCCTCATAGGCCTAAGGGACACAGCTGTTTTCTGCAGTTTCTATTGCTGCAATACCTTAGCATTTCTTTTTTACCCTTTAAGATCTTCAATACCCAGTTAATTCTTTATAGTAAATTATCTCTGTGTTATAATAACTAATACGGTTATGTCTCTTGACCAGACCTTGGCTAATACATCACTTAATTAAAATCATGTTCCCTCAAATTCTCATATTCCCGATATCCACCTTACTTTACTTCTCTTCATATTAATTATCTCTAGTTGACATACTGTATCTTTCTTCTTAGTAATATTTTTTCTTATGTCTCCCACTACTAGAATGTAAGTTTCTTAGAGACAGAAATTTTTATATGCTATGCTTACTGCTATATCCACAGTGACTAGAACACTGACAAATACTAAATAAATAATAAACATGTGAGGTATAAATAAGTAAATATATATGTTGTAAATATTAATCAATACAGAAAACTATGAAGCAATAAGTTGAAAATAGTTTTCTTAAATCTCCCACTCAGAAATAGGCATAATTAACCTTTAGAAAGCATCTTTCTTAGCCATCTATGTACGTAAACAATTGATGAAAAAACCAATTTAGATAGAAAGTATTTAGGAAAATGAAATTATTAAGATAATTTTTGTAAAATATTAAGTTCATTCTAATTTAGCTGAAAAACGTAAACTAAAGTAAAAATGATAGAATAACTGAACAGGAGATAGGTGTTTGCTATGTGGAATATTAGTTCTTAAAAAAGAGGTTGAAAACTGGCAAGCAGATTGCTTGAAGAATTTGTTCCACTGACCTTTTTGTATGTATGTTGTTATACATTTTTTAAAATGTCTTTATAATAAGCACATGGACTTCAGTTCCTCACAATTCCACCTACTCCCAATTGCCTTCAATCCAATTATTTCCATCTTTTTATTACATGCCTGGCATCTGGCACATTTGAGTTTATGACCCTTGTTTAAAGATCTCTATAAAATTAATGAAAAATAAGGGGCCGCCCGGTGGCGCAGCGGTTTCGTCCGCGCTTGGCAGCCCGGGGTTCGCGGGTTCGGATCCCGGGCGCCCGCCGACGCACTGACTGTCAGCCATGCCGTGGCGGCGTCCCATATAAAGTAGAGGAAGATGGGCACGATGTTAGCCCAGGGCCAGTCTTCCTCAGCAAAAAGGGGAGGATTGGCAACAGATGTTAGCTCAGGGCTGGTCTTCCCCACAAAAAAAAAAAATAAATAAATAAATAAAAATTAATGAAAAATGGTTTCATGAACACTCGAAGTAGTTGAGCCTTTATTATTTGAGAAACGTCTTAGAACAGGATTGAAAATATATTGTTCTTAAAAAAATTAAAACTATAAAAGCTTTCTCTGTAATACTATGAATGCAACAAAATACAGCTGGTTTGCTTCATGACCCGGAAAAGTGATTCATTTCCTCAAATATCCTTGACAGAAATAAGCCTTTATTTTGGGTTACAATATAAAAGTAAACTTTGTTTAAGAAAATGTTATTTTAAATTACTAACATGATGTCAATGTGCTTCGTATTATTATTTATACAAATCTCTTCTTTAGTTCTGTACAATGGTTGATTGAATTTTAACTGTATGTCAGTCACTGTACTGGGAACAGGCAATAAAAAGTAGGGTATGAATGTGTCTGTCCTCAAGGAACTTACTGAAATTGATGTTTTGAGGTCTTTTATATTTACAAAGAAATCTAAGAAAACTGCCAGAAAATAGGCATAAATTCTGTGACTTCCTTGACAAGGTCATATTATAATTCACCCCTTGAATATAAAGTGAGTGGAATAAACACCCCAGGATTATCTATTTCCCCCCAACAATAACTCACAACAAGGTCTGTTTGGCAAGTAGCTTGTTAGCCATCTATCTATCTATCTAGCCCTCCCTCATTCCCTCTATATTTTGAGAGAGACAAAGTGAGATAACACTATTGAGACCACTTAATTAGGGAGAACTCTATTTATCAAGTCTCTAAATGCACTAAAATAATGTTCAAATTGGTTGTCAAGATGAATTTTCAACTTGAAATCCAAGAAAAATTGAAAGAAAAAAGAGGGTGGGGTGCCTAGACATCCCTTTTATCCCATCTCCCAGCCACTGGTACAAGCTAGGAGAGGATTGGTGTTGGGTTGTAAGCAGTCTCCTTCTTGTGTTCTCCATGGATGAAGGAGTCTTTCACACACCAACTCAGAGATTTCAGAAGAGGGCACAGCATAGTGCTGGTAATATCTATTGTTACAGTAGAGATAAGAGACAAGGGGCAAGTGCAACCTGGTTTGAACTGGGTCTCTTGATTTTATTTGTTTGTAAATTTATAAACAATTTCAAATCCAAGTGTGGTAACTCCAAGGTTATGATTCCTAAGTTGAAATGGCCTCAGACATCAAGATATTAATTTTTTTTCATTTAAAACCAGTATGGAAATTTGAGGGCAAGGAATTGGAATCAATTTAACTACTAACCATTTGCCGATACCTAGGAAAGAAAAAAGAAGCAATGCTGATAGAGTATCTGTTCAATGTTCAGTACTGGGCTAAGTTCTTAGCACATTTTTCTCCATCTACTGATCACAACAACTCTGTGAAGGCATAATTCTATCTCAGATTTACAGCTGAAGAAACAAAAATTTGAAGAGTTTAACTAATTTTCCCAAGGTGCACATTACATAATAGAGATGGAACTAAAGTAGTTCAGACTAGAAACTCAGTCCATGAATTTTCCATTCTTGTTTGCCCAGCTGTAAAATCATCTCTTAGGGTTTTTTTTCACCTTTGAAATGCTGATTCCATTTTAAATAATATCTCAAATAGGTATTAGTAAAATCCCTTATATCTTTTCCTATTCTTGGAAGGTTGATTTATTCATATCTTCAAGTATAGACCTAGAATTGCACTAGAAAAGGACATATATTTCTTATATGTTCTCCCTCAGGTTCTGGGACATATTTTCACATTGTAGTGAGCAAAGAAATGAGACAGTAGGTATATCTTTAACATCATCTGGCTCTACAATCTCTTTTAACTCAGGGATCCTATGCTATTAACAATCTAAACATTCATGTAACTGCTTAGAGGCCAAGGTAACACAGGAAGGCTTCAAAGGCTAGAGACATAACTCCCTCATTTCTTCTTCATTTACTTTTTCTATATTTTCACCCATGCATATATGTGTCTGATTTTCCCACCTACAGAAGAAGCTGTAGGCTTTTAAGAAAGTTGTTGTCTTCTGTCTCTTTCCTACACTCTTTCCTGCTTCTCATTTCCTCTTAACCTAAAGTTATCTGTGGTGTCAGATAGACCTCATGTAGAACTCATATCAGTATATTATTATCATTATTAATGTTTGGTATTTGTCTCCAGCGTTTGTGGCACCAGAAAATCTTAAAGAAAACACACGCATATACACACACACATGACAGTTTAGCTCGAGGGAACTTTTGTTTAGTAGTAGGTTCCTGGTGTACAATTAAAATGAAAATAACATGTTAAAATAAGCTAACATTGCTGATTTCAATCTGCCTCAACAGCAACCATCTGTTAAGGTAAAACACACACTGACGCTCCCAGCAGTGAAAGTCCTTACCTACTCCTGTGACAACAGAAGAAAAATCTAAATTCAGGAAGAAACATTGAGTGGGAAACAGTGAATGTCCTTTGAACAGGTCAACAGCCACTTCTATTGCCTCCTGGCCTAAGAATAGACATGTAATATGTTCTATAATGTTTAAAACATGACATTGGAAAAAATTCTTCACTGATTTAGAATTGAATGGCCAGGATTTCCTTCAAAGATGAAGAAAAAATGTCCTAGATATTCGTACCTTCTTTATGTGTCTCTTCGCATGTTTATCTTCCTGGAATGGCTCCATGAGAACATACTGGAAGAGAAATTTAAAGTTCTTTCCAAGGTCCCGAGTATGCCCTGGAAAAAGTCTATCACTATTTTGTCCATCTCATTCTTTGGATACTATTGGCAGTCCCATACCTCTGTTAATACTTTCCTTCCTTGTTTCTGCAGCATTGGAAAGTTCTAGTTCTGTTCTCACCACTCCTAAAGTTCCTTTTGTGAGAATGTTTTTTCCTCCTAGCTGATAAATATAGGCATTACCCATTCTTTTTTGAATTGCCTTTTTTTTCTTTAAATACTACCTTTGAAATATTTTTATCCCTATATTTACCTGTAAGAATGCAGATCCCAAATTTGTGGTGTTATCCCAGGCTTACTTTCCTAGTACCAGCATTTTCAAGTACGAGATATTTCCACCTTATGATAGAAGTGATATACAACTGTTTATCTAAATGTAATGACTTATCTCAGGTTTTTCTTCATACAGATACATGCAAAATACTTCCAGAGGTATCCTGAGCTCCGGAATTGTTTGAAATGGCTACACAATGAGGTCTGCATCTCCACTCAACATAAGGTAGTATTGGCCTTGTCTTTAGGCTGGTAGTGAGAGAACTTCAATAGTTCTGAGTACCGTACCTAGACATGGAATTGTTCGAAGTGAAGTGATGAGCCAGCTCTTCCTATGATTTTTTATTAGAAGCAAGTAGCCTTACTCAAAACCAGCCCTGACCCCATCCCGCTAGTAGATTCCCTTCACTCGTATCTGGCCATAACTGAGATGAATTCTCTTTTCTAATTCATTTATTGATAAGGGACATTGAAAATCATGATTGGCTTAGGCTAATCCTGAGGTTTAATGGGTGCTGAAGAGGCAATAATAACATCCACCACTATATTACCTCCTTTCTATCCCCACCTGCCCAAATTCCACTAATCCTTCAAAGTGCATGTTTTCTATGAAACTTTTCATGCCTACTACTAATAAAACCCTCATATCACTTTTTTTTTCTGTTCACACTACCTATGTAACTCCTATTATGTGTTGACTTGTAAACCAACATTTCTATATGTCTTAGCTAACTTAATATTCCCTTTGCCCTATTAATTTGTAGAAGCTGACTTCACATCGAGAGGTGGACTCAAAGTCCACTGGATCCACAGGTTCCACGCCCTCACTCCAGGCTGAGGTTTACTCTACACTCTGATATCTCTGTGTAAGTCCCAACAACGGCTCTCAAAGGCTTTGGTGCTGCCACTACCTGTACCTCTGCCATAGCTCTGCTCTTGCTGTTTTCATTGTCTGATTGACATTCATTGACTGACTCATCACTCCACAGGCAGGACACAGTGTTTTCTTCTGCACAGTTCAGCTGTAAGCAATACTCTAAGAACAAATCCCAAATGATTATAAATGAATCATTTTGAAATATAGAACTTCAATTGATAATATACAGATATACAGACTATATTGGGAATGCACAGGGAAAATATCAATGCAGAGTAAGTATTTAAAGAAAAAGACTATTAGATATTTTAAAACCACAAACCATCAACAGATATTTACTTATTTCTTGAACTATTTAGTCCATAATGCCAAAACTTTAAGACAGAATATATGTATATTGTCTGTGATCAATTATCTTTCTTGAGATATTCCCAGCCTCTAGAGCCAGTTAACTCACATTTTGATAAGAATGCATTGTATTTATTTTTACTTCTTATCACTTTTGTAAAAAATTCAAGGTTGCCTAGATAAGGACTCATTTATTTGAAAATGGAGATTTGTAAACCCATATGATTGTATATACAAAGTTGTCTGATTTTATGACAGCATAAAAAGTAGTATTTTCATATGCCAATTACATGAAGTTCACATTATTATAACTTCCTTCTGAAAATGTCTGAGAAACATACTCAGCTACCATATGCAGATGAAAATTAAATATCTGTCAAAATGTCGGCTATATATGCATAGAAAAGAAGTTCTCCTATGTTTCAACCAATTTGTTTTTGTTCTTTTCCTGGTAATGCAAGTGTCTCTGGGAAGTTTTATCTGTTCAGAATTATAGACATCTTTTTTAACTTTGAATCTTTGGTGAGAAAAATGAGAAGATGAAGAACAATCCATCTAGGTTTGTTATTTCACTGACATCACCAAACCCAATATCAACACAAGTGATCCTCTGACTAATTATGGCTTTTCTTGACATGAAGTATGTTCCTTATAGATGGAAGAAAATTAAGATAGATTTAACTGTTGGAAGTCATAGTTTTAATATTTAGGCTCCATTACCTTCTTTATGGAACTACTGAACTTTCTCTTTGACCACATAAGACAAGAAAACAAATGTGATTTAAACATGGGATATTCGAGCAAAATAAACAGTTAAAAATCATGTGCTCCTTTTTACGAAACAGGGAACATGAAGTCATTTGTGAGAAATTATGAATGATTTATATATGAAGACACAAAAACAAAATAAAAAATTAAATTATTCATATACATTATCTGAAGCTTGATGAAATGGCTGATGGTCAATGTGACAGCAACTAATTGATCTCTCTTTTTGGTAAAAAAAATAGGTGAAGCCTGACAAGACACCATGGTCAATGAATGTTAGCATAAATACTTCAATCATGGGCAAACTATGGAATTAAGAGCTATACAATGATTTCAGGGAGTCACCAAACCAACACAAGCCAAAATGAACCAAACCAAAACAAAAAGACAAAAAAAAAAAAAACCCCATAAATAAACATTTAACAAAAGATTTGACTACTGTGAATAATGGTGCAATAATGGGAGTGCAAATATCTTTTCTACATCCTGTTTTCATTTCCTTTGGATATATACCCAGAAGTGAGATTGCTGGATCAGCCAAGACAAGGAAACAACTAAGTGTCTGTTGATTGATAAATAGATAAAAAGATATGGTATATGTACACAGTGGAATACTATTCAGCCATGAGAAAGAAATAAATCCTGCCATTTGTTACCACATGGATGGACCTTGAGGGCATTATGCCAAATAAAATAAGTCAAAATAAAAGGACAAATTCCTACAAAAGAGCTGAATTCATAGAGATAGAGAGTGGAGGGGTCAGCACTAGGGGCTGGTGGTGAAGGAATTGGGGTGATGTGGGTTGGGGTACAAATTTCCAGTTAGAAGATGAATAAGCTCTGGGAATCCGATGCATGGCATTATGATTATAGTTAACTGTACTGCATTGTATACTTGAAAACTGCTAAGAGAGTAGATATTAAATGTTCTCACCACAAAAAAGGAATGGTAATTGAGTGATGTCATGGAGGTGTTAGCTAACATTACCATGATAGTCATATTGCAATATGTGTGTATCAAATCCACATGTATTACACCTTAAACTTATACATCATTATATGTCAATTATATCTCAATAAAGCTGGGGGAAAAGCTTTGAGAAGCTTCTCAGAAGACTGAATGCTGTATCACCCTAGTATATGAGGTGAGTCAGTAGCTTTAGCCTGGAGCAGATAGCAGCCAAAGGGAAGCAGTGAGAGTTTGAAATGGAACAAGCACAGGAGAATAGACATATGGAAAATAATAAAAACTTTAGGAACAGATCTACATGTGCGTGAAGATTAACAAAAAAATGAAATTGACACTATAAAATAACAGGAAAATGAGTTCTTTATTAGAGAGTATTGGGATATTGATTCATTATATAGAAAAATATAAAACAGGATCTCATATGCAAATGTGGACTATACATCATGAACTGTACATGAAAAGGACAATTAAAAGATTAATAGAAAACCATATAGGAATTTATACCAATGACCAAGAATGAGGAATAAATTTTTTCATACTTTCTATAATGAAGAACACTATGGACAAAATTAAGCAGATTACAGAAAGGGAGAACATGCTTTCAATGTGTAAAGTCAACAAGGGATTTGTTACTATCTATAATGTGCAAGCAACTTATGCAAATCAACAAGAACGGGACAGTGACCTCCACAGATAAATGGACACAGTATGTAAACAAGTAGTTTATAAAAAGGGAAACATAAAAGCTAGCAAAGAGATGATCAAATTCTTTAGTAATGACAGAAATGCAAACTAAAAGAAAAATTAGCTCTCATTTTATACTCATTAGATTATTAAAACTTAGAAAATATATAAAACCAAGTATTGATGATATAGACTATAAATGCTCACTCCCTACTTATAGTAACTACTCTGGAGAACAAACTAGCACTACTTAGTTAATCAACTTAGGTATATTAATACACTACGAACCAACAATGCCACACTTGGGTACATAGCACAAAGAAATTTTTACACTGCTCCATAAGGGGGAATGCACAAGCATATTCGTGGAACAGTGTTATTCATGGCAGGAAGGAGGTGGAGGCAAATAGAGTCAGCCATTACTGGGAGTGTGTAGAGTTATATCATGAAGTATTATGAAGCAGTTAAGGATAACAAATATATGCAGTATAGCCAAATAAAACTATATTAAATTATAGATTAAAATAGAGAATGCAAAACTCTGGCTAGATAGTAAGGTAAAATCAAGAGCATGATTATAGCACAAAATTCAGAGTATGAAATCCTTCTTATTTACTATTGGTGGAAGACATATTAGTCTACAAGTGTAAAGAAAAAAATTCAACTATGCAATGCTGCATTCGTACAATAAAAATAAAAGCAATTACTCCTGAGAACTGAGATTCATTCTGGAACTGAGGCAGAGAGTTAGTTCATATACTCATCAATTGCTGAGTATCACCAATACTTGGTCAAGTCTCCAAGAAGACATAACAAGTCTTAACGTGTATTCACTTAATAACAGAGCGTCAAACTATGTGAAGTAAAAATCAATAGAACTGCAAACAGAATACTCCACTATCATAGTTCAACACCTCTCTATCAGAAATGGACAGGTCCGATAGGCAAAAAATCAATAAGGACATAGTTGAATTCAATAACACCATCAATCAACAGAAAATAATTGACATCTATAGACAACTTCATTCAACAAAAGCAGAATACACATGCTTCTCAAGATCACAGAGAACATTCACCAAGATAGACAACAGTCTGGGCCATAAAACACACCTTAACAAATTTAAAAGAACAGAAATCATACAATATCTGCTCTCAAATTGCAATGGAATTAAACAGAAATCAATAACAGGAAAATTACCGGAAAGTGTCCCAAAACATGGCAATTGAATAACATGCATCTAAATAACACATGGGTCAAAGAAGAAATCTCAAGGTAAATTAAAAAATATTTTTAACTAAATGAAATAAAAATATAACATCAAAATTTGTGGGATGAAGAGAAAGCAGTGCTTAGAGGGAAATTTATAGCATTGAATGCACATATTACAAAAAAAGTTAATGTCAACAGAATAAGAGGATAAGCCACAGACTGGGAGAAAACATTTGCAAAGGATACATCTGATAAAGGACAGTTATCCAAAATATACAAAGAACTCTTAAAACTCAACAATAAGGAAACAAACAACCTGATTAATAAACAGTCCAAAGATCCTAACAGACACCTCACCAAAGAAGATCTACAGATGATAAATAAGCATATGAAAAGATGCTCCACATCATGTATCATCAGGGAAATGCAAACTAAAACATCAATGAGATACTACTACACTCTTATTAGAATGGCCAAAATCTAGAAGAATGACAACACTAAATGCTAATATGGACGTGGACCAAGAGGAACTTTCCTATTCATTCATTGCTGGTGGGAATGTAAAATGGTCTAGCCACTTTGGAAGACAATTGGTGGTTTCTTACAAAACTCAACATACACTTACTGTACAGTCCAGCAAACACACTCCTTAGTTTTCACGCAAAGGAGTTGAAAACTCACATCCACACAAAAACTGCACAAGGATGTTTATAATAGCTTTATTTATAATTGCCAAAATGTGGACGCAATGAAGTCATTCTTCATTAGATGAATGGATAAATAAACCGTTGTACATCTAGACAATGGAATATTATTCAGCGGTAAAAAGAAATGAGCTATTAAGCCAAGAAAAGACATTGAGGAAACTTAAATGCATATTACTAAGTGAAAGAAGCCAATCTTAAAAGGATACGTACTGTATGATTCCAACTATATGACATGCTAGAAAAGGCAAAACTATGAAGAAAGTACAAAGATCAGTGATTCCCAGAGGTTGCGGTGTGGAGGGGACGAACAGGTGGAGCACAGAGGATTTTAAGGGCAGTGAAAACACTCTGTATGATACCATAATGATGGGTACACATCATGATACATTTGTCCAAACTCATAGAATGTACACACCAAGAGTGAACCTTAAGGTCAACTATGGACTTTGGGTAGTTACGATGAGTCAATGTAAGTTCATCCCTGGTGAAAAAAAGAAAAGTAAAAAAGTACCATTCTAGTGAATGATGTTGACAACAGGGGCAGCTAGGCATGTGTGGGGGCCAGGGTTATATAAGAAAAAAAATTTGTAGCTTCCCCTCAATTTTGTTGTGAACCAAAAACTGCTCTAAAAACATAAAGTCTTAAAAAAAGAAATGAGCTAATAAGACATGGATAAAATTTTAATGTATTTGGCTAATTGAAAGAAGCCAATCTGAAAAGCCTACAAAATGTATGATTCCATTTATATGACATTGAGAAAAAGCAAAAATATAGAGATATTAAAAACATTCAATGGTTGCCAGGGGCTTGAGGGGAGGGAGGATGTTTGAATAGACAAAGCACAGGGTGATGAAACTTTCCTGCTGATATTGTAATGGTGGTTGTGGGACACTATGCATTTGTCAAAACCCATAGAATTTAAAGGCACAAAAAGTGAACCTTAATGTATGCAAATTAAGTGGTTGGGGGAATCCTGGGAGGGAATGTATGTGACAAAACAACCTAACTGTATCACAAATCTACGAAAGAACATCACTGCAGACAGTAGAGGAAAAGGTACTGATCTAAGCAACTTTAAAAATGAGTAGTGCCTGTAAGACTAACGGAAATATGAACAGTACATAAGCATTGTACTCTAGTAGGTAACTTTTTTCCCATGGGAGTATAGACTAACAATTCTGATACAATATATATGTATACAGGAATTAAAAAATCAAAGAAATGAATGGCAGATGGTGGCAGCCAGTTTCTCACCATTGGAGTGAGAGGTTATAGATGAGCAAGGAGACGATGCTAGAATTATTCATGTGGTAATGGATCAGAGTTGAAGACATAAGTGTGAACTCGTGCTTAGCTGAATAATCACACATAGAAACAATTGTAGATAAGTGTATATACAGGTTAGTGTACCACATATATTTCCCTGCTCTGTCAGTGAGAGGACCTAGAAGCAAGACCACCCCAGTACAAAGAAGCATATTTATCAGTGAGATCTTGGTTTCTAATATCATACTCCTATAAAAGGAACCATGGTTCTTTAGAGAAATGGCCAATCCTCAGAGCTTGCAGAAATTATACAAATGGGCCTGGAAAATTTTGTAATGCCAGAAAGTAAAGAAATTCTTTTTAAAAAATCCATTATGGTTAACTCCCTCAGCTTTTTACAGAAATAGAAAAAAATATTAAAATTCATATGGAAGCACAAGAGACCCCAAATTGCAAACACAAACTTCAGGAAGAAGAACAAGCTGAAGGAATCACACTTCCTTCTTTAAAAATATATTAGGGATCCAGACCAGTGGCATAGGAGTTAAGTTCACGCGCTCCACTTCGGTGGGCCAGGGTTCGCAGGTTCAGATCCTGGGCACGGACAAATGCACCGTTTGTCAGCCATGCTGTGGCAGTGTCCCATACAAAGTAAAGGAAGATGGGCATGGATGTTAGCCTAGAGCCAATCTTCCTCAGCAAAAAAAGAGGAGGATTGACAGTGGATGTTAGCTCAGGTCTAGTCTTCCTCACACACATAAAAAAAAAAATATATATATATATATATATATATATATATATATATATATATTACAAACTATAGTAATTAAAACAGTATGCTACTGGCATAAAAACAGACATATAGACCAATGAAATAGAATAAAGAGCCCACCCAAAAATAAATCCAAGCATTCATGGGCAACTGATCTTTGACAAGGGTGCCAAGAATACACTATGGGGAAAGAATAGTCTTTTCAGCAAATGGTGTTGGGAAAACTGGATCCACATGCAAAAGAGTGAAATTGGACTCATCTACACCACACACAAAAATCAATTCAAAATGGATTACAAACTTAAATGTAATACCTGAAACTGTAAGACACATAGAAGAAAACATAGGAAAACAGCTTGAATACATTGATCTTGGCAATGATTTTTTGGATAAACACCAAAAGCACAAGCAACAAAAGCAAAAATGGACTACACCAAACTGAAAAGCTTCTGCTCAGCAAAGGAAAGAAACCACAGAGTGAAAAGGCAACTGTGCAGAATAGGGGTAAATATTAGCAAACCATATATCAGATAAGGGGTTAGTTTCCAAAGTGTGTAAGTTCTACAACTCAGTAGCAAAAAAATCTAATAACCTGATTGAAATATAGGCTAAAGACTTCAATAGGCATTTCTACAAAGAAGACATAACGTGGACAACAGGTATATGAAAAGATGTTCCCCATAACTAATCATCAGGGAACTGCAAATCAAAACCCCGAGATATCGCCTCATACCTGCTAGGATGGCTATTATCAAAAAAAGGTAAGCATTGATGAGAATGTGGAGAAATTGGAACACTTGTACACTGCAAAATGGTGCAGCCACTATGGAACACACTACGTAGATTCCTAAAGAAATTAAAAATAGATCTTCCATATGGTCCGGCAATCCCACTTCTGGATATTTATCCAAAAGAATTGAAATCAGGATCTGGAAGAGATATTAAGTACTCCAATGTTCACTGAAACACTATTCACGATAGCCAAGATGTGAAAACAACATAAACGTCCATTGACCGGTGAATGCATAGAGAAAGTATTGTATATACATATGATGGAATATTATTCAACCTTAAAAAAAAGATGGAAATCCTGCAATATGCAACAACATGAATGGACCTTAATATATTATGCTAAGTGAAAGAAGTTAGTCATGGAAGGACAAATACTGCACGATTCCACTCATATGATGTATCTAAAATAATCAAACTTGTAAAATCAGAGAGTACAATGGTGGTTGCCAGAGGCTGGGAGGAGGGGAAAATTATGAGGTGCTAACCAACAGGCATAAAGTCTTTCTATGCAAGGTGAATAAGTTCCAGAGATCTGCTGTATAACATTGTCCTTATAGTCAATAATACTGTATTGTACACTAAAACATCTGGTCAGAGTTTAGATTTCATGTTATCTTCTTACCATAATGAAATAAAGTTAAAAAAAAAAGAAACTCGGTAGGGCTGCAAGGTAAAATAAAATAAGTAGATCAAAGTAGGTTACCTTATGTGAAATACGACTTAGTGAGCTTTAAGCACAGAGTAAAATAATGTTGCAAAATATAAAATAAATAATTATCAATAAAATGATAAATTAATAAAGGCAAAAAAATCCACAATGAAAAAAAATCCACAATGACTGAGGTATGTCAAAGGAACAGAGGAGCAAACTGAGAGTTCTCAATGACCAAAACTAAAATAATTTTAGCAATAATGTAGAGTATTATTGAATTATAACTCAAAGTATAACATACATTTTTATTATTCCTACTAGTATTAATAAATAATTGAATAAATGAACAATTGAAATTTTGAATTAATAAATAATTAAATAATTGAATAAATGAATAAGGGAGAATAGACGAATCCCCTCTTGCAGATGATTTCCAGATAATTTATGTAGATACTCCATCCTCAAAGTGTTTGAGCTAAACTCCCCATTTCTTCAACATGGGCTGTACATAGTGACTTCATTCCAAGGACTACAGCATGGAAATCAGGAAAAAAGTAACCTTACACTGGAGAAACCTGGAAAAATCGACCTCGGCCAGGTTAATATCAATAGTATCTATCAAGGTTAATATCAAGAGTGATAAGATATGTCAGTAGAATGTAGCCTGTATATGATGTGATGAAAATGGCACTCTACCTCTGTGGTCTTCCTCCCCAAAGACAAAACTCTTACCTAATCATCAGAAAAGCATTAAATATATCCAAATTGAGGAACATTCTACAAAACGTCTGACCAGTACTCCTCAACACTGTCAAGGTCATCAAAAAGAAGGAAAGTTTGAGAAACTGTGATAGCCAAGAGTAGCCCAAAGAGAAGACTACTTAAATGTGATTGTCTTATTGTTTCATATAGCTATAGACTCAATTCTAGACCATAATGAGAGCTTCTAGAAGCTCCTGTTAGCTTTATGAATATCATGACTTAAAACCACCTCACTAGGCAAATCATTATTTGCTTAGGTTGAAGTTCCAATTTAAAACTCTTCACATGTTGGATGCTTTTTCAACTCACTTCTTTAAAGGGTCGTTGTTCTTGAAGTCACTATAGAAGCTAAGACAAAGAGGCCGTCCTGAAAAAAGAGACTAAACCATGCGGTGTGTGGTTAACTGTAAGCACACATTACATTACTAAAAGACAATCATTCACCATAACTTTTTAGCATGTAGCATCTCCAGGAGGACACGTGCCAGGAGAATTAGGCAGAGTGTCTTTGAAATGCATTTAAAATATTCCAGACATGCTTTGCTGATCCATTTAAAACTAGTCTGTGTTTTGTTGTGACAAACTTAATAGCTGAACTCATTTCACACATATATTTTAGTGCAGATTAACTGACGGTCTGACTACTATCTGTTCACATTGCTGCCTGCTGACAAACAGCTTTTGGGGAATCTTAATAGGAAATGCCGTATCACAACAGAAACGATAAAATGATATTCTCATAGTTTTGACTTCTGTACATAGGTAGAGAAACATACACCTTGCTGATATGACACAGCAAATACAAAGGTACTGGTGGAGAGAACTAAAAATTTCACACATGACTGAGACATCCCATGCCACTAATTTATCAAAAAAACAGAATGACTCACTCTACATGTAATCGTAGATGTGGATCATTCTGTTTCTTCGATAAATTATCATCAATTTGCTTGGTACCTCTCAGTGACGTGTGAACTTTTTTCTTCACTTTATTTTTTCTTACATTTGTTAGATTTTGCTCACCATGATCCATTTTAATACCATGGATATAACGTAATATGATAAACTTAGTACTATGACACATCAAGGCAACCATTCTTCTTTATTTTTCCATAGGTATTAATCTCTGCTCTTTTAAGAAACATTCCAAGTTTAAAGATTTCAAACTATGCTTGAAGGGCTTGCCTAAATACGTATCTGGTGATGATGTTAATCCTTCTATTATCAAGAAATTCTATTTCTAAGTGTATTATTGATTCCTGATGTTAGAAGACTTATGGAATTTTTTAGAACTGAATTTTTTTTCTAGGTACCTTTTATTGAAAACTATGTGCTTAAACTTCCAGAAGAATTTCCAGTGTAGTGAAAAATTATCACATTATCATAGGTAGAAGAGGATAAAATCACTATATCCAGCAATACAAAATTACTAAATATTATTTTTAAAATACGATGAATACTATAATAACTGTGAAAACTAAAGTGATATAAACTTTGAAGAAAGATTTATTTTTTAATTTGAAGCAACAGTAATGAGGAAGCACTTATTTTTTCATGCTAGCTCTTACTTCAAATGAAATGGCAGTCAGCCTTCTACAGGGTAAGAAAACGTAGTTCTTTTACTACATTCTGAAACAGAAGAATACAATAGAAAGATGTTGTTCTTCTGCCTTCTCTTGGAAACTCCTCGTATAAGGAGTTCATGAATTAGATGGCCTTCAGCGATCCTTGAGCTAAACACCTTGAATTATATGAGTCTCAATCACAGATGTAATAATACTGGAATAGAATTAACATGAACTCAGATAAAATGGAATATTTGTATATGTTGCTTTCTCTCCCTTTCACTACAAAGAACTCCTGAAACGCAGGATGATATTAACATCACCATTTGTCAACATAATAGATTTGACTTCAGTTAAAAATAAAAATAGTCTTTAGAACTTGGACAAAGCAAAAGCCTTCTGAATTAGTTTATGTTGGGAAAATTAAAGAATATGTGTTTTCTGATATCTTCTTCATAAAATCTAGAGTTAGGATTTTTAAAGGCAAGGCCTAGAATCCCCTGATTTCTGGAAGGACAATATTAAATCAGAGACCACTCATCTTAATGAGTGAAGGTGGAAGCAGTAGGCTGCCTATCCAGAAAAAACAAAACAAAAACTTTCTTTATATCACTAGTCCTTCCATCTAGATGAATGTGTTTGATTTTGTATTACTCCTATAATTAGTTGGAAAATACCAGGGAATTATTCATAAATTTAAAGTTAATGAAATATATGCGAACATCTCGCAATAACTCAGGCTAAGCCTGAGATGTGATTTGTACCATGATGTGGGAGTGTAAATTGCTTCAACTGCTCAATCATTCAAACAAAATATACACCTTCTCATGATGTAGCAATTGCATCCCTAAATATTTACCCAAGAGGAATGAGTGCCTCTGTCCGTCAGGAGACATGTATAAGTGTGTTAGTAAGAGTTTCGTTGATAATTGCCAAAACCTGGAAAGAACTAAAATTTCCATCAAAATGAGAATGGAAAAAATAGATTGTGGTATATTTATATAATGAAATATTATTCAGTATAGCAAAAGAAAACACATGGTTCACACAACATGGATAATATTATAATGATAAATGAAGAAATGCAGATATAAAAAGTGTTTGATGTATAATTCCATTTATATGAAGTTCAATAAAAGGCAAAAGTAATTGATGGTCATAGGAGACAGAATAATGGACACTTCTGAGCGGAGGGCAGGGGCACGAGAGTCCTCTAAAATTGTTGGGGTTATTCTATATCTTGATCTAGGAGGTGTACACACACACACAGACACACACACACATAAAAATTTTAAACTTAAAGCCCACATTAGTGTCTCAATTTTGTAAGTGAGGAAATTGAGGCTTAAAGAGCTTATGTAAATGTCAGTGGCCTGACTGCGAGCAAGAGGCAGAATGGGACCAAACAATTTATAATATTAAGAAATATTTGAAAACGTCATTTTAAAAGTCAGATTCTTTAATGTTTCAAAACAGTCAAATTAGTTTCAATGTTCCATCCCAAGTTTAAAATTAAATTTGAACTTTAGTTTTAAGTTTACTAATATTGTCATCTTGCATTGCCAGCTTGTTCAAGACATAAACAATTTAGAAAGACTTGCCCAAATAAATTATAGTTGAGAGATGTTTAGGAAGTGGAGTTTCTTTGACAGATATATTTGTATCAGCTCAGGACAATTTGCTTTTAAAACTAAATTTTTAAATTCCCTAGTTATAGCATTTCAAATAACTGAATTCTATAAAATATAAAGATTATATTTCTATGAATACTTGAATTCATTTTTACACCTTTATACACATTCTTTTCTTCCTTATATTGCATTCACAATGTCAATACACATTCTACTTTATTCTGTCATTCTGTAGGATAGCATATTTTTTAAATGGCCTAACCACATCTTTTTTATTTCCCTATTGTTTATTATTGTTTATGTATCAAATAATGTTTTACCAAGAAAAATATTTTGATCTTCTATATTTATAAACACATCATAAAAAAAAGTTAAGTAGAGAGAACTTGAAGATCCATTTATCTGAAGAGGAAAGATTGTATGTCATCTTGATATTTGAACCAATTCAACATCGGGTGACTATTCTCAGCTCCCTGAACTGTGTTGTCAGCTTGTATTCTAATTACAGGAGCCTCATTAAATATGGTTGTCTCAGTCAGCTCAGGCTGCCATAAGCGAATACCATAGACTGGGTGGCTTAAACAACATAAATTTATTTTCTCACCATTCTGGAAGCTAGAAGTCCAAGATCAAGGTGCTAGGGGGGTGGGTTTCTGGTGGAGTTTTCTTCCTGGGTGGCAGAAGTCCCCCTTCTTGCTGTGTTGGTGCATGGCAGAGAAAGAGGGAGAGACGGCAAGCTCTCCGGTGTCTCTTCTTATAAGGGCACTCATCCCATCATGAGGACCCCACCCTTACGACCTCATCTAACCCTCATTATATCTCAAACGTTCTGTCTCTACATACCATCACATTGAGGGTTAAGGCTTCAATGTATGAAATTTGGGGTGACACAATTCCATCCATAGCATGGTTATTAATAATGTAATATTATTACATGGTTACATTATTACAATGTTATTAATAATGTAATAACTATAGTTATTATAGAATTTGTGGTACATGGTTTAATAGGCTTTTCCTGCTCTTCCTTTATACCTCACATGGTCACTTTCTTTGAATAATAATCTAAGTGCTTTTTCATGATCGGTTTTCAATTGTGTTTGTCATATTTCTAAAGTACTTCAAGGTTCTACAGAAAACAATTTGATACTCACTATATAAATTATCAAGAAATTTTAGTTCATATCTCATTTTAACTGGCATGACTGCACCAGGGTACACAAACTATTGATAAATTGCAATGGATTTATCAATAGATCAGTAACTCCATAAATACCAAAATAGTCCTTACTGTGTATACAATTCTGTGCAAGTTGCTAAGTAGTGTTTATATTTTAAATCACTTTAATTTTAAACTGACCTCAATTCTCCAATATTATAACCACTTGGACTTCCAGAAAATATGCTAATGAATTTATAAATGTATACATAATAGACACAAACATAAAGTGCAAAAAGGGAAAGAAATTTCTTTAAACATGCTTTTAAGGAAAGCATGTTAACTTGCTGACCTAGAGTTCAGTTTTGTAACTGGATGTTAATCACACAAAATTAAAATTTTCACAGTAAACTGAATATGAGAAACTTCTTTTTGGTTGTTCAAAACCAGCATAAATACATACATGCATATTTATACTGAAGAATTTTTAGGAAAACACTGTTGGACAACTAAAACCATTAATACGATAATCAGATGAGTTAAAAATAAAGTTCAGGAATTGGTATGTGGTGACGTTGCTAAGGTTCACTTGATTCCTACAAAAATCAGCAATAAAAGAGGAAAATATCTCTCCAAAACATTATAATCCAAAATGAAGAGTCAGAAAATGGCAGAATAAGAACATTCTATATGCTAGAGTGGGCTTCAGCTAACCTTTAGATATCTATATCTTTGAAATACATTTTTTCCGCTCTTTTCAAGTTAAGTATAATTGCTTAAATATTGCAGAGTAGGCAAAAAAGTGTGCTTTCCATTCATTTGAGTTCTAGAACTTCTTCAAAATTAAAACTCTAAAGATAAATATTTGCAAAGTAGAAGTTTTACAATAAATCCTTGTATTTTTTTCACAGGTCTGGTGGCATAGTCGTTAAGTTCATGCACTCTGCTTTGGCAGCCCAGAGTTCGCAGGTTTGGATCCTGGGTGCAGATCTATGCACCACTTGTCAAGCCATACTGTGGCAGCGTCCCACATATAAAGTAGAGGGAGATGGGCACGGATGTTAGCCCTGGGCCAATCTTCCTCAGCAAAAAGAGGAGGATTAGCAACGGATGTTAGCTCAGGGCTGGTCTTCCTCACAAAACAAACAAATAAAAGTATGTAACAATTCTCAATGCAATTAAAAGTAAACATTTTTTTCCAACTAGAACTACAATTTTCATCTTTGAGTTGATTTCTACAATCTCTTAAATTCACTATGGGCATTTTCACCTTTGCTCCTTTGCTCATATTCTTATTGCTGTCTGGAACATTCCTCTGCTCTTGTCTGCCCAATAACCTCTATTACTTAAATTTCTTCAAGAGTGAATTCTCCTTTTGATGAATTTTGGATGTGTCTGAGGTAACTGTTCACAGGGATGAAAAGGTAGGGCCCTTGCCTCAATAGAGGATAACTCTGTGAAGCAGCTTATGCTACATTTTACCTGAGAACACAGTGTCCTATTCTTTTCCTTTCTCTATCCTACCATAATTTCTCAGCAAATCAAAAGCACCTGAATTCTTGTAGCAGGCTCTTTTGCTATGGAACTGACCCATTATAGGTTTAATTTTATTTAAACAAGAATTAATCTTCCTTATTCTAGCCATTTACCACTGATCCTCAACTCCAGATGCCAGGTCCTTACTGCTTTATGAGAATACTGTGATACAGATTAAGCTGGTTCTTTGTTTTCCCCTCTGTCAGACGAAGATGTGTATTTCATGGATCTTCTTAATCCATCTGCTTTGTAGCTTCCAAAATGCCACTGCTGTCAATTTTCCTCTCTCACTGTCTTTGTGGGGGTAATTTTAAAAAATCTCCCTGTTATTATATTAGAGTTTGAGAAGGCAAGAAAAGTGGATGTGTCTGTTCAGTTTGACATTTCTATCCAGGTACTTCTTTTTAAACATAAAAAAAAATATGTTTAATTTTGCTATGTATCTGTAGTGTGAATGCATACATTTGAGGTTAATTAGGGAAGGGACATTTCCACATGAAATTTACAGTTCTATCTTAAGTTGCTATAGAGTTGAAAATATCTTTATTTGCCCTGAAATTTGAATAATAATTAAACTGACTATTGAATTTGGATTAACAGGTTTTAGTTCCTCAGACTTCTGTATTTCTAGCATTTACAACTGCTAGTGAGAAGTTTCCTAGCAGCCAAATTGTCACTGTTTTCAGGCAGGGGAGTGAGTGTGTACGTGTGACTAGTATAATTGAAGATTTTAATGTTTTTACCTAATTATGGTAGATAGAATGGTCCCCAAAATTCCTAGCAACTGGTGTGTACACAAATTCTACACTTAGTCAATCAAACACAAATCAAGGCATTGATATAAAGGAATTTTACAGATGTAATTGTAAAAGATGTCACAATTCAATTGACCTTAAAACAGGGAAATTATTTGGATGTGCCCGACCTAATCACAGCAGCTCTTTAAATATGGGTCTACAGGTCAGAGATAGGGGAGTCAGAAATTCAAAGCACAGAATGGATTTGATGCACCGTTGTTGGCTTGAAGATGGAGGGCAAAACATAGCAAGGAAGGCAGATAGCCTTTGGCGTCTATGAGTAGCCCCTGGATGACAGCAAGGAAACAGAGCTCAATCCCACAATCCCAAGAAATTTAATTGTGCCAATAACAAGAAACAGCTTGGAAGCAAACTTTTCCACAAAGCCTCCAGATAAGAAATCCACCCAGCCAACATCTTGATTTCAGAATTGTGATATCCTGACCAGAGAACCCAGCCACACCATGCTAGAATTCTGACCTAGAGAAACATGAGCAAATAAGTGAGTGTTGATTTAAGCTGTTAATTTTATAGTAATTTGCTACAAAGCAATAGAAAACTAATACACTGATTTCCTGCAGTTTTACTGTACTGCTTCTATTGTGATTTCATTTGTATTTATCCTTCTTATCTCCCCATGTGGACTTCCAATATGAAGTCCTATATCTTTCTTTAGTTAAGGAAACTTACTAGCTAGAATTTTCTAAAACAAACAATGAAACCAAACATAACAAACACAGAATTAATTCAACAAACAATGATTCTCTCTGGAGGAAGTAGAAATAAATGGGCAAGATTTTAAAATAAGATTTAAAACAAATATACTCAGTGATAAAGAAATTAATAACATTAACAAAACGAAAATAAATTATAAAAGTAGTTGTCAGATATGAAGAAAGAACAAATGAAGGGGAAAAGAAGGAACTAAATAGAAATGCCTAATATTAAATATATAAGTAAAAGAGAACCCAGGCAGAATAAATGCTAGATTAAACTCAAATGAAAAGAAAGTGCTGTAAAATTGATCCTGATTCTAGCATGAGAATATAAAGAAATGGATATATGGGGGCCACCTGGTGGCGCAGCGGTTTAGTCCGCGCTTGGCAGCCCTGGGTTCGCGAGTTCGGATCCTGGGCGCCCGCCGACGCACTGCCTGTCAGCCATGCCGTGGCGGCGTCCCATATAAAGTGGAGGAAGATGGGCACGATGTTAGCCCAGGGCCAGTCTTCCTCAGCAAAAAGGGGAAGATTGGCAATAGATGTTAGCTCAGGGCTGGTCTTCCCCACAAAAAAAAAAAAAAAAAAGAAATGGATATATGAAGAATTTAAGAGTCATTTATATCTAATAGGAGTTCTAACACTAGAAAATAGAGGAATAAATAGACAATTGCTCTTTTTGGCTGTCTTCTCCCAGTGTCTTCACTTGGTCTTCCTTCTCTGCATGTCTGTGGCGTAATCCAAACAGAAACACACAGTCCAATCTTGGCTCCACTCTATTTGCTAACCCATTCTCTTCTCCTTATATTTCTGTACTGTGTCTTCTGTAAACCCAAGTCCACTACGTATGAATGTTCCTACCTCTTCTGGCTCCCCACATAATGTCTTATGCTCCATTCTGACCCAAGAGAAACCAGGCTTTTATTTCCCTGTGGCACACAAGGACCAGCAACACCTTCTCTCCCGCTTCCTATATCAGAGTTCAGATTTTGTACTTGGTGTGACGATCTCAAGTCTCCCATTGCTACACTGCCACTTCCAGATCATTAAGTTCTGGAAGACCGTCATCTGCCTTTTCTGATTGTCCTTATAACTGACTTCCTGGTTCCTCGCTGATACCCGTATCTGGTTTACCTTTTCCCTTTCTATCCAGGCACCTTCCTTCATCTTGAACAACTTCAACGTTCATACAGATGATGCTTTCACTTTTATGCTCAAACATGCTCTTATCTCTCCCTTATTAAAGTAATAATAATAATAATATCAATAATTTGATTATTTAACTGCCATCCTTTTTTCCTTTCCCATCAATATCCCTATTTGCCTTTTTCTTACCCCAGGTTAGTTTGGTTAATTTGCACTTACCCCAGGTTAGTGCAAATTCTAATCCCATATTTCTCTGAACTGCCATTATTGTTTCCCATGTTCGTATATCTGCAATGCTCTCCTGCAATAGGGACACATGTAGTTCCTCAATACTGTTGATCCTGTTGGCAAGTGTGATCTGCTTCTGTCTTACAAACACCATTCACATAGAAGCTGAAATTTTTATTTCCCTAACGTGTTCTGGCACAGAATCAATGGCTAGCACTTTTCTTGGACCATTTTAAATGTCAATTTTCATTTAGTCAAGGCACATCGTTGGAAGCCTTCACTGAGAATTCTATATATAAACCAATGCTACAAATTATCATCTAACAAAATCCAAAAAATCTATGTTGAGACAGATTTTAAAATTCCACATTATGATAACAGCCTAAATATTTGTGCATTCTTTTATAATTCACCATTTCCTTTGACATGCAACATAACATTGTATCCTATCAACGGACTTGTGAAGATAGTATGTTTAGGTGTTATTTCCTATTTATTCATAAGGACCGCGCCTCAGAGATGTTCATGATCTGTCTAAGGTATTACATATAAATACTGGAGCTTGGATTCTCGAATAGTACACATTTCCTAAGATTTGGAGCTCTCATTTAATTAAATGATATATTACATAATTACTAAGATAGTATCTAGTCAGCAATCTCACAAGTTCATAAATACTGTATGGAATGTGAGAGGACAGAATATACTTGGACCTCAAGCTGTCAGTGTACTATACTTCAATGCATAAAATTATCAGTGTGCAACTAACCAATATAGTTTGACTGAATATACAATAAAAGAATCACAGCATATGGATATTATGAATCTTCTTAATATCAAATAACAACAAAGAGCCATGAAAAGTTCATCAGTGGTTTAAGATTCAGATTTCACAAATACATATCGAGTACTTTCCATAAGCGAATCTACTCAAATATTCAGTGTCACATTTCATCCTTAAGCCAAAACCATGAAGTAGATGTTGCAATCTCAGTTTTACAGATGAAGAAACTAAACCCTGAGAAAGGTAAAACTGTCTCGTATTATCCAGATTGCAAATATGAAAATCAAATGCACATATTCTGACTCTTCTATATGCCACAAAATGTCAAACAAGTCCATGCTAATTCCTGAGTTCTGTGAATCCATGGAACAAAGCTTTTTAATCCAATAAGTGGTTCTTTTATACTTTTTCAAGACTATTGAATCCAACGCTCCATTGTGCTAAATTAAAACAACCTAAAGTTTTCTGTGATACGTAAAGAATACTTAGTGTAATTTATTTTAGATAGAATTTAGCTTTCTTTTTTCCCTATGGAGTTAAAACTAGTGAAACTGACACTGGCTTTATCCTAAATGTGCAATATGTTGGGTTTAAGATAGCACAGATTCTTTTGCTTTCATAGAAGAATCAATCTTATTTTCCTTTCCTCTTAAACATCTGCCTATGATAGTCTTCGGATAGTGCCAGGCTAAAGAAGGCAGTTTTCTTACCAGACTTTTTCAAACCCGTGTCTTAAACTGCTGAGAAGCAATTTTGGTAAACATGGCATCTTAATGCCGCATTCCTTGTTCGCTCAATACAGGAAAGATTCACAGATTGAAAACAATCAATAGAAAGCAGCAAGCTAGTCCTCAGCTAATGCCCACCCTCCTTACAAGTCCCAATAAAAGCTTACATCAGCAAAGAAAGCCGTGACAACAGCAAGATCAAAACTAAAATGGCAATCTTCTGCTCTTAGAGTATCCAAAGCCACTTAATGGTCTGGTTAAATCTCTCCAGACTCCATACAATGCTGGATTATTGCTCTCAAGTTTTGGGAACTATTTTCCGTTTTGCCACTGACCTGACACTGACTTATATTGATAGAGCATCTTCTAATCTTGCTTCCATTTCATCGTATCTTCTACCACTTTTCAGAATAGTCTAAAAATATCCTAGTATCAGTTACTAAGACAAAACATGACAGAGTGAGCTCTGGTCTGGGAACAAGACTCAGATCTTACATTCAGAAAGAAAACAGCCATCTTTACACCTGCTATGAATAAAGAGCTTTGCAGTGCTTAATAACTAAATGTTCTGTAACTGTAGTACCATGTTTGCAGAAACTGTTGCAATGGTAACAAAATATAATCTTTTTTTGTTATTCTCATTTTTAAAATTTTCTTTTGAGATTCAGTGGTTGTAATCTTTCCATGAAGATACAATATATGGGTCAACAGAGAAAGTATTTTCCTCTCCCTCCTGTCACATTGAGAGCTGTGAGACTGGAAAAGGAGAAAGCAATAAACATTGATTATTAGGCATTAACTTGTACCGGGTACTGTTCCAGACACTTGAATCACCTAAGTAATACTCACAACTTCCACAAGTTCTAGGTATTAATATTATCCTCAATTTATAGACGAGGAAAGAAAAATCTGGACGACTATGCGTATGAGTTGATTTACCCGGCTGCAAAAAGAACTTGTACGTCCTCTGGACTTCCGTTTGTTCATCTGAATAAGTTAACTAGATGGCTGCTAATTTTTTTATTTGAAATCACTTTCCTGAGTGTGAGAAAAACTCACTCTTTGGAATATGTGTGAAACTAGAGAAATCACTGAATATATCAACATATAATTTGTGTCATTGGTTACATGAGCGTAATAATAATCTTATCTATCTGCAGGTTCATTTGATAAAATATCTAACCCAGTGACTTGTGGTGTCCTCTGGCTAGAATAAATGTTGCAGGAAACATGACGTTATTCTGGTTTTAAAGCTGTATATTATTTTTATATTACACAGTATAAAAATTGTATTACTATATAATTAAATATAAAAGTTAAATTATATATTACATTAAACATGAGTTCAATACCGATGTGTTCAACTTTAATCCAGTATGATATGGTTTATTTTAGACTTCTCACCTTGCTTATCTGTAACTTCCCACTCCAATGGTGAGAAAGCTGGCTTCTACCATCTCCTGTTTTCTTAATAGTTCCGTCCCACTATACATAGATAATAGTTTCAGAATTTTTAACTCAGACCCTCATGAGAAATAGCTTTACAAAGTAGAGTACAGTGCATATGTACAGTTTCCTTTCACTTGAGTCTTACAGTCTCCATTTGTTTCAAAGTTACTTAGGTTAGTACTTTTCCCCCCACTCCCTTAAGTGAGGTTGTGTGAAATAATAGAAAATATATGTTATTGGCCTCTGCCCCCAGTTCCTGGCACAGAGCTCCTAAAACCCTTGGAATTTGCTGGGTGATAGGAACCCACCTTTTGTTCTAATAAGATGACTCTTGGTGAGCTCCTATATAGCTTCAGGATGGGGACTGGTCACTAGAAAGACCAAGCCACGATTAGAAGCTGGGAAGTTTCCACCCCACCCTCCATCCTCCTGGAAGGGGAGAGAGACTGGATTCTGAGTTAACGATCAATCATGCCTGAATCATGAAGCTTCCACAAAAATTCCCCAAAGTACAGGGTTCGGAGAGCTTTCAAGTTGCTGAAGATGTGGAGGTCCTGGGAGAGTGGCACGTCTGCTGGAGGCATGGAAGCTCTACACCCCTTCCTCCATGCCTCACCCTATGCATCTCTTCCATCTGGATGTTGGTCTGTTTCCTTTAATATATCCTTTTATAACAAAGTAGTAAACTTAAGTAACTGCTTCCTTGAGTTCCGTGAGCCATTCTGGCAAATCATCAAACCCAAGGAAGGGGTCATGGGAACCTCTAATTTATAGCTAGTCAGTCAGAAGTAAAGTGACAACTGGACTTGCCATTGACATCTGAAGTGTGTGTTGGGCGGGGGCAGTCTTGTGGGACTGAGCCCTTAACCTGTGTGATCTGACTCTATCCCCATGTGGATGGTGTTAGAATTGAGTTAAATGTAGGACACCCAGCCGGTGTCGCAGAGAATTGCTCGGTGTGGGGAAAAAACCCACACCTATCTGGTGTCAGAAGTATTGTGAGTGTGTGAGTAAAGGAGAAACACAGAGGAGTGTGTTTTTCCTGTACAGTTTTATACAACCTGTAATACAGTTGTAATACAGTTGGATTCTCTTGTCACAGTCCGCATTCTGTCCTGGAATTGGCCTGACCTCCTAAATAATGTTTTAAAAATCTGTAAACAATAAAGTGCACTCTTGTCCTGTTAAGGTCTACTGATTTTGACAAATGTATAGTATCAAGTACCCACCCCTACAGTATCGTAGAGAATAAATTCACTGCCCTAAAACATCCCCTGTGCTACACCTAGACAATGTTTTACTTTGCCTCAACCCCCTGGCAACTATTAATCTTTTTCTTTTCACCATCTCTCAACTTTTCAGCTCTAATTCAGTTGTCCAGCTCTTTTCCAACATGTCACATAAATAAAACCATACAGTATGAAACCTTTCTACATCTGGTTTCTTTCAGTTAGCATATGCATTAAAGGTTCATCCATGTAGTTGTCTATTTTGATAACTCATTCTTTTCATCTCTGAGTAGCATTCTACTGAGTGTATGTACCATAGGTTGTTTATTCATTCATCTGTTGAAGTCACTTCAAGTTTTTGGCAATTATAAATAAAACTGTTATAAACATCCACAGGCCAGTGTTTGTGTGGATATAAGTTTTTAAATAATTTAGGTAAATATACAGCACACGTTGGTTGGATCATAAGGTAAGACTATGTTTTGTCAGAAGCTGCTCAACTGTCTTCCGAGTGGCTGTACCACTTTGCATTCCTACCTGCAAAGAATAAGATTTCTTGTTACTGTGCATCCTAACCAGCAATTGATATTGTCACTTTGTTTGGATTTTAACTCTTCTACTAGATGTGCAGTGGTACTTCATCTTTTTCTCCTATAATTTTTACCAACTATCTTATTATTTTCACATGTCTGGTGTAACTTTGCCAATGTCTGGTGTAACTTTGCCAATGTATTTGCTTTTAGCTTTTCAGATTCACTTTAAGTTAGATGCCTCTTGAATACTGGATATATTTGGGTCTCGATTTGTGAATCAAACTGAAAATCTTTTTTTTTTTTAATAGGTGAATTAAGCCCATTTGTGCTTATTAATATAACAGAAATATTTGGTTTTAAATGTGTTATTTTATAATTTTATTATTTTTATTTGCTATGTTTCTGTCTCTATGAGATTTATATGTAAGTATTTTTTTAAAATATATTGTGTTTAGGAGGGTTTTTATTCTTGTTCTAGTGGTTATTTATACATTTGACTGCCTTTAAACACCTGTTTTCTTATTTAACTTTTTACTGCCTTGTTTATCAGTGTTGAATTGTATTGTTTTACTACTATATATTTTCTCTGCAATAATCAATATTTTTATAATTTCCTTTTTACTTTCCCTTTTCCTCCCATTGTTTACTTGTATTATTTTAACTTTTTTAATAATATAATTTTGATACATCATTTTTCCACCTTTATCCTCACTTTCATTTTTAGTCTTAGATCTGTCATGATATAGATTTGTATGTTCACCATCCGTCCTTTCACTGAAGTTTGCCTGGTCATCTTTGGGTGAATGAAGCTTAACTTCTAATAGTTTCCTTAAAAGGGGTCATGGCTATAAAATACTGTACATTGATGCATTTTTAAAACTCTTTTTCTATAGGATTGCTACTTGAAGGAGATCTGGGATGGATATAAACTTTTTGGATCATGCTTTCAATCTTTCATTTGTTGTGTGTTTTTAAAAAGGTTGCTCCATTGTTGCTTTGCTTTCTATACGATAATTTAAAATGTCTGACGCCAGTCTAATTCTTTTGTCCTAATAAATTATTTACTCCCCCACACCAAGGTAAAATCATTAAGAACACCAAGAAAAAAAAAGGAAAGTAGTTTTTTCTTTATAATTGAAATCAAATACTTTTATTAGGATACATCTCAGAGTTGATTATTTGGGCTTAATTTTTCCCTCTATCTGATGGGCTCTTTCAAGATGTAAGTTTAGGTTTTCTTTTATTTCTGGAAAATGTTCTTGGATATAGTTTTAAACATTAGTGATATTCATTGTTTTGTTTTTCTTCTTTAGGGACCTCAATTATATGAAAATTATTCTTTCTTTGTCCATATGTCATTGTTGTGATGTCCTGTCTTACACTTTATTCTTTTCTTGATTTTAATATCATTGTTTTGCCTGGTTTCCTGCAGGTCTTCAATATCTCGTATAATTTTCTTTAGAGTATTCCCCTTTGAGCATGTTATAATTTCATTTTTATTACTTAGATCTTTTTCATATTTCTTTCCTTATTTTGTTAAATTATCCTTTCATATATCCTATCCTTTGTTTATTGATGTTCTACTTATTAATTCATACTCCAGGTGGTTTTCAAACCCTCAAATGCTTAACCGAGCACATTTCATTCAGTTTGGGGTGTTGTCTTGGAGTTTTCTTCTATTTTATGTTGAGAGAAATTGGGAGGAGCCTCATGTATTGAGGTGCATTTAATCTCATTTTCTGATTTTTTAATTTAAGACAAGAATTGAATTAAAAAAATATTAGTGTAGATTCAGGGTAGTTCACAAGATTTTTAGTTCAATGGCACCCTTTTCTTTCAGTTTAGAAATGTCCAAATTCTTTAGTCGATTGTTTTGTTTGTTTCTGGTGGGGATAGCAGTTGTGTATCCACGGATTATTTTGTTTCCTCTTTGTCTCATAGGACACTAAGTCTGCCTTTTGCCCTCTTGCCATTAACAGTCCAATTGCCAGAGAGTTCTTCCCTTGTCCTTTTTCTCTTTCTCTGCCCCAGAATTTATTTGCCACTTCAAATCATATTTACTTAGAAGTTCCTTTCCTGCAGTCCATGTTCTTACCCAGCAGTATACATTTTTCAGATTTTTAAACTCACAATGGACTAGTTCCTCTGTTTGTGGTCCACCCCTAGCTCCCCATCTCTGTCTTCCTTTCAGTTTTTCTCAGAGTGCTCTTCTCACCAGAGGTTTGGGGTTGGGTGGGAGCACTAGGATTTGGTGTTATATTTTAAATTTACTTTCAATTATTTTTATATTTGGCATTCTATGACTTTAAGTTATGCTGAGTTAATGCATATTTATTCTTTTGATTGTTCTGTATTTTTTGGAGAAAATATCAAGAGCTACTAGGAAGAGTTAAATATTATTTTTTAAATTATATTATCGTCATCTGTCTCTGTGTGCCCTCTGACTATATATCTCTATTCTCTTACTATATATCACTATCTTTTCTGTTTGCACATTTTGATGGGGTTAGTTTATCCTTTTGCTCATACGTCTAGTTCCCAAATTTGACTTCCACTCTACCAAGTATTTGGAATATTTTTATTGTCCCCAGTAGAATGGTGTTTAATAATATTTTGTCTTCATACAAATTCTGTTGATATTTGTCATGGTGTCTGCAATTCCATAAACCTAATATACTCTTGATAAGATGAAATTTGAATCCGTAATTCCAAATAAAAAACTTTTGTCTTGTTCTTCCATGAATACGATTCAGAGAAGAGAATCATTTCATTTTATTCTTTGGTGGTGTTGCTTTCTATTTACCTGAAATATCTTTGATAGTTTTGCTGATTTTTATCTCTTTCTTCATTTTAGAGCTATTTTTTCCATGCTGATTTTCTGTTTATTGTATCTGACTACCCTGGAGCAAAGCATTACTGTGTTTTTCTTGTATATTTTATAGCTTTCTGCAATGAGAGGAAACCTGGGAAGTCACTTATACCAAGGAAATTGTTCTCTAAATTTAGTTCTAGAATTCAGTGGTGCTGGCTGAGTTTTTTGCTCAGATTACAAATTGTGGAATGAGGAAGGGAGACATTTAGCAACGTTATTGAAGTGAAAGCCATTGCTCAGTGTTTAGTTCAGTTCAGAGGGTTTTATGTCCTAATACTCTTGATTCCACAGAACTAGTTGTCATTTCTCATGTTCAGAGACACTTTTAAGAATAATTCATCCTTAGAATGGCCAGAACCATTGCAGCCAAGAACCTCCATTCCCCTTTCTTCCTTGTAAGAAAAATTCCCCATCCAAAGGAAGTAAGATCTTTTGAAACTATAAAGAATACACAAAAAGCATTTCAATATTCTCTTCTTAAAACAATAAGGAAAACTCTCCAGAAGTAATTTTTAAAGAACAAAGAAGTTTTATCTCAATTTTGAGGCAAATTTTCTTTTCATGACTATATTGTGTAATAATGGACAACTTCTCTGCTAAAGAAGAAAAATAATACTTAAATTTGACTTACAGGTGGCACCCCTTTACCCCTTTCAGATGATTGAAATTACATAATCATAGTTTTGCCATACATTCAAATACTACTACATTTTATGGTATTTAATAATTTCAGAATAATGGTCATTTCCACCCATGAAAAAATAAAATAGAGATTAAAAAAAAAAACTCTTCATTTTGCTTTGGATGAAACTGCCCATGGCTCTGAGATTCTCCCCCAAAAATCATGGCATGAAGAAAATTTTTCTGTAAATGTCCTTACAAATGTACACTTACTAAATGAACATGACTTATGGTAATGACAACATTAAAATCATACGAATCTGTTTTATTTAATTTTCTATTTTTCTATAGCATTTAAAAATGTAAACTATAGAACACCATAAAGACATTTCAATAAAACTATACATATCACAGGAAGCTCTCATAGACATGCGTTTAACATAGGGTAGACAAATTTTCTACCGTCTACTGGTTTGAGTTCTCTTATTTACAGAAGCACATACATACTGAAGAGAATTGTTCAAGATGCCACAACTTCCACTGGAAAAACAAAAAGATATCAATATATAGGAATTCCATTATCTCCTCTACATTCTAGCAGCTGGCACAGGCAGATGTTTACTTTTTCATTTTCTTTTTCTTTTGTTTTGCAGTTTATTCAAAGCAACAATAAAAAGGCTGTAGCGCAGTTGAAAACCTGTGCTTTCTTTCATTTGCTTAACTGCATGCAGAAGTAAGGAAATGAAATCTTAAATTTACAACTAAAAATCAAAATACCAGATGGTTTTATAATTGGTTATTTCTTTTCTCCCAGAGCAAACCAGGCTTTCTAAAAGATGAAGATAAGGGCTAAAAATATGCGTGCATATAATAGCCAATCTTTGTACTTGAAAGCAGGTAATTTGAAAGAAAAAAAAAACCCTTCTTTTATTATTGAGAATTCTAGAGTTTGACCAAATTAAATTTCATAGTAAATTATATTTTTGTGAACCATTGTGCATCGATTTATGCTCAGCCACTTTTGAGTATTTTGTCAATAATAAATCATAATTTTTGAAATAAAAATGAAAAAAATATATATTTAAATAAGTCTTATAGAGTTTCAGGTTCCATTTGAGGCAAAAATAGCAATAAAACTATAAATTTTAGTTGTGTTGTGCAAACAGTACAATAAAAATATAAACCAAATAATGATATTACATCAATTAAAAATAATCATCATCTCTGCTACGTGCAAGGTTTGACAGGAACATAACTACAAATATGTTGTGTCGAGGTTATCATATTTACCTTTTGTGATTTCCTCCATATTGGCCCCCAAAGATATTTGGATCCTAATCCCTAGAACCTGTTATTATTTCCTAATATAGAAAAAGGGACTTTGCAGATATGAGTGAGTTAAATATCATGAGATGGGGAGATTATCCTGGATTATCAGAGTGGGCCCTAAATGTAATCACAATACTAATAATAAGAAGAAATATACTATACAAGTTTTATATAGTAATAAAATTTCTTTTTTTATATTAACACTTTATTTTTATTTATTTATTTTTTATTGCAGTAACGTTGGTTTATAACATTATATAAATTTCAGGTCTACATCATTATATTTCGATTTCTGTGTAGATTACAATATTTCCAGTACCCGAAGTCTAATTACAATCCATCACCACACGCATGTGCCTGATCATCCCTTTTGCCCTCCTCCCTCCCCCCTTCCCCTCTGGTAACCACCAATCCAACCTCTGTCTCTATGTGATGTTTTGTTGTTGTTTTTATCTTCTACTTATGAGTGAGATCATATGGTATTTGACTTTTTCCCTCTGACTTATTTCACTTAGCATGATACCCTCAAGTTCCATCCATGTTGTCACAAATGGCTGGATTTCATTATTTCTTATGGCTGAGTAGTATTCCATTGTGTACATATACCACATCTTCTTTATCCATTCATACCTTGGTGGGCACATAGGTTGGTTCGAAGCTTGGCTATTGTGAACAATGCTGCAATGAACACAGGGGTGCATGTATCTTCATGCATTTGTATTTTCATGTTGTTTGGATAAATACCCACCAGTGAAATAGCTGGACAATATGGTTGTTCTATTCTTAATTCTTTGAGGAGCTCCATACTGTTTTCCATAGTGGCTGCACCAGTCTGCACTCCCACCAGCAGTGTATGAGAGTTCCCTTTTCTTCACATCCTCTCCAGCACTTGTTGTTTTCTGTCTTGTTAACTATAGCCATTCTGAGGGGAGTGAGGTGATATCTCATTGTAGTTTGATTTGCATTTCCCTCATAGTTAATGATGTTGAACATCTTTTCATGTGCCTGTTGGCCATCTGTATATCTTCTTTGGAGAAATGTCTGTTTGGGTCTTTTGCCCATTTTTTAATTGGGTGGTTTTTTGTTGTTGAGATGTATGAGTTCTTTATATATTTTGGAGATAAACCCTTTCTCAGATATATGGTTTGTAAATATCTTCTCTCAGTTGTTAGGTTGTCTTTTCATTTTGTTGATGGTTTCCTTTGCTGTGCAGAAGCTTTTTAATTTGAGGTAGTCCCATTTGTTTATTTTTTCCATTGTCTCCCTTGCCTGGTCAGATATAGTACTTGAAAATATGCTGCTATGACTGATGTTGAAGAGTGTACTGCCTATGTTTTTTCTAGCACTTTAATGGCTTCAAGTCTTACATTCAAGTCTTTAATCCATTTTGAGTTAATTTTTATGTATGGCATAAGGTAATGGTCTTTTCATTTTTTTGCATGTGGCTGTCTGGTTTTCCCAACACCATTTATTGAAGAGAATTTCCTTTCTTCATTGTATGTTCTTGGCTCCCTTGTTGAAAATTAGCTGTCCATAGATGTGCGGGTTTATTTCTGGGCTCTCAATTCTGTTCCATTGATCTGTGTGTCTGTTTGAAGTTGAATACAATTAAATAAATCCAGGTATATTTTTAAACCTTTTTGGAAATATTGCTGTATTGTTATCTGAAAATGAGGTATAAACACAAAACAGTAATATTAGCCAAAATTTAGAATTTTTCATGATTAAATCTTATGACTAATGAAAATATATATACTTAATTTGGGTTTTAAATTGTAAAGTTCCATGCTGTATTACAAAACTTCACATAATTTATATTTTATAAAACTTTAACACTTCTTTTGTGAAATGCACTAAATAATCTTTTGCATGTATACAGCCCTGCAAGTTTCATAAATTGAATGAATTCATACCCGCACACAATCTTATATTCTCTAGTTATTCAAGGATTAAGTTAAACTATGTATAGATTAAAAAGAATTTAAAAACAAATATCGATTGATTATATTATCCCATAGAATACCTGAGAATTGTCAAGTTTGCCCTTTTATATGCCTACTTGAAGACATTCAGTACACCTACTGTAATGCCTAGCTCATTCAAGGTAGCTGCCCAATCATTTGGAGAAATAGTAACTTGGCAATAACTTTGAAAGTGTATATATTGATCTTATTTCAACCAGAGACTTTTCGTATCATTCCTTACAGTCTATGATTATCAGATCATGGACCCCTATTATAATTTCCTGAGAACTAGTTTGACCATCACTTCATGTTGTTACCCATTTTATTGCTATCATGAAGCCAGTGTAGATCAGTTTGGTAAAATGTTAGACTAACAGTTAGCAGATGAATGACTCCTAAAAGACACTGAACATTCTTTAAATGTGATTGAGTGATTAATTCATTTATTCATTCAACAAAGATTGAATAAGCATGCATTTATTATAAGATGATGAACAAATCATTAGAATACCTGTATGTATGGAGCTTTAATTCTATTGAATAGAGAGAAAAATAAATAGTATATACAATATATAAGTAAATTGTATATTAGAACATAAGTGTTAAAAACACTGGGCTAGGATAATAACAATCAAGAAAGTTGGGGGGCACTGTGTGAATTTTTAAATAAATGGTTACCCTCATTTAAGAGAGAACACTTGTACAAGGAAGTAAGACACGTTTTGAAAGGGTGGCACTAACTGCCAGGTTGAGGATGCACTAGGATTTTTCGGAGGATGTGGGGAGGGAGGGAGAGAAGGACAAGTTTGGAATCTGTGTCTAGTTAGGAAAGTAGTGCTAAAACCATACTGGAAATATTTGCAATTGGACTATGCTTATTGCGGTAAAGTGATGAAATGTATCCAGATTCAAACTTTATTCAGAAAGGAGAATCCAGGAAATTTTCTGGCAGAAAATGATTGGCTATGAGAGGAAAGGAAGCATCAAGGATGATTAAAATATATTTGTGTTGAGCAAGCAGAAGGATAAAATTATCATTAACTGAGACAGGGAAAGGTTGTAGGGTGAGTCAAGTGTTTGAGGGAGGTTTGGATGTGAAGTTTGAGATAACTATTCAAAGTTCAAGATGTGAGCAGGTATTTAACTATAGAAGTCTGTTCTTTAGAGGAGAAATCTGGAGTGAAAATATAAATTGTACATTTTTCATTTTATGTGAGGTATTTAAAGCTTTGACACAGAAGAGGTGACCAAATGAGTTGAGTGAGTATAGGTAGAGATTCAAAGATTGAACTTTGAATTCTATAAGATTAAAAACTTGGGGAAAAGAGAAGAGAAAGAAAAAGTAGTAGAGTGGTAGTTTTCCAGGAGAATAATCATAAGATTTTGGTATCCTGGACATCAAATAAAGTACACCAAGGAGGAAAGTACATTCAGTTGTATGAAATGCTAAATGCAAAGTTAGAGCTCACTGGTGGTACTGGCAGGAGTCAGATGAATCAAGTTCATTTATCTATTGCACAAGAGTTTTATTCTCATACTTGTAATCACCTATGTATTCTCCTCTGAACCATTTTCCATCAGGCAAAGTAATGCTCCTGAAGGAAATTAGCTAGTATGCAACATACTCTTAGTATTTAGTGTTTGATACAAAGTAATCAGATGATTGACCAATTACTCATCTACTGATAAGACCATAATAAAAACTGATTCATCAGGCATTCTGAAGCTCATGTCATAGACCCCCTTTCAGTCTATCCTCATTCTTTCAACCCATTCTCCAGTTACATGGCTTTAATTACCTTCTACAAGGTGGAAACTAACCCCTTTATATTTTCAGCTCAAATATCTCCCCTAAATGCCAGAAATGTATATCTAAATACCCATTCAATCTTTACTTGAACATTAAATAGATATCTAATTGTTCTGAGATAGCTGGTCTACAATAGTTAAAATGAGTTAAAAATGTCATTCCAATAAGATTAAGTTGAAGCATCCACTGAGTCAATCAGGGTGTTTTTTGATACTTTTTCTTATTTAAAAATAATTTTTAGTTGGGACAGAATGAGATCTTCTGAGTATTACATTTATAGATACAATTTATTATAGTTTGGAGAAGTTAAAGTTTAGTTGCTTATGTTTTGGAACAAATCCAACACGCTAAAGCAAAGTAGAATCACTTGCTTAGATCTGCAGCAGAATTTTAGGCTCAATTTAGATTTGAGAATGAGACTATTATACTTGAGTGAAAGAAAAATAAACTTGAAGAAATTTCCATGACTGAAGAAAAATACTACATAAAGGCTGAAATAAGGAGAAGTAAGGAAACGGAATGAGGAGAGAGGGGATGACTCCAGTTTAACTATCTACCTATTTTAGAGGAGGAAGAAATATTCCTCTACCTTTCTAGGTGCTTCTGGCTGGTCTAAGAATTAAATTGACATAAGACAGGATAACAGGAGAAAATCAAACAAGTTTAATAACATGAATACATGGTAGAAACCCAGGAAAACTGAGTAACTCACTAAAATAGATGAAGCCACCTCCTTAAATACCATCTTCAGCTAAAGACAGAGGAGGATGGTTGAGATAGTGGTTTGGGACTTCAAAGGGGAGGAAGGAAATTCACATGGAGATGGAAAAGCAAATATTTGGTCAACAAGTGTTAGTCATGCCTTGCAAAGATAATGAGACATGGAGCAGACTTTGATCAAATGGGCCCTGCTAGGTTTCTCCCTGTCTACCACACCTAGTTCATACTGTACGATAGTTAGATATGGTATTAGCTCCTTCCTGGGGCAGGATTTCTCTCTTAAATTCTTTTAGGCAGTTAGGAGGGAGGTCAAAGTTGCTTTCTTTGTATTTTTTTCTTAAAAGTAATCAAGCCAAAGAGACACACTAGGAGGTAGCGAATTCTGTTGCCCTACACTATCTATCTATCTATCTATCTATCTATCTATCTATCTATCTATCTATCTATCTATCTATCTATCATCTATCTAATCTACCTACCTACCTACCTACCTATCTATCTATCTATCTATCTATCTATCTATCTATCTATCTATCTATCTATCTATCTATCTATCTATCTATCATCTATCTAATCTATCTATCTATCTACCTACCTACCTACCTACCTACCTATCTATCTATCTATCTATCTATCTATCTATCTATCTATCTATCTATCTATCTATCTATTTACCTATCTGTTATCTTTTGGATTGAGGCTTCTACATCATGAGTTGGAAGCACTGCGCAAATGACAGATATTTGGAAGACTAGTTTCATCCTAATCTAATAGAGGCAAGGAGAAATATGGCAGGGAAATTGAGAGTTTATACATTTAATGACAAACAATGGAATATATTAGTCTGCTTTCAACAGTAAGCAAACCCGCATGCTGAAGGAATAATAAAGCTTAACCAAGGTGAAAGTTAACATTTTTTTTGGCTGTGAAATAAGATTTTCTAAGAAAAAATGGTAGATCTCACAGTGTTTCTTCTTTGCTTTTTCCTTAAAAAGTCTACGGTTAATTTTCAATGTGTATACAGAACCTCAAAAATGAATGATTCTTTTGGTCAACAAAGCTGACCACTGTAGAACGTTGGCCAACCACTGTATCTCTATTACTGTCAGGAATCATTATGTGGTTCATATCAGTAGACAGGGTACCAGATACTGCAAGGAGCAACTCATTTAACCTTCACTTAACTTCACTGAGCTACCTTTGCCTTTCATCTTTTCTGATCCCATTACAGCTTGCCAAGGAGTTTTTCATCTGTTATTGGCAAATCTGATTTTATCTTATGTCAGACAGGAGAAACAAATGATTGACACCAACATAACCTTTTGTTTCAGGGAGCTCCAAGATTCTGAGCTTCAATAGCAAATGTATTAGACATATTCAGCTTGACAGGAAGCAAATATTGTACCTCAGAGGAGCATAAGAATTAAAACAAAGGAGCATGCCATGCTTTTCAGTAACCATTAAAAACGTCAGTTTACTGGTTACTATTTACTCTTTTTTAATGTAAGAAAGAAACAAAAAGGAAAGTGGTTTCTAAAACAGTTCAAAAAATTAGCATTTCCAGTGTAAAATGGATAGGTATTCCATAACAGGTTTAAAAAATGTGAAATTCAGAAAAGACTTTTCCCTATTTTTAATTGTAGCAATCTATTAGAAACCTGATTCCTTATTCTCCTGCATATATTTATAGAACTATTTTTGAGAATACAGAAGTTTCTTGTGAAAGGGACAAAGTGTTGTCACTTTTATTTTTGGCCACATCAATACCAAAATAAGCAAAAAGAGTGGCAGTATATAGTGTAATGTTAGAAGGAAGTGGGGTTGGAATGCAATAATTATGATTAATGCACTCAACAGACACCACAGACACACACACACACACACTTTCTGAATGACAAATCTATCAAGATAAATATTTAAATGCTTTTTGAAGTGATAAGGAAAACCAGTTTCAGGTGAGCTTTTTTAGCTGAAATATGCTAAAATAGACTATATTTGAATAGAAATCTGAGAACTGAACAGCTGAGGAGTTTCCAAAAGGAAGAGCATAGAGGATATCACTGCCAGCAAATAGAAAGGATGTGGTTTCACCATTTTCACACTGTTAGACTGCTAGGTTTAGCAAGTCTCTAGTATATGCCTTCAGAATGATTAGAACTTTGAATAATAGGTGTCTATAGAGGGTTAACATAAGCCCTAATTAATTATGCCTGATTAACAGGTAGTTATCTGACAGTTGATCAGTAAAACATCACAAATATTTCATTTCTACCAACTGAACTAATTTGCAAATAATTGAATCAATTGATTGACAAGTTATTGATCATATTATGTCCCATAGTGTCTTAGGTTTCTCAAGAGAATCATGTTTTTCTTCCTAGAACTCAGGTAGAGAAGGAAAGGACCAGTGTTACTGCTGTTTCCTTTTAAAAAAATATTTAAGGATATAAATGCACAGAGGTTTATGATCACATACATATCAAGCAGTGGAAGTAGGATCCCAATGCAAATGTAATGCTTTACCTAATTTGCATCTGCTTTATTTCTAATTAATATATTACTAGCATATTAGTAAGCAAAGTTAGGAGTTCACTAATTAATTTATTGGATTGGAATCTGACCTAACAATTGTTCTTTTCATCCATAAAAGCAATTAGCCACTGCTAGTAGATTAGACAGGGACTTCCTGTGCCCTAAGCCATCCTCATTAACACTGCTAGTCCACAGCTGGCTGACAAAGGCTCATAAAAATTTTCCTTTAACCCCTTTATGTAAAATATTACAGGAATCTGAACTTACACAGAATTGGAAAAGATTTTCCTAGCAACTTACCAAAAAGACATAAATAAAGGCAAGCTAGGGAAATGGCATAAGTGAAATTTATTTGTTCTCAAACATAAACATCAATACAAAAATAAGTAAGGAAATGGAGCAGGGAACACTTACAAAGTAAATTTTGCCATCAAATTCTCCTGCCACCCACTTCCTAATGTCATTGGAATTTTAAATTCAATCTTAGGTCTAATAGATATTGTTAAGGTATTAAACAAGAAAAAAAGCTATATGAGTATAGTGTAATTGTAGTTCTTCTTGGAATACACAGTACAATAAAAACATCCAATTACTAAGCATGTTTAAATGCTGAATAATGCCTTTAGTTAATTATTTGCAACCCATTGGATTGAATAAACTTTGAAGATGGGATTTTTAGAAGTGTGAAGTCAATATAAATTGAGTTCAGTGAAGAAAAAAGTCATTACAATATATAAAACAATCTGAATCCAAAATTCCTATTGGGCATTAATAACATTTACAAATAAAATAAGACCTTAGTTTACACCAATATTGGGATATTGGGAGTCATAAGAATTAACTGTTGAGAAATTACTGTTGTTTACAACATTATAGTATTCTTCAATTATAAGACTAGAAAATTCAAAGGGAAATGTGATCTTGTGGTGCACATGTAATTTGTACTATATCTAAATAAGCGTAAAGTTTTTAAAGCATAATTTCACATAGTCTGTCACCTAGGGAAACAGAATCTAATCTGTAAGATTCAGTTGGATTCTACCTGGCCTAGATACCCACTCATGACTATACCTACCTATAGTAATTACTTATTTCAGAGATTTATGAAGATAACTTGAAGGATTCATCAAGAATGATCAAAAAAACCACTATAGAATAATAACTATATGTACTTACTATATAGTTGGCAAGAACAATTATACATGCAAATCTATAAGTAATAGGAGACAAGCTTATTAGATAAGCTTCCATTTCTTCCATTCTAGAAAGTGAGTAGAGCCTTGAGCTATGAGTGAATAAGGAATTGTATCTTTTCTGGTCCCTTTTTAGGATTGGTCTTGCACACTAATTGCCTCACCAGTATGCTACAGGCCATGTTTATCCTGTGGAGGCCTTCATAACTAATTATAGGAACTTTTTCAATATGTATTTGTTCAAATTATACATTAAAAAAATGATGGATTTCCTAAACAGGCCTTATTTTTATGCAAATTTCCTGCCACTCATGGCCTATGACAGTTTTTCTTGGTCAATATTCAACCTTGTATCTGTTGTTTCATTTGAACTTGTTGTTTTCTAATTTTCTCTGTTTTGCTACCAGTATTCTTCTGGTTTTTTTTTTTTATTGAGGTCAAAATGGTTTATAACATTGTGAAATTTTGGTTGTGCATTATTATTTCTCACCATATAAATGTGCCCATTTACCCCTTATCCCATCCCCAACCCCCTTCCCCTCTGGTAATCACTAATCTGTTTTCTTTGTCCATATGTTTGTTTATCTTCCACATGTGAGTGAAATCACATGCATTTGTTTTTCTCTGTCTAGCTTATTTCACTTAATATGATACCCTCAAAGTCCATCCATGTTGTTGTGAATGGGATGATTTTATCTTTTTTTATGGATGAGTAGTATTCCATTGTATAGATACACCTCATCTTCTTTATCCATTCATCAGTCGATGGGTACTTGGCTTGCTTCCATGTCTTGGCTATTGTGAATAGTGCTGCAATGAACATAGGAGTGCATAAGACTCTTTGAATTGTTGATTTCAAGTTCTTTGGATAAATACCCAGTAGTGGGATAGCTGGGTCATATAATATTTTTATTTTTAATTTTTTAAGAAATCTCCATACTGTTTTCCATAGTGGCTGCACCAGTTTGCATTCCCACCAGTAGTGTATGAAGGTTCTCTTTTCTCTACAACCTCTCCAACATTTGTTATTTTTTGTCTTGGTGATTATAGCCCTTCTGATTGGTGTAAGGTGATATCTCAGTTTGGTTTTGATTTGCATTTCCCTGATGATAAGTGATGTTGAACATCTTTTCATGTGCCTATTGACCATCTGTATCTCTTCTTTGGAAAAATGTCTGTTCAGATCCTCTGTGCAGTTTATGATTGGGTTGTTTGTTTTTTTGTTGTTGAGTTGTGTGAGTTCTTTATATATCTCGAAGGTTGACCCCTTGTCGGGTATACGATTTACAAATATTTTCTCCCAGTTGTGGGTTGTCTTTTCGTTTTGTTCCTGATTTCCTCTGCCTTCAGAAGCTCTTTAGTCTGATGAAGTCCCATTTGTTTCTTTTTTCTTTCTTTTCCCTTCCCTCAGTAGACATGATGTTCGACAAGAGCCTTCTAAGACCGATGTCAGAGTGTACTGCCTATATTTTCTTCTAGGCATTTTGTGGTTTCACATCTTACCTTCAAGTGATATAGCTATTTTGAGTTAATTTTTGTGCGTGGTGAAAGATAATGGTCTCCTTTCATTCTTTTGCATTTGAATGTCCAGTTTTCCCAACACTGTCTATTGAGGAGACTTTCCTTTCTCCACTGTATGTTCTTACCTCTTTTGTCAAAGGCTAGCTGTCTGTAGATGTGTGGTTTTATTTATGGGCTTTCAATTCTGTTCCACTGATCTGTGTGTCCGTTTTTGTACCAGTATCATGCTGTTTTGATTACTTTAGCTTTGTAGTATATTTTGAAATCAGGGATTGTGATACCTCTAGCTTTGTTCCTTTTTCTCAGGATTGCTTTGGCTATTTGGTGTCTTTTGTTGCCCTATATGAATTTTAGGATTCTTTGTTCTATTTTTGTGAAGAATGACATTGGGATTCTCATTGGGATTGCATTGAGTCTGTAGATTGCTTTAGGTAGTATGGACATTTTAACCATGTTTATTCTTCCAATACATGTGCATGGATTATCTTTCCATTTCTTTATGTCATCATCGATTTCTTTCAATAATGTTTTATAGTTTTCATTGTACAGGTCTTTCAGCTCCTTGGTTAAATTTATTCCTAGATATTTTGTTCTTTTTGTTGTGACTGTAAATGGGATGGTATTATTGATTTCCCTTTCTGTGAGTTCATTATTAGAGTATAGAAATGCCAGTGATTTCTGTAAGTTGATTTTCTACCCTGCAACTTTGCTGTAGTTGTTGATTTTTTCTAATAGTTTTCCACTGGATAATTTAGGGATTTCTATATATAACATCATGTTGTCTGCAAGCAGTGAGAGTTTCACTTCTTTGTTGCCAATTTGGATACACTTTATTCCTTTTTCTTGCCTAATTGCTCTGGCCAAAACCTTCAGTACTATGTTAAGCAAAAGTAGCAAGAGTGGGCACCCTTGTCTTGTTCCTGTCCTCAGAGACATGGCTTTTGGTTTTTCCCTGTTGAATATGATATTGGCTGTGGGTTTGTCATATATGGCCTTTATTATGTTGAGGTACTTTCCTTCTATACCTTTTTTATTCAGAGTTTTTATCATAAATGGATGTTGGATCTTGTCAAATGTTTTCTCTGTGTGTATTGAGATGATCATGTAGTTTTTATTCCTCATTTTATTAATGTGGTGTATCACATTGACTGATTTGCAAATGTTGAACCATCCCTGTGTCCCTGGTATAAATTCCACTTGTTCATGGTGTATGATACTTTTAATGTATTGCTGTATTCGGTTTGCCCATATTTTGTTGAGGATTTTTGCATCTATGTTCATCAGCAGTATTGGTCTGTAGTTTTCCTTCTTTGTGTTGCCCTTGTCTGGCTTTGAGATCAGGGTGATGTTGACCTCATAAAATGTGTTAGGAAGTGTTCCACCTTATTAATTTTTTTGGGATAGTTTGAGGAGGATGGGTACTAAATCTTCTTTGAATGTTTGGTAGAATACTCCAGAGAAGCCATCTGGTCCTCGACTTTTATTTTGGGGGAGGTTTTTGATTATTGTTTCAATCTCTTTACTTGTGATTGGTCTATTCAGATTCTCTATTTCTTCGTAGTTCAGTTTTGGGAGGAAGTATGAGTCTAAGAATTTATTCACTTCTAGATCATCTAATTTGTTGGCATTTAGTTTTTCATAGTATTCTCTTATAATCCTTTGTCTTTCTGTGGTATCCATTATAATTTCTCCTCTTTCATTTCTAATTTTATTTATTTGAATGTTCTCTCTTTTTTTCATAGTGAGTCTGGCTAAGGGTTTGTCAATTTTGTTTATCTTCTCGAAGAACCAGCTCTTTGTTTCATTGAACCTTTCTATTGTTATTTTGGTTTCGGTTTCATTTATTTCTGCTCTAATTTTTATTATTTTCCTTCTTCTGCTGATTTGGGGCTTTGTTTGTTCTTTTTCTAGTTCTGTTAGGTATAGTTTAAGATTGCTTATTTAAAATTTTTCTTGTTTGTTGAGGTGGGCCTGTATTGCTATGAATTTCCCTCTTAGGACCACTTTTGCTGCATCCTATATGAGTTGGTATGTCTTTCATTTTCATTAGTTTCCAGATATTTTTTGATTTCTCCTTTAATTTCTTTAATGATCCATCAGTTGTTCAGTAGCATGTTGCTTAGTCTCCACATATTTGTCACTTTCCCAGCATTTTTCTTATAGTTGATTTCTTTAGTTTCATAGCATTATGTTTGGAAAAGATACTTGATATGATTTCAGTCTTTCTAAATTTATTGAGGCTTGCCTTGTTTCCCAACATATGGTCTATCTTTAAGAATGTTCCATGTGCATTTGAGAAGAATTTATATTCTGCTGTTTTTGGATGAAGTATCTGGATTATCTAGCCATTGATGTAAGTGAGGTGTTAAGGTACGCTACTATCATTGTGTTGCTGTTAATATCTCCTTTTAGGTTTGTTAATAGCTGCTTTATGTACTTTGGTGCTCCTGTGTTGGGTGTATATATATTTATATGTTAAATCCTCTTGGTGGAGTGTCCCTTTTATCAATATATAATGCCCCTCTTTGTCTCTTGTTGCCTTTTTTATCTAGAAGTCTACTTTGTCTGATATAAGTATGGCAACACCTGCCTTCTTTTGTCTGCCATTAGCTTGGAGTATCATCTTCTGAGCCTGTGTTTGTCTTTAGAGTTGAGACATGTTTCCTGGAGGCAGCATAATGTTGGGTCTTGTTTCTTAATCCATCCAGCCATTGTGTGTCTTTTGATTGGAGAATTCAATCCATTTACATTTAGAGTGATTATTTATATATGAGGGCTTACTACTGTCATTTTCTCTCTTGTTTTCCAGTTGTTTTTTATTTCCCTTGTTTCTCATCCCATGTAATTTGGACTGCCAATTTAGTTTGGTAGTTGTCTATGATGGTTTTCTCTATTTTTTCCTTATTTGTCATTTGTGTCTCTGTTCTGATTATTTAGTGGTTACCACGAGGTTTGTATAAAAAATCTTATAGATGAGATAATCCATTTTCTGACAGCCTCTTATTTCCTTAGTTGAAGTGGGTTCCATCCCTTCCCACATCCCCTTCTATGTTGTTGTTGCCACAACTTATTCTGTTTTGTGTTGTGAGTTTGTGGATAAAATGATGAGATTACATTTAATTTTGATGTTTTCCTTCCCCTTATCTTTAGTGTTATACTTGTTTGTTAACGTGTCCTGACAGACAGCTGCAAATTTCTGATGTTGACTGCCTATTTATCTCCTTGCTCAATTCTTTTTAAACACTTTCTTTTTCTTTTTTTCAGGTATAAGGGCCTTCTTGATCATTTCTTGCAGGGGTATCTCATTGCAATGAACTCCTCAGCTTTTATTTGGGAAAGTTTTTATTTCTCCATCATATCTGAAGGATATTTTCACTGCATAGAGTATTCTTGGTTGAAAGTTTTTGTCTTTCAGAATTTTGAATTCATTCCACTTTCTCCTAGCCTGTAAGGTTTCTGCTGAGAAATCTGCTGAAAGCCTGGTAGAAGTTTCTTTGTACATTATTTTCTTCTGCCTTGCTACTATTAATATATTTTTCTTTGTCATTGACTTTTGCCAGTTTTACTAACATATGCCTTGGAGAAGGTCTTTATACATTGATATAATTAGGAGTTCTGTTGGCTTCTTTTGCTTGTAATTCCAGCTCCTTCTCCAGATTTGGGAAGTTCTCAGCCATTATTTCTTTGAACAAGCTTTCTGCTCCTTTCTTCCTCTCTTCTCCCTCTGGAATACCTATAATCTTTATGTTGCATTTCTTAATTGAGTCAGACATTTCTCAGAGAACTTTTTTTTTTTTTTTTTAGTTTTAATTCTCTCTCCTCGATCATCTGAAGCATTTCTATATTTCTGTCCTCCAAGCTGCTAATTCTGTCCTCCATATTATCAGCTCTGTTATTCAAGGACTCCAGACTTTTCCTTATCTCATTCATTGTGTTTTTCATCGCCAACATTTCTGATTGGTTCTTCTTTATAGTTTCAATCTCTTTTGTGAAGAATTCCCTCTGTTCAGCAATTTTGTTCCTGATTTCATAAAACTGTCTTTCTGAATTTTCTTGTAACTTGTTGAGTTTTTTATGATAGCTATTCTGAATTCTCTGTCATTTAGATGATTGTAAATTTCTGTGCCTTCAGGGTTGATTTCTGAGTCCTTGTCATTTTGATTCTGGTCTGGAGTATTAAAATACCTTTTCATACTATTTGAGGAGGTGGATTTGTGCCTTTGCATAGTGATAGTATCTGGTCACAGATTCCATCTGCTTCCACTGAGGGGGTGTAGGAGCTGAGTATTCTGAGCCCCCTGTGATCCCTGGCATCTGTGCCTGTCATTTGGAATCTATGCTGACAGGGAGCATCTGTGATTGCCTGCTGTAGCTGCTGCTTTACAAATATATGTGCATGCACTGTGGTGGGGGGTCCCTTGCTCTGGCCAAGCTGGTTTGCTGGGCAGGGGGAGGGGCACTCTGTTTTGTGTTCATGATCCTGGGGGTGTTCTTGCTCTGCCCTCACTATCTGCTCTCCTGGGCTACTGGCTGCATGAGGACACCACTGCAATTCCTTGTCCTCCTCTGTGTGGGGCTCTCCCATGGCTGGGAAGCAGCTTGTAGAGTGAAGGCATTCCCACAGAGAGCTGCCCCTATCCCCTCTCCTAGCACAGTCACACATCCTAGATTGCTGTCAGGGAGGGAGAGGAGATCCCTTTACCTTCTTCCACTTCCTCCTCAGGGTCCATCACCTCCACCTTCAGACGTATGGCTGTGTGGGTCTCTCAGACATCTATTGTGTTGTGTGAATGTCCTCCATTTGTTTATGAATGTCCTTTTTGTTGTATCTTAGGGGGGGAGTTTAAGTGAAGAGCTCACTCCTCCGTGATGCTGACGTTACTTGCTACCAATGTTCTTCATCAGCAGGGTAACAGAGGATGGGGAATGGAGATACAGGATCATAGTATCACCTAAAATATGAAAGAAAAACTATAATAAAATCCAAAGTTGGAATAGAACCTTCTTTATGATTAAAAACAAAACAGACAGAAAAACATGGTCACCAGGACTCAATTTCTAGATAATATTACTAACCACCCTACCTTTTTGCAGTATTGTAGAATGAAATTGTGTATCATGCCCACTATTGGATACAGTCCTAGGACTTCCCCAAATTCTTCTAGTTAAAAATCAAAGCATGTCACTTCATGTAACAAATGTCTCACACTAATGCAAGATGTGAATAACAAGGGAAGTTGTCTGAGGTGGGTAGGGAGGTCTATGGACAGTCTCTGTTCTTTCCACTCATTTTTCTGTAAACCTAAAACTGCTCTAAAAAATAAAGTCCATTAATTTAAAGGATAAAAAATAATGCCAAGTATCTCCTTGGCAAATGACCACCAAAATCCTTAGCATATTGAAGATATTCAAGAATGAGACTGTTACCAAACAAGATTTGTTTTTGCCCATCACCCAGAAAGCAAACACTGAGATGATGAGATTGCAGCAGAGAGAAGGTTTTAATCACAAGGTAGCCAAGTGAGTAAGTGGGAGAATGAGCCTCAGATTCACCTCCTGGACAATGTGGACTCAGGGATATTTATGGGGCAGGGGGCAATGTGGTCAGAAGTGTGGAGATAGATGATTGGAGGTGAGGGAATTGATGATCTGTGCAAGTGTAGTCAAGCTTCATGCCTCTTCATAGGATGCATGTTCACAAAATAGTGGTATTAGCATGACCTGAGGGTGGAGTTTTTAGCTTCTTGATGTCAAAAGGCCACTTATCAGGTACCTGCACAGGCCCAGTTGATAGGTTGGTGGTCTCAACTCACCTGAACTGCACAAGGGGGTCCTAATTCCTGAAAAACAGCTCAAACACCCATTACCATGGTGACCCAGGCACCAGGGAGGTGTTATCTATAGGAACCTAGTGGGAGTCAGATAGTATATTGCCTAAGCAGCACCATTAACAATGGGCAGGTGAAGAACAAAAAGCTATAATCAATAATTGCAAAAAAGAAAACAAAACAAAAAACTTTACTTACTAGCTACCTAATCATCAATGACTGTTTACCAGTTTCAAGACAAATATGTTCACTTCACAACTAATGGCTATTATATTATTTTATATTCTTAGATTTTTAAAGGATATTCCATGGCACTTTATAATTTAACTATTCAAAGTCATCCAAAATTTTTATGTTGTCCTTTTTCACTTGAGAGCTCACAAATGTAGAGAAAGCTATTTTATAAGTTTCCTTATACAAGACAGTGACATTTAGCACATCTAAAAGTGGAGACTATAATAGAATTACCTGAAATGATGTTCACTCCAGCACAAGTAGATTTACTGAGAATATGAACTAGGAGAGCTTTCCTTGATTGCAGGCCCAGATGATTAGATATGAATATATTTCTTTCCCAGGAAACAATAATCTTCAATTTTTTCCTAGTCTTCCTTACCTAATGGGTGCCAAATTAGCGGAACATTTCTTTAAAGTTGTATTGGCAATGTTTAGACTTTATAAATGGAAATGAAAGAAATGATCATTACTAAAGTAATTTATAAATCATGTGCACACTATGGTAAAGTCCTCAGTAACTGCTTTCTAAAAATGCAATCTAAGATTACACTTGATTTGACAGCTGCCATTCTAATCAGTCAAAATATTGAAATGTCAGCCTCTCAATTACAAGAAAACAGGAAAATTCAGGTTAATCAACATATTTATTGAAGAAAAAAGGACACTTAAGTGGAATTCCTGTGTCAAAATGTTTCATTTTTAGGAAGAACTTATCTGACATACCTTAGTGGCACTAAAAAAACTACCAATTATTCTTGTCATTCAAATAATCACATTTTATAAGAAATGTTCATATACTGTGTTGTCATCTGAAACAATTTCAGTTGATAAGCATTTCTATTTTCCTTTTCCTCCCCCACTTTCCTAAGGAGATTTGACTGTCTACCCCTAGTAGTTTTCCACAGATAGTGTTTCTATCTGTGGAAGCCTAAAGGATTTGGCTTTCACTCTTTTTTACCATATGCATATTCAAACTGGTTGAAAAGCTGTTGGATGTCATTGTCCTCACAGATATTCAAATGCCACCAAGTTATATTTCCTTTTTTTTTTTTTCTGCTCAAATACAACAAATGTGGCATCCCAGCTGTCAGGATGCCTGTAAGAAATCCTTTTCTGGAAAGAATTCAGTTGGCTTTAACTAACCTCAGGAATAATGGAATTGAAAACAAGTAAATGGGAAGAAAGCGGGAACACAGTGGCCAAAGACATGAGAACCAGTTAGTAATAAAATGTGTAATCTTTACTCCACTTAATTAAATTGATATTTATTGATCTCCTATTACACACTGTGCTTGGCTCAGTAAGTGGCCAAAGATCCATTGGACGTGACTGCTGTATTGTCAGAACTCAATCTGCTGAAGGAGAGATAAGAAAAGTAGATAAAACAAGGCCAATTTTAATAAACACTGTAATTGAGCTATAGACAAAGAGTAGATTAAACAAAAGGATGGGAGAGATTGAGTGTAATTGGATAATTTGGGAATAATTTACTGAGGATAAACCATGAAAGATGGACAGAATTTTAAAGGTAGGAAAAGACAACTGAAGTAGAAAAAACACTATGAACAAAATATATAGACAGGAAAGGGCCAAGTTTATTAAATGAATCTAAACAAGTTCATTATAGCTAAAAGTTATTGCTAATACATTTCTTTTCCACCAAAACAGTTCACGGAAAACAATTCTGACCATATATCTTTGAGAAATGAATGAGTTTGCTTTGAGAATTATAATCATATTGCTGTTTATTCAACAAATATTTATTGGGTTTCAGGGCCTGCTCAGTAGTCCCTTAAACATAGTAAATATTAAAATTTGAACATATTTGAATTTGATGTGTTCCTTACAGGGAAACTATGAGAAGACAAGAACATATACAACTGAAAACAGGTAAATGCATTTACTAATAGTTGTTTAGAAAAGTGAATATTTGAGATTTCACTGTAATTTCAAGCTGATATGATAGCCTGCTATAATTTTGTTGTTACTGGCAGAAGACACAAAAATTCTGGATCAAAGATAAAGAACAGGGGCCACCCGGTGGCGCAGCGGTTTAGTCCGCGCTTGGCAGCCCGGGGTTCGCGAGTTCGGATCCCGGGCGCCCGCCGACGCACTGCCTGTCAGCCATGCCGTGGCGGCGTCCCATGTAAAGTAGAGGAAGATGGGCACGGATGTTAGCCCAGGGCCAGTCTTCCTCAGCAAAAAGGGGAGGATTGGCGACGGATGTTAGCTCAGGGCTGGTCTTCCCCACAAAAAAAAAAAAAAAGAAAAAAAAAAAAAGATAAAGGACAGTTTATTACTCATAGGAACAGCTGTAGCCATAATAGCCACATTTTCTTGTGCTAATTCTCAAGCCTCACTTCTCCCAGGGAGACACCAGTTGAGCCATGTGACAGTTGTACATGCAGTAGTTTGCATTACGGGAGAGGAAACCTGAGCTTAAGGAACACAAATCTTTTATAATGTGCAGTAAACATGGTTGCCCTTTGCTTCAAAGGAAGAAACTACCTTGGCTATACAAACATCCTTTAAAAAATAATCCAGAACAAAGACAGTCAGTGGCTCTGCTTGCAAGACATGCATAAATGTGAGGAACCCACGGAGAATTGTCTCCCAATAGAATTAGAATACAGAAAAGAGAATTACTCTTTCTGATTAGACAGCAGGAGGGAATAATGTATCATGAACACATTAACACTTGAGCTGCTTCTTGACAGTTAAGTAGATATTAAACCTTAAGAGAAGGATATTTTAGGCAGGATTAAAACTAAAGGTATGGTGATGAAAATATCAATAGTATCTTTAGCGAACGATGGTATTGCTGAGGGAAGTGTGGATATAGAAACATAACGGAATTAGTCTGAACAAAATGTGAGTTAGTGCCAGGTTATGGAGGTAATTGAATATCCTGCTAAATAATTAGAGTTCTTTCTATAGAAACAGTAAAAGACCATCAAAGGTCTTTAAGTTAGGCAAGAATGAAATCATGTCAACTGTCTTACAGAGGGAATAGTGACAGCTTTATGAAGGAGGCCAAGAGAGAATTGAGACCACAGTCAGAAAAGAACAAGAGTGAGGGGGTGATTGTGATAGGAGATAAAGCTCTGTACACAAAGTGAGAAGATTGCAGATATATTTTATAGTTTTAATTGATGTGGCTTCTTGACTAATTAGATTCAAGTCATGAAAGTAAAGTCGAAGATGCTATTTAGGATCTTAGCTGTTTAGGATCTTTCACTTAGAGAAAATGATGACGCTGTCAACCAAAAGAGGGAAAAACCCCTCCAAAACAAACAAAAAAAACACCCAAGAGATCTCTATATTAAAGGGGAAATATAAGCTCTACTTTTAGACACTTTTATGTCCATGGGCCTGGAGACATCCAGCTATAGATGGTCAAGTGCATAGTTTTCCATTTAATTTTATCTTAAGATGAGGCAAGAAATGGAGGCTGTAGGCACAAGCAGCTTCACAGACAGGCATCCTGTGCAGTTGCACAGGGCCTCTTGCAAAGTAGGGACCAGCAGTACCCTCTGCCATGGCTGTTCTGCCATTGCTAATGATATCTGAGCAAGCAGCTCTGCTTTTTTCATTTTGTACTGGCCCCACAAATTATATAACCTCTCCTGACTGTAGATTTTAATTTGGAAGCCATTACTGTATTAGTAACAGTTAAAGTTATTGGAGTCAATGAGAATGTCCAAAGTGAAAACATAAATTGAAAAAAAAAGAAAAAGAAAAAAAGAGGGAGAAACAAAAAGAGTGAACCTACATTAAAAATTGACAACAAAAATAATCAATCAGTCAATCAGAAGTGATCATTCACACATCTTTTTCTGGGATGCAGTCTAAGCCGTCATCGTCTTTCCTCTGAACTACTGTTCTATAGTAAAAATCTGAAGACTACTCTTGCTTCTCATTCATTCTTTTTTCACATGTGAGATAGATTGTTCTTTTCAAAATATAAATTTATTCTGTTACCTCAACCTCCGTAGTGTAGAAGCTTTCAGGTTGTTACCATTACTGTTAGGAAAAAGAAACAAGCAAACAAAAAAATACTTATTTTGCCCTACCCAGCTCCTCCTGGTGTAGCTACTAACCCTCCAGTCTCATTTTTTATGCCTTGCCTTCTCCTTCTCTACGTGCCGGACACCCAGCTTTTATTCAGTTCCTTCAACTAATCTTGCTTGCTAATCTTTTCTTCTGCAAAGACTTTCCAGTTGTCTGTGCTGGGAATACCCTCTCCCTTGGCCCCTATCCACACCCACACATAGTCCTTCCTATTCTTCAGATCATTCAGATCATATTTTCAACACATTCCCTACATTTTCTTCTTCCATTAGGAATAAGTTAGGAGCTCAGTTTAACCCTTTCATAAAACTCTGAATCATTCTAACATAGTGTCCACCAAAAAATTTAATTTGTACGTCTATTTTATGAGTATCTGTTTAAAGTCTGCCTCTTTCCTGGAGTGTATATTCCATAAGGGCAGGCACTGCTTGTGTTTACAAAATTGCACAGTATCACATAGCATAAAACCTGGTACATGTTTATTTCTTCTTTCAACAAATAATTAAAGAAAGAATATTGAGATCCTGCTATGTGCAATTCAAGGTTTTAGGAATGTGACACCTCAATGAAAACAAACAAACATAACTTCAAAGGTTCCCAGCTACCTAGCTGATGTAATCGGGAGAAAAAAAGATAAGAAATAAAAACAGAAAAAATAAAAATAAATAAATAGAATTGTATTTTAGAAATTGATAAGTCCAACTGAAAAAGACAAAGTAAGATAAGGTACATCGATAATTCTTTGGTGGGGGTTGGAGGAAGTAGTAGCATTAAATAGGGTGATCAGGTTAGGTCTCAATGAGAAGGTGAGATTTGAGCAAACACTTGAGGAGATGAGAGGATGAACAGTGCTGATATTAGGAAGAAATGGATGGCAGAGGGAACAGACAGTGCAGAGGTGCTAAATTAGAAGTTTGCCTGTAATTTCAAAGAACACAAACTAGAACTTCATGCTGGAGCAGAGATAGGAAGGAGAGAACATTGAGAATAGTGGTACATATTTATACTCAGAGTGGATCATTTTAATATCTTCCCTCTCTATATAAGAAAAACATTTTTGATAATAATCATGATATGAAGTAAATAACAATAGCGAGAAAAGAAATACAGACAGTGAATAATTACCCTTCCAGTTGATGGTATGTCTAAGTTTAAAGTATTTAAAAGTAATTAATGGTTAAAACTGCACTAGACTTTGGGACATTCTATATAAAGATGTCATTAAATATTTTCTAAATAAATTAACAAAATAACTATTATAGTACCAAATAGAAAAAGTAAAAAATTAGTAATTTTTAATTATGTTAATAAATTTTTGAAAAACAGATGGACAACTTATACATGCATATTGATTTGTCACACTAATGAATAATATTTATTAGTTCATAATTAAGTTCCACAAATTGTCAAAAACTCTGTCAAAATTAGTCTGCTTCACATATTCAAGTGCCACAGATAGTAATACTTGATTTTTAAATTTATCTTGGCTCATAGTTGGTCAAATAACATGTTTTATTAATTTTAACTATGGAATTTTTTAATGAAAGATATACCAATAATAATAGTTGAGCTGGTAGGGAAGAAGTGGTCATATTTTCCAAAATCTTGAAGAGAATGCTGAGAAGATTTCATGATGGATGTGGAATTGGGATATGAAGCGGGTGAAAAAAGGAATGAAGGATTATTTCAAGATTCTTGGCCTAAGCACCTAGAACTTACCATTAACTGAAAGGTTTCAAGTGGAGCCCATCAGATGGAATGAGGAAATTAGAAGTTCACTCTTATGTTGACATCTTTTATTAGACATTCAAATGGAGATGTCCAGTAGCCAAATGCACATATGACCTGAAGTGAGAAGAGAGGCTTGAGCTGGAGATATAATGTGTCATTAGGATACAGCCATGACAGAGGATGAGATCACCAATGGAGTGAATGTTGGCAGAGAAGAAGACCTAGGAGTGAGGCCCAAATTACCAATATTAAGAGGTCAGCAAAAGGAGGAGATGGATAGGGGCCCGTGAGACATAAGATTGACAAAGAGTGTCTGGTGATCTGAAAGCCAGATTAAAATATTGAATTCAGGAAGCAATAATCAATGCTGTCAAATGTTACTGGTAGGTTATATAAGATGAGGACTGATTTCAACCATTGGAGTTAGTATTGTGACCTTGGTAAAAGCAGGCATGGTGGACAAAAGCCTAATTGGTGTGAATGTATGAGAGAATGGGAGGAGAGGATTTGGAAACTATAAATATAGAAAACCATTTACAGGAGAGCAAAGGAATGGGGGCACTTCTGATGGAATTGAAATGCCCTTCATTAGAGGATGAAAAAGATCATAGAGAACACCATAAGATTAGTCCCTTGATTCAAGCAGATAGTGTAACCATGGGCCCATTTACAGCCAGTTTGAACAGACCCCATCTCTTATCAACAAAGTGATTAAGACTTGTCTTTCAGAAAATTTGCAGTCATGTGGCCAGAGCATGTGCAGAAGAAATCTTGACCTGAAATGACCAAGGAACCAAAGATTCTCCTCCCCACAGAACCCAAGGACTGGTATATGACTGGAACTTAAAAGTTGCACTCTTATCAGAAGCAAGGGGTCCATCATTCAGGAAGATTCGATGTTAAAATTCCTTCCCTCTCTTACCATAAATATTGAAAACCTTACCATAAAAGTTTAGAACCTCATCATAAATGTTTGGAACCTTACCATAAATGCTTGAAGCCCACCAATGAAAACCTGTCCTGCCAGTATTTCTGCATATCACCCTGTTCTCCCTAACCTATTAAAATTTGCCCCAAATCCTGAATCGGGGAGATAGATGTGAGGGCACATGCCCCCTATCTCCCTGCAGATTGATCTCACAGAATAAAGCTGATGTTCTTTCCCAAAAGCTGATGCCATAATTAACTGACTTGTCTCCTACATCGGGTAGGATAACCCCATTTTTGTGCTTCAACAACAGGAGAGTTGCAGCTGTGAAGACATGGAGAAGAAGACGTGAATAGTGTGTTTTCTGAAGCTGCCCCTTCACTCTTGCTGATGGAGTAAAAGGTCTGGGCGAGGCAACCTCTTAGCTGCTAGTCCCTCTTTTCCCCTTTTGTGGGAGGGTCTGCCTTAGTCTCAGTGTGTGTGTTTTGACTCAAATCCTGCTAAATCCACAATTTTGAATAAATGAATGAAAAATTATGCTAAACAACACAGGGATTCAGTGAAATAAAGAGTGCAAATTTTGAGAAAAATCAGAACTCAGTCTCCTCCTCCTTTTCTGCTCTCTTTCCTCACTACAAAAAAATTCTAAAATATCCATAAGCAACATAGCAAGGATGTCAGATACATAGTTAGCTGTAAGGAGGTTGCTTACCTTTATGTGTTCATTCTTTTGTATTTCTTACAGCTCTAATTAACTCAAGGATTTCAAATTTTCTCTCCAGAGGAGAAACCTGAAATATTTTATTAAATGTAGAATTAGCCAACTTTATTGAAACTATGATTATGTTTGTTAATATGGTACTTTGTTCATGTGGTAATGGTGATTTTGTCCATTTGTTTTCTCTATGGGGGGGGGGACCCAAGGTTAGTGTTCTCTATTTATTTGAAAGACTGCCACTAAGCTTTGTTATGAGGCCATTAACAACTTGAAGATATAATGTTTTAAACAGCCATGCTATTTCAAATTGAGAATATCACTGAAAAAATGGCATATTCTTTATAGTCCACTGGGAAAGCCAATTCCAAACAGTCTCTTCCATGTTATAGGCCTTGAACAGATTTGTTTCAGCTTCCATTAAAATACGTTTCCCATAAATAGTGGACTTTTTTATTTTTTAGTTTCCTTGGATTACATTCAGGTGGTGGATAAATGACAAATGTTTAATTAAAATGATTTTAAATACTTTCTTTTCTCGTTAAGATTTATCTCAGGCACATTTTAAGAAAATAATAAGGATCCAGGTAACCGAGGCCCGAGACAAATCCTATGATTGCTGTCTCCTAGGAAGAGAAGGATGACCTTCAAGTGAGGTATTCAGGTCTGTGCACTGGTACTCAGGGTATGGCATAAGAGGGAGGGAAGAGGATGTGGGTATCTATTAAAAATTGGAAATCTAGACAAACACCCCTGAATAGCTCCCTTCTACTCTCATGTTGAGAAAGAATTTTGTCAGTATTAGTTACTGGACTTTCACTTCCCAGGAAAGTCTTACTGCAAATGAACAAAACAGTTGGTTGTAGTCTGATAGTAGCTAATCATATTTCTAATATTTTCCCTTTCTGTAGTAACTGATAGTTCTGGGATTCCTTACGAATGGCCCAGAAAAGATGTCATAAATGCAGCGATGACATTTTTGGAGTTCACCTATTTCCCATTTTACTCTACTAATGAAAATGTTATGGGAGAAAGTATCCCAGTGCAATTTTCAAATCATGGGATCAATCTACTAATTATGCAATTAAGACTGGATACTTAGGTTGATTACAATAGTTTGCTTCTAGTTTCTAACTTGTTATAAGGTATCGCATTGAATCACATTTCTTGCCAGGAATTCTGCAAAAAAAATTACAAAATTTTATGGAGTGCTTACTAAGTGCTACACTGCTTTGAAAAAGAAAGACCTGGGTGCAGTGTTATTGTTTTTTTGTTGTAGTTGTTAGCACTCTTGTGCAAAAATAAAGAAATATAAGTATCTCTATCTAAGAATCCTGTGAGGATTTGATGTGTATATCTATATATCTTCATTTATATTTTAATATGTAAATTATTATATATAAATTTGTATAAAAATTTAAAGTTTAATCTTGGTTGATATGTCTATCTCTGAATATGGACCTGCTTTCAAGGTACTAATGCAAATAAATTTCTAAACTTACCTAGAACATCCTAATATATGAAAGAGAAAATCATCTTCTGCACACTTTTTGATGTCAACTCCTGATAACTCCTGCCCAGGTTGTTCTGAACGTTTCACTTATAGCTTATTTTGCAGCTATACAAAAACTTTTCAGAATGAAACCATGTAATGGCTTATACAGATCAAAACTCTAGGTTTTCATATTTTTAATATACAATAATTATTCAGGTTGAAACTCAGTCTTCTTCACCAGATGTGTATTCACTTTCAGTTGATTTTCAGTCTCTCAGAATCCCTTTTCGGAGAACGATATGCCTGATGACTCTGAACTTAATTTATTGTAACTCTGTAATCTACTATAGTCTCATCATCTGCTTTCTTCTTTCTGAATCTCTGTGGCACATCCTTAACTGAGCATTCTCAGGCCCATAATCTCGTATGCACTTGGCACGTTTTTAGGTTACATTTCCACTGTAATTTTTGGGGGGCTCAGGGTAGGCCTCCTCAAAACATCCCACAATAGCATACTGATTATTTTGAATTAAAGTTACCTGAGAAGCAGCCAAATCAAATAGGGCATTTCCTCCTCCTCTCTCTGTTTCCGGGAAAGCAGGAAATAAATCTCCCATGTGAAAGAAACCCTCTGGGCCCTAGAAGAAACATCCTTATCACCAGTTGTAGGGAATTCAGGGCCAAGAAGCCCATATAAACAAACCTTGTTACTTTTCCTAATTTTCTACCTCAAGCTTAAAATCTGTTTAAACTCCTCACTAATTACTACTCCAAACCTAAGTTTCTTTGTCATGTCAATTCCTCACAAATTTATTGTTTCTTTGTGTAGAAAGATACAAAAGCAACCTGCTTTGCCCTTCTTGGAGTGCTTCATTTTTATGATTCTCCTGTATGCACATAATTAAGTTGGGTTTTTCTCCTGTTAATCTAGTCTTGTGTCAATTTTATTATTAGTCCAGCCATAAGAACACAAAAAGGGCAGAAGCGGGGAATTTCCCCCTTCTTGAAAATTTCTGTGAAGAAGTACTACAGAGTATAAAATATTGAAGAACATACAAAGTCAGGTACAACTTATTTGAGGGCTATGAAATTCTAAAATTATATGATTCAGTATTTTTATATTCTTTACTGTATTTTGCACTTCTAAATTAATGATTAGGAAAATAATTTTTGTTATATTTTTAAATCATAACAATCAAATATCAGAGTAATAAATGAACTATAAACTTAAATTTCTTGATAAATGTTGGCAAATTAATTATATTGTTGAATAGATACAATAGTTTGAATAGATACAATACTAACTCAGTATTTAAAACACTGATTTCCTGCTTCCTAGCCAAGTATTTTTTCTGCAACACCATCAAATTTACACCATAGAAGTAGCATATTGAATGATCAGTCCATTTGATAATAAATTTGATATTATGTATGCAAAATAAGTATCTTCATCTTCACATCATTTCTTTTCTTCAGTTAATTTCCGTGTGTGTGTGTGTGTGTGTGTGTGTGTGTGTGTGTGTGTGTCCAAATTATGAGAAGGAAGCAAAGATAGAGGACAGATGAACGTGGCATGAATTTGAAAATAATGACATTAAAGAAGGGAAGGAGCAAGGAAGAGGGAGAGAGAGTGCCTTCTCTTAATCATGAGATATATTAGAAGTATAATCCGTATGGAATATTAAAATAAACAAACAAATCAATCTATGTATCTACTTTCTTTTGAAAACAAATTTTCAGTGAAGTTTTGCTGAAACAGAGAAGACATTCCACTTTTGGACAACTTTGGCCTGTACTTGTGGAGTTCCATCCTGCTCATGATCTGTCCTCCCTGATCGCCACCCTACAAATTTCAGTTTTGCTTAGCCAGTCCCCACTGTCTTCTAAGCAAATTCCTTACAATAAATCTCTTTCTCTCTTTCTTCTTTCTATCTGTCACTTGTGGTGTGTGCATGCGAGCTTTCTGTTGATTTCTCTAGATAGATTCTACTTGTATTTGAAGTTTAAAAACAGCAAATTATTAATAATGTGTACTAAGTAATTTAAAATTATGTTAAATTTTAATTAGATATAACAAATTAAAATTCCCAAGATACTTTTCCTGCAGCTCACTTTAAGCATTAATATGAATGTATAATATGCTACTTGAACATTATATACATTATGGGGTAATGTTGAAACTTAGAACATTCAAAATTTCAATTTAAAATTTGCAAACATCTTGAAGACCTCCTATTGAGTCCATTGGTTCTGTTTCTCTGATGGCACCATGGTCAACACAGAGATGCAACTCTCAGCTCTCACGAGTGTGCCAGAATTCCGAGAACACCTCGCTGGTCATTTACTGGAGGAATTGGGGTATTGATCCACTCCAAGTCTAGAGCAGCATTGTGACTTCAACACATTTTGTTTTCTTCTTACAGATTTTATGTTTTCTTGTTTTTTAAAAAAGTGCCAAAAATCAAAATACCTGACAATTAGGAAAATTGAAAATAATATTTTTCCTCTTTGGAAAAAGAAAGCTAAATGAACAAAGACTTACATATGATTCCTGTTAAATTGAAACTGATAAATGGGCTGACTGGAGCTGTAATATACAGAAAGCAATAAAGTAAACCATGATTTGAATGAGAAATACAGAGGAGACAGAAGAGCTTTAATTCCAAATAGATGCAAAAATCGTGCTAAAGATATTGTCAATTCCTTGAATGTTGCTGGCCTTATTTTCTGTAAGAAGACATGAATTCACCAAGAATCAGAAGGTTGTGTAGTATTCCTCTTTGCAATCCCAATGTCTTGTGCACAGCTAGCTTATTCATTCATTTAAGATTAGTTTTTGTTGAGTACTATCATGTTTCAATTATTTTTCTAGACTCTGTGGTTGTAACAGCTAATAAGAAAAACAATATATCTGTCCTCAGAGAGGAAGCTGGGATTAAGGGTGCAGGGGACAGATGCGAACATATAAACATATATGTAATTAAAATAATTTCAGAGAGTAATAAGTACTTTGAAAAACTTAAAACTGGATATTGAGTAGAGGGCCTGGGGCAGGGGAGTAGAGCTTCTTTAATGAGGATTATTAGGACATTCTTTCCCATGAGTGATAGAAGATTCAATTGGAGGTGTATGCAATGGCCAGATCATTTAGAATCATATTGCGTGTAATAAAGAGTTTTGATTTGATTGTAACTGTGATTGAAAGCCATTGGAGGGTTTTAGATTCAAGAATAATAAAATAATATAATCTGTGGCTTAATATTATAATATGTTCAACATGGGTGCTGTGAGAAGAATAGTTTATGGTAGGAACAAGACAGAAAGCAGAGAGAATACACAAGTCAGTCAGTAGATATGTGTAGAACAAAATTAATGAGCAAATATCTCATACATATAAATATTTTTATATTTCCAAAGGACCAATTAGACATAGATATACTTCTCTCAGATGCCAAAATATCAATAATTTATTGTTTAATTGGCTTAAAGTGCTTATATAAATTCACTAAAAATTAAGATATATGAAATAATCTTTGTTAAATAAAAGCTTATGTAAGTTTGTTGGTTTGATTGAAATACGTGTCTTCAGAGTTATATCAGCATTGAATATGATGCGAACATGCAGCCTGGGTTTACTAATCAAATACAAATTTGTCAACAAAATAATAGCTTAAAATTATAGCTAATTTTGTCAAAGGTCTCATGAAGTTTTCATGGGTAATAAAAATGCAATTGTTGGGAACAAATGATTTAGATAAATAAAAATGGGTAAGAATTTTTGGGTACAATAATTTTGTCTTATGATCTATACACTTGAAAAACAATAGCTTCCAAATTCTTTCTGGTAACAGGAGTTTGCTAAATTAAGTTAAATGATAAAAATTTATTGAGTATCTAGTTCATTTGCACATAAGATAAAATATTAGAAATTGATTATTAAGCATAGATTTGTCTGCCTTTGTTTTCTTACCTCAGAGAAACTAAAAAATTCTCGGGTTTGTTGATAGACATGTTTTGTATGTGCCGAGGAATTTTCTATGAGAAAGCATATTTCTAGAAAGTATACAAGAGAGTATACAAGGAAAGTAAAATATTTTCAGTAAAGAAGGTACAAAGAATAGAGATTTTTAAAATTTTGTTAATAAAGATAAATTTGTCCTAAAGTAATAGGAACAAAAGAAGGAAAAAACTTGGGACAAATTCTGAATGTAAAAAGTAAGTTACAGAAAGTTTGTAAAAGTAAAACCCTGAGGAGTTTCATGCATGGTTAAGTTGGCTAAGATTAAAGTAAATCCAATTAAATAAATGAGTTTTAATGTCAAAAGTAAGCTAGTGCAAAATTAGAATTTTGTTTAATTTTCTTGAACTTTTGGTCTGCTCTTGATAAAGAAGTTATAAAAGGTTTTCCTTTACCTTTGAACAAGTCTACCTAAAAGAAAGGAAAAACTATGTTTTGTTAAAATAATTTCTATTGTCATTTTGATTATGTGGCTAACTAAGCATTTTTTTGTGTTTGACCAAGCATTTTAAAACTTTTTGATATTTTTGATGAACTTCTCTGCAAATTAAAGTCTTTCTTTTGACTTAAAAAAAGGAACTTTGAGAATTTCCAATTAGCGCTGGGACTACTCAAAGAAATTTGTTCTCTCTCTTCCTACAAAGAAGATATTAAACTAATTAGACTTATTTGGTATGCTAAATTACATGGGAAGCATTGTCAAATAAATAGCAACAAACTTTCTTAGGTGACATGTGTAAATGTTACTGATATCAATGTTTTAAAAATTATATAACATTCCTAAAATTCTGCTCTGTACTGGTTGTCAGCCATAATTCAAGTTATTATCTTGACGTGTTATATGGTCACAGAAATAGCCAAGTTTCCTTGCCTTTTGTAGATATTTGTTGTGTTACTCTGATGTTTTCACAGATGTGTTTCATCTTCAGAGAAATTCATGGAAAGGACTCTGACACAATCTAGAATACAGGTTTCTGATAAACTTTCAGATTATAAAACTGAACTGGGTAAGAAACTACAGAACTCTGACAGAGAAACTAATGACTTCATGAAACTGCTAACAGAAGATCACAATCAAGAGTTGATTACATGGGGCTGGATAAACTGGTGAGGAAATCTTTTTCTCTTCTCTGTCAAGCTAACTATGACTTTAAGCAATTTGGTAAGTTATACTTTTGTAAGCAGAATTGAAACTTTTTTCTTTTTCTCCCTACCTGATCCCTCCAGAATTTGGAAACTCTTAGTGGGTGAGTATCATTTTCATGGAAATATAGTTATTTGCATAATTGCAATAAGAATCTGTTCTCCTTATAACAGGACACAGTTGGAAATATTGGTTCTATTACCAAAGCTTTGACTGGAATGCCATATTTGAGAATAATATACATAGAGTCATATGATGAGACAGCTTTTGAGGAGTAAAGGTTGACTTTATGAAATAAAGCCATTTGAAAATATCAGCCTGGTACCTTGTTTACAGGGTTCCTAGCCACCTTACCAGGTGAGTAAACAATGTCTCTTCTCTGGCAGGCACCTGGAACCTCAGAATATTCTGGGGGCTTCAAGGAGAGAGGAATTCACCCAAATCTATAGGTATTGCAGGTGGAGTCTGATGGAAGGCCCTTGGCTTGGGTTTCCTGGCCTCAAGAGGCCTTTAAAGTTCAATCTGAGATTACTTATAAAAAGTTCCAGCAAGGGAGATTTAAAAGATCTTATATGATCAATTCCTATTGTTGCTGTACTTAAGTAAATAATTGGGTCAAGTTAACCAATTAGTCTTAATTTGTCTATCTTTGGTAAAAACGAGGGTGATTTTAGAGAGAAAAATTATGTTTCAGTAGGTACTATAATACCCACTTGTGGATATTAGATTCTACTTCTGTATATTGTCTTTTAGGTTTTTGTTTCCTATCTGTAAACTGGCTATTATCCTTCCTTGTTGACTTTGACCCCCAAGCCTGGAAGGACACTTGGATTATTAGAATTTCTCAGATGTCATCAAAGGCAAGTAATCTTTCTAGAGGTTGGATATACCATACAATGACTAGACTGGTTTTCAGGACTGTTATCTTGGGTTCCCCAAGAGATTAGATCTATTCTTCAAGGACTATTAAAATTGGATTGTCTATATACTATTTATACTTCTGGCCAGATATTTGATGATAAACTGTTCTTTTAGATGTTGTACTAAAGCTGTTGAATGAGGTACAAAAATTATAATAACATAAAATGCAAAATATAATCCAGTACCCAAGAGTATTTTCAATCTTGGGTTGAAAACTTTCATTCCTCAGTTTCCCCATCTTTGTCCCCTTGCAGCAGGATGGAGCCAGACTGATTGATGCCCCACTTCCTACAAGAATGAGGAAGAAAAAAGACAGTGGGGATTGAAGCCAGGTACCTGAGGGTTACCATAAATATTCAATAAGATTACCTTTGGACCTTGTTATAAAAAGAAGTTAATCTTGTATGTTTGTTATTTTCCTGTTTAAGCTGAGGAGTAACTCAAGGATTTATGAGCTCATTTTACAGAATAAAGAGAATGCCTTCAAGGATCACCAGGTAACCAGACCCCAGCTGCTGCTGATGCCCAGAAGTCAGACTGCCCATGGTCTTGTCAAGAATGAAAGATATACATGGATCAACCTTTCCTTCTCTGAAACTCCTCCTTCCACACCCCTTAGCTCTATAAAACTCCCTCTCTTGTCAAGGCAGATTTGGGTGAACCCATGCTCCCACCTTCTTGTCTTGGCAAATTAGAATAAACCTTTTCCCATCTCCAAGCACCATTGTCTCAGTGTTTGGCTTCCTGTGCATCAGCTATGTGAACTTGAGAATTAAGAAGTTCAGTAACAGTAGTAGAGAATTAAGTCTTATTTTGGGAAGTGTTTCTCACAATGTATATGTGTCAGGAATGGACTAATGTTCCTTAAGAACTCCTTCTACTCTTAAGCTTTTAAATATCATGGCCAATAATTTCATATACATGAGGGGATAAAATAACCAGATATTTGGAAAAGTAGTACCTATTATGTCCTGAACAATATTTTGTCCTACTCAGAATATTACAGTAATTCAAAATTAGAGAAGATCTGTATATTGAACAATGTCTTCTGGTATATAAAAAGAATTTTTTTTTGGAGTAGAACACCACAATAATTAACTTACTTTTAAGGGAGATGGCCATTCTAAATTCAACTGAATGGTACAAATTTCTTCTTCTAAAAGAAGCAAGATAATACTGTAAATGTATTTTCTTCTATGATTTGTGATCCTGTTAATATAAAGGAAAACATTGTGCTGTAAGGAAATATCTGATTTAATTTAAAAAACTACCACAGATAGCTCTTTTTGGCTTTTTCAGATTCCACATGAGTTAGATCATTATAGTATTTGTCTTTCTCTGTCTGACTTATTTTACTTAGCATAATGCCCTCAAGGTCCATCCATGTTGTCTCAAATGACATGATTTTCTTCTTTCTCATGATTGAATAATAATCCACTTATACACCACATCTACAGTTTCTTTACCCATTTGTCTGTTGATGGACACTTAGGTTGTTTCCATATCTTGACTACTGTGAATAATGCAGCAATGAGCATGGTAGTGCAAATATCTTTTTGAGATAGTGATTTCATTTCCTTTGGATATATACTTGGAAGGGGGATTGCTGGGACATATGATAAATCTATTTTTTTAATTTTTGGAGGAAACTCCATACGGTGTTCCATACTGGCTGTACTTTTTCATGTGCTACTAATGGCCAGTTGCATGTCTTTTTTGGAAAAATGTCTATTCAGTTCCTTTGTCCATTTTTTAATTGGATTCTTTTTCTGCTATTGAGTTGTATGTGTTCTTTTTATAATTTGGATATTAACTTCTCATCAGATATACAATTTGCAAATCTTTTCTTCTAATCCTTAGGTTACCTTTTCATTTTGCTGATTGTTTCTTTGGCTGTACAGAAAGTTTTTAGTTTGATTTATTCCTGATACCAAACCTCTTAATATCAAGTCCCTCTGCCTGATGTGCAGTAAGCCAATCACTGAGAGGTGTTTGGAAATGGAGAAATGTTTATTCAAATTGGCCAAAATGAGAAGGTGGGAGGGTATGTTCTCTCAACTACCTTAACAAGAGAAGAAAGCAGGGGGTTTTATAGAGCTAAGGAGCTTGGCAGAGCTTGGCGGGAGTTTTGGAGAAAGAAAGGGGAAATTTGTTTTGCTTTCACTTCAGGTAAGCCCTTGGGCAATCTGACTTCTGGGTGTCAGTGGCAGCCAGGGGCTGGTTATCTGGTGATCATAACTTCCTTGAAGGCATTCTGTTTCTTCTGTAAAACAAGTTCATAAATCCTTGTGACCCTTGAGTCTCCTCTCAGGTTAAACAAGAAAACAGCAAGTTGACAAGATTAACTTCTTTTTGTGTTGGGAACAGAGTCAAAATGTAATCTTATTGGATATTTACAGTAACCCTCAGGTACCCGGCTTCACTCCTCCCATTTATTAATTTTTGCTGTTGTTTCTTGTGCTTTTGGTATCATATCCAAAATATCATTGCTAAGACCAATGTCAAGGAGCTTTTCCTTATGTTTTCTTCTAGGAGTTTTACAGTTTCAAGTGGTATATTTAAGTCTTTAAACATTTTGACAAACTAACTTCTTTAAGTTTTATACCAGTGCTATCAGGGACACAATATTAAGCTCCTTTTATATCTGAGAAAAATGGAGCTTCAAAAAAGTTTAAGTAACTTGGCCAAGGTCACACAACTAGCAAGTGGCAGCCCTAGATTTGAAACCCAGGCAGTATTCAAGACGACCATCTTAACTGTTACTATACTGAGTAATAGAATGAGAAGAAAAGCCAAACCATGAAATACAAAGATTAAAGAACCATATCAGGATTTGTCTTGAAATTTTAGTGACTAAACATTTACAAAAACAAAGCAAAATAATTTTTCCAAATTTTAAAAAATCAGCTTTGCTGTTTTGCTATGTGTAGTATTTGTTGAAATGTAGACACTTCTACAACTTCAGTTTAAGCTAATGGAACATTAGAGTATTTAAGTATTTTAAATCAGTGTTCTACTAAGCTTGGGAAATTCCCAGTGTGCTCACTTGTTTGTAAGAATCATACAGATTTAGAATGTAAAAGAATGAGAGAACAGTGAGTAATGAGACAGATATAACCCAAAATGATGGCTTGAATGTGTTTCCACAATCCTAAACTGACTGTGTTTCACAGACTCTATTTTCTTTGTCTACTTTTTTCCTTTCTTTCCCATATTAATGCTGTTTCTTCAGCTTGTTTTGATATGTGCTCATGTTTCAGGGCTCTGTGGAAAGTTCTATTACAATGTTATTTAGTGTTGTTTGAAAAACATATCTATTTGTTGGTTTTATTAGAATGAAATGGTCATGTTTCTCAATTTATATCCATTGCCTTTTAAGGTTTTCCTTAGCAAATCTAATATATTCACTTTATATTGCGTTTTGCAATTTTTCAGTTCAAATGCACAGCCTTCTGTTACTTTCTTGGGAAAAATACCTCTCAAGGCTTGTAATATCTACAATTGAGACAGTGTCATCATTACTATAGTGATACAATAGGAATCAATGAAAATATCAGAACACTTAGAAAGTAATTTTAAGTATGTAATATCACTGAAAGGAGATCATGTGGAAATAGCCTAAAATATTAAACCAGTCTCTAGTATGGCATGGCTAATATTTTCTGCCCTACATCTTCTTGGATGAAACAAGTCACTTATCATATGTAATGACTCTAGAAATACTTCAGAACCATGAAAAACTCTAATAATACTGATTTTATATATCTATAAAGGGAAAATAGAAACAACTCTATACCTGAAAAATGAGTCTATTATAAATAATATATAATTCAATCTGGGAATTAGATCAAAAACATTAAAAGGCATGTAATATTTTAATTTTAAATGCAAAGGTGGATATGTTATTGGTGAAATCAGGTTGCCGAGTAAAAGCACTGCAAATTTAGAGCCCATTTCAACATTTCACTTTCAGTCTCTTACCAAGAAGCAGGACTGGTGTTTGCACCTGGAAGGCTTCATTGAACCTATTTCAACAGGGCCCCCTCTACTCTTTTCTCATAAAATATATATTCCTTAAACTCTCAAGAATTCATTAGAAGAATACTTTTTCTATCTCTCTTTCCAGAGATTATACAATGACAGACTCAATATTTTTTTCCTCCCAACAGAGCAGTCACTTGCCAGTGTTTGACCCTTGAAGAAGCTGTGCTAACCAAGATGTAAAGGATGAATTCCATTTTAATAAAAATGTGTGTGTACATGTCTGTTTTTTTAAGAAGAGCTATTCTATGAATTTGCATATGGTCTATAAAAACTCCATAAAGCACATTGGTATCTATCACAGAAAGGGTTCTATATGTGCTTAATTAAATTGACACGATCACAGTGCAATTAACATGAACATATATGACCAGTGCTTTAACCACTTAATTCATTTATTCACTCATTCATTATCCCATTTAACAAGTATTTATGAAGGGAATTCTATGTTCTGGTACAATATTGGACACTAGAGATGTGATGAAAGCAAAGATTGGCATGCGCTCTACCTCTAGGAGCTTATAAACGACAGGTCCATGCAGATACAGGTAATTTCTGCATCTTGTTATTATAATGCATTTTTTGGGGAGGGATATAAAGGAATAAGAGAGAAGCAATGCATATATGTTAAAACTATTTCTTCTATCACCAAGAAATCATTGCTCTTAACTATCCCCCATTTACTTCTTTTTACATTCAGATAATTCAATCACCATTTTTGCACTCAAGTCAATTTTCTTTTCATTTTTTTTTTGCTTGAGGACTATTGGCCTTGAGCTAACATCTGTGCCAATCTTCCTCTATTTCGTATGTGGGTCACAGCCACAGCATGGCTGACAAGTGGTGTAGGTCAGCGCCTGGGATCCGAACTCATGAACCCAGGCCATCGAAGTGGAGCACACAGAACTTTAACTGCTAGGGCACAGGACTGGCCCTCAAGTTACTTTTTTATACCCCCAAAATATAATCGCTATTTAATACTCATGATATAACTACTTTTATAGAAAATGCCTAAATATTTCTTTAAAACTTCCAGAAGTATTCAGCAAATATTTCTTGAGCACCTACTATATGCAGGGATAGGAGAAAGATGCCTGTGTCACTTTTCTCTTTCCCTCACTGGGCTTACAGAATTTTCCTTTACTGTGAATAAGAATAGAGCAGAGAGCAGTGTGGAGGGGGATGGCATGGAATGAACAAAGAGAGAGAGAGTAGATGGGATCAGAGTTGACTTATCTCATTTAGGGATAACTTTCACAGTATTTTGAGGGAAGGTAGATGAATAATTTTTTAAAACTGGAAGTACATTAGAAGGTTTAGTTTGGCCTGGATGGTGAAATATAAAGACAATGACTAAGTCATCAATATTTAAAAATCAGAATATTTAACTATTTAATGATCCATATTTCCAGGTTATTTTGAAAACTTGGAAGGTAGCTGGCACTAGACCCTACAGCCATAGGCATTTTCTCAGGTTATTACATGCCTCGCTCACCCTGCTTCATCCACTTAAATCACCTACTTAGTTTCTATTGGCTAGTGTTTCTGAAAATTCCAGACCAGAAAAACTCTCTAGGCTCTTGACTAAAAATGTCAATCTCCAGCTCATCCTCTGGAGAGTCTAGTTCAATAGATCTAGAATGGTACTGGGCTCTATTTTAACAAGCATTCCAAGTGACTCCTTGTAAACAAGGTAGTTGAGGAAATGTTGTAGGCTTTTCAGTTTGCAACCCCAAAATGATTATAAACATGATTAAGAATACATTAAGAGTCAGTGATCTCAACATAGTGTTAATTTATGGGAGTTTAATAAGTATGTAAGCAGAAATCAATAATCTCATATATTTTATCTTATGTGAGGAGATAGATATAAACATATAGATATACAGATATATATCTATGTGAAAATAACTATTGATGTGATCAATCTCAGTGCCCTAGATTGATGCGGCAGAGTGTTTTATGCATCATTATTGCATCTCCTGTGAGATATAGTTTGAATTTTTCTGAATTAGGTCAGTTTCAACCATGGCTGCACATGGCTCTTAAATTGGCTGAGGCAGGGCCCAAGCACTCTCTACAAAACAAAACAAGATAAAACAAAATTTCCTGAAAACTGGGCTGAGTCACTATCATAGGTATAGAGACTTGGTTTCATATCAATATTGATAAACATTTAATCAGGTATGTGCTGGTAAATGGTTAACAACCTGCTCTCTGGTGTAGGGTGAAGCCTTTGTGGCATTTGTCAATGTCCATGATGTAAATAGTCCCCCATGGCTAATTTCAAGCTAACAATATGGTGTAACCAAACAAGAAGCTGAATTTGGGAAGAGATGAGTCCAATCAGCCCTGATGGTGGTGCAAGGAATCCCAGCGTATCACACGATTTCATGATCACCTACTGTGTTAGGTCTTGAAAAAAAGAGGCTTTCTTTTAAATCTTTTATTATGTCACTGGAGTTTTATATCATATACACACAAAAATTCAAGTAAATATATCTGCCTTTGGTTTACAATGAGGCAGTAATGAGAAACACTATCATTCATTGAACATTTTCTCTCTTCTGAGCATTATGTTACTAGCTGATTATGTACAGACTTATGACATTTATACACACATACGTGATGTATAACTAACTGAACCCTTGTATGCGCTAGACATTATTCCTAGCACTTTACCACATCATTTCAATGATGTGAGCACTATTTTATCTCATTCAGAAAAGGAAAGCAAGGCCTAGAAAAAAATATACAACTTTTGTAGTGTCCCGAAACTGGTAAATGTGAATATAAATGCGAACCCGGGTAATCTGACTTTAGAGCCAATGACTCTAGCCATTAATCCCATTGCCCTATTGGTATAGACAATAAATAATATCAGAAGTCAGAAAAAGGAATAAATACCCAGGCATAGTAGTCAAAGGTGGATTCATTCTTAGGTGATCTATGAACTCTTGCTCTCTTCAGAGTTTATAATCAGTAATTAATGCTGCCGACATCAGTGCAAAATCAGGGTAAGCAATCATATTACAGTATCTGTCCCATGAAAATCTAGAAAAATACATTAATTGTGACAAAGCAAAGATATTAAGCCACTAGATTGATAAATTTGTATAAAAACTATAATTTGATATTTTGCATAAATTCACAAAATATAGTGACCATGGTCCCCTGAAAGCTTTATTATAAATAAAGTTATTTTTTTTCCAATTTAAAGTAGAAAATAATATTTCCATTGTTTTCAGATATGTAAAACAACTGTTCAATGCCAAATTATTGAGGCATTATCTTCAAAACCAAGTGCACCTTCCTCTATTTTCCTCAGGTATTTAGTATTGCAAGAATGAGTAGGGGAAGTCTTATTTTTCTCTCCCTAGTGTTAACCCCTCTCACTCTCTCTTTACTTTTTTTTTTCCTCCCTGTCTGGAGGCACAGAAATTTCTTTAAACTTTCAATTAAAAATATGTCTCTAGAGTCTAGACTTTAACAGGGTGTGAATGGATCAGTTTTCATGGATTTTTCCAGGAATATATTGTGCACTTTAAATATGCATACTAAATTGCCTCCCTGGATTATTTTCTGGTGGTTTTAGTCTCAGAACAGATCTAGAAAGAAAGACGATAATAGGATGAGAAGTAATAGGCAGGGTTGTTCTCCCCTACAAACCAAGCAACCACAGAATGAGTGCCCACTGCTGGCATTCTGGATTGACGCTGAGCTTGCATTTCCTGACCAGGGAGAGAGGATATTGGGGTGGGAACAGTGACTTCTCCTTCTCTGTAGACTGTACCCGATATTTTTCTAAAGAGTACATCTACATTATTTTATTTAATCTTCATAACTATAGTAAGGAACTATAATTATCTCTGTTTTAAAGATGAGAATGCTGAGGCTTTGGGGGTTTATGTAACCTGCCTAGTAACAAACTATGAGACACAAAGTTAAATTTAGAACTCAATTTTTGTCTAGCTTCAAGACCTGAACTCTAATTTACATATGTAAGTGATGGGCTTGTACCAATACTAAACACTAAGATAATAAAACAGACTTGGTGAGGAGAGTGCTTGTATGTCATTTTGGCTAATCACAATATGTAAGTAGTCTAGAAAGTCCCATAATAGTCAATTCTACCAACAACAGATTAAAAATTCTCTGGGGAAAATGTAAACTGCTTAGACATTACAGGTTATTTTTAAGTTTTTATGTAAGAATTACCTGCCTATTTTTCACTAGGCATGTATTTCATAAAATGTTGTCAGAGGAGAGAAATTTTAGAGCTCAAATCCTACTAAAAATCCCTAACTACGCAAAAGTCGACTTCAATTTGTACACCACCCTTTGCATATTATGATCAGAGGAAATATTCATGGGAGATAGAAATACACCATGATAATAAAGTTTTTTTTTTCTTTAGAAATCAGATTTATGACAGCTCTCATTGCTCATGACAGAAAAATCTAATTTCATAGCCAGTTTCAAAATCCTGCTATTTCAGCAAAGCTTGCAGAGATATGTGAATGAGTAGAGTCAGCCCTTATTGTGGAGCAACTATGAAATCTGTAATTTCAGTACCCTTCATACTGCAACTTACACTGCTAATGTTATATTTCTTGAAATGAATGGGGTTTCTGTGGCGTTAGGTCCCTTAAAACTGGTAAGATACTATAATTGATCTTACATATCTGCAGATAGAAGAGGTAGATATGAGCTGAATTATACTAACATTTTATTTAAGAAGCCTGGAAATTGAAATTACAACCTTTTATATTTTAAAATTGGGAGTTTGAAACTTTCTCTTAAATTTTTTCATTCTGAACATAGTAAAATGTTGCAGTAAATAGGGTTGTTTTCTTAAGATTACAAGGAACAATTGTCTTCAGATTCTTACAAAATAAGAATTCAACAATCAAGATCCTTATCATTTTGCTCTTCAATAACTTAAAAGCAAGGTGGGCAAATAATGCATCAGACTCTCGGTAACTGACAAGTTTGAATGGTCAGATTTCATTTTTGTTTACTGGCTTGAATGTAATGTTAAATTACATTCCTAATGGACATGGCTTAAAGATTTGTGACGTAGCAAAAATAATACAGTGCAAGAGTAGACAATATTCATTGGTTTATCAATGTTCAAACTAATAATTATTTAAATCACACAGCATAAAGTATACCTCTTCTATAAATATTTCTATTTTTAACAAAGTTGATATACAAATCTACTTCTTAAAACTCAGAACGTAAAAAGAAGTATTTATATTGTTAAATACTTATAAAATTTTGTTTTAAAGTGTTTTTTCCTACTGCTAAACATATTCTCTATTCTTTATTCAAGTTACCAGTAAATATGTAAGTAAATAGTAAGATCTATAATTACTGTAATCTTTAACTTTATCTTATGGGAGAGTTATCTCAAATGTGACTTAACTAAAATTATTTTCATTATAACACTAACAATTGTGTTTAGGTAAATGTTTCTATGACCTATATCTATGGGCTGCATACAGAAATTAAAGTTTAATATATGAAAGAAGAGTACATTATATGTCATATTGTTATTTCTACAAAGAGTCGCAGATGATTAAAACAGAGTGAATAACATCAATCAATCAATCTAGTCTGTGATCATTGGAGAGTAAGTGCCAATAATTACCTACATTTGTATTTTCTCACACCACCTTGACCAGTACTTTCCATACAGTGAAAGTTTCAACATGTGTTTGTTATGTATTTATTACTTATAGTATTTTTCTATCTTTGCAGAACTATGATCAAGTTAGTCTATTATTCTTTATACAGACCACTACACTCTATTAATTTGTAGTCTAATGCTATAAAATTTATTTTGTAGGTGCCACTGGAGCTTTTTATTCACTACCATTGAACAGCAGTTTCAGTAAATTAAACGCCTTTTGAGCATCCTGTATAGATATCATCACAGAATAGCTTACAGATCACAAAACAAATACACACACTCGCATACTTTGGAATCTCTGAGAAAGATGAAAGCTATGGGCTGTCTTGCCCCAAAAATGCAATGTTAAACATACACATTACTTCATGCTAACTTGGAAATGCATCTTGAAGCAAATGGCCTTCAAGGTGAAAGAAAACCAAAACAAAAGAACACTATTGTAGAACACTTCAAACTTGATAGAGTATCTGGGACCTAACTTGCTCTCCTAACATAAACAATTAGAAACTTGATGAAATATATGAAACAACTGTTTTTCAGATATTTGACAACAGGCATCCCTGTACTATGATCGTTGAGAGGGAGGAAACACAATGCAAGTGAGACTACAACTGCCTTGGCTTTCTGCCTAGAAAGGCACGATTGGCCTTTTCAGACCAAGACACAAGCAGGAGAAGCCCAAGCAGAGTGTGGCAGTCTTGTTGAATTGAGGAGACAGATACTGACGTTTGGGGAGGCCGAATCAGATGGAATTTTAGGACCAAAGTACTGAGGAAAAAGCTGTACACACAACACACTCCAGAAATCCACATGCCGTCCCTTGAGTATTTGGATGAATCCTAAGAGGCACACAAGTAGGATTTAACTCCACTAGGCCCGGAAAAAACAAATTTCTTGAGACCTGTGTATCTAAACAGTCTCCAAAGCTCATGCAAGTTAGACAGATGCTGAGTTTCAACCCCCAGAGTGGAGAGAACTTGTTGAATACTTGGGACATGCAGCAGAGATCCAAGGAAAGCCAAGCCTTGGTAATAAGGATAAACAAGCCCCAGAGAAGGACTGCCATAACTCATCCCTACAAAGTGTAAAAACAAGTTTTAAAGGATGCAGTAACTAAACTTCCCTCCAGAATAGTCAAGTACTGTGTAAAGGGAGAGAAAAAACTCCAGACCCATGTTAACACAGAATTCCAAATGTCCAAGGATACAACATGTGTCTAAAAAACATGGTAAAAAATGCTCAGCATTCATTAAAATAGTAACACATAGGTACAAGACGTTCAACAAAGCAAAGAAGAATAAAATTAAAAAACACACCAAGGCACATCATAATTACTGATTATTAAAAAACAGTAATAAACAGAAAATGTGAAAATGAGCCAGGAAAAATAAAAGACACATATGTATAGAGGAAAAAAATTACTACCTTTTTCCTCAGAAAACTATGCAAGGCATCTTGGAAGTGTCAAAAGAAAAAGAAATGTCAACCTAGAATTTTCTTAAAAACATCCTTCAAAAATAAAGGCTAAATAAGAAACTAGTTCAGACAAACAAAAGCTGAGAACATTTTTTTTTTTGCATCAGACCTTCACTATTAGAAATGCTAAAGGAAATTATTCAACTGAAAAATGTTACATGAAAAATTAGATCCACAAAAGGAATAAAGAGCACAGGAAAGAGAAAACTGTAACACAGAAACTTTGTTTCATTCATTTCTTATATTTCTTTAAAGTTAACTTAGTGCCTTGTTTTATATATATATATGTGTGTGTACATATATATATACACATAACAGAGTATTGTGAGATTTGTAACACAGGTACAAGCAAAATGTATCACAGCACACCACACATAAATGGGGGTAAAATAGAAAGATACTGTTGTAAGGATATTATATGACATATGTGTACTGTAAGCCATATATGTATAATATCACCAGATGGGAGAATGTGTCTAATTGAAGATGCATCTTTTAACACTAGGGCAACCAGTTAGAAAGTAAATCAAAGAGAGATAACTAAAAGAACAAATAGTGTAGATACAATGGAATACAAAATGTATTCAATTCAAAAGAAGGGTGGGGGAAGAAAGGAATAAACGGACAAATAGAAAACAAATAGCAAGATGGTAGATGTAAACCCAAAATATACTAATATATTCATTAATTATGTATGGACTAACAATTTCAGTTAAAAGACAATGTTTGTCAGACTAGATATACAGTCATGCACTGCACAGCAATGTTTCCAACAACAGACACATATACAATGGTGGTGCCACGAGATGAGTACCATATAGCCTAGGTGTGCAGTAGGCTATACCATCTAGATTTGTGTTAGTACACTCTGTGATGTTTACACAATAACAAAATCACCACAGGACACATTTCTCAGACCATATCCCCATCGTTAAGTGACACATGACCACAAGTGCAATGATTACAACTCAGCAATAAAAAGGAAAGGCTATAGGTATATGCAACACTGTGGATACATCTCAAAAGCATTATGCTATGTGATTTCACGTAGCATAATGGCTACATGTGGTACATATTCTAGGATACGTAGAATCACAAATGGCTACATATTCTAGGAGTCCACTTACATGGAATTCTAGAAAATACAAAACTATAGGGATGGAAGTTAGATCAGTGATTTCCAGGGACTGGAGGTGAAACAAGATGATTAACTACAAAGGAGCATTAGGGACTTTTTAAGGTGAAGGAAATGTTTGAAATCTTGATGATGTTGGTGATTACATGATTGTATAATTTAATAAAACTCAATGAACTACACACATAACAAGGGTGAAATTTATTATAGGTACATTATACTCCCATAAACCTAACTTTAAGAGAATGAAAAAAAATCAACATCCAAGTATAGGATCTCTACAAGAAATACAATTTAAATACAAAAATCATGATAGGTAAAAAGTAATAGTATAAAATTATATACCATGTAAAACTAAACATAAGACAGCTGCAGTGGCTATACTAATATCAGAAAGATCAAGAATAAATTGGTAAATTGTTTAATATAAGAGGTTCAAGTCATCAAGAAGGCATAGTGATCTTAAATGTGTGTGTATCCAATAACAGATCTTCAAAATACATGAAGCAAAAACTTCCAAAGCAGGAAGTATATATAAATATACACACAATTATGGGAGAAGATTTCAATACTCCTCTCTCAAAATTAATAGAAAAATAGACCAAAAAATGGTAAGAATATACAAGACTTGAACAACACTATCAGATAAATGGAGCTGGCTGACATTTATAAAACATTCCACACAACCAAGGGGTAATGGAGTTAGAGTAATTATACTCCCTTATCCATCAGCCTTGGGTCAAGAGCTACTCTGATATGTAAATTCTCAGACAATTTCAGCTTTTTGTGCTTGAAGGCAAAGAGGGTTCCAGTAACCTGGGAGGACGAGCCTTTATTACAGACATGCTGGTGCTGGCAATTGGAAGTGAAAGCACAACAGGAACTGGGTGGGCAAGAAGATAATACACAGGGTATATGGAAAGAGCACTGGAAACATCTGCTGACAGGCACTATTGGTCAAGTCAATAAGGGTAGTTTCAGAGACAGGATGAGGCAGAGCCTAGACCACCACTGGGAAAGATAGAAGAGCAGTTATGATGATAGGTAGATGGAAAGGGAATCAAGATTCTAGGTGAATAGATTAAGCTAGGGAAAACTTGAGCATATCTGTTACATATTAAGGAGAATGTGTAGAATGTTTAGAATGAGAGCTTGTGGATATAGGAGAGGGATTTTGACACTTCGGAAGATTGAAATCTAAAGCACACAGAAAAATGGAAGATAATATTGCTTAAATGCAAGAACAAAATCCAAAATATATGAGTGAAGTGGAACAGAATACTTTAGGCCAATAAGAGGAGTCCACAGGTTCCATGCGTGTTACAGTGATGCTTCCGTTGTCCCTGAAGCCAGCTGTATTGTTCTACATTAGTAGCTTTTCCACCCACCTTCTAAACCATAGGGTAAACCCTTCTACCAGGCACACCTTTTTGTTTTTTGTTTTTTTTGTGTGTGGGGAAGACCAGCCCTGAGCTAACATCTGTTGCCAATCCTCCCCTTTTTGCTGAGGAAGACTGGCCCTGGGCTAACATCCGTGCCCATCTTCCTCTACTTTATATGGGACGCCGCCACGGCATGGCTGACAGGCAGTGCGTCGGCGGGCGCCCGGGATCCGAACTCGCGAACCCCGGGCTGCCAAGCGCGGACTAAACCGCTGCACCACCGGGCCAGGCACACCTTTTTAAGACTGTCCTCTCAGGAGGGATTTTAAGATTAATACAAAAGCAATTCCCCTGAATAGAGTGATCATAGGCATAATCTTGGTTTTTGACTGGTAAGGACTGCTCATTTGTATAGGACACTTCATTCGATCATTCTCATTCTTTATGTCTGACTCTAAGCCCCCTTCAATTGTTTTGATTCCTTGTATTGTGACCATAATCTCCTTATCTATGTTTCACTTAAATCCTATTTCCTAGAGCTGTGTGCAGTCCATTCCTGTCCAGTTGGTTTGGATCTCCTAATGCCAAACTAAATCGGGTATTTGTACTTTAATCCTTGTCTTCCTCTTTCCTATGCTATGGAGCATCCCACGTGGGAAAATTACCTTCCCTAAAGATTTGCCCAATCCTCATCAGTGCCTCTCACCATGTATGAACTGCTGGGGCACTCTGAATAGAAAAACACTAGTTTCATTCTTGGAATACCCCACTCAGCAGTTATGCAGCACAATGTATCTTAGATATTTAAATTGTTACTACTAATTTTCAGTACATAAAAATGAGCATTGTGAATACTAAGAAAACTACAAAGTTAGGGAAAATAATTTATTGAAATCCAAGGCTGTCCACAAAGCGAAAAGGGGTATGAAGAAAATATATGAATTTATAATACCTTTCTTTCACTTCTAGGAATAAGAGTGAACAAAAGAGTTAGTGAAACACTTCTAATTACAAGTAACATTCAGCTGTAGGGAAAGAGTACCCAGAAGTGAGATTAATGGTACTGTGAGGATTCTAGACTGCTAAAATGGGTTAGTAACAAAATGCTTGAGGATATACTTTCTACTTTTTCTTTTAAAGTTTAAAAACAAATAGCAAAATACTAAGTATGGGTACTAAATAATTTAAAATTACTTAAAATTTTAATTAAATACAACAAAGTAAAATTCCAAGATATTTTTATTATAACTAAATATTAATGAATAATGTAATATTTGAAAATTACATATATTAGGGGTAATTTTGAAATGTATAAGCATGAGTCCATCTCTATATATCAAGTTTTCAATTTGAAACTTGAAAAAATGTTTGATTAGTGGAAGCTGTAAAAGAAAAAGGTACACAGGGGTGTCCTGAAACATAGAATCTAGGATTCCAAGAAAAGAGGGGAAACAGAAATCTAAAGAAAAATGTAACGTTTCAAGTGAGCTTTAACTATTTTAGAGAAATGTTTGCAGACTACATAGATCCAGTGTTTCCAATAGAGAGCTATTTCATAATATGTATCAAGTAGGAAAGAAAACACAGCTGACTCAAGAAGTAATTGAATCAAGAACACTTGTTTAAATAATGAATAAAGAACCAAAAAGGTTCTTAGGGTTCTTAGGGTCCACCACACAATCCCCTAAGAAGATTAGAATCTACAGAAAATCTAGCTCTGATGTTTGAGTTTAGTCAAATAAGACATTTAATTTAATTAATCCACTTACTGGGTGATACAGTACATGTTAGTGATTCAGTCCAGAATTTTCTTTTCTTCTAGAAAATAAATTTATATGTTGGTATCAACATCTCCCTATCTTAGGCATTTACTCTACCATTTCATCCAGGCACATCTATCAGCTTGGCTCTACACAAAACTTGAGCTATGATATTAATAGGAGCAGGTTTGGAAACCCAGTCAGTCTTAAGCTAAAAGTGTCCTGGAAATCATCTTTGCTGTGTGTCATAGATACCACAGTTCAGTTCAAGACGGGGCTAATATTGAGAGACCTCCACAAAATATATCTATTGGCTGTATTTTTCTTTTCTTAGAAATACAAAAATCCAAGATGATTTAGTATAGCGGGTGAATTGTGTCCCCCAAAAAGATATGTTGAAGTCCTAACATCTTATGGCTGTGGAAAAGATCTTATTTAGAAATAATGTCTTTGCAGATGTGATCAAGTTAAGATGAGGTCATACTGGATTAGGGTGGGCTCCAAATCCAATGACTGGTGTCCTCATAAGGAGAGGGAGACAAGAGACACAGGCATGAGGGAAGAGAGAGCTATTTGAAGACAGGTGGAAATTGGGGTGATGCAGCTACAAGCCAAGGAAAACCAGCGACTACCAGAAGACAGAATGAACCAAGGGAAGATCTTTCCAAGAAACTTTAGGGGGAGCATGGCCCTGCCGACACTTTGATTTTGAGCTTCTGGCCCTCAGAACTGTTGGAGAATAAATTTCTGTATTTTTAAGTCATCCAACTTGTGGTAATTTGTTATGGAAACCCTAGGAAACATACACTTGGGACAGATATCTTTCTATTTCTTTGTATTTTCACCAAAAAATTTGATTAGGTCAGAATTTTACTAGTCTTTACTGAGGGAGACAATATGTCATTTTCTTAGATACTTAGCATAGTAGGAAGGACAACGGCCCTGGAGTTTGACAGGGCTAAATTTGGTAAGTCTGAGTTCAAATGGCAACTTGGGCACTTTTTTGACCTTTGACACCATGAGGCCTCAGTTTCTCTATGTAAAAAATGGGATTAATAAAAGCTACTTCATAGGATTATTGTACTATCATTGTTTGTGGTAATACATGACACATAACTGGTTCTTATCTCTTACCCTGCTTTGCCTTTAATAAATTACCTTCTCCCTTAAAGCATACACTTATCTGGATAAGTGTACAGGAGTATATGGCAAGGTGGCAGAATTCAACATTGATTTACAGGGTAGAATAAATGGCCAAAGTCATTCCACCTTTATTTTCTTGTTCTCCAGCTCTGTGCCAACTAAATTTGGGGTTCAGTTGAAGACTTTTATTCCTATCTTTAATTATTGAAGGAAATAGAATCCCTTAATTACTTTAACAACTCATTCTCGTTTGGTCTTCCGATAGCCTTTGACAAAGGTACAAGAACAAATGTTCCTCTAAGTTCTAAAAAGAATATACAGATTAGATATGGCAGTGATTTTCACCTATGTATTTAAAATACACAACACGAAGTTTCCATTATCACGACAAAATTGTGAAAAGTCTCAAAAGTGACGGAGAATTTAAAAAAAAGCCTAAGAACAAAGCTCTATATGTATATTAATTTTAACTCAGGAATTATTTTTATAATTGTATAGGAATTACTTCTCTAACAGCAATTCTGGTAAATTTAGCTAATATAAGTAGCACAGACTACCTTTGTGTGTACGTGCCTGTGGACACAGTTATGCACGTTTTCTCCAAAAGGGATTGGAGAAATCCCTACTCGCGCTTTTCCCACATTAGTCTATCAGAGGCCAGATAAGTAGAGATTTAAGCAACCAAAATACACTATTATAAATGTTTCACAATTAGTTCATTATAAAAGCAGGAAGAAAAAAAATGGGAGGAAAGAATTTGAGAGCAATTAAAATAAAGTTAACCCACAGGGAAAAGGGTGTATCTATACTTTGAACTCTGCTTTTATAATATTCATGGAATATAAGTATAAAAGTGCAAATTAATTTTAATAAATTTCTCTAATACAGATCTTTATTAATACACCAATAATAATAAAGTATGTTGTATTTTTTTATATTTAGAAAAGAACACAACTCATAAGTACAAAACTCAATGAATGTTCGCATAGAAAACATATCTACGTAACCAGCAAGAATTTAATGAAATAGATTTTTCCAGTATCCTAAAATCCCCATTATACCATTTTCCTTTCACCACCTCTGTGGAAGGTTATTACCGCCCTGCCTTTTATCTATTTTTGAAGACAGGTATAAATGTAAATGGAATCTTACAGTGCATGCTCTCTGATGTCTGGCTTCTTTTGCTCGAATTTATGTGAGATTCATCCTGATTGTTGCGTTAGAAATAGTTTGTTCATTCTTAATAGTTTATAATATTCCATGTTTGAAAACAGCACTATCCCTTCAGTTGTTTCCGGTTTTCCAATTTTTGTCTGTTATGGATAGCACTACTATGAACATTCTTTTTATTGGTAAATATGCATAGGCTGTTTTATTAAGTAATGTCTTATGTGTTTGACTTTAACATAGCTATACCAGCTTTCCTTTGGGTAGTGTTTGCATAATATATCCTTTCAATACATTTACTTTCTGTGTTCTTATATTTAAGATATATCTCTCGTATGTAGTTTATAGTTGAGCTTTTGTAAGGCTGTCTAAAAATCTTAGTCTTTGGATTTGAATTTTTAGTCCATTTAAATTAATGCGATTACTTTCATATTCTGGTTTATACCTACTAGTTCACACTTTGTTTAAATAGTTTTCCTCTCTTTCTCCCTTCTTGGAATTATTCAACTTTTAAAATATATTTTCCATCTAGTAGCTCAATGATTTATACTCTTTTTTAGTATATATTAAAATTGTCTTAGAGTTTAAAAACATTCATCCTTGTTTTAGTACAGTATAATGCAAAATATTACTTTTATCCCTTTAATGCAAAGATAAGATCCTAAAAACCATTAAATCTATGTACGCTTTCTTACCCTGTGTTACTGTTGTCATTTTAACTTTAAATACATTTTTAACAAGAAAAAATTATTTATTTTGTACAGTGAATATTGATTTATATTTACCTACATATTTGCCTTTTTATAGCTCTTTCTTTTATGCCTGTGTTTCTGTCAGTCATACATTCCTTTAACCCTTTTTTAGTGTAGATATGTTGTCAACAAATGACTCTATACCGTATTTGTTTATTTGCAAACATTTTACATACATTATTGAAGGATATTTTAACTCAGCATCCAAATCTAGACTATTTTTTTCTTTTTAGCCTTGTATAAATTTTACTTACTTGTCTTTAAGCCTCCATTGTTTACATTAAAATATCAAGCTAATTGCTATAGCTCCGAAGGTAACAAGTCTATTTTCTCTGGCTGCTTTTAATGTGTTCTCTTTTGCTTTGAATTTCTTATTAACTTTCTTGAGAGAGAGTTCCCTCTTTCCTTTGTTAAGGAGATAGAGTGGGGACTGATCATCTTAATCCTATTCAAGAGTCTGAGGCTACTGAAGGCTGAGTTGTAGATTTAGCCATAATGTGTACATCTGGTTTGCCCTGGGGCAAAGCCCTCCTACTGTTTCAGCTGAGGACCTGGCATAATCACGGGCCTCTCACCAGTTAGGTTCTAAATTCTAATCCTTATTTTTGTGACCAAGGTAGAGCTCAGTTCTCCGCTCCTCTCTTCTTACAGGATCACCTGCCCCTCGAATCTCTTATGTATCTCTATTCCTGTGAACCAGCAAAAGCTAGACTCTTTGCTTCTTAATAGTTGCCATCTGATGGGTCATTTGTTGGGATCCTCAAACTTTTGCCCTTATTTTAGAACTGTCATGTGTCTTTTTAGGGAAAATGTAGCTGCCGAATACAATTCTCTTGTTCTGGATATCCCCCATCTCTTGGGTTGTGTTTCTTAGCTGTGTTTCTTCAACTGTTCCCTATGCTTTCAAATAATATATAACCATTTTATATTTTTATTTCACATTTTTTTCAACAAGCGTTTTGATCAGCCCAAAGCTTCTTCATCCTTTTCAGAAACAGGAGTCACATAGAGAGTTGATTTAAAGCCACACAAATTAGGGGGCCGCCCGGTGGCGCAGTGGTTTAGTCTGCGCTTGGCAACCCGGGATTCGCGAGTTCGGATACCGGGCGCCCGCCGATGCACTGCCTGTCAGCCATGCCGTGGCGGCGTCCCATATAAAGTGGAGGAAGATGGGCACGGATGTTAGCCCAGGGCCAGTCTTCCTCAGCAAAAGGGAGAGGATTAGCAACGGATGTTAGCTCAGGGCTGGTCTTCCTCACAAAAAATAAAAAATAAAAAAAAAAAAGCCACACAGATTGTTCAGGAGGGAGGTGAACAATGGCAATTTGTATAGTGGAGAGATGAATATACAGAAAAGTAGAGGTAGAGTAATTATTAAGGATACACAAAGAGCTATGCTTTTATATCTCTAGATCAACTGTTCTCAGCCTTTGCTGGATGTAAAACTGAGAATCTTGATGTCACATGATGTATCACAGGGCTCCTAAGAGGAAAGAGTGGGGTCCATAATGGACACAGTTACTAATCCAAAAGATGCTTCGCCTATGGTTTTATAACTCGTTTTGTAAACTTTTCAAATACTTTTAAAAAATATCTTGTACTTTTTATCATTTCATAATTGACTATTCCTGAAGGGATCTTTCTTTTTCCAGTATACGTTAGATTAATCGTTGTATTAGAAAGGGTAGGCTAGGCTGTAATAACAATTATGCCAACATAATACAAGTTCATTTTCTCGAACATTTAACTGTGAGTCAGGTTTTCCTCATTGGCAGGTGGCTCTCCTCTATGTCGTGATTCATTTACTGAGGCTTCTTTCTCCCTTAGAGTTTTATAATCATGTGGTTCTGGTCAGTTGGTGGAGAAAGAGAATGCAAAGACAATAAACTAATGCCTTAAAGCCCCATATTGACCCATATCACTTCCACTAATATCCCTGTAGCTAGAACTCAGTTCATATAGTCATACCTACCTACGAGACTAGAAAGTATGGTCTATGTCCCTGCTCAGGAAGAAGAAAAAATATGGTTTCTCGGTGAACAGCAAACACTCTGCAAACACTCTGAAGATAAATAGCTCAGAGAATGCTAAGTGAAGTTTGATACTCAACATTCTGAACAATGTATATTCAAGCGTATACTGAGTTCTGGAATAACTATGAGTTCAGAGGCAGCAGTGACTGAAGGGAGAACCCATACATGATATTTTATATTATTTGCTTCATATTCAATAGTATGCTTTATAAGTAGAAAGAGATGATATTCTGATTATAAAAGTAATATGTATTCATTTTAGAAACATGGATATTACACAGAGTAAAAATATTTTAAAAATTATCCTTCATTTCGCAATACGATACAGCCATTGCTAATATTCTTTTCTATTACCTTCCCATTTTTATGCACATCATATATACTGTTTATGTTTTGCAATGTTAGAATTCACAAGGTAAAAGATATTAGGCTGAATCATAAGGAAAGGTTGATATTCAGCATTTTAGATTTATAGAAATGGCAGGGTTTTTTTTTTGAGAAAGGTTGGCCCTGCACTAACATCTGTTGCCAATCTTCCTCTTTTCTTTTTTTTTCTCCCCAAAGCCTCCAGTACATAGCTGTATATCCTAGTTGTAGGTCCTTCTAGCTCTTCTATGTGGGACTATGCCTCAGCATGGCCTGATGAGTAGTGAGCAGGTCTGCACCCAGGATCCAAACTGGGGAACCCCGGGCCTCGAAGCAGACCGCGTGAACCCAACAACTGTGACACCAGGCCAGCCCCAAGAATGGCAATTTTATATGGTTTAAAGAATAAACAAAGAGTAAAATATGCTTTATCAGTCAGAAAATTAAACTATTGATGCTTGACTCTGTAATGTTGTATTTAAAATGTGGGGTAGAAATATTTAAGTTAGCCTTTGATAATTCATATTCTTTTACAAACAAGGTTTCTGAGATCATTCAATGTGTAAGTTTTCAATAATGTTGCTTGACGAAGGAATTAGTGAACACGCTTCTATAAATCTTGGATTAGTTAAAGTTCTTGGGAAAATATGTATTTATTGTTAAAATGCTTGAAAAACAAAAATCGGAGGGGAAGACCATTCAGAAATAAGTGATTTTTTAAAATATCAAAGCTATTTGGAATAAAAAGTAGCATTTTTACTGGGAAGTAGTGAATTAGCCTTTAAAAATAAATTACTATTTTACAGGTAATGATATTTTGATGTAATGAACACGTTGAAATGTCAAGTGTATGATAGATGAGCTAATGTCTATATCATTAAAATTATAGCTTAACCCAAAAGTTAATGATCTTTAAACTTGGCAAAAGTAGCTATTTCATTAAGTATCTAATGTTTTCCTAATTTTATGAGAACCATATAAGTTATATTCTCTTATGAGCCCAAACATACAGTGAATATGACCTTAAATAACATTAATATAGTAATTCATTTCAAGTTACAGGACTGGAATACCCAATTCGCTGAATTATTTCTATTTCATTTGACAAGAGTAATGATGCTTCAACCAGAAATACACTTCATTGAAATTTTATTGAGCCTGCTTCCCTTTCTTAAGTTTCTGTTTATTTAATTTATTGAAGTGAAAATTTCACATCTTAGTTGGTGATATCTGCAAAGTCTTTATTTCTATTTTCTCATTTCCTGTTCTGAAAAATTATACTTTTAAAATCATTCAACTGACAGCAATGAAATATAACACACACATCTGTCGAAACACGAAGTTCTGTGTTTTTATCAGAAGAATTTATAATATATATTTTAGGCTATAAAGCAAAAATACATTAGAATACACATTTGATGACTTGATAAACAAGGAAAGCATTGTCTATTTTTTAACTATGCAAATAAGTTTAAAATATATTTTTAGAGGTTTTAGAGACGTAATGAAGTCTAATCTTTAATTTAACAGTTGAAAATATTACGTACCTCAGTGTTTCAGGGACCTGACAGAGTTCTATTTCTTTGTTACTAGGTTTCCCTCTCCTTTCTTGGCTTCTCATTTCTGGAATTTTATTGACTTAGGTTTCTTTGTGTCTTCAGCATTCTGATGGGCATAGTCTTTAAAATTATTATTTTGTGACTCATCCAGTTTGTTCTTGTTGTTAGGTAGAGAATGACAGTCCCTGTCTTTCTACAAACTACCTGGAAATGGAAGCCTCGTTTGGATTGTATTTTTGTTTTCATCAAAAGGATTAATCTGCTACCAACTATCTTGTCATAGTCAGGAACAAAAGTCCTGGTTTATTTTTTCATAGAAAATATATAATCACACAATGAGAAAGTATAAACACTACAATAAGGCATGAATTGCAAAAGTTATTTTTTTTAATTCTGGAATTTCATGTTGTTATTGAGATGTTTGAAGCAAGCCTCATTCTTTGTCACCTTTGTAATGAACTTTTTAAAAACCTACACAAATTTCTTTACCTTTTAAGTCTCACAATTAAATTACAACTTGTTTTATATTATTTTCTATTAATTTCTCCTGTACAGTGGTGCTTTATAATCTGCAGGATTTTTTATTCTGTTATTATGTAATTAAATGCATTTTCCTTCCAATTTAAGCTTTGGATACATTTTCAATTCCATATGTTGATTCTATCTCTTTATGAGCGTCATTTATCACTATGTGAATAATCTTTGTCTTGCATAGAGTCTTGCCTAATTATTTTATTGTCCTTTTACTTTGATTTCACTGTATCTTAAGCTTTTCTTGCGTCTACACTTTACTTCTCAGTCCTCTGTTTGATTTATTACTAATCTAGGATTTTTTAATTGTGTAATGGTGTGTTTGTCCTAGATCCCTTACCTGAGCTCTCATAATCTTGCTTTAACATCTTATCTTTGACGCTATGGTAGATTAAATTATTGGCCCAAATTCTTTGTCCCTTTCTGTATTTGAGCCCTTTTTCTTATATAATTTTGCTGTATATCTCACAGATACACAGTGTACTCTAAACCCCCTCATATTTTTGGTCATATGACTTGATTTTTCAAATGGAATATCAGTAGATGTGATGCTAAGAAAGGGCTAGAGATTTGCCTGCCTAGAGATTTCAGCTTGTTCCTTTGTGATTTTCTATTTCTTGTGATAATTTAATCCAACAATTGATTCTCATTATTTGTTGTTTCTTCTTTTTGCTTTTATGTAGAATTTATCTTTTAATGGTGAGATATTTCTTTTTTCTCTTTCTTCCTCCATTTTGCCCAAAAAGGGAATCATGTCAAATATTACTTTGTTTGGGGTGACTTTCTTTGACACCGAGTGACTTTTCCACTATTGTGAGACCTGTTTATCTTCTCCATAGAACTACAGCTTCAAGGTTGAATAGTAGATGCTGTCTATACTTTTAGGTAGTCTGAGAGCATAGTTAGGATAGGAAAGCTCAGCTAAAGCAATGATCAGAGCTGCTTGGTGGACTTGGGTTGCATTCTTCAAGCTCTGTTTTTATTAAATGGACTGTGTAGGGTTTATTCAACCTAATAAGAAGTATTTTTTATTTTTATAGGGAAGTCCATTAGATTTTCCAGCCAGGGAATGTGTCAGCTTTGGCTGTTGCTTCTTGAATTTTAAATATCTTTTGTATATCAGCAGTCATTCCCACTCATAAACTCAAAAGAAGAGCATGGAATTAATATCTGCAGTTTTGGGTTCCTGATTTTATTGGAGGAGAGGGGCCTGTGAGAATGGGCATTTCAATCTCCCTTTTCCTCCTAAATTTCTACCTCCTTTTAAGATTCTCTCCTATTTTCTCATTTATTCTTCCATTGATTTATGTTGCTTAGATTTTCTTTATTACTAGGGATAGTTTGATTTTGTTGTCAGTTTTCCTTGCATTTATGATTACTTCAAGTGGCATTAGCTTAAAGAGATCCTAAACTAATTGGTGGAGAAATTTACTCTTTGGGTTTTTATTATTTTCATATTGAGCTGCCGTCTTATCCCTCAGTCTGCTCCTCTACAAATATAAATATATTCACACTAATTTTCAGGATTGTGCCACTTAAAGAATGTATTTCCATTTGGGGGAAGACATGGAGGCTGGCGGTGATGGGATTATGATCTGACCCAAGCAGCAGCTACCTTTCTTTGCTAGTTTTAGAAAATTATTGTATAAGATTGTGTCTGTTGTTTGTTTTCTGTTGTTGAAGATTTGCTAGGCTTTTATTTATATGTTTGCATTTAGTTACTATAAAACAATATGCTATTATTGGACTTTACTATCTTTACTATTTTACCTTGAAATTACACATATTACTTTTGGCTTTCAATTACTTTTGCAATTAAAGCTGGCATTTCAATCATATATTTAATCTCAACTTATTTTCCTTAAAAATGATTTATATATTCATTTACAAACATTTCTAATTATGACTCTAGTATTAAATTTGGAATATGAGTCTTTCGACTGCTGAGTTATTTGATACAGTCATTAGTGTGCATCTCAATTTTGATTAGTCTTTTATTCCACATGATGTTTCTTCTTCTGTTTCTTTTTACTTACTATGTTAATAGATATTCCTATCTTTATAAGGGTGCTTTGCTAAAGTCATTTTTCATAAATGACAAGTACTCTCTACATGCTTCAATTTCTTTCCTGGGGTGGCATGTCAAAATAGAGCTACACATATTTGTATTTCATTTTTATCACTCTAAGTTATGTGTCTTTTAAAATTCAAACTGTATTTCATTCTCTCTATGATTGCTTCTTTAATTTGTAATAGTATGCATTCTCTGCTGAATTCTAGTTAAAACAGGTGGTTAATTTTTCAGACTGAAGGTCTCAAATCTCCAGAACAGTGCATTAGAAAGCTTCAGAAGCATGGTTAATTGAATAATTGAACCAGCTCCACAATTGCTAAACCGCAGTATTTGCATTTGTTGAAAATTCTCACAAGTGCACATTAGATGAAAAATGCAGGCTCTGCATAGATACAAAAGAAATCCCCAGTCCCTAATGTACCTTTGATTCTCTATAGCAAGAACATAAGTGAATTTGAAAATAATCTTCTTAAATTAATTGATTTGTTAATAAACATATACTGCTATCTTCAGAACAATGGATAAACATGAATGATACATTGGGAATCACAATCACACCAAAACACAGTTCTTTAATCCCAAACACTTGAGACTTTTCTTACCTTAAAATATTAAAACTAATTTTATAGCAGATGTGAAGCCTATATGCCAAAATATACACATTCAAAAAATAAAACTTCTGGGGCTGGCCCAGCGGCGTAGTGGTTAAGTTTGTGTGCTCCGCTTTGGTGGCCTGGGTTCACGGGTTCGGATCCCGGGCACAGACCTACACCACTCATCAAGCCGCACTGTGGTGGCGACCCACATACAAAATAGAGGAAGATTGGCAACAGATGTTGGCTCAGGGCCAGTCTTCCTCACCACATCTCCTGCCAAAAAAAGTTTTAAAATAAAAATAAAACAACGCTAAATGGATGTAAAATATATAATAAAATTAACACTGACTACTCCATATCCTGCATTACAGAGATTTAATTTAGATTATTATGGGAGAAATAAGAAGTGTGATGCATTTTTAATATTTGATTTTAAAGTTAATTAATATTTTTATGTTTGTATTAATCTAAAATCACACGCCAATTGATCAACAAAATCTAACTGGAGATATGTAAAAAAGAACATTTTTGAAATGCTTCCAGAGTGCCATGGATAGAATAAAGCTTTAAATTTTCGAAAAGATAACATGACAAATACCTCCAGATATTTAATGGGACTACATTATACTTTTTTTTCTCCAAAAATATATAGGCTAACACAACAGTGAGGAAAATAAAGAATAGTTTATTTAAAAGATTGCATGTACTAGAGTTGATGGGCTATTTGATTAGTGCCAAAAAACCTTCTTAAACTTCACTTTAGTTCTTGTGGCTGGGACTAGGAAAACATTTCTCCTTAGTCAACTGACGTCCAGCTAGGTAAGTTATTAGACGTAACACCCTTATTTTTATATAATAAAAAAAGGCTTTAAAAAAAAAGGATATTTCATGGTTTACCAGGAAGACCACTCTGGGCCTTGGTGGGTCAAGGCTCTTATTTGCAAAAACACTATTCTGGGAGGAGAAACAATAAAAGATGATGTGACATGTAAACTGTAGGAGATGCTTAAAAACACATAATGGGCTCAGGGTGGTAAGAGGAAGACGTTGTTTCATGAGGTTATCTTTAACTCATTCCTCCCACTCCCCTTTGGCATCATCCATCCTCACAAGACGGACCTGACTCTGAGGTCTAGGGCCTATTAAGAAGCAGATATTGCATTTTGAGCAGTTGTTAGCTATTAGGAGGAAATGAAGTTAGTGGCAGATATACGGAAAGAGAAAAGAGAGAGCGTTTACATTTTTAATTGTTAACCTTGGAGGGAAGGGTGGTTTCTATCATCAACAGTCATCTTAGAGAGGTGTATGGAAGTCAGAAATTAACTGAATATACACAAGCCTGAAAATACAGATGTGGTAATACCTTGTTTTCTGATAATTTCTTTGCTCTTTTTTCCCCCTAGGTTTTACCATTCAGTGAAATGGAAAAAAAAAAAAAAGCAACTCCTTTAAACACACACACAGACAAATACTCACTCTGAAAGAGAGTTGATATAATTTGTAGAAGTGTTTAAAATGATTCCTCAATTATTCATTTACTGAAAATGCTCTATAGTAATTTCATTAGACTACATTGCTACTGTTTATCAACCCATTTGTTTCTGTAATGTTAGAAGACTTGTAAAGGTCAAAATATTAAATCGATTACTCCTATTATTATAGTTTAAAAGTGCCCTATCATTCTGCTTCAACAATGTTCCAGTTTTTCCTTAATATTTTTTCTTTACTATTTCCTTTTCATAAAGTCCAAGATCCCCTTAGACATTATCGAATGATTCTCACATTTATATGGTTATCTTATTCTTATTTCATCTGAATGCAAGAAAAAGAGGTTAGAGAAAGGTGAGTTTAACATTATTTTCCACCAGGTATTTATTGAGACTCCTCTCAATAGGTGCCACATTAAGATTGCCTTGTCAAAACAAATTATATATACTTCTTCTTTCCTATAACTCAAAATTTAGACGGAAGCTTGCTGTGTTAGCAGACAAATACAATACAATAATATTATTGCTATGTTAAAGACATTTACTAATAAGACCAAAGGGAGTTCAGAACTTGAGATAAAAGTCTCCCAAATTATTACAAAAAAAGGATCTGATGAATATTAATTTAGTAGCTTAAAATGATTAAATAGTTAGTAGTTTAGATGATTAATAGATGCTCTATAGCAAGTCTCCTCAGGCTAAACTTCTGGCTTACCAATCCACAAGCTGTAAGATATTAGACACATTACTTCTCCTCTTTAAGCATATTTCTCTGGCTGTGAATTCAGAGTGATTATGGAACCATATATTTGGTACTTTTATAAATATCAACTCTTCTTGCCACAATTCAAAACTGAACGCTAATACCACAGCATTATACTCCTCCAATAAAAATGCTTAGAAAGAGTTTAACAAATGTCATCTATAATTACTATTACAGCGTTGGACATTTTTTTCAAGGTGCATTTCTGCAATTTGTTTTTCACACTAAATTCTCCCTTGTACTAGAATCTCCACAATGGCAGATGCAACAGTCTCTTTATATTGGCAACACAAGGATCTAGCACAGTGCCTGGAACTTAGTAGGTATTATGTAAATATTTGCTGAATGATATTTGATATCAAAGAGATAACTTTGTGCATTATTAAACTACTGCATCTGTCATATTCTGGGTTTTCCCTAGTTAAAGTTGGGGAGGGAGATACACTGCTTTGAGTGTGAGAGCAAAAAAACCCACAAATGTCCTTCCCCCTCTGTTTCTGAATAAATAGTCTGTGAAAAATTATCATGGTATAAAAATAATAGAACTAAAAGGCTTGCTGGTGAAAGAAAAGATCAGCATTATCACTTTGGGGTGTGATTAAATTGGGTCTGCCTCTCCTTTCTGAATCAGAATAAATTTTTATTTTTTAAAAACTTTTGCTGAATGAAACAAATAGTGAGGCAGCAAGAGAATGAGATTAGTCAAATTTTTACTCTTCTTCCTTCCATTTGGTCTTGAGTCTTTTGTTTGAGGTGGGAAACTTTGATCTCACAACAGTCCAGAATTTCAGATCTGGAACCATTTCCTCAGTGATGAGGGCAAAGAAGAGGTCTTGTTGTCAATTGCTATGAGGTGACCTCAGACAATGCTGTCAGGGGCTGGGGTTGGAGGCTGGGTCAGGGGTTGATCTCTCACATGTTTTACTGTTTCGTTCAGGTTGGAAATTAAAGGTGCAGGATGACATCCAACCACACTCATACATACCCACATCATTATTTACATTTTTCAGATGCTTCTATGTAGGTTTTTCCTTAACTTGCTATTAACAGGGAAGTTAGTAAAACTTTCGAAGATAAATTTGAAACAGCTATTTTTGACATGACATAATAGTTACATAAAAATAAACTCTTAATTTCAGACCTTCAGATGCTGACCATTCCTGCTACCCACAAGAGAAAGGCAAACTTTCCTTCAGTTGGAGCTCAGAGACCTCAGCCTACTGGGCCTAAAAACAATAGCAACAACTAGGTAGCCCTATTTGCTTCCCAGGAGAACATATTAGAACACGGCAGTATTGAGAATACCAGATACCATGCAGATTCAGTGCCCAAGCATATTCCACAACACACTGGACAATCTAAAATCGAAAAACAAATGTAGATTTAAATTACCTGACTTCTGCTGCAAAGATCAAATATTCCTTCATTGTCTTATTCAAAAAATATTGACTTAGCTGTTACTATTGCTACACACTATGTTAGTTTGGCGATAAATGATAAATAACAAAAAAGCATGGTCCTGATATCATGGACCTAATATTATGTTTTAGAGTCGACAGACAAGTCAGTAATTAGACTATGGTATACTACATGCTGAGGCAGAGAGACGAGAGTATGCTGGGGTAACACGTAGAGGTTATGGCTTATAAAAAGGAAGTGACAAAATTAAAACTCATATGTAATGGGACAGACCTGAGAGAAAATGTGATGCTTTTAGAGATCTGAAGAACATTTAGTATGATCCCTTTGTAGCAAAGATAATAATTAGAGGTAAACTGGAAACATAAAAAGGGTAGAGAAAACCTTGCAAACTATCATTAGGATCTGTAGCTTTTACCTTAAGCACAGGGGGGAGTCATTTCAAAGGTTTTATGGAGCAGAGTGACATGGTTACATTTGCATTTACAAAGATCATACTGAGCTCAGTGTGAAGTGTGGATTAGAGGGAAGCAAAACTGTTGAGAGTGGGACTACTTAGAAAGTTGTTGAGTTAACCTAAGGAACTAAATGAGTGTCCTATGTTTTCAGAAAAATATATGGGAGATGAATAAGTGAATAAATGGGGCTTTGTAATTTATTGATTTGGTTGTAACAGAAAGAGCTGGTGTGAATAATAGTAAAAGAAATATGGTATTCAACCAAAGGATCACATTTTAAAAGGGAAATTGCATTCATTTCTGTAATCATGATTCATGGAGTTTATAAAATATACAACTGCACATGGTAAAAAGTTGCTAGATTTGTGGGGTTGAACATCAGCATTGATATTATAACTGTTTGATTTGAAATCATCAGAATATAGATGATTATTGAAGCCACCGTGATAATAAATGACTGCACCCAGGAAACGTAAGGTGAAAATAGACCTTGGAAAGAACTCTGAAGATCAAAATTTAACAAATGTTTAGCAAGTGGAGCCTATAAAAGAGCATTGAAAAAGAAACCAAAAAAGTGGGTTCATAGCCAGAATTACAGAATAAGTTACGTCAGTAAAAAAAAAGTTTTGAAGAAGAAATGGTAGAGTATTAGATGCTAGATAGATCAATCAGTAGTACTGAGAAAAGTTTATTGGGTATAATAATCAAGAGGGCACTGATGCTCTTAAATCATTTGAGTTAAGTAATATAAATCAGATTCTAATAGTGTAAAGGATGAGTGAGAGATGAAGACTTAGAGATAGCAAGTCTGCCAGCAGTGATGACTGTTAGAAGAGGAGTTAGTCAATGCAGTAGTTGTGAACAACAGGATGTTTAAAGAAGATTTCTTTAAGGCGAGAGAGTGTTGAGTGTGTTTAAATGATCACAAGAGGGATTTTCTAGGGAGGGAAGGAGAAATACTACACAGGAGGGACAGTGAGGTTCCAGAGAAGGTTCTGTTATAATGGGTGAGATAGAAACCACAGGCAGAGGGAGTTGCTTTGAATAGGTTCAGGAGCCTCTCTTCTACCATAACCAAAAGGCAGAAGAAAGTAATAAATAGAATTGCAGATATGTCTGGAGACTGAAAATAAAACTGAGTAAGGTCACATCCAATAATTGTGTTTTTCTGTAAAATTAGAGGAAAGGTAGTCTCATGAAATTTGTTTGCTTGCATCTAGATTTCAACCTGTTTTTTTCTGAATATAAACATAATTTATTGGACACTCTAGGTTATAGTTCTTTTTGTTTCTCCATTTAGCCTTTATCTCTATATACATGAGAGAGCAAGGAAAATAAAGAACTATTAGGCCAACATAAAGGCAAATGAAGTCTAGTTTAGGGCTCTCTGAGGGGTGGACTGCCGTATTATAAACAAAGCTGCAAAATTCTGTGCCCCCTTTTCCTTATTTGTAAAGTGTGTTGCTGGAAGGGATGTTCTATATATGGTTTTATATAACAGAACATATGTTTTGGCTTAAACTTATTTTTAATCTTAGAAGTCTAATTGATCATAATTGTCAACAAAAACATACACACTTCAGCAGCTCTGGCAGTCATCCCCACAGCCTGGAGTCCTATTTAGTCACTAATTTCCATGTGAAGGATTCTAATATACAGGCATTAACATCTATCATCTGTTGGGCTTTCATTGCATACTTAATGTTAAACAAAATTTAGAAAAAGACAAAGCTTTGCCTCAGGTTTAATGATATGAGATGTTATTGAAAACACCACAAAAATAACAGTGAATGCAGTGAGGATCAGGTCATTTTTCTTATGTTAATTGTGAGACAATGGAGCAGCAAGCTCAGAGAAGGGCTCCAGAGCTCTCACTAAAGCCACAGCACGTGAGACACAATTCACGGAGAACAATTTCTTTGGTTGTACATTAAGCAATGCAGACAGATATCAATATATATGTTCCTGCAATTGAGAGGGAAAAGAAGACTCTCAATTAAAGATCAAGATTTACATAGTGTAGTGCAAAATGAATTTATCTCAACTCATCCTTAAAGGAAAGGATACTTTTTCATTGATTTAATATCTTAAAAATTGGGAAAGACTGCACAGTGTGAATTCAGAAGAAAAAAGAATGGAGAATAGGATACAGGAAGATACCTTGTTATTTTATTACTCCTTTCATGTCAGAGTCAGAAAGCTAGGGAGTTATTGTTTCAAAATGTGTTTTCTAGTTGTATTATACTAGGAAATACCATAGCTTGTCACAAAGTTATAGCCCTAGATTAGTAAGCATTCCGTGACAGCTGGATGACAAATCCTCTTGGTAATGGGATTCTCACTTGATATTTCTATTCAAATAATACTGAGGATCACTTCTAAATATTTGTTTCAGAGAATATGTTTTGAAGAGAAAAATATGAAACAAGTAAATCAGCAAAGACAGCCTAAACTTTAGTAGCTTTATTAATTTGTACTTGTTTTACATAATTTGAGATGGTCTAGTGCACTTCAGTACTAGTAGACAGGTGCATTTCCTCCAGTGCATTAATCATGGCCATATAGACACACTGTTTCAGTTAATTTAGAAATGATTATCACAATGTAAATGTAGGTCTGAATGGAGATAGGAAGAAAGAGCAGGTTAACTTGAAAGAAGCTAGGGAAGAAATACCAACAACCTCACAGTACGTGTCCTGGCTCCTGCCTGCTCACACCTGCACAGACATCTATCAGCACATCCATTGCCTTGTCAGCCTAGGATCCCCTCCTGAGGCAACCTCTCCCCAGGCTGTCCCAAATAATGTCCTTGGAATCACTCTATTTCAGTTGGTTTAGGGAGAAGGAAAGGCATTCTCCTAACTTACTGAGGATGGGGAGACAAGAAAAATTCTGTGTTTCTTCTCCTCATTATGTTGATAAGTTATCCTAAGAATTTCTTCTCACTCTTGTGCTTGTATAGACTAAGGTCCTCTGTGTGGCTGGTAGGGGGAGGGCACTGTTGGAGCAACAGCTGGGGCTTGCACAGGCATTTCAAATGCTTCCTCAACAATCCCCAAAGAAGTGATTCTTTACAGCTTCTTTTTCCTCAGTTCCAGCATCTACTGAGAAACAACTAAATGACAAGAAGCGTCCTCAAAATATTACGTTTTACATAAAAAGTACTCATCCACAAAAATCAAATGTTACAAATTCCATATTAAAGATAAGAAACATAAAAATTCAAATTCCTATTATATGCAATTATAGATTCTTGGTAGAACACGCAGTATACCATTCATATTCTAGAGAGTATTTCATTTTATCAATGAAAGTGTTTAGAAATCACTTTATAGTTCACTACATTTATAATTCTTTTACAAAAATAATAATCAAATAATGCTCACCAGGCTTTTGTTAAGTTCTGCAAGCAACGATTTTTTTTTCCTTTCTGTCTCCATTCTCTGCCTATGTTACATATATGTAACTTATGTTCTCAATTAAATTTTAAACACTGTTTTGTATTTATTACTGTATTTTTTTCTCAATTAGTAAAGTGAACTGTAAGTACTGGACGCTACATTTTTTTAAAGAAACAGTATAAATTAAAACCAGCTTTCATTTTCCCAATAGATAATATTTTTAAACATTTACTAGAAAGCTACTTACCTATTTTCAATTGTATTCTTAATATTTGACAGTAAAATGGATGATCATGTTAAACAAATACACTTTTGGCAGAAAAAATATGTTGAAAAATAAATACAAGGACTATGATGTTTGCTTTCCTAAATTAGTCACAGAAAACAGAGCCAATTCACAATATGATATGCAGTTAAACACATAGACGCATACTTGCAATTTTTAAAATAATGTTTTACATTTAATCCTGAAATTAAAACAAAGTGCGGATAGATATGTTCCCATTGCTGTTCTTGATTTTGTGAATTTGTTTCCTTTGAGAAGCTCTCTCCCAGCAGTCGGTAATGGACTCCCTTTGAGGAATGCTCTCAATAGGTTGCCTAGGGAAGTGCTTACTTTTATTGAATAATATGTCAGTGCCAGATATCTCTCATGAGAAACAATTTCTCTAGGAAATGTGCTAATTTGTGTGGCTTTTAGATCAATCAGTTTGGAAAATGGTCAGGAGGCATTTCAGCTCTTTTTCTTTGCTTTTGTTAAAAGTAATATGGGCACTGTCACAATTTCACTGGAAACTCTAGATGAATCAGACAGTTGCAAAAGTTTCTGAAAATATACCTAAATCCCATAGGAGAAACACTGGAAACTTGTAAAATATTCAGAAAAATATAAAATAATAAACTAATATTTTAAATGATTTAACTAATACTAAAAGGGGAGTAACTATAACTAATATGTAGGTTTTGGAAATAAAGCACTTAAAGAATCCAGAAATCATACTTGCCACGCATTTACCCTCAACTATATATTCCCCGACAGAGTCAGAAACAAATAACTTGCCACATCTGCCTGGAAAGAGAGTGACAGGACAGGAGATTTTAGGCACACTTAATAGAACACCAGAAATTCACCTTAAGTGAAACTATAGAAAATATGCATTCAATGAAATAAGACCAGTACCAGAATAAAAGATTAATACAACTAATAATAAATTATTAATAATGCATAGAATATTGAGAATATCATTGATATACACATATTTAATTTACATTTTTGCCAAAGTTAATAAATGGAAGAGAAGAAAGAAAGGGAAAAATTGCAATAATACAAAAGATTATGATTTAAGAAAATTAATTTATAGGTAATTGAAAGATTTAATTAATAGCTAGGCAATCAATCAAGGAATTGAGTAGAAGAACAGATAATAAATCAAAAACTCCCATTTTGCATAAGAGTAAAATGTAAATGTCAAAATAAAAGACTAAATGTGCTCAAACATTAAATATGCTAGAAATAATATATAATTTATCATAGTAGGAAACTAAAATATATTTCTCACTTCTAATATTTTGAAATACTTAAGGAAAAGAGAGATCATGATTGAACGGGAATCTCTCAGGGAATTAAAGTAGACTTTCCCCCTTTTTTCTTTTTGTAAAATTCAATTGATAAAAATAGTAACTCAAGAAACATATAATAAAATGTAAAAGACAAAATGCCCCAGACGATTAAGGAGATGATTTTATTCAGGCTATTGCAATAAGAATAATGATCATTCATAAAAAATATCTCAAAGAAAAGGAAGGATGCCTGGGGTTTCATAGAGGCAGGTAAACAAGGGAGCCATATTTGATGGTTAATTTATGTGTCAATGTGACTAGGCTATGGTCCCCAGTTGTTTGGTCTAACACTAGTCTAGATGTTGTGAAGGTAATTTTTAGACATGATTTACATTTAAATTAGTACACTTTGAGTAAAGCAGATACTCTTCACATTGTGAGTGGGCCTTATCCAATTAGTTGAAGAAAGACCTTAAGAAAAAAGATTGAGATACCCTGAGGAAGAAGAAATTCTGTCTCCAGATTGCCTTCCAACTTGAGCTGCAATGCCAACAATTTCCTGGGTCTCCAGTCTGCCAGCCTGCTTTTCAGATTTCAGACTTGCCAGTCTGCACAACTACGTGAGCCAATTCCATAAAATAAATCTCTTTTTCTAAAGATGTGTATATATATATATACACATATATACATATATATACACACATATATATACACACATATATATATATATACACATATATATACATACACACACACACACACACACACACACACACATCCTATTGGTTTCTTTCTCTGAAGAACCTTCAGTTGTCCCACTGGGCTCTGAACCACGAGTCATTATTTCTTTTCCTTGAAGGGTAACACATGTTTGCAGCTAAGTACTTCTATCAGCCCATTTCCTGCCTGTAGAATTTTGAATGTCTAACAGCCTTCCTTTATTTTGTCCTGTCATGATCCTTTGCATTCAGGGCTACCAGAGTTTCCTCTAGTAAAAACTTCTCAAAACCTTGTTGGTCTCCTATGCAATTCACAGGTGTCTAAGGCATCAGATAAAAGGCTCTTCCCGAGATCTTTCCTGGATAATCCCATCTCTATTCCTGTTTTTTTTCTGAGATGGTTAATTGAATCCATGAGTCACAAACATATTCTTTCAGGTCTTCTGCCCATATTTTAATCAGATTGTTTGTTTTTTGGCTATCAAGTTTATGAGTTGTTTATATATTTTGGATATTAACCCTTTATCAGATAGAGGCTTGCAAATATTTTTTCCCACTCAGTAGTTGCCTTTTCACTTTGTTGATTGCTTCCTTTGCTGTGCAGAAACTTTTCAGTTTGACATAGCCCCACTTGTTTATTTTTGCTTTTGTTGCCTGTGCTTTAGGTGTCATACCCCAAAAATAATTGCCAAGATTGATGTCAAGGATCTTTTTTCTAAGTTTTCTTCTAGGAATTTTATGGTTTCAGGTCTTACAGTTAAGTCTTTAATCCATTTTGAGTTATTTTTTGTGGGCGCTATAATATGGGGGGGGCAATTTTATTCTTCTGCATTTGGCTATCCAGTTTTCCCCAGCATCACTTATTGAAAAGACTATCCTTTCCACATCAAGTATTCTTGATTCTCTTGTTAAATATTAGTTGATCATATATTCATTGGTTCATTAGTGGGCTCTTGATTCTGTTCCATTGGTCTATGTGTCTGTTTTTGGCTAGTGCCATACTGTTTTGATTACTGTAGCTTTGTAATATATTTTGAAATCAAAGATATTTTTCTCTATGTTTTCCTTTAGGAGTTTTATGGTTTCAGGTCATAAAATAGAACTACCACATGATTCAGCAACCCCAATATTGGATATATACCCTAAGGAGATGAAATCACTAACTTGAGTAGATATCTTTGCCTCCATATTCATTATTTGCCTCATTATTCACAATAGCCAAAGAGGTAAATAACCTAAGTGTTAATGGGTAAAGAAAATGGAATATATATATGTATACACAATAGAATATTAATCATCCCTAAAAAAAGAAGAATATCCTGCCATTTGCAACAACATGGATGAATCTTGAGGGCATTACGCTAAGTGAAATGTTAGAGAAAGAAAAATACTATATGATCTCATTTATGTGTGGAATCTAAAAAAAAGTAAAACTCATAGAAATGGAGAGTAGATTGGTAGTTGCCAGGGGCTGGAGTGTGGGGGAAATGGGGAAACATTGCTGAAAAAATAGAAACTTCCAGTTGTAAGATAAATAAATTCTGGGGATTTAATATTCAGCATGGTGACTATAGTTAACTGTATCTTATACTTGAAAGTTGCTAAGAGAGTGGATCTTAATAGTTCTCACCACAAACACAAAAAATTATAGTTATATGAAGTGACAAATGTATTAATTAACCTTATTGTACTAATTATTTTGCAACATATATACATATCATATCACCACACTCTACATCTCAAACCTGCACAATGTTACATATCTATTATACCTCAATAAAACTGGGGATAAAAAAGAAAAAGGAAAAGCACAGTAGTGCATATAAAATATTATATCCTAAACATAAGGTAACTATAATATCTGAGACAAATTTATTTTCAAATACACGATTCTATAGTTGTTAAAAAACTAACAAATAACATTAAGTCACTTTAGAATTTTAAATGAAAAGAATTTTTTAAAAAGGTAGTGCTCTCATTTTTCATTATCCAAATAATCTCCTTTGCAGAATAAGATTGAAATATGGAAAATTAGTTTGCTAGTTCCTGAGGATATATGGGTGATGATCATTACCAAAAAGATTAAAGATAGGTATACTACATGCCAAGGTATCTCAATGCTAGAATTTTTCTTCTTAAGTAGACTGATATTTAAACAAAAGCTCTGCTGTAGATTTGAATGAATTGAGAGCATGCCTTTTATTTAATATGGCATGACATACAAAGTGAACTATGTTATAATTATCCCCATTAAACACGTAAGTAATTAAAAGAGTATAAGATCAACACATGGAACTTATGCAGAGCAAAGCATAGATAGATTAGCTAAGAGAAATTATGAGAAAAAATGTCTTTTTTTTGTTCCCCTTGGAGGAAATGCTTTAACTCAACACACTGTTGCCAAAAGTTCAACTCTAAGCATAGTTGACAAATCACTGAGTAGAAATGGGATAATGACGGCAGACCCTGAGAAAAGGATTGAAGTGCAAGTGTGCATGACGGAGATGCATGGAAAGCCAGCAGAGAAGTAGACGGAAATATTACAAAGATGGGACTGCCGCCAACAAAAGATGCACTGTTAAGCCAGCTGCCATTGATTGGGACTTCAAGTGAGCTCCCTCAGCAGGTTCTGTTGTAGGAAGATCTGAATAATGCCTCTCTATGGCCACCAGGGGCAACAAGCATCAGAATCAGGAATTCCAACAAATCACATGCAAGAGACAGAAGAATAATTCCATACCTTGCCTTCTTATTGTAAAACTTCAGAACCCAGGGGACAAAGAGAAGATCTTATAATAAATTAGTATAATCTACTATGGGTCTATGCTCTAGGGAAGAGGCATAGACAGACCTGTTCATCCAATCTCTAGATAATAGTATATAACACAATTTACCGAACTGCTAAGTCCATTATAAAACTGAATTGATCTGAAACTGGCCTTTTTTCTTTCATTTTTTATTATCTTTTTGTAAATAAATGCAATTACCATGAACCGCCCCCCCATAATTATTGTTGAAACAATCTAAGTTTCCACAGACAGATGAATGGATAAACAAAATGTCATATATACAGACAAGGAAATATCATTCAGCCTTAAAAAGGTAGGAAATTCTGACACATGTTATAACATAGGTGAACCTTGAGGACATTACATTAAGTGGAATAAGTCAGTCACAAAGGGACAAATACTGTATGATTTCACTTATATGAGGTTCCTAGAGTAGTCACATTCATAGAGATAGAAAGCAGAATGGTGGTTGCCAGGACCTAGAGAAAGGGGAGGATGAGGAGTTACTATTTAATGGGTATAAAGTTTCAGTTTCACAAGATGAAAAGAGATCTTGAGATGGATACTGTTGGTGGTTACACAACAATATGAATGTATTTAATGCTACTGAACTGTATACTTAAAAATGGTCAAAATTGTAAATTTTATGCTATATATATTTCATCATGGTTAAATAAAATGATTATAGCCATTAAAATAAAAGCAACATCATTCTTGTTGAAATAAAATACATTAAAATAATAATTCAATTTGGTTCCACACAAATTTACATTTTTCACACTCTTAAACATTTTTTAGAAGTAATGATAGATTATTCAATCAGTAAACCAGTGTGAATTTAGGAAGAACATACACAAGAAAAAAAATCGATGTGTATATTGTACTTAACACTGAAAAATCAGAGAAGACAACTTTTTTATCAAACCAAAATTAGTCAGTTGCCCTGTTTGCAAAGAATTACGTCAATTATGTGAAATTAAACTCTTAAGATGTTTCTGAGTTAGTTCCCATACTAACACTTCTTTTCTTTTTTCACATTGAAAGTATTTGAGTTTCAATTTCCATAATTTCTGGAACTGTTAGGAATATTCAATTTATACAAGCACTTATTTATCTCTAAGACAAACACAATAGATTTTCTTGAAAAGATTTTATTATCTAATTTGATAATACCATCCAGAATTAGGAAAATATTATACACTTACACAGTCACGAGTGAAGACCTTTGTGATCTGCAGACATTTAAATAAACAAAAAACACCAAAAGAAGGGTTATAGCTTCAATTCTGAAATTACAGCCATGGGTCAAGCATAAATACAGAAATTTCCAGTCTATACAATCACTTCCGAAAAGGCATGGAATTCTTCATTGACTTGACATCAAAATAGGCAAAATAGACAAATATAAAAGACTAACAAGCCATGTACTCTGTCATCTTTCACTCAACAGAGGCAAAATCTCAGTAACCCGTTAATCCATTAAGAGAGACCACCAAAGGATGAGACCATAAAACCAAAAGAAAAAGACAGCAGAAATCATGTGACTATTCAAAAAGGATCAAGATCAATTCCTTATCCTGCTACCAAAGGGCATAAGTACTATTCTGTTGTGAGAAGAAATGAAGTATTGACACATGGTACATCATAGATGTACCTTGAAAACATTAAGAAAACATCACGAAAGAAGCCTCTCACAAAAGACCACATACTATTTGGTTATGTTTATGTAAAATGCCCAGAAAAAGGAAACCTATAGAGACAGAAAGTAGATTAGTGGTTACCTAGGGGATAGGGGGAAATGGAGAGCGACTACTAATACCTATAAGGGACGGATAATATAAATGTTCTAAAATTAGATTGTGATGTTTGCACAGTCTTTATCTACTAAATATATGGAGCGCAGACTTTAATTTTTATTTATAAATTTCTTCCAGCTTTATTGAAGTTTATTTGACAGGTAAAAATTATATATATTTATGGTATACAATATGATGTTTTGATATATGTATACATTGCATACAATTAAGCTACTTAATATATCCATCACATCACAAGTTATCTTGTTGTTGTGGAGAGAACATTTGAAATCTACTCTCTTAGCAAATATCAAGTATATAATACAGTATTAGTAACTATAGTCACCATGCTGTACATTAAATAGGATACTTTACACAGGTGAATTTCATAGTCTGTGAGTATATTTCAGTAAAAATCTTAATAATATTGCACACAAACCATATTCCCTATTCTAATGCCCTGCTTCAGTTGTTTTTTTTCTTTAATCCTTTCATCAAATTTTATTTATTTTGTTTGATATCCATCTCCCACTAGTAGAATAAGCTCCATGTGGGTAGGAGTTTGCATGTATATATTATTCATTGCTTTAGCTTTATCCCCTATGTATAGAAACATGTCTGGCATATTGCAATGTAAAATAAATGTATTAAAGGTGTAAATTAGAGTTAAAAATTAGAAAAATTAAAATGAACAATAAAAAAACACCAACTACCACCTAAAAGAAGAAAACCTAAGAAAGAGTGAAAGGCTGAGTAAAATACACCAGTAAAACCAAGAGTAGAAAAATCCTGTGTTAAAATGACTGCAAATAAAAGTATCTAAAACAAAAGGAGGCATTATATAATAATAATAATAAACAAAACATATAATGTAACAATATTTACTACAATTACTCTAAATAGGATATTCCAAAAATTAAAATTAAAAGAAAAAGTTTTCAGAGGAAGTTGTCAAGATGCCAGCATAGGCAGACTCTGAACCCATCTCCTCCCATGGACACAAAGAATTTACAACCACTCTTGGAACAATTACCCCAAGAGAGAACTGAAAATGGGATATAAAGAATTCCTACAAGGAATGGTGCTGACTGAGGTGGAAGAGGCAGAAATTCCTTTCTGGAGAAGAAAAAAGCCACCTTCTAGCCAGGATAAGCCACCTTCTAGTCAGGATACTTCACAGCCAGGAACAATCCTAAGATACACAGCCTTCTCTAGAGGAGTGGGGGACCTGAGCTGGGGAGCATTACCACAATAAGCAGCTTTTGGACTCAGCACAACTGAGAAGAGTGTCATAATACCTGGCTTTGCTGGCTATTAACTACAATGAGGAATGCCCCCCAAAAAGCTATTGGACATAAGGGGAAAAAAAGCCTCCTCTTAAAGGTCCACACACAAATACACCCATTTTGGAAAGCAACCTAAGATCACCAGAAAGAAAGGTGCACAGTCCTTTGGTGAAGAGAGATTCACCTGATAGGCTCTGGGTGCATCTTGGTGAGAGGTGAGACCTCTCCAAGGACTGAGCATTGGCACCAGCCATTATTGTGACCTAGTACAGGCGTGCTGACACAGACGCTGGCAGACACCATTGGAGTTCTTCCCCTGGCCTGTTAGCATAGAAGTCTGCCCCACACACTAGAGCATTGATTTAAACCAGCTCAGCCAGGGCAGGCAGATCACCCTAGAGACTGGCCCTACCCAACAGCAAGCCCTTGGGCAACTTGTGGGTCTGCATAGGAGGGGTGCCTGGGACCTCTGCAACCAGGAAAGTGGGTCTGCCTCTGTGGGTCAGGGTATGTGAGAGGGGCAGGCCTGCATTGGTGGAATGTGTGGTGCCTCTGCAGTGTGGTGACTGAGTCTACTTCAGTGGGTCAGGGCACATGCACAGGGTGGGATTGTGTTGATAGGGTGTGTGGAACTGTGGGCAGTGGGGTCTATCAGCTGCAGCAGACTTGTGCTTCTCAAACAGCCACATAGGGGATGGGCCCCACCTTCCAAAGCCTGAAACAACTGGGTGCTCCCATGCCTGGACTGGCCCACTCAGCTGCAATCCTGAGAGAGCTGACAACAGCCTTGCAGGTCAGAGGCTTACAGCAATTGTAAGCCCCTCTGAGCCTAGCAACCAGCCACAGTGGGGGCTTACTCACTTAACAGAAAAACTGCAATGGGAATGTGCTATTAGACCTTGTAGCCAACTCTGCTGGGGCTCCCCACACCTGAGAATGTGACTGAAAGAACCATAGCAGCCACATGCAGCTGAGCATTACAACCAGTGAGCCAGGGGGACAGCGTAGCCTCCTCAGGCACCTGCAGCAAGAGCAACTCTGCCACAACAGATACACACATAGAGCACACAGAGGGGACACTCCTGGAACATTTGGAACTGGTGACGAGAAGGAAATGCACTGCTGGGCTTCATAAGACATCTCTTACATGAGGCTACCTCTCCAAGATCAGGAGACGTAGCTGACCTACCTAATACACAGACATAAGCACAGAGAAAGAAGCCAAATGAGGAGACAAAGGAATACATTCCAAGTAAGGGAATAGGACAAAACCCCAGGAAAAGAACAAAACTAAACAGAAATAAACAATCTACCTGAGAAAGAGTTCAAAGAAAGAGTCATAAGGATGCTCACTGATCTTGGGAGAAGAATGAATGAATTCAGTGAGAACATCAACAAAGAATTGGAAAACATAAAAAAGAACCAATCAGAAATGAAGAATACAATACTGGAAATGAAAAATTCACTAGAGGGAATCAAAGCAGAGTAGATGATACAGAAGGGTGGATCAGTGAGCTAGAGAAAAGACTAGAGGAAATCACCCAAGCTGAACAGAGAAAAAAAAAAGTGAATTAAAAAGAATGAGGACAGTCTAAGGGACCTCTGGGACAACATCAAGTGCACTAACATCCATGTTATACGTCTCCCAGAAGGAGAAGAGAGAGACACAGGGGCAGAGAATGTATTTGAAGAAATAATCACTGAAAACTTTCCTAACTTAAGGAAGGAAACAGACATCCAGGTACAGGAAGCACAGGGAGCACCAAACAAGATAAACTCAAAGAGGCCCACACCAGGACACATGATAATTAAAATGCCCAGAATTAAAGATAAAGAGAGAATCCTAAAAGCTGCAAGAGAAAGACAAGTTACATACAAAGGAAACCCCATAAGGCTATCAGCTGACTTCTCAACAGAAATCTTACAGACTAGAAGGGAGTGGCATGATATATTTAAAGTGCTGAAAGGAAAACATGTAGCCAAGAATACTCTACCCAGCAAGGTTATCATCCAGCATGATAGGAGAGATAAAGATTTGCCCAGACAAGCAAAAACTAAAGGAGTTTATCACCAAGAAACCTGCTTGAGGAGAAATGCTAAAGGAATAGAGAAGTGGAAAAGAGAGGACCACAAGTAGGAATAGGAAAACTATAACAAAAAAAAAAAAAGAAAAGAAAGCAATAAAATCACTGGTAAAGGCAAATATACAATAAAGGTAGCAGATCAACCACCTATGAAACTAATAAGAAGGTCAAAAGACAAAAGTACAAAAATTATCTATTTCCATGATAAAAGGGTAATGGATACACACCCACAAAAAGAGAGGTTAGATATGATATCAAAAATGTAAAATGTGGGAGGAGGGGAGTAAAAGAGTAGAGCTCTTAGAAAGAGGTCAAACCAAATAGACCATCAACTTAATATAGATTGCTATATATGAAGATTATTACGTATGAACCTCATGGTAATCACAAACCAGAAACCTATAATAAATACACAAAAAATTAAGAGAAAGGAACCCAAACATAATACTAGAGAAAGCCATCAAATCACAAAATAAGAAAGCAAGAAAAGAACAAAGAAACAGAGTAGAACAGAAAGATTGGTAACAGATGTTAGCTCAGGGTGAATCTTCCTTAACCAAAAAATAAAACAATAAATAAATAAATTAGCACCCTCAAAATGAAAAACTTAGGTATACATCTAACAAAATATGTACAAGATCTATATGATGAAAACTACAAAACTCTGATGGATGAATCAAAGAAGACTAGGTAAACAGAGATATATTCTATGTTTATGGATAGGAAGACTCAATATTGTCAAGATGTCAGTTCTTCCCAACTTGATCTACAGATTCAATGCAATTTCAATTGAAATCCCAGCAAGTTATGTTGTAGCTATTATCCAAATGATTCTAAAGTTCATATGGAGAGGAGAAAGACCCAGAATAGCCAACACAATATTGAAGGAGAAGGACAAAGTTGGAGGGTTGGTACTACCTGGCTCAAAACTAAGTATATAGCTGCAGTAATCAAGAAATCAAGATTTCTGTGATGTTGGCAAAAGAATAGACATCAATAGAATGGGTCAATAGAACAGAACGGGGTGCTCAGAAATAGACCCATATAAATACAGTCAACTTATATTTGATAAAGGAGCAAAGGCAATATAATGGAGCAAAAATAGTTTCTTCAATAGATGGCGCTGGAACATCTGGAAACCCACATGTCAAATAATGAATCTGCACATAGACTTTAGGCCTTTCACAAAAGTAAATTCAAAATGGATCTTGGACCTAAATAAAAAAGACAAAACTATAAAATTCCTAGAATATAATATAGGAGAAAATCTGTATGATCTTGGATTTATCAATGACTTTTTAGATACAATAACAAAGGCACAATCCGTGAAAGAAATAATTGATAAGCTGGACTCCATTAAAATTAAAAATTTCTGCTTCGGGTAAGACAATGTCAAGAGAATGAGAAGACAAGCCACAGACTGGGAGAAAATATCAGACACATCTGATAAAGGACAGTTATCTAAAATATACAAAGTACTCTTAAAAATTCAACAATAAGAAAACAACCTGATTAAAAAATGAGCCAAAGACCTTATAGTCACCTCACTAAAGAAGATATACACAAGACGGCAAATAAGCATATGAAAAGATATGCCTAATCACATGTCATCAGAAAATACAAATTAAATCATCAATGAGATACCACCACACACCTATTAAAATGGCCAAAATCTGTAACACTGACCACACCAAATTCTGGTGAGGATGTAGAGCAACATGAACTCTCATGTATTGCTAGTGGGAATGCAAATGGTACAGTCTCTTAGGAAGACAGTTTGGCAGTTTCTTAGAAAATGAACATAGTCTTACCATACAAGCCAGCAATTGCACAACTTAGTATTTACACAAAGGAGTCAAAAACTTAATCCACACAAAAATCTACACACAGATATTTATAGTAGCTTTATTCATAATTACCAAAACTTGGAAGCGATGAAGATGTCCTTCAGTAGGTGGATGGATAAATAAACTGTGGTATGTCCAGACAATGAAATATGATTAAGATTTTAAAAAGAAATGAGCTATCAAGTCATGAAAAAACATAGGGGAAACTTAAATGTATATTGCCAAGTGAAAGAAGCCAATCTGAAAAGGCAACCTGTTGTATGATTCCAGGTTTGCAAGGTATGCATTCTGGAGAAGAGAAAACCATGGAGACAGTAAAAAGATCAGTGGTTGCCAGTGAATGGGGGGACAGAGGAAGGGAGGAAGAGGCAGATCACACAGGATTTTTAGAACAGTGAAAATATTCTGCACCATACCATAATGATAGGTACATATCATATATTTTCCCAAACCCATACAATATACATCGAGTGAACTTGTAATGTAAACTATTGACTTCAGGTGATTATGATGTGTCAGTGTAGTTCATCAATTTAAGCAAATGTACTATTGGTGGGGGATGTTGATAATGGGGGAGCATGTGGGAGTGCAGAGGTATATGGGAAATCTCTGTACCTTCACCTCCATTTTGCTGTGAACCTAAAACTGCTCTCAAAAATAAAGTCAATTTAAAAACCCCACAAAACCCAAAATAGATACATGTGTCATTACATACAAACACAGAGTCCGATTATTAGTCAATATCAATCAGATAAAACAACAATATAATATTTACTTAAAATCGACTGAGATAAGATTTACACGTTATGAAGTTGAATAAACTAAAATAACACAGAATACTCTTCTTAAAAACATTATTCTCAATATATGTCATCTTTGTAGCCTTAGTAGGGACTTCAAAAATAATAAAAAGTCCTATTATTTAATACTAATTCTTTGCTAGGCACAGAAGTATATATTTTACCCATGTCCTTTAATCATTATAGCAAGTGACAGAATACCGTTTTCCATATTTTATAGTAACTTATGCAAGCCTCAGAGCTAGCCAGAGGCAGAGACAGAGGAGCACCTGGTCTCAACAACTCCAAATCCCACACTATTCACCACCACTGTCTTGTTCGGCAGCATCAAAAGATTTCATCTGAATTCAGTGCAATAAAATAACAATTAATGCACAAAGGAAATTTGAAAATAGTCTACTGTATGTGAGCTAGCTCACCAGAAATTAGAGAATGCAGTATATTCAAAACCTTAAAATCCAAATGACTGAAGCATTACTGAAAAGAATATATACTGACATTAATGCCTTCTTTAATAAGAAAGGAAAAGATATTTTGTTGTACTGAAAATACATTTTAACAGTATAGAAAAAAATAAAAGATCAAAAGTTAAAAAGAATATGGTAAATTATAAAATGGAAAATTATAAAACTGGAAAATAAAAATAAAAAGTAAAATTTGATCATTACAAATGGCTTATTTATTTGGTAAATTCTCACAGATTTCAGAAAGAAAAACACAAAATAGTAATTTAAAAGGAGAATTGATAAAGTACATGCAATACTGGCAATATTTATATTCTATTATTTGGAAATATATTTGCTCTTTATGAAAAAAATAACAGTGATTTAATACATAATCTAGAGTTCTTGAACAGGAGAGGGGCCCATTTCCACGTGAAAAAACATGAAATAAAATTTTAAAAACCATATAAGACTGTTTTGTCTTTTCACAAAATTTCTATAAGATTATTATTTAAATAACCTGCACAAATTCACATTTTTAGATAATTTCCACATATATAACCTGAGAGCAATTGATCAGAGGGGACAAACATCAATTTAAATTTAGCTATTACACAGCTAAATAGATGGTGTACATTACATAAAAGATGCTAACATATGTTTGAAATTGGTTAATTCTATTTTGTATCACTAGGGTTCGGGGTGGAAATCAGAAAGTTTCAATATTCAGGACTACATCGTTGTTGGCGAAGATGTGTTAGATGTGTGCACTAAAGAAAGAGTCTATCTTCCTGGTCTTCACCACACGATAAACCATCAATACAACTTTCATGGGAATAGTTAAACGAAGGCAGTACAGGGGCTGCTACGGTGTGAGTGGGTAAAATCCTTTGCAGGTCTTGGTGACTTGTAGAAGCATCAGTTCTGTGTTAGTTCTTAGGTTTAATGACAAAAGAGACCCTGGTGACACAATTTGTAAGAAGGGGAAATAGCAAATGAAGTGCAGGTTAATTTAATCCAAACTTTAAACAGAATGGAGGACCTTCGAGATCAGCAGTACAAAGCTGATTATGTCAAAAAATAAAGCATGAAGTTGAATAGATGAAGGCTTTGTCCTCATCCTTTGATGTTTGTCTCAGAACAGCAAGTTGTTATGCTGAAGAAGGTGATAATTGCATCTAATAATTATTAGAGACTAACTTCTGCACTAATATTTATGAAAGAAAAGATGAAGTTTTGAAGAATCAGGGATTCTTTAGTTAAAAACCAATGTCACGTACTCACTGAGCTGGATGAACTCCAAAGATCTTTCTAACAAACATCCTCCAAATCACAGAATCAAAGAATTCTGGAATGAGAAGAGAGCACACGGTGATCGAGACTAAGCTGGTTGTTTTTCATGTAATAATAATGAGGCTACAAGATGTGGCTTAAGTTTGCTTTTGTCACAGGTCCATGAATTACTAGCAATATAAGTAAACGTGTGTCAGAGAATGGTAATGAGAGATTACAGTGAGAATTGATGGTTCTTGCTGTACCCATATATTCCAGGTAACACTAAAGCCCTATACAATCCCCATCCCCAAATCTTGTCACATTGAAAGTATATATTCAAACAACTTCAGCTATTGTGGGTGATTTTGATTAAATCACTACTCATCAAGGATCAAGATTTATAACTCTTCTTTTCAAGTAAATCAAATAATGTGCTAAGAGACTTTGGGGTTTAAACATTGGTATTATTTTATGGCAAGATATAACAGAGAAGCACAGTACTCTGAGCTGGAAGAGACTGAGTTGGAAGATATTGGTCTAGTCTTGGGATATGTGACTATCGCAAAATAGCTTCTGTGCTACTTTGAGAGATTGCACATCCCCTATTTCAATATTCCCTAGCACTTTGATCTCTTTCAATATTAAGAAGAGTAAAACTTTGTAATAGTGAATATTCATATATAATCTAGTATTTTATTTTTGTATCTTACTGTTTTAGTTATCTACTGGTGCATAACAAACCACTATGGAAGTTGTAGTTTGAAACAGCAAAGCTCTTATTATCGCTCATGGTTTTAGGTATTGGCTGGGCTTAGCTAAGTCAGTCTGCTATTTTGCTTGGATTCTCTTAACTGGTTGCAGTCAGATGGCTTCTGGGGCTTAAGTCATTCGGAGGCTGGTGTACGATGCTCCAATGTTTGTGCCTCAATCTCTCTTCTCTCTCCATGTAGTCAAAGGGACTCTCTCTCTCTCCATATGAGTTTTATGTATTGTGTCTCCTGCAGTGTAGCCAGATTTCTTATATGGCTGATCAGGTATACCCAAACTGAGAATCCCAGTAAGCAGAAGTTGACAACTCTCATAAAGACTAGTTTGGAATGGAATCATCATCCCTTCTGACATATTCTATGATCACAGGGTTAGCCTAGATTCAATATCAGAGGGACTACACAGGGCATGAATAATGGAAGATATGGTTCATGGTAGGGTCATATTTGAAAGCTAACTACCCCACCTACTTTAGAGTTAAAATGAGAACTTACTGTATTCTTTATTCAACTAATTAATAATAGTTTTGTGGGGGCACTGAGGCATTTGCATGTTACATAATAGAGATGGGATTGACTCAAAGGAAAAGCTTAACAGCTGGTTTCTGAACTTTCTTCTAGTCTCAGAGACACTGAGAAGTTAATTTTTTAAATTGTACTTGAAACATTTACTCAAAGAATTTATAGGAGCATACTAGAATGAAGATTCATGAGAATTCAGTACAGATAACTGTCCTGGGACAGGCACCTATACTTCAATGTCAAAGCTATTTATTTAGTAAGAAATAACTGGTATCGATAAGATTTCATTGCACCCAAGAATGGAAGCTAGTCATGTATCACTGAGGAGCCTTCATAAACAGAAAGTTACAAAAGATGACAGTACACTGCAGCTGAAGACTTTGCTGAATTGTTGTAGTATCTGCCCAACCAGTCTCATTTCTGAAAACCACATGTGTCCCAAGAAAGGAGGGACTAGGACATTGGGAAACTGCCTAGAAGTTATGAGATTTTAACTCTGCTGTTAACTTTCTTACTGACTTGCTGTGTTTTAAAACCAAGCAACACTGGTTCTGGATGAAGCCTATTACATTTTATAGCTTTGTTGTTATTGTGACACCAAGACCAACCATAAATTGGTTGAGTATGTATGTGCAAAATTCCAACTATCTTCACCCTTCCCCTTACTTTATTCTCTTACTCTTGGACATAAGGCAGGTAACTAACTCATTAGTTGTAATAGTTTCCCTTTAGATATAATTGATAGATTCAGTGTCACTAAATCCTCTTGGATAATGGCACGGCTGCACTACTTTGAGAGTGTGTGTGTATTGGAGATGGAAGGAGTGAACTTCTACATTAGTCACGGTTCCTGTCACTTAGAATCAGGTCTACATCCCATCAGAAACAGAACGACTAATCTGGAGCTGATTTAGTTTCTATTCCAGAACTAATCAGTGCTGTAAGGCATCTAATTATTAGCAACTCAACTACTTTAGTAAACTTAGAAAGGGAAGACATTGCAATGCATTGACAAACTTGCTTCCTTTCCTTCTTGGTCAACAGCCAGACCATTTCTCCTAGCTTATTTGCTTCTAAGTGACAAAACGTTGCCATGAAATAGGAATGGAAATGATGTGTCACTTCCAGGGTGAACTGGTCAAAAATGGACATACCTTTTTCATTGTCTCATTTCTTATTCCCTGGTTGTATAATTCCAGGTTAATCTGGAAATTGCACATTGAAGTTTGCGAGCACTTGGGGCTCTGAATCAATGTTTGCAGAAGACCCCTTCACACCTACAACATTTATACCATTCTGTGTCAGATAGTCAGTAAAGAGACTAAAAGATTATGTTTTATTGGGTTATGCTACTGAGATTTGAGGGTTTATGTGTTGCAGGAGCTAGTATTATATACCTTAACTAACATAGAAATTGGTACAAGTATCGGAGCTCTGGTGTAATAAAAAATTTAAGTATTTGGCATTGGATTAGGAGTTGGGTAGTGGATAGTAAGAAACTGACATTAGAGGGTAGAAAGTTGGTGATACATGTCATTCAGTTGCAAACATTTGCAAAAATTGTTGCCTGTGACATCTTAGGAGGCAAACCTTAAGACTGCAGATCTGGCACCTTCTTGCAAAGTAGTTAGAATACAGTTTGAATGTGTATGGATAATTTTCAGCCATTTGACAAAGTCCCAAGAGAAATAGATGAGTTCAGGAGAAGAATGGTTAGTTTCGCCAATATGAAAATACTTTTTTTAGAATCTAGGAATTTGAGGCCTTGAAAGGTTAGGAAACTCCAAAAAGTAGGAAATAAAAGATTGAAAACATTGTCTATTGGGAGAAATTTTCTGAGGTGGTAACAGTAGGAGGCCAATTATTGTCAATTACACTCTGCAGGGGTAGCATGATATTGAGCAGAACTGAATGTCAGATGCAGTGAGATGACCCCTCGGCTTCGGGCTGTGGGGTCAACAAGATAAATGATTTGGGAAACATCAGTCCCTTCCCTCATGTGATCATAAGCTGAGTTTCAAGACTATTTCCAGTTTCTGCTGTAAAATGGTACCAATCTCGTCCTCCAGGCTTGCTCCGCCTCTTCAGCATTAATATTTGGTGGAACATCAGCTCCTCTCCTAGACTGATTGGGTCCGGGGTCCAAGCTTTCTAACTGTAACTCTATGCCTTGTCAAACTAGTGATTTTCATTCCTGATTTGCCAGTTCAGCATTTGACAAGAATTACTGCTTCAAATACTCATCTGTAGCTCATTTCCATGAATCAAAGTTAAATTCTCAAATGATCTTGCTCTTCAGAAAGTCGACTTCCTCTTTGGAGGCTTGTCTACAGGGCATCAGTTTTGGACACGTTAATGCTGACCTTTCATTAGGGCGCAAAACAACCTGCAGTGAGTAGGAAGTGAACTGTGAATATTACACAGCCCCCAAGGAAAACACTCTTTCAAATGCCCCTGAAAATATGTCCATGAGAGATACTAAACAAATCCCTTGAGGGCAGAGCCAGGGACCATGGGGTGAGGGGCAGACAGAAAAACAGAACCAGAGTCTAAAAAGGAAACATACTCCACTGACAAGTCTGAGAAACCACATAATTCTTGTCCCACAATGTTCCAACATTGATAGAAATCTAGCCTTCTACGAATCAGCAATGACCAGGCTTGCTTACTTTTTCTAAGTGGGAGATTTTCATGGAGGTTATCCTGTCCCTGGTTCCACATTGTACAAAGGGTTTGGAATGTGCAGAACTAACCTCTTTATTTCAAAGTTTTTCCAGACAAGAACAACCATATCTGTACCTGATGGAGCAGACTACACATCACCTGAAGCTCCTGGACCTCGACTTGAATGTCGTGATTGCACAGTGCTTTGGGTCCTCTACCTTAAGGTGGGTGATAGGATTTTATGAACGGGAAGCAGAGCCAACTAACTTATCCATTAGGCACCATTGGAATAAGGCCTATGTGTGTCCCACAATACTTTTAGGGGTCCACAAAATATTTTGTTTTCTTTTAAAATCCTAAGAGAAAATAATTTTTTAGATCAAAGAAAATATTTAATATATAAAATTAATATATTTACCTTCACACCAAGGTTGTTGTAAAGTATAATTTTAACGATTTTGGAAAAGGACATTTCCCATGAAGGGAAAACTTTCTAAAACCCTCGAAATTTATAATGTTGCCTGGTGGCAATAAGGGGGCAATGCATATTTGGTGACAAAATGACAAACTATGGTAGAGACAATGGTATGTGTCCAGTAAATACTTATTATTATTCTGCCTGGGCAGAGTTAAACTATACTGGCCAGCCTTGTTGCCTCTAGGTGCTGTTATGTGATCATACTCCCAGTGGAGAGTGAGAAGTAAATTGTCAGTTTCGGGCATAGACAGTTAAGATCACATATGTCTTCTCCATCCTCCCTCTCCTTCCCCATTCACCAGCTCAGTGATGCAGATGACCCTGGAACCTCCTGTGAAAGGAGCCTGGGTCCCTGAAAGAATGCATCAGAGCTCCTTGATGAACCACATTGTACTTTGATATGAGCAAGAAATAATGTTTTATTATGTTAAGTTACTGAGATTTGGGGGCTTTATTTTACAGTTGCTAGTGTTATGTACCCTAAATAACACCAGGGTAATTTGAATACAACAGAATATTCTTTGAGCTAATCTTCTCAATTAACAGACAGTATCTTTGTTCATGATACGTTTTATTCACTTTCTGAATCCTAAGTATACTACAATAAGTAAATATTTCTATATTTTCAAAGGTGGAAAAGACATAGGTGAACAAAACAAAGATGGCCAAACACAAGACGATAACTAATTTAATTTTTTCAATCCAACTCCTAGATTAGATAATCTCACACACACACACGCACACCTTAAATTCCCTACCTTGTGAACTATAGAGTCTCACTTTTCTCTTTTATGCAATGAAAATAACATTATTCCTTGTCATAATTGTAATAGGTTTTGACTTAGATACTATAGGTAAACATATTTTATAAATTGTAAAGCACTGAATTAGTGTAATTGATGACTATTATATTGCACAATAAAGATAGGAAAACCTTGTTGCCTAGTAAAAAGGCAGACCAATCTCTAACAATAGTTCATTTAAAACATTCTGAAGTCTTCTAGGAGATAAGAAAAAGATGACGTGGAGAAGAATCATGATAAACCTTGGTTAAAAATTTTGCTTTGTTTGAATATTTGTATTATGGAATTTGGAAGCCAAAACAAAGGTTCTTTTACTATATTGAAAAGCAAGGTCTATTATTTAAAAACTCCGTAATAGAGCAAAGTCGATTGTAGAAAACATTGTGGCCAGAGAATACCGTGACACTTCATATTTTACTAGATAGGTGGGAATGAGAAAATATTTTCTTTTTTCTTTAAATCTGAGACACTAGACATAGTCAAATATTAAGGTAGAGGAACAACCAAATACTACTATTTTATTTCCCTCTTATTCTCCATTTTATAGATGAACTAAGTGAAATTCAGAAAGAATTATTACTTTTTTCCCTGAAATTTCCTTGGTAGTTTTAAGGATACCAATGTGCCAACCCTGCTAAACTACATCAATGGGTGCCACACCCAGGACAAGCCAATGAGAGTGAATGTGAGGGTGTATTTTGTAGAGGCTGTCTTCTAAATATGACCCCCCAAAATATAATGCCATGAAATAAACATTAAGGATTTATTTAAACCTGTGAAAGTTACATGTGTTTCCAATTGAAAAGTTTCAGATTCCATATCCTTTAAAATTTCAGTTTTTGACTAATGTTAGGAAAAATAGATTTTATGCAGTGTTATTCAAATGTGTCTGTGTCAGAGAGTATTTTATTTTTCTTCAGTTCAACTTTAGATTTATATCAGCTCACCAGGCTAGCTAGGAATATGTTTTCCTGATTCATAATAAAAAATAAAATCATATATGTTATGAATTTACCTGATCTCAACAACAGGAAAGCTTTCTTCACTGAGTAAAAAAAAAAAAAATGTATTAGGTAGTTTAATACTATTATTATTATTATTATTTGGTGAGGAAGATTGTGCCTGAGCTAACATCTGCGCCAATCTTCCTCTGTTTAGGCTGCGGGATGCTGCCACAGCATGGCTTGATGAGCAGTGTGTAGGTCTGTGCTGGGGATCTGAACCTGACTGCAAACCCCGGGCCGCCGAAGCAGAGCACGTAACTACTATGCCACCAAGCTGGACCCTAATATTATTTTTTTGTTTAAAGACTACATGATAATTTCGATAAGAAACATATCATTATTCAAAAATCTACTTTAGAATCACTTTAGATATTTTTCCAATATTGTGTGCATTGTATACACATAATATATTTAAAATATCTGATTACTAGATACATATTAATCAGGGAACATAAAAACATTTGGAATTTTATTCATGAAATAATTGAGAATTTATGCTACTTTTCTAAACTTATTTAAATAATTTGATTTTTATATAATTGTCTCCAAGTTCAAAGCTCAAACCAAATTAGATTTTTTGTCAATTCTAGTGAATTGACATGTAATTACTTTGCTTATTACTTTTGGTGTATAAATGAGTAATATCTACCTAAAATCCCTACTCGAAGGAAGAACAAAGAAAGTACAGGGAAAAATGGATACAAGCAACTGTAAGTGAAAAAGAAAATTTACTTTAAGAATGCTGGCGTAATTCATGGAACACAAAGAAGAATTGAACAGTCATATTTTAGGAATGATTAGAATTGGTTTATCCCTGGAGATTTTAGCAGCAGGTATTGCTGGATATTTCAAACTGTCTCTTAGTCTAAATACCTATGTTCCTGAAATATTATTGCCCCAGCATGGATCCATCTGCTTACTCCTAGACCAAAGAACAAAAACATGGATGCTGGAAATCACTCCATTGATGGGAAGGGGAAATCCCCAAATCCTGAACTAGCAAAACTAAGCATAAATTTCAGTGTATGTCTATTATAGATCTCTAAGACAAAGAAGGAGGGGAAAGCAGAAACAACTCTATATAATTTAATTCTCTAGGGATGGCATATATGAAAGAGAGATTTTTGCTTTGCTCTTCCAACTTTTCTGTGTGTGTAGAGAAAAGAACGTATTCAATAATGACCCATTCTTTGGTCTACTGTCCATGAAATAATTTCACTCTGGTTTGGAACTCAATAGTATAAGTTAAGCATTCGATGCATGGTGACAAATATTTTTCAGTTAAGACATTAGTATAATTATGAGAGCAACATTTGGGTAAATTGGATAATTATGTTCCTTGAATGACTTGGTTAATATGCTAGTATGTCTTTTCATATATCTTATCTTCCAGTACATGGTGAAGAAAAAAATGCTAGGAACAAAAATACCTATTTGAATGATTTTAGAGATCACCTTCCAAAGCATTACATTCATTTATAACATATGTACATGTTTGCTATTCAAACTGATACTGTGAATTTCATGCCACCGATGAATGACACTGAGGTTCAATTTGTTGAAATGGACCATGTTTAGAGCTATGAGTCATATGATTCCAGTGCATTATAATTATTACAAGCCTGCAAATTAATTTAAAAATATTTACTAATTCTTAATCCATGGCTCTTGTAGAGTGTTGCCATTTGACGACGTTGTTTCAGCTTTGGCATATTTTTTCCTTTTTAAGTTTAATTTTGAAACTTTTTATGTAAAATACTTCAGTTATTGAATAATCACATTTACTTGTCCTTTTTAATACTATACAAGCTAAATAAATCTTCCATATTCTTAAAATTCCTTCCATATTGTTAATTGAGACAATAATAAGTGTTGTATTTTTCACATTCTCCTTAATATTTTAGCACTCTTACTATGGTGTTTTACCTACGCTTCTACCAACTGACAGAATCTACATCTATTTATAGCTCTACCTGTTTATTGGTCTAAAATACACATAAAATAACATAAAATTCACCATTTTAACTATTTTAAAGCATACAATTAAGTGGCATTTAGTACTTTCACAATGTTGTACACTCATTGCCACTATCTAGTTCTAGAAGATTTTCATCACCCCAAAGAGAAACCTGTACCTATTAAATAGTCACTCCCATTCCCTCCTCTTCTCAGCCCTTGGAAACCACTAATCTGCTCCCTCTCTCTATGGATTTGCATATTCTGGGTATTTCACACAAATGGAAACATACTATATGTGGCATTTTATGTCAAGATTCTATCACTTAGCATAATGTTTTATTTTTTAAAAAGCAAACAAAAAAGAGACAACTTGATGTTTACTGTTGAAATTTAAACATACTTTTTGAAAAAGTAAATTTGTGTGCTGAGAAAAGCTCTAGTACATATAATAAAGTCAGTTGACATAAGAATATGCTTACTCTAAACATCACTTTGTACGTGTGTGGAAGTAGAGAGAAAGCAGTTTTGATTTTGTTTCTGGTAAATTGTAGCAGATGTCCTTGCTGTCAATGTCATCCTGGAATTAATTTGCTCTTTCTTCTTTTTCCCAGTCTCATTTTTTTGTACTGAGTAGGCAATAAGAAAATGGGAATTCACTCTCAGATGGCTTAACTATAAGACATTTGCAATATTCCAGTCATTGGGAGAGCCCTATGTATGGGCCATTCACATTTTCAGATGTACAAATAAGCTGTTTTAAGGTCAAAGTGTAAATAAACAACTGATAATGTAACTTCCAGATAAATGCAGAAGAAAATACCTCAGAAGATAAGCAAGAAATACAACTCTGTCTTTATGAGAATTTGGATAGCATCCTTTGTGACACCACCTCATCTATGAAGAAGCAGTATTATTTCTTCCAACCCCATGCTGTCAAAGAAATTTGGAAGGCTTTGTGTTGTCTCTTCTTTTTATCTGTTAGTTTATTTCTTATCTGAGAACTTACTATTTTTGCACTCTATTGATAAGACGGTAATAATAAAAATAATAGTTTTAAAGTAATAACTATTTCTTTCATTCTACTTTGGAATGTTGCATTTTATATTTAAAATGTTTCAAAGACATCAATAATAGAACAGAATCCAAAATGAGATCTGTGTTCCTCGTATTCTCATCCCTGAGTCTACTGAACATAAGATGCCATTTTTAAGTCTATTTCTTATTTTTTAATAATAAAAGTCACACAAAATGATAATATATATAATCATATATGATAGGTGATTGGGAAGTAGAACAAAAAGCATCCTTCTAATTTTAAGATAAAATTATTCTTTTGGACCCAAATTAATAAAATCAATGTATAAAAATCCAGGAAATTTAATTTATTAAAATTCATGTAAATAGAGACGATATTTCACAAATTAGAAGAAGCATAATGAAAATTATTTAAGATGAAACAAACTTGTACCTAAGAGTTGGTTTAGGTAAAAGAAAATTCTATCTAATAAATTCCATCAACAAATATTTGGAAATAATTCCAACATAATAGTCTGCAGCAAAAGTCTTAGATAAGGGAGAATCTTGTTAGTTTCCATTTCCAGTAATATTTAAAAGTGAGACACTAATATATGGGAGTGTTGCAGTTTCTTCTTAAACAAGTTTATTATACTGTGAGTCAGAAAAAATTCAGCAGGCCTTGTCACCACCTGAATGAAATGTTAATCAAGATCATCTGGTACGATTTGTTCCAACTTCTTGTTTATTGAAGTGAACAATAAGTTTGGGTATCTAACACTCCTTACATTTTTAATTTAGGCTAATCAGTTTATAAAATTCAAGTGATGATTTCTTAAACCTTGTGTGGACATGAGTGCTAAAGTTGCTTAATAGTTCTGTTGGAATTATCATGTTTCCAAGTTTCAGGTGGAGAGAGTTTCTCTTCCTGCTGGATGTGAACAGGAAACCCACAAGTCCGATGGTGACTTACACATATATAGAGAGATCCAAATTTAGAGATGAAGAAATCATCGAAGGTAAGAGAGTACAGAATCTGAAAGAATATGCATTCTAATTGGCATAATTGACTTGCAACTTATACTATTACTTTAGGCAATTTTTCCTTTGGACTTCAACTATGTGAGTTATCCAGTTCCCTTTCTAATTAATCCAGTGTGAACTGGAGTTTAGAGTAGGTAATTGATTCATAATTGGTACTATCCCTGTGGCAGAAATTTTTGGTTTTCTATAGCAACATACCATTGTATCCCCCTCTTTCCATTCGTATTTATGTAATGTGTCAAAATATTGCCTAAAAATGCATTTCCTTGTTTTTCTTGTAGTCAAGTATGATCACACATCTAGATCCTGGCCAACATGATATTAGCAAAAATAAATTATTGGAGAAGATAGTAAGAGCATGTTAAAGAAATGGGTTCTCATCCTCTCTCCATTCTGCTACTTACAATGTAGATGCAGTAGCTCCAGCCTTGAGGATAAATGCTTCACCTTAGTGGGACATAGTGGAAAGTTGGAAATAGTTGTGTTGTCACTATCTATTCTTAACTGACTAGCTTTTGACCATTTTCTACATTAGAGGGAATTGAAATTCTACCTTGTTTAACCTTTAATTTTTGAGTCTATATATGGAAAGACAAAACTCATCCTAACTTACACTGACACAAAAAAAATCCTTCTGGTAACTGCTTGTTTCTTAGTTACTTTAAAGCTAGGTCAAAGATGTCCTACATATGCTAACATATTTGGTTATGATTTATTCATTAATGTCCTATACATTTGAATAGTGCAAATCTGTCCAACCATGAAGTTCTGGTAATGTCCATGTTCTGAAACTAATCTCCATAATATTTCAGCTGTGTGACCTTGGGAAGATATTTCATCGGGATTTGTTTCCTCACCTGTAAAATGGGGCAACGATACGTATAAAGAGCTCCTGTGTGTACATGGAAATCCCTCAATACGTGTTAGTTGTTGCTATTGCAAGTCTTGGGATAGAAACTGAGTGGTACTGACTCAAGTGAATTCTTGCTCTTTCTGAGCAACCAGTTGAAATCCACAAGAGTTCACACAATTCTTAGTCACACTGGTTCCAAGAAGTGAAGAAATATGTGGCTTTTCAAATTCCACTCTGAGGTAGGGATATTTCAAATAATTTAAATATTTTAAGTAAATAGTCAAAACTCTTTAAAAAAGTCCCAAAAGTATGCACTGCAGTATTGACAGCATTGAGGTGTGCAGAAAATTATGAGGAAGTAAATATTGCTAATAATGGGGAAAAAGTAAGAGACAGCAGAGAAAGCCTGGTAGGCAGAATTCTAAGGTAGTCCCTCTATTAGTTTTGTCTGGCTGCTATCATAAGTTACCATAATCTGGGTGGCTTAACAGAAATTTATTTTCTTACAGGCTGTTAGCCCAAAATCAAGGTGTTGGCAGGGTTGGTTCTTTCTGAAGGCTGTGAAAGAAGGATCTGTTCCAGGCTTCTCTCCTTGGCTTATAGATGGCTGTCTTTATATCCACATGGCATTATCTTTGTATCTGCCTTTGTCCAAATTTCCCCTACTTGTAAGGACTCCAGTCATATTGGATTAGAGCCCATCCAAACAAACCGATTTAAACTTGATTACTTTTGTAAAGACCCTATCTCCAAATAAGGTCATATTTTGAGATCCTGGGGTAAAGACTCCAACATACAAATTTTGGGATAACACATTTCAATTCATAACATCCTTCAAGATTCCCATCCCCATATATATATATATATGCCTTGCATTAACCTGTGCTTTCGAGTGTAATGTGAGTTGGATGGGATAGTCATTCTCTCTGTTAGGTTATGTTATATGGCTAAAGTGAAGGGATTTTTCAGATCTGTTTTTTTCAGATCTGATTTTTCAGGTCTCTAGTCTGTTGACTTTAAGTTAATAAAAATGGAAATAAGCCTGTGGGAGCCTGACCTAATTATGTGAACTCATTAAAAGAGGATCTAGAGGTCAGAGACAGAAGAAGCTCTTTTAAAAGCATATTTAGCTTACCTTGAAAAAGCAAACTGCCATGTTGTGGGAGAGGCCTAAATGGTCGGGAGTGGGAGGCAGCCTCCAGGAGCTGAAGACACTCCTATAACCACATGGAACTGAATTCTGCCAACAACCAATGAGGTAAGAAACCCCTGAGCCTTAGATGAGATGCCAGCCTCACCTGACACCTTGATTGCAGCCTGGTTGGAACCCGTGCAGAGCATCCACTTAACCCACACCTAAGCTCCTGACCCATGGAAACTCGGAGATAATAAATTTGTGTTGTTTTAAGCTGCTGAGTTTGTGGCTATTTGCTAGACACAGAAATAAAAAACTAATACAAGAGAAAATAAATGTTTAACAAGTACATACCATAGGAAAGGTCATACCTCTGTGGAAATAGATTTTACATCAAACATGAGTATCCTTCACGCAGGAAAAATTATAGTTTCAGCGCATACTGATAAGCCTGCAGATTCATGTCCAGAGCATAGGAGCTTAAGTATGTATGTAACAGGTTTGGTATGCTAAAAAGGGGCTATTGGGTATTTGGGTGAAAATTTGATTTTGCCTCATAAAATATATTTTGTAATTATATATAATATATATTTTAGGTTATGCATAGAGAAAAGTTCTCAGATAATACATACCAATATGTAAATAGTACTTATCTTTGAGATATGAGATAACCAGCTGGAATGCGAGAAAGGAGGGAGAAGAAAATATGATTATTATAATTAATACTTTTTTGAGACTAGAAGTTTGTTCTCTAGTCATTTAACTAGTTAGGACCTCTATGTTAGTAGTAGAGCTGAGTTTAACCAAGTCAAGTGATGACAAATGAAAGGAGAGCAAAGTTATATCATTAAAAAACAGAATCTATACAGTGTCATTAAGAAGGAATTAGAGTTTGTAGTGCTAGATTCTAGTCATTGGGTGATACAAATTTATTTTTATCAATTGTTAAAGGAATAAGGGAAATATGTAGGATTTCAAGGAGTATGGCAAGCCTGGTTCAAAGTTTGATTGGTATGTTACTTCTCAGTCTCTGAAATCCACACTTGGACGTGTCACGTAGTTTAGATTTAGGCTTTTGATTTAATGAAAGCCATTTTATTCTACTAACTATAAAGTTAGTATTTTGATAAACCTTGATTTCATAAAATAAAATTTGAAGATGAAGATTTCTTTATTCCCCAAATGGATATTTCTTTAGCTTCCTCTTTTTTAATCTTTCTCAGTATAGCTGTGGTTCTGGTAGCTCGGTTTTCATTTCACCCTGCACAACACCAACACCAACATTTTGTACTCCTACACTCTCGTATGTTCCAAATTTGAACCAAGAGATCATGAATATCTTAGCATAATGTCTTCCTCCCCAACTTCAGCCATGCATCACTTGCTTCTTACTACAAGAGCTAAACTGGAGAGAACAGGACCCAGTCATGTGTGAAGAGATTTAGAGGACTCTGAAGTGATCTTTAGTGCTCAGAAATGAGATAAAATTAAAACCCTGTGAAACAGAAGAAATGCCATTCCACCTTTCAGGGTTTTTCATCACCTGAAACTCTTGCCTTCAGTATTTTCAAATACCAGTTCATCCCACCCCCCATAAGCAGTCACACTTTGATCTCCTGGCTTTAGAAAAGAATTCTTCATAACCTCTTACTTTCCTTATAAGGTATGCATAATGGATTCAAGGAATTCCTGTTAAAATTCTACACGAATGCTCCACAGAATTTCAATCTGGTTTATATTTCTCTTATTTTGTTAGAAATAGAGACTCCATCTGACTAACAGCAACACTGCTTTAAAAAAAAATTGAAACAGTAACTAATGCATACCTTTTTAACCCTAAGCTTTCAAAATGGCTAAAGCTATCAGTTGTTCAAAAAACTTGCCCAGCCCATTTGCTATCTTTCTAAATATGGTAAGATATTTTCTATTATACCAGTTGAAAAATTACTACACCAGAAAATAACTTTTCGATCAATCCATTGACATTAACTGAATGCTTTTTCTGGCCCACTCAGAAGTTAACCATGCTTTACGTTAATCTACTTGTACTTGTTCCTCCTTTCCAAAAAGATTGTGTTGGCTTGCTTTATTCCCTTAATTTCTACAATGTACCTTTGGAAAATGTTGTAAAAATTATATCCTTATAATTAAAAATGTGAAATCTCAAGTGGATATGCTACATTGTTTTATAAACCACAGTTATGATTTAACACGCGAGAAGGTGCAAAGCATCTGTCTTCAACTTTCATAGCCTTTTCTGTTTCATGAATGATAATGGAATAAGACAGTCAAAAGAATATTTCATTCATTCTTGTCTCTTTAAAATCTTGGTCCAATTGACAATATGATAACTATTAAGAATATAAATAAATCTAAAGCACTAGAGCTATGTAAGTGTTGTATCATCTCTAAGCTCACCTCCAAGTGAACTTGCCCATCCTCCAGTATTTTATACCTAATGGCCATTTTTTTGTTTGACATGAACCTGCCATGACAGCTAAATCAACTAGGAGTGTGCCTATTTCCCAAGAGTAGCCCAACCAAATCCATGGGAATCAATTTGTGCTGGTAAATAAAGAAGTGGAAGAGTCACGATCCTTAATGAGCCAGGAAGAGTCTTTGCAATTTCTAGTGATTAACATGTCTAAGTAGAATATGGAATAATGCCATTATCATTTATTCAAAATAATGCATAATTTAAAACTATTTGCCTCATGAAAAAATTAAAACTAGAAAATGTTGGAATGTTTAATCCATTAAGTAGAGTTCAAATACTTTTTGATTCTTTTAATTTGATACTAAATGTTCATACATTATATTACCCATATATAAAATACATATGTGATAACTGAGACAAAACTATTACACATAGGTTGGTACAAGTTATATATCATCAGTAGTTTGAAAAGAAAATCTGTACATGAGATGTATGCACTGTAAGACCATAGACCTACACTTTCAAGCCTTTTCCATCAGTGACTTCTAACTAGCACAACAGTTTTGCCTCGTCCAGAAAGATATTGTCATTTCATCTAGAATAGTGCTCCTTATTTTATTTAAGGACAGCGGTTCCTCAAGGTTTTTTTTCTTTCTTTCCTTTCAGGTTTCCTTTTACATATATGTTATAACATTCTTTTTTCCTTAGTCAAAGCAAGAAGATTGTGAGATAAACTTATAGTGTATAGTTGTACAGTCTTCCTCTTTCTATGTCTTAAATCATATACAGTATGTCATGACTCTGATAGTCGGCTGGGAAATCTGGAAGCAAGAAGAACAATCAAGTAAGGATTGTTGAAGTATGTCTGTAAGCCAGCATTCTAGAAGATATGAGAATTCTTGGACTGGAAGAAACAAGCGTGTTGGGATATGATTGAAATATTGGGTTGACAGTGCAGAAATAAGAGCCATTTTTGGTAGAAGCTTAAAAGGTTGAATAAAACAAAATACACATATTGTTCTGTAATGTCCTTTATTTTTTTTACAAAATTTATTGTGCATATATAAAAGCCTTCTTTGTTGTTTTGACTGCATATTGAGAACCGCAATTTATGTAAGCAATCCTCTATTGGTAGACATTTGGATAGGGTTCACCTACATTCTCATGTTACAATCGACTACTACGTATATATGCCTATGCTTGTATCTATAGCTATCCATGTCTGTACTTATGTGCAAATTACAGTAGGACAGTATACATGATCCAGATTTAATTTGTTCAAGTTTTCTTTCGGCATTTTATTTTCTGCATTGAAATTTGGGGCTTCATAAGCCTGCTACTTTCTCTAAGTAATGCTTTTCCAGTACTTAGTCTTAAAATTGCAGGCCCTTCTATTATATAGTTAAAAAAATATTAGTAAGACAAGAATTTGAAAAAAAATCACTATTTCATGAAAGTGCTGAAAAGTAGATACTATTCTTCAGAATAAAATTTATCTTAGAAAAAAAGTTATGAAAAAGGAGTATTATAAGACATCCAGCCTTGAGAAATTATTATGTTCTGTAAAAATAACCTTTAAGCTCTAAAATTCTACAATTCTCACTAATTTGTTGCCATGGTAATAATATTTAAATTGGCATCTATGTTTACTGAAAGTATCATTAGTTGCAAGTTTTCTTTCTTAAGCCAGAAGAGGATCATTGGCATTTCCCTCTTTTTCACATGCATGGCATCTGGAAAGACCAGGCTCATGGAAATTAGTAATAGACACTTAGAAGACATGCGGTCTAGTAAGAAAGTAGATGTACTTAAATTTAGGTAAATTGGAAAACTCTCCACAAAATGGCTTAAACCATTTATGCAACTATTTATAGCATGTGAGAGGGCTCCTTTCTCCACATTCTTAACAACTTTAGATATTGTCAATATTTTCATGGTCTGAAAGATGAAAACCAATAATTCATTGTAACAGTTTTAACTTGCTTTTTAGTTGCTTATCAGAGATGTGGAACTCTGATATTTCTTTTTCTATAGGTGCCTATTGATATCTTTATGTATTTTTGCTTGGCTATGTTAATTTATATTGCATTGTTGGCTTTAAATTTATATTGCATTGAATAATGAATTACTATTTGTATACACTTTACAGATGTAATTATGTATATTATAAAAGTGATTTTAAATTGATGAATATTTAAATGTGTAAAATAAATCAACAATCAAAATTGTATAAACTTTGTCTCCATAAATAAAATTATCAAAATCTAAGCTAAAGTATTATTTTTAAATATTAAAAAAATGCATGGGAGCCAGCCCCGTGGCATAGTGGTTAAGTCTGGTGTGCTCTGCTTTGGTGGCCTGGGTTAGCAGGTTCGGATCCTGGGCGTGGACCTATATCACTCATCAGCTATGTTGTGGTGGTGATCCACATATAAAATAGAGGAAGACTGGCACAGATGTTAGCTCAGTGCTAATCTTCCTCTGAAAAAAAAAAGCAGAATTTTTATCACAATATTATAACATGGTAGCATTGGCAACAAGTGAAATATGTAATAACACAGGAATTATTGACTATATAAAGATCATATATTATAGAATGAAAGTTTTGTTTGAAGATTTGGTAATTTCACGAGTATTATCTTAAATTGTTGCATAGGGTAAGACTCGCTCCCTCATTACAAGGGAATGGAAGAAAGCCTTTTCATTAACATCAAGGAGGTACTTAAACTTGAACAATTCACCTTGGCAATATCTTATTAAAGACTGGAAAATAGTCACCATAGCATTAGAGGACAGTTATTATAAATACATATTTATGTATTTCTATAATTATGCATGCAGGTCATATACATAGATACAGTTTTACTCCATAAGAATTTACGTATTATTCTTCATTGCTCATCAAAATCTGTCCAAATAACCAATTATAATAGGAGAGAATAAAGATTACTCTTTGTGGAGAAATCAAGGAAGGTTTTTGTGGAAAATATGAGTATGTTTATCTTTGTGGAAGGCTTTAAAAATAGATATTTTATCAGAAATAAAGAAGTGATAAGAAGTAAATCAGTAAATTCACTCAAAATTGTAAGAATCAAAATGCATTTGACAACGCAGTGGAAGACATAAGTGGATGAGATAAAGGTTGAGAAAATTGCACTGAATTTAGCAATTTTTAGGCTGTTCATGAACTTCAAGAGGTGTAATATCTCTGTTCTGGCACGCTAGATACTAGACAGAAAGAGATTAAGGACATATTTTAAAGTTAGACCAATATATATACCAGAAAATTTTTATTGAAGTACAATTTACATACAGAAAACTGCACAAATCATAAGTGTGCAGCTCAGTGAGTTATCACAAAGTGAACACACACACAAATCAATTAGCCAGTTAAAGATTATAATGTTACCTGTACAACCAGATAGAACATTTGTGTCCCCTCCTAATCATTACTTTTTCTTCTCAAAATTTCACCACTATTCTGACTTTTAACACCATTGATTTGTTTTGGCCATTTTTGAACTTCATATAAATTAAAAAGAGTTATGTATATTATTTGATGTTTGGCTTCCATTGCTCAAAATCATGTTCATGAAATTTATCAATATTCTTGAGGTAGTAGTAGATTGTTTATTTTCATTCCTGTATAGTTTTCTCTTATATGAATGTTTCACAGTTTCTTTTTCTTTTTGCTGAGGAAGACTGGCCCTGGGCTAACATCTGTGCCCATCTTCCTCTACTTTATATGTGGGACACATGCCACAGCATGGCTTGATAAGCAGTGCGTAGGTCCACGCCTGGGATCGGAACCTGTGAACCCCTGGCCACTGAAGCACAGCACGCTAACTTAACCACTACGCCACTGGGTTGGCCCCCTCATAATTTATTTTTCATTCTATTGCTGATGGACATTCAGGCTGTTGAGCAGTATATGCCTACTCTATTTCCCCTCAGGACATCTGAGTTTGCCTGTGAACAGTCCCTGGCTTGCTAAAGGCTCCTCAGCTTGAGCTCCTGAGATTTGCATCTTATCTCTACCAGAAAGCTTTCTCCGACACTGAGCGATCTTGCACAGCTATGTTGCAGGCACAACCCAGAAGTGTGGAGAAATTTATGCTGCTGGGGCAACTCTCATCCCATGGGGAATGGGGGCTAGTAGATAAATGCCCCAATTTTCTTGTCTTTCTGTAGGACAGTGAGTTGTGTTAACACATATGTCTCAAAGGGTCCCCAGAAGTTTGGACTCCAGTTGCTCACTGTTCCATTTCAACATTTTCTCATTGGCGTTTCACAAGTAATCCACCTCACGCAAGTACTTGTTTGTGTGTCTGGTCTGGGGGGAATCAAGACTAAAGAAGCTAGCTCTGAAAGTTGTCTTAGAGAGAAGATCTCAATATCTGATTCTGGAATTTTGATGACCAAGTGGTAACAAAAAAACCACACTGCTGGTGGAAGTTAGGGTGACAACAACACCTGGCATGCTGTCACATTACAATCACTGACTTTCACCTTGGTGGATAGTGATGAATAGTAAGTGGAACAGCAAGCACTTGCTATGCAAAAGTCCTGGCATTTAAAGATGTAAGGCCAAAAGTAATTGTAAGGATTGTAGATTTGGCTGGCTTTTGTTAACTTTTCTAGAAGTCTTGAAGGAGGAGAATGATACATGTTAACTCTTACATTATTTTCTATATCTTTGTCTCTCTTGCTTCAGTATGAATATCTTCTTCTGAATATCTTCCAGAAGAATAATTCTCTCTCTAGCTGTGCCAAAAAAGTGATTAAACATATTTTGCTTAGTTTGTTTTTTTAGCTCTTAAGTTTCCAGTTGATTTATCTTTATATTTCCATTTTACTCTTTAAATTCCCCATCTACGTATTATTTCCTTGAACATGTTAATCACAGTTATTTAAAAATCTGTATCCCATAACTCCGTTAGCTTTATCTCCTTTGAGTCTCTTTCTAATTTCAGTAATTTTTGATTTCTATTTAAGTCCTCCTGTGTGTCTCATGATTGAATATAGCATATGAAGAATTTTACACATCATTTTGGCTCATTAAGAGAATATTCTTTTACATTTTGTTTTGAAGTTAGGCTATGTGAAAATCATCTTAAACCAATCGGGGATTGAAATGATGGTAAGCTGGATTTCAGCTCTTGTGAGAAATGGTCTATTCCACAGTTACTCCTAGCACATTTTTCTTCTGGGTCCTTACTAAAAATGTAGCATATTTACCATCTACTTGATAGGTCCTGCATTCCACTGTTTGTTTCCCCATCTGTATGAGAGTGCAGAAATATCAAGATCTTGATCTCTCAACAGGACTTTCAAAGTTGGCATTGTTTTACCGGAAACAGGCTATCAAATGCTTTGCTTACCTACATTATCATTAGTCACCTCCCTCTCCTTCAGAATTGAATCTGTTAGCTTTCTGACACCATAAAACAGATTTTTTTCTTAACTGTTTGTCCATCTGTTCTATTTATTCTCTTAGAAAGTGTTAATTTGACACAAGCTAGTTCACCATTGCAAGAAACAGAACTCCTCACAAATTTCTTCTCAGGAAGTATCTGAAATACTCATTTTGTCACATTTTAGATCTTCTATTATGACATATCTCACATTATAGATTTTTATGTGTAATATATTTATATATAAAGAATACTTACCCTACTTTTATTGGAAATATTTACAGACTGATACTTTGTCTTACTCATCTTCATAAATTGTCTTGTGTGTTAGGCCCCCAGTAAGTTGCCATAATGAATAAAATTAAATGGTTTTGTTTTTTTTTTTGATGCTCTTCAACTAATCCCAAAATTGGATCTATCCCAATTTGGCTAAATTTTTTTCTTGGTAATAAAAAGGATTTGTTTTCATTTTATTCATAATTTTTCATTTTTCTGATTTGCACAGCAGTAGAACCACCTGTTAGTTATTTTATCAAACTATAAAATGGTTTTAGATGGCTGTAGCATTTGCTAATAACACTCTACCTTGATATCTAGTAAATATAAAATCCACCTCATTTGACTAACTTGCAAATTGTTTTTCTTATCTGACATATTCCATTCTCGAAAGCCTAGTGCACCCTAGGAAGTACAATTTAAGGGTGATTGTTATGTTTTCTGAGAGGTAAAATTACCCCACAGTAAGATCCAGCCAGTGTCTGATATAATCACCTGAAAATTTACTACCTACTGGGTTTTATTACTGAAAAAATGGATCCTTTCCTTAAATATTTGGAAGAATATAAATGTAACAAAATTAGAAATGATCATTGCACTGTTCTAAGGACAACCAGCTTCTGTTGCTTGCCAACAAAGTAATTTTGGTTTATGTCTCACTTTAGGAGAAAACCTCTAGTGGGTCCCAGTCATGAAATATACTGGTCCATAGGCTATTATAACTCTGTGTTCATGTATGTATGAATTCATGTAAGTATGTATGTATTGTGTATCATCTATTAGGATGATATATTGAAATAACACTAAAATAAGGCTAAATATATCCCAAAGAAGGTATGGTATTACATAAATTGAATGTTAAGAATAACTCAATAATGCTTATTTTATGAATGTTTCTTTGCAAGAAAGATATTTTTAAGATAAAGATTCTTTTAAGAAAATATTTTTCATGCTAATTTATTATACTTTAGATATCTACCTAACCCTTTTCCTGCCTTAAGACATAAACCATAAGTTTTATACATATTTCACATAATGGAGGTTAGATATGTATGATTTTTTTCTCTTAAAAGACCTGGTTTAAGGGTAACAGTTAATTACTAATTATGTCTTTCAGTATTGCAACTCCTTCTCTTCAGGAGCAAAAATAAGGTAAATTGCTTTGATATATTTTTAAATAAACCTTTTTTTTAGGTATAAGTTACATATTATAAAATGTACCCATTTTACATGTATAGTACAATAAATTTTGACAAATGTATTCACCTGTTTACTACAATGCCAAATTACAGAAATGTGATCACTCTAGAGTGTTCTCTTTGCCCCTTTGTAATCAGTCAACCCCAGCCTACCCCTGATCTGCTTTATGTCACAATAAATTACTTATGTCTTCCCTAAAATTTTATAACAATTAAATTGCATAATATTCACTCTTTTGTGTCTCCCTTCTTTTTTCTCAGCTTAATGTTTTTGAGGCTAAAAATCTGTTTTAAATGTATAACTTTTTAAATACTATACTCAAAATATTTTGTTAAAAATAGTAATTATTAATGTATTTCCTTCTATGTTCAAAGTACAAGTTATGATATTTAATTATCTAGAAATTTTGCCAAGAGTAGAATGAAATCAGAGGGATTAAACATGCTTTCTATTGTTCCAGGGGGTCACTGGAACTGGTGGGCAGAAGTTACAGGTTAAAAGATATTAGTTCAACAGAAAAAAGTAATGTCTGTTGGTTGGAATTTTTTAGCATTTAGTGAGATTTATCTACCATGGTGAACTCCCAATTACTACAAATATAAAGTCAAAGATAACCAATCAGGGTGATCTATGGATGTCATCTTCCCAACGAAGAAGAACTTTTCTTTTCAGTAAACCAACCCATCAAACTGCTTTAAACAACCAAAACTCCTCCAGAACTTCGGTGAGTTTTAAATCTAGTGAGGAAAAGAAAACAGAAACACAAACTGAATTTCTGTACAGAAAGTAACAAGTATATAAGGAAAAGTAAAGAGGGAGAATTGGGGATTTCACACAAAAAAGGATCTTTCTCTCTAATATAGAAATAGGGCCTTGACCTACAGGCAGGATTTCATCAAATAGAGACTGAAGCTGAAGAAGTGATTTCAGACAGGAGACAACGAACAAAGGTAGAGAGATGGGAATGTGAAAGGAAGTAATTGAAAATTTGGCTAGAAATGTAAGTAGATCAAAGGCAGACCATGGAAGTTTTCAGATGCTTAGTGACAGTGTGTTTCTTTAACCGGTAGGGAGATATTGAAGGTTTGGCGTTATTGGATGGGATGTTTTCTTTTATCTTAATAACCCTGGTCAATTCCTACGATACAATGTTATGTAGAATTGGAGATAGTTGGAATTTTGGTTTACATTTGACTTTAGGAGAAAACCTCTAGTGGTTCCTAGTCACGAAATATACTGGTCCATAGGCTATTATAACTCTGTGCATGGATGTATAAATGCATGTGTATATGTATGTATTGGGTATATATTAAAGAAATTCTATCAATTTTTATTTCTTAAAAGTTTTTAATATTTATGGACATTGAACAATGTTATATACCTGTTAGGTAACTGAAAATTATCATATGATATTTTTCTTTAGCTTTAATAATGGGATGGATAATGTTAATGTGTTTCTTTATATTAAGCCACACTTGATTTCCTGGAATAAATCCCATTTATCCATGGTGTGCTTTTTTTTCAGTATGCTCTTGGTTTGTTTGCAAATATTTTATATGAGATTTTGCATCAATATTCATAAGTGAGTATGCTGGTAGTTTTGTTTTATGGTACAATCTTTTCATGTTTTAGGATCAATGTGCACTAGCTTCATAAAACAAATGTGGAAGTATTCATTCCATATCTATGCTCTGGAATAGTTTAAGTAACTTTAAGACAATCTTATTCTTAAAATTCTCCTGTGAAATTATCTGAGCCTGTGCTTTCCATTGGGTATGCTTTTTTTTAACTTGATTTCTACTACAGTATTTTGTTTATTTAGATTTTTAAATTTATTTAGTAGTCTCTCCTTTTGGTATAGTATTTAGTTGGTTTATCTATCTCTACAGTGGTAAATTTTGGAGAGTTTCATCTTTCCTAAAAAATGTGCTAGAACTGTGCAGTGTAAACTTACATTATAATTCCTCTGACTGTTATCCATACTTGCCATTTTCAATTACTATAATTGTAGTTCCTCCTTTTTTTCATTTTGGTTGGATTTGTTAGTAATTTATTTAGTTTGCAGATTGTTTTTTTACAACAAATCATTTATTTGATTTATTTTAGGTTTGTCACATAAATTACAGATTACCCAGTTAAATTTGAATTTCAGAAAAACAACACTGTTTTTTTAGTACAAGTTTGTTCTAGTACTATTGTACTGAACGATATTGTTTAGTACAATATTGCATGGGCCGTTAAGAATTACCTGTTGTTTATCTGAAAAATTCAAATTGAATTGTGCATTCTATATCTTAATTTGTTAACTCTGGCCATCCTAATGCTTTAGTTATTCTAATCGTTGATGTTTTATACCTTTTTATCTTTATTAACTCCTTGCTTCTCTTCTCTTTTGGTTTACTATAATGTTATTTTCCTATATTTTTGAGCTAAGTGTTTAATTCATGTGTTTTATTTACTTTTATTGGTATGAGTATTTTATGGTAAAATGCTTCTTCAGATAAATGCTTAAGCTCTTTTGATGTGATACACTATCATTATCATAACATTCAGGAAAGTATGTTGCTTTTTATTTCCCTTTTGATCTAAGATTTGTTTAATTTCATTAAAAAACACCAAGTAGAAGGTACTTTTAATTTTGTTATTAAGTTATAATTTTAACGTACTATGATAAAAATACTATTTGGATTATTTCTATTATTTCAAATATATTGGTGATTTCTTTGTGTTCTAATATATGGTCAATTTTTCTGAATACCTCATATTCCGTTGACCAAAACTGTTTATTATAGGAGTTCAGAATTTGGTATCTTAAATCTTCCTTATCAGTTATATTGTTTAGGCCTGCTTATGTTTATTGATTTATTTTGTCCACTTAATCTGTCTTCATGAGGAAGCTATATTAAAGTTTTCTCATATTACTACATTTATGTCTATTTTTCCTTGAATCTGCTATACTTTTTGTTTTATGAAAGTTATTGCTATATTATTGGATACATAAATATTAATAACTACTATCATGCGATAGTGTCCTTGTCACTTTAAATGTTTTTTGTGTAAAATCTACTTAGTCAAATGGGAAGATGGTCACTTCTGCTATTTGTGTGTGTTTACATTTTTCTATTATGCCTTTGTCCATCCTTTCATTTTGAATATCTTTTTCCTTTAATGGTCTGTTAAAGACATATATTAATATGTTTGGGCTCAATTCTGTCATATTTTTCTATTTTATTTTTAATACATCTAGTCTTTCACAATGTACTTTAATTTGTTTTCTTTATTTGGCCTATCTTTTGTTACATAGGAAGTCTTTAAAAGTTTTATTTGTATTATATATATTTATCTGTCCAAATGTACCAATTATATTTATATTTTATTTTTCTGAATTAAGTAAATTACAGATATATGACATTTTATCACTTGATCATCTAATGTACATTCCCTATGAAAAATGAGTATTTTCTTTTGTATAATCACAGTACAACTTTCACAATCAGAAAATTAACATTGAACAATACTGTTACTAACATACAATTCATATTTAGGTATTGACAATTGTCATTGTAATTTTTAGTAAATAGAAGTCAAAGTATATTTATAGTATGCTATTTTGTTGGTAAGTACAAAAGCAAACAGAAAAACATGCAGCATTTGCTCATTTGTGCAAGAAACACAGAAAGGGTGAATAAAAAAATAATGAAGTTGCTTCCATGAAAGTGGTAGAAGGGAATAGCATTGAAAAGGTAGGGCAATGGGAACAAGGATGGAATGAAGGACAGTCCTTGGAGTATAATTTTTGTATATTTCTCACTTTTAGAATTAGGATAATCTTTCATATACCCAAAAGAGAATGATAATCAACAAGGATAGGATGTGTGGAACAAAACTGACTATAAGCAAAACAAATCAAACTAACTGTAGGGAGAGAGAAATTATCTAAGTAAATTTTGAACATAATGTTTTAACTGTATTTTCAGGCTTATGAAAGAATTTCAGAAATACTCTATGGGTATTCTGGAACTGAGAAAATGAGTAAATACATTGTGGATAACAACAGCCAGGATTCTCACCACTGGAATAAGAAATTATCAGTGTGGAAAGGGAGAAGACTAGAATGAACCTTATCATGTTCAATTGAAAGTGTAATTATGAATTTATTAGTTTACTATAAATATATATATAGTCAGAAAATATATTTATAAAATGTTTTTACATATACACATAAAATCACATATGCGTATGTATATTTATGTATCAATGTATAGATATGTAATATACACATGTATATGTATATACATACAAACACATATGTTTGATTATGAATATGCATGTATATATGGATTTAGGGATAAAGAGTATCTGGAAATGATATGTTTTAAATTTTCTAAGCCTGAAAATATTTTAAAGAAAAAACTTAAAAACATGCTATTTCCAGTGACATTACCTTAAAATCCTCCCCAAATCCTTTTCTTTTTCCTTTTTAATGCATATTCTTAAGCCAAATTGAAATATAAAATCTCCTTTTTCTTCCTTCACAATATTTTGCCTCTTTAGGTATGTTCTGTGATAAAGCATTTCCAGTATTTTCTCATATTTCTGTTATTTTTCTTTACAACTGAACACATTTGATAAGTTCAAGTGAAATGAGTGATTGAGGCTAGAAAAATTACATTTGTCACAATAATTTCCATCTACTTATCAGTTGAATTACTATTAGCATCTCCAACCACTTTCTGCTATACAATTTACGCATTAAAGTTGATTCATGTCATTGTGACCATTCAAATGAAGTATTCTTGATGTCCTTCCGTGAAGATAAGGACTTTAGAGTCCTGATATCTTTCCAAGTCAGTTGCCACAAAAGTGACAAGACTAAAGATGCATCTTAACTACTGCATTTGTCTCCTGATACAGTGCTCTATGCTAAATAAATATGTACAATCTCAGTTGTTTGTCACTAACAATTATAGGACTTATCCTGCAGTTTCATTTATTCAAAACGTCAATAATTGCTCCATTTTGTACACAAAATTTGTGCAATATTCTCCTCGGCATTTACGGAAGTTTATTAGAGAGGGACCTGAATGCAATGGTGTGTTGGAGCTGACTAATGCTGGCTCTCAAGAGCTGATTGAGCACATACCTCTTCCCAACACCGCGTTCATCATCATACTGATGGCTTCAAATCACCATGCTGGGCATATTTACAATGTAAATGGTACAGTGGTATCAACTGAACTGGTAAATGGTATCAATCAGCCCACCTCCCTTTTTTTCCTTCCAGGATCTGTTTGCTAAATATTTACTAGCACTCTACTGCTTGAATGTTCTCTGGGAATATGAGACATTCTACACTGATACAACTTTAAGTGGAAACTTGGAAGTTTAAAAAGTTCTCTTCTTCCCTTATGCAGCTCCAGCCATACTGTCCTTGTTGCTTTCCTAGGGAAAGTGGCTCTAAAAGCAGGGCTTTTTCCTCGCCTGGAATACTATTTGCCCAGATAGCTGCATAGATTGTTCCTTCATTCCTTTTAGCTATGTCTAAAAAGCAATTAATCCTCAAAGCTTTTCCTGATCACACTACATGAAATGATTTCCCTGTGTACACATGTCCAGTAATCCTCTTCCCAAACAATACATAGATTTGTTTTATTCAGTAGCACATATCATTGTCTGTAGGACTCTTCATCCACTTGCCACTTGACTACTCTCTGTTTACCACCAATACAACGCGAGCGCCATGACAGCAGGCGCCTTGCCAATTTTGCTCAAATTCCTACCTCCAAAGTTTAAAAAGTGGCACATAATTGACAATCAAAATATATGTTGAATGAATAACAGTAATGGAAATATAACGTAAACAGTCATTTTAAAATATAAATTGCTTATATTTATCATAAAAGTAGTTTAAAAGTATTTATATTCTTAAAAATTGGCTCTTTAATAATTATATTTAATTTTTGTTTCTTTGTTTCTTTTTTATCTCTAATCTCAACATATAAATAAGTTTTCTTTAAATGTTCCTTTAATATGGCTTTTTTCCATATTACTAGATGTTTGTAAGTTAGCTATTATGAATGTTACATTGAAGAACTACTTTTTTAATAAAACGATTTTGTTTTATGCATAAAAACTGTTTTTTGTGAAAAACATGTTTTTATGTGTAAAAAAGTGTTTACACTTCCAACATATGCTTATTAATATTAAAGAAATATTATTTAAATTTTTTGCTACTGTTAGTGAAATTATATAACACCTTATAGTATAGTATGTTATTAAATGTACATTAATTCCTTCAACAAACTCTCCTTGATTATATACTTTAAACATAGTTTCCCTGTGCTAGGAACTTGTTGATGTTTTTATTTGCTTTTTTTATTAGTAGTGATGTTTACAAGGTTTAAATTGTACAAAATTATTGTTTCATAAATCACACACATTAAATGCATAGACCCTTTATAGTTTAGAAAGTGCTTTCGTAATGATTGTCTCACCCGATCCCTACAATGGGACTTTGTCCCTAATTTATAGGTGATGACACTGAATAGGTTTTTGTCATGTCAATTTGTTTCTCTTGTCAGACTGTGATCTCCAAATTCCTTGAAAACAAAAAACAAGTCTTACTGATTTTGTATTCCAAGAAAATAGCATCATAACTGTTAGATAAGTGATAATCATTATGAATGAATGAATGCATGAATGAATGAACGAATGAATAAGTGAATGAATTTTCAGGATACTAGTGTAAGAATATCTCAGAAAGTAACTTGTATAACATAGAATGTCTGAGCTTAAATCACGAACTTCTGACCTCAAGCCCATTGTTCTTTCTTCAAAGATAAATAGGAAGCAGCTTAATTTTCTTTAATTAAAAAATTTTTATGAAGACTATTTTTTTTAGAGCAGTTTTAGATTCACGGGAAAATTGAGTGGTAGGTACAGTGATTCACCATATAACCCTCCTCTTGCCCCTGTGCCTGCCTAGCTTTCCACATTATCAACAGCCCCCATTAGGTGGTACATTTATTACAACTGATGAACCTACATTAACACATCATCACCCACAGTCAGTAGTTTACATTACTGTTCACTCTTGGTGTTGTGCATTTTCTGGGTTTGGACAAATGTACAATGACATGTAGCTACCATTATGGTATAGTATAGAGTATTTTCACTGCCCTAAAAATCATGTGTGCTTGGCCTGTTCATCCCTTACCACTATGCCCCCACCCTAGCAACCACTGATCTTTTTCCTGTCTCCATAGTTTTGCCTTTTCCAGAATGTTATATCATTGAAATCATACAGTAGGTAGCCTTTTCATATTAGCTTCTTTTACTGAGTAATATGCATTTAAGTTTCCCCTTGTCTTTTCATGACTTAATAGCTCATTTCTTGTTAGTGCTGAATAACATTCCATTGTCTGGATGTACCAAAGTTTATTTGCCCATTCCTACTGAAAGACATCTTGGTTGCTTCCAAGTTTTGGCAATTATGAACAAACTTCTATAAACATCTGTGTGTAGGCTTTTGTGTGGACATAAGTTTTCAGTTTCGCTGGGTAAATACCAAGGATGAGATTGCTGGATTGTATGGTAAGAGTATGTTGAGTTTTGTAAACCGCCAAACTGTTTTCCAAAGTAGCTGTGCCATTTTACATTCCCACCAGCAATGAATGAAAGTTCCTGTCGCTTCACATCCTCACCAGCATTTGGTGTTGTCAGCATTCTGGAACTTGGCCATTCTAATAGGGGTGTAGTAGTATATCACTGATGTTTTAATTTATACTTCCCTGATGACATATGCTGTGGAGCATCTTTTCATTTGCTTATTTGCCATCTATATGTCTTCTTTGGTGAGGTGTCTATTAAGGTCTTTGGCCCACTTTTTAATTGGGTTGTTTTCTTATTGTTGAGCTTAAAGAGTTCTTTGTATATTTTGGATAATTGTTTATCAGATGTCTTTTGTGAATATTTTCTACCAGTCTGTGGCTTGTCTTCTCATACTCTTGACATTGTCTTTCCCAGAGCAATAGTTTTTAATTTTAATGACGTCCAGCTTACAAATTATTTCTTTCATGTATCTTGCCTTTGGTGTTGTATCTAAAAAGTTATTGCCATACCCAAGGTCGTCTAAGTTTTCTCCTATGTTGTCTTCTAGAAGTTTTACAGCTTTCCATTTTACATTTAGGTCCATGAATAATTTGGAGTTAATTTTTGTGAAGGGTGTAAAGTCTGTGTCCAGATTTATTTTTTTGCATGTGGATGGCCTGTTGTTCTAGCACCATTTATTGAAACGTCTATCTTTGCTCCATGGTATTGCCTTTGACCTTTGGTCAAAGATCAGGTGACTATATTTGCATAGGTCTATCTCTGGCTCCCTATTCAATTCCACTGATCTATTTGTCTACTCTTTGTCCAATACTACACTGTCTTGATTACTATAACTTTACAGTAAGACTTGAAGTTGGGTTGTGTCAGGCCTCCAACTTTGTTCTTCTTCTTCAATATTGTGTTGCCTCCATTAAGTCTTTTCCCTCTCCAGGATATACTTTAGAATCAGTTTATTGATATCCACCAAATAATTTGCTGGGATTTTGGTTGTTATTGTACGGCATCTATAGATTAAGTTGGGTAGAACTGACATCTTGACAATATTAGCACCTTAATTTATATATAAGAACAGAAAAGGGGCCACCCTGGTGGCATAGTTTTAAGTTTGTGTGCTCTGCTTCAGCGACCCAGAGTTCACTGATTTGGATCCTGGGCACAGACCTATGCACCACTCATCAAGCCAGGCTGAGGCTCTGTCCCACATAGAACAACTAGAAGGATGCACAACTATGACATACAACTATCTACTGGGGCTTTGGGGAGAAAAAGGCAAAAAAAAAAAAAAAAAAGAAAGAACAGAAAAGCTCCATCTGACAATCATTGTGCACCAACATAATATACAAGATCATAATTTTGAGATTCATCAAATAAATGATTAACATCTCAAGTGTGGAGTTTTGGGAATTGAGCAAGATATAAACACAATATTTTAAAAAGACTTATTAAGCAATGAATTTCATTAACAGATCATGACCTCTCTTCTCACAAACCTTTTCTCCTAGTTAGAGAGAGCTCTTCAGAATGCCCACTGTGGTAATAAAATGTTGAAATGAAAATTATGCAGCTGTGGTTCTCAACATTTTTTTCTTTTCACATGATTGCAGGTTTGCCACAAAAATAATGTACTTTGCATATACCCTGGAAGGCAATAGATGACAAGTTTCAAAATAATACTCTATATTTTAAAAATATAATAAGTATCTATTTATTATACTTAATATACTAAAGTCTAGTAAATCCAAATAAGCAACTAAGAGACTCATACCTAGGTTATATAACTAAAGATACCTCAAAGACAAAAAGAAACAAAATATGAGTCAAATAACATCTACTGTGATTGAACCATGACACTGGCAAGTATAAATAATATTTGCACATAAATTGAAAATGTTAGGCAATCATTGCTTATTATCATGACCACTTTGAGTTGAGATTTCATTATTTATAACAGAGTCTGAGCCTGAGCAGACCATGCCCACAATAAATGAATAACCTACTTAAGAGTGTTTTAATTAGCTTTCAATGTTGCCGATTTGCAGTAATGGTGGGAATAATGAGATAGCAGAGTGGTGAACATGTTTATAGGTTCTTTTGGAGGCAAGACTAATTTTTATGCCCAGCTCTGCCACTTACTTGCTGTGTGAACCTGATCACGAAATTTGCCACTTTGAGCCTCATTTTATCCATCCGTAATATCGTGATTTTGGACAGCCCTCTTTCTGAAGACTGTTTTGAGAAACAAGTTGCCATAAGACTTGATGGAGTGTGCAATGCACTCTTTGACCTCTTATTAGGCACTTATTAAATTTGGGTTCAGATCCTACCTTCTTTAATTCATTGACAACCCTCAGGATTCAAATTTCCCATTGCTTTTAGTTTAATTCTAGTTTAAAAATATATTATTACAACAGGCAAAATAGTTCGATGTTACTTGTTTATGAGCCGGAAGCAACCCTCCCAAACTGCAGGAAACACAAAGAGGCAGCCACGGGAGACATCTCTATTTAATAATTTAGAGTAAAATAAATGAAAAGATTTTAGAGGAAATATTTACGACATAAATATCTGTATGGTTTTAACAGAGAAGCCTTTACTAATTTGCTTTGGGAAAAGCAATACTTTACTGGACATGCTATTTTTCCCAGCAGAGATTCTTCCTCCCTAGCAAAGGGACACAAAAAGAGTGTCAGTTTAATGCTCTGGAAAAGACTGCCAGTTCCTCCTGAGTTCAGCTCATGCATCTTAATGCAGCATCAGGTTTCCTGTGGACCCCCACATTGCAGGCCCTTTGACAAAACCTGTATGAAAAAAGATGTGATGTTCAAGAAACGGAGGTGGCTTGAATAATTTAACAGCTACATATAGACCTATGAAATGTTAAAGGGACAATAGTGTACAAGGGGGAGTTTTACAGGGATTCTAGCTTGACATCACTCTCCTCTTTGCACAGTTGACTGTTTGGCTATAACGATAGTTAACGTGTTATGATGTGGAGACAATAATTACGATGGAGTTAATAAGTACTTTAATAAAAGCTAAACCAGCCGACTGACATTCAGGTATTTAAAAAAGAGCTCCGGCAACTCAAGCTTTCTTTGGGATATTGAGCTGATATTAAAAGTCATTTTGAAGAACATTCCCTCCCTGCTACTTTTAAATAAGTTTGTTGTGAACAAGAACTGTTCAGCTAGCTGTGTAGTTCCCTCAAAAATGTGATGGGCTTTAATAATCCCATCGTAAAGTGAAAGGCAAGAAAGCAGGTGCACAGTCTCTGAGGTTGTGCTGACATGACTTGAAGAATCATGCTTGTCCTTTCCCATGCTACATCCACACACTCAGTCCCACTTTATAATCAGGGGCATCTCCATCAGAGACTCAGATTGTACTGCCGATACCCACGTAAGGCAGAGTGGTCTAAACAGGGACCCTCATTTTTCTTCACTGTGAATCTTTGACTTAGACATCTATAATATACCTTAAGAGCTTCTATTTCCTTCTAAAATATATTTGCCTTTAATTTCCTTCACTTCTTTCGGCATGACAATATGTTTCCAAAATACTGTCATTAGATAAAGGGGTGTTTTACCCGCTTTAAGTGAAGTAAATGTTTGAAATATCTTGCTTAGAGTACCATGCTATTTTGCCATTACTTCTAAGAGGCTTGTGTGTTGTTTTGCATTTCCTAATACCGTGCACTAGTTTTTGCTTAGAAGAGACACCTAAGGGTGATGGAAAGTGGAGAGGAAGGGGCTTGTTTCCCAAAGGGACACTTTTCCGTGATAGTTACGATTCTGATCTCATTGTTCAGTGAAGCAGTGATGCTGAGTTCCCGCCAAACACGAGGGGTGTGTTTTATATTCTTTCAGCATTTATGAAAATCCAGTGTGCCCAAAACTAGATATGGCTCATTCAGGAGAGGCAATGGGTTCACAAAATGATGATTCCTATTCTCTGGGCATTAATAATCTCAGAAGAATCATAAAGCAAACAGCTAAATGCTAAGGTAACTCTACTACCAATATGGTCCCTTCAGAATGTTTTAGTTTTTGAATTGCTTCTGCATACATAATTTTGTATGAAATCTACTCTGCATAATCCTTTGGGGAAGATTTGGAAAGAGAGGGATTGCATTCCAAGCAGAAGCAATTCAGCAAGCTATACAATGTATCAGTTACTTGAAATTCAGAGAGATATAAGACATGGAACATACCTTTGAGAGCAGAGCCACAGAGATAGAAGAACAAATTACCTTTGAAATAGTCAATACTTTTGCTTTCTTTTAAACAATGCCCAGTCTTTCCAGTTTAATGGCCACTAGCCTTACTTCTCTTTCATTCTAAACTAGCTAAATCAGGGAAATGCTGTATCCTGTACATTCCCTGTTAATTGAATAGCGAGAAAATTACCATGACTCATTCCTTGACCTTGGTGAAATAATCAATTAATAATAGCACTATTTCACTGATGCATGTCAGTAGAGTATTCCCACAGGGTAAACAAGACCAATCTGTCATAATTGGCATTTAAGGTGAAATCTAGGCCCAACCTAGGCTCACCTTCATCCTTTGATGTAGTAGTTCTCTTGGTCTTGGATAACTCCCACATAACTCTAACACACACAATCGCTTTCATTAGATCATATTCTTACCTCATTCCTTAACAAAATAATCACTTTCTTTAGTTAAAATCTCCCAAATCACAGGGCTGCTCGGATTTTGTTATATAGTTGAGTTGCTTGCACTCTTTATTTCTATCCTTTCTGTTACTGGTTTGTACATTCTTTGAGGACGTGCATGAATTTTGCCTTGATCGTTGGTATGATATTACTGCTATTTCTGATGCAATGTGTAGTACTTAGCCAAATTCACTAAATCCATACCATCTTTTCTGTTCAGGTTTGTTTTTGTAAAGGTTATTTTTGTTAGAATTTGAAAGCTGTATCAGTAAACTGCACATAGAGATAACTATTCCAATAGCAAACATCAAATATAAATAATGAATGCATGTCTCCAAAAAATTCAAAGCAGATTTACGTCAGTAAAAGCAGATAAAGATTTCCCCCCAAAATGAGTAGGAAATTATTATTGCTTTGAAATAGAACTTTAAAATAGGAATATTCTCTTATATTCTTAATTTTAATAAAATGTTCTTACTAGGAAAGGTCATGGAAATTTTTTTTTTTTTTGTATCTGGCGTTCCAGTTAACAAAAGGACATGATGAATACACTTTGACAGTAAAAATTAATCCAGCTAATGAAAACAAGGCAATATATTCTAGAGGAGACTTTTAATCATTTAAAGGGGCAAAAGGTCTGTGTGTGTGTGTGTGTGTGTGTGTGTGTGTGTGTGTACAACAGGCCACTGATTTTGCTGTTTTTGCCTTCTCTTGAATAATAGCTAAAATAAGTTATCATGCTAGACATGAAACAGAATGACAAATGATAACATGCATTTGAACATCTACAGACTTACTCACTGCTGAGAGTATCTAAGGGGATGACATGTGGCACCTGATCTCAAGCACTAGACTGCTTTATTAGGGGTGTCAAACTCACCAGGCCGTGTTCTCCTTCTTTAGTCCATGTTCTTTTTCCTTGTCTTGAGCTTTTCTCTTTCTTTAATTGAAACTATCTTAAACCCTTTTATAAATAAAGCAGTGTTCTAGAGATTTTGTTTTACAGATTTAAGTGACATTAGATCTGGATTTAATCACAGCTCTGCCACCTACTAATGCATTTTGACTGTCCCCGAAAATTTGTTCTGAGGATCACATAACAGAATGGAGGCGAAAATGCTTTGACAGTTACAAAGTTCTGAATTTGGTGCCTGTTTTCACTATAATCAATGAGGATGATCCACACCCTGCTTACTTCATAAATATGTGTTTTTAAATGATCAACTTTAGAAGTTATCTACAGATTTTCTTTTCCGAAAATGAGGATGTCAGTATTTTTTAACTTAAGCTCAGGAGTATTATTCAAAATCTTTGCAACGGCGTGACCACGGCACGAGGCGGTCAGGATCAGGAGGCCTGTTCTAACTCTGGAGCTGGCCTCCCTGCAGGTCTGGATCCTGGAGGTGCATGGAGTCCTGGGAGGTCCCAGGGTGACTGGATGGGCGAGAGGGGTGAGATTAGCAATTTACATTAACAAATAGCAATTGATACAACCACATTGCTGCAAACTAATTACCTAAAACTGATTACACTTTCTCCATCCAAAATCCAATTTGATTCTTTGTGTTATTAATCTTAATACTTCTTGGGGTTATCGCCTCACCTTTAAACAATGTACCAAAAGTTCTATTAATTAATTTATGAATTTTGACTTCACTGATTGACCCTCTGGAAGCAGAAGATGAGAACTTTCAGATCATTTACAACACTCCAGCAGTGTCCCTCATATCCAATTACATTCCTAAATTATTTTAAATTATGTAACCAAATTAAAACCTTGTTTAAAATTGTCTAGTCTATTAGTGCTTCTTCCACAATTAAAACAACAGCAACAGTATGGCTGAGTATCTGGAAAATAATTTCAAAGTTATAGAAATTCTTTATTTGCATTTTCAAACACCATGAAATAAATATGATTGCACAGGATGTACAGTATTTCTAACCATTTCCCTTAATCTACCATTAACTTTTATCACTCTCCACACCTATTGTAGGACCTCCCTTTGACAAACTCCCTGCTACTCTCTTCTTTTAGTCACAATTCGATTATTTTTGTTTCTGTTGTGTTTTCATTTTTAAAAGCCAATTTTTCCCAAAGGCCAAACTCTTGTACGTATTTATCACTTCCCCATTAACTTCTTTATTTTTTTTTTGATTGAAGTATAGTCAACATGCAATATCCTATTAGTTTCAGGTATACATCATAGTGATTCAATATTTACATACATTATGAAATGATCATCACGACGTCTAGTTACCATCTGTCACCACTCAAGGTTTTTACAATATTACTGACTGTATTCCCTATGCTGTGCATTATATCTCTCTGAATTATTTATTTTATAAATAATTATTTACTTTATTAATAATTCCCCTATTCCACCCTCCCCCCCATGCCTCATTCCTCTGGTAACCACCAGTTTGTTTCTTGTATCTATGAGTCTGTTTCTGTTTTGTTTTGTTTGTTCATTTGTTTTGTTTTTTACATTCTACATATAAGTGAAATCATATGGTATTTGTCTTTCTCCGTCTGATTTATTTCACTTAGCATAATGCCCTCAAGGTCCATCCATGTTGTTGCAAATTGCAAGATTTCATTCTTTTTTATGTCTGAGTAATTTTCCATTGTGTATATATACCACATCTTCTCCATTCATTCGTCTATTGATGGACACTTGGGTTGCTTCCATATCTTGGCTATTGTAAATAATGCTGCAATGAACATAGGGGTGCATGTATCTCTTTAATTAGTGTTTTTGTTTTCCTCAGATAAACACTCAGAAGTAGAATTGATAGATTGTATGATCTGATCAATTCCCCGTTAACTTCTACACTCAGTTTTTTTTCCATTTTACTTTTGAAATTCATCATTGCTAACTTTTTGGTTCTGTTGTGTTTTCATTTTTAAAAGCCAATTTTTCCCAAAGGACAGCTAGGCATGGGCGCCACAGAAGACAAACTAGGGAACTAAATCTTTTGTAAGCAGAGAAAAAAGAAAATTTAAAATATCCATTCAATGATGATAATCATCTAATCATAAATATATTATTTCTACTATACTATATATATAAATTATAATTTTGTTTACATTTTGTTCGCTGACTGAATACGCGGAGTTAACTTTTGCTCTGTATTTTGAAAGTCAATTTCAACACTCTTTCCAGGAAATACTGCTTTCATCACTTGGTTGACTGAAGTTCATCTTCAAGAGCATTTTTCTCAAGAATTGTACCTGGATGCATCAGTTTTCAGGCTTGTGCATGTTGGAAAGCATAATCTGTGTACTCTTGATAATAGAATGGCAGCTTAGCTAGCTATAAAATGTCTGGGTCAAAATTTATTTTCTCTCTTGTTTTTTTTCTTTGATGACTTTCTGAAACTTGTTTATACACAATACATTTTCTGTGGGGCAAAAACGCCAAGAGGTTAAGAGAATTTATCCTTCTTGTAAATATTTTTTGTTCTTTTTCTTGGCTTTGATTACAATATGAGTCTTATGTTAAGTTCCCAATTCAGAAATTAAGTATTTGAACAGATCCTGACATTAATTATTTTACAAAGCTTCTTTAAATCTATGTACTTTAAATGTGTAGATTCAGATCTTTTATTCAAAGAAAAAAAGCTTTTAACTATTTTATTTTGATGTATCAACTTCAATTTTTTCTATTCTCTGGACTTACCAATTATGCATACATGGATTCTTCTTTGTCTTTCTTCTATATCTGTTTATTATTCTAAAACCTTTTCCTTTTCATTTACTTTGGCTGTATTTTCCTTGAGCCTGTCCTCTATGCTTTTTATGTTTCAGGAAGCCCTTTTCTCTATTTTGATACTTCTAATGCTGTGTTCATTTTTGTACTTTTTTTTAAATTTTTTCTGAGCTCTGCAACTCAGTTTTCCTCTGCTTTTTGTCCTGACTTATCTTGTTTGATCTTTTTTCCTCCTTTTTTGATATGTTTTAAAGAGGCTTTATTTAAATTTCCTGGTAAAATATTTGTCACAAACTAACATCTATCCTCAGAACATTTTTTCTTCAGTTTGTCATGGCTGTTTCCTTAGAGTAGGTAGTAAGGGCCAATTATATGTTGAATAAGAGTGTGTGGTAAGGAAGGAGGAGGTAAGCAACTTAGACTTTACTCAGATATCTCAAATACTTTCTTTCAAACTATTTACTCTTATGTGTCAAGAATCCTTTACATAGTGATTTAACATTTATTTTATATCATATGAACAAGATCCAAGTGTACAAGGTATTGCTACATTTTTCTCCCTTGCTTCTCCATACCTAAAATTATGCCTATAAAATATACTATATGATTATGTCCTCCACTACCTCTATTTTTTCCATTTCATGTTTTCATTAAGGAATTGGGGATATGTTGGCAGCCTACTCTAACATGCTGGCATAGCTATTGAAGCAGTGGGTCATTAATATAAATCTCCAGAGATGGTTTCTCTTACTTTTTAAGAGAAATCTTGATGATTCTGATGATCTACAAAGGCATCTCTCTTTCCTTAGCCATGGTCAATTTTTTACTGATTTTAACAATCCTTTTTTTTTAATATTATATTTTAGCATCTGGATGTTCCTACTTCTCTCAAAGGTGCCATGTTTTTTTCTTTTATGCTAAATGTTATTAGGGAGAGTGAGGCAAGGATACGAACTCTGACTTTTTTGAAAGAAAGTCCATACTAGATCATACAAATGTCAATTAGCATCCTAAACAGAACAGATAATCTATAGTTTGGTAGTAAATGTGATAATTCTTCGAAGCCAAGAGATATTTCTTCAGATTTAGGAAAGAAAAATTAGCAGAGGATGCATGTAATGATAGAGGAGACATATAATGATAGAGGAGGCATATAATGATAGAGTCATTGATAGAAGAGTGGAATTTAGATGAACAGACAGAATGAAGCAGAATATTCCAGTCCTGGGAGTTGGTGAGTCAGAAAAAAAGGCTTGGTGAAGTCTTGAAACCTATGCTCTGAGAAAACTGAAGTGGTTTTAATATGCAGATAGGCTAGTAAGTTACACAGTCTGAAGTCAGTTTAACATCTTAACTCAATTTGTCATGAATGAACTTAAATATAATCTCTTGTGTGCTAATGGTATTTACTTTATATAGCTCTTTTACACGTATGTTACATGAATATCTTCTCTTTAGAACAGAAATTAAACTCGTATACTTTGGTCTTATCCTCAGTCAATGTAAATCATTAATATCCAATTAATGGATCAATGTATTATTAATCAATATGGTCATATTAATCAGTGTCTATATTCAACAATGTAAAAGCACTTGCTAAAGTCAGCACTGTCCAAATATGGACTCCATTGTACACTTGTAAGTTTTGTACAAAGAGCATTATCACAATGACAGGGAGTCTGGAGAGGATGCAGGCATCAAGTAGGTAATACGTCCTCCAATTATGAGATAATATGGAATACATTTGCCATCATAATAAATATAATCTCTCACTGGGGAAACTGAGGTTCAGGGAAGTTAAGTGACCTGTTTAAAATTCTTAAGATTGATTGATATCATGAGCCAAATCTAGCTTTGGGGCCATGGCGCAAATGAAAATTAAAGTCAGAGTCTCATGAGATGGACATTTCCTAAATCACTTTAAAAATGAAGTTAAATGATGAACGAAAAATATAGAAATACCAATTTCATAGAAGTTATAAAATATTAACATGCTAAGCACTTCGCTTTGGTCAAAGTATTGCTTTAAAAGGAAGGTTAAAGCAAGATAATTATGAGATTTTGTGTGGGAGAGCGAAAATTTAGGAAAAGCAAGAATTTAATATGGAACTGGAGAGGCTCCCAAGGACATCATTCTTTTTTGATACATTTTGAAATTTTTACACCATTCCACAGGCGTTCCTTTTATACACTTCAGAACTCATAGTTATAGTCAATTGCTATGGCAGGCTCAATTATCACCAGTTACATTTCATCTATTTCTTTCACTGATCTTTGGAAAGTCTAGCTGTCAAACTGACCTGTTCTGACTATTCTTGGCCAGTAGGAACTGGCCAGTCAAAAGTATTAAACTTCTCTTCCATTTTTAAATACCATTTCAAATATGAGTTTTAACCTAAAAGACAAATTCATCTTTTTCCAAAAAATTTTCTGCCTCTCATCCTCAAGTCAAAGTGATTTTCCTTTAACATAACCACATATATTTTCACCACATAATTTTTAGTGCACACCCACATCACTTCATACTTTGACTCGTTCTTTGTAAATCCAGTCCCTCTTTGTTTCAGTCGTCCATGCAGGTGACATTTCAGAGCTTTGTTCCTAAACTGTAAGCTAGGAAGTAAATTTTAAGCTTTGCAAATGATTTATGGGTTACGGGGTAGAATAATGCATAATCATGTGAAAGGTTCAGGGAGGGCCAGTTTTGCACAGTTAAGGACAATCAGGTGTAATTGCTCCCTTACACCTTGGCCTTTTTTCTTTTAACCTTCTGAAAGTCATTTTGTAATATTTCAAAACTCTCATTTTGCTTGAGGAAAAGTTTCAGTCACATAACTAGGTCATAACATTCAAATGATTGAGCTTTATTTTTTTCTGCGTGATTTATAATAGTGCATACATTCATAACCTGTAATTTATCAGGTATGATGTGAGATTTTATGCCAATTGTACAGTTTATTCCTTAAATCCTTAATGGGGGAGGAGAAATTGACTGTTGAGAGTTGAGCAAGCTGCCAATAATTTCTTGATGACATCTCTTGAAGGCATCACTCATTTTCCATTTTCAAGCTGCCAACCTAATTACATTCTTTTAACCTCATGTAGAGATTAGTGCAGAAGCCCAAGTGTCATGTTTCCAGTTTATTCTGCTTCCAACGTACTACTTTCATTATACTATCATACCATTTCATTTCATTTCACTGTTGTCATTCTCATCATCACAATACCTAACATTTTATAGTCCTTCACAGTTTGAAAAGTATGATGACAGGGCTGTATTCTTCACTCTGGCTAGAAGCCGTCTTTTAAGTGGCCTTCACTGACTATTTGATTAGGAAGCAACACCATCCTTTGAGCTCCTGTGGTCAGTTGTCCTCACATGACCTTCGCCATATACTGGGCTGAGTAGTACTTTAGCTGCAGGTGAAGGTTATGACACAGTTTACATGAAAGATTAGATGATGATGTTAATGTAGAGGAAACACCATGAGTGATAACTACATCATCAAAGATTCCTCAAACGATTACGGATATTTGTCACCATTACTATATATACATACATAGGTGGCTCAGCAACTTTTTTAACATCTCTGTTGAAGTGTAATTCCTACACCATATAAGTCATTCTTTTAAAGCATACTATTCAGTGGCCTTTAATATGTTTTCAGTCGTACAGCCGTAAAGGAATGAAATTCTGCCAACACCCTGAATGAGCAAGGAAATGGACTCTTCATTAGAGCAGTCAGAATGGAAGATAGCCTGCTAACTCCTTGATTTTAGGCAGTGAGGGCCACTGAAAAACAGAGCTGTAAAACAATATATTTGTGTTGCTTAAGACACAATCTTGTGGTAATTTGTTACAGAAGCATTCCCTCCTGGCCTGCAAAGTTTCTGCTGAAAAATCTGCTGATAGCCTTATGTAGGTTCCCTTGTATGCAACAAGTTGATTTTCTCCTGTTATTTTTAAAATTCTTTGTCTCTAACTTTTCACAGTTAATATATAATATGTCCCTGTGGGTCTGTGTGGATTCCCTTATTTGGTAATTTTTGGGCTGGCTGGTTCTGGGTGTCTGTTTCTTTCTCCAAGTTAGGGAATTTTACAGCCATAATTTCTCTGAATAAGCTTTCTGCTCCATTCTCCCTCTCTCCTTCTTCTGGGACACCTAAATGTGCACATTGGTCAGCCTGATGGAGTCCCATACATCCCTTAAGCTCTCTTCACTCTTTTCATTCTTTTTTCTTTTTGCTCCTCTGGTTGGATGAACTCCACTGCTCTATCTTTGAGTTCACTTATCCTTTCTTCTATTTTTTTCTAGTCTGATGTTGAACCCCTCTATTAAATTTTATAGTTCAGTTATTGGATTCTTCAGTTCTATGATTTGTTTGGTACTCCTTTATATTTTCCATCTCTGTTGAAATTCTCACTTTTTGCATTACTCCCTCATGACCTCAGTAAGCATGTTTATGACTATTATTTAGAACTCTATAAAGTAAATCACTTATCTCCTTTCCATTATGATTATTTTCTAGAGAATTACCTTGTTTTTTTGTTTTGAACATATCCCGTTATTTCCTTTTTCTTGACTCTCTATGTTGTTTTCTGCACAGTAAATAAAATAGCCACCTCTCCCAGTCTTGACAGACTGGGCTTATGTAGGAGATGAACCTTGTCAATCAGCCCTGCCTGAGCTCCTCGTTGTTTCTCTTTGTGATTGTCCAAATCACCATCTTTGTTCTTACTGGCTCCCAGTAGTTGAGGATGTGCCAAGACCCATCCGTGTCCCAAGGTGGAGGATCTCAGTGAACACCTAGATGCAGGCTGATTAGAAGCTGGACCCTCAGAGAGCAGCTGGTAAAGTATGTTGTTAAACCCCTTTCAGGGAAAAACTGGAAGATAGTAGTTTTTGCCTTTTTTTTCTATGCCTAGACCTGGTGTATAGCTGTGGGGGTAAGGGTGGAGTTAAGATGCTCCTCATCCATTGAAAAACTGCTTCTTTGTTTGCTGTAGTCCTGTGGGACTCGTGAATGCAAGTCCCAACGGCTATCAGAGCTATGTGATTTGGCAGCCCATCCCTTGGATGGTAATTGTAAAAGTTGAAGAACTCGATTTTTGGACAAACTTCTTCCAAGGAGATGCTGGCAACTTGGTTTTCTTGTTGGAATGAGCCAGAGGGAGAAGGCAGGGGCAGTGCCCACCGGCTCTCCTGGGCTCCAGGGAGGATTGCAGTAAGCCCCACATACATGCTAATTAGATGCCAAACCCTCTGGCAGCAATTTGTAAAGTGTGCCCTCAAATCTCTCTCAGTGAAAAAGTGAGAGATGAGGGTGTTTGCCTGTTCCCTCTGCAGGCAGCCCTATGCAGAGCAGCAGAAAGTGCTCTCACGCCCATTAACAACCGCTTCTTTGCTATAGTCCTATGAGATTTGCAAATGTAAGGTCCATTCACTGTCAGAGCTAGGTGATTTGGGAGCCCATACCTTGGCTGGCAGCCGTAAAAGTTGGGGTGCCACGTGTTTGGATAAACTACTTCTCGGGGGATACTGGCAACTTGGTTTTATTGTTGGAACAAGCCCAACGGGGAATGCAGGCGAAGTGCCACCAGCTCTTTTGGGCTCCCTGAAGAATGACAGCCAGCAATCCTGGGAGTTGGGAGTTCTGTCCTGATTGTTTGGCCCTGTGCCAGGGGTGGGATTTATGGCAAGAATGTATTTCAGCCTTTCCTACCTGTTTCACTGTGGGTCCTCTCTCATTTGCCTGATGTGCAGGATTCACTCAGCTAGTTTCGAATTTCCCTCTGAGGGAATGTCTCTGTGGATGGCTGTACATTCAGGGCATCTGTGGGAGGAGAGAACCTCGGAATCTCCTATGTCATCATCTTGGTATCTCTCCTAGCGTATGTGATGACATCAACACCACTGTATCTTTATTTTTTATTTTTTATTTTTGTGAGGAAGACCAGCCCTGAGCTAACATCCGTTGCCAATCCTCCTGTTTTTTGCTGAGGAAGACTGGCCCTGGGCTAACATCCGTGCCCATCTTCCTCTACTTTATATGGGATGCCGCCACAGCATGGCTGACAAGCAGTGCGTTGGCGGGTGCCTGGGATCCGAACCAGCGAACCCTGGGCTGCCAAGCGCGGACCAAACCGCTGTGCCACTGGGTGGCCCCTGTATCTTTATTTTTTAATTAAATTTTAATTTTTTTCTTTTTGTATATCTTAGTTCAAATTGAGATTCCATTGTTTTTAAGCAAAAGGAGTTCTGGTTATACAGCAATCATTTTCACTGACACCAAATATGGCTCTGAAAGGAATAGAAACATTATATGTTTAAAGGAAAAATAAGATGTGTACTCTATTTAGGTGAGAACAATCGAGAAGAATACAGAAGATGTGGTGCACTTACAAAAGTCATGGTTTTATGCCTGTGAGGAGTTGTGGGAGCAAAGAAATTGTTTAATCTTTGAAAGAAAGACTGACCCTGATGATAAAACAGCTAAGTTACCAATGAGGAAGAAAAATATTGCTCACCTCAATTATCATTCTATCAGCAGACAGATAACTCTAGCTAAGATGTTTAAAATGAAATCAAGGGGCTGGCCGGTGGCGTAGCGGTTAAGTTCGGCGCTCTGCTTCGGGGGCTGGGGTTCACAGGTTCGGATCCTGGGCTTGGACCAACGCACCGCTTGCCAAGACATGCTGTGGCAGAGTCCCATATAAAGTAGAGGAAGATGGGCACGGATGTTAGCTCAGGACCAGTCTTCCTCAGCAAAAAGAGGAGGATTGGCAACAGATGTTAGCTCAGGGCTGGTCTTCCTCACACACACACACACACACACACACAAATGAAATCAAGTGCCCGAGATATTTCAAGTGTTCAGAGATTAGGACAGCGCCATCTTGTATCCAAATGTTATAGGCAGCTAGACTGTGGAAACAGAACTGGTGTAAAAGGAAGGTTATAGGCTCTGGATTAGTAAAATATTTGATTGTGGTTTGCGAAATACCCCTGTATGACATATGAGCCCTCTGTGATATGTAAGCCACATGTGGTTAATAGAGATTCCATTTTAATGCCTGATAATATTGCCCTGAGTATATGGCAGTATTGCTATATTTAGTCATTCATCTATTTTAATCCATCAAATTTGAATATTCATTAAAACATGACAACAAGATAAATTCAAATGGATAAGAAGACAATTTGAAAGGGTGTTAATAAATGGATGACACTGGTAAAATAACAACAAAAAATGTATTGAATCAAGCTTAGATCCCAATTAAAATCTTTCTAAGAGTGTCAACTTTATTTCTCAAGGTATTTCTATGTTCAGGAGTATGCAAGCATATTTGTTTATGTCTCCATTTCCTTCTTAGATTCTGTCTTAATATCTACAGTATATGATGCCTTTAGGAAGGATTTTTTATCATTATGGGCTATCATTATGCAGAAAACACTCAGGTTTATGTCTCTCTATTTGGTAATTTAGCTTTGGCAGCAGATGATCTGATTCAGAGTCTGTCTACAGTGAATAATTGAATGTCAGAAATGTTTTAAATTAAATCCTGATAAAGATGGAATGCTTTGTGGTGTAATCTAAATGTTTGTTAAGTTCTTTGTCCTCTTTTTCGTGGCCTCATAATGGTTGCTATCTTCTATCTGCTTTCCTAAAGAAGAGTCTGTGTGCTATTTAAGATTCTGTGGGGGAGAGCCTTCAGTCATGTTAAATCTGTTTCTCTGAGTTCTTTCACCATCTTAAGTATATTGTATGTATAAAATAAAAAGAGCAGCAATGAAAGAGAGATTCTGGCAAGATGGCATAATTAGTTAGCTTCAATGTATGTTTCATTATCTATTAACAGCTACAGAATAAGAAATAGGACTGGTTAGTGATTTCAAACTGATAAAGATTTTGGTGGAATTTAGGAGTAATGGTCCATTGATATGCTCAAGAGTCAACCGAATTACCAATTAACGATACTGCAGAACTAGTAAGAAATATTCAAATTTTCTCATATGTGGCTAATACATGTACAAAGTTCCTATTTGTAGACTCACTATAGACCCTTGGGGAATGAAAACAGAGGGGAATTCCACATTTGTAGGCACTAATCTTCATTTAATGATACAATATAAACTTTAGATTAAGATTGGCTTAGATTCAATTTTTAGTTCTACTATTTATTATTTGTATTACACTGGAAATGTGACTAAACCATCAGCTTCAGTTTCCACATTCATAAACTGGGAATTATAGTGTTCCCATTTGTTAATTCAATCAACAGATGTTTCTTATATACACACCATGGGCTAGCCATAATCAAGGAATGGAGCATAGAATAGTAAGCAAAAAAAGAAAAATTCTGCCTCCATGGACCTTAATTTCTAGTTGGGAGACAATAAATGAGAGAATAAAATATGTTAGATAATTATAAATATCAGAAAAACAAGATGGGGAGAAATGATATGAAGTATATGGTGTGTGTGCATTTGTATTGTGTGAGACGCAGTATTCTAAGATAATGTACACATGCCTTCCCCCAGCTATTTAATCAAACAGTATATATATAGTTTGGCATATATATACACATATATATAAAACTATATGTATAGTTTGATATTATTTGGATATAGCATTATATATAGCCTATGGAAACAAAACAGTCAGGTATCTTTTTTTTTTTTTTAATTAGTAGAACACTTACTGTTGGAGGAATAACTCTAATGCCATATTTCTTGCAAAACTAGAACCAAGTGTTCTATGGAACCAGAAAGGAAGGTACTAAAAAGTCTTGATAAAGGTGTGTTCTTTTTAATTATTGAAATACCTGCAAAGAGATGCCAATAATATAACAAGAAATACTACTGAAGTCAGAGGAAATTGCCAAATCCCTGACACTGAAGCTTCTAGGTCTAGTATATGTTATGATGCTTTTTCGACCCAAGAGGTTTTTCAGGAAGAAAGCTTGACCCTGTCTGCTCTTCCTCATTGCCTCCATTTCTTTGTTGTCCCCACGAAGTGTGATCTACTAAGCACATGCTTGTTGTGTGATATAAATGGAATCTCTGTACGTACTTGATGACCACTTGAAATAACTGGTAACTTTTCACCTAGAAGCCATTATTTAGTGGCTAACCTGTTGTTACCTGCATTTCTTTACAAAAATACCATTGCTATAGAGAACAAAATAAAACTTCAACACAGTCATTTTCATTGTCAAAGAATTTGGATGACCTGGTCTTAAACTATATACTTTTTTGGCTTTCTTATTTACTTAAAGACTGGTAAACCACCAGACACATATTTATCCTCATTCTAAACACCTCCATATTTTCTTCTTGGTAGCATCTGAAAGCATATTTGTGTTCAATGTGCTTAAAAGTCACAACATACAATCATCTTATCTATCTAAAACTATATGTGGAGAAAAAAATCCCTAAGTAACGTGTAACTAATATTGCACATGATTTTTTATTTTTACTAATGCTGTTCTATATTTTTATTTTATTTTATTTAGTTAGTTTTTGTGAGGAAGACCAGCCCTGAGCTAACATCTGTTGCCAATCCTCCTCTTTTTGCTGAGGAAGACTGGCCCTAGGCTAACATCTGTGCCCATCTTCCTCTACTTTATATGGGATGCCGCCACAGCGTGGCTGACAAGCTGTGTGGCGGCGGGTGCCCGGGATCCGAACCCGCAAACCCCGGGCTGCCAAAGCGCGAACTGAACAGCTGCACCACCAGGCGGCCCCTATATTTTTTATTTTTAAAATGAGCATTAGATGTTTTGTAAAAGTCTTAGGTTAGTAAAAACAATTTTCTGTATATCAAATAATCCAAAATAAACTAAATAACTAAATCCAAAATAAATAACTAAGATAAGAAACAGTCTCAATCAAAGTGAAACGTCTCTAGAAGCACTAGGAGTGGTAACTGTTTTTACTATCATTTCCTTGTAGTGTAACTTCTCTTAAAAAAGCATATACTGCCTTTATATTAAAAAATAAATTTCATTTTAATCACAAATTTTATTTCATTATTTAATTTATTTATTTAATTATTTTATTTCATTATTTATCTGGATATAATGCCATCTTAAATGAGTTACCTTCAATAATATCTTATGACGATTCTCTTTCCATTAACTAAATGTCAGTTCTCAGAATTAATATTTTGAGCTTTGGAATGTCATTGTGGTTCACCAATAATTACATTGAAATATGTATTTTAGTCATTATACTGAGTATAGATTTTCAGAGCTGGAACCTTTGGCTAACATCAACTCCAGTGCCACTGTCACTTAGTTAGGTATCTGCTTCACCTCCAAAAGCGGTTATCTGCTATTGACTTCGGCAAGTATCAACCATGAGAAGGCCGTGAATCCCAGAGTCAGAGACTAAGATCAATACCAGTGTCATTTCCACAGTCACTATTAGCTACATCCAGGCCCGAGAAATGAACAGGGGTAGAGGGCCTGGGAGGGTTTTGGTAGTTTGGAGTAACGGATCTCCTGACAGGTTCTGGGGTGTCTTCTTTAGTGTCTTTTGGGTCCAGGATTTATTTACTTCATTCCCATTTGAAATCAGACCAAGCCTGACACCCCGGAAGGAGCCCTAGAAAAGAACCATTTAGAAGGAGAGGCAGCAGCCAGCTACAAGTGGGATTGGTGAGACTAAAACTCCCCAGTCACCATTGGGTTAGCCTCCCATGCCACCTGGATTCAAGGGGGTTCCCACATTAGAGTTTCTGTCTAAGCCAGACCTGCCCAGAGTTTCTGGGCCCGGCATCCAGGGCCTATTAGGAACCTGTATGGAAGTAGGAATAGAAGCGTCCTATCGGGGGTGTAGATGGATGGAGTTTTATGGCCCTCTGTGGGAATAGCCGTTAGTATCTCCTGGATCCAAATGGTTCACTAGGAGTGGCCACAACTAAGCTGGATCTCTCCATGGTTCCAGGTTTGTGAACTGGGTTCTGAAAGGGTACAGAAGGTACAAAGTTGGCTGCCCTAGTAAGCAGTTAGGGTGCTTTGCCGGCACCTACCTGCTCTGAGGCTCATCTGGCTAGGGCTTTACCATTCCTGGGAAAAGACCCCAAGATCCACATACCTCCTAGAGACTCTGGGGGCAAGTAAGGGCTGTTGACACAACCCACTCATTCCCCTGTCAGGTGCTTCTCAGTTCATCCCACTTTTGGGCCCTTTCTGAACCTGGATGTGTGATATGGGGCACCTGGACAAGGCTGACAAAGGCATAGCTGTACTTAGGGGCATCCCCGTGTGACATGAAAGAAGGCAGGAGAATTAGAATTGTGTCACATCCTGTTACTTGTATAATTAACCTTGAGTCTATACTTTAAATTTGTTTTTACTGGTTTGGCAGTAAAATTAGATTCAACAATGAGCTCTCCTCATCTGCTCCAATAGTTGAACTTGTTTGTAAACTTATAGAAAGCTTTCTTTCTTTTTCTATTGTTGTATTTGTCGATTACTAGACCAGTAACTTTCTATTTAGTGACTTACTTTTATAGTACATGTGTATTTGATAGGGAAGGTTAAATTTTAGAATCAAGTTTCTAGGTTTCTTTTGTGTGTGTGTGAGGAAGACCAGCCCTGAGCTAATATTCGTTGCCAATCCTCCTCTGTTTTTCTGAGGAAGACGCCCTGGGCCAACATCCGTGCCCATCTTCCTCTACTTTATATGGGACGCCACCACAGCATGGCTTGAGAGGTAGTGCATTGGTCCACGCCCGTGATCCGAACCTGCGAACCCCGGGCCGCCAAAGCAGAATGAGCGAACTTAACCACTTTGCCACTGGGCCGGCCCCAAGTTTTTAGGTTTCTTTTTAAAAGTCTTTAGAATTTTGATTTTGTTTACAAATTGATTTAGAGAGAATGGGTATCTTTATAGCGATGAGGGCCCTTTTTCAGATACTTGACATGTCATTACATTTATTTAAGTCCTCTTTTATGCTTTTTAGAAAGGTTTTATAGATTTACAGATTTAAAGTCTTTCAGATGTCTTGTTAAAGTATTCAGTGTGTATTTATATTTTGTTGCTATCAATAATATGGCTTATTTACCTCCAAAGCCACTGTCTTTTTAAAATATGTGTTTAATTTTTAAGTGTGTTACACACACTCATTGTAACATTTTAAAAGGTGTTTCCATTTATATCTCCTATTCTGTTATAAATGGGGTCTATCCTTTCTTTCTTCTAACTCATTATCTGTACATTTGAAGTTTAATTTTTGTATATAAATTTAAAATCTCTACATTATTGTTTCTTTCTTGCTCTGATTGCATTGACTAGACTTCTCAGAATATTCAGAGAGTGTTAATGATGGACACTCTAGTTAGTCTACCTGAATTTAGTGGTGATTTCTATGTTATGATACTGTGTATGATCCCGAATTAATGTTTTTATGTTATTGTTGTTATGTTAGGAATTAGTATGTTATTATGAATTAATATGTTATTAGGATTATAACCCATTATTTCTTAATTAAGGGCTTTTAAATCAAGAATGCATTTCTTTTTTAAACTTTATCAAATTTTCAAAAAAATGATTTTATGAGTTTTATGCAGACATATCAATAGTGAACTACATTAATATATTTCCTAATATATTTCCTAACATGTTTACATTCCTTGATTAAACCTGTTTGCTGAATTTTTAGTAATAATTTTTACACTAGTATTAATAATGAGATTGGTTTTAGTATTCTCTCATTGTAATAAGTTTATGAATGCATTATTGTTTTCTGGTTTTCCAGAAATAATTTAGAAGCTTGTTTTTTCTTTTTTTCCTGAGGAAGATTCGCCCTAAGCTAACATCTATTCCCAATCTGCCTCTTTTTGCTTGAAGAAGATTTGCCCTGAGCTAATGTCTGTGCCAATCTTCCTCTGTGTTGTATGTGGGTGGTGACGAGTGGTGTAGGTCTGTGCCTGGGAACTGAAATGCAGCTCCTGAAGTGGAGTGTGCCAAACTTAGCCACAAGGCCACAGGACTGGCCCCTAGAAGCTTTTGATTATGTTATTTCCTCTAGAAAACTTAATAAAATATTGGCATTAAATGCCTGCTAGAAGTTTTGTAGAATTTTCTCTATGAAACTGCCTGTATCTGATGAATGTTGAGCTGTTATCCAGAGCATTTTAAACCATAGTTCTGAAATGGAGATTTATTACTGCTGTTACTAAAATATGATGAATACAAACATATTAGCATAGTTGCCTTTGTTGCATTTTTAGTCCTTCAAATTATTTCTCAAGTTAATTATCCTTCTAGTTAATATGAGGTCATTTTATATAATTTATAATTTCTTAGAAAATCATCTGTTTAATCTAGAGTCTCAAAAAGTCTGTATAGAAGTGAGCAAATAATTTACTAACTGTATTTATAAACCAGAAGCTTATTTCTTTGTCTTTATTTCAGGTGTTCATTTTTGTAAGTGGAATAAGCTGGTCTACCATTTTTATTTTTCTACTTGGTCACTGAGTTTTTTAATTAATGAAAATCTCTTACTAATTTTAGCAATGTTGACACTCCCAGTTTTCAGCACTTGTGTGTTTTCTTCGTTTCCTGTTTTCAAAGATATTTTGGTTGGAAATTGAGGAAAGATTTTTCAAGGGCTGTTATCCAGAGCATTGTAAACCATAGATTTGAAATGGAGATTTATTAATGCTGTTATTAAAAGATAATGGATATAATCATCTTAGCATTTGATTGCCTTTGTTATATTTTAGCGATAAGTCCAAGTCTTCTCAAGCACGCTATTTAGATATACATTAAATTGAGATGCTTCAACTATAATTATTTTCATCTAGAGTCTCAGTATTAGCTCTATGCTTATTTTCATGTGAATTTTAAAGTCAAAGTTATAGAACTTTGTGGACTTTTAATATGTATGTTCTTTTCATACTTATTCTTCATAAATCCTGATTTGCATTGTACCTAGAGCATTTTAAAGTCATTCTCCTCAAAAGGAAGTAACATTATTCATTTGACTGTACCTCAAGGAGGCAAATTTCAGGAAGAAAATAAATTTCAGGAACTTACGGTCTTCTTGAAACTACGTATTAGAAATGCTCAGAAATTCATAGATTGAATATAATAATTCTGGATCACATGATACAGTACACCATTTCCCAAAGACACTAATTTTGTATGGATAAATCAGTATATATTTTTTTCTATTTTGTTGAATCTATATTTTGGAATATCTATCCCAAAACAAGATGTAAAAATAACAGCACTATAATACAAGTTTTAGAAAGGTTTCTACTATTTTAAACCACATATTTGTAAATATTTTCTTTTGTTCCTTTAAAAGTTGAGTGATATTTAATGTGACATTATTTTGGCTTTTAAAAAAAATTCTTGGCCCAAGATATAATAGACTGAGTTGAATCCATTCCTTGGATTATAAAACATAGAACAATTAAGGACTGAACAGAGGAAGAATAGACAGATAAATGTTAGCCCAGAATTAGTGTGCCTTTCATTTGCATTACCACATATAAACTGAAATGGGTGCTATTCTGCATGGTGCAATCTCAAGCTTCTTCAAGTGTCAGTCACTTTCTGTCTGAGAGATAGGAATGCAGCAAACTTGTAGGAGAGGTCATTTCAAGCAGAGATGAACTAGTAGACATTTACCAAAGGTGGTTATAAACCCCTCCGCCTCATCCTGTTAGGAAATAGATTACCTAGCTTTTAAATTTCCCCTCAATTTCAGAATTTACTTTCTAATTTTGAAGAAACCAGAATAGATACCTGAAGAGTCACACATTCACTCCTTAAGTTGCCTTGCAAACAATCCTGGAATAACTACTTAAGCATTTGCTGTATAAAACAAGTGTAAAAATAAGAGCTTATTAATATGCATAAAATGTATGAATTTATGTTTCTCATTTCACTAGAATATTGACTTCTAAATAAATTTCCATTTTTGTGTGTGTGTGAGGAAGACTGGCCCTGGGCTAACATCCGTGCCCATCTTCCTCTACTTTATATGGGACGCCGCCACAGCATGGCTGACAAGTGGTGCGTCTGTCTGCGCGAGGATCCGAACCTAAGAACCCCGGGCCACCAAAGCAGAGCGTGTGAACTTAACCGCTATGCCACCAGGATGGCCCCAGTAAATTTCCACTTTTATAGATTCCAGGTGCCTCACCTATTTACCCTCTGGGGAATGGGCTGTTTCCACCTACCTTAGGGAATTATTTAAGAAGGCTCTTTAAATAGTGATCATGCTCAACTACAGAAATTTTGGAGATTTACAGATCTTTGAGATTTTCAAGACTGGATTATTTTATAGAAGTAATTATTTTGACTTTAAAAGCTTATTCATGCTTTCTTATTTATGCTGTACTATCTAAGCAGAGTTTGTTTTAATACTTGGAGGTTTTCTTGCCTGTTATCTTGGCCAGTATCAATTTTCTTGAATGATGGCATAGATACATACCCATCCAGTAAGAATCCTGGATGTTGTGCTTACAGCTGCTTTCCTGAAATTCTACCAGATAGGGTGTGGTTAAATCAATTTCTGGTGAAGAAGGGAAATGGTGCGAGTTACTGGTGCCTGTCTCCAGCACACATTAGCCCATGTGCTAGCTACTGTTAATAGTGACTAACTAGGTGAAACAGTTGTGTTAATCTTGAGGTCAGTGGTCACTAAAACAACGATGAAGTGAAGGCAAGCGTCATCCAGAGGGTTAGCTCTAGATGGCCAGTAAACTCGACAGGCTCCCACACTGTTTTACACTTTATTTAATATCACCTGTCCAAGATTAATGCTATGCTCTGTTTTGTGAGTGTTCTTCTAATCGCTAGTATATGACATTCATTCAAACTACAAGTTAAAATTAAATTTTATCACAGATCCAATAATCCTCAAAGTTACTCCAACATGTTGGTGAATGCTTCCTTATATTTATGATAAATATGTAAAATAATTTTCTCTGAAATCCTATAGCACGTATCAAACACTCCAATACAAAACCCAAAACTCCATCTAGTGGTATAATATTCAGATTTAGGTTATGAAAGTTTGGCTCAAAATGTTTAATGTAAATTTAATGATGACGATAATACATTTGGAAGCTCCTCCAACTAAACATCACTGTTTAATCCTAGACCCTGAAATACTGACACTTCTTGCAAATATCATGGACATATATAAACCATGAAAATAAGACCAATCTTTAAAAGAATATTGTCTGTAATGAAAAAATGTTATTAGGTTAAATAGATTGGAGGGTCAGAACAGGTGTGTGAATGACTGTGCCTCACAACATGTAAAATTTAACTTGAGGAAGGTTTATCACTGTGGGTTTCCATTACCCTTGTTTTTCAATCAAGTCTAAGAGAAGGCTTAGTCAAAAAATAGACTATCCTTGGCTTGGATTAAGAATAGCTTTAAACAAAAGTATTTTCGTTAAAAGACACACCTTTCCTATCCCTCTCATTTATTCTAGAGTGTAATTAATTCAAATCCATCCAAATATGAGGTTTTAAAAGGTGACAGTGGTGGAAATGTGCATACATCCAGATACCTCTGGCATAAGAAACATCACACACACATTAATATATTAACTTGCCTATTAACCTTGAACACTGGACACATTCTATTTTCATAGTGGCTGACGATTACTATAAATGGCATACTAAGAAGTAAACGCTTTAAAATAGTATTGAGTTTTTGAGTTGTTTACTGTAATTCTGACATAATGTGTAACATTATACTGAGATAATAAATGAAAAGTGATCCCTTAAATTGATTTTCTAGAATCCATTCTCCATATTTACTGTCAATCCTTATTAAATGAGCAATTTTTATGGTGTGTTGGTAACATGAGAAAAATACTACTTCCCACCTGCTAATGACAACTTCCTTCCATCTTGGGGAAGAACAAATACATATAAAATAAAATTAGCCTGTTAAAAGAAGATGTAGGAAAATAAATGACAGCAAAGAGAAGGAGAAACAAGAACCATGTGGATGGGAAAAGTGCAATTTAATAGTAGGCTCTAATAGCTGACACATCAAATTGCAAACATGGAAACAAATATTAAAATGTCTTCATTTTAATATAAAATGACAAAGTAAAACTCAAGATCCAGCCTTACAGAAAACAGCAACTTTAATCACTAAGTTGAACTCATAGTAGCTCTTGTAAATTCCTGTTATTTCTATAAATGCTCAGTGTAACAATTATTACTAATAGAGCCATGCTGGGCTGAAAATATGCTAAACTGTTAGTTTCTACACCTCAGGGAAAAATCGAGAATTTCTTTTGTGATTCTCCTGACAAATACTTTGGTTTTGAATAACTACTGGTATTTTAGGATCCACTGTATTATTTTGTCTAGTAATTTCTTTTATGAATTGTTCATTTAGTTTGTGTATTTGTAGACTATTTTTATATCTAGGTGTTTGTATTCGCTTTATTTTTGGACACATTTTACATTTGTTAGGACGATAAAATTCTTCGTTTTTCAGTTGTTCTTTTAAATTATTTTCAGGTCATATAAAATAAATACATATATTCTCTCTAACTTTGAACTAGTTGGGATTTGATCAATCCTTTCCCTTATGGATTTCATGCTTTCTTATGAAACTTTTTATTTCAAAAACGTATTTAAAATCCTCAAATCTAGTCATGGATGAAGACAACTGATAATTTATCACACTGAAAAATAGGGACATTTTGGCAAATAATTAAATTGGTTCACAACCACACTAGATCACTGAATAAATCTCTAGACAGAATCTTGAAAATTGTCCAACATTTTGTTGTAAAAAACTGTTCCCTAGTGACATAAAGTGTCACTTTCCTAATTAACATCCTAACACCATCATAGAATGAATTTTGTGATCATGAATCTACACCTCCCATAATTTTTTATTACTCTGTTTCTAACTCTTCTTTGAAAAAATTCCCTCAAGGTCTGATGTTATTAATAGCTTTTGAAACATATATGCTATGGATTGAATTGTTCCCCCCAATTCCCATATTAAACCTCTAACCCCACTGTGATTGTTTTGGGGGAGGGGGCCTTTGGGAGGTACATAGGCTTAGATGAGGTCATGAGGATGGGGTCCTCAAGATGGGATGAGTGCCCTTATAAGAAGGAACACCAGAGAGCTTGCCTTTCCTCTCCCTCTCCACCTGCCGGCACTGACGAAAGGCCATGTGAGGACACAGCCACCTTCAACCCAGGGAGAGAAACCTCACCAGACAATGACCTTCATGGCACCCTAATCTTGGACTTTCAGTCTCCAGAACTGTAAAAAACAAACTCCTGCTTTTTAAGCAACACAGTCTATGATATTTCGTTATAGCAGCCTGAGCTGACTAATACAAGGTGCATTTATTGTAAAAGCCGTAGAAGCACTATTTATACTATTGCATCTACTATAAGAACTTTTTTCTGTGCCTCATAAAAGTTTTCTCCTAACTAACAACTCTAGATCTAAAGAGAGACAATGTAGTTAGAAAGATCCTCTGGTAACAGGTTATAGTTGCCAACTTGTACAGCAACCAGTGTGAGAAAAATTATATATAAATATATATGTATAAATACTGATCAAAGTTTCAACTCTTGGGGCTGGCCCAGTGGCATAGTGATTAAGTTAATGCGCTCCTCTTTGGCAGCCCAGGGTTTGCAGGTTCAGATCCCGGATGTGGTCCTATGTACCACTCATCAATCCATGCTGTGGCAGCATCCCACACACAAAATACAGGAAGATGGGCAGAAGTGTTAGCTCAGGGCCAATCTTCCTCAGCAGAAAGAGCAAGATTGGCAACAGACGAGAGCTCAGGGCCAATCTTCCTCACCAAAAAAAAAAAAAAAAGTTTCAACTCTTACTCTATCTCCATTTGGAAGCCAAATAGAATAGAGAATATATGTGTGTGCGTGTATGTGTATACGTGTTTGTGTGTGCTAAGCGTATGCGTGTGTGTGTGTGCATGCGTATATACTCACTATAAATTTTAGTTCCACACAATTCATCATTTCTTTTAGATTTTACTTTGTTTGGATTATTGATGCATTTGTCCCACAGCTATTTAAAGAAAAAGTTATTGCATTTTTCTTTTGCTACTTTTCATGTCAATCACTCCTGGTTATTTTAACTCCTATTATAATCTCTATTTCATACAACTATTAGAAAACTAAGTCAGTCAAATGAGAAAAGAAATTATAGGTCAGTATTCCTATATACCTACTCAAATAAACAAAATACTTGCAATTATGCTTACTTCTTAATCAAAACATATCTATTTCATATCCACCACTGTGCTTGCTGCTGTGAAAGATAGTACATAATTATATTTTGGGAGGAGAAAAGGTAGTATTTATGCTTTGTAACCACTGATACCATTTAGAGAAGGTGTGATAATCAAATATTTAACAATCATACATTACAGGTACAAACAAAGAGTGGAGTAAGAATCTTGTCATGCTAGGTTTTATTTCTTTAGTTTCTGAATCAATTATATAATAGTGTTTTTCATAACAAACTTTGCAATACTTTGGTTACTCTTAAGCATGGCACTAATTTGAACACGTGTCCTGTGCCAAAACCAATATAACATTTTAATTTATTCTAACAATGGGTATATTTTGAATCACTGCTACTGGTTCCATTTTTATGCCCATAGTTCCATTTTTACAGAACCATGAGCAATAGATTAAGTTAAATTTTATATGTAGGACTTTGCCGTTTCATTATCTAAGAAGAAGAAAATTGTATTTAATGTATCAGTGAAAGATAGTAACCAAATCAGTGAAATTATAGTTGGTGAATGATCAAATAATAGCACTTGTTTAGTGACCATGACAAAAGGGTCACTAACTCAGTCACCAGTTTTATAAATCAGTCATTTTACTAGGCATCGTACATACTGTACCCTGTTTTGTCCTCACACAAACATCAAATTGGAAATTATTATACCCATTTGAAAATAGGGAAACAGTTTGAAAATAGGAAACAGTTTCAAATTAGTTAAAGAGCTTCACCTATTAATATAGAGGCATGATTTATATCCTGTTTTATCTGACTCCAAAGTGTGCTATACAACATTGTAAAAGTAACATGATCAGATTGAAGTTTGGAGTTTAAAAAAATGTCTTAAATGTTAGTGTTCCCAGTGTTATATCCTAAATCCATATATTCTTTCCTGTCTTTTTGGCAAAGTATAGAACTTCTTCACTGCTTCAATTACCTTTTACACAGCCACGTGTTGCTTAACAATGGAGAAAATCTCTGAGAAATATGTTGTAAGGTGATTTCGTCATTGTGCAAACATCCTGGAGTGTACTTACACCAGCCTAGATGGTATAGCTTACTACACACACAGAGCATGTGGAATTAATCTTAGGGGACCGCCTTTATATATGTGATCCGTCATTGACCAAAACATCGTTATGCAGTGCATAATTCTATATTCAACCCTGAACCTTCATTTTTTGTTATTCAGATCCATATAGCCAACTGCTATCTCAGCTTGGAGACACCTATTACTTGACATATCCATCACTGAACTTAACTGCTGTTTTCCCAAACCTGCTCATTCTGTGTCAAGATATCATTCAATAATTCTACTACCCATCCAATACCCAAGGAAGAACCCTTGATATCAACACTGATTTCTCTTTGTTCACCATTTTTACTATGTTTAGTTAATTCTAACTCCTACTTATATTACTAATCTTTCTCATCCTCTTTATGACAATAACAACTACGCTAGGTTAGGTCATTAACACCTGTGGGCTGAATTATAACAACAGCTGAAAGTAACTCTGCCTACTATGAATCCACACTGAATTCAGAATCACCTTTCTGAAACAAAAATCAGGTCAAATTATTCCCTCCTTTAAAAGTTTTCAAAAGCTTTCCTTGTACTTGTTAAAAGTTCAATTCCTTACAAGAATTGCAAGATTCTTCATGATCTGGTTTTTGCTTTCAACTATTTCTTGTCCTTACTAATTCCATGCTACAACTGTATTTTACTACTTTTAAAATTGGGATATGGCACGTTCTCTCTTCTCTGCATTCTTTGACCTATGACAATTTCTCTACCAGTGCAAAACCTTCTTGCCTAGCTCTTATTCATTGTATTGGTTTCCTATTGCTACTGTAAAAATTTTTCAAAAACTTGGTGGTTCAAGCAAAAAAAAAAAAAAATTATTATCTTACAGCTCCGTATAGCAGAAGTCTGAAATGGGTCTTACTGGGCTGCAATCATGCTCGTGGCAGGGCTGCATTGCTTTTGAAGGTTATAGGGGAGAATCCATTTCCTTGCCTCTTCGAAGCTTCTAGAGCCTGCCTGCATTCCTGAGGCTGTCACTCTTTCTATTTTCAAAGCCAGGAATGGTTGGTCCAGTCTTTCTCACACCTCTTCACTATGACAGCGACTCTTCTGCCTCCTTCTTTTACTTATTAGAGCCTTTGTAATTACATAGGACCACCCAGATAATCTGGGATAATCTTCCAATCTGAAATTACTTAATTTAATCATATCTGCAAAGTGCCTTTTTCCGTGTAAGCTAACATGTCCATAGGTCCCCAGAATTAGGATGTGGACATCTTTAGGGGCCCATTATTTTGCCTACCACACTCAACTCTTAAATTTTCAGATTAAAGGTAAATTCTTCTCAAAAACTTCATATCATGGTTACATGCCATTCTTATATATTACCATAACTTCTTATGTTGTCCTTATCATGCAAGAGTAAGCAAGACAATCACTGATCTTACATGATTTATAGTCTAGAATCATAAAGAAGATTAACAAGTATGCACATAAAGACAGGAATTGGACTCACTATTGTATTCCCAAGGACTATAAAAATTTATGCCATCTAGTAAATACTTAATTATTTTGAGTGAATGAGTAAATAAATAAGTAAAAAATACTTTTTCTACTTAAATGTACTTAAAACATTTCACAAAGCATCTTCTAATCATTAAACTCATATTTATTTGCAAAGATATTTTTAAATCAATATCTTGTCCAGGCTTACAGTCTTATTTTGTCTTTTTGGTTTCATTCCTAGTCTGAAGAGAAAGTATGTACTACCAAAAACACTGATGACTTTGTACATGTGCCTCATAGAAAACATTTAATTAGGCAGAAATAATCATTCCATACAAATTTTCCGTACATACAATCTTTCTTTACACTTGCAATAAACAATCTGGAAATGAAATTAAGAGAAACATTCCTTTCACAATAACATAAAAAAATACTAGGCATAAATTTAACAAAGGGAATAAAAACCTTATAAACTGAAAATCATAAAATGTTAAGAGAAATTAAACCACATCTAAATAAGTGGAAAAGCATCCCACGTTCATGATCTGAAGACTCACCTTGTGGAGATGGCAATACTCCGCAAACTTATCTACAGATTTAACACATTCCCCATCAGAATTCCAGCTGACTTCATTGTAGAAATGGACAAACTGATTCTAAAATTCACGTGGAATTGTAAAGGGACCCAGAATAGCCAAAACAATCTTAAAAAACAAAACATAGTATATGACCTCACACTTCCTGATTTCAAAACTTACTACAAAGCGATGGTAATCAAGACTGTTTGGTACTAATACAAGGATAGAGATATAGATCAATGGAATAGAATTGAAAATCCAAGATACCCACACACATATGGCAAACTGATTTTTTACAAAGGTGCCAAGACTATCCAAGAGAAAAGAACAGTCTTTTCAGCAAACAGTGCTGGGACAACTGAATAGCCACATGCGAAAAATGAAGTCAGACACTTAATTCAAACCATATGCAAAAATTAACTCAAAATTGATCGAAGACCTAAATGTAAGAGCTAAAGCTATAAAACCCTTAGAAGAAAACATAAGGGTAAATCTCTATTACCTTGGATTTGGCAAAGGCTTCTTAGAAATGACAAAAAAACATAGGCAACAAACAAAAAGATAAATTGGATTCATCAATATTAAAAATTTAGTGCTTCAAAGACACCACCAAGAAAGTGAAAAGAAAACTCACAGACTAGGAAAAATATTTGCAAATCACATATCTGATAAGCAACTTGTATCCAAAATATATAAAGAACTTTTACAACTCAATGATAAAAATGCAAATAACACAATTAAAAGATAGGCAAGTGATTTGAATAAACATTTCTTCTGGGAAGATATACAAATGGCCAGTGAGCATATGAAAATATGCTCAGCATTATTAGTCATCTGGGAAATGCAAATCCAGAACACAGTGAGATATCACTTCATACCCACCAGGATGGTTAGAGTCTTAGATAACAAGTGTTGGTGAGCATACAGAGAAATTGGAATGCTGATACACTGCTGGTGGGAATGTGAAATATTGCAGCCACTTTGGAAAACACTAGTAGTTCCTCTAATGGTTAAAGATAGAGTTTCCATATGACTCAGCAATCTCACTTCTAGGTTTATACTCAAGAGAAATAAATACAAATGTCCACACAAAAACTTGTACATGAATGTTCATAACAGCATTATTCATATAGCCAAAATGTGGAAACAATCCATATATCCATCAGCTGCAGAATGGATAAACAATATATGGCATATCCCTACAACAGAATATTCATCTATAAAAGGAATGAAGTACTGATACATTCTACAAGATGGGTGAATCTTGAGAACATATGGGAAGTGAAAGTAGCCAGTCACAAAATACCATATATTATAAGATTGCATTCATATGAAATATCTAGAACAGAAAAATATAGAGAGACTGACAGTAGATTAGTGGCTGTTTAGGAAGGAGTGTGGGGATCTGGGGGATAAAGGGATGATAATCTCAAGATACAGAGTTTCTTTCTTTTTTTATTGTGGTATCATTGGTTTATAACATTATATAAATTTAAGGTGTACATAATTATATTTCAATTTCTGTATAGATTACATCATGTTCACCACCCAAAGACTAATTATAATCCATCACCACACATATGTGCCCAGTCATTCCTTACTCCCTCTTCCCACCCCGCTTCCCCTCTGGTAACCACCAATCCAATCTCTGTCTCTATGTGATTGTTTGTTGTTGTTTTTATCTTCTACTCATGAGTGAGATCATACGGTATTTGACTTTCTCCCTCTGACTTATTTCGCTTAGTGTAATACCCTCAAGATCCATCCATGTTGTCACAAATGGCCAGATTCCATCCTTTCTTATGGCTGAGTAGTATTCCATTGTGTATATATACCACATCTTCTTTATCCATTCAACCCTTGATGGGCACTTAGGTTGCTTCCAAGTCTTGGCTATTGTGAACAATGCTCACTGAACATAAGGTGCATGTATCTTTACACATTCATGTTTTCATGTTCTTTGGATAAATACCCAGCAGTGAAATAGCTGAATCGTATGGTAGTTCTATTCTTAATTTTTTGAGGAATCTCCATACTGTTTTCCATAGTGGCTGCACCAGTCTGCACTCCCACCAGCAGTGTATGAGAGTTCCCTTCTCTCCACATCCTCTACAACACTTGTTGTTTCCTGTCTTGTTAATGATAGCCATTCTGACAGGAGTGAGGTGATATCCCACTGTAGTTTTGATTTGCATTTGTCTGATAGCTAGTGATGTTGAACATACTTTTATGTCCCTGTTGGACATCAGTATATCTTTGAAGAAATGTCTGTTCAGATCTTTTGCCCATTTTTAAATTGTGTTACTAGTTTTTCTGATGTTGAGATTCATCAGTTCTTTAGCTATTTTGGATATTAATTCCTTAACAGATCTATGGTTTGCAAATATCTTTCTCTTTCTTCTACTTCCTTGTTAGTAATACAGAAACACAACTGATTTTTGCATGTTGATTTTGTATCCTGCAATTTACCATAGGACTTCTAATTTACCATAGGACTGTGTTAAATCGGAGTGGTAAAAGTGGGCATCCTTGTCTGGTTCCTGTTCTTAGAGGGATAGCTTTCAATTTTTCACCATTGAGAATGATATTAACTATGGCTTCATCATATCTGGTACTTTCCTTCTATACCCATTTTATTCAGAGGTTTAATTAAAAATGATGCTCTCTTGTCAAACGCTTTCTCTGCGTCTATTGAGATGTTAATGCGGTGTATCATGTTGATTCATTTGTGGATGTTGAACCATCCTTGCATCCCTGGAATAAATCCCACTTGATCATGGTGTATGATCTTTTTTAATGTATTGTTGTACTTGATTTGCTTGTATTTTGTTGAGGATTTTTGCATTGATGTTCATCAGTGATATTGGCCGTAATTTTCTTTCTTTGTGTTGTCCTTGTCTGGTTTTGGTATCAGGGTACTCTTGGCTTTGTAGAATGAGTTAGGAAGCTTCCCCTCCTCTTCAATTTTTTTAGAAGAGTTTGAGAAAGATAGGTGTTAAGTCTTCTTTGAATATTTGGTAGAATTCATCAGGGAAGCCATCTGGTCCTGGGTTTCTATTTTGGGGGAGGTTTTTGATTACTCTTTCAATCTCCTTACTGGTGATTGGTCTATTCAAATTCTCTATTTCTTTTTGATTCAGTTTTGGAAGGTTGTATGATTCTAAGAATTTATCCATTTCTTCTAGATTATCCAATTTGTTGGCATATAGCTTTTTGTAGTATTCTCTTATAATCTTTTGTCTTTCTGAGGCTTCAGTTGTAATTTCTCCTCTGTCATTTATGATTTTATTTATTTGAGCCTTCTCTCTTTTTTTTCTTGGTGAGTCTAGCTAAAGATTTGTCAATTTTGTTTATCTTCCAAAGAAGCAGCTCTTGGTTTCATTGATTTTTCTGTTGTTTTTTAAGTGTCTATTTCATTTATTTCTGCTCTGTATTTTATCATTTCCCTCTTTCTACTGATTTCGGGCTTTGTTCTCCTTTTTCCAGTTTCTTTAGGTGCACTGTTAGGTTGTTTATCTGAGATTTTTCTTGTTTGTTGAGGTATATAGCCTGTATTGCTATAAACTTCCCTCTTAGAGCCACTTTTGCTGTATCCCATAAATTCTGGCATGTCATATTTTCATTTTCATTAGTCTCTAGGTATTTTTTGATTTCTTTAGTTGCATTTTGTTTAATTTCTACATATTTGCAGTTTTTCTGATTTTCTTCCAGTAGTTGATTTCTAGTTTCATACTGTTGTGGTCAGAAAAGATGCTTGGTATTATTTCAATCTTCTTAAATTTGTTGAGACTTGTTCTATGGCTTAAAATGTGATCAATCCTGGAGAACGTCCCATGTGCATTTGAAAAGAATGTGTATTTTTTAGTTTTGGGATGGAATGTTCTGTATAAATCTACTAAGTCCATCTGGTCTAGTGTGTCATTTAAGGCCAATGTTTCCTTATTGATCTTCTGTTTGGATGATCTATTCATTGGTGCAAGTGGAGTGTTCAAGTCCCCTACTATTATTGTGTCCCTGTCTGTTTCTCCTTTTATGTCTGTTAATAATTGCTTTATATATTTAGGTGCTAATTTGTTGGGTGCATAAATGTTTACAGGTGTTATATCCTCTTGTTGAATTTTTCCCTTGATCATTATGTAGTGCCCTTCTTTGTCTCTTGTTACAGTTTTTGTTTTAAAATCTATTTTGTCTGATATAAGTATTGCTACCCCAGCTTTCTTTTCATTTCCATTTGCAATGGAGTGTCTTTTTCCATCCCTTCATTTTCAGTTTGTGAGTGTCTTCAGGCCTGAAGTGTGTCTCTTGCATGCACCATATATATGGGTCTTGTTGTTTTACCCAATCAGCCACAATATGCCTTTTGATTAGAGCATTTACTCCAATGACATTTAAAGTAGCTATTGATAAATATGTACTTATTGCCATTTTATTACTTTTTTTCTGTGTGTTGTAGTAGTTCTTCTCTGTTTCTTTCTTCTCTTGCTCTCTTCCCTTGTAGTTTGACAAATTTCTTTAGTATTATGTTTGGATTCCTTTCTCTTAGTTTTTTGTGTATTCATTATAGGTTTCTGGTTTGTAATTACCATGAGATTCATGTATAAGAACAAATGTATATAGCAATCTATATTGAGGTGATGGTCTGTTTAGTTTGACCTCTTTCTAAAAGCTCTACTCTTTTACTCCCCTCCTACCACATTTTATGTTTTGGTATCTTATGTAACCTCTTTTGTTGGTGTGTGCATCCATTACCCTCTTATCATGGAAATAGATAATTTTTTCCTCTTTGTGGTCTTCTCTTTCCCTCTTAAATAAGGCCCTTTAGCATTTCTTGTAGAACTGGCTTCTTAGCGATGAAGTCCTTTAATTTTTGCTTGTCTGGAAAACTCTTTATCTCTCCTTCCATTCTGAATGATAACATTGCCTGGTAGAGTATTCTTGGTTATAGGTTTTTTTCCCTTTAGCACTTTAAATGTATCATGCCACTCTCTTCTAGCCTGTAAGGTTTCTGCTGAGAAGTCAGCTGATAGCCTTGTGGGGTTTCCTTTGTATGTAACTTGTTGCCTTTCTCTTGCAGCTTTTAGGATTCTCTCTTTATCTTTCTAATTCTGGACATTTTAATTCTGATGTGTCTTGGTATGGGACTCTTGGGCTTTATCCTTTTTGGTGTTCTCTATGCTTCCTGTTCTTGGATGCACGTTTCCTTCCATAGGTTAGCAAAGTTTTCAGCTATTATTTCCTCAATAGCTTCTCTGCCCCTTTGCCTCCCTCTTCTCCTTGTGGGACGCCTATAATACGGATGTTAGTGTGCTTGATGTTGTCCCAGAGGTCCCTTAGACCATCCTTGTACTTTTTAATTCTTTTTTCTTTTGTCTGTTTAGCTTGGGTGATTTCCTCTAGTCTTTCATCCAGCTCACTGATCCATTTTTCTGTATCATCTACTCTGCTTTTAAGTCCCTTTAGTGAATTTTTCATTTCCAGTATTGTATTCTTCATTTCTGCTTGGTTCTTTTTCATATTTTCCATTTCTTTGTTGACATTCTAAGTTCATCTATTCTTCTTCCATGGTCAGTGAGCATCCTTATGAGTCTTTGAATTCTTTGTAAGGTAGAGTGCTTATTTCTGTTTCATTTGGTTCTTTTTCTGGATTTTTGTCCTGTTCCCTTACTTGGAAAATATTCCTTTGCCTCCTCATTTTGCCTCTTTTTCCATGTTTATATCTATGTATTAGGTAGGTGAGCTATGTCTCCTGATCTTGGAGAGGTGACCTTATTTATGAGATGCCTTATGATGCTCAGCAGTGTGTTTCCCTCTCATCACCAGTTCCAAATGTTCCAGGAGTGACCCGTATGTGGGCTACATGTGTCCTTCTGTCGTGGCAGGGTTGCTCTTGCTGTAGATATCCAGGGAGGCTGAGCTGTCCCCCTGGCCAGCTGGTTATAATGCTTAGCTACTTGTGGCTGTTATGGACCCTTCAGTCTCTTTCTCAGGTGTGGGGAGCCCCAGCACAGTTGGCTGAAAGGTCTAATAGCACATTCCTATTGCAGCTTTTCTGTTAAGTGAGTAGGCACCCACTGTGTTGGCTGGTTGTTAGGCTCAGGGGATTACAATTTCTGTAGGTCTCTGGCCTATAAGACTCTTCTCAGCTCTCTCAGGATTGTAGCTTGGTGGGGCTGGCCCCAGGCAGGGGAGTACCCAATTGTTTCAGGATTTGGAAGGTGGGCTGATCCCCTATGTGGCTGTTTGAAAAGCACAAGTCTTCTGCAGCTGACAAGCCCCACTGTCCACAGGGCCACACACACTGTCAACACAGTCCTGCCCCAAGAGTGTCCTCTGACCCCCTGAAGTGGACCCAGTCACCCCACAGAAGAGGCCCCACACACTTCCCCAATGCCCTGCATACTCCACCAGCTTATCATGCATGCCCTGCCCCACAGATGTGGACCCACTTGCCCAACTGCAGCAAATCCAGGCACCTAGCCTATACAGGCCCACAATTTGCCTGAGGGCTTGTTGTTGTGTGGGGCCAGTCCCTAGGGTGGTCTACCTGCTCTAGCTGAGCTGGATCCAGTTGGTGCTCTAGTGGGTGGGGAAGACCCCCTGCACTAACAGGCTGGGTGAAGAACTATCATGGCCTCTGCCAGTATTTGTGTCAGCACACCAGCACCAGGTCACAACTATGGTTGCTGCCAATGTCTCAGTCCCTGGAGAGGTCTTACCTCTCACTGAGATGCACCCAGGGCCTATCACGTGAGTCTCTTTTCACCAAAGGACTATGCACCTTTCTTTCTGGTGATTTTAGGTTGCTTTCCAAAATGGGTGAATTTGTGCATGGGCCCTTTAAGATCTGGTTTTTTTCCCCTTCTGTTTGATAGCTTTTCTGGGGATATTCCCCACTGTTGTTAGTAGCCAGCAAAGCCAGATTTATGACACTTGTCTCAATTGTGATGGGTCCAAAAAATGTCTCTTTTCCAGTTTTCAGTTCTCTTTCCGAGGTAATTGTTCCAAGAATAGTTGTAAGTCTGTTGCATCCATGGGAGGAGGTGAGTTCAGAGTCAGCCTACACTGCCATCTTGACACCAATCTCCCAGGGTTTCTTTTTGAGATGATGGAAATGTTCTACAATTGACTGCAGTGATGATTGCACATATCTATGAATATACTAAAAAAAATTGAACTGCAATCTTAGTATGGGTGAAGTACATGGCATGTGAATTATATCTCAAATGGTTTAAAAACAGTCAACTAACACAAACTTCACTGTAAAAATAAAAATATTTAACATTGTATCTCTCAAATGCTAAACAACAAAGAAGAAAAATACATGACAACACCACTATTAAAAGTAAATATATTCTTTTAAGATGTGTATGTGTTTCTTAACTTGCTCAATGCCTATGACATCATTGGTGTGTTAAAATCAAAAGTAAATGGAGACCAGCCTTGAAAATTCCCTGAGCAGACAAAACCAGTTTAGCCATACAAGCAAAGCTTAATTTAGCTTATCTTGCAATACCAACTTGACCAGGTCATTTCTTATTTATGCCTTTGGAAATCATAAGCAAAACTGAAATTGTTTCTCAAAACTGATATGAAGTAACCACTCATCAATTACCCAGCACTTAGGAAAATTCTAGTATTATAACCAATCACTGTAAAAGAGCAGTCACTGCCTCTCCAGTCTATAAGCTGCCTTTTAACAATATACCCCTGAGCCTCACTCCATATTTGGTGTGCGTGCTCCTGGTTCATGAACTGCCTTTTAGGTGTGTGCACAATAAATTTTTACTAATTACTACTTTGGTGATTCATTGGTTTTACTTCTGCTGTTTCTGGACTTTTGACAGCTCAAATAAAGCATTCCTTAGTGACAGTTAAAAGCTCCTTTAAGCTCTCATGCAGATGTTTGGAAATCAACTCCCTTTCCTTTTTTACCAAATGATGTACACCTGTACCAGGCTGATACACTTAGCTGAATAGAGATTCCAATTTGCAGCTCTTCCATCTTTGTTCCTCTAACACTCTTTTATTCTTATTTGATTTAATATTATCACTCAGCTATGGAAATTTTATTCTAGTTTCTATACAAACAACCTGTACAAAATAGCATAAGTAGTTTGTGAAGGTAAACACGATGTAAAGCTTATTTCAATTTAACCAAGAATAAAGGTCTGCCTCAAATAGTGGGGAAAAAAAAATGGTACCTACTTGTTACATGTTGGTTTCTTTGAGAAGTAGACTCTAAGGCAGAAAATAGAGAGCAGGAGGTTTATTAAGGGATTCTCCCAGGGTCAACAGCTGTGGATGAGGAAAGAAGGAAGTGGACCAGTCACAGAAAGAAGTCACGCTGCAATGCAATGTCAATGGAAAGGCATAGCCATCTCTGCAGGGAGTGCTGTAGAAGGGATGACCCATCAGGGCTGTCCCAAGATGGGACAAGAAAGCAGGGCATTTTCCCCCATGTGTATGGCAATCACTGGATATGGACCAATCAGGGATGTGATCATTGACCTTTGGTGATGATCTTCAGCTGAGGCAATCACGAAGCATCATGGACGTAATCTCTGATGAGGGTTGATAGCTGAATGCTGGATACCAGCAGGGCTGAAATCAGCTGGGCTAATAAAATCTTCATTTCTGAAGAGGGATAAAAGCATTGCATCTCGAGACCACTACACTGCTGGAAAAATATTTATGGCCTTAAATTATATGGTAATCTAAACTAATACTTCATAAATTATTTCTAAATAAAATATAATAAAAATAAGGACATAATAACTTCACATGCAGATGTTTCTTTTGAAAATTCATCAATCCTATTGCTCATTTGAAGATAACATTGCTTTCTCTCTGGATGCTTTTCAGATTTTCTCTTTTGTTTTTTAGCAATTTACAATGATTTTCCTAGACATGGTTTTCTTTGTATTCATCATGTTTGGGGTTTGTAGCTCCTCCTGAATCCTTGATATATTTCTTCCCTTTGTCCCTCGTCACTCCAAGCTTCCCTATCTCCTAGTACTTTAATTAGGATAGTTGACACTTCATTTTTGTCCTGAATGTTTGTGATGCTCATTTCTCCATTTTACCTTCAAATTGTATTGACCTATATTATAGTTTACTGATTCTCTCTGTTTGTTCATCCAATCTGCTGCTAGACCATTTATTGAGTTATTTATTGCTATATTTTATTTTCTTATTTCTAAATTATCCAATTTATTATTTTCTCTGTTCGATCTCTCATGAAAGTTTTTATTTTATTAGGTACTGTTAATCATGGTTGTTTTAATGTTTTTAATAACTCCAAAAGCTTGATCACACTTGGGTTTAGTTTAATTGAATTATTTTGTTGGTTTTAGATAATTTAGTACTGTATTTAGATGTGCCTGGTATTTTTTGATAATGACGGACACTGTATATGAAAAATGTTTGAGATTCTGAATGGTGTCATCTTCTTCCAGAAAGGATTGAATTTTCATCTGACAGTTATAATAGGTGTACTAGAGCCTAGGAATCAGACTTCATGGGGACTGGTGTATTTATGGTTTGTTTTTATAAGTAGTGTATAGCTTTTAGGGGACTCAGCTAGAGACCTGGAATATTTACTAGAGCTACTCATACAGGGCATTCCCTGAACTTCACCTTTTTTCTTTCCTTTTTTTTTTTTTTGCTGAGGAAGATTCGCCCAGAGCTAACATCTGTGCCAATCTTTCTCTATTTTGTATGTGGGTCACTGCCACAGCATGGCTGCCAATGAGTGGTGTAGGTCCATGCCCGGGAACTGAACCTGGGCCACTGAAGTGGAGCATGCTGAATTTAACCACTAGGGCACAGGGTGAGCCCTTGAGCTTCACCTTTTAAAGCCCAAATACTGTAAGACAACCAAAGATTGTTTTTAGTTTTCAGGACTCTTTTAGCTTCAGCTTTCTGTTTGCCTTCTTGCCCTCTTATTCCATGCAGCTAAAGAGTATGAAAATGTCTTGACAGGAAAAATGGCATACAATATTGAGCTATGCTCTCTGTTGTTCTCTTTTCTTCAGAAACTGGGCCCCTCAGCTTCTGCCTATCTTTGAAACCCTGAACTTCGGTGTTTATGTCCTAGCCCTATGATACTATTGAAAACACTAGACTTCTACTTTCTTCTTAGTTTGACTTGCTCTCTGTTGCTTAGAGATAAGCAAATTTGCTAAGGGGAGAAATGATAGTAAATGTCTGATGCATCTTAATGAATGTCCCACCAAAGGAAATAAATATTCACTTTTGAGCTTATCATGAGACTAGCATGAGGGCTTGTGACCTATCCTGGGCTTTGAATCAGGAATAAGAGATGCAAAAAGGCAGTGAATACCAAAGAAATGGGAGTCATAGCAACACCTGGCTGTAGGGCAACAGTATTTCCATCAAGTTTGGCAGCACTGGCATGATTCCAGCAGATATGAGAAGCATCTAGTGTCCTTAATTTGGGGATAGCAGAATCTAGTGCTCAGGGGTCTGAGCAGTGATGTGTTCACTAGGCTGATTCTGTGACAGGTTTTGCTTGTGGCTCTGAAGGTGAGTAGCATTTAAACTACTTTCAACATTTCCAGCAATTTGGTGAGACATCCAGTAAACTCGCAATAAATTATTTTCTGCTGTTTGCACAGAATGAATTATATTGCATTCAACCAATTTATACTCTCACAAACAATTCACGAGTGTCTGTTTCCAAGACTCCATTATCAAACTTTCAGATTGCTGCCCACTGGATAGGTAGAGAACTACATTTCATTGTTATTTTAATTTTCACTTAATTGATAGTTGAAGTATGAGTAAATTCAACTGCATTTTTGCATTTTTTAAACCAGCTACCATTTATCAATTGCTTACTATGTTCAAGTAGTTTGTGAAGGGTTTTACATTAATCTTCCCATTTAATGCTCATCAAAATCTTTTGATGTAGGTGCTAACGTCATCTCTGTTCTATAATTGAGGAAACAAATGTTTAAAAATATAAAGTGACTTGTCCAATATACTATAGTAAGTGAGTGTGGAGCTGGGATTTCAACCCAAGTAGCCTGACTGCAGAGCCCATGTGTTACATACTATGCTTCAGTGGTTCCCTTTAATATAAAACATCTTAGTTGTTCATTTTATTGATTTATAATTGTCATTTGTTTACAATAAGAAAACAAAGTAAGGCTAATCCTATTTTATAATTATAATGAAGGCAATAAAACAATTATTATTGTAGAACCTTAAATATATGGTCAATGCATAACTGTCATATATTACAAAAAAAGTTCAAATTCATTAGAAAACTAAAAGAATATAGACAAGATTTGGTGCAATATTTCAGTGTGCCAAACTGGCAAAATGCATAAAATAAATACACAATTGCTGAACACCTATGTTTTCTCAGCAAATTTTTCTTCACATATATTTAGAAAATGTTATATGTATGTGTGTATATGTATATATAAATTTACATGTATGTATGTATATGTATACTTATATGTATTCTGACAGATCTTTTGAATTGCCAAAATAATAAAAAGTCCTGTAATTACACAAATAGAGAAGAATGTTTTAAAAAAAACACTAAAACAAAACACAAAACAAATAAACAGAAAACATAGCATGAAAGCATTTCTTGTGGACTGGTCTTGAAGGAATTATCTACTTTGCTAGAGAAACAAATTGTAATGGTATTTCTTGGTAAACAAATTAAGACTTTATAATCCTCTATTTATGAATCAAAAGTGATGTCAATAATATTTGATTAAGTGGTCCTACGTGATGAAGTTAAATATGTATATGGTATCTAAAGATATCTATACTCCCTAATGAATTACAAATAAATGCTATACACATTTACATTTTTTGTCTGTGCTCTAAAGCCATTTTGAGGTTATGTTGATGCAACGTAATTCTTTTTTTTTTTTTTTGTGGGGAAGATCAGCCCTGAGCTAACATCCGTTGCTAATCCTCCTCTTTTTGCTGAGGAAGACTGGCCCTGGGCTAACATCCGTGCCCATCTTCCTCTACTTTATATGGGACGCCGCCACGGCATGGCTGACAGGCAGTGTGTCGGCGGGCGCCCGGGATCCGAACTCGCGAACCGCGGGCTGCCAAGCGCGGACTAAACCGCTGCGCCACCGGGCCGGCCCCTGCAACATAATTCTTATTGTATTCCCCCAACTTAATATTTGTCCATTGTCCATTAAAATTCTCAGTATAGGAGCCAGTCTGGTGGCGTAGTGGTTTAGTTTGCGAGCACTGCTTCAGTGGCCCAGGGTTCTTAGGTTTGGATCCTGGGCGTGAACCTGTGATGGTGTCCCACATACAAAATAGAGGAAGATTGGCACAGATGTTAGCTCAGGGCCATAAAAAAAAAAAAAATTCTGAGTATAATATCCAGAACAAGATCCCAATCTTATCTTTTCCACATTGTTTTCCCTTCTTTGAGCATTTCTAACACTCACACTCAAAGCTTTATATGATGACAAGCACCAAAGTTTTGTCATGTTTGCAGGTTGCTTATCCTTTTGAAAATATGGTCATTCTTATTGGCTTGGCCTATGCTTTTTCCTTGGACTGTTCCATTCATATCCGCCATATGTGAAGAAGAAAAATAATCTGCTGACCAGCAGCATACTAACTTCTCAATTCATACATTAAATGTACTTTTACTTTTGCCCAGAATTCTCCCCTTTTTTTGGTTTTGGGTTTTAATAAAAAGAGAAAGTGTTAGGAAGCATGACTTGGGCACACTGCTGAATGTAGAAGGAAACACAGAGTTTCTGTTTCTCTTGAGAATAATAAGTTCCTGTCTTCCTAGGAAAAGACTGATTGTTTTGGGCCATAGCAATACATAACTGCCTGAGTCAGTTTTAATCCCATCATATTTTATCAATGACAACTTTCTTCAGTAGCATACTTCTTAGAATCAGTCAAGCAGCAACAGCCTTTTCCCACTGCCCAGGCTTCTAAACATCAGCCAGTCAGAAAGAATCTCCATTTGATAACATGCTTTCACAGCTAAAGTTCCCTAAACACTCCCACTTCTCAAAGTCTGCCAATCCTTGTGAGCCCCACCTCCTTAAACTCTATATAAGATTAACTGTCCACTTTTCCTCTCTTCCTGGGAAAAGAATGATTGCTAAAACAAAATAATACTGCATTTCTTTCAGGCAATGAGTAACGGCCTCTTCCCTTCTGCACTCTTGAATGAAAATATAAGTAAACACTCTCTACATTTAATGTCATACTCTGCAAGAAAAGATTATAAGTTCCTTGAGTGAAGGAATCAACTCCTATACCTATATTTCTTCCTATATCATTTAGCATAATTTATTGTACATTGTGGACTCTCAGCAAAGCAAATCATTGAAACATGTCTGAGTCACAAGATATTTTAGGTATTATACAATCCAGTGGTGTCCAAACTTTGGACTTTAGCAGTAGAAGCTTTCTAAAAAGAAAATTTTATACCAGATCTAACTTGTGACTAAAAAAGCATAATGTCTGGGTGAAGTTATGGCAGGGGAATCTGACCCTTTCCTATTTGTTCTTATGCACTTCACCTCTCTCAGGCCTCAAACATGCTTCTTTATATCAGCTGCGACTTTGCTAAATAGAGTTTAAACTACTGATATGTTTATATCCCCTCAATTTAAAGATCAGGAAAGTGAGCCCCCAATGACTTCCTCAGAACCACATTAATTGCATACAAATAAAAAACTTCCTCTCCTGTGACTGACTGAATTTCCATGTCAGGCAATTTTTTCAATTATGGCCTTCTCTTAAAGTATACTGTTATTTTCATTCATGTGGCTTGATTGAAGTATAAGGAATTAGCTATATTTTGCATTGATGTTATCATCAATCACTATATTATAAAGCTATAGTAATCATAACAATATGGTAGTGGCATAAAAACAGACACAAAGACCAATGGAACAGAAAAGATAGCACAGAAATAAAACCATGCAAATATGGTTAACTAATATTTGACAAGGGACCCAAGAATACTGAGTGGAAAAAAGATAGTCTCTTCAATAAATGGTGCTGGGAAAATTGGATATTTAGGTGAAAAAGAATGAAACTAGACTCCTACTTTACACCACGCAAAAAAATTAACTGGAAATGGATTACAGACTTAAATGTAAGACCTGAAACCATAAAACTCCTAGAAGAAAACATAGGTGGAAAACTCCTTGACTTTGGTCTTGGTAATGACTTTTTGGATATGACACCTAAAGCATAAGCAACAAAATAAAAATTAAACAATGGAACTACACCAGAATAAAAAGCTTCTGCACAGCAAAAGAAATGAACAACAAAATGAAAAGGCAGCTTACAAAATGGGAGAAAAATATTTGCAAACCACATATACAATAAGGGGTTAAAAGCCAAAGTATATAAGGAACTTATATAACTCAATAGCAAAAAAAACCCAAATAATCCAAATGAAAAATGGGCAAGGATCCTAAATAGACATTTTTCCAAAGAACACATACAAATAGCCAACAGGTACATGAAAAGGTGTTCAACATCACTAATCATCAGGGAAATGCAAATCAAAACTACAATGAGATATCAACTCACACCTGTCAGAATGGCTATTGTCAAAAAGACAAGAAATAACAAGTATTGGCAAGGATGTGGACAAAATGGAAGCCTTGTGCACTGTTGGTAAGAATGTAAACTGAAACAGTATGGAGGTTCTCAAAAAACTAGAAATAGACCTACCATATGATTCAACAATTCCACTTCTGGGTATACATCCGAAAGAAATAAAATCACTATCTCAAAGAGATATCTGCACCCCCATGTTCATTGTAACACTATTTACAGTAGCCAAGACATGGGAACAACCAAAGTTTCCATTGACAAATGAATGGATAAAGAAAATATGTGAGATACACACACACACACACACACAATGGGACATTATTCAGCCATAAAAAAGAAGAAAATCTTGCCATTTGTGACAACATGAATGGACCTTGAGGGCATTATGCTAAGTGAAATAAGTTAGACATAAAAAGACAAATACTGTATGATCTCACTTATATGTGTATTCTAAAAAAACGAACTCAAAGAAACAGAGAACAGATTGATGGTTTCCAGAGGCAGGGGGTAGGGGGTGGGGGAAATGGGTGAAGGTGGTCAAAAAGTACAAACTTCCAGTTATAAGATAAATAAGCCAGGGGGATGTAATGTAAAGCTATGTGACTATGGTTAACAATACTGTGTCATATATATGAAAGTTGCTCAGAGAGTAGATCTTAAAAGTTCTTGTCATACACACAAGAAGTTTCTAATGATGTGAGATGATAGATGTTAACTAAACTTACTGTGATAATCATGTCACAATATATACATATAAAAAATCTTTATGTTGTACATCATAAACTTATACAATATTATGTCAATCATATCTCAATAAAACTGGAAAAAATAAAAACAGAATACCTTCTAGAATATTTATTGACTTCCTCTATTTATTCACATATTTTCAGTAAGCATCTTGTGATCTTTGTCTTCATTTGTGCTATCTAAAATTAAAAATTATAATAATTATATATTGCATTTCTCTGCCTATGTCTTGTATTGAGAAAAACATTACAATGTTAACAGCAATGGAATTTCAATCAGTCTCATTTTATTTATAATTTTAGTGAGATGTATGTCACTGACTTTGTTATATATTTTTTCATTATTTGGTAAAAAATAATTTTATTTTCTTCTTAGAGAGTTTTATTAAGTGACCAAGTTAATGAATAAATTTTGTTTATTCAACAAATATATGTTAACCATCTCTCATGCACTAGGAAGCGTTATAAGCACTTGAAACATATCAGTGAATCAGACAGACAAAGTTTTCTGCCCTCATGAAACTTAGATTCTAAGGATGGGCTCAGAAAAAAAAGATGAATGTAATAAATAAATAAAGCACATGGAATGTTACAAAATGATAAGGGTTACAGAAATAAGGAAAAATAAAGCAGGGTTTTACAATGGAATTGAAAGTGTGTTGTAAAGTTTGTAATTTAAAACTGAGTGGTGAAGGCACAAGAAAAACATAAAAAGATGACATTTGAGCAAAGACTTGAGAGATATGAAGAAATTAGCAGGAAGATATGTGGTTGAAGATCTTTTCACGCAGAAAAATTCGTCAGTGCAAAGGCCCTAAGGCAGAGTGAGCGTGGATTGTTCCAAGAATGGTTAGGAAGCCAGCACGGCAAGGTAGAGTATATAAGAGGGAGAAATCTAAGACATGAGTTCAAAAGGGTGATAAGAGACCAGACCATACAGGGCCAGCCCTACATGCGGGCCTTTAATCTGAATAAAATGGGGAACTATTGCAGGATGCAGAGTTCTGAGCTGAAGAGTGACTTAGAACTGTCAGGAAGTTAGTCAAGTAAAGTAGTCACAACATAAGAGGTAATGGTAGCTTGGACCAGGAGGACCAAGAGGATTTGCTTGGGAGTTGGGTTGGGGGGAGACAGAAAGAGAGAAAAGGAGAGAAAGAAATAGCAAGGAAGGCCCTGAGGTTTGTGGTTTGATGGAGCTGCAAACAACTGAGGTGAAGGAATTGCAGGTGAGCAGGTTTACGGGAACAAGATTAGGCATTGAACTAGTCATGTTGAGTTAGAGAGATCAGTTAGGCACACAACAGGAGATGACCTTTCAACAAACCTGTCTTGATTTCAGGCTGGAGATAATATAAGATTGATGAAAAATCAACATATAAATGGAATTTTTAATGATCATAAATAAACAAGAGAAAAAGACCAACAACTGAGCCCTGAGGCACTCTGATTGTAAGAGATCTGGGAAATCCAGAACCTGCAAAGGAGAAAGAGAGGGAGCTACTACAAGGGAGGTAAGAAGAAAACCAGAGAGTGGGCCCCAGAAGCCAAATGGAGGACTTTTTTTTTTTCACAGAGGAAGGAGTGTGTGACTGTATCAAACAAGGCTTAGATGTCATAGAAGATTATACTCGAGAAATGCCCATTAAATCTGATAACTCAAAGGGCATTGATAATTCTGACAAAAGCAGATCTAATGGTCTCATTAGAGAGAACAGTAGTATAAACGGCTCTTTCAGGGAGTTAAAGGTGATAAGAATGAAAAAGTATTAATTTGTCAAGTGAGTTTGAGCAATGCTGTCTTAAATAATATTGAACATGTCTCTTCAATGAGCTTAAACAGACTTTGTAATATACAAATGTTGTGACTTTCCCTGGAGCTTATAGTAAGCAGTTCTGGACAAACTTACTTAATGACAGGACTTTTAGTTTCCAAAACATTTGTAGAATTAGTGTTCCATATATTTTGAAAATATAATCTTGTAGTCTTGCCTCTGGAGTTTAAGATAATCATATTAAAAGAAGGATTGGTAAAGCAAAACAAGCTTAAATACTCAGCGCTTTCTAATCAGGTTCGTGGGCTATATACTTACATGTTCCTAAATTAGCTTGCCAAGTCCGATTTAGTCCATACCTTGGAGTGGGTTTAATTCCTCTAAATCAATTATATTTGTGTCCTTAAATTCTTGAATTTAAATAATAACTCTATGTGTTACCAAGTAACGGTATCCACGCAAAGTAGAAACAACCAAATTGAAAGCAATCTCCTGGTTTCTCAGCTCGGAAGACGGCTAATCAAATGCCTCACAAAGGACATTCCAATGATCTCCCGCTGGAACTCCAGCCATCCTTCACAAAATCGCTTAAGACCTAATACTATCAAGGTCATGGATTTTTTTGTTCCCTGAATTAAATACATACAGTGTATGACTTCTCATTAGATGTACTAGTTTTAAAACAGCAATTCTATCACTCAAGGCAGGAATACATAACTGGGCTTTTAATAGCACAGGACTCACTGTCTGATGTTGGTACTGATCTCTGTGCAGCCCATCTCCCACTCAGTACATGAGGGAGCATTCACTGTGCACTCTCCTGGGTGTGCAGAAGTGTCAGAATAGTTTCCAACCACCTGCCCTCATAGGTAATCATAAAACTATGCTCCAGCGAACTTCTGCGGCACGGCGGTAACCTGTGCTTTCACCACGTTACAGTCATCACAAAATGTAAGTAAAGGACAGGAATGGGATTTGGCATGTACATAAACTTGCCTTTAAGGTATATTTAAGGACCTGGGGAATGTTATGCAAATAGAAGAAAATGTAAGTTGGGGAAATGTGTTCAGATAATTACCATATAGTTTGTTATGCCCTGGTATCTCCAGTAGAGCCAATTTTTACTAATTTAGGACAATTGAAGGGAAAGCCCATCTTCATTAATAAAAAAGTCCAATTTCATTTATTCATGCATATATACATGCATGTAGTATGAACTCATTCCACACATATAGATCCTCCTGAGGTATATTCAAAAGCATACTACCCCATGTAATAGTAATAACAGCTCTTTAAGTCAGGCATTATTACTTAACATGTAAGGAAACTGAAGAAAAGAGAATTTAACTTGTGTAATGTTCAATGTCACATCAATTTTTCAGCAGACACTGGTTGCCTAAGCTGTAGGCTCCTGTCACCAAATGCCTTGTTTAAAAAATACAACTCCAATTTTGTCCAGTTATTGTAACATTGATGTTTCCTGGATCCCTCCCAAGACCAAGGGGATAAATGTTAATTACTATAAATGAATTTTGGTAGTTATATTCTTCCAATCAGGCATCATGGAGACGACATAACCTAAACTAATGAGATAGAAGGGACACTCTTGGGACTGTCTTCCTTGCTCTTATAAACACACGATAAAGACCTCTCAGCTTTGCACATATTTGTGTTAGGACACAATGCTGGAAGGTGCTGTGTCCAAGTAGCAACCATGAGACATGTCAAGAAAATTACAAAGAAGCTGATCAGACCCTTCCATCATTGACTCACTATACTAGCTCACCCTCTGGACTTCTGGTTATTTGAGATAACAAGTATCCTTAGTATATCACCAGAATTTCTTTTACTTGCCAATGTAAACATCTGATGTAGCTAGTAAGTGTTGGAACAGTAATTTAAAACCATGACTTGTGATTCAACTTAGTGGGTTTTTGCCATTGCAAAATCTGAAATTATTTTATAATTTAACATTAAAATCTACTATTTTAAAGATCAATGCTCATATCTATTGAAAGGAATATTCATTAAAGAGTTTTTTTCTGGTCTTTTAGTTCATACATTACAATTACAGAATTTTGGTGCTTAAGAAAAGCATACATATCAACAATTCCAGCAACCTCTATTTAATTTTAAAAAACTGATACCCAAAGCTAATTAGTTGAAAAATCTACCTCTTCTGTCCCATATGTCATTAAATTAAGTACATCTTGGGCGTAAACCTTAATGCTATGAAAAATATCTATGGCTTATCAGGGGAAAAAATTCTTTTCTCCTTTAACCTTATCACTATTAAGTGCTAAATGGGATAAATAATACATTATAATATTTTGATGAGGATTAAATATTATACATATAAAATTACTAGTACATATGAGCTGCCAGTAGCTATTAGTTTTTATACATACACTTCTATGCAAAGAATGTCCTGCAAAATTATAATTCCAAGAAATGCACTTGAGGAATGAGCATGACTGTTAAATATGTTTGCACTACACAATGTATTGTAGGTCTTTCCTTTAGAATTAAAACACATCAACATATTAAAGCTCTGAGAAGTTCTGGAGTAAAAGGATCTGTATTTGTTATCGATTGCTGCATAGCACATTACCTCAAAATTTAGCATCCGAGAACAATAAACATGTAATCTCTCCCCCAGGTTCTTTGGATTAGGAATCTGGGAACAGTTCAGCCAGCTCCTTCTGGTTCAGAGGCTCCTGTGAGGTTGTGGTCAGGGCATCGGCTGGGACTTACAGTCATCCGAAGGCTTGACTGAAGCTGGAGTGTCTGATTTCAAGGTGGCTCACTCACTTGCCTGGCAAATCAGTGCAGATCACAGTCATGGGGACACAGTGACTTGTCAGATGGACCTCCCCACAGAGCTGCTTAAGTGTCCTCATGATGTGGTAGATGGATTCCCCCAGAGCAAGCAATCTAAGAAAGAGAAGCAAGGAGGAAGCTGCAATGACTTTGATAACCTTGTCTAGGAATTCACACATTTTTGCCGTATGCTATTTATTAGAAGCCAGTCACTAAGTCCAGCCCACGCTGATAAGGAGGGGTTTTAAGCCTCACTTCTTTCTTTTTCTTTTCTTTTCTTTTTTTTTTTGTGAGAAAGACCAGCCCTGAGCTAACAGCCGTTGCCAATCCTCCTCTTTTTGCTGAGGAAGACTGGCCCTGGGCTAACAACCGTGCCCATCTTTCTCTACTTTATATGGGACGCCGCCACAGCATGGCACGACGAGTGGTGCGTCTGTCCACGTCCGGGATCCGAATCTGCCAACCCTGGGCCGCTGAGCACGCGGACTTAACAGCTGGCCACCGGGCCGGCCCCAAGCTTCACTTCTTAAAGAGAAGAATAGCAAAGAATCATGAACATACTGTTAAACCGCCACAGGATCTGTGTAACTTTATTTAATCTACATTTTCTAAAGCCATTTCACCTTAGAACTCTATTTTAAACTAACACGGTTCTAAGAATTTCCTTTAAGTACTCGTGACATAACAGAATTCTATCTGGTTTAATTTGAATAAATAAATGAGAAAACTTTGTCATGAGAAAATTTTAAAAACTGAGTATTTCTAAAATATTTAAGCAGCTTGACAACTGTTTGCTTTTAAATACTTCTTTCAATTGTATTTGTGTTATTCACTTTCTTCTAAGAATTTATAATCATTGATCATGATCTGAACTGGCTATCGTGATTTTTGAACTATATGAATGGACACTAAAAGGTAGATTTTGGAGAGTCATTTTCTAACTGCAACTTGGCATATACTGTTGTGTTTTTATGTTTTAAATGGTGTTACTAAAGACATTGACTAGAGTCACTATTCTGGAATGTGATGCCATTGTGAAGAGGTGAAATAATTCACTCTTACAGCGGAAGGGTTCTATTTCCTCATCAGCTATTAGATTGGAAAAATGGGACATTTGTTAATAAAATACCCTCCTCAGTGCAAGGTCAAGTAACACCTAGAGGAATGGAATCCCAAAGAGTTCCTTCCTCCTGACTGTAACCTAGGATTTATAAGCAGTGCAACAGAGTTTTATTGAAGACTTTAGACGTCTAGTCTAGTTCCTTACGGCAGGCAAGTACAAAGGAACTTAAACAAGTGCCTGAGTCATGAATAATGAGTTTCAGGCAGCTTGAGTCCCTCCTATATGTCTCTCTAAATGTAAGTATCAACAAATTATAGTGTCACTTGGGGTTCGGTATCATTTAGGAGATAATATCTGCTCTTATAAGTAAAATGGAAGATAATAACTAGAAAAACAGCACTCTTGCTACACACTGACGTTACACAGACATAAGCGTGCTCAAACACAGGATAAGCTCACAGAACACAGAGGAAATAAAACAGAATTCCACATTCTCTATTTTGTAAAGAAGAGGGGCGTATGAAAACCAATCGTTAGAATTTAACTGTCCTTAGACGGCAGTTGTTTCTTTATCTATTATTTTGTTCCTTACTCAGGTTTCAGCTATTCTGTGCCCCGTGTAGCCCCATAACCAAGAATTGTACCTCTGGGAAATGACAATTTTCCACAAGAGCAATTTTTATATCTAGAAGACAAGGGAAATATGAGAAGAATCGTTGTTGCCGTGAAATTATGTCCTCAGGATTATAAACTACATTATGCAGTCATGAACTTCTGTATTAATGTCATTTAACCTTTGGCAATATTAGTCTAGAGAGGATCTTGTGAAGGACGGTGCATTAACTTTTAGAAGTGACAGGCTGTGATATTCCTGCTGTGATACTGAATGGCATAGGCTGAATTTCAGCACAGCCTTCTAAAGACACCAAATATGTTCTGTCTACGGGGCAAAGCTTACATGCATGAGGGCAGAGCTGTGAATCAGAATAGTTCAACTTGTCCTTTGAACAGTAAGACATAATGGTGCCGTTTTTAAAAGGATTCTATAAAATAGTCCACTTTCCTGGTTACTGGTCACTATATTTTAACTCTTTCATCAATCAATTTATTCTATGCAGAGATACTGAGAACCCACAAAATAAATATTATTGCTCCAAAATTCTAGACATTTCCAAACTATTTAGAAAAAAAAAACCCACCAAACAAATAGTTGTAACACAATGATATTAAGGTTTTAGTAGCAGTTTGTATAAGTTACTGATAGAGTAGAAAAAGTAATTATCAGGCTGGATCATGGGGTGAAGAAAAGCGTTGCTCCTCCGAAGACTAATGACCAAGCTGACGAGTTGGCAAAAGAACAAGGCAAGGAATTTGGACCTGGAGCCAGAACAAAATTAAATCATTGCTCTTCTATTTTCTGAATGACTTTTGATTTATTACTTAACCTCATGGAATTTCAGTCATCTCATACTTCTAAAAAATATTCCATTTCTTCATTTTTATGTCCCAGTAGCAACTCAAACTGAGTGTGTCCAAAACTTAACCTACCATGTTTCCTGTGAAAATGTGCGCCTCCTGATGTACTCCATAATCTAATGAAATGTAGCTCCATTCACCAGTTCCATTAGCTCCCAATTAGATAGAAACACTCACATTTTTTTGGAAATTGGATGGGCTCTGAAACCTGACAAACCTTGACTCAAACTCAGGTTCTAACACTTACTGGTTGTGTGTATTCATGTGCAGTTATTAACCCCATTGGGCCTCTATTCCCTTAACTATAACGTGGTAGAAAGACTTGCTTTGGAAGATCATTAAGAGAATTGGCTACTGTGTGTGTAAAGAAGCTGTCACATGGTCATTTCTGAAAAAAAAGATAATTATTATTATACTTACAAGTATTCGCTATTTTCCTAGGCTCCCCACATATTCCAGAAATTCCAAGAACTGCAAACTATGTCTCCTATTTCTCTGCATATCCTTTTTGTCTCCATGGCCTGTGACTTAATACAGACTCTCAGCATTTCACACCTGAGTTAGAACAGATTTCCAACTGGGCAGTTTGAGAAAAGCCATCCTGCCATTAACTTATTCTCCACAATGTGATCCCTAGGATATCTCTGAGAAATCTGTCTGATCTTTTAATTTTGCATAGAAACTGTGAATGACTGCCAGCTGTTTTCATGATGAAGCCAATACTTATTAACAGCAAATACCATCATTCCTCCTTGAACCCTCCCCCATTTTTCTTTTAAAGATTTAATTGTTTGTTATTATGGTTTGCAGTTTGTTATATATTAATATTATCAGCCTTATTGATTATATTTTAGGCTTTTTTATATCTTTATTGAGATCTAATTGATGTATAAAACGCCACAAATATTTAATGCATATAATTTGATGAATTTGGACATACGCATATTCTTCTGATACCATCACCACAGTCAAAGTAATAAACATATCCATCACTTCCAAAAGTTCCCTTGAGTCATTTTGCTCCCCGCTGCCACTTCTTTAAACCATCTTCTGCCACAGACATTCCTTACTGTGCCAACGATAATAATAAATTATAATACCTGCAATTCATAGATTGCCTTCTCTCTGTCACGCCCTGTACTAAGTATTTTACCACATTTCGTCCTCAAAGGGAGTTTATGGGTTAGTGAATATACTTACCTTTTATTTCATAGATGGACCATGCACACTGATGCACTTTGGCATCAATTTAATAACCAGCCAGAGACTACACAGCAAGTAATTGGAGGACCCAGAATTTGAACCCAGGTAATTTACCTCTAGAGCCCTTAGCTTTACTTCGCTGTAAATACACTGATTTGTTATCCTTAGAATGTACTTTTTTTCACATGCATGTGATTTTTCACATGCTCTTCCTGAGAAGTCTTTACTGTAGCTCTACTTACGCAAAAACTGCACAACTGGGTTCAAGCGCCCACTCCTCCAAAACTGTGTTCACACTGACATCTGTGCAGATCTCTCCTGCAGACCCCCATCAGTCTGTCGTTATCCCGAGAATGGGAGAGCTAAACTTGCATCTCTTTATTATATGGTAAGTTATCTCTAAATATTTGCTGGGTTAATTTAGTAAATGATTATAAAACTTTTAGAGAATCATATTAATTCATTTACCCCACGTACTTATTAGCCATCTTCCCATGTGTTCTCTAACACCCCATTCAGTCATTTTTGCATACAACTAGGCGATCCTTATAAAACACAAGTCACATCACATCTTTCCATAGATTAAACATCTGCAAAGTTTACTGTTACATTTCTAGCCAAATATGAACTATTCACTTGGTCTTTCAAGAATTAAAGCATGCAGTCTCTGCCACTCTCTGACCTCCTCACTCTTCACAGCTCTCACCATCCTCCAGACATCCCACTCTCTCTCTCTTCTTTGAATAGTCCATGTTTCTTCTCTCCTTGGGCCTTTGTAATTCTTATTCTTCTCTTAGGACATTCTTCACCTACACTTTTGCATGATTTTCTCCTGATTATTTAGGTTTCAGGTCAAAAATCACCTTCTTGTAGAAACCTTCTGTGAGCTTCCTGTGACAGTAGCTTTGTACTCACTGTATCTGCCAAAATCTTTATTCTATTACCCAGGTTTTATTTTGTCATAACATTTGTCACTACTGTTATCTGAAATCATCTTACTTGTAAGTGACTGGTTGTTCTTGGTATCCCCTACTACTCAATAAAGATAGTGAATTTATTTTCACTGTTATGTCAGGCAGAGAATAGTGGTAAGTATCTGATTAATATTTTCAAATGAATGACGGAAAACATACAATTATGCATGTAGGAAATAATGCAGGGGAAATATATGTATAACACTCAGCAGGAATAAAAAAAACAATTCCAAAATAAGTTGCGACTTGAAGTGTGAGAATTATCCATGAAAAGTCATTGAAACAGGAGAAATGAGGATAACAGAGATGAAACATATTAAAGATTTTTAAAGGTATAGTGTCTAGAATTGAGTCATCTAGTGATATAGAAAGAGAGCATCAACAGTAATGATTTATTTGCCTTGAGTGACTAAGTTAGTAGGGTTAATACTAAATCTTACAGAATTTCAATAAAATAGCATATTTTAGGGCTAAAGTTGGTGATAATAATATTATTTTAGAAGTATTGTGTTCTAAGTGCCTATGGAACATTCTATTACAGAAAGAAAATCTGGACTATGCTATATTTTTCTGGAGCTCAGAAGAGATATTGGAGGGGAAATATATTTGAAGCATTTGAAGTGGATGAGATTATCCAAAAAATATTTAACATAAGATAAAAGTAAACAATAGACCTGGGAGAAGTAATAGGGACAAGAGAATGAGTGAGAAATCCCTTTTAAGTTAACCGTTGCAATGTTGGCAGGGATGGATCACATACTCCAAGTGGTAAGTACAAACAGTGTTCAGAATGGGGCAGGGATAGGGTTCAGGACAGGTGCCACTGGAGTATGCATGCACACCACTGCTCTGCCCTGTGCCCCTCTCCACAATTTAAGTCTCAAAGAACAAAGGATCCTGAAATACAGGCAGGGATGTGAGGGCCACTTGTCTCTGTCTGCTACCAGAAGCCCTGTCTCCTTTCTCAACGTAATTCCACAAATACTTGAAAATTTTCAACGGGCAAACCAGAGAACTATGTAGTCACAAGCTTGGCCTTTGTGTAGGAATATCTCTTCTGGTCCCAATATTCTTTCTGTGTGTTGGTTTGATTTCACTATGTTTATTCCAAGTGCTCGTGAACTCAATGATATTTTGGCTCTAGGCCAATGTGTACAACATTGGATATTTGCATGCAGCCTCTCTTGAAGAAGCCACAGTTTGTAATATGTCACAAATGAATTTCACTCTGTTATTGTGCAATTAGGGATGGGAATGGCAGGAAATATGTAATCATTAAAATGAATGCTACTTGTTTTCTTTTTTAGGCAAAGAGTAAATTTAAAAGAGAGGTTAACGGTTACTGACACTACAGAATGTACAGGGAGCTCTAGCTCTCAAAGGCTTAAACAAATATTCAGAATAAAGATCATCTTGAGAAGAAATATATTCTATTTCTGTGTGTTAAAATGTAATGCTTATGAAGGACTTTAGCCAAAAAAGTTAAAAAAAAATTAAATAAAATATGATTCATTATCATCCCTAGCAATTCTGTCACAAAGATGATTTTAAGACCCCTGAATGCAAGTTGAAAAAAGAAGAAATCAAAATACAAAAATACCTTTTATAAGAATAACAAAAATACTTTCATTTCAAATCAATTATTTGAAACTAAAGCAGAAATCTGTATTATCTGGAGACAGGGTCCACAGTCAAGTAAGGAGTGGGATTCCCATGATGCGGAGAAAGAACATTCTCAACACACTCTGGGTCCTTTCTGGCTGCGCTACAAATTAAATTGACATGAGGCTGAATAGTAGGAGAAAATCAAACAAGCTTTATAAAACATATACATGTGTGAGACCAGGGAGTGTCTCTCGACAAAATGGTGGAGATTCTCCTCTTATATAGACAAACAATTTTGGGGGGTAGTTGGGAGTGTCAGCGACGAGGGATTACAAGAAAAGCACAGTAAAGTTATTATGCAGATTTAAGGCCTCACCTTCCGCATTGACAAGTTTCTAGAGATGAGGTCATCCACCCCTCTTCCCAGTACAGAGAAGGAGATACCTTTACAACAAATGGAGATCCCCCATGCAAATGTTCTGTTTGGTAAACAGAATTTTGATAGGAATGGGTGTAGCAAAGACCCTCCCAGTCTGTCCATACCCGGAGTCATCCAAGGTGAAGGCCCATCCCAGGGACAGGCCTTCTACCCCAAATCCCTGTAGACAGTTGGGGGTGGGGGTGAAGGTCAAAGCCTCCTTCAGAGCAAGGTAGAGAGAGACACATCTTGACGTGGCCAATTCTGATCCCCCACACCCACTTGCTAGACTGGGCTGAATTATTTGAGACAATAGCCATATTAATTAACTAATGTGTAGTTTATCACTGTGACCAAAACTGATGTATAGGTAGCCTAATTTATGAATAACTGCTTCTCGATCTTGAGGGTAGTTGGACATTTAAAAGGGCTGACACAACCTTCACTAGTTTGTGTCTGTAAAGTGCTCCCTGGGGGTTAGGGCTCAGACTGTATCTTCCCTTGTAGGGTATTGGAATGTCCTGTCACTCAGCCTTTTGAACTCTGCAGAGGATGAAGAGCCAATGTCGAGGATATAGATGTCATTTAATTATAAGTCCCAAGTCTTTTTTAATAGATATTGTATTTGATTCATAATGAATCCAGCATTTTAGACTGAGTGGAACTGTACTTAGAGATGAACTCTGAAGCAAATCTTTTGGGCCATTTGGAGACCAAGTTTAAACCATTTAGTTTTTATGGCCTAGCAGTTTTCCTTAATTTTAAGCTTTAAAAAATATATACAATAAAATATCCTATATAACTAGCATATATGAGTTTTGAGTTCTTTGGGCATCCCTTAATGAATAATCCGTTTTCGTTGTTGGGAAAACGTCAGCACAGGTTGGCTGAGGGCAGGACTTCACCATTTTCAGCTTCATCTCAGAATCAAGCAAAAGCATACAGTAGAGGGAATGTCTGAGATACGTCTTCACCCATCACTTGATATCATACCTGGAAAGTGAAAGACAGGAGTTACAGAAGTGAAGTTCAATTATGTTAGACAGCTCCCAAGCAAACAGCACAATACTTCAGGAAAAGAAAAATAAGTATAATAATGAATTTTAAATGTAAGCATTTTATTTTATGACATAATAAAAACCCATTAAATTTCAGTGGAAATACATTAAAAAATTCACATGTCCTTTTACTTGTAATATTTCAAATTTGTATACACACACACACAAGATTCACAAAAAATTCTTCATGGCAGTGAATTAATTCAGTAATCGTTTTTCTGTTAGAAACAACATGAAAACTGGTTTCCTAAAGTTTAGGTTCTTTTCCTTATGGAAATTTCAGACTCATTGCTCTCCAGTAATTTAAAAAATGGAAAAAAATCCTTCAAGACTTAAAGGAGATAGGTAGGGCAATAACATAAATTTGAGAGTAGACTACAATGAAAAATGTATTACTCTTTGTAATGTAAATCAGCATTTTCTAAAACTGGATTAAAATCATACGAAATACTCTGAAAGACAGGAGCAGAAAGGGGTGTAGTTTAATGTAGCCAAATAGGTTTAAAAATAATGATTACTGTATTAATTTCTTAGAATATCACAGTGATCACTGAGTTAAGAAATCAGTTATATTTTTTAAACTGTCAATTTCTAAGCTAATTTGACCACATATCACTCTTTTGTTCATATAAAAAATATCAATATAACACTAAAATTGTATTTGGCAGAAACATTAGGCCATCAAATTTTAGAAAATCATTGAATTTATGATGAGATTTGTTAATGGATTCCAATTAGAATAGAAGCGTATTGCTAGCTTTTTGGACTTATTTCATCAACTATTTCTGTGCCTTCATTTCATTACTTCCTACATCTATGCTTTAATTTGTGTTCTCAATATTATCATCTAGACCTAGACTCTTATCTCCATAAATATAGAATTTTAATAGAAGCCTAAAGGGTCCTGGGCCCCAAATTACTTTCCTTTCCATCTGTCTTCACATAACTGAATAGTTGTGTAAAAACAATTTTTATAGCAAACTCTTGCTCAAATGACCTCAGTAGATAACTATTAATAACAAGGTCAAACCAGACCAAAGTTTTCATTCATCTCATTACCCGATTCTTGCCTATACAGACATTGAGGAATCCATAGCAGTCTTCGTCCTGTGCCAAGAAGATTTCATAGTTATTCAGTCCTCCAAGTCTTGGTATATGCTTTCCCCTGCCTTGCAATATTCTTCTCTCTCTATTCCATATCTCCAAGTCCTATTTGCAGAGCTTTTTTAAAATCTAACTAACTCTGACTCATAATAATGTCTTCCTGTTCTAAATTCATAATACTTTTTTTCTATGCCAATTGTGTCGCATTTAACTAGGCTTTGCCTTGCTCTATCTATGTAATTGTTTCCTTACAGTGTTCCTTGAATTGTAAAGCACCTGTCTTATACTAAATCTATTTCCTGGAATTTACCAATCCAGTGTTTACGTCTTTGTATTTATTCATTAAGCAAACATTGTTGAGGACATGATATTTTTCTAAAATTTTTCCAAAAGTCCCCTGAAAATTCAAAGATAAAAACAATCTCTTTCCTACTTTCTGAGAGCTGCTAGTCTAATAGTGAAGATATGAAAAGCAGATAATTATACTGCATTATTTTTCCTTGTCATAGAGCCATGCATATATGACGTAATCAATGACTTTATCCAGAGAGTAACAGAAATTTATTCAAGAGCCATTATTTCCAGGCACGGTGGAAGTCATTTATAGATAAATGAAGTAATAGATTCAATTAATAAGCATAGTACCAGGGACACAGTAAGCACTCCAAGAAGTTCTGTTTATAAAATTTGCATTTTAATTATTATTAATGCTATTTTGGTTATTCCATTCAATATGCCTATAAGATAGAGGATGTTTATATCTTTTAAGATAAAGAAATTGGGCACAGGTATCTTTTTATTTTTGCATTAAATCTCTTTATTCTACCCATATATTCCATTGACAATTAGATCAAGTATAGAAATCTATGTTGAAAACATTTTTGTTCAGAATTTCAAACAGTTGGTCCATGGTCTTTTAGATTTGGGCCAGGAGTCTAACTTTTGTATGAAACTACCCCCTACCTCCCCAGAAGACTTTAGCATTTTCTCTTTATCTCTGATGTTCTTAAATTTCAGAATAATGTGCATATTTTTTCTTTAATTGATCTGGCCATTCAGTGGTCTCTTTCAATCTGGAAGCTTATGGCTTTTTTTTTTTTTGGAGAGGAAGATTGGCCCCATGCCCATCCTCCCCCACCTTGTACATGGGACACCTGCCATAGCATGGCCTGATGAGCGTAGGTCTGCACCCAGGATCCGATGGGCACAGGTATCTTTAAATAAAATTATTTAAGCCTGGGATCAGCTAGCTAACATTTAACAGATGTAGAATTTAAGTTCATTGTCTTAATCTAGAATCTATATTTTTTTTCCCTGTAAGTATCCTTGACAATTGACATTTGTCTCAGTGCTGTTCTTAAAGAAAAAATGGGTTTGAGTGGGGGCCATCTGATGGTCATACAAGGTAAACTTCTCATAACTTTCTTAGTCTGTCATTTCCTTTTTCATGCTAAAAAAGGAATGTTTCAACCAAAGGCAGAAAATCGAAATGTAAGTATTAGAGTGTGGCTGCCTTTTTTTTTTTTTTTCCCTTAGAGTTTAACCTGACTATATGGTTAAATCATACAGAGGTCCATTTAGTTTGCTCTGAAAAAGTAGGTGTTATTGGAAGAAATTTAACAGAGAGGTAAAAGGCAAGATTGATTTGAAGAATAAGGATACCATCTACCGACAACATTTTAAATCCGAACCTTTCATTTGAAGCTAGTACTTTAGCTTTTTAAATGCTGAGATTACCAGTTAATTTTCTTCACATTTTGGAGAATATGTGGACACCGTGACAACTAGGGAGAATCCATGTCCAACAAGGCCTCTTTTTAGTGCAACATTCAGTGTCTCTCCAATGAGACTTGAAATGATAAAAATCCTTTGCATTGCCCACCCTAGCCAATCAGTAGTGTCTGAAGATTCATTATAATCCTTCATAAACCTGAAAATAAATAAAATGTACTTGTTAGTGCCACTCAAAGGTGAGTCCACAATAGATTTTGTGTCTTTTTTATATTAGTATTATCAAATATAGGTAATGTATTTAATTATGATTAATAACATTTATCAGTGATGTACTTCAGGCCATGCCACACATTAAACTGTACTAAGCACTTTACAAACATGGTCTCAACTTTATTAACTCTAAGAGGTAGCCATTGTTATTTTCTACCATTTGGCACGTGCAGAAACTGAGGCTTAGTTTAAGATATTTAACCTAGCAATTGGCAGAGCCCAGTCATAGACCGCATTTGTCGACATCAGAACCTCAACTCATAATCAGTTGTATGTACTATTTATAAATATAGGTAGTTGAGAGTATAGGTAGAAAGAGTAGATAGAAGAGGTATTTGAAGAAAAAAATAATACCTTTTCAAAACATAGTCTCAGCTAGTTTTGGTTCTTACTTATTATGATACTTATCTAAGTTTTTCAACTAAAGTAACCTGGGTAAGCTCTGCTCCTGTCATACATCCTGCTCCTCAGAGCACTGACAGCCCATGAGTCTGCCAGAGAGCTTTTCCTTAGTTGTCTCATCTTTGGGATTTCTGAATCCCTGGTGCAGAGTCAGCTGTATTTTTATTAGAAAGATGGGAAATTGAAGATTTGTTTTTTATCAAATGGGATCAAAGATATTGAGAAGCATCTCATGTTATTATGCCTGCCTTATAAGATTCTAGTCATAGTATCCAGCATGAAAAAAATTACACTCATTCTATAGCAAGATCTTTTGGGCTATATACCATACCAATCCAAAACAAACTAAGAAAATAGAGTTTGGATTTTTTTTTCTATCCACCATTATCAAACTACAACCTTTATCTTTGGAGAAAAGCACCAATATATATTTTTCACTCCTGATGATTACTCAAGATATAGGTGTGTGCCCAGACTTTCCTCACAGCCAATCTCTGGCTCAAAATGGTTCTAAAGCAAAATTGGTTACACGGCACACTTCAAGAGCCGTGGTATTAATGTTGTTGGAGGTTTAAAATAAGCAAAGAACATTGTTATCTAATTTTTATGTATAAATATGAAAGTTTAATTTGTCTAAACCACTTGGTCTGGAAAAACCTGATCTCTATCAGCCTTATCCCAACTAAAGTATTAAACAGCAGAACACGCTGTCCTCAATGCTCTTATCTTACTGAGAACTTAAACAGCAGTACATTCAAATGAAACATAAGTCTGGAAAACTGTTTCCTGAATTAATATAATTACATATATTTTCATAGTTTTATGTTTGTAAATTGCTTTCGTATCTTTTATCTCATTTACTTTTCACAACAGCTTGGGAGTCAGACATGGCACGGATCAGAATCATTTTATAGTTATTACTTATGCTCAAAGAAACTAAGAGACCTCCCCAGTCCACACAGGTTGTGAAAACAAATACTAGAATCCAGACTCCAGTTTTCCCATCTCTTTATGACTCTAGTGCATTTGTTCATCTATTACCCAATAATATCCTTCTAAAGAGCAAATTTGTTGTATAATGAATCTGCAATACTCATCTAATTTGGGGTATCAAAATGCATATTTTAAGCCTAAACTGTCTCATAACTTTTTGCACAGTTCAGAGTCAGAAGAATATTTTTTGCAGCTCCTTGCAAATTTGAAAAGAATGTCTATTTAATATCAGAATGAGAGATACTATTGGCTAATTTATTCAATCATATGGCCACAAATCATGCTTAATTTATAAAAACTCACCTATTTTATGCTCTACCCAAGAGGAATAAATAACTATTTTGAAGCTTCAGAGCTATAATAAATGTTAACATTCTTGCCTAGCTTCTAGAACTTAGAAGTTTCTTAATAAATGCTAGTCTTATTTCCCATACCAAGGAAGGAGAATCACATTAGATTTTTAAATATATGCTATGAGCTGAATAAAGTCTAAGAGCTTATTTAAAATTTTTTATATGAAGGTGCCATAAGATTTGTACAGATGACCCAGTAGCAGCAATTTTGAACTTTTAAAAACTACAATTACAGCTATAACAAAATAATTATAAAAGTATAAATATAATCAAAATGCAATTATGGAGATATATATATATATATTTTGAATATCAAAAAAATGTCATTTAAAAAAGTAACAGTTAACTTCTACTTTTGGGTAAATGGAGTAGTTGTGGCAGAAAAATGTCATTACTAAGAACACTTTTAAGTTTGTATTTTAAAAATATTTTAAATATTTTTGAAAACTGGTGGGCCAAAAAAACAAAAAGTGCTATAATTATATGGGGGACAAAACTGCAGAGAGGTGATTTATGATTAGCAGCTGCTTTTTCACTGGGGCCATTTGCTGATTAAGGGAAAACACAAGATGTCAGAATGTTGTGCAAAGAAAGAGGACAACTGTTGTAGGACAGGGAAACACAGCTGTGCATTTGATGATTCCATGGAGAAGAGAACATTGGAGATTTAGGTAAATTCAAACTTCACCATTATTCCCCCTATGAAAGATAAATTCTGCACCAGTGCAGGGTGAGAGGCAAAAATACAAAGCTCTGAAAAATAGAGTGGCATTTTCTATAGTTTCCCTGGGCTCTGGAGACAAAGTTTAGAGTTCAGGACCCATCAATAGGAGGGAACAGGATGAATAAAACAGTCTCTTGTCTAAAAAATGTTCTGGAGGATTATGCCCTCCAGAAAGGGTGAATCAAAATAATATTAAAAGCTAATAGGAAACACTTTGAGCCAAGCTGGACGGGTAAGGACTGCATTTCCCCTTCTTCCAAAACAACTTTAAAAAGTTGGCAAAATGTATGGACCAAACGTTTTCGGATGTTGGACATCAGCTAACCAGGTCAGTGATCCTGGCAGAGGGAAACAAATGAGGTAAACTCTATAATCACCACTGCTTACTGAGCAGAAAGAGTTCTCAGGACACTGCACTGGAAAGGGAAACCCAGGCAGAGTCTGGTTTAATTGAGAAGATGGAGTTAGGATTTCAGGGAGACAAGCAGCTAACGTTCTCAGGGCAGACTACTGGAGAAGATAGAACTGCAGAGAAAGAGAGGGGTGAAGGGACGAGCTCCAGATATGGCGGAGGGTCCCCTTGAGTTTTCAGTTTAGTACAAAGCAGTACACGTGTGAGGAAACTACCCAACATCCTCTGAAAGGAAGAGAGGGACCCATCGCTGGAGAGCTACAGAATTCCCTTTGCAGTATGTTTCCTGTTAAGGTAGACTCCAAGAGCAACTCTTCTGAGAGCTGGAAGTCCCAAGGAAGGGGGCAGCTGTTCTGTTGCAGACACACATGTTGTAACTGATCTGCTGACTCACTTCCTTGGCCCAGAGTAGCAGCTGGGCCTGCAGTTGCTCACTCTTCTCTCTGGATCTTCATTAGTTTCTCTGACTCCTGGGCCATGAGCCTTTGTGTTTAGTTACATGAAGCAGTGACTTATGCAAGACACCTTTCTCAACTAGATCAATGGCAAGAAAAAAGAACAGAGTTGAGTTAACTCTTGTGAGATTTCAGCTCATGGGTTTCAGTTCCAGGCTACTTGCAAGCTTCTTATCTGACTGCCTACCCTGTGGGCTTTGAGCTCCAGTGTTGATACAGAAATAGTTTCATAGAAACCACTTAATCAGTCCTTAAATTAAATAAGCCAATTCCCTCAATTCCTTCAATTCCTATGTATATATTCATCTTTCATCCTAATGGTTCTGCTACTTCTCTGGTTGCATCATGACTGATATACACCCTTAAAAAAATCAAACTCTTACCAAGTAATTTAATTTCACAAGAGAACAAACTGCAAGTATTTTTACAGGAATACAAAAATATCAACCCAACAAGATCAAATTCAAAATTTTTGTCATTCAGGAAAAGATTACCAGACATACAAAGATGCAGGAAAAATCAATCAATAGAAACAGATCAAGAAATAATACTAAATAATAAAAATATAAATAATTAATAATAAATTATAGAATTATTTGATAAAGACATTAAAATAATTATTATTAGGGCTGGCCTGGTGGTATAGTGGTTAGGTTTGTGCACTCTGTTTCAGTGGCCCAGGGTCTGTGGGTTCAGATCTGGGGTGTGGACCTACACACCATTCATCAAGCCATGCCCTGGTGGCAACCCATATAGAAAATAGAGGAAGATGAGCACAGATGTTAGTTTAGCGACAATCTTCCTCAAGCAAAAAGGGGAAGATTGGCACAGACGTTAGCTCAGGGACAATCTTCCTCACCGAAAAAAAAAAAAAAAGGTTTTATTGCTATAGACCCTATGTACAAGAAGATAGGGAAAATATTGAGAATATTAAGCAGGGATATTGATATTTTAAAAAGACCCAAATCAATCATCTAGAGATGGAAATTAGGTCTAAAATGAAAAAATTACTAGATGTGATTAACAGCAAATTACATGCTGCAGGAGAAAAGATTAGTGAGCTTGAAAAGAAAATCAATAGAAACTATACAAAATGAAAGACAGACTCCAGCATTTATCATACAGAAGTGAAAACCTGTGTACAAGAAAAAGGCTGTACCCAAATATTCACAGCAGCTTCATTCATAATAGCCCCAAATTGGAAATAACCCAAATATCCTTCAAGGGTGAATGGCTGCAAACTGCTACATCCATTCCATGAAATACTACTCAGCAATAAAAATGAGGAAACTACTGCTACATGTAACAACTTAGATGAAGATGAAGGGGATTATTCTGAGTAAAAAAAGCCAACCTCCAAAGTTTATGTACTGTGGAATCCCATTCATAAAACATTTATGAAACAAACAAACAAAAAATTATAGAGATGGAGAACAGATGAGTGGTTGTCAAAGAGTAGGGATTTGGACCAGGGTGGGAAGTGAGATTATAAAGAGGTAGCCCATTCTATATCCCGATTGTAGTGGTAGTTACCTGAAGCTACACATTGATAAACTGAGTATAACTATATACAGACACTCACACACACAAATGAGTATGTGTATAACATAAATCAGAATAACCTCTCTGAATTATCAAATGCCAATTTCTTGGTTTTGAGATTCGATTATCAATATCAAAATTATGCAGGATATCAACATTGGAGAAAGCAGAATGAAGGGCTCATAAAACCTTCCTGTACATTTATTTTTGCAATTTTCTGTGAATCTATAATTATTTCAAAATAAAAAGTTTAAAAAAATGAAACAGATAAAAAGATGTAAACTACAATGGGCCTAATATACTCATAATTGGAGACAATGAAGGAGTGAGGTGGGGGGGGTGAAGGTGTTATTTGAAAAAATAATCACTGAAAAATTTCCAAAATTTATGAAAAGTATAGACCACAGGTCAAGTAAGTGCAACAAACCCAGAGCATAAGAAATATAAAAACAAACCCTGTCAGTGTATAATTCTATCAGTGAGTAGATATTTGAAAAATAAAGGAGAAATAACAACTTTTTGTGACATACAAAAACTGATAAATTCATGACTAGGAAATTGGTACTGTAAGAAATGTTAGAGGCAGTCCTTCAGGCAGAAGGAAAATGATATCAATTGGGAAGCTGTATCTACACCAAGGAAAGAAGCATGAAAAGCAACAGAAATAATAAATATGGAGGTAAATAAAAAATATTTTTCTTATTCTGTAAATATTTTCAAAAGACAATTGTTTGCTTAAAAAAAGTAATGAAGGGGCTGGCCCTGTGGCATAGTGGTTAAGTTTGTGCGCTCTGCCTCAGTGGCCAGGGTTAGCGGGTTCGGATCCCAGGTGCGGACCTACGCATTGCTTTTCAAGCCATGCTGTGGTGGCATCCCACATACAAAACAGAGGAAGATGGGCACAGATGTTAGCTCAGGGCCAAACTTCCTCATGCAAAATAATTTAATAACGATGTAGAGTTAACTTTTTTGAGAATGGATGTTAACATGGATTTTTCTGCATCTAAGCTTTTCTTCCCCCTTATGGATGAAAGATAGGTTGCATTTTCCAGTGATCACTTCATGAGTGAGTCCAGCTTCCTCTCTCTTATGCTTTTGGTCTTTCCTCTTCCTTTGTTCTCATTCTCTTGAGAATCATTCGAGATTAATTAATCATAAAAGAAAATATATTGTGTGTGATTATGTGACCACTCTTAAATATCTAATCTAAATAAAGAGTTGCTAATTTCAAAAGGAAACATTTAAAAATTTAAACTGTTTGTTTTATATTATATATGTCGACGATTTAAAACATTTTTATTTTCTAAACAAATCAGTAATCCAGAAAGAGAGTCTAAATAGGTTTTCAGTAATAACCATATTGCTAAATAAAAAGAAAAGCAAGCCATCTAGAGTTTTTGTCATAACTTCAAGATTCTTTAAACTTTTGATAGAGTAATCCAGAGGTGTATAAAAAATATTGATAAAAAGTATTCATGGAACATCCCTGGTAAATTGATGATTTGGTGGAAAAACTAGAGGGATTTAATGTTATTTTCTCCTTGATTTTACCACTTTGTAAAAGTAGAATAGCATTAGTATATTTTAATAGGCTCAAGATGTGGATTTAATATATCAGTATAAAAAACTTCTAATTTTCCAACTTAAGTTGGATAAATTGAGCAAGTAATTATTGTTACCACAAATTTTAAATTCATTTTAATAATGGATGTCCATTAAAATTAATTTTTCACTGTTATATTTTTCTAATACTTAAAAATCATATAGCCTTAATGTATCAACTTAAATTATATTTTCAGATTTTTGTCAACTTTGAGACTTTAGACTAATATTGAGTTAATTAATAAGTAAACTTTGCATTCCTGGACAATATATAAGTAAAGAAAATACTTGTCACTGAAAGCAGTTTTGATTTTTGTTGTTTCTTATTTTTATATAGTATGTTATAACTATAGATTCATAGGTTATTCAAATGTTTTATATGATATATGTATGCTTATTTTATCACCTTGAAATTTGTTACAGTGATTTAAAAAATGTTTACTCAAAAATATAGCTAAAAGCTTATAGCTTTTCCAATTTCTGGTTTTCTATTTTCTCCAGAACAAGACAAATTTGGTTACTATTTGCAATAGTGAAATGGTTGCGAGTACACTAAATACAATATTGACAGAGAAATATAAATATGGATCATGACAAAAAATGTGGGGTTTTTTTTCCAGCTCTATTGAGGTATAAATGACAAATAAAATTGTAAGATATTTAAAATCAAAATGGATTACATACTTAAATTTAACACATGTAAAACTCCTAGAAGAAAGCATAATGGTAAGCTTTTACATTGATCTTGGCAATAACTTTTTGCATTTGACACCAAAACTAAAGGCAACAAAAGCAAAAATAAATGATGAGACTACATCAAACTAAAAAGCTTCTGCACAGAGGAGGAAATCATCAACAAAATGTAAAGGCAACCTACTAAGTGGGAGAAAATATTTGCAAATCATATATCTGATTAGGGGTTAATATCCAAAATGTATAAAGAATTCACACAATTCAATAGACAAAAAACAATCTGATTAAAAAATGTGCAGAAGAAATAAGTAGATATTTTCCAAAGAAGACATATAAATCATGAACAGATATATGAAAAGGTGCTCAACATCACTAATCATCAGGGAAATGAAAATCAAATCACAATGAAGTATACCCTCACGCCTGTTAGAATGGCTTTCATGGAATTGACAAGAGATAACAATTATTGGCAAGGATGTGGAGAAAAGGGAACTTGTACACTGTTGTTCGGAAGGTAAACTGATGCCAGCACTATGGAAAACAGTATCAATGTTCCCCCCAAAATTAAAAATAGAACTACCATATGATCCAGCAATTCCACTTCTGGGTATACATATATCCAAGGAAATGAAAACAGGATATTGGAGAGATTTCTGCACTCTCGTGTTCACTGCAGCATTATTTACAATAGCCAAGACATGAAAAAACCTAAATGTCCATTGACGGATGAATGGATTAAGGAGATGTGGTATATATATAGAATGGAATATTACTCAGCCTCAAGAAAGAAGGATATCCTGCCATCTGTGACAACATGGACAGACCTTGAGGGAATTATGCTAAGTGAGATAACTCAGACGAAGACTAATACTGAATGATATCACTTATATGTGGAATCTAAAAAAAAAGTCAAACTCATAGAAACAGAGAGTAGAAAAGTGGTTGCCAGGGGATGTGGTGTGGGGGAAATAGAGAGATGTTGGCACAAGGGTACAAACTTTCAGTTGTAATGGATACGATCTCTGAGGATCTAATGCATAACATGGCGACCACAGCTGATACACTGTATAGTATAATTGAAATTTGTTGAGAGACTAGTACTTAAATGTTTTCACACACACAAAAAGATAAATATGTCAGGTGATGGATGCATTACTTAACTAGTTAAGGGAGTCCTTTCACAATGTGTATGTATATCAATTCATCCCAATGTACGCCTTACATATCCTACAATTTTATTTGTCAATTATACCTCAACAAAGCTAACCAAACAACAAAAAAAACCCTCTGTATCCATATCTATAATTTGTTTTCTTCTTTTTTGTATTCCCCACTTACTGTCTTTGTTCTTTTTCATATATGGTTTGTCTTCTATGTCTCAGCTTCCTCATTTGTTAAGTGAGAATACACGTGTTCAATTCATGGAAAATACTCAAAACAGTGACTAGTACAAAGTAATCACTCAAAATATTGGCGATTATTATTATTATAATCATTATCATGTTATAGCTATTTTAACAAAAATTAATATTTTTCGCAGTTCTACCATGGTAAAATACCCACTGAGTCAATTTTCCTGTCTTCTCTTCCAATCCTTCTCTATTTGCACATATAAGGCTTATAAAAATGCTTACAAAAAGATTAAATTGCAAAACCAGTTGGGCAGTGAGTTGAAGTTTTTAATACTACTTGCTATGACTTCCCTAAAATGTGAATTCATTTACTCCGTTTTTGAGGGGGATCATGGGAAGGCTGGGAAGAGGAGAGATTCCACATTGAAATAGTTTTTTAAAAATTAAATGACTTTATAATAATTAGAAAGAACTATGCATGGTAATATCACCCAACAGTTACTATTGAAGTCCTAATTAAGGTCATTTATAAAAGCCCTACCATGGAAAGGAATCAGAACCTTTCACAGACATTTTATACCTCTGTTTTGAAGATAAAAATATTCAAACCAGCATGCATTAGGGTGGAAATATTTTGAACTCTATAATTACAAAGATAAAAATAATTAAGGGTACATACAGGTGGCTAATGAAGACTCCTTTCTGACATGAGAGCTAAGAATATTTTGTAAGTAATAAATAAGTTAAATCAGAAGAAAATGCTATTTCCTTCTGCTAGTGTGCCATGAATTTCTTTAGGGTATTGTAACTTAGAAACTGATTACTTAGAAAGGCATGATCATAATATATTTTTTAAAAACCTGAGAAGAATCAGTATTCTCAGAATGCCTTCTAGTATTTCATTGTACTAGTTTGTTAGTTAATAAATGCATTTCCTCTTTACCACTATATTAGTTGTATATGGTCCCTTTTAAAGTAGATCAACAAATCTTCCTGGTTCATTAAAGACTTGAGTTAAATTTTATTTATACCATGTAAAGATCAGGATCTGAAATAGAGAAATTAACAACATTTTAGGACATTGATAAGCACTACCTCTTAACAGAGTTTGAATGTGTTACATCACTACTTATATATAGTTTAAATGTATTTAAGATTTATAAGTTACTAATAGTTCTATAGCTTTTCTCACGATTATATTAAAAACTTTTTCTATGTTTTAAAATGAAATTTGTAATTTTTAAAAAGTTTTACGTAGGAGTCTATGAAGGATTTATCACTGTTTATTGAGGCATTTACACCAATGTTGAACTTAATGTACTTTCTCCACATTCTCTGTATATTGCAAAGAATTCACAGATTTGAAAAACTGAAAGGACTAGCAGGTTTCCACAGAGCATGCTCACATAAGGCCTTTACGTGAGGATACAGGACAGCACTGGGAATCCAAGAGATATCTAAGTGCTAGATCCCAAAGTTCATTCTGTTTCACACAAGAACCAGCTTCTCCTCTGAATTGAACCGCCAAGATTTGTGCGATGAATTTTGGGTTCAGAGAGTTTACAGTTTGTAATGACGTCTTTTATGCTCCTCTGGTCAACCAGCAAAGCCAAGTTTTCAAATTGGTTATGCCGGGTGAAAGTCATTAATAAACAAACTGGCCTTGGGTGCCACCAGGAGAATTTCAGATTTTAAACAGCTATTAAAAACGATTAGAAATCATAGTTAGTTAGTTACCTGTATCTTGGCCAAAAGTCAATATGTGACATTGTAGGCTGTCCCAGTCCGACTTAAAATAACTCTATCCCATATAATTATACCAATATTTCCAGTTAGAAACTGTAGTACAATTATTCCGGCTTGTGCAATTTCTTTCTTTTCAATTCTTTTACTAAGATAAATTCATAAATGTAGAGGATGCCAAATGTTAAGATTACTGATTCTTGATAGATATGCTATGCATAAATGAATATGTTAACTTTGCTGTAACTATCAGTACCAGCTCTTATTTTTTATTTGAAAAATTTTTTATTACTACTGATACTTAATTTTTTTCACATATGGTTTTTATGTACTATTAAAAGAAGCAGTTTGAAATAAAATAAGATTAATCTATCATTGTTGTATTATTCTTAAACTGAAGTGCATATTATTGAAATAGTAATCTATGTAGGTTCTTATTTTTGAGTAGTGACGTCTTCTTTTGTTTGCTTAACCCGTCCCTCCACTTCAAAGTTATTTATGACCTTTGCCATATTCCTAAATGGATAGTACCTTTTGCAAAGTCTGTAAACTCAAGACCTTGATCCCATTAGTAGAGTTTTGAGACCAATAGAATTAAACAAATATGTCTTTAAAATACCTATGTATCAGAGACTTTAATGTGATCCTATCTGTATGGATCTCTTGCAGATTTTTCTCTTCTATCCGTTTCAAAATATCACATCATTGCTTTCTAATAAAACTATTTACATGATTTTTTCCACTTTCTATTAATTCCTCCTTTCCTATTTAGTCTCCCATCTTACCTAATTCTGCCTTCCCATCTTCTGTAATTATACCTGTTTCATATGTTCAAAAACAGGCTATTTATCTGAAATGTAACCATTTGAATTCTATTTTTCTGTATCCTTAAGTTTGAATTCTTCTCGAAACTACCTTATTCATCTCCATAATCCTCTTTATGCTGCCAAGAGGATGCCAAACAATTGATATCCGTCTCTTGAAAAAACAAAAGCTTGAGTAAATCCATGAATGTATGAACTGAAAAATAAACCTTATTCGTCTTAGGAGACTTGATATAAGAATCCTAGCAAATTTTTTTTCTCCCCTAAATCTGATAGAGCAATCTTGTCTTGGAGTGTTCTTCAACTCCTTTCCTTGTGTGGGATTGCCACTTTCTTTTGAAAGTATAAATATCCCTCAGAGAACATGCAAAGATTTCAAGCGAATTATAGCAGATAGTAAATTTTGAAATTCAGGTTTATAATCCAAACATTGGGCAAAATATTTAGTGGAAAAGGAAACCAACACTTTTTATCCTTATAGCCTTTTGAACTAAATTCAGTGCACTAACTGAAGAGGTTGTGTAGTTGTGAATTCTTCCAAGTTAGTGAAGAAAAGTAGAGAAAAAAAGCCTGAGCCTATCTGAATGCTGCCATAACTGGAGAGTTGAGTCAAGGATATAGCATCTGGTCTTGGGACTCACAAGACCCCAATTTGAGTTTCACCTCTGACACCTTATTCCTGTATGGCCTTCAGCAAGTCCTGAACATCTCTCCACCTAAATTGGCAGTCTTACTGTGAAGATTAGATAATATGGTATTTTAAAAATTTCCTAACAATTTCTCTAACACATAGTAGGTATTCATTACAGTTATTTAATTTGCTTTGGAGTCAGGCAGGCCTGAATTTAAATTCTCACTCTACCACATTTTAGCTAAGTAAGAGTTGAAATAAACTCTGTAAACCATAGTTTTATCTGTAAGACGGAAGTAGTAATAGTTCCTAATCCTGCAGAGTTCCTGTAAGAATTGAATGATGTAGTGATAGAAAGCACTTTGCACATTAGAACAGAGTATGTGCACCACAGGCTAAGTGAATCTTAACTATTATAAATATGGAAAGTATCAGATAGTTCAGTTATCATTTTATGAGAAAAATTAAGTAGACACTACTTATTTCGGCTGGGCCTTTTCAAAGAACTGATTCTCAATTCACTCATATAGACTAGCTTTTTGAATCATAGTCTCCCCTTTACCATGTAAATGATTGGATTACAAGAGTTTTTAAGAGACAGCCTAGAATACACCACGAGGACAAATCTCATAATATGATGGGTTTGAAAGCAAAGCAGAGGAGGTTAACATTTATTTAGCAGACTAAGAAAAAAACTTGAGTGACTTTTTAAAACAGTTCTGAATAATCAGGCAGAATTTTTAAATACACTGAAGGTGAAATAACTTTGAGGAAGAGAAGCCATCGAGGAGACTAATATACTTCTAAATAAGCAATCCTGATCACCTTCTATCCTATGGTAGTGGAGGTGGAGAGACGGAGGTGCATGCCAGTAATGTTGTGGGGTTAGAACCAATAGGACTTAATATAACAATGAACTGTAATTCACAAGGGAAAGAAAATTCCTGATGAATATTCAAATTCTTGTTTTTTGAGGAGTAGAGTGGGCAGGAAAATGAATATAGGAAATGAATAACAACAAAGAAAGAAGGTATTTAGAAAGAAAAATAAAATTTTAGTCTAAGTCTTCATGTCTTTAAGTGTTCAACTTTGAGTCAAATTGCAAGACCTGGAACTTATACTAGGTCTCAGGACTTGAAACATAATTTTTGATGTTGTCTGCATAAAAGATATGCACTCTTCTAACCATTAGTCGGAAGTTTTAAACTGTAATAAAAAGTTTAAGTAAGAGTGAAAGGTTTGAAATTCTGACTAAATCTACATTGCTCTTAAATTCTCAGGAATCACAGTGCAAAATTAGCGATGTCAAACAATACAACAGATATCACTGTTATGGAAATTCCACCTAGTTTCAACATTATTAAAAATCAATACACAACTGGAAAGCATGGCTTAAATAAATGGAAAATATAATTCAGTGGGCTTGTCTTAAAAGATAGGTTTGATGAATACATGATATTAGCATAGGGATAACTTTCAATGTGATCTATATTGCACAACACCTAACAATCTTTTGTATGGTATATGTATTTTGTTAACATGACACCTGGCCTATTTGTGTTTTCCTTCAAAAATCCATGCAATATAAACTGACATAGTGAAGTAAGACAGGGAATAATTAACAGTTCTAAGAATATGGGATAACAAAAAGCTATGTCAAGGGTAAAAAAAAAAAAAAGAAAGTAAAATCTATACCACATGTTACTTGGTCTTTTAAATTAATCTTTATGCTGAATTATTCTGTAGGAAAGTTATTTCCTTCAAGATCAGCCTTGGCTCCAATGAAACCAGAGAGTACACAGTTAGGATTTCAAAAATGACAAAGGTCATGCTTACTAAAGCAACCAACAAACATTTGTAAATGGCCTATTGTTCATGGAAAACTGTTCAAGACCCTGAAGTATTAATGCTGAGCAAAATGGAATTGAAATCAATTCTCAAGTTGCTTGCTTTGGGAAAACATAGAAATTAAGTACTCACACAAAAAGAAATACAATTACTAGAAATTACCCTCTAAAGGAAACAAAATGGCATGGACGTAAAGTCTCTTACATCTTTGGGGATGATATTTAAACTGAGAACTAACCTCTAGTATGAGAATCAGTAAACCAGTTTAAAATCTGAGAGGAAGAATTTGAGAGACAACAACAGGTACAGAGGCCATCAGGTGATAAACACTTTGGCATATTTGAAGACCTGATAGATTGCAGGTAGGACAAATTTAAAGCTGAGAGGGAAGAAAAAAATGGTTAAAGAAAAAAAAGCTAGGAGAAGAAAGCAGGAGAAAAACCATTCAGGACCATGGTAACAAGTTTGAATTTTGTGTTAAGCACAGCTGGAATTCACTGGATGGTTATAAACAGAGGCACGTCATGATATTGTATGTGCTTTTAAAAAATAAATCTGGGATTTCTTCTTTCACCTATTATGTAGAAAGCTAGGAAGTGCCTTGCTCCTGAAATAACAAAAAAGGATGAACCACAAAGTCATAGTTTTCTTGAGCCCATTGGAATGCTGAGAACACTGGGCTAGTAAGCTGGCCTGAATTCTAAGGAGGATGTGATGGTTAATTTTATGTGTCCACTTGACCAGGACACAAGTGCCCAGATATTTGGCTAAACATTATTTCTTGGTGTGTCTGTGAGTGTGTTTCTGGTTGGATTAGCATTTGAGTTTATAAACTGAGTAAAGCAGATTTGCCTGCCTGATGTGGGTGGGTGATGTCCAATCAGTTGAGAGCTGAATAGAATGAAAAGGCAGAGGAAAGGAGAATTTGCTCTCTGCCTGACTGGATGAGCTGGAACATTGGTCTTCTGCACTTGAGCTGAGATTTACACCATCAGCTCCCCTGGTTCTTGGGCCTTTGGCCTTGAACTGGAACTATACCACCAGCTTTCCAGGGCCTTCAGCTTTCAGATGTCAGATCATGGGACTTCTCAGCCTCTATAATGTATGAGCCAATTGAGAGAGAGAGGGAGACGGACTCACTAAGTAGAAATTCTGCATTTAATATTGCAGTTCTGGGAGTTAGAAAGGCCTTCAACAATTTGTTAGGTTGATTGAAACATAGACCAAAAGGTAGCCCACAGTGAGTGAGTTAGAAATGCCAAACCCGTATTGGTTTAATGTATAGGAAGGGATTCAAAGGCTTAGGGAGACAGAAGTGTTAGAGTGGTTTTCTCATTTAAGGCTTGCTCACCTACACTGGGAAGGTCCAGAAGATATACATTTCATCAATACCATGAGAAATGTATTTGTGAAGGAAGCCCCATCGTCCTTGAAGAGTTCCATGATTTCTCTCCTCTGTAGGCCAGACCTTAGAGTGGGAACTGCAAGCACTCAATAGAGAAACCTAAATGCAATAGGAGTAACTGGATTCTGGAGTGGCAGGGGCCAAATGACAGCACTCAATCACCAAAAGCAAGGTGGCTCTGTTTACCATAATGGACAGCAGAGTCAAAGTAGGATCAGAATAGTCTGACTTACACAGATTTATTTCATTGGTTAATTGATCATGGTGTTTCTATAACTGAAATAGATAGGAAGTCTATTCAATTCTTACTTGATATGTAAAAGCATAAAAGCCCCACATTAAGTGCTCAAATGTCTAACTTGAATCATAAAAACAAGAAAGGCAGAGCAATTCAATCAATTCCTAGATTTGAGCCAGTGTACAGACCCAGAACTCTTTAAAGGAAGGGAAGCCTGGGTCCTCTTGAGGAAGAATCCTAGTACACTGACAAAAAAATTATATTGTTAATCTTTCCTTCTCCAAAGGTACTCATAGCCTTTTACCAGAATAACTGTGCATTGGAGAAAAGGAAATAATCAGACCTTTAGGAACTACTGGACACTGGCCCTGAACTGATACTGATTCCAAGAGACCCAACATATCACTCTGGTCCACCAGATACAGTAGAGGCCTATGGAGGTTAGAGAGCAATGGAGGTTTATCTTAGGTCTATCTCATGTGGAGCCAGGGGGTGCTCAAACATTTCCTGTGGTTATTTCCCCAGTTCTGAAGGCATAATTTGAATAGACATACTTAGCAGCTGTCAAAATCTCTACATTGGTTCTCTGACCCATGGAGTGAAGGCTAATATGGTGGGAAAGGCCAAGTGGAAGCCACTAGAACTACCTCTACCCAGGAAAATAGCAAACCAAAGCAATACTATGTTCCTGGAGGGATTAGTGCCACCATCAAGGACTTGAAAGATGTAGGGATGGTGATTCCTACCACATTCACCTTACCTTTTTGGCTTCTGCAGAAGACAGATGGATCTTGAGGAACGACAATGGATTATCAGAAGCTTAACCCGGTGGTGACTCCAATTGCAGCTGCATTATCAGATGTGTTTTCATTGCTTGAGCAAATTAACACATCCCCTAGTATCTTGTGCAACTGTTGGTCTGGAAAATGCTTCTTTTCTCCATATGTTGTTAATGCCATCAAGTGGATCCTAACTCCTAGTGACCCTGTGTACGGAAGAGCCAAACCCTGCCTGGTCTTTCTGCACCATCCTCTCACCTTCTGGCGCTGTATCAGACAATGCCCTGCTACTATTCACATGGTGTTCATGGCCAATTTTTGGAAGTGGGTGTCCAGGTCCTTCTTCCTAGTCAGTCTTGTCTGGAAGCCCTACTGAAACTTGTCCACCATGGGTGACCCTGCTGGTATTTGAAATACCAATAGCATAGCTTTCAGCATCACAGTAACATGCAGCCACCACAGTATGGGTGGTAAGTCTCCCTGACCGGGAAAGGAACCCAGGGCGTGGTGGTGATGGCGCCAAGTCTTAACCACAAGACCACCAGGGCTGGATTTTTTTCCTCCATACCTGTCAATAAAGACCACCAGAAGCAGTTTGCTTTCAGTTAGCAAGACGGGTAATACCCTTTCATTGTCCTACCTCAGGGGCATATCAACTCTCCAGCCCTATGACACAATTTAGTTTGCAGGGATCATGATCATCTTTGCCTTCCATGAGAGATCACACTGGTTCATTACATAGATGTCATTATGCTGATTGGACATATTTGTATGATATTTGCATGTCAGGAGGTGGGAAAGACATTCAGCAAAAAGTCAGGGACCTTCTACCTCAGTGAAAATTCTAGGTGTCCAGTGGTCTGAGGCTTGTTGAGATATTCCTTCTAAGGTGAAGGATTAGTTGTTGCACTTGGCCAATCCTACAACCAAAACAGAGGCCTAGTGGACTTCTTTGGATATCGCAGGCAACATGTTCTGAGTGACCTGGCAAAGCTGCTAGTTTTGAGGGGGGCTCAGAACAACAGACCTCTGTGAAAGGTCCAGGCTGTCGAGCAAGCTGCTCTGATACTTGGGCCATATGATCCAGAAGATTAAGTGGCACTAAAGTGTCTGTGACAGGTAAGGATGCTATTTGGAGTCTTTGGCAGGCCTCTATAGTGAATCACAGCTGAAGCCCTTAGAATTTTGGAGCAAAACCCTGTTATCCTCTGTGAAGAACTATTCTTTTGAGAAACAGTTCTTGTCTTGCTACTGGGCCTTAGCAGAGACTGACACTCAATCATGGGCCACCTAGTTACTGTGGAACCTGAGCTTCCCGACATAAAATGGGTATTATCTGACCCACAAAACCATAAAGCTGGGTGTGCACATCAACATTTCATCATCAAATAGAAGTGGTAAATACTTGGTCAGGCCCAAGAAGGCCCTGAGGGCACAGGTACGTTACGTGAAGAAGTATCTCAAATGCCCATGCTCCACACTCTCGCGATGCTACATTCTCTCTCCTAGCCTTCGCCTGTCGTCTCACGGGGATTCCCCTATGATCAGCTGACAGAGGAGGAGAACACTAGGGCCTGGTTTAAAGAAGGTTCTGCATGATATTCAGGCACCACCCGAAAGTGGATAGCTGCAGCACTCCAGTCTCTTTCTGGAACATCCCTGAAGGACAGTGGTAAAGGAAATCCTTCCAGTGGGGAGAACTTTGAGCAGTGCACCTGGTTGTTCATTTTGCTTGGAAAGAGAAATGGCCAGATGTGCAATTATATGCCAATTAATGGGCTATGGCCAATAGTTTAGCTGGATGGTTAGGGACTGGGATGGAACATGATTGGAAAATTGGTGATGAGGAAATCTGGGGCAGATGTATGTCGAAAGACTTTTCTAAATGGGCAAAAAAGGTGAAGATATTGTGTCTGTTGAGATTTAGCTAAGCTCCTGCGTGGTATCATTGTCTCAGCATCCATTTTGTTTGGCTAGGTTCTTGCAGAGACCTTAAACTGACACTAACCCCTAATGCAATCACATGCCCTAGATAACAGCCCATAGAGTCACAAGCAAATGTGAGTTTCTGATATGACTTCCCCAACAGCCTTTGTGATCAACAGTCTCCTCTGCCTCCCAGCACCTGTATGCCTTATGCACCTCTTAGAGAAGGCCACCATGAGACTTAACAAAACCCTGCTCTTTTTGGTTTTAAATGACCAATCTGGCCCTAGCCCAGGAATCCCAAAGCACTCCACCCACAGACCCTAATAAAGGCATGTGCCCGAGATCCTGACTCTCTGTTTGCACTCTGCCTTGACCTCCTCATGTGGCCCCTCGAGGTGTGCCATGCACTTCCTCCAGGACCCGAGAGTAATAAACGTCTCTATTTCAGTTTCTCTTGTGGTCTGTTGTTGAACCACAGTTCACCATCTGGCACCCTGTGCTCCACTTAACAAATGTTAATTTAACAAATTCATCACAGTATCCCATGTGAATGCTTATCAAAGACTGACCTCAGCAGAGGAAGATTTTTAATAATCCAATGGACAAGGTGACTCATTCTTTGGATATCAGTCAGCGTGTTTCTCCAGCCATCCCTGTCATTACCCATTGGGATCATCAATAAAGAAGAGGCTGTGGAGATAATGTTTGAGCTCAGCAACATGGAATTTCAGTCACCAAGTTCCGACTGGCTACAACCACTTCAGGTGCCCAATCTGCCAGTAGCAGAGTCCTACACTGAGTCCCCAATATGGCTCCAATCCCCAGGATGATCAGCCAGCTACCTGGTGGCAGGTTGATTACACTGGAGCACTTCCATCATGGAAGGGCAATGTTCTGTTTTGTTCTTACTGGAATATACACTCTGGATACAAATTTGCCTTCCCTGCACAGACTACTTCCATCAAAACTACCATCTATGGACTTATAAAATACCTTATCCATCATTATGTTATTCCACACAGGATTGCTTCTTATTAAGGAACTCACTTCACAGAAAATGAAGTGTGGCAATGGGCCCATGCTCATAGAAAATTCTGTGCATTCTGTGCACTGTCAATGTTAAAATTCCCTCCATCTTAGTACCTTTCATCATATAATCTGTATACATTCTATAATGATCATCTCTAATAATTAAAATGTTTCATTGCATGATTGCCCACATGCTCAATCATTCCATGTTATTTTAGAGAGAGGAATAAATTTCCTGCGGTGCTGGAGTTTGCATATTCATATTAACTGTGTATCTGTCATCATTATGCTAACTTATCATGAAGTATACTTTTCTGAGTCATGTTTTTAATGGATGGATTTAAGAAACAAAAATATATGCATTCAAATAACTCAGACTGGTTAAAAGATATGGTCCCACTCTATGCTGTCTCCAATATACTAACTTATATTACGAAGAGATGTATAGGTTAATGGTAGAAGTATGGAGAAAGATATACTATGCAAACACTCAACAAAAGAACAAGGGATATTATATAAAAGGAATCCTTTAAGATGCCCTCTCATGTTTCCCAACTTGCATATTTGATCTTGAGTAATCTCCTCCCCTTGAGTTTGGAATGAACTTATTGATTCATTTCTAATGCATAGAATATAGCAGAAGTAATTGGATGTCATTTCTGAGATAAGGTTATAAAAAGAGTGTGGCTTCCATATTGAATGTTTGCTTTCTCTTTCTCTTGCTCACTTTCAGGGAAGTCAGCTGCCATGTTGTGATCTGCCCTCAGAGGAGATCCACTTCATAAGGAACTGAAGAAGGATTCTGGCCAAGAGCCAGTGAGAAACTGAATATCCCATTCTGTCAACCTGCAAGGAACTGATCCTGCCAAATAGCACACAAGTTAGTTTTCAAGCAGATCCCCCTCAAGTTGAGCCTTCAGATGATACTACAGCTTTGGCCAACAGCTTGATTGCAAACTCGTGATATATCTTGAGGCAAAGTCACTCAATTAATCTGCACTTGTCTCTGATTAAAAAAATAAATAAATATTTTTTTAGAGCCCTTAATATTTTGGGTAATTTATCACAGAACAATGGATATCTAATTCATCAGTTAAAAAAAATAGTACAAGGAATGTCACATAATGATAATCAATTCACCAAAATTATATAGTAATTGTAAGTATACATACCCCTAAAAATCAAGTTGTGGTATATCCATAAAATTGAATAATATTAAAGCCAGGCTCAAAAATGATACATATTGTAAGATTCCTCTTATGTAATAGTTTGGAATGGGCAAAACTATAGGGACACAAAACAGATCAATGTTTGCCCAGCACTGAGAGAATTTGAGGATGTAGAAATTAATTACAAAAGTGCAAAAGGGAACATTTTTGGATGATGGAAATATTCTTTATCTTGATTGTGATGGTGGCTACATGACTGTATAAATATATCAAAATTTACATCCAAAATGGTGGATTCTACTCTATGGAAATTATACTTAATAAACCTGACTGAAACCAAACCAAATATAAAATAATAAATAGATGATGCCAGCTATTATTGTGTGAATGGTAGACTGTATGAGATATGAATTGGCTGAAAACACCAAGATGGCGGCAATAATCCAGTGGGAAGATGATGTAGCAATGGATACAGTAGTATCTTGCAGTTATGCAGCTGGAATGGTGTAATGGGGTGGATTGATTGAAGATATATACTTACCTTGCATATATATATATATATATATATATATATATACACAGCAGAATAGAGAAAACTTATGAATCCTGTTTCTAATTTGTGAAATGTGATAGATGACTGTCATTTACTGTAAGAGAGCAGGCTGGAGAAAAAAAAGAAGATTTGGGGACAATCAAAATTTCAGTTTAGATATATTTTGGTTATCAATGGAATATCTCAAGAAAAAAAATCAAGTAATGGTAATGACTTAAGTAACCTTTACTCTGTGCCAGGTAAACTTTTAAGTGTCTTATATATGGATGGACTATAGAAACTCATTCCATCCTCAGTACAGCCATATGAGGTAAACCCTATTATTATTACTATATTATAATGAGAAAAAACTATGACACTCTGGTTAAGTGATTTGCCAAATTACACATTTATTGAGAGTCAGAGCTGGGTTGCAGAATCCATGCTCTTATATACTGCATCATACTGTTTATTTTAAGTAAGGAGTTGGATATCTGAATCTTGAATTCAGAGGGTAAGACCGGAAATTTAATTTGAACTATCTCCATAAACTGTGAAATTTTGATTCGTAAGTATGAATGAAATATCTTTAGATCAGCGTGTTTTTAGAAAAGATAAGGAAGTCAAGGTCTAAGCTCTCGACTTGGAATTTAGGTAGAAAAAGTGGAGCTAGCAAAGGAGGCTAAGGAGCAGTGGCTACTGACATAGGGGAAAACTGGAAAGTGTGGTGTCATGAAGCCAAGCTAGAGAGGTTTCAAGGACAGGATAGTTGATGGGGTAATAATACTGAGAGGCTAACATATGTGGTATCACCGTCTTATACAAAGGAAGGCTACTGTAACAAACAGATCCAATGATAAAATTATTTTCTTCTCATTGTTGCTCATTTGTATGGATTTTATTTTCCTCTGTCATGTCCACCTCTGGGTATGAATGTCCTAAATTTGCAAGCAGCCCTGCTTCAGAGTCCTACATTCTTTACTTTGTGTAGCTCCGTCATCGCTTAGGATCTGCATTTTCCTCATGGGGTCTCCACTATGTTTAGGTTGCAGTCAATGGAAATGGCAGAAAGAATGAAGATGCCACACCAATAGCCCTGGGGTCTATGTTCTATTGCTACTGCAGCTAAATTACCATAATTACCATAAATAACCATATATAACTGCAGGAAAAACTTGGAAATAAAGTCCAGCCATATTGCCTGGAAGGAAGAGAAAACAGATTTTTTGTGGTTAACAGATAATCTTAGCCACAGCAACTTATTAGTATGGTTTGGTAGAAACAGCCAGTTTTCTAATAATTAATTTAATCATCATTCATTCACTCATTCATTTATTATATCACCAAACATTATCTTCCACCCACTATGTTCTAGGTACCCCGGAATAAAATTTATTCAAATTTTATTATTTGCATAAATAATACATGGGGACTTCTCCCCAAATCCTTTTCTGAAAGAAATTGAGATTTAAAATAACCATATTCTCTCCCTTGCTCCTGCCAAAATCCCTGAACTATGCACATACAAATTCAGCAATTTTATATTATCAAAAGATAAATTAAAAACTAGAAAGAAAAATATCCTTCTGGCTAGCATGATATGGGCAATAATATTTAAAGTACACCCATTACTAACTGCCCTTATGATAAAATGAAATATCCATGGCACAATTTAGCATATAATGAAAAATATCTCATAGCAACACATTTTTAAAGTATTTTGTATTAAGCTAAAAAATAAATGTGCAAGATATTTATAAGAAAACTAATACAAATTTCTGGAGGACATAAAGCAGAATACATGAAGAAACAAAAAATTATCTGCATAAAACAATATAATTTTCAAGAATCATCTTTTTTCTAAATTAATGTATACATTTAAAGCAATCTCAATCATTATTAATATAAACAAACTCACATAGAATTTGGTGCAGCAATTACATTTCCAGGAACCTATATTACAGAAACTCTTACACAAAACATGTATGTGTTTGTGTATGTGTGTGTGTGTGTACATGTGTGTACTGCAGCAGTTTATTCATTTATCACAGCGGCTTATTATAGAAATGGTGAAGCACATTATACTACTTCCATTGCATTGAGTTACTTATAGCTACTTAAATAATTGAATAAACATAGACTATGTACAATATTACATATGTATATATAAATATAAAGAGGGATGCATAGTAAAAGGTCATCAAATATACGAACCAAACTAGTAGGGGTTAGGTTGTCTCCGAAGGGGGAAATAAAATTGCACAGGGCCAAGTGAGGAGAAATGTAACTTTTGGTTTACACAGCTGGAATCTTTTAAACAAGCACGTATTGCTCTTGAAATTAAAACAAAATTCCTGACAGGAGACAGATAATGTCAACTCTTCTTGTGCATCTATTTGAAGAATGCTTTTTTAGTTGCTTCCAAACTAATACTGTGGACAAGAAGTCATGACAGTTTTAAACCTAGGATAATATTTTTTATGACAGCAAATATAAAGAATTAGATACACTTCTTTATTTGATCTATAGAACGTATTTGAGGAAGGTTATGGAAGATGAAAAACTAAAACCCAGAATATTGCACATTATTTTTTTCCCTTTGTCTCTCTATAATTAATGCCTAGTCAGCCAAGGGTGGGAGCCTATGATCTTGCGCTGCATCAACTCTATAAATCACTAGACCACGCACCAAAAATAAAAATTAGGGAGAACATTCAAGATGACTTTGTTGAGTAGTTAAGATCTTTTTTTACCACTCATGTGTAATAGACAGATTTCACAATTGGATCACAACCAGAGGTTTATATTAGGTGGAGCTTCTTCTTTCTCCCTAAAGGCTTCATTGCTTCAGCCTACTGCAGTACTTAATGTCTCTTGCAAAACTTCAATCTGTCTGTGTATTTCTGCAGCAAGCATTCTAAATGCAAATTGAGGCTGAGAAAGGAAGAAAATTAAAAAAAAAATAGACTCCTGTGAGAATAAGGAAGGAATTTATCTATAAATAAAAGCCAAGTAATTAAAATAATGTTAAATGCGCCAAATTGTAAAGTTTACAATATCGACTCATTATTATTTCAACATTGGATACCGAAAATGGTCGAATGAAATGATATTCTTCAGTGACAGCTTCGCTTTTAGATTCTGTGAGTATAATGCACTTCATTTAAGCTTTGGGGCCAACCAAAAACACTTTCCCAGACACTGTGTTTCCTTCGAGACTTGATGTCATCTATGTTAGCGTTATTATAGGAAATTGAAACAATATCTTGCTATGAATGTGATGATTTCAGGAACAAGCTCGTGTGACAGACTCTTTTCTGGGTTCTGGGAATATAAAGGGAATTAGATATCATAGATTAACAATTTCAGATCTTCCTTATTTTCCAATATGTGTGTTTAATGCTATAAATTTCTATCTGAGAACTGTTTTCACTGCATCTCACAAATTTTAATTTCTATTTCTGTTTAGTTTGAAATGTTTTTTAACGCCACTTGAAACTTCATTGACCCATGTGTAATTTATAAGTGTGTTGTATAATTTCCAAATATTTTGAGATTTTCCAGCTATCTTTCAGTTATTGATTCTAGTTGAATCCCATTGTTGTCTGAGAACATATGCTATAGGATTTCTATTCTTTTAAATTTATGAAGGTGTGTTTTATGTCCTAATATATGGTCTATCTTGGTGAATGAAACTTTCGTGAAAGCTTGAGAAGAATCTGTATTCTTTTATTGTGGAACGAGCATTCTATAAATTTCAATTAGATCACGTTGATTGATATTGCTGCTCAGGTCAACTACATGCTCGTTGATTTTCCTCCTGCTTAATCTGTCAGTTACTGATGGAGGTGGATTTGTGGTCTTCAACTATGATTGTAGATTTATCTATTTCTCCTTGTTATATTAGTTTTTGCCTCACATTTTTAGATGCTCTATGATTAAGTGTATAAGCATTTAAGATTGTAATGTCTGTGTGGAGAACTGACCCTTTTATTATTATGTAGCTCTCTTTTTTATCTCCGATAATTTTCCCGGTTATGAAGACTGAATTGTCTGAAATTATTATAGCTATTTCAGTTTTGTTTTAGAAAGTTTTAGCATGACATATCTTTCTTCACTCTTTTAATTTTGATCTTCCTGAATCATTATATTTAGAGTGAGTTTCTTGTTAGACAACGTATAGTTGGATGTTGTTTTTTCTAAATAAATCCATTCTAATAATCTGTCTTTTAATTGGTGCACTTAGACAATTCATATTTAAACTAATAATACATTTAAATTAACATCTACCATATTTTTAACTGTTTTCTATTGTTGCCAGAGGATTTCTGCCTTCTCTTGTTTTAACTGAGCATTTTACAAAAATATTTTATCTCTTTTCTAAGTGGATCAATTATACTTCTTTTTAAAAATTTTGTGGTTGCCCTAGAGTTTACCATATACATTTTTAACTAATCTAAGTCCACCTTCAAATAACACTATTCTGCTTCATGTGTAGTGCAGGTTGCATATAACAAAGTATTCCCAATTCCTCTCTCCTGTCTTTGTAATATCAGTACCGTTTATTTGACTTATCCATGTGCTATAGGCCCCCAATTAATTGTCACTCTTATTAGCTTAAACAAATCAATTTTGTCTTAAATTGATTAGGAATAAGAAACTCAACTATTTTACTTTACCTTTATTTATTCCTTCTGCAATACTCTTTCTTTCTTTATAGATCCGTATTTCTGACCCACACCATTTCTTTCTATCTGAAGAACCTCTTTTAACATTTCTTTAAGGGAAGGTGTTCAAGAATGATTTGCTTTAGTTATTGTCTGATAAAGATTTTATTTCTTCTTCAATTTTGAAGGATAATTTCAATGGATTTAGAATTCTAGGTTGGTGTATTTTTTCTTCTTCTATCACTTTAAATATTCTACTCTACTCTCTTCTTGTTTGCCAGGTTTTTGATGAAATGTCTGATGTAATTTCTATCCTTGCTCCCTTATAGATGTTTCGTCACCTCCCCACCAACTCCTAGCTTTTTTCAAGATTTTCTTTTCTTTTTGATTTGCTGCAATTTGACTATGATATGACTAGGTGTAATTATTTTGGTATTTATCATGTTTTGTGTTCTCTGAGCTTCCTGGATATGTGGTTTGGTGCCCATTCCAATTATGCATGTCAGATATTTTGAAATTGTCCCATGGTCCTTAGATGTTTTGTTCATTTGGGGAAGTTTCTATTGATCTATCTTCAAGCTCACTCTTTATTTCTTCAGCCATGTCCCGTGCACTAATGAGCCCATCAAAAGTATTCTACAATTCTGTTTTAGTGTTTTTGATTTGCAGCATTTCCTTTTGATTATTTCTTAGAATTCTCATCCTTTGCTTATATAGCCTTTTTTTCTTCATGGTATCTACTCTTTTCTTGTAGAGCCCTGGACATATTAATTACAATTGTTTCAAATTCTGTGTTTGATAATTCCAATATATGTGTCATATATAAGTCTGGTTCTGAAGTTGGTTTTGTCTCTTTAGACTGTTTTGCTTGCCTTTTAACGTGACTTGTGATTTTTTTTTGTTGAAAGCTGGACATATTATATTAGATAATAGGAACTGAGGTAAATAGGCCTCTAATGGGAGAATTTATGTTGATCTCCCTAGAAGTTGGGCTGTGTTTTAATATTTGCTGTAGTTATGGATGACAGAGGCTTAAATTCCTTTAGTGTCCTTGTTTGTTATCCTATCTTGTATGGTGGTCTTCCCTAAGCATTCTTGTTGCAGAATACATCTTGCACTCTTTCAGTTGTAATCCAGTATTATTATATTGGATCCTTATGCTATGGGGAGGATGTGGGCCTCTGACTCTGGTCTGTGAACTTCACAGGTTTTTCTTCCCATATAGCTCCCCCTCACCCTCATTTAGTTGAGACAGGAGACTAGAAGGGTCTAGAATGAGAGGAATGCTCTCCCCCTACCACTCTGGGACAAGACTCTGGTAAAGTCTTCCCCCTTTAGTAGCAGCCCTTTCCAGTGGAGAAGGATCTGGATGTATTTCACAAGGATTACTCTTCCCCCTCTCACTGTCAGAGCCAGGAGGGGTCTTTCTCGAATTTCACTGTGAGAACATGGTGGGGTTCCTGGGGATGAAAATGTGACTCCCCCACTCATGGCTGCAGCACCCAGGAGTTTCTCACTCTCTCACTTGTCCACACCCAGCCTCCAACAATTTATCAAAATTACTATTTAAGTTTTCCCACCAGTTTATTTCTCTAGCAGTTTCTGCTCTAGCTAAGCAGATCTTAGCTCTGACTCTCTGGATTTGTGTGTCTCTCCAGATTTCCAGGCATCTTGCCCTGCAAATTCAGTTCTTTGATGGATCCCAAAAAAGTCTCTGATTTTTGGTTTGTCTTCTTTTTCTTGGTGTAGGATGTGAATGATAACTTTCAAAGTCTGCATTTTGGAGCTAAAGCCAAAAGTCTCACTAATTTGCTTTTGATGGTAAGAAGGGCCTTATTAAGCAGGTGCCAGTTAATTTGAGATCTTTATGACAAGGCAGTCCCAGCCTTGTGACAATAAATGGGAAGAGCATTCTCTGCAAAGCAAACATCATATCCAAGTCCTCTGAGAAGGAAGGGCTGAGCAAGTTCAAGTCCACTGTGGCTGGGACATAAAGAGTGAGCAAAGAGTGTTAGAGAAATAAGTAAATGATGCAGAAGAGAAAAAGAAGAGATAGGTAGAGCACGATAAGAAAGAGGATTATCTTCTAAATGTATTGTGAAGTTACTGGAGATTTTATAAAGGGGAATGACATAGTCCGATTCACCTTTTAAAAAATGGGTCTGGCTATGTTGTGGGATAACAATTGTTCTGGGTAGGAGTAGGTGAAGGAAGACTAATTAGGAGTCTACCAGAATACCTTAATTAATATGAGAGTTGAACTCAAGTTCAGTGAAGAAGAATTGAAGGAGCCAGATTTGGAATTGTTTTTAGAGGTAGAACTAGAATGGCTTACTGACGTAACTGATGGGGAAGAGCAGGTAGAGGGAGAAGCTAACTTGTGAACATTACTATAGGAAAAGATCTTAGAGGGCTCCTTGACTAATTAATTCATTCCCACATTAATCAAACAAACAATACAGTCCAGAGAGATTATAAAAATCGCCCAAAGATACAAAGCTAACATGAACACTCCTCAAAATTAAATGATCTTCATAACAATTAGGCCCTTTAGTCATCATAACAGTTTGCTTCACTGTCCTATTTCTGAGTATTTTTATTTATGCATCAAAATAATATATTTCTACCTCAAGCTTATCGATATATGGCACTGCCTTTCCTCATGACTTTTTAAAAAAGAGCTGCAAGCCAGACTCTGGTTTCTTTAGAATTTTGACAGTGTTTGATAATCCTTTCATAACTCACACATTAAGCATTTTTGTTAAAATTAAACCAAAGATAAGACAAAGACTCAACCAGATAACTTATTTAATGTACAACTGTAATAATGGGTCAGCAGAAAAGAGACAGACTGTACTATAGCATTAAGTAACAGTCTGAAAAACACAGCGCAGCTAACCTTGCCAACGAGTTTGTAAAGGAAAGAACATATCTATCGTCCAATGTAAATTCAAATGCACCTAGGTGCTCTAGTTGAATCAATTAAATGTGTGTGCAACAGTGAAGGTTTAAGTTATATAACTGAATACTTTTTAAAAATATCTGCCTTTAATTTGTTCTAAATCCTGACACTTATGCTATGATTTGACCTTTATGTTACAGTGTTTTAAATAATAAAGTGCTAGCATAATTTTGCCAATGGAAAAGACTCTAGACCTAGTCCTTAGTTTTATAAACAAAACAGTAATTCTATAGGATTGATAAAGGACTATTTATTGGTATACAAGTTACCTAATAATCCGTGAACGTTGTATATTAACTTTGAACATAATAAAAACTTTTGAAAAGAGTAAACATTACTATTTCAGTTACCAAATTATCTATTATGTATTGTGTGCTATTGGCCAGGCACCCTCTTAAGTATTTTACATGAATTATTTAATTTAAATCTAACCTATGAGTGGAGTATTTTTATCCTCTTTTTATAAATGAATTTGGGACACAAACATTATACTACTTATATAAGGTCATACTGTCATAATTAGAGGAGTCAGGATTGAAACCAAGATAATCTGACTCTAGGGTCTGTGCTTTCAATCACCTACTCTGCTGCCTTCCTTTCACACCACACTGTCTGCTTGTTCTGTGGATGTCCCTACGTCCTTATACTACTCTTCACAAAAGACTTAGGTACAACTATTAAATAAGATCAGAACAAAGAGAACATGTTTTCACTTATCATTCACTTGTTTCTTTATTCACCTATTATTCAACCAAAATTTCTCAAGCAGCTCTTAGGCATTATAACAAGATATGAGAACACTGAGACTAAAGACAAAGTCACTGTCTTCAACTATTTCAAAGTCCATGAGAATTCTACAGAAATTTGCATAAGCTTTGCGTGATTTAAAGATGATCAAGGAGACAGAAAGGTAAACAGGCAGACAACATAAAATATTGAGATTCAGAACGACGGACACAGTATAACAAAAGTAAATTTCACTCTAATATGGTTGGAGAAGCAATAGGAGAGATTTTAGTGTGATTTCTTCATTCTCATGTGAGGGAGATTTCAGCATATTGTGGTCCCTGGAGAGCAGCATCAGTATCAACTGGAAATTTGTTAGAAATGCACAGTCTCGGGCCCCATCCTCGATCTGCTGAATCAGAACTTGCATTTTAACAGGTGCCCCAGGTAATTTGTATGCACATCAAAGTTTAAAAATCTGTGGCTTAAGACATATACCCTGAATTTCTATGTTTCTGTAGCCCCCCCCTTTCATCATATTGCTTGTTAAAGCTCCTTTTTGTGTTCATTCCTGTCGCTGGTATCCCTCTGGAGACCCACAGTGAGTGTAGTTCATGGATACCACTCATCCTCAGGGAACAGCTGATAGTGCTTGAGCGCAGAGTATTAGAAGCAGGATGAGTTTTGCCAAGTACCTGGTCTGTTTCTGTTTGGCTTTACTGGTCAGACTTTTCCACGATGCAAGATGAGAAATGAGAATGAGGTTGGTGGGAGAGATGTCTACTTCTAAATCAGAATGCATCTGGATTGTTCACAACGCTGAGAGGAGAACAACATTAAAATTAACAACAGGGCTCAGAGAATTATACCTAACGATAAGTTAGCATAATGATGACAGACACACAATTAATATGCAGACTCTGGCACCCCAGGAAATTCATCCCTCACTCTAAAATAATATGGAATGATTGAGCGTGTGTGAAATCATGCAATGAGCTATTTTAATTACCAGATCTGATCACTGTAGAATGTAGGTTGCTATGTGATGAAAGATACTAAGATAGAGGGAATTTTAATGTTGACAGTGCTTAATTTAAACAAAATTTTATAAAGGTTTAGACTCTGAGCTATCCTTGGGTTGACTATGATAAGCAGCCAGGTTATCTGTGCGGTCAAGGTCAATAATGCCAATTTTCCAAATCAGTCTGGCCTTTGCACTACTGGATTCTTCTACAACCTTTAAACTAGGACAAGAGCTTGAAAGGTGAAAACAATTAAAGCCATTCAGGATATTTACTGCGAAACTGAACTCTAGAGAAATGGATAAACTAAAGTCACCTCTTTTGACTCTTAGTCCCCAGATAAGCTGCTCCTACCTCTCAGGCATTTCCATAAGAGCCTGCATTCTCTTGCTATGCAAAATTTCCAGATTAACATGGTAGATTTATTAGAGATGAAAAGTCAGAAGCTAAGAGAGGAAAGGCCTGAAGCATGATCATGGGAACAGAATTTGTTAGAGAAAGTTCATATTGTGCAGAGCAGACCTTGACACAAAAGGCAGCTAAAAAGAATCCATCATTTTGTGTGAAATTTGGTGAGTCTAAAACAAATACAGCTTCACTGCCCCACTACAATGAATATCAAATTCTCTCTGTTAAAGCATTAATAACTTAAAATTCAAACATGTAAAAACACATATTTGCTTACTCTATGGCTTACCTTATGGACCATTTTCATGTGGATTACAAATTATTAACTGGGAGTATTAAATCATTTGTTATACTATATTAGCAATTTACCTCAACTATGGAAATTACCAGTATATTAGAAAGCAAGTTTTGTTTTCAGATAGACCTGGAATTTAATTCTTCATTCTGTCATTTTCAGGGTGTGAGATCTTAATCAACTTTTCTCAGTTTTCTCATCTGTAATCTGAGGTAGTAATATATAATTCATAGGGTATATATTCAAAATACAAATCAACTCAAAAGGGTTAAAGGACCCAAAGAGACCATGTGTGTAATGTACTTTCTCAGTTGCTAATCCCTATCTGCTAATAAAATTATTCATATTCTGAGCTGTCATGTGAATTTTCACCACTGATTACAATTGCATCCATCTGTTTCTTTGCTCTACCTTGGTGTACATGTTGAGGTCTCTTACTGCTTCTTTTTGTTTCTTCCAAAATGTAACTGCTTTTCTTCATCACATAAGGGGCCATTCACCCTTAGGCCAAGGAAATGATGCTCACTGGAACAACATTTAGTCTGAGTAGCACTTTAACGAATCCGAGGCAGAGCTATCTGTCTGCCACTGAGAAAGGGGATTACTACAAGGATTCTTACTACTGTAAGAGTCATGTCAGAAAAAGTTATTGATTTATTGTCAACAGAAACAAACTCATGTTGATAGTACCTAGAAACCAATTTCATCATCCCGAAATACAACTTTTCAAAAAGAAATATGCAATTGATACAGAGCTCACAAACTAAAGAGTGTGACATATACATGCTAAGTTGATAATACACTTTGTCCTAAATGCTTTCATATTTATTGGACCCATGACCCTTGCTGTGGTAACTTCTTTATTAAAAAACACTTTTTGTAATGTTCTATGCCACGGATAAAATACAGTGACAAGGGGGAGCTTCCGGTTTAGCTCTAACGTGTGAGTGTGTATATGCACATACATGCGTACATATGCATATGTACACACATATACAGGTATACATATATACATACACAGGCATATGTACATTATACATATATAAAACAAAAGTGTATTCATATATTACTTGTCTAACTAAATTATATTTTATAAAATTAGAAACATGAAAATAAAAATAAAGGAATAAAGAAATTTTATCACAAACATCTGCTCCCCAGTATGAGGAATAATATACTCTAATTTTAAGAATTGGCTTAGAATGACTATGAGTTGGCAAGAGAGTTGCCTAAGAGGATAATTCCAGTTGTGCTAAGTACTGAAGTATATAAGGTATATAAAGCATGTGGTCAATCCTTTGGCACTTTTTTAATAAAAGAAAATATTATTGATGACAGGCTTAGTGTACTTATTTTGCTTATTTCACTGCTAAGGTATATTTATGGTCTCTAGGAAAGGGATCACACATTCTCTATTAAAGTCACCAATACGAGGAATAATCTTACATATATGTGTGATTCTTTACAATCTGTAGTACTGAAAAAGATCTTCCTTGCTGTCTGAAATTCAAAAAATGGTCAATTCATTTGGATAAAAAACATACTTAAATATCTGCCATGAATACTCATATTTCCAGGCAGATTACCTGGTAAATATTAATTGCCAACCAAATGCATGTTGAAGTAAAGACATACAAATACCTATGGTAGAAGGTGGCTTGTGAGAACTGCCACAAACACTTATGTTTCAGATATTTTCATAATATAGAGACTGCAGAGAATATTTTGATAGGGATGATTTGAGAAAAATTGTTATGGAAAAAGAGTATCATTTTTGATATGTTCTTAATTCAGGCAAGATATTGGTAGATAAAGCTGCAAGTAGGGATTTCATTTTAGTAGACAAAAAAGCCTAGATGATAGTATGATGCCAGTCAATATCTGTATGTCACCTCAGACAGTCTTAAATTCTGTAAGCCTACATACTTCATTTCCTATAAAGGTAAAGATCACAGAAGGAAAAAAAAAGATTAGATGATACAGAATTGATGAATGACAACAAAAGTATGTCTTATTTAGAAAGTTTAGCAGAATAGATAAAACAGAGAATCCCAAATAAAGTAGAATTAGCAATATCTGTGATTGGCTACTAATATTAGTCCTGTCATATTCAGGAAAGAGGGATACCTGGTCCCAAGCCTTCTGGTGACTCTGCCTTTCCAACAGTCTCCTTTTTTGGGATCACATGTCCTTCACCTATATTTTAAAGGTATAAATAGAGAAAGAGAATATGGGCACATCTCCCAAATTTTATAGATAGCGTTATAGAGTCAGTTAAGGCAATTGAACAGAGAAATCTCAGCATCTGGGCTGAGAACAAGAACAAAAAAAACCAATGCCCTGCCCTAGAAAGTACCGTCAGGGAGGGAATGCCCCATCTGTTTGTGCGCGTGCATTTTTATGTATGCATGTAGGGGAGATGTGTTCACAGGGTGATTTAAAAGGAAGAGGATGAGAAGAGACAGATGGATTTATGCTTCAGTATCTAGGGTCCAAGATGGCTTGAACATGGATACATTTACCTCATTTGATGATTTGGTGTGAAAGAAGCAAAAATAAGTGCAGTAGTTACTAACAGAATTAAAGAAGCATTAATTAAAGCAGAATTGGGTATTTAGAATTTTATGACTTCATATTGTGGATCACTAGACGTTGATACAAATTTATTCTGTTTCTAGTGCAATTATAGTTAAATCATAATGCACTGTCTTTGGGTACTAAAACCAAGAGTTAATAATTCTATAGACTTACTATAGGGCAGGATCAATTCTAAGATTTTGTTTATACCAACTAATTTGATCCTTTACCAAAATCCTATAAAATACAGACCACCAAACAGTTCAAGTGCCTAAGGCAATAAGAGATTAGTATCTAGTCTAAAGTTGAGCAACTAGAAAGTGGCAGAAGCAGCCTTGCAACACAGGCAGTGTGTTTCAGGTTGAAGAAATGTGGATTCAGGTTTCATGCTCCTAAGTGCCATGCTTTACTGCAACGGGACAGTGCTGCTTCTGTTTCCTCACCAGCCCCTACTGGTGAAAGGTTAGATTTGCACATTTTGTGTATAGGTTTTTCTAAGTGATCAAAGGTAAATATTATCGAAGATACAAACATGATAAGAAAAAACTTAGCTTAAATCATTACACACACTCACATATAATCTTTCAATTGAGGTGAAATCCAATTACATAAAATTCACCATTTTAACTATTTTAAACTTGTGTAATTCAGTAGCTTTTACTACATACACAATGTTGTGCAACCGTCACCACTATGTAGTTCTAGAACATTTCATCACCCTAAAAGGAAATCCATATCCATTAAGAAGGCCCTCCCTGTTCCCCCTGTCAACCACTAATCTGCTTTCTGCCTCTACACATTTGCCTATGCTTGATATTTCATGTAAGTGGAATCATACAATAAGTGGTCATTTTTGTGTCTGGCTCCTTTCACTTTAGTATAATGTTTTCAAGGTTCATACATGTTTCAACATGTATCAGTACTTCATGCCTTTTTATTGCTGAATAATATTCTATTGTATGGATACGCCACATTTTATGTATCAGTTCATCAGATGATGGACATTTAGGTTGTTCTCCTTCTGGCTATTGTGAATAGTGCTATGACAAATATTCATGTTCAAGGTTTTGTTTGAACATAAGTTTTTAATTCTTTGTAGTACATACCTAAGAGTGGGATTGCAGGATAATATGCTAATTCTGTGTTTAGCTTTTTGAGGAACTGCTAAACAGTTTTCTACAGTGGCTGCACCATTTACATCTCTGCCAACAATATATAAGGATTCTAACTTTTTCACATACTCATCAACACCTGTTATTTTCCCACTTTTTTGATTATAGTCATCCTAGTGGATACGAAGTGTTATCTCATTGTGGTATCAATTTGTATTTCACTAGTGACTAATGGCATTGAGCATCTTTTAATGTACTTGTTGGTCATTTGTATTTATAGTCTTTGGATAAACATCTATTTAAGTCCCTTGCCTACTTTTTAATTATTTAGTTTTGTTGTTGCTGAGTTGTAAGAATTCTTTATATATTCTAGCTTTTATATATATACATTTGCAAATATTTTCTCTCTTTCTCTAGGTGGTATTTTCATTTTTCAATAATGCCCTTTGATGTACAAAAGTTTTAAAATTTTGATGAAGTCCAATGTATCTATTTTTTCTTCCATTGTTTGTGCATTGAATCTATAGAGCATCTTGAAGAGTGCTGCCATCTTAACGATTTTATCTTCTGATTCATGAACACAGAATGTCTTACAATTTATTTAGACCCTTTTTAATTTCTTTCAGCAATATTTTGTAGTTTTCAATGTACAATTCCTAAAATCCTTTAGTTAAATTCATTCCTAACTATTTTATTCTTTGATAATATCGTAAGTGAAATTGTTTTTTAATTCCCTTTTCAGATTGCTCATTGCTAATGTATAGAAGTATAATGGATGTCTGTATATTGATCTTGTGTCCTGCAACATTGCAGTATTCAATTAATAGCACCATAGCTATGTGTGTGGGGGGGTATGTGTGTTCGTGTGTGTGTTCTGCAAATTGAGATAGTTCTACCTCTTCCTTTCCAACTTAAGCTCTTTTAATTCTTTTTTCCTGCCTCACTGCTCTGGCTGGAACTTCTAGTACAGTGTTAAAGAGAAGAGGTGAAAGCAGGCATCCTCATCTTATTCATACCTTTGGGAGAAAGGTTTCAGTCTTTCACGATTAAGTATGATATTACCTATGACTTTTTCATAAATACGCTTTATCATGCTGCAAAAGTTACCATTTTATATGTACAGTTCCCATATGATATACAGTTCCTATTTTATATGTTATTTCTACCATCAAAAGGTGTCAAATTTTGTCAAATGCTTTTTCTGCATCCATTGAGATGGTCATGTTTTCCTCTTCATTCTATCAATGTGGTATATTACATTGATTGACTTTCGTATGTTCAAAGTCCCTATCCATATTGTTCCTTCTGGTACCAGCAACTTGCACCAAGAGAGCCATTGCTATCTTCAAGGCCACTACCAGCTGGGGAGTGGGAGATGATAACAAGGTCAAGTAAAACACGATAGAATTCTCTTACCAAAATTTTGCAGTTATTTTCCTCATTAAGCATTCCCTCTGTTGTAAGTTTTTGAATGAATTCCACAATTCAGAGAAATTTGATTCTGGTAGTTTTTGGCAATTTATGCATTGATTTTGTACAGAAATATAGTATATAGTTCCCTACTCTGCTATTTTGCTGATATCACTCAAGTATATATGTTCTTTAAAATGATACATTCCAGGGGCTGGCCCGGTGGCATAGTGGTTAAGTTCACGAGCTCTGCTTCAGTGGCCTGGGGTTCATGGGTTTGGATCCCTGGCACGGACCTACACACTGCTCATCAACCTATGCTATGGTGGCATACCACATACAACATAGAGGAAGATGGGGACAGATGTTAGCTTGGGGCTAATCTTCCTCACCAAAAAAAAAAAAAAAAGATACATTCTATATGTGGCCCTGTGCTTTGGGGAAATAACACTGGTGAACATATATGCATTCTCTTCATTTCAAGAATCTCAGAGTTAACTGAATCTCTCTAAAGCAAATATCCTATATTGGCATTTGTGTGCTCTTCTTTTCATTATTACTGGTTTTCTATTCTAATAATTTTATGTTATCTCATTGTTCATGCACCTAAAAAGAAGTCTAGAAATTCTTGTAAATAGACCTAGGGCATAAACTAATACAAACGAACTGGTAAGGTTTATAATTAAACTCAACTAGTTCAGAGAGTAGTAAATGTTTGCTGATGACATGGAATAATGTAGTCCCACAATTCCACTCAGATGTTTATGAAGTCAAAAGAATTTTATGAAGAAAAAAACCACAGAATTTCTGAGAAAAAAAATATTTTAAAGTAAAAATCATTACTACAATCTCTATTTTGGAGGGAACAAGAGTCTACAACACCATTAATAATACTTGTAGCTTCCTTCAAATTATATCTTGATGCATGTAATCCTCTTTGTAATTGTTTTGTATTATTTATCAAATTAGGCAAAGCCCCTTCTCTCAAAGAGTGCTTCATTTAAGCCCAAGGTATTAAAAATAGCTAAGGAGATTTTTATAATTCATAAATAAGATTCTTCAACTCTGTGCCTGTTAGTCACAGTGGGTATTGCTAGAATGATCACACTGGCACAGCATGTCCTCTGGGTTTATCTAGCACTAATTACTCAAGTGACCTTCTAGCTCACAAAGTCAAAATGTCACATTAACACTGGTATTTTCTTTGATGTGCTTGCCAGACTTGCAAATGCAGAGTGCTATAAATTGTGCATGAATGTGCTGCATACATACTCCTTTCCAGTGGCAGTGTGGGGACAATTTTCTAACACATTTATAAAGTTGACTAATAAAAGCATCGACACAAATCTTCAAAATGTAAGACAAAGGCTAGTGAAATGAAATCAGCACAACACATTTGAAAACATCTCTCTCTCCAAAAGAACAGCTTTTCAGAGTTTACACCAGAAATAACCTTAAACAACAGGAGTACCATAGTGAAGAAAATAAACTCCTAAATATGTATAGCTTAATAAAAGGACTAACCCTAGGAAAAAAGGCATTGATTTCTGTATAGAGGCCAAGACTATAGCTTGCTGGGGAATTCCTTTTCTTGGCAATCCTGGTACTAAGCATCATGCCATTTTTAGTGCCAACAGACAGCTGCCATGGGACAGTTTGCTGAAAGAACAAAAGATGTATTCTTCAGTTGGAATGAGTTTGCTATTTCACGCTAATTGTAAGGTGATGACTAAATATATCTCCCCCATTATAAGTCAGAATAGCTGAAGAATTCACAGGAAATTTCATTTCAAAGCCTTTGTGGAGGGTGAGGACGGTGAGGTGGGTGAGGGATTTTAGTCATCATGACATTCAAAATGAGACAAGATCTCCCAGTGGAATTCTAAGACATGATGGCTCTAATTTTAATGCAAGTCATTCTAAAGTTAAAGTCTTCAATAGAACCTAGAGTTTTCAAAACTTGAACTTTGTGCTTCTTATCACCCTATTAACCAAATAGTGCCTGCAGACAGATTTTTTTTTGTAAATTTAAATCTTTAAAGCTATTAACTGGATACTCCAAATGTTATCTCTAAATATGTGCAATTCACATTATATTGATAGGCTCCAAATAAATATTGAGGCAGGATTTTTTTCTTTCTCTCTCTCTCTCTTTTTTTTTTTTTTTTTTTTACTACAGTGGAGCCAATTCTATTAGCACCAGCTATTATCAAATCAAATCACTCAGTCTATGAAAGAAACCTGGAAAGGTGGAAGAGTCAAAGAGAGTCCAGGTGGGGGGATTCATTTTAAATGCATTTTTTAGTGGAAATGTAAGGCCTCACATTTTGTATTCAGAGGAAAGATCAGAGTAGGATGAAATAGTTTTCAGGATAGAGTGGCATGTGTCTTTTAGAGTTTGGGGACATATATGAACATGGAGACTGATAATTGTTTCTTGTGTGAAGATTTATAAAAATAGATCAACAAGCGTAGCACCTGCCAGTAAAGCAGACATCAAGCATAACATAGACAGCTCAGGCCCTGGGCTGTTATAACTACTCCGTTTGTAGGCGCTAATGCTATTGGAGAAAATATAGATTTCCTCAGTAGTTCTTATGATTCCATGTATAGTATTTTAGAAGTTAGAGTGGGAAAGCAGATGTAAGGCTGATCACTTGCCTGCTGAAATGATACATAGCAAGGTACCATTGATTCAACTTTTCAAAACTTGAAACCATAATAATGCATGTGGATGGATATTTTTGCAATAGCGGTATGAAATCGCCAGCTCTATACATGATTCATTATAGTGACTGCCTCTAAGAATAAAAAGAGAGGACTGTGAAGAGAAAAGTGACATAAAGGACTTAACATTTATCCTCAATGTTTTATTTTTTAATAATTAGTATCTGGATCAGTTATAACACAATGGCAACATTTATTTCAGGTGGTTGCAGAATGAATGTTGGCAAATTTGCTCTTGATATATATTGATTTTTTAAATATAAAAGATAAAGTGCACTTTCAGTTCTGAGACAAAATGGTATAGACTCACTTTCCCCTGTTATTTCACTCTAAATAAAAGTAAATACTCCAGGAATAATTCAACAACCCTAGAAAGTGGAAAGGGAAATAATCTGAAAGTTGGAAAGAAGATACTGGACTGGCTAGCAACGTTAGAACTTGAACAACACTGAGGTGAGTTTCGTGTTTTTTCTTTCATCTTCCATATAGCTCAAATTGAGTGCCAGAGAGACCTGCAACCATGAATGGCCAATAGGCATAGGCCAAAAAAAAAGGAGAAAGAGAGACAGAAGAACAGAAAAATAAAGGAAGGGAGGAAGGAGGGAAAGAAGGAAGGGGAAAATCCTGTTCTCTCTGGCCAAAGTAACTGGAAAGAGGAATTGAGGAGGTGCCTAATGGGAGGATCTGTACCTAGTGTTGGCAGTGTCCTGAATATGCCTGAAGAACAAGGGCTGACCTTTGCCCCAAAATGTGCCTGCACCAGCAACAACAGTGGAACTGGGCAGGCTGACTCAGACCATGCCTCACATCCTCAGGCAGAAGACAAATTCTTCTTATAGCACTGGAGATGACAACAGGTCCAGTATCTCCTGGCCCTCCACCAGTCATAGAAGGCAACCTCAGACCAGTGTCGTCCAGTCCTCTGCATAAGAGTAATAGTCACCCAGACACAGTTAACCCCTCTCCTCTATCCAGCAGCAAATAATGATTCAGGCCAGACACCACCAATCTTTCACTCAATGACAAAAGGCAACTCTTTTCAGCATCTCCAGAACTTCCACCCAGTAACAGAGAACCACCCAATCCCATAGCTCCTGGTCCTCTACTTAGTGTTAGAAGGCTGTCCAGGTAGGTGCTTCCTCTCCCAATACTACTGGTGAAGACAGAATAGGAAGACCATTGGCACTGGGTGGCCAGAGAATAGGTGCAGGGAAAGACTCTTTGTCATGCAGTTCTGGCACCTCTCACTCTCCACCTAAGGGCACTTTGTGGACTAGGCAAGTGCCTTCTTTTCCACAGGTTGCGCCAGCAGAAATCTCACCTGAGCTCAAGTGAAAGCAGATGATGGCACTGCACAGGCTCAGTAAACTAAATCATCATTGGAAATACAGCCCACAAATTAAGTCAAAACAGACATGTTAAACTTAAACAAGGCAATTGCCTGCTAAATAAAAGGTTTAAATAGAACCAAGAGTCTCCTAACATAATAAACAAATGTCTAGGATACTTAAAATCACTCATAATACCAAGAACCCAGAATATTACAACACGAATGAGAAAATACAATCTACTAATGCCAACACTAAAATGAATCTGATATTAGAGTCATCTGACTAGGATTTTAAAGTGACTATCATAAAATGCTTCAGCAATAAGTTACACATTCTTCTAGAACAGATAAAAAGAATAGAAACTCTCAACAAAGAAATAAGTTTTTTTTTTAATTAACTGAATGGATACTGTAGAATTGAGAAAAATACTGAATAATATAATCACAAAAGTAAAAATCTTCTTCTGTGGATTCAGTTGTAGAGCGGAGATGGCAGAAGTATCAATGAACATTATGACAGATCAATATAAATTATTAATTTGAACAAGAAAAAGAAAATCGATTGAGAAGAGAATGAACAGAGCCTCAGAGGCCTGAGGAACATGATGACTAACATTCTTACACTGAGGTCCCAGAAACAGAGGGGAGAGAATGTAAGACTGAGAAAAGCATTTGAATAACTAATGGCTGAAAACTTCCCAAATTTGATAAAGAGGCAAAGCAACAGGTTCAGGAAGCTTAGAGAATCTCAAATAGGATAAATCAAAGAAATCCATGCCAATATACATCCTAATTAAACTTCTGGACTAAAGACAAAGAAAAAATGTTAAAAGCAACCAGAAATAAATAACATATTACCTACAGGAACATGCCAATTTGAATGAGAGCAGATTCCACATCTGAAACCATGGAATCCAGTAGGAGGGGGGACAACATTTTTCAACTGCTGAACAGAAAGAACAGTCAGCCAAAAATTATCTGGCAAAACTCTTTCAGGAATAAAAGAGAAATAAAGACAATCTCAAAAGAACAAAACTAAGATACTTTGTCACTAGTAGATCTACCTTTGGAGAATGGCTAAAAGAAGCTGTACAGTCGGAAAGGTAACGATAATATGAAAAGGCTTGGGACGACAGAAAGGAAAGAAGAGAAAAGAAGGGATGACTATACGGGTAAATATAGAAGACTAGTCTTCTCATGAGTTTCTTGAACCATATTGGATGATTGAAGAAAATTATAGTGACACAGTTGTGGTGTTCAGTGTATGTAGAGGATATACTGGGATGGTAGTAGTTAAGAAACAAGGAAGATAAAGCAAACTATATGGACATAAGATTTAAACATTTATTAAAAGCTGAAAAATGTGAAGAGTAGGCTGTGATGTTAGGTATATTTTATCCCCAGAGCAACCATTAAGAAAACTATACAAAAAGATATCTTCAAAAACACCACAAATTTAAAAAGATGTAATTCTATAAAATTTTTCAAGTAACCCACAGGAAAGCAAGAAAAGGGAAACAAAAGAATGAGAAATAAGGAAACAAAACAGATAATAAAATGTGAGACTTAAGTCTAATATATCAATAATTACTTTAAATGTAAATGTTTCAAATATGCCAACTCAAAGATGGAGACTCGAAGAGTATATTTAACACTTCACTCACAGTAATTGATAGAACTACTAGGCAAATAATTAGCAGTTTTGTAGAACTGACCCACACCATCAATCAACAGAATCTAGATGACTTTTTTAGAATAATCTGGCTAATGACAGAATATATACATATTCTTCTCAAGCATCCATGGGACACCAAAACAGACCATATTCTGGTATATAAAACAAACCTCAACACATTTTTAAAAACTGAAATCATATAAGGCACATTATCAAACCGTAATGAAACCAATTAGAGAAGCAACAGAAAAATTTTCAAACACTTGGAAATTAAATAACACACCCCAAAACAATCTATGGACAAAAGAGTAATTTTCAAAGGTAATTTTAAAAATATGTAGAACCCAAAGTAAATGAAAATACAACATATCACATTGTGTGGCATGCAGCTTACGTGGTTATAACAGAGAACCATACAGCACTGAATGCTTATATCATAAAAGAGGAAATAGATCAGATCAGTAACCTATGTTTCTGCCTCAAAAAAAAAAAAAAAAAAAAAAAGAGCAGAATAAACCCAAAGCAAGCAGAAAGCAGACGGAAGAAAATATAAAAATAAGAGATAAGGTAAGAAATCTGTATCCACAACACACAATATTTCATATATATACACATTTTTATGTAATTTTAAAAATTAGAAAAATAAGAAGTTTCACGTGTCTTTTCCCAGAGAGGAAATCAAATATGCAGCTTAGAGTTGTTTGCTAAACTGCTTATTCATTTCATTTTGGTTGACTCCATGGAGAAGCACTCTTTTGAATGTTTTGAAATTGTTGCTATGAACTGATCTTTAAATTAAAATTATGCTGTGAAATTGTGGAACAAATATAACTCCTTCTAGAATAATGCCTTTAGAATTCTCCCAACTAAAAGAATTTGAAAGAAAAAGTAAATCTTTCTGAAACTGTTAGAAGTATTATACAGTTTAGCAAAAACCTTCAAAGTGAGTGCTAAACATACTGTATCTACATGTGGAAAGAGATCACGTAAGGAAAGAGAGCTTGAACAGAGAAAGCCCATCTCTGCCATTTTAGTCAGAGGTCCCATCTCCTCTACTTGGGACATAGGACCTTGTATGTTTTCCTTTCCTTCATCACTTAATCTGTTACTAAATTAGTCATTTCTCTGAAAAGTTTCTCAACGAGATTTCTTCATTAAAACTTCCACTTCCCCGACTCCATTCTTCCATCAGGATCACAGACTTTGGCTCTATTACTCTGTGTTTGGACTGGAAAAAGAAAAATACTAATTATCATTCCTGACTACTGTCTTATCCAACACCTTAAAATAGTCATACAAGCAGCAAACTAACTTAAAATGCTACTACTGTCCTGTCATTCCTCTGTAATAACAGTATTACATCCAAACAATTACATCCCATTCCATTTCTTCATCGCACAAATGCACTTCCTCTGATTTTTGCTTTTGCTCCTCCTCTCGATACCACCTTAAGTACCATTCCTCCTCCATTATGCCTTCCTATCTCAGATCAGAACCAACATTCCCATGAAGTTTTCTATTGTCTCTTTAATCCACAAAGTTATATGCCATATATGCGTTGGTAGTTGGCATGAAGCATGACTTCAGGTCTTTCTGCTTGAAAAATCGTGCTCTTCATTCTATTTTCCTAGCTAATGAAAAGTAATAATAAAGACTTAGTAAATAATTCCATTCTCCTAAAAATATAAATTATTTACATACTCTTTTCTTCTATGTTAATGTTCCAATTAAATATCTATCTAATTTTGAAAGCTTGGTGCTTCTATTAAAAATCTCTCCCTCTAGGGGCCGCCCGGTGGCGCAGCGGTTTAGTCCGCGCTTGGCAGCCCTGGGTTCGCGAGTTCGGATCCCGGGCGCCCGCTGACGCACTGCCTGCCGGCCATGCCGTGGCGGCGTCCCATATAAAGTGGAGGAAGATGGGCACGATGTTAGCCCAGGGCCAGTCTTCCTCAGCAAAAAGGGGAGGATTGGCGACGGATGTTAGCTCAGGGCTGGTCTTCCCCACAAAAAAAAAAAAAAAAAAAAAATCTCTCCCTCTGGATGTGACAGAGCACACATTTCACAGGAATTCAGATTCTCCTACCCTACACCATTTCCTTATTTTAACTTCTAGGAAATAGATTAGACATACAGAATTAATTTATTTTTAAATTGCAAAGTCAAGCACATTATATTACATATATGTGAAAAAATGAATTTGAAAATGATCCACCTATTTTGCTTCTCCTAATTTGATAGTTTGCTGGTACATAAATTATAAAATACTTAACCATTCATTTCAGATGTAAAATGCTTTACAGAATCTCAGTTTATGCCTAAGTAATAATTTCTTTAATTTATAATCATCATAGTTTATTTATACATGGCTTTTAAAATCAGTAAAAGTAATTTTTCCCCCAAATCTAGTGAAGTGATAATTTAATCATTGATTATTTAAAAATCTTTTAGCACCAGATTCATAATGTATTTTTATGCATTTCGTATTGATTTTAGTTAAACTAATTTTCTTCAATATGATTCATCTTCATTTTATATAAATGCTATTTTGTAATCTAGAATGGTTGTTATATTCTCTCACATCTAAAAATAATTTTATGCAAGTCAGAATACATTTTTTGCTTATTTGCCTTATGTGATGGAAAATAGACACATAGGAGATTCCTATAACATAATACTTTATAAATGCAATAATATATATATGATGCATATTCTGTTTAGCATACCATTTCCAAGCTCATTCTTTTTTATGGGTTTTTATTAGAACATTAAAAAATTGCTTAGATCAAAGACAGCATTATAGCTCTGAACCATTTTTATGTTCATGCAAAATTAATAAGCATTTTATAGTAATAGAGGTTGCTATTTGATTAGAATCTGGAAATTCTATGATCTGATAAAAATGAGAAATAAAATAAAATTGTTAGTAGATGTTGCCAACTAAACTTAAAATTGCACTGTAGATTGTATGGTAAGAACTGTACTGAGATGGCTTTTATAAAACTTTGTACGTTGTTTTGCATTAAATTGAAAGGTCAAGTTTTTCTCCTGATGTGGATTTCCATGTATTTTCACAGACTATAGAGAGCTCTAAACTGTACTGGGTTGTTTTTATGCTTTGATACTGTCTTCATCTACATACATATATGATTTTATCATGTTATAAAGTTAAAGAAAATTGTACAGAATTGTGTCAGTGCAATTTCTTCTATTGCTGAAAAGAATTCTGTGTTTTCGTAAATTCAGATCTTAGTATGGGTGTGACTAAAAAGAGTTTTATGAATTCAGTTGTAGAAATATACCTGTTTTGTGTATGTATAGATACATATACATTTTACCTTTAAAAAAATCTGTTCCATTACCTTGGTTTCCTGGTCTGTAAAACCAGGTGACTAAGCTCATTTTAAAGGGTCTTCATGATTCCATGATTTTACGATTGTCTACTTTCGTTAGTTTACAGGGAAAAACAAATTGGCTGTTTTCCAAAACTCAAAGAATGGATTCTTGAAGAACATGGAGACAGATATGTTGCAAGTTCATGAGCACATTCCAGGAATGGAGGTCCATACACATACAGATTTATTCAATTACAATAAAGTCAGAATCTAAATTTCTCTGTTTCGCAGCATGCCTTACTACAGCTCTATTTTTCTCATACTATTCTCCCTCTTGGAAACTTCTAACCTACAAATTTCTACTGTTAAATTATCTATGTGCCCTGATGCAGAATTACATTGTGATAAATTTATTTGAGTAATCTGAAATTCTCCCCCCTACTTTATATGTAGAGTCTTCTTTAAGTTTTAGAAATGCTGTAACAATACAGCCTTGGGGTCCTGAAACTGCCTCTTTTAAAAATATCAACTTAAGTAGGAGTAAAGGTGTATAATTTAAATCAATGGTATAATTCAAAATAGATTAAAAGTCATATTCATTTAAGGAGTGACTTGATATCCATTGTCATGAGTATGTTCTTACAGCTGGCTATGCTCTTACATCTAAGGAACAAAATTGTGCTTCTAATACTGGTAAGTGGGGAGTGCTATGCAGAAGCAGGAGGAAGAAACTTAATGATCTCTCACAATGCCTTCCGGATCATTCTACTATAATAAGAAGGCAGAGCTTAGCTGTTAAAAGCATTTCCAAGACTGGACATTTTCAATTACTTCAAAACGAATATGAAGTTGTTTAAGTGATAATTTTGTGGAAATGATTGTCAATTTGTTCCACATAATGTAGATTTAGAAGTTATAGTTCAAGTATATGCCTCAGAAGATAGGTGATCACAACCTGGGAGTAAGTAAAGAAGTAGAAAAGAGAGAAATGAAACACAAACAAGCATACTTTTTGACCTTAGACATCTAAAATATTTTCATAAACTTAGTATAAAATTTATCCCAACTTGGATGAGTTCACAAAATAGTAGAATCATCAGCTAATTTTTTATGATGGCAATAAATTATATATCAAAAAGAAGCTCAGGTTAATAAATTACATAACAAAAGAAACTAAGTCCTAACTATTTCACTGCTGCTTCTTATCTTTGTGACTACGAAGGCTATTTTTCAGGTAATATATGTAAAATGCTTATCATAATGCCTAATCAGCAAAATATTCAATAAAAGAAGCATTCCTCTTTTGGATATATATACAATAACCTGTAGAGATCTTGTATCCAAATAGATGAGTTTTGAAAAAAAAAATTCTGTATGTCCATGTAACTACCAGCCAAATTTGGACAAAGAACTTTTCCATCACTCACAGTAATTCCCTTTTGCCTCTATCCAGGCAATCCAACCTCTGCTCAGAGGCGACCACTATTCTAATTTGTCTCCTTTACTCTGACTTCTTTAAAGATTTTTCTGTTTATCTTTATTTTTCAGCCTTTTGGTTATGATGTGCCTAGATTTATTTTTATTTCTTTGCATTTAATCTTGAAATTTGGTGAACTTGGGTTTCTATGGGTTTTGTTATTTTTCAGCAGATTTGGGAAATATTTGCACATTATGTTTTGGAATAGCTTTATGCTACATTCTTTTCTCATTCTAGAATGCCTATGTGTGTTATACAGTGTGATATTATCCTAAAGAGTCACAATTATGTATTCATTTTTGTTTTTTCTCTCTGTTTTTTGGATTGAATAATTTCTATTTATCTATCTTCAAGTTTGCTGACCCTTTCTCCCACCATCTACAATTTGCTGTTAGTTCCATCCAGTAAGATTTTTCTATTTTATGTATTGTTTCTTTCATTTGGACTCTTTATCGTTTACATTTACCAGCTGAAATTCCTCCTCTGTTCATTCATTATCACAACACTTTCCTTTAAGTCTTTGTACATGTGTATAATGGCTGCTTTAAATTTCCAGCCTGTTAATTCCAGTAGTTTCCACTAACTGCTTTTTCTCTTGACCAGAGATCATATCATTCCTGTCTCTTCACTTGTCTAGGAATGTTTCTTATATACAAGACGTGGTGATGGATTGACCTGTATTCATCTCTAGACACTCTAGATACTGCTATTGTCCCCTGAAAATCTTTGATTTCTATTTTAATAGGTAGTTAACTTGGCTGGATTTAAATTCTTAATTCTGGGTCTTCTGCTCAGTTTTTTCCACTTCCCCACTGTTGCTTTCTGTTGTATTTCTTGTAGTTTTCTTCATCATGAAGAGTACAGGGGTCAGCCAATATTTGGGGTTTAGTTCATATATGGATTTGAGGAATGTCCCTCTGTGGCCTCTTCCTTAATGGACGTCCCCACTCACTTTCCAGATACTCTTACAGTCTCACACCGTATTCTATGACTCCCTTGGTAGACTGACACTTTCTGGTGAGTTCTATATATCTCATCCAAAAGGACCTTTTTTTAATACTCCACTGACTTCAACGTGTTGATTTTCTTTTTGGTTTATGTATATTTTGTCCAGTGTTTGTAATTGATATTTAAAAGAGGGTTAATAGATTTCAGCGCCAGACCTCTCTTACCTTCATTGTTAGATATTTCATGATATGGAATTCTGGATTGACATTTATTTTTCACTCAGTATTTTAAAATATTATACAATATAAAATTTGACAATAAAAAAGACAATATAAAAATTGTCTTCTGGTCTCCCTTTTTTCTAGAGAGAAGTCAATGATAATGCTTGTCATGGTTCCTTGGTATGTAATATATTTTTCTCTGACTGCTTTTTATAATTTTTTATTTATTATTATAAATTATGCTGAATAAAGTGTGTAAGTGAACAGTTGATATCAAAGTAAGCAATATTTGTCTCCAGGAAATGGCATGCTTCTTCTTGTCAGGCTTCTAGTGTTGGGTGAATAATTAATCTCATCTATATTTTTTTGCTTTGGGCCTTTTTTAATCTTTAGTGGATTCTTTTAATATTGGCTTTCCACATGTTGAGAGATGGTACACTAATATCCTTCAGAAGTGCTTGGGATCTGTATCAATACAACTCTGGAAATCAGTCAGTCTGCCTGTCTGTATTTCTTCCTTCCATTTTTGCTTTTTAACCCAGGTTCCAGCTTTTTGGATCACACAGAAGTTTTCTTTACTATCTAATCTTATTCCAACTTTTTTTTTTTTTTTTTAACCACAGAACATCTTATCTTCCTCAGCTACTTGTTCCCAGCTATTAGAAACTGCTAACTTTCTCTTCATCAAGGCTAAAGTTGCACTGAAGGGAATTCTGGAAACTCCACTGGTATGTACATAGCCTTCAGCAGTCCACTGTTTTGCATTTAAGCAAGCCCCCACAGGTCTCAAATTGTTTCCTTCACCTCTCCTTCTCTGCCCATGACCTTCAGCATATACTTGGTAAATGTCCCTGGGAAAGGGACATTCACGTAAGTGCAGGTTTGCTCTGTGGCTGGTTAATCCAGTGAGCTAAAAAAAAGGAACTGTGATGATGTAGCTTATCTAGATTATTTTTATGATAAGAGTTAAAGTCTTTTGCAATATTCTACATCCTAAATAAAGTGGAAGTCTGAATCACTTTATAATATGTTTGGAAGTAATGCAAAATTTGCTTTCTAACTGTACTTTCAACATATATGCCACTTTTTTCCATCTTTGATTGCCTGCATGTTTAATAAGAATAACTTATATAACTTCATCATGGATGTTAAAATATCCAAGTGTTTACAATCTTAATATAGAATTTATAACAAAGATAGCTTAGAAAATTTGGTTTTCGTCAAAGCTTTGAAGCAACTAAAAAAATGCCTCACAACTTGGACAGTGAAGAAATTTGGAAATATATTCTAAATCATGGTGCAGTTTCTATAATAACAAACCATAATAATAATTTTGATTGCAGGAGAGTATTTTTCTTAGTGTTGGGGATAAATTGAATGAGATATATAATCTACATTTTTTGCTTCTATAATAGAAACTCATGTTAAATAAATTCTGTTTCCTTCAAACTTAGAGATATGATACTAATATGAAATTCAAGAATAATACTAAGCAATCCTATTCTACAGTCCACCAAATACTTCAGAACATGGAGGTGACATAACTGTGTGCCTTATTCTATTCAATTTTCAAGTAGGCCTAAAATGGGAATTGACAGCCTGATTACATACATTTTAATTAAAATCATTTGACTATTAATACTCTTTAATTTCAGTAGCTAATATCATATTATTTTCTTGCCCACAGCCATTTGTGAAAAAAACATGGAGGAAAGCAGTGTGAGGAAAATAAGATGTTTTAAAGAAAATTTAACTGAAAAAATACTAGAAACTATAGCCTTATAAACTATTTTGTCTACTATCAACAGGTTCAGAACAATATGGCAAGCATTTTACTGATTGTTTAAGCACTTAAATATTCTTATTTATTTTTCAGAAATATTTAGATGATTTTTACTTTCTTATTTCTAATTTTTGCTATCTTATTCTCCATTTTTAAAAAAAAGTTTTTAAAATTTGATATATGACCAGTTTTTTTCAATCACTAGTTCACAATATTTTAAACATTTGTTTTTTAATATTTTATCATTACTTGTTAAAGATATATGTAACTAATTTTGTGTTAATGAATATTTGGGCTGTTTCTCACTTTTCATGAATTTGATAATAATTAAAATGCAAAGTAAAGAGGTAGGCAATACATTCCTTAGAAACTAAATATTTTCAAAATCCCCATAAGTTTTTTAAAAAGCTTTCCATTTCTATGATCCAAAATAACCAACAATGATTAGAATACTTTCTTTCAACCAAACAGCCAACTCATTATTTCAACTATAAACTATGTTGTCACTTCCCATTCCATCCACAAGGAAATTATGAAAGTTGACATGCAGTGTACACTAAACAAAAATGGAAATGAGTGAAAGAAAGAAAATAATGAATATACAAACAAAGACACAAACTGGGATACACTTTCCTCGAAAATATAAATTTGAATTCTATTGTTTTAATTATAGAAAGTATGTAGATCAAAGGAGAATATCATTATCAAGTGCTATTAACTAACAAACTGAGCATAATATAGAGTAGGTAAGGTCAGAGCTGTGTTAGTGTTTTCTGCCACAAAAGGATCTGTGCTCTTCACTGATATCTAACTGAGAGAACATCCAACTTGAACAAGTCTAGTGTCTTTCTCATGATTATCGTTTGAGTTCTCAGAAAGGTCCAGTTCTTGGAAATTGTACAGTTTGAACACCAAGAACAGTTTAGGAGAAAATTACAGGATAAGTTCCTCACTTTGACATACACATCCAAGTTTCCAAACACAATTCAATGAGATAAAGGAAGAAAGAAAGAAAAACGCCTTTTGCATTGTGCATCACTATGAAGAATTTCCACTAAAGGTACTTTTTGTTGTAAATATGTGAGTTGGTTTAACCAATGTTTCCAGATCATAATTTAGTCTAACTACAAGAGAAATAAACAAAATGCATCAATTATAAATGGACTTTCTTATTTTTCACCTATTTTCTATACTCAGCACAAAGTTTTACTATAAGTATAAAAACAGACAAATATGTTCTTGCAAAGCTCAACATAAGTTCATGAATCCTAAATTAGTGGGTGACTTTCAAAAAGCTGTTTCTCTCCGCTTAGTAAAACAGGCACCTAAGTTTTCAAGTGCTGTTACAATCAAGGAATTGATTGTAAAACCCACCTCTCAGAATCTTCACCACTAGATTTCTTCAGAAAGTAAGAGAAGATCATAATTATAGAACTGTTTACTCATTTACTGGTAAAACCGGTTTCCTCTAAAATATCCAGGATTGCGTACTCAGCTTACAATCAACTTTTGCTCTTTTTGCTTCAGCCAAGTTGAAAGCATTTGGAAATTCAAAATAATCTGAAAGCAGGAATGTATCATTTATAATGTGTTTAGATGTCTCTAATCAGAAGCTCCAAGTGAAAAGAAAAAAAATCACAATGGGAATTGAATCATCCTTTAGGAATCTAGAAGAAGCAGAGCAAATACGGTGAGAATAATCAAACAAACGTGTTGAAGCCACAGAATCTACCATGGTCACATATAACCAGCTGCTGAGCAAATGAAAAGTAAGCCAACCACCCAGTTAAATTTCAGAAACTCCTGTCATCCTGCTCTGCTTGGCTATTCCAACCTTATCAGGCCGGCTTCATGAACATGTGACCTACGCAGTGGCACAAGGCTCTGTGCTCAGAAGGGCCCCACACTTGGTTTAATGCTCTACATTCACTACCTTTAATTAAATTCTTAACAACTTAGTCTTTGAACTCTGTTTTATAAGTGAAGTCTGTTGGACAATGAAGCAAGAGCAGGCACAGAGGAGATACATGCAGAACGTGTGTCAGCCACACAGAAGGTAACCCATAGCTCCTTCTCCTTCCAGTCTTTCCTTACTCGGTGGCATAGTGAAGGTACAGAGTGTTGGCAGAATGCACATGAATCAAGAGGTGAAATATGTGGGGCCAGCCCAGTGGCGTAGCGGTTAAGTTCGCACTTTGCTTTGGCAGCCCAGGGTTCGCTGGTTTGGATCCTGGGCGTGGATCTCCTCACTGCTCATCAAGCCATGCTGAGGCAGAGTCCCACATAGAAGAACCAGAAGGACATACAACTATGTACTGGGGCTTTGGGAAGAAAAAAGAAAAGAGGAAGATGTTAGCTTAGGGCCAATCTTCCTCAAAAAAAAAAAAAAGAATAAATGAGTGAAATATAAACAGTTTGGTGTAGCATTTCCATGGTTCTGGTAAGAAAAAAATACATGTGCATGTACGAGCTACAAAATACAAATTGTGAAATTTTGGTTATTCCACCAAATGAAATGCTCCTATTTTTGTATTTAAAACTGGAATTGTACAATACAAAGATGGACAGTTAAATTCATGCTAATTATTTCAAATTTTAATTTTTCATTATTTAGAATTACTTTAAATAGCAAGTAAAAAGCACCAAGAAAATTTGAAAAAGAGAGACCATGGAAGAAAGAAAAAAATACTTGACTTTCTAGTAGCATTAGCAGTAATTTTCTTGGATTTTTAAATAAAGAGACCCATATTTTTATTTTGGACCGAGTCTTGCAAATTGTATAGCCAGCCCTGAAACTTATTGATGAACTGCATTGAGAGTTTAGCTTCTCTATGATGTCACTGTCCCGGCATCCATTTTGTTTGGCCAAGTGGTCTGCAGAGACCTGACGCTAGCCCCCTCATGCAAGCTCATGTCCTAGATAGCAGCCTGCAGACAAGCAAATGTAAGCTCTTGATATGACTTCCCCAACAGACCTTGTGATCAACGGTCTCCCCTCGTGTACCCCCTTAATAAGACCCCTGTGGAGCTTACCAAAATCCTGCTCCTTTTGGTTTGAATCGACCCATCCTGGCTTAGCTGGAGAACTCCAAAGCACTCCACCCACGTACTCTAATACAGGCAAGTGGCCCAGGTCCTGTCTCTCTCCCTGCCTGCACCCTGCCTTGACCTCCCCATATGGTCCCTCAAGGCATGCTGTGTACTTCCTCCAGAACCCTTGAGTAATAAACTTCCCTATTTCAATTTCTCTTGTGATCTGTTGTTGAAACACAGTGCACCATCCAGCACCCTGTGCTCCACTTAACAAATGTTAATTTATCAAAGTCATAACAACTTTTTTTATGATTTGCAACTCACCTCTGTTTATTTATTCGTTCTATTTCCAAGGTAAAGCCTGTCACCATTCTGCCAATATTTCCATCCTAATGATGGTATTTCTTTAAGGACAATTTCGAGTTTGTATGGACATTTCTGGACAAGTTTCTTTCTACTTCTTCTTTTCTCACTTTTTTCCATGTTCCTGTTTTACTTCCTGACACTTAAATAAGTGTTTCATTCACTATTATGGCCTTGGACCTCCTCTTATTTCCTAGATAACCTCACAAATTTATTTTCCACTCCCATGACCTGGAATAACACTTGTACCTTCCTGTATCCATTTCCACAGCCCAAATCTATCCTCTGTGTATTACACCCATATATCCTAATAATTATTGGACATCTTTATTTGTATGCTCCATAATCCCTTCAAACTCAACATGTATTTAATTTCATACTTTCTCACATATGATCTATCAATTCAGTTATTTCCTAATAACAAACTAAAATCACGAGTCCTTGTTAATGACATAGATTCTTTTTCTTGTATTTCTTTTAATATCCTCCTACTTGATTTCACTGCCTCTGTTCTTTGCTTTCCCTCCATTAATAATCCATAAAGCCATCAGGATTATTGTTCTAAAATGCAAATTCAAAGTTTTAACTCTGTAGCTCTGATGGCTCTAAGTTGCCTGCAGAATAAAGTTCAAATTTATTAACACATCACACATGGTTTCTCATTATCTTGGCCTTCTCTATACATTCAAACTCATTTTACAGTTTGTCTCTTTCTTAAATTCTCCTGGGTTATAGAAATAACAAACTGAAGCTTTCTGGATTCTAGCAATAATAAATTGCATTAGCTATGGTTTCTTATGCTTCCTTGCTTCATATGCCTTTCCTCCTCTGCCTGTAATATCCTGGAATTCTTGATTTTCCCTTAAGAAACTGGCTATATAATATGAGCAGGGGCTATATAGAATAGTAGTTAAAAGAACAGATAGTAAATTAAGATTACCCATGTCATCTTGCATTTATCAGTTGTAAGACATTAAGTCATTTAACCTCTCTGTACCACAATGGGAAGGAGCAAGTTGACAGCAGGCCTGTGACTCACTGGTCTTCTTGGAGCTGCAAGAGGCAATGTTTAAACTCCATCAGACCTCCTTGGAAAACTTTCTCCTTAGAAACATGCCAATGGTATTTACTACCTGCAAGATATTAGGAGTCTTCGGGGGAAAATATAATGGGATATGCCTGGTCTATCTTGAGTACATTTTTTACCATAAACCTGGAATTTATGGATTTATGTGGCATAAGTGACTGGAGAATGGAGATTACTCATGAGGAACTTTTCTATCTATGTAACAAACAGTATATAACTAAGAAGCCTTGAAACTTACAAAACAAAACTTGCTTTGAGAAAAACATTCTGCAAACACAGTAAAATGTTCTTTCCACAGTTACACCTAAACCAAAAGAGTCCCAGTGCAGACTAAAGGGGCAGTTAGGAAACAGCATCTTCAGATTTGGCACCTCCAGAAAGAAATGCTTTACATGTGTCTGTTTCTTGCTTGCATCCTTTGAATCCTCAGTAAAGTTTGTTTTGGGTCCAGGTACAAGATTCTGTGACCCTGCATTGACAATCCAACATTTTGGTGTCACCACAAATTGGTGACAACACTGGGTTTTTTTCTTCAAGGCCCATGAGTCATAATGGATAATGTATTCTTAGGCAAGAAAAGGGAGGATGAGGAGAAAGATGAGAATTTGCTATCAGAATGTTTTCCCAATGGATTTGTAGGAAATCAATTTAGACCCTGGAGAATTGACTAAATGGATAGACAAAAAACACCAAGCAGACAGAAAGTTAGTAAAAATACCACTTCCTGGCTATTATTAGCTGTTCTGTTATGTCCTCTAAAAAAAGAAAACTAGGACTTTAGAAGACAGAAGTAAAACTGTTTTTTTTTTTTTTTTTTCTGATTACCATAAATCCTTTTCATGTTTCCGTGGCCACTCCCAAGACTTTATATTCACTAGCTTAGTAATTCACTTATGACCATGATTTCTGCAGTGTCTATTTAGGGCAATTCAAGTAGCTGGGGGTGGTTGCAATGTAACCAAAGAATCAAGATATTATCTAAAGAGTTGGGCCACTTTACAGAGAAATGTCAGTAGAGGACTGATTAATCCCAGTTTATTCTCTGAATAAACAGTCAGGCATCATACCCCTTATTCTAGAGTCTTCTGGCTGAAAGACGTTACTTGGGTTGATGACAAATCTCCAAGTAGGTTCCAGCTTCTGTGAGCAGACTCTTCTGGATGTTAAGACTGCTACCCAGCTGCAGTGAGAATGGACGAGAGTTTGGCAGGCTGTTTCCTTACAGCCCCACTTCCTGTTACAGGATCTGTTTCCTTACATACTTGCGTTATTGGCAGAATTCAGTTCCTTGCGGTTGTAGGACTCAGATGCGCATTTCCTTTCTGGCTGTACCTGAGGGCCATTCCCAGTTTCTAGACCCACTCACATTCCTTGATTTGTGACTCCTTTTCTCCATCTTCAAAAAAAGCAGGCTTCAAAGCCAGAAACGGTGAGTCGAGTTCTCCTCTTGTCTCATCTCTCTAACCTACACTTCTGCCTTTTCCTCCACTTTTAATGACTCCCGTGATTAGATTGGGCTCACCTGGATAATCCTGGATAATCTCATTTCAAGGTCAGTTTCTTAGCAACTTTAATTACATCTACAATCTTAATTCCCTTTTTCAATGTAATGTACCATGTTTGCAGATTCCACAGATTAGGGCATGCTTATCTTTGGTGGGGGGCATTATTCTGCCTACCATAATAGCTATCCTGGGTAGAGCTATGACTTGATCATTTAATTTACAGGAGGAAGGACTGGAGCGGCTGATGTTTGAGTTCTCAAGGAGGGGTGGGCTACTTCTTTGATGAACGGAGTAGGGGATACATTTCTCATTCAATAGTTCAAGCTGTTTTTAGTGTCTGACACTGCACCTCCTGTACGAGTAAGACCAGAATTAATATAAATACTTTCCAAATAAATACATGTCAAAAGCTTTCCAAATAGTCATATATTCATTTACAATATGTGTTCTCTTCCCTGTTTATGTTAGAATTTCATGAAAAATTATTGCTTTATTATTATGTCAATAAGCAACAATAAAAAACGATGGATTTCCAAGAGGATTAAACAACAAAAGAATCTGTATATCACTTTGCGTAGCCTTGTCACTTTCTTAGAATGTTAAGTGTTGAAAGATGGCATCTAAATAAACTATTAAACTGAAAATGATTAGGATATAATGCATTAGTATACCAAAGATATTCTAGGTGGACTTTTTTAGATTTTTTTATAATCATATTTCTCTGATTGGATATACATTTATTCAGAAAAAAGGAAGGAATATAATTTACTAAACATTGCTTTATGTATGCTAAAAACTATACCTGACATTTCATATCACTTATGTTTATCTGTTTTTTACTCTAATTTATGTGACGTGCATTATTTTCTCCACTCACAGATGAAGAAACTCAAACTCCTTATGCCTACATTTAGCTTCTAAACAAATCCAATCGGGTTGAGACCCCAGGTCTGAGTACAAAGTCTGTGCTCATTCTACTTCATTACCTGGTTTCCAGTCTCTTTATAGAATCTCTATTGTTATCGAAATACTGCTGTATGTGAAATAAAGCACGTCATCATGCTTGTCTTTTAGAATGGCGAAGGAACCTAGAGTGATTCTCTTATATCCTGTATTCAATACGCATAGCTTTTTATTTACATTTTATTCTTCCAGAATCATTGTTATCACCAGTATTTGTCTATCTCTTTATTTATCTTATGTAAAGCCATCTTGTGCATAATGCTACAAGTAACATAATAATAAAAGTGTAATTAAATTATATTCCCCAAATTAATCTATAGATTTAATGCAATCTTACTCAAAGTACCAGTGAATATTTTGTGGGCACTTGTCAAGCTGATTCTAAAATTCATATGGAAACAAAATGGACCAAAAACAGCTACAGCAATATTGAAAATGGAGAATAAATCGAGGAAATTTAGATTATCATTTATCAAGATTTATCATAAAGTTACCATAATTAAGACGGAGGGATATTCTTGTCAGGTTAAACAGAACAGACAAAATGAAGAAAATAAAAATTTCACTTCATTTGTGGCAAAAAAAATGGCACTGTAGTACCTTGAGCAAATATCTCTTCCAGATGGAAAATGTGAATTTTGACCTCTATTTGACTCCATGCACCACGATTCCAAATTGATAATAGATCCAGGTGAAAACATAATCAAAGAAGTTTCTAAAAGAAAACATTAGAAGACCACCATCATGCTCCTAATTTTCTTATATAGGTGCAACAGTAACCATAAAGGGAAAAATAGGAATCTATTAAAATTAAGAACTTTCATCAAAAGATGCCATAAAAAGAGTGAAAAAAGGCCTCATATGATAAATATATTTTCAATAGAATATCCAACAGAGGACTCAGATACTAAAATAGAAACAACTCCTACTGATGAAAGAGAGAAATAGAGAAATAATTTCTCTTCATACATGTGGATGAGTCCCTCAATCTACCTCCATTGAACCGCCCTAACTAGGGAAGGAGTTAGGATTGACCCCGCCTACAAAGGAGAGCAGACAAGGTAACCATTGAAAATAAACCATTAATAAAATTGATAATTATTAATAAATAAAATTATTAATAGTTTTAAGTTCATTAGTTACTCTATCATTAATAAAATTTTAATTAATTGATAAATTAATTTTAAGGCCACTACTTATTCATGTGCACTAAAGTATATCTCTTAAGAATCAAAAGCTTGGGGGCCGGCCATGTGGTGCAGCAGTTTAGTCCACGCTGTGGCAGCCCGGGGGTCGTGGGTTCGGATCCCGGGTGCCCGCCAACGCACTGCTTGTCAGCCATGCATGGCAGCGTCCCATATAAAGTAGAGGAAGACAGGCATGGACGTTAGCCCAGGGCCAGTCTTCCTCAGCAAAAAGAGGAGGATTGGCAACGGATGTTAGCTCAGGGCTGGTCTTCCTCATAAAAAAAAAAAAAAAAATAGAAAAAAAATAAAAAAGAATCAAAAGCTTGAATCTTTGTGCCACACAAATCGTTTATTGTCTGATTTTCTAGTCTTACTTTATACCTGTGTTATCAAATTAATACTACTCGATTTATGATTATAGAATATGAAATATTTATTAGTAAAAAAAGTGCATGACTTTTTTCCTTAACCTAAATTTAAAAACTGTCAATATATGAAATTTTTTGAAATGTTCTTCCCAGTGCTTTCCACATTTATTGAAACTTCTAATGAAAAAATTCATCCAATGGACAAAAGGGATTAAATACTACATGCAGTTCAATATCTGCGTACACTCCCTGGTACTCTTCATTTTGCAACATTTCCTACTTTCTGCTTCTTTGGTGCTTTAGTGCCTGCGATTTGATTCTTCCTATCCCGCTCCATTGGGACTTGTTAGTGGACACCAACCACACAACTGTCAACTAAAAATCTTACCTTACCTTACCAATCTTACCATTGTGCCTATGCTGCTAAGATTAATTGCTTTCATAGTATCCCAAGGTCCCTCAAATGACCATGTTTGCTTAGGAACTACTGTGTGCAGAGCCCGGCACTAGGTGCTATTAAAATCTGCATTTAACTGAAAGTACCCTAGAAGGTGACTCATGTTAGTTCACCAATAATACAAAATATCATTCATCAGTTGGGTCTTCTATCTAGTTAATGTTAACAGCTTTTCCAGTTAATGTCATACATTTCATCCATTTTGAATTCTTTATTTTTGATTCTTTCTTCTTTCGTGGAAGGATACTTTAATCCTTCCAAATATAACTCCATGGTAATGTGCTTTTTTGTCTGTTTTCGGCTAGAGATGTGACTTTAGGCTCGGCAAAATTCATTTATCTTTTTCTTTCAGCATTTCTTTTTACTTTTCAAAAGTTCTCTGGGATGCGATATTTTTATTGAGATATAATTGACATATATCATTACATTAGTTTCAGGTGTACAATGTAATGATTTGATATTTGTATATATTGCACAATGATCACCACAATAACTCTAGTTAACGTCCAGCGGCACACACAGTTTCAACTATTTTTCTTGTGATGAGTATTTTTTTAAAGACATACTCTCTTAGCAACTTTCAAATATACAATACAGTATTACTAACTATAATCACCATGCTGCACATTACAAGCTCAGAACTTAATTATTTTAAAATTGGAAGTTTATACCTTAGACTCTCTTCACTCATTTCACCTACTCCCTACCCCCCTCCCTCTGGAAACCACCAATCTATTCAGTGTATCTATGAGTTTAGGAGATTTTTGTTTGCTTATTTGTTTGTTTTAGATTTCACATATAAGTGAGATCATATGACACTCGCCTTTCTCTATCTGACTAATTTCACTTAGCATAATGCCATCAAGGTCCATCCATGTTGTGGAAAAGGGCAAGATTTCCTTTTTTGTGGCTGAATAATATTCCATTGTATACATATACCACATTAACTTTTCCATTCTCCACTGATGGGCACTTAGGTTGCTTCCATGCCTTGGTTGTTGTAAATAATGCTGCAATGAACATGGGAGTGCAGATATCTTTAACATACAGGACACTTTCTTAGGTTTGCCCTTAGCTTTACCTATGGTCCTATTTCTTCTGCTTTTTAGATTATCTTATATTTACAGAATAATTATTAATAATTAAAAGCTTTTTAAAAAGGAATAAAATATATAATGCGTTTTATGTTCATAAAGACCATCTTACATGTTATGCTTCATGTAATAATTTAACACAGTCAAGTGGAAAACCACCCACCATAAAATACTTTTCGTTCTTCCTTAACAATTAATATCAAAATAATGTTTATGGGAAGATATTCCTTTATTTTCTTCCCTATGTGGACCAACTAATCTTTCTGACTTTTTAGATTTTACAATTCTGTTTTGACGTAGATGAAAAAGAATTAAGGGGCTTTAAAAAATCCTCTTCAATTATAAAAACCCTTGCAGGACATTTAGTCCTGTACCAAATATCAAGGACATTTTGGCATGGACCAAATATGCTCATGGACATCTTGGAGCACCAAATGTCTGCTAATCATAAAAACAAAGGTTATTATGCATATTTATCTATGTGATATCTTTATCTTCACACCACAGTATATGGCATTTATTAAAATAAAACTTAAAACTTATGTAGGTTAATCTACTATATACTTTAGTACTTAATATCCTTTATAATTTAATATCATCTAAAAAGTTAGTTTAGTGATTATATTTTGAAAAAGAACTAAAGTTTTCATTGTTTAATTTTGTTGCTAACCTATTTCTTTTGCTCTTGCATATGCTACATATCCCTAGACAATTATGGCATTCAGTTCTTTAAATTACCAACATTTATTTACCTGTCATTCTGGACCTCTCCTCTCTGAGCCTTTTGAGGGCAGGAAATAAATGCTAGTCATGTTTTCATAATTCTCACAGTCTTGCACATTATAAGTTTTCTGCTAAGTTTTGATTAACAAATGAGTGAATGCACGGATGGGAATCAATTTCTGTCCTCTGCCTATGGGGTTTGTGTAACATTTTTTTATGCATTGTAAGTTGAACTAGAATTGTCATAGGGGAATTATGGAATTATCTTTTTGGAGTGGAGTCTACATGCAAGTGTACTAGATATAATTTCATATTTACCAAATAGATATCATTCCAGGAATGCTAAATTGATTTTGTATTCTTTAATTCTATCAAGTGTATTCTTGCTCATCTTTTTTATTTAAACTTCTATTTCTTTTTTAAATACACAAAACTAATTCAGGCTGTTAGCACTCAAGATAGTGGTTATGCAGAGTTGGAGGAAGAGAGTAGCAGTGATGGGGTGCAATATAAATGCATGTTGTGGGGTGTTGCTAATATTCTGGGTGCTGGTTGTTTGCATATGTTGGCTTGGTAAAAAAATCATCATGCTGGGTATACTTATAATTTGGGGACTTTTCTATAAGTACATTTTAATAAAAAATTATAACAAAAAAGATTCCATTTATGTCATTAAAAATACAACAAATCCTTAGATGTAGAAATCTATTTTGAAACTTTTCTCATGATGCTGCTTAGATGCAGAAATAGATCAAATGCACTTATGCAGGGAACAACTATTAGTCAATTAAGTAGCTAAGAGTAATAATTACAATTCTAACTTCTACCATAATATCTGCATCTTCGAACTGATGGCTACTGAGCTTATGGTTGATAACCTTTCAAAGATGACGCAATTTCATTGCTCAAATTGCTCTGTTTTTCGATTGACAATAAAATTTCAAATAATTTCAGTTCATTGAAATCAAATTTTGTTTTTGCTTTTAAATTTTATTTCATTTTAATAAAAACACTTACCTTTTTTTTTTTTTTTACCACAGATCTATCCTCTTAACAAATTTTTAAGTGTATAATACTTATTGTTAGCTATAGGTGCAATGCTGCACAGCAGATCTTTAGAACTTTTCATCTTAAGCAAAGTGTTGCATCCACTATTGAAAACAGTATTGAGGTTCTTCAAAAAGTTAAAAATAGAACTACCATATGATCCCACAATTCCACTTCTGGTTATTTATCCAAAAGAATTGAAATCATGATCTCAAAGAAATATAAGCACTGCCTTGTTCTTTGCAGCACTCTTCACACTAGCCAAGACGTGAAAGCAACCCAAGTGTCCATCAACAGATCAACGGATAAAGAAAATGCAGTAGATACATACAATGGAATACTTCTCAGTCTTAAAAAAGAAGGAAATTCTACAATATGCCACAACATGGATGAACCTTGAGGACATTACAGTAAGTGAAAGAGGCCGGTCACAGAAAGACAAGGATTGCACGATTCCACTTCGATGAGACATCTAAAATAGTCAAATCCAGGGGCCGCCCGGTGGCGCAGTGGTTTAGTCCGCGCTTGGCAGCCCGGGGTTCGCCAGTTCGGATCCCGGGCGCCCGCCGACGCACTGCTTGTCAGCCATGCCGTGGTGGCATCCCATATAAAGTAGAGGAAGATGGGCACGGATGTTAGCCCAGGGCCAGTCTTCCTCAGCAAAAAGAGGAAGACTGGTGACGGATGTTAGCTCAAGGCTGGTCTTCCTCACAAAAAAATAAATAAATAAATAAAATAAAATAAAATCGTCAAATCCATAGAATTAAGAGTGGAGTGGTGGTTGCCAGAGGCTGGAGGTGGGGGAAATGGGTAGTTACTAAGAAACCATAGACTTTTTACAACCTTAGTATATTTTATTGTTTTTATCTCCTTTATAATTAGTACTAGAATGGATCAATTTGCTCTAGTTACTCTCTTTTTAGAAACAATCTACTATCAGTTTTCACTGTTTCATCGTCTTATCAGTAAATGAAAAAAATAAATAAAATTCTAGTTTCAGTCCTATGCTTGTGTTACTTCAATGATAAATGCATCGGTCTTACTAATTTTAACATGTGCATTTTGGCACTAAACAAGGATAATACAAACCTACAGACTATCTCTTGTGAAATGAATGTTATTAACAAAGGATTCTTTGCATAACTACTAACATATAATTGAGAGTATAATTTTACCCATGAAAATTGCTTTCTACAACCTGTCATAGTTTTACACATATACAGGATAATTACATCATTTCTTTTCAATGAAAAGGATATTGTAAAAATGCAGGAATGAGTTTGCTTTGGAAGTTATAATCACTTATAACAATTCAGTCCAAATTATATGGATAAATTTATGCATGCTGTTCTATGTGGATAAAATGTTTCTTTTGACAGTTCTGGGTGCAGGGATTGTCCATAAACATAATTTCAAACACAAACATACACACACACACACACACACATGAACACATTAGGATAGAATACATTGTTTAATGGTAGAGAATATATCTAATATTCTACATTAATTTCTTCACATCTTTTTTAAACAAGTCATTATATTGGATGTTGGTTTACCCTACCTGTCCAAGTGACCTTTGATGATTGCGAAGTTTCCTTACAGATTCAGTTCCTACCATCCACTTCCTCAGAACAAATCATCTATTTTACTGCTTAGCTCTTGCACCTCACATACCTCTATAATTGTGCCTAAACACAGTAATGTCATATCATGGGAAATTCATGTGCTTATGTATCAGATTCCCCGCGGTTTTACTAGCTCTGCTAGGAGGTTATAAAACTCATGCATGTTTATATACGTAGCTCTAAGGACAAAACTTGGCATATAGTTGTTCAACAAACATTTATTGACTAGATATATGTTCACTCTAAATAGAATAGGGTGTAGAATTTATAAAATAAGAACTTTCCAAAGTAGAATCTATTAAAAGTCATATTCATTTCACTTTGATTATTATTTCATCAAAATCATGATCCAGTACAAATACGTACATGTTAAATTAATACAAACCTGAGGCAATCAGAAATAGTCCAGCAATATAAGTACACATGATGCATGTCCTAAGTATGGTATACAAATTTAATAAAATATGGGAAACAAGGGCGACTGCTCTATTATCACTCATCAAATCAGTCCCAGGAATGGTTAAAACAGCACAGAAAGGGAATTCACTCATCTGAAATTAATTTACAAATTAAGACTCTAAGTGCTTATTATGGAAGCAAAAGGTTTTATCTTCTTTAAATGAAAATAAATAACTCACAGATTCACTAATTTTTTCTATTCTTCTTTAAAGTAAAAGTAAGATGTATTCATTGGTATGAAAATCACAAGGTATAGAAAAGAGTAAAGAACCAATTTTAAAAATCAGCTGTACTCCTACAACATACAGATATTCACTCTAATATAAAAAATTGGTGCATTTCATTGCAAACATTATTTGTGCATGAGTATGTGTGTGTGTGCACATTTATGTGTGTGTGTTCACAAAAAATTGTAGATATAATGTGAATCCTATGGCATATAAGGTTTTAGTGGCCTGCTCAACATTGTCTCATTAGCAAGTCCTTATTTAAAAGTTAAAATAAAAGTGATAATATAAATATAAAATTAAATTGACTATATTTTAATATCTACATTATAATCTATTACATGCATGAACCATAGTTTAATGAACTGACCCCTTTAATCAGACATGCACTTTTAAAATATTTTTGTGTTTATAAATTATCCTCCTATCAATCGTCTTTGCATTAATTTCTGCTGAGATAGCTGAGATAATTCTTTATGCAGCTCAGATGTAAGGCTGCTATGTTCCTTTGTGATGATCAGACCCAATGGTTTCATTATATGGATTAGGTAAATTACTTGACTTAGCATGTTTTGTTATGATGCATCAGAACTCCTGTAATGAAATCTGAGTCCAAATATTAATGAAAATGTTTTATTGATGCTCCATATATTGTTAGTTGCAGACTAATTAAATGTATAGTATTTTTACAGAGTCACAGTTTGATGTTTATCAGAAGTGCTGGATATGGGAATCAATATCATGTTTCTTAGTCAAATAAGATGTAGCTCTATAAGAAAATCTATTCATTTTTATTTCCTTAAGGTTCACTGTAAATGGTATGGATCACTATAACAGCAAAAAACATAAGTAAAAAAATACATTAAATACATAAAAATAGGATATATTATAGCACTGTGTGATACACATAATGTTAGTGGGTGCTTCGTTTGTTTTATTTTTTTTATTTCTATTCTATTGCCTCTTCTTAGATTTTAGAATCTATTTCCAACAGCAGGGAATTATAGTAGAATCTTTAGTTGAAATCTCCCCAGTATATAATGACATGAAAAGTACCTTTATTTTGTGATTCTTGTTAGAAAGATTAAATTTGTTCACATTTTCTTAAATCCAAACCTGGCCGATGATAAAATCAGTGAGCAAAAGATTTTTGAGTGGCTCTTGTGAGCTACACTGTTTGAATAAATAAACAGATTGATAGTTACAGAATTCAATTACGTCTGTGCTAATCGAAAAGCATCTTATAACACAGATCACCTATTACTGTGTTTCAACAAGTGTTTTTCCATAAGAGATTATGGAACCAAATTTATCTCCGAAGCTTGTCTTTCAATACTACCTGTTCAGTACATCTATCCCTTTATACATACAGAAAATGTGAATAGAGTCCTAAGTAACTAAGTTCATTATGTGAAAATATAATTATACTACAAATGCATTTTTCTTCTAGCTTTAAAATTACTTCTGATGTTAAATTATTGGGAAGCCAGGCAAATAATATAGGTCCATTTGTACAACTCCTTGACGTCGTGGAAAATAAGCATTAATATTAGATCCAAGCTGAACAAGGACGGGTCATAGAGTGGAGTGAGCATTTTGATGCAAATGGAAAGGGAAAGACTTCCTATGATAATGAAAGAAGCAATGAATCTGAGCTAAGAATGACTGTCTATGAGAATCTTGCACCCACATACACAGAACACGGCTGCTATCGCCTCTTAGGCTCTGTCCAAATCCATTAGAAGGTAATTGCAACTGTCTGTTCAAATACTGGAGAACAGCAAGTGCCTTTTTTCCCCCTTTCCTTCCTATTCCATTCACAGGTAATCTCTCCGCTACGCCTGCTTATGATAAGGGAAGAACATGTAAAGCTTGAATCCCTTTCAACCACTGGACTATTCACCACTAGAACGAAATAGAATCTATTGCATTCAAAGAAGATTTAATTTTTTAAGGCACTGTAATTCTCAGTGGGACTTAAGGTATATTAATGTTAAAACTCTGTTAGGAGAGGATTAGTTTTCTATCTGAGAAGTCAAATCAATGCAAGTCATTTTAAAATGGTCTTGGCTTTCACATTCTTAATCCTTGAACATGCTCCGTTGCAAAAATTTATTTCTACCTTAGAGGTAAGAGTGCATTGCTCACAGAGATTATGATTGTATCTTAATTGTCACCATCATGACAACTGTAGTTTTATTATTAACTTCCCAGTATAATTATCATCATTACCCTAAGTTATTTTTCAAGTAGCTAAAATACGTGATCTACTAAGCATATTAAACTAGTATGCAATCTAACATAAAGGCGTGTTCCTTAATACAAATTACAAATATTATCGCGGGATACTCAATGGCTTTGGAGGTAGAGTCTAAGCTCTATCGCTTTCTGTGTGACAGTTCATCACCTTTAAAATGGATATAAAATGCCAGCAGCACAGTATTGTTTCAAGTTAAATAAAGCATTTCCAACAAAGCTGGACATATAGTGATTTCCTATTAAATTATATATTTTCATATCTTTCCATCTTATAGTCCTTTGTAAAACTTGTCTTTCATTTATCTTTTTTTGTTGTTTTTTCCCTGCAGAGGACCATGTGTATTCATGTTCTCTATGACAACTGAAAACATTTTTTGAAGACTTTCTCAAATATCACCTTCCAAGTCAAAAGGATTTTGTCCTTACATGTGTTTCCATAGTTTATGGTAAATCATATAGTGGGGAAAAAAAATGCTTATTTTTCCCCCTTATCTTATAATCTCTGTTAGGATATCTTTTTAGTCATTTTATCCTCCCAAACAACTAAACATAGATTATTTATCAAGAGTAGCATATTGTATAACAATCAAAGTTGAAATAAATTGCAATTCACAGATTTTTTTCTATTGAGGACTGGGTTACTCAGCGTGTACACTGAATTCTGGAAGACAGTGTACCGTGCGGTATATCACTTCTGAGCTGATACTTCAGCTGTACCTTCACAGGCCATTCCAGCCACAGACCGCCAAGCTGGCAGCTTTTGGGTAGTGTAATATGTGAAACGACCAGCGGAACCCACAGGCCAAGGACTCAATGGGTGGGTTGTGTCAATTACCAAGTATGTACACCCCAATTATACTTTTGGGAATGGGTAAATAATCATTGAGTGGATCTCAAGATCTAATCTACCCACTGTAAATCAGACCTTGTCTAGGACTCCAGATATGACTCAGCTCTAATTTGTCCTCACTTTGACAAGGGCAATAAATATTAATGTCAGCTCAGATCCTATTTTTCATAATCCTCAAAATATTTGGGCACCTTTTGTCACCAGTGTACAGTTTCCTGAGGAAATGGTTTAAGATCTCTTGGAGAAGGACTGGAGGGATACTTACAATGTATACTTGCAATGATGTCATAATGTCTTTCCTCCTGGGACTCCGTTTCCTTTTGGCTAAATGGGTTCTGGGATTGAAATTTGGCTCAGAACTAGAAACTAGAAATGGATCACCACTTGTTACTGGGGTGACTGCACTTAGGCTTCTGGTTATATATCCTTAATTTCTTCTGATGACAAAGCTGAGTTGTACCCGTTTGGGATGACTATATATTTGGTCCTAGGGATTTTGTATTCTTTTAACCATATGCTTAACTCTTTGCAGTTCTTGGTCCCTTGGCTATCACTTCAACTGTCATTTATGATAATTGCATCCATCTGACTTCTCGAGGTAACAATACAGCCTCTGTGATTTTAGAGTTTTATCATTGTCAATGCTTTCAGTCAGCCTTGTTCTGTAATGGCCTCTTTTACCTATAGTCCTGCCATACTGAGTAGAACCATTACTAATTTTTTTACCAACACATACCTTATATCTTTTGTAAGTGAAGAATCCTCTATGCAATCCGGCGGGTCTTCTAGCTTTACATAGCTTATCCATTGCAAAATGGCCACTTCCCCGAGCTTTTTAATTTCTTCCTCTACCATTTATCAAAGCAATCCTGGTATTTCAACTTTGCTCAGAATGTGCTCTCACTTTTCCGTCTTCTATGAGCTCTTCAAGTAGCACATTCATACCATCTCTTAGGTACACCAGATTGTTAAACCCTGTATCTTCAGAAAATCATCTTCCCTTTTCTATGTTTGGGCTCCCATGATTAAGCAACCTCAGAATTCTGTCCTACAGGTACACTTCCTGCTCCTTCAAGTACATGCTGCCAAAGTTTAGCAGCTTCTTTGGAGTATAGTCCCTTTCAGATCCAGCATATCCACAGCTAGGTTATGCTATGACTTGGTCCTCGTTATGGCTTAGTGAGCAGGATGAGAGGTGGGAGCAAATACTGTAAGGGACACCTGTTTTCTTACATGGAAGAAATTTTTAATAAAAGTCTATTCTTGATCTTGTTCATTTCAACATTGGCTTAACTAATTTGGCAGAAAATTCATTCTAAAAATATATGTGAGTGACAAATGAAAAAGAAAAAGAAAAGCAAATGCACTAGAAAATAGAATTGGGTTGCTAAAACAGAAACATTTTCCAAGTTTAGCAAAATGAAAGTTAATATGCTTCTGCACAGCAAAGGAAACCTCAAATAGAGTGAAAAGACAACTCATAACATGGAAAAACTATTTGCAAACCATATATCTTATAACCGGTTACTCTCCAAAATACATAAAGAACTAATACTCAATAGTAAAAAACCAAACAAAAGTAATAATTCAATTTAAAATGGGCTAAGGGACATAGATCCAAAGAAGACATACAAATGGCCAACAGATATATTAAAAAAAACACTCAGTGACACTAATCATCTCAATAAGATATCACCTCTCACCCGTCAGGATGGTGATTATCAAAAGAACAAGAGATAATAAATGTTGGTGAGGATGTGGAGAAAGTGGACTCACACACTGCTGATGAGAACACAAAATTGTGCATTGTCTATGGAACATAGTATGGTGGGTCCTCAAAAATTTAAAAATAGTACTACCATATGATCTAACAATCCCACTTCTGCATATTAATCCAGAATAATTTAAATCAGAATCTCAAAGAGATTCCAATTTTCACTGTAGCACTATTCACAATAGTCAAGATATGGAAGCAACCTAAATGTCCCTTGACAGATCAATGATTTTTTAAAAATGTGGTATATACATACAGTGCAATGCTATTCAGCCTTAAAAAGAGAAGGGACTTCTGCAATATGCCACAACATGGATGAATCTTAAGGATATTACAATAAGTGAAATAAGCCAGTCACAGAAAGACTAATACTCCATGATTCCACCTATATGAGGAATCAAAAATAGTCAAGTTTATAGAAACAAAGAGTGGAATGGTGGTTGCTAGTGGCTGGGGACAATAAGAAATGACAAGCTACTAATCAATGGCCATCAAGTTTCAGTTGAACAAGATGAATAAGCTCTAGAGATATGCTGTGCAACACTGTACCTATAGTTAACAATAATATATTTTACTTTAAAATTTTTTAAGAAGGTAGATCTCAAGTTGAGTGTTCTTTTCAAAATAAAATAATACAAAAAAAGTTAAAAGGAACAAATATTAAATACAAAAATTGAATACATGTAAATGCATATGTGAAATGTGGAGATTCATGAATATGAAACACTAGAAGTCAAAATCATACTGCAATTCCTGTACAGGGATCTCTTTGGCATCCGTTATACAGGAAACCTTCATTTTTTCCTCCTCAGGAAATAGGATAGTAGGTGCCTGATGGTGAAAATGTTGATAAGTCCCCTTCCTTTTAAATTATGAACTTTACCTACTATGTGAGGATATTACTTAATATTCACAAAGCCCCAAATACTTACTATAAATTGCCACTCAATTGTAGCTTCCTGTTCTTGTATAAACTGGATCATCCTCATTCAAGATACTTACAAGAAAGGACTAAAGCTATAATACTTCACAGCTAATTTATAGAAATAGCTATTGTCTTAGTTTCCTTGGGCTGCTATAAGAAAACACCATAGACCAGATGACTTAACAGATATTTGTTTTTCACAGTTCTGGAGCCTGGAAAGGCCAAGATCAAGGTGTCAGCAGATTAATTTCCTTGTGAGGACCCTTATGAATTCATCTAAACCTAATTATCCCTCGAAGGTCTCACCTCTAAAAACTATCACACTGGGATTAAGTCTTCAATATATGAATTTTGTGGAAACACAGACATTCAGTTGATGATTGCTATTACTTAAAAAAAATTTAATGGCGAGAAGTGACATCAGCATCAGATTCACAAAAGAGAAAGAGAAAGGAATCAAAACCTGTCCCTATGAAAAATCATCAATTCACAAAGGAAGGCAGCAAAAGAGGAAGAAAGGAGCAAGGGAAATTCAAAACAGACAGAAAACAATAATATAGCATTAGTAAGTCCATATCTATCAATGGTTACTCTAGATGTAAATGAATTGAATTCTCCAATCAAAAGGCGTAACATGGCTGGATAGATAAAAAAACAAGACTCAACTACATGCTGCCTAAAAGAGACTCACATCAGCTTTAGGGACACACAAAGGCTCAAAGTTAAGTCATGAAAAAATATATCCTATGTAAGTGGAAACCAAAAGAGAGCAGGGGTAACAAGTTTAGTAATAAGTTTAATATCAGGCAAAATAATCTTTAAGCCAAACTGTAACAAGAGACAAAGAAGTTCATTTATAAGGATAAAGGGTCAATTCATCAAGAAGATATAACAGTCATAAATATATGTCCATACAACATCAAAGCACTCAATTATATTAAGCAAATACCAGCAGATGTGAAGGGAGAAATAGACAATAATACAATAATAGTATGGGACTTTAGTAGTGCACTTTAAAAAATTGATAGACCATCTAGACAGAAAATCAATAAGGAAGTGTTGGACATGAACTATACTTTAGACCAAATAGACCTAACACACATAAGAAGAACATCCCATCCAACAGCAGCAGAACACATTCTTCTCAAGTGCACCTGGAACGTTCTCCAGGACAGGTCATGTGATAGGTCACAAAACAAGTATTAGCAAATTTAAGAAGATTGAAATTATACCAAGTATCTTTTGTGACCTATATGGTATGAAACCAAACATTAATAACAGAAAGAAAGTTAGAAAATTCCAAACATGTGGCAATTAAACCAAGCACTCCTGAACAAGCTGAACAACTAATGATGAGCACTCTTGTCAAAGAAAAAATCCAAAGAGAATTTTAAAAATATCTTTAAACAAGCAAAAATGGAAGCACAACATACCAAAGTCCATGGGATGCAACAAAAGCAGTTCTAAGGGGGAAATTTACAGTGATAAATGCCCACATTAAGAAAAAAGAAAGATTTAAAAAACCTAACTTTATAATTCAATGAACTAGAAAAAGTACAAACTAATCTGAAAGGTAGCAAAAGGAAGGAAAAAGTAAAGATAAAGACAGAAATAAATGTAGTACAGGAAAATACAATTTAAAAGATCAATGAAACTCAGAGCTGCTTTTTTGAAAAGATAAGCAAAACTGACAAATCTTTAACTGAATTAAGAACAAAAAGAGAAAATTCAAATAAATAAAATTAGATATGAAAGAGGAGACATTGCAATACTACGAAAATACAAACATAATAGATTGCTAGGAACAATTATAGGCGAATAAATTGGATAACCTAGAAGAAATGGTTAACTTGCTGAAAACACACAACCAACTCAGACTGAATCATGAAGAAACAAAAAAGATGAACAGACCAATAATGAGGAAGGAGATTGAGTCACTAATCTAAAATCTCCCAACAAAGAAAAGCCAAGGATCAGATGGTTTCCCTGGTGAATTCAGCCCAACCCTTAAAGAATTAATACCAATCCTTCTCAAACTCTTTAAAAGAAATGAGTAGAAGGGAACACTCCCAAACTCATTTTATGAGGTCAGCAATACCCTAATACCAAAGCCAGATAAGGACACTATGAGAAAAGAAACTATAGGCCAATATCCCTGATGAATATAGATGCAAAAATGCTCAACAAAATGTGAGCAAACCAAATTAACAGCACACTCAAAGGATCATACATTATGGTAAACTGGGATATCCCTGGGATGCAAGGATGGTTCAACATAAATAAATTGATAAATGTGATACATGTAAAGATTAAAATGAAATATAAAAATCATATGATCTTCTCAATAGATGCAGAAAAAGCATTTGAGAAAATTCAACATCCTTTCATGATAAAAACTCTCACCAAATTGGGCATAGAGGGAACATGCCTCAACATAATAATGACCACATATGACAAGCCCACTGGTACATCATACTCAGTGTTGAAAAGTTAAATGCTTTTCCTTTAAGACCAGGTATAAGACAAGAGTGCCTACTCTTATTATTTGTATTCAACATAGTACTGGAAATCCTAGCTAGAGCAATCAGGCAAGAAAAAGAATTAAAGGCATCCAAATCAGAAAGGAAGAAGTAAAACTGTCTTCATTTGCAGATGATATGACCTTATATAGAGAAAAGCCTAAAGATTAACCAAAAAACTATTAGAACTAATAAATGAATTCAGTAATTTGCAGGATACAAAAACAACATACAGATATCAGTTGTATTTCAATACACAAATATCTGAAAAAGAAACGAAGGAAAAAAAAACCTCATTCAAGATAGCATAAAAAAATACAATGCTTAGGGATAAATTTAACCAAGGAGGTGAAAGTTCTCTACAAAGAAAACTTTAAGACTTGGAGGAAAGAATTGAAGAAGATACAAATAAATGGAAAGATATTCCATATTCATGGATTGGAAAAATGAATATTGTTAAAATGGCCAAATTACAAAATCTACCCAAAGATTTAATGTTCCCTAGCAAAATTCCTATGGCATTTTTCACAGAAATAGACAATACAATTCTAAAATTTGCATGGAACAATAAAAGACCCTAGATGGTCAAAAAATCCTAAAAAAGGAAAAACAAAGCTGTAGGCATCACACTTCCTAAGCTTAAACTATACTACAAAGTTATAGTGATTAAAAAAGTTTGGTACTGGCATAAAAATAAACACATAGACTCATGGAACAGAATAGAGACCCCAGACTTAAACCAACATATATAAAGTCAACAAATATTTGACAAGGGAGCCAAGAATTCTCAATGGGGAAAGACAGTCTCTTTAATAAATGGTGTTGGGAAACTAGACAATCAAATACAGAAAAATGAAATTAGACCCCATCTTACAACACTTAACAAAAAATTGAAAGGGATTAAAGACTTAAACATAAAACCCTTCGAAGAAAGCATAGGGAAAAAGCTCTTTGACTTTGGTCTTAGTAACAATTTTGGGGATATGACACCAAAAGTATAAGCAAGAAAAGCAAAAATAAATAAGTGGGATTACATTGAACAAGCTTCTGAACAGTAAAAGAAACAGTTAATAAATGAAAAAGGAACCTACATAATGGAAGAAGATATTTTCAAATCATATATCTGATAAAGGGTTAATATCTAAAATATATAAGGAACTCATACAACTCAATGGCAAAGAAACAAACAATGATTACAAATGGGCAGAGAAAATTAATAGACATTTTTCCAAAGAAGACACACAAATGGCCAACATTTACACGAAGAGATGCTCAACATCACTAATCATCAGGGAAATGCAAATCAAAACTGCAGTGAGATATCACCTCATACCAGTTAGAATGTCTATCATCAAAAAGACAAGAAACAATGAGTGTTGGCAAGAATGTGGAGAAGAGTGAACCCTCGTGTACTGTTGGTAGGAATGTAAATCGGTTCAGTCACTATGGATTAGTGTATGAAGTTTCCTCACACAATTAAAACTAGAGCTACCGTATGATTCAGCAATTCTACTTCTGGGCATATATCCAGAGGAAATAAAATCCCTATCTTGAAGAGATATCTACACTCCCATGTTCATTGCAGCGTTATTCACAATAGCCAAGATATGGAAACAACCTAAGTGTTCATCTACAGATGAATGGATGAAGATGTGGTATATATACACAATGGAATATTACTCAGCCACGAGAAGGAGGAAATCCTGTCATTTGAGACAACATGGATGAACCTTGAGAGCATTATGCTGAGTGAAATAAGTCTTACAGAGAAGGACAAATACCATGGAATTATATGTGGAATCTAAAAAAACACTGAACTCATAGAATCAGAAAGTAAAATGGGGGTTGCCAGAGACTGGGGGATTGGAGGAGATGTTGGTCATAGGGTACAAACTTCTAGTTATGAGATGAATAAATTCTGGGAATCTAACATGCAGTATGGTGATTATAGTCTACATTACTGTATTATATACTCGGAAGTTTCTGAGAGACATTCAATGTTATCACCACAAAAAAAAAGATAATTATGTGAGACGATGGAAATATTAACCAATGCCACTCTGGTAATGATTTCAAAATATCAAATTAACATGATGCACACTTTAAACTTACACAATGTTATATGGCAATTGTATCTCAATAAATCTGGAAAAAATATTAATGCTACATTGATATACTAATGATGCAAATAATAGCTGATGACTAGAGAAATTTCATTATAGAATCATCCTTTAAAATAGGATATATTGAGATCCTATATTTATAATATAAAATTTGCACATTGCCATACTGAGGCACTAGAATATTTGGAGTGCACCCTACACATAATGCTTTATTGCCTTCACTATATTTTTTTGTTGAGATCCTATTCTTCCACTCCAATTTGCCACAGTCCTACATTTACCTTGAATTCTAGGAAGAATGAAAAGTAACACATAGAATGTGCATGTGTATAGAAGCATAGGGAATTTTGCACCAAACTGGCCATGTGTACATCTAGTTATCTTGTCAAGTGAATATTTATGTCAGATTCTCAAAAACAAAACAAAACAAAAGTTCCACAATGTCAGGACCAAAAGATACCCAGAGCTGTGGTTTAAACAGGAGGATAAAAATAGTAATAGGTCCAGATGCTTGCTGAAAGATTTGTTATTTTCTTCTGCTGAAACATAATCTGCCCATAAATAATTGTACAGGCAAGCTGTAAACCTTTATTCTTCAGTCTTTTTGAGCAGGGCTTTGCAGAATTGATTTATATGTACATTGCACCTATCACTCTGCCAAGCAGTTTACTGGGAATCTCCATTATTAACTGGTTACTTTAGTACCAAACTGAATAAGATAAATATTTTATATATGCATTATAAAAAACGCCTATTTAAGAACTAAAGCCTCTAATATTGTTTACAATTTTACTGTTATGATTTTATAACTGCTATATTGGAAGATGAATCTGTTTTGGTATAGAGTTTATTTTCCTTGTGTTATTCAATCAAACTCTTGCACACTGTATCTGCTACATTACACTTTAGAACTCCAAAGGTAGTTTTACTAGTCTATTGTGCACATCTCCTGTCCCTGATCTTTTGACATTCCTATGCAGTGTATTTATTCATATGTTTTTCCTTTGTTGCAAAAAGTTACTTTTATGCTTATAGTTCCAGATCATGTTTCTCAAGTGGCCTTGGACAAGCATGGGTGAATCACTATATTAGCACTATCATAAAGGTAAGTGTTTTCTACACTCCGGGTGGAAGATTCCATCAAAACGATTACCTACCTGTGTTCTGAAATAGAGAAAGAAACACGACGATGAAATCTGAGCAGTAGTCACCATGTTAATCCATGTCAGTTTTCCTATGGGAAAAATAGTGGTGAGGTGTTTATGTTATTTCTCCTTCTGTCAGTCTAGGTTTGGTTGGTTTTGTCGGTTTTCAAAGCTACCTCAGAGCGAAGGAGAGAAGGATTGAAATCGAAAAGTTACAATGCCACAAAGCTCACTATTCTTACCCATATTTAACCATTTTATTGAATAAATGCTCCCAGGATCATTGAAAGTTTTGGTTAACTCTTCAAGTTCTGAAAAAGTTGATTATGACAATTTTTGCCAGTGTTCTCATTGCTTTAATTGAGCAGAAGAGTTTTGGAGGTCCTTACTCCACCATTTCCACTAACATCCCTCTATAATATTTTAACTATATATATTTTTTAGTTTCATTTTCATTGGGAACACCGGTTTTGTATTTATTTTATTTTTGTAGTCTTTCACATCTATTAGTTACCCCATAATTATTGTATAGGTCTCTCCTCTTCCAATTTAAGTCTTATAATTTTTCTGTTCTTTCCATAATACACCTGTTATTTACAGTCACATATGCTTTATTGCTCCTAATTTGCCATTCAGCTCTTTACATTTTAATTTTTATATAAATGTTTATATTTTCATCTTTGCTTCTTTTACTCTGTCTTTTTTTCTCAGAATCTCATTTTGAGGCTGCGTGTTCTTCTTTGAGAAAAATTTTTAAGCCCTGAATTTCTTTGAAATTATGGAGATAACTCCTTTGAACTCTGCCCCTATTTCACTGAAAATCATCTTGGGAAATATATTTTTCATCTGCCATTTGCAAGTCTTTGCTCCTGCTTTTATTCTCCAGCATCAGTGCAAAAGTTTCCTAAAACTTCTTTTGTCATTATTACTCATTTTTTGAATGGGGTCGGTTTTCCTGAAAACTATTACGATGAAGAGTGAGAGGATAAATCACATTTGTTGTACTCAACAAACTCTCACCAAATATGATTTCCTTTCCCCTAGCAGCAGATCTTTACTCAGTTTTTGTCATTCAAGTGTTCAGTGTGGCCTCAAGCACTTGATGTTACCATCTGGCCATTGTTGCCTCCTTTCTCTTGTCTTCATGATGAGAAAGTCTGGAAATCTGAGTCAGAGACTATTAAACATGGTATTAGCTCCTCCTCAGAGTCACGTATTCATGTAGAATTAGGTCTCTGCATTGAGCTCATGCCCCTTGATCTAATTGTTTTAATCAATAACCTGTGGATAAATATTTCTGTTTGGTGACATTTAATTATATAATTGGCTTTATCACTTATTATCTGAGGAGGTATGTGTCCTATCTCAGTATCTTCTTCATTTTGATCCATCTTTTACAGTATATGGCACATAGAAATAACATTTTATGATTTTGGATGATTACTTGTTTCTTGTTTATTAAAAGATGCAAACTGTTTCACCCTCCCTCTCTCCCTTCCTTCCTTCATTTGTTGCCATAAGTAAGTTTCAAAGAACAGGCTTAGAGAAATAATATCAACACTAACTTATCTTTAACAAGCAGTCTCTCTTCATAACAACAACAAAAATTTTTAAAGAAAAGGAAAAAAATAACTTTGTGTATACCAACTATCTTTTACCAAACTCATTTGCTCAACCTTCCGTTAAAATCTAACTATTGAGACTTCCATTAACTATCACCGTCATTACTTCTCATTCTCTCACTCCTCAACACACCCCATACTCTACAACATCCCATGGAAATAGATCCACTTAAATTTGACTATGTTTTCTACATAATTATAGCCTGTACATATTTATTATTTCACTTGACATTTTAGCATCATTAAAAATGTTTGATTTTGCCTTCCTCTTGAAATGTTTTCTTTATTAGAATTCAAGAAATTAAATCTTCTAGTTTTCTATTTCAATATGCCTTCTTCTCAGTTGTTTTACCTTGTCATATTTCGTTTACTTTTTGTCATCTTAATAATTCAGATCTAGGTCCTCTTTTTTTCTTATTGTAAGTACTTTTCTTAGCCAATTTAAACTACATCCATTTTTTAAACATACCATTTATATAATGACTTGTATCATATTTATATCCCCATTTCCAGCTGCTTCTCTGAGTTGTGCATCTCTAATATCCTGACTACTCTCTTCTCCACAGCTACCTCAGGTTGACATGTCCTGAAAAACTCAATATCTTCCCCCCAAAGAAAAACTTATTGGTCCTCCAGGTACATTCTATCTGAGTGAGTAGTACCTCTGTGAACACAGTTTTACAAGTGAGAAACCAAGGATGAGAGAAAAGCTTCATACATGACATTTTCACTTATCTCACTAGACATCTACCCATCAATGTCATTGATCAGTAATTCCGATGTATTTTTGAATTGTTAAAAATTACAATCAATATTCAGAAAAGTGCATATCGCAAGTGTATCCCTGGGTTAATTTTCCCAAATTGACCAAATTGCTGTTGAATCTTATCAAAGTTTTTCTATATCTATTTAAATAGCCACCAATTGTCTTTCTTTTTCTGTCCATATAATGAAAAACAATTGGTTTTTGAGTGTTGAATGAACCTTGCATTCCCAGAGCAAACCATACTTGATCATAATATATGATTCCTTTTATAAATTTCTAGACTTGATTTACTAACACTTTGTTAAAGATATTTACATTTATGTTCATGAGGGATAACTATCTACAGCTTTCTTTGTTTATAATGTTTTGTCTAATTTTGATATCGAGATGATGCTAACTTATAAAATGATTTGAGGAAATGTTCTTTCCTCTTCAATTTTCTGGAATTTTTTTTGTGTAGAATTATTGTTTTTTCTCAAATGTTTGGTAGAATTCAATAATGAAACAATCTGGGCAGTGAGTTTCTTTTTGGGAAAGTTTTTAATTATGAATTTAATTTTTAAACTATATATAGGAATATTCAGGTTATCCTTTTTTCTTTAGTTAGCTTTGGTTGTGTCTTTCTAGGAATCTGTAATTTAAATTATCAAATTATTGGCAAAAAGCCATTCATAGTATTACTTTTTCTTTTTATTTATTTATTTTTGGTGAGGAAGATTGTCCCTGAGCTAACATCTGTGCCAATCTTCCTCTATTTTGTTGGTGGGTCACTGCCACAGCATAGCTTGATGAGTGGTGTAGGTCCACGCCTGGTATCTGAACCCATGAACCCCGGGCCACCGAAGCAGAGTGTGCCAAATTTAACCCCAATGCCACCGAGCAGGCCCCACTTTGTCTTTTTAAAAATCTGTAGGATCAATAGTTGTAGACCATCTTTTCTTCCTGATACTGGAAACTTTCTTTCTTTCTTTTTTATTTTTTTGAAGATGACCAGCCCTGAGCTAACATGCATTGCCAATCCTCCTCTTTTTGCTGAGGAAGACTGGCCCTGGGCTAACATCCGTGCCCATCTTCCTCTACTTTATATGGGACGCTGCCACAGCATGGCTCACAAGCAGTGCGTCGGCAGGCACCCGGGATCCGAACTGGCGCCCGGGATCCGAACCGGCGAACCCCGGGCTGCCAAGTGCGAACTAAACTGCTGCGCCACTGGGCCGGCCCCTGAAAACTTTCTTTCTTTTTATTTTATAGCTTGTCTTTTTAAAATTAACAAATTATAATCTATTCCAATATTTTAAACATAGTTTTCCATAATCATCTTATATTTTCATCATTTGGTTGCTGATTTTTTTGTTATTGTTCTGATATACAATTAATTTTAAATTATGTCTGTGAATGGAATGAGGTAGAAATGTGAGTTATTCCTTCACGTTCTTCAATAAAATAGCTAATTGCTATAACATAATGTATTTTTTTCATAATTCATCTTTTTCTCATTGATTTGAATTGCTACCTCCATCACAAACTAAAGTTGCACATATCCATGTTTCTGTTTCAGGATGTATGAAGCTAATTTATTGACCTAATGATCCATTTTTATTTCATTACCATATGAATTTAGTCATTATATTTGAATATATTTATCTTGTGGATCATTCCTCTCTTCTTTCTTCTTCTTCCAAATTGTCTTTGCATTTCTTTGCCTTTGCTTTTTGCTTCCTAAATTAATTTTAGAATCAGATTGTCAATTTCCCTCAGAGAAAAATCCTGCTATGATTCTAACTAGGTATGAATTGAAATAAAGATATTGAGAATTATTGGCATATCTTTAATGACTTTTATTTAAATTAATTGGCTATTTTTAAGGAACAGTTATTTTTTCTATATTAGGAACATTTGTTCTCATGTGATATTACAGCTGTATTATTTGGTCCTAATGCACTTAGTAGGAATAAATCAGTGCATTATTTAATAATAACACTTATACTGGTTATAATTTTCATAATTTCACCTAAGAGTTGGAATTTGGATTTGGTCCTAGGAAGTCTGATTCCAGATTCCACGCTTTTAACAATACTAGTAGCCGTTGTATACAAAATTGGGAGGGCAAATGGAATCAGCTGTTAAGTTACCAAGTATTATTTATAAGAAGTGAATTTTATCCTCTACGTCTGGGTTACCCAGTACAGTAGCCAGAAACTATATTTGTCTAGTGAGCAATTGAAGTGTGGCTACTGTAATGGAGGAACAGAATTATTAATTTTAGTTTACTTAAATTTAAACTTAAACCTGGAGAAATATAATTTTTTTATTAAACAAAAATTCAGTTTCACTAGAAATCCATTTCCCTTTAACTGTTGAATCATGTAAGAAATTACTGTTGCATTATTGTAGACCTGCATTGTGTCTGTCATTACATATAAAGATAAAACTCGTCAATGTGAATGAATTGATTCAGTTCAGGTGATGTTTTTCTATGCAATGATATATTATTGTAATGCGTTTACTTGAATATTTTATGAACACAGCAGAAGTTACAGTGATACCTATGTAAATTATAATTGGCAATTAAATTGAAATACTTACTATTTTAGTTAAAATAGCTCTATCTTCTAGTTTAACAAAATAGACCAATTGCAGGATGAAGGATAAAGTGGTACAGCAGAGACTACTATTAAAACTGTAAAATAAAGACAAAAAGAAAATGCAAGAAGATAGGTACAAATTTTGGAATGGATGGCAATTGAAATCTCCTGCAATAGAGCAATACAAGAGCTTTATGATTATCGTGTAACAATGTTTAAATGTATAATGAATTTGATAAAAGATGGCTTTCAACAGACAAAAAGCAATGACAAACTTAGTTATCTAAAATCATAATTAAATATCCAACAAAAACTTTTAAAACAATTGTTAATAGGATCTGAACCTGTAACTTTGGCCAGCTACAAAATGATTTGAATTCTTGCGTAAAAATGAAAACATTTTTAGTGTGTCAGTCAGGGTTCAACAAGAGAAAGAGAATAGGATATGCATGTACATGTGTGTGTGTGTGCTTGTGTGTGTGCATGTATATATTCTGTATACATAGAGAGAGAGGAATTTCGTTTTGTGATTGTGGGAGCTTTCTAAGAAACTCCAAATCCAAAGGGCCCGGCCAATCAAGAAGGGAAGGTCATCAGCCAACTGGAAGTTACAGGCAGAGATGAAAGCTATTGTCCAAGGTGGAATTTCTTTTTCTCTTCCTCTCTATCTTTCTTGGGGAAACCTCAGCCGTGTTTTAAGGGATTCTAACTGATTTATTCAAGACCAGCAAGATTAACTAGGATAATTTTCCTCAATATTACTGACCTTAATTACATCTGCAAAACACCTCCACAGCAACAACTAGATTAATGTTTGATTGAATAACTGGAGAGTTAGCCCAGCCAACCTGACAGATAAAAAAGACCCTCACAGACATAGAGATGGCAAAAAATATTATTTCAGTTATGGAAATTTTGTTAGAAAATTATAAGGATCTTTTTAAAAAGTAAAGTATCTTCAATAAGCCACCAAACTATTTCTCATAGAATATGAGAGTTTGCTAACAGTTTCAAAATCTAGCAAATTCGTAAATGAAAACGTGCTAGTTTTTTTCTTCAGGTTTAAAAAAGTTATGTGATATGACAGAAATTGCCTAATTAATACTTTGGATGCATCTTGTCTTAAAGAACTTCCCAGTTAAAAAAAGTCATAAATTTATAACCTAAATAATTGAATTGGTATCAGAGATATGTTTGAATTTTTTTTATATCTGTCAAAAATAATTCCAGCCTCATGTGAAAAAAAATTCTATCACAATGGCCAGTGTTCCAGCTATGTCAGGTATAAAATCTAGATGTATTGGAATTCATAAACAAGAGACTAATGCTTCTCTATTACCAAGTTCTACTGTGTGATATATATTGAAAACTGAAAATGTTCATATTTACTTTTGGAATCAGACTATGAAAAATGGCATCGATATTGTTGTTTAAATTGTTCAACATATACATGCAAATGCAAGAAATAATCCTCCATTAATCAAACTGTAGAAATAAATAAAAGACAATTTTATAATATTTTGTGGAGTTTTGGAAGAGTTTGTAAAGATTTAGTGTACTATTAACTCTAATTTAAGATTTTCTTGAAATCCAAAGAGTGCTTGTAAAATACTTAATAATCAAAGAAAGTAAATTAATTGTAATGCAGTTTATATTTCTCACTATTATCACACTGCTTATAATCAAGCTTAATTTGAATCTCCAAGGAAAGGAAAAGTTTGTTTGTGACCAAACTAGAAAAGTATATATTTATGTTGACATTAAAACTTTTTATAATACAAATCAACAATGAAGTTCCTACACATTATTCAGAAGATCCAGCTGTAGAAATTTTTATTGTAATTCATGGAATTATGTAAATTGGCTGCAAGTCTAAAAGAAAATAATAAAGAATGCTTCCTTAATATTAATAAAATAGATCTGTTTTTCAATTCATGCAATATCCTTTTAAATTCGATATGAATAATACTGAGTTAAAACAAGAGTTAGTGAACTTACTTAACTTGGAAAAATATAGTTTTGAAACTGGTATGCTTTTGCTTCAAAGTTCAATCAATTCTTCTAAAAACAATAACCTACTTTTATGAAAGTGGATGAAAATATCAACGAAGAATGATTTTACATACTTAATTCAGTTATTGGAAAATATATGTCTGTTTGAAACAATTTCTGTATGTAAATCTGTTTTCTCAAATGTAGATTTTACAAAATCTAAACATGGAACAATATTTCTGTTGAATGCTTATTGATCAAATTAAGATGGACTGTAAGTTTAAAATACACACTAATTTCAAATATTGACTATGAATATAATGTAAAATAATTCATTAATAGCTTGTATATTGATTACATGTTGAAATGATAATATTTGGATACATTTAGTTAAAATATATGGTTAAAATTAACTGAAACTTTTTAACATTATTTCTAATGTGGCTACTAGAACTTTTAAAATTATATACGTTCCTTATATTTGTACTGGAGAGCACTGCTCTAGGTAATTATGGCCCACGTAGACATTTCTTATCTCTGCCTTGGGAAGATAAAGAATTATTGTGAGTGGAACGCTGAGAGAGCTTCATGAATGTTCCTCTGTACTTTTGTTGAATTTTGTCTTTAAAGATGTAATTTCATTTTAAATTTAAATCTTAGGCCCCTGCAATTATCAAGGCATTGTACTACAAATATGAGAAAAAGAAACACACACAAAAATACAAAAAGACACATTCCTACATCGAGGAACTTTGTAATCCTATAAAAAGAGGTAAAGAATGAAACACACACTCATTTAAAGAGACAAAAAATCATGTTTCCTGACTTAATGAAATACTCTGAAAATTAGTCACTTAAAAGAAAACATGACACCTCACAGTTATGTCTTTCTTTTTAAAGTTCCGGTTTTTGAGAGGTTGGTCTATTGTCTTAAGAACATTTGGGGAGCATGGTTACAAAACAAACAGCCTAATTAAGCCCTCACTCTATGTATGCTTAACTAATGTGGTGCCATTTCATAAAAGCAGATACCTTTTGAGGAACCAAAACACAATTAAGGACAGACCTTCTAATTCAAAGGCGTAAAACAGTGGAGACAATATTGTACTTATAAAAGCAAAATTGTATTGTAAATACACATGGGGCCTTAAAATGAGGATTTAACACAGTGGGATCAAGTAGGAGCACAGTATGAATTGGCACTTTCTCATTTGCTTCTAAAAATATCTGGTAGTGTGTCAAAATATCATTAGACATGAAGTTTTGCAGGTTGCATTCTTGCAAATGATTCCAAAGGTTAGATACAACTCCTCCTTTGTTAGTAAATTTTGCTTTCAATAAATTGTTTTAAATTCTTCATTTAGTAATAAAACATTCTCTTTACACTCTGTAGATAACTTCCCTACTCCCTAGATGTGACCACTATTTCAGATCATTTGATAACCTTTCCCTTAGTTTTATTTTTACTTAAGTGATTTATGAATATTTTTCTAGAATATACAGTTTAATTTTGTCTTGTTTTGAACATTTTATGAATTAAATCATACTGTATCCATTCTTTTTTACTTTTGACTCCTTTGCTCAAACTTATGTTTGTGAGATTCAGCCAATGTTATTGCATGGAATTGTTATTTCATTAACGCTCATTAATTATAGTATTCCAGTGTACAATTATATCACAATATATTAATTTTGCCATTGTTGAACATTTAGGTGCATTGATGCATTTCATTGGCATTCCTTTGGCATTTGTTTAAGCATGGTGTCTTATGGTATTATTCTAATTTATTTTTGTTTTCTCTGCATTTCCAACTATCATTAATACTGTTAATTTCACAGACCCATAATTTCTCTGTAAATTAATAAATAATTTTTCCATGTCGTAGTTATAAAAATAAGATGTTTTGTTCAAAATAGAATATATCCTGTAGTTCAAAGCCAAGAACTCATAATTTCTCACTAGGAAAAATCTTAAAATAATGGTGAAAATCTAGATTCACAAATTAATAGCAAAACCTAGGAGAAATTGAAATTATTTTAAAAATAGATGAAGAAAATCCTACCAATGTTCAATTTTTGGAATATCCTAGCTCTGATTCATGAAACTAAGACAATCTAAGACAAGAAGAAAATTCATGTTCCCTTACTTTTCCTCTTATATAGAGAGCAAGTGATCATATCTATGAGAAAATAAAGAGTCTGATACTTATTCCTATGTAAATTTGATCTATGGAAAGGCCAAGAAGATGGGCTTATGATCTCCCCAGCTCCAATCAAAGCCACGGTATCTCCCTGGAAGGGACGAGCTGCCAGCGTTCCCCATTACCCCTCAGTCAGGGCTGCAGAATCTATATTTTAGGTGATTATAACTGAGAGGCTGAAACACCCCTTCTAAGCGTCACTTATTCATGAGGTGAAGCTCTACCTCAGGCTCAGCAAGCCAAGAATACTAGGGCCTTGATTGCCCTCATCCCAGTTCACTCATAGGGCAGAGATCCCACCCTGGAAGAAGTAATCCAAGAAGAGCAGAGGCTACTACCCCCACCAATGTCCTGCTAATTAAGAGGTATCAGACTGAAAGAAGCAGACCACTGTCGCCATACCCGACTCCAGAGAAATGACTCAGGGATTTGGTCCAGGTGGAGAGAAAAAACAAAACAAGAGAAGCAAACAGAGACCCAATGCTGTCCACAAAGGAACTGACTTTACCTAGAACAGAGTTGGAGAGAGTTGAAGTTGAGAAGGGTATTCACAAAAACAGTGGAGATGGTGGTGGTAAGTGATCAAGAGGATGCTGTTTGCTCAACTAGATCATGGAGCGTAGATATATCACATTCATTATTATATATATGTATATACGTGATATGTATATGTGTATACACACTCACACAGTGGAATATTATTCATATGTCAAAAGAAGGAAATCTTGCCTTTTGTGACAACATGGATGGACTTCGAGGGCATTAAGCTAAGTGAAATAAGTCAGAGAGAGAAAGGCAAATACTCTATGTTCTCACTTATATGTGGAATCTGAAAAAGCCAAACTCATAGAAATAGAGAGTAGAAAGGTGATTGCCAGAGGCTGGGAGGTGGGAGAAATGGGGAGATGTTGGTTAAAAAGTGCAAACTTTCAGCTATAGAATAAAAAGTTCTGCAGATCTAATGTACAACATAGTGACTATAACTAAAAGTATTGTATTATATACTCATGAGTTAAGAGAATAGATCTTAAATGTTATCACCACAAAAAATGGTAATTATGTAAGGTAAATAATATGTTAACTAAAAAAACACCGCAATCAGCTAAAAAACAATAGAAACAAATAGCTGACTATGATGACAACAGAGGTAAAGTGCTTAATAAAGAGATCAGGAAGAGAGACAGTTAAAGTGAGACCTGATAAAACCACTGGAATCCCAGAGTGATTTGTGGAGGCCAGGGGTGTGACCTCTGAAGGCAAACATCAAAGGCTTCAAAACGCAGGTGAAATAGAGCTCACTTGAAAATATCCAGCCAAGTCACTATACAAATAACCAAGCAAACAACAACAATAAAAAACACTGGGGTGTGTGTTTTGGTATCTAGAATTGCTGTAATATATTATTTTAAAGGCCCAGTTTTCAACAACAACAAAAAAAAATATGAGACATGCAAACGAACAGCAAAGTGGGATCCCTATTCAAGAAAGAAAACAAAAACAAAAACAAGAGCAGAAGCTGCCTGCGAGAAGAAACTAATGCTGTGTTTAATAGACAAATCCTTGAAATCAGCTGTTATAAATATGTCCACAGAACTCTGGAAACCATGCTTAAAGAAGAAAGGTATGATGACAGTGTCTACAACATAGAGAATATCTATAAAGAGACAGACATTATTGTTAAAATGGAAAATTAGAAGTTGGAAAATACACTAAATGAAATGAAAAATCAAGTAGAGGAGACAAAAGAGTAAATTTAAACTGGCAAGAGAAAGAATCAGCAAACTTGATGATCGATCAATAGAGATTATGCAATCCAAAGAAGAGAGAGAAAAGAATGAAGAAAAATGAACAGTGCCCCAGATAAATGTGTGACACCATTAAATACACTGACATATGTGTAGTGGAAATATTGAAAGGAGAGGAGACAGAGGTGCAGAAAAAATATTTGCAGAAATAACGGCCAATAACTTCCCAAATCTGACTAAAAAGTATTAATCTACACATCAAAGATGTTCAACAACCCTCAGCTAGAATAAATGCAAAGAGATTCATACCTAGGCACACTACAGTAAAAATGTTGAAAGTCAAAGCCAAAGTGAAAACCTGGAAAGCAACAAGAAAACAACTCTTCTTGTACAAGAAAATCCCAATAAGATTAACAGCTGACTTCAGAAGCAATGGAAGTGAATGATATATTAGAAGTACTGAAAATTTTATACTGAGTAAAGTACTGAGATTTTATGAATCATATCTAACAAAGTTATGTTTCAAAAATAAAGATGAAGTAAAAACACCTCACATAAAAAAAAAAAACTGATAGAATTTGTGGCTAGCAGACCCAGGTGTTAAAAAATACTAAAATAAATTCTTTAGAGTGAAAGCATGTGACCTCAGATAGCAATCTGAAAGAACATGAAAGAAAGAGATCACCAGGAACTGTAATTATGTAATCATGAAAGACAGTATAAATGCATATTTTTTCTTATTTCTTCTCTGAAGTGATTTAAAAAGTAATTGCATAAAATGATATATTTCTAATTGTACTGTTGAGCCTATAATGTAACATATTGGACAATAATATCACAAAGGATATGGGTGGGGGCAAAGAGGTATTGGAGTAAGAAAATGACACCAGATGATAACTTGAATTGACAGAAACAAATAAAGAGAACCAGAAATAGTAAACAAAGTTATGTATTTTCTCTATTTTCTCTTTCAGCTTTTTTAAAAGACATAGTATTATATAAAGTAATTTTATAAAAATGTATTTTTGCATTTTATAGTATAAGTTAGGTATAATACATATTACACCGATAGCACAAAGAGGGGCAGGAGGGAAAAGAGCTGTATAAGATTAACATTTCTCTCTCTCATTGGAATTAAATTAGTGTAAGTCTGAAGTAGATTGTAAATTAAAAATGTATGTCATGAGCCATAGAGCAACCACAAAGAAAATAGCTTAAAAATATAGTGAAAAAAACTCAACAAAATTAACTGCTCCACTAGAAAATATTCACTTAATGGAAAAGAGAAAAGTAAAGGAGGAACAGAGATGGGAAAAATGTGAGACATGGGGATAGCAAAACTAAAACGGCAGACATAAATCCAACATCAATAGGAGCACTAAATATGAATGGTTTAAACAATACAGTTAAATTGTAGAGTTTGTCAGAGAGGATTAAAAACAAGACCTAACTCTGTGCTGTCTATTAGAGACACTTTAAATGCTGTGCTACAAACTGGTTGAAAATAAAGGAATGGGGAAAGATCCAGCACACAAACATCAGACTTAAGAAAGCTCAATAGGTTATTCTAATAACAGTCAAAACAGACTTTAAAATCTTAAAACATTATTATTAGAGATATAGAGAGTCATTTTCAAATGACAAAATGATCAATCTATAAGAAAGACATAACTTTATAAATATGTATTTTTCTGACAACAGAGACTCAAAATGCACAAAACAAAAAATGATGACACTGAAGAGAGAAACATATAATTCAATCACAACAGTTGGAAACTTTAATACACTTTTTAAAATAATGGACAGCAGAGCCAGTCAGATGACAACAAGGAAACAGAAGACTTAAAAAACACCATAAAACAACCAGACCTAACAAACATCCACAGAGCCCTCCACCTGACATCAGCAGAATGCACATTCTCCTCAAGTACAAAGGGAATATTCTCCAGAATAGACTATATGCTAGGCCATACAGCAATCTTCAATTAACTTGAAACTATTGAAATCATGCAAGTGTGTTCTCTGAACATTAAGTGAAATTAGAAATCAATAATAGAAAGAAATTTGGGAATTCATAAAGTATGTAGAAATTAAACCACACACTGTTCTAAATAATGGGTTAAAAAAAAGAAATCATAAAGGAAATTTAAAAATATGTCAAAATGAATGAAAATGAACATTTAACATACCCAAACTTATTGGATGTAACTATGGCAGGGCTTTAGAGTTATAAATGCATATATTAAGAAAGAAGAAATATCCCAAATAAATAACCTAACTTTTCAAGTTAAGAAATTGGGGGAGGGGCCGCCCGGTGGCGTACCGGTTTAGTCCGCGCTTGGCAGCCCGGGGTTCGCTAGTTTGGATCCCAGGCGCCCGCCAACGCACTGCTCATCAGCCATGCCGTGGCGGCGTCCCATATAAAGTGGAGGAAGATGGGCACGGATGTTAGCCCAGGGCCAGTCTTCCTCAGCAAAAAGAGGAGGATTAGCAACGGATGTTAGCTCAGGGCTGGTCTTCCTCACAACAACAACAACAAAAAAGAAATTGGGGGAAAAAAGAGGAAAGTAAATCTAAAGCAAGCAGAAGGAAGGTAATAATAAACATTAAAGTAGAAATTAAAGAAGATGACATTAGGAAAAAAATACAGTGAATCAAGGAAACCAAAAGTTGATTATTTGTCATATCAACAAAATTGACAACACTTTAGCTGCATGATCAAGAAAAGAGAGAGAGAATATTCAAATTACTAAAATCAGGAGTAAAAGAGCAGACATTGTTATTGATCTTACAGAAATAAAAAGTATTATATGAGAATATTTTCAACAACTGTATGCCAACAAATTAGATAGCTTGGATGAAATGAACAAGTTCCTAGAAAGAAACAAACTACCCAAATTGACTCAAGAAGAAATAGAAATCTAAATAGACCTATACTAAGTATAGAGATTGAATTAATAGTGAAAATATTTCCCACAAGCAATATGTACATTTATTGAATCATTATGTTATATACCTGAAACTAATGTAATGTTACATGTCAATTATATCTCAAAAAAAGAAAAGTCCAGGTCCAGGTGGCTTCAATGGTAAATTCTACCAAACATTTAAAGAAGAATTAATAGTTCTTCACGCACTCTTCCAAAAAAAAAAAAAATTAGAAAAGGAAATAACATTTCCCCACTCATTCTGTGTGGCCAGTATTACCCTGATACCAAAACCAGAAAAATATATCAAAGAAAAATAAAGACATTAATATAGACACAAAACTCCTCAACAAAATTCTAGCGAACCAAATCCAACGACATATAAAAAGCAATATACACCATGATCAAGTGGCATTTATCAGAAGAACGAAAGCTTGACAAGATCCAAATATCAATTAATGTAATATACCACACAAACAGAATAAAGGATAAAAATCACATGATCACGTTAACAAACCGTGGCTCTTGTTTTTGTGCTTTAAGATAGCTGCTAGAGATTCAGTCATCACACCAAGTTTCAGAGAGCGGGAGGTGAAAGTCAGCACGTGTCCCTTCTTTTAAGAATGCTTCTTGAAATCCACAATCTGCTCTTCTCCTTACCCAGTTTGCCAGACTAATTGCAGGACCTGAAAATATTGGAATGAGTTTGAAGAATTGGGTCTTCTATCTAGGCATCAAATTTAGGAAGCACTTAGCAGTCTAAGCCACAGGTAATAATTGAAGTTCCTTTAGAAATGAACTTGATTATTTGCAAAGTGTAAAGGCTGACAAAAGGAAAGAGACTATAGGGAAAAAAAAACTGATATTGAAGATAGCAGATTTGCAAGAAAGAAAATCTCAGAGACATAATTAGGAAGCTGCCATCAGGCTAATTAGACTACTGAGGTTGAACACCAATAATCAAAGTTCTAATATTAAAATAGAATTAGAAATTAACTCAGAGAATTTTAAATTAAGGCCAGGTGAACTTCAATCACTTGATTCTGCATAATGGCTTCCTTGGTCCCTTCTGTCTCAGAAAGTTGATTTACATATTAAGCAAATATGATTATAAATGTGTAGGCATTTATAGCCCTACTAAAAAGAAGTTCTCAGAATTGAAAGAAAGGAAGAAAGAATGTGATGTATGTATAAAATGTATATCTATATCTATAAAATTAAGAACATTTAACGTTTGGAATATGGTGAACTGGGGTCATATGATAGTCTATTTGGAATATCAAAAAACAAAGTAAGAATCCAAAAGTTGATAATTGTAAGAAAATTTACCCATCTTCTCTAGACTTAACATTCACCAAGCTAAATAGTATCTGTTTAGGTTACACTATCCAGGGACTCTAGATGCAATGGATATCGAGGAATGGAGCCTAAATATTTACATAGTACAAACAATCAAATAGGTTTGGATGTATTAACTAACTGAACTTTCACCTATCACGTTAGGACAAATGTTATCCCCATCACGTGACTGAGGCAATGGGAGAAGAAGTTAAGTAAATTCCCTAACATCATACAGCTCCAGCTTGTAAAATGGTGCAGCTAAAAGACCCAGCCTTGTTTGTCTGGCCCCAGAGTCTTCTGTCTCAAATATTTTACTGCATAACCTACCTTGGTAGTCTGAACGTGGAAGAAAATTAGGGCTTTTTCTGTTACAGAAGCCAAAGGGAAGAATTATTTAGGGAAAAGAGTGGTTAAGAGTTTAAAATATTACAGAAAGATCAAAGATTGAAAGATTTCTATGAAAGTGGCAACAAGGGAGTCAGTGACATAATGAAGCTGACTAATTTCAAACCACATTTAAATAGCAATTAATTATGTGAAGAAGATATTTTGATTTCAATGAATCCTCCTGAAAAGGAGAGAAGAGAGGTAGAGACAAAGAGAGAGACTGAGAAAGAGAAAGACAGACAAGGACAGACAGAAAAAGCTCAAAGGAATGAGTGGGGTGTTGATATAAGATTAAGTGAAATATTTTTTATCGTAGCTGAAATGCCATCATTTTTAAATGCTGATGGTATAAAGCTTGCAACGTATGGAAGAAGGTTGAAATTATCAGAAAGAAATTTGGAGTGGACAATAAAATTACAATCCTACTTTCAGTTAAATCATTGTTATGCTTATTTGTGACTATTTAAATAGTTCACTGCTGAGTCAAGTGGGATAATACCCATGCATTTATTTATTGAATAATATTGAATACATCATATATATTCAATAAATACATATTTGTCTATATCCCCCAATATCCAAATACATATGTTATACTGTATAGTATTTTATTTTATTTTTTAATATGGATATTTCTCTCTTGGTAACCTTTATCATGTAGTCTGGAGATCAGTTAGTTTAGGACTCCCCTCACCTTTCTTCTGTGTCGGGTCTAGTTTTGCACAGAACTGATGACTGTAGACTTTCTTATTTTTCCCCTCACTTTGCTAAATCAAATCTCTTATTAGCTACAAGAAATAGTCCAGTGGAGGCACATTTTTGATTCATGTGTCAAAAGCCATCCTTATTTTACCTTGAAATTTGATAACGTTTTGGGCTTGGAATAGGAATTGTAGAGTTAAAATCACTTTCCCTTAGATTTGAAAAGGCATAATTCATAATCATCCACCTTCAAGAACTGCTATTTAGAGGGCTGACATGATTGTAATTCTGTTCCATTGTATGTGATTACTTTTAACTCTTGGGAATTTTAGAATCTTTTTTCTGTATTGATGAATCTCACAATGCTTTTTTTTTTAATTTATTTTTTTCCGGAGGTAGACAATCAACCTTTTTAAGGAAATTTTGCACTCTAGAATCTTTTTTTTCTATTATTCATTATTTGTTTCCTACTATCTGCTTTTTTCTCTCCTATTGAAATTATCATTAACAAGATGTTAGAACATAGGATTTATTTTCAAATTATTTAATGTATTTTTACCTAATTGTTGATTTTGTTTTGTGTGTTGCTTTCAGGAAGATTTCTTTCATTTTATTTTGCAGCACTACAATTATTATTATACTTCATTTGGTTGAGATACTTTTACTTTCCAAAAGCTAAAATGTTCATGTTCCCTTTTTATTTTAATGGATGATATAGCTTCTCTGATGTCTTTGAAGATGTTGATTTGATTTTGTTAAGTATTCATATAAGTCAAGTATTCATTTGCACAGTTTAGTAAGAAAAATAGTTCTGAATGGTCTGTCATATAACAACAGAAATTTCTAGACTGGCTCATTCTATTGTTAGTTTAACTAGAGCTACATTTCCCAGAATTCTCTCCTCTGTATTATTCCAACTTAAGCTTGGTCAAAATAACTAGTTTGAGATTTGCAAGGCAGACAAGAAGTAGGAGACTGTACTCTCTGAATGCTGACATTATTATATCTGTTAACAGAGATGCAGAAATGCCCAACAGATTCAAGCTTGTCCTTGATCTCCACCATTGCGTGTCTAGAGTTTCTTGACAAGGCTGCTGAAATACAGTGTTCTCTGGCTAATCACAAGACATTTAGCTGTGGATCCTTAGAGGCAACAACTTTTTCTAGACTGCTTTTTCAGGTCCCTCTTTCTGGTTCTAATTTTGTAATTGAATTTGCTGATCTTCTCAGATTGATAGGTTGTTGATACCTTTAATCTTCCAATTCCACCTCTGAGATCTTAACATCTACTGCTCCTCCCACAGCTGTGTAGGTCTAATTTCTATATTAAATAATCTGTTTCATAACTCATAATAGAGTCTGCTACTGTGACAAAATACTTATACACTGGATATCCCTGTTTTATAACAGACCTCACAAAGCAAGCACGTAATATTTCAACATTGAGTGTGACGTAGGTGTTTTGTAGATGTCATTTAGATCAAGAATGTTTCTCTCTATTTCTAGTGTGGTGAGTTTCTTTTAATAAATGATGGTTTAATTTAATCAAACACATTTTATTCTTTTTTGAGATAATTATATGCTTTTCATATCTTATTCTACTTTTAATGGATAAGCACTTGATTGGTTGTTGAATAATAAATCAAACTTGCATCCTTAGAATAAATCCTGTTTATTATATTTACTAAAACAATTCAATTTGCTACTGCTTTGTTCGTGAGTTTTTGTATCTATGTTCATGGGGCATATTTTCCTTTAATTTTCCTCTATGTGTAATGTCCTCAGGTTAGTATCAGAGTTATACTGGCCTCAAAACTTAACTAAGATTGGCATCATGTCTTTTAATGTTCACAGTTTTTCTTTGTGGGGAATGTTTAAACTAAAAATTCAACAGCTATGAGATTATCCATACTTTTTATTTCTTCTTCTGTCAGTTTTGGTAGGATACTATTTTGTCTGAGTTTTCACATATATTGATATAAATTTATTTATAACATTCTTCTTATCTTTTTTAGTTTGAGAAGGACTTGAGATGGTGTCCTCTTTATATTCTTGGTATTGAAATTTATATTTTCACGTTTTTAAATCAATCTGACTGAAGATTTATCAATTTTTTACTCTTTTCTTTTTTTTTTTTTTTTTGGTGAGGAAGACCAGCCCTGAGCTAACATCCGTTGCTAATCCTCCTCTTTTTGCTGAGGAAGACTGGCCCTGGGCTAACATCCGTGCCCATCTTCCTCCACTTTACATGGGATGCTGCCACGGCATGGCTGACAGGCAGTGCGTCGGCGGGCGCCCGGGATCCGAACCAGCGAACCCCGGGCTGCCAAGCGCGGACTAAACCGCTGCGCCACCGGGCCGGCCCCAATTTTTTACTCTTTTCAAAACAACTTCTGACTATTGATTTTTTCTATTTTATGTTTAGTTTCTATTTTAATTTGGGTTATATATTTTTATTTACTTCTGCTTTCTTTGGTTTTAATTTGCTATTCTTATTCTATCTTATTGAAATGAGAGCTTAGAATGTTTATATTTTTTATTTCTAATATATACAATTAAAGTTATAAATTTTTCTCAAGGTAGTAATTTAGCTGTATCCCACACATTTTTTAATTAGGACTTTTTTTTAGAGTAGTTTTAGGTTCACAGAAAAGTTGAAGGGCAGATCCAGATATTTCCCATATACCTCCTGCCCTCACATATGCATATTCTCCCCCAATATAAACATCCCCCATCAAAGTGGTGCATTTGTTACAATTGATGAAGCTACATTGACACATTATAATCATGCAAAGTCCGCAGTTGACATTAGAGATCACTCTTTGTGTTTATATTCTATGAGTTTGGACAATTGTATAATGACAAGTATCCATCATTGTAATAACATACAGAGTATTTCATTATTTTAAAAGTCCTCTGTGTTCTGTCTATTCATCCCTTTCCCTGGTAATTATTGATATTTTTATTGTCTCCATTGTTTTGCCTTTTCCCAAATGTCACATAGTTGGAATTACACAGTATGCAGCCTTTTCAGATTGGCTTCTTTTACTTAATAACATTCATCTAAGTTTCCTCTGTGACTTTTCATGGCTTAATAGCTCATTTCTTTTTAATGCTGAATAATATTCCGTTGTCTGGATATACACAGCTTATTTATCCATTTGCCTATTGAAGGAGATCATGGTTGCTTCTAAGTTTTAGCAATTATGAATAAAGCTGCTATAAATATCTGTGTGCAAGTTTTTGTATGGGCATAAGTTTTAAACTCCTTTGGGTAAATACAAAGGAGTGCAATTGCTGGATCATATATTAAGAATATGTTTAGTTTTTTAAGAAACTGCCAAACTGTCTCCCAAAGTGGCTGTACCATTTTGCATTCCCACCAACAATGAATGAGAGTTCCTGTTGCTCCACATCCTCACCAGCATTTGGTGGTGTCAGTGTTACAGATTTTGGCTATTCTAACAAGTGTGTTGTTTTAATATGCGTTTCCCTGATGACACATGACATGGGGTGCCTTTTCATATGCTTATTTGCCATCTGTATGTCTTCTTTGGTGAGGTGTCTGTTAATGTCTTTGGCCCATTTTTTAATCAGGTTGTTTGTTTTCTTATTGTTGAGTTTTAAGAGTTCTTTGTATATTGTGGATAACATTCCTTTCTCAGGTATGTCTTTTGCAAATATTTTCTCCCAGTCTGTGACAGTGTCTTTCACAGAGCAGAATTTTTTAATTTTAATGAAGTCCAACTTATCCATTATTTCTTTCATGATCATGCCTTAGGTGTTGTATCAAAAAAGTCATTGCCATATTCAAGGTCATCTAGATTTTCTCCTATGTTATCTTCTAGGAGTTTTATAGTCTCGAGTTTTACATTTAGGTCTGTGATCCATTTTGAGTTAATTTTTGCGAAGGATGTAAGGTCAGTGCCATGATTTATTTTTTTGCATGTGGTTACCCAGTCATCTCAGTACCCCACACATTTTGATGTGTTCTATTTTCATATTCATTAAGTTCCAAACATTTTCTAATTCCGTTTGTGTATTTTTAAAAATTTAACTCATGGGCTACTTAAAGTATATTTTAATATCCAACTATTAGGAAATCTCAAAGTATCTTTCTGCTATTGATTTACATTTTTTTTCTTACATTTGGTATTACTTCAATTAAATCTTGGGTATTGAGATAATCCAAATTGAACTGCAATCCCTGGAAGTACTTGTCTACTACTAGTTAAAACATACTTCAAAAATGCAGCTATATACGGTTCAGGAAAATTTTATAAAATATATTTGGGGAAAATTTTTAAACTGAGGGATAACTAGAGATTTTCTCACCAACTGCATCAAAAAATGCACAAATGGCAGAGATTTTTGATCCAGTAAATTATATCAAGTCAAAGAAGAAATGCCATCAAGATCTCTGTTTAGGTGTGACTAACTTTTAAAGACATGGATGTCAAGGACAGGGTTATCACCTCTATAGTAGATATACTTTAGTGTGAAAATATCTGCTCAGAGAAGATACTGGAATGCTCCTATACAAAATTTTAAAGATTATCCATGAACATGTTCTTGCAAAGCAGTCTCCACGATTTAAGGGTGGGATCTTTCTTAGACTTTATACATGTTTTTCTATTGTCACAATTTTGCTGTGAAAACTAGTCCTTGCGACAAAACTCATCACTGAAATATAGTTTTGGTTGTTGGCTGGGATTTGGAGAGGATGTGTACAAGAGTCCTAGAAATGGTAAAACTGCTGTATTCCCCTATTTTTTTCCTTTTAGTGTGACCAACTATGAAAGTTAAAGTTGAGGGAGAATAAAGGAACGACTTACTGTAGGGTCACTGGAAACACACCGAAGCTCCTACAGAACCTTGAAAGAGAAGGAGCATAGAACTGCTCAGGAAAGACTTACACCATAAGCTTAAATAGTTCCTATCCTCAACTAATACTTGAAAGTTAAGGAGAGAAAAATTAAGCAAGTAAATAAAAATGAGCCATTAAAATTAAAGAAAAGCATAACTAAAGCTGCCTATTTACCTAACTGGATGTAGGATATATAATACAGACAATATTATCTCTGATCTCAATGAAATTATAGACACTATGAGACAAGTGGCAGTTACAAAGAAATTGCAAAGTACAGTGAAAATTTAATCCTCCATGTGTATTGTAATTTAGGAAATACAGCACAGAAATATAGAGGCACACGTTATGGTTACAAAATCCAGATGGATAAGCCTTACATTTTATTGATTTGATATGGGTAAAATGATTTATAGTCTATTTAAGTAAATCTTGGGCAGTTTTTTCTCTTTTGAAACTGAATGCCATAAAGAAAAAGTTGAAGTGTACCAACATGACCTTTTTCAAATCAGAATTGATAATCCAAATGGATATTATTTATGAGTTCAGTTAGACACATTGAACTAACAAATAACAACTATATTTCAGAATAGATTTGTTGTTCACAAGTGTAAAATGTGCAATTACATTAGTTTTAGCCCAGATTAATAAGGAAAACATTTTTGTTAGAAAAAACTGAAAATTACAATATTCAATATAAGTTGAAAGTGTTCATTGCTATGATTTTAGCCTAAATATTTGTGTTTAGATTTAGGTTCATTACAACAAATAGTTTTAAGTACCTTCAAAAGATCTCCCAATAATAATTATATAAATATTGAAGATGCATAATTCATTGAATAAAGCTTTTTAGTAGTTTAACAGAGAAATGAAAAGAGATGTTGATTTAAAGTTACTTTGAATTTTCTATATTTTTCTTACATTTTATTGACTAACACTGATGTTGTAAGTTGTCTATTGTTGAGATGTAAATTGCTTGGAACTAGTTAAATTGAATCAATCGTTCCAGATAATTTAGGTAACCAATTGACTTTTATATACTTATATAGAGTATGGAACTACATTTAATTGCAATTATAACAGACTGATGTCAGAATACTGCTAGTTTTAATTTTTTATAGTTTTCCTTAAATTTAAAAAATTGTGCGTAAAAATTCTCTCCAAGTGTAACATAAAAATACAATACTAAAGCATAGTGTATGAATTTTAAAAGAGTTAAAAATGTTCTCTTTGTTTCCTTTCATATTAAAGCAAGTGTCAAAATCACATGGTGCAAGTGTTTAGAAAGGCCTAGGATATGGTATGAGTTAAGCAGAAGATATAGAAGAGAGTAAACAAATGAGAGGTTTTCTCTCAGTCACGCACCAATTGCTGGTTACTGACACGCTCTTCTCCATGTGGTGATTCATGGAACTGTGCTACTTTATGCTTAGGACCTCATGCCCATCTCTATCTTCTTAACCCCAAAATTAAAACAGCCATCATTTGACCTGTAAAATGGATTTATTCAGGAATAGCAGAGAAATTGCAGTTGGGACAAGCAAGCTATAGCAAAGGCCATAGGCAAGTCCCACTAAAAGTGAGAGGAAGGTTTTTTATAGAGGAAAAAGGAGGATATTGGGAAGGGTTGTTTTGAATGAAAGTCCATTTGGAGGAAAGCAAGAGTTCAAGGTGATGGCAGGGTCTCATTGGCTTAGTTGCTGGAGTAGTTGATTTCCTTCAGGAGATGCAATGTACACCTTTCCTCTGGAGTCTGCAATTGATGAATCTTTCCTGCTGACATTCTTCTTTTTGGGGGTTGATAATTGACAATCCTTCCTGTAATTGACCTCCAGTGGTACTGGTGGGAGCTTCCCCTTCTGGCCTTCTGAACCCGTGTTAAATGACGTTTCCCTTTACTAATTTTCACAATCTACATGAATTCACCAGAAAAGAAAATGAGAGAAAGGAGGAGACACATTTATTTAATAAAGTCCTGTCCCAGATTGATAAGCCCTCCATACCTCCACAGTGCCTTCTGCATGCACACAGAGGAGAGACCAGAGAGAGGTCGAACTGTCCACACAACCCTAGTTAAGAGGGCCTGAAACTGCCTTAAATCAGACTGACCTCCCCAACCCACAGAAGAAGAAATATAAAATACCAAAGAAACAGAAAAGTGTCACCAATACTCTGAAAATACAGCAGTTAAAAATACTGCCATTGAATGTCCCAGATGTTGCATTTAGCAGATAAATACGTAGCAGGTATTAGGTATTTAGAGCTTTTCTCTGAACATTCAAATATATGCAAATCTAAATACTAGTATATTTCATACCTACAAGAAAAAGGCCACTACTTTTGTCACCTAAAAGGTGACATAACTTGGACATACCTCCACATCAACACATATATAAAGAGAGATTTGCTTTTTCTTTCTAATTCTTCCTAATTCTTGGATACTTAGATTGTTAAAGTTTTAAGAAAACAATACTCCAAAAAAAGTTCTTGTTCAACCTCTTATTCCTACGGTCTAGATCACCAAGTATCTTTCCAAAAGAACATAGAAGCTCCTTTAAGTAATTACATTACATATACATATATTTATGTTATATTTAAAATGTATGTACCATATGTATATTATATACATATTTGTATATAGTATGTCTGCGTATAATATATACTTCAATATCTACTGTTCTTTTAGATAAAATGTCTAACACACAATAAAAATTAAGAAACTTGCACACAAACGGGAAAATGGGTTGCATAGTTAAGAGAAAAATCAATGCATATAAATATTCATAGATAATTCAGATACTAAACATTTAGGTTGTACTTTCTCCTCGGTTTTTGGATACTATAAATAAAGTTGCTATGAACATTCCTATACTGGAGTAGTAACGTGGGAGTACCATTATGGACTGCATGATTGTGTCCTTTAAAATTCACATGTTGAAATCTGAATACCCATTGTGATGGTGTTGGGAGGTGAAGCCTTTGGGAGGTGGTTAGGTTTACATGAGATCATGAGAGGGGAACCCCAATTATGGGATTAGTGCCCTTTTAAGAAGAGTAAGAGACCAGAGCTCGCTCTCTCTCTTTACGATAGGAGGACACAACGAGAAGATGACTGTCTGCAAACCAGGAAGACAGATCTCACCAGAACCCGACCACACTGCCATCTTGATCTCAGACTTCCCAGCCTCCAGAACTGTAAGAGCCTCCAGTCAATGGTTTTTTTTAAGCCACCCAGTCTCCAGTATTTTTGTTAAAGCTGCCCAAACTAACTAAAATGTGTGCCTTTCAAGGCGGTAAAAATGTTCTATAACTTGATTCCAGATTTGGTTACTCAGATGTATACTTCTGTCAAAACTCACCAACCTATACACTATATATATTGAATTTTATGTTATGTATATTATGCCTCCAAATAGTTGATTTAAAATTTTTCAAAAGTCAAGGATAAAATATTTACAACTTTTAAAAAAAGTTAAAGACTTTCTTCCAAACGGCAAAAGGCCAATGATAAAATAGAAAATTAGACAAAGAAAGGAAATAGGAAAATGTTTAAACCTATGAAAATATGTTTAACCTCACTCATATGAGAGATCTTTTTTTACTCATCAGCTTAGCAAAGAACACATGATCCATAACACCATTGATAGTAGGCTATAAGGCTCACTCTTACATTTACAGTGCAAATAAAATTGTTCCAACCTCTAAATAGGGAATTGAACAATATTTATTGATATATAAAATGCATATGCTCTTTGTTTTCCAGTAACTGATAAAATTCATGAGCTGATAAAATTCATGTCCTCATGTGTTATACTGAAAAGTGGAGTAGCAGCTGAGAGAAAGAGAAATAAATGTTTCATATATATACATATATATGTATATATACATATACATATATATATACATATATACATATATATGTATGTGTATATGCATGTGTGTGTATATATACATACATATGTATACCCAATATATTTTGATGGGAATAGAATGTCATGGGGATAGAATGAGCTTGACTCATTCAATAATCAATAAGGAGTTCAGAGTGTTGGACCCATAAGCAAGACATAAAGGAGTAGGAGATAAAATTAGACATACTACCTGTGAATTAGGTCATGTTAGGACCAATAAGACATGATGAGGATTGCATTATTTATTTATTTATTTATTGGTGAGGAAGATTGTCCCTGAGCTAACATCTGTGCCAGTCTTCCTCTATTTTGTATGTGAGCTGCCACCACAGCACAGCTTGATGAGTGGTGTAGGTCTGCACCCGGGATGCGAACATGTGAACCCGGGCCACCAAATCAGAGCACACCAAGCTTAACCACTATGCCACCAGGCTGGCCCAGGATTGCATTTTTAACATGGCAAAAACGTTTTAGAGGACTTTAGTCAGATAGTGATTTTAAGTGGATCTCTCCACCTTGTGGAGGAAAAGATTAAAGGAAGCCAAGAGTGGAGAAAAGAAGATGGGTTAGAAAGTTATTGCTTTATTGTAGAAAAACAAACATTTCAGTTTAGGATGGGATGATACCAATAGAAGAGGGGAGACGTAGTTGGATTTAGAACATGTTATAAATGTACTACAGACCTGAGATGATGATAGATTGGATATGGTCTGTGAGAGTAAGAAAGGAGTTTAAATTTTATCAATAATTTTTCTAGAAAACTTGTGGCTCCACTTACTGAGTGAGTTGTGTAGGGAGAAATGAGAGTTCAGTTTTATGTATGGTAATTTTAAGATGCTTAATTTAGATCCAAGTGATAATGAACAATAGATGGGTTGGTATATGAGTGGCTAGTTCAGGAAAGAAATATTTAAAGTGGTAGAGCTAGATGGGATCATCCAGTGAAGCTGTGTACCTAAGAGGAGAAAAGTTTCATTGGCAGAAGCCTGAGACACACCAATATTTAGAAGGAAAGGAAGAAAAAAAAAAGAGGATCCAGCAAAAGATACTGAGAAGTAGTGGTCAAAAGCTGAGAAAAAACATGAGAATATGATATCCTGGTAGCTGAGGTAAGAAGTGTTTTATTTATTTGTCTCTTTGTTTTAACATAGGGAGTGATCAACTGTCTCTAAACACTACTGAGGAGTTGGGTAAGATCAGAACATTGGTATTTGTCAATGTGGAGGCTACTGTTGACTTGTTGTGAGCTGTTTCAGTCTAGCAATAGAGATAGCCTAAGTAGAACGAATTGAGAAGAAAATGGGAGATGAAAAATTGGAATTAGCAAATATAGACTAGTCTTTCAGTGAATTTTGCTTTCAATAATAGCAGAGAACTGGGAAAGAGGTCAAAGAATGATTTGATGTCAATAAATGCTTTTCTAAATTTGGATTCTGGTTAGAATGATCCAGCAGAGAGGAAAAATTGGTGGTACAAAAAGAGAGAGGACTATTCTCATAACTGAATCTTGAATGGGTAAAAGGGGATGGGATTCACTACACACGTGGAGGAGGTAGTCTTTTGTCTTGGTCAGCTTGGACTGCCATAACAAAATACCATAGGTTGGGTGGCTTAAAACACAGAAATTCATTTTCTCGCAGTTCTGGAAGTCTCAGATCAGGTGCCACATGATTGGTTTCAGGTGGGAGTTCTCTTCCTAGCTTGCAGACAGCCACCTTCTCATTGTGTCCTTCCATGGAAGAGAGGAAAGAGTGAGAGAGAGGAGGGCTGTCTGGTGTTTCTTCTCATAAGAGCCTTAATCCCATCACGAGGCCCCACCCTCGTGACTTCATTTAACCAAATTGCCTCCCAAAAACTCCATCTCCAAATATCATAACATTGGGGGTTAGGATTTCCACGTATGAATTTTGGTGGGACACAATTCAGTCCATAGCATCATTGATAGAAGCATAGGCAGATTGTTTGGGGATATACTCCCTTAGGTTGACAGATTTAGTAAAACGTTTTTTCTTATAAATGTGCCTATGTGTTTTTATTTTAAAACCATTGGTATTTTCTTCTCTTTGCCCAAGGTGAGGAACTTCTTTCCTATTCCCTGAAATGAGGTGACCAATGCAGACTAAGGAGCCAGGAGAGTATGTTGGAAGCTCAACAAAATACAGGTATGGAATTATCCTCTTATATATATATATGTGATAAAATCAAAGTAGTGTGATATGACACATTTGAGGGATATTAACTCTATTATTAAGAGCCAAAGATTTGAAATGTCCATTGATGAAAGATTGAATAAGTAGCAGTATATCTATATAAAGGAACTACAGAGAGGCTGTTATCTGTGATGTCCAAGATTTACACTTTGGAAAATGCACAGTATAGGGTATTATATATATATAATATTATATATATATAAATAGTTATAGTTAAACTTTCATTTATATAGGATATTGCTGAAATAATGGGAAAAATCCATTAACAAGAGATCACATCCAGTGTGGGGAGCTGAAATGATTGAGGACACAGGAGAGAGGAAACATTCTCCATCTCTATTCGTTTCCTACTTTTATAAGTGCATATCATTTGCATGCATTTTAGGGAAACAAAACAAGACATGGACATAAATTCTCTATAAACTCCTTGCCAATTTTTCTTATATTTTTGTTCAGATATTCCTTTCTTGGATTTGGTTGGATTGTCTGAATGGAAGAGTATGTGTGTGTGTGTGTGTGTGTGTGTGTGTGTGTATGTGTATGTGTGTGTGTATTAGGGTGTGAAGGTGAGGTTTGAGTCAACACTAAGAATTGAAAGTGATAATGATTATTGAATCTACTTTACATTTTCTGTAATTCAAGAAAATAATGTCTAGCAGTTTCTGTCCTTAATGCCCTATTTCTTAGAGAGTAGCGACAATTTCAGATCATTACTCTGATTCAAGGAAGAGTCTTAGAGTTTTTCTTGCAAAAGAGAAAATTTGCTCGTATTGGTTATTCATTTTACTTGTTTGACCCACTTCTCCCCAGTAGCTGTTTTCACTCCTTCATAGTTGAGAAATGGGTTGATGCAAAACACAGAAATTCTGGCCTGGAATATATTAATCTTCAGTTGAGGAGAAAGTTCAGTTTTGGCTTTTTGTGAGCTTCCCTGTGACCCTGTCCCAAGACTATGTGTTTGTACACATATTAGGATTTGTGTGTGTGTGTTGTCTTTCTTATCGTACTTCCCAAGACCTTCTTTACCTTGGTTCATGACAGAATCTCTATTAACTAAACCAATGATCGATGTTGAAGTCAGATAGAACATGCTTAAAAAATATTCATTCGATGAATGAATAAATTGATAAATAAATGAATTAAAAAATTAATAGAACAGCTACCACACTGCCCAGAATTCCTGTGACTCTCCCATTTAAAAAATAAACGACTCCAATTAGGTTTAGGATAAAATAAAAACTATAGGTTCATGTCTGAGTGCAAACAACGTCTTTTGCATCTTTCTTACTAGCCTACTCCCCAGTACCTATCCTGTCATTTCCCTCCATCTGCTCTCTGCTCTCTCTTCTCCAGATGCCATGCTGGTCCTTTACATATGCTCTCTGATCTTTTACATACGCTTTCCCTCTGACACACACAGAAAGAGTTCTCTCCATTTGCCACTGGTGAACTTCTAGTCACGTGTTCATTACAAAATGAGATCTGGATTTCATTTTGTCCTCACAGGTAGGATTATTTGCCACACTCCGGTTACTCTTTTTGTAACTTGCTAACTCTCATCTCTCACATTGCATTTATTTGCTTACTATCCATCTTACTCATAATTATTTGAATTCTGAAAATTCATTAATATATACATTTTATATATACATATATACCTATTAGACATCCACACTATTTTATATTTTATAGGAGCACAAGGTACAAAAATGTGGAAGAGAGAAAGAAGCAAAGATTGAAGCTGCTTCCATGGTTCCTAACACAATAATCCTTGGTATATAGCATGCATTCAATTAATATTTTTAAAAATTAAAAATAAAGAAATAGAAGAGTAAAGGATTGGAATTAGTATGCTATCTCATAGCACTTTTCAGAGCATATATTGAATGTTAAGCATTACCTATTATACATTTCTTTGAAACAAGCCCAGACCTCAAGTCAAGGTTGATATATTTATAGTTTATACACTCATAGTATAAAACATTCATTTGAAGAGCAAACTTTTAATAAAATACCTTTCTTCCACTTTTCATATTATGCCATGCTTTATCCACTAGGTCCTACTTCCCATAACTTTTGGCATTGAATTAAAAGAAACAAAAGAGGAACAAAAATGGACTACTAATTAGAGAAAGTGGGCCTTCAACAACCACCTTGTCAGTGTCAAATTTTAATTTTCTCATTTGTAAGGAATTTCAGCTGCATCAGTAGTTGTGTTCTTTATGCACATCCCTCTTCTGCTTTGAAATGCTGTTCCAAGGAGCTCACAAAATGATAAGCCCCTTTGAAATCATTTGCCTAGAGCTGAATAAGTCCTAGTTCCAATTGTATTAACGAAGCAGTAAAGGAAACTGCTCATTTGGGAGCTGCACTAAAGTGTTCAATGGTTGCTTGTACATCAGCCTGCAAGATATACATGTCAATATCTTAGAATTCTATAGATACAACTCAACTTCATTAGTCTTAATAATATGCCAATGGTTAATAAATACGCATGATATTATTTATTAGTTTTTTAGTGAAGTTCAAATTTATATATTCAGTGATTCTCCAAAAGTCATCAAAACAGAGTTTGTTAATTATAATGTGTGGACTATTGTCTTCCCACATTCATATTTCACAACATTTTCTCTAGTATGTTTATGGAGTGTTTTTGAGTGAGTTATTAGGAAAATTTGTGTCTTCATTAGACTGAGCCTCAGGGGCATTAGAGACTATGTTTCACTTGAATTAACTGTTCAACTTAATGTTCTCCCTAGGACATCATCATGTTGGCTCTGAATTCTTCACTGTTATACAGTGAATTGACCACTTAAAGCTCTACAAAGGAGGTAGAACATAAGTAGACTTTTACTGCCCCACTCTATCTAACAAGTACAGGTCTTAGAATGTCTACATTGTACCACCCTAACAATTCATCAAATGCTTGACCCTTTCTGGTTAAACATCAAACGTTTTTTTCAGCTAGTTTTTTAAAAATATATATTTACACTACCCAAATACAAAGTGTCAATCAGATAATTTACATGTATCTGTTAATTTCTGCCTCTTCTTGGTTCATTGGTTTCCATTGTGAGAGTGTTAGAATATAGGGAGGAAGCAAAACAAATCTGAGTGACTTTAGACTAATAAAGTCAATACATTATAGGTCTGTGTATATATTACAGAAGCAATGAAACAGGAATCTAAAGATAATTGGTTAATTGTTAGATCCTTATAAATCAAGAAGAAATAAAATATAATAATATTTTACTTAAATAAAAATTTGTTTAAAAATGGATATTTAAAAGGCATTACTGTTAATTTTGATGTGGTGGAAATTCTTTTACTGACTCAACAAGGCTTAATTTTTACAAAACATATTATTATAGAGAAGCATATGCTAAATTTAGGAACTTTATAAAAATACAGGAAAGTATAACAAACACTCAAAATAACCATAATAAGACCAATCCATAATGATACAACCGCAGCTAACACCACTAACAAATTGGAGATGTTTTTGAAATTTTTGCAGATTTGACTCTCTCTAAATGGTGGTGAACATGGCCTTTGGAATCTATTCAGCCTATATACTTATTGGTCGTGTTATATTGGGCAAGTCATTTAACCACTAAATATTTTATTTCAAATTGTTAGTTCTGCATTTGTTTTAAAAAATATATGATCCTTTTTGCTTCATTCTGAATTCAATAGTTTTATTTAATTAATTAATTTATTCACCCTCATTTTTTTAATTGAGGTAACATTAGTTTATAATGTTATATAAATATCAGGTGTACATCATTATATGTTGATTTCTGTGTAGACTACAACAGGTTCACCACCCAAAGACTAATTACCATCTGTCACTGTATACATGTGCCCTGTCACCCCTTTCTCCTTCTTTCCTCCCCCGTTCCCCTCTGGTAACCACCAATCCACTCTCTGTGTCTCTGTGTTTGTCTGTGGTTGTTTTTATCTTCTATTTATGAGTGAAATCACACAGTATTTGACTTTCTCCATCTGACTTATTTCACTTAGCATAACACCCTCAAGTTCCATCCATATCGTTGCAAATGGCAAGATTTCCTTTTTTTGTTAAGGCTGAGAAGTATTCCATTGTGTGTATACATCACATCTTTATGCATGCATCAATTGATGGGCACTTAGGTTGTTTCCAAGTCTTGGCTATTGTGAATAATGCTGAAATAAACATAGGGGTGCACATATCTTTACACATTTGGGTTTTCATATTCTTTGGGTAAATACCTAGAAGTGGAATAGCTGGATCAAATGGTAGTTGTATTCTTAATTTTTTGAGGAATCTCCATATTGTTATCTGTAGTGACTGCACTAGTTTACATTCCCACCAGCAGTGTACAAGAGTTCCCTTCTCTCCACATCCTCTCCAACACTTGCGATTTTTATCTTGTTAATTATAGCCATTCTGATGGGAGTGAGGTGCTATGTCATCGTAGTTTTGATTTGCATTTCCCTAATAATTAGTGATGTTGAACATCTTTTCATAGGCCTGTTGGCCATCTGTATATCCTCTCTGAAAAAATGTCTTTCAGATCCTTTGCCCATTTTTTATTTGGGTTGCTTGGTTTTTTTTGTTGTTGAGTTATATGAGCTCTGTATATATTTTTGATATTAACTCCTTATCAGATATACAGTTTACAAATATCTCCTCCCACTTGTTAAGCTGTCTTTTCAATTTGTTGATGGTTTCCTTTGCTGTGCAGAAGCTTTTTAGTTTGATGTAGTCCCATTTGTTCATTTTTTCTATCGTTTTCCTTTCCTGGTCAGACACGGTACTTCAAAATATGTTGCTAAGGGGCCACCCGGTGGCGCAGCGGTTTAGTCCGCGCTTGGCAGCCCAGGGTTCGCGAGTTCGGATCCCGGGCGCCCGCCGACGCACTGCCTGTCAGCCATGCCGTGGCGGCGTCCCATATAAAGTAGAGGAAGATGGGCACGGATGTTAGCCCAGGGCCAGTCTTCCTCAGCAAAAAGGGGAGGATTGGCAACAGATGTTAGCTCAGGGCTGGTCATCCCCACAAAAAAAAAAAAAAAAAAAAATATGTTGCTAAGACCGATGTTGAAGAGCATACTGCTTATGTTTTCTTCTAGAAGCTTCATGGTTTCAGGTCTTATATTCAAGTCTTTAACCCATTTTCAGTTAATTTTTGTGTATGGTATAAGATAGTCTACTTTCATTCTTTTGCATGTGGCTGTCCAGTTTTCCCAACACCATTTGTTGAAGAGACTTTCCTTTCTCCATTGTATGTTCTTGGCTCCCTTGTCAAAAATTAGCTGTCCATAGATGTGTGGGTTTACTTCTGGGCTCTCAATTGTGTTCCATTGATCTGTGTGTTTTTGTGCCAGTACTATGGTATTCTGGTTACTATAGTTTTCTAGTACATTTTGAAATCAGGGAGTGTGATACCTCCAGCTTTGTTCTTTTTTCTCAGGATTTCTTTAGCTATTTGAGGTCTTTTGTTGTTCTCTGTAAATTTTAGGATTCTTTGTTCTACTTCTGTGATAAATGTCATTGGGACGTTGACAGGGATTGCATTGAATCTTTAGGAAGTATGGACATTTTAACTATGTTAATTCTTTCAATCCATGAGCACGGAATATCTTTCCATTGCTTTGTGTCTTCTTCAGTTTCTTTCAACGTTTTATAGTTTTCAGTGTACAGTTCTTTCACCGTTTTGGTTAAATTTATTCCTAGGCATTTTATTATTTTTGTTGCGATTGTAAATGGGATTGTATTCTTCATTTCTCTTTCTGCTCTTTCATTGTTAGTGTGTAGAAATGCAACTGACTTTTGTATGTTTATCTTATGTCCTGCATCTTTGCTGTATTCATTTATTTTTTCTAACAGTTTTTTGGTGATTCCTGTAGGGTTTTCTATATATAAATCATGGCATCTACAAATAGTGACAGTTTTACTTCTTCCTTTCCAGTTTGGATCCCTTTTCTTTTTCTTGCCTAATTGCTCTGGCTGGACTTCCAATACTATGTTAAATAAGAGTGGTGAAAGTGGGCATCCTTGTCTTAACCACTAAATATTTAAAACTGAGTTTCTAATATGTGCAAATCAATGAGGTAATATGCACAAAGCTTAGCTATTTTAGCTATAATGGTGATAGTATTGAAGAAGATGATGATGATGATGGTGAATTCCACCCCAATGTAGCAAATTTGGAAAAAATGTATCATAAACATAACATAAAAAATTTTTCCTATAGACATAAACCAACTGCATAGAATATCTAGATAATAACTACTTTATTCAGGTGAAGGCTTTGGAAATGAGCTAGAATAAATTAAAATATATTGACAAATGGAATTAAGCAAAGGACATTTTGCTTTAACCCATTTAGAAAATCTTTCTGAAATGTTAATTCTAAATTTTCTTTTTCAAGAGGGATAAATAATAAAATTACAATTCCTTCTTATTTTTAAATTCTGTAAAAAAAACCAGTTAGGATCACTCTTCTTGAAACCCAAGATATTTGGATAGAAAATTCATCTTGTACTCTGCTGCTACTGTTCTGTTCTTATAAATACAGTGGACTCCCTCTTCACTAGGAAAAGCATGCTGTTAAATGTTTTAATTATGTTTATTGCTTGGCCAGAAATAATCTAAGCTCTACATTTAATGTTAAAGGCAGAATAACAAGTTCTTAGTCAGTGTTGTATTGGTAATAGAAGGAGAAGTCAAGGAAGAAGGGGAAGAAAGAAGATGTTGAAGAAAATGGATTTGGAGAAAGGGGGAATCAGCAAAATAGAGCAAGTAGGAGAGGGAAGGAGAAGAAATACAACAATAATAGGAAGCTGGTAATGATTTAATGCATGAAAGATCTTTTCATCTTCAATTAGTTAATATTTCAATAGCAAAATTCTATTTCTTGCAAAAATCCTTTTGTACAAATAGATTTATACCAGTTGTGCTCATTACTTACAGCAACACCTTGGAGTGCAGTGGTTTTCACACTATTCCACAAAATTCTACTACTGCAGAGGTGTAGCAGGACTTCACATGGTTGTTAAACAACAAAGTTGGAGGAATCACACTCCTTAATTTGAAAATATACTACAAAGCTATAGTAACTAAAACAGCATGGTACTGGCACAAAAACAGACACACAGAAGAAGGGAATAGAATTGACAGCCCAGAAATAAACCCCCACATCTATGGACAGCTAATTTTTGACAAGGGAGCCAAGAACATACAATGGAGAAAGGAAAGCCTCTTCAACAAATGGTTTTGGGAAAATTGGACAGCCACACACAAAAAAGTGAAAGTAGACCATTATCTTACACCATACACAAAAAAATTAACTCAAATGGATTAAAGACTTGAATGTAAGACATGAAACCATGAAGCTTCTAGGAGAAATCATAAGCAGTAAGCTCTTCAACATTGGTCTTAGCAACACATTTTCAAGTACTGTGTCTGACCAGGCAAGGGAAACAACAGAAAAATAAATAAATGGGACTACATCAAATTAAAAACTCTGCACAGCAAAGGAAACCATCAGCAAAACAAAAAGACAACCTAACAATTGGGAGAAGATATTTGCAAACCATATATCTGATAAGGGGTTAATTTCCAAAATATATAAAGAACTCATACATGGCAACAACAAAAAAACCACAACCCAATTCAAAAATGGGCAAAAGACGTGAACAGATATTTCTCAAAGAAGATATACAGACATCCAACAGGCACATGAAAAGACGTTCAACATCATCAACTCTCAGGGAAATGCAAATCAAAACTACAATGAGATATCACCTCACTCCCGTCAGAATGGCTATAATTAACAAGACAGGAAACAACAAGTGTTGGAGAGGATGTGGAGAGAAGGGAACTCTCAAACACTGCTGGTGGGATTGCAAACTGGTGCAGCCACTATGGAAAACAGTATGGAGATTCCTCAAACAATTAAGAATAGAACTACCATATGATCCAGCTATTCCACTGCTGGTATTTATCCAAAGAACATGAAAACACCAATAGGTAAAGATACATGCACCCCTGTGTTCATTGCAGCATTGTTCACAATAGCCAAGACTTGGAAAACCTAAGGGCCCATCAAGGGACGAATGGATAGAGAAGATGTGGTATATATACACAATGGAATATTACTCAGCCATAAGAAATGATGAAATCCAGCCATTTGCAACAACATGGATGGACATTGAGGGTATTGTGCTAAGTGAAATAAGTCAGAGGGAGAAGGTCAAAAACTGCATGATCTCACTCATAAGTAGAAGATAAAAACAACAAAAAGCAAACACACAGAGATAGAGATTGGATTGATGGTTGCCAGAGGGGAAGGGGGGAAGGAGGAATGCGAAAGGGAGGTTCAGGCACATGTGTGTGGTGATGGATTGTAATTAGTATTTGGGTGGTGGACGTAATGTAATCTATGTAGAAATCGAAGTATAATGAAGTACACCTGAAATTTATACACTGTTATAAACCAATGTTACTGCAATAAAAAAGAAAAGAAAAACTGAATGACCATTCGGTTCTTTACCAAAACTTTGAAGTGCAGCATGGTTTGTTAATTCCTTTGCATTATTTAATTTAAAAACAAAATCAGTTGCTGGAGAGAAACAAAATTGAAAACCACTGAAATGGTGAAAGAAGATTAGAAAATTTTTTTAAATGTATAATCTTGTGATTTTTAAAAGCCGTAGCATCATTGAAGTCACTATATGGTTTGGCTCCTTTCAAGTAGTATTGATATAAGTTGAATAAGGTATAATCAAGATATAATACTAATATTTGTGGAGGTGGAATTAAATCTGAATCCATATGACATCAGGTAACCCTCTTTTTTAGGAAGGTATACTAAAAAAAACTATTGTGCATAGTTACTATTGCTATGCATCTATGCTTCAAAAAGCGTCTTGAATGCAAACGGGTAAGAGAATTTTTTCATAGCACATTACTGGTACTGCCTACCAAAACAGCAAATAAATAAATAAAAACAAAAGTTCCAGTTCTTAAACAAAAGATGCAAAGTCTTCAGACAGCTGGCCCCCTACTAACCTCAGGGGACTCACCTCTCATCAATGTTTCAGAGCGTCATCAATTCTGGCAATCGCACTAAATTGTTTGCCCTTCTGCAAGGCGATGCATTTTCCAAATTATGCCTAAGTATTTCTCTGTAACTAGAACTCTACCTTCCTTCTACATGCTACTTACTTAAGAAGCATCTTTCCAGACTCACCTTATTTTGGCAGATGCTCCAGGCTGAATTATACACTTTTCCTTTGTGTTTTATTAGTATTCTCATAACACTTGTATAATTAGTCATATTTTACTATAATTACCTGCTAGTCAGTTATTAGAGACTACTGGCCTTATCTGAATGTGTTTTTCTGAGAAGACACTTATGATGCAACCTTAAAGTTTTTGTATGACTCTTGATACTCTTAGCTTTAAAATTTTATTATTTCCTAGAGAGACTTAAGGTTACTTATACATAACCTTTTTCAGTTACATTTTTTTTTACCTGCTGGATTGGGCTCAGGAAGGGGGATAATTTAGGTATACCTGAGGAGGTTTGGGATCCTATATTCCTGTACCGTGTTTGAAGACTGCACTTCAAAGCAATTACAGCACTCTATGACTCCAAGGACCAGTGAGTACATTCTGAAATTGTTAATGTCACACTCTCTAAGTTCTAAACTGTTCCCATGCCATAGCTTTTACGACAGAAAGGAGTTTGCAAAGTGTGATGTTTTAGGTGTCAATGTAGCTAGGCTACAGTATCCAGTTATTTAATCAAACAGTCTAAGCGCTGCCGTGAAATTATATTGTAGATGTGGTGAACACCTACAATCGGTTGATTTTAAGTAGGGAACCCTTGATGAAGTGGCTGGGCCTCATCCAATCAGTTGAAAGGCCTTTAGAGCAAAAACTGAGGTTTCTCAAAGAAGAAATTCTGCATCAAGACTGCAGGCTCAAATTCTGTCTTTCCTTCATATCCTGAGATTTCAGCCTGCAGGCCTGCCTCACAGATCTTGAACTTGCCTTCCCCTACAATTACATGAAACAAGTCCATGAAGGAAAAAAAATATATATATGTATATGTATTTATTACTATATTTAAATTTATTTAATTATATTTATATATTATAAATATATATTTGTTTTTGTATTTATTTATTATAAATATATATTTATGTATTTATTTATATATTGATTATAAATATATATGTTTATATATTTATATATAAACATATATATTTATATTTATATATAAATATAAAGTATATTTATAAATATACATATATTATAATATATTTATAGATATCATAAATATAAATGTATTTATTATAAATATAAATTATTATAAATATGTTTATTTATTATATATATTTATATATTGTGTATAATAAATATATATTATGTTTATTATAGTATAAATATTTATTATATTTATGTGTATATATATATTTTTTCCACCTCTGGAGAATCCTGACTGATACACAGCATAAAAAGTTGCAAAGAATACAATAGAAAAAATAGTATACAGGAAACATAATAAATGTTAATGAAATGTTAATGTTGTCAGTTTAAGTACAAAGTGACGAAATGTAAAGTTAATGTTCTGATAATAGCATTAATATACTCTAAAAATGTAGACTGACTTTTTATACATAATGCTTTCGTTGATTCCATGTGATGCTTTCATATAAAAATGTGAATGTGAAGTCAGATAACAAATGACACCCTTGTTCACATTAAGTATGAAAAAGTCAGAGAACATAAGGCAAATATAACAGTTCCCAATTTTAAACCTTGCTGTATTTAGGCTTCTAGATGCAATATCTGGCAAATAATAATTTAAAGCATTGTTCTATGCTTACACTTAGACGTCATGAAGTAAACTTTCCAAATGAAATCCAGAGAAAAACATTATTATGTTCTTAAGTCATATGTATTGACAATACAGCATTTGGTTTATTTAAAGCATTTATTAGGCCATACTAGCAACCAGATGTCTCCTGGTTACTTTTCTCAAAAAGAGAGAGAATGGGAGAGGAAGAGAGAAAGAGAGACAGAAGAGAAGGAGAAGGAGGAAGAGGAGAAGGAGGAGAAAAATATGTTTTGCTTTAATGAATAGAGAGATTATTTTCAACATGTATGTGTCCTTGGGAATCACATCATATATTTATCAAAATTCTACATTTTTCTTCACGTACTTTTGACAGTGATTGGGTTTTCTATTTTTTAATTCACATTGCATTTCCAAGACTGTAATGTCTTTCTATGACTACTTCTGACAGAGTCTGGCCTGTTACATGATTATTTGCACATAAATGATGGCTTTCACACAGTGCAAAGCCCCATAGATTCTAGAACTAGTCTTGGCCAAGGTATGAACTGTATCAAGATTCTTAGGCTCGTGGCAGGTTTACTGTAGATTTGGCATGGGGAACACTTACATAGAGCCCTGTGCATCCCCATGCTACCCAGTCATTAGCCTGCTCCCATTCCTTACCATATTGTCCCAAACCAGAAAATTAGGCTTCTGCTAAGTGTTGCCACGTACACTTTTTGTTTTTTGCTTGGTGGAAATTCATGTCTGAACCTCAGACCCCTGGAATAGCATCCCAGGTAGGTAATATATTACCCACCACGCTAAACTCTTTCTCTAAGAAACTGTATTTCCTCCCCATTTTCCAAATTAACTGACCTTGTTCATGCTTTGAAAGGATTAATTTTCTAGAATCATTGGGTGGCTCACTGCATTCTTCTAGTGTCTGAGAAACTAACAACTTATCAGACCAATTCTGTCCAGTAGCATCTTTCCTATTCCTCACCAGACCTTGTTGTTGAGGTCCTAGCATGCTTGAAGCCTAAACCAGACTGAATTTTAAAAATATGCTTTCAATTAATACTGAATGCACAGGAAATTTAGAGATTGTAAGCATAACGGAAGCTTTACTATGAAGTTGAAACTACATAGACAATAATAATTTCAAGAAAAGCATCCTCTAAAATTGGTGACTATGTATTACTTAAATTAACTAGTATATTTATCTTCAAAGTTCATATCTACTGAAATATACTTAATTACATCATTTATACCACTAGTTAATGAGATAATAAAATGCCAACCACGTATGAAAGAGACCCAGCAAAAATAGATTCTGTCCTAAAACACAAGAAAATGGTGTAATGTCAACGACCTTGTTCTTGAGGAACTTATAAGTGAGAAAACAGAATATTCAGTGTGAAAGAATATGTAACCAGTTTCAAAGAAATTCTGTGGTTTTGTATATACAGAGCTGGAATTTCTCTCTATTTACTTGCTAAACAGTTTTTCTCAGTTTTCAAATTTCTGTCAAAGTACATGGTAGGTAAATGCAATATTCATCATTTTATAAGCCAGCCACTTTATTTTACAAATGCAGTGACAGAGATCAATTGATTAGAGATTATACTTTATCGAAGAGTTTTAAAATACAATACCTAATTGGAACCCGTGTGCCATTTGTGCTGGATGAATTTCCTACCTTAGCACAAGAAGTCAACATCTATGGCCACAGATAATTTGTTAACCACTGTGCACAGCTTAGGTGTTTATTAATATGTATAATGAATATAAATAACTAAATAACTTTTACTTGGCAAGAAATATGACATATCTATCACTGTGGTGAACAATAGTGAATAATTTGTGATGTTTTTCATGGACTTCACCGTCACTTCATCTTTTTATGATCAGATTGAATTTGTCATTATAAGACAATACAAAATGCTAAGGCTGTAGCTTTTGTGTTACTAGGAAATGATTGATGTGTTAATATCTATGTGTATTTTGAGTGATATACATTTATTTTCATTATAAGACATTTTCACAGTGTTTCATTTAAGTCTATTCTCAACCATCCACGATTCAGGAGAAACCCACGAGAATCTCAGATTCAAAACATGTACTATGTAAGTCATATACCAGAGCCTCAGCCCATAATCAGCTTACTCTGGCTTCCCAAACTTTAAAGTTCCATGGGGGAGAACAGAAGGTTAGAGAAGGTTACTGGAGGAAGACCTAAAAGTCTGTATAGGAGTTCAGGTAGCAGTATAGTACTTGATCATCAGTATAGATTTCTACAGGCATGAAAAAATTTTACCAGTGACACTTTCCAATAATTTTGTCTGGAAGTAGTTTCCTTTGTCACATTGTTGAATTTAGGTCAGCACCACCACATCTGCATTGCAGCATTAGGAAAGGGGAAGAGGAATAAACTGACATGGTCCTGTCATCACATTTAATCAGCTAGTGGTAAATATAAACAATTAACACAGGAGCAAACAAATCACAAATTATGGATTGAGATATGCGTTCCAGACATCCCATAGTAAGCAGTCTCTTTTTCCTCATGGAATTCTCTGAAAGGATATGGGATGTGTAGACTGTAGGGTCCTACTCATGTGCCTTGTATTCATTAGGGTATTGGCTTGCTCACTTCCACAGAAGCTACGGAGAAGTCTGAGCTGGTAAGGCAGTCCAGAAAGATAAGATGAAATGGAAGTGCAAGGTCCCTCAAAGTCCCAGGTTCCTTCTCTTCGACTATAGAGTATTTAGTACATATTTTGAGTGAATGAATGAATGAATGAATGACATAATCCATGTATTTGCTCTTTCCCTCCTCCAAAAAACCCTCTCTCCCACGTGTGCACAAACACACATACATACACAAAATGGTAGACCAGGATAGACATTAATTTAAACAAGGTCTAGCAGTTGTTTGAACTCTGGCGGTGACATAATGCAATAACCTGGTGGCACCATTTTTCATTTTGCCTAATTCTTAGTTTCCTTAGGTAAATGGCTGCATGCTCTAGAACTTCTAGTGACTGAGAGTCTCTGTTTTCCTTGAATACGTTGTGCGATGGCATTCTTGCTGTAAATGACGTGACCCACATCAATCTACTTGTAGAGGCATATGCTTCCAAAAGAGAAGTGTTTTAGAAAATGCCTTTTATTAAGATCAAGGATCTATAATCTGTTTTTTCTTCAGATATAGCCATGGAAATATGGAAATAAGAGGAGTTGGCTAGTCAGGTTTTTTTTAAAAAAATTACAATCTCTGAATCACTAGAAAAACAGTAATGTTTTAATTTTATAGGCCTCCTTTAAAAATGGACTGGATATCCCATGTTATTGTGGTTTTCTTGTTGTCATACGTACCAATAATTTTTATACTTCTTATGTGAAATGTGATATACATTAACTTAAACAGGGGTCAATTTTTTAAAAAGTATTATGGTAGGTTCCTGCAGACAACTCAAAATGTGTGAAACATAAAAATATTTCTTGAAATAGAAACATTTTATTAAATCAAAGTCCTCATCTCCAACACTTTATAGGAAAAAAGATTTTATGTAAATTTCACGTCTCCAGAGTCCTAAATAATGAGTTTCCTGATAATTTCTCCTGATGAGTTCTGGGTTTAGCTACAAAAGACATAAAATCTGTATTTCTAATGTGACCTTGGATAAAGTTCATTAGCAGTAATTTAGTAAACAAAGGAAGAATCTCTATGGTTTCAGGACATGTTCAAGAAAATATTCAATGAGGCTCATCAAATTAAATGTAAATTATTGAATATATTAATTAATAAAATAATTCAAGAGTTATGCCAGAAATCTGGTGAACAGGGAGAAGAGATATACTCAGGTTTAGTTTGTACACAAGTCATCGGGTTACAGGAAAGTGTAAATTTTAAATAAATAATTTTAGCAAACAACAACAATTATTTTCAGAGACTTTTGACACTGTGTAGAGGTATGTTAAAAATTATAATTCTTTCTCCTTTATTCATGTATCAATACTTTAAATCAATGGTTCTCAATGAGAGCGATTTCGTCTGCCTCCCCCCACCGCAGGAGACATTTGGCCATGTCTTAGAGATATTTTGTCATGACTGGAGAGTGGCTACTGACATCTAGTGGGTAGAGGACAGGGATGCTACTTAATATCCTAGAAGGCATAAGACAGACCCCACAATAAAAAATTTTCTGGCCCAAAGTATCAATAATGAAGAGACTTCCATTCAATAAAGACCTGAAATATCTTGTTAAAAGTTCACTACTAGTACTGAGTAAATATTCCACACTCTGACATGTAGATCTGAAATTGAAGATCATTCAGAGTAAAGAAAAAAAAAAAAAAAAGCTAAGTAAAAGGAGACAGATTATCTAAAATGGAACATCAGTAAAATTAACAGCAGAACTCTCATCAGAAAACAGATGCCAGATAAAAGTATTCAAAACGTACACAAAAACAAAAATTGAAACCTGTTAACCGAGAATTCTAGGCCCAGAAAAAATAATTTCAGATATAAAATCATTGTGAGGTCACCATTCACATTTCCTAACTGAAAAAGTTAATAAAGAATATTCTTAGGTAAGAAGAGTAAACTTCAAGGGATGTTAGAAACAATGCCAAGGAAAGAAACTGACAAAATAGGTAGATAAACTGAAGCAACAATTAATTATAAAATTTATAAAGCCATAACTGATGTGTTAAAAAGTGGAAAATCAAATCCTAAAATAAATTAATATGAAACATTCACATCATAATTAAAGCATTTTATTTATATTGTTCCAGAAAAAGACTGAGATTTAATACATTTAAATCACTATAAAAATCTTGATTTAAATGTGTTTAACCTTTTTAAGGTAGAGGTTTTCAAATTTAACATAACAGATTGAATACATATATTTACTGCTGCTGTCTCACAAAATCACTCAAAAAAAACAGCCATGAAGAAATAAAAAGGCATGAATCCAGGGGCCGGCCCAGTGGCGCAGCGGCTTAGTTCGCGCTTGGCAGCCTGGGGTTCGTGGGTTCGGATCCCGGGCGCCCGCCAATGCACTGCCTGTCAGCCATGCTGTGGCGGCGTCCCATATAAAGTGGAGGAAGATGGGCACGGATGTTAGCCCAGGGCCAGTCTTCCTCAGCAAAAAGAGGAGGATTGGCGACGGATGTTAGCTCAGGGCTGGTCTTCCTCACAAAAAAAAAAAAAAAAAGGCATGAATCCATAAGAACAAAGCAAGTGGAAAAAAAGAAAAGATGATAGCAGTATTTTGGAATCTGGAAGGCAATTAAAAAATGTCAACTTAAATAGCAAATCTGAAAAGTCCTAGTAGGGGATAGTGGTACCAATCAGCAAGACTTTGCATGCCATATAACCCCAGGAATATTCAGGAATTGGTAGATATTCAGAAAAACTCTGACATGAAAGACAGAAACTAAAAGAAATAAAAGGATAAAAGGAATTTAAGATAAAAGGAAAATGCAAGGAATAGAATACATTTTAAAATAATAATATCTTCAGAGAGAAAATATTTACTTATATAAAAAAGAATATAACAAAATAATAAAGAAGCAGAGAATAAAAAGAGCCCTTGGAAATTAAGAATATATTGACAAAGTGTAATTTTCATAGACTTGAAAAATAGTATTGCCAGAAGCTTCTATAAAAATGGAACAAAAAGAGGGGCCGGCCTGGTGGCGTAGCTGGGTTTGTGCGTTCTGCTTTGGCAGCCCAGGGTTTGCCAGTTCAGATCCTGGGCGCAGACCTACTCACTGCTCTTCAAACCATGCTGAGGTGGTGTCCCATAGAGAAGAGCTACAACGCTATAACTATGATATAAACTATGTACTGGGGCTTTTGGAGAAAAAAGAAAAAGAGGAAGATTGGCAGTACATGTTAGCACAGGGTCAATCTTCCTCAAAAAAAAAGAACAAAAAGAAAAATCTATAACATAGTAAAGAAAAAATTTTTAAAAAGGATAGAATCTGTCCAGGAGCGTCAATATACAAATAAATGGATCTCTCTGATTTAAATAGAAAGGATGGTGAAAACTGTAAATTGCCAACATAATGTAGTATTCATTATGTGATACTAAGCTAAAGATGTCATATAAATACACTGAGAGGGTGGAGAGAAAAAATACTTACAAAGTGTGGGGCAGGTTGAGAAAGAGCTAAATCCTCATCTGAATTAAAATAAAATGTGATAGATTATATATAAAGTTAAAATATCAAGAAGTAGCACTACAAAGAAGAAATGATGCATATTTCACTAAAGTTTACACTAATGAAAGCTGGAACTTTATAGTATTTATGTTAAAGTATTATACAAAAGACAGAGTGAATGAACTAAGTTAGGTACAGTATTATATAAATATAATGGAAATATTAAATGAATAAAATTTCATAATAATCTCATATCATTTACATTCGTCTGGAAGTTAAAATAAAAATTCCCCAAATCATTTCAACAAGAAGAAAATTTATCTCAGTTTAAAAGAACTTGAGAGCTTCTTCAGGTTTTGATTGTCAGTAATTTAATGATGTTGTTAGGTCCTGATTCTTTCCATCTCTCTTTTTTATTAATTTTAAGAGATGGCTTTACTTTTAGGTTGGTAACAGGTCGATTATGGCAATTCTAGGTATCATGCTAGATGTGACAAAACCTAGGAGACAAAAGAGATTGTCTTTGTATTTTCCTTAGTAGAGAAAAATATTTTTAGAAAGGCCACCAGGAAACTCTCCTTTCTTATGGGTCACAGGTGAATCATATGCTGTAGTGATATAGAAGGATTTGGGGATGATCAAAAAAAGAGATGACCATGAGGGGACAACAGCACACAGTGAAGCTGACTTGGGCAGTACTGTAACATGTTTGCTTATGGGGGATGTCCCTTACAGCATGAGAATTCCTGAAAGATGTGGCATTTGAAATCATAAAAACTAATTCTGTGTGAGTACATATATATCAGTGAAAATAGTCATGTAGACATAGATATATCATAAAAATGAAAGAGTATGTGAACTTCAGGAGACTGTTCCAAAGAGAGGGGTGGAGAACAGGCTATTAAGGAAGACAAAAGGTGGACCTCAATTGAAGGTATTGCATTTTATTTATTTTAAAAGATTTTCAAAATGTGAAATAGATAGGGGCCAGCCCGGTGGCATAGGGGTTAAGTTCGTGTGCTCTACTTTGGTGGCCCGGGGTTCGCAGGTTCAGATCCCAGACGTGTACCGATGCACCGCTTGTCAAGCCATGCTGTGGCGGCATCCCATATAAGGAAGATGGGCATGGATGTTAGCCCAAGGCCAGTCTTCCTCAGTAAAAAGAGGAGGATTGGCAATGGATGTTAGCTCAGGGCTAATCTTCCTCACACACACACAAAAGTGAAATGGATAGAAAAATGTTAAGATATGCTATTATCTGTACATAATGAATGTTTTCTCTTCTATGTATTTGTATCTATAATTGAAATAACAAACAATAGAAAGTAGGGAAATATGAATCACATGCCTGTACAGTAATCCTTCCTTATCTGGGGGGGATACATTCCAAGGTTTTAGTGAATGCCTAAAACCTTGGATAGTACCAAGCCCTATATATAATATGTTTTTTTCTATACATACATAATACTTATGATAAAGTTTAATTTATAAATTAGGCACAGTAAGAGATTAACAACAATGACTAATAATAAAATAGAACAAGTATAACAATATATTGTAGTAAAAGTTACCATAGATCTTAGCAATGTCAGCATGCTATTTTATTTTCTTTCCTTTTTAAGTCAAGTACTTTCACCTTTTCCCTTAAAGGAAGCACTTTATGGCTTCTTTTTGGCATATCTGAATAGCCAGCATCACTACTCTTGCACTTTGGGGCCATTATTAAGCAAAATTAAGGTTACTTCAACACAAGCACTGTGATACTGTGACAGTCGATCTGATAACCAAGACAGCTACTAAGTGACTAACAGGCGGGTAGCACATACAGTGTGGATCCACTGGACAAAGAGAAGATTCACACCCCACGGGAGGCTCCACAGGACAGTTCAAGATTTCATTACACTTCTCAGATTGTCACCCAATTTAAAACTTATGAATTATTTCATTTCTGGAATTTTCCATTTAATATCTTTAGATCATGGTTTACCACAGGTAATTAAAACTGGGAAAAGTAAAAACATGGAGAAGGGGGGACTACTGTATACTAGAATGTTTAGAGGATTCAAAAATGTGCACAGAAAAAAAAAACATGATATAAACATGATATACCACTATGTATAGATAGAATAATAGTCTATTATATTTTCTTAATGAATTTAACTATTTTAGAGTTGAAATGAATCTATTAAAGATGGTAATAGGCATATGGTTCATCTGATTACTAAAGCCATGAACTAAATTTCATATTCAGTGTATGTGAGTGAGATGGCAAGAGAAGTAGTGAAGAGGAGAGCGAGTGACAAAAATATGTGGAGAGGATATACTTGACTTACTATAAAATTTTCCTTATGTTCTGCTCTGTGTATAATAGGTCAAATATATTCATAAAAATGGGTAGTAATGTAAAGAAATCCTCAAAGTTTGTTTAAAATAATGATCACTCATTTCCTCATATGGATATATGACTTGTAATTATTAAGATGATTCCAATTGAATAATTAATAAGAATCCAAAGGAACAAATGGCATTGGAATGTAAATTGGTACAGCCATTGTGGACAACAGTATGGAAGTTCCTCAAAAAACTAATAACAGAACTACCATATGATATAGCAATCCCTCTTCTGGGTATAAATCCAAAGGAAATGAAATCAGTACCTCAAAGAGATATTTGTGCTCCCATGTTCATTGTAGCATTATTCACAATAGCCAAGATATGAAAACAATGTATGTGTGTGTGTGTGTATATATATATATATATATTATATATAATAAATAAATATCAGATATATATGATATTTAGCCTTAAGAATAAAAGTCTTGCCATTTGCAACAACATGGATGAACCTGGAGGAGACTATGCTAAGTGAAATAAACCAGACACAGAAAGAATAAGACTACATGATCTCACTTATATGTGGAATTTAAAAAGGTTGACTACATAGAAGCAGAGAATAGTGGTTAACAGCAGTATGTAGGAGGAGGAAATGAAGAGATGTTGGTCAAAGAGCACACAGTTGCAGTTATGTAGGATGAATAAATCTAGAGTTCTAATGTACAGCATGATGACTATACTTTAGACCAAATGGACCTAACAGACATATATAGAAATTTCCATCAACAGCATCAGAATGCACACTCTTATCAAGTGCAAATGGATCATTCTCCAAGACAAATCATATTATAGGTCACAACAAAAGTCTTAGCAAATTTAAGACTGAAATCATACCAAGCATCTTTTCTGACCATAATGGTATGAAACTAGAAATCAACAAGAGGAAAAGTGAAAAATGTACAAATGTGGAAACTAAACCACACACGGCTGAACGATGAATGGGCCAAAGAAGAAAACAAAAGGAAAAAAAAAATTCAAAACAAATGAAAATGCAAAACTTGTGGAATGATGCAAGAGCAGTTCTTAGAGGGAAGTTTACAGTGATAAAGCATACATAAAGAAAAAAAAAAGACCTCAAATAAACAACTGAACTTTACATCTCAAAGAATTAGAAAAAGAACAAATAGCCCAAGGTTAGCAGAAGGAAGGAAATAAAAATTTGCAGTGGAAATAAGTGAAATACTAGTCAGATAAACAATAGAAAAGATCAATAAAACTCAGAGCTGGTTTTTTGAAAAGAGAAACAAAATTGATAAATCTTTAGGTAGACTAACGAAGAAAACAAGAGAGAAGACCCAAATAAAATCAGGTAAGAAAGAGGACTTCCACCAGCAAGGGGCCCCCAGGCCCCTGCCCTTGCTAGATTATCCTTTAAAGTACCTTAAAGGAATCTGAGCTTCAGGACCAAGTTCACATTTAGAACTATTGAACTCCTCTGCAATTCCGCACGGGAATGTGGTACTGCATCTAGAGCAGACTCCAGGTTCCCTTCTTTTCCCATCTCAGCTTCACTCTACAGAATTCAAGGCCTCCCTTCACACCTGCCCAAGTAACTATTCCATACCTATCCCCTTTAGGGCAGGGATTTTCTAAGGGCTTACCCAGAGACTGGTCCAAAAGGCAGGGCAAGTCCCTTTGATCCCAGACTCCTCTGCTGCAGAGGAAAGGGAGAGAGGGGCCCTCTCAATGAATGGAGCTACCAGAGGGCCCCTCCTACTTGTCTGGGGCAAGAACTAATACTACAGCATTATAAAGAAGACAAACTTAGTCAGACTGGAAAAGGGGCAGATGGAACACTGCAGAGAGGCATGCATGTGGGCTTGGTTTGGAGGATGAGTAAATTCGGGGAACACATCTCTTTCCTGTAAACTCATTAACTGCTCAGGATTCACACTCTAGTCTTGGCGGCAATTAGTCTTCCAGCCTTTCTGCCATACCTACCTTCTCTACATGAACACTGTTTTGAAATATTTGAATAATTGAGTGCTAAAAAGTTTACTTTCTTTTTTAGTCATCCCTGTTTCTGCAGTTGCTTTTTTTCTTAGTATTACCTTACCTTCAATTCAGATCTCTGTAGCTTTAATTTGATTCTGCTTTTCTCCTTAACATCTATGTCTTCTAACTTTGATTTCCACTCTGTTTTTCCTACCCACCTGCTTCCCCATAGGGTCAGTTTTCCTTCTAAAGATCTCCAATAACCTTCATTAACACATGTTAATAAGTGTTAATCATCAACGATATGAAAAAAGGAACAACAGTATGGAAAGAGGGACCAAGGACAGTGGATTAGGTTTTCTCCAGATCCTATGATGGTCTTTAACCACTGGTAATCATCCGTGTGGACAGTGAACGCCAAGACAATAGTTTCTCACATTAACATATGTCCACTTAATATAAAACAAACACTCTTAAGAATATTTAGAACAAAATCAAATATCTCAGCCTTACCCCTCATCACTATATATTGTTTATATGTTTGAGTGTCTCAAGAGATTGTAAAGACCTTAGTGTCAGATACTATATGTCATCCACCTTTAAGCTTAGCAAAGTGCCTTGTGCATGGTACATGTACCAGGCCAATTATCAGCTATTAAGCTATGTGTTTTTTCAATGTATGTTATCCCCCTTCTTCTCAACAAAATTAAATTAGCAGCAAGTATATATGCACTAGCTTTGAGAAAAGGAGGATCAAAAAAGTAAAATTCTTTGCTTTTTAAATCCTACAATAAACTTTCTGAAAATTGTTAGCAGAATAGAATCTTGAAAGCCACATAATATTTCAATCGTTAGGACCAGTTGCTTAAGGAGTATAGGGGAAACCGTGAAAATTCCAGGCCTTCAAAAGGGAGTATGTACATGGCTGAGAGGACTGGAAGAAAAAAAAGAGGCCTTCAAAATTCACAAGAAGACAATTTAGTTTTCTGAACAACTAGATGTTATCTAGGATCAGAGATTATAAGTAGCTAATGCCACAGGGACAGAGGCAGATCTTCTCATCCATTTCAAGATGACTTACATCTGAGCGGACGCCAGCAAGGAAAGAACACAACCACGGACGGGCATGTAAGTCACCCCTGACGTGATGCTACGTTGCATGCCTCCCGGCAACCCACACGTCAGCTTGTAGGATGAAAAAGAATTGTGGAGAGATGCGAATGCTGACTCATTTAATAGGGACACTAGAGAGAGTATGAACTGGAATTGCCTGAGTTTACCATGAATTAGCAAAACTATTCCATGAGCCGCTTATAGGAAATCAGGATTACATATGCTCACGGATGAAATTTGTTTTGTAATTTCTCAGCTACTGTAAAAACAACAATAATGTCTGAATGATTGGAGAGTTTCTTACAAACTTAAGTTTGACTCAGGATGTGAGCCCCTGTATCTGATGACCTCAACCTCCCAAATGCACGTCTCATATTGATTCACTGTTTTGCGGACCCATGCTCTAGTCTTTCTCAGCATCTAATTGATATTCAGTGTTTAACAGTTCCAGAGGTTAAAGCCCCTTTGTCTATTTGTCAGTCTGCTGTTATGATTTCCTCCCAGTTTTCCTTGCACTTTTGCATGAATAAGACACATTAAGCTGCAAACAGTAGAAGCCTGATGAACAGAGGCATAACCGATATAGGTATTTATTATCTACTTAATAAGAAGCATGAAGGTTGATTGTCTCAGGGTTAGTTTATCATTTAATAATATTACCAAGAAACTAGGCTTTTTTCAGATTCCAACTCGACCACATATAGCTGTTGATTTTTTTATCATTAAGGTTTGCCATTCATGATCACAAGACGGCTAGTGTAACTCCAGACAACATACCAGTTACAAGGCAGAAATAAAGGGAAAAGAATGGTGCCACTGAAGAATTCTCTAGCATCTGTCTCTGTTAGAGTTTGGCAAAGGCTATCCCTGAACTTACCTATTAAACTTTTCTTTATGTCTCATTGTCCATAAGTAGGTCGAATGATAATCCCTAATTCTCAAGGATATCAGGAAAAAAACTATCTTTCCTGAGAATTGCTACGTTAGTTTTGAACAAAATCAGAGTTCAATAAGCTTGGACAGCAACAAAGTATGTATTCCTCTTGTTTGTGATGAATTCTAAAGATCATGTCTCTTGTTTTTCCAACAGAAAGTTATATCCATTTTCTTCATTCTAGCAGTCTGCAATTTCAAATAATATTCCAAATGAACTTGTATAATATCTTTGGTGTTTATGCATGCTGAGAAGTGTTTCTTATCTCTTCTGAATTCAACATGCTAGCCTAAGGAAAATGACTGTATGAAGCAAATTGGAATAAAATTATTTCCTTCCCAAACTGACACCATTTCATTTGGAAGTAAATTCTGCCAGATCATACTACTCACTTTTCAACACAATACCTCTGGTTTCTAGAGGTGCATTAAAAGTTTAACACTCAAATACACATGAAAATACATGATTCAGATGGTTGCCTACAATTTCAATGAATTCTGCCATCTGAAAAATTGTCATTGACAATACCAAAGAAACATCAATTTTCTTTTACACTGAAGAAAGCCTCTAAAATTCTGGAAACACTTATAACTTTCCATATTGGTTTAAAATATTAAGATAAGAATTATTTTTGTTCCACTGTCTTGAAAAAACCAGTTCAATGAAGTTATCTAATACAACATATGCAGGACGTGGTGTCAATTTAAATGTGTGAAAAAGCTTTCCAGTTATTTTTTGACATCTACAGATTCCATTCTTTAGTCAAATTACATCAGTTACAGCACTTTACTCTTGTGCTTAGGTGTTTCAAACCTACATGTTTAGGTTTGGTCCCAGATCCCTAAATAATTGCCTTAGCTCACAAACACTGTTTTGCAGGAAATTTTTAAAAGCTCTGAAATATTACTAGCCTCCACATACCAGTTTCATCATGAATTGTCTTACTCTTTATCTACCTTCTTCAGTTCTTATCTTCCGTCTTTAATTCAGTCTCTCTACACTTTCTAGCAATCCTGGAAAGCCAACCCATTGGATGGCCTTCCTAGATTTTGATTAGGCTTTCTGTCCCCAAGTCAAATGGACAAAAACAGACAGGGGGACAAATTTCACTGGTAAAGTCATCCAAGAAATTCAAGGAATTCCTCTTTTATTCCCCCAAGTTATGTTGTCTTTCTCATCTCCAGTCACCTGGAGTGATGGAAAATAATGGACTATTAAAATTAAAGTATGTTAAACTGACAGAAGAATTCAATATCCATTTCTTTTAGCTCTGATTGTCCTCCAGTCCTCTCCTGCTTGGTGACACCAACTGTCTGCAGATGAATTAGCAACTGGCCATTGAGAATTCCCTATTGTTCATGAGCTCTCAAAGATTCTAAGATATTCAACCAGACGTTCTAAATACTTTTAAAGACTTGATTATATCCATCCTTATCATCAACAGATCGGGTTGATGCTTTTCCTCCAGTTCTTCCATCCAAACCACTCTACAATCAAGAAATTGGAGACTTAGTTGTATGAAGGCAACATCACTGGAAAACTAATCTTAAACCCTTACATCTTCCTCCTCACCAAAAGCACTGCTGCCAAACTCCAGAGGATCCAACCTTGAATTAATGTCTCTCAACTGAAAAGATACAAAAGCTAGTGTGAATGGAAGTTCACTCCAGTTGGAGACTGTAAACTAAGGTTCTCTCTCAAGAGTCCTTAGAATAATATAGTACTAATGAGGTAATCTTCCCCAGAACCTTGGCCCAAGCAGATGACATCATGAAGTGGTAATTTTCCACCCAAGATGTCAGAACAAGACACCCTAGAATTCCCTTGCCTACTTCCTATCCTCATTGTTTTTATTGTCCTTTCCTATATTCTTCTCTATCTTCATTGTCACTGCAATCTTCCTTAATAAACCTTACATTGTATTAGCTCCCCCCTCCTCCTCCTCTTCCTCTTCACCCAAGGTGTTCCCTCAATGATAGCTGCCCCATCCCTCAAGAACTCCAAAATCTATGACATTCCTTCACTCAACTCATAGCACAATCTTACCATACTGTTTCTGATTGCTCGTTATGTACTCCATTTCCTTTGGAAGCCTCAGTTTCCCCCAAATTCCTAAACCTGTCTTCAATTTAAGGGCATCCTTTGTGTTAACACTAGGGGACTTTTAGCTTTTTTTCTGCAGATTTAAAAAGAAATACTCTTCAACATCACTACTTTTCAAAGGAGCAATCTATACTTCTACCTTAACATGACCAAAGGTCCTTTCATGGGTCTAAGTATTTGCAATTACAACTAATTTACTGCCAACACCTACACAGTTATTATAGGAGGCAAGAGTACATAGTCCTTGCTTTATTATATGCTCTAATAAACCCAGGTGATCCTTAGCATAGTTTTGCCTGGTACATTTGGAACTGTCTATCCTGCAAACAAAAACACAGGAATTTTTCTCTTCCCAAGTGGATGGGACAATGTCTCCATCAAAAGAGCTCATATAAAATTCAAAATACAAATCTATGTACAATTATTCTCATGAATCCTGCATAGTCCTTAATGAGACATATTTTATTTGTGGCAACTGTGCCTATAGGTGTCTGCCTGCCAACCGGTCTAGATCCTGCTACCTTGCTAATCTAATCAGCCCTTACCCGATCTTTATAAAGACTGACTTCTTTTCCTACCGTAATTAGTTTATTGCCTCTGATTTAAGTTTTCCAGGCACTAGACAATCCAAAAGTTCAAAAAATGTGTTACAACTACAAGCTTAGATGCAAAATCCTAGTTCCAAAAGGAGGACGTAGCCTTCTTTTTTCACTAGGTCTCAAGAAGTTTTAGAACAAGAGTCTAAGAAATTGAGAGTGAATCTACAAGACGATTACCACAGCAGTTCAGGTATGGGCAACTTTTGTGACTGCAGCCCTGGAAAATAACCAGGACTATGGACAATCTTACTGAAACCACCAACTTCATTGGCAGAGAACTATAGGAATTCCAGTAAATGGTTCTCTAAAATGGTATGGCATTGGACATGATGGTGACTCCGCATGGGGACACGTGCAGTGGTCAGAAGTGACTATTGTACATATGTTTCCTGAAACTTCTCTGATGTCTATGCTATCACCAAAAATATTCAGTCTGCAAACCAAAAACTTCATTGGATCTCCGTTATTGTCTTCATTCTACCATCTAAGGACACTTCAGGTCCCATGTTCTAGAATATTCTCAACTGGCTTCCTTCAAACCTCAAACCTTGGTTATATTCCTTTATTCAACCTTCAATAATTGTTCAACTAGTCCTTCAAGGTCAACAAAAAAACACGAAGGCCAGCCCAACCCTGAAAACCACTTCATAAATCTTAATTTCACAATAACTCTGATTCTATCCCTAACAGTGTTTAAGGACAGATTTTGTTTGTTTTAAACAACAGGGAGTGGGGGACTGATCAAATGTTCACAATTACCCATAACTTACCCCTAGACTTGATTTGGCCAAACTTTAGTCAGGGCTTCTCTCCTCCCCTCAGGCCCCAGAACTTTGATTCACCCCAAGATTAAGCAAGCACTAAGATGCAGAACATCCTCCCTTAACAGCTCATTCCAAGAATGGACTAACTACCGAGAGAAACATCTCCTGTTTGAAGCACCCTGTTTTGCCACCTGCTCACTCCACCGCCTATCCTTCTTCCCCACCAAGTTCCTGCTATCCCTATTTTCCTTCTCTGTAAAAGAAAAGCCTTTTCCTGTTTGATTTTGAGACACTTGTAGAAGGTTTGACCCTGAGACTGAAGCATTCTCCCTATTGAAATACTCTTTTTCAATAAAGTTTCCTTTACCTAAGTCTGAATTTATTTTTAAAAGACACTAGTGAGCTTGGAAGAGGACTTGCACCACATATGTTAATTGCAAACTTTTAAGACACTGATCAGAGGATTTACCTAAGCTGTGCCTGGACTCCTGATGGAAATATGAGTTAACAAATAGATGTTTTAAGCCACTAAGCTTGTAGTAATTTGTTACTCAGCAATAGAAAACCAATAAATGTAGAAATGTACAATGTGAACTTGAGTCACAGTATAGATTACAACTTAAGACCTTTTTTAAAATTAAAAACAAAACTACCTGAACCACTTAATATATTCCATGTAATTGTTTTCTTCTGTATTTTACTTGATGTTAACTAGAAAAATTCTTTATTCTCATTTAGTATAATTAACTTAATGGTCTATCCTGATTCAAATTAATTTTACACTAAAAAACTTAAAATTTTAATTATAACTTTTCAAATAAACTCTTCTAGGAGATGCCTCAAGGGTGGTAGTATTTCATGATCAAGACATTTCCCATCTACATGTATGATAAAATGTTATAATATTTATTTAAAATTGATATTACATACATTGTTTGGATACAGAGGCATTTCCCACAGTACATTACATCTACTAATGAAAAAGTGTTCTGTTTATTGACCAATAATTTTCAATTAAATAAATATTAGCAGACATTATTTCCATTTCTCTTTTATGACTGGATACATTTCTAGCATAATGGAAAATAGAGAGAAAGTTTGGTAGAAAGGATAATGTTTATTCTAAGATGTGAAGACAGCACAAAGATGGTTCTGACATTCACTAGAGTAAATATTTTCATGAGAAAGTAAAGCTAAATTATGACCTGGTAATAAGCAGATGCTAATTTTTACCAGTTGTACAGAGGTTCTGATAGATCATTACTGTGGTGATTTATGGAAGTTTGTTTAGATATACCTGAAGAGATTTTTGATTATAATTTTAGAAAAAGAAATATCTAATAATCTACAATGCTGGGTACTGTTTGAATCAGAAGTCATTTTTATAGATATTCTGTGACTTGCTGAACTGATATCGAATCCTGGATTCGCTTGGTCTCTTGCAGGTGTTCAGGACATTTAAGGGAATAGCCCATCATCTACTGGGACACAGCCAAGTTCTTCACACTAGCAGAGTGTACCTCAAAGGAAGCACAATAACCTGAAATTATAACAATAATAATGATTTTCTTCAACTGCATCCCAAGAAGGAGAGCACTGGGTAGTTCATCATATTTTTCTGTGTTTGCTACAAGAAATTTAAGGACAGTAGAGGATGTGTTATTTTGTTAAGGGAACAAATACCCAACACTTCATCCCAGTGCTGTGGATTAAATTTGTAGGTTGAGGATAAGAGAACTATTGTTATTTGGGCCACAAAACATAAAAGTAAAGTTGATACAAAAAGGATTATAAATTTGTCTAACTACAAACAGAGTTTTTAAAACATGCCCATCATAAAATTTTTAAAAGGAGGTGTATATTTCCATTTTTTAGTAACACATATATTCAATAAATTCCAAATGGTGCATGAATTTTAACTAAATATCTGGGAACTTGGCTTCATAGAAAAGAAAGACTTAAAATCTTGTAATTAATTCATCATATTTTTAAATTCTTTAGTATTCATAATATAAAAGAATACTCTTTTCAGAAATTTCATAAAGTAAAAATTAAAAGGAGAGCTGCTCAAAACAATGCCTTCTTTCACATATCCTTTGAAATAAGAAATGAAATAAATTTAGGCAAATTAATGGAGGTAGCCTCTGTCATTGGTAGCTTAAAAGAAATAGGATTCAAGACATAAAAACTTACTGTGAGAATTTTTTCTAATTCATCATGATATCAAGTGTTAATTTATATGTAAAAATACTAGTGTATCTATACCTTGGTAACAATCTGACTCTCATTTTCAGACAACAATATAGCAATAAAAATAATAATAGATGTTTATTTAGTGCTATCAGGCTAATATTATAGGCACTTTAAATACACTTTCTTCAAAGCAACCTTATGAGGTAGGTACTGTTATTACTTCTATTTTACAAATGGGACAACTAAGGCTCAGAGAGATTGAGATTAATTTATCTAAGATTCTTAAGCAGATATGAAAGTCTTCAGATCAGCTAAGTCTAGGAACAGTGTTGCAAAAAGAAACTTTTCTTCTCGGATCCTTCCCCCACTTCCCTCTGCCTCATTAGCATCTATTCCACGCTATGTCAGGTTCCATATGACATCAGGTGTCAATAACATTAAAACAGAAAGGGATTTGAGAGACGTTCTTACTTTTATTAAAACTCACTCACTCCAGTGTGTTTCTCGAGAATGTGTAGTTTTAGATGTTTCCATAATCATATTATGAGAGTGGCCTGTTTTTAAAGTCATTTGTGACCACCAACAATATATGAGAAAGTTATGAGGAGAGAGGATATGAGAGCTAGACTATTTCAAAGGCCACCCACGATGGCATTCTGATGGCACAGCTGCCCTTTGCCTCTTCCTCTTGCTCTGTAGCCATCTATCTCCCTCCTCTCACCTCAAACTCCCAGGCACTGCAGACGACGAGCAGGCTGCTGTGGTGGTATAAGGGTTCATAGACATAAGTCCCAGAAGGTCTGCTGTCTCAAGCCTTCTAAGAACCAGGATATAAAAATAGTTGCACAAAGCCATCACCTCACTGGTGCAGATCCATGAAGTGCATCACGAGGAAGGTTATGGAGGCAATGAAACACCAGAAGGTAGTCAAGTTTAAAGTGGCTTCTTTTTCAGCTGACACTTGCAGGTGGTCTCAAAACTACTTTATTTGGGAACTTAATCACTAGATTTTAAGCACACTCCCCCTTGATAATCTACATAAATTTACTTATGAATTATGGATATGAGGTAGTCTATTATGTACATTAAAATCTTACAAACAAATGGAACACAAGGACAAAATAAAAAATTATAATTTATGCCAAAACCCCTACGCATTCCTTGGTCATGCTGAAATTTGCACACAATACACTTTGAAGACTTCCACTCCAGGATCTCTGGGTTCTCCCTGACTTTTTCTCATAAACTCATTTTTAAACTCTCTTCCTTTATTCTGATAGTGCTTATTTCCTTTCTGCTTCATCCTAAATGGAGTCTATCTCTTTATAGTCACCTTGGCTTGTCCACTTGGCGTTACCTTCAGTTTTATGCTATTTACAGGATTATTTTAGATTCATGTTTTGCTTCATATGGACCTACTGGAAAGGCTTCGGGCTCTGAAGTCATAAACATGACATTATCAAAACATATATGTGTGAAAATAATGTAGATGTAAAGTTGATAATGCTTCAGTCACTCTCTGATTTTTTTCTGTAAATATTTGAGGGCCTACTTTGGGCCAGATAATATTCTAGTTAATGAGAGTCAGTAGTAAAAAGGAAAAAAAAAAAGCAAAATCTGTTTTCTTATACAGCTTGCATGCTGTTGGGGAGAGAAAGAAAATAACAGATAAACATGCACACACAAATATATATATATATATATGTATGTATATATAATATGCCAAGTGACAGTAAGTGCTTTGAAAGTATAGACAGTTTTGTACAGTTGCTTAGGGAACACAATCTGGAGACAGACTCTCAGGTTTTGAAAAGCGGCACCCCTTCCCCTCACTTACTAGCTGTGTGACATTGGACACATTACTAAGTCTCTGCGTTTCTCTGTTTCCTAGTTTGTAAATCACAGATAATAATATCCCAATGTTGTCCTGAGTATTAAGTAAGTTAATGTATGTGAAACACTTAGAACAGTGCTTTATGGGCTAGCAATATTGCAATATGTGTTAGCTGCAATCCCAAAGAAAGGGAATAGAAAGCATAAGGGAGAAGATTGTTAAGCTTTGGGAAATGATATTTTATAGAAGCTATTCATGGAAAATCTTTAGGATAATTAGGGCATACTGTACCTGATCACAAATATCTACACAGACATTTTTGTAAATTTAAGATCATGCTAGTCCCTCAGATTTCTGAAATAGTAATTTCTCCCCCTTTTAAAGATCTTAAAATTTGATTTCCAGTTTGAACAATAAATTCTGCATTCATCCTATTTATACATAATGGAGAACTAACACCATGCCAAAAAGGGATACATAGAAGTTACAGTTGGTTTTTGTGTTAATGGATAATATGTATTCATTAAATTGCCACTGAGAATAATAATACATATTTATATCTTTTAATCTTTCAATAACCTTGAATTTTTTTCACTTTAAAAACATGAAGCATCTTAATAAACTCTTACTATGTGTACTGATTGGAGAAAAGACAAATTATATAAATCTTCCCTCAAAGAAATTTATCATCTGACAGCATGCGTCATCTATAAGAAAACAGACCAATGTTAATAAAGCACAATGGACAGAATTAGGGAGGATATAAATATAGAAAATGAACGGATTCTGACACTGTGCAGAATACGAACATTGGTATTTTGCTGTGGACCAGACATAAATGTATCCCAGCATCAAAGTGTATGCTATACAATTCTTCCCAGATTTGGGTCACAGAAGTGCATTTCATGACAACAGTAAGTTCAATACATGTAAGAATAGTCTTCAGAATTTGTTGCTCAAGCTATGTTTTTCTGTCTACAACGATCACAAAATTGGAGCTGGCATTCATCTCTACCTAGTACTTTTTTCTTTTGTTCTTCTAATACCACTAATACCCTTTCACAGACCTTGAACATAACACTAAGTGAGGCTTAATTACTTCTGCCCAAAATAATCTACCTTTGCCTCCTTCCCCGTATGAGAAAGACTAATCAAACTGTCACTCAGCATTATCTTGGTTTTGGATATGTGATGTCTTTGGAGTCTTTTTGCTTTGGAATCCAGCTCACTATCACAAGCCATGAAAAACGACCCATTTTTAATTTAACACAGGAACCGTGGTTTGTTGTACTCTACAATATATCAATGTTTTCAGAAACTCATGATTTTGCCCAAGGAATTTTTAAAACATAAAATTTTTGTGATATAAACGTTTAAACACTTAATGTTGAAAAATATCCAATCAAATGAATCATTAACCAAAGAAAAATTAGAAGGTTAGAAACCTTCACCGTCATCATGTAGGAAACTTCTGTTTTACACGGCGCTTTACCAAAGCTAGTGAGCTGGAATCCAGAGCTCTGGACTCCCAGGTCGAGTCCCCTTTCCATCATTCCAGTTCAGGCTGATGACTTTTTTCCCAAACATGGCAAGGAAAAAAACAAAACAAAACATTTCTTTTTGTTGGTTTCTTGGAACCAAGCAGTTTCTGTGGTCTCTGAACCACAAAATAGCCAAAGAGGGACACTGGTCCCAGCTATGTTGTGTTCAATGGGCTGGGTGGAACTAACGGCCTCTGGGTGGAGCAGGGCGAGCCCCAAAACCCATCAGGCAACCCCATGAGGGCAGATGGGGTCCTGCCCAGGTGTGGTTCCCACGGAGAGAGAGGAGGCAAGCTTGTTTAAGGCAGCAGCTGAGATGTCTGTTCTAGGAGTAACCTCCTAAGAGGTGGCAGAGAACTTGTGGAGGAATTTGAGATGAAAGAGGACAAGCCTGTTGTATGACCTCCAGGACTCCAGCAAGATCTCCAGCTTGCTACTGATTGTAAGAAGACATAATTGGATTGCAGGATCCTCCTCAGAAGATGCTCACAATCCATCAGAAAGCAGTTGCTAGAATTTGAGTATTTGGCCAACGGGTGGAACTTCTGAGGTACAATAAATAGCATGCAAAGGCTGATAAGCAATTAGATGTTACAGCAAGGGAAATGGAGAGAAAAATCAAAAGATTTGCTGGTAATAAGGCATCATAACGATAGACTCTAAGTCTATCTGAAACAATTGATGCCTAAAAACCCACGTGGATAATCTCCAGAACCAGCTAGAGGAACTGAAAACTTGTGACCAAGGGAGAAGGAACCAGGAGAAATCAGTGCATAACTTCTCATGTCTGACAAAGCACCATGACCGTCGGAAAACAAAAAATGAAAACCACCACCTACCACAGGGCAAATAAGTCCTCCTCTTTACATAGTACTCCTTATAGAAGATGAAAGAACATCAGTGGGAATGAGATATTTGCAAAGATCGTCATGAAATTTCTGAAGATTAAACAGAAGTTTTGGAAGAAAGTCATTATCAGAAAAAGTGAAGACTTTCCGGTCAAGATTGGTTGGGTCAATGAGATGGCTGAATTCCAGAAGACATCTGGTTCACTTTCCGAGAGTCCATAAGGGTATAACAAAGGCAGTAAAAGCAAGAAGGCCCAATACGATGGCCTGAAATGGGGTAAATTTTATATGTTGTTAAATATGGGGTCAACAAAAAGGATTCTGGTAAATCTTGCTAGTGATGTAACATGGCTCTATTTAATACACTCAAGCTGACTTTTTCGTCTAGTGAAAATCCTGTAAACAGTACCCACTAGGCTTGCTAAATAAAGGTAAGTATACCAAAAGGATATAATGGCACCACAAGGTGAAATACACTAAACCACGTCACCATCATGACAGTGTTTCCAAGACGACCACGGAAGCAGGAAAGCTAATGCACGTAGAGGAACACCATACAGATATGACGACTTCAACAGCATTGTTTTAAAGTTATCTCAAAAATATCCAAAATCAGGTCATTAAGAGCATTCTAGATCACTAAATTAAAATTATCTAAGGAGAAAAAAATACAGGGTTATTCCAGCAATATCCTACCTTAAAAATAACCCCAATTTTTATTTGTCACGTAAACAAACATCAATAAAAAGTTCACTTTGTTTTAAAGCTAGCAGTAGTCATATATGCTGAAACATTAATCATAATAGTTAATACTACATAAATAGCCAGTACTCACTCACTCTGTGTCCAGGCCTTGTGCAAGTTCCTTACATGTGCATGGTCTCACTGAATCCTTATAATTACCCTTAAAGACAAAATAAGGAACAAAATAATAATATCACAAAGGTGGTATATGCTCTGGGATTGCAAAAGTAGCAACTCGCATGCTTTCTGAGACCACAAAATGAACATATAAAGAACTAAGTATGTGAAGATAGGGGAGGGGAGGTGGATAGCTAACTGAGGTTGACACATACGCAAATTCATTTGTTTCAACAGATATTGGAAAAGTAACAATTTTTCTAAGATCCAGTCAGTTTGGGCTCTTTAAACAGAAAATGTATGATTCCTCAATAGGTCAAAATATAGACCACTTTAGAATTTTTTTTTTTTTTTTTTTTGGTGAAGAAGACTAGCCCTGAGCTAACATTCATTGACAATCCTTCTCTTTTTGTTGAGGAAGACTGGCCCTGGGCTAACATCCGTGCCCATCTTCATCTTCTTCTACTAATATGGGACTCTGCCACAGGATGACATGGCATCAGTCCGTGTCTGGGAACTGAACCTGCAAACCCCAGGCAGGTGAAGGGGAGCACGTGAACTTAACCGCTATACCACCGGGTGGCTCTCCCACTTTAGAATATTTTAAGATAGTTGTTCTTAACATTAAAACAGTTCATCTTAAATCACTCAATTTACTACTATAAATTGTAGTGTGGGCTATCATATGGAGGGAAAGCTAATTTGATTTGGAAATGTTTCTCAAATATTTTAAGAATATTCATTTCATAATATTTGTATGGCTATTTACGTGCTAACTTTATTTTACTATTTAAACTGTAAGATCATTGAGGGCCAAGGTCATTTTTTTTTTTTGTCTCTGTATCTCTTTTATTAACTTATGAATGTAATTTTCACTTAAGATAGCTATGTTTCCCAAGAAATATTTTGGAAAAATAGGGAGGGGTGCTTTCAGTTATCACAATCATTGCAGATACTCAGTGGCTTTAACTAGGTGAGGACAGTTTTGGTAGATGTAGTTCAATGCATGGATCAATTATATGATTAAAAATTGTCTTACATCCTCTCTGAGCTCCCAGTGTCCCTCCAGAAAGGCATTTAGGTGAAAAAACACTATAATTTTTGGAGGAAAAACATAAATCTCTTTTATAGTTTTACCAGTTTTTGTGTAAATTGAAGTTTCAGAAAAGTATTTCTTGTGTAAGTCAAGGGGATATTGAATTTGTTTTATTTTAAACTTACTAGAGGTGGTTGCTCTAGCTTAAGGTCTGTAGCCTCAAGTAAATCTGCGAAGTCCCTTTTGATATGTGGTATAACATCTTCACAGCCCCCAGCGGTTATAGCATGGACGTCTTTGGTGGGCCATTCTGCTACCACAGTTGACTAGGCCCTTGTATCGATAGCTGATCCTAAGCTCTGTAGGTCTAGTCTATTTACTCTCTGCTCTCCTACCTACTCACTGCCACGCAAAGTCCAGGGCTGAGTGCAGCTAAGAATTGGGCAAATGTGCTGGAGTTCCCCTTACCAAAAGCTTAATATGTCTTGTTCTTCCTTAAATGTACAATCTAATATTTCTTTTATGATCAGTGTCTTGAACACCTTTACGGTTATGCTCTGTTCTTTCTAAGATGGTTAGTAAGGAACAATGTGGAGAAGATACTGGTATGTTGACACGCCACGAGTAACCCTCAAAATTATCTTTGCCCTTGAGAATCCTATGTCACATAGACACAATCTTTAGAGGCAAAAATTATTTTTTTTAAGTAGAAACAATATTTTTTCAAAGAAATCCTGATGTTCAGGAAAAAAAAAGGTCTTGTATCTGAAATACCATTTAAGCAAGATAATTGTATTTTCTATCAACAAAGTAAATGTAATAATAACACAAAGCTATAGACATAAAATTTATCCTAATAAGTCATTATTCCAGGGACATGTTGAATATTTTCTATAGAAACCTTCCATCAATGTTCATTTGTGCAGTAAAATTATTATAATGAACAAGGTAAAACAATGAAGCAGTGTAAATGAAGTTAGATATATTTTTTAAAAGCCTAAAAAAAAGCTTTTTGAGTGTTTAAATATGAATTATATTCCTTGGAAATTATGTTTTCATTATTTTAATGTAATCTATTTGCTATAGAACTTCTTTCAAACTGGCAATATGCCATTATCATTCTAAGTCCATGGATGTCTTCATTTTTCAAAGCTCAAGAAAGCCCAAATTTTTAAAAACTTTTGGATTTGCATTTGTATCCTAGCATAAATTTTAATTTAAGTTTTAAGAAAGATAATTTTTGCTTGAATAAAATACCCTTTCTAATAGTAATTATAATAGCATTAATAAAAAATAATTAACATTTGTGGGCCCCCTGCTATGGGCCAAGCTGTGAGTTAGCTGCTTTATACGAGTAATTATTTTTAATCATCACATCAACTCTATAAGGCAGATAATTTATAATTACTATTTTATTAATTCAGAAACTTTAGCTGATAAGGGTTAATAGAAGTCCAAGGTTTTGGAGCTGATAAGTGGAAGACCCAAGTCTGTCTGAAACCAAAAACTGTGTTCTTCAACTATTAGCAATACTCAAAATATAAATCTGCCTATCTGTAAGAATGTAAAGAGAACAGTGAGGTACAGTTATGTTATTTTTGTGGGAAAGAAGTCTTTTTGTTTTTCTCTCTGAACACCTGTCATGTGGCTGTACACACTGAAGAACTGACATATTTCGTCCTATTCTTATGTATAGTTTGCATGCAGAGGATGCATATGTAATGTGAATGAAATAAATTATATAAACAGCATTGTTCCATATAATAGTAAAGAGAACCATAAGGCAGAAGTGAACTTTAACCAAGTCCAATCTTGTTATCTTGTTAATCTTTTCAAAAGGAAAGCAGAATATCTTGATTCTATTTTTTATTAGTATTAACATATAGATTTCTGAGAAAGCCAAAAAGGAAAAGAAAGATGCAAGTTTTCCTCATTTATTTTGTGCCCAGTATGTTTTTCTTCTTTGAAAAGTTGTTTTTATGCTTTATATGTTGCAGTTCCAACATAACAAGGATTTAGATCCAGGTCAGATGAAGCATGATTCTAGAAAATGTCATTAAACAATAAATGGTAATAACAACTTCTTTTACTCTTTTGTTAGATTACAAAATATTTACACTCAAAGTCACTCATATGTTATGAGTCTTTGAAGACAGTATAGATGTACTGCATGTGTATCTATTATTATTTCAAATGAAAAGGCCCACAATCACAATCCGGGCTCCATCTGCTTTCTCTTCATTGCATTGACTATCCTTCTTTGGAAGCCAACACAATGCCTTATAAATTTTATGTTCAAAGAAACTTCGAAAACACATCTTTTAAAATTTTTAACATTAATGTGTGGTATATTAATATTAAATATCAATGTTATTTCTCTTCTCATCTCTCCAGAACTCCTGTCCTGAGTTTCCATTGAGAGGTCCTGAAATGACTTTAAAATCAGCATTCTACAAGTAATTTTTTATTTCCCCTCTCAACAACTCCAAACCTTGATTCTAGTAGTTCTGTTAACTGAACCACCATATTCAATTCTCCCAGCCTAAAAATGTGTTATTGTCATTGATTAGTAAACAGCTTTTTCTTCAGATAGCTAACTAGCCAATAGATCTTGCTGACTGAGTCTTCCTTCAAAACACCACACGGAGTCATCTCATTCTATTTCCTCTGCCATAACAGATGTTCATGCCACCTTCATCTCCCACTCTGTATAGCTCCCTAAACACACTGTCCTTTTAAAAAAACACACATTCACACACATCTATCTATCTATCTATAAAATGATTAGAACTGAAAGATAATTCTACTAAGGCCTTAAGTACGTCATTTAATGGCTATAACTTTTGGAAAATTACTTAAATCCCTGAAACTCATTTTCCTCAGCTAATAAATGGCAATAATAATACCTAACCCCAAAAGCTAACATGAAGTTTAAATAAAACATTTTTTATAAACACACTAGTCTTATGGAAATATGACCACAATTGGAATTCTTCACCTTTTTGCTTTTAGTCTCCCCTTCTTTAATCAACCAATCATTCATATAGTCATTCATTTATTCATCAATTCAGCAAATAATCATTTGTTTGAGAGGCATTGAGCTAGGTCCTGGAAGTACAGATTTATTTCATGAGAATTTAGAGTTACATTGTTAAGTCTCTTATTCCTCACAACAGATTAAAGGCAGGTCAATTTCAGAGCCCACAAGCATATATTTACTTTTTCTCCCTTTCTGATTTGGTCCTTGGCCTGAAGGAGTTTACATCACACTAGGGTAACAACTCTATCTATTAGTACTGTAATGTTCAAAGTACTATTACAGAGCATTCACAATATTTTCAGTACATACAATATATCTAAGTCAGAATAAAGGTCAGGGAAAGACTTTTAAAGGAGGTGACACTGGAGCTGATATTTAACAGACAAGTGTAAATTGGCTAACCAAGGCTGTAACTATTGAGGGAGAGTTTTATTGTTTAGAGATTATTTGGAGTCTAATCATTAAGATGGTATAGATCATTTTAAGTGTGTGTGCAGGGGGAAAAAAAAAAACTATTTCTAACTTTGAGGCAAATATCTGCCAAGTATGAATATTATGACTAGGTCCCACAAGCATGTTTTAGAAAGCAGCTTGTCTTAGTTTGTGTTCCTGAGAAACAGTCTCTGAGAGTGATTTGCCTGAAGGAAGTTTACTCAGAGCTCTCTGAGCAACAACACCAAAGAGAGAGTGAGAGAGCTGACCAGTTTTTGAGTGTGAGCAGTCCCTGCGGAGAGGATTTAACTTTGGGTGAGGCGGTGAAGGGCAATGCCCAGGGAAAGGCTCAACTGTGAACAATAAACATGTAGCCTTTTGACAGATGGGAGAAGTGCCTCAGTTCTTAGGTGGGATCTACGTGGAAAAATACAGCATCTACAAGATTCTACTAATTGCCCATTTAGGATGTGTTTGCTGCATATAATAAAGTCATCCATCTGGGAACAACTCTTCCAGGATTCAGATTGCTCTCTTTTTCTGGGTAAACTTAGAAAGGAAGGATAGTAGGATCAGTTAGGGTTCCTGCTCCTGCATTTGGTCTTGGTGTTTCAGTTGATACCAGTCATCTCCCTCCATTATTCTAGATATTCTTCATTATAAATTCCTTTCCCCTAAGTCAGTATCTTTGCTGGACTATATGAGATTAGATGACTTTACTGGTGGTGTGACTCAGACACAGACACAGATCCTCAGAACTGTCACTTTGTCCTTCTAAGTTGTAACTGCTGCCCTTGTTCATCTAATGTCCAAATTGGATAGGTAAGTAAGAAGACCCACCCCCCATGGATCACCTTGGTACTAAACATGTTATTCCCTGCTCATTGTCTAACAGCATCTCTACCTCTCCCTAATGATCAGTTACTGTACCAGTCATTTACTATTTTACTGTATCCAGGAGGTGGTGACTCCTTGCTGTGACTGCTTTTCTCTTGCCATAAGGAACCTGAAATTACCATGATTAAAATTAAATGGAACTCTTCTGGGCCCCCTGGTGAAAGTGTTCCTTCTCTAGAACTAAGACCTTTGGTTAGCAGTTCCTAGGTTTGCATGGGCGGGGAAACACAAATTCCCAAACATGAATGGGAACGATGGGAAGCAAGGTCACTCTTATTTTCTTCTCTTGGTTCTTGGACCCATGCATTCTACTTATTGGGGTCAAGGAACAATATAATTTTATTGCTTTAGATTGTATACTACCTCCTAGAGGACAGTGCCGAATTCTCACAGGGTGTTATCGCACAAGCTGACAATTCAACTGCATCTTAAAAGGACTCTTCCATTTCTTTATCAGGCTGTTAGCTTCAGGGTGGAATGCTATATGCTAGGATGAGTGCATCTTGTGGTCATTCACCCATTCTGCATTTACTTTGTTGAATGTTGTTCTCCTGCTCCAAGGCAATGTTTTGTGTAATACGAAGTCAGTGGATCACTCTAAATTTATATTATATTACTGGTGCAGGCTGAAGTATTTTTACCTTATTCTTTATTTACAAGATTGAAATATATCACGAACCAGGTCTAAACAGCCTAGACTAAATGTTGGCTCTCCAAACTGCATAGGAAAATCTCATCATCTTATTGAAAATCTATGTTTTTCAACCAAAGGCATTGGCAACGTTATTGAACACTGTTGCTTTGCAGTTGACATAATATTAATGTATTTTGATTTGCAATAACTCAGCAAGAAATTTGTTGAAATTTCTTTGAAAGAAAAGTAACAATGAAGGCCACAACCATTATCTAAATTATAAAAGTCAATGAAGGTATTGAGTCAATTAGGAAGAGAAAATGATGAATCAGGAGAAGAGAAATGGCATTTTTCTCTCTTTCTCTTCTGCATTTATTAAAATGGCAGAGAATATCACTTACCCACCATGAGTAAGATACTGAAATCAAGTTGTTTTCTCAAGATGTACTCACGTTAATACCTTCTGCTTTCCCAACACATCTAGGCCTTAAGTCAATTTGATGGAGAATGTTGAAATTGAATTGAGTCGTTTGGAATGCACCGGAAAAATAAAGGAGGAGAGAGGTGGTGACTAAGGAGGAGCGAGACATAGGTTGGGAAAGTATATGGGAGCCATATTTTCAAGTAAGTTCAGTGTCAGGCGAAGGAAAATAACTTTTATCTTGTTTTAAAGAAAATGCATGTGAGGTCTCTTAGCAGGTGACCAGATGGCTGTTACAGAAATATTAATCTGACAGACACATGGGGAGTAGAGCCTGGGAAACAACAATTCGCATGTATACGCCAAATTCTGTGCTAGTTACACAGCTGATAAGACAGGCCTCATATCCTTTAGAACCTTATCATCTGATAGGGTATCTGTGATTTTCACATCATGATTCATCTTTGTATCATAGTGTACTCTGCCTCACACCCCCTTCCACCTTTTATCCCTGCCATTGTAGCAGTAATTCACAGGTGCAGCACGAAAGCACCTCAACTGTCATCACAGCTGAACTGTCCTAGAGCTTTTATGATTCAAAGGCTTAGGATGTGTGGAACAATCCATCTGGCATTTAGACAAGTGCCACTTGGAGGGGCAAAGGCAGTTAAGGTCTGCTATGCGCCTTTGAATAGAAGATCTCCTGTTCCATCACTGGGGCAGAAAATTCTAAGCTGCGGTCAACATTTCTCCTCACAAGCTTCTGAAAGACAAAGCCTCGTTTCCCCATGAGTGTGAAAACTCTAGAACAATGCCTTTCCTTCTTCTGTTTCTCTGTCCTCAATCCCCCTCTCCTGTTTCCTAGGATCACTTCCCCACAAACTTACCTGAAAGCAACCACTTCTCTAAGTCTCTGCTTTGGTGGTTGTGGTAGGGGAGGCATCAAGGCTAAGACAATGTTTAAATATGAAATTCATAAATTATTTAGGATGCATCCTAGACCAATACTTGCAATACAAAAACACTATATGATATATAACACGTGATCAATCAGCATCAAGTTATATCGAAGATGATATAAATTCTTCTCTACCTACAGTGTAACCATTTACATTGCATATAGTACAGAAAAATTTCTCTCCTTCTTTAAAATATCACATACATTAAATTTTAACTACAACAGAAATTTATTGCAATATTCAGAAATTACTGTTCTTTAGAGGAATAATATTAAAGCTGATTTTTGATCCCACGGTCCTATTACTAAACTGTTTCATAGACAAAAGGAAAAACACTGACTATAAAGTCTTGAAGGAAAAGTTATGAAACCAAAATGGGAGCAACACTCACAGCAGCCAGAACGTTGGTTACTGTGGCAGAAATTAGCGAAGTCCTCATAAATGACAGTGAAAGGCACAGAACATAACCTTTGTCAAGTGTTATATCTGGTATATTTTTGTGACTTTTCTACTGTTGTTCTTTCTCAATTTTTCCTCTACTATCCAAGACATAATGTTAAATATATCTCCAAACTTCAGACAGCATAATCTTAAGAGAGAACATTTATGAAAAACCCGCGAAGGCAATCTAGATAAGTAGATTTAGTGAAAAGTTGCAAATTGGTTGAGATTTAGTGAGGATGCTTTTCCTCTTACTCTGTAACCAGCAGTCACTGACTTTAGGCCAAACTCTGATGCTTCTGTCTCTGTTACATATAAAAGGCTACTGTTATCCTTATTTTTACATCTGGTTTTCTTTCGGCCTGTAGGATAGTTTGTAAGGTCCTAAAGAAAATCTTCGGCATGCTTTTTAAGCTGCATTATTATTGCTATTACTGTTTTATGTTTTAAAGAAGTTTAAGGCTCGTAAAGTATATTTGTGTAAGATATTCGGACCTCAGGATGATGTCTAACTGTATCACTGTAAGTATGTTAAGTAAGTAACATATTATTGTAAGTAATATTAACTTCATTTATAGGCAAAATGACTTATGGCTCAGATTGGTTGCAAGAAAAACTAGATTTAGAAAAAAGATCTTTAATTTTCTAAGTTTTCATAGATCTACAAAATGGAAGAATACTTGGAAAAAAGAGCAGTTCTCTGTGAGGCAAAATCAATACTTACTAGTGGTAGGTAAGTAGTAATTACCTGGACGGGAATCCAGGCAGCCAATGAACGACTTTGAAATGTACTCTTTGATTCACTTCTCCCTCAATTAGAGATGAAATTGGAAGCCACTGCAGATGGCAAGTTTAGACTCTTATCAGTAAATGATTGTTATGTAATTACAACTCTCGAAGTCACCTTTAAATGGTGCCCTTCCTGAAACAGACTTTTAGAAATGTGAAAGGATCGCCTATTTGTTATGATTCAATGAAGCAAATTTTTCAGCAAGGACTTTTCAAATACTTGCATCGATGTATTGTTTTCTAATAAAAATATGTACTCTAATTGCATTTTAAAAACAATGTATTGAAATCTTTGAAAAGTTTTTATTTGATGCGCTAAAGATACAAAAGATACCACGGACTCAAAATCAGATTTAATTTGAATAATAAGCAGTAAGAGACATTTTCACGAACATGCATGAAGCAGAAGACAGAGGGATCAGTCACAGGAATAGATTAATTCGGTATTCATGTTTGGAATATGAACTAGAGAGAGGGGAAGTGAGCCCCTTCAACAAGGCATTGCTTTCACAAGTGAGAACAATGTCTAGTCATGTTTGATCACATATAAAATTAGAAGTGCAGAGGGAAAGGTACCCTCACTTAATTTATAGATAAGAAGAACATGTTTTTATTCCATCACATGCATATGCCATTTTAATTTTTTTGTGTGTGTGAGGAAGACCAGCCCTGAGCTAACATCCGTCGCTAATCCTCCTCTTTTTTGCTGAGGAAGACTGGCCCTGGGCTAACATCCATGCCCATCTTCCTCCACTTTATATGGGACACCGCCACGGCATGGCTGACAAGCAGTGCGTCAGCGGGAGCCCGGGATCCGAACCCGTGAACCCCGGGCTGCCAAGCGAGAACTAAACCGCTGCACCACCGGGCGGCCCCCCATTTTAATTTTTTATATAATTCCTAAAAGTATTACTCCAAAAGTGACTGCTGTAAACAGTAGGGCATTTAAATGATATTATCTATTTTTCAGTCCAGGCTCTGTTGACTAGTACTTATGTTAATGGTCAAATTACTCAACTTTCCTAAATCTTATATTCCTCTGTATGAGGATAATTATACTAACACACTTTACTTACAGAAATACTTTATATTTGTATGAGAAAAATGATTTTAAAATTGGTTTTCAAAATGATAAGCACTGTGAAAATAAGATACCACTTTCATTTTAATATGAACAGCCTAAATGTGATTGTTTAAGTAGGTGTGATCCTTTGATCCACAATCCATGTTATACTTTAGGAATATTAGGTTCTTTTCACTGAAATAAGAACATCTTTAAGTATTTGGGTATGTCTCCTTATATCTATCACTTAATACTTGTTTTAAATAAAAAAACAACAATTCTGATATTTTTCTTTCATGTAAATATTTACTTTGCTCCTGCTCGAGTTGTATTACGGTAGTTGGTTTTATATTAAGCCATAATGCAGAATTATCAAAGATCAATAATGTTAATTGTAACTGATCTTATGTTAGTTTTTAATTTTTGATTAGTTAGCTACAATGGGCTGAGAATTACCAAGCTAAAATAAAAGGGCCCGTATGACCACAAAATGTACTACACATACAATTCTTCCTGAATGTAAGGATATAAAGCTTAGGAAAAAATTAACGTAATTCTGAGGCTGTGGCTCTGTGTTAGTACAGGTTTTTATTATGGGAGCTTTGCAACCACCAGCCCAGTGAGTTTCGACAAGTCATATTTTCCCTCCAGATCTTTTTTTCCATGTAATCAAATCTGTATCTTTCTGTTTTGAAAGGCATTTTTCTGTCAAGGCAGTCTTGATCATTTTATTCTTGCATTTGATGGCTTTTCTATTCAGATAAAAGATTTTGCCCCCAAAACTAACCACATCATATGATTGCTACATTTTTGTTGACGTAAGTTTTAGGAAAAAATAAATGGAAATGTATCATTAAGAAATATTATAGGAAAAATAACTTGTATTTCTTTACCACTTGAATTGTTTGCTGAGTGTGATGTCATGAATTACTAGAAAAAGAAGTATTTCATTTATACAAAGAATAGTCTTTTCTTTAATAAAAATGGTTTCCTGTGTGGTAAATAAGTGAGTGCCAACTATCAAATAGAAAAATTTATAAAGCAAAGAAATATCTAAAATATCAAGTCCAGCAGTGCCACTTTTTAAAGTTTTAAAATATATTTCTTATTCCTGATTAAAGTGCTGGAGTGGACACACACGTCTAAAATTGACTAAAAGCAGAGTGATGAAATATCTATTTGAAAAGGCATAAAGTCTTTTGAACTGGGAGAAAAAGAGAGGATAGTATAGCAGGAGTCCTTTGGAAAGGGCAAGGTGGTATAGATCTACAACCAATTTAGCACACCCAATAAAGCAGAAACCCAAGCAGTAGAAGGAAAATAGAGAATCAACCCTATTTACATGAAATAATTTCCCCAAACCTCAGTAGTTTCAGAAATAAAATAAGGAAAAAAAGAACAGAGAAAATGATCAACAAAATAATTCACGACAACTTTCCAAAATTGAAAATCCGAAGTTACCAGAGCAAAAGGCCCCACCTTGGGCCCAGAACATTGATTAAATAGAACTTCTTGATCATCATTTCAGAACACTAGAAAGAAAGAGGAGATCAGAGAGAAGTTTGTAGGGCTTTCTCAGGGAAAACAGTGGTAAAGAGGACACGTATAAGGAATTAATTGTGAATGATTTTAACTTTGGAATTCTCATTAACAACATTGGAAGCTAGCATTCATTACAACAATGACTTCAAAGTTCTGTAGAAGTATATTTTCTATCCTAGAATTCTATACCCAGACAAATGTCCAATCAAGTGTCTGGGTAAATTAAAGTCATCAATAAATAATCAATTTCTGAAAAATTGACTGCCCACATATAGCCTTGCTTAACAAGCAACTGGAAATTAGTCTCCATCAAAATGAGATTCAAACCAAGATTGACAAATACATGAGACATAGAAACCCAAATCCAACACAGGAGAGGGGCAAAAGGATTTCCCCTGGATGATGGTAAATGATATCTTGTAACTCAGATATATAGGGTCAGAATACCAATTTCGAGCAGGTCAAAATGCACAAGATGGGAAAGAAAGCAAGTAAGAAGTTACCATATAAACCTCTGACATGATGGAAATAAAGATCTAATCTCAACATTCTAAACATTATTTTACCACTTATGTTCATGACTTTTATTTTCCACGAGCAGTAACAAACATGGATAAGTCCAGAAAAATAATACTTAGAATTTCAAACCAATCACTATTAATTATTCTATATATGAAAGTTTCTATGTATTTCTCCTTCAAAAAGAATGTTAATTATAGGACAGCACTATAGTTGTAACATTGCAAGAGTGATAATGGATTTTTTATTCCTAACAGACTAAAAATCCTTCAACTTGTTTATTGAGATATTTAGGATCCATCTAATATTTTCATTAATAGTAAGAAATATTCATAGAACTGTCTACTGTTTGGGTATTTCAAGAGTAAACTAGTGAGATATGATCACTGAAAACTTCTTAAGGGATAATGATATAATCCAAATATTAAAGAAAGATTCCATATACTCTGTAATACTATGAAGACACTGCATTCCAAACACTGGCAACCAGGGGCTGGCCCAGGGGCTTAGTGGTTAAGTTTGCGTGCTCTGCTTCGTACGCCCAGGGTTCACCGGTTCCCATCCAGGGGGCAGAACGACGCACCGCTCATCAAGCCATGCTGAGGCAGAGTCCCACATAGAGCAACTAGAAGGATGCACAACTATAACATACAACTATCTACTGGGGCTTTGGGGAGAAAAAAAAGCAAAAAAGGAGGAAGATTGGCAATAGATGTTAGCTGAGGGCCAATCTTCCTCAAAAATAAATAAACACTGGCAACCACAACGTGTGTAATAGTATGTTATAGCACGTGGTTCTTAAAACATTTGTTAACAGTTCCTTTAAAAGTTCTTTTCAAATTAACAAGAAATTAAGTATTTTTAGCAACAAATCTTTGTTTTGAAGTACCCACTTTCTTCCTTTTAGTCCTCAAATGCTGGTTAATTGAAATCTTATTACAGACATGATGAAAAAAATCTAAATTATTATGTTCCATTATTCAGAAGTAAAGCTGATTACTTACAGTAAACTGAGTTATCACAAAAGTTAAACCCAACTAGGTTTCCTTTGTTTTCTGTTTTTTGTTATTGGTAGTCTAACAAAATTTCACTATAAATCTCAGCTGTTAGGGAAATACAGAAAATTCTGACTTCATCGTCATTTGTGTCATTGTCATCATGGAAAAACAAAGAAATGTTTATAGAAGATTCTTTTTGTAAACAAAACTCAAAATTATTTTCTTCCAACATGAACAATTAGGTGTGTAGCAGAAATAAATAAACATGAAGTGAAAAATCAAGGTTCATTTCTCAGATTCTACCATATAGAGCTAGATTGATATTATTCCCATTTGCTGAAATAGGATTGCATGAAAAAGTTTAATTCCCTGGGGAAATTCTATAAGGTCAGCTTTGAACAGGTTCAATTTAAGAAGTCTTTGCATCATAAATATATCCACTAAGCAAGTGGATTCTAGAGTAGCACTCATGAGAGAAATATAGGATATTTCTAGGAAATATAGGAAGGATATATAACGTCAAAAACAGCTGAGTCCATTAAATAACCGAAAGAGAGTATATAGATTAATCCTAGAATTGGACTAAGATAGAATCCCTAGAAATACCAATATTTAAGTTGTGGTTGGAAGAAAACACATTAGCGTCCAGACAGGTAGAACACAAACCACAATAAAATAGCTTTATAGAAGCCAGTGGAAGAATATGTTTCAAGGGTGAATGACCAGAAATATCAAGCACGTAAAAGAAAACTTTGGTTACTATCAGAAGAACAATGGGCATGGAAAATAAGTTTTAGTGCATGTTGCTAAATAAATAGAGGCAGCAAATATAGATAGCTATATTTCAATAAGATGCCAGGAAACCACCTGTGGCTGAGATTTAGTCCAAATCTGTAGTTCCAGAAAGGAAGTCTTCTCTGAAGACCTCAACAGTGAGGATGGACTTCCATAAATGTGTCATAGTCCTCAAAGTGATTTTGGGGAAAAGACAGGAGAATCATAAAGAACTAGGAACTAAATCTATGTTCTCAATTCCGGAGTACTTCTGACACTGGATGGTATTTATATGATGTTAACCATGTTCCAGGAACTCTTCCAAGTGCTAAACACTTACTAAGATGTAAATCTGTGATAATTACTGTATGAGATGGGTAGTAGTTTTTATCATCTTTCATTTTACATTTGAAGAAACTAAGGGTGTAGAGAAGTTAACAACTTGCTGTAGGTCTCAAAGGAAATGAACACCAGAATGAGGACTTGACCCTAGCCCATTTGATCCAGAAATTGGGCCCCTAACCATTATGTGCATAGCCCCCTTTTTGCTTCTGTATAACAAACCATATTTATTGGCTAACCAAAAGAATGGAAACATGGTGAGTGGGAATTAGAGAGGAAGGAACTGTGGCTTGGTGCAGAAGTTAACATCAGTGGTCCTGGATGGACCTTCTTTTTATCTGCCTTCCCTTCTCCCAAGTATCACTAATAGTCTAACTTAATCAAGCCTGTTACACAAATAAACATTCTCAGCTTCCCCAAATGACAGGACCTTCTGCTTAATTTGTAAATGCTATAATTGTTAAATGACAGGTTACTATACATCCACCAATTCAAATGATAGGAATTGATTTTTTAAATTACTGGTTGTATGATGGAAAATGTATCCAAACAATTAAACAGCTTTGATATGAGAATAGAAAAAAAAATGAGCATGTCTAAAAGTAGAGAATGAATACTAAAAAGAACAGAATAATATAACTTCTAAAAGCTTATGTTCAATTGGATTTCCTACGGAAACCATTTGTTTAAGAAAAACAATTAAAAGGCAATAATTTAAAAATCTGCAAAGTTGATAATAGAACATTATGGTTCATTAGATTCACTTAGCATTATAAAATTAATAATAGAGTAATCAGAGCATTATAATTTGACAGATAAATAGGATAGATAAATGATAGATGGATAGATACATAGATACACAGATAGATAATACAGAAATAAAGAAATAAAAGCAAAAGCAACAGAGATTTTTTTACTATATCTCTGTAATCATTTGCTGGGCTTTCATAGCAAAATACTAAAAACTAAGTGGCTTAAGCAATGGAAGCATATTGGCTAACAGTTCTGGAGGCTAGAAGTCTGAGATCAAGCTGTGAATGCGTGTCTGTTTATAAAAAAGTTTAATGATAACCGCCAAATTCTGCATGATAGTTACTCCTGGGAAGAGATAAGAGGATGGAGTAAAAAAAAAAAAAGAAGGAATGCACAAGTTAACTTATTAGTAATAATTTAGTTATTAGGTAAGATGGTCACTTAAAATACCATTCTTCAGAAGCAGCACCGTAGTTTTAAAATTACACTCAGGAGCCTCATTCCGTGGGTTCAACTCCAAGTGTTTATGGTAAGTAGTTATACAGTCTCAGGTAGTTCATTAACCTCTCTAAATTGGGTTTCTTTCTTAAAACATGGATAACAGTAGTATCTTCCTTCTGTATTGTCTCAAGGATTTAGTGATATAACATTTGTAAAGCACTTGAAATTGTGCTTCATATATTGTAAGCAGTTTAGAAATACCTGTCAAAAAATACATCATTATATTATTTAAATATTCTGTCATTCACCAAGAATGAAAATTAATTCAATTATTTGTGAATAGTTCCAGAGGGTAGGAAGGAATGTGGTGAGAGAAAATAGCAAGTAAACCTTTTACATTTATACAATCCATGTACTTTTAGAAAGACATGTACTATTTAGGATTTGTTTTTTTGGGGGCGGGTGGAGTTCTGTAAAACTCTGTAATTTTTTTTCTATGATTTCTTTTAATTACAAGAGTATAAGCTGTTCACAGCAGGGAAGGTGCCTCATTCTTCTGCTGACCCTCCCTCAGATAGAGCTCTGAAAGAGTTTCTGCACCAGAAAAATTTAACCACGGCCATCATCTTACTCTTAAGCCTCAAATCACAATGTTTGATTTAATCAGTTATTCAACAGCAGACCAGCAAAGGAACCCTGGGTGGTGGAAGGTGAGGGACTAAATGGATCACCTTTATCCATCCCCAAGAATGGATGGGTAGAGAATACAGCTACTTATATGTACCTTAGACATTCTATCATGTTCCTAACAGACACCATTTCCACCCTCCACTCTCACCCTTCTAACATTGAACTGTATGTGGGTATGTGTGTGGGGATTGGGTTCCTATCCAATAGCCTCTCTTGCCACTTTGTTCATGTCTGCTCTTGGGTCATGATTTGCCTACTTGTATGATTTGTTTTTGGCTCCATCAGCATTTAGCAATCTAATTCTAAGCTCATTTAAAGTAGATTGAGGGATGGATCTTGGGCTTGAAATTTACAGGGCAGGCACAGCAAATGGGCATGGATACAAAGGAATTGAGAATGTTGATAAGAAAATGGTCCAAATGATCAAGCAGATAGCTTTAAAGATAGAAAGGCATGTTAGAGCCTGAGTGAAAATTTGGAGGTCTTAGGGGGTCTAAAGTCTCTAAGAAATCAGAAAATAGTGAGAATGGAAAAAGTAAAGGGATGACAAGACATATTGCTGTAATCAAAGATTAGGATATTGAGGTTTTGTTGTAGTTTTTTTGGTAAGGAAGATGGGCCCTGAGCTAACATCTGTTGCCAATCTTCCTCTTTTTGCTTGAGGAAGATTGTCCCTGAGCTAACGTCTGTGCCCATCTTCCTCTATTTGGTAGGTGGGATGCTACCGCAGCATGGCTTGATGAGTTGTGTGTAGGTCTGTTCCTGGGATCCTAACTCGTGAACCCCAGGCCACCAAATCAGTGTGCAAACTTAACCACTACACCACTGGGCCAGCCTGGGATATTGAGTTTTAACGTAAAGTCTCCTTTCATTCATTATTTGTTCACTAACAATTATTTAGTTATTATTTACTAATATGTGCTAAGCCTTATTCTAGACAAAGTTTTGTATCTAAAATACAAAAATCCCTGGTTTCATGAAGTTTGTATTCTATTAGAGGCAGATATTAAAAAAAAAAAATAAGATACTTAGACTATGTTATTGGAGAAAAAGAAAGCAGTGATGGGTATGAGAGTATCAGGAGAGATTAGTAATTTTAAATAACATGGTTACAAAAGGCCTCACTGAAGAGACCTTGGAATAAAAAAATCTCAGGAACATGAAGGAATGAACCAAGCACATGTCTTGGGAAAGATCATTTAAGAGAGCACGAACAGTGAGTGCAAAGGCGGAGGTCAGAGGGTGTGCCTGGCAATCACGAGATGCAGCAAACTGGCCTCTGAATCAGCTGAAAATGAGAAATGTATTTAAACAGGTCTATTTGGGTCAATGCTATATTGTTTCCCTACTATTTTGGAAAGAATGACAAACAGAAAACATAATTTGAAAAAAAAATTAAAATTTTTCTTCTAAAACTAAAATAGCTTTAACTTGTCCCAAATTGTTTGATGTGCTCATTCAATAAACAAGGCCTGGTTATGAGACTTTGGCCAAATAACAGGCTGAGAGTGAAGGGATCACCCTCTCTCTAGTGACATAAAGCAAAGGAGCAGAAGAAAGCCATATGGACACCCGAAGAAAATCGCAGAGGAAATAACAGTTTTAAAAAATCGTTTTTCCTATTTCAATCCTGACTCAGACTGATATGCAAATTTAAGTGCCTCTGGGCACCCTGGAGCACCCCTCCCCTGTGCTCTACCCCTGGTCACAGACTTTTACAGACTGAGACTCTGACCTCCTTCAGGTCTCTCATTTCAGATTCAACTTAGGTCCATGTATAGGCATAACTGTTCTAGAAATAAGCACTGTTTATTTTCATACCTCCTAACCTATCAACTATGTGACCATTTACATTTTAACAATCTTGACACCCCAGACCTTCACGCATAAGCTTTTTTCTGTGTGGTGGGGTAGTGATGAAGAAAACCAGTCGGGAGCATTAGGTCTGCCATTTCTTTCTTTACTTGTTGGTCCCAAGGGCACACATCTCTTACATCCATGGTTCTAAAGAATCCTGGTCCTTATGATCTAGCAAACATAGGATGCAATGGAGAATGCTCACTCTGTTCTTACCCTAGATATCTGAACATAATTTATCTCTCTATTCACACCGACTAGGGGAGGTATTGAAAACCAGGTATAAAAGAAACAGGCAGAAGACACCCACTGCATTGGCCCTACCAACTCATCTTGAATTAGGGACTTAGTCTTTTACCATCTTTTTTCTTAAGGATTAAGGATTCTAAAAAAATGATATGCAGAGATAGAATCAACTATAAGATTAATGGATGTATCATCATCCCTAATATAAAGTTGCCTTTATCTTTAAAACCCATGTAATAGCAGAAGATAAATGCAGTAGGTGCACACACACGCACACGTTTGGAAAGGTAGTCATGAACAATAGTTGGTACAAGGAGTACAGCACTCCATTAAGAACTGCCTTGCAAAAATGTACAAGTAAAACATAACAGTTGAATATAGTGCAAAATAGACAAAGTAATTTTATGAAAGAGTTAATAAAAGAGTTAAATAATCATTATATGATAAGTGAAGTGTACATTTTTATAAAATAGTCCAGTTTAGCTAATGCATCTTAATTTAATAGCCAATATTAGATAATAGCAACTATATTTGACTCTTAAGTTGCTTGATTTGCATGCAGAATTGAGAATGTGTGATTGAAAATCTTGCCATAATAATTAAAAATATTAAATATTTCAATAAGGAACCAGAGTTAGATAACATTGGAGAGTCCTCTTAGGTTTGGACACTTGAAAAATAAAGAAATGTCAAAATGAGCCTACCAAAATTATATGTCAATATTAACATTTAATGAATGAATGCTTTCAACAAATATACAGGATTAAATTTAAAAAGTTGGAATATATGATAGAGTTATATACAAACTAGCAGAGGAGACATGTTAACTAATAATCTGTCAAAAAAACATAGAAAGTACTATCTTAAAACTATAAGCAAAATGTTACATGTATACAGAGGAAGAAATGCGTTACTGCTTGTTCCTCAAATTATAAGGAAGACTTAGTTATTTGTTTTTGTATGATTTTCTACATATGACTACCAGTATCTTCGTATACTCCATCATAAAATTATTTGACACTCAGCCTTTTCCCCCAGCTACAGATTTATTATTGTGTAGCATTTGGGGCCATTGAAAAAGTAAGCAAAGTTTACAAATTCAAGCCTTACTGTAGAAAAATCCTAATTTTCACTTTTCCCAGATTTTCCATGATTGATATGCCTTATCTCATGGTTAGCGAACAGCCCGGTGGTACTGTGTCATTCATTTCTAATTGCTACTCACATTCTTTTTTGCACCAAGTAGGGATTGGTTCTAGGAACACAGAATTACGTGTGATTTTTAAATTATGATAACATTGTTGGACAGTAAAAGTAAAATATATGTAAACCAAAAATTATTTAAATATTATTATTAAATTACTGCATACCAATTAAGCTTTGCCTGGTTTACACAAAAATATAAAGGCAAATTTTTATCAGTTATACTACAATCTGATATGAAGTAAGGCTAAAGAAAAAAAAGATTTATGACTTTCTTAGGAAAAATGTTTTAAAGGAAAAATTTCCAAAGAAAAGTTCCACATCTAGTAATTTTTACATAAAGCGATACTTTACCCATAAGAAAAAGACCCTATGCTTTCTTTTCTTTTCCCATGAAAAGAACCCAGCTTTTTGATAATTTATGGGTATCTAGAAAAAGCCCACTCCATCCCTGACTTCAGCTCCCTGTGCTTTATATACATATTAGATTCAGAGAATTCTAGGTGTGTTTTCAGAAAACAAAATGTATTTTTATTGGTAGAGCTTTCATCTCAAATATCAAACACTTCACATTTTATTTTTAAGACAAAAAACGATAATTTAATTCTTGTGAATTTTCTCCTATTGATTGTCACTCTGACTGTACTCTTTCAAATCAATTAGTTTTTTCTTGGATGATCATTCCCTAATTTTCAGCCACAAAAATAGAACTTCAGAGAATTTTAACTGTTAATAAAGGTTTCCTTTGTGGTGCCTTGACACCATTGATTTGAGCGAACTATATAGCATAAGGCGTGTTTAAGCTCCTGGTACCTCCGATTGTTTAAAAATAACAGCGAAGATCATGACAAACCTTGACCTAAAGTAATGTTGTCTCTAGGATACAGAATTCTTTCTGCTGGAAAACTATGTTCACAACTTTATCTCGTCCAATGTAAATCCTACTGTTTTTTAATGATGATACTTTTATTGACTAATTTACTATTTTCATGAGGACGCTATTTCAGAAGAGAAATTATAAAGAACAGCTACAATAGCCACAAAAGTCAATGTCACTCTGAATATGTGCCATCCGCATGACAGAGACTTTAAGAAATCTCTATAAGATATTTGAAGTTAATGCCAAGTTAAAGATAGGATTAATAGAAGACATAACTAGAGACAGAGTTTTCAATATGTGGATGCAGAAATAAATAAACAAAATATTAGTTTATAGATCAGACCCACAGCAGAACTACAGTGCGACCCTCAGGTGCTTTCTCCATACTTCAGTTTCCTTTTTGCCCCAGACGTTTTACTACTTGGATTATATCAAAGGAGGTGACCTCTGGATTCCTTATTGTTTTTCCTTATTTGATGCAAAATAGCCTTAAAGTGACCAAATAACATTGTTCAGTGCAGAGTGGCTGATTACTTTTTCCCTTTTAAATCCAGATGAGGTGACAGATCAATAGCTACCAACTTACCCTTCCCATACACTTACATCTTTATAAACAGCTTAAAAAATAAACATTCCTTGAGTTATCCCATATTGAATTTTCTAAATGTTTTATGTTGGGACACTGACTCACGTTCTAGACTTGACGAGATAGACAGATTATTAAACCAAAGGCCTCATTTTGCAGGTGAAGTTACTGAATCTCAGCAATGTTAAATAACTTAAGGAATGATCATAATGTTAACTACTGATCGATGTTAAACTTTTATCTAGTTTTTAGCATTATTTCTTAACCTTCACTATATGTCAGGATAGCCCAGCTGGTGTTTAAGCACATGGATTCCCCACGTCTACCATACAGATCTGCCTGCAGGGCAATCAGCACATGGGGGTGACCTTACACCAACTTCAGACCAAACGGGGGAGACGCAGTACTAGCGACATTGACGGAATTACATTTAAGTGAAAAAAGCCTGGCAATTAATAATCTAAGCATGCAATTTATATTAGGAGGCAGACTACGGTAGACGAGAATAGAAGGAAGAAAATTATGTGAAAAGAGAACAACATAATGAACTGGAAGCTAGGGAACAACAGAACTAAAATTTTTTAAAATGTAGCTCTTTTTCTGGAAAATTAATTACCAAATTACCCAAAGTGACCAAAGTACCAAGATTATGAAACCATTGACTTTATAGAATAATGGGTTTAGTAGATATTGAGGCAAAGTAATGGATAGAGTCTTGTAAAATTCTTCTAAATTTTCTGAATTTAAATTACAAATAGAAAAACATGATAATTCTATAATTAATTAGCATAGTATTTCTACAATCAGTTACATGTAGGTAATGAATTACAATCATGATAATTATGAAACAGGGAATTAGGGAAGATCATCCAAGGAAACAGTGAATTTTGTTTTAAACTACCGAAGAGATAGAAGAGAGGAAAATGATGATATAACTGTGGGATATATTATGCTTCAGAAACATGGTGGTGAAAGATCTACTCGTGAAGGAGACCGTGATACGTACTCATGGATACAGAGGAAGAAGGAGAAAGGCGCAGCCTTGTGGAAGACAGGGGACCAAAATCTCAAGATAACTGGATGGTCAACACTAGCAAATGGTGTAGCGTGAACAAGAAATAACAGATTAAAGATACACTTTCAAGAAACCTTTTTAAAAATCAGAAATTCATAAATATTCCATAGGGAAAAATAAAAATTATTTTCTTTTCCACATGGTGCTTTTAAAAATCCATTTTACTAGTTATTTGTGTTTGTTTTTCCATAAACATGTTAATATTTCCCCAAATGTACATTTGTTTTATTGTCTGAGGAAAGAAGAAAGAAATATAGCTTTTGTTTAATTGGAATATCAGGAAGCTCTGACTAAAATCACCGATCTTAAGGACTAATTGAATTTTTATACGAACGTTCATTTTTCCTAGTGAGCCCTGTTAAAGATAAAAAGTGTCAAAGTTAAAAAAGAACTCTTTGCCTTGATTTTTTTCATAATGTATTCCACTTTTTGCATGCTAATATCTTGGAAGTGATCAAAAGATAACCCTGAAGTGAAATATTTGGTCATATAGAGGATCAGTTTCATACTTTCTTTCCTGAAACCACTCATCCTGTTTGGTATATTCACCTATTATTTTTCAGTCAACTCTTGCACTGATTCATCATGGAATCCCATAGCCATAGAAATGTATTTCTGTGTCCCACAGCAATAATGAAATTCTAAAGCTAATTTTCTCTCTTTTCTCCTTGGGTAGGAATATTCTATTTGTAAAAATGCAGTTGTCAACATTCATATTCAACTTGAATTGATATGTTACTAAACATTAAAATGGAAAAAAGAAAGTTAAAGTATAAACTTGAAGAAGTATAATTTTTTATGAAGTACACACATAAAATTTTTTCTGAGAAATATAAATTCAATTATTGAGAGTTTCCTGTTATATGCCTGCTCTCTAATGTGGCTCATGCTAATTTTTTGCTTGTTTAATTTTGAAGGCAGAGTTAAAAGCAAAATTGTTTGTTAAACCACTGTACTACATTTAAATTCTCTATATAACCACACCGATGCCTTTATACCCATTGTTAAAAATATTGTCCTCATACCGCTAACTCAAATAGCTGAGTAAATTACACTCATTAGACAAAAATATAATATGGGGTACTTTGTATATTATCTAACTTAATCTCAAGAACTTAATAGAGTTTATTGTTAGTCTAGTTTTACAAATGAATAAACTGGGTGTTAAAGTATATTAGATTAATTGTCAAAAACATACAACTATTAAGTAGTGAAAACACAACTTGGAATCAGGTCTTCATGGCATCAGAATTCAGTTCTTTCTGGTGTATGTCGCTTCACTAGACATCGTTTTCTGTATTTGTTGTACAAAGGAGTGTATTTCATTAAACAGCAAGCTCACAGTTCTTAATTACTTTTTTCTCTGAAATCAATGAAGTCAGGAGGCAAAAGGGATAAGACTCATTTCGAGTAACACTGTACAGTTTGCAAATCACAATCATTGTTAAGAATTAACTGTGAGTTTTGGTTTTCTAGACCATTTTACAGATAACTTGAATTGTTCCAAGTGTCACAGCTAGTGGCTTCTATTTAAGGTGGACTTAGAGACACAGTATCTCCCTAACAAAAAAAAATCTAAATAAAACAAGATAAAGAAAAGAGGCTCTCCTTTCTTAACTCAAACTCTGCCATCCTCCCCACCCCTCCTCAAAAATAAAATCTGAAATGACCAAAGAAATATAAATTTATAGAGAAAAAAATCTTGCATCAGTTTAGGCAACTAAGAGTGCCATAAATTTGAGGAATGTCTATATTCAATGGGATCAAATTAAAGGAAATCATTGTAAGCCAGTTCTCACATTTGCCTGTGAGGAAGAAGTCTAGTGACATGTCATGGCTGTTAAGGAGTAGAGATAATGCTCTAATTACCTTCTAATTTGGAGACAGCAGGACCTTAGGCAAGTTTCATTTGTAAGACATATAAAGACTGCTATTGAATTGGCTTTGCCATTACAAAATGAGAGCATTAATGTTAAGTTTTTCAAACTTAAACGTTTACTAGTGATTTTCTTTAACATATGGTATCTGAGGACAAGATAGAATCATGGAGAAGACCTCCGTTAATTTTCAGAACAACTTTGATTAATGTGTGGTTGAGTGTTATCTGTTCCTTATAATAGCTCCCTCTGTTGGTTTATAGACAGTGGCACAGGAGATGAGCGACTTGAGTCTATGATTATTAAGACATATCAGAGGGAAAGGAAGGAGAAGAAAGACAACGTACCACTCATCTTCTTTCACCTCTACCCCACACCCTCCACCATATCCCACCCTGTCTAGCCTCAAGTATTTTCCTAAGTGTATAAATGAATGGAAATACCTAGAGGGTTCCAGTGACCAACCATGAACACTTTCCTATAGTAGCATATCATTAATCTCTAACTCACCACTCCTCATACTGCAGATGAGAGCTGAAATGTTACCCCATGGCTGTGCTCTGATCACTTATTGACTAGGATTAAACATTACTTTGTGCCCCCAATTCCCAGTACGGTATCTTACACCTAGTAGTTATGCAATGTGTGTGGATTGAGTCAATCTGGAATGTTAGGTAAAATCTTTCTCTGTAAATTAGGTGAAAATGTTTGCAGACAAAATCTTGCGAATAGTTGAAAAAAAACACATTGTTAAATTAAAAAGAATTATTTCTCTACAAAAAAAAAAAAAACTTTGGTAATATCCTAACATCATTACTCTCTGTTCTGTGAAACACCTTTACTTAAGTCCAAATGTAGGAGTTTAAAATGCTTGAACTTAATAAAACTAAATATTTCACAAGCTTATTTATATCTGAATGGCCTTTGATCTTTCTATGTTAGTGAAGCAGGCAGATTCTATTGTCTTTGCCCTGATATACTCTCAAAAGGTGGACATATTAATTTTGTAACTTCCAGAGAATGATCTGACTAAACAAGAAACTTGAATTAAATAGTAAAGGAGAAACACAACTTTATTGTTTTAAAAAAAAGATATATAGGAAGGAAGTGTGCATACAGGTGTCTATCATTTTTGCATTGCTATTAAGAACCAAGACAGTTTGTATTAAGGTGAGCTTCTGTAGAATATGTGTTCTTCCTCAAAGCTAAGGGACGTGGGGGAGAGATACACAGGTCTGGAAGGTGATGAGTGTATTACATAACTGCACTGAGTACATTTCTCAAATAAAGTAGAAATTTACCATTTGTGAGCCTAAATGTTCTCTAAATTCTTTCAAGGCAATGCAGCTATATCTATTACTTTTTATTGTGACTAGTCATCTTTCAATGAATTTGAACATTACCTCACCCATTTGCAGCTCCTTCTATCTCTAAGATTGATATGGCTGACATTCTCAGCAGTCAAAACATCTTGCAAATGACTTCTTAGCCTGGAGAGCCCAACCAGAATGGTGTTTGCTTCACTGCCTGCCTCGCTTGCCTCCCATCCAGCCATTGAAGCATTTAACAAGAACACTTTTATTAAATTTGTTCCAACATGTGTTCAATTAGATGAAATCTTCTTAAATATTGCACTAGATGTGAATTGGGAAAATGCTAAATTGCTTCTGTATTTGTTAAGTGTATACTCAAAGGTAGATGAAGCCATATTATATCATCAGATTCAAGCAATAAAGTAAATAGAAGAAAAAGATGTTCTTTTAGTTTGGTTATGTTTATACATGAAGTTTTCTTTTCAAGGTATATTAGAATCTATTAAACAAACTGAATATAAAGTGGTAGCCATGGGTGAAATGTCATACTTTGTTTTCCATGTTTTAATTTTCTGGGAGAATAGAAAAATATGCTGTCCCATATAATATAAAGAGTGATATGGGGGAGAAAACTAAGAGTCAGCTTAGAGACGCTATTTATTCTCCTTTGATAAATGGAAAACTAAATAGTTCCTACTTGTTTTGTCAAATAGAGGATATATGGAGTATCGATGCTCTGAGGTTCCTAGTAACTGAAGTGCAAAATTGTGATCAATTACAGAAGTCAAGATAAAATCATAGTGACTTAGGTTAGTAAATTATCTTCTATGATTTTTCCTAAGCATGAAACAATTAAATTATAACTACTCTCCTCCCCAGCTCTCCCTTGCCCTGACCTATGTAACTTGTTTCACTCCAATCTGCATTGTAACAAAGTATCCTGGTAAGAACAGTGAACAAACCTTTTTCAGTATGAGAAGGAGGGAGAGAGATTATTCTGAATGTGAAAGGATGGGAGGTGGTAAAGTGAGGAAGAACACCAGCACCTGCGTGAAGTCTGGGGACAGAGAGACATGTGTAAGGAGTGCAGCCACAGTGATAAAGAGCAAAATACAGAATGATGAGAAAAGGTACTTTAAAGAAAGTTTGTCCTCTGTACTTCGCGATGCACTTGGCACCTTCAGAATACAGCCAGTTTGCTGAGAATCCACAGGGCTTTGGAGCTGGACTTTGGGGTGAAGCATGTTAAATTAATTAAACAAGGAGGCCACAGACTGAGTGGCTCTGTGGAGGCCTAGGTAAGCAAACCGAAATTTCACCTGTAAATGCCTCAAGGTTACAAAATCGAAACCTAAGGAAAACCAACCACAAATAGCCAACTAGGCTTTAAACTAGAGCCAATCAACAATTTTCTCACTTTGCTTCCATCTTTTCTCTGTAAAAGACTCTCCCTGAGCTCCTATAGGTAGCAGGCTCCTAACCACTTCTGGTTCGGCACTGCCTGCTTCCAGTTGATTTTTGCTTAAATATACTTAAAATTTTTAACATTCCTCAGTTTATCTTTTAACAAGTGATTGGCTACATCAAACTGCCTTAAACTCAGATTTGGGTTTATAGAAAAAGAATACTTGGGTTAAATGAAAACCACTGTTAATCTAAAATGCTGTATGGGCCAGCCCGGCCCACTTTCTTTCCCACTGTCCCCTTGAACCTGCTTTGAAGGGAAGAGTCAGTGTTCCCTCTATTCAAATATATGCCCTGGGGAAATATTTAACAAAATGGGCAATGAATGGGCAGTAGAAGATATCAGAGTTGGCTAATGACATGCGAGAAAAACCCTGGACATTCTAAACCTGCTTGCATAAAGACCCTGCTTATTTCATAACCGTTAAGTATTAGCAGCGTATACTCAACTCTTTCTATGTGCTAGCACGTATTCAAAGTAGATGGTTTTAATCTTTCTAAGTCACTTACATATTTTTTTAAATTACAGAAAATAATGAAGAAACTAAAATAAAGCATTTTAAACTTTTTTTGTGTGTTTCCTTTCAGTATTTTTTCTGTGTATCTATACTTGGTAATATTTCTAGGTGCATGTTTGTATCCTCAAAATATAACACATGCAATTTCTCAAGCTACTACAAAATTTAATTGGTGTGATATAAAGTATTGTGTATTATTTTATTATACCATTATAGAATGCCAGCCTAAGCTGTTTTTTTTGGTTGAGTGGATTTTAGCTTGATTTAAGAACAACTAATTTTACTACTTATTTTATCAAATTCACATTGGTTAAATATTGTTTCATTTATAGTTCAGCTAATATACGTTTTGGATAAATGGAGAATATTAACATTAATAGGAATGTGATTTTTAATAATGGCAGCAAAAGTTCCCTGAAATTAACAGTGTGAATAGTTAGTAACTTATCCAATGGCAAAACAAATATTGAAATATTGTTCTTCTCAGGTAACATTGTATATCTCAATGGCATATGCTTTATAATCATCTTATAAAAACTGTGTCAGTAAATATGAATAAAGATGTTATTTGTATAACTATAATTATGCAAAGACATTCAACATTTATAAAGCAGTTAATTTTAGTTTAGAACATGTCTTTCCTCTTTTAATTTACAAACATATTTAAAGAAACAGAAACACTTGAAATGACAAGATCTTCTGTGATCTATCTTTTACCCAATTTGCATCAGCATGTGACAATCTGGACAGTTTTGCTCACTGACTTTTCTTATTAATATCTGTATTGATTGAAGATAAAGGCCTCCCGCTATATATGGTCGACTCACCACCCCCTGAATAATTTTTTCAACATTTATACTTTTTGTTCCAAAATGATGTATAAAATTGAATTGAAAAAGAAATTCAGATAATCACATAATTTCTATATTTTAGAGCACAAAATTTAACTTTGTTTCACTTAAACAGTGTCTACAGTAGTTCCAGTTTGGAGTAAAATAATTAGTATTTTGTAAGTATTCATATAGCACAAAGGATTAGATTGTGAAATAAGCCTCACAAGAATCAGATATAAAATTAAGATCAAGCTTTCCTAACAAATTTAAGGACAAGTATTTTACAGGCACATACAAAACTGAGAGTAGTCTAGAACCACTAATACATCTCCCTACCTCTTTCCTTATATCTTATGATGTGCTCTGGCTCAGATTAAAATATGAGATATCTAAGTGACATATATTGTCATTTCTTATCCAGAGTATTATTTCAATCATAAAGATCTCCATTTTATTTTCAGACTGTTATATATTTTACTTAACATTTTTCACAGTCATGTGCCACAAATCATAGATTCAGATTTATTTACCTTAAGCAATCCAGACAAACTAGATACTTCCTGCTAAAGCATTCCATAGATAAGGAGAGTTTGCAAGGGATCTGTCATTGGCTGATTGACAGGACATTCCACTGGATCTTTTTCCTTTACTTCCTAGAGTCTCCTAGTAAGAGAAGAGAATGGATTGAAGATCTGCTGCTAAACTTTTCCTTTACAAAGACTTATTATGTGCCAGGCACTCACTGGATCATATTCTAGACTAATTCTCAAAACATCCCTATAAAATTTGTCTTTGCTTTACTTATCTTAATCATTTTTGAAATTAGCAAATTGAGGCTCAGGGATTTTTAGAGATTCACTCAAGGACAGAACTGGGATCAAGATACTGACCTGGGGTATACATAATTGAGTAAGTTTCCAATATTTAAAAACATCTTAGGCCAAACAAAGTTCGAGGGAAATGTATGTTCTAGAGTGCTGAATAATGGTTTACTCCTGGCTCTCTGAACACCTGACAGATCCTCTTTAGGTGGGCTCAACAACAAGAAGAGATAAAATGGATATGATTAAGACGTGGGAAATGTGGAAAACAGAGAAATCAAGGAATGTGGGGAAGTTTCTATTTTAAATAATTTTATAAATTGTAGAATTAGAAATAGTTTATAGTTAGTTTTTAATAATTAGCTTTAGTTTCCTGAAACTTTGAAAACATAGTATTACTAAACTTATTGAAAATTATATATTTTATTTTAACATGTAATATTTTTATCAAATTCTCTTGAAATACATCTTTTCCAGTTGTTATATTTTATCTTTGTTTTTTTTTTACTTTTCTCAAATAATTTCAATTTCAGTTAAATATATTGGTCTCATACCCTTATAGTGGATAGTCTCAAATCAATTCATTATGGAAGTGTGATATAACCAGTGCTCAAATCTATTTATAAAATACAATTATAATTCATCCTTATTGATTTGAAGAGGTAATAATAGGAAATCAATGGGAAAAAAATCTTCCTATGCCTTCTGCAAATAAACCACAATGTTTTCTCAAGGTCATGTGCATACGTTATGCTTAACACCAATCACTGAAATCCCCAATGCACCAAACATTAAGCAACAATCCTGGTGCCATATGAAATGTTTGCACTTTGTGGGTCCAGGACAGCATGAAAAGGTTTGTTTTATTTTGTTTTCTTTCTGAATTCCTTTAAAATCACAAAGAAATATTTAACCAACAAAATGATGAAGAAATAATATTAAAGCACATTCTATATTTCATAAAAAGAGTTGGATTTGGTTAGTTTGTATCCTGAAAATTCTACTTTATAATGTCATGGTAGATAGTATTATTGTTTATACTTATTCTCTTTCCTCCCTTGGAGAGAATTTTATATTCCATCTGAAAGGACAAAATACTTGGCCATATGAACTGTTTTAGGCAACAGAACATGAAGGGAAATGACGTGGCATCTTTGGTCGTAACTCTCAAGAGCTGGTATTTTCTCCCTTCAGTTTGGGTTCCTGATTGAAACTGTGGAATGGAGCCATGGCCAAATCTTAATAGATATGTAGCATGATTAAATCTTTACTGTTTTAAGTCATTGAGATTTTGAAGATGTTTTTTATCACAGCAAAACCTAAGCTACTGTGACTTTCATGTTTATGTATTCTATCCTCTCAACTCTCCCCTCATGGGTCCAACATTCTCATGTTCTACATGTAAGTTATTTATCCGTGATACTAGCTTTGAGATGGACCTAGTGTTAGAGGCCGTGATAAGAAGCCTTCGTTGTTAATGCTGATGGAACTCTGTTAATGGTGATGGTGCTATAAGTCTCCACTGAACAGAAGTCTCTACCAAGTAATTTCCCACCCCCACATCATAAGTGTTAGTCATTAACTGATGATTTCAGGTTTGCTACCCAAATCTGATCCTCACATCCCTGACAATTTATCTGTTCTGTATGTGGAAATTCTTTAAGTATCTATAAGTGAAAACTGCTAAATTATTGTGATACATATATTACTTCATTCAATCCTCACACAACCCTATGATACAGGTATACTGCATCTATTAAACACATTTTACAAATGAGGATACTGACTCTGTTAGTTTCCCTTTTATCCTCAATAAGAATATTTATATTTCTCTGTCATAATACTCGTCACAACTGTACTCAGTCATTTAAATCTTATGGATTTTTCCTGCTAAACTATGAGCTTCAATTAGACAGATCCTGACAATGCTAAGTGTTCAATTACTATTTGCTGCATGAATCAATGGACTGGGAATGCAATTAACTATCCTAATATGCTTGGATTTTTAAATGGTACAACATAGGTTTGAAACAAGATCTGTCTGAACAAGTCCCCCTTGTATATCGTTCTGCCTTTCATGCCATCTTTACTTGAGGATTATATGATGAATACTGACCATGCTTTCATGCTTTTGCTGTGCAATGTCCTTCTAAGCTAAAGTCTGAGAGAGACTGCACCTATTGAATGACCCACCTCTCTGTCTTTTCATACCTCCATCATTTTAAATGGGCATGATCTCTTTTAGTTTTCATGTTGGAAAACATTTCATAAATATATTCATATCAATTTGTCAGTAACTTAAGGCAACGTAATGACTATTAATAACTATGTACTTCTTGATAGAAAAATACTTTAACCCAAATAAATTGATTTTGAAGGAAAATTTCAGACTTATAGGAACTAATTCATTTGCAAAAATAGAGCTTCCAAATTATTCTAAATGCATGCTACAAGGAAAAGTACATATTCCATTTTTTGTTTGTTTCATTTGTGTAATGTCCCTTCCATTATCATGTCTAACCTGAAGCATTGAACTCAGGATATCAACTTTTTCTGTGAAACTCTGATTTTTAAACTCTGTCATTAAGCCTTCTTTATATAATAATAATTCACATGTTTTTACGTGAATAAATATTGTCATTTGTGCTTGCAAATTACGACCTGGAATTTCAGGGTTTTTAATACTTAGGATTACATCACTAGGAAAGGCTTTCCATGAGGTCCAGTCATACTTAGTTTCATTCCAAATATCAATCACAACTCTAAAACATATATTTATATAGAGAAATACAACATTCATCACATACACTATGTTAGAGATTTATTTTTAATTATAGGAAGATTAACAGGAGATACGAAAAATTCAATCGGACTCCACAATCTGCTATTGGGTGTATTTTCCTAAAGCCATCTAAAAATATACATTTAATTCAGAGATGTGGCAAGTCTGACACATTGTTAGAGTATAAGCTTCTTTGGCTTGAGATTTGATTAATTTGTTCTCTGCAGTATCCCCAACAAAGAGTAAATGGCATCTAGAAGTTTAATAAATGTCTGTTGCAAGAATGGTCAAAACAGGTGTCTACTTAAGAAAGTTATTATTGTAGACGTTAATTGTAGATATTAACCTGTAGATTTGTACAGGTTGCCCTGTATGAAGAAGGGAGAAAATGTCTTTAAAACATAGGATTAACAAATATTGAAAAACAAAGGTGAAAATATGTATTTAAAATTCAAGAATTTCCAAGATCTGTTGTGTGTTTGAAACTTAAGGTGGAAGCAGAAAGATGAGGCTGAAGCGATAGCATCTATGCCCCTTTTAAGTGAATGTCCGAGGTAGGGTCTGCAGGCAAGAATCAGGGTGAAGGGTTTTACTGGTGCGGTCAGCAGTGGAAAAAGTCAAGACAGAAGTATAAACCAAAACAGAGAATAGGGCAAAATGCAGGAGAAGATGTTGACAATTCCAAGGATTCAAAGCTGGAGTCAGAATCAGGTTGGGAGTCAGGACAAGACTTCAGAGTAGAAACAAAGATGGTACTAAGAACAGTCCAGGAAAGATGGAGGAATGCTTAGTGCAAATGACAGAACTAGCGTGGCACATTTTATAATTTGCTCCTGGTGGTTGTGGAACCAGTAAAGGGCAGCCATCAAGAGTTAAATCATGAACTATCTTGTGGCCAAGCGATGGAATCTGAACTTTATTTGGAAGACCATGGGGAGCTTTGAAGGATTTTCAGCAGGGGAGTGACATGATTAGTTTTGTGTTTTATAAAGGTCACTGGCAGCTGTGCAGAGTGTGTAATTGAGAATGGTAATAAACTTGGAGAACAGAATTTAGACTTTCCTAGAGTAATTAAATTAAACCTTCTTTAATGAACAAGAACACTATTACCCAACATCCAGATCGATATATAAAACAATCAATAAAAAAGCACAAGAATTTCTGCAATAGAAATCAAATCAACAGGCCTGTCAATGTAAGCAATTTCATTGTGTATTTAAAACCAGTAATGCATATAATAAGCTTGTTCTGTCTTTGTCTTACCCTAACTCCAGCTCTGATTTACAAGTTGCTTCAGACTGGATACAAAATTAGTACTATGAGAGGTGGCTTAAGTACTTGGAAGGAGTTTTTTCCCACAGATGTTCAAGCTCCTTGTTCCACACATATATCTTCAAACTGTGCTTAATTAAGGATTTCAAAGTGACAAAGGCTCTAAAACTTCCATGGATAGAGCATTCCTTCTGAAATCTTAAATCACTTTTCTTTATTAACAAACATGCCATTCTTTTTCTTTTGCTCATTATTTCAGTACTTGTGCTGGCATTCAAAAAATGCTACTTTAGAAATGAATCTGATGTTGATTTCTTGAAAGAAAATGAAATATTTATTTTCCTTTCAAATAATACCTCTTCTTCAATAGCCCTTAGGTGACCTGTATATTTAAATATTTCAGCAATAATTCTCTGTCACACCGCATAATGGTAAATTGGTTGAATCTTTCATCCAACCATTAGCAACTTCTTTGCACGTTGTGGAAAGAATGGACTTCATGTTCGAAGCTAAGAATTAGAGTTACAACCACAGTTTTTCTGTATAATCGATAGGTGGATTTGTTAGGGGTGTTGTTAAAGATGCAGTGAGTCCTTGGCTGATTGTGGCGTTAAATAAGGCCACAATTTGCTAATTTGTATAGCCTCTGGCAGAAAAAGCAATAATTGTCCACTTTAAAAAATTTCTAAAAAAGTTTACATTTGCGAAACTCAATTCACTTTTCAATAGAAATCTGGAGTAAATTGAATGTATCTTATTTTAAAATACGATTCGAGTAGTTTTGCTTCTTCTCCAAAAAAAGTTTTCAATATATTATTCCATTCAGTGATAAAAGTGGTAATAGGGTAATAAAACAATTGAGACTTAATGAAAACCTATGAGCAACTTCTCTAATGCAACAGAATATTTTCTGTTTCCAATAGCGATCTTATAATTTAATGATTAACATGAATGAATAAAAATCTAATAAACACTTAAAAATAAAGACGTGCCATTTTAGACCTTCAATTAAATAGAGTTGTATTAATAATAAAGTAATAAAATACTCCTCTATTTTATTCTTGGATATGGAATTCCAAATAAGTATATGCTATTTTAGGACACATTTTTGTACTGAAAATTTAAAATTGTGAGCTTTGTGAACTCACTTGTATGAATCTAAGTAGAAAGGAAATAAATGACAAATTTAATGCCAAATTTCAGGATTTAAGATGGAATATGCAGAAATTTTCTTCATGATGTTTCCTCATGGCATTTCAAGGGAAACGTTCTTCAAATACTCATTCCATTTTCCTAGATCCATAGCTATTGTGAATAAAGGAAACAATGGAAATTTTCTTAATTTTAGAAGATAACTATTTAATTATAAAATAAAATAAGCCACAATACAGGAATGCATAAGGCTCTAAATAAGACACTCTAAATTATTCCTCTTGGCCTTCCATAGTGATCCTGCACCACAGAAAGTCAATATTTCCACAGTTTTACAGACGTAGATTGAGATCAGAAATTTTATCGCTAGGTGGTAGGCAATATGGAGAGCGTAGTCCTCTTAATTGGTCATGTTAAGTATGGATGCATTTTACAGATCCTATTTTATCATTCCTGCTCTAAAGAGACCACCCTATACAGGCCCTGCCAGCTACCTATAGAATGGACCAGAAAAGTGACGCTACTATTTCTACAACTATTGAGGGATAATTATAATTGTTTTCTGGAGGTTTACAGCCTTCCTTGCCCTTTGTTACTGCTGAGTTTGGTACAATTTCACCATTCTTTTAAAGAAAGTTCAAATGGCATATAGTGGGTGATGTAGTACATCCCTGGAATTTCCCCTTCAGTTCTGAACTGCTGAGCTGCTAGAAATTTTGCTTCTGACAGACTAGCTGAATTACTTTGAATCTGTCCCTTTGAAAGACCCCTCTCCAAGGATACACGCCTTCAGAGAACAGTTCCTTTGCAAGGAGTGGCCACGGTGTGGAGTAAAAGAGTTAAGCCCCTTGCATCAAGGAGGGAAAATTATGAACAGGAGCAGGTGAGGTGTTTGTTAAAACTGAGTCACAGTTCAGTACCTACCTTTGCCCAGTATTACTTCCTTCACTTCTGCAAAGGTCTTGATCCGGAGGCCCTCCCCAGGATACATCCTGGGTGTAAATTTTCCCAGAGAACCGAGACCTACAACAGATGGGGTCAGGCACGGTCTGGGTAAGCGAACTCTAAAATAAAACTTTTGTAGTTGGATCACTTACTGGAGAGACGAGAATGAGGACCTCACTGCAGGTGAAAGCTGCAGCCCTGAAAACCTTTGGAATCCTGTAACAGTGCATTTAAAAAAATTTTAAAGGTAGTAGACTGCAAAAGGATTCCATTGCAAAGAATGCACTGACAGGCTTTCTAAAGGTAAAGTAAAAGTAGTAATTCAAAATACAGTGGAATTTAGTGGCTCTTGCCAGGTAGAATTAATGCATCAAAGACAAAGAAAAATGGAGGGTGATTAATTACCAACTGAAGGTAAAGTGTGACAACCAGGGGGTTTCTTTGACAACATATAAAGAGACAGTTATCTACTGTACATGGAAGACAGAGAAAGCTACAGATTAGAATAAGATTTCCACAAAAGGTTGAATTCTAAATCCTGCCAAGTCTACTACTACTAAGTTAGAACCCCCATGGGTTCATCCACTCTGCCAATCTCTGTCTTTTGATTGGTGCATTTAGAACATTTGCATTTAAGTTAATTATTAATACGTTAGTGCTTAAATCTAACCTTTTATTATTTTTCTTCTGTTCATTTCCTTTGGCTATCTTTCCCCATTTCTCTTTTTTTGCCTTCCTGTGGGTTACTTGAATTCCCTCCTCCCTCATCTATTTGATCTTAATTTATTTATAGAATTTTTGAGAATATCTCTGTGTATGGTTTTGCACAGTTTTTCTGGGTATTACAGAATACATATATGACTTACTGCAGTCCACTGGTGTCAACAGTCTACTACTTCAAGTGAAATATGGAAATGTCACTTCCATTTAGGTCCCTTTATCTTCCCCACTTTTAAATACCATTGTCTTGAGTATCAGATGATGTTTTAGTTTTTGTTTTAATCACAAAATATAATCTATAAAATTCATAAGGAGAAAGAACAGTCTATTGTATACGCAAAGATCTCTCTTCTTTCCATTGTTTATCTTCCTTCCTGATGCTACAAGATTCTTTCCTCACTTCCATGTTGCCTGAAGAACTCTCCTTAGCTAATCTTTAAGAATAGTTCTGCTAGTGCTAGATTCTTTTTATTTTCCTTTGCCTGAGAATATCTTTATTTCTTCTTCATTTTTCAGTGATGGTTTTAGTGGATATAGAATTCACAGTTAGCAGTTCCTTTCCTGCAGAGCTTGAAAAATGTTGCCTAACTTCCTCTTGCCCTCCACGGTTTCAGATGAGAAACCCACAGTTGTTTGAACTGGTGTTCCCCTATAGTCAATACAGCGTTTATCCTTAGCTGCTTTCAAGACATTATTCTTGTCTTTAGTTTTCAGAAATTTAATTATGATGTGTCTGGGCATGGAGTTTTGGGGGGTTTATCCTCTTTGGGATTCACTAAGCTTCTTAAATCTGTAGAGTTTTCTAGCCATTATTTCTTTGAGCACTCTTTTAGTCTCACTCTCTTCCTCCTCTCCTCTGGGGCTCTGCTGATATGAACATCGGATCTTTTGTTGGTCCACAGGTCCCTGAAGCTCTGTTCTTTTTTTTTTAGTGTATTTTCTCTCTGTTGTTCATATTGGGTAGCTTTTGTTGATTCATCCTCAAATTCACCGATTCTATTCTGTTATCTTCACTCTACTACAAAGCCCACCTAGCAAGTTTTACTTTTTTATTTCTGTTCGTGAATTTTTTAGTTCAATAATTTCCATTTACATCTCTTATAGAACCTCTATTTCTTTGCTAAGTTGTTCTATTTCATTCATGTGTTTCAAGACAACAGTCAAGTAATTGACTGTTGAAAAATTTCTATGAGGGTTTCTTTAAAATCTCTCTTGGATAGTTCCATCCTGTGACCCATCACTATGTTGGCATTAGTTGATTGTCTTATCTCATGCAAATTGTGATTTTCTTGGTTCTTGACATGATGGGTAATTTTCTATGTGTACTGGACACTTTTTCTAGTATGTTAGGAGACTGTCTTATTTAAATGTTTTATTTTAAGAGGAAGTCACCCTGTTTAAGTTTAGTAGGCAGGTCCTGGACTACCTTTGTGCACTGTGGTTCCAATAACTATTAAATTTTCAGAGTCTTTGCAGTGTTATTTTAGGAATCCTCAGGCCAGGTGAGAAAAGGAGTGCTTCCTTGGCCATTTCTTTTGGGCAGGTCTCCCTATTGCTCCTCTTCCCAGGTGGTGACAGCTCACCTAATATTGTTAGAGGGACTCCTATTCCATACAGAGGAAAAATGAGCCTATCTGAGTTGCTTTTTGTTCCTATGTCAGGGATCAGGAAACACCAGATCTAGGTATCCTTCTTCTGTTGGGTGGGATTATATGAGGCACTCTGCTGCTGTATTATTTCTCTAGTCCTGGGGTTCAAAGTCAGCTCTTTTTATTCTTACCCCCTTTCAGATTTCTCCTTTGGTTCACTCTTGTGTTATTTCCAGGATTTATAATTGCACTTATCAGGTAGGAGTAGGGAAGACCAGGGAGAAACAGCTCCTCACCATCTTGTACAGACTGAGAGGCCTCCACCAACATTCGATGCAAGATGGTATCTTTTCTTAGAACAACAAAGAAGGGTTTGCTTGTCTAGAAGAACATAGTCTTATCCACTACACTGAAAACAAAATATGCAATAAGGTAGTTTTCTCATGAAGGCCTCTTATGTAAAATAAAAGATATCTCTCAGTTTTATGCAGCAAATTATGCTGGACAAAAATGCTTTACAAAGTATTTCCTCCTGTCGTCCTCCTAGAAGCTCAGAAAGGTAGCCTAATGTTTGAGTCCAAGTGGCCTGCCACCTAAAAAAGGCAGAAAACGTTTATTTCAAAGTTAGGCAATATTTAAAATTCTTCCTGATGCAATTTTCTATAATCTAAGCCTTCAAATGTTCCCAGGTCTCTCTCTGGAGTTTGCCCAAAGGCATGATTAGCTGTTGTCAATGTCTAATAATAGTTGGTCCATCTGTCTTCCCTCATCCCAGTGATAAGGGAAAACTGAATTGCAACTGAATGTGCAGCAGTATAAATTTGTCCACTGAGATTAACAGTCCTGATAACTGGGAGAAAAAACAGAAAACCACCTTGTGCCCATAGGGAAGCCTGAGAAATGAGGAATATGTGAGCCAGATGACAGAAAACAGGATTAAAAGACATCTGTGTCTGTGTCAAAGAGATATTGCTATGCCAGAGCTATGGTTTTGCTTAAAATGTTTGGAATTTGCATATTGTGGGTATTAATGCTTTAGATGAAAAACCACAATGGCTACTCCTAAACTAAGATTAGACTAATATGATGTTTGAAAATGGGTCAGAAAATTTAGAGTATGAACAGCGCTTAGATCTTGAAATTTGCTATTTAGCTTCTGCACTCAGTTCCTCCTGTCACCAGCTGGCATACAGTAGTCCATTCTTTATCCCAGATAAGTGAGAGAATAAAACTCAACCAGACTTCATTGAATCATCGCCTGCATATGACAATGAAATGCAGAGACAGGTGAGTTTTCTCGAACACTATCTCTAGGCAACCTTGGCAAATAAGGGAGTAAAGGAAGATGATATATTCCACCTGGAAACCTAGGGAGTAACATAAATATCCATCTGCTTGAAATAGTTTATAGAAGGCCTCTGACGATGGAATGGTCAAGGTAACCTTGGACTTCATTCCAGTTCAGTAGTTTCTGGCTTTTCAGCAAAACAGAAGATGAGGCAGGGCTCAGACTTAGGAATGCTGAGCCAACCACTCTGTGAGGCTGACCCTGAAATCTCTCTGGAGAAACACCACCTGTCCATGTCTGGTTCTGGAAGCTTGTTACATCTCTGTTTTCTTTATCATATGTGCTTGACACTTTCTTCAAAGTCATGCACGATGCTGTCTGTGCTAAGGTATAATACATCCACAGCTACCTTATAACAATCAGTCTAGGTTACTTTTTTGAAATTGTCCCTGATGCATATGCCAACTTTCATGCCAGCCTTGCAATGTTTCTTGATATTCCTGTAATGTGAATTGACTTCTTTGGAGCCAATATTTCTATAACGTTCCCAAGTTCCTCCGGTCCCCTCAGGGATATGAACTATAAAGCTTAGAAGCCAGGGCACTGGGGCCGTAGCCTGCTGGTCAGCAGCCTGAGATTCTTCACACTGCCAGCTAGCTTACTGAAGGCCAGCTGGCAGAACAAGATGTGGGAACAGATGCATCTTATGAATGGATATCTGTGAAAAGGCTGCACTCTAGGCCTTCCAGGCTGGCATGGAATTAAAGGGATCATTCTTCTTTCTTGATGATGGGAAGAACAACCTAACCAAAGATGCAATACCCAGTTGGCAGAGAAAAGACCGAATACACCAAAGGCTGAGATATTAAATGGACTCAAGTGGCAATCTCTCAAGCCCATGACTTTAACAGGAAAAAAAATCCTACTAGAATAGTGATTTTTGTTTTGCCTTTCCTTTATCTATGGGATCAAAGCAACAATAAGGTGTAGAAAAAAAAATCACTTTTACTATTTCGTGTAGTTCCCCAAAAAACAAACATTATACGTGTGGATTTATATACATTGCATATGTGTATGTACGTGTGTGTTTATGTATATAAATGAATATATGCCCAAGAATATATACATATAAACACTTATATACACATGCATGTGTGTATATACATACATACATATACATGTGTGTGTATATGTAGAGTATATATCCTTAAAATTTCATAGAGAATCTCCCAGTTTATTTAAATTTTTAAGTTTTAACCACGTCTGGGCAAAAACTGGTGAATGACTGTGGGATGGAACTCTCGGAAGTCTTTCTCCATGAGAGATTGATTATATTCCTATGAGAGATTAGTCTTAGTAGAGCAAATTGTCAAGAAGACCACTGGGCCCTATCCTAGTGATAAAATAGGTATGAAATGCGATGGATTAAACAAAGACATTCTGATTCCATTACTGCAGTATTTCACAAAGGCTTTTACAAGCATATATGTATGTATGTATGTGTGTGTAGTGAATGTCCATGATGAGCCTATAGTATGCCATTCTTTCTTCAAATTATCTAATCAAGAATATGTCACAGAACAACATTTAGTGAATGCTTGTCCTGATCAACAGAGGATGGAATGAGTCTTATTATAGCATGATGTTTCAGAATTAAACGCGTCTTTTGACTCAGTCTTGTAAGAGCTCATGTCTGAGGACAGATTATAGGAGGAAGAAACAGGGAAAAACAGGGGCAGATACTGAAAAGTTCATAGAGCTGTGTGACATTGCAGCATGAGGATGCTACTCACACTGCTTGGACCTTTGCTGCTAGGCTCTTAGTGCTTCCCTGTGGAACACAACTCCACTTCAGGTCAATGAAGACTCCAGAGAACATTATCTATCCCCTTAGCAGCTAGAAAACTCCAGCACAGCAGTGGAATGCCTAGTGAAAGCTGGCAGCATACAACAGCACCGGTGTCTGCCCAACAAACACTTGCACACCCAGAACAGTGCAGTCGGACCCAGGTACAGTGACTCCTGGCAGACCTCTTGGTCCTCAGCAGGAGTCTAGGTGCATTAAAGAAAGAAGTAGCAATGGTAGTTAGCAGTTGTGATGGTGCCTGGGAACACACAGTACCTAGTAAGATGCACCAGTGCTCTACAAAGCAGTTGGAAGTCTTCCCTGTCCCCAGTGAAATGGTGAACCTTCTCGGCTGGGGTTGGTGACACCTGGCAGATGAAATGCTATCGAGCTGCAGGGTCAATGACCATAGGAGGTGGTGCTGCCTGTTAAAAACAGCAGCATTCAGGAATAGCAGCAACAGTCCACAGCAGATGTTGCAAGCACAGTCAGGTACTGGAGCCCAGCAAAATGGATCTTGTCCAGGTAGATAAAGAGTTTCATTTATGGTAGAATATAAGCTGTCTCCAGTGTACCCTCTGAACTATTTTGGGCTATATTGGTGGGATGGAGTCAAACTCAGCAGATAGGACTATAATTTTACACATCAAATTCTAAGGAACTGCTTTTTCTCCAGTGAAATTTTATTTCTTACAGTGTAATATTACTCATAAGACTTGATATGGAAATCATGAGTATAATCAAAAAGTTATAAAAGATATCTGGCATATTAATATAGATAATGGATTGATATAGAAGTCTGAACAACTGAAAAATCAATATAGATAAAGCTGATATTGATATAATTCTCTCTGAAAGATGACCATTTATTATGCATATAAAGAGGGATATTCCTTCAGAGAAGTGATATTTGACAGTAACATAGCATGTGAAAGCTTTCCTATTTTAAAATTTTGTGCAGATTTTCAAGAGTTTCACTGTTTGGCCACACTGGAATATGCTTGCAACAGGAAAGTAGGCACGTGTTCATGCATTCAGGAAACATCTCAAACATTAATTTAGAGCTTACTATATCTGAAACTATCTGCTTCCCCCAGGGGAGAAAAAGTTGAACAATACAGAGTTCATGCATGGCAGAACTTCAAAGAATTGCAAAGCTGTCAAACTGGGAGAGGGAGAAGGAAGCATAAATAAGCCACAATGATGTGTATTGATAGGTTCCATGGTAGATATATGTACAGATTACTCTGAGAATACAAAGGGAGGAAAAACTTATCTTGCCAAGGGTACTAGGAAAGATATCAGAGGAAGGTGACATTAATGCTGCGTCCTGAAGGGTAATTAGAAATCCTGCCAGCAGAGAATCTGAATGTAAAGTAGGCCAGCAGTGGGAACACTGCATAATAGGCATAATTTGTCAAAGGGCACAAGACATTCAGGGAATCCTAAACAGATCAGTATGACCAGAATACAGGCTACGTCCAAAAGAGACAGAGGGAGAAGGAGTGGACGTTACACTATAGTAAATGAGAAGTAGGAGAGAATTAAAGTTATATTTACATGTAAGCAGGGAAACTGATTAAAAGATTACTGTAAAATACCAGGTAAGAAATGATGAAAGTCTGAAAGAAGGTAGTAGAGATGTATTAAGGAGACAGAATCCGGGTATATCGATGAGGTAGAGTATGTAGATGATATGATTGATTGATGGTTTAGGGACAATGAAGAGGGAGCTCTAATGACCCCCAAGTTTTAGCTGGATCCCTAGAATAACTCCCTTAGCAAAGTGTAAACTCTAAGAAAGAACACATTTGAAAGAGAAATATGAATTCAGTTTTGGACATACTAAGTTTGATATTCTTTGCTTCATTGCCTGTGGTCGCACTGTCTAATTAAGAACTTATTCAAATTGGAAATTGAGATCTGTAATTCAGGAGGGTTGTGAGCACCAGAAAATAGATTTTGAAATCATCTAAATGCCTACATATATACAGTCATTGAAGACATAGGGAGAGATGAGATTGTCCAGGGGAAAGTGTGGCGTGTAGCTGAGCATTGTTGCATCACTTTTGATCCCCTCTCCTGCTTTTTAAAGCTGCCTCCTTCCCAGATGTGTTTGGAAAATCCTGGCCTCCTCATGGCCACATGCTTGCCTGTGCAGTGATGGGTTTAGGAAGGAGCATGGCATTCATCTCTAATCAATGAGAATGAAGCAGAATCTATGCATGGTTCTGCAAGACAGGAAGGATCAGTGCTGGTTATTGGAAAGGTTTCTTCACTACAAAAAAGAGATAGAAAGGAAGAGATGAAGGTTAAATAAGAGATTTCCAATTCTTCCCAAGGAATAAGTTATATATTTATCTCAGGAAGGTACATCTGATTAGTAGTTTCAATATTTTCTCTTATTTAATGATTGTGTGTGTGTGTGTGTGTGTGTGTGTGTGTGTGTGTGTTGCAAGTAAATATATAAGGGGGCAAACATTAATGCCCATAACTCATGCATTTATTCAGAAAATATTATCATACTCATGCTATATCCTTTATCTAGATGTGAGGTAATGGGGCCAGCCTGGTGGTGTAGTGAAGTTTGCGTACTCTTCTTTGGCAACTCGGGGTTCAGGGGTTCAGATCCTGGGCATGGACCTATGCACCATTCATCAAGCCATGCTGTGGCGGCATCCCACATACAAAATAGAGGAAGACTGACATAGATGTTAGCTCAGGGCCAATCTTCCTCACCCCCAAAAAAATGTATATATATATTAAAAAATGAATAAACATATTCTTTTCTCTTCCCTAATAGCTCATAAACCAGTAAAAGAAAAATATTTGTTCAAACAATTATAATACAGAAGAATCAGTGGAGAAATAAAGAGTATGGAGAATCATACACCAGTTGTTTTACACATAGTGTCTCATTTAATTTTAATCTATGTTTTATAGAAGTCGAAAGCAAAACTTGCAAGTGTGGGTTAATTTTCCCTGTTGAATCAGCTATTAAATAGCTACCTTGGGATTGAACTTTAGGCTCCCCCTCTTGTCAAAAAAATAATTTAAGGGACTCAAAAAGATGCTCAAGTTTTATTCATCTGATGCACACACGAGAGATCTGAATACCAGGTGCTCTCCGAGCAGAAGCAAGTGGGACTTTTATAGGATGAGGAGAGAGAGGCGCTTGTTCTGCTGATGTGGCTCAGCTAGCGGTTTTCCTCAACTACTGAGAGACTTGTGGTTGACATGGTTGGATATTATTCCAGTTTTTCATGCCTCTTGCTTGGTATCACTAACATAATCCTATCCTGACAGTTGACAGAACAGTCCTCACAAGGCCTTTTCCTTCTTCTTCTCTTTTTTTGGCAAACCTTATGATTTATCAAAGTTCAGAGGCAGTGAAGGCGAATTTCAAAAATAAAAGGGGGGACAGGGGGAGTGGGATGAAAATCAGGAAAAGGAATCAAGGCTTGAAGGCCAGGGAAACTGGGGACCTTCTATCTGCCTGTTTTAATACTTTTGCAGTTTGATACCCAAACCTCTTTTCTGTGACACTTCTCTGCCACGCTGCTCTGACATTAGCCCTTGGCTTGTGGAATCTGCAGTGTGAATAGAAAACAGCAACAAATAACTGCCTGAGAGAGAAGATTCAGGCCTCATAGAGGAGACGACACGGGCTATAAGGTCATAGAGATAAGTAGTTGTTCATCAGTTAGACAAAGTGGAAGCACAGGGATGTCAACCAGCATGGTATCTTGGGGAAAAAGTCCTGGAATCCCAAGCAAAAAGGACATAGGGTTGAATGACAGAAAATGAGAGAAATCTTACATGGAATCACTAAATTAGAACACGGCAGAAATGAAGACTAGATGCTTGAAAAGCAGCTTAATATCATGGTTAAAGTACATGGTTTTTTGAGCCCTGAGTAGATTCTTGAGCCAGATTGCCTGGGTTCAAATCTTAGCACTGGCATGTTCCAGCTATATGACATTAGGTAAGTCATTTAAATGTAGGGAAATGGCATACCTATTTCATAAAGTTGGTGTGAAGATTCACTGATCTAATAGACTTAAAATTCTTAAAATACTATTGGGCAATTAATACTTGTTATCTCTTGAGGCTAGCCTGGTGGTGCAGTGGATAAGTTTGTATGCTCCACTTCAGAGGCCCAGGGTTCTCAGGTTCGGATCCTAGAAGCGGACAGATGCATCGCTTGTCAAGCCATGCTGTGGCAGCGTCCCATATAAAGTGGAGGAAGATGGGCACAGATGTTAGCCCAGGGCCAGTCTTCCTCAGCAAAAAGAGGAGGATTGGCAGTGGATGCTAGCTGAGGGCTTATTTTCCTCACACACACACACACACACACACACACACACACAGACACACACACACACAAAACCTATTTTAAAAAGTACTTGTTATTGCTTATTAATTTATCAAATTCATCATATTTGCCTGAGAGCAATGATTCTCAAAGAGTATTTCCCAGATCTGGAGCATCAGTATCCCCCGGGAACTGTTAGAAATGGATATATTTGGACCCTACCCTGGAGCAATGGCATCCGAAACTGCAGGGTGAAGAGGGCATCAATCTGATTTTAATATGTCCTCTTGGTGATTCAATAAACCCTAATGTCTGAGAACCACTGTCTCAGAGCACCTTAAATTTATAGCAGGGCTAATACCTATAGGGAAGTAGAACCGGTTTTTAAGTATGTTTTAAGTAGGAATGTGACAAGACTAATTATATCATATTAGGGCCGCAATATTGGCCATATGGAAATACACACAAAGATGTACGTCTCTCACTAAATGTCTAGTGATTTGTTGCTTTGAGTTAAGCAGTGTCTGCTACAGACATCCTCTTTTTGAAATGCAGATGGTCCTGGAGTAAATAACATTGTCAGGCAGAAGCCAAATCCAACTTAACATTTAACAAGAATATTATAATTTACAAAGCAATTTCTCACAGTAGCTTTAAGATTTACCCAGGGGAAGCATTATTATTACCTCTATTTTAAAATGAGAAAGCTGAGAGTTAGAAATTTAAAATGATTTCACTAGAATTATTTCCAAGTCTTCGGACCCTAAATCTCATGTTTATTTTATTTTTACTTATTTAATAAAAATAATATAGACATACTGTGTACAGATACCATTTGCCCTTAATAATTATTAACAGATTTTCCACTACTCCTCTAATTGGTTAGTATTAATTGTGTAATCATTTTTCCCTCTTTTCCAGAGAACAGTTGAGGTTCTGGGAATGGAAGATAAGGAATCCAGTTTCGATTAATTTAAACAGATATAGATTAATTATGCATTTTTGTCTCAGGCACAGTACTAGACACTGGGAATACAAAGACTGATTGGACATAGTGTTTTCTCTCAAGGAATGTAAATTTTGATACAAGATTTTACAGTTTAATAGTAATAAAGTCAGGAAAGTGAGTAGAAAGTATTACTGGAGGTGAAGACAGCTACTACTAATTTTCTTACGTTCCTATGAGGTTATCATAGATAATGCTTGGATAACCTCCACCAATCATTGCTATGGTTCATGGTCATTAACCTGAACACAACAGAACAATATTTACTTAATAAATATTAAATGTTTATTTAATAAGAAATAAATGTTAAAATAAATAGAGTTAGCAAGTAGTGTAAATTATTATTATTTATGTGTATATATTTACATATTAAGTACACAAAGATGTACTTGCAGGACACCTACAATGCTTCTGAGGGTTACTGTTGGGGAAGATGGGAGGGGAGTAAGCTCAGGGAGGGAACAATGTTATTTAAACTGTGTATGCAATATTTAATATATTTATTTAAATAACATTTGAAAAACATAAAATGTCAACATTTATTAATTTTGGGTAAATATAATTCACTAAACTATTCTTCATACTTTTCTATATTTTGTATTTTTAACGCTAACAAAACTGCAGTACTTTCTTTTTGACCAATGAAAGTTGTTAAGTTTATATATGATAAAATAGTAGTATTGTTAGATCTAAATCTGAGCCCCATATAAATTTATCTTAAATAAGTTTAGTTTAAATTATAACATTATTTTATGATAATAATAAGAAGAAATTTTCCAGGAACTGTTGAAAGCCAGAGCCGTCAATGGCTACATTCTAACCTCAGAATCTCTGAAGTGTAGACATAGATCAATATTCTTGGGAGAAATATTTACCTGCATAATCAAGTATGAATGTTATTATGTGTCCTTAAGAAAAAGTAGTCTTGAAAGAAGGATTCTGTTTTGCTAATTATTGTTCAGCATACTACGTGTCACTATGCTGGGAATTTGAACCATGTGGAAATTTTTATTTTGGGAGGATACACGTTCAATATGGTGAATATTGACTATTTAAGATTTACCAGTAAAACAACGATGTAACTACCTTCCTAAAAAAATGGAGGATCAAACAAAATCTGGGTAATTAACAAGAAAAATAGAAGGGGGATAGATTGGGATAGAAAATAATAGTACTTTGTTATAAGCAATGTGACCATGTAATTTATTATACAATCCAAAACACACTTGACAATAAAAGGAAGTACTTATTAGCACGATTACAAGAGTGGCATAAACCGAGAGTTTCATGTGCAAACTTTAGCTATAAACTGTTTTCTTACTTCTCACATTTTCTAGATAGTGCACTTCAGTGGTATGAAAAGAGGAGAGGGGTAATTTGTGTTTTCATCAAAGATGGGAAATTTTAAAATTAAAACAACATAAGTTGTTGGTATGGAAGTACTTCTAGTTATTCTATGTGCATTATTGGCAATGAGAGTTAAACAGATTCACAGTAGAAGAGATAATCTGTTTGACAGTCTATAATGCATTTTGTTTATCTTGGTGATTTCCAATATAACTGTAGGTAAAATGTAACTGGAACAAGAGAGCATTTATTTGTTATGCTTGATTATTTAATCATTATTTATATATGCCAAACTCAATTTTAATAAATGGTTTGAAGCCACTTACAATAACCTCATATATATAAGTAGAAAAATATAAAATTTTAGCATCTGGGAAGCATAAAGGTAGAGTAGGGGTCAGAGTTGGGGTGGGGAAGAAGGGGGGTCATACAGATTTAGATTAAAAGGGTGATGGTATCTCTATATTTGGATCTCAAATTTGCTTTGTGCTTCCTAGCACCAAAATATAAGAGACAAAGATGACATGGTCAGTTTTGTTGTTCGTGTAGCACCAAAGAAAAAATAGTTTATATGTATAAATGCACATATGTGTATACACATATGTGTGTTGCTATATATTTTTTTCAGAGCTACATAATGGAGAGAGCTATATGCATATATACACACACACTCACACTATACATGTATATGCACACACATATATTTACATACATAACATACATACACACACACTAGCACACACATTTATACACATGCACATTGTTTAATTAGAAATGAAACTTTTCATAAACTGATTTTTAATTTCTAAAATAAATTTTGTGGGTTTTTTGGTGAGGAAGATTCGCCCTGAGCTAACATCTGTGCCAATCTTCCTCTATTTTGTACATCAGATGCCACCACAGTGTGGCTTGATGAGCAGTGTGTAGGTCCACACCTAGGATTCGAACCTGTGAACCCCAGGCCACCAAAGCAGAGTGCATGAACTTAACCACTACACCACCAGGCCAGCCCCTAAGACAAATTTTTTAGTGGGAATTTCCATATAGGAGCATGGACAGATGTACTGCTCAACGTTCTCTGTTTTTGTTCTTTTTTCTAAAGCTGTGTCATATACTATCAAGCATGGATGTGAAAATTCACTCATTCATTCATTCCCTCGCTCAGTCATCAGGTGTTCACTGACTGCCTGCAGGTCTGAGGCAGCATGATAAGTAACTAGATGCAGTAGTGATGAAATTAGACATGTTTGTTATATTAATGGAGTTAGTCTTATTTGGAAAACTATATAATCACACAGATAAAATATAATCAAAATTAAAGCATATTCAATGATATAGGTATATATAGATATAGATATAGATAGGTGAAGATATATATAGATATATAGAGAGAGAGAGAGCTCTATATCTATATATATTTATATATCTATGTGTCTCTGTCTCTATATATAGATATAGATAGCTATAGATAAAGATATAGATATGCATCCTATCTATATATAGAAATATTAGCATGTTGTCTCAGACCTGTGCTGGGGTGTGTGTATATATAAATATAGATGTAGATATAATTTTGTCAAATTTATGTTACATTTTTCAAGGGGCAGAACTCTTCACAATAAATTATACTTGAACAAAAAGATATTCAGATTTGCTGTCTTTTCATCACATATTATGAGATCAAACTTATGTTGAAATCAATGCTAAAATGGAAACAAATGATGATTACAGTTCATTAGTTCACCGTATCCACTTTATGTTTCACTTTTATATCTCATTCACCCTTGATCGGATGCGTTCCTCCCTGTAACCTAAAGGACACCCTGAATGCAAAGACTCTATTCTCCTGGTAGTTCTAAATCTTGTATACAAATAAATTTAGATACCTAAACATATGCATTAGTAAGTGGAAGTCAATGATTGTTAGTCAAGTTGAATGAATGAAAAATAAGCCTTAACAATCCACTACAGGAAACATGGAGCTTACATACGGAGTCCACATGGAAAAAAAAAGTCCGAACCGTGGCCATTTCGTTCAAATGTAAGACAATGATACATAGATCACTTTTAAGTCAGCCAACACGCAATATAAAGTAAAAAATTCAATATGTAATTAGACATGGAAATAAATACAAAATAGGAGAATATGAAAGAGGAAGGGAGTTAGAGTTTAAAAAATGATTAAAAAGACGTGGCTTATTTCTTCTAGATGAATTCCCCTCAGCTTCCATTTCCCTGGCAATTGCCACTCAGAATTGTTCTAAATCCTATATATTTTCAAATCAGATATGGTTGTCATTTCTTGATTTCTGTCCTATGCGTATATAGCATATATATAGTATACATATCAATATATATATGATTTCTCGCATTTATAGAATTCCATTTCATATCCTCCCTTTTTTCCTTAAAAATGCTGTTTATAACTCATCTATCTTTTCCCAGTTGTTCTGTGTTAGCCTCTTTTTTTTACATTTCTGAATAAGCAAAATGTGATTTTCTCTTGTTTTGCAATTTGATATTTCTTTTGTTGCTGTCAGTGTCGCATCTCCAGACTATGACAACCAAGATATTCCCTTATTCTGAAAGCCAATCACATTAATATTCTTTGTCTCATTGCTCAGTGCCTCCTAAGGACAAACATGCCATAAAACAGTATCTATAAATCAAATTTAAGTGTACTGTGGAGGTAATGAGGATTGTAAAAATGTCACGCTTTGGCAGTGGTTGAGTGGAGAATGAGCCATTATCATATTAAAGTGACACAATCTATGTGATAAAACACATAAAGATTGTAACATTTCTGCTTCTGGGTAACCCAGCAGATTTAGATCAAAGTTACAGCATCAAATTGAATCCAAATAATTTAAAAATAAATTGAACTTTCAAAGAAAATGGGGAATTTAAGAGTATTTATTTTTCCCTGTATGAGATTTAGATTTATGAGAGCCAAACAACAAATACATATTAATGTATAATCTATTTGGGAGAACATGTTTGTGATAAAAAGTTTCCACAATCTGTAAATTGCTCTTAAAGGTAACAGGGACCGAGAGGAAATATTTGGAAGTGTTGTTAAAAGAGTTACCTCAGGCAACATGGTGGCACGCAGAATGAACTACTTTCACATTAAAAACAAGCAAAGTTGCCCATGCAACATATGGACATATGGCTCAGTCACATATAATGCTGACTTCTGGTTGAATTGGAGGCACGTAAAGAAATGAGGCCCATTAATTGTAACTAGCTAGAAAATCTTTTCAGCACTTGAAGAAAATTATAAATGTTACTACAGACCAGAAGTGAATACTAAGAAATTTCTCCTGTTAATACAAAAGAGCTTTTATAGAGCCTCCCAAAACAAACGAATGAAAAACAAAAACAAAAATATACAACTTTTCCAACCTCAAGTAGTTTTGTCCGGTAATGAGATTTTGCATTACTCATCATTGTCCAATTAGTTGGATCCTTTGGTGAACCAAATTATAGCAATTACATTGATGACCTCACAAGCTTTAAGTGAAAAACAACTTTGTTGAGAGCATCTAATTGCATGGCATACATACACCCTATTATGAAATCAACACGAAATTAGAGTATGTGACACAGAAACAGGGAGAATAGTAGCTTTGTTCCCTGAATATCTAATTAGTTACAAATTAGAGCTTATTGCTAAATAGGCAAAATAAGGAATGTACTTCCTCAATAAATAGAGATTTCATGTTATGCTCTAATTAAATGCAAGAACGCTATTTGAACAGAAATGATTCACAGATGACCTTATCCAAATATTACCTTTCACATAAAGAGTTGAAATAAATGATGCATTAACTGCAAACATAAATTTTGATATATGGAGAAACTCCTGTTTGCTTTTTATACAGGAATATGCATGAATAAAATATACTTTTTATAGCAATTACTGAAGTTGTAACATATTACATTTTTTGGTTGAATACTTCAGGAAACGACTTTGTTTTCAAATCATTCAGATCTGGCCTAAAAATAAGCATTAAATGAAAGATAAGCTATTTACTTTTTTGAACCAAATTTGTTCAGAATGGTCAAATACTATATTTGCAAGACTTTTAGTGAGCAGATACAAGACACCTTTTATTATGAATTTAAGCTTCTCCATATGGAGACACAATTATCTATGGTTCTCTTGTATTTATGCACATCTTGCAAGCAAAGGCACTGACAAATTTTCCTTCACGTTATCTTTTCAAGAGTGACTGAATAGCGAAAACCTGAATGATTAAAATAGGGTCACTTTCCAGACCAAAGGGCGATTTGTTTTCTGTTCATATTTCCCTCCAGGGTAAAGATCCGGCAGGGTTACCGAAGCCTGTTATCAAAGGTCCACAAGCTGTGTTAGGTTCTTTGGCTGTGACACAAATCCACTGTGTACACAGGACCCACATAGGTTTGTCTGTCTCCTCAATGGGACTGAGGAGACATGAAGAACCACCACGAACATGAAACTCATGCTGCTCACTACACAGTGAGTAATAAAATCTTTGTCTTTGACCCAGGAGTCTCATGTCTCTTGCCAGCATCCACGAAACTGTGTCAAGCTAACATGTTAGCTTGTAAGGAAGGTAAAAGCTCAGACACTTTTTGGTTCTTGACAGAACCCAAATATAAATTCCTGAAATACTCAGTGGTTCTCAGATGATGGTAAATTAGACAACTAGGCTAAAAATCACACAATATGACAACAAATTTGTAAAAAAAAAAAATTGCTTATAAGTGGTTATAATGTGTAGAAAGCCTGCTACAGTTTACAATCTAAATATGAAATTTAGTAAAAAATGGATGGGCATGTCATAGTAAAAATATAATTGCCTTAGCTGAAGGGCAAACTGATTGAGATCTGCATAATTACCTGAATGACTACACCCGAGCCAGAATTCAGTAGATCTGGGGTTCTAATAGAGCAAGTCATTGGAAGAATTGTACTATTTTGGAAGACGTATAACAAGAAAATAAAAACCCAGTGCTTTTGTTTTAGCCTTTTGTGTGTGTGTGGACAATTATAAACTGCATATGCTAAAGCAGAGACTGTTACTAATTAATTAGTAGAACTATCCCAGTGCATATGTGCTAGGAAATAATTGATAGTCTACTCTTCTCTTCATTCAAGTACCTCTAACCTGTATTAACTGATTACCAAGAGGCATTATTACAGAGAACTATGACTCAGTGCAGCTCTACTGTTTTCATCTTTGACAATTTGTTGAAGATATTTGACCTCCTGTTATGGGCTGAATTGTGCCCATACCCCAAATTCATATGTTGAAGTCTTAACTTCCACTACCTCAGACTGTGACTGCATTTGGAGATAAGGTCTTTAAAAAAGTAAAATGAGGTCCTTGGGGTGGGCCCTAATACAGTGTGACTGGAATCCTTGTAAGAAGAGGAGATCAGGACACAGACATGCTCACAGGGGAAGACCACGTGAAGACAAAATGAAGATTGCCACCTACAAGCCAAAGAGAGAGGCCGCAAAAGAAACCAACTCTGCCAACACTTTGATCTCAGACTTCTAGCCTCTAGAACTGTCAGAAAATAAATTTCTCTTCTTTCAGTCACCCAGTCTGTGGTACTTTGTTATGGCAGCCCTAGCAAATGAATACACCTGTCTTATACCTACATTTTGGCATCTATATATAAAGAAATATATCTTCTTATACTTCTGGGAAATTTAAATAAGACAATGTACTTCAAGCATTTACTCTAGCCTTAATAAAAAAATTAATGCTCAATGAAATCTTAAAACCCTTCCTCCTCTAAGAAGTTGAACATCATTCTATGCCCAAGGAAGAGGTGCTAAAGAAGAATAACATGTCCTGCTGCCTTCATCCGCTGACATATAGTAAAGGAAGACATAAATACAGGTCTGGAATAAGGAAAGATATTGTAGACACCTGACATTGCAGTTTAGACCCCAAAGGAGTTGAAAGAACTTTCGGACAATATATTGGCGGAAAAAAATGGGTGTCAATGGGTATTCTGAAGTTTCAAACATAAGAATATTTAGAACTATAATACGAAGTCAGGATTATAAGCGAATTTTTCAGTGCAGATTGATGAATTTGATTTTTGAACAGTTCAGATATAAGATCCCTAAACTCCTAAATGAATATATAGAATTTGATTTTTGAACAGTTCAGACATAAGATCCCTAAAGTCCTAAATGAATATTTATTAGACCATTCAAATTAGTTGTCCAGATTTCTATAAAGAGGTGCTGGTGACTTACAAAAATTGGGAATTTAATCTTTAAAGGGAGGACTTGGTTAAAGTTCTAAGAAGATCAGGTTATCAGAGCAAGGGAGTTTAGAAAACAAAACCCTTGTAGTTTACAAATAGAATTGGGAGACGTGAGGTACGGCAGCAGTCACGCAAAGAGAAATGCCTAATGAAATATGACGCAGACTAGGAGAACACAGAATTAGACTCTACACAGAGAAGAGAGTCCTCAGGAATGTCTAAGCTCCTGAAGCAGAACTGTCTTTCTCAGAAAACATGTCGAGTACTAGAGAACATCTCAAGATCACAGTGTGCACCATCGTGACAGAAAACATTTTGTCATCATTTATTTGGTTTGCTTTTCCATCTTACACCCTATTCATACTGAGAAAGGTATCGATGCCATGAACGACTCTGTTTTGCTGAGCATCTTGTTGGGCTGATACAGGCAAATCTGGGAGTAGAAGTTAAATTTTCCCATGAAGACCTGGTGTCACTTGATGTCGAGGCATTGGGAGAATGGAAAGATGTCTTACATAAAAGTGGGGAAAGATTTCAAGTGCCTGGAAAGTGAAAGGAGGTTAGTGAAAAAGGAGGCATGAGGAGCAGAGAAAAGATAAATCCAAAGAAGTCTCAACAATCAGTTATGTTATCACTGCCTCTATTTAATCCCCCAAATTATAAATACATTAGACTGACACTCACGCAATGGTTTTCACACGGACATCTCTAAAGTGGCTGACTGTGCATGGCGTGATGCATTTTGAAAAAAAGAAAACCTCAGCCTACAAGGACACAGGTGCCATTCCCTTAGAAAAATGAACATCAGAAATGCAGGAAGGGCCACACATTTATAGGCTGTGCAACTGGATGGTGCCTGGGCCAATGCTTGAATTCTCCAAGGTGACACCAGGGGACCACTTTCTGATAGCTCAGTGACAGTTGAAAGAGTGAGCAGAAGCCAGCAGGGTAAGTTGGTTGAGATGGTGTCACAGCGATGGTTGTCTGCACTTTAAATACTAATATTCGAAAACATGCTTAAATTTCCACAGTTGATTTTTGTTGTTGATTTTGGGGGTAAGGTATGAGAGGGCTAACTTTGCTGTGCATATTGAAATTTATTGTTAGAATGCTAGTTATTCTGAAGAAAAAAAAGTGCTGCTTAGCTCAAAATAATATTCATTTTGAGGACCCTGGTACTCTGTTGTCCCAAATACAAGAAACAAATTAGGTCATAAGTCTATACAAAGCTATTCTTTACCCATATTATAATTTGCATGCATTTGAATTTTAGCAAAAGTATTTCTTTCCAAAAAGCAGCGAAAGCATAGCTATGAGAAAAAATAGACTTGATTCATTGACAAGACTACTAAGTAAAGGACTTAATTTTAAATGTATTTATGTATTTGCAAAGATAATTCACACATTCTCTGATCATACACAAAGAAATCTGTGGGAGAACAAGGAAAATGATTCTCTTAGAAGAAGAAGAAGTAATATCCTTAGAAGGATACCTGGTCCCTGGTATGATTAGGACAATATTGGCTATGCCTTTCTGTGGTGATCAATTCTGACCAATCTGGAATTTTATGAAATTAATTTTCGGACCTCTGATAATTCACATTCTTAGGTGTCTCTCTTGCTTCTATTTGTATATTCTCCAGCACATTATTTTAATCCTGTCTTATTCATGTGCATCAATTAATATTTATACATGTACAAATATAAAAAACATGCCTACATCTTAATGTACAATGAGTAACAAGATTAAGTCTTTTCTTTTGGCCATCAGCTTTAGGATAAAGCTGCCTATTAACTATGGTTTCATAGATTGCTTTTGTGTTGTGTTTCCAATAGCCATTATGAATATTTGCCTGACCATTACTCCATTAGGATTTGTTCAGAAAATGCATTTTGCAAACAAGGCATTAGAGTCTTCCTAAACTATGTCTAGAAAAGTAGTTTGGCTCATGGGATGATGGGATCGAGGGACAGATTAACTGATGCATGAAATTGAGACTCTACAAAATAAAAATTATTTCTTTTAAAATTTTCAAATATTGAATTAAACAAAAACTAGGAAATAATGATTTATTTCCTTGTCAATAAACCTTCAATTTACATAATGTATAAAGAAATGGCAGAAACTATAAAATTAATTAATTAATTCAATAAATATTTATTTGTATTCTAATGAAGTTTCAATGTCTATGCTAGGTAAAATACAGAGTAATAGTTTTCAAGTTGCTTATGTTTATATTGCAGCTGATGACAGAAAAGCAAAGGGTTAAGTACAGTATAATAAAATAAGTGCTAATGGAAACAATTTTTACTATTTGTTTTTGCTATTTCACGATTTGTTTTGTATTTACTGAGACTGCTATCTAGAAAATATGTATTAGGGCTAGAAACACAGATGTAGAATGATGTTTACAGCTATAAATACATTATTTAAATGAATTCTTTTGAAATATATATTGGAAATGCTTTTTTCCTCAAATTTTTATCATCTTGTAGTCATAACACCTGTCAAGTCTGATGTAATGTAAATACTAAGTAGAATTGAAAAGGCAAGAAACTAGCCTCTATGCCTAGTCCTGCTACTATCTACTCTGTTGTTCTCATGAACAAGGGTTTCTTCATTTGAGAAAAATGAGGTCACTGAACTTGATCAGTGTGGAGCTTTAGAATGGCCCAGAGATGCCCGAGTCCCCAAAGAAATACTCATTTCTACCCTTACGTTAATGAAAGCAAATGTGCTTTGATTTATTTTCTGTAAGGGTTGGAAAATATTTCACTTGGAAAACCAGTTCCATTAGTTAAATTTGAAAAGTAGTAAATGACGATTTCTTTGTCTTCGCTGATCCAAACACAATGAGATTCTAGCAAATTGAAAAACGAATTTCCATGACAGGCCAACAAATGTCAGAGTAAAGTAGATTTAATTTTTGATTAAAACTTAACCTAAAGTCAGGAAAATAGCATCCCTAATCAAATCAGGGGCATTTGAAATTATTTAATTTTAATATATTTATATTTGACTATCCAAATCAGGAAAGCTCAGTAAGCAAGTAAACGAATTAGTGGATTGCATATATATATTTTTTGTTACATCAGACTAAGATCCATTCTGCCTTTGTTATAAGAACAGGGATATTTTTATTCTAAGTCTTTACTGATAAAAACAATATATATCAATTTCAAACCAACATGTAGAAATTTAGAAATGTAGCAATTTGTATTTTACTTGGAAGGGGTTGTCCTATTATGCCCATCACTGCTGGCTTCCTAAACTTTGCGCTGAAGTGGCAAGTCCAAACTATGCAGCGTCATCACCCACCATCTGGTGTTCAGTTATCTTACCACAGCTTCTAGTATACTAAGTCACCTCTGGCTCATTCCAGTCAATAAGCATGATGTCATTGGTGTTTTAGATTAATTTCATGTTCTAATGTTTCTCAGGCTATATAAGTGGTCTAGATCTTTTGTGACTATGTTATGACAGAGGGCAAAAGATTTAACATAGCCCTAGTTCAAAACTGTGAATGAATATTGTTGTCCATTCAATGAAAACTGTTTGTGATCCTCTCTCCTAATCGGAATAAAAACAAATGGCCACATTTCATATACCAGAGGCCTTATTACTCTATTTGAGCAACAGTACCATGTTCTGTAGGGTAGTTGTGATTTGCCTAGTCAATTGGTTGAATAGTCATCCTCCTGAATCCTTCTGGTTTCTACAGAAGCCAGACTGGTTAATTCAATGTAAATGTAAGGATGACCATCCTCACATCATTTAGGGCTTTAAAGGTGGTCCTTACGCCCACTGTCTCCATCTCCCTCCACTCTGGGATGCAATATTATTTTTATTTACTATCTTGGCTCATGGGAGGAACAGATTCAGAGGCTTCTACTTGGCCTTCCTCACTATAACAGCTCTTATCCCACATGCCAAGGCTCCAATGTGAGGATTGTACATTTGGGGCCTGGGGAACTGCAACCAGGTGGGTCACTGAACCAGTTAACTTTATCTGGGACTCCATTTATTACTTGGCCCCTATATACTCCTACTCTAAGAGGGAGCGAGGTTGATGCTTCAGGTCTCTGATTATCAGTGTCAACTCAGACCCATTGTGGAATCGTTTTGAAATGTCCTATTATTTCCCTGTCCCCAGGATAAATTTGACTAAATAAATGGATGTAGGTCTCTTTGGGGCAGGGCTAGAATAATCATTACAAGATATACTTGCTGCAGTGTTGTAGGGCCCTTCCTCTTGTGAGCTGGTCACCTTTTCAGTCAATTGATTCCATATGTAAATATCAGCTCAAGCTAAGGAACTGAAAAAGGAATTGTAACTTATTATTAGGGCAATTGCTGTAAACCTCCTGCTCCTAAATTTGTACTTTCTTCTGCTGGTAGATAGTAAGCAGCGTCTTCACTTGCTTCACATATTTTACTCCTGAGACAGAATCCCATGTTCTATTAACTATTTCGAGAACTCTCTGGAGATGCAGCTGCATGGCAGCACCTCCAACCTTGCTATTTGCTCGGACAGATGTGGCAGCATGGTTTCTGGCAGTTAAGTGCTGCCATTTGGGCTATGTTCCTCCAGGGAGCTGGCATCCCCATTGCTATTAACAAGGCAGACTCTGTGACCACCTCTTCTACCATCAGCCCTACACTAAGAAAAGAGCCAGCACCGGATTTAGTGATGCTGTCACCCATTTCGTCAATGGATTCTCAAACTGGGTCAGGTTATGGGACTGTCTGAATCATCCTTGCAAATTTTCTGCAAATAAAAAACCTTGCTAAAATAAAATACTTATTAAATATTTTAAAATCTTAAGGCAGAGTTATAGAGGAGACTCAGAAGTATTTATATTTAAAATGAATATATTTATATGATCTCTGAAAATATATTACATGAGATGGAAAAATTTCTGAAGGGCAACTTTGTAATTGGGTTATTTCATCTTAATTAAGCATTTGTAAAACTTTTGTAAGTAGCAAACTGGGTCATTTCCAGTTCAGACAACTTGTGTGGAATGAGAAATACAAGATCAAAATTCCCTCCTGTGGAATAGATCTTGATATTTCTTTTTCCTCTTATTTTTCATTATTATCCTCTGTTTAGGAAATAAAGTTTGTTAATCCACTGTGGAAAGTATTGAAATTTTAAAGACACAAAAGTCAGGAAATTCTAAGTTAAATTGTCTGATCACCAAATTAAACATTGCTGAATTTTCAATTATTTCATTTTGAGGACATTAGGTCTGGTTATAGCCTTGAAATTGCTTGGAATAATCGATCCTTTGCTGAATCACTTGTTAAGATACAAGAAAATGAGCTTTCTTCACTCCATATTATGTGCATAATTGGTGGCATGTTGACAATTTCTGAATATATGATGCTCTTTGGAGAATTGTGAATTTTAGTTCTATGTTGAGAATACTGGTAGACAGAGTGAAGACTTGAAAAACACTTAATTATTTTTGGTGAAACTTTGAAAAATCAATATTGCCTAAGAATATGATTTGCAAGGCTTTTCAATACTTAGTGACCTTATAAATTGGTGAGATGACTTGAAAAATTACTATTGTTTCAATTCAGTGTCTTGTAAAGTAATTCACTAACACTGATGAAAACAGGATTTACTTTGGTAAATTTATTCAGCTTAAACTTTGCTCTAAATGTTTTTTATTTTAAAAATTATGTGAAAATGAGTTTAGAACATGTATATTATGTGCATACATTCAACCTTTTTTAACATATATATATTTATTTACACTTTAATTAAAAAAACTTTGAGTATTTACTGTAGACTGTTCATTTAATATATTTGGGGTATAAATAGATACACAGCATATCTTGTTAATCTTGCATAACTCTCAGTACAGAGGAGAAAAGAGAAATATCGACAAGCACTCCAGGTGACAAGTTTTCATGCTTGCCTGAAAATTACATTTTGAGGGATAAAATTATCTATTCCAAGAAATCCAGGAAAACTGTAGAGGATGGATAAAGTAAGCGTAATTCATGGAGAGTAGAATAGGATGGTAGGCAGAAATAACATTTGATGCATCTGATTTCTGCCCGGCCCAGAAGTCCGGACTTCCTATCTATAGGGAATGGAAGACTGTTGAAAGATTTGTGCAATAGAACAACATTATAAATTTTAAGAAGTTAACTCTAGTAGTTGTGCAGATAATACATTATTAAATCAAACGTTAGAGGCAAAGAAAATGGTGCTTATTGCAATAGTTCGGGTGAAAAATATAGCAATCTTAAATGTAGACAATGTCAAAAAGAAGGAAAAAAAGTGGAGAGAAAAGAACATCTTGAGAGATATTCGGGCAGTAAAACGGAAAGGGTATTGTGGAAACAGAACATGAGTGCCCCAAACACCACTCTGGACGTTGAGCCGCCTGCACTAGTCAGAGACAGCTGTTATGTCAACTGTGTCCGACCTGCTTTCCTAGTTTATTGGGGTGTGTGTGTTTCTTCAAATCGTTTTTGCGGTAATACATATGGCGGTTCTCAATTATGATTATATAATTTATTTAAAGGCAGCTAATCAAAATTTTAGTTACATATTTACTTTGTCTTTTTTCCTTCTTACAACTAGTGTATATATATATATATATATATATATATTTTACATATTTGAATTCATTTAACTATTAAAAATGAAAATACCATTTATTAGGTACACTAGGCTATAGCATTTGTAATAATTTGCTGAACAAAGTTTAGATATATATTTTTAATTTTCAAAACTACGTTTATAATGTGGTGTTTTCCTAATGAATAACAAGTAGAAAAATTCAGCCGATGTCATAATTAGAAGAGATTGTCAACAATAACTTTTATGATGTAAAAATGCAAAAGTGCCTCTCATGTAAAACATCATCAAGCAAGTTTTAGTAACTTGATAATGGAACATAAACGCTTATACAGGCAAGTTGAGAAGTAAATCCCAAGTTTATCTTCTATAGGATATATGGAAAATGCAAGAGTTTTACCCAAACATCATCACATTCACTCATATGCCTAATTTCAAATAGGCTTTTCATCTGTTCCTGAATGACTATATTGATAGGCTGAAAGTAGCATTGTGATTTGGATGTGGTTGCTACAGGAACCAAGGGTTTGGATTGTGCATATTGATAAATGGGCACATAATGTAATCTAGTATGAAAGTGTCACGTAGTGAAACACTTCTAGGTAAGGTTTCAGGAGACAAAAATTTACACCTTGTTTTTCACTTAATATCTGTGTGACCTGAGTAAGTTACTTAATTTTCCTGAGAATGTTTTTTAAAGAAGTTGAGAATTTCTTAAGGAATTTGGTAATGGAGACTAGGAAAGACAGCCCATAATACCACAGGACATAACTGAATACATATATCAAATAACACAGCGCAGTTATTTGTGCTTCAAGCAACAAACAATTTCTAAGTGATTACTATGTACAAGGTAATATCAAAGTTATTGATGATTCTGGAAGGAAGTAAGACAGAGTCCCTGTTTGTATGGCCCACATACTCTAATGAGGAGCTTAACTGGCTTTTGTTTTAAAGTATCTTTTTAAATTTCCTACACCTTTTCTTAGCTGCAGTCCATTAAGCATGTGCAAAATTGTCTTAGATAATGAATACTCTTGGATTTTGTAGTTCCTAGTTCTAGCATATTTTTAGTGTTGATTAGAACTCAGAAGTTTCTCAGCCCTGAGGACAATTACCAGTGGTCCAGTTTACAGCTCCCGGGTAGTCCTCTGTGATGCTGTGGGATGTTTCTCCCTATGCATTACAACTTAGTAGTCAGTAACATTCTCAAGGGGCAATTTTTTTGGCCTTTTTATTTTTCCTGTACCTCTCTCTCCTCTTTAGTATTATTTCCTGAAAATCCAGCTAGCTCTGCCTTTCCAAACTCCAAACTCTGCCTCTTAAACTCCGTGAGATCGCCATGTTCTGCATAGATTCCCCCTCCTTCTGCTGAAGTCTAGAAAGTGCCTCCAGGCAGAAGTTAGGGGATCCCTGGCTTGGCCTCCAGCTGTCTAATGTTTGAAAATACTTATTTCTCCAATTTTCTTGTTGTTTAGAGAAGGAGATCAAGTTTAATACCAGTTAATCCATCCTGGTCAGACAGTTTTCTACCTCTTTTTCAAGATTATCTATTTGATTATTTTTATATAATTAACATCTCTTTTGAACTGATTAATGTATTCATCTAATTTGTCTATTTTTCTATATTTTCATGAACATATTAATCATAGTTATTTTAAAGTCTTTATCTGCTAAATATAACCTCTGAGTTATTTGTGAGTTTGTTTCTATTGTTTATATTTCCTCGTACTTATCAGTAATTGTTACTTGCTTCTTCATATGTCTAGTTATGTTAGGTTGTACGGTGGACTTCGCATATAGAAGACTCCCTAGATCACATTATCATCCAAGGAGGTCCATTCATATATCAAGACAATGAGGAACTGACAACCTCAAAACAGTCAGTTATTGAGTTTTGTTGTGTTTATTTGTAGTGTCAAGAAGACTAGTGAACTTCTGCTTTAGCCTTCTTTCTCACCTGTGATCCCCTAGGTTTCAATTAAGAGTTCAGAGGTTTCTCTCTCCTCACCCCTAAAAAACTGTGAGAAATATAATTCTGCCCTTCAAAAGTTCAGTCCAATTCTCCAGACTCTTGACCACTCAATTTCGAAATCTGACAAATTTCTTGAGTGAAACACCAGCTATGCATGGAAGCAACAAGCCGGTGTTTTCTTATCTAAGTCCCAGGGGACTGCAGGAGAGCACATTCTGCCTTTCCTGTACATTCTCCTTGCTTTCCAGCTTCCCATGGAGATCCGCAACTCACAACTCAGCAAATGACCCGTAAAAAACCAGTTAGTTTTAAGTTGCTACATTTTGCAATTTATATTCCAGTCCCTCGCAACCACCAGAAGATTTGGTGGTTTCTCTTAACCTCATCAGGGGTCTTCCCAAACCAAGACCAAATTTCAGATGATGCCTGGGATTAGCAAATATCCAAGGGAAAAAAATATATATATATATATAAAAATAATATACCATTTTAGAGGAGTTTTTCTCTCTCATATTTTAAAATCACTTAGTTCTCCTGCTGCCGTAGGCTTCCTAAGAACTACTATATGATTTTTGCAAATTTATCTCACTTCTTTTAGTTGCAGTTGCAATGTTGGCATGCTATGATATACTATATCCTACTTGGAAGCAGCATTTTGCATGGTGCTTTTAATTACAATAATTATATTTTTCATATCAAGAATCTCTAATTGGTTATTTCAAATCTTCTTGGAGATTCTTAACAGACTCTTGCACCTGCTTACATTTTCAAGTTTCTCTTTTATTTTTGAACACGTAAACACATTTGTTTTCATATTTAATGTCTGGTAAGTCTCCTCTCTTGAATTCTTTGTGGATATTTTCCCCATATCTCTTGTTAATGTTTGCCCTGTGATTCTTTTATGTTGAATTATTGTTGTTGTCTTAGTTGTGAGCTACTGTTTTCTTTAAAAATTTATCCACAGGAATTATTTTGGATGGGGTGGAAGTTGAGCTCCTTTGCAGAGAACTTAAGATTTGCTGCTACTATTCTGGAAGCACTACCAAATTGCAGACATTTTGAACGTGTTTTTTTGCTTGAGATTTTTCAGACCAGGTAGCATGAAGTTGCAATAAAAACCCTGCATGTGGTTAGAAATTTCAGAAGTAATTTATTTTCTCCTACTCAGTTCCAAGGTGGAGACATTTTCTTGCCATCTCTTTCTATGATTTAGGTAAATTTCTCATTTATCTTGCCATGAAAATGTACTTGCCATGAAATGTACTCCATTGACATCAACTTTGTATTAAATACTTCATTGGGGGAAACCTTATAAATATCCTTTTCTGGGTTCTCCAAGCAACCAAGGAAGCAAAAGCTCAAGATCTCCTCTAACATAAAAGTATGCAGAGAGGGGCCGCCCGGTGGCGCAGCGGTTTAGTCCGCGCTTGGCAGCCCGGGGTTTGCGAGTTCGGATCCCGGGCGCCCGCCGACGCACTGCCTGTCAGCCATGCCCTGGCGGCGTCCCATATAAAGTGGAGGAAGATGGGCACGATGTTAGCCCAGGGCCAGTCTTCCTCAGCAAAAAGGGGAGGATTAGCAACGGATGTTAGCTCAGGGCTGGTCTTCCCCACAAAAAAAAATAAATAAATAAATAAAAATAAAGGATTAAAAAAAAAAAAAAGTATGCAGAGAGCTTGCTTAGCTCCAAGGGTTTCTGTAACTTTGTATTGGGGTCCTATAGACTCTTTAATTTGATACCAGCTTCACAATGTATTATTATACATATACAAACATTTTTATACATAAATATGCACACTACATACATTTTGTAGTATATATATACACATACATATACATATATATTTTTTATCCAATATTTTGTTTGTACTTATTTTATTTGGAATAGTTTTCAAGTTATCTAATTAGCCATACTACTAGAAAGAGGAATTCATTTCTATTTAGTTTTCCTAACTTATCTGATAGGTACCATTATTATCAACTATAAAAATTTATATAGAGAGAAGGAGTAGATTGTAGACTTTTTGTAGTTGTTATGGAGTTGACACATGTCTTATTCTACAGCTAATAGTCTTAACCACCATATTACACTAGCTTGAGTGAATAAATCCGTTGAATAGAAATTTTAGGTGCTAGATAAAGGAGAAAAAGGTTTTCTCCATTATGTGATAAGTGAGAGTGGTTTAATTCAATTTAACCCCTACCTTTTAGTAGCAAATGTTAAAACATGAGAAAGTGGACTTTACTTGCACTTTAAATAAGTTGCCTAAAGAAAAAAAATGTATATATAGTTTATAAATTGTAAAGACCGTGGCTTTTGGTAAGATATTGTAGTTCAAGTCATAACAGAAAATCTGCTGGAAGCTGGAAATTTGAAATTGGTTTTCCAAAAGTGTAAAGTGAATGTTATTGCATTGCAGTTTAGCAGTGTATCACAAAAAGATAAGAGTATTATCATTCCTCTTGCTGATCAAAATTCAGACAAAAGAATAGATCTACACATATAAGCATTTTTATGACAATGCTTTTAAATGATATACTTGTTTCTAAAGTATAAGATACTATTTATTGTGTCACAAATAATGTTCAAAGAAAGCTCCCTTAAATTAGATATCTCACCCAAAAAAGAACATAGCGTGGACCCCTAGCTCCAACTTGGTTTTTAACACTTTTTCAAGAGTCATGTTTTCTTTATTATTAATGTAATTTGTTGTGTACTTGCTGTCTTCAATAAAATTTGAATTTTAAAGTGTATGAGGGGTCACCCTACAGTTGAAACATTACAAATGATCAAATTCAGGTGTTGTTTATTTTATTTGTTAAAGTATAATTTTCTAAAACACAGAATTATGCCTCTAAAAATATATAAATAAGCACATATCAAAAACATTATTCAACTCACTAAACGAAGAGGGTTCCAGTAACACGTTATGACCCGAGAACTCCATGTAAGTTGTCTTTAATTTCTTTCATCAGTATTTTGTAGTTTTTAGCGTATAGATGTTTCCTGTCTTTTTCAGTTTCATCCTTAATTACTGTACATTTTGATACTACTATAAATGTTACTGTTGCTTTTTTTCTCATATTGTTCACTGCTAGGTAGTTCTAAATGACAATTTAATTGGATGATACAATTGAGCCTCAAAACCAAGTATATATGTATTTTTTTCTAAGTTAGGGAGACTGACTGCTGTCATCAATTTATAATTGTACTCGATACCCCTCAGCTTGCTCCGAAAGGCGATATATCCAAATCCAAGTCATGTTTCAGTTTATTTAATAACATACCAAAACTCTCAAGTTACACACACTTTGAGAAAATGGGAATAAAAAAAGAATATAAATACCAGCTCATAGGAGGATACATGACTACATATAAAAATTATCTACATATTGCTCTAACCACTTTTTAATTCTATGTTGATATTCTCATTCTTTCTTTCCTCCTCTTGAAATTCTCTTATACTGATTATTGACTTTTGGTTTAATGCTTCCTCTTTTTTTCCTATAACCTACTTTCTAATATTTTACTAACATTTTGCTTTATTTTAAGACTATTTTAAAATGTTGTTTATTATACTTTGTATTAAAATGCAAACATATCAAGAAGAAATGAAAGCAGGAACTCAAAACAGATATTTGTACCCTCATGTTCATAGCAGCATTATTCATAATAGCCAAAGGATGAAAGCAATCCAAGTGTCTACTGACGGATGAATGGATAAACAAAATGTAGTACATGTATACAACTGATTTTCATTCAACCTTAAAAAGAAAGGAAATTGTGAGGCATGCTCCAATGTGGATGAACCTTAAAGACATTATGTTAAGTGAAGTAAGTCAGTTACCAAGGGAAAAAATATTGTATTATTCCACTTACATGAGTTACTTAGAGTAGTCAAATTATAGAGACAGAAAGTAGAAAAATGGTTTCCAGGAGCTAGGGGAAGGAGAGAATGGGAAGTTAGTGTTTAATGGACAACGGAGTTTTACTTGGAGAAGAAAAAAGTTTTGGAGATGAATGGTGATGATGGTTGCACAACAGTGTGAGCATACTTAATGCCACAGAACTGCACACTTAAAAATAATTTAAAAAGTAAATTTTGTATTACATATATTTAATGAGAATAAAAAAATACAAACCCAGCATAGAAATAGAATACATTTTATAGAGTTTGGTGATGATATTTTACATTTGAACATATTTAGAATTTCAAAGGCCCTCATTTCAGTTAAGGTAGTCTACGACTCACCAATATAGAGTAAAAGAAAGTTATAAACAGTCCCAATTTTCAATGAGATTTGTTAGGAAAAATGTATAAACTGGCCAATTTTGTTTATCATTATTACCATATTCTTATTTCTAGTAATGGAAGTATAAAAAAATCACCATTAAGTAGACCAACATTGCATTGTCATAGGGCCCATATAAGTAAAACATTAGAGAAAACAAAACCAAAAAATTAATAGGATGCAATTCAAATAATGCTGAGATGATGTCCTTATCTGACAGCATTTTTTTCCTAATAGGAATTCAGTATTTAAAATAAATCATTAAACTTCCTTTTATATTTATATTTCATGAGATGCTATACAAACTTGAGTTAACAACACAGAATTTTACAAGATCAAGAAGCTTCATCGGGGGCCATTTCTTTTTAAGTTCTTTCTGAACTACCCAAGAGGAAACTGATTCTCCATAAATCGTATCATCTGCCTTTACAGGATTAAAACAACAAATGTGTTGGGCATAAAATCTTACCTACAGTGTTAGCTAAATAAATTAAACATGGAATAAAGCTTTTCTCTTTATTTTGAAGTATAAAAATCATTTACAAGAAGATCTTGATATTTGTTTTCTTCAAGTGAAACATTCAAGTGCTATATCCTTTGGAGGGGAAATAGAGAAACGTGGAAGGGCCTTAAGCATCTTTCCCAAAATGATAACCTTCACAACTTCTCTTCAGATGGATTTGTGGGTGGCGAAGCTCCCAAGGGCTCCCATGAATATAGGTGGCTGAGATTCCTGACTGCAATCTGGAACGCTTTTCCCTTCTAATGCCTGTGTATCAGTATAAAAGCTCTATGAACTATTGTTAGCTATTTTAACTCCAAATCACAATAATAAAATATTTCACCCTAGGTGAGGAAATTGCTTTGGTTGTTTGGTTTAATTCTCAGGACTGATGTACTTGCTGAGCTCCAAAATTATTCCATACCCATAGGATTCTCAAGAATCTAGAAAAACAAAAGAGAAAGACGGAGAGAAAGAAAAGAAAATGGCACCTTCTGTTATTGTAACTAATCATCAGAATTATTTTATGTTAATCTAATTAAAATTAGAGGTACAGTTGTCCATTGGTATCTGTGGTGGATTAGTTCCAGGACCCCCATGGATGCCAAAGTCCTTTAGTCGGGCCCCCATATCCCTGGGTTCCACATCCACAGATTCAATCAACCACAGATCATAAACATAGTACATGATGTGCAGTTGTTTGTACCTATGGCTGCAGGGCCCATGGCTGCAAAGGGCTGACTGTATTATTTAGCATTTGTATGTTCAACACAAATAGAATGTTGACTAAGAAATTTAATTTGTTGAAGCATTTGAGTTGGCTTGAAATCCCGATATGTCATCTTAAATAAAGCATATAAGTTGAAGTATATGATATAGAAAACTTTATCCCTCATGAGTCACAACCTCAGTTATATTTAACTTGAGCCTAGCAACTCAGAGGCCTCCTAACACCTATGATGGTTTGATAAGTACATTTGGCAAGCATTGATTTTTATCATCATATGTCCAGCATAGTGAGAAATTCAGAATTCCAATTTTCCCTATGATATTTGGGCAAATGACTCAACCTCTCTAAGACTGAATATTCTTATTTATAAAATAGAAATAATGATAATGCCTAGTTCTTCAGTTCTTATAATATGATGTATATCAAATGAATCATAGTGCCTGGCATATAGTAATTTATCGATAAGTATTTACCACTGTTTTTAGTAGAAGCAGGAAAATTGGGTTATAATAATGATGATGCTGTTGTTCTCCTCATGCTAGGCTGTGGGTAACCATCAAATGTATATAAGACATATAACTGTTTCTAGAAATTCGTGTTTTCATGTTAGGGCACTATTACACTTAGATTGAAAATATTTTATACTCAGATTGAGAAAACAAATTATGCATGAGTGTTTTAATATCAGAATTCATAACTAAACTTCAGCAAAAGGACAGGGAAATGAAATAGGCTTTGCTGTGGTATAAGAGTGGTTTATTGGAAATCTTTCAGCTCAACTGGGATTTGAAAGGGATAAAAATTCTAAGAAAGAATCTAAGGGTAGGATTGACCGTGATGAGTTTGTGAGGGAAATGTAGAGTCTATCATTGTTCTAAAGAGACTGATCAGTCAAAGCAATTTTTAAGGAAAAGATTCTCTCTTTCGAAAAGAGAGAACATGAAACAAGGAAGATCAGGTGTGTGATTATAATAATCTAGGCATGAGATGAGAAGCATTAAGAGCAGTGTTTTGTTGAAGGGAGACAATAGTTTCAGGAGCCATTTTTTGTCAAGTTTAGACAGGATTTTACATTTTGAACCAATGCCATATGGTGCTAAGAAGGTTAATATCCTAAATATATCAACCAAAACACTTTGTTCACATAATTGATGACTATCTGCACTTGATTTAGTGCTGAAATGCCACACTGGAACTTAAGAAAAATAACTTAATGCCAGAGCTGCAAGAGGCTTAAATTGGAAATAATGATCCAATTCAACTCATCATTATTGAAATAAAGAAAATGAAGACATAAAATACGCAATTACATGAACATATGCTCTGTCCCAGGAATCAAAAACCATAATTTGCTGAAGGAGGGGCAGAAAATTATCTGGTACCATGAACCCAGGCAAAAATCCTCTGTTTCAGAGGTATACGCAGGAGAAAACATACCTGCCTTTAGAGAAGCTCAAGAAACCCCACGTTACCCTCCCTTCCCCTGGCCTGGAGCCCAGGCAAAGGATCACTGCTTCTAGAGGGAGGTGTGGAAGTAAAGTACTTCTGCACCATCAGAGGGACAGGGAATATTTGGGGGCCCAAGATCCTGAACTAATAAACGCAGAGATGTGCTCCTGCTGTGGAGGGTGGGAAAACCTCCAGCCAGTGGGCTCAGGCAAAGGTACACTGCTCCTAATGCAGGAGAAGTAGAATTGTTTGCCCCTATGTGTGGCATAGAAAACTTGCAAAGAATTAAGCACAAGCTTGTTACCACTGAGAAGGGAGGCGGGCAAGGAATTATTCCTTGCAAAAATCCAGTGGAGATAAAAGGCAGATTTTGGCTCCCATGGGAGTGAGCTTAGGAAGTACTGAGAATGCCCTGAGTCTGACCCTGAAGCTGGCTCACAAGGGCCACTAATCATCCTCCTGCCTAACATGAGTTTTGTGCCTAGTCACAAGCAATGGTGTTCCATGGCTGGAGAAGGAGCAAGAATGTGGCAAGAGACCCTCTCTGTGACACAGGTGTGCAGAGACTGCTGAAAGCTAATGGTGCAACAGGACCACTGACATATGCCATTCAGGGCTTCAGGCTCCTCACTAGGCACAAGGCAGTAGCAGCCTACTGCTGGAGGAATTTTGATGATTTGGTTGACTGACGATTACAACAACCACAGCAAAACCCAACCCAGGTCAGTGATGAATATATTAACTCAACCCTTGTCCCTGCCTATACTAGCAGCATGATAAAAAATAAAAATAATAATAGTAATAATAGTAATAATAGTCAAAATGACCCTGGGCATAAACAATTATCTCATGATCTACTATTCTATTACATCTGATGCTTTGCCTTCTTTTTCTTTTTTTTTTTTTTTGTGGGGAAGACCAGCCCTGAGCTAACATCTGTTGCCAATCCTCCTCTTTTTGCTGAGGAAGACTGGCCCTGGGCTAACATCTGTGCCCGTCTTACTCCACTTTATATGGGATGTCACCATGGCATGGCTGACAGGCAGTGCGTCCGCGGGCGCCCAGGATCCAAACTCGTGAACCCCGGGCTGCCAAGCGTGAACTAAACCACTGTGCCACTGGGTGGCCCCTGCCTTCTTTTACAAATTGGGAGAAACACATAAAAGCAAGTAAAAACAAAAGATAATGAGCATTGTGAAGAGATAAAGAAATCAACAAAAGTAGACTCAGAGATAACCCAGATGTTGGAACTCACATGCAAATACTTTAGAATAATAATGATTAAAATGTTAAAGGAGCTGGTAAAAAAATAGACACCTTGTATGGACAAATGGGAAGTTACTGCACAGATGAAAAAAATAAGTCAAATACATAAGGCTAAAAATTAATGAAAACATGACAGCAGAGATGAAGAAATATCAGCAAGCTCATTAGCAAACTAGTCAGAGTGGAGGAAAGAATCAGTAAATTTTATAAGTCAACACACATTATTGAAACTGAAGCATAAAGGGAAAAAAAAAAACAAAGCCAAACAAAACAAACAAATAGCAAAAAAACCCAGAGAATTTAAGAAATGAGTGATAATATAAAGTGGACTAACATACATTTAATTGGAGTCCCAGAAGGAAAACAGAGTGAATGGGACAGAAAAAAAATACTTGAAGAGTATCCAAGAATTTTGAACATTACTGGAAGACAACAAACCATAGATCCAATAAACTCAGGGAACCTCCAAGAGAGATTAATACAAAAATTAAACACACTGAGAATAATCATAGTTAAAGTGCTGAAAACCAAAGATAAAGAAAATATCTTGAATTCAGCCACAGAGAAAAAGGGAACATTACCTAGAGGGAAACAAAAATGAACATCGAAATGACCTGCTTGTCAGCAACGATGCAAGCCAGAAGCCAGTGATATAAAATCTGAAAGAACTAAAAGAAAAGAAGTCAACCAGCATTCTATACCCATGGGGTACATAGCTCAAAAATGACAATGAAATAAAGATTTTCAGAGGAATAGATGCTGAAAGACTTCCTTGCCAAAAGGTTGGCACTAAACTAAATGTTAAAGAATTCTCTTAAGGTGAAAGGAATATGAAAACAGATGGAAATTGAAACCACATAAAGAAATAAAGCAACAAGAAAGGATAAAAATAAGGATTAAAAAAACCAATTCTGGGACTGGCCCTGTGGCCTAGTGGTTAACTTCAGTGCACTCTGCTTCGGTGGCCCAGGTTCACAGGTTCAGATTCCAGGCGCAGACCTACACCACTCGTCAGCCATGCTGTAGTGGTGACACACATTCAATATAGAGGAAGAGCGACACAGATGTTAGCTCAGGGCTAATCTTCCTCAAGCAAAAAAGAGAGGCAGATTGGCAGCAGATGTTAGCTCAGGGCAAATCTTCCTCAGGAAAAAAGAATACAATTCTTTTTTATTGTCCTCAAAATAATTGATTGTAATAGTAACTTGATAGCACTCTATACTGTAGAGATTGTAATATTTGAGAGTATAATGCATCACAAAACAGTAAAGACTATAAGGGAAGAAATAAAAATTACAATTGAAAGGCTTTTACACAACATATGAGTTGGAATAATATACATTTTACATCATTGTAATAAGTTAAAATACACATTGAAATCCCTAGAGAAGCCACATATATTTTAAACAGTGGCATATGTAATAATTTTTCTATAGAATTTCCAGCTTTTCTTTCTGAAAGTAGTAGTTTTGCTTTTATGTATGTAGTGAGATGATTTCTTAAATATTTTGAGAATTCGTGAAAATGACAAATTAATTTCAATCTAAATAATAATTTTAATAATAAATATTAAAATAATTATTTAAAAATTCTATTCCAACATCGGGACAATATGTTATAAATAATATTTTAAGATTGGTATGGATGGTAGTAAAGTTTTCTGTTATTTCTTTTGGTCATTTCAATCAACTTCAGTCTTGCACATAACAGATTTGGGGTCACATAAAGGTCACACAAAGGAGTGCCCAATATGGGCACTTGACTCAGAAGAGCCCTCAAAGTGAAGATCCTGAGAACATGTGCCGTTGGTTAAATCCTGCTACAATCTCCAAAAGTGACATGTTATTTTCTCCTCTGAAGATGGACTCATAGGACCTGGAGAAAGTCCTTACATTTGGATTTTTCTCTCCTTTATAATATTCATGAATATTTGAAGCAAAGGCAGTAGATTCAGCAGATTCAAAATTTAAGATAATTTTCTAAGTTCCTGTGTGTGTTTCCTGCTCTATTTTATTGCTAGTATATTTTATTTTTATTTCACATCACACCGAATTTCTTCACTTCTAGGCTTCCTGGTACAATAACTTTCCTAAAATTTTTATCATGCCGAAACTCTGAGCTTGATCAGTTCTCTTACCTCTTAAAGACTCCTCCCAAATTCTTTTTCTTTCAAAAGCAAGATATGATCAAGATATTGTATTAGTCCAGAGTATCAGAACCAATAGGATATACACATATATAGATATATAGATACTTATGAGGAGATTTATTCTAGGAATTGGCTCATGTAACCATGGAAGCCAAGAAGTCCCATAATCCCCCTGTAAGCTGGAGAACCAAGAAAGCTGGAAGTGTAATTCAGTCTGAGTCTGAGGGCCTGAGAATTAGGGGAGCTGACGGTATAAGTCCCAGACTGAGTCCAAAAGCCCCAAGAACCAGGAGTGCAGGTGTCCAGGAGCAAAATGTTCCAACTGAAGCAAAGAACAAATTCCCCTTCAGCATTTTCAGTCTATTTAGACCCTCAACAGAATGTATGATGCCCACCCTCATTGGTGAGGGCGATTTTCTTTACTCAGCCTCCTGATTCAGATGCTAAACTCTTCTAGAAAAGGCCTCATAGACACACTCAGAAATAGTGTTTTATCAGCCATCTGGGCATTCCTTAGCCCTGTCAAGTGGACATATAAAATTAGTCATCACAGATGTGTACCCTAGAATAAAAAGCAAAGTTCTGACTAGAATAGTAGTTCACTCTGTAAATTACTTTTGTATTATAGTTGTTGCTTTCAAAGGTTATTGAGATTAATTGATGTGAGGCTTCTGCTTCAAATCAAGATGGAATAACAGAGATCAGATTTATCATTACATATGAAACAACTAAAATAACAGACAAAATATATGAAACAACAGTTTGCAAAACACTGGACACAGGCAACAAAGCACAGTAATCCCAGATATATGACCAACAAACAAGGTGAGCTGTACAATGACCCTGGCTTACTGCCTGGAGAGATTTCCAGGCTGCCATGAAAGGCTTTGGCAGCGTTGGGGCTAGTGGGGCCTGGTGTTCTCCCTGAGTTATGGAGAGAAAACTACTAATCTTGTGAGACGAGTGGTTAGAGATCCGAGAGCAGAGTGACAGAGAGTAGAGAGGTGCACAGTGAGAACTCTGAAAATCTGCAGAGGGAACCTCCAAGTATTCAACAGAATAGTGGTCAACATCTACATGTGGGTTAACCAACAGTGGCTGGGGAATCAAACATCCCAAAGGATTAGAGATACAGAATGATTAGGGAAAGCTGTCCCTGGTGCCCATACAGCACTGGGAATAGCACCTGTTTCCACCAGCCGAAATGGAATTGTTCATAATCCATAAGACACAATGGTCTTATTTTAGTAGTGGGAGAATAGCCCTAAACAAAACACTACTTTGTTCAAAACTAACAAATTTTAAAATCAAGACCTGAAAAGATCAAACTTTTTCTGAGTAACTTAACTGCCTTATGGAATAGAGCTCAAGAATACTTATAGGGATAAAAAAATATCCAGCACTCAACAAGGTGAAATTCACAGTATCTGAAATCCAATAAAATGTTACCAAATTTGCAATGAAAAAAAAGAATATGGCCCATAATGAGGAAAAAAAAATTAATCCATCAAAACCAACTCAAAAGTAGCACAGGTTTTAAAAATATCAGACTAGGTCTGTGATGTCACTAGAACAGATATTACAACTGTATTCCAATTGTTCAAACTGCTAGCGTAAAGATAAAGCATATTAAGTAGAGAAAGGAACAATATATTAAAAAAATACCCAAATCAAAATTCTAGAGATGAAAATCTACAATGTCTGTGATGAAAAATACAGTGTTGGAAAACAGCAGATTAGATGTTACAGAAGAAAATAGGCTACTTGATGAAACAGCAAGAAAAATGATCAAAAGTGAAATAAAGACAGAAAGAAGACACACCTCCCAGGAAAAAAAAAGGGAAAGATTCAGTTAACCATAGTAAAATTTCAAGTTACAAAATATACATGTGATTGGAGTCCCCTAAGAGAGTAGAGAGGGATTAGGGAGAAAAAACTCTAACCAGAGAGACAGGTCAAGGTGGTGGGATAGGTGCACTCTGAACTCACCTCCTCCCACTGACACAACAGATTTACAATTAATTTTGGAAAAATTACCCTTCAGGGAGAACTGAATACTGGATAAGAGGAACCCCTACAACAAATGACAATCCTAACTGAGGCAGACATTCCCTTCTGGAGAGGAAAAAATGAACTTCACGAGCCATAACACTTCACAGCTGCCCAGGATCAATCCAAAGGTACTCAGCCTTCCCTGGAGGGAGGGACCTGAGCTGGGGAGCATTGCTGCTATAGACGTTTTCTGGACCCAGCACAACCGAGACAAGTGTCATAATATCTGGCTTTGCTGGCCACTAACAACAATGGGGAATACCCCTGGAAAAGCTGGAACCCAAAGAAATTAAAGTCTGCTCTTAAAGGCCCATGCACAAATTCACCCGTTTTGGAAAACAACCTAAAATCACCAGAAAGAAAGGCGCACAGTCCTTTGATGAAAAAGACTCACCTGATAAGCTCTGGGTGCATCTCAGTTAGAGGTGAGATCTCTCAAGTGACTGGGAGATTGGTGGCAGCCATTGTTGTGACCTGGTGTGGGCGTGCTGACACAGAAGCTGGCAGATGCCATTGGAGTTCTCCCTGTGGCCTGCTAGCGGTGGGTCATCTGTACCCACTAGAGCACCAATTTAATCCAGCTCAGGCTAGGGAATGGCCCAACCCAAGATTAAACCCTCAGGTACCTTGTGGGCCTGCTAAAGGGAGCTGCCTGGCAAGTGGGTCCACCTCTGTGGGGTAGGGCAAGCATGAGGAGTGGCTGAAGAGTGCGGGGACTTGCACTGGAGCGACTGGGTCCACTTTAGGGGTTCAGGGTGCATGCATTGGGCAGGACTGTGTTGACTGTGTGTGTGGCCCCGTGGGTGGCGAGGCTTCTCAGCTGCAGACCTGTGCTTCCCAAACAGCCACACAGGGGATCGGCCCCACCCTCTAAAGCCTGAAACAATTGGGTGCTCCTGTGCCTGGGGCCATCCCCACCCAGCTACAACCCTCAGAGAGCTGACAAGAGCCTAAAAGACTGGAAGCTTATAACAGTTGTAAGCCCCAGGGCCTAAAAACCAGTCAGGCTGGGTGCCTACTCATTTAACAGAAAAACTGCAACAGCAATGTGCTATTAGACCTTACAGCCAATTGTGCTGGGGCCCCACACCCAATAAAGAAATTGAAGGGCTTACAACAACCACACACAGCTTAGCATTACAACCAGCTGGCCAGGGGGACAGCTCAGCTTCCCTGGGCACCTAAGGCAAGAGCAAACTTGCCACAATGGAAGGACACATGTAGCCCACGGAAGGGTCAATCCTGGAACATTTGGAACTGGTGACCAGAGGGAAGCACGCTGCTGGGCCTGATAAGGCATCACCTACATAAGATCACCTTTCCAAGATCAGGAGATGTAGCTGACCTACCTAATACATAGACACAAGCACAGGGAAAGAGACAAAATGAGAAGGCAAAGGAATATATTTCAAGTAAGGCAACAGGACAAATCCCCAGAAAAGGAAATAAATGAAACAGAAATGAGCAATCTACCTGACAGAGAGTTGAAACAAAGAGTCATAAATATACTCACTGATCTTGGGAGAAGAATGGATGAACTCAGTGACAACATCGACAAAGAAATGGAAGATATAAAAAAAGAACCCATCAGAAATGAAGCATACAATACTGGAAATGACAAGTTCACTAGAGGGACTTAAAAGCAGAGTAGAGGATACAGAAGAATGGATTAATGAGCTGGATGAAAGACTAGAGGAAATCACCCAAGCTGAACTGATAAAAGAAAAAATAATTTAAAAAAGTAAGGACGGTCTAAGGGACCTCTGGGCAACATCAAGTGCACTAACATCCATATTATAGGTGTCCCAGAAGGAGAAGAGAGAGACAAAGGGGCAGAGAATATATTTGAAGAAATAATAGCTGAAAACTTCCCTAACCTAAGGAAGGAAGCAGACATCCAGGTACAGGAAGCACTGAGAGCACCAAACAAGAAAAACCTGAAAGGCCCACACCAAGACACATCAGAATTAAAATGTCCAGAAGTAAAGATAAAGAGAGAATCCTAAAATTTGAAAGAGAAAGACAAGTTACATATAAGGAAACCCCGTAAGGTTATCAGCTGACTTCTCTGCAGAAACCTTGCAGGCTAGATGAGAGTGGCATGATATATTTAAAGTGCTAGAAGGAAAAAACCTATAGCCAAGAATACTCTATCCAGCAAGACTATCATTCAGAATGGAAAGACAGATACAGAGTTTCCCAGACTAGCAAAAACTACAGGAGTTTATCACCAAGAAACCAGCCCTACAAGAAATGCTAAAGGGACTTATTTAAGGGGGAAAGAGAGGATCACAAATAGGAAAAAAATATCTATTTCCATGATAAGAGGGTAACAGATACAAACACATAAGAAAGAGGATAGATATGATATCAAAAACATAAAATGTGGGAGGAGGGGAGTAAAAGAGTAAAGCTTTCAGATAGAGATCAAACTAAAGATTCCATCAAATAAATATAGATTGCTATACACATAGATTATTACATATGAACCTCAGCGTAATCACAAACTAGAAGCCTATAATAAATAAACAAAAAACTAAGCAAAAAGAACCCAAACATAATACCAAAGAAAGCCATCAAACTACAGGGGAAGAGAGCAAGAGAAGAAGAAAGGAAGAGAGAAGAGCTACTGAAACACCAAGAAAAAATGTGAAAAATGGCAGCAAGTACATACACATCAACAGCTACTTTAAATGTCAATATACTAAATGTTCCAATTAAACGGCATAAGGTGGCTGATTGGATAAAAAAACAAGACCCATACATATGCTGCTTATAAGAAACACACTTCAGACCTAAAGATGCTCACAAACTGAAACTGAAGGGATGGAAAAAGATACTCCTTGGAAATGGCAATGAATAGAAAGCTGGGGCAGCAATACTCATACCAGACAAAATAGAATTTAAAATAAAAACTGTAACAAGAGACAAAGAAGGACACTACCTAATGATCAAGGGAACAATCCAACAAGAGGATATAACACTCGTAAATATCTATGCACCCAATATAGGAGTGCCTAAATATATAAAGCAATTATTAACAGACATAAGAGGAGAAATAGACAGGAACACATTAATAGTAGGGGACTTAAACACTCCACTTACACCAATGGATACTTCATCCAAAAAGAAGATCAAGAGGGAAATATTGGCTTTAAACAACACATTAAACCAGATGGACTTAGTAGATGTATACAGAACATTCCATCCCCAAACTAAAGAAGACATTCTTTTCAAATGCACATGGAACATTCTCCAGGATTGATCACATACTAGGCCACAAAACAAGTCTCCATAAATTTAAGAAGATTGAAACAATACCAAGCATCTTTTCTAACCACAAAGCTATGAAACAAGAAAACAACTATAGGAAGAAAATCAGAAAAGCCACAGATATGTGGAGATTAAACAAAATTCTACTGAACAATGATTGGGTCAATGATAAGTCAAAAAATATCTGGAGACAAATGCAAATGAAAATATGACATGCCAGAATTTATGGGATACAGCAAAAGCAGTTCTAAGAGGGAAGTTTATAGCAATACAGGCCTATGTCAACAAACAAGAAAAATCTCAGATAAACAATTTAACAGTGCACTTAAAGGAAATGGAAAATGAAGAACGAACAAAGCCCAAAATCAGTAGAAGGAGGGAAATAATAAAAATCAGAGCAGAAATAAATGAAATAGAGACTAAAAAAAAAACAGAAAAAAAGTCACTAAAACCAAGAGCTGGTTCTTTGAAATGATAAACAAAATTGACAAACCTTTAGCTAGACTCACTAAGAAAAAAAAAAGAGAAGGCTCAAATAGGTAAAATCAGAAATGAAAGAGGGAAATAACAATGGACACCTCAGAAATACAAAAGATTATAAGAGAATACTACAAAAAGCTATATGCCAACCACTTGGACAATCTAGAAGAAATGGATAAGTTCTTAGAATTATACAACCTTCCAAAACTGAATCAAAAAGAAATAGAGAATTTGACTAGACCAAGCATCAGTAAGGAGATCGAAACAGTAATAAAAAACCTCCCCAAAAATAAAAGTTCAGGACCAGATGGCTTCCCTCTTGAATTCTACCAAACATTCAAAGAATACTTAATACCTATTGTTCTCAAACTCTTCCAAAAAATTGAAGAGGACAGGAAGCTTCCTAACTCATTTTACAAAGCCAACATTACCCTGATACCAAAACCAGACAAGGACCACACAAAAAAAGAAAATTATAGGGCAATATCACTGATGAACATCAATGCAAAATACCTCAACAAAATACTAGCAAATTGAATACAACAATATATTAAAAAGATCATACACCATGATCAAGTGGGACTCATTCCAGGGATGCAGGGATGGTTCAACATCCACAAATCAATCAACATAATATGCCACATCAATAAAATGAAGAATAGAAGTCACATGATCATCTCAATAGATGCAGAGAAAGCATTTGACAAGATAGAGCATCCGTTTATGACTAAAACTGTGAATAAAATGGGTATAGAAGGAAAGTACCTCAATATAATAAAGTCCATATATGAAAACCCACAGCTAATATCATCCTCAATGGTGAAAAACTGAAAGCTATCCCTCTAAGAACAGTAACCAGACAAGGATACCTACTTTTACCACTCCTATTTAACATAGTATTGGAAGTCCTGGCTAGAGCAATCAGGCAAGAAAAAGAAATAAAAGGGATCCAAATTGGAAAGGAAGAAGTGAAACTGTCACTATTTGCAGATGACATGATTTTATATATATAAAACCCTAAAGAATCCACCAAAAAACTTGTAGAAATAATAAATGGGTATGGTAAAGTTGCAGGATACAAAATCAACATACAAAAATCAGTTGCATTTCTATACACTAACAATGAATTAAGCAGAAAGAGAAATGAAGAATACAATCCTATTTACAATTGCAACAAAAAGAATAAAATACCTACAAATAACCAAAGAAGTGGAAGATCTGTACACTGAAAACTATAAAACATTGTTGAAAGAAATTGAAGATACAAAGAAATGGAAAGATATTCCATGCTCTTGGATTCGAAGAATTAACATAGTTAAAATGTGCATACTTCCTAAAGCAATCTATAGATTCAATGCAATCCCTATCAAAGTTCCAACAACATTTTCATAGAAATAAAACAAAGAATCCTAAAATTTACATGGAACAACAAAAGGCCCTGAATAGCTAAAGGACTACTGAGAAAAAGGAACAAAGCTGGAGGAATCACACTCCCTGATTTCAAAATATACTACAAAGCTATTGTAACCAAAACAGCATGTTACTGGCACAAAAACAGACACACAGATCAATGGAATAGAATTGAGAGCCCAGAAATAAACTCACACATCTATGGACAGCTAATTTTTTACGAGGGAGCCAAGAACATACAATGGAGAAAGGAAAGTCTCTTCAACAAATGGTGTTGGGAAAACTGGACAGCCACATGCAAAAAAGTGAAAGTAGACCATTATCTTACACCATACACAATAATCAACTCAAAATGCATTAAAGACTTGAATGTAAGACCTGAAACCAGGATACTTCTAGAAGAAAACCTAGGAAGTACATTCTTCAACATCGGTCTTAGCAACATATTTTCAAGTACCGTGTCTGACCGGGCAAGGGAAATGAGAGAAAAAATAAACAAATGGGACTCCATCAAACTAAAAAGCTTCTGCACAGCAAAGGAAACCATCAACAAAATGAAAAGACAACCTACCAATTGGGAGAATATATTTGTAAACCACGTATCTGATAAGGGGTTAATCTTCAAAATATATAAAGAACTCACACACCTGAACAACAAAAATACTACCAACCCAATTAAAAAATGGGAAAAAGACCTTAACAGACATTTCTGCAAGGAAGATATACAGATGGCCAACAGGCACATGAAAAGATGTTCAACATCATTAACTATTAGGGAAATGCAAATCAAAACTACAATGAAATATCACTTCAGCCCTGTCAGAATAACTATAATTAACAAGACAAGAAACAACAAGTGTTGGAGAGGATGTGGAGAGAAGGGAACTCTCATACACTGCTGGTGGGAGTGCAAACTGGTGCAGCCACTATGGAAAACAGTATGGAGATTCCTCAAAAAATAAGAATAGAACTACCATATGATCCAGCTATTCCACTGCTGGGTGTTTATCCAAAGAACATGAAAACACCAATATGTAAAGATACATGCACCCCTGTGTTCACTACAGCATTGTTCACAATAGCAAAGACTTGGAAGTAACCTAAGGGCCCATCAAGGGACAAATGGATAAAGAAGATGTGGTATATATACACAATGGAATACTACTCAGCCATAAGAAACCATTTAAATATAAATTAAAAAATAAGAAATAAATTTAAAAAGCCTTCTAACCATAAGACCCACGAGTGATATTACACCAAGACACAACAAAATCAAATTTCTCAAAACTAGTGATAAAGAGACAATCTTAAAGGTAGCCAGAGAAAAATGGCACAGTATGTACAGAAGAACATAGATGAAGGTGAGAGTAGATTTCCTGTTACAAACAGTAGAAGTGAAAAGAAAATAGAGCAACATCTTTAAAATACTTAAAGGAAAAGACACTGTCAATTTAGTATTCTATACACAATAAAAATGTTTTTAAAATGAAGACATTTCAGGTATACAAAAACTGAAAAGAAATCATCACCATTACAAGAAATACTGAAGGAGTCTTCACCCAGATGAAACATGATACCAGATGGATATATGGATATGAACAAGGAAACAAACAGCACAAGACATAGTATGTATATGGGTAAATACATGATTGTTTTTCTTACCATTTAAACGTCTTTAGAATATAATTGTTTCAACAAAAAAGAAGTGTAATATGGGGTTTCTAGTACACATAGAATTTAAGCATACGACAATAACAACAGAAAGGTTAGGAGGAGAGAAATGGAAATATACTGTTATAATGTTCTTATATTATATTTGGAATGGTTTACTATCACCTAAGGTTAAACTGTGATCAATTAAATCTGTATACTATAAACCCTAAAGTAGCCACTAAAACTTAAAAAAAGTGTTATATCTAATAAGCCAACAAAGGTGGTAAAATTGAATCATAAAAAATACTTGCTTAAACAAACATATGGGACAGATAGGAATCAAATAGTAGAATAGGTAGAATTAAACCTAATCATATCAAAAGCTACATTAAAGGTAAGTGACCTAAGTGCCCAATTAAAAGGCAGAGATTGTCAGATTGAAAAAAAAAGCAAGAATTGACTATATGCTGTCTACAAGAAAGTTACTTTTAATAGAAAAACAAAATTAGGTTACATGTAAAAATATGAAAAAATATACCATGTTAATTGTAGTCATAAGAGAGCTGGAATAGATATGTTAATATCAAAGTAAATTTCAGATCAAAGAATATTACCAAAGATAAAGATCATCTCATATTACTCAAGGGGTCAACCCAGCAAATAGGCAAAGCAATCCTAAGCATTTATGCATCCAATAACAAATCTTCAAAACATACATAGCAAAATGGATAGCCTTTTCAACAAATGCTCTGGGACAGTAGAATATTGCAAAAAAAAAATGAAATTCAATGCAAACATCACATCATACACACAAAATAATTCAAAATGAATAATACACCTAACTATAAAATCTAAAACTATAATATTTCTGTAAGAAAACATAAGATACAATCTTTGTGACCTTGGGGTTAGGCAGAGATTTTTTAGATTTGATGTCAGAAGCACCATCAATAAAATACAAATTGATAAAATGAAGTTCATCAAAATTAATAGCTTCTGCCCTTTGAAAGAAAATGTTAAGAGAATTAAAGGTCAAGCTACAGACTGGAGAAACATTTGCAAATCATATACATGATAAAGTACTTGTATCAAGGATATCTAAGGAACTGTTAAAATGCAGTAAAAGAAAAATAAACAATCCAATAAAAATGGGTAAAGATATATGGATGGCAAATAAGTACACGGCAAGATGCTTAATGTAATCAGTCATTAGAGAAATGCAAGTTAAAACCACAATGAACAAGTTACTCCAAAAGCCAAAATTAAAAAGACGGACCATATCAAATGTCATTGAGGATGTGGAGGGATATTGACTCTTATACACTGATGGTGCGAATGTAAAATATATAAACACTTTGGAAAACAGTTTTTCAGTTTATTTTTTAATTAAACACATCCCTACCATATATCAAGCCATTTCACTGCTAGTGGAAATGGAGTCAGGAAAGCATATGTGCACTCAAAGGCTTATACAAGAATGTGCAAAGCAGATTTACTTGTAATAGCCAAAAACTGGAAATAATCCATATGCCCATTGATGGAGGAATGTGCTGCGGATAAACAGACGTGGTAAATGCATATAATGGAATAGTACTCACTGTTAAGAAGAGAAGTACTGATACACGTAGCAACATGGCTGAATCTCATAATAATTATGCTGAGTGATCAAAAACAGTCAGAAAAGCATAAATACTATATGATTCCATTTATATGGAAATGTAACCCCTTGTATAGTGACTGAAGGTAGATCAGTGGTTGCCTGATGACGGGCTGGGCTGGAGGAAGAAAATAGAAAGGAAATGAGGAAGCTTGATATGGTAAATGTAAGCTCACCTATTTTACGTGCTCTGCTTTCTCTTTCAAATATAATACATTGTACTAATGGCAACTATATAGACGATAGCCACATTTGCATGTAGCTATAATTAACCCAGATCTGACAGTAACTGGACATCTTAAAATCAATTGTGACTTTGTAAAAAAGGGAGGAATTGTGAAACTAGAAAAGTGGACTAATAAATAATGTAGAAGGCTTTTCATATAAGAACTAATGGCACTTATTTTTTTCTTATTATCTTTAACTATTGTGAAATCTCTTATAGTCTTTATAATTTGCCCTGTTTGGAAATCATATTAAAAATAATATGATCTAAAACCAAATAAATGCACTAACAGAAACTATTTTGCATAACAAATAGTGGGCATTCTTGCTATCTCTTCTAGTGATAGAGATAGCATATCTGTACTTTTGAAATTAGCTATGATAGAGAATTGAATTGTTTTCAACTACATTTTTATTGTTTATTAAATGTTTCAAATTACCACTTCTTTAAAAGTAGTCTTTAAAATATTACCAACCTATTTTAAAGTCTCCATGCCAAATCAATTGAAATAAACTATTTATTTCTTTAAGGAGGTTATTTATTTAATCATAGAGTTCCCAATTTCCTCTTCAAGCAATTAATACTATCAAGTTGTAATTAGTACAGTGAACTGCCGGGAAACATTGTCAGTCCTTTAAAGAAGGCTTTACAAGCCATATACATTGCAGTCTCATTTGTTAACACTGACTTTACATCTTGGATAATTGACACTTCATGTTGTCAGTAAACCTATTTCACAACAGCTGAGTGACTTTAATATGTGCTTCTTAGAGTAACATTTCCCTTGTGGCCATTTGTTGAATTCAGATTGGCTGACTGTGGAAGTTGCCAAAATTATATCATTGTGCTTTGGATCTTGCCTCAGTCACCCAAAAACCTACATAGTTTTAAGATCAGAACTACCTCATGTTTTCTTTCTGGGTCGTCTTTTTCATGTCCCTCTCCTTCTGTGTCACTATCCGCACAGAGCAAATTGCCTAGGAATTCCCACTATCTTTAAAATGTGAAAACAAAATTGACTGAGGGAAGCAAGCCAGGTAAAGTCTGCCACGATTGACCTATGGCCATGGTCAACAACAATCACCACAGAATGTAGCTTTCTGTGTTCTGATAAAATTCTGACAAAATATAATAGTAAAAACTCATTCTTCCTGGGATGAAAAACCTTTCCAATAATTTAAGAGGTTAATTGGTATCACTAAATTAAAATAATATGGATAAAATATTTGGTATTAATATGTTAAAATAATTTGGATAAAAATGTTAAAATAAATGTTATCAGGTAATCAGAAAACAGAGCAATAAAACACCTAGGTATATATTCACAATTCTCTCTCAACAGAAGTAGTCTTGAATATAAAATTTGTAAGTAAATTGCAATTATGCATATTAGGCTTGAATTTTCCACTCATCTTTATGTATAAAGAGAAGAGATGCTACTTTGGAAAAAGCACTTCAGTTTTGGTTAACTCTGTAGATTAGGGAAAATGAGGGAAGTTGGTCTATTTCTGTTCCTTCATGCACGCGAAAGATGAGGAATGTGTTTAATTATGTTTGGAATAAAAGTGATATGTAAGAGTTAGATGAATGGGTATAAAATGTGTTTGACTTGGGATTTGCCATTAAAACCAGATCTAGGAGGACCTGTTTGTCTACATTATGTTTTTTAATTCCTGAACATTTTGGCATTTATGAGTTCAATCCCAAACAACCAACTGTGAGTGCACACTTAGTCTCCACAGGAAGCCGAGGTTTTTCGGTCCTAGGTCACATTGTTTGGGCTTAAGAGCCCTTTTACCTTAATGTATGTAAGAGTTTTGTTCTTGATGTGGCATTGCTCTCCAGGGGTTTAGCAATTCAGGAATGAAACATTTTGACCTTAAAAATTGTCCAGCAGGAAGCCTGGTAGTAGAGAGAGCACTAGAAGCAACCTGAATCTGCTCAGGGGAAAGAGTTTAGCCTCTCTTTGGGGAGAAACCCTAGCTGCTCCAATATTGGCCAGAATTCTGAATTATCACTTCACAACCTCAGTTTAACATCCCTGAGAGAGTTCTATCAAGATTTGGGAAATAATTTGGGGATTTAGTATTTTCTGGCAGCTCTTCTTCCATTTAGCATTCGCTGACTCTTAAAATATATGGCAATTATATTTATTCCAGAAACTACTGACCTCTGTACTTAAGACAAACCACTTATTTCAGGCAAAATTCAATTGAAAGTAGGAAAATAGGTTACTATCACCTTGTGAAATGGCATCTGAGGACAGGAAAATGAGAGATCTCAAGTCTTAGAACATTCTGGGAGACATAATGGACCATGACAGTCATTCTCAAACTTACAAACAATGAGCTTTGTTATTTTCACATTATCCAAAGGCTTTTTCCCTTAAAAATCCCAGGAGTCCCTCCACAGGAGCACTTCACTAATCATGTAGAAAGCACGGGAATATATGCAGAACAAATCCTGATATTAAGCCTGAAGTACATTCTCACTGAAGCACGTGTGGGGAACGCCAACAATGTTTCAATTGAGAGCAAATGTTACTTACCCTGTCTGAATGCTTTGGAGAGCAATGATGTTCAGAATATTTTACTCCTTCTGTGTTGTCCCAGCTGCAAAAAGAAAATACAGTTCCCAACATAGATCTCTTAGGTTTATATGTATTAAATAGCACAAAAGAAAAGAAAGGAAATGTTATTGTTGCATGAGAACAATAGAAAGAAGAGTCAAACCCTAGCTAAAGAGAAGAAATTTGTCGTGTTCATTGGGGGAGGGTCATGCAAATTTAATGTTGACAAATACTCTAACAAAATTCCCTCTAATTTCTAAACTCTTGTTCTTCAAGTTTACAGACTCATTTAATAGATAAACCATACTAGTGGAAAAGAAAAACGAATAATTTGAAAAAGAGAATTTGGATGAGATGGAATTTAAAATTGAACCAGCTAGATATATCCTTAAGGAAGTGAGTTTTAGCTATAGTATGAGGGATTTACACTGAATTAAAAATATAGCCCTAAAAATAAGGGTTGTCTAAAATAGCTTAGTAGGATTTTTTTAGAGAAGGGTAGTAATAGGGTGATGGCCTTTAAAACAATGATAAATTCTAATTGTTAAAAAAATTTTAATACAGTGTTAATAATGATAAATGTAATGTGATGGCAATATAAAATAATAAACAATATACACATTTTTTCTAACTACACTCCATTTATCTGGTGATTTTTTTTCCTTTTTAGGCCACTTGGCATGATGCCTTCTTTGCCCCAAAAGTTAATAATTAGAGAAGATTCAGGAAACAAAAAGCATCAAATATTAGATTTTAGTTTAAAAAATAGTTTTCTAATTATAGAATAGATATATTACAGAGAAAAATTAAGTGACTTGCCCTGATCCCCTTCCCTTCAGCTATGGAATAATGTATTTCTCTGGGCTATTGGGGAGATTAAAAACAAAAACAGAGAAATAATAGCCTTAATGGTATAAGGATTTTAGTGGAGATCCCTGCATTTTCTCCTCCTGGGAGGTAATGTCGATGGGGATGGTGATAGAACTCTCAAAGAAAAAATGTACACAAGTGCACCTACTTCTCAATCCCGTGTGGACACCTGGGAGACAGGGACTTACTAGAACTGTGTGAGCCACCAGGGCTTGTATTCAGCAGAGCATGGTATGATACAATGGTGGTATGAGAGGCAAAGAGGGCCAAAGAAAACATTGTCACTTTTCCTGCAGCCCCAGATTGGCAAAGGGTTTAGAACTAACATTGTATATCCCAAGGGTGTAAATTTATAAGATGAGAAGGAGAGAGAGAGAATTAGAAAATAGCATGGTAGTGAAAGGACATACAATGGGGTATAGCAGCCTATAAACTAAAGGACCAACTAGGAACGCAAATACCAGTGTGGAAGGATGGCCATGTTTGGGGGTGATCTTATTCAGCCATGTGCCCCCCTCCTTAGGATAAAAAGTGGGTATAAGAATCCTCAATAGACTGAGTTTATTTTTAAGTTGACTAAGAAAATCTTGATGTTATTAAATTTATCATTACGTGGCAAGGTAAAGTGTTCTAATTTGGGACAAAATATGGGCTGAAGATTTTAATAAGGATGAAAGCTCTATTTCTACATAATTGAATTTGTGACATAGGAAATCAATCAGCAAAATATAATGATAACTAACACTTATTAAATAATCTAACAATATTTACAGAATGTGACAAGTTCTAAAGTATTAATTTATATGCTTTCAAAATAAACCTTAAGACAAGTACTATGATTACATCCATTTTACAGATGAGGAAACATTCTCAGAGAGAGTAAGTAACTATGTCAGGCTACTAAGTAGAGAAAAAGGTTTTTAATTCAGGCAATCTCACTGCAGACTCCAGATTCCTAAGCACCGTGTGTTGTACTAGTGCAAACGAATTGATGTATTATGAACTAAAAATTAAGTAAGATGAAATAACAAATGTAATTGGGTAACACATGTAAAATATGTAGTGTTAATATGTTACATATAGACATTTATAATAAACCACAATATTTTGAAATCCTGTCTAACCTTGTTTTTATTTTTAATATACCTGGAGCCTTAGAAATAGAAGAGGTGCTCTCTCCTGAATGCTCAGGGTTCTCATTCATTCTCAGTTTTTGTTTCTGTAGTGTCATGAGAGCAGGACCTTGAAATAAATTGAGTATGGGTGAATGACTGGGATGAGAAAGCCATGGATGGATCCTAGATTTTCTTTAGATCAAGAAACTATTGAATAATTCTGTTTATTGAAGTAAAGAACTGTGGAAAATTTATAGCTTTGGGTAAAAGGTGTCGCTTCCCGTTTTAGAAAATTAGCATTTGAGGTATCTATGATGTATCTAAGCGGAACTTCAGCTACAAACAAATGTAAAGTTTCCAGAGCAAGGCATAGAGTTGAGAGTGGATAAGGTTATTCAGAGAAAAAGAGTGTGTCAAGCTGAGGAGTTCAGACCAAGTCCTCAGGAATATGTACTGGAGGGGTGGGCACATGCGAAGAAGCTCGTAAAAGAGACTTAGAAGTGGGAAACAGGACGGAGGCCAGGAGAGAACGGAAGTCAAGAGATGAGAGAGTTTCAAGGACAGAGTAATCCGTTTTGTGCATAGTTTCTGAGAATCTGATCACAGTAAGCATAGAGTGTTGTCATTATTGACATGTAGATCAATGGTGATTTTGTGAGACTAACTTCAGTTCATTTATGGGTGCAAAAGAATTGAATATATGGACCATTGAGTAGGAAATGAAGAAATAAATATAGACATTTAGACAAAATCTAACTATTAAATAAAAGCTACCGCATTAACGGCTTCGTATATTATCCTGATCCTGAATTTCGAACTCTGACCATCAGATAACAAATTCACTTCCCAATGCTCCGTGAGATCTCTGTTCTCCCTACTATTTGAAAAGAGGGTGAGCTACTGTATTTATACAGTTGTGTTCCAGATTTCCTGCAGGCTTAGTGAAGAGCATGACAGACACGGGATCTGACGTGGGACTTGTCAACTGGTGAGTCTCAGAAGCAATCTCCGGCTAGAGATAACAATGGTAGTAAGTTAGTATCATTAATAAAAAAAGAATTTCTGACTTTTTAAATTAAAACCACCATTTCTCAAAGGTTTCCAAGTCTAAATGGCATATTATAATTTGATTAGTGTGCAGGAGTGATATTAAGTAGATTTTTAACAATCGTGTTTCATCTTCTAAGCTTCAAGCCCTTCAATCATAAGTATCTTAAATTGCCTATAAAGACTTATAGAAGTTCTCAAAAAATTTAGGGGAAAGTGAAATAGAAATAAATTCTGGGGATAAAACAGTTCTTAGTATATGATGCTTTTTACCACAGAAAAAATAAAGGTAATATAAAATAAAATTCCTTACACCTCTTTTCTGATCCTCATTTTATTTTCCAATTTTCTTACAATTCATTGAGAAACCAATCACATTCGCTCCTATACATCATACTGATCCTTCCTTCTACTTTCATTCTTTGAAAACCATTAGGCGGCAAAGGTGATGTCCATATTTATAAAAATAATTTTTATTTTGCATCCTCTTTACATTAATATATTTATAAATGGTTAATTTTAATTCAAATTTCATCACTTTCTCTAGTAATATTACCTCCAGAAATGGTAATGCAGTCAGTTAAGATAGGATGATACATTTTACAAAGTTTCTATTTAATTTTTCTAGGTGTTTGTTTCTGTCACTTTAGGATTTTGTGAACTTGGAAAATGCCTTTTTTTCTCTGATAGAGTTAGAGAACAGATGTTGAGGGGGTTAAGGGACACAACTGCCCTGGAATGCTGTTCCTCCAACAGAATGTTTCTTTGCGTGTTTGCAGGCTTCACAGCACGTCACTTACGACTTCCCAGTTTCACCTTCTTGAACTGTTTCAAAATTCCTTTTCACACGTTCTTATTTCTTTGTTCTAAAACCAATTCATTTTGTAAGGGTGTCTTGGCCAGTGTGAGACCTGTAGTGAACCTTTTTTTCCTGCCTGCTCTACATCTGCCTGCTTTCCTCCTTATTCTATTACTAGCACTTCGCTTTTTCTTGGGGGAAACGTCTTTTCCCTTTTCTAGGCGATTCTGCCTTTCTTATCAAGCATAGGGCCCTGTCCCGCTAACTTCACCAGAGAATCTTAGCTCCAGCCGGGGTGTTTATGTTACCTCCTATGTCTGGTATAATGATTGGTCCCAGGACAGCCATATGACTCCAGGAGGACGAACGCAAACTTCTGGTTTTTCACTGGGATTAATATACACTTGTTGAGAGTGAAGCTATTTTCTCCCCACTCCCCCAACTGTAGATGCCGCCTGGAATCATAAAGGTAGGAGCATTTGGTTACAATGTTCCCTAAATTTTGGAAAACAAATAGCTAAAGTCGGAAAAAATGAGGCAAAAATATTACAGAGAAGAGCAATCCAGAAATATCAAATATAAGAGGAAACACCTCAATGAAATCGTTGGGGCTCCTTATTATTGAGTCATTAGTCACTAAAACCAGTTTGGTGTACAAAGAACCCTTTCCTCACTTATTCCTTCAGCAAGTTTGAGATTTATTTATTTATTGCGGGGAAAGATTTGACCGAAGCTGCCAATCTTCTTCTTCTGTTTTTTTTCCTCGCCAAAGCCCCACTGCATGGTTGTATATCCTATTTTAAGTCCTTCTAGTTCCTCTATGTGAGCTGCAGCCACAGCATGACAACTGACAGACGGGTGATGTGGTTCTGTGACTGGGAAATGAACCTGGACCGCTGAAGCGGTAAGAGCACCGAACTTGAACCACTAGGCCATCAGGAATGGCTCGAGATGTATTTATTTTGAACTTGCAAACAGAAGATTCTTCACTAACTTAGAACACCCACTCCCTTGTCTCTAAGATCAACCATTCTACTTTATACCTCTCACTGTTAAAATAATATTTATTTGCTATATTTGCATCCACTCCCTCCTCCTTGGCCTTATCTCCTTATTCTAACATTTTGAAGTTATATTCAGACATTCACGTTGCTGTATGCAAGAGCAGCTATATGCACATTTTTTATCTTAGAAAAACTTATCTGAGTATTTTTTATCTCATCATTTGATTATAAATTATCCCAGGGATCATTATTTTTTCATTATTAGAACTGTAATATTCTAACTTAAAACTTGTTTAGAGAACATATGTCTTTTTCTTAATTCTTTGCTTCAATTTACATTTTAAATACAATTTTTAAAATTATACATGTTGAACATCTGCATCATATGCCTTATGCCTAAATATCTCTTGATATTAAAATATTGTCTTTCGTCTCTTTTTTTTCATAAGTTTCAATTATGAGCTATATACAAGAGAAGTTTTTGTCGATATACTTTAACATGCCAGAGTTGAACACCTAGGCAAAGAATTGCCTCATAATGATTCACGATATGAGGCTTTCATTCTCGTCACAATCTTTCTAAGTGATCCTCATCCCTGTAGAAAACTAATGAAATAGGAAGAAAATATTTCATTTTGATTTATCTCTATAACTGAGCAAACAAATTATAGCCTGTGACACCAATGTATAAAAATAAAATCAAAGTTATCTCCTTAACATATCTTTGAAAATTAATGGATAAGCAGAAAAGCACTCATCTTTATGAAGGTCTTCTACAGAATGTAGATGGTACTAACTAGAAAAATGGACTTACACTATATCTGGTTAAATTAAATATCCATGTTTCAGGGGAAAAATATAACACAAAATAAGAAACTTTACCAGTTAAAATCTTTCATTGTTTTAAAAAAGTAAAAACAATCTAACCTGTATAACCTTAAATGAAATCATATTTATGGGCTCATGGAAGTTAAAAAATCCAAGAAGGTGCTGACATCAGGTTTGCCTTAATTCATGGCAAAAATGCTTTCATCAAAGCCCTGTTTTCTTTGTTTCTTTGTTTGTTTTCCATTTCTTGTCTCTCACTAAAGCTGTGCCAGTTTAGGTTCAGTCTTTGTGTGTTAAGACATTAGCAGCTTCTCTACCCCTGTATTTCTTCAACGGAAAATGTGAAATGAATTAGAGGCTCTATGTCAGCTTTTTCATAAAATCTTATTTCTTCTTAGTTGACTATCTATGAAGCCATCACCACGGCCTGGAGAAATCAGGTTGCTTAGGTTTGATTCAAGTGCTCTGATATTACAAACTTTGGTAGAAATCTAATTTATCAGAAAAGGAGGCTCTGAGAAGAGGAAATAAGATAGTTTCCTAGATGGATAGCAGGTCCTAATGACCCAAAGGAAAGTGACTATACGGGAATGGCTCAAACTACTTATGTCCACTACAAAAGAGCATGAGAGGCTTCTGGCAAATACGAGGCATCCCTGTTCTCCTCACCTTGGTTAATACATTGATTGTACAAAAGTCCCTGTCTCAGGCCTGCCCTTGGGGAAGTCTAGCAAAGCTACATGTGTTTTACTGACAAACCATTCATGGTGAAAAATATTACTTTATCAACTCATTGTTAATCTTTAAGAGAAGGGCATATTTATGCTATCTTTCCCAAATTTCCTTGACACTAGGAGCACTTAACATGTGGCTTCATTGCATGGGAATGGGCTTTTGCCTAAAAAATTCTTGACAGTGTCCTTGGACCTGAAATCTCAGTACTAGATCAAATATAATAAAGAGGGCTGTGCATTTCAAGGAGTGGTATATTCCAAGTACTTATTTTAGAAGAAACTGACCTTGTTTATCTTAAAAGTTGCCCCAAATATCTTACCTATGCCTTTCTATAATCTACCCTTTATAAACAAACTTATACATACTACCCTGAAAAATATCCCAGTATTTCTCTATTTCAGTGTTGATATAACTACTAGACCATTTAACTAGACTTCTGAAATAGAAGGTATTCATACTTTTCAATTTAAAAAAAAAAAAGTGTAGCATATGAGTCATTTTCCCAAATAGAAAAGTATAAAATCTTTATCCAATCATAACAAAATTACTCCCACTTGCTGTTAATACTACACAGGTTAATAAGGTCAGCAAAAAGAGATCATTCCCCTATAAAACCTAATGGCCAAAAATATCTATCTTACTTAAACATAATACCTATTAAGCATAAATTTCTTATGAAAGACAACACAGACTTTCATCAGAAGTTTCTTTAAACCAAGATATAATGCAAAATGTTTTACACGTTTATAATTAGACATCACCTCCAGCAGTTGCAACACATCTACCGCTGTTTTTCACCTTGCAATCTGGACTTTAGTCACTACTCTTCCTTCCTGTTAGTCTAGTTCCTGATCCAAAATAAAATAACCTAACAATGCAAATCGGACATCTTAGTCTCCTTTGCATGAAACCGTCTCCAGTGCATTTAATGTTTTTAATCAGTGTCTAAACTTTCTATATTCATCATTTTAAATTGTGCTCTCTCAAAACAAATCCCATACTTTTACTAGGAAAAGTGCTGTTAATTCCTACACTATCGTTGAGACTAGCCAAGAGTCGACCAAAGATGTTATTAATGGATGTGCTTATATTGTCTCTTCTTCTCACAGCGCTAGTGTAAGAATTAGAAACCTAGTAAATTTGGCAATATTATAATTGCAAAACCTCTCCTTGTCATAAGCCACACAATCAATCCAGAGCATAATTCCTAAGTTAGTTAACATAAAGAAGACAGGTAAATATTCTGAAGTAGTATTTGCAAAAACAATCATGATTCAAGTTTAAAAGTACATATACTTTTGATTTATATATATTATATATATATACTCATATAGTATATATATCACATAAATGAAACATGAATATTCAGGGAGGATATTATATTTAGTTACACAGACATAAAAGGATCAAAACATATATTTATATATGATTTAAATGATTTGAAAATGACTTTATTTGGATAGGATTCTTATATAAATGCTAGTGTAAATGCTGACAAAATGAAATCTCATTTCCTGCATTCAAATTAAATATTATATATTCCATCACAGATAAATATTGAAAAAAATGTATCATACATAGTTCAGGAAAGAAGGTGGAAACTATTCTAAATATTTCATTAAGAGGAAATTTAATACAAAGATAGGTTTCATGTGATAGGACTTAAAAGGGAACCCAGAGATTAGCAACACAGGGAGATCCTATCATCTTAGAGCTGGAGAGAGAGAAGTTACTCAAACATGAAAGCAGGGCCATATGATGAGAACTGGGGCTGTGGCATGAGTGACTGTGACCCTGTCCTAACAGGCCACAATGAGTGGGGACAGGTAACAGAGGACCTGGGTTTCTTCTCTCCCCTTGTCCTCTTAACTTCCACACATGCCTTCTATTGGCCACACCTATCCAGCAACTAGAGTGCACTGGAGACCAGAGGGGATATTATTTGTGATAGAAAGCAGAGCAGGAGAAGCTCAGGTGTGTAGCAAACAAGCACAATAAATGTCTATTTTAGGGGGAAAAAAGGATGCATCATTTCCAGATGGGAGAAAATCTGGGATTTAAACAAAACAGTGAATAAAGTCCATTTTGAAGTGTTTTGAGGCCCAAATAATTCACACTCCTTTTCGTAGTAATTTGCCGCACAGCTGACTTTGTTAGGAGGCGGCATACTGTGGGTGTGCAGAGCACCAAACTGTTATGTTAAAATTCTTTATTGTAAGCTCAATTGCAAAAATATTTCTATTTTGAAAACACAGTTCACTTATGACCAGATTCCATCCAATTAAAACATTGATTTTTCTACTTATTCCTTAAAGAGGAATAAAAATTTTCTCCCATCCATTTCTATATATTACAATACATACATTTTTCTATTGAAATCAAAGGGCATGTAGAGAAAGTAAGAATTAGACAGTGACCACTTCATCAATACATTTTGAAAACTTTTAGGAAACAAACTAGCCTATGACAATGAAATAAATGTAAGTAGAAAATTGGCAGGGCAAATGCCCAATAAATATTTTGGAGTAAATCAACTGATAAATTTACAAGCTCTAGAGTGATTAAGTCAAAGACCGAACAAGAATCCTTCACTGGGAAAGCAAGTGTTAACTAGCATAGGATTTTTTCTCATTTCTTTTCATCTTTTAGGTATAAAAAAGTGATACTGGAAATTCTCAAGATAATTTATTTAAATTGAATCCTGGTGAGCTAAAAATGAATTTTTCACGTAATATCAGGATGAAGCAACCTAGAGAGGAAAATATTAGAACTTAAATGCAATACCATTATCTAGCTCATCACAAAAGATTTTCCAGAAGCTAAAATAAGGACTAGTTGTGAAATACTTACGAGATTAAAAAGTAATACATTAAAATTTAAATATTTAAAATTATTTTTCTAAATAAATAATGCAGGTAAATTTCAACTAACCTATTGCACTTCTGTTATGTAGTATATTCCTTCATTGACTGTATTATCAACTCACATAACGCTTTTAAAACTTTCTTTGTCAGATTGGTTTTTATTATCCCCTGAAGCTCTTTAATGAAGTTCATTGTCCAGAATGACATTCATATATAATGGAAGAACTTCCCAATCATGTCGTTCTAATAGCTAAACCCACCACAAAGGCAGTTTCTTCTGTAGATGATGGCATAGGACCTAGGATTTAAGCTAATGAGGGCATTCTCATCATTTTCACATGAAATATTGCTAGCAATTTCCTTTTCTGAAATATCTGATGAATTTTCACATATATAGTCAATATCTACGGACTGTAGAGAAGTCTATCAAAAATGTCACTTGATAGGGAAGAATAAAATAAAGATCATTATAAATAGGGAATCATATATGTAGTATATACCCTCAAGAAGTTTGTGGTTCAACATTTTATTTTAAACTAAGGAGCCAATTACAGATCAATCAAATTCAGGTGCAAATTAATTCTTTAAGACTTTACCAGGTGATAAAACATTTTGTCATGATAGAAATGTTCTATATATCTATGTTGACCAATAAAGTAGCTACTAGCCACATGTGGCTACTGAACACTTGAAATGTGGCTGGTGATGCTCAGCAACTGAATTTTTATGTAATATTAACTCATTTAAATTTACACTTAGGTAGCCACCTGTGGCTAGTGGCTACTCTATTGAACAGTTCAGTTTTAACGAATAATACGATATCAAGAAGATGTCTGAGTTATCAAAAGGGTATTTCTTACTTCCTATAGAACTAGAAAATACATGACCACTCTTACTGGCACAATTATGGCAGATCTTGGCAAGGCATCATGGTACTCTGTCCCTTGGTTTCCATATGCCTCAGAAATCTTTTTAACACAGGCTCAAGACAGCTACAATCAACTGGTACCTTTCACACTACATAAAACAAACTTTCCATTTCTATTATGATGTCTTCTAAAATGACATGTGTATTATAGCAGTAGTAAGGTGGTATTATTGATTCTTGGAAACATTGAGAATCTGCTTGAAATGACATGTCTCTGACAGAAAAAGAGAACCTGTTTATAGGCTGGAGGAAGCAAATACACAGGTAAGATAATCAGAGAGAGTAACAACAACTGAGTATGTTAAAAAATAAAATAAAATAGAAATGATGGTGGGTTTTTAATATTACATGTTGGGTTCTGAAGAGGGAAAAGATATGAAAAATGAGACCTAGCAAAGCTTGTAAGGAAATAAAATTCTTGGAAAGGAAGAAAACTGTCATTAACTGCATACAATATCATATTCAGCATGGATATTTAAAGAGACTGTAAAAATAACCTTTAAGAAGAGATAGAAGGCATTTCTATCTCAGAAGCTATTAAAGAACTGGTAGCAGACTTACTCTCATAAACAACTAGGAAATTGGAAAAATTATGTGAGCAAATAAAACCCACTTGTTTTTAGATATTGGATAGGAGGCAGCACAGGACTGAGAGATGGGAAACAAATAAGCTGAGCTGTCTGCTTGGAGGTACTTTCTGGATCAAGTTGGAAGGTGGGGACCTGACCCACACAGACTACAACATTCCCATTAATCTAAGGAGACAGAAATTAGAGTTTCGCAAGGAGATTATATGTATATATGTATTATATGTATATCACAAAACTGGGCAAAGAATGCTTAAGAGGTAATGAAATATTACTTAGACATTTAAACTAAAACTGAACAGTTCACCTGGGGCTTGGATCGGTCCAAGTTCTGACCAGCTAGAGTGGACAGAAGTTGAGAACACCTGGAAATTCAGTAGAAACCTCAGAAAAGTCACATCTTAAGTGATGGGCAAAACTAGCCTTAAAATAAAGGATATTCTTGACTCAATCCACAAAAAACATTAAACAACTCAGAAAAAGATGAAGGGGATGCTGAAGCAAACTAACTGCTGACCAGAAATTAGAAGTATCACACTTTTTAACAAAAAGCTATGAAACATGGACTTTCAAAATTCCAAAAAACAATTACCATTTACAAAAGCACTTCAAAAATGAATTTTTTTTGTATAAATTTAAAAAAATGCAGTATCTGTATATTGAAAACTATAAAGCGCTAATAAAAGAAATCAAGATATAAATAAATGGAAAGATAAACAGTGTTTGTGGATTGGAAGACTAAATATTAAGATATCGGTTCTCTGCTCTTTGATTTATAGATTCAATATAATCTCAATTAATATAACAGCAAGTTTTTTGTAGCTATCGATGATCTGAATTTAAAAGTTATACAGAAAAGCAAGGAAACTAGAATAGCCAAGACAATTATGAAAAAGAAAAACAATGTCTGAGGGCTCGTACTACCCAATTTCAAGATGTACTATAAAGCTACGGTAATCAAGGAAGTATGGTATTCACAAAAGGGGAGACACTTAGATCAATGGAACAAAATAGAGAAACCAGAAATAAACCCACCCAAAAATGTCAAGTGATTTTTCATAAAGCTGCAAGGCAATGCACTGAAGAAATGATTGCCTTTTCAACAGACAGTACTGGAACAATTGGATTTCCATATGTCAAAATAATGAACCATGACACATACCTCACACTTTACACAAAATGAACTCAAAATGGATCAGAGACGTAAAAGCAAAATGTAAAATTATAAAACATCTTGAAGAACACATGAAAGAAAATATATCTGACCATAGGTTTTCTGAAGATAAGTTGGGCATGATCAAAATTTAAAACCTTTGCTTTGTGAAACTCACTGTTAATAGGATAAAATATAAGCAAGCAGCTGGGGAAAAATGTTACTAAATCACCTATCTGACAAAGGACTTGTGTCTAGAATATTTAAATGACTCTTAAAATGGAACAATAAATATAAACTAATAACACTTGGACAAAAGATCTGAACAGACACTTCACCAAGGAACGTATACCGATACAAATAAACATAAAAAGTCACTCAACGTCATTTGTCATTAGAGAAATCCAATTAAAACAACAAAATGCTACTACACATCAATTAGAATGCATAATACTAAAATAACTAGCAATATCATGTTTTGGTGAGAATGTGAAGCATCTGAACTTTCAGTCATTGCTGGTGTGAATGAAAAAATAATGTAGCTACTTTAGAAAACAGTTTGGCAGTTTCTTATAAAGTTAATCATGCATTTGCTTTATGAATCAGCAATCCAACTCCTAAATACTTACCCAAGGGAACGGAAAATATACATGTCCACACAAATCCGTATATGAATATTTGTAGCAGTTTAATTTATAATTGCCCTAATTTGAAAGCAGCCTAAATCTGCATTGACTCATGAATGGATAACCATATCATGCTTTATCCATAAAATGGAATGACACATATTACTATATGTAGGAACGTACTGCTGACACATTCGGGATGAATCTCAGTCGCATTATGCTATGTGAACAAAACTCCACTGAAAAAGTTGCATACTGCAGAATTTAATATATCTGACTTTCTGGAAAAAGCAGACGACAGGGATAGAAAATAGATGAGTCATAAGTGGCTGGGAAAGGGGATGGGATTGACTTCCAGTGGCTTGAAGGAACTTTTTGGGGTGATGCATGTATTTTATACCTTGGTTGTGGTGCTGATTATATGACTGAATATTTTGTCAGGACTCGGTGAATATCACTGTTGGTGATTATACTTCCATAAACCTGACTAAAAATGGAGTAAAAATAAATAAAATGAAATTACCATGTGTTGCCAAGGTGTTATACTGAATCACTAATACACTGCTAGTGGGGATGTTAATTAGTATATTTGCTTGGTACTATTATTTCATAGTATCTATAAAATTTGAATACCAGCATACCTGGGAACCAGTAATTTTACGAGTAGATATATAATCAACAGAAATGCATACATATGTGCACAAAGTACACACCAGTTAACCCATGATAGTACTGTTCCCAATAGCCTTAAATTGGAAACTATGAAAATGTCTGTTGGGAATAGAAAGGAGCTTCTGGGATTTTGGTCATGTTTCTTGATTTGGGTGCTGCCTCATGGAATTTTTTGCTTTGGAAAATTCATCAAATTGAATTACAAGGCAATTCATGAATTCAACTACCTTGTAAGTTCCTCACAGATTCCTATATTTTCATCCGTTTTCCTAAGAGCTAACACAGTCCTTGATACATAATGGATGCACAATACATTTTTGAATAGTGAATTAATGACTGAGTGAAGGAAGGAAGAAAGGGAGAGGAAGAGGGAGGAAAGGACTAAAGAAGAAGAAAAAAAGAAGGAAGGAAGGACTTTCAGACAAAATAATCCTGTCAGAGCATTTTAAAAATTTATTTTAAAAGCATATCTAAAGTGTATATTTAATTTAACAAAAACTGTTTTTCTGGTCTAGAGTATGCTCAGAATTAATTCTAGAGAATAACATTATTTTTCTAAAGTCAAATTGAATTACATTATTATAAATATTAGTCATTTCAACACACTAATTTACATTCCAATAAATCTTTGTATATGTTGCAGAAAACCTGAAATAGCTGGCAACCAGTTTTGTATATACCTGTATCTCTTTACACCTTTAGTTATTTATATCATTACTTGTCTTTGACTAGTACTTCATTCAAAAATGACATCCAGGTATTAAAATTTAATCTACTGTGTCATTTTCTCTATATAAAAATAATTGATGTCTGCATAGTTAATAATTTTCAACACCAACTGTGTTTTTTCCCCTCAGATGAATGCAATGAATTTTCTTGTCTGTAGGCAGTCCCAGAAAACCACACTGGCATAGTGAAATTAGATTTAATAGAAATTAAGATGACTGAATTTGAAGCTGCCTAGCAATGATTTTGTTCCACTTACAAAGGTAAGAATGGAGATAAAAGTTTGTTGTGTTATATTTATAAAATGCAGATGAAAGCACTGTATTTTTGTGTCACTGTCAAGGAGTAAGAGGATGACTACTCATTTCTGACGTTACGTGGATGTTCCCATTCAACCATATTACACCAGTACTTCTCTGTGGTCTTTTGTGTCCTCCTCTGCTGAAATAATTGTGATAGGTTAGGAAATCCTCTATAAAGCCTATAAACCAAGAATAGTAGTCTTAATTTTAAATCCAAAAATCCTTCAGTTGCCTCTAATAATTCTTATATTTTTTTCGTTTTTTTAGGAATAAATCTCTATTTTCTGTCTAATCATTGTTTATGATTTTAATAGGGCTTGGTTTGTTTGAGGGTGGCTTGAATAACCTTAACAATGGAAAAAAGATTTTACTTTAGTTTTTATTGCTTATATATTCACGTGTTCAACTTTTACAAGTTTTATCTATTGATCTGGTTGAACAAAAAAAGAGTATAATTGAGTTGGTTAATAAAATAAAGGTGACTTCTTATGTGAATTCGGGGTCGTCTTGACTAAGTATCATCCTGAATACAACTGAAAACTTCTGGAGGAATATTCAAAGTTTAAATAAACTACCTAGATTTTTCTGAGGATTCGTAGAAATCTATCTTATTAAAATTGGAAATAATTGTTACCACCATAAATAAAGCCACAAGTTAAGTATTTCATGTGTTTTTCTATACAAGTGTTTTGTAGATGAGGCCAGTAATTACATGAAACTTTTTTTTTCTTAAGATTGCTTTATAGGCATTAGTTACTGTTAAAGGTTAAGGTTAAATTAAAAGTTACGGTTAAAAACAAAGCTGCAGCAGTGGAATTAAGGTAAAAATGTTTTATCTTGCTAGAGTATCCTCAGTTCTCAACATATAATGACAGATTACACATGTATTCAGTTTAAAATGAAAAACAAATTTATAAATCTAATCTAAATCTACTCTAAACTAATATCTATACCTAAAGTGTTGCCTCTTTTCAAACTTTTCACTGACTGATATCCTAAAACAAAAGTGTCAGAGATTCTATAGGGAAATATTTGGTATTTACGTGAATATATAGTCAAGATTTTTTGATTGATACACAAGTATGCTGCTTAGAAAAGGAGCAAAAGAAAGCTATTTTGTTACTTAGGAATGTATTAACACACACTTAGGGCCCAGTTTTTCATAAGGGCAGCTTTCAAGGAGAGGTAGTTCTGTCATCAATGTATTTATTTATTTGTGTCCTTTTATCCTTTGCGTGTTTTTAATTCTAAAACTTGTTTTAGAATTTCAAGGCCAAGTTGACTACACAAAACACATTTGCAAACAATGCTAAATCTTGGATTTATATCTCAGAATGAAAGTAAATAAACATGTACACAAATTTCTTAGAAGGTAAGAGGTACATGTTGAAGTTGACAGTTTTTGCATATGGACATCCAATTGTTCCAACAAAATTTGTTGAAAAAACAGCCCTTTCTTCCTGGAACTGACCTTGAAACTTAGTCAAAAATTGGTTGACTACATTTGTATAGATCTATTTTTGAGCTCTCTATTCTAGTCCATTAATATTTTTTGTCCTTTGCCAATACAATACTGTCTTGATTACTGTAACATTACGACAATCTTGAAATCGATTTGTATGAGTCCTCCAACTTTTTTCTTCATATTCAGAATCCTCCTGCTGATTCTAGTACTTTGCTTTTCCATACCATTTTGAATTAGCTTGTCAATATCAATAAAAACGATTTCTAGGTTTTCATTGAGAATGCCTGAATCTATAGCTCAAATCCAAGGGAATATCTTAGCAATACTGAGTCCTGAAGTTAATATGGGTACATGACATTTAAAATTACATAAGTACTTGCCTTATATTTTCATTTTTTATCATTGATTTAGAGTCTAAAAATCCAAGTTTGGTCCTGGCTAGGGGCTACTCTTTGAGGACTCCCTCATAAAAAGAAAAGTTTAATACATAGTGTAGATTAGGTCAGCCTTTCTACATGACGAATTATGCTGTGCATGAATAGCTTTAAATTTTCCTTTCCAACACTTCTTAATATCTATTTCTAAAGAAAATTGATGATGAATATGTAATTTTCCCAAAATGTGTGTCAAAATTTACCATCAACCATTGGTACAGTGCATCTGGTAGTGAAGAAAAGCATGCATCACAAATCTACTCATGGCTATTAGCATTTATTTTAAAGGTGATTAGTCAATTTTAGTATTGACCAGGTGTTAGAAATAGTTTTTGAAAGGGATTATTTTTCCTAATAGAATAAATTCATTGGTATGTAAATAAACGTTTGAAAATTAGTATAATTGTAATTATTTTAGTGTTTCTTTAATTCTAAAAATCCTACTTTGAACAGTAAGTTGTATGGCACGATAACCTTTTTCGTATATTTGAACCTCATTTAATCTTTACCTCTTCTGTGATGACGTCCTTGACCAGGTAACCAGCTTCTTCTCAGTGCTGCTCTGTCCAGAATGCGTACCATGCATTTTATTTGTTTATCTGAATGGCAGTCTCTTCCACGAGAATCTTGAGAACACAGGATATATTTTATTCATATTTTTATTTCTAGCTCCTAAAATACCACATGCAGTGTTTCTCAGTATGTTCATTGAGTTGGACTGGAGTCATAGCTCTAGAAATGGAATTATTAAGCCTTGTATTTTCCTTGTAAATTTGTTTTCTGTTTAAGTTTCAGGTTTGGGGTTACGCATCTTTGGTTTTGGTGCAATAACGAGCATACAATGTGGAGATACATTGCATATAATTATTCTTGCTTTTTCCTACATGGAAGAACTAAAACTTGGGGTTGTGAGAAATGGTTATATACCTTGCGATAGGCTGCCCAGCCCTGCTCAGCCTCAGGTGATAGACAATATCAGCTGATTTATTTTTATTTTTTGGCTTATGATTTCAAGGAATGGAGAAGCCTCTGCTGTCAGCATAGTATATTATACATTTATTTATTTATTGAAACTCTGCCTACTTCCAAAATATATTTGAATCTACTTACTATAAAGATCCTATTTTAAAACTAAAGATCATTTTTGTATTGGCAATACATGTGGTGAGGTAGATACAAGGAAAACAGTGTTGACAGCATCTTTGCTTCTTTGCCCTCAGTTAGTGCCTTCTTTATGTGGCTTCATATTTCCTTCTGTAGTTGATGCATATACATAGACTTTGAAGAGTTATTGTTGGCATTGTGTAAAATTAATCTTTGGTTCATAACCTTATTTTTTATGTCTGACTTAAACCTAATGCAGAAATTCAGCTGTTGGCCATCATTTGGACGATATGGGGTCATGATGATATTTAGGCATACATACTGTTTGTTACAAGAGAAGGAAAATTTTAAAGGGAATCGACAAATCAAATCAACCATCTAGTAGGAGAATTCAAGTAAATATTAAATATTTAATTAGACCATAGTACTAGGAGGACACAAAAATTATATATATTCAAACACACATCTTATTTCCCTGTCTATATAGTTTCCTGGAAATTATTATTTCTAATTCATGCCTATTTTAATGGAAAAGATGTAAAAAAAAGTAGTATTAATGGAGAAAACTATTTACATTCATTTAAAAATCATTTATTTGGTAGCATTTACTGAAATCCAACAGAGTTTAATTACACAAAGGTAATAATTATACATAATAACAGCATTCATTGAATACTTACATGGAAAGAATTATATTACTTCATATAATAATACATTGCATCCAGTATTTTATTTCATTCTCAAACAACTGTGTAAGTAGATAATATTTCTATCCTCATTTTGTAGATGAGAAAACTAAGGCATAAAAGTAGTTCTCAAAATCACACAGATTTTAATTTTGGATGCTAGAACTTGATTCTATTTTTTCTCTCAAATGCATGCTATACTTTATTGCTTCAAGATAAGGAGCTAAAATTTTAATTGGATATATTGACATTAATTGGCTGTATGCTGAAGGAATCCAAATTCTCATGATTTATTCTGCATGATATAAACTAAATTAGCTCCTTCTTTAAAGCACTGTGTTTTCCTGTTCACTCTTAATTTTATACCTGGTTTCATGTCTATTACAATTTCTTCAGTTTTTTTCTACCAATATATAGCAACACTTTTTCATATTATCAGATTTTTTACTGCTTTATCAGGTAAAGCAGACTTTGAATTGAAATACACAAAATTTACTTCCAAGTCTCTTTGTCTTCCCTTCCAAAACACTCAAATTCCTTCAAGTCTTTTAATAAAAATGTTTCCTAATAAACTTCTTGAACTAGATACTTTCAGAAGAAATGAGATGCTCCTTTATTGTGTCAGGTCAATAGGGAAAAGCCTTTCTTTAGCATAATTAGTTCTTTTTTGCTCTGTATATATATGACCCTAAGGAGATAATAAATAATATTAACAATTTCCTCTCTGGATCCTGAGAGTTCAGACCTCAAAATTATACTTGGAAATAAACATATTACATTTTGAGAAGAAATATATATTCTCTATTCCATGGGATTGAAAAAAATAAGTTAACCACTATCAGCAGAATGGGCAATCATGACAATTAGAATGTGTTTCAATTTTATTTTGAAGCTGATCTAAGATATATTTTAGATGAGAAAAAAAGTCTTTGAAACCCTGTATGTTGATGGGCACTAGGCATAGCAGAGCTTAATATACTTGTAAATTATGGGTTTATAAACCAATAACTACTTAAGTTTTACAGAACTGTAGTTCTGTCTAGGCGTATACTTAGGTGGATATAGTAATCCTTTGCTCCCATCAGGCATTAGCTATGTGTCTAAATGTGTGCATTGACTGTCATACCACAAATTCCTTGAGAGCATTTATTCATTGTCGAATCCATTACTGGTCCTCACAGAGTATCTCATATATTACAGGAGCCAAATGTCTATCATTTTGAATTAATCTTTTTTTCTTAAGTGTGTTGAATAGTCTCTTCCTTAATTTCTACTGCCTTTGACTCTTCTCCATTTCAAATAAGATCAACACAAAACATTTCTATAAATTCACTAATTCTGGAATGAGCTAATAAGCATACTCTGAAGAGCCAAAGATTATTTATGCCTTCTTATGCAGAATACTGAAAAAAGATAATAGTAAATACTTTTCTGTCATTAACGTTAGTACTTTGTGATTTGTTAATTATAATTTGTGCTTTATTTTAAGGTTTGTCATTATTGTTTTGAAGAAGTTTGTTTGGTATATTACCAGAGGCCTGCCTCAGTCTTATTTTGTCTTTAAATAATTTTAGGCACATTTTTAAGTTTCAAGTTAGTTAAATTGCAATTGGTGGAGGAAAGTTAGACTCAATAAGTAATCCTGTAAATGGTATTTTGTTTGTTCTTGTTTTAAAACCATAGTATGTTAATAAAGAGAAAGTATTTCTCACAGAAAGAGTAGGACGAGGCAATAAACTCCTTTAATACTTAAACTTTTTTCTTTTTTAAAGAAAATTCTGGGCTAATGTTTTAAGAGTAGAGTGATTTTAAAAGCTTCTCCTAATTCTTCAGATATGAATTAAGTGATTCACATTTAATTCAAAAAGGCTTTATTTCCACCTATGTATTTCATAGGGGTGTCAAGATTAGTATAAATTTGGAAGAGATATACAAGATATTTAAGAAGATAATAGTATTGCATTCTCATAGAAAATTCAGTTGTTTTTCTAAAATTGATCTAATCTTCTGGAGGAAAATACATTTCCCTCGAATCAAATAAATGAGGTTACATTAATCACCACCGGCAACAAAAAAACCCAGCAGGTTTTTTTTGCCTAGATACAATTTACATATATATTAGCAAATCCAGTCGGCATTCTTCATGTACCCAAAGATCTGATGTGCAAAACTAATGAATTAAATAAGACGTCCTCTTTTATCCCTTGACAGAATTTTGCTTGAGCTATTCAATATTACAAATTAGGCTTCCGACAATAACAGTTAGATTATTATTACCCTCCAGCTGGTTCCTTATAGGAAAAAATATGTTCTGTGAGTCTGCACAAAGAATAAGTAAGCAAAGAATGGTTGCTATTAGTGATGCGAGGTGAAGGTCAAGACTCAAAAATGCCTCAGGTGAAAATTTATAGCATGCCAGATGTTATGACAAGAATTTTGTGTGCATCGCCTCAGTTATTCCGTCCTACTTAACTATGAAGAACATGCTACCATTATGCCTATTTTAAGGGTGGACATACTTAGATGAAGGATGCCTTGTCTGCATGGTGGGGAAAAGACATAGACAAGATTTAAGCTCTCTAATCCAAGAGCTGCTGTTCCTCGCACCCAAAATTTCATTAACCAGAGAGAAAAACCCAACATATTTCTGTGATGGAAATTTGGAAAATACAATTCTCCAAATGAGACTATACCACATGCTATGCTTTTTCACCACATCCAGATAGTGAGGTGAAAACCTTAAATCCTCGGCTGACACAACTAATCTATTGCCAGTAATAATGCAGTTTCAGAGATGGGTTCAAAATCAGTGATTTTTTTACCACCACACCTGTAGGTTGAACACTATATACGACTATGCCTTCCTCACAAAGCAAACAAATAAATGATTACATAAAGAAACAAAACTGAGATTTTTTTTTTCATTTACCTGTTATTCATTTCTCCTTGCCTTCCAATTTTACTTAATAAGAGAAAAACACACAAACTTAAAAGTGTATTTTAAATTGACAACTGAGAATATATATTGTATAGTTCAATAAACTTGTTAATATCTACCCCAAATAGTCTCTTGTCTTGTTTCATTTTTCTGATTTGGATTATGAGCTATTATATAGGAATGTAGGAACACAAAGGCAGGAATTTGTCTTCTTCACTGTATCTCCAGAGCCTCTTTAGGTGACTTCCACCTTGCAATATTCAATAATATTTGTTAAATGAAAGAATTACAAAGTGATCTACCTCTAATATACTTACTAAGAACTCAACATTCAGGTCAAAATATATCATTTTAGTATTTCAAACATATTCGAATTTTTAAAAAGGAAACTGATTTCATTTTAAATAATTGAAAGACACTCAAAGGATTATCTTTAAATAATTAGATTTCCTAATTATTTAATTTTATTTACCTAATTTGGTAGAATTTTAAAATAAAAATAAAGCATCCATTTTTAAATTGAAGTCCATTGAAGCATGCACTGAAAGTTTACTTATATGCAGTTTTAATCAGTAAAATATTTTAATTTTATTAATAACCCTAAAGTGTATGTATTTTCCCTTTTTTCACATAAATTTTATCTTTAAGAATAGTATTAGGTTTACAGAAAAATTGCAAGGGTCATACAGAGAGTTCTCATATGCATCACAGTCAATTTCCCTTATTATAAACATCTTACATTAGTATGACGCATTTGCTATAATTAATGATACCATAGTGATTCATTATTATTAACTGTATTCATACTTCATTTATTTGTTTAGTTTTTGCCTAATCTGTTTTTTCTGTTACAGGACTTTTTAGTGGTTGCCATTTAAATGCATTTTTAACACACATTTTATTTTAATACAACGTTTGGAATGAAAATACAGAGAGCTCATTCATATTCCTCACCCAGTTCCCCCTAGTGTTAGCATCTTACATTATCATGGTAACTTTGCCAAAACTAAGAATTAGTTTATTATTATTAATTAAACTCCAGACTTTATTCAGATTTCACCAGGTTTTACACTAATGTCCTTTGTCCTCTTACAGGCTCTCATGCAGAACACCATATCGCAGTTAGCTGTCATGTCTCCTCAGTCTTAGCTAGTTTATGACAGTTTCTCTGTATTTCCTTGTTTTCGTGACCTTGACAATTTTGATTAGTACTGGTTAGGTATTTTATACAATGTCCCTAGATGTGAGTTTTCTTATGTTTTTTCCTCATGTTTAGATGAAGATGGCATGTTTTGGAGAAGAACAGCACAGAAATGAAGTTTCCTCTTCCTTATATCATATCAGGGGGCACATATAAACAACATAACTTATCATTGGTTTTGTTATCCTTGATCATGTGATTAAGTTAGTGTTTTCCATATATTTTCCAGTGTAAACTTATAAGTTTTTCCTTTCTGTATTCTATTATTTATAAGTAAATCTCTAAATCCAGCACACCCTCAACGGCAGAGAGGAGATTACGCTTTACTTCCCAGAGAATAGATTATCTACTCATGTATATTTTTTGTACTTTGGGTTAATATCCAATACCACATTATCTATTTTGTTCCTCAAATTTTTCCAGCTTTGGCCATTTGTACTACTAGCTCCATTTGGTCCCAGAAATCAAAAGAAGTGCTTAGAAAAAATTGTGAAAGACAATACCTGTGACCAGGACTAGGTGCCAGTTCCAGGAATGACAGGGGACTTAGAAAATTTGGAGATGCTTCACATCCTTGGGTTCCCTGTGGCACAGGGCTTAGAGTAAGGCTCTGCCTTGTGTATTTCATTGTGTCAACCTAGATAAGCTGCAACTAATTGCCCAGAATCCCCTTTCTTGCATAGTTTTGGGTTGTCATAGGCATAAGAAACACTTTGCTCATGATTTGGAAGGATGAATGAAGCCGCAGCCATCATTTTACACAGAGAAGGTAAATGCAGAGCAAAAGGCACTATTGCAAAAGGTCATTTTCGCCTATCTGCCAGCTCTGCTTGTTGGCATGGGAGAGCAGCCAGGTCCACAGCTCCTCCAACTTCTACCAGATCTTCAAAGGAAGCTTCTCTGACACCTGGGTCAAGAGTCAGAAAGGCATTGACTCTTCCCTGGTCATCAAAGTTGGAGGTTGGAAGAGGTGACATTACATTGAAGTTTACAATTTGTCCTTGTATTTTCCAGAACAGCCTTGCAGCTTCCAGTTTGTGCTTTCTTCCTCTATTTGTGTCCAATTTCTGCTCCTGACAGCCTGCTTTGTACCAAACAAAGAAACACAGCCTGATATAGCCTGTTAACTAGATCCCACCGTTGAGTAAAGTCAAATTCCTATAATAAATTTATGATTATTTATAAATCTCTAGTGTTCCAGTTGAATCATCACTGATATAGCCTAACACTTTTAAAATTCCAATAAATACTAATTACATTAATGAATAAATCCTTTAGAGGATCTTCGTATCTCTAGTGTCTAGAATAAGGACTGTCACAGAGTATGATCTTAAAAATTATTTTGTGAATAAATGTAAAATAAGTGATTGACTTAATCAGTCAATTAATTAATCATTCAATCAATAAAAGCCCCAAAAGAAAACACATTAAAGTGGGAAGCAGGGAACCTCGGGGAAGATTGTCATGATTTATTTCTACCTGAAATCTCTAAAGACATTTTTGTACATGTCATAAAAGAAGAATATGAAATATTGGTTTGAGAAATGATGATTATTCAAGGAATGGAATTATCACTCACTATGATATCCATCTATATTTGCTCAATCATTTATGAAATAGTTAGCAAAAAAGAAATACTTGAGGCTAAATATATCCTGTGTTATTAAATACATTAAGTGATGGATATTGTTGGATGCTCTCAAAAAATATTAATTTTTCTCAATATCTGTCAATATACTAATTATTGTAAAAGCACAGAGAGCTGTGTCAAAACCCTGGGGAATGGTAACTTTATCTATACAAGAAAGAAGTTATGCTTAAATGAATCAGACTAAAATTACTTGCAGCAAAGTTTCAGGTCAGAATAATGTTTCTTTCGAAATATATTTAAATGAATATTTTTTTTCACAATTTATTTAAATGCATCAAGAGATAGTACTGGAAAACAGTAATAACTATTGTCCAGCTTTATACTAATAAACACATCAGATTGTGGAAAGTTGTAAAATCCATCCTTATGGAATAAGTATGTTAGATATTGTGCTAAAAAGAAATCTGGATAACATTTTTATAATTGGTAAAATACTGTGTTAACTACGGCAATTCTGGTCTTGAAAACATCATACAAGGAGCCTATCTTACATGAAAACAAGCTTGTATGATAAATATTTCCAGAAGACAATTCTCTTCAAGTGCAGTTCAAATTATCTTTTACTTGTTCATTAATATAGAAAGAGAGTGGTCAGACACAAACATACAAACTTTAATCCCAAATGAAAGAACTAAATTATCCATCTAAAATATTATAGACATGCAAATTATAAATTCATATTGTAGAATACTAATGAGCAAAAAAAGTGGGATGAACTATTGCCACTCATGACAACATGGATGAATATCATAAAAGTAATATTTAATGATGGAATCTAGTCACAAAAAAGTATACACAATATGTTTTCAATTATATAAGTTTCAAAACAGGCAAACGGATCTATGTTTTTAGAAGAAGAGATAGAGGTTATCCTTTCTTGGGGATTAATGATTGGAAGGAGGCAAAAGGGGGCTTCTCGGTTAGTTGTAACATTCTCTTTCTGTGTGGGCTCATTTTGTGAAAATCTACTGGGATATATAGTTTAACTTGTACATTTTAATATGCATATTTTACTTCAATATTATACTGAAAATATGTGCAAATTGGAGAAAATAGCGATCTTGGTCCCACAATATAGCAAGAATGATTCTTAGGAGGTTTAACATATATTTCAAATTTTTTTTTCACTAAACATTCTAATGTGTAATCAAGAGAAATTATCTTGCACTCTTCTTAAAACTGTAAATATATTGAAATGATGAATACATTTGATCTCCATGGCATAGTTTTCTCTGATTTAATAATATTTAGATAGTTAAGTAGCCAAATAAACCATACTATTTAGCTCAGGGGAATCTTCCTCAGCAAAAAAGAAAAGAAAGAAAGAAAAAAGAAACATACTGATCTACCCAAAATCAATATTGATAAAGTTTTTAATGTGTTTCCTTCTTGCTAGACAACTGTTAAGATCTGCACTAACCTCACCAGAAAAGCTTCAGGAAGGTGATGCAGATACTTTATGGTTGTACTGCAAGTGATAATGAGATCTAGGAGTCAGTGAAAATCCCAAAAGAAAACAAATATGGTGAAAAATTACCTATATTTTACAGAACAAAAAGAGCATATCCACTTAGCTCTTCAAGGATTAGTATAATGATGTGTACATGAAGAGAACAGAATTTTCACTTCTCACAATTCTAAATAACCAGGAAGAAAAATCTAGTACAATAGCACATTAAATGTTTCCTTCTGTACCTCCACTACCTTTATAAAGCTTTATATTAAGCAGGTTGAGTTAGTCACAGCAACTAGACCTCTTAAGTTTACATAGGATACCGCATTTAGTATATGCACATGGCAAATATATCCAATAGATATGTCCTATTTAATAACAACATACCAGTGTTCTAGGGAAGCAGGGAAACTTGCAGCTATAGAAGAACTTTGAAAATACCATTTATTCATTTAAGTCTTTCATTCAATGCTTATTGGTCATTTAAGAATGAGGGTGATCGTTCAAAATGCATTCCCTATTCCCATCTTAAAATCGTCCAGGGGTGTCTAAAGTCTTCATAATATAAACTAAACTCTTTTTTTTTTTGGGTGGGGGGAAGATTGGCCCTGAGCTAGCATCTGTTGCCAATCTTCCTCTCTGTCTTTTGTTTTTTCCCTCTCCAAAGCCCCAGTACATAGTTGTATATTCTAGATGTAGGTCCTTCTAGTTCTTCTATGTGAGCTGTCACCACAGCATGGCTTCTGATAGACAAATGGTGTGGTTCTGTGCTGGGGACCCAAAACCGGGCCACTGAAGTGGAGTGCACTGAACTTTAACCACTAGGTCATTGGGGCTGGTTCAAAAACTAAGCTCTTAAATACAGCCTTTCCCTAAGTCACATTTCTGGCCATTCTCATATTTGTATATCTGTATAAGATCATAGAATTCCTCAAAAGACTTAAGTTGTAAAATTGCAAAACAGTTCTTGGGATTGATTTCCATAGGAAAACTTAGGTTGACAGAGGTTAACTGCATTATTAAACTGATATAGAATAGATGAACAGATTTTAGAATAAATGAAATTACAATATATGAAGAAAGAAGGAAGGAAGGAAGGAGCGAGGGAGGGAATGAAGGAAGGAAGGAAAGAAAGAAAGAAGGAAAGAAAGAGAAAGGAGAAAAAATAGCAAATGCAATAACTGAAGAAGGAAAAGATCTCGTGTTACTATTTGCCTTTTTCCTCCTTATCTCCACACTCAGCACTTATCTTTCTAAATACAATAACAGAATTTAAAATATGAATGATTTATGAGAAAGCTTGAGCACTGAGAAGACCCTAATCCTGAGAAAAACAAAGCATTTCAGGCTCTGTTTTATGAAGCTATTTATAGATATCTTGGCCAATTGAAGAAAATCTCCTTGTCTCCCACAGGAATCAGGGCCTGCTTTATGACTTTCTGTACTGTAATACCTTGCCATTCATTATGGCTTAATTAATTCAGATTTTTATTTTCTGATGAAACAGATAGAAATACCTGCAACTATATGGAAGTAGGCTGTGTTAAAGGTTCAATATAGATTTATGTAAACTCATCATTGTTGAATACTGTTATAGCCTGGTGTTTGAGAACCATTTTAAAGCAGCCCTTCTGAGTAAACATTTTTAAATTCCTAAGACAGCACTTGGGGGACTGTGTGAAGTTGAGCTTCTGAAAAAAGATTTGAACACAAATTTTGAGTCAAACTGTAATTTTTAAAAGTATGCTTTAGATAACATTTATCATTTAAAAACTATGTTGTAGTGATATTAGGTGATATGAAATGCTGTGGGTTTTTTATATTTTTTCTTTGGCATAACACTACTGCCAAGTCTAGCGCTTCTTAGAGCAATGCGGGGGCTTTGACTCTTGTCTTCTGAAGTGCGGATATAAAATTGGGTGATATCATTACAACCGAGACTGCTTTTTAATTGGTTCCTTGGTCAAGGATCTAAAGCAATTTTGGGGGCTTTAGATCAACAAAGTGCACATAGCATCTGAAGAGGATGCTGAAATGTAGTCTTCCAATAAAATGTGTTCCAGACGAGGATTTGCTTTCAGAGGCAATTCTGTGTTTTTAAAGTTTATTGGTATATTTATCACCATTTTGTTTATATAACACAGAGATCATTTGCTAGAGATGTTATACTCTGGCCAAATGAAAAATATTTTATTATACTGTGATAAATATATATTCAGCATTAGTTAATTTTAGTCAATAAGGAGTTAAGTTTCAAATTATAACCTCAGTAGATCAGTAATATATAATGACCTAGAATCTAAACACTATGTAAGAACTGAGACATAATTATGAAACAGATTTCTAATATTATGTCAGGAATTATAAGCATGTTAAATGAGTCATTAAATTAGACACAGAGAAATAGAGATATGAATATTGAAGCAATCATTTCTTCTGCAGACTTGTCAAACGAGCATCCCCACAGAACAGATTTCCATCACTGGTGCACAGAAATGCTCCATCCTTTTCTCCAGGACTGTGGGTCCTGCCTAATACTTGTTTTCCTACTTAAGTCTTATTATTATTATCACTTATTACAATCAAAACAGAAATACTGAATGGCAAAATTATAGTCTATTTGAAGACTTTCAACAATTGGATAGACAACTTATATTTAAGCTCATGGTTAACTTTTATTGTGTATAATTGTAGTGAACGTGGTAACAAGAATATGTTATAAGAAGTTTTGTGGTTGGAACCTGCTTGTACATACAAACAAATAAAATATTTTGATGTTCTGATAAATTATCTATGGATTTCACATATTTATTAAAATTTCTTTTTCACTTTTTAAGAAAAAGAAATGCAATCTCTTAAAGGTGTTTTGCAATAGCAGTTATTAATAATATACCTTGCCACATATTCCTCTTATTTTTTATGATTGCAATAAAAAGACACACAATCTTTTTAGAGTGTATAATGCAGTATAATATGAAAACTTCTATAACTTGTAATTCAATGACTTCATAAATAAGACATCAGTCATTACGAAATTAGCCTCACTGGTGAGATGGTCCTCAACACAAGCTTTGGGGCATTACTATAATGATAAGATGAGAACAAATATTCACATACTTTAAAGTTTACAAAGCACTTTCTTATACATTGTATTTGATAATCCCATGGCATTTAACTACTAATATCTGAATTTTACAGCTCAGGAAATTCAGGCTCAGAGAGGTTGACACTCACCCAAGGTCACACAGCTAATATTTGACAGAGTCAATATTTTAACCCAGTACTTATGACACTAAAATCATACTCTATATGCTACAGTAAGTTGCCTCCAATTTAAATATGATAGGATATACAATACATAACTTAAATTACACCTAATATTTATATAAAACCATATATCAATTTAAAAAGGGCTTTGAGGTATAGTAGTTGAGAAAATAGAAACATGGTAAGTGTAAGTGACTTGCTCAGGGTCACTGTAAGTTTGTACCGATGTGTTTGCCCTAAGACCCTCATTCTACTTTCCTGCTTATTTGGTTTTGCTCCCTAATACAACATATAGAGAATGAAAGGCATTATCATGGATAGTTACTAGATAAAGAAAAGGTTATTAAATTGCTTTTCAAATACGTTCATTAATAATACTACATAATTTCATAGGTACATCTGATTTTTCAGTTAAAATTAAATTCAGTAAGAATGTTTAAATGCCCAATCGGTAGACATTTCCTTAATCGAAAGCTTGAGGGATTAAAAGTGAATTTTAAATAAAGGAGAAAGGAGAGGAGGAGGAGAAAAAGAAGGAGGAGAACTACTACGTGACCCCTCTGAGGAGTTAGCATTTTGCTTGTGCGAGAGGCAGTGTGTGTGGGTAGGAACACAGCCTCTGCTGTGAGTCTGTGGTCACTTACTAGCTACGTGACCTTTGGCCCTTCTCTTAAACTCTCTCTGACTTAATTTCCTCATCTATAAAATACGCATGCTCATATACATAGCTCATTGATTTGTGGTGAAAATATATTAGTGGATCTGGGTGAAGAATTTGGAACAAGACCTGGTACACAGTAAGCATGCTGTATTAACTATTGATGGTATGTATTTTGCTTTGTGTGTTTATAGGAGATAAAAAAAATAAAATGTCTTTTATTGTTTTATCTGGCTAATGCTATCATCATATTGATATAAACAAATTTTATGTCACAAAAGTACTGCCACAAAGTAATGCTATCATCATATTGATATAAACATATTTTATGTCACAAAAGTATTGCCACAAATCACAAAAGTATGCATACGTTGTCTGGGATAGGAGGTAAACTCCTGTGTAGACTCATGATATTCTATTGCCACGTAGTTGCTAGCATAGATTAGGATTAGTGCTTGTGTTTAATAAGCATTGATGTAATATTTTGGATTGATTAATTAGCTTATTGATGGATGAACCACTGGAAAAGTTACTTACTATCATAATTCAACTCTTTTCATCTTGTTTTATAACAAGATAGACTCTAACAGACGAAGAGTGTCTTTCATTAGTCCAGAGTTCTGAACAAGAATAATTGCAAACTGGTGTATTTTATGTCTGAAATAAAATGCTTTATACATGTGCATAAATGTAACATATCAAAAAGTAACTTTAAAATTAATAATAGGCACAATTAATTGAGTGCTTGTCATGCGACAAGTGCCTTACATATATTACCTTTATAAAGCTCTACAAAGGATATATTATTATCTATACTCTTTTCACAAGCTGTGGAAAATGAGTTTCAGAAAGATGAAAGGATTTCACTAAATAAAGAGATAGAAAACTGAGGATTTGAGATTTCATCTGTGCCACCTTCATCTCTTCTTTGAAAGACAACATTGGATAGTCTTTGTCTATTGGGATAATACGGTGTGAGATTCTGGAGCAACTGTAGAAAACTATAACCAAACCTGGGGGAAAATCAATTGTTAGCATGAATTCTGTGGGGGATAAAAATCCATAATATGCAGGCCTTTAGAATGTATTCTTGGCTCCCCATGATTTTTTAGAATTCCATCTTAAAATAGTTTAAAATGTGTTTTTTGTTTGTTATGTTTTGGAATAGCACTCCTTGTTTTTGATATCTATTCACTAAATTTAATAATCTCATATAAATATAGCTATTTTTGATCTAGATTTTAGGCTTTTGCTTTTAATAGTCCAGTAACATTTTTAAAAATTTTGTATATCTTGCCCATTAAAATATATTATAGTTTTAAATCTACATTATATAAATATGCATTGACATATATTATTTGACAGAACCTTACTCTAAAGAGTATATTAATATATTACTTATGATATAAATGTATATTTTGCATATGTATATATTTTTATGAATATTTTTTGTTTCAAGGATTAGATGTCATGCTGACAATCACCTTAAAAATACACAAACTTGATTATTTGGGGAGGGTTTTTTCATGGTTGATGACTTCAGTAATATCTTTATTCATAAATGAGTATCTTCACACTAAAAAAAATAGATTTGGCACTTAAAATTGGCTACTTTATTACAGACAATTATTTTGCAAACAGCTTTACAAGAAACACTCTTCTTTCTTCTACAACCATATAAATAAAAAGAATTATACTACCATGCTACTCTGAATTTATCACTACTCTCAGATTCTATGTTTTGTGCATTTGTTTCCTTATTTGTATTACGCATCTGTATACAGCATTTTTGTTTGGTAGGAACTGAGTGTAAAAGTCATGCTTGCTGATTTTTTTTTTTGCCCGGGAATAAACCAATGGTCACAAATGCATGAAAACCAACAGAAACAGCAGGCAAGGTTTAGACAGTCTTCAAAACAATACATGATAATTTAAATATGTAATCAACTGAGATTATTCATAAAATAAGTTATCTTATTGAATTAATGGCCAATTCAATTCACACAACTAAACAAAAAATCTCAGGTTGATATTATCAAACAGTGTTGAACAATTCCTTCAACACTAGCTAGTCATTATAAGACATGAAGCATCGCAATAGAGATCTGCAAGCTTAATGGCTATTTTCAATGGCAATTTTGAGGAATTTGAGTTTATAATGGTATTTTATCCTTCCCTCACTTACATTTCAACTTCAGCAATTCTCCACCATCAGGGAACCATGGCCATGTCCTGTCCGACAAGATCTGCATCTCAGTTCCAGGATTGGGGAGCAATCTTCATTGGGCAATTTATCTCAGACCTAGGAGTAGTGGCTGCTCTTTATATCTGCTATTTCTGTACAGAATTATCTGTATTTCTTATTTATTGATCATTCATCACTCTAATTTTCTGATATGGTTAATAATTCTTCATATTGAGCTTTTTCTATTTAAATTACTGTGTGGTTTCTGTTTCTTAATTGGACTCTGGATTATACAAGTGACATTTCCTTCAATCATTATATTTAAGTGGTTCAAAATGTAACATATCCCTCGGGTTGCAATTTTAAGTATAGCATAAAAGAGAACTAAAATAAAAGCAGATCGTCCAGTTAATAAGCTATAACAATTAAGCAATCAGAAATTAATGATGGCTTGGTTCAGCTTGGTAGTAGTCTGCTGGTAGACAGTGGTCAGATTCTGGATATCATTTGAAATTAGAAAAAACAATATTCACTGAAGGATCAAATGTGAAAAGGGGGTCTCAGTTGACTCTAGGTCTTTGGCCTGAGCAGCTGGAAAACGATGTTACCTTATTTTTCAACTAGTGAAGTTTTACATTTCTATTGAATATGCAAGGAAAATGTTGCATAGACAATTGGATTTATGATCTAGATAGATATAAGTGAATAAATAAATTTGAGATTCAGCATCATATTCAAAGCCATAAGACAAAGAACAGTTCAGAACTGAGCTTTGGAACATTCCAACATTCAAAAGTAAGGAAGACATAGTAAACCAGAGAGTTGGCTGAAAATTAAACAAAATCTTGACCTAGAAGCACAGCTTAAGCATGTATGTCAAGAAAGAAAGGCGTGGCTAACATATGCTATTTATAGGTCAAGTGATATGAGGACTAAGAAAAGGTCATTGAATTTAGCAATTTGAAGTCATTGGTAAGTTGACAGGAGCACACTTAGTAGAACAGTAAAGGCAAAAGCCTAATTGAAATGATTTTAAGAGAGAATAAGAGGAGAGAGATTTGGCACTGGATAACAAATATAATCTCTTTTAAGGAGTCTTGCTGAAAAGAGAAGAGACAAGTGGTGGTGGTTCTAGAGAGATGAGGAATCAAGACAGGGTTTTCATTTTTCTTTTTTTAACAGGATGGAATTATATACTTTGGAGGAAAAAAATCAATAGTACATGAAAGATACGGAAGGGAATTCCTATAGAAATATTCTTGAGTTGTCCGGGGATACAAGTTCCATTGAATAAGACTAGGGACTGTCCCTAGCTAAAGGCACTGAGTATTTATCCATACCAGCAAAAGAGAAGGCAGTAGGTGGGCAAGGCAGAGGTAGTGGGTGGTGATGGATGAAACCTGGACAAGTTCCTTTCTGAGTACATTTACTTTACTGGGACAAGAGGAAATAAGGCCACCATCTGAGAAAGAGGAGAGTGTAGTGGGTGTTGGAGTTTTGAAGAGATAGGAGAAAGTGTGCAGTATTTTAGCAGGACAGTGGGAGAGTACATAGACAAAGAAATACAGAATGCATGTGGGCTCCCTTGAGGTTTGCGAATCATGAATTTAAAGCAGGACCAGTCAGCAGCATTGTGACTACGTGGTGTCAGGGTCACATTCCAGCCACTTTCAGCTGCATTCATGCAGACAAGACATACGTGGCGAGCTGCATTGAACCAGGGTTGTATTTTTAAGAACCTAAAATTGAGTGATTGAAGAACAAGGGGTTTGGGTACAAGTGATGATAATGATTGAGCATGAAATTCCAACTGAGGAAGGAGAGAAGTGAAGGCATGATTGGGTGAAAGATAGTGAAAAGTGGTTGGATCTAGGGGTCAATGTCCCTGGAGGTTGGGGGCGTTGTTGGAGTTGGGCAATTAGAGAGAGTGATCTGGAAATTAAGGGGATGGTATTTGGAAAATGCAATGTTTGAAATTGATTAGAGAGAGGTTGTAGTTTAATGGGAATGAAAAACCAAGATCATGTTGGTATAAGTGAGAAGATGACAAACTGTGGGAAAAAATAACTTTGGGGGAGCGGAGTTCTAGGTTATTGAAATCATCATCTCTGTGGATCATTTACAGGGTGATCTCTGAATACACAGAGACTGATTTCCTGAGAAAATTAAATAAAAATAATGTATGTGAAATCTCATTTTTTATTTGCTGAGCTAGCTGAGGGTTTCAGTTGCATATTCATTTGATCAATTTACTAACACATTTATATGCTATAGAAAAACCAGTCGGAAACAGTCTTTTTAGAATGCACATTGGAAAGGCAATTCTTTCTTTTCTTCTCACTGAAAATAACCAAATATTGCTGATGAGAGTCGGGTAATGTCTCTCCGGTACAGATATAAATATATAACACTATTTGACAAATGTGGCTATTTTATCATACAAAATCAGTCAATTTCAATAAATGGCTTTTTTCAATCTTATAAACTTATTTAAATAAATACACAATGTATAGGAAACCAAGAATGTGCTATAAAGACAAAATGCCAAAATAAGACGTTTGCAAATATTAGGATTTACAACTCATTCTTAACCTGGTTATCAGAATTTTGGATATTTTCTATATCTTAGTTCTATATTCATAATACATGGTTATTGGCATTTTTAACCAAGAGAGTGAAATGATTGATTTTTTCCCACTGTGTTACTACATATGTTTTAGGTAATATTTTGTAAATATTTATTGATCCACTGGTCAAAAAAGTCCTGGTTGAAGCCAATGTTCTTAGTAATTCTATATAAATTAGATAATTTTCCAACACTAAATCATTCTTTTCTTCTTTCTTTATTTTGCTGGTGGGAAAATGTTCTGTTTAATCACTTTTGTTAGAAAATGTAAGAAATTATTAGATTCTTGTATAGTGGTATGCTTATCATTAAAGCCTTTAATAAATTGGAAAGTCCCTTCAATATTCTGTTTCATTTAACTTTTAGTGTTATATTTAACCTATATACTGAAAGGATACCAGCACGAGCCAAATTTAATATAAAAAAAAGCTGTATTTACTATTGATAAAAACGATTGTATGTTGCTATTCAGTTACAGCTACTTTTAATAGCAAGCCAAATTAAATCAGAACAAAGAATTTATAAGCATTTACTGTGTTTAAAGTAATTTGCTGGATGTAGGGAAATCCTTAAACAATGTAAAACGAGGCACACAATTCACTGGGGACAAGTGTCATTGCATACATGTAGTAAGAAGTAGACAAATATTTAATCTTGGTTGTAGAAGGATTTAAGACTTAAAATTAATGGAAAAATATAAATAAATGTATATTATGACCTAAACATTGAAAATGATACATGTTAATAGTTTAGGGAAAGTAAAATCACTTTAAAAAGAAAAAAAAATCCAACTAAATTTGAAAATTCTTGCAAATGAAGGGTGAAAAATTGTTAATATCTTTTATATATTGTATTTACAAAATTCAGCACAATGACCATGAAATTCTCCCAATATAAACATTAAGAAGGGTTAGTGAGGAAGAACATTAGGACCCAAGGGTTAACGGGAAACTTCTATTGGACTCATAAGGTAGACAAGTGAGAAATGCTGCTCTTCACCTTCTAAGAAGATGAGAGAAGCGGTACTCTCTTTGAAGGGCAGCTTTACATTTTAGTGAAACAAGTGTGAAGCTAAAAGTGTTGAAGACATGAGTGCTGTATAGTCACTAAAATGTCATTACAAACAACAAAAGGAGATTTTAGTATGTTTGCCCCAGGTTTGCAAATCCCAAGGTCATGCAATGGCTGGGTTTGGATGATGGACACGGTTACTGATAAGGTGAAGTCTTCATTTATGAGGCTATGATTAAATTAGAAGGCAGGAGGCTGAAGAAATTGTCACTTAGGGTAATGACTGGGCATGATATTGTGCACAAATTATGATTGATTATATTTGTCAGGGTTCTCCAGAGAATAGAATCAATAGGAGATATATGGATATGTAGAGAGGAATTTATTGGGAGGGATTGGCTCACACAATGTTGAAGGGTAAGTCCACTCATCTGCTGTCTGCAAGAGACCCAAGAAGCCAGGGGTAGAGTTCCAGTCCAATCCTGCGGGCCTGAGAGCCAGTGGAAGCAACAGTGTAAGTCCCATTTTGAGTCCAAAGGCCTGAGAACCAGGAGTGCCAGTGTCTGAGAGCAGAAGAAAATGGATGTCCCAGCTCAAACAGAGAGGAAATTCACCCTTCCATCACCTATTGTTCTGTTCAGGTCCTCAAGGTATTGGATGAGGCCCACCCACATAGATGAGGGCAATGTTCTTTTCTCAGTCTACATATTAAGATCCCAATCTCTTCTGGAAACACCCTCACAGATACACTCACAAATAATGTTTTACCAGCTACTGGGACATTCCTTAGCCCAGCCAAGTTGACACGAAATTAACCATCCCACTGATATAATAAATATGGTGTTATGGGGATTTTAAGATTACTGAACACGCCTAGTTTGGAAATTAGTCTCAGGGTCTCAATTTTAACTTCAGTGAAATTTTACCGTCTGTTGCATCTGGCTGATCCAAGGTGCTTGACATTAATCACTTGTCCCATCTTCCAGTAGACACTGGTGCTGGTACTGTGGAAGTACCACTTTCTGTGACTTCACAGTTGAAACACATTTATGAATCATTTTATTTCCTTACTCTCTAAGTTATTAGTTGAATATTGGATACCACATTGCACTATTCATGCAGTTTTAATAATTTTATTGTTGGCTAATTTACAAACATTTACAATGAAAGATAATCAAGTGCAGTTCAGTAGTCTTTTACTACTCTACATTATTTGGAATACTGGAATGTAAATTATTTGTGTTGAATTGAAATGGTCCTTAACCATCTAGAATTATGATTTCCAGATATGTCTTAGGTAAGAGATTAAGCTTGGGATATATTTTTCATTTTCTTTTTCTGGAAGCTATGTTTAACTTTTAACAGAGCAGAGCAAAACTTGCCTCCAATAACTTCAGAAAAGTAATTTCACAGTATGACGCGTTGGTATTTTCAGAATTGATTTAGATTCAATAATTCAGTTACTAAGACCTTCAGTCTTGAATCAGTCCCTACTAGTGCTGCCTTTGACCATCGTAGACTCCAGGGAGTCTATTTGCCTGCCAAGTTTAATGTTTCATCATAAATCTCTACCTTGTTAATTCACATGGCTGACCTTGTTCTTTCTCAAAATATTATGGGCTATCCTTACTCCTTATGCTTTGCCTCAGACTTCAGCACATTAATTTTCATCTTTTAAAATGTCCCCACTCATCTAGAAAAACAAAATTTTAGGCTAGTGTTTTAGTTTAAATTCTTGCTGCAATTTATTACAGTTCCAAGCAATTCCTTGAATCATTCATGCTAAAGAGGATTACTGTCAGACTGACAGCAGGATTTGTAATGTCAACAGAGGTAAACTATCAGAAATATGCCATTAGCTTTTCCTTCAATATCTTTTAAATGAAAATCTAGAAGGAAAGGGGACTCTTAATGCAGAAAAATAAGCAAAGCGTGTCTTAAATGGTTTATAATAGTTTTTGTTAACCACTGATTACCAAAATCCAATTGCAATCTTCTCGGTGATTATGAGGACCTAAATGCTCAAGAACTCTATTTGCTAAAAACGCCACAGGGAAATGGTTACATGAGTGAGCAGGAACATAAAACAGCTGACAGCTATTCTGTGATGAATTGACTATAATGTCAATCAAAATATTCTGCATCCAAGTAGGAAAACTAGTCTTAAGTGCCAGTAGGTATTTTAGGGTTGATTTATCTTGTATCTGCTTCCCTTAGCCAAGAAACTCTGTAAGTAGACATTAACACTTTTAGTTCAAGTAATATCATATCCAGATGTCCCTATTCAATTGTTAATGTTATAATCAGTCATCACAACCTTAGATTAAATCTATCACCTGGACAGTCACCAAGAAAGAAATGGAAAACAGCCTAGCTGAATTTTATGCAGATTTCATAGGAAGAAGGAGAATTCTAGCATATGGGTGGTGGTTTCTCTGGTGAGTATGCACATGTTTCTGATCAATGCAGAGACAGAAAAGGGCACTAAATATCTGGATGGAATCTTTAGTACAACACTCTTCATTTTAACCCCAACCTTACTCCCTTTGTGTTCTAATGTTCAGACTTGGTCTTTGAAGTCCTTTGGACTTGAGGATCATTCTTGACTCTACTACTTTGACCCGAATTCTTCCCAATTATTTCAGCTTGAAGTCAATCCTGGCTACTTTGAATAAATGCACTGAATTAACTCATGCCCCTAAGATCCAGCACTGACAATGACCAACCTGGTCAGATCCATAAGGAGCAAAGTACTTTTGACCTACAAAATTATGGGTAATAATAGCTTGATACATAGGCATGTTTCTGTTTTTTATTTGTATGAATTAAATATATAAATAAATTAATATATATAAATGGCCCATAGTTAACATTTGGTTAAATAAAGCACGATATGTACATACATAGATAAATGATGCAAATTTGAAAATAATATATGCATAAAATGTTTTTAAAAATTGAAAAATATTTATGAAATCATGGGAAACAAAAACTCTGTTATAAAACTATATACAGAGCTTCATTTGAGTTGAGTATCTCCAACAATGCCTAGTACATGGTAACTACTCAATACGTACTTCTCGAATTAACAAACATTTTTAAACAAAGATTAATAAAAGTAAAACTTGCCATTTATTTATCTTCATCTCTTCATAAAATAGACAAGGATGGAACAATAGAATAACAATAAATTTTCTCTGAGTTGTGATATTATAGGTGAACCTAAGGTTTATTGTCCCTAGAATTCTTTGTTATCATCCTAATTTCCTATTTTCTATAAACTCCATTGATTACATTTATTCTCTCTCATACACACACACAAACAGATACACACATATAATCAAATGCTATTGAATGGAGGGGTATGCCACAGAAGTACAGATATAAGTAAAGCTTTCCAGAGAAAACTCTAAAAGCAGACTAGCAGTATAAAGCATTACCACACCCACAGTTCTCAATGTCTCACATTTTAGGGTAGCTGTAGATAGTCTGCATACACAGTGAGATTGCCAGATAACCCATACATATTATACATTGCACAAAATGTTGCATAAGAAACCTCCAATTTCAGTGACTTAAAATGATATGCTTTTGTTTAGCTCATAAAGCTGCAGGTAGACAATTTACCTAGGTTTAGCCGGGTAACTTTTGTGGTTGTATTTGGGATCAGTCATATGTCTGATACTTGGCTTGCTGTCACATGGGAAAATAGAGATAATTGGGCCATGCATTTCTCTTCTTCTAGTGGCCTAGTTTGGAGATCATCTTCTATTAGAGATGGAAGAGTTCAAGAACAGCAAATGGACATGTGAAGAATCTTCCAAGCTTCATCTGGTATCACATTCACAATTATCCCTTAGAGCAAAGAGAGCCCCATGCTGAGTACAAAGTCAGAGAAGCAGGACTTTGTAAAGTTATCTGGCAAAGAGCATCTATAGAGGAAGAAGTGAAAAATAGGGATCATTAACATCAATCTACCACAGACTATCTCGGTAGCAATGCAAGCTTCTTAATCTGAGAACTGGCCGTGTTAAAACGGGCCAGGCTTCAGAACCCTGTGATTGTTATCAACCTCTACTCCTCTTGAGCTAACTTAGATTTGCTGAGTCAGAACTGCTAAGTTACTAAAAGGGTGTAGTAAGTGAGCCTCCAGCCTTATATATTTGTGTCTCCTCTGTCCACCTTTGGTCCATGGGCACTCATTAAATATCTCTATTGGCTCTGATTAATGACAAGTCATTGACTTTTCCACAGTGATGTCTGGGGTTGAGGTATACAAAAGATCCCACGGAATTGGGTCATATGGGAAGTACAGTCTTTAACACCATGCCAGACACTTGTCAACGTGAATTAGGATCTGTCAATACTTGTAATATAATAATAGAAAGTTATTCCAACTCTTTTGGACCTACACAAGTCTCCTGGGGTTATCTGTGTGTGTTCATTCACGTCCAATCAAGGTCTGCCACTTTATACCCTGAGTTAGGATGAACCACAGTATTGTTTGTTTTTCCAGAACAATCAGTTCCACAGGATTACCAGGATTTCCATTTTGTAACCATAAGCAACCTCTGAGGGCAGAGAAGTATGGCCATGTAACTACTAAAGACAAGGTCAATGTCCAGTTTCATATAAGTCTATTATCCTTGATCTAAGCAGTGTGAGCTGTCAATCCATTCACTGAGGTCTCATAAACTATCCATAAATATACTGAAGTCAAAGCAGGGAAAAAATGAACTGCCCATCCATCAGCTGAGGTTTAAAAATAGGATTTCTTTTTCCCTTTGGGGAAAAAAAATAAACACACAATGTTCTTCGAATTTCCTTCATTGCACTGCTAATTCCCATGTCTAAGATTTCACCCAACACAGAGGGAGGTCTGACTGTGCTGACTAGAATGGCAATGTATTGATTTCTTGAATTTTTGTGACTGGTATCATCCCTACATTTCTTTGTGTTGACTATAGCTAGTGCTTTCACATCTCATGCGAATTTTTTTTTCAACATCTATCATAAGTTTCTTCATAGTGCTCTTTTTGACCAATTTCCTAAGGCATTTATGTTTATCCACCATTATGGTGCTGCTGTGCAGACGTAGAAGAAATTCTAAATACACCTTTGTTTCTTTCTTTTAGTATCAGTCCCATCCAGACTATCAAGTAGAACTAGATAAAAGAGTCATTGGATTTCCTTGTCCATGAGCGGGTGGGATGGCCATATGCTCCACTTGGTCAGGATCCTGTGGGGGCCTCAGAGATGTTGGCTGTAGATCCTAACATGGTGTCAGCAAAGGTGCATGTCCACCACCAAAGATCTAAAACAAGCAGGCAATTTGAAAGAGATGGATTTACTGCACAGGGAATTTCCATCTTGACAGATTGCTGGTAGGCAGAGAAAAGGAGGCTACAGTTCAAACCCTGAAGGAAAAAACAAACAAACAAACGAGCAAATACACACATAAACAAGCAAATGCCACAAGAACTCATATACTTTCTGGTCAAAAGGTGAAGGACTGATAGAATTAAAGGGGCAAGGGAAGCCGGTCATGATGGTACATGCTGTGGTTGCTCAAAACAGCAGGCAAGCAGATGGGGTGATTAAACACACAAACACACACACACACACACACACATACACACAATTAGATTTGGCAGCTCCACTGGAACACAGATTTAGACAAGCCAAAGTGCACTAATTTAAGTGTACCATTGAAATGCTAATTGAAGAGAGGAAATAGAATCATATAAAATGCTCAATTAAAGCTAGGAAAGGTAGAAAAACAGAGGAAGACAAAAAAGATATAAGGGCTATTGTAATGGATTAAAGCTATGAATTAACTGCAATGTAAACAATGACACATGTGGTCAAGTGGTTAGGATATTTTAGGCAAGGGTGGATTAGCCTGAAGCAGAGTCCTCTGGCTTCTCCTATCCAAAATGGCCAAGCAAGGTAGTACAGGCTATGTAATGCAAATTGAAATGTAGCAAGGAGGTGTAGTCAGAGTTTAGATCTATAATCCAGTAGTCCTGAATATATGCCCAGGAACCTGATAGTAGGATGATAACATCACTTGGGTGAATCTCAGATAATCATCTTTAGTCCCTTTCGTATTGGCAGTTAGAATTTTTAGGGAGGTTAAGGGCATGAATCGAATAACTAGTGTGGTTTGAGGTGGGAAGGATGAGAGTGAAGCTGAAAATCTCTTAACCCTCATTATTAAACATTTTGTATGAAGATAGGGATGCTGATCACAAGGAAAACTAAAGTTATCTTGTATTTCTTTATTGGTAAGTTACTGTGATCTTGAAATTGCGATTTTTTACAAGCTAATTTGAGTTTAATGAGATTCAGAGAATATTATCTCAGTAATAATTTCCTATTTTGAAAAGGTTACATTTAATTAGAAATATGAAAATAACTAATTGAAATAATATACTAATCACGTAAAGATGTTAAATGATAACATCTTATGCACCAAACATGATTTTGTTTAAAAAGGTGAGCTTGTAGATTTGAAGCCATTTGAAGTAAAAGAGGTATGACAATATGCCTACAAAATGATTATTATAACTTCTTCTCAAATAATACCTTCAAGAAATAGAAGGGAGTACATTTTTTGTAGACAGGACACAAGAAAACACAAACAATAAAAGAAATAAATTAAAAACTAAAACTTTTGTTCTTCAAAGCATCATTAAGTGAATGAAAATGTAAGCTACATGTTGGTCATATGTCTGACCATGAACTTTTTTCTAGAAGATATAAAGATATAAATAACTCAAATAAATAAATATGACAGACATACCACCCAACCAAGAGTGTGCAAAATATTTTGAATATATACTTACAAAAGAATATATAGCCAATAAACCTATGAAAAGGTGTTCAACATCAGTAGTCATTGGGGAAATTCAAATTAAAGTCAGAATAAGATAATTTTGCTTAATAGCCAGAACGGCTAAAACTAAAAAGGTAAAGTTCAAAGTTTCGTCGAGGATGTGGGACAAATGCAGCTCTTATTTTCACGTTGATAGTAGAAATATCAAATGAGACAATAACATTGGGAAGGTTTTTCACAGGCATTGTGTGATGAAGTTAAACATAGTCCTCCCCAAAAACCTACTACTACTAGGTATTTACCGAAGAGAAAAGAAAACATATGTTTCCAAAAAGGCATACCCGAGAATGCACATGCAGCTTGTATTCGTTTTCTATCACTGTGTAACAAATTACCCAAAACTAAGCAGCTTAAAAGACTTTCCGATTATTATCTCACAGTTCTGTAGGTCAGAGATACAGGTGGGCATGACTAGGCTTTCTCCTTAGTGCTTGGCAAGGCTGAAATCAAGGTCTTGGGCAGGTTACTTTACTTTATGGAGTATCTGGGAAAAAATACACTTCCAGTTTCATTCAGGTTGTTGATAGATTTCAGTTCCCTGCAGCTATGGGACAGCACACTTCTCGCTATTTCCTTGCTGGATGTTATCTGGCAGTTTCATTCAGCTGTTAGAGGTTGGTTACTCTTTGGTTTCTGCATGTGGTTCTTTCCATCTTCAAGCCTCAAGATTGTGTCAAATCCTCCTAGTGCTTTGACTCTCTCTGACTTTCTCTTCTGCTACCAGATGGAGAAATCACTCTGCTTTAAAAGTATCATGTGATTATATTAGGCTCACCCAGATAATCTCACTTTTAGTTAACTCAAGGTCAACTGATTAGTAACCTGAATTACATCTGCAAAATTCCTTTCATCATGTAATCTTACATAATCCTGGCCATGATTTATTATCCTATTCATAATCCCTGGGATTAGGGTAGAAAAGCTGGGGTGGGAGGGCATTTTAGAATCCTACCTACTACAGCTTTATTCATAATAGCCCCAAACTGTAAACAAATGGCCTGAAGCCAATGTTTTAGAATTTTGTTATGGTAGCGTACCAATTGCAAGTACCAAATTCTGTTTCAGTTATTGATTGTTTCATAACAAACAAACTCAACATGTGGCAGCTTAAAAGCAACAGCAGACATTTATTTTGGCCACGAATCTGTTATCAGGAATATGGAGAGGACACCATGGGGACACTTGGGTCAGTTTTAAGGTCTTAACTGGGATGATGCAAATGGTTGGGTGCTGGCCAAGCATCTCTCCGTATAGCTTGTCCAAGTAGCTAACAGATTTCCTCACAGGGTGGCACCCCAAGAAGAGGAAGAATTCTAGTATTTTGACTAATAGTGCCAAGAGTTAATGGACCTAGATACTGGAAACGGAAGATGCCCAGATGTCGACACAGCATCACTTCTGCCACATTCTATTGATTATGTATTCACAGAGGCCCAGAGTCAAGAGAGGCAGACATATATCCCAACTGTCAATGGGAGGAGTCAAAGAATTTTCAGAACTTCTCTTTTTTTATGCTGAAATATTTGCTATGTCAGACTTTTTAAAAAAAACAAAATTAAGGAACAAAAATTCAAATTTGCACAGGTGGTTAGTGTCAAATATAAAGGTGTCTAATTTGTCAATGGCATAACCTATATGGAAATACTTGAAATGAAGGAATCCATAGCTATAAAAAGGTCATAGAAATCATCAACTCCAAACTTTTTAATATTAAATGAAAAAAAAAAAATACACCACCAACTTTTGAGAGGGAAAGTCACCCAGTCATTAAGATTCTTGATATGTTTGATATTGTTGATTCAACGTCCTGATTGATTCATGTAAATTTCAATCTTGATTATCTTTTTCTGATTGAATTGACTAATTATTCAATATCATACTGCTATGCTCATGTATCCTTTGCAAGTATAGTTTAATGCATAGTATGGTTAAATCAACATTGGGACTATGAATATGATATATCACACATGTGATTATGTAACTTACATGAAAAAAGGGATTTTGTGATGTAATTAAGAGTACTAGTTATTGGTAAGTGTGTAGTTATTTCCATGCATACAATAGAAATGAAATTGAAGTGTTTCCAGCATGTAGCTGCAGGAACCATTTTTGAAGAGTAGGTAATTATACATGGACTCTGACTCCATTTTCAATGTTTGACTGAAACATCTTTCAAGCCCCAGCATGCCCCTTTGCCCTTTTGAGATATCTGGGTGAGCCTGTAAGAAAGCCTCAATACTCCCTCCCTTGGTGCCTGTTGGGAAGCTCAAACCACACAACCCCCAGCCTGCACACAGCAACCCTACCCTGGCCCTAGCCCCTAAACAAAATAAAAAACTAAGTCATCCCCACTTTCTAAGACATTTTCACACCACCTTAAGTTTCTGTTCTGCTCTGTCCAGAAAGCCTCAATATGTGAGTAATAAATCTCTTTGTACCCTCTGGTTGCATGTGTGGCGTTATCTATTTCAGCATCTGAACCAATTTTGGGTGGAGAAGGATTGATCCCACCCTCAACAGGGCAACCACAAAGCAATTGGCATAGCGAGCAGGGTGTCTTAGTCAAGGACCACCACCAGTGGTCTTTTTTCTCTTTCTTTGGCTTGCTATGTGGCTCAACTGGCTGCTGGCATGTTTGCACTTTGGGCTGCTGCCTATTGGCTATCATGTGCTTTTAGCTCTGTTGCCTGTTTGCAAGCATGCACTTTGAGTTGTGCTGCTTTGTGTTGCATTTGCTCAGCCTACCAACCTTCTTTTATAGACTTAACCCGGAAGTTTTGGTAATTGTCTTTTAGGCACAGGAGTATGGTATTAGGGCCCTCCTTAAAGGGGCTATGGGCATGTGTATTGGCATAGGCCTATCAAGTGTATTGGATTGAATTTTGTGCCTCAATTTTAGTACGAGGCATAGCTGACAATTTTAGCATAAGCCACGGGAAGAACTCTTACCCTATGATCATTGGTTGTGTGTCTCAACCAGGCATCAGATCCTGTTCTATAGAATGCTCAGGGAAAAGAATGATATTCTGTGTGATATGTGAAGCTATTGGGGTGTTGTTCGTGTGTGAAGGAAAAGGTAATATGTGGCTTGCTGAAATACAGACTCCTAAAATCAGATGGCCTAGTAGGAGCCTACCAAAAGCCTTTGCTGCATTCTCTGTCGCCAAAAGGAAGCTGATCTTCAGAGTTATAGAGGCACTTATGACACCCCCATGGCATAGACTCTAAAAAGTGGCCCCAAAAGTTTTACTTCCACCATGCTTAAAGGGCCAGAAGACACCATCACTCTACTAAGTAAAACATACAGACAAAGACTCTGGGTTTCACTTAGTGCCATGGCTCATAAACATGCCACAGGGTTAATTCAAACCCAATCCATAAATCCAATAAAGAAACATTTCCATGGGGAGGCCCCTAACCATGATGATTTAGAAATCTCTGAAGGAAGAATTTTATAAATATAAGATGAATTTTCATACTTATTCAGGACATAAAAATACAAAATTACTCTCAAAAAGAAAAAAAAAAAAAGACAAGCCATTGCTCCACACAAAGTAAAAGTCGCCACCAACTTAGTAAATATTTCTGGGCATTATTTGGTCAGTTAAGGGCATTATTTAATCATCAAGCATCTGATTTAATTTTGACTTGTCTGATTGATTTAATCATTAAGAGAGTCTGACTCCATTTTTGATGTTTGACCACTGACAATTTACAAGCCCCATCCTTCACCATTTGCCACATATTTGAGCAAGCTTATAAGAAAGTCCAGGTGCTCATTCCCTTGACACCAACAGGGCAGTTCAAACTAGACAAACCTGACCCGTGCACAGGAACCTTGACCTTGGTTGTACCCTTTATCACAAAAGAAAAAAAAAAGCCACTTACCCCTTTTTTGCATTAGCTTAGGTGACTTACTCTACTGGAAAGCCTTAATATATGAATAAGAAAGCTCTTCATAACCTCTTGGTGCATGTGTTACCTCATCCATCTCAACTTCCAAGCTCATTTTCAGCAAAGGGTGTGGTCGACACCACCGTCTGTGGCACAAGCACAAAACCGAAGTCCTAAAGAGAGTAGAAAGGTAGATGTCTCTGAACTGGTTCCTACACAGCTGCCAAAAAATACTTCACTGTAACTGTTGCATTGGACCTAGAAATCTATGTATTTTTAAGACTATGAGGCTGTAAATAGGGCATGTTTATTTTCTATGTTTCATTGAAGTCAATTCCACAAAGTCATAGTTTGTGGTATGGGTAAAAATTAATAAGTGATTAAATGAATATTTATTTAATATGTACAGTGCTATGTCGTGCACAAGATAAACTGATTAAAATAAGTGAATTGCATGTCTCTGTCATAAAATAATTTATAACTCTAAGGGGACATAAAAGCTTTATAAATTTAAACCTATTCTGTGCCAGGGCATGAAAGATTTTCAATATGTACTTCAAAATTAAGATATTCGAATCCTGAAAACACAGGTCTCTGGAAAATTTGAAAATCCTAATTCAGTGTGTGTGGACTGAAATATTCTATATTCAAAATAACGAATGGGCTTTCTTTGTGGAAGTTACCCTGGTTTAAGAATTTTTTGTAGAAGTTAAACAATGTTTGAGATAATATATAAGCAAAGAAAATAGAGATGGGAAAGGTGAAAAATGGAATTACACATTTTGAAATGGCAAAGGCTCTACATTGCATCTGATAAATGCACTAACTATAAAAGTTATTGAAATATTATTGAAAATATTAGGAAAAAAGCTGAAATAGATTGCTAAGCACTGAAGAGGACTCAAATGTAGAATGAGTATGTAATAGAACAGATATGAATCTTGCCAAATTTAAAATAGCATTAAATGTAAATAGATAATCACATATTCTGTAAGTTGGAGATTAAGAATCTAGATGTCGAGATGTCCATTATAAGAGTATTGCAGTATTTCGGATGACAGAACCTTAATTGAGGAAGGAACAATGAATGTGAAAAGGAAAGAGTATAGAGGGGAGATTTTACAAATAAATAAACTAGGTAAATTTTATATATTCAGTACTTAAGGTGCTATAGATGAGTCCACAAATGATCCATTTAATTATTAAATCATCATTATGTGTCCAATTTTGTAATTAATAATACAAATAAGGAAAAGTGAGAGTAAATTTGTTTGGTGGACACTATGTGTCAATTGCCATGTCAAGCAATTTAAAGATACATATTAATCATCTTACAAATTTTGTCAACAGAGACTTTTTATCCCACTTTCTAAATCAAAAATCCAATTCCAAAGCCTGTGTTTTGCAGATGATGTGAGATTAGGGGTCAAACTCTTAGCAGAGGATATGAAGCAATATTCATCAGGATAAAGTCCAAGAAAGGAGAGAGGTAAATGTGCATCTCAGGACTATAAAAAGTAATTATGAAAGCATAGATCACATTATTCTCTACTGTTAAAACCTAGCCACATAGAAAGAAATATGATCCAATAGATATATAAATAGATAGAAACCTTTTCTATTTATTTTATTTCTCATGATTCAAATGCTTTATATTATAAATTTAAAAGCACATAAAATAGTATGCATGATAATATTACAAACTTTGAAATATTATATCCTTATATTAATCATTTTATAAGGCCCATTTTCATATGTGTGCATGCACACACTCTTATTTCTGGTATTTAAATTAGTTGATGTTCAATATTATTATAAATTAAAACTCATACTGTTAACAGATGCATATAAATATTTATCAAAGTGCCTAGCACATAATAAGCACTAAATGAAAAGTAATTTTTTGTTATTTTTCTCTACCAATAGACTATGAACTCTATGGGATCAAAGCCCTGAGCCTCTTTTACTCACCATTGTGACCCTGGTACTTGACATAAGACCTAAAACATAATAGAGACACTACACGTTTGCTAAATGAGTACCAAGAAATAAATAGGTGACTTAAACATTTAAACGGGATATTTAGTAGTTTTTAAAAATTTGCTTGTTTTAGTGTAATTGTTAAAGAGTATATTGAAATAATAAAATTTAGCATTTCTTTTACCAAGTCTTTTCAATTAGGCATAGCTCTTTAATTTCAAATCCACTTCCCTCAATATCTGGTATTCTCAGGCACATTTAGAATTATGTAGATATAACATCAAAAAAAATGGAAGCATCATTTTAACAAGTGCATCAAGTCCTTTCAGTAAATTAAAGTATGTTGTCCAGTGAGATCTTGAGATAGTCCTGTGAAAAGTCAAATACACTGGGCAAAAATTAGACTTTGCGGTAAATCGGGCTCTTTCACACAGTATTTGAACACAATTCACTTTTTAGGCTTCCATTTCTATATTTTAAATGAAATGTGAGTCAAGTAGCTTATTTCTATGTGAAAATTTTATATTCCAGTTCAATGCAATCCCATTGCATCCAATTCAATCCCTATCATTTTAATTAAACCCATGCATCTCAGATACTGCCAGCTGAAGACAGAAAAGATAATTAACACACGGTTCCAACAAGCCTGGCCACACTGCCCATTCATCTGTGTGTTGTCCATGAACGTTTTTGTACTACAGTAGCAGAGCTGAGTGATTGCAGCAGAGACCATATGTTCCTCACAGACTAGAATAGAAACGTTTGATCTCTACTGTAGACCATGACAACAAGCTCCCTCATCTTAATCCATCTTCACTGTATATCCACATACCCGGAGATTCAGACTTAGCACGTCTGGGGCCCTGGCAGCTAGATTTTAAAGAATAGGCATCAAACTGATTCTGGTGTTTCTTTTCCCTGTTTCCCTCCACCGCTCTCCACCACTCCACGCTTCCGACTGAGGACGTCTGACTTAAATGTACGGTGCTTAGAGGATGTATATTAACATACTACGGGAAATGTAAAAGCAGCAGTGGAATTTCACTCTCAAGGGGTCAGATACAGATATTCCGCTACATCTAGTCCACGACTGGAGAATGAAGGAAAAGCACATAAAGCTCTCTAATAACTGCAGCAAAACTTTCAGCATATAAGAAAACAAACAAAAATAATAACTTTCAAAAACATTAGCTACACCTTTAAATATTTATCAACAGAAGTCCCAGTCTTAAAAATTTGTTGCAAAAACTTTGTGTGAAAACAAAAAATTCGTCTCTGAAGTGAATAAAATCCCTTCCTAAGACCTTAGAAGCACAAGATTTATAGAATTCCAGGATCCGCATATCTACGAACACAAATAATCTTACAAGCCCCACTTCACCACATGTCATAAATTACAGAAATAAAAATAGTTTATTTTACTATTTATCTTCCAATCTTTGGAAACGTTTCTTAGGTACATTTAGATATAACGTGTTGAGGTATTGAAATTGAGAGGCAAAATTTGAATTACCAATACTAGTCCAAAATCTCTAAATATTACTCTTTGCAGCCGATCTGTCTGTGAAAAGGATGTAAAAACTCTTACTACCTTGTATTAATTATGCATTGACTGTATGACATTTTTTACTGCCCAACTCCCATATCAATGCAAATTATTGTAATATATTCATGTTTGAAAATTAAAGTATTATATCCAAAATGATGTGTGTGTGTGTGTGTGTGTGTGTGTGTGTGTGTGTGTTGGTGATGGTGTTTATTTATTCATTTCAGGTCTTTATTATATTTCCACTCTTCCTTTTTTTATAATTAAATTGACATGTTTTTAATAGGATCATTAAAAGGAAGGAAATTGGGTGCTAAAGAAGAAATAATATTTCTACGAAAGTTGACCTTTTCCCAAAAGCAGGAAGTAAGCAAAATGGATGTTATTTTGTTAACATTTCTCAGAATGATAGAGTTAACCTTTTCTGGAAGGTGGCAAAATTCTGAGCAGTTTGCATCTTCTCACAAGGTAGCTCAAAGTTTCTAATGTCACAGAACAGAGAGAGAGCAATGCTCTCATCAAGTACCTTCCATGACGTGTTTCCTTCCCTCCAGGGATTAGGTGGGGCTAGGGATGAATCAACTTATTACTATCTCTTCACCATTCTTTTTTTTTTCTGCGCTCAAACTTCAGTCTCTCTCTTCTTCATCCGGATTTTCTTTAGTAACTGCTGTTAACAAGTCTTTGAACCAAAGACAGAGACTTATTTTTAAAAGTATAAATTAAAGTAAGGAGAAAACATGTTAATTGCTGTGTAAAAATAGGAAATGGATCAAATATTTTTAACAAAATATATACAGTGATACACCTATGTACATTCACATCTACAAATGCATGTTTTATTTATATTTATTTCTATGATCCTTATTATAATATTAATTTCAGGAAGATTATAATAAAACCACGATGAGAGAAGACCAAGAAATAATTTACTGAGAACAAAGAAAGTAAGACAAAAGTGATGTAATAAAGGCAGAGGAAAAAGCTTTAGTTTTTGGCACATATATATAGAGGGTTACATAATGAACTCTATAACTCTCAATTTCCAGGGGAAAGGTAAAAAACCTTGCTCGCCAGAAGATATTAACTCGTTTTTTTTTCCTGACACTTATCACTCAGAAAAATTCATCTTCAGTCTCTCTACTCTGTCTATAAAAATTGCTGAGCAAAATAGTGGGAGCTATCCTAAAGAACTCTCCTACGACACTTAGAGACATGCTGCTTAGGGAGCTGTTTCTTATATCAGCACTTGGTCTTAGCTGGAGGGGTTGAGTGCAATCAGAGTTTTCCACTTACTATGCTAGGAGAGGGCAAGAAATATGATCTAGATTTTAATATTCAAGGGTTTTGCCTTAACACCTGAAGAAAGTTTTAAGGTTCTCATTTACGTGTTGAATGTTGGATTCAATCTCATTGCTATTTCAGATATGCAGAGTATTTTGAATGCTTCAGATGAGACAGTTTTGGGGTAAAATGTAGCTATTTATGTAATTCAGCATATCTGTGGACACAGATGTCATATACTGCCGGGATTATTTCTTAAAAATCTGTCTCTAATGTGTAAGGTTTGCAGTCCTCCTTACTGCACAGCACAAAGTACCCAAGTGTGTGTCTTAAGTAGTTTGCACCCACGGGCCGGCACCATGAAGGGTACAACAAAATGTTTGTTAACCAGATCTTGTTCTCACATTATTTAATAAATACATTGTCATTTAAACTTTTAAATACATTAATTTGAATGTTAAAGAGCATGACTTTTATGAAAATAGAATTTAGATATTCTAAACGATGATGAACAAAATTTTAGCAGTATCTCAGAGTCTTTTTTGAAAAGTAATATTAAAGATATTATTAAAGATGTGTGTCTTCCTGGTGTTCACGAGGAAGAATGTGTAGTTTTCAACTATATTTTATACCAAATTATTTAGGTAAAATTAAACAGGAATAAATTAAACTCAGAGGAAAGTAAATATTTCCCTAAGGAAAAATGTTATTTTAGCCCCATTTGAAATGAAAATTTTCTGTTGATGACCATCTGTGTTCATTTAGTTTTTATGATTTTATTGTAATAAAATGCATTACCACTATTCATTAAAAGCCTTAGTCACTCACATAGACGTTCCCATTATAAAGAAAAAATAACTGAAGATCAATTTTACAAATTCTGAATAATTTCTCTATAAGACAAAATGTAAGAACAGTAAAGTCAGTGATGCACTTTCATCTTATGGAGGATATTTGGATAAGAAATCTTAGAGTTGCCGACTCTAGAAGGGAAACCTGGTGGATTTTGCTCTGGGAGGGGGTAGGAAGTAGGAGAGAAGCCAGTTGACTGAAGATCGTGTGCTTTGGAGTTACTCATAAATAATGTATGATGTAGATAGGATGATTGGTTTTCTATATTTTGTGGACGATATCTGAGGACCATCATATTGAGGATTTTAAGTTTAAAGCATTTCAAACCAAAATGTGGAGCAAGAACTTAAAAAACCCTAAAGGAACTTTTTAAAACTCAATATAAGTAATCATTTTCCATAGTCAGAGATGTTTAGTTATATACAGTCAGGGAAATGCCCATTTATAGAAAAAATTGATGACCAGAAATTGGGTAGAAAGTACTTTTCTGACATCAATAGATGTGTGCCTATGTACATGTGAGAAGGAGACAAGAGGGAGAGAGACGGAGGGATGGAGAGGGACACAGAGTAGCACAGAGAATTTGTCAGGTACTCACATTTTTACAGTAACATATACATGATCTATAAAATCCAAGCTGTTTTTAATGTTGACATCATTCAGTGTTGTTTGGGTATTCTCAAGGAGCTTCCCCATCTACTTTTAATATATGATATTGCATTCATTTAAATTGTTTTTTACAACTTTTGGTAAAGTTTTCTATAATGCCATTTTGACTACTTAAAACAAAATAGGAAAAACTAAGCCTACTTTTAAGAAATTAAAAATGAAGAGAAGTTTATATATGTAATCAATCAAGGTATCCTTTTATCTGTTATCCATTCATATTAACCCTCATCAGTTATGACAGAATCAAGCCTAGTTGGAGGACAGAGGCAATATATTGAGACTACTAATATTCGTAGCAAGAACTATAATAATACAGCAACTATACACGGACCTTACTGTTTCTTCTTATACACAGACCTTGCAAAATTAGCCTATATATGTAGAGTTTTATAAATAGTTAGACCTAGACGGTGCAAGTTTGAAACCCAGATAATCATGATTTAGTGACATTTTAGGTAAGCATCTTCTGATCATTTCTCTGACACCTGTAATGTACAAAGGTAATCCCCTCATGCACCCCTGGCTACAGACATGAGACTCCACTTCAAAGATAATAGGGTCTGATCAGTTATGGATGGCTGTGCTTTGGATACAAATAGACCTAAAAATTTCACCTTCCTAGGACTTGAGCAGAGATTCAGTGTCATTGACAAACTTGCCTCATTCAGGCACCAAAGGTTCATTCACCTTGTGGCTACATCATCCTCAAGAGCCGTGTCATTTTCTCTATCCTGTCATCCAAGAAGGAATAAGTATGAAAACCTCAACATGAGAAGCTTCAAGGTGACAAGCCTTGGGGCACACAGCTCTTCCACTCTCATTCCATTACTTAAAATTCAAGCGGATGGCCATACCCAACAGCAAAAGAGGCTGGAAAATGTTGTCTAGCTGCATGCCCCATAAAAATGGGAGAATGATTTTAGTGGACAGCTGATAATATCTCTTATAGGTTCTGAATTAAATCCTACAGTAAGTACTCAAAATAAACGACCCTCAATGTTACAAATCTTACTAGATGTAAATGTCTCATATTTTAACTCCACTTAATGTTAACAAAGTACATTTTTTTTGGCATCTTCTTAATCATAACTCACCCAATCCATGCAAAATATAGTAAGGCAGGTAGTGTTATGTCTATTGTTTAACCTAAAGGAAATAGGGATAGAATTCAAATTTTGTCACTCTAGATATACAAACACCATTTTGGGGGGAGGTCCATTCCTAGAGACACTTCCCTAGGAAATGTAGAATAGTTGGCTTGTCCTAGTTCTGATAAAACACTAAGGGCAATCACAGTGGGTCCAGAGATATGATGATTTAGTGTTCAGGGCAAAATGGATAGGCAGTAGGGTGAAAAAATATTGCAAGATCAGTAAATATTCTTTATAAAGAGTTTGAGATGAAAAATTCAAATTCTTTGGAAGAATAGTGAGTAATGCTTTCAGTAAAACATTATGGGGACTTTTAGAAAACAAAAATACAAATAAAATTGAGAATTCTTCCAGCACATTTAAAGTATTTGACTGATATTACTAATAAGATTTGTGGCTCACTATTGAGTATGAACAGCTGAATTTTGACAATTCCCTTTTTGTTTTGAAATTCAAAGATAATAGTAATTAATGAAATTGTGCTGATCCATTTTCTAGTTCTATAATAAGAGTTTTGGAAATAATCTCTGGTTAACATAAATATGCCAAACACTCATTTAAGTTTTAAACTAACTTGGTCATTGTCATTATTTTTAATTGTGTTCTTTATATTTTCTAAAACTAAAATCCATAAATAGTTTAAATTCATGTCAAAAACATATATGTGAATATTTATAACAGAATAATAAAATGACTGTAATCTTGAAAACACTATGTTTTGCATTATTTATTTTAAAATATATTCACCTATGTAGCACTACAAATTTCTTTCTTTATGAATTTTGAACTGGTAAAAAATTTTTGAAAGGGTACTTTTGTCTGAAAAATAGGAAATTTGGCCTTCAATTATCTTTGCTCTTTATGTGCAGATTAATTTAACCAAAATAACAATGATGTTCTCTTATGCAAATGAATGAAAATATATCTTTGAAGTTTCATCGGCTATAGCCTTGAAGCAATGCTTCTGAGAAACAAGGCAAAATGCATCTCCTTAAATAGGAATAAAATATAAATCTAGAGTTCTGGCTCTGATTGTATAAAGTGCCAGAGAAGAAAGTCTAATATTTCAGTTTTATGTGTGGAATAAGTTTCTTTCATTAGTCATGTAGCTTTCAATAATACTCTTTTCTTTGTCAAGTCGGATAGGACTCAATTCAATGAGTGGTGAAATCTTGGTCTGTCCCAAACTGCTGTTATATGTATAATAAGTCATTAACCTGATAATGCTTGAAAGTAGAAGGATGTGTATATGGATAATGAAAAAAAAAGATAATATATGATGACATTCATGCTTTTAAAGAGTTTACAAGCTATTTAAAAGAAATAAAGGCTATATAAAAAAATGCCAAATGTTTGATTGAAGCAATAGAAGTTTATCGTAAGATTTGCACTGATTTAATTGATGTATTTTACAGTCCACTTCTAGTTTTATTATATCTTAAATAACCTTATAAAAATTTTTCTATATGTTACTTCTTTGTTAGTAGTGTACCCTAAAAAATCTTCACATTGGGGGCCAGCCTGGTGGCACAGCAGTTAAGTTCGTGTGCTCTGTTTTGGTGGCCTGGGGTTTGCAGGTTTGGATCCAGGGTGTGGACCTACACACCGCTCATTAAGTCATGCTGTGGCAGCATCCCACATACAAAATAGAGGAGTATTGGCACAAATGTTAGCTCAGGGCCAGTCTTCCTCAAGCAAAAAGAGAAAGATTGGCAATGGATGTTAGCTCAGGGCCAATCTTCCTAACCAAAAGAAAAAAAAGTCCATGTCAATAAAATCCACAGTATCCTCTTTAATAATTCTATAACTTCAGCATAAGAAAATGTTGTACCAATATCACAACCATTTCTTCTAAGATATGACCAAATTCTTGACACTATATCAGTGACCCTTACCAGGTAGGATCAAGATATTATAGAAGCCAGCCCCGCAGCGTCGTGGTTAAGTTCAGCGTGCTTTGCTTTGGCTGCCCAGGTTTGCGGGTTCAGATCCCAGGTGCAGACCTACAGCACTTGTCAGCCATGCTGTGGTGGTGACCCACATACAAAATAGAGTAAGATTGGCACAGAGATTAGCTCAGGGTTAATCTTCCTCAAGCAAAAAACGAGGAAGATTGGCAACAGATGTTAGCTCAGGGCAAACCTTCCTCACCAAAAAAAAGAAAAGAAAAAAGGATATTATAAATCAGGATAGTTTGTCTGAATCTTTGGTGGGCAGAGATAGACCAGAAGAAGATGAATTATTTGACAAAGCATAGTCAACAGTTGTATTTTTTATAAATGCAAACTATGAAATACATGGAGTTTACAATATTCTTGACTGCTAAGGATGCACTAATGTGAAAACTTTAACAAGAAAAGAAATATTGCATGTTAAATTTTATCTTTGTCCTCTAGGTTAAGGTTTCCAAGATAAACATTTTTTCACTACAAATATGTTCCAAATACTGCATGAGACATACTTATACTTAAAAAAACAAAAAAGTCTGTTATTTATTTATCTGAAATTAAAATTTAATTGTTAAGTCCTGTATTTTTATTTGATATATCTGGCAACCCTGGAGTCACAGATATTTCTGATTTTTCTAATGTGCCACAGGGACACACAATCATTAGAAAATAAAACAATACACAAACAAAAATCAAACAAACAAAACCTAAGGGCAGATAGTCTTTTTCAGAATTTGGAATGTTTTGTATTTTAGAAAGGAATATATGCCATATGTTATGTCACACCACACAGTGGGATCAGAAGCAGCAAGCAAAATCAATCACTTAAATATTTTTGTAGCAAAATATATGAATATGAACACTAAATGGATTAAATACATATATAAATAGAGTGAGGTTCATTCAGATTTTGCTACAAATGAGTTTTACTAAACATATAAAGAAAGTTCCATTTCGAGAACTTTTTGAGATTATGGATTTCAGATAAACGACCGTATTCACGCGGATTATTTTAATGATGCAATTTCCACCTTTCAACTATTCAAGTATCACTTCTCAGGATTATGTTGGGTTCTCAGTCTCTCTGTTTCTGTACGTTTCTTCCTTCCCAGAAGAGGTTGGCTTCTTCCCCAAGGATGGGATGTATAGCTGCTGCTTTGATCATAGAGCAGAGCGTGTTTTCCTCTCACCTACACAGCTCTCATGGTTCCTTTGCCATCACAAGAAATTCCCTGACCTGACCCAATCCTCTGTTTCCCAGCTGATGGGAGGGGGGAGGAGGGAGAGACTGACTAGGCAGTTGTATTTATGAGATAAATTCAATTTGCTATTTGGGATGCAGGGAAGGTCAGTTACTAAGCAACAGGCTATAGTTGAACATGACTGTGAATACTAAAATTGCCGTGCTTACTACCTGTCTTATGACCTCTGAAAGTTACTTAACTCTTCTCTAAATCGGCCATTGCCAAATTCAGGTGAATACTGTAAAGGGCTAGCAGGCTCATAGAGTCTGCTGCACTCAACACTCAGGAGACCTACACCTCTTTGTCAGTTAGGCAAGAGGTCCATATTTCCCATCCTCCAACTGACACATATTATTAGATATAAAGATTCCAAGAATTTAAGAGAATGAACTTCTGTCTGCTATAAAGTAGATGAAAGTATAAGGTTTTATCAATGTTAAGAAATATTTCTTCCTTTAAAATCCAGGGTACCACGTTCACCACGGTCTTTCTCTATTCACTCAAATCCCTTATCCTTAATTACTTGTTCCTCTTCCAACCACCTTTTTAATTTTGATAGCCTGCAGGGTTCTACTCTTAATTCGTTGATCTTTTGCTCCAAATTTTTACATCTGACCCACTCTACCCTGAGAAACAGACTGATATTTTCAATTGTATGCTGTTAATGTTATTACAAACATTCCCCTAGTGCCTCAGACCACTTCATTGGTCTGGGAATCCTTTCTCAATCTTCTCTTCCTGGTTACCTCACCTCCAGACATCCAAGCCATGACACCTGAAAAGTCACCCTCTGTGATGAATTCAATTGAGATGCTAATATCAGAGTCAGCACTGTTACACCAGGACAGCTATGAGTCACATTATTTACTAAAGGATTGACTGGATAGTTTTTGTGTTTTGATTATTTATGTATTTCTTACTGTTTGTTTTGCTTTGTTGTTTTAATAAAAGTTATAATAGGACGTGCTGCAGAGACCTATGTGGCCCAATAAGTAAACAGTAGCCATGAATACCCAGTAACCTACCAGAAAGACAAATGATGAGCAAAATAGTGATTTGATAGCTATCAAAGCTAGTCTCAAAGTCCTCAAGTTCAATACTGGGGTGGAAAAGTCCATTTTTATATTCATTCTAGAGACATGACTAACAGTAGAAAGCTTCTCTCACTGGTAAAGGCTTTCAAATAATTTCAGCCTCTGTCACATCTGAGCACGATGTCACTTACCTAACCAGGACTTCTTACACTTATCACCTTGGAGATTTTAGTAACATCAGTGTCAATAGGATGTAATGCCCACAGAAATATCTGAGGTAATAATAACATTCAAAGATAAGATAATTTCATATATTGGTACACATGTTCGTTTAAATAATTTTGTACTGTTTGAGCATAATCAATATTTAGAATTGCAAAAAAGCTTCATCATGGTGAGTCCACACTCATGCTTTAGCTCTACTTTCAATGTATCAATGAGGTATTGTAACGTCGATTTTCAATCTTATTTTCAACAATTTTATTTCACTTAGATATTTGATAGGTTTTTTTTCACTTAATAGAGTGAAGAATTAAAGAAGAAATTTAAGTCACCATTTTCTAAAACAATTAATACCTTGAGTGCAGAGACTTTGAGACATTTTAATATTTAGGAAGGAATTCTACTTATTGATAACGTTTCTTCATCCCCTAAGAGGCTGGCCTCTTTCCAAGAGTGTGATATACTTGATTGTAGAGCAGAGAATGTTTCTTCTCACTTACATAACCCATTGACCTCTCAAAAAATCTCAAATATGAGAAAAATCTCTACTACTTAAAAACATGTTTCATTTATTCTCCCAAGTTACCTTCAGCCTGGCTTCTATGAATGTTTGGAGAATCAATTGAGACAATGCATACAGACTTATTGTGAAAACACTGAAGCACTAAATAAGTTAAAGATGTTATTTCTGAAGAAGACTGAAGTAAAGATTAAATAAGGTCATGTATGTGGAAATACTTGTTATGCAGCATGCATTATCACATACAGTAGCAATGTTCAATATGTTAAAAAAAAAATCTAACAGCTGTACTGTCTCTAGAAGCACTGTCCCCATCTTCAAAGAAGGCCTTGAAGAGAATCACTACCATTCAAATTCCCTTTTATTATTTGTATACTCCTCAACCCCGACATGAGAATATACGTTTTTTCCTCAGGACAAGTCTCTGTCTTACTCTTGCATCTTTATCTTTAGCACAGTGCCTCAGCCCAAGTATGAGTGAAAAAAAAAAGTCCTTAAACAAATGTCTGGTCATTAAATATATCCCTTTTAAGAAAATGTCCAGTCTTTAAATATATTTTTGAGAAATTCCACTTGTAGAAAGTTATAGGAGAATGTTGCTTCCAACTTAACAGTAAGATCAAAGTAGATCTTACCTTCTACAAAATTCTATCTTTGAGCCCATCAGAGACCTAAGGTCACAAGGCAACCCATTGAACTGAAATGCAAAGGATGACACTAGTCTCCTTAGAGACTATTGGCTGTATAAAGTATAAAGAATAATAAAAAACTTTTGTAGTCTTTCTAGAACATAGATATATGAAAATAAGAACATAAAGTACAGGAAGGAATTATACTCATTGTCCTAAAGTCCATAAATTGGAAAACTTTATCATAAAGTCCTTAAATTTTTTGTGAATTAAGATAATAGCTTTGGATATAGACTGAGATAACCTAATTCATTTGTAATGCCCAATGAAACCAAAAAATAATAAGACAAAGAAGAATAGTTAAAAATTCATTAGAGAAGGTGAAAGAGAATGCTATAATGTAAGTGATTCACCAAAAAATAAGACAGGAAATTAGAAATAGAGGAAGCAAGAGAATATGGGAAGTATAGAAATTGAACATCAGGACTTAAAATCCAAACAGATCAATAATTAAATTAAATTAAGTGAGTCAAAGACCTCAATTAAAAGGTAAAGCATCATAATACATACAAAACAAGATGAACTATGTGTTTACAAGACACAAACTTAAACAATAAGAGATAAGTAAATTGAAAATAAAATGATGGGAAAAAGTTCCATACAAACAGTAGGCAGCATAAAGGTAGTTTTACTTACTAATATCAGACAAAATAAAGTTCAAGATAAAGAGTATCACCAAAGATAAAAGGAGTCATTTTCAATGAAGGAACGGTCAGGTAATCAAGAAAACATAATTCTAAATGTATGTATAACCTACAACCAAGTTCCCAAATACAGGAGACAACATCTGCAAAACTAAAGGGAACTAGAGACAAATCTCTCAATCGTAATTGAAGACATTAGCGTACCTCTTTCAATAATAAATAGAGCAAGTAGAAAAAAATCCGTAAGTATGTGGAAGATTTTTTTTATTGATGTCTTAATAGTTTGTAACATTGTGGGGTTTCAGTTGTACATTATTATTTGTCCGGCACTATGTGGGTGTGGAAGATTTGAAGTCAACCTCAGTAGTCCAAACCCAACCTTATTGTTCATCATAGAAAGGCAAATTAAATCACAACAAGACACACCAGATACTGGCTAAAATAGAGAAATAAAAACTACTGGCAACACCATATATAGAGGATGTGAAGAAACCAGCACTCTCATACAAGGCGGGCGGGAGCATAAACTGTTTCACATATCTTAGAACTATTTTCTAGTTTCTTGAAAATCTAAATAATTCCACTGCTAGATATTTATCCAAGTGAATGAAAATCCATGTCCACATAAAGCCTTTGAAAGAATGTTCATTATAGGTGTATTCATAAGAATAAAAGATTGAAAACAATCAGGATTTCTACCATAAAAAAATGGATAAACAAATTGCGGTATATTAATACAGGGGAATTCTACTCAGAACTGGAAGGGATGGGCTACTGATTCATATAGCAATATCAATAATCTCACAAATATTATAAGGAGTGAATGAAGCTAGGAGGAAAAGAGGATACACACTGCATGATTCCATTTGTATGAAATTATAAAAGAGGGTCCTGCCCAGTGGCAGGGCAGTTAAGTTCACGCATTCTGCTTTGGCAGCCGGGGGTTCACCGGTTCAGATCCCAGGCATGGACTTGCTCACCGCTTATCAAGCCATGCCGAGGCAGTGTCTCACATAGAAGAGTCACAACTCTACAACTATGATATACAACTATGTACTGGGGCTTTGGGGAGAAAAAAGGAAAAGAGGATGATTGGTAACAGATGTTAGTGCATGGGCCAATCTTCCTCAAAAAAGAAAAAGAAATTATAAAAGAGGCAAAAGTAAACTATGGTAGTAGAAGTTAGCTCAAGAGTATCTTCTTGGTAGGGCCTTTGTCTGGCTTGACTGGAAAGGGGCACACGGAAACTCTGTAGTGTGATGGAAATGTTCTGTGTCTTGATTTTTAACCACCAAATTTGATTAAATGGTACACTTAAGATTTGAGCATTTCATGGTATACAAACTATATCACACACAAAAAAATAGTAGTTTTGAAATTCATATGCAATGCATCATTTTTTAAAAATATTAATTAAAATGGTTTAAGGAAAGCTAGCAGAAATGGTGGAGCTCCAAAAAGTGCTATCAAGAATATGATCCAAACTTTAATATACAGTAGTGAAAAAGAAAGACATAGTCACTTCCATCAACAGCAAACAGAGTTTGTACCATTCCATATATGCACACATTTCTGCTGTATTTCTCCATAAATAGATTGCAACTTACCTGAAGACAGTCCTATTTCTTTTAAGTGATGAAGATTAAGTATGTGCTAGGAGAGTAGGTGTGACTTTCTGACCCAGGACTTTTCAGGTCAGAGATCTTGATATTCATTTAATTTATTCAGCTTTAATCTATTAACAAGGAAGGAAATATCCTAATGTGAGAAGCAAAAGGAAAGAAGAGTAGCAAAAGTCTTGAAAGTTATCATAGACCAAATGTAAAAAGAAAACCAAAATCTGAAAATAATGATAGTCATCTTTTCAATTATTTGACTAATGTATTTTGTTATACTTTTCTGTAGAAAACATTAAGTGCATCTAATCAGATGGATATTTTCCTACAACATCAAAAGGTGAACAATCAATATTTCTACCTACTATTTTCTGCTGAGGTAAATAAACTGTCATAATAGTAGTAACATATATATCTCACAGCTAATACTAAGACCCAATTCCAGAATAACTGGATAGATGCCTGTGTACCATAAAACTACTGATGACAGTGTTGATGACAATGACAATGAAGAACAAGGTATTTAAAGCTCTTCCTCTTACTGACCACTTACATGCCTAGCATTCCACAAACACTTTCTCTAACTTTTCTACATAACATAAGCAAACTGTTAACATAACCTTTTAATGGAAGCATTATCATCTCCTTTTAAAATAGAGAAAATTGATGCTTCAATATGTAAAGGCTTACTACTTTAAGCCTTACCCAGATCATAAGTTAATAAATCCAAGATAAAACTTAGATTCAAACCTGGTTCTGTCTTATCACAAGACGATGTGTTTATCTATGACTACATCCAGCCTCTCAAACAGTAATCACCATAACCTTGAAAAGTAAAATTAATAATCATTCTTTATACACTTTCGTATCACTAACATAAAGCATGTCCCTGGCAAAAAGAACACCATGTACAAACAGTTCCGAAATCTATCTGCACAAGCATAACAAAACAGAAAAGAAAGATACATTTTGGCCTCAGGCATACCATTTCCACAAAATATGGGGAAAAAGGGGGCTTCTTTGCTGTTATTTTTTTCCTTTAATCTTTTGATCAAAAGGTCAAATCCTTCGAAGTCACCTGTAAAGGCTTCAAAAGACTATACTTGAAGTAGACGTGGGAAACAGCACCTATTTCTTCTCTGAGATTACAATGAAGGGTTGCTCTTGTCTTACCTGCTCATGGGACTCAGAAGATTTGAAGCTGAAATATACTGGGACCCTGTCTTTATAAACTCCCTTTAGCTCACAGATCTACAAAAGGAAGAGAAGAGTATACTTTAACGGAAGTTTAGAGTATCCTCATCCTTGTGATGAGAATATTTAAAGTACTTTCAATTTGTACAGTTTTTGCAACCTAATTAAGTCATCCTTATTTTACTATTAATATAATAGTTACCTGGTGTAGAAGAATCCCAGCCCAGCTTTGAATTTGACATACTTTACGAGACAGGAGATTACTTTATAATAAAATTTAAATTCATTCAAAGTATTGTTATTCTTGAAAAACTATTTAGGATCAAATTTTAGCATATTTAATCTTGTGAATTATCTTGAAACAAAGAAAACTATCGGAAAATATAAATTTCCAAACATTGCTAGGATGGTCAAACCCAGGTTTTTTTTTTCAAAGTGTGGAATGTATACAAGGCATCATCAAAATCCTTTCTCCTCAAAAATAAAAAGAACCAAACTGAAGAAAATAAAAATTACAAGAAGAGGAGCATCTATATCTCTAGTGAGCATATGAGACAGCAACACGATAGAAGTGTGTGCCCTTCAAAGTGTGTTATTCGTATGTGAGTCCAGATTAAACTGCCAAATTTTTGTGTGACGAGTATTGATTTTGGAAGACCTCAATGCAGACTTCCCCAGTGGGGTCTTTTTATGCCTCTCTGGTCATGTAGTCAAGGCTGATAAACCAGTTAGACCAAGTGAGAGTCATCATCAAACTGGCCCTGGGTATCACCAGAAAAGTTTTGGACTTTACCCAGCACATTATATAGTTTATTAGTTAGTTGGTTAGTTAGTCCGCAGACCTTATGTTGATCAAGTCAGAGCCAGATATTCAGATGCTGCTGTTCCAATCCAGATGTATTATAATTCTAACCTCTACCCCATTAATGATCTAAGTTTTGACCTTAAGATGCTATCAAATGAACAGGAAATTAAACCCAAAGTAAGTAGGAGGAAGGACATATTAAATGGAAAAAAAAAAAAAAAAGAGAAAGCAAACAACAATGACAATTAACAAATTCAAACTTGATTTTTAAAGATTAATAAAATTAATGAATCCCCAGTGAGAATAAATAGAAGAAATAAAAAAGAAAACAGATAGAAAATATATTACACAGAAAAAAAAAAAGATGGAAGATGCATACTACCTGATTCCAAGGCTTACAGAAGAGCTGTGGAGGTCAAGAAAGCGTGCTATTCATGTTAGAGTAGGTAAATCTATCAATGGGACATTTTGATTCCAGATTCAGACCTGCATACACATGATCCACTAATTTTTGACAAACAAGGCAATTCATCAAGGATGGGAAAGTATTTTCAAGAAATGATGTTTGCAGCTCACATAAGTTGCCAATTCAGAATTGGTCCAATCCGGAAAGGGTCTGATTTTATTGACTAATTTCATTTATTTCTGCCATTATATTTTTGGAACCCAAGGTTGTGTGTGTGTGTGTGTGTGTACACATACTATTTATAAATATATACTATATATACCAAATATATACATATAAATGTATATAGAACTTTTCTCACACCTCATATTTTCTCATATCTCTCAATTCATATTATACATACATACTTTATTTATCCATGTATGTCTTATCAGGGAATGTAGGATTTTTGTGCTCTCGAGAGGTTTCTGAGAGATTAGGATTCTGAGAGAATGGTGCATGCATCTTGCGAGAAAAACTCTTTTCAGATCCTTTGACTTTAGTCAAATCAGATATTATTCTCTCTTGGTAAATTTCATTTTGAATTGCTTCTTCCACGAGCAAGAGTTATAACTGAGATATATTTTTACTTCCCCTGGTATGCCACATTAAGTGAGATCATTCGCAGTTAGGCTATTGGAAGTTCAATAAGTTTTGGATGCAAATCCATGTGGACTGTAGCTCTTAAATTTTATACCACATATACCCTTAGTAGTGTCTCATTGCCTTCTATAGAGTCAGTCACTGTTTTTATTCAACAAATACTTATTAACATCTATTCTTCAAAACGCTAGTTCAGTTAGTGGTGTGCATATTCAAAAAGTGTTGAAAGTGATTTAGAGGGCATCTGGTTTTTTTTCCTATCTATTTAACTAAAGTGAAAAATAGAAGATTTTAAAGGCAAATACAGAAGACTACATAGTTGTGAACACTATTTAACTCTTAATATTGAGAAGACAGGATTTTCTTAAGTAATCAAAGACTCAATAAAGACAACCACCGTGAAGCACAGTAAATTATTTTGGTAAGATCCAAAATCTTTGCTTTCCAGGTAGAGTGCCCAAAAGGTGGAAAAAAAACCTTTCACAATCTCTTATCAAGAACAGACCAATATTCCAAGAACACTTTGTCCTTTTAACAGAGAGAAAACCAAATTCTAATTTTGCACCAATATACTTTTGAATTAAAACTTATGTTTTTTAAAAAATCGGAAATAAGTCTACTCCAATCTTAATCAGCTTGGCCACACATAAAATTCTTTTCTCAAGATTCCTTTTCCACAAACTTTCTACAACTTTTTTATATCTATGCAGATTTTGTCCTGTTTTTTCTCTTTTTCATTCTAGAACAAGTGGTCATTCTACTTTCCTTACCTACTTTTCATACACAGTTGTTTCACATTACTTCTAAGTATTTTTAATTACATACATTGATTAGAATTCTTAACTCTTAGAATCTGCAATTCCTAGTGAAAACTAAGAAGTAATGAATTGTGGATTGTCTGTTACGTTAGCATTCTGTGAATTGGCAAATTCCTAAATACATTTCATAACTTCTAGAAGTATTTTCTTCCTCTTAGTAAATGTTTCAATGTTTACTAATTTAACAATGTTTACTAACAGACCCAATTATCTTTAGCTCCTCTGTAAAAGGAAGCCCAAAGCAGATGAACCTATGTTCAGTAATTAACGTTTCAGTATTTTATCTTATTTGGAAATGATCTAGATATTCAATGAATACCCATCATTTAACTTATTTCAATATAACTGAAGTTGGAAGCTACTAAAAAATTTTGGAAAACAGTTTTAAGTAAACATACCATAAAGTATAACTATTGGTGGAAAGTTCATTTATAAACTTTAATCTTACTTATATCTATTTTATTTACTTGTCCTTAATAATTATGTTTAGATTGCTCATGAAAATTTTATGAGACATTAAACAGCTAATCATTTTAAGTTATCTTTCTTGCTGACAAATTCTGTAACAGAGATAACATGAGTATATTTGATTTTTAGTAAACCTAAGTAGAATAAAAGTTGTATGTCTACATTAGATTTAATGCTGACAACTCTAAAGACATGCTTGTTTTAATTAAACCAACAAACATAAACTAACTTTTTTTCCCCAAAAATTATCCTAGATCACATGGACTTGAAAAACATTTGAGTTAGTTTCTATATTTTGAGAGTATATTTGATTTATATAAACACAATTTTCTTTAAGTCACTTAATTAGAGCTCTTTACGAATTACTTTTGGTGATATCTGGAAGTAGAAAGATATCATACATCTATAATGTACATACAGAGACATATATAAATATACAGACAGATGCAAACGGAGATCCTACAACTTTTGTTTTAAAATTTTAGCCATGAGACAGGTACAATGATGCAAAACTCACTAGTTCCTAAAAGAACATTTGGATTCAAATTGTGTTTCTAGCAGATGGAATAGGTTAAGGTTATGGGCTCAGATGACTTGAACTTTTTACTAATGTTTGTGGAGAAGACTTTTAAGAATTTTTATTTGTGTAGTTTCCAAACAGTCCCCCCCACCCCCCTACCCCCCCCACCCCCCACCCCCACTTCTGATAAGAATTACCTCCCTGAAGTTTGCATTTCAAGGAGATGGCCCTCCCTTCCTAGAGAAGACTGGGGTAGAGTATTTACATCTCAAAGGCACAGAAAAAGAATGCAAGTTCCTCTAAGAAGGATTTTTGTTTCCTAAATCCAGAATTTTTACGGAACTACAAGCCTTTTGAGACAAATAGGAGAGATTTGTGGATTGGTAAAAAACACAGGGGAGCTTTTTCTGATCTCCTAAAGACTCAGTTTGTAAGACAAGTTGGACAAGTTGTCTTCAATTTGTAGGATAGTTGTTTTTAAATCCTCAAAGAATTGGATTGCAACCTGAAAGAGATCAAGAGGCTGACCCACCCATTCAGCTACATTATCTTCAATTTGCTTCATCTTCAACTTAAGACAGAAATTTAAAAATTCCTATGTTCTAGATTTAGAGTTGTTTGTCTTTGAAATGTTTTCTTTCTCTCTGGGTACATAGTGTCATAGGAAAGAAGGCCTAAACCAAAGGTTTCTATCAGGCTCTGAATATCAGCTTCCAATTCGGCCAACTTCTGATCATAGAGCTACTTAAAAAAAAATCCTTTTAGTATTTTGTCAAGTTTCAGCAGGGACAAACAGTAAACATTCCTTGTGGTATTGAACAACCCCCAAAGATACCACCCTCCCAAGATCCAGAGCCACTCCCAAAGACAGCCAAAAGAAGGACTTAGACAATTTCCCTGAGAGCTGGCAGCAGTGAGTAGGACACAGGCCACAAATGGACTGCAACCCAGATTTCTGTCCAGCCATATTTTTGGGCCCCCAACCTGATGGTTGAGCTGCCTACATACACAAGAACCTGCATACCCCAGGCAGGCAGAAAGCCAAGCCAAATTCTCAGGACACAAAACAAGACAAACAAGGCAGTAGCTGTTCTTGGGAGAGAAAGGATGGACAACCAATGGGTACTCCAAAACCAAATTCACAAAAGTCTGAATTTGGAAAGGAAAGGACAATGTGAAATTTTATTTTCCTCTCTTGACTGGGTACTACAAAGATCTGGGAGAGCTGGTTTTGTAAAACTCCTCATCCTTCACCAGTTTCTGCTGGTTTTCCCAGGATCCCATCTGCAGTCTGAGAAGCTAGTGGGGTTTAGAGAGTGTAACTACCAGCTACTTCCAGTATCTACCAGAATTTGGCAAAGTTTTCCATTAATTTTAATTTTAGTTTCCTCTTAGCCATTTAAAGGGATAACTGGTAATAATTTACCCAAGAATCTCTTGGAGTCCCATCAATCCTGGGAGGGGCCCATACAGGGCCTTCCTTTGAGGGCAGATATGGGAGCGTTTGAGTCGATGTGGACGGATTTGACTTTTATTTATGGTCTTGTAGTCTTCATAGTGGAAAGGCAATTCAGAGAGAGGATTAATAGACTTAGTGCTCAGGTAAAGGAAGCACAAAGAATCATGTCAGTCTTACGATCTTTTGTTTTAGGTACCACTTGTGTCTTTTTCACTAGCTTTTTGAAACGAGTCTTTCAATGGAGCTCTTTTGGAACTTTGAAGCCTTTTGCAGGCTTCTGCATGCTAATTAAAATAGGTATCCCATTCTGTTTCTTTGATTTGGGAACACTTGCTTTCAACTGCACTTCTTAAATGAACAATCTTGTCTAACTGGAATGTTCCCCATGAGGGCCATTGTAATTTTAAGTTGTCTTAGTAAGATTTTGCCATTTTTGTAGATATCTGCAGCTTCCAGGACCACAGTTCTTAGACACAAAATAAGCAGGAGTGCCAGAAGGTCACACACTTAATTCCTTGGAATTTGAGGATCCCATTTCTTTAGCTAAGCTTGTGTCTCTTGGAGCCAAAATAATGTCTAAATTATTTTGTGCCACTGGGTTGGGGATTTTGTGATGTTTCATAGTGTACCTCATTGCACAAAAATGTTCTTGAGGTTGCCTGGTGACCTAGTGTCAATCTAACCCATTCTGTGACTAACTTATCCGAGCACAAGAGTCTTTAGAGTTGGGTGGTGAGCACTCTAATAGCTTTTAAGCACTCAACCAGTGCCCACGAATTTTGTGGCTTTGGCTTCTGAAATTCCCACTAGCAATAGATCTATTATTCCTTTCATGAGATTTCTTTATAGTGGTGGATGCCCTGATGGCTTTTAATAGTCTGACTTGTGCCTACTTCGAGTTTGATATGCATTGGTCAAAAAAGTCCAAATCTCTTGTCTTAATTTATTTCCCCAAGTCTCTCAGTGGTTCATGCTGTGGATTTACCTCAAGGCTTTATGAATTCACCAACAGGTGCCATCTTGCTTTTTTTAGATTGGGGGTACCCATTATTTTCCCTTTGGAATAACCCTCCCTATTTCAACCAGACTTACTATATCTGCTGCCTGTGCACTGTTCCTGAGACCTCTCAGGACCTCCAAGAAGTGCTTACCTTGTAGTTGAGGTTGGACACAAACCCAAATGTTATGGCCCACTATGTCTCACTGTGAAAAATCTTGAGTTTCTCACACCCCAATTTTCTATGCAAAGAATTAGGAAAAACAAAGAAGAGCTCAGATCACAAAATAAGTGGAGCACTATCTGAGAGAAGCTTACTGGAGATCACAGAGAGTAGCCCAAGAGGCAGGTGAACCAAAAGGGATCTGCGGGTACATTTACCTGCTTCTAGGAGCCATCCCGGAATCTTCAGCAGCTCTCTTTGGGTCCCATCTCACTGCCAAAACCATCAAATAACAAAACTAAAATAATTTGGTAATCAGTTTGACATCCTTTTCTTGAGGGAAAATAATCCATGAACTGGGTAAATACAAAGAGGAGTTGTGATTGGTATATGTTAGGTTTCCTTGACAGGTGCTTCCCATAAGTGCAGGCTGACTCAGGTTTAGATTTGTGATGTGGGCCAGTTCATTGGGGCAGCCTCCATTTTGTGGATCCTGATATATGAACTAACTTTATCACTGAGAGTTCCACTCCTAAATATATACCAACAGAAACGCATGCATTTGTGTACCAAACTTCACGGTTGAGAATGCTCGGAGCAGCTTCACTTGACTGAAGCTAGAAATAATCCAGTTTCCCATGAACAGTGGAAACAAATCAATTAATTGTGGTTTATCTATATATTTAAATAGAGCAATGGAAATAAACTATTGCTCCACCCAACAATATATGAATCTCACAAAATTTACGTTGAACAACAGAAGGGAAATTTAAATGAGTACATAATGTGTATTTCAATTTTATAAATTTTGTAAACAGGTGAAATTAATCTATTGTGATAGACTGAGTAATCGTTAATCTTGGCTGGTCAGTGACTGGGAGGGGGCAAGAGGGGACCTCTGGATGTTGGTAGGAAAATATTTGTGATCTGGTTAGTTGTTTCAGGTGACAATGCATGGACTCAAGATTTGTGCAGGTTTTTGGTAGGTGTATTAGATTTCAGTGAAGGATGTGCTTAATAAACAGGTAAAAAAAAATAATAATCCAGAGGAGAGAGAATGATAGTTTGGAGTAGGGTAGTAATATACTGAGAAGTGGTTGAATCTATTTTGAAGGTAGAGTTAATACTATATTCTGAAAGTTGCATATGCACTATGAGAGAAATAAATTATAGATGTCTTCTGAGAAACTAGAAAGTTAGACTTACCATTAAAAAGAAGCAGCAGCAGGGTTTTGGAGGTAAGATCATGTTCTTGGTTTGTGACATGCTAAGTTACACGTGCTTTGAGATAGTCAAGTAGAGATCAAGTAGGAAACGTCATATATCTATCCATAGTTCAGAAGAGAAATCTTGGAAAACACTAAGGATACAGCAAAGTTGAAAGAAAAAATAATCAAAAAGGATATATATAGCAAATATTAAACCTAATATAACTACATTTCATCTTTAAGAGAACTTTTAGAGATAGTGAAAATACATACTTATAAAGCATTAAGTTAAAATTGACAGAATTATTTACAGACCTGTCTCAGAAAATAATGATTTAAGCAGACAAACAGTCAAACCAACAATAGTTTGGGTGTAGAATATTTGCAAAGCACAAATAACACATTTGGTCTAATTGGCGTATATAGAACACTCACTATAACACATAGTATATATGTTCTTTTCAAGCAGATGTGAAACATGTTTTTAAATTGGACACATAAAGCAAGTCTCAAAAATATGAAAGAATTGTGCTCATCAATTCTCTAAAGATAATAATACATCTTTATTAAACATACAGTGAATTTAGACACTGGTGTGAACTGGGGGAGTCTACTTTTATGTCCAATATCCCATATCCATGGAGAGACATATAATAGGATACATTCGAAGTGTCTTTGTTTGGATGATAGATTTTATGATAACCATGGTTATAAGTCAGTAATAAAATAAGTACTTAAAATTATTTGGAAAAAAACCCACATAATTCATGGATCAAAAAAATCATAAAGAAAATTATAATATACTTAGAACTGATCAATAATAAATTTCTATAAATCATCTAAATAGGTTCCTTAAAGCAACATTTCTCAACTTTTTCTTCTCAGAGCTCCTTTACAATCTTAGATGTTACTGACGAACCTAAGAGCTTTTGTGCATATAGGTATTATCGTTCAATAGTCTCGGTATTCAAACCCAAGATTACACAAGCACAAATTTATGAACATAATAAATAGCAGTGTGAATGAACCTGAATTTCTAATACCAAAGCTTATTCTTGAGAGAACTCAGGATCTCAATTCATCTCCCAAACTGGTTACCTCCATTCAATGTCTCCCTCCTTCTCATGTCATACTGTTAAGAATACAGCTTTGGGCTGCAAGATATTGCTGATCCTAGCCACTTCGGTGTTAAAGTGTGGATGGGCCATGAGCCACAGCTTGATTTGCCTTAGACAAGCCTGCCTACTAGCCCAGGGAAAGACTAATTGCTTCCATGGTTTTTCCTTTACAGTTCCTTTCATGGGGCTTCACCCTCTAGACCCCAAGGCCTTCGTAAAATAAGCAAGTCAAAAATAGATATTTTATTCTATCCTTTATCCACTTAGTTCTCATGGGCAGTGAAGTGAATTAAAAAAGAAATGTAGGAAAGTGGGGAAGAGAAAATCTCTGTGATAAAACTGTGGCCTTCTTCCTATTACAAGTGTTTTACATTCTGGTTACATATTATACTTGGCACAAGAACCCAATTATTCAGAAGAGATATTCTTGGGAACAAATGAGACGTCATCAGCTTTAAAACCCCTTCAATATTTGTGGATTTCATTCAGGAATATAAATGTGACATCCCCCTCACTGCCTACTTCCTTTTTAGGAAAAGATGAAACAAAACTGCCACTTACTGCCATAGAGATGCCCAACACTGTCTTTCTTCTAGACAGACTATCTCTCCTCTAACTCTCCTTCCAGATATTTTTCTTTTTGTTGATTTATTAGCCCTAGTAATTTCTTGAAGGTCACTTAAGCCTGGCTCTTTTGGCCCCCGTTCAGGTTTGCTTTCTCACTCTAGACACTGATTGAGAGAGGACCTATTCAAAGTTGCTCAAGTATATTCAGCAAATTAATGGATAAATCTCACTAGCACTGAGCCAGGCTGTTTCAGGGCTCAAAAACCATTTTGCATGACCACCAGAACTCTCACAAACTTCTCTGATTATCGGCAACCTCATTGATGGCATCAGAGCATTTTCTCACACTTGTTTAAGCACAAATACAGTAATCACAGTGTGGCAGACAGATCTTAGGGTGTCCCCCATGTAAATGGCTTATACATTTGTATAAGCCAGTTCTCTTGAGTGTGGATGCGACTTGTGATTTGTTTCTAAGCAACAGAATACAGCAAAGGTGATGGGATGTACTTAACTATGTGTATGTGATTACATAAGAGTGGAGCACCCAACCTGATAGAATCTCTCTCTCTCTGCATTGCTGGCTTTGAAGAAGCAAGCTGTCATGACTCCTACAACTGCAAGGAAGTTAATTCTGCCAACAACCTAAGACAGTTTAGAAGCAGATTCTTCCCCAGTCAAGCCCCTGATGAGAACCCGGCCCTGTATGTCACATTGCTGTAGCTTTGTGAGATCCTAAGCAGAGGACCCATCTAGGACATGCCCAGATTCCTAACCTGCAGAAACTGTGAGAAAACGTATGGGTGTTTTTTAAGCCACTTTGTAGTAATTTGTTTTGCAGCAAAGAAAACTAATACACACAGCGTCCTGACTTTCAGTCAAAAAGGGGGCAGTCTCTGCTTGCTTTTCCCCAAAGTGAACACTGTCACCCATCCAGTTATAACAGTCTATGCTATGGTTGCATTGGAGACTGTATGGTTCTCTGATTACAATTTCTTTTTTGCATGCAGGAGGGTAGGAGTCACTGAAAAGGTAGATAAGTCACATTTAAATCATTATTTAATCCAATCTTAAGTGGTTGGTTGGAGAACCATCAAAACCCCCTACCATTTCCCTAGGGCAAATTATAACCTCCACTATTTTTTTAAATTTTTAATTTCTACTTCTATTATAATTAAACATATATTATGCATAGTTACATTCCAAATAATAGTATTCTGATAGTTGGTGGCCTGATGCAGAATATTTAAAAATATTACTGACTTAATGATACTAAATTATATACAAAATGTAACATTGGTACTTCAATATTGCCTCTAAAATAGGGAAATTAATGGAACAGGCTTTTCATATAATTGCATAAATAAAATCCAAAAACAGCCAATTCTAATTAGGAATTTGGTGATCTGTGTAATAGATAAAACAGTATTTTGCTATATGCTGTTTTTTAAATGTAATTTTAAAAAACCATATTTTATGTAAATACAGCTCTCAGATTACTTTGATCAGGTATTTTCATAGAACCCACAAATAAATAGAAATAAAAAGGATCTGATTGGTTGCTGAAGGTAGTCACAAAGCTGGCCAAAATGTGGGAATAAAAAAATCTAAATTTAAAGGTTAAAAAAAGCAGGAATTGCACAATCATATTTCACACAAATTCCAAGAAGAGATATGACGTGAGGAATCCAAGAATAAAGACTGGTAGGAGTGGGAAGCTGGGACAGATAGAGACACAGAACCGACCATGTATATCCCCCAGAAAACAATGCTCAACCAAATAATTTGCATTTGCTCAATGGCAGTACAAGCACTCTTCCAGCTGGCAGGTAAGCAATGGTTTTTGTCTACAGATAAGAGTTGGAGAAAACATCCTGAAAAAAAGTAGTGAAGTGTGAAGAGTGAAATTATAAGGATCCTCGGTGCAATTAAAGGACTAGACTATAAGACATGACTCGCCTATTTAATTATCCCAATTATTCCCAAGACGAAAAGACCTGGGGAAACGAGTAACTCACAGAATACTGCTTGCATACCTGGAGAATAAAATTCAATGCTTATTCATAGCTGAGTCTCTGACAGGATGTGGGATTTTCTATCGATTTTTTGTTGTATTTTTCTTATTATATCCTTTTGAAAATACAAGTCCAGCTAGCTGATATAAATTCTTTCTGGGGCAGAATTTACTTTTATAAAAGTAAAAAAATAAATAGCAGATCAGACATAAATAAGACGTATATGGGAAACGACTAGGTTTTAGTTTTCATGATATCCAACATCATATAATATAAAACTATAATAAGTGATAAAGCTTTTCTTGAACAGCTCAGGTGAAACTATGTATTGAGAATATATTATCCAATTTGGAAAGACGTGTTTTAATAACATTATGATAATCTGCTTTATAATAAGCACTAATATTTAAAAAGAAATTTATTTTACTCATTCTTAAGATTTATAATGTACTCTTTCTCTTAAACATTTTATTATTTAGGTATATTTTTAATATAGTGAAATGCACATATCTTAAATGTTCAGTTCAATATGATGTGAAAATACATTGTTGTAACCACCCCTGAAACAGGTAAGACAATCACCAAAGAAAGTCCTCTTTTGGTGATTTCCAGTCAATTCTACTCACCCACCCGAAGGCCGCCACTACTTTCTGGTTTGTGTCACCTCATCATAAGCTGGTATCATCATAACCAATGGAATTATACAGTAATTGCTCTTTTTTGCTCGATTTCCTTTGATCTGCATATTGATTTTTAAGTTAATTGATTGTGTTTGATTCAGAGTTCTCCTTTTTAGTGATATATTGTTTTCAAATGTAGAAGTCTATCTACATTTGTTCATTTAAATTTGAGAACATTCTTGAACAAGTTTCTGTGTGTATGTGCGTGTGTGTGTGTGTACATATATTTTCGTCTATCTTGAATAAATGGCAGGATATTGAATTTCTAGGCAATAGGATAGGTGTGTATTTAACTTTCTAAGAAACTGTCAAATAGTTCTCCAAGGTGGTTGGACCATTTTTTATACCCACCATCAATGAATGCAAGTTTTCCGTTTCCTATATTGAAAAACATTTGACTTTATTAGTCTTTTTCTATTTTAGCTGTTCTAGTATTTTTGTGAAAAGATACCTCATTTTAGTTTTAATTGCGTTTCTCTAATGATAAATTTGATCAACTTTTTCATGTGCCTATTGACCATTTATACATCTTTTTAAACCTGTATTTCAGTCTTTTCCCCTTTTTTCTTTACTGAGTTAACTCGTACTTTGATCAAATGTCAATAAATAGCAAATACTTGAGTCTATTTCCGGACAACCTATTCTGATCCATTGATCTATTTTCTATGCTTAAAACCTTATTACACTCTCTTAATTAGTGTAGCTTTTAATAAGTCTTGAAATCATAATAGAGTATAAGAATTCTGATTTTGTTCTATTTTTTCCTTCAAGAATACATTTCCTACTTAATCTTTTGCATTTTCTTATGAAATTATTTTTGCACTTCTTACAGTGAAGGACATCTGAAGAAAAATTTTATTTCTTTTTGAGTGCATATGCTTTTACTTTGTTCTCTTATTTGAACGGCACCTTATTTGGATGTGGAACTCTAGGGGTTTTCGTTCTTTACAATATTTTGAAGATGATGATAACCACGAGTCAAATATCTCCACTTGTAGTCAATATTACTGCAGCGAGGAGGGCTGCACACCCGAGGAAGCATAGGGCCTCTCTGTAAGACGTATAAGGAAGAGCAACATCTATTGTGACTTTTCTGATCCTAACCAGAAGACAAACTTGATGTTATTATTGTTATTATATTTGATGTCATTTCAATTTCTGCAAATGCTATTAATAACTCGAGAAAAACTTAAAACTTTCCACTGTTAAAGATGCTTTCATCAGTGAAAAGCACCCGTGAATTACTAATACTCGTAGAGGAGGTGTTTATTTTTCATCTCAACAGAAAGAGCTACTTAACATTTTCTTAAAAAGGAGATTTATAAAAATTAGAATTATTCAAAGCTTTCTTCAGGGCGAGGGGGGATATGGTCACTCTGCTACTTGGGGAAAAAATCAAGATTGAATTTCTTTACTTGAAGCAACAGAAAAAATTATGTCATATCCATAACATATGTTGACTGACTCCAATGAAGGCTTTTATTTCTAATACTTTCACTGGAATTATATGTAATGATGACTCTCACTCTAAGAAGCTGCTCTTAAACACCTGTCTCAAGAAACTAATGCAATCCCACAGATTTTTTTTTTGAAAAAATGCTTTAGGTTTTTCTGGAGGGACAAATCAAATTGAATTAGATTTGAGAATTGAATCTCTCTTTTATACCTCATTATTTGAATGACAGCTTGCTAAATTATTCACTTAATTAACTACTTAATTAATCACTCAATTAATTACCTAATTCGCTCAATCATTTATCATAGCCTTCTAGAACAAAGCATTCCTGGATCTTCTACCTTTTTGTTTCAACAACTCATCCTAAAGCTGTTGGAGGACAGATCATGAAATGCAGACATTGTGCTTTATCCACTGTTCTGTTATACACTACTAGGAGAATATGTCTCCATTAAGGAGACAGATTCTTTTCCAACAAAATCATTATTGACAGCATAAATAAAGAATTCCATTTGAGCAACAAAGATGGACATTGAACAAAATGGCAGTCATATTAGAACAGCAGATTCCTGAATCTTCCTAAGAAGCGTGGGTCCCATTTCTACGCCAAGAACCCTAAAATCGATTCTCTTGACTTTCAGAGATTTTTAAAAACACGTTTGTAGCTATAATTCCTACTGCTCACAGATCAAAAAAACAAAGACGAAAACCAACCGACCAACCAAACAAACGAAAAGCCTTTTGGAATGTGGAAATTCAGATTGTCGAAAGAACAAATCTGGGGAGGCTTTGTAAATGCTAAATTTAAAGTGTTAGGCTAGAATCTCTCTGCCAGGATGCTCTCCAAGTCTGCCCTTTGCAGGCCCTCAAATCAGATTATGTTGTTGAGAAAATGTGAGAAAAATGTGTAAGTTATGACAATCACTGCTTCTAAATAACTGTTTTCCTCTGCCTGACTGCAGCTCGGGTAAACTTGCAAAGAATATAGGTTTATGACAGCCCACTCTATTCCCGGCAGGAGGGAGCATGGCTCTCGCTGGGCTAAGAGGAGTATTTTTAACTTCTTTTCAATTTTCTCATGTGTTACATAATCTTAACAATTTAGATAACCAGAGATTTGGATTATTCCATTTAAAGAAATAGCTGTGTATTTCATACATTTCATCCATGCCCTTAAATGCATTAATTTTTAAATTCTATCTTGCCAGTTGTACTGTTCTTTGAAATTCATGGAGCTTATCCTGAAAATAATTTCTCATGGCATATTATCTTCATCCCCTTTATTAAAGTTATTTTTGTCTATTCAATGATATGAAAATAAATGCTTTTTGAAAACGTGTGACTGAATATTATTAAATAGATTAAGTGGACACTTTTTTCTGATTTTTGTAGCAGTAGAACTATTTCATTGAGAACTCCAGTTTTTCTAAAATCTGCAATTATTTTTAAATGCATTTGAAGGCTCAGAAACTCCATTCTCTCTCCCCTCAATATATTTATATTTATTAAATAAGGTGGTAGTACCACTTTCAACCTCTTCCATCCCCTATACCAAGACCTCTGCTAGTTGTAAAATTTGCATATATTACTTGAATGCAGCTAGTTACCATATTAATTTCACCGTCTAGCCTCCGCTGTTATGGGTTCTGGTTAGTTATAATTGTGGGGAAGATGATAAGAGTTAGTGGGATAAACTATATACCCTGATGCTCCAGCTGATCCTGAAACCATCTTTCTCCTCCATCATCCATTCTAAATTCCCCTCACCCTCAATATTACTTCTGTTGCCTAGGTTTCTTGGTGGAGTGACCGAGATCTTCATTCCTGAATGATATAAGCCCTTTATTGCCATGACATTATTAGGCCATGGTTGCTCTACTTACCAATTTACAGTTAAAACTGGGAATGTGGGAACAAAAAGATGTCCTATTGGATCAACTAAGGGTTGAACATGTTCTTTCCTGCCCTCATTACGTAGAAGAAGCCCTACCTCCCATGATGATCAGAGTCAAGTAGCTCTGCAGGTACAGTAACTACTTTCTGTGTTTCTGACTCTACTGGCATAAGGAGTCCAAAGTGACCCTCTGGAAGTTATAGTTTCAAGTTTAGTGGGTCTCTTACTGTGTTCTCAAGTAAAAACATCTTTCTCCCCAAGGACCTCCAGACATACGGGGACTATAGAGACAGGGATCGGAAAAATAAAATTTCAAGTATGTCATTTGGATTGATTTATGTTTCCTCTGGAGAGCCCTGACTAACACAGGTGTCTGTAGCTGACTAAAGGTTTTGAAACATTTTGAAAGATATAAAACTAATGAGTTTGAATTCTCATTACAGAATCCGAAATCCTCAAAACAAAACAAGATTGTGGAATGGGCTGCTGAAACAATCAGTAACAGATTTCTAAAATGATCCCTGAGAAAATCTTAAACTTCGTCAGCACAGGAACAGGAGATGGAGAGCAAGAGCAGCCTGTGTGGTGGACTGCACCACAGAAATGATGCTCCCTCAATAACACTCACATGAATATGAAAATGAAATGTCATCTGACTGGGGAAAAAAGAGCATATTGGTAATTGTCAAGGTTGTTTTTATATAAGTGCAATCATAGATCATTGATATATTTGTGTTAAATTAGAACAGATGAAATAAATATTGGATATAATATGAAATATACTTAAAATTAATATTCACTCTTAAAATCACGTATTGAAGGTAATATGATTGTGCTTTTGGTGAAATATTTCTTTTCATATGGAAAAAATTAAAATTAAGTAGTAGAAATACATGGTGAAATTCAAATAAGCTTGAATCTAGGATTGGTTAAGTTCTTTTTTATTGAAGGTTTGAAAGGAGATCATAAGTAAAAGTAGAATATTATTTTGTAGAATAAATTTTAGACAAAACTTCTATAAGTTATAGCTTAATTGAAAATCCTACATGATCTTAGAACTCTATCAAGCTCCCGTGAGTTTCTTTGCTTCTCTGGAAACTGGATCAATATTTTCTCCTCTGTGCCTGAAACAGCTTTTGAATAAAAGAGAAGAAACAAGATACACTCTTCTATAGACTTACCTAAGATAAATATTTGAGCCTCTGAAATCAGATTTCAGTTTTACAACGAATACTCTACAGCAATTTTTCTTTGGAATTGAACTTTTACTACTAGTAGAATAGGACTATCCATATAGCTTTTAACAAAATATTATTTTATTATTACTAATTTATTGGTTTTTTAGATGTGGAAAGCAGCATGTTTACCAGGAGCATCTACAGCACGCTGTATGTTCACGACCATTTGGAAACCTCCCTTACCATGTGCGTGGATGTGCTCTTCCATGTGTGTATTTGAATTATGATCTTTCTAAAGCATATTTTGCCTCTATGGCCCTTATTTCTCTGTTTTTTATCCCCTCTTCGCTGCTGCCAAATGAACTTTTTTTTTAATATTAAAGGGAGAAAGTGCTAAACTGAAAATAAAAAGAAAAACCAGATATGGAAACATTCTCCATGATCGTCTTTCCTAATGTGGGAAATGGGAAAAGTTTTCTGACGGCCATTAGATGATGAAAAGTGTAAGAAGACCCCGCAGAGTATTTGGACTACGGATATTCCTTTGCAAAGATGAGTTCCTTTCTCTTCCTGTTATATCTTGATATGGGAGAACTACATAGCTCAAAGAGTGAACGTAAGTTATTATTTAATTTTTGGCGGAGAGACGGTGTGGGACACCAAACTACTTATTTGGAAGACAGTAGTAAAAGTGACTTGACCCCAAGATGAAACTCACTGTCAAGGGAGGGTGCTAAAAATAAGTTTTGTCTAATTCATAGGGATGACTAGGTGCACTCCTACTTTCATTACTGTCATAATGAACTGAAGGGGTTAAAAAAATTGCATATTAACTTTAAAAGTGTAGGTAATGAGATTTACAGATTCACTCAATTCACAGTCATATACACACACATGTGCAGAAGACTGGAAAGATTCACTTCCCCTTGGATTCTGACAGCACCACTTCTGATAAATTAAATATGGTGACAATAAACAGGGTAGACACTTGCTTATGACAAGAGCCATCTCAAAGTGAATTTTAATAGTCAGACTATTATAACTCCTCCACAAGATTTTTACAATAAAAATGTTGATGGAAATTTTTTGTTATATTTTTTATTATTATTATTGTAAAGTGGCAGTGATAGGAAACATCTTTAGTTGCCAACAGATATACTGTGTGGTAAAAACTATGTATGTAAAATATAAAAATTATCCTAAGAATTCTGTAAGTTAATCAATTCAGTGCCTGAATCTTAAGAGAAAGGTGCTTAAATTCTAGATTCAAAGGGCATTTATCTCTAAATTAATTACCAAAATAATATAATCATATATGACATAAGCGCTACCATATTATCAGCATTGTTTAAAAAATACATTAAGTCCTCAGTTTGTTTATCTTTATTAGCATTGTCACCATTGATTTAAAGCAATTATTATGTTATTAAGCATATATCAACATCTATATATTTAAAAATGTCACAGTTAGCTTAAAATACAGTTTAGCAATACCCCTCTTCTATGTGGTATAGAAGAAGTGGGCAGAGATTCAGAGAGGGGAAATCAATTGCTATATAATGCACAAAAGTATCAAAAAATTAGAAATTCATTAAAAGATAAGTTTGAAAAGAGCACACAGCTCACATGGAGAAAGAAAGGGAACAGAGAAAGAACCCAATAGGCTTGTGGAATACTGTCCATTCTTGGAACTACAGTTGTGAAGTGAGCCAAGAATTCAGAGGTAGACTGACTACAAAAATTCAAGGTGTCCATAAAAGCCACTTTGTGAAAATGTCCCAGGAGAAGCTTGGTGGTGTTTGAATTGTATCATTGTCTCAAAAGATGAATTATGAAAAGTGCTCAAGTGGAAAAGTGAGACTGAACACATAGGAATTCATACTTGTTATTCCTCTAACTTATTTTGTCTAAAATATGAATAGTTAATATCTATGTTTCTTCACTTTGTTGAGATCACAAACGGTTTGGAGACTTTTACTTGATCAAAGACCCTCGTGATATGTGTAAGTAGGCTTTGGAGAAGGTGCATGAAGTTAGGCTGCTGTTGAGATTATTTCCTCCATCCTTTAACAGTGGTCCGTCCAGAGTGAGTGATGGAAACAAAACGAGGCAAAATTAAAAACACTTAACATCAGATCTTAAATTTTAATCAGCTCAGAAGCTTCACCTGCCTTTGATTACTGCCTTAAGAGCTAGATTTCTGGAGAAAATAATTTGAACACCTCAATTCTGCAGAATTACTTGAATCAAATAAGAGACATAGATCTGTTTCTCCGTATGTTTAGTAGCAGTGAGAAAAAAATGAAATAGAGACATTATTGAAATGATAAAAATAAAAATTCCATTTAATCACTTCCCAATATATGCAGGTACTTTCTTCACTGGGAAGAAAAGTTGTGTCTGCATACTTGTAGTGTAGAATATTGCTGTGATATATCCAAACATGAAAATTATCAGTAAAGTAATGTGTCTATGGCCCTTTAAAAATATAAGCATATTGGGGCTGGCCCAATAGCATAGTGGTTAAGTTCAGCATGCAGTCTGCTTTGGTGCCCCAGGTTGGCAAGTTTGGATGCCATGCGTGGGCCTATACCAGTCATCAGCCACACTATGGCAGCAAACCACATATAAAGTAGAGGAAGATTGGCACAGATGTTAGCTCAGGGCTAATCTTCCTCAGCCAGAAAAAAAAAAAGCATAGATAGTGGTCAAGAAATTCATCAAAATAATTGAGCAAACTATTTGCTACCAGTTCAAGAGTTAAGAAAGAATCCTGGTGTTTTGTTGAGCTTAGAACTTAATTCAGTTTATTATGCAGTGGAGATTATATGCACCAAATCTAAAAACAACCTGGGATCTACAAATTTTGGGTTTTTTTTTTTTTTTAAGTTTTTAAAAATGGGAACTATTTAGTTCCAGAGAGGTTACTTTGGACAATGCTTGAGCACAGGGAGAGAATTAGTCACTCTGCTACATTAAAACTTATTTCCCCAAAGCAGGGGGTGTGGAAGGAGAGATTTTCAAAATGTGTTTATGATATACTGATAGGATGGATTAATAATGGAATAATTTAAAGATGGTAAAGAAAACAGCATGGAAACATGATGAGAAAATTTGTCAAGTGATGGCATTTTCTTACTCTATTTCCCAACCACTCAATATCTCAGGTCATGCTTCTATTCATGGCCTGCTCCCAGGCTCTCTGTTCAATACCTCTCTGATATTTAAGTCTGACCAAATCTCTGCCGCCACATCTCTGCTTCTAACTTGTGATTTAATATGTGACAATTCCATTTCTATTTTCAGCAATTTTAACATTTAGGATTAGGGAGCTGGGGAGGAAGATGGAAGACATGATGATCAGAGAAATTCATTTAAGTTAAAAATTGTAGGGGTAGAAAGAGGACTCTGAATTCAGAGAATGAATTGTCAGAAATCAGCCAGAAAAGCTAGAAGACCACTACCCCATTGCTGCAAATTCGTAGTATCCGTAAAATTCATTTAGATGGTTAGGTGTGGTGAAAATATTTATCGGTGGTTTAGTGGACATTTTGTGCCTGTCAAACAGGCGTTCATTCTCCTTCTAATAATCTAAATGTCCTTTTACGGCACTACCGAGAATCCAATCCTTTCTTATTTATGAAGTATTTCATATATTCATTGCTACAGGTGTAGTAGTGTATATTAATGCTGAACATCTATGTACCAAATGCAGCTGAAATTATAACCTAAATTATAATCATTTGTGACTCAAGAGTTTTGAATGAGGTTGACTCTTCCCCACAGCTACAAAAGTGGGTAAGTAGACCCTTTTTTGGCCAATCACAGACATTCAGAGATTTATAAGCCTCTCCTCACTATTGCAGGTTAAGGGATAATTGCTTAACTCAAGTCGGATGAAAGAGACTTAATAAAAGAATTTGGTTGGAATCACTGAGACAGAAAATCTTTATTTCCTATGGAACAGTTAACTATAAAAGTAATATGTATTTGGAGCTGCTGAAAGCTGTTGAGTAATGAGGCTTACATGACAATGAATCCGCTCGGAGGGATTACAAAGCAGGAGATGGAGAGAGAGATTCACTTGGTGGCATTATTTGAGCCTCTGCTTTAACCCAAATGAAGCTGCTAAACCGAACATGAAATTTTAAGTTTTCAAAGACTACGATATCCCATTATTGCTTAAACTAATTTGAGTTGATTTTCCATCCTAAGGAAACAAAGAATCATGAATAATGAAATGATGAGATAATTATTGATGAAATATAATTATTAACATTATTGAAATAATTAATGAAATAATGTTAAGCAAGGCTCTATTACAGTAGAAATAACTCTGTTAATTTACTTGGTAATAAATAATCTTTTAAAATATTTATAAAGCACCAGGAAATAAAATGCTGGTATTTAGTGGAAGATAGTTCTACATTGCATAGTAGCCACATAAAAATTAGACAACACGAAACGTAATATCAGTAAATTGTTTAAGGGAAAATTATTTGATCAACAACTTTCTCTTTGAAAAATTCTGAGTATTTCAGTTTTTTTACATTGGTATCTATCAAAAATAACAGTTTATAAATATTATTTTAGGTTCTAGTAACATGGGCAGTTCATTTTCTTACTGATATATGTATGTTCACATAAAAGTAATACTATCTTGTGTATTGACAACCCAAATCAGAAACACTGAAAAGGGAAAATGTATCCAAATGTGTTTATTCTGCTTCGTTTGTAAACTTGTAGATAAAGAATTAAAAGGCAAAGTAGGTTCTAAGACTACAGAAAACCAATTTACTGTGTAGTTTAAGCTTGGAATCAGGTGCTAAATGTACTTGACTCCTATCCACCAATCTGCAAAATCATGTCATAGACTGACTTTAAGATAGGAAGTTTTTCCGTATATAAACATAATTTAATTACCTCCTAAAAATAACTAACATAATTTTCTCTTGGCAAATGCAAGACTTTACCCCTAATAGTTTGATTAACATTTTGTAATTCAGGCTGAGCTGATGTCAATTTATACCAAACTGAGAAGAATCATTTTCCAATTAACATTTTTTTCATTGTTTACTTAAAATAAGCTAATTAGAGCCACTAAGATTTAGTTGTCCTCAATTTTCTCTTATGATTTGTATGAAATGGTTGTTTTGTTATTTTAATACAGCTTGGCAGAATTAGAGCCCCAGGTCTTTGTGTCCGTGAGTTTCTTAATGCAGGGTTTTCAAAAAGTTTCTTTGTGTCTCCCCATCCCCAGGCAGAGGGCCTGACAACTCTCAGAGTTCAATCCATATATTGAATGAATAACTGAATACCTACTAAATCATATACTTTCATGCTTCTTTACTATACATTATTTCTGTGTGTGTGTTAGAAATTATTAAGGACCTTATAACAAAATGTCATCAGCCAGACAAGTTGGTTTTTGATGAATGACTAACAGGTCAATATTCCTCTGTGTGGTGTTATTTACATTTGTTTTATTGAAAGCTGTTTTCCATTTATATGAAAATGCAAATATCTAGAGTGGGAGGAACACTCTAAACTCATGACAATGATGGAAGCTACAGCACTTCACTGAGAAAGAGACAGATGAGATTGCAATTAAACAAAGGCTACACGCTAACAAAAGCAGAATGAACCGAAAGCTATAGAAAATAGTCCCAAGTTTTTTTAAGAAGCAGAGTGAAATAAGATGAGAAACTATGTATTCCTTTAGCTTAAGAGCTTGATGCATGTTTAAGCAATGCCATATTACTAAGGTAACACTGAAATCTGTAGTAATAATAAAATTTCCTGTCTTTATTTGGTTATTTAGGTTCTTGGAATGAAAAGGGCACCAGACAACTAGACTGGACTGGCATTTCGAGTAACCAGCTGCAATTCTGGCTTTGTGCATTACTGCAAATGTAAACTTGGGGAATACTAAAACTCAGAAAGACTCATTTTCCTCTCTTGTAAATTAAGAATAACAGCAGGAACAACAAAAATGGCAATAATATTATCTGATCTGTCAAACTTAAATATGAAGGTCTGATCGTCATAGCTGCATTGTAAGGTATTCTATTGGATATTTTTTATACATTATGTCCTTCAGTAAGGATGAATACCCTGTAAGATAGCAATAATAATCCTCGTTGTACAAAAGAGTTAGTTTTACAACACACTTCACCTTCTGTAAGTTCATTGCAAAGAATTATTAATATTAAATGTCCAGATTCACCACATATCTTCTGTTGAATAAGGTGGGGAACAGAAATTACATTCTTAATGTGTTTCAAGTCATCAATTTAACTTTTGTCCCCCATACTGATCTATTCATTAAGCATAGTTAGTTATATTTACAGTTTTCCGAGAGACTGTGGACTCCACGAAGAAGGTACCATATCTAAGTTATGAACAGAGTCCTAAAATATGTAATAGTAACCAGGAGATAGAAAGTATTTAATATTTGATATAAATGTTCAGTTAGATTTTTGTTTTATTTTATTTTATTTTTATTTTTCTGGTTGTCTAATGTAATTAGTTGTACAGTATGCTTATGAAAGTGATTATTTTATTCATATTGTCATTAGCACTGTGTATTATATATAATATATATTTACATCTATTTATATAACATGTTTCCCTTGGTATCAAATGCAACATTTATCACATAGAAAATTCTTATATGTAATTGATTGGTTACTTGAACTATTGCTGAACCAGAACCATGTTTATTAAGTTAAAATGATATTATAATATATTTTACAATATGATGAGGCATTTGTTTTTCTTTCTCATTATTCTTCTTTTGGGGAATGTTTCTGGCTATTTTCATTTTTTAAAATTCTTCCAGATAATATTATAATCATTTATAAACTTTAGAATTATGTTTGGATTTTTGCAATTTTGTACATAACATTTGGAGTGAATTTAAATTTAATAATATTATTTCCCACATAGGAACATAGTTTATTTCCACTTATTTAAGACTTCATTGGAATCTATATTTCAAGTTTTATTATAATCACCAAATGTTTTTAACCTTTTTAATTGCTTCTTTATGTGTTTTAATTTTGTATTGTTGTTGTATTGAATGAGATTTTGTCATCATAGTTTCTAAATCCTTATGAATTATAAAGCTATTGGGTGGCTACCTAAAACTTCTCTCTAATTCTATTATTCTAGATTTTCCAAAACATAATTTTTAAATTTATAAGTATTGATAATTTGACTTTTATTTTAAATTATTTCTATATGTTCTAAATTTATTTTATTGGGTAAATATTTTAAACAGTGTTACCTGATAACTTGGACAGCAGATCTGATGCATATTTTTTGGATAATTTATTTGTGATGTTTCTCTTTCTAAGGGACCAGCAATTTCAAGGGAGAAGATGTCTCTCCTAAAATCCGAGGCCACTCAATATGCCATTTTGCACATTTCTTAAAACCAAAATAAAACACACAAAAAACCTGTCCCTTTAACAAAGTAAGTCTAAGATGGAAGGTCTAAGCAAAGCCCTGACACACTCCAGGAGTTGACTATAGAGTCAGGTATCCAGGAGTCAGGTATCCAGAGAACCAGATTCTGTGGTCAAAAAGAGAATATTCCTAACATGGCTGCAGCTATTTGAGATTCGCCTTCTTGTAAACAGAACATAAAAGTTCAAACAGAATGGGAAATTGTAAAGGGCCTCAGAGGCCTGAGTCAGAGTGAGAGGTACTCTGTGAACTAAAACCTGTGCTTTGTAACAAGTTGTTATAAGCCCTGTCTCTCTTGTTTTGTTTTGTTTTCTTTCTGAGATAACATTTTTCCGGAAAACGCAGCCTACAAAATGCTCTAAGATGAAGCAATGGAAGGGTTTCTTGGTTCTCTGTTACTTAAAACTTTATTTGAATTAAGGAAGAGTTCTACCCTTGGGTGGGGGGGCGGATAGAGCTGGCGCAGAGGGTATCAGAAGATAGAAACCTACAGTGCAATGGTTTTCAACATTTGTTGATCATCAAATTAACTTGTAGCTTTGTATGAATATGGATTCCTCAAAGTCTCTATCAAGTGTCTAATTCCTGCTTTTTTCCTCTGAATATATATTATTAATAAGTTCCCCAGGGATTGTTTGTATTAAGAATGTTTGAGAAATTACTGTGATGGGGAAGAGAAACACAAGGGAAATAGGCAGTGCTGCTTTGTCTCCTCCCCCATCATTGGATAAGGAGATGTCTTCCAGGGCAAGATCTTAGAGGGCCTGGGTCTTGTTTCATTATCTTAATTGCTTTTCTTAGATGGGAACTTCAAGACTACACTTTCGACCACAAAATAAACTTATGGGAGATCGTGGGGACCACAGTGCCTGTTCTTCTTGAAGAAGGTCTTATTTTTACAATAGCAAATTTCTTCCCAACTACCATTTTGGACTAGTGGCACTGAGAGGCCAAAGGTAGGCAGAATATAGGCTCAAACTCAGGAATTTTTAGAACTTGGAGTAAACAGTCTCCTTTGGAAATTCTATAGGTTGTGGAAGACCTGGTTTCTGAACATATTATGTTCAGACAAATGTAGCAATCAGAATCCAGGCTGATTTCTCAGGAATTTTCCCTGCCTCTCTGTAGTAGGAAGTGGTGGGGGGCATGTTGTGAGAGAAGAGAAAGATTCTATCTCATTGCTTTGAATCTTGTCTGAACTTTGTAAGGTTAGTGGATTCCCTATTTGCATAGGTTAGTAGATTCCCTTTGTATAAATGAGTAGATTCCCTATTTGATAGTTGATTGCTACGTCGCCTTTCAGAAGTCAACTTCTATTTACTTTGCTTAAACATAGAGAAGTGCACCTTTTATAATTACACATATCACTTTTCCTTCTTTTCTATTTATATAGTATTAAGAAATCCATACTTATACTCAGGAATAGTGGTAGAGAAGCTGAATCTACAACTATCTGGCTATTATACAAAGGAGTTAAAAACTGATTCCTATCGCTGGAGAGACTAGAGGTATCACACTTCCATGTGGTGGCAGAGCACAGAGACCTTGACATCAGGATGAATTAGAATCCAATCCTATGTCTGACATATCTAAATGCCCGACATGTAATGTTTCATCACCATCATCACCGTCATCATCAACATTATCATCATGTTATTTACAACCAGCTAATCAGAGTGTAGAGAAGATGTAAGAACCATCTCTCCTTTAGGGTGAAATCTATCACATGTTTTCTAGCATTTTTAGAAATCTTTCTGACAGTTTTTGAGTAATCTCTTGTTAGACTAGTGAGATCTAACAGCCTGATGTATCCATCTTCTTCTGGTTAGCCTTACAAAACCACAGACATACAAAGCAGAGGGTGTTAGAAAAGAGAACAAATATTCCTATGGGGAAGGATGTTGTCTAAGCGAGCCATTTTGAGATCCGATTGCCTTTTAACATTACCGAGTTTAGAAATTTCAGTCCATCAAATCATGGCAAGGCAGAGAATATTGGCAAAAGTATGGGGATTTACTGACCCATCGTCCACTGACTATCTTATCTGTTCTCCAATTCTGAGTTCGGAACTCATATTACTAATGGGTTACCTAGGGGGAAGGAAACCAGAGGGCTTTAGCTGTGACATTGCTCCCTGTCTCAATGACTATCATCAGCTATGCATTTGGCTAGGCCCTAAATCAATTCTCTAAAAATAAGTTCCCTGAAAACCAATGTTCAGAAAGTCAATTTGCCAAAAATCAATTTGCTGAACCAGAAACCTGCTCAAAACAGACAGATAATTCCTTAAACTGTATTCATTTTAGGCATTTGGCCCTCAGGGGCACGGGCAGGGGCAGGGCCAGGAGCATTGATAACCACAAGAGCAGAGGTCAGGACAATGGCTAGAGTAAAGACACAGGCACAGGCAAGGGCAATGAAGAGAAGATGGTGTAAGAGTTCCTAACAGTCCCAGAAGGTCTTCCAAGGAAGTGAAGCCTCACAGACCAACACAGTGGCAGCCTCAGAGCATCGCTCGACTGGGCTGTCAACTCACCCAACCCCATGAAAAGGGCATCATGAGGAAAGGAAAGTGTGAAAAGTTAGCTGCTGGAAGACAATGCCGCAAGGATAACAGAAAAAGTTTTGTTTTCCCTCTGGGCTACACCCTTCAAGAGGCAGAGAGTAGGAAGGTCTACTCATATGTGTATCCATTACACATGGGCCCATGTGCAATCTTTGTTAGGTACTCAATCAACCTTAGAAAAATAAAGAATGAATTGATAAATCAATACACAAATAATGAATAAATTATTTAAAAAGATAGTGGGTACATAAATGGATCCATCAGTTGATCGATTGGCAGATAATTTATCTGGCAGGCAGCAAGAAAAACTTTTTATGATATGACAGTTCTGGGATTCTTGAGTGGGATTAAAAGGGCTTTGATTTGTCTTCAGTTGGATTTTTTCCAAAATTAAGGCCTGCTGAATATCTGCCTCGGTCTAGTCAATGCTTTCTGTTTGATGCTTCTTATGAGGAAGGTTTCCTTGCTATACTATGGGCAGCTGATGTTTGGGTCCAAGGCTCAGAATTCTTGTCGGGCTTTTAGATCCAGAAAAATTAAGAAGGAATATGTTTGATGTGGATGTATGTTTTCTGTGGGGGGCAGTTAAGAGAATCCATAGTTTTTCTGTGTGATATCAAAAGCAATTTGAAACAAAGGGAAAAACAAGTTTTACTTTATTTCTGCCTTGGCACACTGTGGCCATCTGGGGAAATTACTAACTTTCTTAAATCAAAATTTTATCTGTTATTTTTTGAAACATACATAAAACAATGCTGTGTTCTTGAGATAACTCATGTTGATGGGTTCACAGGTATCCTTCTACACATTTCCTCTATTCCCAAAGAAAGTGTTGGTTAAATGGATAAATGGATACATTCTTTCCATCAATTCCGGCGACAGATCACAGGCATAGGATTTATCCCAAACTAAAGAAGAAACAAGACATCTATTCACTCACTAAGAGGTGTCTGCTCATCTGTCATACGTAGTAACACGCCATCATTATTCCTCTCTGAGTCCTTAAGTACACCATTGTCTGTTAAATCTCATCCAAGTTTCATATAGTAAGGTTGGGCCCCTTTCTTGTGGTATTTTACAAAGTAAGATGTTAACTGTTTCATGACTATTATTTTTTAAGGAGAAATTGAAAAAGAGAACTCCAAACCAAGGTGGTGACACTGAATATACAGCTATGGAGCAATAACCCATAAACCCCACCCTTGACACAGCAGCATACAACTGGGAGAGAACACTTAACTTCCAGCTTCTCCCTAAGGAGCACAGGGTTTGGACCACACATCGAGCACCCTGATTTTAAGACTACCACCTAAAGGATCGGCCCCAAATCACCTAGCACTGAAAGCCATCGGGGCTTGCGTTCACAACTCCCACAGAACTATAGCAAACAAAGAAACAGATTTTTAATGGGTACAAGTGCACACCCCCATGCCCCCCCCAAGGCTATACACCTGGGCACAGTGCAGAGGGAGCAGACAAACAGGCCCATCTCACAGGTTCTCCCTGAAAAGGAATTGACTGCATACTTTCCCAGCTTCTGTCTGAGGGTCTGGCTTCTAGTCAGCCTACACCTGAGAGCTGTGATCTTATGATCCTCCCACTTGGGACACTGATGAGTCTTGGCGCCCCCTCAACTACTGGGAGCCACTAAGAACAAAGACAGAGGCTTGTATAATCATAAAGGTTTGAGAGGCAACCAGGAGCTCAGGCCAGGCTGACTGACAAGGTTCATCTCCTACACAGGAGTTGTCTGTCAAGACTGGGAGAGGGGGCTGATATATCTAATGGGCAGAAACAACACAGAGAATCAAGGAAACTCAAGAAACAAGGGAATATGTTCCAAACAAAAGAACAAGAAAGTTCCTGGTTTCAAATTATATTTTAAAGCTATAGTAATGAAAACAGTATGGTATTGGCATAAAAACAGACCTGTAGATCAGTGGAACAGAATAGAGAGCCCAGAAATAAACCATGCATATATGGTCAATTAATTTATGATAAAGTAGCCAAGAATACTCAGTGAGGAAGGGTAGTTTCTTCAAAAAATGGTGTTTGGAAAACCAGATACCCACATGGAAAAGAATGAAACTAGATCCCTATTTTACACCATACACAAAAATCAACGTAAAATGGGTTAAAGACTTGACTGTAAGATCTGAAACCATAAAACTCCTAGAAGAAAACACAGGGGGTAAGCTGTTTGACATCAGTCTTGCCAATGATTTTTTTTGGATTTGACACTAAGAGCAAAGATAACAAAAGCAAAACAGACTACATAAAACTGAAAAGCTTCTGCATAGCAAAGGAAACCATAAACAAAATGAAAAGGCAGTCTATAGAATGGGAGAAAATATTTGCAAAATTTTGGATCTGATAAAGGGTTAATATCCAAAATATACAAGGAATTCATATGACTCTATAGCAAGAAAACAAATAGCCAAATTAAAAAGTGGTCAAAGGAACTAAATGGACATTTTTCCAAAGAAGACACACAAATGGTTAACAGGTACTTGAAAAGGTGCTCAACATTACTAATCATCAAGGAAATGTAGTTGAAAACCACAATAAGCTATTACCTCACATCTGTTAGGATGTCTATTATCAAAAAGACAAAAGATAAGCTCTGGTGAGGCTGCAGAGAAAAGGAACTCTCGTACACTGTTGGTGATAATATAAAATGGTACAGTCACTATGGAAAACAGTATGGAGGCTCCTCAAAAAATTAATAATAGAACTACCATATGATCCAGCAATCCCACTTCTGGATATATAACCAAAGAAAATGAATCATTATCTTAAAGAGATATCACTACTCACATGTACATTGAGCATTATTCATAAAAGTCAAGGTATGGAAACAACATAAATGCCCATTTACAGATGAATGCATCAGGAAAATGTGGTATATATAAGTAATTGAATATTATTCAACCTTAAAAAAGAAGCAAACTCTGCCATTTGCAACAACCTGGATGAGCCCGGAGGACATTATGCTGAGTGAAATAAGACAGAGAGACAAATAATGCATGGTATCACTTATGTGTGAAATCTTCAAAAAAAGTCAAACTCATGGAAACAGAAAATGATGGTTGCCAGGGCCTGGGGAATTGGTCCAAAGAGGGAGAGATTGGTAAAAGTGTACAAACTTTCAGTTATAAGGTGATTAAGATCTGAGGATCTAATATATAACATGGTGACTACAGTTGATGATATTATATAACTGAAACTTATGAAGAGAGTAGAACTTAAATGTTCTCATCCAAAATTTTTAAAAAGGTAAATATGTGAGGTAATGGATGTGTCAATTAACTTGATTGGGAATCTTTTCAAATGTATATCAAATCATCGCTCTTGTGCAGTTTAAACATATCACAGTTTATTTGTCAATTATACCTCAATAAGGCTGAAGAAAAAAAGAAAATTGAAAGAGAGAAAAAGTCACCCATTGGGTTAAGAACATCACCTTTGTTCAAATATTTTATAAATTCAGTGCTCTACTATCAGATCAGAGAATAAACAGATATTTTATAAGACTCTGACACAAAGATATTGCGTACAATGCAATATATGATTTGCTACATGAGTATATTGTGAGTATATTCTGATAAAAGTAAACATTAAAAAACAAACATATTGATATATTTAGTGTGGAAAAGTGATTAAGTTATTTAGGCTTAAATTAAGCTGCAAATTATAGAAAATCTGACAAAAAGTGATTACATAGATATAGATTTTATTTTTGTTATGTAACAAAAGTTCTGAAGGCACGGATCCTAAGGATGATGTAGGTGCTGAAAAAAGTCATAAAAATAAGACTACTTCTACCTTTCTGCTCTATCACTATCAGCATGTGGTGTTTGTAGCCAATATGTATATATATATATGTATTATATTCATGTTCTGGGGAGCAAGAAGGGGAATATGCAAATGCCTTCATTTATTCAGCCCCAGTAATGTCATATGGTCAACCCAGCTGCAGGAGGCAGGAATGTGAGTCTTCGCTTTCCAGCTTCTGGTAAAGGAAGGTAAATGACCAAGAGGTTGCGATGGGTGCTGTATGAGTCTCCCTACAAACATCTCTCACCAAACAGCAACCTGAGTAAACCAAACCAAACGAATATGCTGGAAGGTGAAACTTTTCCTCGGAGTGAACTGCAGTCTTGCATGGTCTCCTCCTCAAGTTTTTAGTAGTTGATTTTTCTAACATGACAAAGAAAATAAGTAAAAGTGTGTTTTTTGCTTTCATTTTATTTACAGAAAGCGATATAAGAGATCACTATTTTTATTTCAGAAATGTATGCAAAATCAGTCCTCACCATTATAGTGGTTTACATTTTTTGTTTTAAAGTATAATATAATTTTCCTTTAAAATGAAGGCTAAACTTCTTACAGTGATAACAGTTATTTGTTTTTCATTCATATGTTTACAAATTATTTATTGAACATGTAAACTAAATGGCAGATGCTTTTCTAGGTGCGCAGAATCTAAGAGTGAAAAAAGATTGACACAGTCCTTTCCTAACGAGGATTACATTTACGGAACTGTTTATTATCCAGTTTTCTAAAGTATATATAATGAATATAAACAAGTAGTCCATTGTAATTTAGCACTAGTATATTATAATTTAATATATAAAGTTCTTGCATGTTCTATAATTATCTATACTATAAAAATTCAAAGAAAATCTAAGACAGATCTATCAATGTTATAAACATCAAAAGGATTTATAGATGTAAGGATTATATAGATAATTTTAGAGAAATTTTTGCAAAAGAGGCCAGATAGCTTTTAATAATATGAACCAGCAATACAAAACTTCCCATAGTAAACGTAGCAATGGAAATCAGCTTGTTGGGTGCAGAATGAAACAAATATTTGGTGAACGAACAAATTTAAGATAATTTTGAGATAGAAAATATATTTTTTCCTTCTTTAGCTCCATTTCATGAAAACCACCAGCTTTATTGTGCACCCACTTATTCGTAGAATAAATGATTAAGCTTTTTATATATCATCACAACCTTATTGTTTCATAATTTAAAAACAAACAAACAGATATTTACTGGAACAGGGTAATACTTGCAAGCATTATATTGCTCAGGTTGATTGTTAATTTAAATCCTGTCTCTCTTTCCAAGCCAAGAGTCTTCTACTTCTTCTAGTAGTCAAATGGAAATTTCAATCAGCATTACAGTGATAGTTTTTTGGAAAATTCACCCTTGGAATTTAGATTTCATTCATAAGACCTCTTCTGAGGCTTGCTAGAAGCCTAGAAACACTTAGAAAAAAGTCTAGATACTAGAAGATAACAGAGAAGGAGACCCTGGCTAAATATCCAAGAGGTACGTGAGAATTCCACTGGAAATATTCCATAGCCAACAGATCAACGTAAGCTAATAATCTATGTCACTTGTAAGAATTTTATGTTGATGGTGAAGATATAATTGAGTTTGGGTTTTTGTCCAATATTTTTTTTGTCCAATAGTTCAATCTAATGGAACTATTCAGAAGGCAGTTAGAAAATGAGTCTAGAGTTCTACAAACACATCTAGTATGAAATACAGGCTATAAAGTCATTAACATGGTAGTTGAGGTTATCAATGGGGATGTGTTCACACAGATAATAAGATAAAAGAGGAAAGAAGTTAATGAACTCCGAGGACATTAATACTGTCTTGCTGAGAGAATAGGACCAATTAAATCATTCGTTTTCTACCAGATAGATAGATTTTCTTCAAAAGCACTACTGCATAGGAACTTGGAATTAAAAATAGGGGATCAATCATCAGAGCTGTCACAATGCAAAACTTCAGGAGAATCTATTCACACTGTACTCTGCTTTTTATTTCTTAAATTTGAGTACTAAGGTATAAAATATGTGCTACACTAGATCAAACCACATTATGTACTTTTTTGTCATTAAAATCCTACAGTTCAAACAAAGCTGATGCTGCTTCTATGCTCATATGGGATGCCACCTCATATATGCTGTGCCGTTCCTTTGTTTTCCAGGAATGTTCAAAACAACATTTAAAGCTCAGTGGGTTCCTGAGAATCTGTACTTCCATGTTTCGGTGAGGACTTTATCTTAACAAACAAACTAGGGTTAGCTGTAACACAAGCAGCACACTGTATTTAGCTAACAAATGCTACTGAATGTTCATATTTTGATTACTTATGCTTATGACTGTCTTCTTAAAAGGAAGGACTCAGTAAAAAATGTTTCCATATATTTCCTGGGTAGTGCCTAGATTTTAGCCACGTATTTTACTTTATTTGAATAATCTGTATTCGGGAAAATATGCTCTAATTGCCACAAAATGCAAAACTCTACACCAGTGACCTAAAACAATCGAAAATAATTTCATATTTTCTCAGATTCCAGTGTGAGTCAGCAGGGACTCTCCTCTCTCCAGTCATTCAGGATCCAGGCTCCCTCCATCTTTTTATGTTGTCATCTAAGCTTGAGGATTCCACATTTGCTGTAGCAAATAAAGAGAATGGTGGAGGAGGCATTAACTACTTTTAAGTGCCTCAAACCAGAGGTGATGCATATTATTTCTGCTCTCCATCCACTGACAAAACTAGTCACACATGGCCCCAATTTAGATGGGAGGAAGTCTGGGACATATATGGGAAAAGATGGAATATTTGTTGACCACTATCTGCAACACCATCCTACAGACTAGATTAGACTCTTATGGGTCTTCATTTCCTATAAAATATTCCTTTTATCTGTGAATATTTGGCTACTGAGCAGGCATAAGACTGTCAACCAGACTTAATTAATCTTCATTTTGAAATCCTGCTAGCACAGATGTACACTAAAAAAATTATCCAACAAATGACTCAATAGCAATTTTCCATAATTTCATCAGTTATTCATCTCAGGTTTCATTTATGCATCTACTGTGTCATTATCTGAGTTCATTATAACATTAGCTTTCAAGTTTAATAGACCATTACATAAGTGACAAAGGTATTAATTATAAAGGCTTATTGTTGCAACACTGTTCACCTTAAGAATAATATTATTTGGATGCTTTTATCTTTTGAAATGAGCTTGCTACAAAATAATGAACTAAATGTGTCAATAAAATCACAAAATTGCTTTTTACATTTAAAAATAACTTTCCCATGTCATGACTATGATACAATATTGGAAATATTTGAGATGTACTTTTAATCCAAGTTGGGTTGGTAGGTACTCGTTTGCCATAATTTTTGAGAATTGAAACTTTATAAAGAATAAGTATAATCATATTGGTCAACATTATTCTTCATATCAATAATATAGATTTCAAAAAGTATTACTAGTTAACAAAGCACCAAGCCCAATTTTGAAATCCTCTAATTTTATTTTATTTTTAAAATTTTTAATGGTAAGAGTCATACTTTATTTTTTTATTTATTATTTTTTTTTGCAAGGAAGACCAGCCCTGAGCTAACATCCATTGCCAATCCTCCTCTTTTTGCTGAGGAAGACTGGCCCTGGGCTAACATCCGTGCCCATCTTCCTCTACTTTATATGGGACGCCACCACGGCATGGCTGACACGCACGCAGTGCGTCGGCGGGCGCCTGGGATCCGAACTTGCGAACCCTGGGCTGCCAAGCGCAAACTTAACCGCTGCACCACCAGGCGGCCCCGAAATCCTCTAATTCTAATAGAAAATTTATTATGATTTGTGAGATTCAGAAAAAACCAGCAACTGCTTTTCATGACTTTTGCTTAAATTTATAAATCATCAGAGTGAAAAATATGACATTTCATTCTTTGATATTATATTTTTGGAAATTTCACAACAAACCACAAACAGCTAATTAAAGTATATTGCGAATGCCTTTTCAACCTTAACTTCAAAGGTACAGCTGCAGAGCCATCACTATATACATGTCACATCCTTCCACAGATGGTAAATCAACAGGTGTGGAAAGACTTTTAAAAGATTTCAACTATGAAAAAGGAAAGATATTTATAAAATGGGATTATCAGAAAAGTTTTTTGTTCTTCCTCAATTCAAATATAAATATCTACAAAATACTAATGAGAAGGTTATTTTAACGCTGTTAAACATAAGTAAGAAGAGGCACATTTTATTAAAAACATTATATGCCAAACAATTCACTAGTAATGTAACATACATTATTTTTATTTAGTCGCATAAGACGATTGTGAGTTGAGTTGTATTATTCCCATTCTTTTTTCAGTGAAAATGTGGTTCAATTTATTTAAGGTCATACAGTTATGAAAGTTATAGTCAGAATCTATATTCATTTCTGCCTGAAGCGCATGGTTTTTCCTTAAACCATGTATAAGATCATCCAACTGAGACATTCAAAAAGAGGGTATAACATAAATTGCTAGTGAAACCTAACTTCATGATGGAGAAAAAAGAGAGGATCCAAAAGCACAGTATTGTTTCAAGAAACCATACACATATGGAATACATAGATATTTCACCAACCCTATCCTTGAAAAATTAACAAGTGTGTCAGACAGAATGCTTAAAAGAGAGGTAGGCTATCAAAAGAGTACATGGTCATGGAATAAAAGGGGAAGAAAAACAGCTTCAAGAGGATAATGTTGTCAACAATATTAAATTTGGGGAAGATAAGGAAAGGAAAAGATTCAGCCTGGGAAGTCAATTTTATTTCACAATTTGGAGATGACTGATAACCTTATCAGAGTTTCATCACAAAAATATAATCATTTTAAATAGAGAACTATTTAATATACAAAATTGGAGTTTATACAAACTAGAGAAGAATTGAAAGAGACAAGGACAGCAGACTGCTTTCGGGAAATATCAAAGTGTGAATATCTCAAGTTTCTGCAGCCAATGAACCCAGCTATCTATAGCATTGAAGTGAAAGAGTCTCAAGGAAACTTCGGGAGTGCAAGAGAAGTTGTTGCTGATGCTCTGAGCTGTCTGCTCCTGGTAAATGTGATTCCGGTGGCCTGACTGCAACAGGTGTTTCTCAGTAAGAGTCCAAAGTCAAGGGAAATTGCTATGAATGTTCTCAACTGTCTGTCAGAATTTGCCATCACAAAGTATTGGCTTTTATTTCTCTTCCACTTTCCAATGTTTGGTTAAATGCCTCTCACTGGCTAAATCTGAGGACTAAGATTCTGGGAAATGTTGTTTCAGGCTTCTCCCCAAAATGTACAGCAGAATGTGAAAGGGGGCAATAGGCTGAGCTGACAGAGGCAGTTCAGTACCATGACTCTCAGAAAGTGTTGAAATTGGAAGCTAGATTGCAGGGAACAAATAAATCAATATGAAATAAGGAAGCACATGCATTGACAGAAGATTACGCTCTACGAGGTCTGGCAAGCACGCAAACTGAAGAGTGAGGGGAAATTTTTTCCTTGTTGCTTCTCATTGATTTTAGGGTGGAGATACATAGAATTATAAGATCTGGGTGCTGGGAAAAATCAAAGGGGCAAAATATAATGAGGACAATTGATAGATTAATGCTTGACAGAAAAAGTGAATGGGAAAGATATGAAAAACACAATTAGAAATGGAAATTTCCATTGATAAATTCTAACAAGGAACTCATTTTTTTCCTGCGAAATTAGTAGAAATTAGTTTATTTGGGACACTCTTTTGACATTGCTAATTTAGAATGATGCTTACATTGATGATAAATTTTCCTCAGCCTTTTTTGTCCCTCTAAACATCTCAAACATAAATATGAACTGTGACGACAAAGGCACTAACATTTGAGGACTTTCCATTGTCTTAAAAGTGCCAGGCAGTGTAAAGCGCATCTATACATACAGTGGCTCTTAAAAATAAACAATATAATGTTAAGCCATGGAAATAAAAATACTAAAATGAAGTTTTCCGTTGATTGGGTACATGCGATTTTGGTGCACTGAACTTTCAGATTACTAAGTAACACGCACAACAGACACCTCTCTCTTCTGGCACCCTATCACTCTCTAGGAGGAAAGTTAAAATAACAAAAAGGAGTTGTGGGGGCTGGCTGCATGGAGTAGTGGTTAAATCTGCCATGCTCAGCTGTGCAGCCTGGGTTTACAGATTCAGATACAGGGCATGGATCTACACCACTCATCAAGCCATGCTGTGGCGGCGACCCACATACGAAATAGAGGAAGACTGGAACAGATGTTAGCTCAAGGCTAATCTTCCTCAAGCAAAAAAAAGAGGAAGATTAGCAACAGATGTTAGCTCAGGGCTAACTTTCCTCAGACACACACATAAAAATGGAGTTGTGATGTAGAAAGGATGTGTAGCAAACATTATTTAGCAATCTGAAGTATTTCTACATTTTAATGTGTATGTGGACAAGACACTATGAGATTATAGAGAAGGAAAAAGGAGTTTAGAGGATATAAGTTTCTGTGGAAAGCTGTGTGTTTTGAAATCTCTCAAGCTCTCTAATGTAGTGGAGTGTTTTCACTCATTAAAAAGAGACTATTCATTATCATCTGGAACATTGTGATTATCTAGGACTATGTGTCCCTTAGGCTGCTGGAAAGTCCTAGCTACAGACACATTAAACAGGCTGTTATAAAAGACCTTTATTATGCAACACTAAATAAAAATTGAAAGTGGCTAGAAGTTGTCAGATGGACAATTTCAGTTCATAATAAATATAATCTTCTGAAAACTAGACTCTTTAGTGTTCGAGAAAAATATTAATACATAGGATGGATAATTATCAAAAACAGTATTTTTTAAATTTGGTGAAGACTTCATTATAGATGTATAATGAAAATGAGAAGGCCTTGGGAGAGCTTATGCATTCGATCACCCTAGACAGTGGGGAAAGCCAGGAGAAGATGTCCATGCATGCTCAGGGCATTTTCTCAAATATCTGAGGGACATTATTGACTTTAACCTGTTGTCTCATTTGTTAGGACATCTGAGCAACTTTGCATCTGTTGTTTATCCACATGCAGCAAGAAGTTTAGTGCACCAAAATTCCATGTACCCAATCAATAGACATTTAATTTTAGTATTTTTATTTCCAAAGTTCAGCTGGCCAGTAGATAGACTAATTCTAGGCCATTATATGCAACCATAGCTGCCAGAGAGTATCACCCCTTATTTACGGCTTCTAGGGTTGTAGTGGTTTAAATCATACATTTGGATATTATTTTGGACAGTTCTTGAGTGACATCAATTTTTAAAAACAAATTGTTGTGTACTATTGTGGATTCCTAGGGCAAGACCAGTGTCCCACAGTGTGGTTAGCAGAATGGGGTAATTGGTAAAAATATAGTGCACTTGGGAACAAGCTTGATGTGATTAGTTCAGGGGCAGGAACTGAAGAGGATACATGTAGCCTCAAATGCAGATAGTGCAAGTCAAAATAAGGGGAGAAATCTGAGGCACAGTAATAAATGAGTTCAGAAGGGCAATAAAACCAATAACTCATGGGGGATAAAATATTGAACCAAGAATTTACATGTTGCTATATCAGTTTTAGCATTAAATTGAGCTTTGGTGTGGGCAGAGACAGGTGTGATCTTAATTTTGAATCATTGCTATCTGAGAGTGAAGGAATCCCCAAAGATCTTTATCCAAAAAGGGGCTGCCTTGAATGAGGAATGATTTTTGTTGCCACTGGCCAGACCAAGTGACTAGACCACTACCAACAGCCCAGGAGTCTATGGAGATGTGTAATTTGGATCAGTTGTTGGCCAACGCATCCTCCAATGCCAATATTACTGCCTGGAGTTTAGACCATTGTGCTCAGTCTTGGGTTCCCTCCTTTATCAAGGATGTTCCAGTTCAGGGATGAAAAGTAGCAGTTCTCTGGTGAGCTCTATCATGTGTGATTGTGGTACTTCTGCCCTTAATGTATATGAACCTATTTCCTGTTCACTCAGTTGATCCCAAGGGGCTTCCCAGGTAACCAAGGAGTCTAGGAAAAGGCGACCTCCTCTTGCACTGTGGTACTTGGCAAGGGACTGAGGGCAGGAGAGACCTCCTGTGAGTAGAATATGCCAGAGAGCCCAGATTTGGCTCTGTTCTGTAGGTGTAATCTCCATCTCAGCAAGGAGGCCTCAGTGGCTGTGCTGCGCTCGTGGGGTGCTTTTATAACCCATGACATAGTGAACAGCTGGCTAAAGAGAGTCACAGGTTCAAGTCTTGTGAGACCTCAGTTTCTAAGAGAGTCCAACATATAACCAGCAGTTATTGCTCTGATATCATGTAATGCAGGACCCAAGCAAGCAGCCTTCTGCTTGAGGAGCAACCTGTAGCCGTCAAGAGTAGTTCAGAGATTCCAAGAAATATAGGAGGTAGTTAGTTGCAAGAGCTTTCTCCATAAAGGAGCCTCCAGAAGGATGTGCCTGCAGTATGACATCTGTATTGACTCTTGGGCTTTTTGTTATCCAGGGCCCTGTTCCAAGTGGAATGATTTGTAACTACATAAACAGGCCTTAGTAGTGTATGTAAATGAGGAATACGTTGCCTCCAGAAGCCGAAGAGACCTAATAGGTGTTGAGTCTACTTGATAGTGGTTAGTGCTGACAATGTTAGGAGTTGCCTTTTAGCTACATTAGGAATGGAGCAGCACTCAGTGGACCACATGATGCCTAAGAATTTTACCGAGATGGCCAGCCCCTGAACCATATGCAGGGCGATAACCCACCCCTTCTTAGTAAGTGCAATGGGAAGTGTTAGTATGTCCTTGTGAGAGAGTCTAGTGAACCTCTTTGCAGGAACATGTCATTAATATAGTGTCATACTTGGGTGCCTGGAAAGAGCTGATTCACTCTCTCCCTTTTTTTTTTTTTTTTTTTTTTGTTCTCTCTATTTGCTTTTTCAGGATTAACCTCCTAATGGGCTCATATATTGCACAGGGTAAAATAGTCTTTTCCCTGGGCATTCTGTAGATTGGAGGCCATACCTGGCTGAGACACACAGCAACTGATTAGACTAAGAGTCTTTTCCCTGAGCCTAGCATCAGTCACAGACGTACAATTCATTCAGTGTCACACAGATAGATCTAGGAGATTCACGACATTGGGATACTTTAATGAGAGCCTCCATCCTGTGCTCATCTCCTTAAATGCCAAATATCACAACTTCTGATTTATGTCAGTAAAATTTTAAAAGAGGCTCAGTGGGACTCGACAAATGCAGCAAAGTGCAGCACAACTCAAAGTGCACGCTTGCCAGCAAGCAGCTGAACCATCCCAGACACTGTGCAGAGTAAGCCAAGGACCAGAGAAGAGAGATCCAGGAGTTGTTCGTCACTTAGCACATCCTCTCCCATAGCCCAGTCATCTTTCTGGTCACCCCATGGAAGCAGAATGGACAGACACCTGAAATTTGGTTCAGATGTCAAGGCTGCTGACATTCCACGAGCCAAGAGAATTTGAAAGAAAGCTTATTACTCACAAAAGAGATGCCTGGAGAGAGCAGGTCAGGTTCAAGCAAGTTTGGTCTCCTTGGGCAAACTAGAGGGGATGAGTTAGACCTTTACGGTGACAAGGAAGTTGGACTGGGGACAAGTTCCCGTGCTCGGGAGATTTAAATCTCCTATTAGTGCTAAAGGAGGAGACATACACATGCAAGGACTTTCTTATCAGCCTCTCTAAACGTGGGGCCCTGGGGAAAGGGAAAGACTTTAAAAGACGTCAGTGGTCAAACATCAAAAAGGGAGTCAGACTCTTTATTATAACATTCCAAACGTAAGAAGACGTAACTATGAGTATACTACTATTACTGCTACTTACAGTAGTAATTATTGTTAGATTAGCAACAGTAATGATGTTTATTATGTGATGGCTAGTGTCTTCTATGTGCCAGGCAATATGCTAAACACTTAAATACATATTATCCTTTAATTGTCACAATCTTAACAAAAGCTAAAATCAGTATTCCCATATTTGAAGGAGATGAGGATCAGAAAGTTTATTTAGAGACCAAAATTTTATTCAAGAGTCTTAAGACTCAAAAATTACTAACAATCATATAGTTTACTTTGAAAATCATCCTTTCTCAACTGAGATACAGAGATTTTAGCACACTATATTTCAATTGCTTAGTATCTTTCTGGTTTGACATTTTATAGAAAAGTTGAAATCTTATGAATTCTTACATTATTCATTTAAAATTTCTCATAATTCATAACTATGCTCGTGTAGGAGTTTTTAATGCACATGTGGGGACTATTTGCTTAGAAAATGTATATGTGTATATATAAAAATATATATCATACATGCATATATATAGTATTTAGTAGGTTAATTAAAATTTATTTCATTTATTCAGATATCCTAAATAAAACATGAATATCAGCATATAGTCCACACTAATGCATTTGCTATTCATATTATAATTTTTGTCTTCTCCATTAATGACTAGCAGTCCCTTCAGAAGGTATGGGTTAGTGAGGTTTTGCTAGACTAAACAAGAATGATTATGCACTCCCATTTTCTTTCTTAGGATATTTTATTCCCTATTTATGGTTAGAAGATGTACCTTATTTGCAAAAACTAACTTATGTCTCAGGATAAAATCCAGGCTATTTATCTGCATAATATCCAGCTGAGAATGGTTAGAACCTGGCATATTTATCATCTTTTTTTTTGCATTAGTGAATGTGAATATGCTAATAAGGACATAATGGAATTTATTTGCAACTGACTTTTGCATTTACCTTTCTGGGTGCCAAGGATTCAGAAGCTAATGAATATTAATTTAAAATAAATATGATGTAAGAGAGCTGTGAACTGCTTTTTATTGTGTAACATGCTGAAGTGTTTGCCATTGATCAGAGATACTTGGCCCATTATTTCATCAATACATAGATCACAGTGATGGCCCAGGAAGTCACAGAAAAATAAAAATTTGCAGAGCTTGCTTGATTATCAGTCTTATCTCTATTGCTGAAAAGTAGCAAACTAGAGGTGTAGAGATTTTAGGCCAATAGAATGAATTCAGACCCTTGAATTGGCTTTTAGAGTGTCCATGGATAGGGCATTGTCTTAAATATTGAAAAGTATAAATGGGCCAAGTTGGATACAGTGACACAATGATGCTTTTCAAACTGATAAGAATTGTTCTTATCTCTCCTGCATTTCAAATTGCAGGATAATGTTGCATAGGTCCTCGGCATTATGATGAGTTTTAGGTTGATCATGTAGTTTGATAGTTGATTTAATGATGTTTCTATTAAAACTAAATCTTGCTGAGTATATATTAAATATTACATTGATTTCAGTGTATATTTAAAGACAATTCATAATAGCTGACCCTAAAGACAAGCAATATAAGTTTATTAGAAATCTGCAGGTATAAAGAAAACGAGATAAAAAATACTCTGTGAGTTAATGTGAAATTCAAGAATGAAATCCATGATCACTAGGCTATGGGAGCAAAACGTTTTTTCTCCTTTTCCCTTCCTTTTATATAGTCAAGCATGTGTATTGTTCACACATATCTATATATATTGAAAAATATCAGTTTATCTTTTTATTTGATACTACTGACACTAACTCTGACTCAAAGTTATTTGGAATGAATATAATCTCTTACCTATTATATTATTTTTGCTACTAAATAGGTTTTCTTATTTATGGATAAGTCTATTATTCAGAACACACAATTTATCTTACTTGTGCGTAACATTCATGTTACTTATACAAATATTACTAATGTTATATAACTTGTCACTAAGATATAATTTGGATTAAGCAAAGAGATTAGTTTGATTTGTTCCATAAAATCTGGAAGAAAATGTGGTACATTCGTATATTTTTAAACAGTGAAGAACAGTCTAAATCAGTAAATAATACCAATCAGTGAAATTATTGCAACTCTCAGCAAAAGAAGATTTCTCTCTCGGTGCTGCCGTCTATTTATCTTGCACAATTTTCTTTCTATTAATTGCCATTTTTTCTTCAAGATTTATTTTTCCCCAGAGAACAGGCAAACAGCTGTGCCAACAGCTGGGTTGGATGTTAATTTTTGTCTCTCTAGAATAAGGCTCTTTGGTACATTGAAAGCAGAGCCCTTTCCATTCTTTTGAGACTAAAGAAGTCACTTTGCTGTGTAATCCTTAATTCACTAGCTCAAGGCTAACTGATTTTAAGATCACTCAATAATTGTTATTTTTGAAATCTGAAACTACTCATTATTCACATTTGGCCAGATGCTAGAATATTTTAATTGCCTTGATTCATGATAAAGTGCATTATTCAATAATATTTTCAGAATATTGAAGCTTTTTAACTAAACATTACCATACCTAGGAGACCTTTTACACAAACTGTGCTGTGGCATAGGTAACCATTCATGTATAAATTTTAACATGTAGAAGCATAAAGGTTCATGTATAATTGAAATATGAGAACAATATAAACAACACAGAATACAACAATTCCCTATTCACAACTATTAGGAAGAGCAAATTGCGTGGATTTTCATGAAACAAATATTTAAGAATATGGTCTAACTTTATTTTTAAAGTCATTTTCTGAAGTGGTTGCATTGTTTTACACTTCCACCAGCAGTGTATGAGAGTCTACTTCCTCTACATCAACAGTTGGTAAAGATAGATTTTCTTAAAATTTGGCTAATATGTATACTATTTTAGCCAGTACCATACTCATTTAGGTATGCAGTAGTAACTCAATGCAGTCCTCACGTATTTTTTTCGCTGGAGCACATTACCTAGATTTCTTTCCCAGCAGGCAATTAAACCTAAATTCCAGTGAATAATACTTTATTTTCAGTATAGGGGGAAAAATTACCTTAGTAACCTCCAATTAACTAACTGATATCCATCCTCCTATGCTGTGAATTATGCTTTTTAACATTTATGTATGTAGTATGCCTTGTGAATATTCTTCTTCCTTTCTTCAGGTAATGAAATTCCTTTCTTCCTTTAAAACACAAGTGAATTCTCATATTCTCTGTGAAGCCTCACCTGATTACCCCTGGTCACTATGATACCAGCTCAACACGAGGTTGACATAAGGGAAGTCATATTGTAGCCAAGGAGCCATATTGTAACTGTGAATGACCTCTGGAGAACTAGCCCAGGTGAATATGCTCCAGGCTGCATGTAGTCTAGGTAATTAATAGCCACCCTTTAGGGAACATGCATACTTTATAGATTTGTGGCCCCTACTTGCATATATATCTCCCAGCTGCAGTAAGACGATAATTTTTAAGTTCCCTCAGAATGTAATGACCCCTGGATGGAGATTCTATGCTGGTATCCTTCATCAAAGACGGCTGAAAGATCTGGTGTGGTGACTCCCAGTCTGTAACACCAGATGGTCAACATTCCTAACCCCCACCCCATAACCCTCTGGCCTATATAACTGCTTCAAGATTCTGTACTCCCCCTTAAGATGGTTCTTTAGGACACTAGTCCACCATCTTCTGATCAGCTAGCTCGTTGCCTAATACAAGTTCTTTCTCTACCACCATCTTGCCTCTTGACTGATTGGCTTTTGCCTTGCAGCGAGCAGATCAAGCCCTTCGCGCTGTAACAACTATAACTGCTTTTCAGCATTAGATTTTTCTCTTTCTTTGGTATCTATAAAATGTGTATATACCATGGTTTCACACTTGAAACATTGAATTATAATTATTGTTGATAAATACATTTCCCTCAGCACATGGTTTTTGTATTCCTTTTTATGTCGCCACTATAAATCAGGCTGGACAATTAAGACAGATTATAAAATTTGGTGCAGTCATTTCTTAGAAAATCCTGTAATTTTAAAGTTTGGAGAACTGAAAGCATTGTTTTTTATAAGGCTAAATACATTTAAACTTAATAATTTTGTCATTTTTTTCGTGACTATAAGCTGCAAAAATCTAGAAATATGTAAATTTTTAAAAATCAATGGAATCATCTGAAATCTCACATAGTAAAAATTAACACAGTTGATATTAATGTATTTTTCAGATGTTATACATATATTTCATGTTAATTGTTAGCCATTTCTATCTTTAGTTTTTCTGGTAGTTATAATCACAACTTTACATTTTATATTTGTGACTCTTTTGCTCAATTTATAAAAAACTTAAATGGATTCTATTAACCCTGCATTAGAAGAAAGCTGTTCAGTGAATTTACATCACCTGATAAATCTGCTCCTTCATTTCCCATTTTGTGTTATTTTATTTTTTAGTTCTAATGGTTCCCCTTAAGTATAAATTTAAAAATTTTCATCTTGAATCATTCTCTTTAGACAAATATATTGACTCCACACTACTCAAAAGGAGGAGGAAATTATCATCTCTATGCAAGACTATATCCCCCATCCAACACTCAGATTTAAAACAGATATATCAGTGTCATAATGTTTTATTTTAGAAAATGGACTATCTCATCTGTAAGTATGTTTAGTGTGCTTATATAAATGCTGATATAAAGACAGTATAAATAGCATCCCCAATATTATGATAATTTAAATACCTCTTTCTGCTGAACACGGTAATGTGATTACATCAATAGAAAATAGTGTATAATTTCATATAACTATACCTGTGAAACAAAGGATATCAGAGCAAGCATGAGGAGCCAACACGGATATGCTTTTCTCAAACACCTGTGATAGCTCAAAGTCGTGTTATGATTTTGCTCCATATTTTCAATATTTTTATGTGGTTTCTCTTTCTCAGAGATCTTTTTATGTCTTTCCATCAACAAAATTTACATCTATTTTCATTATAATATTAAGGTTTTTCAGAGTCTTCATCACAAAATCTGTTGAGGTTCTCATCTTTCTCATGTTAATTTGCCCCACTTGTTTTCTGGTCCACTGCTCCCCTCTCGTCATTGGTTTTCTTTTCTTTGCATTCTGGTTGTGACTTGCTATTTCCTGAATCACGATTATTGATCATTCTTATAATTCAGTTTCATTTTAATAAGGAAGACATTTAATTAATATTCATTTCAGAAAGGTTTTGTGAGAGAAAAAGTTCCCTAGGCCTAGGAAACTTAAAAATATCTTTATTCTACATTCATCCATGATTACTAGCTGGCTGAGTATACAAATCCAGACTCAAATGCATTTGACTGAGAACTTTGAGAGCACAGGTTGATTGTCTCCTAAAAACCCATATTGTTGAAGAGATATCTGGAGCCAAAATTATTCTTATTTTTCATACTAAACTTTTCTCTATCAGGAAGCTTTTTAGGTTTTTTTTTTTTTACCCTTAGATTTATTTAATTTCACTAAGCTCCATGGATCTCTCTTTTCCTTTTTCTTTAATTCATTCTGCTCAGCGTTTTTTTAAAACCTAAAGACTCGTTATTCTTTATCCACTAGTTGACTTGACAGTTATTTATAGTACACCTCCTAAAGAATTTTCTAGATTCTGAGATTCTCACTACTGAATAAAACAGACTAATATCTTTATCATTAGGGAGGTTGTAGTACATTGAGGAGAGACAGACAAAAGACAATAAATACAGCAAATGCATTATTTAGTATACTAACAATTTAAGATAACGAAGTAGAAAAGAAAATAAGTTGAGCAGAGTAATGGTGTTTGGGGAGGCCAACGAGGGATCAAGTTCTCTCTATTAAATCCAGTGGTTGGGTAGACCTCACTGGGAAGGTAACATTTGTGCAGACCTGAAGGCACTGGGGGTGTTAAACCCATGACTATGGAAAGAGCACTGAAGGCCAACAAAGGTGATCACACAAACCACAGAAGTCGGAGCATCTCTACCGTGTTTGAACTATCTCAGAGACCAGTGGCCTGTGGGGCTGAAGCAAGGAGCAGAGTTGTAGAAGAGGTCAGAAAGATGGGGCTGTGCTGATCAGCTAGGGCATCAGAGGTCGCCCATAGAATGTGGCTCCTAGGTCCAGAGAAGCAGAGACACAGAAGTAACATGGTCTGGTTTTAAAAGTATCACACTGAAGCGAGATGAGACCTGACCCTGAGCTTCAACAGGACAAGCAGGGAGAGCCGCTTACTGCGGTCATCGGGGTGAGAGATGTCGTCATTCCAATGAGGGCCACTGCGGTGCAGGTGGGTGAAGGGACTGGATCCTGCATACCTGTATCTTGTTCTGAGGCCAACGCGCTTTCTAACGGAGCAGATAGAGACTTCCGGAAAAACAGATCCCATCTTCTTTGAAACCTTTTGTGTAATTTTTGACTTAAAGTTTTGGTTTAAATGTTAAAGTGACATCATATGATCCCACTCTTTCAAAAACCCCTCATCTCTCCTCCACAGGGGACGTTTTGTTTGTTTTTCTTTTTTATCTTTTCAGTGTCACCACATAGCTCTAAGTTACAGTTACTTCAGTATTACTCTCGGTAGATGGGAAGACAGACACATGTTCTAAGCTCTGGCATTATTAAAGAGAAGTCCAGCAATATTTTTTTAAAACTGTATATTTTAGAGCAGTTTTAAGTTTATAAGAAAATTGAGAGGGAGGTACAGAAATTTCTCATATACCCTCTGACCCCATACATGAATAGCCTTCTACGTTATCAACATCACTCACTAGAATGGTACATTTTTTTGCGAAGGATAAACCTACACTGACACATCACAATCACCCAAAGTCCACAGTTTACTTGAGGGTTCAGTCTTGGTGTTGTGCAGTCTATGGGTTCGGGTAAAAGTATAATGACGTGTATCCATCATTATAATATCATACAGAGTATTTTCACTGCCCTAAAACTCCTCTGTGCTGCCTACTCATCTCCACCCTCCACCAGCAAGAAATTTTAAATCTTTTGTCATAAACTGCCACATTTTCCAAAACACTATCAATTTATCCTCCCTCCAAAACTGAGGGTGACTTTGTATTTCATTGTCCACACTTTAGTTATAAACATTCTATAATACGCATTTTTTTTCAATTATAGGAGTGCACAGTCATTATTAAATTGACCTAAATGGTCTTTAGCTGGGTAACACTGAGAGATGTATGAAACAGTGTTTTATATTATGTATGAAATGGTGCTCGTTTCACTTCTGTTACTATAAAAGATCCACGGAGAACATGTTAATGCAAGCAAGGCTTTATTCACAATTGACACAACTGGTCCTCTTTAAATAGATAAAATTCATGAAGTTAACTATTTTTAGAGAAGAAAAAATGATAAATATCATTTCATAGTTTTGGAATATGTGGAACATGATGTATTTGCTAATTGTTTGCAAAAGGAAAATTTTCTATAATTTTAATTCAGTAATAAAGGAATGAATTATCTTCTTAAGTTTTCATTTTGTTCTCCGTTATACTTCGATTGACTGCAAATCTTTAGTACTAGTTCAGTGTGAGCTCTCTCAATACGTTATGTTGTACAGAACACTTTTTAGATAGTTTTATTAGATAAAATTTAATTACATTTTCATAGCTGAATCTGTATCAGGATTTTGATGATGTAGCACTTAAAACACAATATGTGTTTTATTAAATAAAAATTAACACTCCAGTTTGTACACTTAATCATTACAGAAAGCATTATCTCAAATTATTGAGGCAAAATAGAAAGGCAGTCAAAGCTGGAAAGATTTACAAGAAAATAATAATTCCAGTTATATTAACTATCTGGACTCTCATATTTCCCACAATTATTTTGTCAGTCCTCCTTTTACTTATTAATTCAGTGAATTTGTACTGCAGCCTACAATACTTGGCACTGAAAAAAGATATTACAAGACAATTCACAGATACTTCCCTCAAGATGCTCACAGCCTGGAATAAAATGAAAGATTTTCAGAGATACGGACTTGACTGCCTGTGCTACTACAGTGTTGCAGAGGGGCCGGGAGGGTATAGAGGACTTGTTGTCCCTGACATATACTGAGTGTCAGGAGTGTGGGGGTCTGTCAGAGAAAGCTTCCTCTCAGAAGTGAAAGGGCTCTGTGAGTGGAAGAGTTGGTAGGAAGTGAGCATGTGGGTGGACCAGTGAGCTTTCTAGCCAGAAACAAAGTCTGGCAAAGTCTTGTCTGCTTTGGCAAGACAGCAGAATTCACAAACTGCAAGCTCTGCACGTCCGCCATCTATGGCTCTCCGATCTCTCACTCTTCAAAGTCGGTGGCTCATCCTTCGCACCTTGAGTATTTTCAGCAACCTCCTCAGGCGTATCCTCTCTCCAGCTGGTCTTTCTGTCTTCCAAGCTATTCTCCACATAGCTGAAAGGCCTATATTTTTAATAAGTAACAATTTTAAGATAAATCATGCCAATATTCCACTTAAAAAATATCCCTGACTTCCCACATGCCATAAGATGAAATCTCAAGACCTTACATTGACATTTACAGTATGTCTATCACTTTGAACTCAGTCTACAGTCTGAGTCCCTGACTAATTCCCACCCTTTCTAATCCCATAGGATTCACCATTGTCGACAGCCTATCATTCCCAGCACAGGCCACATTTGTGTGAGTCTGTAAATGCTTGTTTCCTGAATGCAGAATCCCTTTCTCTCACTACCCCCACCCCCAGCCTTCATGCCTTCATCTTCTATCTGGAAATTCCTACTAGCTCTTCAAGAGTCATTTGAAAATTATCTCTTTAGTGGAGCGTTTACCATCCCTCTTGATGTTAAGACTGAATTAATCATACACTCTTCTTTTCAGCCCATGAAATGCTTTGTTCATATTCTTACTTTTCAATGCGTCAAACGTGAATTCACTTCCCATATATGCAGGAGCTCAGCCTTGAGAATTACACAGCATAAATGTCACCTTTTCTACCCTCACGGAGATCACATTTTAGGAAGAAAGACAGATGTGTCAAATGATAACTAAAATACATGGTGACAAAGAGCATCATAAGAATATATGTGGAATGTTCTGGATGCAGATGAGGGAGCATTTAATTTAATATGAATTGGGGTGGAAGATAGGGGAAGGGCTGCCCAGAGATAGCTATGAAAGGAAAGTGATATTAGAGCTGACCTTACATATTTAATAATGGGAGCTACTGGCGATGATAAAGGCAGAGATGGGACATACGCTCAGATGACAAAGATTGGCGAAAGCTGAGGAGCAAATGTCCAAATGAAATGGGGTGTGCACTCCACTAGGCTCATTTTGTTAATCTACATCTCCTCCTGTAGGCGTATGAGATTTCTGACCCCTACTAAAGAGGGCAGCTGTCGCCAGGTCACGAAAGAAAAGATATTCCATGACAGGAGGTCAGGCTTCATCATGTGAGCAATGGGTCATTCGAATTTTTGAAAAAGGAGATTGATATAAGCAAGTGTCTCTTTAGAAATATCGCTTGAAGGCAATGGGGAGATTTCAGTGCAAGACTTGAGGAAAATACTGCTTCCTAAGATAGGGGTCGGGAGTTTATTGTAGGAGTTTAGAAGTTCATCAAAGAGAAATAAGAGCTTGACCTAGAGCTGTGACAGCTGGAATGAGGCAGAAGGGGCAGAGCTTGAGAGTCATTTTGGAGAAAATGTGTACCAAACTTCCTGACCAATAATAGATAAGGGATAAAGAGATGCAAAGGAGACTCGGTCTCTGTCTTGGGCACCTGGTGCACAGCAGTGCAATGAAGCTAATTAGAGGAAGAAAAATGGACACTCACATTGAGGAGAAGGGGCCTGTATCTTGCTTTCTTCCTTTCATACTACATGTTATAGATATAACTTTATAAAAAGTTAATTCACTAATTTAAGCTGGATATTGTTGTATAGATGATTGGCAAATGTTTTCCTATTACAAAACAAAATATATTGGTGTGGACAAGTGCCAGAATAACTTATGGTATAAATGCCTTGAACTAAATTTCTGAATCAAAAGGAATATGGTATTTTTTGACACACAAAGATCAGTTTTTAGGGAATAAAACTGGAGTAGTAGAAAAATAAGAGTTCAGGAAGAAATTTATAATTTTGCCATTTTACAAGAGAACATCCACGAGTGATGACAGATTGGCTCCTGATAATAAGTGGTCAAGAACAGAAGGTGGTAGTCAAGAAGCTTTGACGTTAGGGTATTGGATGAGATGAACTTCTGGCTACTTCTTTCAACTGAAAACATAATAAGGATTATCATGTAGCCAAAACGATTCAATCCCGAAAATATACTTCATTATACAAAATATGTACAAAGACCTGTATACACATGGACACCTTAATTTTGAAAAATAGCTAATGACTACTTTTTTGTAAGTGCTCTATTTTTAACTGATGTCTCATTTGCATAGCTTAATGAGGCAGGCCTCGTATTCTTGTAGTAGAGGAAAAACACTGACTTCAGAACTATGCACTATCAGTTGAATACTAGAATTGTATCTAGTTAAAAACATGATTTTAAGCAACCACTTAAATTCTCTAAAAATCCATTTTTTTCATTTTATACACTGCACTGTATACAATTCCACTACACAGTAAACGTGAATGCTAAGTATTGTTGAATGTAGCAGGATTCAGTAAACATGTTCTGTAAAAGGAAAGATAATAAATATTTCAGGCTTTGTAGGACTTCAGTCTCTGTTGCAACCACTCCCCTCTGCCATTGTAGTGCAAAAGCAGCCAGAGACAAAACACAAATGAATATGCGTGGCTGCGTTCCCACAAACTTTACCTAAAAGGCAGCAGCCTGGATGTGGTCTTCTGGCTGTGTAGTGTGCTGATGACTGTAAGAGAGGGATGAAGGAAAGGCTTACAATATAACCCTTTATATATTCTCCAACCCTGAGACACTGTGATCCCAAATAGTGTGTCTTTCAGCAATAAAAATTTTTATTTAGTATATTTATAAATATTTTCTGAAGTAGTGAATATGGAAAATAATAAAAGGCACAAAATAAAAATATTCCTAGATTTTCACTAAAAATGTTCTGAAACTCCTCAATAACTTTATGTGATTCTAACTTTCCAATCTAAAGGAAACTCGATAACCACAAACTACATCCTCAGTCTCCTTCACAGAGATTTTAAAAGCTTGGCTGCCATCTTTGCACAACAATGTTTCAAAGGCCTCGGGTTGTCTTATTCTGAAATGCAGCAATGAGCCTACAGAGGCCAACGGGAGCAGAATTATTTGGTTTGAGATGGGTGTACCTGTCTTAAGTATTGCTACAGCTCCACTTTTGAATTATGGTTACATTCTAGTTTTAATAAAGGAGTGTACCTGAAAAGGAAGATGCAAGGTGTTAAAGATGAATCTCAAGTGACCAAAGCAATGAAATAATCTAATAATGTGAATGCATAGACTAGCAACATTTTATTTACTAATAATAGGTCTGTTCCGTTATTTTCCCACTAAGGAAAGCTACATTGTTTTTCATGTGTAAGATGAAATGTTGTGGTACAAAATTAAACATTATGATTAATGAGACTTATTAAGTGTAAAAAAGGAGTGTAATTAGTTTTCCAGTGCCAGAGGCATGTCTGAATTATTTGAGTGGAATACAGCTGGTTATGTGATAAACCTGTAACTGTGAGTCAATGGAAAATAATTGATACTTCTTTTCTCTTCTAATATCTTGAGCTTTTTCATATTATTGTTGTTGATTTTAATTATATGATGGCGTCATTAGAGCTGATCATTCATTTGTTTTTTGGAGGCTGTATGAGAAAACTTAGTGAAAACATGGCCTAGCTGGAACTTATTTGAACCTACAGATAATTTAATTAATCAAGCAAAATTGGCAAAAATAATAAAATTAGGGAAAGTGGCATTGACAACAGACTTATTCTTTTATCATGCCATGTTTTTAGACTCACATTTTTTACACGATAGAACCTACTATTAGAATTTCTGTGGAAGGTGAAGTCTGACATCCTCCTCTCTGCTGGAGTTTCCCTTTTTGAGAATACAGTTCTAGATGGATTTTGTCTTTTCCATTTGTGTCATTCTGAGGCTAAGGTTGAAGGGATAGCCATTAACCACGGGAAGCTGTCCTGTGGTAATATTAGAGGCATACACACACACAAAACAGAATCATGTGAGCCCCTTGTGGCCTTCATTCATAACTGGTTCATTGCCATTTTCATATACACATCTTTGTCCAAAACAAATAACAGCTAAATCCACACTCTAAGGATGGGAGAGGACACTCTAAATGATGAAGCAGGAACAAGTGTGTGGATATTGGTAAAGATGAACAATTGTGGACAATTCTCCAATCTACTGCAGTTGCCTGCTGTTACATTTTATCCCATGTCAGTTTTTCAGAATAATTAAGAAAAGTAACAATATTTTTAAAAACTTTAATCACAATTCATTGTCTATTTAATAAATTAAATCTATCTTACAAAATTATTTTAAAAATCTTTAGAATAGGCATCTAGTCTGATTAGATTATTATTGGTTTCTGACATTTACGATAACCATACAGAATAATAGCGCCAAGACACAGCCCACACTATCGAGGAATTCACTACTTACTGAGAAGCACAGATGTGTAACTGAATGATAGTATATAGAGCAAAACACTGTGGTAAATCCTAAATTTAGGCAAAGTATGGAACTTTTGAGGAGACAATTCAGCTTTGAGAACAGGGTGAAGTGGAAGCTTGAAGGAGGAGTAGGACTTCAAATGCAGTGGTGAAGGACATTCCGGGCAAGGGGTAATAACAGCAGCTCGGGCACAGGCATGTGAGTGAGAGCCTGCCGTGTGCACTGAGTGCACATCATGTAGTAAGGCTACAGAGACCATTTGTGAGATCAGGTAAAAGCAGAGAGATGTCAGTTAGCATCACCTGTTCCAGAATATCAATGCACTCACTGTGGCTGCTGTTTCTGTGCCTAGGATGAAAGAATGGCTAGAAATAAAAAGAAAGTAAGTACATACAGCGCATTTTAGACCACCTGTATTAGTCTGGGGTACCTCAAAGGCAGACCATCAGATAAAGATTTGGGGGGAAGTAATTTGTTTGAAAGATAAGCACAGTAAGAAGAGAGAGTAGGGAAATGAAAAAGGGGGAAAGGGAAGCAAACCAATCCTAGTGGGGTTCAAAGAGAGTGTTACTGCTGTAGCCGACTCTTGTTCATTTCCTCCAGAAACCCCCAGAGATGCTGTGGAATATAACTCAGAATCAACACATGCTTATGGAATGCGTGCATCAATAAGATGGGGAAAGACAGCAGTTAAAGATGGAACTTGGAGTAATTCAGACCCTTGATCCTCGGAACAGATTTCCTCTCTGTACCTCACACTCCTTCTTGGGCTCCTAGACTGAGCACATAAACCACCTTTGTGAGTTTTGCCATACCTGTGATCCTCTGGTATATTGTTTACTTAATATTTTCCTTTAAATAAATTCACTACTTATTCTCCTTATGAGCAAAAATGACCGTGAAATCATGGTTGGGTGTGTTAACCTCATATACGCCACCAACTTCTCATTTGTTGAGGATTGCTCCAGAGTTATTAACTCTTCTGCATTTCTGACCTGCTATGGATGATCTGAGTGCTTTTCCACAGACAGAAAATGTCTTCAGATAAAAAAGCAGGAGGGTCAATGTATGTATCATCTAAACAAAATCTTTAAATATATGTGGCAATACTGTATATTACTTGTAGAAACATTGGACTATGTGTAGCATTAAAAAGACCACAAAGAAGCTTAATAACTTTAAGATAGTAGTTTCATCTGGAGAGAAATGAGGGAGAAAAAGGTTGTCTTTGTTTTCATTGAAACTCTGTGGGGTTTTTGTTTGTTTGTTTTTATTTTTTGTGAGGAAAATTAGCCCTGAGCTAACATCCGCTACCAATCCTCCTCTTTTTGCTGAGGAAGATTGGCCCTGAGCTAACATTCATGCCCATCTTCCTCTACTTTATGTGGGACACCTGCCACAGCATAGCTTGATAAGTGGCACGTAGGTCCACGTCCGGGATCCGAACCAGCAAACCCCGGGCCACCACAGCAGAGAGTGCGAACTTAACCACCATGCCACCGGGCTGGCCCTGAATCTCTGTTTTCCATTGTTTTAAAACATAGATTTGAATTAAATATATACATACATAAACATTTGCAAAATGGTGTCAGTGCATGCATAGGTGTTTTTAAAATATTTTCCGTCCTTTTTTGTATGATTGAAACATTCTAGAATTTTCAAAATGTATAAAATAAAACAAAATGCTTGTTTGTGATGAAGGAAATTTGCTTAAATTCTACCAACCTCCAACACTTGAATGGCATCACAAATTTGCATTTTTAAACAATATATTTAAACAAACAATATATTTAAACTATAGTCAAATTTAAGTCTAACCAATTATTGTGCAATTTAAATTACTGTAGCCTGAATTTATAACATTAAAATATGGATACGGTTACAAATAATAAGTATAACACAAATTTGTGTAGGCCACAGAGATCTTTGTGTACAAAGAGTTCACATAACAATCAATGCTCAATTTTATGAACTCCCATCAGCATTTATGCATAATCTTGGTTCTAACCAAGTACATATTACCTCTACCCCATTAGCTATTTCTTCTAGGAGGCTCTATGTTGGTGCCATAGAAGCTCTCAGGTCACATTTGCTCTTTTCCTCTTATTGTTCTCTGGCCTTCTTTCTATTGTCAGATACCTTCAAGGCAATTAGGAGAAACATTAGCTTAAATAGACCAAGAATTAAAAACCCGTCAAGATGCTGAGTTGTCACTGAATTATCTTCATTCTTCTCTTGGACTCTCAAATAGCTCTGGAGTCTTAAAGTGTTTTTTATATAAAAATAGCTCTCTCAGCCTTTATTTAGTCTTCACTACAAAGAGTCAGACCTATTTGGGGGAGTTGCTTAGAAACAGATACCACCATGTCCTCCTTAGTTGTCCTCTAAATAAATACTTGAAAGCTTACATAATATGTCAACTCAAGCAAGAGGATGACTAGTGGGAGGAGGGGACATGCTACCAGTTCATCAGACACCCTTATCTACCTCCTGGAATAGGCTCAACTGGGTCACCACTCAATGCCTAATACTATTAACTGTGGCCATATCTCTACCTGTGTTTTATAATTCAGGGAGCCATTCCTCAAGAGAGCGTGCAATTTGAGGGCAGTGCCTTGTGGTGTATAAGCACTAACTTAATACCAACTCTTTAGTATATTTGGGAAATGCACAATTAGCATAATATGGTCAGGTTTATTTATGTCTAAGTTTTCATTCCTACCCATATTAATGATAACACGGTGGTTGCAAGCAGCTTTAAAATTTTTGGCAAATTGACGTCAGAGTACCTAAATTCATTATTTGCTGTAAGGAGGAGAGGGAGGTTGGAAAGTATACCAGGCTGTGGTTTTTCCTTTATGGAATTAATGAGAGAGAATAAGGAACCTCTAATGCAAAACTAAAGAATGTATTATGAGATAACCTTTCTGAAATCGTGTCATTGCTATTTAATCATTGGCAGAACTAAATAAAGCTCTGAGTTTTTCATTGAGGCTCTACACTGAAATTATGGTAGACGTACGAGGCCATTTGAATATATCTGACAAAGATAAGCAGCGAAATGAGTTGATGCTTCTGTTGAAAAGGGATAAAACCACTCTGCCGGTGAGGCATTTATCATTACAGGAAAAAAGTATCAGTAATTTTATTCCCCATTCTGAGATTATCACTCACAGCTATGGTCTCCGTTATTGCAATAACAAATTGAGAAATAATATTTCCCCCAGGAAAATGTGGGATGTTTTAATGTTTTATGGCAGAAAGACATTTTTGCAGACATTGCAGAAAGCTAATGTCTCCTTTAAATTGGGCTATAATTCAAAGAGAACTATGAAATTCAGCTGCAAAAAGTCAGCCAAAGCAGTAAGCTTATACTTTCTAGTTTATTCCTACAATATTTTCGATTTTTGTTATTGTTGTTCATTTTGTGGCTACAGGATGCAGTACAATTTGTTTATATCACATGTGTCCTAGATTAGAGAAAAATTAAGCATCTCTAAACAATGAGGCGCAAGGCTCAATATAAGGAGAGCAAGTTGACAATATTCAGTAACTTCACTTGCATTTTACCATTTTTCAATGCATTAGCCCATTCACTAATTTACAAATGTATATTGAGCAATACTGTTTGCCAGACAATACACTACAGGCGTGGTGCACTTTATTGAACAAAGAAGATGGAATCTTCTCCATTACGGAGCATAAAATTAGTGGGCAAAACTGGCAAAAGCAAGTTAAAAAAAAATAACATACAATGAAAATCTGGGATAAAGTGTCAAGAAACAGTAAGAGTGGATTATTTCAGAAAAGATGTATCTTTTTAAAATACAAGTTTTCTACAGTATCTGCTTTTTCTTTTTCCAATGGAATTAAAATTTTACTATAGTTTAATCAGCTATATAGTCATCAATTCATTATTTTAAAGTATTTTATTATGATATATATCATTAATTTAGAAGAGTATATAATATATACAAACATTTAAAAGACTTATAATAAAATTAACACTCGTGTACCCAGCTTAAGAAATAACATATTATCGGTCCATGTCATGATCCCTCTGCGCCCTGCCCCAGAGCATTACTTACCCCTCTCCCCGAGGTAACCATTATCTCTTCCTAATTTTACTATCTACTTAGCTAACATCACTACCATTAAAAATTATAAAAATGGAATTATAGTATATTCTTCAGCGATTGCTTGTTTTCCTTAACGTTTTTGCAGTTTCTCCATTTCTACATATGTAGCTTAAGTTCATACATTTTAGTGCTTCATTGTATAACAATATTGTGTTTTTTCATTGTGCTTTTGATAAATGATGAATTGTTTCCCCATTTTTTTTTTTTTTTGGAAATTATGCACAATACTTCAATGAGCATTTCTGTGCTTGTCCCCAAGGACAGGTGTACAATCATTTTTCCAGGATACATTTAAGAATGTTATTACTGAATCACATGGTCAACTTTACTATGTAATGAAAACAGTTTTAAAATAGAAAGTAAAGAGATTTAATACACAATATTAACAGTATAAAGAAAAAAATCACATAAGCATCTGAAAAAAATACAGAAGAAAATCATTTGATGAAATTTAATACTCATTCATTATAAACAAATAAAAAAGAAAACTAAAAAATGAAAGAAACCATATTATCTGATACAAGATATCTTAAATAAAAACTAAGGCAAACATTGTACTTAAAGACAGAATGTTGGAGGCCTTCTCTGTGAGATCAACAATGAGAGAGCAATAGCCCCCAGCAGCATTTCCACTCAGCATTTTACTGGAAGTCCTGGCAAGAAAAGGCAATAAGATGTATGAAAATTGGAAAAGAAAAAAATAAGCTAATAATGTGTTTTAAACTTTCTACATAGATGCTCCTATCATTTGAAAATTGTGGCATTCTGTTTTTCCTTTCTAAATTTTACAGCTTTTCTTTCTCTTGTAGTGGTGATGCTAAAGAGAAATGTTAGATCATGGACATCTTTGAAATTGTTTTGACTATAGGGAGAAGAAAAGGCTTCATCATTTCAACATTATGTGTGATATATGTGTAGATTTATTATAAAAGCTCTTCTTTTAGTTTAAAGATGTTCCCTTTTTTATTTTTATTAAAGTTTTATGTAATGGATATCTATCCCACCAATATTTGATTGAATTTGCCTATGAAGCAGGTGAACCTTGTATTTTTGTTACAGGAAGACTTTTGGTTGCTCATAATTTTTCTTTAATGGCTACAAAGCATTTCCTGTTTTTAATATTTTCTTGAGTCATTTTCAGTAAGTTGTATTTTTCAAAGTAATTATTTTTTAAAAAATTCAGATGTATTGGCCTAAATTTATTCATAATATTTTTTGAATTTTTTCTTAGTTCTGTGGTTATGTCTCCTTTTTCATTTATTTTATTGTTTATTTTTACTTTCTCTCCTGATTTTGATGAATCTGAAGAAATATACGTTCAAGTTATTATGCATTTCAGAAAACCAACTTTGGTTTTGTTGACTTCGTTTGCTTTCATTTTCATTAATAATGCAGCCTATCCTTGATATTTCCTTCTTTCTACTGTCTTTGACTTATTCTACTTTCTTTTAATTAATATCTTATTTCAGACTCAGCTGAATATTTTAGTGTTTCTTGTTTCTCAGAAGAAAGCTATTATATTTCCTTCTGAATACAACTTTAGCTCCCTCTCAGACATTCTGATGCATAACACTTTAATTATTATTCATTTCTTAATACTTCATTTTCATTATGGTTCCTTATTTGTGGTTAAAGTTGCATTTTTAAGTCTCAAATATGTATTTTTTGGTTGTTTTAAAATTGAGTCTTTGAGCCAGCCCTGGTGGTCTAGTGGTTACTATTCCGTCCTCTCACCCCACAGCCTGGGTTCATTTCCCAGTCACAGAAACATACCACCCGCCTGTCAGTGCTGTGGCAGCAGCTCACATAGAAGAACCAGAAGGACTTACAACTGGAATATACAACTATGTACTAGGGCTTTGGGGAGAAGAAAAATGAATCTTTAATTGCCTTTGTTCAGAAAATGTTGCCTTCACGAACACGAAAGTTTAAACTTGTTAAAACTAACGTTGTTGCAGTAAAACCTCAAGGTCTCCAGAGTTCCACCTTTCTCTGATCATCATTTAACCCCTAGCTTTCCTACTTTCACTTCATTATAAACATTTTGGATTCCTCATTACAGTGCTAGCTCAATTGTAAAGTACTTTTATTCACAGTTTCACTTATTTTTATCAGGGGCGTCTTTAGTAGTATCTATTTTGCATACTGGCATAACTTCAAGTCCTCTATTTACTTTTTATATAAAAACAGAAATTTTCTGAGTCAGTCTGTATTTAAATTCATTTGCTTGATTCTCCTATCCACATATTTCCTGTTCATTCATTCATTCAGCAAAGACGTTTTGAGCCGCACTCTTCCCCAGGCCCTGTTTTATGTGCTGGTGATATAACTGTGAATATTCAAAGTTTGTCTCTGTGAAAGACAGAAGATAAATATTATGTTAAATAAGATATTCGTTATTGATAAGTCCTAAGAGGAAATACAAAGCAGAGTTAATGAAGGAGGAACAAGGGGAGATGCTCTTGAGATTGGTCCTTGAATGACTTCTGCAAAAGGTGATATCTGAGCTGAGATCTGGAGGGCTGGCCTGAAGGAGCCATGTGTCTATTTGTAGGAAGAGTAATTCAGCTAAGAAACAAAAAATGTATAAAGATAATGACCCAGGAGATGGTTGACATGTTCTGTTAAAAGCAACTTTTGTGGATACTGTTGGCTGGCTTTTGATATTTCATAGATGAAGGGAAATTAATTCTATTTCTGTTACTTTGTTTGCTAAACTTCTTTATCTGCTTCAATCATTGTTTGAGACTATTTCTCAGATCTTCACAATCCAAGCATCTTGCCAGAGTCCATTAATTTTGCCGAAAATAAGATGATAGTTTTGGCCTACAGCTTCAGGTTATTTTTGAATAGAGATATTTTTATTTTATTTTGGCTTTTATTTATTTTGCTTTTTCTCCTTGTTTTGTGAATTTGTTGGGATATTTTATTTGTAGTTAGGATCTTTTCTTACTAATCCTTGGTTTTGGTTAGCTTCCCTTTTTCTCTTTTTTTTTTTTACTGCAATCAATTTCCATTTAATATTTTATGGCCTCCAATGAGAATTATAATGATCATTGCATTTTTGATTTCTCTGCATTGTGTTCCTAATTAAGCAAGTTCTTTTTCTCTTTACAACCTGCCTCTCAGATTTATGTCTCTGCATTTCTTCTGGCTCTCTTCTTACGTTACACTTTTATTTATATAGAAGCAATGTCACATTGTACTTATTGAGAAATCAAACCAGATCTCTAAAAGTTTTTCTTATATTTTCCATCTCAGTTTTTATTCGGAGGTATTATTTTCTTTAATTTTTCCTGCCAGTGATTTTCCCCATTGCACCATTAACTGTGCTGCAGTATATTTTTCATTTACTTTGTACTGTCCTATTGTTGCATATTCATATTTAAATAAAAATATATATTCAAATACTTATTTTCCAAATATCAAAGTTGCATTTTTGTTTGTTTTTAATGATCCTTTCCTCCTTGCTTATTTTCCACAGGCTGTGGAATGCAGATTTGGTGATGAATCATGCAAGAAAGGGTAAGACACTGGGGATGATAGGAATAAAAACTAGAAGAATCCTTCTGAAATCATGGAGCCACTGGACTGCTTATGCTGAGAACTACATAATAGCAAATACTGTACTAAGGATATTAAAGAAAAATTTGAATTTGTATCTCTTTTTCAATCATAAAAATAATCATCAAATTAAAGACTGATTAGAAATGCAACACTACTGAAAACACAGTGTGAAAAATCAGGTTAATTAACTCATTGAACTACTTTTAAAATTATTTGTAAATACATCAATTTTATTTAATTTTGAAGCATTATATTCCTAATATTAATATTCCTAATATTTTGCACCTTGTATTTAATGAAAATTGAAGACAGAGGTTAATATAGAATAGCTAGCTCCCCCACACCACTTTCATTTCATTTGGAATAAATTAGTGACATCTGGATTGTTCATCTTTTTATTAATTTATATTCTATTAATTTCCCTTCAGAAAATATTCTCCTCAATTCATGTGAAAATAAACTTTTTGATTCATCCTTTCTGGATACGCCTGTCTGAAAGTGATTTTTTTTCTCTAAACCTCGTATTTCTGTGGCTGTAGTATAGCTGTGGCATTTAGTAGGGGGCTTTGAGAACAAGCTTTTACTTTTAGCAATGGACTGAAGAATTGAATTTCTTTTTTGAATGACTGAATTTTAAATCTAATTTTATGGCAAGTTATAAAATGTACAGATGGAATTGTGAACGGTGTTCTTAAAATAAATATATAAAATTGAGATACCAATGATTTCTAGCTATTAAATTATTCTTAGCACTAATAAAAATCTCACTGTAATTTTTTTCTCTCTCACATAGAAGAGAAGACCTTTTAACCTTGGCATTCTGGCCTAATTCCAATTATTTAACTACATTCTTTTCAATTCTACTTAACTACTTTTTCAATCTACTGTGATTTCTTTAAAAAATATAAAACTCTAAAATTGCTATGACAATCTCAGATCGTCCTTCCTGAGATGTAAACCTCATAAAAAGCTTAGTGATATTCTTTGTAACTGAGTAAATAGTTAAATGGTGAAATAGTGGATTGAATATTTTAACTCTAGCTACTGTAACATATTGACCCGGAATAGATAGTGGTTCAAACCCAGCAGAAGTTTGCTCCTCATATGTAACAGTCCAATGTATGTGTTTCGTCAGAGGGGAGGCCCTGTTCCATGCAGTCATTCAGGAACCCAGGCTGGCCAAGATGCTGCTCATCGTGTGACTTCCAAGTTTGCCGTGGCCTTCCTCACCCCAGTCAGCCAAAAAGGAAACAGGAGCACATATGAGAGGTTTCAATGGGCCAGGCCTGAATGTAAGGCACATTACTTCCACTTATACTACATACATGGCTGCATCTAACTGCATGAGGAGTGAGAAAATATAGTCTATCTCTGAGATCTGGAAAAAGAGGAAGCAGGGAGTTGTAGAACAGGAAACAACCCCTGCTACAAAACACTGAGAAGAATAAAGCATTCATAGGAATAAGTTGATCAACTGCTCCAGTTTGCCTGGGACTGCCCTGATTTTGTGTGTGTGTGTGTGAGGAAGATTAGACTTGAGCTAATATTCATGGCCAATCCTCCTCTTTTTTGCTGAGGAAGACTGGCCCTAGGCTAACATCTGTGCCCATCTTCCTCTACTTTATATGGGATGCTGCCCCAGCATGGCTTGACAAACAGTGCCTCGGTCCACACCTGGGATACGAACCTGTGAATCCCGGGCCATGAAAACTGAATGCATGAATTTAATCACTACACCACTGGGCCAGCCTGGGACTGTCCTGATTTTAACTCTGATTTTTCCATGTCCTAAAAATCTCCTTAGTCTCCAGGCAAACCAGAACAATTTGTCACCAAAGATAGAAAATTAACATATTTTAAAATGTCAAGAAAAAGTGGCTTAAATTAATGTTTTAATTTGAATCAATTTTGTCATAGATTAATCTAAAAATGAGTTATTAAAGGGGAATAATCTGTCAAATTCCACTCATTGTGAAATGGCATACAAACTTGGAATTTTTATGATCAGAAAAAATCTTGAGACTTGTGAAAATTTGGCAATATAAGAGTTTGTATACATTGATTGTTATCACTTTTTAACATACATAAAATGGTCATAATTAACAAAATGCATGAGCATAGTTTCCCACAAAACTAATCGTTTTATATCATTTCAATGTCTTCATGCATGTATTCATTCTTAAAAATTATTTAAAAAATTGAGATTTAAAAAAAACAAATAATTCCCCCAAATAAACAAACAGCATCATTCAAATTTATTTTTATACAAATAATGTCTGGAAAATATTTCATAAGTAACAATTTTAATACAATGATAGAGAAATGTTCATGGTATATTATAACGTTACATAAAAAGCGATGTTTGCCAATATTATCTCTACTATTTAAAGTTATATGCTTACATGATATATGAAAATAAATACATGAGAATGATAACAACACTTACTTCCAGATGGAGTATCCATGGATTACTGATTTTCCTTCTGATTTTTAAAATCTTTCTATATATTTTCAAATTTTTGACATTGAGTACACATTCCATCTATAATGAGAAAATACAAACATTATTTTAATTAAAAATCAAATAGACAAAATCTTAGTGTACAATTAGTAAATGGATCTGCACTTATACACCAGGTACAGGGGCTGAAGAAATCTGACCCTGTTGCTTATTTCTCAAAAGTATGCTAGGCTAGGCTATAATATAATATTTTTCTTGTTTTTCAGAATATATTTTTTAAAAGATTGGTTCACTCTTTTGATTTCCCTATGGAAGTCTTTAATTCTATAACCAAGAATTAGTGATAGAGAATTTGTTTATTTCTTTCTTAATCATCAACCTAGTAATTTTGGAAAATACAACATTCCTTTTCATTTTCAGAGAACACATAAGAATACAAACATTCTGAATAGGTAGAAGGCCAATTTAAGAAACTCATGTGACTATTTGTCTTTCAAAACTGACTTTTTAAAGTACAGATTTGAATATATACTGAAGTGTGCAGGGTGTGTGTGTGTGTGTGTGTTTATGTTTAAGTATTAAGAATCTTTTTTTCAAGGATATATAAGATGATGTGGCCAAATCTGATCTAGTGTGAACTCTTGCTTCCTGCACAGCAGGTTTCCCGTCAGCAATAATAATAATTTTTAAAACAAATATCTGTTCAGTATTTACTGGGTGCCAGGTACCTGGCTAAAAGCAGAGATTTAAAAACATGAAGGTTCATATTTCCTACACTGAAGAGAAACTGAAAATTAGTTTTGTTCCAAATACTGGAATGAGTTTAGGTATAAAGTTCTGTGGACATACAGGACAGCACTGTTCACTATGCCTGAATAAAATAGGAAAAGTTTCCTTTATTTGTGTAGATGTTTATCAGATGGAATACTGAGCAGATGGAATTCCAGAAATAGCATGTCTGAAAGAACAGAGGTGTGTGCAAACATGGTATCATACATGACATATCCTTATGCTTTTCACAGAGCCCACCTCCCTCATAGTGCTTTCTTAATGCCACTTGGCCTGTGGCTGCCCTCCATGTCTTATCATCTTACGCCGCCTTCTGCACTGCAGGATTAGCACAGACCTGACCAAGTAATGACACCAGTCCTATGCTCATCATCCCTTTCAGGTGTCAGTGACCAGATAAAGGGCTCCATTTCAGTGCAATTAAGAGAGGAACTGGATGCTGACCCCAAGAAGCCTGGGCAGCATCCTGATTACCTAAGTTTTCGGTAACTTAAGAGAAAGAAAACATAAATCAGGGGAAGTTAGAAGATATTTTTGGACACACAGGCATGTCAACAAGCTTCCAATAACATATGGCAAATCACCCCCTACTGCTTTTATGTTCTAGATTTACCTTTCTTCTCCGCGCAGGCTGAAACTTTACCAGAAAAAGAGTATTCTCATCTGCCTCTGCTTAAATAATTATAATAGAAGACAAATGGCAACATTTTATGTACAACTATTGTTTGTTCTAAGTGCATCTAAGTGATTTGTTAATCATCTTTAAATAAATAAATCCCTGCTGCCACTCAGTTAGGGTGATGCTAAATAAAAAGAGTGGTGTCTGCAAGGAGCTTCTTAGTCACAAACAAGCCTGCCATCTGGAGTGCTCACCACTGCGACAGAAAATGTAAGGAACATGCATGAAATCACCGTTTCTCTGTTGACACTAAGTTAGCATGTTTGACACGTTCTCTGGACTGGCAGTCCAATGAAACCTTGTTGTAAGGTAGAGTCACTGTGCTGGAGGATAAATGTCCATCATTTCAGTTGTCCTAGAGTACGCTCACAAGCCATCTCTGTTAGTTTCTATTGCTGCGCAAAAACATTGTCCCAAACTCCCCGGCTTACAACAACACGTGTTTATTTTCCCATGGTTTCTGTGAGTCGGGAGTCTGCTCACAGCCTAGCTGAGTCCTGTGCAAAGCTTCAGTCAAGGTGTTGGCCAGGGTGTAGTCTCATCTGAAACTCGACAGAGGAAAGACCTGCTTCCAAGTTCACACAGCTTGTTGACAAAATTTATTTCCTTATAGGCACCGAAGACTTCCCTTTTTTGGGCTGGCTTTTGGATGGAGGCTGCTTTCAGCTCCGAGACCACCCACAGTTCCTTTCCATGTTGAATTTCTCAACACGGCCACTTGCTTCCTCAAAGCAACCAAAGGAGAGTGAAAGATGCCAGCAAGATGAGTGTTCCAAACTTATCTAACATAATCCCATAATCATGTAGACATAATCAGGTACATCGTGTCACCTCTGCTGTATTCTACCAGTTAGAAGCAAATCACAGGACTCCCATATCCTTAAGGGGAGGAGATCATACAAGAGCATGAATATCAGGAGTCTGGATAATGGAGGCCATCTTTAGAGTCAGTCCACCACCTCAAGCAGGCAACTGTCCAATCATATTCACAGTCACTTAAAACATGTCTAGCTGTACCATTTGATACAATAACAAATTGAAGCCTAATTTATAAAATGTTTATGTCTTAGATATCATATTTACTCTATGTCATAATCTAAGCAAAACTTAGAAAATAATACTACCCAACATTCTATATATTGAACTTCAATTAAATTTGCTCACACAGAGGTGGAAGACAAGTCTTAAATGACAATTGCATTGAAAACACTCATCAATCTATCTTTTGAAGTGGAAAAGTTAAATGAATATCGATGCATCTATTATATGGCAGAAATCACCTGGATTAAATGAGAAATCTCGTATACCAATAGATAGAAATATGGAATTAAAACATGCACCTTTTAATGTAATAAAATGTTATAAAGCTTTGAATTTATTAGATTATTGAATCTATGTCCCTATGTCTATTTATTCGTAAATTCTTAATAAATGAATTATAAAGTAAAATCTGTCTTCAACCCTAACTCATTGTGAACTCAAGGATCCTGACTAACAATGAACACAGGTTTTTGGCATTTATTTAAACTATGCTTTTGGTTGAATATGTGACTTTGATGAGTTGAACTTTCAGATATTATTTAAATAATACAATAAAGCTATCTATAATTTTACTCTTATTTCTATATATACCTCAAATCTAGTCATATATCCAAACCACCCCTATACCCTATTTCTCTGCCTTAGCACCATTTCCTGCGTGTACTACAAGAAATGTCTACTGTGTATAATGTCTTGATTTCCCAATTTGATCTCTACAGAGAAGTGAGAAAAATATATTCAGTTAACGCAACTTGCTTTTGTACTCCCTTTTTAAAATGGTTTAGAGGTTTTAGGTTCCTTTTGGAGTAAAATCCCAATTCACTAACTTTGTCCCAGTAGTCCTATATGATCTGTCACCTTGTAATGCATTATTTTATATGCTTTAGTTGCATGATATTCTTCCAACTACTGAAAAAGCCATGCTCCTTACCACCTGACTGGCCTTACACATAATATTCCCTGGTTCACAACACCCACATTGTCCTTTTCTTGGATGATTGCCTCTCACTCTCCAGGTCTTGGAATATGTTTCACTTCATGTAACTAGTATTATAATGATAAAGGGGTATCAAGGGTGGTAGATTTAGCAAGTCAACACTGGTAAGATGCTTGCACTGTGATAGGCATGTTCCAAAAATGGAAAGTGGACTATCTTTGGGGGGTAAGCTAAGCATAGCAAATGTGTTTTAGTTAAATGCAGATATGGAGTGATTCCATTGTGAATAAATCATAAATCTGTGTTATAAAAACATTAGATAACTAAAGGGAAATGTCATCTAGAAATCATCACTCAATACATTACGCGTTTACCATTCCTGACCGTTTTGGTTCATATTCATATTTTTATATAAACCAGTTCATAATATATATACTGTTTCCAGAATTACTTTTGAAAAATCATTATCAAATCTTAAATACCAAAATATATTTCCATATATCAAAATTTCTTAACAAAATATAATTTCATTCTTTTTATAGTTGAAAAATATTCCCTTGAACCATAAATTATTGAATGCACCTCTTTTGGTTGAACGTTAACTTTTTCCTCTAAAATTTTATTTTAAACAGTACTATATTGAGCATTCTTTTAGGTGAATCTTTTTGCATGTACATTTTTCCCCCTAAACCACTATCTAAAGATTAAATGGATCAAAAAGCATAGGTATTTTTATGCTGACCATTATCATGATACTAATATTCTCTAATAAATAGATTGCAGCACAATTTTGAATCATTTAAATCCTCAAATTTAAAATCATTTAAATCATGACTCTGAGTTACTTGTAGAAGGTTAATCAAATGCAAAGACTAATTCCAATATATATAGTATCATTTTAAGGAAAATTAATTTTTAAAAACCTTGATATTTTGTATCCCTTCTCAGTACAAAATAAAATACATAAGAGCATGATTAATTTACATATTATTTCAAACAGTTATATAGACTACGCATTTCAACAAGATATGTAACAAATTAGATGCTAATTGGGAGAGGACAACCAGCTCCCGAGCTACCCTCATGGTTGAATTAACTTGATAATTTTGCCAAAGTTTCAGACCTGGCAGTCTCAAAAATCTGATTCTGACAGGACACCAGGAGCCAATCCATGTCTCAGGGGTAGATTCCAATTATTTTTGTGTAGGCAACCGATGGATGTAAAGAGCATTCTCCTTCATAAACAGGTAGATATACAATCAGGGACACTCACATGAACATCACTTCTGTATTTGTTCCTAAATGTAGATCTGTCAAGAATGTCAAGTTTTAATAAACTAAAAATCATTCTTTTGTAGCGGGGAATTATGTATGTCATGGTGGTTTTTAATGAAATCTAGATTGCTGGGGGAGGAGAGTTCACTGTGAGTAAATGCTTAGACCGTGGCTTTCCATTAGCCCTAGAAGATCCCAGGGACAACAGAGACCTATAAAAAGGTCAGGAAGGTCAGCTTTCTAAATGACTACCTCTTTCCTTTATCCCACATCTTTCAAAAAATGTTTATGTTTTATGCCAAGGTTTGTCATAGAGAAATGGCATATTTTAAAGTTTTATTTTTTAAAGGAGTGTATATACAAACAGTTTAATTTCATACCGGATGTCCTAATCATATAGAACATTTCTAGTTTAATATTACACACTATTGCTCTATGTCAAGGGAATGTAGCTTAATTTATACAATCACTAAGTAAAATAGGATCCGTGAGAGAAATATTGTGTGAACAGACTTCAAAAGCACTCTACATGAGGTTTTACCATTGTTTTGGATTCTCTGCATTAGTATTACACTTCATTAATATGGACAATCAAGAGTGGGCAGTACTGATGCCAAGAAAGAAGCAGAAGTAGCCTAAATTAGTATGAATGAAAATGGATTTATGACAAACCCTTGGGCATAGGAGCAAATGTGAAACTCATTTCAAAGCAAACACATTAGTGAATGGTTTGATTGACCCAAAGCTCTGTGTAAATGAAGGCTGCATAATTTTTTCCTCTGTCTCATTTGAATAATATGGCCACTAATCTTGTTAAACAATGGTTTATCTCTAGATTTTCACTAGTAAGTTTGTACAACAAGTTTGGGGTCAAGATTATCACTTGGAATTTACTGATTTTAGATTCTGACAGAATTGATAAGCATGATTTTGCAATAAAATCCATTTCCTTAATACTATAAAAGGGTTAACATAATGAAAATTGGAAAGATACCATTTATTCTAATTTAAAGGACCAGGCCTAGTATGTTCTACTCTATTCTATGGTAGTTATTGACATCTCTGAAAAATACTATTGGGAACTAAATATCCCGTAGCCTGAAATTAAGAAAGATAACAAAACCCAGTATTTCTAAAATCAAATTAGAAGATGATTTAGATTAAATTTTCAAAGCAGATCCAATCAATTTTAGACAATAAACATTTAATATGTCAAGGGCTTAGTGATACAAACTTGTGGTAGATGAGTTACAGGTGATAAAGTTGCATTTGCCAGAAAGAGGAATTCTCAAATTCCCATCTTTGTGTTCATTGATCATGTACTCTGGAAATGAATCTAGGGATTCCTTTAATCCCAGTTCCATGGATAGTTATTGACTTTTAGATAGTAAATGAACACTAATTAGACAATATTGTTCCTCGTGGTAAAACAATAGCTTGAGGGGAAAAAATAATACTTGAAATACTTCACTGAGGACCAGAAGGGGATATTATGCTTTGCATTATTTTGTACTCATGCTTCACAAATTCCTGAGTGAGAAACTAATAAAAGTGCACATGCATTTTCTTGTTTTTCCATGTGTTGGGTGTGTTAGTTGGCTGATTGGGGTATATTATTTATGCTTTCTTCATAATTGTTTCTTTTACAGCTCATCTGTTTAGGCATTTTGTAATTGTTCACTGCTGCATCAAATATTGCCTAAATGAAAGAATGGAAGAAGGAACAAATGATTCTTTACCCTGTAAGTTTGCATTTTGTATTGTGGTATTGAAAACAATGAAATGACAACATGATTGCCAAGGATTGGATCGCAAGCCGATTACTATGGCTATGTAACTACCAGTGTAACAAGACCACACTGGGTGGTAGATGGATTATTCCATACAAGAAGTGGTGCTGTTGCTTATAGAAAACAGCAGAGATATCAAGAAAATGCAGCAACAGACAGACATCATATCTCCAAAAACATAATATTCCTGTTTTTCTCTATTAGAATCTGAACAATAGCAGTTGTGTGGACATGCATATTATACAACTTGGGAAAGCAAATATAAGCAGTAGAGTACTACACTACTACTAATAATGCACATCTAAATATCACTTAATAATTTCCAGTGATTTAATTTTTCTTATGTACTTGAAACTACAGGAGGATCTAAATATACAGTGTGTTCAAACTTCTTGTCTAAAACTAAAAAAATAAAATAAATCCAAAGTAATTCCTTAGCATGTTTCATCTTGTACAAGTTACTTAAACCTACACAGGCTCATTCAAAAATTGGGCTAGTGATGGTTCCAAATTCATAGGTTTGTCATTAAGACTTCATGGACAAATATATGCAAAGTGCTTGGAAATGTGGCTGGCACACAGACAGCACTTGATAAAGTTTAGTTAGTTTCATTATTATCACCATAATTATGTTTGTTTTGCCGTGATTTAGTCATTTGGCCTTGTTAACTTGCTACATGGAATTGGAAACCAGAAACCAGCATACTATCTAAAAACTACCGTAGACAGATTAGGGTAATAACATCCGTGTTTCACTAAGGCATTTAGCAAAGAAAATCTTCCCAAATACATGGTGACACTTTAATCAATCTCAGTGTCCCGAGTGTTTTGAGTGTGAAATTCACATAAGGAACGCACCACAGTCAGAGAGAATCATACCAGCAGGAAGAAAAGCAGGACCCGAGGGAAGCTGCAGCACACAGGATAGGACTGAGGAGAGTAGAGAGGAATTAATACCTGCTTTAGAGGAGATGCCAAGAGATGAGAGTAACCAAGGATATTGTTAGGCCACCAGATCTATTATTTAATCCTGAAGATAAATAAATTATATTCCATTTCTCTGCCAGGCCACAGAATTTTATATTCTTACAGTGAACCCTTATCCCCTGAAGGAAAGACGTTTCTGTTTCTCAACACACGAAAGAGCTAAACTAACACGCATTGTTTCATCTGTTCTCCCAGTGACCAAGATGAAGACTGGTACCAGGGCTTGAATACCATAATCACATATCTGTGCCCTTGATGCGAAGTCTTAGTTACTCCTTAAAAGTCCAAAGTTTTCTTTCACCTCACAAAGGCAAGGTCATTAGATGTTAGCATTTTCCACATCAATGAGTCAATGTAAATTATGAACATATTCTTGAGAAAGTACAAACTCTGATTGTTTCTTTTAAATAGATAAGCACAAAATATTTCAGTCCAAATTGGTTTGATGACCTCTGAGACTGCTTTCTCCTTTTAAGAAAGGTAAAGAAGTTTTCTGGGATAATTCTCTTCCAGCCCAGAGATGGAACAGGGCGGACATGGCCTGGATTTTCTGGAAGCACTATAAAAAGACAGAACTTCCCGAAGGCCATTCTGGTCAGGGTCCTCCTGCAGGCGTTGTCCTGTAACTGACTAGGTTTACGATGAAACAGAGAAAACAATATTTGCCCTGCATATACATCTAAACCTGAGGTATGATTACAAGACAATGATACCGGAAGATATAAGGCTGTCTATATTACTAATTATCTCTGTATCTCAGAGAGTAATTTAATTTCCCTGGTCCCCAATTTTCTAACCTCTAATGAGATGTGGTTATAAAAGATTGTCAGTAATGAACTCTCCAACTCTTCAAATCTATAAATTAGATTGTCAAGTCCCTGACATATCTGAATAATGCTGAAGATGTTATTACACTGAACATAATTTTATATCAGGGATTTATTTAACGCGAACAAGCAATCATGCTCTGAATTTTGTGACTTTAAAAACTGATACATGCACTCAGCTGAGATGTCGAGAGTTGAGTTGTACATTTAATCGTTGTTTGAAATGGGCACAGTTTTGTCAGTATTGAATATTGTAGTATTATGCTAATAAATTATGCAAATTTGTAACTATTCTCGTATTTCATTAATTCTTGGAAAAAAATTGGGGAATTTTAAGTCAACATGCTTTTGTAACTTGAGAAAAAAAGACCTTTTCTCTGAATCAGATTTTAGTTTTTGTCTGTTTATTTGCTTTTTCCCACTGAATATTAAATTGAAAAAATGTTTCTAGGTAAAATAAATACCCCAGAGTTTATTCTATATGATTTGAATTGCTATGTCCTTTTAAGGCATGTGTAATATGATTTTTCCGATGAAAATGAAAGACTTGGGTTTAAATCCCAACTCTACCTTTATTTATTTTTCCACCTGATTGCAGGCTCTCTTTCTTACTAATCACATTTACTTACTAAGGCAAAACACAGCGGCGGAGTGATGCTTACACTAAGACAGAATGCAAAGGAAGGACGTCAGTCACCAAAGAAAGGAAGTGCAACCCTTCCAGCTTTCCTTTCTCAGTCTTCGTAAACCGTCTTTACCTCATAAGATCCCCCTTGATGGTCAGTTGGGGGATCTTCTTTTCTCAATACTCCTCTGGAACTATAATTATGTAGTAACTTCAAAACTAAATCTTAGCAGCCATTACATTTGTGAATTTCCGCCACACTAGATTGTAAATTCCTTGAACACAAGAAATGAATCTCAGTTCTCTTTGTATATCCCAGCACACTTTCTTAAAATAAGAATACAATGAATATTTGTTGAATTATATGAACCTGGAAGTCCCAAAGTTTCATTTTCTCTGTTGATATTCAACTCTTTCTCAGAGTATCTGACTGAGTTTAGAATGGAGGATACCTATGGCTAAATAAATGGAAAAGATTTATGTATTCATCAGCTTTGCTTATTAATAAATAAACTCCAAATCTCAGCTAGTTACAATTATGATTATCTCCTGCTCACTTTAGATGGTAATTTGTGTTTCAACTATAACTTCTACCCATGAAGCTTTTCTGGGTGGTTTTGGCACTACTCCATGTGTCTTTTCTCTCTGGAAAGAGGGAAGCCCTCCTGTGAGACATGTCAATTAGCATGACAAAAGGGAAGAAAACAGGGGTGAGCTCAATAACAAAATCATAAAGTTCTTGCCCAAATGTGTCATGTCACTTTTGCTCACATTGCATAAGCAAAGCAAGTCCTGTGGCCAAGCCCAAGGCTATGGAGACAAAAAAGTCCCATGGCAATGACTAGTAATGTATAATTCTATTACTGACAAGGAGGGATGCAATAATTGTTGTCAACAATGCAATAGAACACTTTCCACATTCTTAAGGACAAATATTCATTTTCTTCCTTTTTATATGTGAAATACAATCCACCTCACACAAAGAAGGAATTATCACATTTTTGAGATCAAAGCTTCAGGTTCAAATTCAAGGATTGAATCTACACACAAGTTCCAAATCTGGCTTACTCTATATGGAGAAATATGAACTAAAAAGATATTGTTTTTCTGTACACACACAATGCACATTAGTGCAACAAGGAGGAATAACCTCAATGAACATCTACATTCAGGAAGAGAAAGGAAAGGTGGCCAACAGCAGTCGCAAATTCATGGCAATTCTGAAATCCAATAGCCCTGGAGATAACTTTTCTTTGTTACTCTCAAATTCTGTTGCGATGAGAAGTATCTTAATACAGTGATCCCCATGCCTCTTTGTTTTTCCTTCTGCCGTGCCCTTTGCTGTCCATGACTCTCCTCACCCTCATAGAAAGAAGGTACTGGTAGGCATGCATTCCTCCAGTGCTTCTGACTTGTTTCCAACCCACAAACATATGGGAGACCAATGGATGTATTTCATGCCATCATGATGAAACTCCATCACTCTCAATCCAGGTTGGAATTGAATTTGTTAGTATAAATATCTTTAAAAAATATAAGAACCAAAGGACCGGGCCAGTGGCGCAGCGGTTTGGTTCGCACTTGGCAGCCCGGGGTTCGCAGGTTCGGATCCCGGGCTCCTGCTGACGCACTGCTTGTCAGCCATGCTGTGGTGGTGTCCCATATAAAGTGGAGGAAGATGAGCATGGATGTCAGCCCAGGGACAGTCTTCCTCAGCAAAAAGAGGAGGATTGGTGACGGATGTTAGCTCAGGGCTGGTCCTCCTCACACACACACAAAAAATATATATAAGAACAAAAATGATTTTTCTATATTCATTATGTATAAGTTAAATTAATTTATTAGTTTCTATGTTCTTTTGGATTTTCTATAACACACTGTGTTATCTGTAAATTAGGTCAGTTTACTACTTCCTCTCTTATTTTAATTCTTTTTCTTTCTGCCTTATTGCCTTGGATAGGACCTCAGATTTTAGGTTGAATAGAAATATTAATATTGGACACACTTGTTCCCAATTTCAGGGGGAAAGCATTAAATGCCATACTAGTAAATAGCAAGGTTTAATGGTACCTCTGATTTATCAGATTAAGAATGTTCTCATCTATGCTCAATTTGCTGAAATTTAATTTTTGTGTGTGTTGAATTTTATCAAATATTTTTCTGCATCCATTGAGAGCAATATGTTTTTTGTTATGTTGTATACATTTTGTTATATTATATATTTTTGTTATATTATAACATATATATTGTATGTTGAATCATTAATTGATTTTCAAATGTATTACATTTTATATCTATTTAATATCTTCACACATTGTTTTACCTATGCATGATGAATTATAGTTTTTATACATCACTGGATTTGAATCGCTAATAACTTTTTCCGATTTTTTATTCTATTCATGAGATTGTCTATTCAGTAATTGTCCTTTTTCTTTTTTTCTGTAGTTTTTGTCAAGTCTTGGTATTAAGATTATGCTGGCCTTATAAAATGAGTTGACAAGAGTTCCTCTTTTTATGTTCTTTCTGAATTTGTGTAGGATTAGCAATATTTCTACCTTAGTAATTTGTACAAATTAACTTGTGAAGTCTCTGAGTTTGGAGTTCTTTCTGTTGGAAAGTTTTGTTTAGAATTCAATTTTCTCAATAGGTATAAATTTATTTTGATTTTTCTATGTCTTCCTGAATTAATTTTGCTAAGTTGTGCTTTTAATGGATTTTATCCATTTTATGCAAATTACCAATTATTGTATAAGCTTGTTCAGTGTATCTTTTATTGCCTTTTATTTTAATTTTAACCAGTTATATTAATGATTAATTTTCCTATAATAAATTTCACCCATTTTTAATGTACAGTGCAATGCATTTTTGACCAAGGGTAATTCATATGAGAAACAGATAGTTTGGTAACATCCACTGATGGTCTCTCCAAATATATCCTGTCATATGGTCACAACCACAATCAAGATATGAGACATTTCCATTGTGCCAAATAGCACCCTCCTGCTTTTTTGTAGGCAATTCCCTTGTCCCACATCCAAGCCCCATGAAACTTTCTTTCACTGTAGTTTTGCCTTTTATGAATTTCCAAAAAATAGAATCATATAATATGTAATCTTTTGTGTCCAGCTTCTTTCACTTTTAGAATACTTTTGACACCATCATGATGATCTGTGTATTAATACGTCTTTTTATAGCTGAGTTGCATGCCATTGCAAGGATATACCACAATTTGTTTATTGATTTACACAGTGAGGAATATTTGCATTGTTTACAGTTTTGACCATTATTAATAAAGCTACTATGAACATTCATATAGACATGTATTTTCCTTACTCTTGACAAAATACCTATGAATTTATTTTCTGAGTCATATAGTTAGTATATGTTTAATTTTATAAGAAACTGACAACCTATTTGTCGAAGCAGCTGTACTATTTGGCAATCCCACAAGCATGTATGAGAGCTCCAGATGGTCCACATCCATGTCAACACTTGCTGTTGTCTTTTTAATTTTAACCATCCTAGTAAGTACTAATGGTATCTCATTGTGGTTTTCATTTGCATTTCTAGTAGCTGATATTGAGCGTAATGTCCAGAATATCATTTTATGAACTTTTTAATGTCTTTAGGATCTAATATGAATTAGAGTTTTTGTAAAAATGGCCACAATAATCCTTCCCATCCTGCATGCCTACTCTTTTGAAATATGAATTTGGATATCTTCCCACTAATGGGTACAGTTTCTTTCTTTACCCTTTGGATCTGGGCTTAAACATATGACTTGCTTTGGGCAACTTGCCATTTGGAAAAGGGCCACAAACAAAAGATTGAAAGCTAGAATCAAATGGAACAGTAATCTCCATTTTTAAAAATCCAATGGTTATTTTCTGCCCTCAATTTATTGATCTATCAGCAACATTTGACATAACTTTTCACTCTTCTTTGAAACACTTTATACACTTTTCCTCACTTTATACACTTGACTTCCAAAACACAACACTTGCTTAATTTTCTTGTTCTTTTTCTAGCTCTTCTTTCTCCATGCCCTCATCCAAACAACCTCTTAAATTTGGCATGCACCAGGATACAGTCCTTGGATTTCTATTCCTTTCTATTGACATCCAACCTCTTGGTGATCTTATTCAGTCTCACAGGTAGTAACACCATGTGTCTGCTGATGAATACCAAATATATATCTCCGTCTCAGACCTCTATGTTTGAGCTTTAGGTTCTTATCCATTGCCTACCTAATATCTCCATTTAGATGTTTCCTGATTTTCTTAAATTTAACGTATACAAACTGAGTTCCTAATCATTAACCCCCAAAAAACCTTCTCCTCTTAAAGTTCTTGCAGATCTTGGTTACTCTTGTCAAAATATTCTTGGAGTCATCTTTGATCCCTCTCTCATGAATACCACCTCTAATCTCTCAGAAAATTCTGTTATCTCTAACTTTAAAAATATATAGAGAGAGAATCCAATGACTTCTCATTGACTCTATTACACAGAGCTGATCCAATCATTATCATTCTTATCTGGATTATGATAATCTTCTAACTCTTCTTAATTCTCTTTGTCTTTATCAGTCCATTTTTACCAGAGCAGCAAAATCATCCTTTTAAACCATGAGTCATATTAGGCCACTGCTCTTTTAGCAAGATCCACAGAATCTGGTCCCACATTACCTCTTTGAATTCACCTACTATTCATTCCCTCACTTTCTCAGCTACATTTGGAGTGACCTCTATGGCATTCTCCCAACGTATTGCAACATCATTGCCGTTGAACTGGCTCTTAGCTGTGGCTGGAATTTCTTCCACATATCTTCATTGCTCACTCACTCATGTTGTTCATTTTTATTCCATCATAGATTTTTCAGTGAGCTCTCCCTAAATAATTTATTTAAAAATGAACTCTCAGGGTCGGCCCAGTGGCGCAGCAGTTTAGTTTGCGCTTGGCAGCCCGGGGTTCGTGGGTTCGGATCCCGGATGCCTGCTGACGCACTGCCTGTCAGCCATGCCGTGGTGGCGTCCCATATAAAGTAGAGGAGGATGGGCACGGATGTTAGCCCAGGGCCAGTCTTCCTCAGCAAAAAGAGGAGGATTGGCAACAGATGTTAGCTCAGGGCTGGTCTTCCTCACACACACACACACAAAAAATGAACTCTCTTCTGCAAATGCTCACTCTTCACTTTCCTGCTTCATTTTTTCTTCTGCAGCACTTCCCATGTCCTTACACAGTACACGTACATGATGTACACACACATGCACACACTCACACTGTTTGTTTGTATCCACTGTCTAAAATATGATCTCTATTACAACAGGATGTGTGTGATCATCCACTTGTTTACGCCTCTATCCCAAGTGCTTGGCAAAATAGTAGGCTCTCTATAATCATGTCTTGAAAAACTGAATGTGTTAATGAATCTAAATTATACTATCACAGTTACTGTTGTCACTAATATAATAAGATCTCAGTTTCTCTTTGGCTTCTTTTCCAATGAAGTGGGTATTTTAAAGACATAAACATAAAATTTATCTCTGATTTTTTGTGAACCATTAAGTCTTTCAAATAATGCAGACTGAAACTATCTCATAAAACTTACTGAGGCAATTTATTTCTCTAAAATTAGAGGATAAGTGAAGAGAACCAGAATGTTGAAAACATCCCACCAAAGTGAGCATACAAAAAACCTAGGTCAAAAAAATGTACCAATATTGCATTGCATCTACTGTTCAGAGTAGAAATATTAAATTTCTTCAGAGTTGAAATATTAAAACTAAATCACTAAACATATCCTCATAATGGGTGTTTGACCAACTCAAGATACATACCACCCATGTCCAATGATATGGAAGTTGTTATTTTGTAAGATAGTATTAGTCTTACTCTATCATAGCCAAATAGCAAATTATAATAACAATCAATAAGTAAAAGAATAACTCAGCATAACTTTTAAATAGCTTCCTCAATATATCCATGGATTAGCCACTACTCTATATTAACTTGTCAACCATAATATGTTGGTTATAACACAGACTTATTACATAAAATTTTTTTTTTCAGTAAAACTCTTCATGTGGGCTAGAAGTAGAGTTAAATGAATGATGGAAAAAGGAAACAAGAAAAGGTCTATTTACAGAAATGGAAATTTCTGTTAATAATCAGTTCAGAAAATATAGTTTCTAAACAGGAAATACTAGAAAATTTTTCTAACTGAACAGCAGGAAGAATTTGGAATTTGAATTTGGAAGGTATGAAAGGGATAGGTTCATAATGGAGGACAGTTGCATATCCTTAATTGCTTATTTTATATGTATTTGATTAACACAATATTAATAAACATGTAATATAAATATTTCATACTCTCCTTATTCTAAAATGGAATTCAGGCTGCTTAAAAGAGCTCATGAAGCAGAGTAAATATAATAATATAATAAAAGTATTGTAACAAAGGAAATAAATCAAGAACAAGATTTTTAAAAGCATATGAAAATATCTGACAGGCATGCTAATTCCAAGATGGAAAAGAAAAGAATGCTTGCTGTGAGCCTGCTGTTCAGATCATTTTTTAATTGAATTTCTTTATGAAAAATAAACAATTCAGTAGCTGAATACTTTTGCCAAATTAAATTTTGGAAGAAATGTAATAGGTGAAACACACAGGAGTGAGACTGCCATGGATTTAACAAGAGCATGAACCCAGAGCCCCATCATCTTCTTGCCTCTAGGTTTCACAGAACATACTTTTAAAAATCACTCTTTTGAGGCCAGCCCCATGGCATAGTGGTTAAGTTCAGTGCATTCCACTTTGGCAGTCTGCTTTTGTGGGTTCAAATCCCAGGCACGGACCTACACCACTCATCAGCCATGCTGTGGCAGCAACCCACATATAAAGTAGGGGAAGACTGGCACACATGTTAGTTCAGGGCTAATCTTCCTCAAGCATAACAAACAACAAACAAGAAAAGAAGACTGGTAACAGATGTTAGCTCAGGCCTAATCTTCAGCAAAAAAAAAATTACTCTTCTAACCTATGTAATATATATGATAAAGGAAGAAAATACATGTATACCTATTGGAAAAATGGGAACAGAATGCACAATATGCTTGATGTGCTTTTCTAGTTCTCAACTGGAAAATTATTAAAAATGATGCTAAAGTTTAAAAGTTGGCCAATTACTCTATCTTATAAGATTGAATCTCTGAATTTTCCAATACACAAATCCACACACACACAATATATTCTATATGGTTAAACATAAACATGTGAAAAATAAAATAATAAACATGCAAATAATATCCCAATGATTTTGATGGAATTAAGTTGTATTAAATACTTTCTATTTCTTAATAACCTAGAAAAACCAATGTATTTTAAACAATTGGAATACAGGTGGCCACATGAAGAAACAAGACTTTGGGAAATTTTGGCATGACAAGTTTCTAACCTCTTCCTGAATACCACAAGGAAGTTCCTAAAAAAGAAAGTAAGACAGTCAAATTCTGAGATTTCTTGCTGATATATTTTAGGAGTCTGATTGTTTACAGTCTGGAGAAGAGAAAACAACAACAGCAACAAAGCCTCAGGTGAGGCAAGAGACCTAGTAAAGTTTACCAGTTTTTAGAATTTCCTGGAGCTGCTGATTTGGCAGTACTGGCCAGGAACACAATAGCTATGGCTGAAAATTCAATATCTCACACAGGGAAAAGACTAGACCTATCATAATAAATTCACATAATATAAACAAATGAATTAAAGCACATATGGGAAGAAATAATATATATGAAGGACAAAGACTATAAAAATAATTCCCAAATAGAACACCCAATACATGAAACTAAAATCAAAAACTGTTGGGGAGATTTGATGAAGAGAAACTTCACTGAAATGAAAGATAAAGTGTATCTTCATATTGAAAAGTCAAACCTTAAAATGGGAGATTTTGACCAAGCATGAGAGATTTAAAGACATAGATGGGAGTTAGCCAAAAATTTAACTAATTTGGTATCTCTCTTTAAGAAAAAGAATACAATAATTTGAATATAAAATTAGGTATGAAAGTAAATATTCAGAATAAGAAAAAACAAATTATAAATTTAAAAAATTTTGACTAATACCACAAAGTCCAAAAACAAAATAGTATTTCCATTAATTAAATTCCTGATACACCATTAGAATACTTTTCTCCCCTACATTTATTTATTTATTTTTGGTGAGGAAGATTAGCCCTGAGCTAACATCTCTTGTCAATGTTTTGTACGTGAGCTGCCACCACAGCATTGCCACTGACGGACGAGTGGTGTAGGTGTGCACCTCGGAATCAAACCTGGCTGCCAAAGCTGAGCGTGCCAAACTTAACCACTAGGCCACCAAGGCTGGCCCTCCCCTACATTTATTGATAGTATTAATTTTTGTTTTATTTCATAGGATAACTATATTTCACTGCTTTTTCCTCAAAAAAGGACATGGGGGTAATTATTTTCTTTAGTTTAGGTTACTATTTAATATTGATAACTTAGAATAATCTATTTTAGCTTCTCAACATGTTATTAATAATGTCACATAATTTTTAGGACTTTTGGCACTTTTAGGAAAGTTTGCAGCCCTTCTCTCCAACATTTGGAAGAGTATTCCACAGTCTAGCTTCTAGCTCCATACTTTTCAAACCATTTTCCTGCCCACATAATTCGGTTGCTGGGCGCCATAGGACATAAGCATATTGTACTCTCATCACCGCATCTATATCTTAACATCTTGATGTCCGGTCAGTCAGCACAGTGAGAGGTAGGGTTATTCCTGGAAGTGATTTCAACACCTGGACTGTTGTGAATAAGTTAACTACACACAAAATTGACTGTGAACCACATAAATATACTACTAAAACCAAAGTAAACTCCATTTTTAGTTAACCCAATTCCCCAAATGCCCAAGGGCAGACTAACTATACTTCAAATGGCAAACGGAAAGTCAGAATTGAATAAGACACCGATCTTAACTAGTGAAGTACCTTATTTTTTCATCAACATAGGAGCCATGTGAACATGTTGCTACAGTGACCTTGAAGCTCAACTGTTATTCGCTTCATAATCAATGTGCTTCTTCTGGAGACACATCCAAATAAAAAAAGATGTCTCAGTCACACAGCTTGTCAAACAACTTAACTGTGAGGTTGGCCTCAAACTTCTCTTAAGCATTATTCAAAGCCCAACACAATCAGGCCATGTCTATCAGTTCCGGAGGATGAAGGTGTGACTTACAAATATTATAACAAGCCTGGAGAGGGTTGTAATCATGGGGAGATATTTTCAAACCTATGTACTCACGGAGTGATCTTGTCTAATGTATTTAATGATGAAATTAAACCCATAAGCAAATTTTTTTAAGTGAAGGAATAAAGAAGTGTTGGTTAAATATCAAGTAATAAAAGAATAACTAAATAGCCAGAGGAATGGCTACAAATTAAATATAAATACTGCACAGCATGATAAACAGAAAGTGGAGAGAAACATATGGGAAAATATGAAAGAAACATAATTTAATCTTTCAGGGAGTCAGACATACTACCTAATGTTTAAATATATATTTAAAAATAACTTTCAAATAAGCATTCTGCCTTCAACAGTCTTAAAGAAATGATTGAAAAGGCTATTTGATCCTTACTGTCACTCAGGACAAATGCAATATGGCATATCCAAATAACATAATACTAAGAAGGCACTAAAATTATGAGGTAGATCTTTATACAGTGGTATGGAAAAATGTGTTCGGTACTATCAAATAAAATAATAAAAATGATAAAAAGGCTAATTTCAGATATATAGACATATAATCACACATATATATCCACATCTATATATGCACACACAAATGCATGTATAATACAATTGATTTCTAAAGAAAACAAATGTCAGGCCCAGCCCCCTGGCTGAGTGGTTAATGTTCTGCCCACTCTGCTTCAGTGGCCTGGGTTCACAGGTTCGGATCCTGGGCACGGACCTACTCCACTCACCAGCCGTGTTGTGGCAGTGTCCCACGTAGAAAGTAGAGGAAGAATTGCACAGATGTTAGTTCAGGGCTAGTCTTCCTCAGCAAAAACAATAAAATAAAATAAAAACAAATGTCTTATTGTTTGTGTATGCATATAAATATTTGTTTGAACAGGCAGAGAACACATCAGAAAGATTTGCCAACTGCTAATAGAGGTTATTTTTGGTGATGATGTCGGTGAGAGAGGGAATGGGAGCAAAGCTGGATTGGGGAGATGGAAAATTTTTACTTCTAGTTCATATAATTATATATCACTTAAATTGGAGAAAACAGAACAGACACTGATTTTAAAATTTATTATTGATAATGGTGAATTAGACTTGGTGCTCATCATCAATGAACTCATTCTAATAAAGCAGACAGTAAACACACAGTCTTATTAAAATCATTCATTCTACAAATATTTTTGACTACTAGTGACCTGCCAGGTGCCATGTAATTTGTTGGAGATCCAGCAGTGAAGATGCTAGACGAAGATCCTCTTTTCACAGCATCACGGATACAATCAAGATCTATTCAAGGATTGCTGGAGCTCAGAGAAGATTCCCATCGGGAGGGCGGTCACCAGAGAAGGTTTCCAGAGAACCGCAAGGTAAGCGGTGTCTCAAAGAGTGTTTGCTGAGCACACAAAGGGGAGGGCCTTTCTGGAAAAGGAACAGGATATGGAAAAGTACTAAAATATGTGGGTGTATATTTGGGGAACAGCAAATAATTGAGTGTTGCCTGTGTGGAGGTCATGTATGGGGGTTGCAGCAGCTGAAGACAAGTTAACAAGAAGCCAGACGTAAAAGACTTGTAAGACAGGGCAAGTTTCTGGTTTTGTTTTTGCTTTCCTCTCAAGAAGATAAATGAAGAGCTGTGTCTTAAAAAGATTGTTCTGATAATGAAATGGAGAATGGAATAGAGATGGAATAGAGGACAGAAGATTCTGAATTTAAAGATGGTCTTTTTATTTATCAATTTATTTACTTCTTTATTTTTTCCTTCGGTGAGGAAGATTGGTCCTGAGCTAACATCTGTTGCCAATCTTCCTCTATTTTGTATGTGTGATGCCACCAGAGTATGGCTGGATGAGTGCTGTGTAGGTCCACACCCGGTATCCAAACCCACGAACCCCGGTTGCCAGAGTGGAACACATGAACTTAACCACTACAGCACTGGGTCGGCCCCAGAAGATTCTAAATTTAGTGAAAGAAGTCAGGACAGAATACAATGGACAGGGACATTTGTGACGGCACCATAAACTAAAGCAATAACAGTGAGAACAGGAGGAAGGGAGAGATTCAGTAGATGTTAGAAAGTAAAATCAATAGGACTAGATGATATAAGTAGGGGATGAAGGATGCATATGATTAATTGTTTGGTAAAAATAATTACAGACATGCCTTGTTTTACTGCACTTTGTTTTATTGTGCTTTGCAGATATTTCATTTTTTACAAGATACTCCACCAGCAAAAATATTACAACTTGCTAGAGGCTCAGATGATGGTTAGCATTTTTTAGGAATAAAGGATTTTTTAATTAAGGCAGGTACCTTGTTTTTAGACTTAATGTTATTGCACACTTAATAGACTACAGTATAGTGTAAACATAACTTTTATATGCACTGGGAAACCAAAAAACCCCTGTGACTCCCTTTATTGCAGTGGTCTGGAACTGAACCTTCAATATCTCCAAGTTACACCTGTATTTAATAAGCACTGTAACACTTATTCCTAGATTGGATTGAGTTTTGCTCAATTATATATTTTGCATCCCATAGGAAAAGCCAGTTTACAAAGACATTCAAGAAATATTAAGGATTTAGTAAGCCAATCAACTACCAAATGACCTGATAAAGAAGATCTCTCTTTTTGGATAGGGACAGAGTTACTGCTATTTGTGTTGCCCATTAGCTAGATTATACAGAAGAGAAAAGAAGGTATAGTTTCGAGCATCCAGAGTTTTGGCCTCCAAAAAAGCTAAAACCCACATCTTGCATAGAGACCTCATAAAACACATAAAGGAGAGTAAATATAGTCATCTTGGAAATCAAATTTTTTGCTCCAGAAATAGTTTATTTGAAACAAAATTTCTCAACCAACTGCAAAATTCAAGTGAGAGACTGAAGTCAATTCAGTACAGAGCGTATCATTCCAAATTTGATGTATTTATGATCATTACGTATTTACATTAGATGTATGTGTTTATAGTCAGTCATATCCTGAGATAGTTTAAAGATTCAAAAATATTACTATATTTGAAGATACAAACTGTTAGTCTTATTAACTTAATCTATCCCAGTATGATTTGGTAGAGACTTGTGTTTTCTCTAAAGTGTATCTTTCGGGATTTAAGTAAGAAAGAATATTATAGTTTGCACTGATGTTAATTTACGGTTACTTTTTGGAATAAGAAAGGGTTTGGGACACCTAAGTCAATATGTTCAGAGTTCAATTGTCCTTTAGAGAATTCCTTTCTTGGGAAATGAATTAGTAAATGAACATAGCTTTGCAAGCTCTAATTAAAGCAAATTATCTATCTATCTATCTATATTTATGCAAAGGAAAAATATGTGAGAAATTGAACAAAGCTAATTTAATTTTTAACATTTAACTTAAGCCTTTACATACAATTCATTCCTTAGGTTTTATTTATGCATGCAAACACTTTCAGCATGTCTTTGTGATTTTTCAAAATTAACAGAAAATTCTTCCCTTGACCGCCAGAATTAAAAAGCAAAACTAAGACACATGGGAGGAAAGCCATACCTGGGTAGAAATTATTTCCCTTTAACTATATTCTATCTCATGACAAACATGGTTCGCTATTACTCATCTAATATTCTTCAAGTTAAAAAAATTAAATTTTCTAAAAATTATGATTAAAGACAAAAATCAACATCTGTTACCATTTTGCCATTTGACTTTAATCAATTAAATTGTCTTCTTTTCCTATATTGTAAAATCTGAAGTTCACTCCAGGAAGTAATGGTCTTAAACATATGAGTGTGCCCTATTTATTAAGTATATGTGACAGGAACTGTTGGCTAATAAATCTATTACTCAAGGCAAGTCAAAATCCATCTGACCTAGTCTCAACCGACTAAACCAAGATGTCTCAATTTACCACCTATATTTAGTGATGATTATTTCTATTACAAGAGATTTTCCACTTCAGAAGAGAATTCATCTCAAGACAAATATCAAATATCAAATATCAAACAAAATCTGATCAACTTAAAATAAGATTTAATTTGCAATGTTTTCTTTATAATATCTTGTGAAACATAGTTTTACAAATTGTAAAACAATTGTAGTGAAACGATAAAGAAAGAAAGAATAAGGAATCACTAGCATCCTTTAAGGAATAAATATTAGGTTAAAAAACAAGGGAACTACCTAAATATCAGAGTCTATTTTTCTAATTTTAGTCCTTAGTCCTTTAGCAATGTCTACAGATATCAGTAATTCAATTTAAGAATAAAAGAGGCACTTATTTTAATAGGATTCAAACTAAGGGGAAATGAACCCAAATTGTTTGAGCTACTTAAATCATTTTTATCAGGCTATCTCCCTAAAGGAGGATAATTTAATTCAAATAGATCAGAGTATTGACTGAGAGGTAGATCCCTAGGTATTTAACAGATAAGTGAAACATTAAAATGAAACTCATCCAATGTGATAACATTGAAAGTGGATATTTATATTTAGGACTCTCTGTCTGAGGTCAGTAGATTATTTATAATAAAATAGTGTTTAAGACATTAACTTTCCCTGGATATATTAAGAAAGAACACAGCAATTGCTGACATAAAAAAAGAGCAATTGTTAGATAGTGATTGTTACTATCTAATCTGAATGGAGGTCTTTTCAAAGCTGTGTGAGTGTGAACCTCTTTATCCATGAGATCGAAGTGGCATGTTCAGATGTTATTATTAGGGAAGGAAGAGATGATTGTTAACAATTTGGACTCTGGATTCAAAGGCCCTGGGTTTATTCTAATCAGCTGAACGGTCCTGGGTAAGTTGCATACCGCCTCTAAGCATCAACTATTTCATCTATAAAATGGTTGTGTGATGGTTAATTTTAATGAGAGTGCCTACCTCAAAGTGGAGGAAAGATTTAATGATATAATACTTCTAAAACTCTTACCATAGTGACTGGCATAAAGTAAATACTTAAATGATAAAAGAAAAAAAGAGATCTTGGTTTTACTGTTTATATAGCTCCTCATCAAGCCAAAAATATGTCAAAAATTTTCATCAACTATATCACTGATTAAAATTTTTCTTGTTTCTGTTACAAATGAATAAAGGCTAACAAGTAATCTGTTACAGTAAACAGACTATCCAGTTAAGAATTCATATTAACACAGCACAATCATCTCTCTGCAACAGCCATGCAAATGTTCACTATGTCTGCCTTCATCAATCATGGGAGTCCATTCATTCATTCATTCAAAGTGTTCTATTGTCTCTTCTTTTGCAGAGCTTATAGTTCAATTGTGACACTAGCATCCCCTTTGTTTCTGTGTTTTATTTGTCTTTGAATTCGAAATGCCTAGCAAACTGCTGGTCTCCAAATACACAGGATGGGAAGGGAAACACGGTAAGATGAGGGGGCACTCAAGCAATAAAGGACTTGTGTTTAGTCAGGCTTGCATGGAATTGCTGCTGGAAAGGTCGAGATTGCTACTGGAAAGATCTGGGAGTCCAAACCAGGTGACTTTTATATTTTAAGTAAAACCGCCAGGCTAGAATTGACTGAAAGTAAAGGTGAATATGAGACTTACATGTGAAAGAAGACGCAAAACAACCTGCTTTGAAATTGGGAGAATCGCATTACGAATAGCAGGATGGGCAGGCAGATTTGCTCACCCTTCTAATTTCATTCACATTTGCGGCTCTGACCCTAAATACCAACTGCTGGGGTTGTGGAATTTTCAACATCAGTACTCAGCTGCATGGCTGAAGACACAGAGAAGACAGATGGCTATGTTGCTAAATTCAGAAAATGGAAGGATAGAGAGAAAGGAGCTAGGAATTTTTGGAAAAGATTGTTTATAATGATGGACTACTAACTGTGTGCTGGATAAAGAGGAGAAGGAGTGCAAGGGGAAATTTACTTATGGATAGAAATTGGATTAGTAGGGTCAATGACAAATAATTGTTGCTAAGAGTGAACTGCAGTTCACTCTTATGTGATGCCAGAATTTATAAATTTAGAAGTAATGAACTTTCTGCTCATCTGCAAAAAAAAGTATACTCATCAATTCATGCTAAAACTGACACTTAAATTGGAGAAGATATTGGTGCTTTAACGAGATCAATGATTTAAGTTACAGATTTGAGTGGTTACTGGACATTCATCAGAAATTAACTGTTATATAATGACCCCCCCCTTTGGGGGAATTTCTTATAAAAAAGAATACTAACCAACTCTATAAGTCTGGTACTGTCCCTACTTAATGTATGACAGCTATGCACCATCAGTTTGGAACTATCACCAAATATATTGGCCTACTATATCGAAGCCCAATATATGGAAGCCAGTGAAACATCTGGCTACCTTCCATGAAAGCAGCTTCTCTATCTGGAATAGTTACATGATGAAAAACAAGAATAGATGTAGAACATCAGCATACATCTTTATAGCTCAGAGTGATTACTATTTATGCTTAATTTTAAAACTATATAAAGTACTTTAAATTATGTATTTAGGTACAAATACAAATACAAAAAACAAATATGGATGAATCTGCAGCTTAGGAACCTCCTGCTTTCAAGGCAAAAATGTCTAAAACTATAGAGAGAAACTATTAAAATAATGAAAGAATAAGCAATCATATAGAGGATACTGAAGAAATGTAGGTAGTCCTGACAGTAAAAGTAAGTGAAAGAGTTTATCATTTCCACTAAACTACATACAGGAAAGTAAGTATTTGATGTTCTGTTTTACTACCATATTATAGGAAGAACCTTGGTCTACCAGGGCGAAATGACAGCCTGCAATATAGCAGTGTTCAGTTCTGCAATATAAATTTATGTTTTCTTCAGAAGTGAAATCTTTTGGCAGAGAGCTGAAGAAAGAGAAAAAAGAAAGGCTCCGGAGACAAGAGAATAAATGGACTAGATTTGATATCTCAGTGAAAGCTTTTGCTTTAATGTTAATTTGAACTACAGTGAGAAAGTTATTGGCAAGGACACAAACTTTGCTTTTTGTATTTGTAGGAGTTACATTATGTTGTATGTTTATTTGAAAGAGGCGGAATGAGTGCTTCCGTTCTTTCTCTGACACCTCTAGAATAAAAGGAAGCACTTTGGCTAGACAAGGTTGGAAAAGACCTGAGAGTTCCTGGAGACCTCGCTTTCATCACACAGACTATCATCTTATGCGATGCTGTCAAAGGACAGCAGCTCCTCCTAGGATAAGAAGGATTTAATTTGAAGGAAAGCATTCAAACGTCTAGAGTCAATTCCACCCCAGTAAAATATCATCTGCTTTTTCTTTTGCATTAAGGAAAAGACATTGCAAAATCAGCGGAATGACTTTCTTCGCATCCAGAGAAGCAGTCTACAAATGGGACAACAAAACACCCCAATACCTCAAACAAATCCTTCTATGAATGTACCACATTTATGAAAATTACCTCCACCCTCCCACCCACAGCCAGGAGATCAGCGTGCACGTGTGGATGGTGGATGAAAACGGAGAGGTGCTTCTCATTAAGAAAGAGGCAAACCAAACAACTGAGGCTGCGGGCTCTTCTCCCACAATGACAAACTGAAGACACAATCCAGCTGCTTACTGGGGTGATCAAGTTCCCCAGCCCCGCCCCCAGGGTGATGTGCTCAACACATCTTCTTCTGAAGGAACAACATGACAGATTAAATAACAGTTTTCTCCAGTGCAGTATGCAAGCTCCGTCACTCATGGATGCCTTTACGTGGATTGCTCCCCGACGAGGAGGAAATGTGGAAGCCTGAGTGCTCCTGGTGGGAGAATGAGAGGGTCTGCGCAGAATCTGGTGTCCTTGGCTCCCCGGCAGTAGTAGTACAAACAGAATCCACCTACCCGGCGCTGTTTCTAAAAACTTTCAAATCCTCCGTAGTTTGGTTTTACATTTTTCAATTTTTATTACTGGGTAAAATTCAGCATATGTTACATGATATGCATTTGCCTAGATCATTCTCCCTTTATCCAGGCATTTTTTAAAAGCTTATGATTTCCAGGTAGTGATATAATTTGTTTTTTAAGTACAGGGATCATCAATCTGGCTTTGGTAAGAGAATAGCTTTTGTTCGCATATTTACATCTTTGCCAAGCTTTCCACTTGATTCAGCTTTTCTCTATTTATGTGACTTTTTTTACAGGAATAGTATTTGCCTTGCATGACTGGATTTTTTATTTGAGCTGTGAGTTTATAGCCATGCAGTTTAATGTTTTGGACTTTTAAGAAAGAAATTTCAAAATGGAATCTAACCCTTACTCTGCCAGAACCCTTCGCTCAATTATTAATTTTTCACTGAAGTTGTTGGTGTTGCAATTAAGGAGAGGGAGTTTATAGTTTGCATAAAGGACATGTTCTCATTTTATTTCAGAATACTATAACACTAAACTACTCTTTGAAGAACGAGTTTAAAATATTGCACCCTAACCATGGCTGGACTGGAAAGGACCTGTGAGATATCCGTCCTCGTACCGAGCCAGCCTTCACTGTAACTCAATTTGCAGAGACGAGGGAGCTACCACCGGAACCAAAAACAGCTGCAGTGAAAGCAGAGCTGTGCGAGAGGCCCACTGAAAAAAGAGGGCAATAGATGATCTGGGTGCTTTTAGTGGAGGGTAAGGAAAAGGAGAAATTCCAGATGGGCCTTATGTCCCAGACTGGAAAGAAGGAATACAAGGGCAAGAGAGAAATGTCTCCCTTCAGACGCCACGATGGAAAGTCTTCTCCAGCTGTAAAAGTTATGCTTATTGTTGGATACTTTGCAAGTTTGTCTTAAACTCTCAGGTTCTAACTTTGGTTTGGAATTTCTTTTCCTATATGTCATTTTAGTATTTCCAATGAAGAATTTAGGATTGAGGGCCTAAAAAAATTAGTTTTATTAATTGTCATTCTGTAGCAAACCATCTTTTCCTGGTAGCTGGCATTAGAAAGAAATGAGGCTGATTTTGAGTCTACTGGTTATAACTAAGGGATCAGAACTAACACGCACATGATTGGTTAGCCACAGAGCTTTCTCCTATTTGTGATTTGTGCTGGGCCTATTTTAGGTAGTGGTAATTAAGTACTTGAGTAAGACTCAAGATGAAATTTTTTACATGCTTTTTTTACTTTTTCCATCGTATTCCCATCATAATCGCACATCTCACATTCAACGTACCACGTGCAATTAAAAACTGTTAATATAGAAAGGATTCGATCATATATTATGGATTCTTCTGCTCATTTTTTTTTTACTAGACTGGGAGATTCTTGAAGGCAGAATCAATACCTTACTTCAAATTCCCACCATTGAGCCAAGTGGTTATTATATAGTAAATCCTCATAAATATTTAATGTGTACTGAGAGAATGAATGAGTCAGAACTGAAGAATGTGAGACCCAGGGATTTCAACTGAAGATGTGTTACCATGTATTCAAAAATATTTTAAGAATTATTATTTAATTAGCTCTGTATTTTTGCTTTGTTCATATTAATATACTTAGGTGATCACTAACCAAATCAAGATAATGAGCATGTTCATGCCCCTAGTAGTTTCCTCATGCCTTTTCCCAGTCAATGTCCTCCTCACAGAGGTATCCTGTGCACACTAGCATTAATATAAATTACTTTGTACAGTTCTCAAGCTACATGCTAATGAATCCACACAGTTTTCAATCCTTTGTTTCTGGCTTATTCCACTCAACGTGTTTTTGAGACATATCTGCAGTGTTACCTGTATCAGAAGTCCGTTCATTGTTGTTTCTATGTAGTATTGCATTATATTGATACACCACAATTTGTTTATTCTGCCATTGAAAAACATGGGGACATTTTTTTGCTTTGGGAATGAAGAATAAAACTGTTATAAATATTCTTGTACTAAATGTTTTATGGACCAAAGCATTCTTCTTCTTAGATACAGACTTAGAAGTAGAAATGTAGGATTAGAGTAAGCGTATGTTAAAACATGTAAGAAGTTTAAAAACAGTTTTCCAAAGTGATTTCATCATTTACACTCAAACCAGAAATGCGTAAAAACTATTGTTGTGAAACATTTTATTCAACCCTTGGTATTTTCAACCCCTTATATTACCCCTTATTTTCAAATAAAAATATTTATATAGAATATTATTTGTTCATACAGCACAAAGTTTAAGTCTGGATTGTCTTTAGCCTGCCACCAAATAGATCTCCACCAATTTTCTAGATTGGTTAATTAAGGGCCAGAATTAAAAACAATTTATAATACTAAGCTTTGCCAACATAAATAGTACAATAAATATTCTGCTGTTGATTGCAAATATAAAAGCTTATCATGTATCATGCATTCCAAATATAATCATGGAAGGTTTTCTTTTATTATATCACTTTCACACACACACACACACAAAATGAAACATAATATAGTTGTCAGACGTGACTGGAGTTAGTTTAATTCATAATTCTACAACATCCACATGGGATATAAAGTTTAAAAACAAGAACTAAACCAACCACAGGCTCCTGAAAGAGTAGTTACTTTACAAGACATTGAGGGTGTAAACACTTTGAAAATATCAATGGATATCTTTAAAAATAACCTGAAAGGCTTACTAGAGAGTGTGTATAATATCTATAGCAGATACAATAAACAATCTACCAAAATTCATGCTCACTATTCCATAGTATAGAGTTGTCACTGGAAGAAGGATGTCCATTCAGGGAATGAAATAATAGATTCTTCTAACAGCTGGTACCAAGCATTATTTATTATTTTTTCCCTGGTGTTGATACAAAGCTTAGCACAAAGTAGGCCCTTACCTACTATATAATGAATAACTCCAGGAACCCATGGATAAATAATACTCCTTTAAAGTTCAATGGTTAAGGTAGCTTGCATGAACTAATGTCATGCTTACTAAGATACACTTTATGTTGAAATGATGTCAGCCCCCAATAGATCCCAAAATACGTAATGGCTCAAACATACTAGAATTTTTATGCCTGATAATTTATTCATTAATATTCATTATCTGATTGAGGGCCCGCTTGCTGCTACAAGGTGTTGGAGGGAACTTTATAACTCGTATCCCTGCGAGCCTTTGTGTTGGCTGCATGCTGCCAGTGGAAAAAGAAAATGCAGAGTGGGAATATTTGCTTCATAACGTCCTAGACTGGAAATGTCACAGGTAATTCTATTTTATTAGCAACAACACAGTCACATGGTTTCATCTAGCTGTAAGAGAGCCAGAAAACTATGTTTCTAGTGCCCAGTAAGAAAAGGAAGTGGCTATTTTATGAGCAGCTTGAAGCCACTGCAAAAACTTAGGTCTAAGTCACTGTCAACTTATAGTGATTTATACTCCATTGTGAAGTCATAACATAGTAGGATTCCAGTGATTTTATTTTGAAGTGTCAATTATACAATGAATTTGCTTTTATTTCCACACTTTAAGGCCTACTTAAGATAATGGAATAAAGAAATACTCATACTACTTGAAAACACCATCTCATTCTACTGTAGTCAAGCATTGGCAATAGAGTGTTTGTGGAAATCCCCTGAGTGTTGAAACTTTGTTAATCAGACAAAATTAGATTTACTTTTTCTGAAGAGTTTTTTTTGACTCATATGTGATCTCTAGAGCTTCCTGACCATCTGTAGAAGTGGGGACAGGGACTGATGAATGACATTGATGTGAATCTTTGGAAAATGTCCAATTTTAATTAAATAATAATTGCTTACATACCATCATATATCCTACATGTCACATTCTCCTATGGCGGGTATCACATGTCCACATGTTGAGAGTGGATGAGGGCCAAATGCCACAGACGCTCTCTGTTCTTAACAAGATTTAGTAGATTTTCGGGAACAAATGTTTCTTCATTTTCCATATTCACTTAGGAAAATTTTTAGAAACTCTAAATTATATTTTCATAATTTCCTCTAGTTAAATGGTTGTTTTGTTGGGAAGAGGGTCTATCAAACTCCTGACTCTTCCGTTTCAGAAACTCTGTCCCCTCTGGGCTATACAAGGGAAAATTAATATTGAAGCACAATTTCTAGACTTTAACAGAATCTATATAGAGTTACATTAGAAATTTTAGGTGGCATACTTAAATCCTGATATGATTTTGTTTGTTATTGTGAGTGGAAACGAATAAATCAATGGGCTTTTCATACTCTTTAAACTTTAAGGACAAAGATATGCCACAATTTACTTTTGGAATTTCAGTGGCTGGCATCTAATAAATATTCAATTTATTAAATACATATTAATTGCGTTACTGAATGAATGATGTGATTGCATTGTAATTATTTTCTACCATTTATTTTTAATAGACTAAAAATTGTATGAGGATAGCAAGTGTGCATTTCACATACTTGCTCTATTCTGTCTTAACTCAGTCCTTAACACTTTGTAGAATCACAGGACCTCTCCATGTATTGCATCATTGAATGATGGGTGATAGAGGCCCCCTGTGTACTGTGAACAAGAAAACTTGTTCAGTCAGGACAGTCTTTCTGAGTTAAATTCTCTGCATTGGACAGAAGAGCTGATCTAAGGGTAGACCTTAATTTTAGAAAAGCAATGCAAAAATTATTGCTAATAATATTTGAAAACCATTTTTTGTTTAGGTGGATGCTGCCAGACAGAATGTCAGATTGCATCAGTGCCACTTCTCGTTCCCTGAGCCAGTGGGAAGAAAAAGACGAAAAGAAATGGTGCTGCTCTCATGCCCGGACCAGGACTGGATAGAGTGCCAATTCTTGCTGGCAGTTGTGAAGACAATTTTTGAAAATGCATCAAAGAAAATGTTATAAAATATTCTACTTTGTGTACCAGGAAAGTAAAATGAGATTTTCCTTCTTTAGTTCCAGCTTAGGCTCCAGGAAACTAACAATAAAATAATAGATAACAAGTATGCCCCAATCAAAAGTAAAGTGCTCGACTACCCACAGAGGATTCTTACACCTGATTTCGCAGCACTTAACCAGCAGCCACCTTAAGAGTGGTGCAGTACATTGTAGGTTCTCCACGTTTTCTAATCATAAAGACGGCAACAAAATCCCCCTCAATTGCCTTGGAGCTAAGAAAAGCCAGGTGACTAACTCTAACCAATTTGCTGTGAGAGAAATTGGCATGAAGCACTTTGAGGCTGAAGCAAGGGGAAGCAGCGATGAGATCTCCATGCGCTGCTTCTTCTAGCACATGAGGATGCTGCAAGTTCCAGATGGCACAGCTCCATTATGGGAGAGTCTCTGTTACCGATGGTCCCTCAGTGTTTATATGGAGTAGAACACTTCCACGTCAACCTAACATGAACTAACAGTGTCAGTGAAAAATCAGTCGTCTTTTATTACATTTAAAGGTGTTACCACAGCATAAACTTGTTCATCCTGATCAATACTAGTATGAAAGAGATGAGATTAAAGTGACTGAGAAAGTAAATCCCTTTAAGGAAATTCATTGATCTACCCATCGGGAGACAGCATGATAATGACCCTATGACTTCAGTTGAGGCAGAGGGGCTTCATGGGTACCAAAATGAAAGCCTGGCCTGTGTCACCTGGATCCTGTTAGGCTACAGAGATACTGAAAGGAGGCAGGAAGTTGGCTGGAGGAGTCTGCGACATTAAAAGAGCAGGGCTGCAATTGACTGCCAGAATTGCCAAGTAAGTACATTTATAAACTTGTTCTCCTTCAAAACTAACACAAATATAGATAAAATATCTAAAATTAACCTTTTCAGAACTCTGGAAACTAACCAATGCCACAGAATGCACTAATAATCATTTATCCAAGAGAAAACACTTAATCTTGGTAAGACAGTGGGATCTGTGATGTTTTGACTTAGGGCTATTTCCACCCACTTCCTCTCCCATCTCCAGTGGTGTGGTAGCAGAGAAAAGCCATCAGTCTTTCAGCCAAAGAAGATAACTGACCTCTTTTAGAGTTCCATTAAAAGCCCCATCTTCACAGCACAGTCAATGTTTTGTCCAAAGTTTCAAATTCCTGGAAAATCTCTCTTCTCAGAACAGGGTGTCTAGTTCATTTAACACAGACCTCAGAGAAGCAGGGTAGGGTGAGCCAACTTCCAGGGCATTACCGAAAGAAAATAAAACTTCTGGCAACATCGCAGCTGCCTACAGCTGTGATTTCGATTGGGGTAGTTTGGCCGGGAATTTAAAAGGAAATTGTGGAGAACTAGATGACAATAGGGAACTTTGGAAAGGTCCAACATGTACCTGGGGATCTCAAAGGTTTGGTGTATATGCAAGGCTGTGTGTATGCCCAGGAGAAACATGAGAAAGGAGAGGGCAGACTTTGAGACACTATACAAGCAGGCAGTGGAGACAGCAGGCTGTCTTGTAAACTGTTTGAAATTTGAAGGTGTTCTTCCCACAGAAATCCCTTTGCAAAGGGTAGAAAACCTATAGGCAAGGTCATTAAAGACATCCTCTGCCTAAGCATTGGCTCAACAGCAAGGTACACTGACCCAGGTGTGCCCCACAGGCTTAAAAATGCAACAAGAACTTAAAAACAACAACTAGTTAATAAAGAACTTAGTGGCTGCACACTGCAAAGAATATGGAATCTACAGAATTAGTTCAGGAGAGTTGATAACAAAGAAGCAGGAACAATGGAGAGACAAATGATAGAAAAACATAGTAACAACAAGAAACCTTGGAGGTTGGGGGAGGAGGAGTTGAGGAATCTAACACCAGTGTTGTAATATTAGCTAGAATGTACAGTGTTTAACAAAAAAAGATTATGGACAATAAGAGAAACAGGAAGGTACCACACACACACACAGCTGGAAAAGATAAGATATCCCTGAGGAGGCTCAGGTTTTGAACTTAGTAGACAAAAACCTTAAGGAAGCCATTACTAACATGTCCAAAGAACTAAAGAAAATCATGTCTAAAGAATGTATGCCAACAGTGTCTCACAAAATAGATCATAGCATTAAAGAGATAGAAATTATAAAAATTAACCATATGAAATTCTGCAGTAGAAAATACAATAACCAAATGATATATTCTCTAGGGTGGCTCAACAGTAAATTTTATCTGGCAGTAGAAAAATTCAGCAAACGTGAAGCTAGGTCAATAGAGATTATCCAGTCTGAAAAGCAGAAGAAAACTAGTGAAGAAGAATAAACAGGACCTCATAGACCTGTGGGACACCACAAAGCATGCCGACATATGCATAGCAGGAGTCCCAGAGAAAAAGAAAAAGAGGCAGAAAAAAATATTTGAAGTAATAATGGCTAAAATCTTCCCAAATTTGATGCAAATTGTTAATTGACACATTAAGGAAGCTCAACAAACTTCAAAAGGGATAAATTCAAAGTTATCCACATCTGGACACATCATAGTCAAATTGATGAAACTCAAAGACAGAGAAAATTGTAAAAGCAGCAAGAAAAACAATGCCCCATGTGCAACTCATCCTCAATGTGGACATTAGGAAACATGGAGGTCAGGAGACAATGAGATGTCATCTTGAAAGTATGCAAGAAAAAAAATTATTAACCAAGAAATCTATATCCAGCTAAACTCTCCTTCGGAAATGGATAAATTAAGATACTCCTAGATAAAAACTGAGAGAATTTGTCACTAGTGAAACTGCCCTAAGAGAAAGAATAAATAAGTCCTTCAGTCTAAAAGGACAGGTCACTGGACAGTAACTTGAATCCATAACAAGAGAATAATTTGGGCTGGCCCCATGGCCTAGTGGTTTAGTGCAGCGTGCTCCACATCAGCAGCCCGGGTTCAGTTCCTGGGAATGGACCTACACCACTTGTTGGCAGCCATGCTGTGGTGGCGACCCACATACAAAATAGAGGAATATTGGCATGAATGTTAGCTAAGGGCGAATCTTCTTCAGCAGGAAAAAAAAATTAATCCAACACGTTTCATGATGAAAACACTCAACAAACCAGAACTGCAAGACAACTCTCTCAACTGAATAACAGACATCTGTGAAATACCTACAGTTAACGTTACACTTCATGGAAAAACACTGAATGCTTTCCCCCTAAAGTAGAGAACAAAACAAGAATGCCTATTCTTGCCACATCTATTTAACATTCTGCTGGAGGTTCTAGCCAGGACAATTAGGCAGTAAAAAGAAGTAAAAGGCATCCATATTGAAAAAGAAGGATTATAACTATCTCTGTTTGAAGATAATATCATACATATATAAAATTGTAAAGAAGCTACTAAAACAATTAGAACTAACAAATGAGTTTGGCAACATGGTAGGATATAAGATAAATACACACAATAATTGTATTTCTGTGTATTAGCAACAAACAATGCAAAAATGGATTAATAAAACAATCTCATTTGTATAGCATCAAAAGGAATAAAATGCCTAGGAAGAAATTTAACAGAAAAAAAGCAAGGGGCCAGCCGGGAGGCATAGCGGTTAAGTTCTCACATTCTGCTCCAGCAGCCCAGGGTTTGCTGGTTCACATCCTGGGAGTAGACCTACTCACTGCTCATCAAGCCATGCTGAGGCAGCGTCCCACATGGAAGAACTAGAAGGACCTGCAACTAAGATATACAACTATGTACTGGGACTTTGGGGAGAAAAAAGAAAAAGAGGAAGATTGGCAACAGATGTCAGTTCAGGGCCAATCGTACCCCCCCCCACCCACAAAAGAAGATGTGTAAATCTCTTAAAAAAAAACAAAACAAAACAGCCCTTCCACTAAAGCTTTCCAACTACCCTTTTAAAAAAAAATGCAGGACTTCTACGTTGCAAACTACAAGACATTGTTGAAAGAAATTAAATAAGATCTATATAAATGGAGAGACACTCTGTGCTCATGGATGGGAAAACAGCATTTTAAAAATGGCAATAATTGCCCAATTTGTCTTCAAATTCAACACAAATCCTATCAAAATACCAGTATTTTTTGTTTGTTTATGTTTTTGGTTTTTTGCAGAAATTGGCAAGCTATTCCGAAGTTCCTAGGGAAATGCAAGGGACCCAGAACAGTTGAAACAATCTTGAAAATGAAGAACAAAGTTGCAGGACTCACATTTCCTAATCTCAAAACTTACTACAATCAGTGATGAAGATACGGTGATACTGGCAAGAGGATAGACATATAGATCAGTGGAATAGAATTGAAACTGTGAGATAAACCCTCACATTTATCGTCAATTGGTTTGCCACAAGTGTTCCAGGACAATTTAATGAGGGAAAGAATAGTTTTCAAAAATGCTCAAGGTCTTATGGGAACAGTTCTCATTACCAGATCGAAGTAAACCATGCCTCTACAGCAGAATGTCATTGTCACTGCCTCCTGAAGTATATATATTTCAGCAGTCTTCCCACTACACCTGGTCACAGATACTGTAAGAGTAGCAAGAAGAGAAAAATGTTCAGTGGGGCTGACCAAGCTTGCTACCGTTAAAACATCTTGGTATCCTGGCACCTTTGAAGTAGTTGAACTTGGCATTAAGGATTATTTTCTTTTGAAATGCTGCACAATTCACATGCAATTGATTATAGTAGTAAAGGCTCCTATTTTTACCCTTTAAAAAAACTCATGCTTAAAGAAGCTACTTAAAAATCCCCACGAAGCAGCTTGGCAGGGTATGAAAAATACAAATTGCTTTTTGAGAAGGGTCACATAATATAAGGATTTTATCATTGTTGCTCTGGCGATGCTCCTGTGATAAGACGATTTGTCTCCTCTGTGTTTAAAGAGTAGAATATACAAAAAGAGAGAGAGTATACATCAATAAAAATCTATGGCTCATGGGCTATTTCTGAACTGTCTATCAAAAACTTCTCTTGCAAGAGGATTGCCCTATCATTATTTAAAATACAAATTGCTTGCCTCACATTTGACTCACTAATAAAGAAGCCGATACATGCAGAGAAAGGGGATCTTGATTTTGTTGTTATATCTCATTACTGTTTACAATTTCTTCAACTTTCTCCTAGATAAAAACAACTTCTTTTCTTTAATAGTGACCTCAAAATAAAAGAAGAAATCATGTCCCTTTTCAATGTAGCCTTTTAACTTTGTGTCCTCATTTATGTGCTTCTGTAGGACTTAAAATATTTAATTAATTAAAATCATTGTATCTCTAAGTTACTCTCTACTTAAACGTCTTATCTCCTTTCTGCTCACCTTTGAAACCACTGCATTTAGGGGCTTATTTCTCCACTGCTGCTCTTGTCAATGTTACTAATAATCTCTGTGCTGTCAAATCGTTTGGTCAATTCCACTTCTCGTTTTAGTTGACATGTAAACAGAATTTGATGTAGTTGATAAATATGACATCTTCTCTTCAGCTGTGTGTGATTCTCTTTTGGTCTACTCATACCTTCTCAATCTCTTTAGCGCAGTTCTTCCATATGTTGATTTGTAAATGCTAGAGCAGTTGATCTTCGCAGTCCTCTGGTCCCTAAATACACTCTGTAGATAGGCTTATCTGAACTTATTACTTAACATATTATATATCATCTGATAATTTCCAAATTTATGGCTTTAACTTTAAGCCATTTCCACAACTGCAGATTTCTATATCCAACTGTCCATATGCCACCTCCACTTGAACACCTTGTAAACATCTTCGAAACAATATATCCAAAACCAAACTCTTGACCACCCCTACCCAAATCGATTCATCTCGGATTTTCCATATTTCACTAAATGGAAATACCATAGTTCTAACTGCTCAGTCAAAACATGTAGGGTTATTTCTCAACTCTTCTTTCACATCACAACCCATCTCTAACCCATCAACAAAACCATTTTTCTGTTTTTTCAAAATATATCCAGAATCCAGCTACTTCTCACCAACACCAATGCTACACAAAAAGAGCCCATCGTAGTTATTAAATATGTAAATTCTATTCTACTCTCAAGACCTATGGAGTTAAAATCTCGAGAACAGTGATCCCGGAAACTTAAAATATCCTCTGAGTTGATTTTGATACATCACAAAATTTGAGAATCACTGATAGAGTTGGAGTCAAATTCAATACAACAAACATAACAAATAAGCTTATTTTGATATGGGAGACAAGTTTGAAGAGATTCTGAATCCATAATCTTTAGCTTCAGACTTACACATTTCAGCAGTAATGGAGACAGGAGTAATAGAAAAAAAATTTTATAATTTATGAATTTGATTAACTGGGCTACAGTTCCTGAGTCTAAAGGTAATGATTTAGTATATTCCTTTCAACTTCCAGTTTCCCATGAGATAATACTGACTGACTTAATCTTTAAAAAAACATATAATGAGGAATGCAAACAATCATGTCTTTAGCATAGCTAGGAAAGGGAAAACACTAAACTTCAATTTACACATAAGTGGAGAATGTCAATGTACATGTAAGTGAAGAAAACACCTGAAATCAGCAGAGCTACGTTCAGAGCTCATGCCAAACAAGTAGTCAGAGAGAGACCGTGCAGAGAAGAGTATGGAATCCCCATAGAAGCAAATCACAGACATAATCACCCTCAGAAAGAGGGAGTCTCAACCTGTATGCCAAACACCAAGAACTAGTCTGAGATCTGGTGGATCAGATCAGTGTCTGCTAAACAACCCAAAGGAAAGGACTTCAAGCTGAGTGGAACCAGAGGAGGTAGCTGTGGAGGCAATGTTTCATGAGGAGAGGAAAATATCTTGGAAGAGGAGAGATCTCTGGGAGGACCAATGGTAAAATGAAAGAAGAAAGAAGGTGGTACAAATTAAATATTCCAAAGAAATAGAATATCACAAAGTTAGCAGAACCCTCACCCAAAACGAAATAAACCAAAGCATCTTCTATTAATGTAAAGCTTCACTGGATGAAAAAAATAATAATCTGGGACTTCAGCAACACAGGAATGTGGGCTAAAATCAGCTTTAACACAGTATGATTTTGATGTTTTCCTCAGGGAAACATCTAAAGTATCAGACTCAGTGGAACCAAAGGAGATGAAGCCCATACGTTATGTAGCAAACAATTGTCAAGTCACAACTTTAACACCTGCACAAAGAAGCCAGTGTTAGGAAAGTCCCTGGTAATTTCTTCATTTTTCATTGTCTAATTCCAGAGGGTATACTTACATTCAGAAATAATGTTAGCTTCCTAACGTATCCTTAAAGAGAGTACAAAATATGTTTTAGCTAAATCATAGTAGAAGTTGCAGAATTTATCAGGAGTTAGGGATGCCAGAGAAATAAAGAAATTAATTCAAATTACTGAAAAATTGGTTCTACGTATCATCTTTGGTGTTGATCTCAATGGGCCTCAAAGCATAACCCTAAAGTCATAAGCCTAACAGTCGAGAAGGCTCAAAATCTTGTGACATAAAACACTTTCAATCTTTTTAGATATATCAGAAGTCTTGGTCTTTTAACCCTTGTGTTAGAGGAAAATTCAGTGGGATCTTTTGTGTTTCTAATCGTATAAAGGGTTTTCTCAGGTGAGTCTTCTTTTGTGATACTCACCTGCTCAACAAAACATGCCTTTTTGATTGATAGTGGCCTTGTGACACTGGCTAGAAGAGTAGAATAACTTTGATTGATAAAAGAGAAGGAACTGTACTACACAAGAACGGGATCCAGAGGACTGGCTGTGGTTACTGACTTCTGTTATATGTTGTTCTTTTTCCATCCTACTAAAATTCCTACAGACACAAATCCCAGGAAAAGGGATAAAATATTCATGGCTACACTTGTATAGAAATACTAGGGTCTTATTAAGTCAAAGTAAACTCTCTAAAATAAATATGTGAAATCTAATTGCACTGTTAGCTGCTTTTAGACAAAATCTGTATTTTGTCTTCAATATAACCAAATAAGTTATTACTTATATGCAACAATAAATTGAATATATACCCCAAAGTTAACAGTCACAAGAAACTTGTAGTTTCGTTTGCCTCCCTTAGGTTTCAAAGACTTAATAAATTTATTGATACCTAGGAAACCAACAACTGCCAACAACAGAAACACCTTGATATGCTTGGAAAATAAATAATAAATAGACTCACAATAAATGCATTCTTGGGTAACATTAGTAAAATGTCATACTCTTAACTCAATCTTAGACATTAATATTGCATATTAGAAATCATTACTTTTAAGAAATTCCTTTAGTGACAGCAATGCAACATTTTTGAATCCATTATTTTACAAATTTATATAATCTAGATCTTATCTCTCTGTACCTCACCATACCTATTAAACTCATATGCATATACAGCACCTTGCAGACTAGTAATTATATTATATTTATACTAGAATAATTATATCCTAGAGGAAGTGTTAATCAGAATCTGTCCTGTGACACCGCCCTTACTGAAAGTCATAGGATTCTGGAAATAGTTACCTAGGGAGAATCAATGTCAAATGGGGTAAAATCTCTACTCCAATTATACCATCTGACTCTCAAGGAGAAGCATAAAGATTTGGATCTATTCATTTAAATGGTTAAACAGAATTCACTCATCTTATAGTAAAGGTACAAACTAATATTTGGAAGCTTGCCCAGCGTTCTTTCATTTGCAATGTATTTAAAAATCCTAGCAATTCCATATGCATTCAGTGGCTTAATGAATTAACCATTCACTAATTCATTTAGCAAACATGAATTTATCACCTTTGTATGTCAGGTAATCTGTAAGGTGGTCATGATGTGGACACTGCTATTGGCCTCAGAGATCCCACTGACGGTTCCCTGGTTCAGGAGTGATGAAGTTCAAAGATTCGGAACTCCCAAATGGAATGAACACTTTAAAGGTAACAGTTCATTGACAATAGGCAGAAGGCTAGTTTTCAGAAATGGTGTTATATTACAACAAAGCTCTGAAAATTAATGAGTAGCTAATTCCCCATAATCACTACTATGAATTCTCTAGAAGGATTAACATTTAAGAATATATAGCAGGATCTTTGTGACAACAGGATATGATATTGGTACATCTACTCATTTACTTTCTTTTCCCAATTTTAAAACACTTTAGGATAAGAAACAAAATGTTCTATACAGATGTTTTTGTGGATTAATTTAATTGAAAGTCATCAGTAGAGCTCTACTTCCAGTCATCTATTTATATATTATAATAGCTATCATTTATTGACTTCTTCCTTTTTTATTACCTTATATATAAATACTATTAATTCTGACAGCAATAATGAGAAATAGGTGCTAATACTTTTGTGATTTAATATATGAAGAAATTGAAGCAAATGTGTTAACTAATTTGCCCAAGGCCTCATTTCATCTGGTAAGTAGGGGAGCCAGTATCCCAATATTGAAGGGTCTGACTCCACTGACTATGTCTTAATATTGTCACTGTTTTGTATAGATGTATAAGTGTGTATATTTATGCATGTTATATAGTACTATGTATATTTAAGTGTTATTGATCTATTGCTGTATATGTTTGTTTTTGCTCTTGATGAAGAGGCAATAACATGTTGAGTACCAGATCAGAAGAATTTGTAAGTGACATTTAAGAAAAAGAAGTTAACAAAGCATCTCTGAACATATAAATTAAAACGAAAAGAAAACCTACTAAGTAGGTGACAATGGAAGTCTGCATACAGATCTGTAAAGGAACTTTACTTCTCCTTGAAATGAAAAAACAAAAAAGTATTGTTATCTATGTGAATGAGTCATCATCATATTCACTTAGATTCCCACATCTTTATGTTTTGATATTATAGGTGTAGTTTTTTAGAAAAATGAATGATATTGATGTTTAATTAATGTCTTATGATTCATTTCTTAACATTTTGTTTTGGATTATAATTCATTTTTTGAAATTGTCCTAACTTGAATATTCTTCCAAATGCAAAGCCTTACCAATATTGTCTGTCTGAACCTTGTAAGATTCTATATAGACCATCTTCCCTCATACCTTCGCAGTATGGTAAAATGAAAAGGTATCATGTGGTTTAATATAAGTATACTGAATTTGAAAACAACCTAAAGATTGACCATGCTAATGAATACAAATTAGTGTGCCCTTATATTTTCCAACACTGAGGTCAATATCTTTCTCTAATGAAAGTGATTCTCATTAAAATATGTATCATTTTTAATTCCATCTGTGTTTATAAAAAGTCTCAATTACATTTAGTTTAATCTTTTGTAAGCTTTATCTTGCTGTAAATCTCAATCTTTCAAGACTGAAAAGTAATTTGATACCATCCAATCCCTTTAAGGTTTGAAAATTTTTACTTTAACCTTTAGAGTGTAGTTATAATTTATGCATTAGCGCATCTTTCCAAAGGTTAAAGCGAGGTACCGCCATACATGGTACCAAGAGAATAGCCCACATTTTCTGCTTTTATCCTCATCTTCAAAATAGATTGGTCTCATACATTTCAATGAAATTTAATTATATTTTTCTAATTCTCTGAATGTTTTTATTAAACAAAGAAGTTCATAAGTTAATGCTTCCATTTTCTTTTGCTGCTTTTGCATTTTAAGAATATAATGGTAACAAGGAACAGAAATTTCTACTACTAAACACATTTCTTCTTTTCAATCCTGTTATATATCAGCACATAGGCTAGCATTTTGATGCTAAATATGATCTGCTTTGATTTTTCATGTGTTGTTCTCTCAGGAAATGCAAAATTTTTGTGATAGGGACAGCAACAATCATTCATTTTTATACACTCTGCTTCCCAATTCAGTTTCATTGTAGTTTAGAAATTATCTGCATCAATTCTTCCAAGTGTAATATATTCTAAAATGACACATTACATAGTCCCTTTTAAATCATTATATAATTGGCCTTTGTGCTAGTACTGTCATACTTTTTAAACAGTATGCATTTTATATGTTTCAGTCATTTGTCTGTGTGACTACTGACCTGTCTAATTCACGAAGTGCTGTATGCTGTTAATTTTTCAGGGACAATCACTTCTGCTTCCACGAGTCCACCTTTCAGACACTGGAGCAACATATGGTGCCAGGCTTTACAACAGTCACCAACTGACTTTCTGGGTCCAAAAGAGGTTAGAGCCAAATCTTTATTAAGTATGCTAATTCATTTTCAACAGTAACATTGAAACAGAGTATAGAGAAGGAAAAGGCTACACATGCAGCACAAAAGTGCTTGAAATCTTTTTTTGAAGAAAAAAAAACGGAGGAGAATTGGTTTTGAAAAAAGGAGGAAACTATAATCTCTTAATGTGCTAGGCTCTTCTTTTTTTTCTTGACACCAGTACATGTTGTTTATTTTTCCTGGAACATTCTCCTCACATAGGACTATCAACTTTGCTTCTGGTAACTCTTTAATTCTCATCTGAGATGCCATTTCCTATGAAAAATTTCCCTGTACTTCCAATATTAAGTTGTTTGTTCATTCTCCCATATGAGATTATTGCCTATAATATTTCTTTTTTGCCTGCATAACTACTCTCTAGACAGATTGTATATGAGAGTAATCAAATACTCTTTTTTTTCTATTCTGTGCAGTTTATGCTCTAGAAATTGCATAATAGATGGGTGGATGGATGGACGCTTATGTAGGTAAATGAATTGGGGCCTGAATACCTTGTTCTTCTCCTTTTACTTTCAAAGGAGTTATTATCTTAGGAAGCAACAGGCTCTCTCTAGAAACTCCCACATGTCCCACCCTTATCTCTTTCTGTTACATAAGATTTGGCCCTCTATTTCCATTGTAAGTAGACATACTTAGAAAAGGGAAACTTCAGATATGCTGACATCGTCCATAAAATTAATCTGAGTGAAAACGTTCTAGACGCTCTTATTCAAACTTCTTCCTATGCACTACAGGCATAAAAAGCCATATTCCTTTCAGAAAACATATGTGAAGAGGACTTTACATCTGGCTCCCGTCAGCTTACTTTTGCTGATGAATAAATGACATCATTTATATACGACCATGGAATTATAATACTGACAATAATTAAAATAGGAATAACAGTAATTACCCTTTACAATGGAAAATAAGATGTGTGAAATATTTTACATGCATTTTAACCCTAACTAGCTAACTAAATATCTTTGAGAGATATTTATTTATTCTCATTGCAGATCAAATACATTCATTCATTCTCAAGACAGCATAATGAATTCATAATTCAATTCAACTGATAACTATAAAAGAAAAAGAAGGGATAAATCTTCCTAGATCTGTCATTGTACAATTAAGTAAGTATAATTCCAAGGTTCCATATGCATTGAATGATGCTCCATATACCAAGTTGCTCAAGCTAAGAAACTGAGCTATCATTGGCTACTTCTTTTGACTAATTCCCTACTTTCAATCACAAAATTCTACCAATTCTATCTTTTAATGTCTCTTCAATATTATCCTTTCATTGTTATTAACTTAGTTCAAGCACAAATAATCCTCAACCTGAATTACTGCAGTCCCTGTCTTACTGAAACCCATTGAGGGGTTAGATGCCTCAGGGCTTCCTTCAAGCTGCTACCTGAGCCCTTATCTCTAAACACTCACCTTCACCTGACCAGCTCCGGCTCCCATTTGTGTATTTAGCTTCAGTGAAGCCGCCTTCCTCTTTAGAAAGCTGCTCCTTGCCTTCCCACGCTTGGTTACACACTTAAACGTGCTTCCACAGCACATCATTCATGTCTGCTAAAGCATTTATCACAGTGGTAGATAAATGTCTGTTCATTAGTCTTTGAGACCAAGGATACTGATAAATGTATCTCTAATTACTAATATAGTAAAATTACCTGCAACAGTGTAAACATTCATCCTATGTAAATGTTATATGAAGAAAGAAAAAAAGATATGAATCCTGCTCTCAAATAACTTATGTTAGTACGTGTGCAGATACATGATAATTGCTGTACGTTTTGCTAGATTTGTTGAAGTTAACAGATTGCCCCTGCAGGTGCTATGATGCCCCGGGATGAGGTATTCTATACCATATGGACTGGTTTTTAAACATGAAATTCAAAACAGGATGAGGAAATTTAAAAACACTTTGAGGCCATGCAAGTGAAGAATTAGATGTTTAATATAATTTTTACTCTAAATAAGTTCTCTCTCATTTTAGTGGCTATGACACTTGAAAGAGTTGATATTGCACAAGGAGATAAGAAACTGCTACAGGAAAGAGAGCTTTGGATTCGGCGAAGATTTTATTTCTCTTCAAAGTTCCCATTAATGGGAAATATCTGTATCCTTTGAACAGATAGTCTAAGTCAACTAGGGCTCAGATCAATTCTGCTTTCAGCCTGCAATAAAACTGTCATAGAGATTTACCAAATAAAATAAAATAATTAGCAGCAAAGAGTGGCAGGCTCGGCAGCTCCGTAGGACTAATAACATTGAAGAGTCTTGCCAGCCTGAAGAAAAAGGCAACTTAATGATAATAATAAAAAGTTGCATCTGTTATTGTGTGTTTTTTTGTGTTTTCCTCTCAAGCTGTAAATTGCAGAATTCAGACTTTTAAGTATTTGTAGATGAAACCAGGAACATAAACTTAAATACTTCTCCTTGGAGAGAAATCAATAGTTACAGTTCTCTCTTTTAAGTCAATATTTTATACTCTCACGAAAAGCAGAGCCATATCAATATTTTAACATTGTTGTACTCATCCTTATTTAGTCACTTGTTTGTAAGTGTCCTCTGATGATAGTAAAAATGTCTGTTATGGTTTCCAAATAAAGCTCCATGGTAAAAAAATAACAGGCCATTAACAATAACTTAATGAGAATATTTCTGCTTCCTAAACTTAGAATTTAATGATCACTTAATTATGCAAGCATCATCCATCTAAAATAAGAAATGCCACTAAATTTGTGATGAAAAATGCATCTTTCCCAACAGCTTTTCATCTAATCGCAGTGACAGCTAGGAATTCAGATTTGCGTCCACATTTTTAATCTAATGTAATCATTAAATAAAAATAATATAAAACTGTGCTATCTCAGAAACTTGATTTTAATTACTACATGGATATTATAAAGTAAATATGTACTGAATATTATTCAGCCTTATAAAAGAAGGAAATCCTACCATTTGCAACAACACGAATGAATCTGGAGGACATATGCTTAGTGAAATAAGCCAGTTACAGAAAGACGAATACTGCATGATTCCACTTATATGAGGACTTTAAAATAGTCAAACTTATAGACACAGAGAATATAATAAGTGGTTGCTATGGGCTATGAGTTGGGGGAAATGGAGAGTTATTATACAATGGGTATAATAAAGCTTCAGTTATAGAAGATGAATAAGTTCTAGAGATCCGCTGTACAACAAAGTACCTATAGTTAATACTGTGTCATTCACTTCAAAATATGTTAAGATGATAGATTTCATATTAAATATTCGTACCACAAAAAATAAACACACACACACGTAACACAAATGGACATAAGGAAATTCTGGGAGGTGTTGGATATATCAATAACCTTGATTATAGTAATGGTATCATGGGTGTTTACATTATGCCCAAACTCATCAAATTGTACACATTAAACATGTGCATTTCTTTGTATGTCAATTATACTTCAATAAAGTTGTTAAAAATAAAATAAAATTTAATTATTTTTTTAAAGTAAATACATGCTCACCACAACCTAGGGAAATACTTAGATGGTTTATCTCACTAAGGATATGTGTGTGTATGTGAGTGTGTGCGCTTGTGTGTGTGTAATAACCAGTTTTAGACAATTATTTGTTATATAATTAAATAATTCATTAGTCATTGATTGTTTTCCATAATTTACTAAGCGGATTACTTAGGTAATTTGGGTATTTGGGTGAAATGACCAAGGTAAAGACAGTCTGAAGGCACAGTGGCTTATAGTAAAGTCAAGCCAGGATCTTGGTAGTCGTTCCATCTTTGCATTTCTAATGAGAATACTTGGTCTCGCCCTTTTAACTGAACTCTTCCCTCAGCACCTTACATCGATTCTGGAATTTATAGGTACTTGAGTAGCCCAAACTCACCTTATGTGCCTCAACAGCAAATCACTCCACATTTTAATTCTATTCTAAGGAGGGTTTCATTGCTGAGGATTCTATTTGCTTATCATTTTAAAGCCCTAATAATATGACTTGGCTTTTGCTAACTAAATTTCGGCCTTACTCTCTATTCCCAAATTCCTATTCTAGTTCTCTGCTCACTATGCTAGATCCTTTCTCTGAAAGGATACAGCTCCACCTTTCCTATCCTCTATCCTTGACAGTGAGGAGTGAGACTTGCTGTACCTCCCAGTGCCTCAGAGTGTGATGTATACTGACAAACCTATTGGATGCTTTTCTGAACTTTAAGGTGCTCTGCATTCCTATACCATATTTTGGTATATCCTTATTTTGAATTTTAAATCATGCCTGGGAGGTAAGATTTAACATGTTCAGAAATGATTCACTGTATTTTGGCCTCCTTCAGTGCAGGACCATTTCAGAAATGACACCTATTTCCCCAAACACAGCCACAATCAAGTGCTGAAGTCAATGAATTCCAGCCTAATGCAGAGGTGACAGATGAAGAATGAGTGCCACTGGTCCACCTCATTATAGAGAGGCAGCCACAAGACTCAGACTTCAGTCCCCTGATCGTGACAGATGAGGGACTGCTATTCCGCCAACCATGAATTCTGAAGAAGAGGCAGAACAGGGCTGGACGCCAAGTTTTCTTTATAATACCACAAGACTTGATTCCAAACCCTGTTTATCCTAGGCATAGAGATGGTTCTCTCTCAAATCAGTGTTTGTCAAATACGTGGAGTAGAGCTGGGGACCCAATTCCACAAGGTCATGTAATAGTAACGCCAAGGAACATAGTCTTTGTGTCACTTTGGGTGAGGTGGCTTTCTGCAGCAGAGACAATTCATGTATGGGCTGGCAGTTGAATACTGACTTTCAGTGATTGGACCGCAAATCCACCTTTGCAGGAAGATCATAGCGGCATACCCCAGTGTCCATCTCATATATTTTGAGTCCGTGTTAATTGTGTGCATATCTATTTAGAATTGTTAAACATTCCTGGTGGATTGAGCCCTCATCAATGTGAAATATCCCTTTTTTACCAAAAGTAATACTTTATTCCTAGAGTCTACTTTATCTTATATTAATGTAATTGTACCAGCTATCTTTGGTGGTATATACATAGTTTATCTTTTTCCCTCATTTTACTTCCAAGCATTTTGTTTCCTTATATTTAAAGCCTGTCATTTGGCTTTTTAAAATTCCAGTTTGAAATGTTAATTTTTTAATGGAAATTCTTAATTCACTTTCAATTGATGTGATTAGTGATATGTTTGGTTTCAGATCTACCTCCTCACCATTAGTGTGATATTTGACTTCTCTGTCTTATGTTCCTTTTTTTCTCTTTGTTTGCCTCCTTTTCGATGACAATTTATTTTCATTTATTATTTGAGTTTAATATTAGTTCTGCATTCTTTTAAAATAAAACAATTTTATTTGTTGTTCTTTCACTGGGTAAGTGATTTAAACATCTTCTTTTTACTTATTATAGCATAAAACAAAGATTAATTTTATCCTGCCTTAGTACCAGTATAACTTAGACCAGTATATAGCCATTTATATCCTTTCCAGTTTTGACAATATTTTATATTATTTCACATGTTTTAATGCTACATATATTTTAACTTCCAAAGTCCATTTCAATTACTGTTTCATATGTAAATATTTACTTATCTTTGGTGCCATGTTCAATTTTCATTGCTCCTCATTTTTTCTATGTTACCATGATTCTATCTGGAATCATTCTTTTTTCTGCCTGAAGAACTCCATTTAATGTCTATTTCAGTGTGGGGATACAAGTAATTAATTTTCATAATTTTTGTTTCTCTGGAAATATATCTCTTTTTCCTCTCATTACTTTAAAATTTTTTCACTTTGCCTTGCTTTTAGACAGTAGGCCAAATTGGAAACGACCCAACTGTCACATGCGACGATATAGGTAATTCTCAGAATCATTAGGCTGAGTGAAAGTAGCCAGACAGTGGAAAAAAATCCTATGTGATTTCATATCATCTGTTTTCAAAACAATAGTAAATATGAACTAATCTGTAGCAACAAAAAGGTCAGCATTGCTGGGGCTGGGAGCAGGGGAGGGTGGACTGTAAAAGTGCATGAGGTACCATTTTTGGATGATCAAAAGTTCTGAATCTTGATTGGGATTTTTTTCCATGGGTGAAACTACTGTCAGAACTCATTGAACTGTGCATTTTAAATGTATGTAGTTTTTTGTACATGAGGTATATATCTTTAAAAATATCTTTAAAAAGTACACCAACGGAGGACTAGCTCTCCCAGTTATTAAGAATCATTGTAAATTTGTACATATTACGAAAATATTCCATTGACAAGAGACAAGTCAATAGAAAATAATAAAAAGCCTAGAAATAGTGTAGTTATATACATGTATGTAATGTAATTGCATATAAATGAATGAAAAGACCTAGTCATATATAATCATCTATGTAATCATCTATTACATAGATGATTATATACATATATTTATAAAATTATGCATATACCAAAACTTCTTATATTTTGTTTTAGAATGGTGACATTTACAATTGTGTGCTAGGTTTATTTATTAATTTTTAATAGGCCATACATTCTGATTACAATTGAGAATTTTCTTTTATTTGCATTTTTTAAACCTTCTTATGTAAGAATTTTTAAAGATCTTATAATGACGTCTCAGGAAAATTTTAGACTGCAATATATCATATTATTTTGGATTTAATCAACTTAGATTTAGCAATAATTAATACCAATTCCAGGAGATTGTGAGTACATTGGAACAACATAGTTATCATTTTAATATATTTATCAAATCTAGAAGATATGTCATAAAAACATGTTAATTGAATAACTTATATTGTACATTTGTTACTACAACTACTTCCAAATGGGAATGGAATATTTCACACAATATCTAAATATTCCTTAACATGAAATTCCACAAACAAATTATATTTTCAAATATACACTTACATAGCCTCCCTGAGTATGTGTCTATGTTTCCCATTGCTTTATCAGCCCAATTTATCAGTTTTTCCCCCTCTCTCTCTCTGTCACTTTTCATTTGTTATTCTTTTTCAATGCAGCTACACAGTCTAAGCAAGCATGTTGGGATATACCACCAAGAATGGACACTGACGGGTCCTGGACGGGAGGCATTCGGTTATTGCTTATTGCTTATTAATAATTGCCCCTCCAACCGATTTCTCATCAATCGTGTTAAAGGACATGAAAATTAGTCATAGAATGAAAAAAAGGAAGCACCTTGTACATTGGAGTAACTTATCCTCTTATAACTTATCCTATTTCTTTTATAAAATATCCACTATCTACACACAAGCACATCCTAGCCTTTTCCACATCATATGCAATGGCTCCTCCTGCCCCCAGATTCTTCCAGCACTATACACCCTGAACCAGCCTAACTTTACAAATTTAATTTTTAATTATTATTTAAAAGGATCAGATGTTACCCATACTTTGAGATGAGACTGATTTCACTTGGAAATTCAAGCAAGAAGTTGGTTTAAAGATTAGACCCACCAGAGACCTGAACTCTTGCTGAAATGGATAAATCAGAGTGGGATGTTTCTGCTACATATGGAGGGAACGAGCATAACAAATTAAAGCACTGTTAGTATAGCAAGATGAGGCAAAAAAGGTAAAGTAATTGTAGTCTTAAAGAGAAAGAACTTTATTAACAAGGATTATAAATATCAGTTTAAAACCACAAGGCAAAATCAGTTCAGCTATGTGGTCATTTTAGTATGTTAACGTAATTTTGTCTACTCCTCTGTCAGATTCACACAGTTTTGTTCTCCCAAAGTCTAGTTCCATAAAAAATTTCACAGCTCCCTGATGTAGTGAGTCCGATTCCCAGTAAATATTAATGACTATTTTAGGGAGTCCCTTGAAATATGTCTTCTGTTGTTTTAATAGATATTTTTAAAAAGCAAAATATATATGTGTGTACTGTACTCTACACATCTCAGCTTAATCAAATACAACCATTTCTGCAACAACTATATAAGAGATACTAATTAATGGATGAAAACATGGCAATAATTTTGATAAAATAATAACTTGTCTAAAAAATTATCCTTCTATAAAACTTCTCTTTCTGTTTTACAAGTGTAGACAGACTACAAAACCAGTTCCAGAAATTTCATGTCATTTTAGATAATGGGTTATAATTACATCCATTCATCTCTTTCAGCATATCCTGTACTCCCAAACTTCCAAAATAAAATATTGTATTGTGAATAACTTTTAAGAGGGTGTATATGGCAGACTACATAGCCAGATAAGATTTTCTTTTCTTTTGTTTTGTTTTTCTTTTTTAACCAATTACTTGAACTAGTTAAGTTAAACTAAGGATTTGAGCATGAGAATCCAATAAGGAAATAAACATTCAAACTTGAATATGTCACGCTTTAAAAAAAAAAAAAGGACTAGGAATGTCATACCTATAAAGCATACTATTTATATCATGGTTAGAGAAGAATACCCGAAATGTAAGTGGTATAAATAATGATCATTATGCTGTTTTTACTGGACAAAGTGAATCTACAATTACAATAATTTTAAAGAATAAGCCATTCATCTCTTTCCCAGAAAGTCTCAACCAAAGATTTTCAATCCTTTCCCCTTCCAGACCTGATCAACCAGCCAAGCCATTTGCCATGATTCATACACACACACACACACACACACACACACACACACACACTCTCTCTCTCTCTCTTATCTTTTCACACAAATTGAATGATCAGTCTAACCACTAGAAGTTCTGCCCTTCATGAGGATTTCCTTTCATCTTTGTCTTTTAGGGTTATCCTTGAGTTGGGATATAGTACATTTTGGCTTGTAACAACATAACAATCCCATCCATTCATGAATCAAGCTTGGCTTTTTTCCTCCATCACATTTTCATGATGGAAATCTTCTGTTCCAATATAGCCATAGGTTTGAGTTGAAGGGGGCATCAACAGTTGTCTGGTCTACTTACTCCTGCAGCTCATTTTTGCTCTCTAACTCTGCTTCTGACCAATCTAGCAAGTAATACTTTCATCTTACAGTGGATTGATTCTCCATTCAGACTTCAGGCATAGTAAGTCTGACACCTCCAGTTCATAATCAGCAGCTCTGGCCACGTGGTCACTTGATATTCTATGGTCAGATGTTTGTTGTCTACCACGGCCCAATATCATGCCAAGACTCCAGGGATCCACTATTTATAGACTTGGGACGGTACTCCACTTTATTACTTAGTGCTCATATGCCCTCCCTCTATGGGCAGAGTGGTGGTGGTGGAGCAGTGACAACGCTTTAATGTTAACTCAGACATTTAACCCTAAATCCTAGAGTTGTATTCTCCTTTCCCTATTATTCAGTTACCATAGTAATTGCACAGGGGTCCATTTGGGGAAGAACTGGGAAAAACTTATCCTTTTTACTTTCTATGAGGGTTTGTCCTCTCCTTAAGTTTCAGGTCTAAAAACTGGCTCAGGCCTGGAAACTAGAAAAGGGATCATGATTTTTTTATTGCAATGGATCCAGACTCATCTATCCTTGATCATTTGGGGTAATATATATTGAGCAATATCATCAATCTTGGCAGTCTATCTCTTTTACCTTCTTCTATTAAGCATCTACATAATTCTTTGGCTCCCCACTGCCACTCTGACCTTCCTGTGGGTTATGAAATTTCATCCACCATGTCTTGATTGTTAAGCACCATTACCTGGCATCTGTTATTTTAGGATCCTATCATCCCCATTGCTCTCAGGGCACCTGATTCTTAAAATAATCACTTGCAGTTAGTGCTGACCAGCAGTGAGCTTCACAGTGACACTGGTATGCTCTTCACCAGCATGTCACTTACAACTTTGGTTAGCAAATTTTGCTCCACCTCTCACCAGTCACTCTCAATATCATCATAAGGATACAGAAGAGAAGATCAAACATTCAGCCCTCGTCCTTATTTCAAAGAGGATCAAAAAGTGCCAAAACCCAAAACAAAAGCAAAAGCAAAAACAAAAACAAAAATGCCCCAGAAATTTGGGGAAGAAAGTCAAAGAGTCACACGCAACAAATCAAAGTAGAATGAGAACAGTATCCAACAACTGACAAAGACACTTGAAGAAAATGTAATTCAAGGAATAAAATAATACTTTTAATGATTACTCCATGCTGTAGAATATCTTAAAAGCAAATGAGTTAAATAAAACAAAAATCAATGATAATATCATAAAACAACAGAATGAAATGAAATCCACAATCAGTACCTAGGAAAATAAAACATGGCCAAAACAACATCATTAAAGAAACAATAAAGTAAAAACATTAAAGGAACTAATAACTGTTGCTAAAAATAAAAGTATGGACATAGGGGAAAAGTTTGCAAAACTTATGGTTTCATGAGACAAATTAAAGTAATTAGAAAACTCTTAAATAGAAAACAAAGCTAATCCATCTATGATAATTAGAAAAATGGAGAACTAGAAAATGGAACAGAAGTATTTAAAATGAATAAAGAGCTAACAATGAAGATGTGCACACATCTGACACATACATAGATATAAAACACGAAGATGTACCAGGGAGGAAAACAAGTTATTTATTTATTTGAGAATAAATTCCAAATCATTCCCAAAGGTTAGAAATCAGGCTGGCCTCATGTTTCTCCTAAGCAACGCCTGATGTTAGAAGACAATGGAAGCTTGTCTACAAAGCTCTGAAAGAAGAAAAGTGTCAACTGAAAATATTATTACCAAGTACCAAGCAGACATGTTTAAATATGCAAGAAGTAAGGCCATGTATAATCTTGGATGAATACCAAAGAAAATGCAAGACAATAAATATAGTATATTAAGACGACTCAAAAAAAGGAACTCAGGAATGTACATACATACAAAATAATTAATAGAGATCAATGAAAACATTTAAAAATAGAACTAATCCAAAACATCTTTTTAAATTGTGATTACAGAAGGGAATGTTAATATACTTCTGGTCATGTTAAAATTAATAAAATTATCAAATATATTGGTGGGAAGAGGGTGGGGAGGATTTGAGAATTGTTAATCTCATCCACTTTCAACAGAGGAAGTCAAGAGCTAATATACAAGATTATTAAAATAATTAAAATTATAAAAAATTAAAATTATACTTATTTTGGCCTCAGTGCTTACTATATCTTTGTAACCAATAAAAGAATTATTGAGAAAATAATATCTCTTCATGTAATTTAAAATTTTTTGTTTAAAACTTTTTCATTTCTTTTATTCCTCCATTTCCTCTTCTTTTAATTTTAAGGAAATAGATTTAATTCATATTTTTAAAATAACATATATATTATGATCCCATTATCTCTCTCCATATCCATCCGTCCCTCTCACTCTCATCCATCTTCCAGCTACCTTAGCTATCATCGATTTTATCTATCCACTCTCTATTTTTTAATCTACCAACTATGTTTTCTACCTGTCATCTATATATCAATCTACTATCAATTACCTATGTATCTTTCCATTACGTTTTACATATCTATCATCTGTCTACAACCTATCTTCTATCACTCTTTCAATATATCTGCTTTTCTTCTCTCTCTCTTTATCTGCTATTTATATATCTATATGTTCATCCATCTCTGCCCTATAATTTTTTATCTCTGCTGTTTTTACACTGTGATAAAGCTTTACTTGTTAAAGCGTTATTATGACAGATAAAACAGACACTCTTCAAAGTGTCATTTCTTTAGCCTAAACGACTAAAAGAAGAAATGATTAAAATCCATTAAACCATAAACATTTATTTAAGCAAAATCCTGAAACAACAGAAGGCAGATAAAAACCTGTTACTTGGAAAAAAAAGTGAAGCAAATAACCACAGATTAAAAATAACTGCCATTTTTTGGGCAACAACATATGTCAATTAATTGTCTAAATCTCACAATAACCCCATGCGGTAGGAATGACTATATTTTATAGATAAAAAGACTAGACTTTCCAGTTGCTCATAATAACTGGCAGAGTTAGCATTCCAGGAATTCCAAATAACAATTGGACTCTGATTAAAAGTTCATTAAAATTAGTATCCTGCAAACTTAGTATAGGACAAAATTAAGAAAGGATTTGTAAGATTTTGGAAAAACTCCTTGATTTCAGACCATGATGGCTCACTAATATAAAATAGAATATTTAGTGTGTGTGCCAAGTTTCTGAAGTCACCAGCAGAGGAGAAAGAAAGTCAGGATCCGTTATAATACGCCACTTGACCCTTCCATCAGAGACTCCATAGACAGAAGAAGTGGTCCATGGGTTTGACTGGGTGTGGCCAAACAATAGGCTGCCAAGTAAGGTCACTTGCAAATAATAAGCAAGCAAATATATATGTATTTTAAATAAAACAGCACAGACATCTTAGAAATCTCTTACAAGAATGATAAGTAAAGAATTACTATCTTTTCTGGCATACATTAGAATAATTGGCATATATTATGCTATAATTTGGTTTAGTAATTGGCATATACTATACTAAAAATCTACATATTTTTATCATAAAATCCTCAAAAAAGCTATGGAGTAAATACTCTTCTTTTTACCTTTTTTTTTTTTTTTTTTGAGAATTGAACAGATAAAGGAACTGAATCTCAAGGGCATTAAAACATTTACCATGTATACACAGGTAGTGAATGATAAAGCAAGGACTCAACATCAGGTAGTCTGCTTGTAAATCATCCTGCTATAGTAGACCACAGGGCATATTAGATCACGAGAAAAAAAACATGTGTTCAATTCCCCAAGAACCCAGCATTTTTTCCTGTATAAGAATCCTTGGTTAAGGCCTGGCCTGGTGGCATGGTGGTTGGGTTCACACCGTTCCACATTGATGGCCCAGGATTCATGGGGTCGGATCCCGGGCACCGACCTACACACCGCTTATCAAGCCACGCTGTGGCAACATCCCACATACAAAATAGAGGAAGATTGGGCACAGATGTGAGCTCAGTGACAATCTTCTTCACCAAAAAAAAAGGTCGTTGGTTAATACTATTTAGATCGGTCAACTTTCACTTTCTCTTCCACACACACAACCCAACCCAGCACCCTTCACCTCATGCCACCACCAACCAGACACCTAACAGACACACAGGAAAAAGGAAGCTGCAGCAGTGGTTTTGCTGGAAAGCTTAGCCAGATAATTGCTTCCCAGTGATTTTGAAACATCAGCCTAGGGAAGGCTTGGGCTTCCATTGTGGATGTGGATTGCTATCAGCAGAGAAAAGCTGGAGGCAACTCCAGACATCCAGAGCAGAGAAGTAAGAGGAGAGAGGTATCGCCGGGGCTGTGCTCCCTCAGGAGGCTCTGACGGATGATCTGTTCCTTGGCTCTTCTAGCTTTTGGTGGCTCCAGGTACACCTTGAAGTTCCTTGATTTGTGGTAACATCACTGCGATCTCTGTCTTCATCTTCACATTGCTTCTCCTCTGCATGTTTGTGCGTCTCTTCTCTGTAAGTCTCTTACAGGAATATCTGTATTGCGTTTAGGGCTCACCCAGATAACCCAAGATGATGGATTCTCAAGATCCTTAATTTCATTGTATCTTCAAAGACCCATTCTTTTCATATAGGGTGACATTCACAGGTTCAAGGGATTCGAATGTGAATGAAGAGTTTTGGAGGTGACCATTCACCCTAGAACACTGGGGAAAATATTACTTATAGCAATCTCTACTGCCATTCTACATAACATGTCCAGAATACTGACTGGGGCCTGCCCTCAGGGGAAAATCCACAAAAGATGGGAAAGTCACAAATTGCCATTTCTTTCATTCACATGTACACTCTGCTCCAGGTTCTGCACACTTTTAACTTTTCCCTGATACCTTTGGCTGTTTGTACTCTGCTTTGTTTTAATATTTTGTCCAAATTTATAATTGTTATCTGTGGTAGGTTTCATCTGACAGGAGCTATTCCTCTAGCACTGGAAGACAAAAGTCCCTAAACCCATTTAATTTGATTCTCTGATACTCAAATTGTTGTCTGTCCAACATCACCATCAGCAGCCCCTGGAAGATTCCTAAAGAGGCAGGTTCCCAGTCCCCATTCTGGGCTTAATGAAACAAAATCTGCATTTTAACCGGATCATCAATTGATTCTTGGCATATTAAAGTTTGATTGCTTTTATTCACTAGAATATACTTTCTCCTTGCCACTTAGTCACACACACTCTATATAACAGTCATTATGATTCTCAATATACCTAGAGACAAAAAAAGGAAAATTTCTATGTCTGCATGTACCAGAAGTGCTAAGAAAAATCTGGAAAATTGGAGATAAACTTAGGTCATTACAGATTCTATAGTGTTTGCGGTGACAGAGTGATTTCAACTAATTATATGTGGCGCTCAACTTTATTGCCTTTCTATAATATTCAAATGTATTCCTCATCACACGTATTTTAAATGTTTTAAGATTCTCATTCTATACAAATATTAAAACTATTATTAAAACTCCTACAATTTTCAACTTAGAAACTACCTTGAAATGACTTTATTATACAGTTTAGAAAGTAATATACAACTTTTAAAAACATAACTCTTTTCTTTCTGCTTGTCTTTAAAATTTACACACACACACATGCATATCACTTGAGGCAATATACAAAATGATATAACATCGAGGTACACTAAGTCCCTCCCCAGTTTATAGCAGTTCACTTTTTCTTTCTTTTAATATTTTTATTCAAACATAAATATCCGTCTTACACTTGTTATTGAATCAAAATGTCAGTGTATGTCTTTTCCTTCAATCTTATTCCAAATCATAGATCTGATGAGATTATTACCACGTGGTGGCTCATTTCAAAATTCTTTATGATTCTGATTCATTCTTAGCTGAATATGTCCATGGCTAGTTGCACCATAACCAGTATTTAGCAAAACCTTAGGGTCTTCAGAATATAAAATGAATGTGACACACTGAGGGAAGTCAGTGGTCGATTATCCAAGTTTGTAACCCCTCTGCAGATCTAATACAGGCACGAAAGATCTAAACCTAGGATCATGGTACATTTAGGAATCAGTTTTCCTGCTCAACTAATGTCCCTTGTCCCCTCAATAAAACATTCTGAGTATACAAATGCCCATTTATGTATGTCTTCTTCACAAGTCACATTTTGATTTGAAATTTCATGTATCTATATATCTCTACCTATCTCATTACTTTGGGGAAGAGTCGGTCATTCCTCACATTTAAAATAATGGTTTATAAAGAAATAGTGATCATTATTTTTTAGAAGGTGATTACCTTTACAAAAGACACATAAACGTAATGTGATTTATAAGATGTGTAAGAAAGTAATTATGACAGAGGTTAATTAAAATTGTGGAAATGGGGGCCACCTGGTGGTGCAGCGGTTTAGTTGGCGCTTGGCAGCCCGGGGTTCAGGAGTTCAGATCCCGGGTGCCCGCCGACGCACTGCTTGTCAAGCCATGCTGTGGCGGCGTCCCATATAAAGTGGAGGAAGATGGGCACGGATGTTAGCCCAGGGCCAGTCTTCCTCAGCAAAAAGGGGAGGATTGGCAACGGATGTTAGCTCAGGGCTGGTCTTCCCCACCAAAAATTAAAATAAAATAAAATAAAATTTGTGGAAATTCATTGACACAATTAAACTCTCAGAGAAGCCAGGGATAATTTTAGAAAACAAGATCATCAACTCCCTTCTTATCTATATTTACACTACAGACAGTAGTCTATTCACACACACACACACACACACACACACACACACACACACACTATCCTCATTTCTGAATGTGTGAATGCTGGTTTTGTTTTTGTTTGTTATTTCTCACCTTTATTTTTATATAAATAATAGAAGTGATCCTTTCAAAGAGTGCTGAAAAGTTTTTCTCTTATAATTGATCTTATTCCCTATAGCAGCTGCTTCAGAATTGTTCTATCTTCTTTAGTTTCCACCACATTCTCTTCCATTTCAAAATCTGACCAGGCAGTCTACCTGGACAGGGCTTCTTTGTGCTCTAGATCTCATTTTTGCTTACTTTCTCAAGATTTCATTCCTTTGGGTATTTATGAAAGAAAAAATAAGATTTTTGATATTTTCTTAAAAATAACAGCTGGGAGAAGGGAGGGAGCATGGGAAGTACGGATGAAACAAGAGAAACATGGGCATTTAATGGACTATTCTCTCTACTTTTGTTGATGTGTCAAATTTTCTATAACAAAAATTTAAAAAATATATCTTCCTTTGGTAATCTCCACTTTCTCCTACACCCTCAAGCAGTCTTCTCCTTTTAAATAGTTCCCTTAGCATTCAGGCATACTCTATTATTAGCAATCTTTTTAAAAAATGAGCACTCCATCCTTGTTCCAGATGCTCTTCTCTTCTCTGTCTACATTGGTGAGCCATTCTTGAGTCAATACTTCCCAAATGAATATATCTTCTTTATGCTTGAGATTCAGATTCAGATGCCTTATTTCCTATTTTGACCTCATTTAGAGGTCTTCCACATTCTGAATTTTAAAAATCCCAAGCTGATCTCTTATTTCACACATATACACACAGATTCTCTGCCATCACCTTCACTCTCCCTGTGTTAGTAAACGGCACTCTATTATTTCTTCTATGGCAGTCAAGACAGCTAGAAATTTACCCTCGATGTGTTCCTTTCCCTCACTCCACCTCATCCACTCCATAAGGAAATTGCATATTTTCTCCTTATAAAATACACCTCAAGTTCAACCACTTATTTCCACCTCAAATGCCGACATTCTGGTCTCAGACGTTATTATCAAATACCTTGTAGGAACAGCTTATTCCTACAAGGAGCTCTGAACTAATCCTTGATGACAATCTTGGATCACACTCACACTGCCAATCCATTTTCTTCACAGCAGCCCCAAATTAGTTTTTCTTTGTTTCTTTAAATGCAAATCTTTTAAAAAGTTGAGTTATACCACTGCTCAAAATTCTTCAATGGCCTTTCACTGCACGTAGAATAAAATACAAATTCCTCACTAAGGTCTTTCAGATTTTGCATGTTCTTGTCCATATCTACCTCTGTGACCTCATCTGCTTTCAGTCATCTCCAACAACCAAACTTGGGTTGCTTGATTTTTTCGTTTGTTTGTTTTCATATCCTTGAATATATTAAGCTCTTTCTTATTCCAAAATACTTTGCATTTTCTGTTCCCACTCCAAGAAATTATTTCACACTACTCTTTAAGTGGTTGTATTTTTATTAATCTTCTCAGTTTATATGTTAACTATTCAGAGACGTTTTTCTGACTACCTTATCTCAAATAGTTCCCTTCACGAACTCTTCCTTAAGCTATTATTTCCTTAACTGTACTTTAGTCTGTAAATAGTTCACTTAATTGATACTTGGTTTTATATGTTCCTCTTTCTAAAACTGTGAACTTTATGCAAGCAAACATATTTTTACTTACTTCCTAGAACAGTATCTGGTATATGATTAATCTTTAATGTTTTTGTCGAATGAATGAGTACAACATAGATTTAAGTTTCCAGGAACTAAAATCTTTAGAGAACATTTTAATATTAATCTGTATGGTAATTAGTATATAGTATAAATTCATCTAAGGTATAAACTATAACACATATTTGTTAAAATGAAAACTATTCTATTTTTAAAAAGTTATCTGCAAATTTTATGTTAGGGCGATATGATAAGAAATTGTCCTAATAAGCCACTTTGTATTGAAAGGAAATTTTTGGAAATTGGACCTCTGATACTTATTTTCATGGGAAGGTGGCTCAAGTTGTTTTTATGGGATATGGAAGCAAAGTGTTACTTAAGAAATGTGGAATGTTGGGGCCGCCCAGTGGCGCAGCGGTTTAGTTCGCGCTTGGCAGCCCGGGGTTCGCGAGTTCGGATCCTGGGCGCCCGCCGACGCACTGCCTGTCAGTCATGCCGTGGCAGCGTCCCATATAAAGTGGAGGAAGATGGGCACGGATGTTAGCCCAGGGCCAGTCTTCCTCAGCAAAAAGGGGAGGATTGGTGACGGATGTTAGCTCAGGGCTGGTCTTCCCCACAAAAAAAAAAATAAAATAAAAGTAAAAAAAAAAAAAAAAGAAATGTAGAATGTTTATAAACACTAAATTTACCTATAGAACTTCATAAAGTAATTCTAAACACAAAGAAATTTTTACACACAGTAATTATTCTCCCTTATAATCCTATGATCTGGAAATCATTTTTTTCTTATGGCACAAGAGTTTGACTTTCAAAGAATTGCAATGGCTTGACCTTGTTCACGCAACTGGTATGTAATAGAGACATGTCAGGGGAGAATGTGCAAGTCTTTAAAATGAGCAAAAGGTAGATTTCTGGGGGTCCTTTCAATGATATGTTGGGCTTTGTCATGCTTTTTGGACTTATCTAATTCTATGGGATCTGCAACTTTCATTTTCTTTGACTACAACTCTGTAAATTGCTGAAAACTGGAATAGTACAAGTGGAATTTTTTTTTGTCCATAGAAATGCAAATCTCGGGATTAGATACAACTGTTTTCTACCAACTTGAAAAGGTGATTTCAAACATTATGTCTTACAGACCTATAGATTTTATATATGTTGCATCTCTTTGCAAATCCATTTGTCATCCCTGATTGTCTATATGTCGGGTGTGTGTGTGTGTGTGTGTGTGTGTGTGTGTGTGTGTATTTGCTCTTCAGATATTGCTTTGAACCGATTGTAATATCTTATTGGTTCCTTCACTAATTAATGTGTTAAATAAAAGCTTTTACTGGTGATCCTTTTATAAAAGTCATAATTTTACCTTTTAAAAATTATTCTATAGAAGCCAGCACACAAATCCCAATGAACTGACTACAGATTTTATGTGCTTTTCCCCTTCACACCAGGGTTACTTGTCAGTGTGGGCTGTTTTTGCTAGGGACACTGCCTGGAATCAGTTGGGAAGAGTTTGATAAGGCAGGGGAGAGAACAGAGGGTATTTCTTTCGATGACTGCTAAATATATTTTTCTGAAATACCTTTCTGTGTGAAAAATTCCTTATTAACTAGCAATATGCTCCTTAACCTTAGCCTAGTCATACTGTGTCAGAATCATGGGGAGCTGAGTACTTTTGTTTTAAACTCGCAGATTTAAAATGTATTGCCAGCATTGACAATTACTCAACTGGAATTGATTGAAAAACACAGTATGCCCCACCAAGAAACTTTTAACAAAGGAGCCCTTCTGACTCTAGACAGCAACTAACAGTCAATTAGACTCAAATATTAAGTTATAAGTCTGGAAAGGGGGGTTAACTAGTCCAGACTGAGTCCCTGTAACATGCTTTAATCACACCTGTGACACAGGATTTCCACATTCCCTTCAAAACCTCATCCATTTATCACTTGCAGTCCTATGTCTGACACACTTGAATTCATGAACAGATCTCTCAGATTCTTTGGATCCCGGATCCATGATCCATCAATGATGCTAGATTCCTAGGAATCCACTTAGAGACAATGGTTCACTGTTGCCATGGAGGAAGCCTACCGTCATAATAAGGATTTAGCAGCAGTGGTCAGTCCTCTGAAGCACCAAAGTGTAGATTTCTTGTGATGATAGAGGGAATCGTTTTTTTTTACTGTGATTTTTGTTGGAGTTAAACTGTGTTCATTTCCATGACCAAGGGCATAGAATAGCTTCTCCTCTATTCCGTGTTGCATTTTGTTACTTGAGCATCCAAGTGACACTCCTTGGGCCACTCAAATATGTCATTTAAAAAGAACTCTTGTAGGAGCTAATATAAAGGTTTTCCTAGGGGATTCAGAGAGGGAAAAGATAGAGAGGGATTGCCATTACAAGGTCTGAGCAATAATATGCCAACTATTCCATTCTTGCTCTCCCAGTTCTCCCTGCCTCACTCCTACTCTTCATTTCACAGGCTTATCTCCTCTCACACCCCTTTTCTTAACGCAAATAAACCCACACTGCAGATATGCATCAATGGTCTGATGTTCAGTGAGGCCCCATATTCTTCACATTTGTGGTCACCTCCCAGGGAGTTTGCTGTATTCGTTTTGTATGGTGTGTAACAAATTCCCACAGATTGGTGGTTTAAAACAACACATACTGGGTGGTTCAAATAAACACAACTTTATTCTGTTACAGTTCTAGAAGCCAGAGGTCAAAAAATGGTTTTAATAGGCTAAAACCAAAGCGCTGACAGGGTCAGACTCCCTCTGGAAGCTCTAGAATAGAATCTGCTTCTGTGCCTTTTCCAGCTTCTAGAGCTGCATTCTTTGGCCCATGGCTCCTTTCTCCATGTTCAAAGCTAGGAGCAGCATTGTCATATCGCCCTCTCCTCTTCTGTCTGTAGTCAAAACCACTTCTATCTCTCTCTTATAAGGACACTCATTGCATTTAGGGCCCACCTAGATAATCTAGGATAATCTCTCCATCTCAGAAATTTTAACTTAATGATACCTGCAAAGTCACTTTTGCCATACATGGTAACATTCACAACAGGTTCCAGGGATTAGTCCCTTGGACTCCTTTGGGGACCCTCATTCAACACACCACACTTGCTTATCTTATACTACTGTTATAGTTGCTGCCAAAGCATCAAACAACAAATTACCAAACACTTGTCCATGTTTTCATGCAAAATATCCAGGGGAATTAAATGTAAACTTAAGGAAGTAAAAATTAAAAGCAAAAACTAATAAAATAGAAATACCAGCTACTGCCAGAAATATTTTAATTAAAAATTATACTGAGAACAAAGGAAGTTTGGCATGTTGATAAAGGGAAAGCAATATTCCAAAAAATGGAAACTTATTTTACTTGTTAAAAAATGAAATGTTAAGTAATATTTTGAAAGAACAAACCGAAATTTGGAAGATATTTCTAGAATGCTCGGGGAGAAGTATGTGAATCTTAAATAGCAGATAATGAGCAAAAGTTTGACTCATTATGTACTAAGCAAAATTGACCATGGTCCCAGAAATAGCTACTGAGAAAAAATAGGGGTTCATATGCAGATTTATATTATGTAAAAGCTGAGAAGGGAATTCAGTGAAAACAACAGATGAAGATATGTTACCGCAATGCTTGTCTTTTTAAAGAAAATCTTTATCTGGAGACTTGTTCAGAAATAGAATGATATGAGCAGATTACACAAACTTAAATAGACTCCAAACTTTCACATAACATTGAACTAACTCTTCCAGTTTTTCTCTTAAATAGGAAAATATTTTCTCTCGAATTCTTGATATCCCTTCTATAAGTCACGTTAACAGCATTTGCTAATATATTTGGAAGGTTGACAGAAGACTGTTGAGGATAACCCAGCAACTATAATTTTAAAACTTTTATATTTAATATTAAAATATTTTATTTCATAGCCATTAGTGCATATGCGTTAACACGTTGTAAGTATAGCTTGGATTATTTTCCTGGGGATGGAAGAACAAAGTACCACAAATGGGTGATTTAAGCATCAAAAATTTATTGTCTCACAGTTCTGGAAACTAAAAGTCCAAAATCAAGGTGTCAGGATTGGTTCCTTCTGGGGGACACGAGAGAGAACCTGTTCCATGAGTCTCTTCTAACTTCTCATTGCCTTGGGCATTCCTTGACTTGTAGATAGTATTCCCTGTGTCTTCACATCATGTTCCTCTTATAAGTATCTGTCTTTATGTCCAAATTTCCCCCTTATATATATATTTTTTTATGAGGTCCCCTAACAATGCTGCCTTAACTCGAACATCTGCAATTTTCCAATAAATTCCATATTTCCAATAAAGTTGGATTCACATGTACAGAGGTTAGGACTTCGACATCTTTGTGGGGGACAGAGTTTGTTTATTCATTTGCTTGGACACCAGCCTTCTCTCACTATCAGAGAAAGTAGGGGAGCCAATATTTTGATTAAAATTTTGAAGGAAAGTATTGAAATGGAGAAAAACTCTTTCTACTCCCCTAAGAATTGGGATAGGACCAAGATTAATCTATATTAAGCAGTGAGACATGACAGTCTAGCTTATTAAAAAATATAGATTTTAAAGCAATTTTCTCATGGGAGGTTAGAGTTTCCTAAGCCAGAATGATTTAAGATGAATTTCAAGTGTTCATGATAAAGCCATGACCAACTGCGGGTTGGTCTCTGTGTACAGACTCGTGAGCACATTGTTTGCTTAAGACTCACATTTTCCCTTTCATTATTTCATGAATTCCATCTGAGAAAAGAGGAGGAATGTGAAACATAGTTTCTAAGACTTTTTAAATTAAAACCTTTCTCTAACATGTTTTCCTTTATTATGGCTGCCATACATTTTCCTTTAAAAACATTTTAAAAAATTTTTGTGATGATTCTGTTATTTTTTGTACTGTATCATTCCTCCTGCTGTATCATTCTGTCCAAACTTACTTCATATTTTGCCTCCCAAATCAGTTACCTGGCCTAAGCCCAGTTGAGGACCCTTAACATCTGGTCCTGGTTAGCTCTCTGTCCATTCCTATGGACTCAATCATTTACACTTCCTTCCATTCTTAGATAACCCTAATTGCTTCTTTTCTGCAGCTGCAAGTTTATACTATGCAAGTCATTAACATTTTGGACATCGAAATTTGCAATTATTTCCTGAACTCTCTTAAACAGAAGGAGGATTTCTCATATCTTTTTCAGAGCCTACATTCTATATGGCAGTTTATCATTTGGTCATGAATTCTTTTACTATTTAACTGATGTTTATTAGGTGCATATCATTAGCTACACATTCTGCCAGTTGATGTTATTCCTGGCTTCCAGACAGATAATTAAAACACAATTGATGGGTGCTCAAATTCCAGAATTGCAACTCCAAACGTGCTCATGGTTAACAGCTAGGGTGCAGTCTGCCCATGTAGGTGATCATCTTCATTTACTGGTGAGCTCTTATAATCCATTGCTCTACTATAAATCAGAGCAAGAAGGCGTATTCTGCATTAAAACAGATCAATGGATTTTAAGAGCTCACTTGTAAGTGGTAGCAATTTTAGACACAGATATCAATTCAAGGACTATGAATTATTGAACAGGCCACCCTCCTACAATAAAGCATCATCAATACAAATTGATCTCACTGATAGATGTCCTTTGTTCGAATGGAGGATATGTCCACAATCACATCATAGTTGAGCAAGTCATTGCACAGAATAGAGTTCTATTAATCACCTCCTATTTCTTGGCCTTTTCTGAGAAGAAAGTCATAATTTCACCATCCCTTGCAAAATGGTCCTTACGGGTTTAATGAAAGTGAGCTTCTAGGGACCCTACACCAAGAAAGCATGGTCAATAGAAGGTAATTGATATTGTACAATTTTACAGATCATGAATCCTTTGGTACACAAAAGTTTTGATTGCCTAATATGAGGTCATCTCAGAGCTAAATTAGGGATACCAAGTATCGAGACAAAGTTAATTCTGGCCAAGTAGTCTTCAAAATAGTGGGCAATGTGTCAGTATATCTGAAATTAAATACCAAATCCTTAAGCGTTTTTTTTAACATGTGAGTTATCTGTAATTTAATTTATTTTGTCTACTCTATACGTGTGCTTACCATGGAAAATGTCCACTGTTTTGTTGGCACTTGCTCTTATTGCATATAAAATGAGTTGTTATAACATGATAATTGATATTGGCTGCTGTATTAGTTAGGATTTTCCATAGAAACTGAACCTATAGGAGGTGTGTGAATATATAGAGATTTATTTTGGGGAATTGGCTCACAGGATTGTGGGGGCTGGCAGGACTGAAATTTGCAGGGCAGGCCTCTAGGCTGGAGACCCAGGAAAGAATTGATATTGCAGCTCAAGTCTGAAGGCAGTCTGTAGTGAACATTTCTTCTTCTTTGGGGGACCTCAGTTTTTTTCTCTTAAGACCTTCAACTGTTTGGACGAGGCCTACATGCATTTTGGAAGGTAATTTGCTTTACTCAAAGTTACTGATTTAAATGTTTATCACGTCTAGAAAATGCCTTCCCAGCAACATCTACAGTGACCACACATATGGGCACTGTAGCCTAGCCAAGCTGACACATAAAATCAACCATCATAGCTGCTTACTCTATTTTATACGCTCCTATAGGGGAACAATGATATTTTATCTATGCTTCTTATATGTAAAAATATTACTATACCCGGCCAATGAAAACCATATATGAACTGATATATAAATGTACAGTTGATCCTCATTATTTGCAGATTCTTATATCTGAGAATTCTCCTACTTGCTAAAATTATTTGTAACCTCAAAATCAATACTCATCGTGCTTTCTTAGTCATTCACAGACACGCATAGAGTGGCAAAAATTCGAGTTGCCCGGACTTGCACGGCCCCAGATAAGTTCTAATAAGGCAGTGCTCTGACTTCTTGTTTCAACCTCCACCCTATAAACAAATGTCCTCTTCACAGTCTATTTAGTGCCATTCTTTTAATTTTTATGCTTTTATTTGTGAATTTGCTGTTTAAAATGATCCTCAAGTGTACTGCTGAAGTGCTGGTTAACGTTTTCAAGTGCAAGAAAGCTGTGATATGCTTTACAGAGAAAATACATGTGTTGGAGTTAGTGGCTGTGAGTTCAACATTGATGAATCAACAATATATTGAAAAAAGTGTCTTTAAAGAGACACATACATAAAAAAAGTTATGAATGGATCAGCTGATGAAAATTTTGTCCCCAGAGGCTTTTAGGAACCTAATTCTGTATTTCTCCTAGGAGCAATACTTCAATATTCACTAATTCAGTGTTTGCAGTGACTTTATAGAACATTAATATGATGAATAATGAGAATAGACTGAAGGAAATCCTTATCTAATTGCATTATTGTTCTTTTTGTCTAAATGCATTAATGTTTTTATGTGTCCTTAACATGTATTATTGTAAGTTTTAAGAAGAATTTGCTCTAAATATACAGTTTTATTTATTCTGAAGACAGAGAGAGATTAGATGGATAAATGGATAGATCAACTGAGAAATACATGAATACACACACATACAATAAGCCAATACATAGATATATTCTCTGTCTATTTCACTAAAAAGCCTAGAAGCAATGACACCCAGTAACACTGAGCACACCTAGTGCCCATATCTGAGTTCCCTAATAACTTTTATTACTAAAAGAAATAGGCCTCCATGGAGAAATGATTGATTCTAGGACTGAGAAAGTGGAAGTACAAAATGGACCTGTAATATATTGTGCCAGAAATTAAAGATGTGCTTAAATAATGATAGAGATATGTCAAAAAATTACAGGAGCAAGCTTGAAGGTACTCCCCCTAGACAAATCTGTGACAAGTTGGACATCCCATCAAATAAACTTAGAATTTGAGTCAAATTTTATATAAATGAATAAAGACATGGGAAAGAATGGAAACTCCTTACTCAGAGAAGAATGCCAACTGACAAATATATAAGTGATGAAGTTAGAAGAGCATCATTTGGCAAGCAACATAATATTAATTCAGACAATAAAAATCAACGAATGTAAAATGAGTGAGTGAAAGTTGGATGAAGTAAAGGATATTTATTTGTTTTCAAAGAGTATCCCAATATAGTACTTATTAATTTAAAAAGTAAAAATAGTAACTTCTTTTTGAGAAATCCAACAGACCAGTCCTTATCACCAGTAATAACAGAGATTATGGGCACTGATACGATGATATGATGAAATTGCTTCTATGACACTCTGCCAAGAATGCACAATCAGAATCTAATCATGAGTAAATATCAGGTAACTCCAAATTTAGGGTCATTCTACAAACAGACTCTATATTTGCTCAAAATGTGACAATTATGAAATACAAAGACAGCCTGAGGAACTATTCCAGATTGAGATACTAATTTTTTCTTTCAATCCATAATAGACAACATGGCCGATCAAATTTTCTATCTTTAATCTGCCCCCAAATCTGTGATTATTCCCTACTAGTATAGCTGTAAGTTAAAATTGAATATATACAATGCTAGAATTTTGTCTGAGTCATCAATTTGAAAAAAAAAAAAACACAGTAGCACATATCCCCAAATGATAGGCAAACTGTTTCCACAGATGATATCAAAAGGCAATCACGGTAGCTTTAACTTGTCTCCATTTTGCGAATATCAAAGTAACTTGAAGATTTTAAAGATACAGAAATTTTGTAGTCAGAATTTTTAGCTAGACTGTTGATGGAGCCTCGTATCTGCTCCAACCACTCCCAGGCAAACTGAGTAATGTCATTGGAGAACCAATAGAAGAGTTTGGCATATCTTTTGGAATTTGGAAGATGTAGAGATTAAGATCTGGAATAAAATTCTAAGAATTACAGTCTGTCACTAGAGTGATCTGTGGTGGCAGCACAGGGAGAGAGAGGCCTGGGTTGAAAGAGACCAGGAACCTCCACCAATTATAGAATCAATGAGCCAAGAGTCATCACAAACCTTCACAATCTAGAAGCCTTCATTCTGCCAGGAACTTAAATGTCCATTGATGAATTCATTGTGAGTACTAAGGGACCATCCCAGCATCAAAACACCACTCAACACACACACACACACTACATACCATACACACACACACACCACACACACAATTACATGCCTTTACAAATCACCAGAGCAGATTCTCAAATGTGAGGCCATTGAAATATATGCAAAAATAAGACTGCTGAAAATACAGAAACCAAATGGAAAACTAAGGTACCTACAATTACTTCAACCATAGGTGAGGAATAAAAATTTGGTAAAGTTTGAATTTAGAGTTGTGGAAAAATAAAGTTCTATTATATTATTATTATAAATTAATATTATATAAATTAATGTTATATTAATTTAATAAATATTAAATAGGCGAATATCAACACAGTAATATTAATATAGTTATATATAATATTTATATATTAATTGTATTTAAAATATTGTATATTCTAAAGTCAGAACATTTAATAAACCAACGCATCTTAAACACTTCAAAATCTTGTGTCACTTTCAGAGCCCACCATAAAGCCACCCAAATTTATTTTTCATTATCTTCCAAAATACGTCATACCTTTTGATGAAGCAGATTTCTATATTACCCTAAGCCTATACAGATCACATATTCTCATTGTCTATTTTTCTTTTGAGACTTTACTCATTATTATCTTTTATCTTGCCTAATGCTTTCTCACTCTCAAGAGTCAGTAATGTCCCATTGCCTCCTTGAAACCCCTCAGATTCCCCTGATAATACATGATGCATACATACACAGGTCTTATCACATAATTACATTCTTCTCTCTTAGACTGTAGATTAGCCCTCCACATTTCATTAGAGAATAAGTTCCTTGGGTGCTACTATCAAGTTCTCCAACTCTGAATGAAATAGTCCTGTGTGTATAATGGGAATTGAATATTTATTCAATGATTATTATTCTGATCCACAATTCAAATCATTATAAAGGATGTGCAATGACTTGAAAGTAGTTTAATGGCCCTACCTTGAGATTTTCACAATGTCAATATCTGTAGAGAATTTATTTTTAAAAAGTGATGATGAAAAGTTCAATACATGGTCTGAATTTGTAAGCTATGCATTTTTAGCAAAACAAGTTACCCAGAAGAATTCTAAATCCTTCAAAGCACACTGGCAGTATAACCGGTGTCAGGCATATTAATGCATTATTAATAAATTCCCAGAATTTCTAAGTTTTTATAAATATTTCTGTATGCCTTTTATACCCTCAGGAAGCACACAGGTAGTAATATAATGTAAATGAAAATTATGGCACTATTGACCTCAAAATAAATGTTTTCCAGATGAAGAATAGTTACATGTGTAAATTTTATGTAGATACAGCAAATACTAGAAAATCAATTTGAAATTCTTGTAAAATTCTTGTACTAGAGACAGACTGGTATATGCCAATTGTAGAATCTGTTAAAGTGTGAACCCCTAATGTACTATTTAGAATATAAATGCATATTTGATTGGCAAAGACTTAGTAAATCTATAAATCTATAAATTTGTGATTCATCCAACCATTCATTCAGTCTGTCCATCAATCCATCTATTTATCCCTTCATTTTTCCTGGAATAATGAGTTCATAAGTTAGCCTCAATCTCGTAGGGTACTAGTTGGATGCATGGTTAAAGCAATAATTTATGTATTCTCATTTTAAAAAGAAAATATAAACCATTCAAATCTTTGACTCTAATATTTTTTTCTTGTATTACCTATCTGCGTTTGTCCTTCATGCATGAATATTTTAACTTAGTAAAAGTGAAAAAATAGAGAGCACTTATCCCTATGAATAGTCAGCATTCAATGAAAGGATGCTGAACATGAAGGATGTGTGTAGGTATAATCAATATTCTACTGTAATAAAATTATAATAATACTTATACCAGTAAACTAAGAAGAAACATCCTTAGGAAATAGGATGAGAAAAGCAGGAAAGCCAGGCCTAGAGTTCCAGTTATCTGAGTTGAATATCTAGTTTCCATAAATTAGATTATTTGATGCTCAAAAACATCATATGCTGTAAGATTTTATTTGAAATTCACAAGGATTCCAGAAAAAAATAGACGATAAAAAAAGAAAGTAGATTGTTTCTATGTGAAGACAAAGTGGTCCATTTTTGTTTACCCTATTAGCTCTGCTTAGGGATGATATACTGGGATATAATTTGTTACCACATTTGCTATATTAATGACCATTTTTAAAGAACAGTCTTGCAAGTGAGATCTGCAAATTGAGTATATTCATCTGGAAACATTTCAATTAATCTGTATGCTGACAAACATGCAAAATGGTAAAACTCATTCCTGCATGCAGAGAACCCTATGTAGCCACAGGCCCATTTAGAACTGGTTCAAACAAACCTCATCTCTTATCAACAAACTGATTAAGGATTGTCTTTCAGAAAAACTGCAGAGTCACGTAGCCAGGGCATGCGTAAAAGAAGAAATCATGACCTGAAATAACCTCGGAACCAATAATCCTCCTGCCATGGAACACAAGGACAGGGATGACACCAGAACTTGAAAGCGGGACTCTTATCGGAAGGGAGGGGTCCCTCATTCAGGAAGATTTGGTGTTAAAATTCCTTCCCCACCTCATGCAAAAATGTTTACAACCTCATCATGAATGTTTAAAACCTTACCATAAATACCTGAAGTTCACCAATCAAAACCTGTTCCACTAGCATTTCCATGTGCCAACCTGTTCTCCCTAACCTCTTAAATTTTGTCCCAAATCCTGAACTGGGGAGGCAGATCTGAGGGCACTCGCCCCCGGTCTCCCAGGAGATCGGTCTCACAGAATAAAAACTGATTTCTCCCCTCAAAACCTGGTGCCATAATTAATTGGCTTGTTTATGCTCATTGGGCAGAGAACCCCAATTTTGTGTGGTAACATATACATGTTATTAAACTTTGTTTTATTTTCTCCTGCTAACCTGCCTTTTAAGTTATTTGGCAAGCCATAAGAACCCTAAGGGAAAGGGTGGGGGGATTCTCCCTCTTCCCCAACAGTAACAAAAAGAAAAAAAACAATTTGGAAAAACAGTCAAATTCCTCCATACCTACCCTTGAGTTCCTTGGGACAATTAGTTGGTGACAGTTACATAGCTGCATACATTTGTCAAAATGGATGCACTATACACAGAAAAGGGTGAAATTTACTGTATGTAAATATCATCTTAGTTTAAAAAAATTATGAAATTTGATCCCTGACTGGACATTTGGTGATATTTTAGAATTATTATTAATCTTTTAAAACATAACCAATACATTTTGTCTTCCTCTCTTCAAGAGGCACATACCGTATTTTATTATTTTGTTATTTTAATTTTTATTATTAAAATTTTCAAACATGCACAAGTCAGAAAGAAAAATGCAAGTTCCCATGTATTTACCTCCCAACTTTAAAAATTATCATTTTTCCATTTGTGACAACACCTTATTATTATTTTTTTTATTACAATGGAGCTGTTCAATTGAACATTGCATTCTCCGTCTCGTGGAGACAGTTCTCAGCACACTCAGTCAATGCTCTTCAGCCCTAGGTCTTTTCCAGTTCTGTGACTATCACTATCTGTTATGGATTGATTTATGTTCTCCAAAAAAGATATGCTGAAGTCCTAACCCCCAGTGCCTCAGAATGTGACCTTATTTTGAAACAGAGTTTTTGTAGATTTAATCAGTTAATATGAAGTCACATTAGAGTAGGGTATGTTCCTGATTTAATATGACTGACGTCCTTACAATAAGATGGTCATGGGCTGGCCCAGTGGCATAATGGTTAAGATCGTGCACTCCGCTTCAGCAGCCTAGGGTTTGCAGGTTGGGATCCTGGGCGTGGACCTATGCACTGTTTATCAAGCCATGTTGTGTCAGGTGTCCCACATAAAAAGTAGAGGAAGATGGGCACGGATGTTAGCTCAGGGCCAATCTTCCTCAGCAAAAAGAGGAGGATTGGCGATAGATGTTAGCACAGGGCTAATCTTACTCACCAAAAAAAAAAAAAAAAGATGGTCATGTGAAGACCAAGAGAAAGAGGGAGAACATCACATGAAGATGGAGGCAGAAACTGGAGTTATGAGGCTCCAAACCAAGGGACACTTGGGGCTCCCAGGAGCTGGAAGAAGCAAGAAATGATCCTCCCCTTGAGACTTCAGGGAGAGCTCTATCCAGCTGACACCTTGAATTTGGACTTCTAGTCTGCTAAAGAAGGATTTCTGTTGTTTTAAGTCACCCAGTTTGTTACAGCATCCCTAGGAAACTAATACACCATTGAAGGAATACACTTTTCACATCAAACGTGCAAAATCTTGGTAATTGGCATTCAGTGAGATTGAGAGGCTGAGGATGCCAGTTACACCTCGCTGTTGTCAGTCAGTTCTGTGGTTTGATTCATTTGAATTTACTCAAAATAACTACAAGGAAGGCATCTGAAAAGAGCAACTTCCTTTCCATGTACAACAGTGTACTCCCTTAGTCATGTAGTAACAGGAGCATTAAAAAAAAAGTAAATGTGGTTAAACTTCAGATCTCTATAGAAACGCTTTTTAATGTTGATTAAAAAATTGATCTAGTCCTCATATCTAAAATAAGACCGTGGGATTCCAGTTAAACTTTGCCATAAAACACGTATTTTATCCACTTTCTCTTGCAAAATACCACTAACTTGAATAACTAAGAGGAAGAAAATGAGAATGGCTATTCCAGGCTCTGTAGTCAGCTCTGAGGACTGATTCTAGTGAATTCCCTTCCACAGTTTACAAGGAAGTCATCTGACAAGAGCAATTTCAGTGCACAATCATGTATACCCTCCACCACCGAGTAACTGTAGTATGCAAAAAAATTAAATAACTAATTAAATGTGATTGATATAAGGAGGAAAATTTTAAAAACACATTAGGGGAATCTAGATTTTCACATATACAATCTCCCACCAAATACACGTCAAGGATACTTAATATATTTCATGATTGATTTATCTCCTAAGTTATCTGTGAAACTTCTGTCTTCCTCCCCTACTATAAATAACTAAATAATTTTCTAAATTGTTCTACATTCCAATCAATTGTTATAAAGTTCCAGTTAGTTGTTCCACATTTGATCTGTCCTCAGTGATAGGTACAATATTTCCTAATCTGGGAGAAGTTTTATTTCCTTGAAACAGTTGTATATATTATCTTCACCTTTGTTTTTTTGGACTTATTTCTACATCCCATTCCTGGAAGTGTTTGATTTTGTATAAAAATATATTGTTGGGGCCGGCCCAGTGGCGTAGTGGTTAAGTTCCTGTGCTCTGCTGCGGTGGCCCAGGGTTTGCAGGTTCATATCCCGGGCATGGACCCACGCACAATTATCAAGCCATGCTGTGACAGGCATCCCACATAACGTAGAGGAAGATAGGCACAGATGTTAGCCCAGGGCCAGTCTTCCTCAGCAAAAAGAGGGGGATTGGTAGCGGATGTTATCTCAGGGCTAATCTTCCTCACACACAAAAAAACTAATAAATTATAGTCACAAAACATATGTAGCTATGTTTATGCATCCCTGCAAATTGTATTTAAATATTATACACAAACACATGGGATACTTTGCATCAAGCAGGTATAAATAGTATAATTGGTATACAGGTGTGGGTGGAAAACAGAATTTATGAAAAATAACTTTCTATTGTTACAGGAATTTACTACAAGAAATTTGTTTACCTGTGAACTTCTATACTTTCTAATCCTTGAGAACATAATGCCAGACAGCTATTATTACTACAAGAAGTGCCAAAATTTCTCTTCTCAGGTGTGAAAAGAGTTTTTGAGAATAAAAAAGAAAGGTATTTTTCTTGCTAGTATTTTTTATAACCAGAAATAAGTTCCTGGATATATTTGTAAAGTATATAAACCATTATTCTGTCTCAGCACAGCTATGAACAACTACAAAAATTGAAACCATTCATGTAAGAATGAAATAATTAAAAATAACTAAGTATCTCACTTTGGGAATTAAATGCAGTCAACACTGGCAATAGGAAACCATCTGACTTCTCCCCCAAGAAAGGTGACATTGTGCACTCAACCATTACAGTTACAGGAATGAGATGGTCGCTAAGCAACAAGTCTTCTGTAATCTTGTGAGGCTTTTGTATCTGAGGAAAATTGAGGCAAAGAAAAGTTTGGAAAGCTAATGAGGAAGAAATGGCTTCAGTGCAAATCGATCAATAGTGCACCTGACCAGAAAATCAACTATTAGTGGGACTAAAGGAAGAAAAGTACTTAGAGCTACTTGAGAGCAAATTTATTATCACCAGGTGGGTTTAAATTGTCTGCACCCTAATTCCCTGTTATCATTTTGTCTTTCTGTGTGTGCAGCAATCCTTTCGTGTATGGAAGCTCAATAATATGCAGCAGCATTTCTACTCCTTGGGTTTAAACAATAACCCCAAACAGTGTTTGGATCAGTTCATTTTCTGTATCATTTAAGAATTCAATAAGCTGTTATTGGCCTACTTTCACGCTATGGTTATATGAATGGCAATAACGTATGATTTGAACTGAGCTCTGCCACCTGCAAAAATGTAGTCATATCATTGACATTACAGTCAATCAAACTTGGAGACTTTTTCTCTAATAAGAAGTTCAAACACTGGGGGTCAAGATAGGTGTAGGAGTCAAGAACAGACTCATAAGCAAATTCTGTAATGTTCTCTTAGTTCTGCCGGTGATGAGGAAGGAGGTGTGGCCACATCTTTAAACAGCCACAGAGGGACACTCCAACAAGTTAAGGAGTTAGTCTTGCTAAGGTCCTTCTGTGTCCAAAACTGGTGAGCTGAGCAGGACCGCACGTCAATCATCAGTGCTCGTTTTAACTAGAGTACAAGCCAGCATAGTGGTCTTAAGCAAACAAGAGGTCTTTAGGGAGCATGTAAGTACTCTCCGAGGATTTTCAGAATTCCTAGGGGGAAAAGAAGTTGAGAAATCAGTGTAATACCGTAAGGCACTTAAGAAGGAAACTTAGATTAGGTTATTTGGCTATTATAAAAAATCATGACCTCTGTAGGCTGCAGAATTGGAAATATCTGAACTAAATAAAACTAACCTCGAATCTGGATGGTAACACGATTTAGGGGATCAGACACAGGAGACAATCAATTGAGAAGCTAGGAAGACACAAAACCACCATGAGGCCCCAAAGGAAAAACTGATGAGGCCTTTTCTGATTAGTCTCCATGCTCGACTCCGGCTCTGAGAAGTGGTGGGCCGCCATAGGGTGCACTGATAACTGACCATCCCGTGGGGCTTAGGGCACATGTGATTTCTCAAATAACTGCAGAACTGCAGTGTTGGTGTTACATATAACGCTAAAGCTGTGTTTATTTCTTTCACGTAAATATAATGTTTAATCCTAACTATGTAAGACAGACGCATGCTCACTGCCACACAAAGACCCATTTCAATAATAGCATTTTACTGATGGTTACATTAATCATGTCCTTCAACCTCACATATAACTTAATTGTTTGAAATAAAAAGAATCCAAATATTAAAAAATAAAGTAAAATAACATTATTGTTTACTGTTCACTTTAAAACACAGAGTAATTTATTAATTTCTATTTGTAATTGTCTGTAAGGCTTATTTGAGCATTATTTTCATGAGAAACTAATGGATTTCAAAACACTGTTACATTGGCATCCGCTGTCTCTGGCCTGTGGCTGAATCAACAGGCTGACAGGTGAAGAAACCCACAATTACTTCATGCAGCAGCCTTCATGGAAACACAATTAAACCCATTCACATTAAAGAAAAATGCCCTACCACTCACCCAACACCCTTCTTCCACAAACACTCTTATTCCAAACACGTTTGATTATAATCGTGTAAATAATTTCAGAAATTTTACATATTACAAAATGAATACAATTTTTTTTCACAACCTGGAGAAAAAACAGGCCTGGTTTCCATTCCTAGCTCTACCAAGGCTAGTTTGACTTTCTGCAAGTCGCTTTTGGGGACTTTGTTCCGCCCTTGGTAGAGTAGAGAACTTGGATTAAATGATTGCAAAAGTCTCTTCAAAACCAAATATTCTAGGACTCTTTGTAATCTAGAAAAATAAAACATAGCCTTCCCTTATGTCTAACTTACGCCCTTCCTAATGCAATTTAAAAAAATTTCTCCTTTCGAAAGGAAAGGAGAAAATATGAAGCACAATGTTTCAATATCAGGAAAGAGAAAAAAAGACTTCATAATTTTATGAATGTATTTTAATTTGCAAAAAGTATTTAAATTTAAAGATTATATCCTGTAATAAATAGTCACTCCTAAAATATATTTTAAAATCTGTATAATTGGAAGTGTAGACATTAAAAGAACTTTTCGTATAAAATCTGTCTATTATATGCGAAGGCTGGCATTTTAAAAAACATAGTAGTAAGCAGTTTACCTAATCAAAGTCTTTTTTATATATGTTTATTCTTTCATTATTAATATTTTATTTTTAACTATCTGATGATTATCATTTTGAGAACTTCTCTGGGAAAATTAATTTTGAGATGAAGAAATTGCCTACATATCTATAAGCTCATTCTTCAGAAAGAAATTTTATCTTGAAATCTACCAGAAAATGACAATTAGCCAAAATCTTTCATAGTCTGAGATCACGTGTATTATCAAAATGTTTAGGCAGACTACTGTTATCACAATAATTATCAATAGTGAGTCTACAGTCCTACCCAATAAATAAAAGTTCCCAAACTAAACACAGGGTTACATTTTTCTAAATTAGAGTATCTTTTGTTTTCACAGAAACTATATCCTAGAGAGAATAGATAATTGTTTATCTTTACTAATTAAATCATGCAAACATTTCAGTCTTGTTTATAGTTTCTCTATTATTAAGTTACGGAAGCAGTATTTCGTTTTATATATACAGAGGTACACGGTGACTAGAAACTAAATTATTCCAAATTATCATAAATAATTCTGAGAAATATCTCTCGTGTCCTTGAGTTCTGGTTGACACAGAGCTATTACGTCTAGGAATTTATCATTAGTGGGTATTACATAGCAATTTTGCTCTTATAAGCAATAGGAATTATTTTACTTCATCCACATAATCATACAAATATTTATTAAACTTGTATTACACTAACTTTATATTTTTACATGAATGAACTTATTCTCCTAACAGATCTATATTATAGGTATTGTAAATATCATCACATGGACGAGGACACTGAAGCACAGGAAGGTGACATAACTTGTCCAAGTTCATGCCACAACTTACAGGAACTTGATCAGCCAAACTGGCAATTGATTTTGTGCTGCTTTCAAGGTAACCAGCCTCTCTAGTTTATAAGAAAACACACTTTTTTTTTTACCAATTCAAATGTAATTTGCTTTAAATCCTACCACATAGGAAATTTAGTCTCAGTGTTTATTTGGGTTCCCTATGATCCTCTTTCTGTGCCGTTGTGTGTGTGATTTTATATAGATACACACATTTGTACATCTACATATATATTCAGTTCAGGGGAATTGGGCCAGGCCTTCCGCTCTGAGGTTCACACTGGCTGTTGCTCGTGCTCATGTGAACACATGGGATGGCAGACACCGCAAAGCCTTGTCTTGCTCGTGCTTGTCTGTCTTCTAAAAAGCCACCCAAGACCCATAATTCTTGGTATTTATTCCCCACCACTCCCTCCCATCTTCAGAAATCTTCTGGAGGAAATCTTCTAGTGCGCTGTGTGTGAACCCTTTTAGAAACTGAATACATCTTTCTCTTTTTATAGAAATGTTCTACTTTCCTTCACCCCAATCCTGTCACCTGTCCATCTTCAACTCGAACCTTGGGTTCCATTCCAACTGGGAGAATACATCATTGTAGGTATTTCTTTGTCATCCCCACCAATGAAGTCAGGTTTTATATACCAAAAGGTATGGGAAGTTTTAATAACTAATTCAATTAATTATCCTACCACAGTTCTTAGAAAAGATGGAAAATATCTCTCAGCTAAGCTTTTGCTGAATTAAAACAACCAGTGAGCTCATAGAAGTCTTTATTTGTTTCCAAAAAACAAACACAGAAACAAACTAAGCCATCAATACCAACCCCAACACTGATGTGAGTTTGTATGAGAGGCAGATTTGTACACCGCATCAGAAAGAGCTGTGTGAGAGTCAAGAAATTCAGTTTGCAATTCATTTCCCCTTTCTGGGTGCTGTTGACAAAAATCGGTCCTTAGCTTTCTAATTTAAAAACTCAGATGAAATAGATAATAATGGTATATATTAGAGTATTTTCAATGCCCAAATACTGCAGTAAGGCTTTAAAAATCACATTATCTCCCTAATTTCACACGAACTCCATTAGGTGTATTCTACTTACTTTCCATTTCTCACATGAGAAAAATTAAGGGTTAGAGATATTGAGACTTACACACTCTCCTAGCACAAGGCCACATATATGACAAATGAAAGAGCTGAGATTCAAACCTGGATTTGTCGGAATCCAAAGACCAAGTTCTTACCTCATGTGCCACTTACCTTCCAGATTCAGCATAAAAACAAATGAGATCTTGAACACTCTGTTGCATTGTGGACTGCATAGCCCTTTATATAGCAAAGCATTATTATTATTTTTTGGTCCCCCAAGTATATTATAACTATGTTAATTACAAGGTCCATGACTTTTACTTTTGTTAGTTCTTTGTCAATTCTCCTAACTTAATAAATACAGACAAATGTATTCACACCTACTCACTTATTTCATTATATGATTAAATATTGTGCTTTATAAGATTGTCATTTTATAGAAGGCAAAAAATGTGAAATAGTAAAACCTTTTTCTGCCACACACTTAGATTAATATTTAAATTTGCGATTTGCCAAATCAAATCAAAACAACAGATATCATTGAACGGGCGACCATAGACAAACTTTCTGGTACATACGTTTTTGTCCTTATTGGAAATTTTGTTAATATATAGAATCACAACTTAGATTTATTAGCAAGAGCATCATGATTATGACACTACTTTTTAGCCTGAAATGTTCTACTTCCTTATAATATAAAAATATTAAATCTCAGTTATGAGTTGTCTATTAATTTATAAAAGTTTCCAGAAATATAACATATTTTAAAATTAATCAGTTATACACTATTTTCTGTGTCAGCTCTCTTTTCTTCACCTTTAAGTCATTTTATTTCTAAATTATCCCACATGGTCTACATCATGATGATTTTCCTCTTTTCAGGGACTTGCACAACGTGCAGTGTAACCAACAAAATTGTTTTTTGTGTGTGTGTGTGAGGAAGACCAGCCCTGAGCTAACATCTGTTGCCAATCCTCCCCTTTTTGCTGAGGAAGACTGGCCCTGGGCTAACATCCGTGCCCATCTTCCTCCACTTTATATGAGACGCCGCCACAGCGTGGCTGACAGGCAGTGCGTCGGCGGGTGACCGGGATCCGAACCCGCGAACCCCGGGCTGCCAAGCGTGGACTTAACCACTGCACCACCGGGCGGCCCCCAAAATTGTTTTTTTCTAAAGCGAGTGTGGGCCAGAGGTGGTTAGTCAAGAGTGTCCTAAGGATTGCTCTTTACTGTTTGTACACCTGGGTTACTTCGCTCCAGCCCCTGTGCACTGACTGGTTCTCAGCCAAAAGCCATTTTGGTAATTTTCATTTATAAATATATATTTTACACTTAGACATCCCCTTAATAATCAGCAGAGCAAACCTGTCTCAGGTGCCACTACTGAAGAGTGTAAACTTCCTGTTCGTGGAGGCTTCCAATCCTCCCTAATTTTCCTCTCCCGCCCTCTCTCCAGTGCCCTTCCCCTCCCAATAAACTCAGGTCCTCTCCAGTATCCAGAATTAAATGCTCTTTCTAGTTCTCTTAATCACATAATCATCTACATGAAAGTGTCCTGGTTACTAGAGAAAATGAGGTACTTTCGGGTGCTAATTCTTTATTGTTCAATGGTAGTTACTAGTTTACTTAAATTAAGACAATTAATACAAACAATTTGACCTTATTTCATTCATCATAGTCCCAGATTTACATAGTAAACTATTATCTTTATCTTTAGCCTTCATTAGCATTTTCCATCCGAACATGAAAGGTATTGTATACGGTGGATATAAAATTTCATCCTGCTGACATGAAGCAAAACGTCATTGCACATATACTATGATTTTTTAAAAACAGGTTATGAGATGCAAATGTTAAGCACCAAAGCAAAATAATGATTTTCTGTAGTCATTTGCATTTGTTTATAGTAACTACAAGTGTCATAGTCTTTCTCAAAGACCTTTTTTTTCCGTAGCAAGCAGATTGAAAGCCATACTGGACTCAAAGATTTACCCTTTTAACAGAATTTTTGAATTGACTTAGATTAGTGAGAAAGAAAATAAACACAACTGCTTTGATGATATATTGCTGTAATGCATCATCAGAATACTGCTCATGTGATAAACTGCAATATTAGTATAATTCATCACCGAGAGTGCTGTCACTCTCGGAAAGTACTGGTGTAATACATCAGCAGCCAGCAGCACGCACTGCCACTTCCAACAATGGTTAAGGAATTCTACTGTGCTACTGTCTGCCAGGGAGGAAAGAAAACCCTTCCCACACTTGAGCATAATGAGTTAATTTTAAAATTGTCTTTAGAAACCCACGTTTTTTCCATATCTCTGTCTTCTCAATTTTTATTAACTTTTCTTCCCTTTCCATTCTTTATTGTACCTTATTCACAAATCAATCCATGAGATACCTCATTTAAGAAACTGCCTAAATGTCTCACCTTCATTTTCCAAGTTTTCAGACGGAGGGCGGCCCTCCACTCTACATCAAGTAGGCCCATGAGGACAACTGATGGGCACCTGCTTGGCTTATCTCTAACGAGGCTTTATGTTACCGAACTTATTCTTGCCAGGCCATTTTACAACAGCTTCTGGTATTCCATAATAGATTCTCAGAAAATAAAAACAAAAACGTCCTAAGGTGATGGGCACACTTTTTTTGGAAATGGTTCCCCTTCCAAACATCACTAAACTTTCCCCTATCATATTACCCCACTCTCCAATAAACAACTGTCCTTCTCCATCTATTCACTGTCCCCTAAGAAGTTCAGTATCTACTTTCAATATCTTTAGTGGTTTCCATCCAATGATGGGTGTCTTACCTTTTCATTCTGTCTAACACCCTGAATGATGTGCTTTTGTTCATGTATCTCCTTTCTAAGCTGTTTTGAAGGGTTTGCCTCACATTTGGTCATAATAATATGCACATATGGGCGCTGTGGTAGCTGGGGCTGAAGGCCAACTCTTATGCGGGCTTTTTTTTTTTAATCACTCACTGTTCAGCATATACCTCTCTCTGCCTTTTCATCCCAGCTAAGTAATACCACCTTAGAAATATTAAAATGAACTGGGTATTACATATTAGGAATAATTATTAATTATGGGTGTTTGTGGTGTAAAATATGTTGAAGAATATCTTTTTTCCTGAAATGTGGTATGAAATTTTAGCAGTTAAGTGTTAGGACCTCTGCAATTTAATTTAAAATAGTTTAGCAATATAGTTGATAGATGATTCGATAGAAGATAGACAGATAGATTTATTAAGCATAGCAAAATGCTAGCAATTGAATCTGGATATCAGGTAAATAGATTTTTATTGTACTATTTGTTTCTACTTTTCATTATATATAAAAATTTTCCCAAACAGTTGCACAAAAAAATAGACTTAAGAAACATAAGGAAAGATAATATGAAGACCTTGTTTGATTCTAGTCCTAACAAACCAAATGTACAACTATTTTGTAAACAGTAAAATTTAAAAATACCTGGAATATTAACTGAATTTAAAGAATGCTTAATTTGTTACCTATGGCAATGCTCTCTATTGGGGATGTCCTTAATTTTAGAAATACATATTAAAGTATTTGGGGAGAAATGATGTGATTTTATAATTTATTTTTAGGTACAGAAAGAATACAGTCTATATTAAGTATTAATAATTACTTATAATAAGATTATAATAATCTTAATTTTATCAATAATAAATATTCATACTTGTTAAATGTGCATTGGGAGTTCTTTATATTATTTTCCATTGTTTTCTGAATGTTAAAAATTCATATATTAATACTATTGGAAAACCTAGAGTAACTTTCTTCCAGCTAAAGTTCAAAGATTAAGAACAGAGATTCCAACATTTATTGCTTAGACACTAATTTCCAGGTCTTTAGCTAGTTTTTTCATCTTCATTTAATTATGCATAAAAATGACATGAAAAGATCTCATTACTCATGCCTCCAAATAAGAATATTGCAGCTCAGAGAGGTTAAATAATGAGTCAAAGTTTACATGGTTAGTACGAAGGAGGGATCTCGAGTGGCCAGCTGCGTCTCTGCTTCATGTCATCTCTCTGGAATTCACAATGCTGTCGCAGCCACCAACTGCATGTTATTGGTCTCCGTGTAGAGGGAAAAGGAACATGACAAGCTCTGAGCTAACTCTGACAGGTTCTGCTCAAAAAAGACTTGATGCCCATCACTCATGCTCACAATTTTACTGGCCAAATTAAGGCATATAGGAAAGAACATCATCAAAGAGGAGAAGCTAATAGAAATCTCTTATAGAACATGACACTACAGGTGGGAAGTGAGGATTATTTGGTATTATAGTACCACTATATCATAACCATGTTACACAAGTGGTTGAGCATAACCACCATAAACATTGCTGCCAAAATCCATATGGTAGCGTAAGAATAACATGAAACGATGTGCAAGCAAGAATTGCTGTTTTAGAATGTATTATATTAACTTTGGTACGTGGGTCACATGCCAAAAAATCAAATTTAAGAGAAAAATAAAAGTTTTTGCACAAAGGCCTGTGTTTTTTTATCTTTTTCCTTAAGTATACTCCCCTGAATCCACCCAACTTTGTGTGAAGTACCATTACAGTCGTGGTACCCTGGGATGTGCACTTCTGCTGAGATAAGCAGTGTGTACCATTCCAAATCAACACTGTGATAAAATATATTCATTATTTTTAATACATTTTATAGATTGCAGAGTGAACGAATTCCAGAAAACCAGTTGGAGGTTCACATTAAAAAAATGCTTTTCATATATTTCTCTAGTTATTGGGAAAATGAATATTTTATGTAGCTAATAATTAACTTAAAAGATTAAAATCACCTGCTCTTGTAGATCAAAAACAAATTTAGCACGACTCAAGATGAAATAAAGTATGGTTGGAATCTAATTCATATGAGATTCTTTGGAAGAATTGGTGTTGTCTTAATATAATTCACTCGTATTCCACAAAGATGTTAGAAACAGGAAATAAATGATATTAGAAATAAAAATGTATGGGAATATTTATTTATGGAGCCCATACTATGTGTCAAGCAGTGTTTAGATTGCAAGAATAAAATACTACATAAGACATAGGCCATCCTCAGTTAGACAGTATAAGGAAGAATAAAGATTAGGGTCAGGTTTCACAGCATGTGGCAAATGCTACAATACAGGATACTCTGGAAAGTCATATAAGCAGAAAGTAATATCACCTATCTACTAAGGCTGCTGGACTAGGGGATATCTAAGAAGAAAAGTAAAAAGTCAACAGGAATTGTTTCTGTGAAAATTAGGGGCAGAATTGAGCCAGTTTGTTTACCTCAAACAGAAAGTTTTGCAAAGGTGCCAAGTTAAACAAAATAGGGTTCATTCTGTATACTTCAAATAACACCCTATGGTGACAGCCAATGAGACACTCGGTTGGCCGAAAAAAGGGGGAAATTGTGTCAACTATTCAAGGGCTTTGAAAGGCACAATTGGGCAAAAAAAGGAGCCATTGAAAGTTTTAAATAAGAGTGCGAGATGATCATATTTGAAAAAATAGAATGCTTTCCCTCTGAGTTCAGTTTACCTACAGAAATCTCAGATGTGATAGGTAGTTGGGACTAAGTGGAAAAGAGCATTTCTGACTACAATGACAATTGCAAAAATGTTTCTATATTTAATCATTAAAAGACTTTTTTACCCCTTTCTTGATCCTTGGTGACTAGTTAGACTAATTAGTTGGTGTTTTTTTAATTTGTTTCATTTTCTGTAAGAATCTATATTTTAAGACATAACAGAACACTATACTGATGTTTTGCTCAGGGCTCCCATTTACAATGTTACTTTGAGAAACTTTTCAAATGACTTGGATACATCCTAATTATTTCCTTCTTTGTGTTTTTCTGTATTTTCACATTATTTTTTTCATTATGTGTTAAATTTTGCTTTCTTTAGTTTCAAAGTCAGGTGATAAGAAAAATTCATACTGTGATGAGAAAACAAATATTAAAAATAAAATGAAACCATAATAATGCCTCATTAAATTTATTTAGCACCAGTGGGAAATATGATTTTCATTAAATTGCTTTCCCAGTAACCTAAACACGATCAAGATGCTCCACACATAAAAAAATAGGTATCTTTTTCCAAATATACATCATAAACTTTATTATTTCTCTAAATAAACTGTGTTGAAAATAAGTCACTTTATTGATAGCTTAGAACACTATAGATATCAAATATTCATTCTATCATGATATCAGTTATTCTATTACATCCCACTGAGACTTGTAAGGCATTTCTTCTCTTCATTTATGCTGAAGGTTGTTTTTTTTGTTTTCTTTCCTGTTCTAGTCTCTTTCTTTCTTTCTTACTTTTTCTTTAATGCTTGGAGTGAAGTTTTATTGTTCTCAGACTCTGTTATTATATGTTACCAGATTATCACTATTTCCTTCTTTTTGATATCGCTACATGTTCCTCTGTCAGCTCCTGTAATGGATTGAATGTTGTCCCCTATAATAGATATGTTGAGGGCCAGCCCCGGTGGCCTGGTGGTTAAGTTCAGAGCATGCTTCTTCAGCAGCCCGGGTTCAGTTCCCAGGCGTGGACCTACACCACTCGTCTGTCAGTGGCCAAGCTGTGGTGGCAGCTCACATACAAAAAGAGGAAGATTGGCAGCAGATGTTAGCTCAGGGTGAATCTTCCTCACCAAAAAAAAAAAAAAAAAAAAAATATGACATGTTGAAGTTGTAAACTCCAATATCTCAGAATGTGACCTTACTTGGAAATAGACTCTTCACGGAGATAATCAAGTTAAAATGAAATCATTAGAGTCTGCCCTAAGCTAAGATGACTGGTGTCCTTATACAAAAGGGAAATTTGAATATGGAGACAGACATGCGCAGAGGGAACATGATGTAAAGATAACCACGTGATGATGGAAGCAGAGATTGACCTGAAGAAGTTGCAAGCCTAGGAACAGCAAGGATTGCCAGCTCCCTCCAGAAGTTCAGAAGGGCTTAGAAGAATTCCAGCCAGACTCTCACATGGAGCATGGCCTACTGACACCTTATTTTTGGACTTCTAGACTCCAGAATTGTGAGACAATAAATTTCTGTTTTAAGCCACCCAGTTTGTTGCGCTTTGTTACGGCAGCTCTAGCAAACTGAGTCCCATTTTTTTATACATTTTTCAATGAAGTTGGACGCTGAAAATGAAGTAAACTTCTTAGGATTTTCGTAAAACATTTATAAACGAGTTTCAAGTAAGCTTAAAGGATTTTCTTATAATTTATTTTCTTTTTATAATACAATTTCTGTAGCTTTGTTGACTTAATTTGTAGATTGTTAGTTTCAGAAATCATAAACCTCAGACAAGTGAGTTTTAATGAGTTCATTTTGAGGTCAGTTTTATGATCATAAGCAAAGGAGGGTTAATATGAAAAGAGAAAAAGTTGCCCTGATAATAATGTGATGCTTTCTGAAATAGCATTGTCCTGTCCAACATGGCACAAGACCGGGTGTTGAAAATGATTGCAATTGACACTTAAAATGTGCTGTTTGACCAATACTTTAGCAACTTAGAGAATTACATCAAATATAAAAATTTAGTATAACATTTCGGAAATAAAAAGTGTTGTTAATGACAGCCTAATTCACTAAGTTTCTTAGGTTTGATTTAATATAGCCTATTATATCATATAAAGTTAAAGAAAATTGACATTATTAACTTGATGTCTGGGAGAAAATTAAATTAAAAATTATTATACAAAGTATCAATAACTTAAAAAGTTAGAGAATTCAAAACAATAGTATAACATCCGTTGAATCGTTGAAAGACACTACCTAGTTATTGGATTCCCTCCAGCAGTTCTAGACATACGCTCTGAGTACAAATGGACAAGTTCATATACACCAATGGATATGCAATTATATGTAAAACATATACCTAATTGCTTGAAATCCCACTAATTATTTTCCATTTTGCTACTAAGTAAAGTCTCCTGGGTAATTCAAATTGTACCTTTAAAATAAATTAAGTTGAAAGAAGATACACATTAAAACACTCTGGTAAGAATGCAAATATTTTTTAATTAAAAATACATCTGAAAATTTTGTCTTTATCAGCAATTGGAAACAATTTTATATTTCAACACTGCATTATAACTTTAATAATATAAATATTGTCTTACTATAAAGATGATAAGTATATATATATATATATATGTATGTGTGTGTATATATATATATATATATGTATGTATATTTAAGTTCCTGCTGTGGCAGAAGTTCATAAGTTTGACTTGGTGGTCATTTTAGAGGTCTTTTCTTCTTTAACTGCTGTAATCTCTGAATTTCAGAAGCATATACTGCCATAAAGTATGAAGGATTTGCTAATTCCCACTTCAAAGGGATTGCCTTTGAGGAAAAAGGACTTAGGTAGAAAAAAAAAATCTCTGTAAGATGTTCATAAATTTTATCCCAAATAAGATAGTCTCAATTCAATTTCTTAAGTGTATCAATTATTAGATTTTATATAATGATGAAAAGTCTAATTCTTTAAGAATGAAATAGCCATTGCATTTAAAAAACGGGCATTTTAGGATAGTCGATAGATATATAACAAATATTATAAGAGAATGTTTAGAAAAATCTCTTCCATAAGAAAGGTGCACCCTGATACAGACCAGCCTACATCAAGATTTCTTCCCTATAAACAGAATATTATAGTGAAAGTGGGTGCCATTCAGATGACAGTTGCCCGAAGGGAGACGACTCCTAGGCCTTTACTCTGTAGAGGACATCTGCTAACTTTAATTACCCATCTATTTTGACTTCAGATCACAGAAAATGATTTTTCAATAGGGAATAGCCCTCTCTGAATTATACAGCAAACTGGTATATTTAACTTCTACACATGCGATTTTGGAAATAGTATTTTGCTAATCAGAGCATTGTATCTCCTTGGCCACAGTAGCTGCTCAATCATGTAAATGTGACCTAATCTAAGCTTATATGCCTCAATAATCGAGAGTTTTATAAAATTATTGTAATGCGACTTTCTCCTGTGACTAGTCAAGATAAAAGTGGTGGAATCTTGACTGTGCTGGAGCTACCATGTGTGGCTTGGGATAACTCCAACAAAGAGAGAACCATTGCCAGAGAAGAAACAGAATCCTATGGATGGAAATCCTTTGTGTCTTTGAATCCATCTGGGAAATTCCACTATTCTATTACCATAGATGCCCAAGACTAAATTTACTAATGTGTACCAGTATCCTAATGCTCAGGAATAAATTTCAGCCAGGCCTGAGAGTAGGCTTGCTGGAGTGATGATAGACCTGGGATATTGACACTGGATTCTGCCATGCAGGAGACACTTGAAATGTGCTGAGCTTGTTTCCCGTTACTTGTCCCTGGACATTTTGAGTGCTCTCTGGTAGGAAGAATCCTATGTCAATTTCCCGAGTCTACCATCACTCCAGGCAGCCCACTTTCAGGCTTGGCTGAAAACCAATCCTAAAGGTATTATGATAACTAGTACATATAACGAAAGGTAAACAGGATCTCTCAAACAGATGACAGAGACCTGTTAGGGAGTCAAATAGGTCAAGTAGGGTCAAACAACGCTCATGAAATAGTAAGAAGATCTTTCAGACAGGCTTTTCAAGCCATCAGGTGGTATTAGAAGTAAGAGGTTTCTTTTTGGAGACTTCCAAGGGCAGGGTTTCCTGTCCTTTATCACTAGAGATGCTAATGGGTGAGTGCTAACTATATCTTTTTTTTTTTTTTTTTTTTTTTTTTTTTTTTGTGAGGAAGACCAGCCCTGAGCTAACTTCCGTAGCTAATCCTCCTCTTTTTGCTGAGGAAGACTGGCCCTGGGCTAACATCCGTGCCCATCTTCCTCTACTTTATATGGGACGCCGCCACAGCGTGGCTGCGAAGCGGTGCGTCGGCGGGCGCCCGGGATCCGAACCAGCGAACCTCGGGCTGCCAAGCGCGGACTAAACCGCTGCGCCACTGGGCCAGCCCCTAACTATATCTTTTACTACATCTTTTATCTACATTCAAATAACTCATATCAAATTTGCCTGGGTATGTTGGCCACGTTCTATCATCACATTACCTTGGAGAGAATCATAAAAGGAGGTAACTAGATTTTTTTTATTTTTGCAGAAAACTTCAAGAAAAGTTGAAATCTAATCAAGCCTTATTTTTATGTTTGCTAATAAAGTTCCACTAATTTTAAAATGCATTTCTTTTTTTGTTTCCTGTACTGTCTTCAGCACTAGTTACTTAATTGGGATCTGAGAAATCTGCAGTAAAAGAGAAAACTGTTCAAGTATGTCAAAGTTAAATAAGCTAATATATTTCACCAGGAAACTTTTTTCTATTATCTTCAGGAAGGGTTTTCCTTTACTCACAAATTGGGAATTAACTCACCAAGGAGCCAATCAACACCATCATAACTGTCATTTAATATGTTCTTTTCATGACTGATTTTGCCTACGTGAAATGTACCAGTTCATTTACTCAGTTTTTACCAATTATACAGAAGGTATTCCTCTAGTCCTCACTTTTAGGATTATATATAAACAAAAGCATGGACCAATCTAAATTTACACTGTGTCATATAAATGCCAGATAGCATTTTTACTCCCTTATGTGTTCTTTCAAAACAAAATAAAACCAATGGATTTCATGCACCCCAGGGGACAAACAAGAGAAACTATAGGCGAATGGGAAGAAAAATATTAGAACTTCTATTCCCATTTATTTTTATCTCTATTTTGTTTACATTCTCTAATGTTCTTAATAGATTAGCATAGCAGTACATGTACACAAAAATTCATATACTTATGGTGGGGATGTTTGTGCACATATTTTTACTAGGAGGGTGGATGGTGTAAAGTTTGAAGAGAATTTCCACAGGAAAAAAATTCTTTCCCTTTAAGCAGACAGATGTTTCATTTTTCATTTAATTACTCAATCATTCAATCATATACCAATTATATAAATTACACAAATTGGGGTATTGTAGCTTCATCAGTTAGGATAACACAAAACAACCAAAACAAAATTAAAACATCAAAAATCTCTGGCTTCATGGAGCTTACAGTCTGGACCTTTACTTGGCAAACTTAAAATGAAATGGCATTGGAAATATCTGCCAACTTGCCTTTCTTCCCCACTGAGATGTTAGCTTCTGTAGAGCAGGGACTAAAAACGTCTTATAACGATTTCATGCTCAGTGCAGTATTTGCCATTTGATAAATATTTAATACATGCTTTTTGAATTATATTGAACTAAACCTCTGCTTCTCTGCCATTGAAAATCTTGGAACTTCTTTATTCTGTTAACCTTCTTGAGGGTTCAGATGATTTGGGGAGAGTGTTTCGCTCCCCACTTATGTCTGGTGCTATTCCTTGATGAAAGTGCCCTCAGCTCTTAACACTTTCTATAATTTCATCTAATCCTACCAGAGGCATTTTTTTTTTTCTCCCTACAGACTATCTCCATTTCCTCACTTCCGGAAATGCACATTTTTACAACAATAATCACTATCTATACCATAGTTTTCATCTCATCTTTTTACCTATTTAGAGACTATGCTTACATTTCATTGCATAAACTGTAGACCCCATTTTGGTTATCATCAATGCAAAATTACTCTGGATGATGGAAGTTCTATCACATTGTTCTCCCTTAATTACTTACAGTGGATTTAGTTTCTGTAATTACACAGTCACTTAACTATACATGTAAAAGTTAGTGAATTTTTTTGAAATCTTTAAGAATAATTTGTCCCTAATTAATAGAAAGGGATGTTGAGCTAAAAAGAGAAGAAACTGTCTTTTACTTAGCACTCTACTATATTTCAGATCTTTCACATATATTTTCTCATTTTAACCTTACCAACCTGAAAATAAGATTTGTAATTCCCATGTCTTAGGTGAAGAAGCATGTCGCGGTTCTCCCAGTTCTGTAATGACTCTGAAGACCTCATCACCCCATCTGTAGCTCCATCCCACAACATCATACCAATCAAATTTGCAGTTAAGAGATTGAATTTGACACAAGTGACCATGCCTTTCAGCCACTTTATTTCACTTTAAAACACACTCTCTTTATTCATTTCGAATTGATCTATACAACAGCTTTCCTCTCATCTCCTTAATTGAAAGGTTGGGTCTGAAAGATTGCTTATTTTCTGTGTCCTGCGGGAACAAAGTGCTCACTAGTGATTGCTTGACTGTAGTTTCATTACGTTTATGTCTTATGAATTTAACAACATTTGGCTATTTCTGTAACCTTGCTAGTAACATTAGCAACTGATCAGCATGGCTGCCCAATTTTAGGAGCCTGAATCAAAATTTGGCCATTCTGAATTTCTATTCATATCAATTCTGCCTCCTTTCCTTATGTGTTATACATCACTGGTCACGGACCTTCCTCTGTGCAAGTAGAAGACGGTGTCAAGCAATGCTGTGACTGAATACATCTGACTAGATTCATAAGTAACATAGGGCTTGCTGTAGTGATTTCATTTCTACAAAGTGTATGTTTAGTTTTTCTCCCTTGATTTAACCTTATAAAGGTACCCCCATATAAATAACTAATTTGTTCATGTGTTTTAGCAGAGGAAAGAAAAAAATAGACCAAGAACAGAATACAAGGAGTCTAGTAAGCAATGTGAGAGCAGGGACAGTAACCACAAAATTCAGAGATTGCTATATTGTTACACAAATATATGTAAATATTTAAACTACACAGCAAAGGAGACATAGTAAATTACATGTTAATTTCTTAAAGTTGCTTTTTTCTATGGAACTAATGAAAGATATTTGATTATGTATGCATATATTTAAATCACACATTAATTGCAAATCAGAAATTAATTGCATTAATTGAAAATTGGTATCTGGATTGACCATGTGACATGTATGCTTTGGAAGATTAGGTAATTCAACAAAGTGAAACTATTTATAAATTAAATGTTATTTATTGTGAAGAAAAGATAAAACACCAAAAGTCTACTTCTATAGCAATATTATTTTTCTTAACATTCTCTTATTAACTTATCATTTGCTGGAAGATGAAATGATTTCAAACTTTTATCACAACATTTGTTTGTCTTATATAACAGCACCTCCAGGAAGCCTCCTTTAATTCCCAGAAGGCAAACAATTAGTAATCCTCTGTTAAACCAAACACGTCACAACCTGAGCGCCTGAGTTCTGAGCACATGTTGTCGTTCTTTGTTCGAGTGTCTCCTTTCTCCAGGTGGAACAAGAGCTTTCTAGGGAAAGGACTGGGTCTGATGCAGCAAGAAAACCTCAGGACATAGCACTCTACCCAGCTCAAACTAGCATTGCTCTTAAAGTGAAATGAAGAGATATTCATCAACACACATTACAACTACAGCACATACTTGGTAATGTAAAATTAAAGGAGTTCGGTAACTTTCTCTGGTAATATATGACCTGCCATACCAAGGTCTCTAGCTAATAACTTCAAGGTCTCATAATTTTCTCATGATTGTTCAGTCTCTTTTTCCACCTCCCAGCCCCATTTGTCACAGTTCCATCAGTCGGAAAACAAGGAACACAACTTTGTAACTTGTCTCTTGATCCCAGACCCATGAATGCAGGTTGAGCCGATAAAGTGTTGTGGATTCATTCTTGTGCTGAACCAACCTATTTGGCCCATCCAAAAAGACATGCTCCTCCGTGAAGTATTGTCTCATTCATTTTGCACTGTGTGAAATCTCAGTACCTTTCTAGAGGCAAAAGTGAAAAAGCTCTTGCAAAAACAAAGTATCTGCATAAAGTCGTGGATAAAAGACTTTGTTCTCTATGCTCCCAATTGCTTACGGCTGAAGTTCCTTGTTCCAACAATAGATCAAGGTGTGCATTACCCAGGGGAGTGCTTGGCTGTTCCTTCATATAAATGCTATCAGCAGCGTCGGCATACAAGCTGGGTTTTTCTGCTAACCTGCGTGAAGCTCTTTCACTGATTCTATAATAAACTATGTCAGATTCATTTTCACACGCCGAACACACTGAGACCCTGATGCCGTTCCGGGCAACAGGGTCAGTACTGTTTTCTTTCTTTTTCTACCTGCTCTTCTTTTCTTGGAAACATTTCAAAAATGAATAGGTCTTGTAATCAAGATGTTGGCCGTCCAGAAAGCACTGAAAGAAAGGTTTTGTTATCTATTGTAGTTGATGTATTTGTCACTTCAGATAATCCAGGTTTAACGCTATGGGCTGATACTATTTGGTTGCCCAATTTGCCTCGTTTTTCTATGTTGCCTTCATGCTTCCTAGACGCATTATCTAGAAAAACCTACAAGCATTTTACTTTCAGTGAAATGAGTGTCTGTTGCAAGATTTAAAGTAGTGAGTGACATAATCTTTTTTCTTGTAAGGAATCTCTCTAGCTGCTAGTGGGAAATGAATTTGGGGTTGAGGTGAGCACAGAAGAGAGGAAAATAGGAGGAGACAAGTAGGACAGGCTGTGATCTGAACGAGGATTAATGGGGCAGGGAGGGAGAGAAGTGGATGGCTTAAAGATATATTTTGAAAGAAAAATCAAGACATTTTAGATGAGCAACTCTTCTGTGAGGCCAGAAGGCACTTCCATCTCTTTGTCTGGCTAAATAATACTCCTCCTTCCAGGCCTCCATATCCAGGAAGCCTTCTCTGCCCTGCCCTTGCAGAATAATGCTCTTCTGAATGATTCTTCCACACCGTGTCTTCATCTCACAAGGGCAACTCTCCCCAAGCATTTCTTTACTTGTTTGTCACCCTCGTTAGACTCTGAAGCATTCAGAATCAAAATCAACATTTCCATTTCTGTAACCCTAATGCCAAACAAAATTTTTGACACACACTAGTCTTATTAATTCAGAATGTGTTTGGTTGCATTAAAGAGAATAATTAACTTTCAATAGCTTAAATATTTAATTTCCTTTTCATATAGCAAGCTATATAGAGGTAAGTGTGCATCGGAGTTCATTCAGTTACCCAAAGATGTTAGGACGCATATATCTGTGATGATTTTTCCTTCCCTTCATTATTGCAAGATACCCTCCCTGGCAACAAACATGGTATTTACATTCAAAGTGAAATGAACTGGGAGATCTGGAGTTAAATGTTACCTTTTCTTTTATCAGATAATCAAAACACTTTCCAGAAGCTCCCCAAAACTGCCATTTATGTCGAATTAGACAGAATTGTTTCACAGAAACTCATAGGTTCAAGAGAGGCTAGGAAAGCAAGTATACAGTTTTTCTGTCTTCTGTATGGACGTGAGAAGGAAGAAGGGCATTTGAAATCCTTAATAGCTGAGTGAGTCAACCATAGCTGCTTCACCAGATGCTCAAAAACATATTTTAACAAATTATATAAATATTTAATGAGTAATATTTTCATAAAATATATACATATATATGCTAAATTAATAAAAGGCAACTGATGATTGCTTTCTACTCTTTGATATAAAAATGCTCTCACATTAAATAAATTTTAAGTATTCTTTTCCATTGTGGATGTTAACTCAAATTTGACAATCACCATGAAACTTAATTTTGAGACTTTAGAGATCATGGCTTATGCATTTATATATATCTATTGTATTAGTCAGTTTGGACTATCAAAATACCATAGACTAGGTGGCTTAAACAACAGAAATGTATCTTTTCCCAGTTCTGGAGGCCGCAAGTCTGAGACTGGAGTGCCAGCAGTGTTGGGTTCTGGTGAGGGCTCTTTTCCTGGCTTGCAGACCGCCACCTTCTCACTGTGTCTTCACATGGTGGGGGGGAGGGGAATGAGAAAGAGAAAGAGCCTTCACCCCCTTCTTATAAGGCCCCAGTCCTATTAGATTAAAGCCTCACTCTTATGACTTCATTTAACCTTAATTATCTCCTAAAGACCCCATCTCTAGATACAGTCACATTGGGTGTTAGGGCTTCAACATATGATTTTGGGGGGAACACAATTCGGTCCATAGCATCTATATAGCCAGCTAGCTATTTTCTATGAATTTGTGAAAAAAATACAATTTTTTCAGCCAGTCCATGAATATATACATTTGGATACCTGGCATTAACTTATCCTGTATCACTTTTATATTCAAATGCATTTCATTTAGAATGGTGAGGTCAAAGATGTTGTATTTATTTCAGCAGTTTTATTGGACAATGTAATTAACATATAAAACACACTTAAACCCCTGAGAAAACATCATAACAATTGTGGTAATTAATATTTCCATCACCCTTACCTCTTTCTCATGACTCTGTAAAATCACTTCTGTTCTTCCTCATCCCCTCATCCCACGGCAACTGCTGACTTGCTCTTTGTCAGTATAGTTGTATTTTATAAAATTTTATACAAATACAATCATACAAGATGTAATTTTGTGGGGGGTCTGGCCTCTTTTCAATCAATAAAGTTACTTTGAGCTTCATCCATTTTTTAGTGCATATGGATAGTTTATTCCTTTTTACTCTTCAGTAGTATTTCATTTCTGGCCATAACACAACTTCTTTATGAATTCACCTCTTGGTAGACATTTGTTGTGTCCATTTTTTGGTAAATACAGATGCTATGAACTTTTGTATACAAATATTTATGTGAATATATGCCTTCATTTCACTTGGGTAAATGTTTAGGATTGGAATTGTTGGGTAGTGTGGAAGGTGTATGTATAACTTTTAAAGAAATAGTCACTCTTTTCCAAGGACTTGTACCATGTACATTTCCACCAGCAGTGTATGAGGGTTCCAGTTACTCCACATTCTCCTCAACACTTCATATGATCACTCGTTTTCAACTTTAGACAATTTATTACATGTGCTGTGGTATCTTATTGTAGTTTTAACTTGCATTTCCCTAAGGACTAATACCGTTGCATATATTATCATGTGCTTGTTATCCATATATCTTCTTTTATAAAGTGTATGTTAAAATCTTTTTTTCTCTGTTTCAGTCATTTGTTTTTTTATTAAATTTTGAGAATTCTATATATATTCCAAATATAAGTCCTTCTCAGACATGGTTTACATGTAATTTCTTCTGGTGTGTAGCTCATTATTTCCTTCTTTTAACAGAGAATTTGAAGAACAGAAGTTATTAATTTTGATATCCAATTTATCAATTTTTGAGGGATCATGCTTATGATATTGTATCAAAGGAAACCGTGCCTTATGAATATCACAAAAATATTCCCGTATATTATCTTCTAGAAATTTCACAGTTTTAGGTTTTACATTTAGGCCTATATTGACTAAGGTTTTGCATGTGGAACAAGGTATGGATCAAAGTTTATCCATCCATGTATCTATGCACATGCGCACATGTGCATGCGTGTGTGTGTGTGTGTTTGTGTGTGTGTGTGTGTGTGTGTGTGTCTATCTATCTATTGCAAATTGGTCTGGCACCATTGTGGAAAAGTTTCTCTGGTGTTGATTATTAGAGTGATGCTGACTTCATAGAAGGAGTTGAGATTTCTTCTTCAATTTTTTGGAAGAGTTTATGTACAATTGATATTAATTCTTCTTTAAAATGTCATAGGCATCACCAGTGAAGCTACCTGAACCTATCTTTTCAACTACAAATCTGATTTATTTAATACAGAGAGGCTTATTCAGCTGATCTATACTTGACCGAGCTTTGGATTTGTCATTTTTGAGGAATTAGTCCATTATTATACAAGTTGTTAATTTTGTGAGCATAAGCTATTGACAATATTCATTAGTATCTTTTCAAACCAGTGGAATTTGGAGCAATGTCACACCTCTCTCTTGCCTCATATTTGTAACATGTGTCTTCTCTTTTATTTTTCCTGGTTAGTCTGGTTATAGGTTTATCAATTTAAATTCTTATGTGAAAGAACACCCTTTTGGTTTCTTTGATTTACTTATTATTTTTCCATTTTCTATTTTATTGATTTCCATACTAAACTTTATTGTTTATGTTTTACTACTAGTTTAGGGTTTAATTTGATCTTTTTTTTTAACCTTGTCCTTTAAAGTGGAAAGTCATTAATTTGAGACTCTTCTCTTTTATAATAAAAGCATACAATGCTATAAATTCCCCTCAAAATAATGCTTTATCTGCATCTCACAAATTTTGGTATGTTGTATTTGCATTTTCATTGAGTTAAATATATTTTCAATCACCATTTTGCTTGCTCTTCTGATTCATAGGTTTAAAGTGTATTATTTAGTTTCCAAATATTTGAGAATTTTTCAAATTCATTTCTTTTATTCATTTCTAATTATTACCTTTGTGGTCTTAGAACATGCATTCTGTGACTTGATTTCATGGAACTTTATTTAGATTTTCTTTATGGTCCAGAAAATGGTCCATCTTGGCAAAATCTCTGCTGTATACTTGAAGACAGTTTTTATTCTGTTGTTATTAGGTGGAGTATTCTATAAATGTCAGTGAGGTCAAAATTCTGTTATTAGATGACAAATCACTTATAATTATTATGTTCTCATGATGAATTGACTCATCTATCACTGTTAAATGAACCTCTTTATACCTGGTAACATTTTTGCTATGAAATCTACTTTGTCTGATAATATAATCATCCAGCCTTCTTTGACTAGTGTTAACATAGTATATGTTTTTCCATCCTTTTACTTTTAATCTATTTTTGTGTTTATATTTAAAGTTGTTTTCTTTTTGGCAGTATATAGTTTATTTTTGCTCTTAATCCACTGGACGACTTCTACTTTCTAATTGAGACCTTTAAATCATGTACCTTTAATATGAACATTGATATGATTATGTTCTTATAGGTATAAAATCCTGCTATTTGTTTTATATTTATCCTATTTGTTTGTTCCTCTCAAAACTTCTTCCCTTCCTTCTTCTTGCTATCAAGAAAGCAAAGGATATCAGTGGTACTCATTTTGACATATTAGTCCTCTTCTGTCCAATGTGGTAGCCATTTGCCACATGTGGCCATTGAGTTCTTGAAGTGTGAGAAGTTCAGATCAAAATATACTCAAATGTCAAAGACTTAGGAAACAAAGTAAAATATCTCATTATTTTGTAAAATTTATTACGCATTGAAATCATAATTTTTAATGAAATGGTAAAATGAATTACATCATTAAAATTAATTTTCCTTCTTTATTTTTACTTTTTTTTTAATATGGCTTCTAGAAAATTTGCATTACACACGTGGCTCACGTTATATTTCTAATAGATAGCACCGTCTTAGACCATGAATCAGTGAACTTTATTTTTTATAAAGGACCAGATATCAAACATATTTGGCTTTTCAGGCCTAAAGTTTCCGTCACGACTATGCAATGCTACCATTGTAGCATGAAAAGCAGCCTAAGACAACACATAATGAACGGTGTGGCTCTGCTCCAAAACAATGTTTTATACAAAATTTGGCGGATAGTGGATTTGGCCTTTGGGCTTTGATTGGTGACCCCTTTTAAGACAACAACTTCGAGAATTGAAGCCATACATAATTTATGAGCAAGGAACAGAAAGAAAGAAGCCTTCGTCCCTGATGATATTGGAAGTTATCATATCAGCAGCCCTTGGCTGACAATATTTTAGATATGACAAAAGTAAATTGCTATCTCATTTCAGTCTCTGTTCATTTTTATATATGTGTAGCTAAATCTAATTCTAATTATATTCACATGTCATGATTCAATTATATAATTTGGCAAGTTTAAAATTTATAAGTCCTCAGTCCATCCTCAGTTCCAAAGTTGGCCACGTTCATGTTCAATGTCACTTTCATATGGCTAATTAATATCTAACTTGTCTTATTATCTTTCTATATCATCAACCAATATCGAGTAGATTTGCTTTGTATTCAGCTAGTGTTTAATAAGTACTAGTGGAGTAAATAAAGATTAATATCATGCAAAAAAGTGCCTATCTCTAAAGTTTCTACACCTAAGGAATCAACCTCAGTGAACAAAGAAAAAGGAAGTTTAATTAGTAAAACAATACTACCAAACATCTAAAAAGTTAATTATTCAAAACCCTATTTAATTAATTTTCTTCAAAGTTACAATCCTTATGAAAAATTACTCTCATTAAATATGATAGCTCAAAGTAATTCACCAAGTGATACCTTGTTTCGTATCCCGATTATGATATGAAACATCACAACTAACTGGTTCTATTTTTTAACCCTAGTTACCGATACAAATTGTATAGCTTTTTGCTAAATTTGTATTATGTGCCCCCAAACATCAGATGACTTGGCAGTTCTGGCCAGCTCATCTGTGGTTGAATGAAGCCAGGTTCAACAATTCTGAAATGATATAGCAAGAAAATAAGTAGGACTATATGATGTATACATCACCACAATTGTGTGTGGAGTTAGTGCTAATAATACTCTTACAGAACGCCAAAAAAATCTCTACAGTAAAAAGATTTGTCTCTTTCATAAACAAAACAAAAAAAACCTTCCTGTTGCCCTATGTCAATGTGTAAAATTCCAACATTCTATAATGAGGGACTAATGCATAGCAACGACAACTTTGTTTAAGACTCAGAGTATCACTGGAAGATTCCACTTCATGTTCCTTGGGAACGACACCTACATGAGAGAGGCAAGTAGGTTAAGTAGCAGCAAACTCCACTCATTGCACCACAATTTGCTAAGCTCATTCTTCAATCCTCATGATACCCTTGCATTCTAGAATTTTTTATCCCACTACATTCTTTATATATATAAAGAAACAGGCTCAGAAAGGTTAAGTTACATTTCCAGGGTTGCTGAGCTAGTACATAGATTTAAATTCGAGTCTGGTTGATGTTAAAAACTGATACCTTGACAACACAGTCCAAGGCAGTAGATGACAGATATGCCTTTCTGTGAATTATAATCTCTTGTAGAAAAAGGAATTACTTTCAGGTACCAATGAGGAAAGAATGAATTGCCCAGTTGTCAGTGCTTGTATGACAATGGTGTCAGTGAACTTATATATGAAAACACTCCCAGTGGATTTTCTGTGTTGCTGGAAGTCAGCTAGAGCAAATATAAATGTGACATCTATAATGCTTAAGTCATTTTTTCGTGTCATGGCATTTTTGATGAAAGTTTCATGTATTACCAGTCTACAACTGGTTTGAATTGGCTTTGCAATCCCAGGAATAAAACTGAGATTACCTCTTCATTAAACCCTCAATTTCTAATGGCTACAGACTTCTCTCCATTTATTGTTCTGAAATAACCGTCTTCACATATTTTGAAAGAATTCCTAAGGGTACTTTCAGATGCCCAACAAATTTGATAACAATGAATTGGTAACTCAAAATAAACACCATTAAATACTGAGGAAAATCTGTAGCCATCATCACCATGAGCTGAGATACCAGTTGAAATACTAAAAACGCCCCACTGTGTAACTGCTCTTTTCATTCACACACACACATACACATACTTTCACAGTAACCAGTTCGGGATGGATTCTAGAAACAGCTATAGTCTTTTTTGGAAACAACCAAAAAACACAAACCTTTGACACTGAAGTCCTAACGCTGAATCCAGTTCACTCCCAGGACTTGCCCTTCCCTTATAACATGCTGGACTCACTCTCAGGAAATCCCACTCTTCTTTCCTTTCATGAGACATCCATCAACTCCACCCACAGGGCCCACCTGCCTTTGCCCACAGCAAATGCTTTTATTTCCTTTTATATGTTTTAACCTTAACTGGATAAGGATTCAAGACCCTTTATGCACTGGGGGAGTTCTATGCTTCTCTAAAGGACGAATTCAAATCTCTACGTAAGGAAAATGTGCTGCCTCGTTGCACTCATTAGCTTTAACAAAATCCTGGATTTAAATTGATTAATTGGGAGAAGGATGGCACCTAATTCAACACGCCATCAAAATAAAAGCCTCATCCCTCTGCTCAGCCAAAATATCTCATTGGGTGCACACACACGTGTGTGTGCTCACACGAGTGTGTGCATCCCTCCCCAGACATGCTACGGGATCTCATTTTTATTTAAATTAGTTTGTTTTCTTTTTTGAATGGTAATAATGCTTTCTGGAAGAAAAAAAGCAGGCAGCTAAAAGTGTTTAAATGCTGTGTTTCCATCAAGTTATTATGAAACATATGTTGAAGTAATAATAGATTAGGGATCAAATTCTGATGAAGAGAATGCTCAGGAAGGAGGTCTGAACATCCGCTGGAATGAAAGAGCTATTAGTATGTTGGGATTTTACCAAAGTTCAGTGAAATGCTACTGGGGTGCAGTATATCTGAGAAGGTTAATACAATACTTAACAGACTGAGGAAGGTGGTGAATCCCCTGGAAGAGAATTGCATCAAAAGTAATATAATTCTGGATTTATGGGCTTTTAAAGATTCACCAAGTGGGAATCCCTCTCAGAAGAGTTTGGCAGTTTTATTCTCTCTTATCGTGGGTTTATGGCTTGCCTGAGAATGTAAACCATACTTTTCAGTTTCTCCTTTATTAGGAAAAGCAGAACAACCTTCAAAATCTTCCAGCAAGCATAAAGCCTGATGAAGAGACTTTTTATGCCAATAATGACAATGGCATAAGAAAATTGAAAGTTTCTTATCGTACAAATATTGATCATTCATACAATCTGTTGAATGTTGTTGATTATTCATACAATCCTGTTGGTGACGGGTACTCCAAGAGCCAACACAAGCAGGAGTTTTAAAACAGACACTTGGACTGATTTGAAGCACAAGTATTGGTCATGCCCAAATAGAAGGATCAAAGAAGGGGAAGGAAAATTGCAAAGTGAAAGAGATAAATCAGATAAGAACAATAAATTTTGTGGTTTCTTGGCAGACTGGGTGGGAGTGCATGGAGGGACTCGAGAATGCTTGGCCTGCACGGTCTTGCTATTTCAAAACATCCTTTCAATATCTGTTCAGTGGCCCTGTGAAAACCAAATGTTTAAAGCCAGGTAATGAAAGTTGCTGGGATGCTGCAGGAGTTTTTCAGATTTTTTTTTTTAACATAAAGGCCCATTTTTACCAATCAAACTTGTGCAGAATGAGGCTGGGCTATGAGATACATAAAATTCATCCACAATATCTGGATTACACATACATAAAAATTAATTTCTACATAGCATTACCCTGTTACTATAGGCTAGGAGTATTATATTAAGTTATAAAAATTAGGTGGCCAATTATGGAAAGTAGGGTAGGGGATTTTTATTCTATATTATCTCCAAGTCACAGGTATAGTTTAGGAATCTGGACTGGCCAATTAATAACACTTAGTCAAGTAATTTAAATCATCTGTGACGTTGTTCCCTCTCTATAAAATGAATATGTATTTCAGGGGATTATCATAGGATTAATTGAGATAATAGTAGCAAACATATTCCACTCACAATGTGCCAGGCACTGTTCATGCCTTACCTCATTAAATCTTCACAGCAACTCTATGAGGTAGATTTTATTATTATCCTCACGAACAGATGATAAAATTGAGACATAGAAAAGTAAAATAACTTTCTCCAGGTCCCATAGTATGTGATAAAGCCTGGACATGAACCCAGGCAGTCTAGCTCCAAACTATGTGTCTTTGACCACTATGCAGGTTGTAACCATGTGCCCATTTAGACCCAGTTCAGATAGACCCCATCTCTTGTCAACAAAGTGAGTGAGGACTGTCTTTTAGAAAAACTGCAAAGTCAAGTAGCCAGAGCATGCGCTAAAGAAGAAATCATCACCTGAAATGACCTGGGAACCAAAGATCCTACTTCCCATGGAACCCAAGGACTGGGACACGACGGGAACTTCAAAGTCGGACACTTATCAGAAGTGAAGGGTCCCTCATTCAGGAAGATCTAGTGTTAAAATTCATTCCCTATCTCATCAAAAGCATTTAGAACCCTATCAGAAAAGTTTAGAACCTCATCATAAATGTTTAGAACCCTGTCAGAAATGTTTAAAACCTTACCATAAATGTTTGAAGCCCACCAATCAAAACCCGTCCCACCAGCATTTCCGCATGCCAGCCTGTTCTCCCTAACCTCTTAAATTTTGCCCCAAATCTTGAATCAGGAAGACAGATCTGAGGTCACACCTCTGTCTCCCTGTAGATCGATCTCACAGAATAAAGCTTATTTCTCCCCCAAAAGCTGAAGGCGTAATTAATTGTTTTTATTTATGCGTGTTGGGCAAGAGAACTCCAACTGTGTGTGGTAATATTGTTTCTACCAAATATGGCATATAAGTGCTCAGCACAAGGCCTTATTGAAAGTAAGCTCTCAAGTGATAGGCACTATTATTAGAAATTCACACACTGTAATTTATAACATTTGGGAATAACAATGTTTGGTATAACACTTTGGGAAGCAAAGTTTCAATATAACTTCTGGTTTCAGCTCCAACACGTAAAGAGTTTAGAAGTCATCACTCCCTATCTTCACAGTAAGAAAAGATGGAAAGGCTGGGTGGTTGGAGTTCTATGCGCTCCACTATGATGGCCCAGGTTCACAGATTAGGATCCTGGGCATGGACCTGCTCCACTGGTCAGCCATGCTGTGGAGGCATCCCACATGCCAAAAATAGAGGAAGATTGTCACAGATGTTAGCTTAGGGTGAATCTTCCTCAAGCAAAAAACAAAAAGAGGAGGATTGGCAATGGATGTTAGCTCAAGGCGAATCTTCCTCACCAAAAAAAAAGGAAGGAAGAAAAAGTCACTGAAAATCAATGACTTTTCCAGGGCTCCTCAGAGGATGGAGGTTACAGGGAAAACTACTGCCCTGAAATCTGGAGAAACCCGCAAATCCATAAAGTCACAGCTGAGATCTGCTTACCAAAGTAGAAGCCTCTAGATTCTAAACTTGTAGGAAATTTAAATGGTAATTTTGATGAATTGCTGGAGGCTAGTATAGACTTGAGAGTGAGAAATTCCTGGGGCTCTAAGGGGGATCCCACATTTTCCAGACTTTAACCTCCAAGGATTCTACCAGCTTCTCTTGGTGAAGAGCCAAGATTCCCTAATGATGCTGGCAGGGGCAGGGGAAAAGTAACCATTGAAATAAGTCCAGACTGTTCTCCATAACAAAGCCCTGCTCTCCAGGGGAAAAGCCCTTACCAGGGCCTCTTCTCACCTGCAGGAAAGGCATTTCTCCAACTCCAGCCCCTTCTAACTTTCCCATTTCCCCTAAGGGGCAGGGATTGAAGAAACACTTGTGAAGGTCACAGGCTAGGTACACAGACCAGCTGCTAAAAATCTGAGATTTAATCATAGGATGATAGAATGCTTTCCATCCTTCACACCTTAGCACCACATCACCAGGGCTCCAGTGTAATAACAGCGGCTTACAGCTGACAAAGCTGCAAGTTACAGACTGAGAAGCAGTTGACAGGGAAGCCCAAAGACTACAGGGGAGATAAAAATAAGGACACTCGTGTTCAAAGGCTCTGGCACCCACAGCTACAGCAAACACCACACACAGTCTGATTCCAGCCAGATCAATATAAGACTCAGACTAAGGCCTGTCTTCCTCCGGTTCTATCACCCAGCGTTCAACAATAAATTACAAGGGATGCCAAAAGACTAGAGCAAAACAGTTGGAAGACACAAAGCAAGAATGAGAACCAGACTTAGATAAAGCACAGATTTCGATATTATCAGATGAGGAATTTAAAATAACTATGATTAATATTTTAAGGGTTCTAATGGAAAAAGTAGACAACATGCAAGAACAGATGGGTACTATAAGCAGAGAGATGCAAACTCTAAGAAAGAATCAAAGGAATACAAAAACAAAATTTAAAAAACCACAACAGAAAGGAAGGATGCCTTTGATAGATTTGGTAGTAGATGGAACACAGCTGAAAAAAGGATCAGTAAGCTTGAAAATATGTCAATAGAAACTTTGTAACCTAAAATGTAAAGAGAAAAAGAATAAAAATGATAAAGAACAGAACATGCAAGGACTGTAGGATGATTTCAAAAAGTATAACATACACGTAATAGAAATACTGGAAGAAGAAAGAGAGAAGGAGCAGACAAAATATTCGAAGTAATAATGACTGAGAACTTTCCAAAGTTAATAACAGACACCAAAGCACACATCCAGAAAGCTCAGAGAACACCAAACAGGATAAATATCAAAAAAATATACACCTAAGTATATCATATTCAAATTGCAAGAAAACCTAAAACAAAGAGGAAAATCTTGACAAAAGGCAGAAGAAAAAAACCTACCTTGTTTACAGAGGAACAAAAATAAGAATCACATTGGACTTCTCTTCAGAACCCAAGCAGGCGAGAAGAGAGTGGAGTGAAATATATAAAGTGTTGAAAGAAAAATTACAACACAGTAGATATTTATTATCTAAGTATTCATTATGCAGAGTTGTGAAGCAAAAATAATCATTACATGAACATGTTTATTAATAATCTGAGCATTCATCATGTTAGTCCTTGTTATGGAGTGAACTGTGTTCCTTCAAAATTCACATGTTGAAGCCCTAACCCCCAATATGACTTTATTTGGAGATAGGACCTTTAAAGAAGTAATTAAGGTTAATTGAGGTCATAGAGGTGGGAACGTAACCCCCTAGGACTCATGAACTTATAAGAAGAGAACGTGACACCAAAGAACTCTCCCATCTCTCCACACGTGCAGAGAAAAGACCATGTGAGGACACATGGAAAAGGCTGTCATCTACAAGCCAGGAAGACAGGTCTTACCAGAAATCAACTCTGCTGGCACCTTGATCTTGGACTTCCAGCCTCCAACACTGTGACAAAATAATTTTCTGTTGCTTAAGCCACCCAGTCTGTGATTTTTTTTATGACAACCTAAGTAGACTAATACAGTCTTCCCCAAATCAACCTTCCATATTCCACAATAATGTCTACCCCTGTGTGGCTGGCCAGTGTAATTTTTCTGTATATTAAATACCACAAAATATAATGGAAATGAAATGCAAATTGATGATCAAGTGAAATGGCAAATTCTGCCTAATTTCAGGATTTCAGGAAGCTGATAAAAATCATGTTAGAGAATTTCTAGAATTACTTGCAAAATCATTATCCAGCAGAGCTAGGCCTTTAAAAAGTTAGAAGAATGATATATTCTTCTCAAGAGAATGCTTTCATTATTAAGGGGTTATGGATTGCTGTTGTTGGTGCCGTCAGTTGATTCCGATTCGTAGCGACCTTGTGTTCAGCAGATCGGAATCCTGCTGGGTCTTTTTGGACCATCCTCTCACCTTCTGGTGCTACATCAGATGATGCTCCACTGCTACTCATAGGGTTCTCATGGCTGAATTTTTGGGAAGTGGATGGTGGCCATGTCCTTCTTCCTAGTCTGTCTTAGTCTGGAAGCTCTCCTGAAACCTGTCCACCATGGGTGACCCTGCTGGTATTTGAAACACAGGTGGCATTGCTTTTAGCATCACAGCATCATGTAGCCACCACAGTGTGACAATAAACAGGTGGATGGTGTGGTTCCCTGACTGGGAAAGGAAACTTGGACCAAGGCAGTGAGAGTGCTGAATCTTAATCACTAGACCCCCAGGGCTAGCTAAGGGATTATGATACAATAATCAAAAGTTTAATAATACCCTAATATTTTTATTAAATCACATTCTTTATATCATATAAAAGAATCATGTCAAAAAATTGTCAGAAAGAGGTTTCAAGAAAAATAGGAAAGTCCTTAAAATGTGTGTATGTTTTACTCAGTTGTTAATCTAAGCTTTGTAATTAAAATATACCTTCTGGTGTTTTAATAGAGTGTTATTCCCTGACTTAAAAAATTAAACTGGAAATATTTGATTAATTCTTTGCTGATGATGAGGACCAAGAAAATCTTATTGAAATTTTAACTAGAACCTTGTTTCTAAGTAGCACAAACATTTCTGAATTTGAAATATATAAGTAATAGGTGGTACTCTTTCTTACAGTATCATATGTAATTAAGTTTTGTGGGGATAATATTAAAAATATATACAGTTGAACATGATACCGGCTCAACACAAGGTTGACATAAGGAAAGCCATACTGTAGAAAAGAAACAATACTGTAACTTTTAATGACCTCTGATTAACTAGCCCAGACATACTCTGTGGGTTTTGTGGCCCCTTCCAGCTGCTGTAATTTGAAAACTTTGTTTTCTTGAGTTTTTTAGGAATGTGATGACACCAGGCAGAGAATAGATGCTGATAGCCATCATCAATGACAACTGAAAGATCAGGGTGTAGGACAATGCTCCCGTCTCTGAAGCATATCAAGTAAAACAAAAGACTCAGGAACTAAGAACAGATGGATGCCCCACCCTGAGACCAGATGACTCTCCTACCAGGTGACGAGCCCCCTATATAACTGACCTGTAGTTTTTTTTCTGTAAGATGGTTCTTTGAGACATTAGTCAGCCATCTTCCTCCTTGCTAGCAAGTTGTAATAAGCCCTTTCCTTTCCACCATCTTGCCTCTTGATGATTGGCTTTTGTCACACAGCAAGCAGATTGTGCCCTTTGTGTGGTAACAAACACACTTTTTAATTTTTTTTCAGGGAAGAATTCACCCTGAGCCTACATCTGTTGGCCTACATCTGTTGCCAATCTTTCTCTCTTTTTTTCTCCCCCAAACCCCAATATTTGATTGTATATCCTACTTGTAAGTCCTTCTAGTTATTCTTTGTGAACCACTGCCACAGCATGGTAACTGACAGATGGGTGGTGTGGTTCCATGGCTGGGAAATAAACCTGTGTCACCCAAGTGGTGAGAGCGCCCAACTTTAACCACTAGACCATCAGGACTGGCTCTTTAATTTATACTTTTAATAAACATTAAACCAAAAACAGATTTGCCTTGTACCTAATGCAACTTAAGCTTCAAGGACATTTGCTTACACAGCCTCTTCTAAAGGTGAGACCCAAGCAATTGTTTCACATGGCCCTATAATTGTGTTAAATTTATACAATTAAAATATTTTAACCACAATTAGTTAAGACTGATAATCTCTTTAAACAACAACTTCACCTCTGTTCATACCTCTCCTTGTGTCTGGGAGCATTGGAGTGGCCATGGGCAACATTGCTATCTGGTTAGCAGAAGTTAAATGGGGGTACATAAAATTTGTATTTCGTAGATGAAACCCTTTTCACTTGTGGTTAAGGCACTTTGAATATGCTGTATAGGAATGGTGGATACTCCTAAGGGCCACTGTGCTGAGTCACTCATTATCATGTCACAAAGGCTTAAGGCCATAAATCACGATGATGTATAAATGTGTCCCAGGATATTCAACAACAGAAGTATGTGAATAATGGAGGTATGAAAAGCTCAAAGTTCAAAAGATTTTTTGTTGGGATATTCTTGCAGTCATAAGAAATATAAAATGGCAAGAGGAGTATTCAGTTCTCATCGGCACCTAATCGCAACAGAATTTCTCTCTGTCAAGCTTACACTTGATAATGTACATGACTACAAGACACCACACAGTTTAAGAAATGAGAATTATGTGAAACAGTATTTATTAAAATTTCTGTGTTTATAGGACACAGACGTGAAGCAATACTACAGAGAGTACCTCTGAAATATTTTACACAGAAAAGAAACCTGATGGGAGTTTGCCAAGTTTGAAAATAATCTTTAAAATCTGCATCACATAATCAATGCTTATTTGTGAAATTGAAAGAACTTTTTCTAAATTGTCATTATTAATTTAAAAATAATCAACCATACTAGTGGAAAGACTGAATTATATTTCCATTCTCTCTAAAGAAAATGGTTAGTTAAAAGTCTTATAAAATAAAGAAGTGATCAGAGATCATATAGCCAAAACCAAAGAAAAAGTACAATAAAGGCTGTTTCAGGCAGTTAATTAACAAGGAGTGTGGATTTTGTTATGTATGTGGAATTTGACAGCTTCTTCAAATGTATATTTCATTGTGCTTTCTTTGTTAATTCCAAATAGATGTTCACAGTCATTCCTATTCTGTATTCTTTTCCTTAAAGAGCATTCCCCAAAGTGTAGCTTTAGGTCCCACAAAACCTGGATCTGCCCTTGTCTATGAGGCAGATAGAACTTTATCATTACTGAGATTGAACCTCAGAAAAATTAAGCATCCTACCCTAATTTACCAGGAAATAAATTTTGAGACTGGAGTTTGAATCCAAGATTAAGTCATTTCAAAGCCCCTGTTAATGCTGTCACTCTTCTAGACCCTTCTCAGATAAGGTGAAATGAATAACAGCTCTTTAACGGAAAGATAGAGACACAGGCAGGGTGTATCTCCCTGAACCCTCAGCCAGTTACCTACCATCACTAACGTTTCCTAAGACAGGTACCTTAGAGGACACTCCAGGCAAGAAATGCTTTCTACTGGGGACTTCACTGATTTGAATAGTAGATCATGGTGTGCGGAAGTCCTTCGATAAGATGTGCACCAAATCTTAAGGCGCCGATTTTTTTTCCTAAATGTATCTACAGTGTTAAGAATGAATGAAACTTTAATTAAAGCACTCAAATATGCTTTGTGTTTTATTATGTGAAAAGTATTTTGAACCCAATGACTATTTATTGTATCATAGCCTGTGATGTATTCTGCTCAAGCCTCTTAAGGTAAGTTGTGCCATGATCCACTACTATCCTAATTGCTTTAATTAACTAGTCAATGCTATCCTAGCATTACATCTTAATTATATATACAGAAAGGTAGGCTTATTTTACATATGTAAATTAATTAGTTGTCAAAGCAAATGCAGATTGTGTTCTGCAAGTAAAGGCTCTAATTTTCTCTCTAAAAGTTCTGGGAATATTCTTTAAATTCAACTGCAGCTTTTAGTGAAAAGACTTGAGTGTAGATTAAAGTTACTTTGTATCTTAAAAGTAATCAAGAGTACAACTATAACATTTCATTGATGTTATCTAAAATGGTAGAATTCCTACTGCCTCAACCTGCAAGCTTAAATACGTCTGAGTAGAGGGTAGAATACTGGATTTGAAACCCAAAATTCTGGGTTTTTATGTAAACGCCTCATAGATTTGTCTTATGATTGTGAGCACTTAACTTTTCTAAACTTTACATCCAACAACAATGCTGATATCTTAGCCATTGTAAGAATCTTGTCATATTATGTAAATGAAAGCACAGTGTAAACTCATCTCTAGGCCATCTTTGACCTGTTTTATACAGAAACATACACTATCCTTTCTGTTTGCGAGGTTAACATCACAGCAAACACCAGAAAGAGAATTACATCCTTGATGCATTTTGTCAGAACCATACAGATAAGAAAATAATGTGTAAACAAAAGACAAATGATAAACATTTCCTCAGAAACCATGAAGTCCTGCTCTTTCCTCATTTGCCAAAGAATCACAACATTCTGACATTTTTATGCACATAATTGAATTCTACTTTAGAATTTGAATTCTACTTTTGTTTTTGTTTTTCTTAAGTGAACATTGTTATGCCTCTCACCTCAAGCCTTTATTGTCCCAAAAACTTAATAGACAAGTGAGAAACATATTTTCTTCTGCTTTTTCCTTATTGTGAAAATGGTGTGTGTCCTACCATCAAGGAAAATAAGCACTTTGAACTTTTAGGGAAGAACCAGCTAGTTCTCCCTCAACCAAAAAGTCTTCCCAAACTACTCCAAGATCATAAAGAACTCCTCACACACATTTTGAGAAATATTGTTCTTGAATACTCTACCAACACATCATTTCATTTCTCCATGGCTCAGCTTCATCCGGAAGAATATATTCCCTATTTTGGTGGATCACCAATTTCCGCCCCTAGTTGTCCCAACAAGAACCTTGGGACTTTATCTTGTGCTTCTTTTCTCTCTTAATCACAAAACTCTGCTTATTTTACCTCTTTAAAATTTGCTGGCTTCTCCTTCTTTTCTCCGTATCCATTTGCCACTAACCACCAGTAATCTTACTGGCTTTGAACTAGATCTCAGCAACTATTCTGAATAACACTTTTGTCTTTTTCATTATCATTAGCCACTACTGTGAAAATGCTCTTATAAAATTTTAAATTTTTTCCTTCCATTTCTCACCAAGAAGGAGTAGTAGGAATGGCATTACCATCATGCCTTAACCAGACAACCTGAAAGAAATGACAAAACTGATTTTCAGACATTGGACACACAGATAGCACAGGACTGTGGCGCGTGGGAGTTTGGAAACAAACAAGACGACTCCTATTATTGTTCTAGCTCACTGTCAGGAGGCAATTTTCAGGCCACAGCACAAAAAGGGAAAATCTAGCAGAGACCTTGATGCCTCTCAGACTTAGGGAGATCAGAGTTTGCAAAAACCAAGGTAGCGAAAATTTTCCAGGTCAAATATCAGAGAAGAGGAAGCTGTCCAGAGAGAGAGAAAGCTCTGGGGATTTGCAGAAAGGTCTCTTCAAGTCGTTCACCAAATGCTGGTGTGTGCATGCATGACAGGGAACAGACTGAGACCAAAGAAGAACCATTGGAAAGGAGGAGCAGAATGATTTCCAGAGCTCACACAGTGCTGAGAATCATTTGTAGTCACAGCATCCAGAGTGGGCACATCTTGTTTTACATGAAGCATCAAATAGTATCCATATAAGGATATTGTCTACATGGTGAGGTCATTGGCCATCACTTAAAAGTCACTCTGGCTCTCCTTAATAAAGCTTCATCTAGTCCCTCAGTTAATTCTGCCCAAGAAAACAGGTGTATTTGAAGCCCTGAGTGTACCAATAGTTAATTAAAGTTGAAGTCAGGGGCAGATGGAGCTTTGAACAGGCAGACTCAGGGAAGGCAAGGCCAGCCGGAACAAGGTCAGGCATGCAGGAGTGAGCTCCATGTCAAAGTCAGGCACGGAGCGGTGAGTTCCATGTCCTCCTTGAGCTGCAGCCTTTCTCTGAAACTCTACCAGATACTTCCAGACTTCATACTGGACCTCTGCCTGGAAATCTTCCCAATCTGCTTTGTCAACATTTTCTATTCAGAAGATGAATACTGACTGCTTCAGCTTCTAATTGAAGTCCTCGTACAAACAAGGCATATTATCTGGAACCATGGTTCCGTCATGACCTTGACTCAGAAAATACCGTAGGCCAGAAAGGGTGGATACTGGATCCAGCTCACTAGTTGAAACCCCCTCATTCCACACCAGTTATTTGACCTTACATTTGTTGTGGTCCTATACATACTGTGATTTAGTACATACTGTGATTTAGAAAGTTGGTTGCTACTCAACTTCCAACCTTAATGGCAGTCAATTTTCCACATAGATAAATGGTTTTATCTCAGGCCCTAATATTCCCACTGGCATGCAAAGGAACAGGAATACATGACCTGTAATGAAGAGAATAGCATTCAATTGAAACCAATTCAGACACAGATGTTAGACTGGTAGACAAGGACATTAAAATAATTATTGTAACTGCATTCCATGTGTTAAAAAACTTAATTAGAGCTATTGAAGAAAAAGAAGACCCAAATCAAATGCCTTGAGATAAAAATGACAATGTCTGGGATAAAGAATACATTGGATGACATTAAAGGCAGATTAGACATTGTAAAAAAAAAAGATTATTGAAGTTGAAGATATACCAAAACAATAGATCTAAAATGACACACAGAAAGAAAAAAAGTGTAGTGAACTGTGGGACAACTTCAAGTGACCTAAAATATGGGTAATTGGAGTCCCTAAAGAAAAGAAAAGAGAAGGGTTTGTGGCAAAAGTCATGAAAGAGAGGGAGGAAGAAGTATAGAAGACAAAATTGAACTTGGGAACTGATGGATTGGAAGTAAGTGAGGAGAAGGAAGATGTAGAAGAAGATTGATGTTTGTTGAATTAGAACCTGACCAGTAGGAAGATGATAATCCCAAGCATAATCCAGAATTAAGCTGAATCAAAAAACAGGAAAATAAAACAGCTACTAGTTTAAACTATGAAGAGGATTGGAAGATTGATAGAGGTTCATATAGATCTTGTTTGGCTCTTTTCTATAATCAGATTTCAATTCTTTTAGCCTCCCAATGCTTTATGACGATTCCTTTGCAAATTAGACTTTTGAGCTCTGTGATGAAATGATCTAGGTAAAACATAACACAATTTGAGAAAAATTATCCACAGGGATATTCAGATTGTATTATCCCATATTATTGGCTAAACTTCTGACTGACACCAATTTCTTACCTATTTGCAACCTAATATTACTAATCACTGTCAGAAAAATTTAAATTTATCATATAAATTTTTTTCAAATATTATAGCTAAATAATCTGTTATAGTTACAGGGTCTTTCTTTCTCTCAATATCTATAAGATCTATGGAAAAATAGAGATCTTCACAATTAACAGCCTAAATCCATAAGAACTCACTTATTTTAGTTGAATAAAGAATAGAAGGTGAATTCACTTGCACAAAATTATAAACTTGTCCAACAAACTATATTTTCTATACTTAGTGGAGTTCCTGACTAAACAATAATGTTTACAGCTTGCTGACCACTTTGTGCCAGCTCCATGATAGTGTTTAACATGCAATCAAGATAATTTAACCAAAAACAGTGGTAGAAAAATTCTTTTTATGATACAGATAAGTAAATTGGAAAACTATATTTTACTAAGTATACATAACTTCAAATGTTATATTGTTTGCTATATAAAATAGTGCTAATGTAATGTTTTTAATTTACATGAAAACTCCAATTTTAATATGAATATATTTGTTTTATATTTAAATTAACAACAATGATAAATTTATTTATATTAAGAGTTTGATGAATTATTATAATGAGTGATCTTCAAAAAAATGTTCAATTGCTAACGACAATTCCTTGACAGAAATAATCAGTCAGTAATTTGATACATTTTCCTCCAAGGTTTTCACTCTCTTTCTTTCTCTGTCACACTCACAGACACACACACACATACACACACACACACAAGCACATTAAAAAATGGGCATCTTTTCTAGATCAGAATTTATAAACACATCATATTTAATAATTATGAACTATTTATTGCATCACCATAATATTGATGGAGATTTAAATTATATCTTTTGTTTCCCTGAGATGAACATAATATGGATATTTTTGCACATATTCTGCTATTCGCTTATGCACAGAACTGTTTTCTACATTTTGGTTCATGTCCTCTTTCAGTGACAGCCCACTTTCAGTATTCCAGCTTGATTTCCTCTCCTGCCACCCAAGAGAGCCAAGGATGATTCTCAGCGATGTGCAGTTTGGTGTAAAGTGGTGAAAGTCTAGGAAACGGTTAGTCAGAATAATTCTATAAGCAGGTGATGATAGCATATACTAAAGCAGTGACCAGAAAATGAAGAGGAGGGAAAAATCCGAGAAGCGTTTCTGACATGGATGAGAGATTCTCCAGGTTAAGATCCTCTGGAGGAAGGAGACGGGCTCACTCTTCTCCATTCTCAGTGCTTGTTGTAGTAAATGGCACAGAGTAAGGGATCAAAAAATTTAAAAAAAAAAAAGAACGAATGAAAAGAGTATTTATAGCAATGGGTGCTTAAATTGTGTGGACACTGCGTGAGAGTAAGAAAAGGAAGACGACTGTTTTTATTTCTTTGTTTGAGTGTCTCTGTTGTAAAACTAGGAGGAGCCAGGCTCACATACCACTTTGAAGTCTTTTTTTCCATCATAACATGTATGCATAGAAACACCTTCTAAGAATCTTCCTCTGTTCTTCAAATCATTACCCCAGGGAACATAAATTTCTTCTCTTCCAAATGATAATAAATATTTGCGATTCATTTCTACTCTATGCTATAGTAATGTATTTGGTTTCCTCTACTGGATGGTGATGTACTTGACAAGTAACTTATATTTCATACTTAAATCTCCTACAGTGCCTAGTGTAATACTGTGCATATCATAAATATTATTAAATCTGCAAAAGAAAGGAATATGTGCATGTAACTATATTCTATATATTACCAAAGTTATTACTGATCTTGCTTATTTTTAATAAATGAATCTAGTTTACTTACTCATTTTCTTCATCATTATATTTTATGAGCCAGGGAACTGTGTTCCCAAGCACTCACCTGCTGTTTGATTTATGGCGTGCTGAGTCACACCAAGACTTCCCACAGTCTGCTCAGGCACCCTGGTAGTCAACCCACCAATCAATCTTATTTAGAAGCTAGAGGAGTAATAATAAAATGTGTGAGAGCAAAAAGAGGGAATAAAAATATGTAAAAGAAAGACATTCTGTCTACTTTCAATATGTTTCTTGTTACTAAACATTCATTTCTCAATTTAGCCCCTAAATGTCTTACTGAAGAATTTGCATATTTCACTAGGGGGTAAAGAAGAACAATTACTTCCTCATTAAATAAAAGAATTGGAAGGTTATTTACTGACTTGGCAGGCTAAGACAGATCATCTTATACAGTTAAGTGATATCACTTTAAACCAATAAATTTTCTCTTACTAACTTGTACCTTCAGTAATTATTTTGGATTCCAGTGAAACACAGTGGTAAAAGGATTTCCACCTTATGCATGAAGTATTCTCACAAAAAAAAAGAGCCCCAAATCCTCATCTTTGGATATAAATGTGTGCCCTGTACTCAGAATACATTCCTTAGACTCTTGGCTCTGTTGTCTTACTAGGTGTAGGACAGTGGGCAAGTTACTTAACCTACTTTGGTGTCACTTTTCACAAATCTATTAATAGAGACAGAAATATCAACTAAGAGTGTCATTGTCACGATAAAAGAAATAAAACAGGTGATGTTCTCACACTGTCTGGCACATAGAAATTGATGAATAAATGTTAGCTTTTCTATTTATTGGTGGTACTGGGTTAAGGATTCTTGCCACAGTCTCTAATACATTTCAGGTTGTATAGACAAACATCTTTTCTGTCCTCTCCCACTATTTGACATATTGGAGTATTTATGACTCCTGGACCTACTGTACCTCAGATGTGACCTTTATTAAATGGGTTATATTATCTAACTAGAGCTCTCATTTGAGAATGTCCTAATAGCATGACAGGAAATAAATAAATAAATACTCAAGAGGTCCCTGCAGGTTCTTCTCATGAAGAGAACCATCTTTGTTTAGAGAAATGTCCAGTGGACATGGATGAGTGTAGAAATGACATCTTCTAGAATTGGTTTGAGTGGGCTGGAATGAAAGTAAATCTGGGGGGAGAGAGGGGCAATGAGGGAGTAAAGTAAGTCCATAGAAATTCACTGTGGACATATATGGCTGGGGATTTTTTAAGATGGGAATAGCTCCTCCACTGTTCCATTTTTTCCCATGGAACTGCACTGGTTGGGGGTCAGGTGGATCAGCACAGATGTGGGCATCCTCTCACTGCAGAGGGAGCTTCAGATAAAAAGTTTTTGCCATTTTAAGGATGTGGCCTGGAAGGAAGAAGAGGGAATTTTTTATTGACCAGCTACAGTTTATATTTTCTCTCAAATGTAAAATTATACTAGAGAAATTTGCTCAGTATTTTTGATAACTCTTGGAAGTGGGGCTGTGCTTCACATGTGGCTAAACATAAGGCATAGAGAAGACTATAGGCATTATTGCAAGTGCGATCATTATTACAATGGGAACAAGAAATTGAAAAGAGGAGACCTTGGAAATGAGAATGTAAGCCACTACTAGATATATCGGGTATTAGATTTTTCACAGGATATGGATGGGTCAAGCCAATTTTATTTAAATTAAATATGTCAATGTCAAGGTTACCCCAGATCACATGCCTTCTTAGTAGGATGTTAACTACAGGGTATTATATTCTTCAGAAATACACTTTTAATTGAATCACTTGTGTTATTGATTTGATATTTACTATCAATCTTCCAGTGGATGGGTATTATTGCTGTGATAAATACCTTGCATACCCTTCCAAGTAGGCTTAGGGAATGTTCGCTGCTGCTCATTTATGTTTCCCCTCCTGGATATATATTTCACATCTTCTTGGGAGTAATTATATTTAGACAATTTGAAAGATTTTTCCCCCAGAGGCAACATAACTTGTTGTATACTAGAACACCAGTTTGTCCTCTCCGTCCATTTCTCTGATAGGAGTAGATACTGCCAATAGCAGAGCTGAGCTGCCAGGTGTTGGAGCAGTCGATTAAAACAACAAGCCAAACTGAGAGTAAGAGCCAAGACATTAATCACTTACTGCTACGGTATAAGAAAGAGACAAAAGCTAGAAAAAGAATAGCTCCTCCACTCTTCCATTTTTTCCCATGGAACTGCACTGGGTGGGGGTCAGGTGGATCAGCACAGATGTGGGCAACCTCTCACTGCAGAGGGAGCTTCCAATAAAAGGTTTCTGCCATTTTAAGGATGGGGCCTGGGAGGAAGAAGAAGGAAACAGCTGAGAGTGAAAAGTATTTAGTTCTGAGTCTGAATGGAGGAAAATATCTTCAAGCTTCCCCCCATATGGATACATAAGGAGTTTTCCACCAATAATAATGTCCTAGAAATCCATCTAGATAATTGCATATATCTATATTGTATTTGTTTTTGTTGTTGAGTAGAATTCCACAGTATGGTTGTAGCACAATTATTTAAACATTTACCCATCGAAGGCCACTTGGATGTTTCCAGTTTGGAGTTACTACAAAAATCTGATATGAGCATTAATGCACAGGTTTAAATCTAAGTATATGTTTTCATTTCTCTGAGATAATGGCCCAAGAGTGTGACTGCTGAATTCTATGGTTGATACATGTATAATTTCATAAGAAATCACAAAATTATTTTCCAGAGTGGCTGTATCATTTTATATTATCACCAGAAATGTATGAAAGATCCAGTTTATCCACATTCTCATCAGCGTTTGGTTTTGACATAATTTTTTTTTTTTAATTTTAGATGTTCAAAATAAGTGTGTGGTGATCTCTCACAGTGATTTAATTTGCACATCCCTAAAGGTAAATGATATTGGACGTATTTTCATGTGTTTATTTGTCATCCATATCTCCTCTTTGGTGAGATGTTTTTGGCTGATTTTCCTAATTGGATTTTTTTAACTGTGCCTTTTGAGAGTTCTTTATATATTCTAGATATAAGACCTTTATCATATATGTGGTTTGCAAATATTTCATCCCAGTCTGTACTGTTATTTTTTTCATCCTCTCTAGAGGGTCTTTCACAGTGCTATTTGCTTTCATAGAGCAGAGTTTTTTCCAGTTAATTCATAGGAAAAAAATAAATAAAAGAAAGCAAATATAAATTTTCACCCTGAGTTTGTAGACCTGTTCATATAAGTAACTTAAAACTATTTATTATATTACAACAATGAAAAAATGCATTCCAGTTTTCAAATAATTGATTTAGACATCACTATTTAGAATACAACCCACTTGTAAGTAGAAGGCTTCCATTTAAATGAATCAAATTGGAATGAAAACTACAATTACTTTCTTTTCCTAAACACAAATATTTTGACTTTCTCTCCCTCTTTAAGTCAATTAAAATGAAAAGAAATTAATGCCCCAAACACCTTTTTATATATTTTCTCTCTGAGCCATTATTTTGACATTTGTATGTGATATTCAGCTAGAAGTATGTAAGAGTTCTATTGAAATTAAGATCCAATAATATCATGGAGGTCTTTTTCAGTAATATTGTAAAATTATTTTTGCCATTTTTAACTTAGTTTTAATAAGATTGAATTCCTTAGGTGGTAATAAAGAAAAAGTGACATATTCACTTAAAATAACCTACAAATTTAAGATATCACCCCTAACATTATTACCCATTATCCTTTCCTACACTCAGAAGAAAATATTAAATTTTCACATTCTGGAACATACTTGATTGTAAGTTCACTTTAATTTTAAGATAACACAATGTTCTATATTGCTTTTCCATTTTACAATATTATGTCAAATGATAAAATGATAAAGATAGATAAAATGATGAAGATTTATTTATCTAATAAACTTGGGGTATTGTTACCACACAAAGGGCACGATCTGCTCACCGCAAGACAAAAGCCAATCATCAAGAGGCAAGATGGTGGGAAAAAAGAAAGGGGTTATTACAGATTGCTAGCAAAAGGGAAGATGGCTGACTCAAGTCCAAAAGAACCATCTTAAGGGGCACAGAATCTTACAGCAGTTATATAGGCTGGTGGGTTACAGGGGAGGGGGCTAGGAATGTTGACCCTCCGGTGCTACACACTGGGAGTCACCACACCAGATTTTTCAGCTGTCCTTGATGATGGCTGTTTGAGGGTCATCACATTCCTAAGGAACTCAAAAGAACAAAGTTATCATCTTATCGCGGCTGGGAGGTACATGCACAAGTGGGGGTCATAAAATCTACAGAGCAGTTAGATCTCCTGGAGGGTGCAGATCCAGCTGGGTTAGTCAGTCAGAGGTCATTCAAAGTTACAATAGGGTTTCTTTTCTACAGTACAGCTCCCCTTATGTCAACCTTGTGTTGAGCCAGTATCGGTATTATGCATACTCTGACAAATTTTGGTTACACAAAAGAAAAATAATGAAGCTGAATTGGTAGAAATCCTTTTTGGCTAAATCCAATTAATGACTATTGTCATTTCTCAACCAGCCATAAAAATATTTCCTCCATATTTATCACACTTATTTTTTATTTAATATTTTGAAAGATGAGGAATGAGCTAGAATTAGGAGTGAACATATAGTGTAACAACTGTTTTCTTTGTGATGAGGTTGAAACTCTGAAGAATTTATGTTTTTGTTTCAAAGTTTAAATTTATTGACCATCTCTTCTCTGTCTAGTATAATGCTAGGTATTTTGAATGCGTGAGGTTGAAATCTAATCTCTGACATCAGGGGTATTACTTTCGTAGAGAGTTAATATGAATATGAAACAATTTATCATTAATTACATTTGTAATAAAATGTTAAATATAATTGTCAGCTAAAAGTGCTATAGTGATTTTTAAGAATACACAAGAAAACATATGTACTAACATATACTAATGGGAAAATAAAGCTTAAACTGAGTCCTATCATATTAGGAGAATTTACATTAGTAGCTCACAACACAAGTATTAAAAAATACCCAAGGAGATGCAAATGAGGTAGTTGGAGAGGAAAGAAAAGCAAAGATGTTTTCTTTTTTTAGAAAAATTAATTTTGCAGTGCTATTAAATAATATGAGCCTTTCTATTTGTTTTTCCTTTAGGTTTTCATTTATTTGTAATTTTTAAAGAGAAACATGAATATATACACAACATCATCAGACAGAACATCTACAATGAATATAGACTTATCTTGTCTAAAGACTTTTTAAAAATCTAAATAGCATAGGCTTATTGGAGCAAAAAGTTAGACTTTGTGTTAATCTAAAAATGAAGACTGAAATACTAGAACTCTACATTCAAAGAGAATTTTAATTCTACATTGGTAGTTGAGTTGGTTGAAAGTGAAGGGGTGAAAGACCTTTCTCTACCCACTCTGGGTCCTTTCTGGCTGGGCTACAAATTAAATTGACATGAGGCCAAATAGCAGGAGAAAATTAAACAAAGCTTTATAACTTGTATACATGGAGGAGACCCCGGGGAAACTGAGTATCTCTCGACAAAATGGCAGAGATTCTCCTCTTATATAGACAAACGAGGATTTTGGGGGGGGGGGGTCAGCTATGGGAGATTACCAGAAAAGCACAGTAATGTTATTATGCAAATTTAAGCCCTTGCCTCCCACATTGACAAGTTTCTAGAGATGAGGTCATCTGCCCCTCTTCCCAGTACAGAGAAGGAGATACCTTTACAAATGGAGATTTCCCTTACAAATGTTAACAGAACTTTGATAAGAATGGGCTTAACAAAGACCCTCCCAGTCTATTGATACTCAGAGTTATCCAAGGTGATGGCCAGAGACAGGCCTACCATCCCAAATCCCTTTAGACTGTTGGGAGGGGGGGGGGCGGTGAAGGTCAAAGCCTCCTTCAGAGCAAGGTAAAGAGACACATCTTGAGGTGGCCGATTCTGATCCCCCACAAAAGCAAATGCTGTATGGAAAACAAAACTCAAATAAAGCAACAAAGAGGTACTGCCCTGAATGTAAATATATATTTTTAAATGAATTTTTATCAATCACCTTAGGCTAGGATATGCTGCATTAAAAAGCAATCCCCCAAATCTCAGTGGCTTATATCAAACATTTTGTTCTTGTATTACATTTCAAGCCAGCAGAAGGAGAAATCTCTATAGGAGAAAAGGTCACTGTGGCAGAGAGATAAAGAGCAATAATGGGACTATCAAGAACTCCCAGAGCTTCTGTGCCCCAGCACGCCCATCACATCCACTCCCATTTCATGGCCAAAACAAATCACGGGGTCAAGCCCAATGTCAGAAGAGTAGATAAAAACAAATCTCATGATGAGGAAGGGCAGTTAAACAACTGGAAATATTAAGTCAATTAACTAAAGATTAATTACAAAAAGTTCATCATCCAAGTAGAAAAATATTCAAAGTACATAGACATGTGTCACAAAAGAGACCATTCAAATGACCAAAATAATGTGAAAAGTTATCCAAAACTTTAGTATTAAAATAAAAGCAAATTAAAATGATGAAGTATAATTTTTCAACTATCAGACTGATAAAGTTTAAAATATGTACCTCGAATCTGGTGTTGGAGATATTATGAGGAGAGACATTTTATGATCTGTTCTTTGAAGTATTAATTACAATATTTATTTTGAGAATAAATATTGAAATATTTTGAAATGAAAAATGTACTTTGACTTAGCAATAAGAGTATGGAGAATCAATATTAGGAAAATAATTACACAAGTGAAGAAATATACTTGCACAAAGACTTCATTTCATTACTGTTTACAGTAGACCAAAATTAGAAATATAAGAAATGTCCATCAATGAGAGCCAGATAAAACATTCACACATAAAATTCAATTCTGTACTGTGGAGACACTTAAACTGAGTAAGGAAATTCTATGTAATCTATATCTATCTCCATGATATATTTTTGTCCATAAAAACTTTAAAAACAGTAGGATGTCATGTTTCTATATATGTGAAATTACATTTATTTTTTACTAATATTTATCCAGAGTTTTGCACAATGAAATAACTGGAAGAAATATCACCAAACATCTCACTTAAGTGTTCATAAATAGTGCTAATTTGAGTACTTTATTATAGAGTAGCTGTTTGTTTTACAATAAATAAGTACTATCTTCACTGTAACAAAGTGATATGTACATTTCCTTTTTTAAAAAATATAGGGCTTTCCAGCTCCAGTCACTACTTTCTCCAATGAGCTGAGCTAGACCCACGCTCAGAAACCATGCCTCAGGTACCTACAGTTGCCAAGGATATTGGCACCATCTGTTTCTGTGTGGATATCTTCCAGCATGGGAAAGTGGAGATAATTGCCAATGATTAGGACGATCACCTGAAACTGTTACCTTAATTGATATTGTACAATTGATCGGTGGTGTGTTTCAAGGAATCAGATCTTGTTTGTTTGGACATAGATTTGATAATGCTGTTGTCCAGTCTGATATGAACCATTGGCCTTTCTTGGTGGTAAATGATGCAAGAAGGCCCATGGTCCAGATGGAATATACAGGAGTCCAGAAGATTCTGTCCAGAGGAGATATCTTCTATGATTCTAGCAAAGACGAAGAAATCACAGAAGTCTACCTTGGGAAGACTGTTAGCAAATTCTGTTGTCACAGAATTAGTTTATTAATGACTCTCGAGATCAGGTTTCCAAAGATGTTGGACTCATTGTTGCTTTCAATATTCTCAGAAGCATCAAAGAGCCATTGACTGCTGCTATTGCTTGTGGCTTGAACAAGATCTTAGTGTGAAATAAATGTTGACCTTTTTCTTAGAAGGTGTGCTTTTAATGTGTAAATCCTCACTATCGAATGTGGAATCTTTTCAGTCAAATCTACAGCAGACTAATGGTTAGATGGAGAGGAGTTTGACAAACAAAAGATTTCATTGCAGATTTCAAATCCAAGCACAAGAAGGATGTCAGTGAGAACAAGAGAACTTACTGCAGCCTCTGTACTACTGTAAACATGCTCAATGTACTTCCTTAAAAAGAAAAAAACAGGTCAAAATTGGTACTGATTCCCTCCAAAAAAACGTTGACTTCCACACTTCCATTATCTGTGCCAGTTCGAAAACTTGAATTCTGACCTGCTCTGTGGCATTCTGCACTCTGTGGAGAAAGCCCTTTACTATGCCATGTTAGACAAGTCACAGGTACATATCCTCATCCTGTTGGGTGATTTATACACATGTCTCCAGTATTCAGAAACTTCTGCAAGACTTCTTCAATGGAAAACAATTGACAAGAACATCAACCCCTATGTAGCCATTGTTTATGATACATCTCTCCAGGCAGAGATCTTATCCAGGGACAAATCTGACGATGTTCAAGATTTGCTGCTCTTAGATATCACTACTTTTTCCATTGGCACTGACACTCCTGATGGGGTCACAATTGTCATGATCCAACACATTATCAGCAGGCCCACAAGCAGACACACACTTTCAGTTACTTATTCAGACAACTAGCTCAGTGGACATATTCTAGTTTATAAAGGTGGATGTGCCACTGCAACCTGCTTGGGAAGTTTTAGTTCATAGGCCTAGTGCTGTTTTCCATGGTATATCTCAGTTCATAGTCTGTAGATAATAATACTGGAAAAATGAAGAAGACTGCCATCACAAATCACAGGGTCTTTTGAGCAAGGAAGACATTGAGGGTGCAATTCAGAAGGCTAAGAAACACAAGATTGAAATGAGAAGTGGAGAGATAGGGTGTCTTCTAAGTATTCTCTTAAATCCCACATCTTCAACATGAAAGCCATGGTTGAAGGTAAAAAATATCAAAGGCAACTGGTGCAGCCACTATGGAAAACAGTACGGAGATACCTCAAAAAATTAAGAATAGAACTGCCATATGATCCAGCTATTCCACTGCTGGGTATTTATCCAAAGAATGTGAAAACACGAATGCATGAAGATACAGGCACCCCTGTGTTCATTGCAGCATTGTTCACAATAGCCAAAACTTGGAAGCAACCTAGGTACTCATCAAGGGATGAATGGATAAAGAAGATGTGGTATATTCACAGTGGAATACTCCTCACCCATTAAAAAATGATGAAATCTGGCCATTTGTGACAACATGGATGGACCTTGAGGGTGTTATGCTGAGTATAATAAGTCAGAGGGAGAAAGTCAAATGACTGCATAATCTCACTCATAAATAGAAAATAAAAACAACAACAAATAATCACATAGAGACAGAGATTGGATTGGTGGTTATCAGAGGGGAAGTGGGGAGGGAAGAGAGCAAAATGAATGATTAGGCACATGTGTGTGGTGATGGATTGTAATTAGTCTTTGGGTGGTGGACATGATGTAATCTACACAGAAATTGAAATGTAATAATGTACACCTGAAACTTATATAATGTTATAAACCAATGTTACCACAAAAAAAAAAAAAACAATCAAAGGGAGTATCAATGATGAGCACAAACAGAAGATTTTTGACAAGTGTAATGAATACATCAACTGGCTCTGTAAGAATCACATTGCAGAGAAGGAGACATTTGCATATTAGCAGAAAGAGTTAGAGAAAGTTTGCAACCCCTTCATGACCAAGCTGTTCCAGAGTACAGAAGCATACCAGGAGAAGCTCCCAAGTGCTTTCCTGGGCAGAGATCTTTCATCTGGAATAGCTTCTTCTGGATCCGTCATAGAAGAGAATAGTCAAGCCAACAAGAGCATAGAAACCTTAGCATCATTCCACAGTAAAAAAATGAAGAACCCTCATTTGTAGCGAATTCAATGACACTTAAAAATATTACATTTTTTAGCACTCTCAATACATAAATGATTGCACAGAGAAAGGAGATAACAGTGCAGCTATCAGTACTGTATTGTAAGTTAGTAGAAAATACAATGTCTTAAATGAAAACTGTATTTAAAATTTGCATGGAAAATTATAGTAAGGGATACTAAAACAAAAACAAAAACCAGTAAAATAAAAACTGACACATACAGTTCACATTTAACAATTACATTTCAAATCATAGGTCATGATTGGTAAATTTTTAAAATAAATTCCCCCTTCCCAAATTGATAGGCAGTTAGTTAACATGGCTGTTTGCTGTTGCCTCTTTGTAGATTCCACCAGTTGAAAATAAAGAACATATAGAGGAGGAAAAAAAAAAACTAAAAACAAAAAAAGAGATGGGTAGATCATTTTAATCGTTACTATAATTTCTATTTTTCCTATTAGTAACAACTACTTTTTAAAAAAATTTGGCAAATTGATATCAAAAGATAAAATTAAGCGTTTATTATCTTTTTAGTGTGGCATTTGGCATTCTAGATTTTCTCCTTTCCTGATACTAATATTTTTGATAAATGAGTTAAACACAAAATGCTATCAATTAAAAACTCAGAGAAGATACTTCCACGCACTTATCTCATTTATGGTTACGTTACTTCTGGACGTATAAGAAAATCAAAAGCTGGGAGAACATGAGATGGAATGCTCAGCACTGCATGTGCACAGCTACAGAAAAGGGACTTTTTTAATTTATATTTTTTTTCATTTTGAGATGTAAAATTAGTCCGCTTTGCTGCCCTTGTCAGCAGGATCAATAAATAACAGTTTAATGGCATGAAGGCTGTAACACCAAGAGAAGAAATATGAGCTCTCTGCAGTTGGACTGCAGCCCGACTGTGTCTCATTGCTCCAGGTACTCCTATTAGTTTCATCTGCTGTAAGTGCACAAATGGAAGATTTGTACCCATTTATCCATACATAACTCAAACACATGTTAATAAGCATATTTTAAGCACATTTTAATTGGACAGAAACTGTACCACTAAAAGAGTAAGTTTATTGCCACCATATATACAGACATCAACTTAGCACAAAGCATCAAGAATATATTAAAATTGCTCTGTACTAAATCTCAAGAAGTTTTTCTACATATTAATCAAGATGCCATTTTTCTTGTAAAATTTAGGTTGCATTTAGATTGATAATTACAGTTGAGGGAGAACATAGGGAGAGGAAGACCAGTCAGAAAAGAAAATGGGGGGAAATTTAGTGACAAAGAAATATAAGCTATACAAAAATATAAAGAGTACAGACATCTGTAATCTTCAGATTTGAGATTAAAAGAGTTTACCCTTGGCTCTTCAGTAGTGATCCATTCCATAGAAACAAGGATTCATGATAGAAATATAAATAATAATTGTTAAAATTTATTGAATGGTTAAAACTGACAGGTACTGTGCTCTCCATTTCATAAAATCACACACACACACACCCCCATGAGAAAGCATTGCTGTTTTCCTATGTAGGGGAGCAGAATTTGCTACCCTAAAATGTGTCTCTTTGGCTTGATTATTTTTAAAAATAAAAGACTTGGGAAGAAACTTTATCTTCCCCCTAACTGCCTAAAAGAATTTAAGAGAGAAGGCCCGTCCCGGGAAGGAGCTATCACCACAGATAACTATAGTATAATATGAACTAGGTGTGTAGACAGGGAGGAACCTAGCAAGGCCCATTTGATCAAAGTCCTCCCCATGTCCCACTGTCTCTGCATTGCCTGGAAAATGTTTGTTTACCAAACATTTGCTTTTCCATCTCCATGTAAATTGCCTTCCCTCTCCTTTGAAGTCCCAAACCACTACCCCCAACATCCTGCTTTGTCCTTAGCTGAAGATGCTGTTTAAGGTGGTGGCTTTGGCCATTTTGGTGTTACTCAGTTTTCCTGGGTTTCTCCCATGTATACATGTTATTAAACTTTGATTTTTCTCCTGTTATTCTGTCTCATGTCAATTTAATTCTTAGACCAGCCAGAAGAACCTAGAAGGGTAGAGGAATATTTCTTCCTCCCCTACACCTATTTAGCATATATAAATCATAATTCACATACTTAAGCGACTCTTCACTACTTCGTTGTCAAGCCTGAACTTTGATCTTTGTGAATTTTTCGTGAGGCTGAGGATTTTATCTCCTTGCTTTTCCGCACACCATTACTGCCCAGATTGGGTCGTCTGCCTTGGGCACTGTCAAGAATCAGAGAAATAGTCTCCACTGCTCCAGTCCCCTATAGACTACCATCTTTTCCATTCTCGTAGGGAATATCCACATTTCTGTCTCCCTACAGCTTTTCCTTGCCCAGTCAACATTTCTTTTTCTTTTGTTTCTTTTTAGTAAGTACGCATGACCTATGAACAATCAAAAGACATTAGCAACCAACAAGCCAGGGAACAAAGTAAGGTTTGACGATCATTTAAAAACAAAGAAAAACAAACTGAAAAGGAAAGTAACCTTCTTAAACAATGCAAAAGTTCACATATTGTCACTTCTTAATTATCGTGTACAACAATCCAGGTGAGTTTGACACCAGAGTCAGAGTTCTTAACCACAGCAAACTGGAGATAATATAACATCTGCTCAATAACACAGACTTGGAAGTCAGACTGGTTAGCTTCAGCTCCCAGCTTCACCATGTGCTAGCTCTGTGACCTTGAAAATATTGCTGTCTCAATTTTCCTGTGAAAGGGTGATAATCACTTTACTGATAGAACTTGTGATGGTTAAATGCAATGATACACATAAAGAGCTTACAGCAGTACATGCAGCATAGTCAGCCCTCTAAAGATACTAGTCTATTGTTCTGGGACAACATACACCTGCCCTGACTCTGTGCCTTCCCTATTCTTTGCTCATCCTGGCTTTGACCACTGCTGCATCCTGACTCGTACATTTGTGTTCTTCAGACTTTGATCTGGGTAGGCAATGTCGGAGGGTATGCGGAGCACAGGTTTTAGAGAAATGTTGACTCTGCTATTTTAAATTTGTACGATTTTGGATGAGATACTTAAACCTTCAACAACATGTTCTTCATTGGTAGAACTGGAAATTGTAATACCTCCTAGAGTTTCTGTGAGGAAAAGTGAGCTAATATAATGAAGAACTTTCTCAGGTCTTGATGCTGCTGCTACATCAGCAACAGCAGCCACAATGTGGTGAGCACTATATATGTTCCAGATATTTTTGAGTCATTTTATAAAAATTATTCTATTTAGCCCTCACAACTACTGGCTTAAGAAGTTATTAATATTGAAACTTCAAAATCCAAATTCTGAGCCTCAAAGAGCCATTCCAGTGCTTAAGTGGCTTGTCCAAAGGACTACTTACTCACCATGACCTAGAAATAATGCAATTCTGTAGTGTATATTCAGACATTACATAGTTGTATAATTCAAGATGGTGGTCATTGTCATTTATATGTTCTAGAAACTGGGAGAAGTATAATAGATGTTCCTGTTGGTATCTCAGTTTACCATGGCTTCTAGTTGCAGGAGAACCACCACTAGCTGGTTGAAGAGGAAAGGAGATTTATCAGAAGATATTTAAAGGTTCTCAGACATGTTGATAGGATCTTCGGCTTAAGTGTGGAGGCTATTCCCACAACGACCCTCTTGCCTATATGTTGGACACTCACCCTGCAGTTCACAACGCTGACGCTGGGCATCGTACAGGAAAACCTCCACTACCACTGTTACTCCTGAAAGTCAGACTCCTGTGTGCCATCACACCACAAATGGGTTTCCTAGTGTGGCTTGCATATTGATATCTTCTGAATTGATGTCTTATGTGGATCCACCTGATTGGCAGACAAGCCGTATTCCTGCTACCCAGCTTCAAAAAAAGACAGAAGCCAGTTGTGCCTCTGTGTAGGGAGACAGGACTCATAATATGTGAAATTCCTCTCGCCTAGGATGGGTTTGGAAAGGCCAAGAGGCCAAGATGCATGATGAATTTTCAGCACACTTATACAAGTTCAAATCTGATTGTTATTCTATTCCAGGGCAGTTTTTGGAATTAGCCCCCACCTCTGTTTTGGGATAGTTACATTTCCTCTGAGATTTATATCTGCCACTGCCTCTTATAGAAGAGATCGCTGAATCAATGAATAACCAAATAAATGCTTTCACAAAATCACTCGTATCAGCACATATTTACAAGCTATGTCATAAAATGACATTAAAAAAAATCCAAGAGATCCTATTTTGGCAATAAAATAACCATGTATACATCTGTTTACATCGTAACCTCCACACTGCTGTTCCTCCCTAAAGCCTGTGTTACTCTCCTCATCAGAACTGACGGTCCTGCTGGTGTCTGCATTACACCGTCTTCTGAATTAGTATTGTTATAGGTCGTTTTCAAAAAACTGAGGGAGTCCAACCGCAATTTTTCTTTCATTAAAAGTGATTGACCACATAAATCTCCTTTGCTCATAGAAGATATATTCCTTCTTTCCTTTCCCCAGAACAACTACTACCAGGTGTGGAGAAGCAACCACAAAACTTGCCATGTGGTTTTCCTTGCCAAAAGCTGAGATCTACAAAGGAGTGTGGTTTTAAAGGGTAAGAACCTAGAAGGAAAAGGTCTCCTTTCTTATTGCACTGAGTAACCACTGAAAATGTCTGCTTTCAGTTTGACGTTAAGAAACAAACTGTCAAATGCTAGAGGCCCTCATGGTAGAAATTAAACCTCGTGGTTGTCTCTGAAATTTTTTATTCACCTGTTTGCAAAGAAAGTTCTGCACTCATCATGTGCTTCAGTACTCATTTTAATAGGTTGGCACAATGGGGAGTAAAAGGACTTTGATGAAAAGCAGACAGAGAAATTGTGCTTTTTAAGCTTCCTGAAGAGTTACTTAATTTTTTTCTTTTAATAGTTTTACCAAGAATTCACTTTCAAACTAGTATGTTGAAAAGAGCCAACATTATCATAATCCCTTTCAACTGAATTCTATAAATTTTAATGCTACAGTCCATCATATAGAAGTTACCATTGTAGTTTACATGTACTTGAAATCCCAATTACATCACACAATGTATCAGGATGTATGAACAATGGCAGGACAATTCCGACATGTCTGCCATTTACTCACTAGACATAAGAAATCCCAGAGCTGGTAGATAGCTCAAGAACTTTTTGTGTATTCCCACTTCCAATTAGGACTGATATGAATATTCAGGAGGTAACCTTAATTTAAAAATAATAATGTCTCAAATTTATGGAATGCTTATTTTATACCAAGCACAGCTCTAATGTTATCCATTCATGTATATATCAGTTCCGTGAGGCTGGTATGACCATCACCATTTTAAAATTAGAAAAACAAAACAGAACAAAAGAAATAAATCCTAGGGCACAAAGAGCTTAAGAAAATTCCCAAAGGGCATGTGGTGAGCAGCTGTGGAGCTCTTAAAGCCCTCTACTATTGGGTTAATTTTTAGTTACTTAGCAAAATTTGGGGAATGTGTACAAAACATTTGCAAAACATTGAAGGGAATATACAAATGCATAAAACATGGTTCTTAATTCTTGGCCTTTATTGAATTCACAGTTAGTGGTGGATGGAGTATGTTGAGAAAGAGACATCGATGCGATGTGAATAACACTATGTCAGTAATATGCTCACACAGTGCAAATAATGAATTCCATCTCTGGTCAAGGAGGTGAACCGAGCCTTCAGGGATAAATAAGTGTTTGCCAGGCAGAAAATGGGTAAGATGAGGTTCTGAGGAAATGTTTCAGGACTCAAAGTATGAGACTGTAAAAATACGAATAAGATCTTCAGTATGATCACAGTGTGTTCTAACGACAACTATAGGAAGGAATTGAAGAGGAATTAGGAAATATAGCTTGAGGAGTTGGTTGAGGTTAGTTGGGAAAGTAATTTGAATTCTGTATTATAAGCAATTCTTTAAGCAATGAGGAGAATGACCAGAAACCTAGTCACACCATTTTGACCCTGACAACATTTTAACAATATATTTTTAAAGACCAAATTTAATACTTAAAAATATATCAACACTGATCAAACCATTTCTATTTATTCTACTTAAACCCTGTTATTGAAATGTATTATTTTCTGTAAATATTTTAAAATTTTTATTTTATGCATCACTTTGACTTTTTTCAGTTTCAAATTTTATTCTATAAGTTTCTACCTTTGTAAATTTGTGTGTGTGTGCATCATGTTTGATGGTGGAACGTAAAAATATTGCAGAATTCTTTCTCTAATGAGAACCTTTGGTCATTATTTTACTTTATATTAAATACAGGTGCCAGTAATATTCATTATGAAATAGGGGATGAGTGTTTCTTGGCTAATTAACCAATAAGAAAAATACAGCAAATTGCCCCCAGCTGTTATAGGAATGTTTCTATTGACCACATTGTGTGTTTTGCACTAACTCTTGTCTTTGCCAGTCTTTTCATCGCTTTGCACATGGTGGTGTAACTCTTCCCACCAGCAGCAGAGCAAAGATGAAACAAAGGGTCCAGCAGTGAAGTCACAATGCCCTCAGTGTAAAAATGAAAATGTCAAAATATTTTGCTATGAAGTGGTGCTATCACAGTTGCTTAAAAAGAGAAATATGGGGGGCCGCCCCGTGGCGCAGCGGTTTAGTCTGCACTTGGCAGCCCGGGGTTCACGGGTTCGGATCTCGGGCGCCCGCCGGTGCACTGCTTGTCAGCCATGCTGTGGTGGCGTCCCATATAAAGTGGAGGAAGATGGGCACAGATGTTAGCCCAGGGCCAGTCTTCCTCAGCAAAAAGAGGAGGATCAGCAGTGGATGTTAGCTCAGGGCTGGTCTTCCTCAAAAAAAAGAAAAAAAAAAAGAGAAATATGATTTAAATATTTAAGAAAGACAGTTGGTGGCATCATGAGCAAAGGCTTGGGGTATAGAGAGACTAAAAATAGGAAGACTAATAAACAAGGTTTATTAGCTAAACCCAATGATTCTGAATTGTCCTTAAGGAGTCAAGTCAGACTGTGAGGGAGATGGATGTGGAAAAAAAAAAAAAAAAACTACAGAAAACAAAGTCCAGCAACATGTTATTGGAGGAGAGTGATACGCAACAGAAATCATTGTTTTTCAAGTGGCTCAAAACCATGAAAATGAAATTCCAACTAAATATAACTTGAGAATGGAAAAATAATTGTCTCATATATAATTACAAATCTTAAGTGCAGAAAAGCAGACTTCAATGGACACTATTTTGTCCACATGACAATGAAAGGTGTATTCCAAAGATTCCTAAATGTTTCCATGGACTTACAGTTTCACGATTGCTATGGCCTCTGATTTCATGGTTCTGATTCCTTGTGCCTTCAATCCCAAATAAGCCTCATGTATCCATGATTCTTTTCTTAGTTTAAGGCTCACTCAATTGATTGTCCCTTTCCTACACACACACTCATGCACACATATCCTGAGAGGGAGAGGGATTTTACGTTAATGATTTCAGAAACTGTATATTAAGCATCTTTTCTTACAATTTCTTCAGTTACATCATTGACCCTAGAAATTCCTAACTCCATTTTCCCCACAGGTTTCCGCTTCTTTCCAGTGACTAACACTCTCTAGGTCCTCCTTCTCCTTTTCTTGTTCCCTCTTTTCCTTCTAAATTCCTATTGATATGAATGGAAATTACATTAGCTATTCCTTTGGATCTTCTGCTAACCCATGACTAAAGCTGTGCCCTACCTTATGATGCCAAAGAGAAATCTTTCCTAAATGTAGCAGTTCTTTCCCTGAAAAGGGTTTTGTCTTTTTTTTTTTTTTTTTTAGTTTGGCTGTTTAGATATATTTCCAAAATCTACTTTACGCTACTAAGTTTTGTGCTATGCTGATTTTTGCATGTTATATTTCCACTTTAGAGTTCGATTGGGTGTTTAGCTTCTCTGTTTGTAAAAACAACAATGTCTCTCCACATCCAGATGTTAACCACTTCATTTCATTTCATTTTCAACCTGTTTTACCAGTCATCTGAAGGAGCTTATTAGTGATGGTTAAGCAAAGGCCAGCAAGAATTGTGGATATTCCTGCAGACAATGAATGCTGTTCTAATGAGGGTGAGTGAACCTGCTCTTTCCACACAATGCAGTCCTTTATTATTTAAAATCTTGTTTTTAAGTAAGTTTTCATCCATTATTCATTTGAGTGAGATTCTGGGCAATGGCAGTTATGCCGCTGCTTTTACAGACTCTAAAAAAATATCCTCACAAATCTTCTCCACTAGCACAAGAGAGACAGAATTTTCAGTCCAGTGTCCTGTGAAACTCACTCAAATGGAGAAAGTGATTTAAACCCGGCAATGCTAATGCTGAGTTCAGGGGTCTATGTAGTTTATTTGAGATGCAATCCCCAAAAGACCCCAGGTGATCATGACTGAACACATTCAAGAAAATGACCAAGTATTCAAACTGCCGCATCCATAAAAGTCAGAAAAACAGGCACCAATCATTGCCTTCTTCACAAAGAAATTAGCTAATTCACCATCAGGAAACACTGCAAAGCCTTGGAAACTAGAAGTTTGAGATCTATTAAACATTCTATTTCTTAATAAATCACTTATCAGATCTACATATCAAAAGTTTGGGGTTGGTTTTATTTGACCCTCTTATTTCTTATGGGTGTATGGTCAGAATGAATGAGATAGGGTAAAAGATTGGTTTTGAATTTCTTGAAATAAATATCCTATATCTATTCTAGGAACTATTTCAAGAGATGGATTTCAGAACCTAGAATCTTAAATTATCTGCCGTGTGATATGCTGCAGCACAATGTCTTGGATTCTTCCCTTTGCCCTGGGGCAGTATTGACCAATATTTTTTTAGGCTGTGACACAGTTATGAACTTCTGGGAGCACATTGTAAAAACAAATAGAACTTATCAGAGTTTCCTCAACGTTAACAGAAATTGTATTTATAGACTGTCTACCAAGCAAGAGGCATTGGGTGATGCTTGTTACATATATAATTACATTTAGTATTTCCCACACTTTTATGCAATAGGTATTATTTTAGACCAAACCAGGAGACCGAATATTTTAATTATCAAGCTGATTTTCAGCTTACCAGTTGTATTACATTGAGAATAATCTCTTCTATGATTGGCTGTGAGGCTGAGGATGCTTTGCCATGTATCACATTCATGGCTAAATGCTTTCTCCCTTCAGCCCTCAGTTATTAATATGCATTCTCTGTGAAAGAAGTCAGTCTTCCCAGACTGCGATTGGTTCTTTAACCAAGAATTGGTTAGGGTAAAGAATTGGCTAGAACTTCCAAGCAGAATCTCAAGATCTATTTCTCATGTATTAAATGTCTTAAATCTTAGTTTCTGTATTTCCAAAGTTCTGATTATCAAGAAGCTCTTCTGTGCTTCAAATTAAATGACATATGTAAATTTGCATGATAAAAAGTAAAATATGATGCAAGTGTAGCATCATGAATAGTCAGTACCACAAATAACAGGGGAAGAAGTGAATTAGGGAGAAAATAAAGGAAAAAAAATGCGAGTGAAAAAGCAAAATTGCTTACACAGATGTGGGTGAAAGATTATTGCTTAGCGATTCTGACCACAATTTTACAGTCAAGGTCATCAGTCAGCCTAGTCCTGCTATGCACAGGATCACAGACATAAACTTGAACAACCTTATATGCTGCCAGTCTTTCTGCCACATAGACATATCCAATGTGACCAGCCAATGAATTAGTTAAGACTTATGAAAGCTAGGAAAGTTGTAGTTTTGTCTAGTTTGGTTTAATACAATTAGATTTTACTATTCCTCCTCCAAAATATGGTAATAAAATGGAGTATCAAGAAAGTGTCAAGTCATTTGTGACAATATCTCCTATTTCTTACAAAGCTGATTATGTTCTGGTCATATGGGGATTCTGCTGCTCTTTGCTTGAAAAAATTAGATATGGTATATAAATGCCTTAACAGATATATTTTCTTCCTATTGATTAGCCACTGATTTATAAAAAATAATGTCTATTGAGCAACAGGGCATGGCATGGTCTTTATCAAGCGATCATTGAACTCAGTGTGCCATCCTAGCAAAGTAGAAATCATGTGGAGTTGAATAATAATTATCCAGTCTAGGACTTGGTGGGTCAGGGTTGTGCTTAATGCTTACCATCATTATTAAGCATATGAAGTAAATCTTTATGTCACCTCGGTGAGACAGGTATTATCATTCCCCCTTACAGATAAGGAAACTAGAGTATCAAGTTTTATGTCTGTTGCCTGATACACTTTGTGGAGTCAGTAGCAGAACTGCTATTTGAAATGATATGTGTCTAATTTTGAACCACTCCCATACATGAAAGCATTTGGGCAGCAAAACCATATTTATAAACAAGCTACTGATTCTAAAAACAGTCCATTTGTAGACTTGTTATGTATTTTTCACTTATTATATTCTATGTTTTATCTTTTATAAAATTTGGTTTGAACAAAATAATTTTTACATAAGCACAAATATTTTCACAAATGCTATTTATCTACCTATTCCTTTATTCCACACCTATTATGATATATGACATTTCTAAAATATGACAAAACATTTATACCAGAAACAGAGCAAAAGACAAGTCATTATATGCATTCTAAACTATGGATTAAATTTAAAATTTGAATTATACTTTCATCAAGTTGAAGTCACTATAATGCCATTTCTCCTGCTTAATTAGATATTAATTTTAGCTAATGCAGAATCTAAATATTTTCATAGACCTATACATAATTAGATAGATTTAAGTGCAAACTTTCCAACATTAAAGTCGGTAATTGAATCACAGTATTTAATGTAAAAGAAATTGATTAATTTTTTTAAATTCAGTGGTTTTCTTGGTATAGCAAAATTATTTGGTATGTGAAAAGATGCTAAACACCACTAACTGATGGGGAAATGCAAATCAAAACCACAATGAGGTATCACCTCACACCTGTGAGGATGGGTATCATCAAAAACACAAGACAACAAGAGTTGGCAGGGGTATGGAAAGAATGGAACCCTTGTGTTCTATTGGTGAGAATGTAAAATGTTAGAGCTGCTATGGAAAACAACATGGAGATTCTTCAAAAAATTAAAAATAGAACTACTATATGGTTCAGCAACCACACTTCTGGATATTTGTCCAAAATAATTGAAATAAGGATCTCAAAGACATATTTGCACTCCCATGTTCACTAAGGTACAATAGCCAAGATGAGGAAACAATCTAAATGTCCACTGACAAATGAGTGAATAGAGAAAATGTCATATATACCTATAATGCAATATTGTTCAGCCTTAAAAAAGAAGAAAATCCTCCAATATGCAACAACAGGATGAACATTGAGGACATTATACCAGGGAAATACATCAGTTACAGAAGGACAAATACCACGTCATTCTACTTATATGAGGTATATAAAACAGTCCAACTCATAGAAGCAGAGAGTAGAATGGTAGTTGCCAGGGGCTGCGGGGAGAGACAAATGGGGAGTTTCTCTTCAATGGGTTTCAGTTAAACAAAATGAATAAGTTCTAGAGATCTGCTATACAACATAGTGCCTACAGTTAACAAGACAACATTGCACTGCAAAAGATCTCATGTTAAGTGTTCTTACTACACACACACACACACACACACACACACACACACACAAGGAGATGCAAGGAAACTCTGGGAGGTGTTGGGTATGTCTATTACCTTTACTGTGGTAATGGTACCACTGGTGTTTGCATATATCCAAACTCATCAAATTGCACACATTAAATGTGTGCAGTATTTGTATATAAAATCTCAGTGAAGTTGTTTTAAATAAAAAAGAATAAATCAATAAACAACGTTCCTTCCAAAATAAGAGCCCAGAGAAAAAGTTGAGCCATCCTCTGAAATAATGCTGGAAGGTTGTACAGCGGGGTTAGATTATGCATTACTTTCTACACCGTTAAGGATTTTGACCTTTTTTGGAAGGGCATTTGGAAGCAATTGGAGAGTGTTGAAAGGGAGAGGGAACGGATTGACATTATAAAATTTGCTTTTTGAAAAGACAAATCACCCCTGTAACTGCAATAAAGGGAACTGATTGAACAGGGTCAAAAACTGATGTGGAGAAACTTGTTCAGAGGTTATATAAACAATAAAGATGAGAGATGATCGGGCCCCAGAATAGGGAATAATACATAAAATGTAGAGAAGGAAACAGAATCAAAATATATTGGTAGAATGACTTAGAAATTTGGAGATGAATTAGACACGGGAAATGAGGGAAAAGAAGACATCCAAATAGATTCTTATATTTTTGACTTGCACAACTAGATGGACGGTGTTGCCATTAATTTAGAAAAGGGATAAAGAAGGAGATCCAGGTGTAGAGTGAATGATCATGCTTCTTTTTGTATATGTTGAGTTTGAAGTGACACTGAAGCTTCCAACTGCAGATTTGGAACAAATATAAAGGTCTGGACCTCAGAGGAGATATAGGTTAAAGATATAAAACAATGAGTCATTCGAATTCTAAGTATTAGTTAAAGAGCAAAAGAGATATAATTTTGGAGAGAGAGATTATATATTGAGAAGAGAACCTAGGACTGAATCTTAAAGAACTCCAACTTATAAGAGTTGAATAGATGAGAATGAGTCCCTAAAAAAGAAAAAGAAGAAATAGCTGGATAGGTGTGAGGATGCCAATGGGGTGTAGAGTTACTGAGGTTGGGAGAATAACATTATTCTGAGAAAGAGGAGGAAATCAATGAATGCTGCCCAGGAGTCAAGGAAAAAGAGAAATCAAAAACGTTTACACTGATGACCTTAGTGAGATCACAATTTATCAGAAGCCAAACTGAAGTGAATTGAGCAGTGAATGAGAACTGATGAAATAAAGAGTGAATAAAAGCAATTCTGATTAGACGTTTTCTTCAGAAAGGATGAGAAAGAGACAGGGAGTGGTGTCTGGGAGTTTGGGATGGGCGCTTGTTTGTAGTTTCCTTATGCAGAAAGGGATATAAAAACACTTAAAAGTAATGCGCAAGATCCAGTTGAGAGGCCATGGTTAATAAACACAAAAATAAATGAAAAAAAATAAAAGCGTACTTTCCTAAGGTGGTAGGAGGGATGGATCAAAACATGGGTGGCAGGATTGATCTTAGATAGTAAGCAGGGCATCCCTTCTATTACAAGAGGTAAGAATGAATAATGGTATGATTAGAAGCAGGTTAGTTTATTTAGTGGAGGGACATTAATAGAACTCACGCATACTGGCCCACTGCCCTTTAAGTGTTTTATGTGAAGAAGATGATAACATTGACTAAGATGTGGGGGGAAATTTTAGGCAGCAGGAATTGGGAGAGCGAAGAATTTATCAGTGCAGTGGAGAGGGTGAGAGTGGGTTGAAAAAGAAAGGAATAACAGAATGGCTAGAGAATATAAGGGCTTGAGTTTTGTGGCCATGAGTTTCTAGTGGTACCAAACACAGAACTCTCTCCAGTAGGAGTCAGCTACTTAGATAGAGGTACGGTTAAAATGCATCATTGATTTGATTCATGTTTTGAGATTTGTCAGAGGTGTGGGGTAAAAATACAATGAACACGGGAGCCTACTGTTTTGTCAAAATGTACAATTTTAGAATATAAAAATTAAAATGAATAATTAAAAATTACATTGATAATTAGATACATAAAAATAAGTATTTATACTTACAAACCTGTTTGACAAACTGTGTAATTTATGATAATAAATGCTTATATCTAAACTATATATGTTAATATCTACCAATCAAGATTTAAGTATTTTACATATATTAGTCATTTTGCCCTCACCACAACCCTATGAAATAAGTACTCTAGTTGGGAATACTAAAGAACAGAAATTTAAGCACAAAACTAACTATCTAGGAGGTGTCAGGGATGAGATTTGAACCCAGATTTTGTGGCTAGAGTCCATGCTCTTAACAACACACTATGATGTTTCCTGAAATAGAGAAAAAAAGAATAAGATTATGAGTAAGATGGATAAGATGGGACATAAAGACTTGAGTGGCATATTTGGAGCAGGTAGAGGGATGCTAAGCTGGAAGTCTCAATAAAGCTGTGAAAGACTGAAGTGGGAGTAACTGGATGAGCAAACTAGGCAAAAAAAAAGTTATAAGAGCAGAATGTAGAACTTGACAGAAATTTTTAGAGATAACTTAGAAATGTGTAATTACAATGTACAGAATGCAGCCAAGTAAGTAGGTAGCTAAGACAGAGGGTCAAAAAGTGCTTGGAGATGAAGTTAAGAATGGCTAGTTTGCTTAGATATTAAAATTACCCAGTATGATGCCAGGTTTAGTAACGAGAAATATGGTGAGCCAGATATCAAAATCTTTGCTGAATCAAGATAAATGGCAAGGTGGTTGGCAGATGATAGGACAGAGGACATGTGGTGAACCAAACACTAAACATTTTAAAAGATAGTCAGAAAATAATAATTGGGGAGATGCAGTATGGTAAGAATGATGGACACCAGCTCCATATTCTGACCCTGAGATTTAAGGACTATGAATACTCAGTTACCTCTTTTGGAGAGGGCATGAGGGGAAGCAATTCCTCAAGGATAAACTGAATCAAGGCAATGTGATAGAAGAAACATCCAGAAGGAAAGTTGAAATTGAGAAGTTTTGAAATTATGGTAAAAAAATATGATTTTTTAGGTTATAAACTAAAAGTAAATTATTCTGTGTGTGGAAAGATCCCTTGTGGTTAGGCTCCTGAATGTGTCAGGTTATGTTCTTTCAAGATGAGGGCCGGCATCTGGGAGGTTCTATTATTGCAATGAACTTCCAAGAGGTCAGCTGGCTGCAACGGCTGAAGTACGACTTATAAGTTTCAAGAACCCACTGATTTGAGGGTCTGAAGGAAGATCACTTTAAGTTTGGACACTCATCCTATGCATTAATAATTCTGAACTGCTGAGAGGTAGACCTTACTCCTTACCCGCTTAGTTAATTCTCTAGGAGTCTTCAAGGTGGAGAAAGAGTTTGTCTTGCATACCAGCTACTCATAAGGGCCACTGCTGTTCTGTTTTCATTTGTCTTTGGTGAGGATCTCTCCCTGTTGCTTGCCTCCATATCTCCAGACCTTCGAAATTGTCATCACTGCTCAACTCAACCACCAATGAGGTGAGCTTGGCCATTGCTTTCCTACAGTGGCTGCTTGGTACTTTCTTTTTCTGGAATCCTGATGCCTTGTAACTCATTTCTTTTTCTCTCCTTCAGGCAAGCACCTCTCTTTCCTAGCATGCAACTTCTTTTTAAGTGTTGGGGGAGCAGGATGCTGCTGCCAAGGTCCTGAGGCCCGTAGTAATAGTCCCTTTTTTAAAAATATCTCCCAGTCCCTTCCTCCTCAGAACAGGCAAGTATTTAAAAAGAGGTGATTGTTGGTGTGAAGCTGTGTTAGGGTGTATTCAAATGCAATGTTATACTGTACCAGTGACCACAGCTCATTCACAACTCTCAGAGCTGCTGCTGGGTCTATGGACCCCGCCAGCACCATTTTTCACCGTGATGCTTGCCTTCTCCTTGGCCCCTCTCTAGACACTACCTTCCAGAACTTGACCCCTGAGATAAAATATACAACACAATATGTCAGGTATGTTAGGTTATATCTGAATGGGATTCAAGTTCTTGACCATCAGATTCCTGAACCTTATATAAATCAAGAAATTTGGGCAGGCAACTATTCAAACATCCTTACATGTTCTGTGAGACTTAAAGAAAAATTTTTGTCCTGCTCTAGATAGCCTTGTTTAGATAGTCTTCTAAAATAAGTAGTGTTGTTTCTAACTTAGAATAAGTTTTAAACAATATTAGCCATTTTTTACTACTCTTATAAAATAGGATATCATTAAAATATTAGCGTACAGATGTAGAACGCTCCTATTGAATAATTCGGCCAAATTTTATGTAATTTTTTTTTCTTTTTTGCCAGCTGACATTCCAGTGGCCCTGAGAGGTTGAGCTAGCTTTAAGTGCCTTCGCAAGCCTTTGTGCAATTCTGGTGTTTTATAACAGATGTCTAACCCCATCGTTTTTTTTCTTCTTTAAAATGGCTCAAGTCACAATTTTCCTTTCATGTCTGTCCTACAGCTTTGATTTACAATCAGCACATCCATGTGGATAAAGCTAAAATAGATAGAGGGCTAATGCTCAGCACCAACAGATCGAGATGAAAACACATACACACATGTAATATTTGTTTTCAGCTTCATCTGAGCAGAACAGAATGGAACATTAACTTCAACCTCCTCACCTCACTGATCCTGGGCTAGAGCTTTCGAACGCGGTGTTGATTTTGAACTCCATTAGTCTTTTATGCTCAGGCTGTGAGAAGATTCATTCTCATGCAAGGCCTGGAACTGGTTGCTAATAAAATCCTACCCTGACAAATAAATGGACTGTAATAGAACCTGCTTCAGGGCAGTGAAATCGCAACCACACAAATATGATCTGTAGCCGAGCAATAGGCAGTTTACTGCTGTTCCCCCTGCAGTTCCTCCAGAATGTTACTCTATCCCTTTGCTTGTCCCAAATTTCTCCATTAATGAAACTAAAACCATAGATCATCTGCCATAGAATCGCAATGTTCTTTTGTTATGATTTCTAAGATAAGTTCAAACAGGGTAACTTAAATTTAATACAAACCTCCTGTTAGAGCTGTATAAACAAAATTTTAGGATTTTTTTTGTATTAATCTGCATGATGGAGATCAAATCAGGTATAACATAGGTTCTCCTTAGCAAGCTGAAACATTTGAAATTTTCTGTTTGTTTCATTTTTATTTGTGAACTAAAATAAAATATCTCTATGGAAGCAGATAGTATGTGTCTGTTCAATGTTTGTGTTTATAATTTACCAAAATATGAAATACATAAAATGAAAGTGTGAGACAGGTGTGGAAACATGATTCTGCTGAGAGGAGGTTAAGAAGGTTATAAAGAACACCCTATAGAATTTTCTTTCTTGCTTTCCTCTCAGGGATCCTGTGAGGACCAAATGTGATAACATTACTGAAATTTTGTTGCACATTATAAAACAATAGACAGATGCAAGTTATTGTTTTTACCAAACAGAATATGGCCGGTCCTTAATAGAAATAATAATTCACTAGACTCTATCTCAGCTATGGATCTGACACCATAAAATATAATAGTATTACAAAAGGAAAAAGAGTATGAACACATAATTTATTGTTTAGGGAATTTACATAGTTCACAGTTATAATAATTATGCTTTTCTTTCTCTCTGGTAAACCTTTCTGAATAGCTCAACTGATACTCATTACCAGTAAGCTTCTTTCTTGTCTTGTATCTCACTAAGGAATTTCCAGGTACCTTCTTATCATAATTTCACTGTTTGCCTGAGCTTTGAACAAGGATTTGGCTTAGAATTGTGTCATGTAATGTTTTCTTCACAGACAGGTTCAGGTGAAGCAGGCCAGTCAATGGGAACTCCATCAACAAAGGAGAATGTCATGAAGCACGGACTCATATGGGAAGAAACAGGAAACAGAGAAACATAAAAGAGGAGGACATGAAGACCCAGGAGGCTCAATCAAGGTGGGCTTCCTTGGGGACTGCAACCATGAAGGCAGAGGAAGTCTTGGGCTGAGAAGAATGGGGATGAGGGCGTAGCAGGTAAAGATAAAGCCATACAATGTGCCCAAGGCTATTGATGTGAGATTTGTGCAAGATCATCTGGATACACAGCTGGACAAGAAGGTGAGCCCCAAAGGAAACTGGCAAAAGATGAACTTGTAGACATTATTCAAAGTCCTTAAGTCTTGGAAACTTTTGAAGTGAAACCAGAAAATTATATCTTAGTTTAATTGAAAACAATGCGTGTGACTTTGCATAGATCACTTGACATCTCCAAGTCTTGGTGTTCTCAGCTATAGTAAGACGATAACTGCAGTCAGCATCGTTATGTTGTGCTCACTCGTTAGTAGCTATTATTGTTGAGCAATCATTGAATAAAAAGTGAAACAGTGATGCAGTGTTTGAGGAAGAGGAATATTATTTAGAAAATAAAATTTTTTCATTTTCTTCCAATTATCAAGTTCCTCAATTGTAATTGAATCGCACCTGAATCAGAGGTTATGGTGGTCATTTTAATAGGAAGTTTTTCAAGGATTAAACATTGTATATTAGACAGAAAATGGACTTAGTCATTCCAGAAATGTCTTCAAATCTAAGATCTCTCATTTACTGTCCGGTTTTGGACAAAGTATTTCTTATTTGTACCATAAGTTGTACAGCTGTATTTGTAACTAATGTAGAGCATGGTGACTATAGTTAACAATACTGTATTGAAAAAAAAGGAAGCTATTTGGCCCATAATTCTATCAATGTGGACATTTAACCTGATGTCCAATGAATATAAAATGTAGACTGGAATTCTTCTAAAAGAATTCAGTAGACCTTGTTCAAGCAGAAAAGAAAAACAAAACACCTCTTTCAGACCTTTATTAGCCTGAAAATTCATGGTAATTTAATGTTTGGCAGCATCTCAAGACATTACGTTCCCGAACCCTGCTTTCAGCATGGGTTTTTGGAAGGGAGATGGGGAACGATATAGAAAATCTTCTTCTGCATGAGATCTTGTGTTCACTTCTATCTCTGGTAATATTCAGATGGCACTGTTTCTAAGAAAATCAAACAGTCTGTAATGCTCTACACGGGGCATAGAAAATTATTCCCTAAATATTAATTGGATGACAACCTGAAATACTTAATTGAAATCATTTACTGTTTTTTGGTAATAACAAGACTTTATAATTTAGGGTTAACTTTTTACAAAAATATTCAGATTAACTGGGGTTAAAACGCAAGGATTATTATATAATGGGTATACTTAATATTACCACCAAAAACATGCTGGAAGGAATTACACAGTCTCTACAATGAAACTTCAAAGATTGCCAGCCTGTCAGCACCTAATGTTAGGGTCAGCGCTATGCATAATTGGACCTTGACTTCCTTATTAGTTACTTATTTATTATTTATTAGTGGTTGTGTGTTATTTTTCACACAATTAGTTCAATCATAATCCTTAGTCACTCGATTTATTAGGCTATGAGCTTCTTCTGAAACACACTCTGCCTTTATTTTCTTGGCTTTGAGTTCACCCTTTGTGTTTAGTGAATGAGCGAATCAACCAAAACATAGGAGGTGACCACTATATGAATCTTGGATTAAGAAATTCATTCCCTAAGCATGTCAGTAAATTAGAACTGGGCTGTGGACGGTAGGCACATACATATGATGAGAAGAAACAAGGCAGTGATCAAATTTGAAACTAGAAGTTATATGGCACTCTGTTTGCGAAAGACCATATATTAATTAATCATGAGTAGTTGATTTTTTGTGTGTGAAACCCTGAATTATACACTAGATTTTGCTTTGAGGTTTTACAAACACACACACACACACAGACACACACACACACACACAAATAGCTGTAACTGAGGCATGTTCTCATATGTTGACTGAGAATCAACCTTCAGAGCAAGTGGATCCTGATTCATGTGTTTACCTATTTTCTCACTTGACAGCACTATGACAGATATGTAAGCTCTCTGGGATCAAATGATAGAAAAGAAAAAGGTTTAGAACAGTAATTTCTAACTGATTCACTAACACACATCCTGTAATCTTTCTCTTCATTGGGTGCCATATTATGAAAGATTAAGCCACTAATTAGCACTTGTTAAACAATAAGTAATTTATTTTCCTATTTATTTAAATGCAAAACACATATATTTGCCTAGCAGCACTTGTGGCATTAGTTACATATAACTTTTATTACCAGAGCAAGTGGAAATCATTTCTACTAACATATTTGGACGCTTTAGCTAGTCACAGCAGGTTTTCCAGTGCTAAATGTACTTTGTCCCATAAGCTCTTTGCAAGAGCAGACATTGCTTGTGTGGCCCCTCCTCTCCTCATTAGCAGCCTCTGAGCAGACTAAAAATGCAAAAGCTCAGAATGGGAAGTCCTGGCTCACAGTTTGTAGACAAAACCAGGACTAATTTGGAAATATGAAGAACGCAGGGATAGTCTTTAAAAGGGATATTGTAACATTGACTCTTCCAAATCCTAAAATTCCATAGGCACAAGACTATAAGGAAATGGAGGACATGTATAACATATCTTCAAAAGATGACATTCTATTAATTTGATTAAATTTTGGAAACCAATGCCATATGTTATTCTGCTACATCAAACACGGAGTTCCTCATAAACCCATCATTTCAGTCATTTACAGAAAGCAGGGAAACAATCACTTATTTGGATGAAAAATAAGGTTACTGTGCCTGTGTTGAAACCTTTGTAATGTAGAGTTTAACGTAAAACTAGGCAGTAATTGCACTCTAATGCAGTATTTAAGAAATCATAATCAGGTACTCAGTTAACTATTGAATGATAATCTATGTTCACTCCATTTTTCAGATTCAAAATGCCTATATTGAAACCAGAATGCTATTTTTGTTTTTTAAAGCATATTTCAAAACTAAGTAAATAAGAGTAAAAATATGTTATACTCCAATACTACTTTAATATCTAGTTGTGTGCATATTTTCACAAATACACTGTAGCCATGATATTTAGAAACCAAGACACATGTTTTAGATGTGTGTTACTATCTACATTTATCCAATCTATTCCAAGTAAATAATAGAATACATGGCATGTGACAAAGGGGTTTATGCTCATAAATAAAACTTCTATCTCAGCCCCACAGTCTCCTTTGCCAATGTCACCAGAGTGTAAATTCCAACGGAACGGCCTTGCTGTCTGTTGGATCCTTCCAACACTCTTCTACAGCACAAACTGAACATTGAGTCAAGGATGAAATGGAATTTTCTTAGAGAAAGCACAATGCAGGAGAAATTATTTATGGCTTTTCCAGTATAGATTTAATGACAATGGAGGCTGCGTGGAATAATACAAAGGACAGGCCAGAAGCCTAGAATCTATAAATGTAAGATTCTTTGTGTTGTGGATAACACAATGCCAGCCAACCCCAACTCTCTCAAGGCCCTTGAGCAAACCACTTAAATACTCTGGGCCTCTGTTTATTCATCTTCACGATGAGGAGTTGAAGGAATTGGCCTATTAGTACCCTTCCTAATCTAACATTCTATGCTAGCCTATGTTTTATCACAATACAAAAAATCACTTTTATTCTCTCTTCTTTTTTTGCCCTCAAGAGTTAGCAGAATATTTTCTTTCTAAAGAGTGTGTTGCCACCCAAGAAAAAGAGATGGTTCATCATTATGGAGGAAAATAAACTCCATACTTGAATATTTCTGCCTAGAGTGAATCAGGTAACACCCTATTTAAAAAAAAAAAATGTTTAAAAAAAAAAATGTACTGTATTATCTTCCAGTTTGAAGAAATACCTGTTTCTTCAATGATGTGATTAGTCCCTACGACTTGTGTCCACCAGCTCTTTCTAAATGCCTTAAATCACACCACAACCAATGATTAATGGGTCTTGACAGACTCTCTCTGATGCATGTAAAAACCAGTGCTGATTTGTACAGTGTCTCATAAGTCACAGGAAGCAAAAGGGAAGCAACCTGAGAATGCACCTTCTGCTCTGGCTTGTGATTCTAGCTATAAGATGAAAGTTGTCTTTTCTCTCTTTCCACAGGTGACACACTGGATAAAAGAGATGCTCTTCAATAGCACGGCTTCTCTCTGTGCTCACTTCAGCTACGTAAATACAGAGCCGCTGTGAAAGCGAGGTCAGAAACAAAGCCGGAATCTATCATTCTTTTAGCTTCTCAAGCAGATGCTTGCAGCTCCCAGGCTGGGAACTATTTCCGTTTTCTTTTTTGGACTTCCCATTCCCCTAAGATTACGTGCACATGACCCAAGCTGGGAAATGCTACTGCAAGGTCCACGGGAAAAGGTATTTCAGGAATGTTTCAAGGAGAAATTGAAAAGATATTAAAATCATCTTTCTCACTGTGATTGTTGTGATGTTTGCACCCTTTTCCCTCAAGCTGTAGATGAAAATGTAAATGGGAAAGCATTCTTTATACTCTGGCATAGCAAGGAGCTGGCAGTCAGTATAGAAGAGTAATGAACTCCGGACACGCTCCATTGCAAGGGTATTTACTGGAGCTTTGGCAGCACAGGAATTTGATTTGCTTTTTGAGAGCAAACAAAGCTAGTTAGAGGCTTTTATTTTTTGTCTCTTTTTATGATATAGGAACAAACGATTTCATCAAGATGATGAATTTTGACCATGTGGGAAAAATGCAATATTTTATTTTTTTCAAGGACATATGTCTCTTTAAAAAACAATTTTATTTGGAAAAAAATGTGCTGTTGTGTTTTAATAAAGCTGTAACTGATACCTATAAGCCAGATGTGTTTTAATGAGAAAAGAACAAGGACAACTGTCTGTCGGATAAACTTCACAAAAACTGAAAAGCATGGGCATGCTCGTGGGCCATAGGAATTTAAAGGACATAGCTGTCTTTTCGATTAAGTTTCTGTGAATATAAATTATTCAACCTTCATCTTAAAACAACCATCTAAGAAATTTAGCAGACGTTGTCAACAACAGCATCGTCAGTATCCTCTAAGTAGATCTTTAATTCTCTAGATATTGTATTGCAAATAAGTCCTTAGCTAATTTTTAGTTCACCTTTCAAAGTTCTAATGACCTTTAAAATAGCTTACTATTAGAACAGGACGAGAGGGAGGGGAAATTGTAAAAGAGTTGATGCCAGCAGTGGGAAAAAAATGTATTAGTAGATATTAGAAACGAGAAGAAACCTTCATCGAAAAAGTTCAAATCAGGGATGGACTTCTTGTTCCCTAGGATTTCCAGGAGAACTTAACCAGAGAATTGGCTTTAAAAAGTCACAGACACAGCATCATATACTGAAATCAAGCACTTGACTAATTTAATTTCAAAACTGACCTTTTTAACTTCAGGCAAAAGAGCGACTTGTTTTCTTAATATGTAGTGGAAAGCCTGGGGTTACTAAGCGTATTTTGACCCAGAATCCTCTATTTCTCTGCAGCATTCTCTGTCTTTCTACATTTAACTTCCTGTCATTTTCACTGCTACAAAGAATCACACCTGTAGTCACTAAAACATCCAGTATTGCTTAATTGACATCCTCATTTCCCATAAATGGGCTGGTGTCATACCCATGAGATAAGCCTAAACACGTATCTGTTGATTTTACTTTTATTTTAAAATTCTGTTCACAGAAAAATAAAATTTTAAAATGTATAAAAGACATCACCTCAAGACCTGATAGCCCCCAAACCCCACTGCGAATGTTTTATTGTATTCCCTTTAAGAAAGAATTTTTATTTTAATGTTTATATAGTCAGCAAAATATACTTTTGTAGCCTTTTCTTGCTTAGATTTTTCTACATTTGCCATAGTCATCACAGCCTTTTTTCTAATGATTTCTATGTGATATTAATATTTTATGACTTAGGAAGAGCTGTAATTAATCACCATATTAAGAATATTGTGCTACCTTATCTAACCATTCCAAAACTGTCAACTATTTAGGTTGTTTTTAGTTTTTCTCTATTGTAAGTAACATTGAAATGAATTGTTTTGTATTGTGCCAGTAGTAACTCTCAAATACAGAGTACAGAAGTTCTTCTCACCATGCAAGGCATGCCCAGGTTTAAAAATATATTTACAATTAGATATGTGAAAGTTCCACCTTATTTTTAAATTTGCATTTCTTCAGTTATTCATTAATTTAACATTATGTCTCATGGTTATTGGTCATTTGCATTTCATTTTTTATTAGCTATTTTTATTTCTTGCCTTTTATTAGAATTAAGGTGCCAATTATTTTCTGTTTTTATAAAGCACTTTATGTTTTAAAGCTATCGATCTTTATGGTAAATATGCTCTCAATGTCCAATTTAGTCTTAATTTTGTTTAACAATATTTCCTATTACATCTTTTACATTACTAATTGTTCCAAATCAGGCAAAAGGGGAAGAAAATAGGAAAAGGTTTTCATTCTTGGGTTCACAAAACCGTGACATTTTCACAGCTCTTACCGTGTTCTTATGCACACACTGGTAAGCTGATTGTTATGTTATTAGGACCTTTTCAGATAGAAAGATGGTTGTGCCCCTCCAGTAATGTGCAGGCTGCTATTCTGATCTTGTGGAAGGAAAAGCATTGCCCCTCCAAGGCAATGACAGGCTGACTGTGTTCTTGCCATAGCTCTTCTGATAATCTTCCTCCAGTTCGTCTACAAATTCCTAACTAAAGACACCAGCTCTCAGGGTGAGTCTACTGTCCTACTTATTTTATAATGAGACACACACATACGCATCTGTTAGAACACTTAAAAATCGAGTCTATAATTATTTATTTATAGATATTTCTTCCCAATAAACCGTGAATTAGGAACATGTATTTTTTTACTCTAATATTATGTCTAGTACAGAATAGGTATCCAATTAATGTTAAATGAATAGCATAATCACCTAATTAGTCCAATGACAAGAAGCAATTAGAGAGTGAAATATAGAGGGGCAGGAGTAGAGAGGAAATGCATAATTATATTGTTCTCTGTTTGTCATGTTGTGGAAGGGCTAGAAACTCATGACACTTGCAGGCACCAAACAAAGAGAAACTGTACCGTGTCACTCATTCCCCTCTTCAGACAGAAAGGAGACTGACGGGGCTTCTAGCGGCCTGTGCCTTCCCCAAGGCTGGATTTCCTGTGTGAGATATTATCATCATCATAGTTCTGCTGCTTGTCAGCTTCATCAGAGCAGTGTGTGGGCCTTGTCCTCTTTGGGGCCGTGCTCCCTTTTAGACCTGCTTTCTCGTATTTCTACTATTGTGATTATGGCAATCAAAAGAGAGCTATGCCCTTGAGTGGAGGACAATTCCATTTCCTATGGAAAGATCCACAGAGATGCCTCAGATACCATGTGGCAGCTCACTCACGCTTCCCAAAGGAGTGATCCACCATCAGATCAGCCTCTTTTAAAGAAGATGAGGGCAATGGCGTCATATGGATGATTTTAAAAGAAAACACAGGAAATAGGAATTAAATTAAGGGATACAAGAGATAAACTAAAGTAAAATATTGTGATAATTAAGCAAATAAGCAGAACAATGCTCTTCAGAGATCAAAAGCCAGGATATCTGTGAAGGAGAGTTTCCTGAAGGAGTGGATACATCTATTATGTTATTCATAAGATGATTTGGATGCTCACAAGGTGATATTAAACTCAGCAATCTGCAGAAACCACGCCCTGTATGTGAAGATCCTATGATTAATCAATTAACTCTGATCTAGGAAGACTAGTTAGAAATGGTTCCTCAGATAAGATAAAGCTTCTCATCAGTTTGCGCAGATTCAATCATACCCTCTTTTATTGAACATACATTTATTAATCATAATATAATAGGAAATTAATATTTATATAATTCGACGAATGAGCAAAAATATACATGAATTATTACAAATAAACACTGCTTGTTTATGATCTCCATATCCGTTTTCAGAAAGAACAAAAATAAGTTTTCATGTAAGGTATTTAGCCACGTCTGAGTTTAAACTTAGTCTCATTTTTTAATAAGTTAAAACTTAGTCCAGTTTTAAAACGGCAATGACAGAAGAAAGAAAATGATTTACCTGATTTCCTTTTGGATTTCACACAGAATCGACAAAGAAAATCAATGGCTGAAAAACACCATCCTCAACAAAACTCTGAAATATCCATGAGACCAATGTAATAAATGTTGAAGGACTGACAAATTTAGAGAAGACAGATAAAGAAGCTCATGAGTACAGATCTCATAAAGTCAGGATTCCCACGTGAACCGTATGTCTTGTGGGGCAAACCAAAAATTCCTTGTTTTTAACAATGGAACCCAAGGCCAGGGCTGTAGCAAAGACTTCCATAGACCCAATTCATCAAGTCTGGAGAGACAGTTAAGATGGAGCTGAACTAGGAAGAGCCCAGACAAGTCACTTTTGCAGAAGGCAAACTATCTGTATACTGGTGTAGAGAGAAAACACTGCATTTTGACCAACCCTGCCCTTTTCAATTTACTGGAGAGCCTAAAGAACTAAAAAAGACACACTCAAAATAACTAGATTATTAGGTGAAATTCTGCTACTGTGGGACCTCCCTCAAACAGCTGTTCCAGAAAAAATCCCACTACTTCCAAAAATGAGTAATATTACAAAGTGGCACCAGAAATAGATCTATTCAAATATGCTTCTTTGTATAAGAGAAAAGAAGTAAGAAGGGAAAGAGAAAAGGAGAAAAAAAGGAAATGAATGGGAATGTAGAAAAATGTTGCCAAAGAGAGATTGAAAATTATAACCAAATTATATATATTACATACACACAATTATAGACATATTATACACATACAATTATATGTATGTTTTTTAATGCAAGGCATCAGTATCAGTCTCTCAGAATACCCTACACCTATCCCATCAGATGGTTTCTACAAACTCCCCATTCAGGGCACGTGGAGTGGGGAATCACGGTATGGTGGCGGTTGGCAAGGAACAGGCCAGATTCTGAACTATACTCCTGCCCTCAGCCTCTGCCTCTCTCTCTAGGCCCCTCCTTCCAGTCTCAGAGGGGATTTTTCTTTCCCAGAGTTAGAATGGTGTCAATCTCTGTACTGTGTGGTTTACTGACAAATTCTGTGCTCTAGTCTTCCAGGCTTGGTGCTCTCAAAATTTGTTTGTACTTTCAAAAAGTGTTCTTTGCAGATTAAAATGCTTGCTTGAGACATGCTCTTTGAAAGTCATATTTTCAAACCCCAAACTGCAGGTCTACCTTCTTTAGGCTTTAATTGGAGGAGAACACTGAGGCAACTAGGAACAAGCATAAGTTATTAGGAATATAAATACTTAATAATTCAAAAATAGTATCCCTAGTATAATAATATATAGTATCCCTGGTATAATAATATAATGATTAAAGTTTTATCTGCAGTGGGAAATTTGAATACATGAATATAATAATAAATTAATTTCTTACTCCATAATACAAATACATTGAGAAATGATTGTGAAGAAATTTACCATCTCTAATTTGTATATTAATTCAAAAATATTTAATGAATTTTTAATATGTTCCAGGTATTGTGCCAGGCACTAGAAACAAAGGATAAACAAGACACAGATCCCTTCTTCCATTTCTTCCGTCACTGGCCTGGAGCATAGGGTTGCTCCCAACCTCTCTCCTTAGAGATGTATCTTCACTCCATCATTCTATTCTGGTGAGAGGCATCACATCACCAAGCGACACATTTGGGAAAACATGGTTATTCCACAAGTTGTGTCTCTTTAAATTCAGTAAACAAGGCTTTGAAAATACCAGCCTGTGGATATGGTACTAACGTACACTGAAATATGATAAACTGGAATATGTATTCATAGTCATATCCCATATGTGGAAATTAATTCCTCACTCAGCCTTCGGGGGATTGTTGCACATTCTCTTGTATGCTCGCCTGCTGATCCTAACCACACTCTAACATTAACTCAATCCTGTTTATTTCTTATCGTACATACACTATTAACTGCCATCCCGAAGGAATGCAAAGCCAGAAAAATTTTGCCTTTCTTTGTCCCCATTGTCTTGGGGCAAAGCACTCCTGACTGGTGATTAATTCACAACAAAGTTCTTTCAGTTTATGTTCTTTGAGTGATTTCTGAAAGTAAGCTCATGTATTTTTCTGATTGCATACGGAACTGGATATGACTCTCTCTAGTTCTTATGGTTTCCCCTATTGTAAACACTGAGTTGCCTATTTCCCTAGAAGTGTTTACTGAGGCCACATTAACCATAATAATAATAATAATAACAACAGGAAACAGTGTAACCTCACTGAATCATCACAACATCCGTATATGGTAAATACTGTTACTACCCTTGTTTGAAGAGGAAAAAAATGGATGGTCAAGAAGTTTGCTTGTGGTACTTTAATCACATTAATACAATTAGTTAGTGGTGGTTTCATGCTTCCAAGCCAGGCACCTGGCTTCAGGTGTCCAGTGTCCCTGTGTTCTCTAGGATTATTTCAATCTCCTGGGTTCTTGGGACACTATGTGGCCTCCCTCGGGAAAGAAAAAGATGTGGCCAGGGAAGATGTTGGTGCGGAGGTATGGAGAAACCTCTCAGACAGTCTAAGTCAGGATAAAGCATCTCCACTGAGAAGAGGGAAGCGAAGATTCAGCTTTGAGAGGGAAAATTTCTTTAGCAACTGGGACAGGAATAAAACCGCAAAGAATGATAGGGGTAACTTTGTCACCTAATTAGACAAAGGAAGTTCCAAAATCACTAGAGAAGATGGGAAATACATTTCATCTCATCTTATAAACAAAATTCCCATGTCCTCTCCTTTTTTCAGCATGAGATAAGATGCATGCACCACAAAGATCTTCTTGAAATTGAGGATTGTACACTCCACTATTTAAATATACCCAATGCACATTGTGTGTAACTGAAATGATGAAATTAACTTTAGGTTCCTGCAGAACAGAAGCAAGATGTAAACACTTTCTAAGGTCTTCATTCCACAGAGCCCAGTATTGAATACGTGCTAAATAAATACGTAATTTGATGTGGCAAATATCTGTGGAGCAGTTCCAGGATTTACCTATATTGCAAATACAAGAAATAAAAAATATGGTCCGGCACTTTGGAAACTTGAACGCAGCTAATTCATACAGAAGGCTGAAGCCTTTTCTTGTTTCCACTGCAGCTGATGTTATGAATGTCTAATATGGGTGATGACATGTTAAATATTCATTCTAATGTAATATAGATAAATTTATATATAAAGCATTATGATGTTACATATCTAAAGATATCTTTGTGTTACTAATGGTTTTCTTTTCTTTTTATTTTCAGTGCCAACAGATTTAGACTAGAGGGAAAGATGTTCATAGGAAAATAAGAGAGGGAAACTGGATGCCTAAAGAACAGCATTTTTGAGTTAAGTAAAATCAGTGCTAAGAATTTTTATATATGAAATTTATATTCTGAAGTAAACAACTCCTAATTTATTGAGAATAGCGATCTAGAGATTGGAATACTAAACGGCTGATAGTCTGTCTAAGCAAGTGGTCCAAATATGCAGGCTAAGCCAAGTACCAAGAAAAACAACAAAAATGCAAAAACAGTTTGGAATGTTTCCATACTCTAGATTTTCAGTCAGTCTTCTAAGGATCTGAGGCCTTAAAAGCAAGAAGTAGGCGCTATTAGAAAAATCGGAAGTTATTCCTCTGCTAACACAGCTGCGAACATCCTCTGATCTCAGAGCTTCTTCCAAATCTACTTTTCTTCAACAGCTGGGGGAGAATCCTGCCTTTTGTAATAATTTACAGATTACCTCAGGCACCTGAGTAGGACAGTATTCCGATGCCCCTAAGTCTGTTATCAACGATAAGTTTGACAAAATGATGACTATTGGCCACAGTATCTAACCCCTGCGATGCATGGAACAGTTATTGAGTCTTGATTGCATTCCAGACACCAGGCTAAATATTTTACATATATTATCACATTTAGTCCTAACAACCACCTCTAAATCAATTAGTATTATTGTCTTAATATTTTAGTTGCAGAAACCAAGGTTTGTAGATTTTTAACTTAAACTCAGCAGCTCCACCCCAGCATCTGGTCTAAGCACCATCATCATCTCTTGCCTCATCAGTTACTCCCCATCCCCTTCTCTTGATTTACTTTCCTCTATCATTTAACACTTAACATCCTGTTTTATGTATGCTCATTGTCTCTCTTCTCTTTCATGATACCAAAGTCAAATTTATGCCTCTAGGTAGAAGGATGGGATTTGATTGTGGGGAATGATATTTTGAAATATACTTTTTTCCTGCCAGAAAGATGACAACTTCAAATCTTGCAGTTACAAACTTTCAGTTCTGTGGTCACACTGGATTGAAGTTAATCCATAAATTGAGAATTTTACATTGGGATTTCATCTAATGACTCACTTAATCAATTTATAAATATTTATTGAGCATAAGAGCATAACATTATTCAAGGCAATGTGTTAAGGGTATGGAAAATCAAGTCTAAAATATGACAACATTCCTGCCTTTGTTGAAGGAGTTTATGGGTTATAGAAAAGCAGACTGTGTCATTGGATTCTTATTTGAAATGTATTCATTTACTCAATCATTCTACAAATGCTTATTGAGTGTCTACTATTTGCCAGGCATAGTTCTATTGCGACACACAGAAACTAGAACAAGAGAGACATAGGTCTCTGATTTCATTGGGTTAATATTCCAGGAGGAGTAGACAAATAGTACCTGTTAACATAGTGTGTTAAGATGGAAAAATATATTATGGAGAATAGTAAAGCTGGAAGAGGGATAAGGAGCGCCATCTTGGTATGAATGCCATTTTAGATGGGATGGACGAGAAAAGCCTAACTGATATGGTGATGTTTGAACTCACACATGAAAAAGAGGAGAGTGTGAATCATACAGATATGAAGGGAAAATAGCTTTTAATCATGAAGAAATAGAAATAGAGAGTTATAAGCCAAAAAAGACTGTCTTCATATGAGAGGGGACAGCATGTAATAATGGAATGTTCAAAACTAAGATAGTTAATAAAATTATAACAGTGTTCAAAGTCATTTGTTCCTTTAGCTGGTGTTGTCTGGCTATTTCAAATGGATTTAATGAAAAATAATTGTAAATATATTGTTTCCTAAGTTGTAAACTCACTGATCTCAGAGCCAAGCAACCCCCTGAAAGGGGATGAATATGGAAAAAAGTTATATCCAAATATGAAATATTGCCATGCATTGGATCACACTGTCCTTGTGCTGTTTCCAGAAAATAATTTTGCCTCTAACATGGTGCTTTGCACTCCAGCAACCCTATCCAGAAATTTTGTCTTTAGTTATTTGTTATCTATGTAAAGATTTTCCAAATTAAAAAATAATGCATACCATACACTAACAACAAACAGGCCACATATTGTGAACATTTTCCAGGATTACCTGGATGGTTTTTCTTCTATTAAAATTAATACATTTTAGGGTTCCTATATAGGTGGAAAATATCCTACAAAAACTCTTATCAACAAACAAGAAATGGAAAAGCAAATGCCCGATCCAGTGCCTGACCCATGGAAGGACTCATTCATTACTAGTTGAATGAAGAAATGAATGAGTGAATGAATGAATAATGAATGGGGTAAAAATGTTTAGACATTGAGGGATTTACTGACAATTACAAATCATGATTAATGGTGCAATTCACTTGTCTCCAGCTAATGTCTTTTCTTAATGACCTTCCACTTCTGTAATGTATCTCTATATTAATACACTATCACAGTGTACAGCACATTTCTAATTTGTAGATTTTTCATACTAACCTTGTAATCAATACCTTGTTGACATACTAGGACCTGTTTTAAAAAGTGTGAACGATACCAGAAGTGCAGAGCTAAGCTGAAATCTGGCTGGAGAGAAAAGGAAATATTTCTAGGGAAAAAAAGGAGGAAAAATAAACAGTATTATGTGAAAATAAATTTAAAGGTAAATTAAATTTTGGTTTCAATGCAGAAGATGGTAGAATGGTGTTTTGATTTGTTTTCAAGATAGTCTTTTCTTCAAACAAAACAAAACAAATAAAATTGAATTCATATATGTAGATAAGGTGTTTATCCTCAAAGGAAGGGAAGACACCACATCAGTTCTTCTCTGCTAAGACTTCGTGATCAAGCCTTCTGACATATGAAATTTTTGATTGTGTAATGTTCTGTGGCAACTGGAAATTAGGCCCTACTCAGGACAACTCATTCGGTTATACCACAAAGCCACTGATATCAAAGTCATCGCACTGAGCTTTTATTGTCACATTAGCTCTGACGTCTTCAATGTCCCCACCTATAATTTGTCTTCTGCCAAGCCTAAAAATACGAAAATGTGCACTGTTGATCATAAGGATAGTGGCAGGAAGCTGTCGTTTTACTTCAACTTAAAAAGAAAAACCAAAATAACTCAATTTAGAGCATGAGCCTTATTTCTGGTGATTGATACAAACCTTTCTACCAGAAAGAGTAGAGAATGGTCACAGTTACTAGCAAAAAAAAGTCATAAAACTTAAGTACCATTTCAAAACCCCTCTCCATGAGCATGACTATTTAATTTTGATTTAAATCCCAATAAGAGTAAACTCAACGGCTTAGCAAACTTAAAATAGAGTATTTCTTTACATCTTTTCTAATGTTAAACATCCTAAATAAATAGTCCTGTGAATCAAATCTGGAATACCAATGCAATGTTAATCTCTTTTTCCTTCTATTTCTCCATCTGTTATAATTAAGGAATTCCATATAGATTTTAGTGGGGTTTTGTGTCATTTAGATTAAGTCTAAATAGGTGATAAGTCATCTTTCCCCACACCCACTCCTGAAATTTATTTTTAAAATTCACCTTAGAAATAATATAAACAGTGAAAATATATAGAAAGAAAAATAATTCTCCCACCCATTCCAGGCCTCATTCTCACTGAACAGATATTACGAGTATCACCAAATTGTTATAGGAGGTCCATACATTGTTCACGAACGTACATGTCTACATACACATGTGTGTGCATGTGCAGGTGTGTTTATTCATAGATTTTTCCAGAAATGAGAGGATATCTCACACATTGTTATTTAATTGGCTTTTTGTCCACTCAAACTTAACTTGCACTTCTTTTCTAAATGGTACTTTCATTTCTGCCTCATTCTTTTCAATAGTTGAAGACTATTCCATTTTATGGCTGCTGTCATAAGTTATGTAACTTTTGTTTTAACGACTAATGCTGATGGACGTTTAGGTTGTTTTTTGGGTAGATTTCTATTACAAGGCTGATATAGTATCTGGTGCAAACATTTCTGCCTTTATGTGCTAGTATATGTAGGATACACTTGCAGAGGTAGAGCTGATGTGATAATTTATTTTGCTTTGTTTTGTTTTATATAGCATGTGGTAGTGAAAAATGAAAGAGACTCATGAGATCTGAAACGAGATCCTCACTACTTAAAATAGATGGTTAATATGAGAATTGTGCTAACACCCTTATATCTTCTGTGGTGTATCCAGTCTTACCTCCAGGTTATATCTATTAAAATGAAAAGAATGACTATTTGATCCCTGAATTTCATTTTATCTGGAAAAGCCCTTTGATTAAATAATGTTTGCTCAATGTTAAGTAAGGATATAATTCCACTAAACTCTATTTAATGTTGGTTTCATCTCTTAAGAAAGTAAAATATATTGGGCCGGCCGAGTGGTGTAGCGGTTAAGTTCGCGCGCTCCGCTTCGGCGGCCCTGGGTTCGCTGGTTGGGATCTGCGGGCTCCGACCGGATGTACCGCTTGTCAGCCGTGCGGTGGCGGTGTCCCATATAAAGTAGAGGAAGATGGGCACGGATGTTAGCCCAGGGCCAGTCTTCCTCAGCGACAAGAGGAGGATTGGCAATGCATGTTAGCTCAGGGCTGGTCTTCCTCACACACACACAAAAAGAAAGTAAAATATAAAATAGAGGATATCCCCCTTCCATCTTTGATTACAAGTTCAAGAGGTCAAGTGTAGTGGTAATTGTCTCCTTATTGTTTCTACAGCATGTAGCACAGTGATTGACAGGCTCAATAATTCTTTCCTGAGTTTAAAACAGCGCATTACCTTCCCAAAGAGACCGTAACATAAGAGATGGAAAATAACATGTTCTATAAGAGCAAAGAGCATTCACTGTGCATCTTTTTAACTCCCGTGCTTTGCACAATATCTAAGTAGCACAGAATAGTCAGCCTGAAAAATATATATAAATTCGTGGTTTCCTCTTTTAAGATTCAGGAAAATAGTATTAAATTCAATTAGCAATGGGATATCTTGTTATATCCTAAGTTTACATTATTTATCATGTTTTCTAAGTTTGGGGGGGCACAATTAGTAATTAGGTGTGAAAAAATGGTAAAGACAAAAGAAAGTAGAAGAGTTTATGGGAAATTAAAGAATAATATTAATCAATCTCATAATAATAATTTTCCAAACATTATTTTAAAATGTTGTAATATGTGTTTAAGCAAAAAAGGAAGATAGGCCTTTAAATGACATGTATAAAGTAATTAATTGCCTGGGTGAGTCAAACTCCATTTTTAATGCTTATGAAAATTAAACAAGATATGAATATTATTATTTACAAGTGAATAATTTTTGATAATATTACACTTGGAGATTGGGTTATGGACTCAGTGAATTCTTGAAGATATTATATTTCATATGTCAATAAAGGTTAATAGAGTTAATGCTACACATTAATGAAAAGAGGGGAAAAAAATCTTTGAGTATAGTAAGTAAAAGCTGGATACAATAAGATATTTGAGAAGATTTTTTCTCTTATCTGGTGCAACTGACAACAGTGGGATAACTTGTTTCAGAACAGCTCTTCTGTCAAGTTCAACCAGAAAAGTTTGGAAAAAAATTAAAATAAGAAAAAGAAAAACAGCTGTTCGAAGACACTAGGAATCTCCAAGTCAGTCAGGAACTACAGGGCCAAGATCCAAGAAATAAAAGAGACCCAGAGAAGAGACTTTAATATTTGGTGTAGCATTTACTCTTGAAAAATTTAGAGACTGAGAAGATGCAAGGAAAATGGAAGCTTGAAAGCTGAGAACATAAGCAGAGCTTTAGATAATGTCACAGACCCTGGAAAATATTTTGAGTTCAGGGTCCTCTGAGGAAGAGGGGTGCTGGGAAAGATCCAAAGCTTTCAGCTGAACCCTGCAGAGTGTTAAACCCAAGGTGTTAAAGGAAACCAAAAAGAGATCGACCCCAAAACCAGATTAAAGAAAATCACTGTCAACCTCTAAATGTATACCAAGTGAAAATATTCTTTAAAAATAGAGACAAAACAAAGATACTTTTAGACAACCAAGACCTGAGAGAATTCACTATCCATAAGTCCAAACCAAGAAGGTGCTAAAGAGTGATTTTCAGGCAGAAAGAAAATGATCCAAGATGGAAGCATGGTGATACATGAGGAATGGTAAGCAAAGGAAAGAGTAAATATTTGAAGAAATCTAATGAATATTGAGTTTACAAACGAATAACTGACATGGTTTAAAATATAAATATATTTAAAGTATATAGCAATAGTAACTTAAATAGCAAGAGGCATTGAATAAATTTGAAATGTTAAGAAATTCATAAAAATGTTAATGTATGATAGACTAAATAGTTGATGATATCTGTTGTAATTTCTATGATACTAGTATAAAATTCTAAAGGAATGAGTAATGAGAAGGTTAATAGAGGAGAAAAAGGAATAATCAAAATAACTTAAAGAATTGAAAATAATGTAGTACAAATAGAACAAATATAAAACAAAAAGCAAAGTGGCGGATTTAAACTTAAGTACATTAGTAATTACATTAAGTACAAATGGCTTAAAAACAAAGTGCAACCTCAATTTATATATAAAACAATTTAATCATCAGATTCAGGGTAATTAAAATTCAATGAAAACTAGAATAAAGAGAATGGAGAGGGGTATAGACAATGCAGAAAAGGAAAGGAAAATCAAAGAAAGACAAAAAAATGGACAGTGAGAGGTAGAAAAATGGGAGAAGATAATTAGACATAATGTGGATGGGGAGAGAGAAGTATACACATACAATTAAGATCTGAGCCATAAATAGTATAAATTTAACTTCATTTCAATTCTAAATAGAAAAGGAAATAATTTTAAAAAGCCACTCTTCCTATTAGCTTTTTTAGATATTCTTTGCAAACATCTAGAATTATTGGCTTTAAAGTTTTCATTTGTTTTGTATGTTAAAGCTAATTTAAACAACTCTCCAAAAGAGATGAAAAAGATATTCATTTATCCGAGAAAACTCTTTTTTAAGGTAGGATGCATGACATTCTGCAACATTCAAGGTTTTATAGTAAAGCTCTATAGTATGGCCTGGAACATTTTGATAGATAGCTCAAATCATCTGCTAGAAAAGAGCCATGCATCTCTTTGCTTTTGATGGATTCACTACAGAGTTCCACTCTTTTAGCTTCATCAGTTATGTAGCACATGAAGAAATGTGATATCCAGGTTTAGAGAAAAGGGTAGATAATGTCTTCCCATGTACAGTATGGTACTGACTTATTCAAAAGATCTTGAGTGGATCAACTTAGAATTTCACTTCCTTAACTGGCCTAAGTAGGCTAGGGCATAGTGGACTGAGAGTGGAAGGGAGAGTAAAATCTGAAGAGGTAGTTAATTTAGCTGCCATATCCAGGATGGTTTTATCATCCAAATACCTAAAATTATAGAACTTTTAGAACTAGGAAAAGCTTTATTAATCATCTGTGGTAACTCATTTATTCAAGGGTTAAGCAGAATTTATTTAGTACTTATTTTTTATCAGGTGCTTTGTTATGTGTTGGAAATTGAAAATGAAAATATATCTACCAATCCTCAGATACCTGTATAAAACAAAATAGTCTAAGGAATATATCATAGAAATATGTACACAGTACAGTTGAATGAAAAAGGAGTTGGTGATTAAATTTAATGGGATAAAAGAAATCAGAAAACATCATATGGAGAAGTCAACTTGAACTGAATTTTGCAAAATTAGCAGATGCTGTCCAGTTGGAAAAAAAGAGAAAGGAATTTAAGTCAGAGGGAACAGCATGAACAAAGGCATGGAAAGATATCAGAAATGAGAGGTGGCAAGACACACAGGTCCTTGGCCTGTTACTCCAGGGAGTTTGGGTACCCCTCCCCATCAACAATGAGGAGTTTTGAATTGCTCACATGGGGGTGGCATGATTAAATCTATATTTTACCTATGATAAAAACATCAAGGGTGAATTTGAAGAGTGTGAGATTGCAGGGAAGGAGACCAATAAGGAGAATAAAGATTCTCACAACAATCCAAAAGGATTCATTTTGAGGATGAAAGAAGAGTGGAGATGGAGAATACACATATCAGAGGTCGTACAAAGAAATCTTACATATCAACAGGATGTGATGTTTTAAAAATATCATCAAGTAATATACAATACACTTTTTGCTCAAATCACTAATTTCTGGGTTTGCATAACTTTAAGTGTAAAGTCAATCTCTTTCAAAACTGATTCTCTATTCTTGGGAATATTGTAAGCTCCAGAGATAGCTGGGTTAGTGAGCAGATTTGTGCTTTAAATCTAATCTGTCATTAAGCAAATAATTTCCATCATGGGATATCAATTGTGCTAGTCAGATAGATTAAAGTTGAGATAAATAGTATCATTTCCTCTATTTGATGTGTGATCCTAGAATTATGGATGGGGTGTGTGTGTGTGTGTGTGTGTGTGTGTGTAGTTCCAGGTATTACATTTTAATTAGCATGATTATTGAACCATCAAATGTGGAAAATTATTTGATATTAGGAAGTCATTTACACACCAATAGCAAACATTCAACATTAGGTCAAAGAGATGATTAATTAACGGAAACCAAAATGCCAAAACAAGCTTTAAATCTGTAGAATATTGTGAAAATTGAAAACCCTACCAAATCCCAAGCAAATCCCCACAGTATCTTTCATTAAACTCTCATAGTCAACGGCAATGAGGAAGGTGTTTATTGGTGAGTTTTATGCCTATTGCACTAGTGTAATTATTAACTACCTTTCCAGTTTCTAAAGTGACCACTTTGGATGACAAATTATCTGTTCACCCTAATTTTATGCCTCTCTGACTTTCACTGAATCTTATCATCTCCTTATATTTATGCCCTGGCTCTCTCTTGTTTCTGCTTTATATGTTATGTCAAAATTAGCAATTCCTGTGGCATCAGCAGAAGTGTGTGTGTGCCCGGGAGGGTGCACGGAGTTGTTTAGAAGAGAGAGTGTACATTATTTCAGTTTCATTTCTGCATATGTTCTTCTTCATCTTAAAGGAACAGAAAACCTATTATAGTGATCAAACTCCAGATGGGAGCACCAGAAAAGACAGGTAATAGAGAATATAATTTTTTATCAAATTAACACAGGCTAAATATTTAATAATATATACATATGAAAATTTCCCAATTTCACTTTTATGTAGGTAGATTTTTTTTAATGAAACTAAATTAATGGAACTCAAACTGCATTTTAGATTACAGTGGTTTGAGTAACACTACGGCAATTTAAATGTGGGAGGTTTATGTAGGAAACTGTTAGCAAGCAGGGTTTGAATACATGTGAAAATTTCTTGCCTTATAATGCAATTAGTTTCTTAAAAATAGCATTGTGAATATCCTCTTGATCATCTCTCATGGAATGCTAAGTATATTAATAGTGAAGGAAAGTTCCAGAGCTGAGCTCTCAAGGGTCTTTCAACATAAACTGTATCCAAACTTTTTTCACAATTATCACTTCAAACACATGCTACTGTGATTGAAACATATGCAAATACGTGGATTTCTCCATATTTTGAAGGGTTTATTAATTTTAGGTTAGAGAGCACGTCATATATTTTTTCACCTTTGCAAAGATCTTACTTCGGAGTATTGGCTCAATAAATGTTTGCTGGATGACTGAACCAGAGAACAAATTCCAGTAACTCAAGGATGTGTGGAATGGCAGTGTTAGAAACTAGGATAGTACAGTGATTTCCTTATACAAAATAACACCAATTGTGATATAAATATAAGATGATGCAATGGAAACTAAACTATAAATAAAACATACACGGCCAAATGAACTGGAAATAATATAACTTGCAGATACAACTACAAATTGTCATGCATATATTGAGAAAAATCTGAGAGCAAAGTCAGTGTACTGAATGTTTTGCCAAAAGGCTAGAGACTTGACACTTCTCCAAAGTAATTGCATGCTACCAACAACTTTGATTTGGTCATAGTTTTCTTAAAATTAAATATTTGATGTCTGGTAAGGTATAACTCACTCTTATGGTCAGGTCGCACAGACTTGAGCATTGCAAGGCATTTCTGAGTCATTTGCAGAATCCTCAAAATATTTCCCTAAGATGAGAATCAAATATTGAAAACCTGCTTCATGTCTGGAGTGAAGGATAAAATTGTTAAATGAATTACTGGTTTAAAGTTAAATAGCAATTACAGAGTGTGGTGAGATACTGACTTTTGAAGGCTTTTTTTTTTGTAGGCAACAAAATATGTACTTTTGGAGATGAATTCAATGATTGACCCTGAAAAATGATTCAAATGCAAGAAAAGCTCATTCATGTGAATGCTGTCATGAAGATGACATTGATGAATGCAATACATTTGGATGTTTTTCAGTTTCACATATTTGGTTTAATATTTACCTTTAAACTATCACAATAGTCTAGAAAAACCAAGAGAGTTTGAATAAAGCCCCATCTTTTAAAATATATTGTTATACTTCCTTTATCAAATGAGTCCTCCCTTCTGATCCTAACTGGATAAAATGCTAGCAGAATCCAGACATTAAAGAAAAAAAAAATCTGGGGCAGGCCCCATGGCATAGTGGTTGGATTTGGCACACTCCACTTTGGTGGCCTGGGTTCATGGGTTCAGTTCCCAGGCACAGACCTACATTGCTCATCAGCCATGTTGTGGCAGCAGCCCATATACAAAATAGAGGAAGATTGGCATGGATGTTAGCTCAGAGTGAATCTTTCTTAAGCAAAAAAAAAGAAAAAAAATCAAAGTCTTCTAAAAAGAAGGTTCAATGTTAGCCAATGATCTCTGCAAGACTGAAGTATCAGAGACTGTGTTGGGTATGAATATGCAAATAATATACAAATCTGTGTTAAATGCATCCATACAGCTAGTGTGGCTGAGTCTGTGATATAAGACAATAATCAAAAGCAGTGGTTCTCAACCACAAGTAAATTTTACCCTTAGGGACATTTGACAATGTCTGGAGACAGTCTGCTTGTCAAAATGGGGTGGAGCATGCAACTGTCATCTAGATCAAATGAGTAGACGCCAGGGATGCTGCCACACATCCTACAGTGCACAGGACAGCCCACAGCAAAGAATTATCCAGCCCCAAAATGGCAAAGCACCAGGGGTTAAAAATCCACACCAAAGGTAAGGAAGGGCTCTAACAGTTAGTCAATGGTAATAAGGAACACTTGACTGAGAATAAGCAACTGAGCCCCCAAAACATCAGGTAGTGTCAATTTCTTTTGAGCGTCAGTGTGGGAACCAGAAGATTGAAATTTGTGTCCAGCTATTGTTAAAGTAATTGTTAAATATTACACAATATGCCTATTGTAAGATTAATGTGATAAAATTATACTCCAATTACTAATGGAAAATGTTTTTCCCTTTTTTGAAGAATGTTTCATTTTACTTGAGAGTTATTTTTTTCTTAATTTTGGCTTGACAAAAATGTGAAAGATTTATATTATCATAATACAGTCTCAATGACATTAAATTGTCACTGGTATTTCTTCTTACGTGCGCTATATACTCTATACACTCTCTTTCCACTTCAGCAGACTTAACCCATTTCTTGCCTTTCATATTATTTTCTACATAAACTAGAGGAATCAACTGTACCCAGATATAGAATAACATAATACCCAGAGTTCTTAGCATTTGGCCTTATTAATTAAATTCCAAGTTAATAAGCTAACCCTTGTGTGTAAACTTTGATTTGTTATGAAATTATTAATGTCTAAAAAGTTGTAATAAGATTATTGTTGATCATAAAACTGCTGATTTAAAAGTTTGACAAAGTTCTAATTTTTCAATGTTATTAACAAAAAATCGGACAGGAGAAATATTGTTTAGGAAATTTATACTGAAAATGTAAAGATTGAAAAAAGCATATTTCAAAATTATGATTTTCACATGAGTGAAGCCAAATAAGCATGCTCTTCCTTTTGACATTAAGAGCTAAAATGTTACTAGTAGTTACACATTAAGAGGACATCTAAAATCCTGAATTATTTTTAAATTAAAAAACTGGAAATAAATATGTAAGCATATATTAGAGTACATATGAGTGTGTTCCATATATTAGAACCACTAAGAGTGAGAGAGAAGGATAGATAGATCTATCAGTCTTGGTGTTTGGTTCTAACAAATGGGAAATTTAGTTTAAAAGATTGAAAATACAGTGTAGAGATATGATTCAAGGAAAGTTCGAAGAGGACATATTTCTCAGACCTGCCTTCCTATGAAAGCTCCTCCTGCTCGTGGTTGGGAAGGGAGGGGAAGGGAAATAACAATTTCCTTACAGACCTGATGAAGAGGCTGAGGGGCAGAAAGTCCAGGAGGCTCAGGCAGCCTCCAGCTGTCCTCGGAGGCTGGAACTCGGGAGCAGGGAGGCTGGTCTGTGCTCACTAGAGCCAGGAGCCTGCCCTCTGATGCCAGGGAAATCACAGCCTCCACTTCCCTTCCTGGGAAACACTTGAGACAGAGAAACTAAACTGGAACCTGATGTCGGTGCATGAAGAAAATGCAATTTCGGTCCTTCCAACCCTGTGACATAGGGAAGAGCATACAAGTGAGTGGGTGTGATGCAAGATGTCAATAGGTTATCCAGCACTCCAATCTTTACACAATGGAAGAGTGGAGATTATTGCTTCTCAGAATGGTGGAATTCCCCATTTCCAGATTAGAATGTAAAGCAATTATTGTTTAAATAATCGAAACTTCTAATTCTCAGATCTGTTCATGACAAAGGAAAAAGAAAATTTTCTTTCTTTAGGTTTGGCACAAGTCAGTTCTTGGTTTATAAATGTTGAAAGCATGCACAAATTTAAAACATTTCCTGCACATATCAATGATAATGATACATTAAAAAAACCACTCCTGTTCTGTCTGTATATTGCTTTGTAATCTCTAAAATCATTTTTTCTGGTGTCATAACCAGACATCGCAGCCTACAGGACAGAACCAAGATTCCACTGCTGCTGCTGGAAGCACTCCGTTTTGGACATCCAAGTCCCAGGCAAATGGGACATTGATCTGTTTCTCTGTGGGAGTTACTACCCTAGTCTTGTGCCAGCCTCCCTGTCTCTAGCTAGACTTCTGTCTCATTCTTCAGTGCTGGTATATCCACCTGCTTTTCTATTTATCTTTTTGGAAACCGAATATCTTGTCACTGAGCTGTAGTGTTCCTGAGCCTGGATATTCCTGTGTTCCTTTCCGATTCCTCACATTGTCCTCCAATTTCTTGAAACCCTGCAGTTTGCCAGTTACTTGGAACACTAGCTGCTTTGTAGGAGACTAGACTATCACCCTCAAAAGAGTCAGGTTAAATTCTGATCTAGAATTCTAGGGTATAAGAATGGGATTGTGTAAGCTGTTCTGAGCTGTGGGGCTCAGTGCAAAGGAGAAATAAAGTCCACCTCCCAAGGGAAGGCGTGCTCAGGAAGAAAGGGTTTGTGCAAAAGGTCTACAGGTGGATTTGGAAGGTAGAATATTGGAGATTACCTGATCTGGAAGGAGGCAGACGGGAGACTTTCATAAAATGTTTCTCAGTAGATCCAAGGGAGAGAAAGATACATTAGCAGGGCACATCTGGTTAGAGATGTTTACAGGATATTAACAATTGTCAGTACTTCCCATGCTTGGAAAAAAATAGAGAGCATTGTGTAGACTGGAAACATATTTGTGAGTAAGCCAATCTGCTGGTGTGTAATATTATCTTTAATACGTGCCCGTAACTCAGGTCTTTGCTTCTATCCTAACTCGTAGCCTGACCAGACAACCATTTCCAAATTATCACTCTTCTTCTCTGGCTAATCCTGAAATTGCTCAAATTCCAGTTGTAGCATATGACTAAAACGAGTTTTAATAGAATAAGAAATGCAGATTTTTCTGCTTTTTTTTTAGTCTTCTTTCCCATAATCCCAAAGGCAATATTAATAAATCAAAGGCAAATAAATGGAAAATTCACAGGTTGATAACTCAAAAGTGAAGATAAAAAGAGTGGCATTTTTTTGGAATGATTAGAGTATGGACATACGTGTAAGAGAGACTGATTTGAGTCTCTCAAACCACCAATCACTATCACATGGACCAGAGCGGGAAACAAAACCATTTAAGATAACCTCGTAGAAAGGCTTAAACAAATATTACCAGACTATGATCTTATTAATTATATGCCCATTGGTACTGTAAAATCATACCCTCCTATTGTATCAGTATAGTCCTTTATGCCTATTTTTTGTAGTTTTACACTGCTTAGTCTTTGAATTCTCTATGTTTTGAGTTCATTGTTTATATTCTTGATCATACGCATCACAGTCGCCTCTTCCTTCAACTTAAATTACTTTGTTTTCTAGTTCTTGCTATTTCTAGTTTCCTCTTTGAAATTAAATGCTTAATATTCAGATTCACTCACGGACACTTTTTTTTTTCTTAAACACTTTAGTTCTTCTAGTTGTCTCTCCTTCCAATACTTCTTAATTCAATGTAAAGCAGTGCTACACTAATCCCCTTTATTTTCCCGCTGTGGGATAAGGGACAATTCTCTGTGAAGAGCATTTTAAAGATAAAGTTTGAAACAGATTTTTATCTTCCTTAGACTTTTTCATTCAGAAAGATACTGTACTGAAGATTTTTTTTCTCCCCATCAGATGATGCTCATGGGCAGTACTAAGTTTAACTTATCTGTGTCCACAAAAAGAGACAAATCACTTGATGTGGGCTTGCCTTTTTAAGGTAAATAATCCAGGAGTTAGATTTTCAGGTAAATTCAAGGTATACAAAAAATCAGCTGAGCGTTTCTGCCATGGCTACACTTTTTCGAGTTAGATAAGATGGGTACAACGAAGTGCAATAAGAAGTCTGTACACTGACGTCCAGAGGTCTTAGAAGCAACAGTATTTATGCCAAAAAAACAATAGTGTAGGGCCAAGATATGAGCATCTAGAAAAGAAAAAAAAATAGCCATAATGAAAGAAGCCTTTTATTTTTCCATCAACTGCCTCCACGTGTCCAGTTGATGTCAGACCAATTGAGAAAAGGGCATGATAGAAAAAAATTTTCCAAAGACTGTAACATCTTTAGGTCCTACAAACACTGTAAATGTAATAGAAGCAATGGTGCTAGTAAAATATAGATATTTCATATTTATATCATATTTAACCATCATACAGATCACATTTGCCTATTATAATACACGTACATCTCATGCATCAGCTAACTGAGATGGAGATGATGACTTTTTTCTCCCAGATGAAAGAAGTGTTATACATCCTCAAAGATAATTTAAGTATTGATAGATAGTTCCGTTATTAAAATGAGGAAATGAGGTTCTCCATCTTGTCCCAAAGAGGAATGTGGTCACACCCCTCTTCCTTCCTCTCCCCAATCCTCTACCCACTTAGATGAAGGAACTCTTTGAAGCTTCCTAACACTGAAACTTCCTTGGTCATGCTGGCCTCTTATTCAAGACACATCCAAACTCAACCTACTTTACCACACCAATCCCTTAATGATTGGGATTGAGTATGTTTGCTTAGCTCATAAGGTATGCGTGAGTGGGAGGTCACTGGTGGGGAACAGGAATACAGTAATAAAGAAAGGGAAATTCCTTGCTCAAAGTCTGCAGTATCAGTTGCAACAGGTTACTGGTAGACCACCATGTCTTTATAAAGTCCGCTTCTCACCTGGATTGCCGGGGTGAAAGGAAGGCAGCATCTTTTGGAGAAAGAATATAAGATTTTATGATATATTTGATTTTTCTATGAACAGAATTCTCAATTATAACATGAAATTTTATTGCTTTATTTTCAAACATGTTTTTGATAATCCATTGCAGATGGAAGTATGGGCTCACCCACAACCACCAGCACTGTAGTCATTGTAAGCCTAGAAATTGTTGGGGCATAACTTCCTCTCCAACTCCTCATAAAACAAGGATAACTTTAAACACTGAATGAGGTTTTATGAGGAAAGGGAATTTTCAACTTCAGGTTTCTTATATGAAATCTTCTGTTAATTAACCTTCTTAATATAATTCTTGCTCAAGAGTGATGGCTAGATGAAGTGTTCATGAAAAACGATCTAGGCCCTTGAGTAAAGTAATATATTCAACTCAAAAATGATTAGAGAGAGTTATTGCAACTATTACAAGACAAAAAAAGGTATATTGCAAACAAGTTCATATTTTACTTTGCATATATTTGTATCTATTACATGTATGCATATTTACATACATTCTATATATGTACATACATACGTGTACATATATACAATCTAAATCTTTCTCAGTATATGTAGTCATTTATTTTTTATTATTTGATCAGAAAATTAAAAAGATTCAATTATCAGCTATTCCTAAATGCTGTTTGCAAATTGATACTATTTCATGTTTTAAAGGTTAAATTTGAATCTTTTCAGAAAAATCCATTGAATCCTTTAAATCCCTGGAATATGTTTAATGACATTTGAGGAGTTATTTAAGATATTGCCACCAGAATTAAACACGATAAATTATAGGAAACAAAACCATCAGGTCAAAACTAAATAAGACACATTAATTACTACTGGATGTCTTTAATTCCCAAGCCAAAAAATATTCTGAATTTCTATGTGTTAGATGTGTCTATAGTATTCAAATGTCAATGGATTTATTTGGGATTATGGTGAAAATGAAAGTACTAGCTACTAGCTACAGAGGAACAGTAAATGCTACTAAAACAGAATGGGGGCCAGCCCAGTGGCACAGTGGTTAAGTTCACGTGCTCTGCCTCGGTGGCCCAGGGTTAGTGGGTTTGGATCCCAGGCGTGGACTTATGCATTGCTTGTCCAGCCATGGCATGTCAGGCATCCCGCATATAAAGTAGAGAAGGATGGGCATGGATGTTAGCCCAGGGCCAGTCTTCCTCAGCAAAAAGTAAAAAGAGCAGAATGAATGTGAGTGCTGTTTAACAGTCTACTTCAATATGAAGATAAAAATGGAAGTCAGCCTAACATTGAAGACCAACCCTTTAATTACATTTGCTTCCCAAGCTCACATTCACTTGACATGTCTATTTAGAGAATAAATATACCAATACATATTCAATAAATATTGTTAATAATTGATGACATATTGGCATTTTATTGAAATGGAAACATAGGAACATGATCAATAATGATAACAGCTATCTTTGTACTGGGAAGACAAGGTGGCCAAACACAAATTTCATTCTTACCATGAACATGCAATTCACTGAGTGAAATGAGAAAAAAAAAACCCATGTTACATGGTAAAAAATTACAAAACATACTTGGAGGAGGCAGGTTTTTTAAAAAGATATTAGTTTATTGAGGTGACGTCCCTAAACCTTTGAACTCATTATCGTGGGCGGGAATTTTCAGTCTTTCCCACAGAAAATCCTTTCTTATTACGGTCAAGATATACAAAACTGTAATGGATGATTTTATAAGTTATTGTTGACGGCTATTATAGCTATGAATGCCTTGTCATCTAGAAAATTCCAAAAGTCAAAATACATAAAATCATTTTAACTTTGTTTAGTATAATGGGGACTTGGTTCCTTTGAATCTAAACATAAGGAATCATATTATGAGTTCTAGTTAGGTAATATAATAAAATCAAGTAATAAACAATGTCTTTACAATGAAAAATTACCATATCAAAAATTTTACTCCAGAAATACACACACACTTACAGACACAACCACTTCACACAAATAGTTCACAGTTTCCCTAATTCATGAGAGAGGTCACTATGGTTTAAGTGAAACAAAAGGAAAAATAAGAAGGAATCCCATCATTTCTGGTGATCTTTTGGACAAAGTCAAAGCAACCTACTGAACTTTTGCTTTTTGTTCCATCTGTGCTGTACAGGGCAAGGACTTGATACACCTTGAGGTGAATATTTCTTTTATCATCCTCATCATCTTGATCAGTTAGGTTTGGTGAGGTGAGGCAAAGATGCCTTTTAACACGAAGGTCTGCTTGATCTGAGGGGAGTGCTCTTATTGGGTTATTAACTCTTCAGAGAGGACTTCCTTCTAGTAAAACAATGAAAATGTAAGCTTCAGAAATCCTCTGGAAACTTTTCATTCTACCTTTTGCTTTGTTTCCTGATAAAGAAAACCATAAATTCAATTCCCTAATCATTACTCCATAGTACATTATTTGTTACTGTGTTTTTATTAATACAATAAGTTTGGTGAAGAATCTTACTATCCTGGGCTATAAGAATGTTTAATAGATTTATTTTCTCCAATCACTATTTTTAACTATGTTCTGTCAAATCCCCTTTTCCTATTTCTTAGCAACAACTTGAGTAGGCCTCATAATTTGTCAGTCATTTCTAATTATTAAAACTTAGCAAACTTTTTTGGGGGGGCAAGGAAGATGCACCCTGAGCTAACATGTATGTCCATCTTCCTCTATCTTTCTGTATGTGGGTTGCTGCCACAGCATGGATGACAAGTGGTGTAGGTCTGTGCCCAGGAACCAAACCCAGGCTGCCGAAGCAGAGCATGCTGAACTGAGCTACTAGGCCATAGGGCCGGTCCCCAAACTTAGCAAACTTTTAATCTTCCATCTCAAGACAAATTCAAAGTTGTCCTCTCAATACATGCTTAATGTGTGGGTTGAGGGTTTCTGTGTAGGTACTAGGGCATGTCCTTCTCTTTACATTTTCTAGGTCCTAGAGAGTCTCCATTATTGAGTGGAGAGGAGGAGGAGAAAAGGGCGAATGTCTCTTAACAAACTGGGTGAAGTAATAATAAGTTTGTCTTCTGTTTGCCTTTTTGCATTTCGGTTTGTACTTCTCTAACACGCTGCTCCTGGTCATGGAAGCCACAGCCGGGGAAGCTGTATTGCAGGCGTTCAAGGACTGACTGTCTTTTGTGCAGATATTTGGATTCTTCAGACCATCTTGTAGCCCTCCTTATTGCACAGTTCTCTGCAATGGGGAACAATGTCTTAAAATCAATCTCTCATACCTCCCTTCATAAATTATAATTGATAGTCCATTGTTCAACATTTATTGCTGAAAGTTTCTACAAAATGACTAGAGCCTATTTACTTTTCATGGTGAACACTCAGTCTACGGGAATTTTACAAATTCTTGACAAGTCAAAGCATGAAACTTCAGGCTGTTGCACTGCTACTCCTTCTATCAGGCTGCCTCTCTCCAATTCTCCTTAATTTGTTCAGGAAACACACAAAAATTATGAGCACATATAGTGCCTAATTAGATGCTTGATCCAGGAAAGGAATGCCAACCCACTCCTCTTTCAGACACTTCCTCCAGTTTTTGTGAGTACCTTCTCTCACTTAGCTTTTGGAAAGGGAAATCATTCTTTATTTCTCTGGAGAACCTTTCACCACAAAAATGCTCATTCAAGGATCTCTCAATCTACCCTCGTCTTCAAGGTATACAGAAAGGAGATTTGTAGAGTAGTTCGGTTGGATCAGACATGGCATAGTAAATTCCATTTGTGAAATCCTGGCAGCTGGTTGGTCATTTTCTTGAAAAGGTGAAGATATTTTCCCCTCTTTGGGCCTTTGCCACAATTCCAAGACAACAGGAAAATTTTCACTCAAACTATTATTGCAATAATAATTCTTTTCAAAGGTCTCCTTTCAAATAATCCTTGCATTTTATATGGGTAGATGTTCCTCGTGCATATTATTCTTCAAAACCATTGGTTCAAAACTTATTCCTACAATTGATGTTAGAATTCCTGTCTAGTGGATTTTCCAACATTAACAATTACTCCTTGTGATTAGATTGCTCCTTGGCATGAGGTTTTCAGTTGAATCACTATCAGTGGAAGTGTCAATATTCAACCTAAAACAATTGCCCCCCTCCGTAAAAAAATTTTATATGATTCAAACTAATATTTAGAAGAAATAAAAGGACCAAATAAGAACAAATATAGGAAAATGATGTACTAGGTAAGCTATACGTGTAGGTGAAACTATTTGAATCTCAGAACCTATAAGACCTGTCTTATCTTATCCAAAACAACTCTGACCCTTGGATTAGCTTTACATTAAATCTTAACTCTTATCAGATTTATTATTTTAGTTTATTTGCTTATCATTTTTTTCTTTCCAATCTCCTTCTATTTCTAATAAAAGCAGGTTTAACTGACAAATTCCTTTTTGAAGATATCAAGAATGAGTTTTTCCAAAGAGTTGCATGTGCACCACCAGAAAACTGCCAAGTGCATTCAGGTGGCATATAGACAAATATATAGCCATTGCTTTTATTTATCTTTGTTGTTTTGTATTGCCTGTATACCATTCAAGGCTCTTGGTTGTGTGCAACAAAAATGTACTTTGGTTATTAATGTAGGAAAATATTTTACAAGAAATAATTGGAAAAATTAATGAATTAGTAGGATTTTGAGGAAATCATCTCAGAAAGAATTGCAGGAATACAGGTAGGCTTGTCAGCCAGAATTACCCATAAGCCATGCCAGGGAATGAGGATCACGGGGATTCTGTGTCTGCTGCTGCAGCTGCTGAACCGCCTCCCCCCCTGCACACCACTTTCACCTCCAACTAAGACTCCAACTCCTGTTGCTGCTCCTAGAAACAGGCTGTCGCTATTGCCACTGCCCCCAACAAAATGAATTCTCCTGTAGAGACCTAGCTCCAGATTAAGAATCCAATTTAGATGCCTCGATTAGCAAGATGCTCGATGGCTGGGAAAGCGTTTCCCGTTTCCACGGTACAAGGTATATTCTGTCTACCACCAAGACTCACACTGAGAGGCAAACCTTCAGAATAGGAAGGGATTACACAACAGAGACAGACAAGAGCTGCACGAGGCAAAAAATGCTTTTTGTTCACTATGGTACTAAGATAAAATTTCCATTATAGATCAATTTATTTAGATAAAAACGTCTCTTCATTTACAAAATATAAGTAAATAACAACTATGGTGGAATGCCAACATTTATATGGAGATACTGAAATGCTTGGATTTTGGGTAAAACTGATGAATCAGCCCGGCACTCAGTACTGTCAAGCCTACTATTAGGTCTATCGGGAGCACAGGGTTTTGGCGCTGTGCTTGTAGTAATCGCACCCTGGTTAACTCTCTCTCTTTTTTTTTTTTTTTTTGCCTTTGCAGGTCAATCTAACCCAGGTTAAGATTAATTTGAAGAATTCTGGGTTCCATGTCCTTAAACCTAAAAGCATCAAGTAGGTAGCAGAGTCATGGTGTTAAAAACCATGTTGGTATGAAAGTAATGGCTGAGATAAAAGAGATGGCATGGCTTTAAAATATATGTAATGTTGAACATTCAAATAGCTGAACTAATACTCGGTTTTAGTTCATAAATATTCAGTGGGTGAAAGTGAACATAGGAGTGTCCAATACATAAAAATGAACAGAAACGCTATGCGGTTTGCCTTAATTTTCACTGAGGAATGGGGAAGATCATTCATACTGAGTGAAATTTAAGGGATAGTGGAAGGTAAAAATAAAGTTATACGTGTGTATATAGCCACAAATCCTGTTTCTTCCTATTACCAGATGCAGAAGAATTGAAAACTACAAAAACGTGTTAGACAGGTGGGGGTTGATTATCAGCTTTACTCCCGAAAAGGGTCTTGGATATGTGACTACAACCAGGTTTTAATTTATGTCCTAACACTCCATATTCCAAGTACCAACTGGGGATAGAGTCTTCCAGCAGACTCCAATCCACTCAGTGCCAGGATTGCTACCTCGCCTCTCCTCTTTCCCCAGGAGCGAAGCAGCTACAGTTAGGTCTCCTGAGCTGTGTCTGAAAACCCATCCCGCACCCTGTGCATATCGCATGGAAGCCAGAGAAGGAGGGAGGAGAGTGTCTTTATCCCGTAGGTAGCCTATCCTAAAAAGAGGAGTAAAAAATTTCAATTATATCTTCATAGACCTTGTTTCTAATATTATTGATCAGATCAGTGTAACTGCTTCTAATTACGTGAGATGGAGAGAGGGACCAGAAACACTACCCTAATATTTTCCTCTGAACACAGATAACCCCTCCCAGAATTAGGAGGACAAAAGGATAGCATTCTTAACGCTGCCCAGATTTGGTTCTCTAAACCCATCAGGCTTAGCAGTTCAGGTTGTTGTTAACCCTGAAGTAGTCCCCTTGGAGGAAGAGTGCAGAAATATTTAATGCAAGCTTGCTCTCATTTTCACGAGACTACCCTCAAATGCCAACCACGGTTCCTCCATGTGTCTTCCAGAAAGCATGGTTGAGCAGTATAACCTTACCCTAGAAGGCTCTGATATAGTATACCAATCAAATGAACTCTAAGGCCAAGCTGCCCTGTGTGCTGGAGCTTCATTTCCTCTTCTATTACTTATTTCAGGTTATGTCCAAGCAAATTGTTCAATAAAGCTCCCTAGACATTACATAATGACAAAAATCAGCAATATAAACCTGATAGAATGTGTTCATTAGAACTCCCTTTCTATTATCAAATACTTAGGGAGACATTGAAGTCCAACAAAAATTAGCCTTCTCCTTGTAAGATAAAACCAAAATAAATAAATGCCTGTATTTCTTTCCAATCCACTTTCTTAATTCTGATCAATCTCAGTCATCATTAGACACCTGGGTGAAATCAAAGTTAATCAGCAGGTTTATTGGTTATTTTTGACTTAAGGTTTTTAGGGTGAATTCAGAATCTTCAATAAGTTCACTATTTAAAAAGGCCAGAATGGTAATAACACATATAAGATTATTAGAGCTCACAAAATTATAAATATGAAAAAGTTTCCAGGCCCTATAACAATTACCATAGGAAAAAGCAATGCTTCCACATCTTATTATGTAGTATAATTCAGAGTCACTTTGCTTACTATTGTCAAAAAAGGAAAAGGAAAAGGAAAAAAAAGACTCAAATTTCTAAGGGAAGAAGGGGAGTAGTGAAAACCTTAAAGGAGAAAAAATTTTCTTGCCTTCAGCCTCACCATTTTCTTGCCTTCAGCCTCATCGAGATTTTGGTCTAGTGCAGTCATCAAAAATCAATGAACCTAAACACAATTGTGAGAAGTCACCCATTATGTGGTTGATCATGGTGCCATGATTAACAGATCTGAAGGAAAATCTCCCTGTGCTTCCTGCCTTCTTTCACAGAGAGGAACATCCAATAGATTTCTGCCTTCTTGCAAAATTCCAGAATAATACAATGATGATCTCTTTTGTCAACTGCTTAAGGGTTGAATCTTCCACATGCCACATACTTAAAATCTCTTTATTCATCTTCCGCCCTTGAATCCTTTTTTGGACCTTCCAAGCTGCATGAAATGTGGGCTTTCTCTGAGGCCATGTCCTCTCTCTCTCTCTCTGATGAGCAGAACTTTTTTGGTGCTTTTCACATTGGCTTTTGCTATTACCTGCCTCCATTTGTAAATATTTAAAAACTCAAAACTTGTTTGGCAAGGTTTTCCCATTGTGCTCCCATTTCTTTCTGGTGGAGAATTACCCATCATAGAATTCTGAACTGAAGCTTCTCTCGGATTTTTGAAGATGGTCTCCTTGGGTTCCAGTGAGAACAAATATCTCTGCTGTGTGCTTTCCCCCGCAACTCTCCCTGCAAAAAATCACAAAAGTTTCCCCAAGATCTTCAATTTTCCCAGAATTAGATAACTGGCTAATTTCAATAACAGCAGAAACATTTTGCTATCCAAAATGCATAGTCCTCCAGGGGTCCATTTTTCTACTCTTCTACCCACACCCCTTTCTAGAAAACTCAGCTGAGTTTCTTAATTTTATAAACTTTTTAATTCACTTCCTTTCTTTTCTACTAAGTGTAGGGCTGGTACTGTTTATTGGATCTGAGTGCTTGTTTTCATTTTTCTTTTCCTTTTATTTATAATCCAGGCATTTTTCTTTTCCTAACATACTTTTCTAGAAGTCAAAGAGTCTAGAGTTTACCAAAATTATCCATTTTACGATTGCATTAAACTCCCCTGCTTTGTATAGCCCCACTGAAGAAATAGATCAGATCCTGGATCACACACAAGCCTGGATTTAATATGTTACTATTGCCTCTGGGTCCCCTGTAGAGTGTCTCATTATGCTGGTGCTTCCCCTTGGCATCCTAACTCCATGGGGTTCCTAGGTATGGTCTCTTCATACCAGCATCGCCTCCTGCATTAACTGTGTTACCTCGAAACTCAGTTAACAACGCTCTCATATACTCCCTCAATCCTGTCTACATTTTGTCTCCACACTTCACATAACTTTCCAAATTTTAAAGGGTGAATTCCCCAACTGCTCTTTTTAGTGATTCCCTATCTGTAGCTTAAAAAAAAGTACATTTATATATTTCCCCTTCCTGAGTTCTCTCTAAGTCCCTTAAATTCAAAGCCATGACGAAAACTTATGTTTTAATGCTACCCGGATGTGAGTAGGTAATTAATGACTTTAGGACCTATAGTCTCTACTCTCTCCCTTAAAAACAAATCCATACTCTCTTGGTCCCAGATAGAGTTTGAAATAACATAAAAAGGAACAGAATTTGAGGCAGTTAATCTGATTCCATCTGTGATTGCCTACCGCTAGACATTTACAGCTAAGTGTATCATACACTATTAATCTGTATCTCATATACAAGTTCACTGCCTTCTGCAGTTTAATTTTTAGCCTTCAGTCCAAGTGGAAAACCACAACACAACACAGAGAATAGTTAGGAATTAAAAGACAACTCTTTGCAGACTACTTAAGTCAGTGCTACTCCAAAGTAGGCCAATGCCAACAGCTAAGGCTCAAACAGTTGTTAGGTACCAATGCCCCCAAATATCATACCAGTTAAAAAATAACCACATGATGATGGAGAATGGCCATAGTGAAAGTGGCTTTATCCTGTCAAGGAAAGGCTTGAGCTTCCTAATGTCTCCTTCATTAATGACTACACTTTAATCTCTATAGGTAACTCTATTTGCTCTGGTTACTAAACGTAAATCCACTCTATTTCTCATTGTTTTCCAGACAAAACATCATTTGTGGTGGATCATTGACCACATCCTTTCAAACACTGGTACTGCTAGTATTAATGGAGAAAACTGCACATACACACAGAGAATCATAAAAGGTAAATCAACATATTAGCTTTAGCACTAATAAAATTGAATTGATAAAAAGATATGAAAGCTCTGATTACAGTTGGTTTTCTGAATATTGCCTCCATTCCTCGTGGAAGGGTGTTTAAACACATGACCTGAAGTGATGATTATCTAACCATCTAAAGTGATGAGAGCATAATCTAGAAAGCTTAATGGCTTATGCTCACCATGCTCCAGGCATCAGGAATACAGACAGAAAGACCTCAGTCCCGACTAGATGAGTTTAGTGTGTAGACTGAGAGGGGAGCTCAACTTCCTCCCTCTTGTGTTCAGCCTGGACTGATGAGAGAGAAAATGGAGCTTAGGGCAGACAGACAGTAACCTAGTATCCCACTGCACCAATTAGATAAAGTCTTGCTCTTTGAAAATAGAAAGAGGAATGGGTGAATGTATGGGTCAGAAGTGTTAATTCAGTGACATCGGAACAGTTTGTGCGTTTGTTTGTGTATTTGCTGTCTTCTAAGTGTGAAGACAAGACAGGAAAGGCTGGCCTTTGACTTCCTTTGCTATTTCTTATAGGCTGCTTGAAAGAAAATTCAGAAGAGTGACATCATCAAAAATGGTGGAGTAGGGAAATCCAAGGCTTCGTTCCTCCACAAAATCAACTAATGAGCTGGCAAAAACCCAAAGAGTCAACTTTTACCAAATTCTGGAATCAGCCAAAAAATTACACCAACCAGGGAAAGACCAGGGGAACAAAGAAGCTGCTGCTGTGTGGGAAGAGAGTGTGTGGTGTTTTAAATTGCCCACCTTCCACTCCCGGTGCATGCTGCTTTACCAGAGCTGGCAACTCAGACCTTATTTTCAAGGAAAGGTAGTTGTTCATTCTGACTGGTCCAGTGACCACCCAAGAAACTGGTGCAAGGACTTGCCTTTGTTTAGCCCATCTCAGAATGTTCCCAGGATTGGGGTGGCTTTTTGGGTATCATTTGCCAAAAGCGTTGAAGGCACAGTAGTGTCCACGGCAAACTGGTCTAAGGGACAACAGTCAGGATGAGCAATTACAGAATGTAAAGAGAAATCTGAAGTAAGTTCAGAAAAGGGATATAATTGACAAAAAACAAATGGCTTTATTGGGTGTATTTTGTGATCAGGATTTATAGATTAGTGCACTCTGCTTAGCTGAAACATCAAATGTGGTAGCTTCCCAATAAATGGTTGTTTGAATGATTGATGAATGGATCCCTGCAAGGATGGCAAGGTAGATGGATGGAATGAAAATGGTCTACATTCAATATTTCTTATTTATTATAACTTGATTTTATTTCTTTTGTCTTTTTATTTATATTTCCATGTTTAACACATATTTCCAATATAGAACCATAAAACTCATGTCCACTGCTTTTAGAATAGCCAATCAATAGAGTGTTATATACATAATACTGCATAATGTTATATGTATAGCATTTTTTTAAATGCTATTTACTTATTTAAGTTGCAGTTTATACTGCTTTCTCTTTTTCCAAGAAATAGTGTAAGTCACAAAAATGTGAAGGTGAATACCTATTATTACTAAGAAATGGACTAGCTGTTATAAATATGACCTTGTTAAATCTTCATAATGGCCTAAGATGTATGCATTAAATGTATTAGACATGTGCTACAGACGAGGAAGGTAAAGTTCAGAAAGTGTCAGAAAAAGAGAAAAAAAAAAAAAAAAAAACAAGCAGGGTCAGACACAAAGTAAGTAGCTCTATCAGAATTTGAAACCAAGTTGGTCTTTCTTTAAAGCCAGGATATTTGTATACGCTATTGCCACGCGGACAATAATAATGAAGAAAGTCATGAACAAATGTAGTATTGGCATTAAAGCTTGAAGTTGAAATCAAATAATTTTGATAGTATTGTGTTTTTATGACAGTTTTACTCATGTACAAGATTTATAGACTAAATAAAACTTAGAAAAAAAAACTTGGAATAAAAATACTAATACATCTAGGAAGTTTAAATTTCTTGTGTAACAAAGTAAAGCAAATCTCTTAAATGTCAAAAATAAAGACCAATGAGATAGCATTTACTTTGCAAATGCTATGTGCTATGCTCTCTCATATATTTCATTTCATTATTCTAGATTAAAACTCTAGATTAGAGATATCCAAACTCATAAATGATAAAATCGAAGCCAGAGAATATAAACTAAGAGGCAGAGATGACATTCAAACTCACAACTAACATTTCTAAGCCAGAGATTTTTTTCCTTTTAATAATAAATCCTGAATCTGCTCCAAGTGTTAAGTAATATTGTTTTTTATAATGTGTTGATGACAAATTAAAGGAAATTCACTATTGCTTCTAAATATAAAGAAAAATGAACCAAAAGAGGAAAAGTGTTAAAAGGTTGTATCCTATAATCTTTTTTTTTTTTTTTTTTTTTTTTTGTGGGGAAGACCAGCCCTGAGCTAACATCCGTTGCCAATCGTCCTCTTTTTGCTGAGGAAGACTGGCCCTGGGCTAACATCCGTGCCCATCTTCCCCTACTTTCTATGGGACGCCACCACAGCATGGCGGATGAGCAGTGCATCGGCGGGCGCCCGGGATCCGAACCTGCGAACCCTGGGCTGCCAAGCGTGAACTAAACCGCTGCGCCCAGGCGGCCCCTGTATCCTATAATCTTAAAATAGATTAAATCCTATTTTCAAGTGGAAACTCGGGTATTTCTTCTCACTTTGATTATCTCATTATCTGCTTGATATTGCAGCTTTTGTTGTACAAGTATGCCAACATTTTTTACACGTCGTTATTTATTCCTAAATAGTGAGTGTGTGTGCACCCAAAGTGTGTGATACAACCAAGGGGAAAAGAACAAAGCCAGTGACATACACCATGAATGACTTAGGTCCTAGACATATATTATCTGATTTTACCCTCATTATAACCCTGTGAGCTAGATAGTCTACATCATATTTAACTGAGAAATAGAGAAGTTATAAATCTATTGGTATACATCACCTTTTTCTGGTGTTCAATCACACACACAATATGTTGTAAACCATCACAATTGCCCTTCCTATCACCAGTCTCTATCTAACCCACACTCCCTAACACCCTAAGGGATGGAAGGATTTGAGACTGTGCAGCCTGACAGTGCTACAGACATTGCATGTCAAGAGGCAGCAAGATGAAGATAAGAACTTGCTTGGTACCAATCCCCATGCCCTGAAAAGAAACCATAACAAATGTTCCCACATGCTTCTATGCCACTTTTACAAGGAATCTTTGAAAAAAAAGTATCCTTTATGCCCATTTTTATAAATAATATTTGTAAAGAAATAATCATTTGAAAATCATCTGTGAGGAAACGTTGGAGCCCACCTAAAGTATTTTCGTGAATGATTTCCTCTCTAAGAAAGCTTGAAGTTTTTCTTGTTTCTGTTACTGGACACCTTCACGAGGAAAATAAAATCTCTCAGGTCACTGCTGCTAGGATTGCTGCTTGTCTTCATGGTTACTCTGCGTCTCTACAGAGACTTGACTAGAAAAATGTATTGTATGGTAATATATTTTATCTTATTAATTTCATAAATTATCACTTTGAACTAAATCTACATGTTTACCCATCTGATACTCCCACTAAGTTCCTTAAAAGCAGGAGACATTTCTTATTTTCTTTGTTTCATAGCCCTTAGCCCAGTTCTGGTCACATAGAACTTACTCAAATAAGAGTTTATTGACTTACTTTTCTGTAAAAATAACTTTGTCATAGAAATAATGAGCTAATTTTCTTTTAAACTACTTTGGTGCTTTAATATTCCCTCAGGAGGCTGATTTACAGATGAGGAATAATTCTGAATACATCGAGGACTAACATCGACACACACCCTGTAATGGAGGTCAACCCTTTGACTTTCCCCAAATAGAACTCAATTTCTTTCTTGCCAAGGGGAGCTATTCCACTTATCATTAGAACTATAGGAAATCCAAAAGATGGTAATAATTTCAAGCATCAAGTTTAAATTTAAAGATACATGGAAAGTAACAGGGTCTTATTTGACATGCTTACTTACTACAACTAAGACAATCTTATTGGGATAGAGAGATACATAGGCAGAAAGAATGTCTGGACACAGAGCCTTTGTATATGCTTTAAGAGATTAGAAGTATTTTCTTCCAGAAAGAGAATTATCTTGTAGATATGTTGCCTTGTTAGAATGGATGTATTAGTATTTTAAAATAAATGAATCAAGATTGGGCAAGTAGTTGGATTTAATAAATTAATAAGTGATATGTTGGATACAAGTTTCCACAACCAGTCTCAATTCTAAAATAAATTTAAAAAAGTGGTGAGGGATTCCAGCAGTATCACATATCATAATTGGCAGTTTCCTACGTATTATAATGCATGAATAGAATGTCCATTTCGGTGGAGCAGGCAGGAGTTCTTTCCAAGGAAGATGGATTCTATATTTAAGTATTGTTATTCCATCTTTGAACAAACATATATCATGAGCTGATGTTTCTTAATAATGCTTCCTTGCATTTAGTGTCTTGCTGCAGAATTTTAAAAAGATGCATATCCCGTTTCGAGAAATGTTTCATGAATGAAAGAATTAATAAAATCTGCAGTAAGTAAGGAAACACACAAAACCAAGAAAAGTTGGCAGAGTTTTTACTTTGTGTTTTCAAAGGCTTATTCCTAAACACTTATTCAATTCATTTTGGGTCAGATAATCGGGCAAATGCATGGTAAGGATTCATTTATTCAAGAGGGCAGAGGGATGTTTCCAAGAATGTCTCAAGTGTTTTGGACAAGAAAGTTCGGAAAAGGAGATTGAGAAGGAGTAGGCATGAGGTAAGATGAAAATATGAAGAGTGTGGGATCCCAAAAGCCAAAAGAAAAGAGGTAAGGAGTGGATTCTGCTAAAGGACAAATATGACAAAAAAATGAGATTTGAATTTTGTAGTTGTCAAGAGGGAGGACTTTGATGACCTTAGTCAAAATACTTTCAGTGGTCAAAATTATAGTTTATTAGATTGAGTTAGAGAAAGAATTGTGAAATGTGGGAAGTAGACCCACTTAGTATCCAGACTTCTTCTGGGGAACTGTCTTCCCAAGATTGGCAGGGAATTGAGCAGTAGCTAGAAGAGAACTTGAAGGCAAGATAATTTTTAGTTTTATGGTGGGAGATGTAATGCATTTTTATTATGATGATATTTATCCAAAAGAGAGAAAATATTTATAATACAGGCAAAGTAAAAGATAACTGCAGAGGCAAAGTGTGAATAGAAGAAAGGGGTTGGAATCTAGTACACAGATGGGAGGGCTGGACCGAAACAGACACAGGAACTGATATTTCATTGTGGGAAGATTTTCAACACCAATTTACAACAAGGTATAGAGAAGAGTGAAGTATATATATATTAGTTTCTCTTTTAGTTTACAATCTTTTGATTTTGGTCAAGCATCCTGATTGCCTTTCCTTAGATTGGGAATCAAGTTTGATTTTCTGAAGTATTAGACGTGTAGCTCAATAAAAATATGAGTTACACCCTGGGGCTCAAAAATAAGCTTTGAGCTTACACTCAAGGAGGAATTCAAAATTAGTTCTAATTGGCCCCTGCGGGCTATTGAATTCTCTGACTTCTGAACAGCACCCCAAAAAATATTGAGTACGTTCTAGCTCCTGGAATTAAGATAAAAATAAAGATTGGCAATATGATACTCATTTTACTCAAAATTCTCTCTGCTGAGTAAGAAATATGATAAGTAGTTAAATACAAATGAGCTTCAGGAAATAAATTTTGTTTGAATCACTGTTTCATTTTCTATTTGCTGTACTGAGGATCTATAAAAAAGAACCACTAAATAGTTTCACAATCCTTTTATGTTTTTTACTTATGTTAAAATGCAAAAAGTGGATTGCAAATAAACAATGGGGAAAGGAGAACTATAAGTGCACGATGTCAAGCTGGGCCCTACAGAGTTGCTTGATTTCATTTGAGGATACACATGATTTTGTATCTGGGTTTCCTATTAAATATTTGACTTTATTCAAAGAAATATCCCTGGAAGTAGGTTTGTGTCATGAATTTCAATGTGCAACTAGAATCTATTATTTAATAGAAACAACTGAAGTAATATGAATTGAAGTCAAAGTACATAAGATAGTTCAAAACATGAGAGGAATGCTCCATTGGTCCACTACTGGAGTTCAGATTTGGCAAGATTCTTCACAGATAAGTTGAGTATTTTCAGCCTAAAATATGTCAAAGGAACCACTACAGTAGGCAACTGTTTCAATAACAAAGCAATTACCTTAATCTTGGTTACTACAATTTCTATACCCATTATTACAAGAGCTTATAAAATGTTTCTCTCTCCCAAATCTAAAGTAATATTTTGCTTAGACAAAATATTTAGAATTTTGAATTCTAATCTTATCTAATGTACCTACATATTTATGCTTCTCATGGGAATTTCTTTTTGTTTCAAGTTTTCATTTCTAGCAGTTTTGAATTTTATGGACTGTTTATTTTCATTTACTTGGTTAAAAAGTATTTTCAAAAAAACACAGGCCAAAGGTGTAAAGTGAAATGATTCACTCCCACCTTTACTCCCCATTTAGCCTATTCGTATCCCCTGTCCCTTGGTAACTATTTTATTAATTTTTGAATATTCCATAACTTTTTTTTTTTTTTTTTTTTTTGTGGGGAAGACCAGCCCTGAGCTAACATCCGTCGCCAATCCTCCCCTTTTTGCTGAGGAAGACTGGCCCTGGGCTAACATCGTGCCCATCTTCCTCTACTTTATATGGGACGCCGCCACAGCATGGCTGACAGGCAGTGCGTCGGCGGGCGCCCGGGATCCGAACTCGCGAACCCCGGGCTGCCAAGCGCGAACTAAACCGCTGCGCCACCGGGCGGCCCCTGAATATTCCATAACTTTTGTATGCAAAACCAAACATAATTTCCATGGTGTAAATATTCCCACCATGGCTGAGATCAAGCTACCAGCATGACATCACAAATGGAATTGAGAAGAGATGAGCAGTAGTACACTATAATATACAGTATTTCTATTATACAGAAACAAGGGAATAAATGTAAATAATTTGAAGAGCAAAGACTATGGAAAAATGTAGTTGAATAATTAGGAAATCATGAGTTTCAAGTGTTTACTTTTGTTTTTAATAAAATTTAGTTCTAAGTTTATGTAATTTAATTTTTAAAAATGATTTGATTCGTAAACCAGCTCACAAAATTCCTGAAAATTTAAAAATTAGCTGGTAGAACCTGACTCCAGCACCCGACTTGGTCATATCTTTACTCCATATGGTGAGGTAATGAGATTGTTGTCATCAAATATGACTATTTCAAATTTTTATAGATATTAACAAATTGTCTCAAAAAGTTATTCAGTTAAAATTTCCATCAGTAGAATCTGTTTATCAGTGCCCTCTATAAACTTAATGGTGTTTAAATTGTCCACTCTTGTAAATGATATTTCATTGTTATAATTTTTTATTACTTTACTAATTCACAAGATTTGTGAATGTTTATTAGTCATTGATGTTTCTACCTCTGAAAATATCAGGTTACATAAGCCTTTGAAATTTTTTTCTTAGAGATTGCTTTATTTTTAAAGCAATGAAATGTAAAGATGTTCTACCTTTTAAATTAATTTGTGGTGAATTATTTGGTAATAAGATAAAATATGTCAACATCTACCTTTAAGTCTTCTAGTTTTCATGCCAGGTATAGAGACAACCTTATCCATCCACTAGATTTTACAATCATTCTTTGCTATATAATTTTTATTATTATTAATCTATTATGTTGACATGTATGTGTGTGGACTATGAAAATGGATCTAATTTTATTTTTTTCTAAAGTGATAGTTTTAGTATCTTCTTTCTTGTTTTCTAGATCTAAGCTATATGCAGAGACTATCTTCTGATAAGAAAGTGGGTACCTTCTAGGGTAATTTTGACCATAGTTAATGTTATTGTAACAAAAGGTGGAAAACACTGGGTTATCCAATGCCTTGTGTTAAGGCTATTGGTAGTTTACTTTAGAGAGGGGGGAAAATTTGGGAATCTTGACACTGCTTTTCTCTGAGGGTGAAGAAATTAGAGGTGAGTGAAAGTTGTCTAAAACTTGATCACAAAAGGACAATAAAATATTACCTACCAGATATTTGTGTGTTTCATGGAGTTAATTAGGCGGAATACCAGATATATAGGTAAATGAATAAATATAAAGATAGATAATTTAAAAGAATGTGACTGAGGAACATTTTACATAATTAAAATTGATAATGTAATATCTATTTTGCATTTTAATACTTAGCGTACCAGTCATAATATAGATATTTTCTAATGAAGTCTCTTCTTGACGACAAGATTATTAAAGGCTGAGGTAGAGTACTGAGGCGTCCTGACTGTGGGTAGGGGGTTTAAGATGGCTCACTCACATGTCTGGGTCTGGATGGTGGCTGTCAGTTAGTCTCTCTCTCCACATAGTCTCTCCATGTTGTGGTCAAACCACAGGTTCCCTGCTTGGTTACAGGAATGTTTCAAGTGGGAAAACTCCAATGCTCAGGAGCTTATTAAACTTCTGCTTGTGTCGTGTTTTCTGATGCCCCATTGGCCAAAGCAAAGATACATAGCAAAGACCAGTCATGTGAGTGAAACTTCTGTGAGAGCTTGGAAACTGGAAGAGCCATGATTCATTTGGGACCATTAAAGTCACAGTCTACCGCAGTGTTCTTCATAGTTCATGTTATGACAATAATGAATACAAAGAAAATAAAAACTAGCTGTTTTTCTGAGTAATTTTTTTCCATATTTGAAACTAATTTCATTACTAGTAATTAGTAAATGTTGATTCATTGTATAAGTATCGTCTGTCATTTCACAGAAGATATAGTTTAAATTTATCCTTTGCCTGATCTGAGGTAAATTCTGTTACCTAAGACTATAGGGAAGGCTGGAACTAGGCTTAAGTATTTCATGCCAAGTAGTTTTCCACAGTTACTCATTACATTAACCATTTGAAGATCTCAGTGGATGTTAAGATTCAAACTATCATAACAGCATATAACAGGTCAAAAATATCATTATCAAAATCAATTCAAGTCCTTAGATCTAAAAGTGAATAGCTAACAAATTTCACAGATTCTGTGATTTTTTAGAAATAACTCAAATACTTCTGCAGTGTTTGCAAATATATTGCTAGGAAAAATTGATAAAGGGGAAAAGAACAAAAATAACCATGCAGTTTTTCATTTGTGCAGCTGCATTTAGAATCATGAGAGTGAACCTAGAGCCTTCTGACTATGTTTGGTAAAACACCTGCTCTACTACTAATAGGAAGTTAATGATTTGTGATATTTAGTGACCCAAAGTGAGTCACGGGGTTAAAATCAAGGTGTCAGCAGGGCCAGTGCATTCTGCAGGCTTGAAGGGGAAATCTGTTTCTCTCTTCACCCAGCGTCTAGTGGCTGCCAACATTCTTTGGCTTGTGTCCACATCACTCCAGTCTCTGTTTCAGTAGTCACATTGCCTTCTCGTCTATAGTCAAATCTTCCTCTGCCTCTCTCTTATAAGGACACTTGTGATTACATTTAGGACCTATCTGGATAGCCAGTATGATCCCCCCCATCTCAAGATCTTTAACTTAATCACATCTGAAAAGTCCCTTTTGTCATATCAAGTAGCATGCACAGGGTCTTGGGATTAGAATGCGGATATATATTGGGAACCATAACTCCATAATCATGTCAAAACACAAATATCATACAAATCACAAAAATGACCAAGCATCCTCCTACCCTGGGTAATTTGAGTGACTGCTGCTTCTGACCAATTACAGCCTTAGCTTCACACCTTCCCTCCTTCTAGGTAAGATTTACTGAGTTGCCCAGTCATAGAATTGCCCCCTAGTCCTGACGGAATCCAACCCAGAGCCAAACTCGCTTCCTTAAACTCTCCCCAAAGCTGCATACCGAAAGTCCAGATCCTGCAGTAAGACTTCTATGTTGCTCTCTTTCTGACATGTCCGCGGTTCCCATGGCGTGGGTTCTCCTCTACTACAATGAGCAATGAATGTGCAAATTCAGTCAACTACTGTTGTGTTCCCAGTGGTCTCTGGCTGGAGAGGTTTGACATGAAAAGCCACAAAATATCAGAACGTATTCGAAATCCATATAACTGAAAAATATTAGAATTAGAATCCCGAATATGTAAAAAAAATGCTACAATACAATATAAAATATACAATACAATACAATATAAAAAAGGGAAAACAACCTAATACAAACATTGACAAAGGACATGAACTTCACAAATGAAAAAAATTGTAAAGGTGAAAACAATATGTAGAGATGTTTGACTTCATTAATAACTGAGGAAATATAAATTAAGACTACCAAAGCAAGTGACAGATTACCTCCCTCTTAGCTAGAGAAATTAATGAAATTTTAAAGCACCAAATTTTGAAATTTATATAAATTAAAAGAAACTGGCTTATTGCTGGTGAGAGTATAAATCAGTCAATCACATCACATCACAATGGAAACAGATTAAAATTATTTTGTAAAACTGAACAGCAATGTTCCTGATAAAAAATTTTTTTAAAGAAAATAAAACCTCAAACATCCATTGGAGTGGTAAAAAATTTTTAAGATTGGCAGCCTTTCCATTCCACAAAGTATTATTGTAGTGAAAATAAACAATAGCTACAAATATGCATGAATATGAGTGAAGAAAAAGCAATGATTAGGAAACCAAGTATAATACCATTTTTATAAAACTCAAAACAACAAAATTAACAATACCATATTCTGAATTTCTTATACGTGTGGTAAATGTAGACAACAGTTTCAGAAAACTACAGAATGTATAATACTGTTTTCACAAACTCCAAATAGTGAAACTAGAATGTGTTATTCTAAATTATTCTTATATGTGGTAAAAGTATATATATTAAAAAACAAGGAAAGGAATTGTAAACATAAAATTCAGAGTAAGGAGGAAGACACTGATCTTTCAATGACCTTCATTTTATCCTATTTTGTTGTGGAGGTGGGGTTTGCCTAGCTAATTATGTTTTATTCTATACACACACATATGCATACATATGACGTATATTCAATTGTATGGATTAATATTATACAAGTAAAAGGAAATACTCTAGTTTGGAGCCAGACTTCTCCTTAGCTAATATTTTAAGTACAGTCATGTGCCACATACAATGTTTTGGTCAATGACCAAATACGATGGTGGTGCCATAAGATTAGTACCTTACAGCCTAGGTGTGTAGTAGGCTATACCATCCAGGTTTGTGTAAGTACATTCTGTGATGTTCACACAACAATGAAGTTGCCTGATGACACAATTCTCAGAGCATAACCCAGTTGTTACGTGATGCATATGTTGGTGCCAAGAAGCCTTTCTTTTTTTTTTTTTCCTGGTGAGGAAGATTGGCCCTGAGCTAACATCTGTTGCCAATCTTCCTCTATTTAGTATGTGGGTCACTGCCACAGTGTAGCTTGATGACCAATGCCGTAGGTCCTCGCCTGGGATTTGAATCCGCGAATCTTGGACCACTAAAGCGAAGCACGGAAACAACCACTATGCCATGGGGCTGGCCCCACGAGAAGCCTTTCTTTACTTCCAGTTCTTCCCTCTGAAAAATTTAAAACCGTTGACATTAATCCAGTTTCACCCTCTCCTGACCCCGGCGTCTCTGGTTGCAGAGGTCTCTCCAAATCTGCCCTGCAGGCCACATCCTTTGCAGAAGCGCCGCACCATTTGTCTGGCTGCTCTGGTATTGGCTTTAGGCTTCGTCTCCTTGACCTACTGGACTGAGGACCTGTGGCCTAACCACAAGCAATGTGACTAAGATAATTTGCCAGATATTTTAACCTTCGGGCTTGTGAATTATTTCACTCTTATGGGAGACGGTTGTATTTCCTGGCTCACACCATTTACTTTAGATGTTCTTTCTATTCTTTTTTTCCCACACTACCAAGGGTCCATAGGTTTTAGAATGGGTATTTTGATACTTCAAAAACAAAAAGAAAACCCTCCCAATTTTACAGTATAGTAGTTTAATTGTAATGCTCTTATCTTGAATTGTAGTCTTTTGTTCTGATCTCTCCCTTCTACTTGGGTATTACCTCCCTTAGAAAGTGGCCCTCAGGTTATTACTAAACAATTAACTTTGCTGCATGTTATCAGCATGTACTGACAATTTGTTTAATTCAGCCAAACCCGCTTTAGTTTCAATATTAAAATCTCGCTAAATTAAGAAAATTACTGACCTGATTTTAAAGTTCCTAAGATTTAGATGAAGTGTCACTGTATAGAACTAATGTAAATCTCACCGTAAATGAATATATTAAATGCTTTTGCATTATATTGAGAGATTTCTACAGAAGTTCTGTTTTAAAATATGAAACATTCATTGCCCAAAGATAAGAGTAAATGTAACAAAAAATCAAAACAGCAGCCTTCATTTAAAGTATCCTTCTGGCATGTAACAGCAGATATATGTGTATTACAAAAATGATTTTCAAACTTTCATAATAAAAGACCTCTTAACCTTATCATTATTTGTTTGACAATTGAATCATTTTAGTGAGAAGAAAATGAACAGACTTAATAGGCTTAATGGGATGCCATATTAATCAGAAGTAATTATAAAATTCAATTCAAACGCTTTAGTTTCAAAAGGTCTATGGAGACATGTAAAAAAGAAAAACAAGCATAGAAAAAATATGAGAGCAAAGAAACTGAAGAGGAAATGGTAAAAAATATAGCACAATTTTTGCAATTTTACCTTGCCCCAAACTGCTTTAGAGATTGTCATCTTTTGTTCTGACATGGTGCTATTATAAAAGGGAATAGATAAGCAAAAGAGCAGATGAAATGGACTAAGTGTTTAGCAAAATATAAAACAGAAAGCTCATCTATGGTTTTAACGGTTTTGAGATAATCAACAGAAAACAAGACTCAAAACACAAGAACCAGGTCTGAGCGTGTGGCAAAAGCAGCCATATGCTACAATGCTCTTTCAGTGCACACCGAGACTGCATAATCAGCCGTGATTATGTGCTCTTCCATTCCAGACTACTTAAATTGTGCCATGGCTCTATTTTGTATTTTTATTTATTGACTACCTATTCTTTCTGAGAGAATTATGTGATATTTTTGAGAAATGGTGTTCCCTTCTCTCCTGTAATTGATTGTGAATAAAACACATGAATAAAATAAAGACAGGACTTTTTAAATACCTCCTTGATCTAAAAGTAAATAACAATACCAAATGAAATTGTGCTCGATTTGCATTTTTGGATGCTCTTTCCTCCCCCGAACATTCTCCCTGAGTAATTTTATTCATTCCATATAAGCAGTTATATCTACATATTGATGAATCTCAAATATTTACCATACAGCTCTCCTAAACTTCAGGCCCATGTATCTGAGTAGCTACTGGAATTTTTCACTTATAGATACTTGAAATTCAAACCTGTCCAAAATCAAACTAGTCATCTCTCTCCACATACCTGATGGTTCTTGGTGATTATCTTAGCATTGGAAAGTCCATTCACTATATTGCTGAATCCATTAACCAGGGCACAGCCCTTAACAGCTCTTTACGCTCACCTTCTAACCTTTGCAGGGATTCTTCTATTCTGAATATTGTAAAGCACCATCCAGTTTGCTCTTCAGAACCGAAGGATTGAGCATCTAGAAGGGCTGCCAGATGACAGTCAACTGTCAGCTCTCTTCAGGGATTTCTCCCAGCTGAAGAGATGTCCCCAGCTCACCCCCTTCCTGGGGCATCCTGCTTCCAGTGACTACTCTATGCGCAGGTATAAAGGCCAGGTACATTCACTCCAGCCCAGGGCAACTCTGAACGCTCAACTCTGTTACAGCTAAATCATTTCTTGATGCTACATTTCAGCCTAACTTTACCCTCTGCTCAATCCTACTTCTTTCTCTTACCCCACAGGTGTTATTTATTCTCAAGAGCATTCCTTAGTCACCTTCCTGAATGCTCCTTGCCATCTCAGAGTCAGCTTCCTGAAAAAAGTCAATCTGCAAGTACTTCCAATTCAATTTCCCAACTAGATTTCAAGTGTATCCAATTAACTCCAAACCCACTGCCATCACCCAGGTAAATCACAGTCATCTCTCACCTGGATCTTTGCCTTAACTTCCCACCCCCTTCCAATCAGTGCTCCTTTCTTCACACAAAAAGAACTTTCAAAAATGTTAATCTAATGCTGTTAAAACTTAAAACTCCATTAAAATGTGTTTTCAGTTTTCCATTGCATTTAAGATAATGCCCAATCTCTCTAACGTGGTTTTTCATGATCTAGTCCCCGATTACCTTTCAAGGCTATTCTGAATCTTTTTATCTCATAGACCCTCATCCCCCCTTTGAACTCCCTTCATTGTTCCAGATATAAACTTCTTTTAGTTCTTTTATAAAGTGATATAATATGGAAACATAATATAGAGTAATGTCTAAGGATGCTGACTCAGGAGCTGTCAAATCTGGGATAAACACCTAACTGAACAGCTTAATCTGTAGGACTTCTAGCGAGTTATTCTCCTCCCTATACCACACTATCTGTATTTCTAATGTGACAGTAATAGAAATTACTTCAAAGACTTGTTCATGATTAGATCTAATTAGAAAGATTAATAAGAAAGTACAAAGATTAGATTGAATGCCAGTTAAGTGCTTGGCAAACTGCCCGGCACAGTTCAATAACAAATATATATTAGCTTCATCATCATCAGCTACAGGCATTGACTTTCCCAACTCAGAAAAGTCACACCCTTTGATTGCCAGGTTCTCATCATCTGTTAAACCTTAGGTTATGTGACAATTCTCTGGGAACACTTTCTTGGCCCACTTAGGTTAGTTATAGTTAATATGCAGTCACATTTCACATTGTATTTTCCCTATGTTAATATTTAAAATTGCTCATTAAATAATCTTCATTGGCTCATAAACCACATTTGTTTTTGCTTTATATATAAGGGCCTAGCATAATACCTGTTATATAGTTGACATTGAACAAATGTTTCTTTCAGTGACTGAATGATTGAGACAATGCATTATTCCATTCATATTTTCTTTCCCAAGGCTTTTCTGATTTAGACTCCAATAAAATGCTAAGTGTTTTGAAATGAATGTCACTTAAAGATATAATTCCTTAGCAGGAAACAATAAAAATACAATAACATTAATAATATGTAATAAATGATATTCATTATAAAATGTTAATTTTTAAATAGAAAATAAAATGCAGATTGAAGAATCACAGGTACAAAGAACACATATCTACTGAGTTAGATGAGCAGATAAATGCTTTGTAATCCACATCACTAAGACAATTGTTCTCAGCTGGAGGGTAGAGGTGGTTGCCCAACCAGAGGACACTTGACAATATCTAGAGATACTTTTGATTGTCACAACTTTGGGGGTAGCAGGTGCTACCAGCATCTAGAGGGTAGAGGCCAGAGATGCTGCTTAATTGCCTACAATGTGCAGGACAGCCCCTTACAACAAAGAATTATCTGGCCCAAAATATCAATAATGCTGAGGTTGAGCAATTCTGCACTAGGGTGAAGAAGATAGCATTTTAAGAAAGACAGGATAAAAAATAAAAACATCCAGAGTATGTTGTAAAGTGACAGACCTTTTAATGAGATATTTTTAAGAACAGGGACGGTGACTCTGTTTCTGAGTGGTTGAAGTAAAGGACTTGGGCCCTAAGGACATTGCCTATTGACCTTGGAAAAGTCATTCCAACACCTAATTTTAAAATTAAATTAAATGTTAATGTGTATGCAGGTACTCCAAAGAGAAAAAAAGGAAAGAGATGTGAATAAAATTATTGTTATAATAGCTGACAAGGCAAATAAGTAAATGTGGTCACATTACATATTACACATTACTCTTCTCACGAGACCACTCCTGTGAACCATCAAATGTCTTATCCAGTCTTACACTCGAAGATTAAAGCAAACTGTTGCCACAACATCATTTCAGAGAAAGTCCTGCAAAGTAATACTATTGCAGCACAATTTTCTCAACAGAGTCGTTATAAAGGAAAATTTTAAATGTAAAGAGGAGAATTAGTTTTATTTTTTAGAAAGCTCTTTAATAAGACTGGCTACAGCAAGATTGAACGAACGCCTGTGTAGGTGGACAGCTGACATGAAATCCTGTATTAGGTAGCAGAAGCACTGTTTCAGGAGTGCAGTGTTTCCCCACTCATCCTAATGAATAATTCACATAAAGCTCTTTTCTGATCATTGACAGCTAACATGGCTTAGTTAAGTCCAAATCAAATGGAGAGTTAATGAGAAGATAGAGCTAGGTACAAACTGAGCTAAGCCAGATTTTCACATCAAAGCAAAGTGGAAATTTGAAGCAATTATGAGAAATTCCCATATATGAGAATTTATACATATAAATATACACAGAGAGATATATATCTTGTATTTATTACCAAATATCACATATCTTTTTCAGCTTTCAACTTACTTAATATCTTTGAATATTTGTGTTCTCAAAAATGAAATAATGATATTAATATATTTTATAATCATTGGTAGTTTTTGTTTAAAATATACAGAAACTCAGTGCTTCCTAATGATGTAGATGTTCAATAAAAGTTAAAACTTAGTTATGGCTCCTAGTGGAGCATTCTCAAATGCTTAAAATTAAAGCTGGTGCTTAAGTTTTCTTGTTGTATTCATATAACCATCATACTTTTATAAATTATAATTAATGCCCCCTGGTCAATCAGGAAAACAATCTAAGAATTTAGCTCAGAGAACAGGAAATAGATAATTTTCAGTGAGATACATGGAGGTTTGTTGACACGTGCCACACCTTTCAGCATCACCATCCAAACATCCGAAGGCTCTTGTATGCTGTCTTAGTCCATTTGGGCTGCTATAATGAAATGCCACAGACTGGGTACCTTACAAACAACAGAAATTTATTTTTCATAGCTCTGGATTCTGGAAGTCCAAGATCAAGGCACCAGCAGATGCAGTGTCTAGTAAGAGCCCACTTTCTGGTTCATAGATGGTGCCTTCTTTCTGTGTGCTCACATGGTGGAAGGGGGCTAGAAATCTCTCGGGATTCTCTGTTATAAGGGCACTAATCCCATTAATGAGGATACCACCTTCATGACTTAAGCACCTCCCAAAGCCCTACCTCCTATTATCATCATCTTTAGGGGTTAGGATTTCAATATATGAATTCGGGGGGACACATTCATACCATAACATATGTACACAGTCTAAATAGAATCCTTCTTAATTAAAGAATGACAATAATAGGGTCATTGTTTCATTTTACTTTGGAAGGATTCAACTGAGAAAGTGAATTGTACTTTGTGGAAGCAGCCAGAATCAATATATTGTGGAACCTACGTCACAGGAACTTTTGCATATTCTCATGAAGTCCAGTTAAGTATAGCACAGAATCTCTGGTGTTGCTGCTGTTGTCTGTTCTCCCCACCCTGATTTTCTGCTTCAGTTGACCTCTGCTTTTCAGATTGTCACATATCACATCTCATTTCCCCGCCACCACTGCTGCTGGGCACCTCTGGTATTTTCACTGGATCCCGCAGCTCTTGAAAGACACAAATAATTCTGCTAGCTACCATTACTGTTTCTCCTCCATTCAGCTCATCTATTTAAGTCTCCCCGTTTATGTTGAGTAATGTTACTTCCTTAAGCAACATGATCTCATCCAAGTCCCTCTGGCAAGCATCTTTTCTGCTACACTGCTGCTTAGCTTCTGCCAACGACTCCCTGCCAACTTTGTGGTCCTGTGGCTCTGCTGTGTACTATAGTGAAGGGAGAGAAATAGCTGTTTTTCCCTACCACTGTTTTAATTTTGTTTTAGTTCCTATCAGGGAGTAACATAGCAGAACTTCCCTGTATCCAAAATTAGTGAAACTAAATTCCCTATATTTACATACAAATCCTTCCAACCCTTGCTGCTTCTCAAGACACAGAGGTCTCCTGGAAGTTAAGAGGCACATGATGTGAGATATTCTGTGGTGACTCAGTTTACATAGTAACAGGCAGCGTGCATGTGAAGGCAAAGCATTCCTCTGTTTCCAGCTCATCCGGGACCATCTGCCAACTTACTCTTTCCTGGGTCTTCAGAAATGAATCACAGGAGACTTCTAATTTTAGGAAAATACTGTACTTACTTTTTTCAAACATTGCAGAAGCTTATATACAGAAAGACAACTTGACTCTGAAGTTTGCAATCTTTAAATCCAAAAATTATGCTAAACTTACCTCCTGGGCTAGACCTATGACTAAGTCCCTTTATCCTACCAGCTCCAGGAAGAAAGCAGAACCAGAAAAGAGCCTTCCTGGGCTTAGGTATCCTGATATTCATCCATCTGTCACTCTACTAATATATTGTCAGTGGGAGGAATGATAGAATTAGACACCCAGGCTTTTGAGATGTAACACATCAGCTTTTAAGTTTCCCAGGGTTTAGACAGGTTCTCAAAAGTAGGTGGCCTTTGTATTTTCATTGCCCTAGTAACAATTCTTATGTCTCTTATAGAAGCAGAGTTTGATTACTGGTCAGGCATATTAACTGACTCTTCCTTTAGGATGTATTTTTTTTCCAGTTTCTTTAGGATATTTTTATTTCCAAGTGCAATCTCTATCTCCGAGATCTATTGAAGTTGGAATCTTCCTTGGCATCATGCCCATTATACTAAAGATGGACATTTGTTCTAAGGATGTTTATGTTTCCCTACTTTTATAATAGAAAAGAAGAGAGAATAAAAGCCATGAGTAAGTTTGATTCAGAGCTTTTCAAATCGACTAGAAGATGGAATTCTTCAGTGTGACCTCTTATCTCTTTAGCAAAACAACTTAGAGAGGAAAATCATAGACCTGAAATGTCAATTCAACTGGGATATGTGATAAAGAACTGTAATTGTGGTGAGATTAACTATATTTTCAAATAGAAAAACTAAGCTGCAGGATATTATATACTGCTTTTATTGAAAATTGATAGCAACCTAGAGAAACTTATGCATTTTTAAATGACTTTAATTGGCTCATTTCACACCAGAAGTCAATGTTTGTTAAATTATTAAGAAAAGACATCATATAATGATATGGGTCAAGTTCCTCTATGAAATGTCTTTACAGTGAAAAGTTCACAGCAATGAGTATATTTTCAAGGCACAAGTTAATGAATTATAATGCTTTGGGGGTCTTTAATAAAGCCAAGAAACTGGTAATTCAGTATGACAAATACTTTCCTTTCTCACAGACTGCTAAAAATTCTCATCATATCTCATTTTCATTCTGTCCTTTATTAACCTTTGTTCAAATGTAAAAGTATGGTGTGAGAAATGGACCTTAAGTGGAACACTCTTACTTTCTAGAAAATTACACTAATCATATTCTCTTATTGTCCAATTAAGTAAATCATCTTTTCCGATAGTAACAAAAGGACATTATCACCTCTTTTACTACCTCAGGAGCAAAGTTCACAGATGAAACACTTCCTCCAAACAAAGGCATATCAGCCTGAGCCCCAATATATCTATTCCCTTACATCTCTAATATTCTGTAAATAAGCCTTTGAAAGATCAAATATGAATCTGAGATATTAAGTATACTAAAAGCTAAGCCATCTTGGGGCTGGCCTGGTGGTGTAGTAGTTAAATTCACATGCTCTGCTTCAGCAGCCCAGGGTTCGCAGTTTCGAATTCCAGGCGCGGACCTATGCACCGCTCATCAAGCCATGCTGTGGTGGCATCCCACATACAAAATAGAAGAAGATGGGCACAGATATTAGCTCAGGGCTAATATTCCTCAGCAAAAAGAGGAAGATTGGCAATGGATGTTAGCTCATAGCCAATCTTCCTCACCAAAAACAATGCTAAGTCATCTTAAATCAAGAATTTTTACTTGATGTCCATATGTAACAGAAATGGCATGTATTTCATGTGCACATGTGCATTTGAAATTTTTGAGAGAAACAATTCCTAACTTTAATCAAATTATCAAAGCAATCAAGTAACACAAAATGCTTAAGAATAATTTTCTCAGTCATTTCTGGATTGAGGCACTGCAATGCCCACTGTCATCAAACCTCAACTGAAGTGTTGAGACGTAATAAAACTTGTGACATAAAAGATGTCAAGAAGCATCAGGTTTACTCAACACAGCATGAATGATACCTGTGTAGCAGTGATCTCGTGACTCCTGGGTAGTTTCTGACATCCCAGCCCCTCTGTACTCAGGACAATGGTGGTCAGGGAGACGGGACTGAGTGAGCATGAACCGCCACAGCCCAGAAGAGCCATCAGCTCAGGGGGTCCTCAGGAAGACATGGCTAGCTCCCATTCTCTGCTGCAGCTGTATCACAACAATCCTGGTTACTCTTCACTTGATAAATAATACCTAGAATAAGGTAATGCTGCCTGGCTCAGTACCTGGTCCTTAGATTCTCATTTATCTTGAAGTCCATGTACTCTCATAAAGTTTTTGAGATAGGATTGCAAGGATGATTCACCAGGTATTGGCCCATTGGCCTGGAGAGGCAGTGGAAACAGATCCTGGAAGGTTCATGTTACCATGTTTGCAACAAACCCCTGCATCATCTTCAAGCTAGGGAGAGCACTAGCCTTACAAAGGAGAAGTGGGTAACTTCCACATTCTCAGAGACTTCAGGGGATCTGGAGATTGAAGACTTTCAGGTGCCTAAATCCAGATACCCTTACCTCATGCTATGAGTCCCTTTCTTCTGTAATCAGGGTGTTTTCCTGACCACTGCAGACCCATCTAGAGAGAGAGAAGGTAAAGGTTGTCAGAGCACCTTCACACTGTGGTTAAGTTCTGGATCTGACTCTCAACTTTTCCTGATCTTTAGCTGTAGGGATGCTCTATCTCTTTATATGTCCCCAAGAAGGTCCTTTGGCTTTCACCCTAAGCTTTCAATTGATAATCACTTACCATCTTTTATTATCTTTCTTCAGAACAGCAATTGCCCCCATCAACAGCCATACATTTCATTTTCCTTTTAATTACTATATCTCCTAAATGTTTCAAGGACTGATACATTGAGCAAATTACTAGATTTGTTCCCTAGTATAACATTCAGTTCACCACCAGTGAAAGTTTGAGGAATCACATCGCTACCTTTGGCTACTGTCTATTCATGCTCAAACCAACCACCAATGATTGGATTCTCTTTGCCAGCATGTGGCTGGTGATACGGTTCCAAAACCCCATCGCATCTTCTTTTTACCTAGCACTGTTTGCAACAAGTTGAGCTTCCCAGTGTGCAGACTCTGAGATAGAGATTTGGGCACAGTGAGGTTATTGAGTTGTGCTCTTGAGAGCAAAGGGGAGGAAATGAGATTGGGCAGAGGGAGAAACTGGACTGCGGTGAAGTCAGACAAGGCCTCTGCAATTCCCACATGGAGCTATGAAGCCAGAAGGGCCTTTCAGAGCTGTCCCATGTTGGGACCTGGGGCCAGGTTTATACATTCTCACACTAACCAGTCACAGGTGTCAGGCTGCCCCTGAGAAGGGGGCCCGACCCCCAGAATGGTGGCTCTCTTTGGCTTAAGGCAATTCCCAGAGAATCGGAAGATGATGCTGTGCTATGGTCTGAATATTTGTGTCCCTCCAAAATTCATGTTTTGAAATCCTAATCCCTAAGGCGATGATATTGGGAGGTGGGGTGTTTGGGAGGTGATCAGGTCATGAGGACGAAGTCTTCATGACTGGGATTAGTGCCTTTATGAAAGAGACCCCAGAGATCTAGCTTCTCCCCTCTACCCTGTGAGGACAGAGCACTATCTATCAACCAGCCAGTAGGCTCTCACCAGCGACCACACTGAATCTTCTGGTGCCCTGATCTGGGACTTCCCAGCCTCCACAACTGCGAGAAATAAGATTTGTTGTTTATCAGCCACCCAGTTTATGGTAACTTTTTTTATAGCAGCCCAAACAGACTGAGATAGGCTGTCACTCTGTAGCACTCCAGCAGCTGGTGGGATAAGTCCTTCGGTTCTATCGGGTAGTACAAGGATGCAACACTGTGTGCACTAAAATTGTGCGATTAAATTGAATAGTTAGTAAACTTGTCAGTGACCAAAGGTTTAATAGTTCTGTTCATTGATGCCTGACTAGATCAGACCTAAGGATCCTCTTGTTTCCCCATAATTGGAAGAAAGAAACTATTTAGTTAAGAACATTGACAAGTTGTTCAGCTAGTAAGGAGAACTAGCATTATCTATGTGAAAAAGAAATGAAAACAAACCGAAACAAAATGTTTATTGAGCCTGGTTATAGAGTAGATATCCGATACTTCTTGCATTATCAAATTCTTGGGCACAGTTAACTAACATTCGAATTACGCGGCCTTTATATACGGTCATGTGTCACCCAAGGACCAGGCTATGTTCTGAGATGCATTGTTAAGCAATTTTTTGTTGTGCAAACATCATAGAGTGTGCTTACACAAACCTAGATGGTACAGCCTACTACACACCTACATCGTGCTAATCTTGTGGGACCACTGATGTATACGCAGTCCGTTGTTGATCAAAACATCATAATGAGGCCCATGACTGTATGCTCAAGTGGGTAGTTTCTGCTTCCTTCTCTCCTCTTCCTCCACCGTAGGGCAAGTGGGAAAGATGAGAGCAGAGTGAGTGGCTGAGGGCAGCTTTAGGGAGGGTCGAAGGAGGGGAAGCGATGCAGTAGAAGAGGAGGAGCCAAACTTGATTTTGAATTTTGGAAGGCCAAAGTGACACAGAAAGCACTGACAGTGGAAGGGGAGGAGTTAGGGTTAGACTCCCATGAAGGTCGGGAGGTTGGGGTTAGTATCGGGGTTAGGCTCATCAATGTCACACCAGTGAGACCAATATGATATCACATAAGAGAGATATTGCATGAGAAAGATATCAGAGAGAATTCAAATGTACATCTGTTTTGAAGTTCTTCCTATACTTTTTTAAAATTTAAACTCTATTTTTTAGAACAAGTTTAGATGAACAGGGATATTGTGAAAATAATTAAGGGAATTCCCATGTACCCCACATCTAGTTTCCCCTATTCTTATTCTCTTACACTAATATGGTAACTTTGGTACAATGAGTCAACCAATATTGATACATTATTATTATATATTTATTATTCAGACTGCCTTAGCTTTTTAGTCTAATGTCCTTTTTCTCTTCCAGGATCCCAATGAAGTTAACACATTCCATCTAGTTGTCATGTCATGTTGATGATCTTAGTTTTGAGGGATACTGGTCAGATATTTTGAAGAATATCTCTCTATTGGAATTTTTCTGGTGTTTTCCTCATTATTAAAATGGGGCTATGGAATTTAGGTGGGAAGAGCACAGAAGAAACATACCAGTCTCATCACATTGTATTAAGAATAAATAATAACATGACTTATCACTGTTGATATTTCCCTTGGTCACCTGGCTGAGGCAGTGTTGGTCAGATTTCTCTGCTATAAAGTAACTCTTCCTCATCCCCTTTTCCATACTGTATTCTTTGGAAGTCTCTATCCACACTTAAGGAGGGGGGAGGGATCCTCCCCCTCCTCATGGGAAGAGTGTCTACATAAATTATTTTGAATTCTTCTGCATGGAGATTTTGTCTCTGCTCTGCAATTATCTATTTATTCATTCATTTCTTTATATTAGCATAGACTCACAGATACATATTTTATACTTTTGCTTATAATCCAGGACTATCTATTTATTTTGTTCCTCAAATTATTCTTGCTTTGGCCATTGAGAGCTCTTTCATTTGGTTCCTCTATGCCTCTCATATCCCACTTATTGTGTTGTTGTTTTGTTTTGTTTTGAGCACATACTTACTTTCTGTGCTACACAATGCTGCAGGCTTATCTTGTATATTTTCTGCCCTAGTCCTAGAATCAGCCACTTCTCCAAGGAGCCTCAATTCGTTTTATTGGATAATGGTATTAGCAACCTAGATCTGGGTGCTAGGTGTGCTCAGAGCTACTGAGGCGTCATTTTTTAAGTCCTTTTGGCTGACAAAACAAAGAAACTTTTGTATGTGTACTAACCTGGGTACATCTATAAACACAACTGTCAGAATATATATTAATCCAAACATGAGTTTAGTGAAATATCTGATTCTAATCGACTGCCACATGAACCGTTCTAGCTTGTTTTGCTTGTTTATCTGCAAACTCCATTTCAACAGTCAGAAAGTTGGTCCTTCATGTGCCATTATTTATATAATAGTTTAATGCCGGTATACATGTATAGCAGCATCAGAATTGTTAACTGGTACCCTCATAAGAAACAATTTCATTAATTAGGGTACAGCTTGTGTTCACTTTCTTGTTTTTCAGACTTGATTCATTTCCAAAGTTTTAAGATCAACACCTTTTCCCCACGTTGTTTCATATGTTTGTAATACAATTAGATTGATTTGTCATCTTATACACTCCATTCTGTGACTCCCATGAACTCCTAAGTTATTTTATAAAATTTGTTGTGTGCAGTAAGTTCAATAGGTTTAGGCAAATAAATAGTGTCTTGTATCTAAAATTATAATATCATCCGGAATGGTTTCATCATCCTAAAAATCTCCCCCTGCCGCACTTATTCAACTCTTGCCTTCTCCTCCTGAATCCTTGGTAACCACTGATATTTTTCCTGTCTCTATAGTTTTCTCTTTCCAGAATATCATGCATTGGAATCATTCATTATCAAGCCTCTTCATACTGGCTTACTTCACTTAGCACTATGCATTTAAGATTCATCTATATATTTTCATCATTCAGTAACTCATTTTATTTCATTGTTGACTCATATTCCATTTTGTTGATTTATTACAGTTTGTTTATTAATTCACCTTTTGAAAGATATTTAGTTGCTTTCAGTTTGGGTGATTATGAATAAAACTGTTATAACCATTCATGTGTATGTTTTTGTGTGGACATAGGTTTCAAATCAGTTGGATATATACTTAGAAACTTGACTGCTGGACTGTATTGTAAGACTTTATTTAGCTTTGTAAGAAACTACCACACTGTTTTCCAATGTGGCTGTACAATTTTGCCTTCACACCAGTATTGAATGAGCATTCCTGTTGCTCTATATCCTCACCAAAAATTGACATTGTCACAGTTTTTTAAATTTTAGCCAATCTTACGTGTGCAGTGGTATCTCATTTTTTTTTAATTTTCTATTCCCTAAAGACCAATAATGCTTAATTTCTTTTCATATACTTGTCATCTGTATATCTTCTATGATGAGAAGCCTGTTCTTTTGCTCTTTCTTTAATTGGATTGCTAGTTTTCTTAATGTTTAGCTTTAATATTTCTTTATATATTTTGGATTTTGCTACACTTTTTGTGCAATCTTAACTTTGAATCCTATGAAAAGCATTTTTTTACAAATTTTAATTTCTAGCAAAACTAAGTTACTAAGAATTCCATCACCCAGAAGACTATATTTAGAGGTTTCTCTTACCAGAAAGGTCACAAAAAGAAAGATTAATGAACTCCTAAAAATAGAATTATCTTGACTAACAACTATGCTATATGCAATGCGCAAGTTGGCAAAACAGAGAGCACATTAATTTAATGACCCAAATAGTGCCACCAAATGTGTGGAAATATGACATTAATGGCATTGAATATTTCTATTCACAGCATCTCTTCCTCCTTTTTCTCCATATACTTTTCCCCCACATCCCCTTCTCCTTCCACAGAAGTAATAAAAATGCTATATAACTACAACTGCAATTTAAAAAAAATTCTCCCTTATCCTCTCTGGGTGTGTTTTATGCCTGATTTCCTACTCTCTGTTTCACTATTGTAATATTCTTCCACATATATATCAGTAGAAATAACAGAGTCTTGAATTCTAAAGAATCTTTCTGATTACCATACAACCCCAGAAGCTTCCCTAGTTTGTTTTGTATTAAACATTCAAGTCAGAATTACCAAAAAAGATTAAATGCTGCTTGGAAGAGAGGTCAAGCAAGAGTTCCCGATCAGACACAGAAAAACTATATATGTTAGAAATATCTATAATGAGTCTAAATACTACTTAAGAGATGGGTAAAAGAAACTGCTTGTCTTATATAATTGGATTTCAAGACCAGTAGTTGTTTCTATGAAATATATTGACTATCTGGGGCTGTCCGGTGGCATAGTGGTTAAGTTCACGTGCTCCGCTTCAGCAGGCCGGCGTCTTGCAGGTTCAGAGCCCGGGCGCGGTCAGATGCATTGCTTATCCAGCCATGCTGTGGCGGCGTCCCATAGAAAGTAGAGGAAGATGGGCATGGATGTTAGCCCAGGGCCAGTCTTCCTCGGCAAAAAGAGGAGGATTGGCAACAGATGTTAGCTCAGGGCTAGTCTTCCTCACAAAAAGAGAAAAAAAAAAAAATATATATATATATATATATGTAGACTATTAAAGACCTCATGATGGACTTAGATATGATCAAAAACATGTACTTGGAACTAGGTTGAAATTAAAATAAAATCCACCTATTATTATGCAAAATTTTCCTTAGTAAGTTGAAGGTCCCCATACAGAAAAAATAACAGAGAATTGACTTATCAAGAGAAATTGAATATAGTTCATAAAGGTGTCCATTTATTACTAGGTTAGAAATGAAGGTAGAATAACCATAATATTAAATAAGTAGATTTATGGTGATGCTGAAATAAATAATTATAATTTCATATCTTTGTTGAGGCTTAGGTACAAATTAAACTATGGCTTTGAAAATAAATTTCAAAAAGTGCTATATGAAGCACTGGTGTAAGTCAGTATGTAGTTGCATGTAGTTTGTCAGTCTTACAATGACAACCAAAGAACAAATAAACATGTTTTATGAAAACATTTCATTGAATCACAGATTTCTCAACATTAAAAATTGCTAGGAGACTGAGTATTGATTTAACTATTTTAAAATACATTAATACATAAAGTACTATTTTTGAGGAATATAAAATTATTGAATATCTTTTGTTAGATACTGAAAATCAGTTAAAAACATTTTTAGTAGTATGATATCACTGATTAGTTTTTTTCTTCAATTATTTTATTGAGGTCATAATGGTTTATAACATTGTGTCATTTCAGGTGTACATTATTATTTATCAGTTTCTGTATAGACTGCATTGTGCTCACCATCAATAGTCTAATTTTTATGCATCACCATACATATGTGCCCTTTTACCCCTTTCACCCACTCCCCCACCCTCTTCCCCTCTGGTAACTACTAATCTGTTCTCTTTATCCATGTGTTTGTTTGTCTTCCACATATGAGTGAAATCATGCGGTGTTTGTCTTTCTCTGTCTGGCTTATTTCACTTAACATCATACCCTCAAGGCCCATCCATGTTGTTGCAAAGGAACGATTTTGTCTTTTTTGTGGCTGAGTAGTATTCCATTGTACATATATACCACATCTTCTTTATCCATTCATCAGTTGATTGGCACTTAGGTTGCTTCCATGTCTTGACTATAGTGAATAACGCTGCAATGAACATAGGGGTGCGTGAGTCTCTTTGAATTGCTGATTTCAAGTTCATTGGATAAATACCCAGTAGTGGGATAGCTGGGTCATATACTATAGTTTTAAAATGTAAAATAGACTTCTGCTTCCAAGAACATAGAGTAGATATACTTTTCTCTATTCCTCCACTGAATACAACTAAAAACGCTTGGTATGACATATAAGCCAATCAAAGTAGACTCTGAAACATGGAGAGAAGAAAGCAGACTTGCTAGGGACCTTGGAACCCAAGGAACAACCCAGTGGTGACTTCCCTATGTGTTCTTTCTTGCCTCACGTCTCTCAGACTTGTTACTGGAGAAGACAGTAACCTGGAAACAACAAATGGCACAGTCAAAAAAGGCCCAACCAAACTTTCCTCTCCCTAGCCAAAGGACCAGGAAAAGGGTGGTGTAGTTTTAGACAATAACTGCTCTATTCTAGCCAAACACTAAAGAGAAAACTGTGGCCCCAACCCACCCATGTCAGCAAAGGCTACCTGAGACTTCCATGATTGCCAGGTTTAATCTGGATATTGCAGCCTGAACCTCCTCCACGGTGGTGGTCAGAGAAGGCTAAGTAGGGAGTCAGAACTTAGGTTTGGTGTGGTAGTAACAAGCTCCATTCCATCTGCAGTGTCAGTGGAGACTGTATGGGGAGCCTGCTCTTCCAGCCAGCCCCAATGAGGCCATAGATTGTGCACATTAATGTAAACTATAAAACAATAATATTTTTAGAAAAAAGCCATAAAAGAAATTCTTTGGGATCTCACACTAAGCATAGTTTTCCTAGACTTGACACCAAAAGCATGATCTATAAAATGAAAAAAATATAAATTGCACTTCATCAAAATGAAAAACTTTTGCTCTGTGAAATACTCTGTTGAGGATAAAATACATGCTAAACCCTGGGAGAAAATATTTGTAAACTACATGTCTGAAAGAGAACTGGTATCTAGAACATGTAAAGAATTCTCCAAACTCAACAGCAGAAGAACAAACAATGTAATTAGAAAATTGGCAAAAGATATTTCATAGAAGAGGACATCCAGGTGGCAACTAACCAGTAGAAGATATGTCCAACAGTATTTGTTGTTGAGAAATATGAATTAAAAGGAAAATAAGGTATCACTACACTTGTATCAGAATGGCTAAAATTAAGAAATAGTAACAAAACCAAGTGCTGGCAATGATGCATTGAAAGTGTATCACTGTTGCCTTGCTGGTGGGAATGTTAAATGCTGCAGACACTCTGGAGAAGAGCATAGAGGTGTCTTAAAAGCTAAGTGTGTGCTTACTGTATGACCCAGCAATTGTACTCTTGGGAATTTATCCTAGAGAAATAAAAACTAGTTCACACAACAACTTGTACATGAATGTTTATAGCAGCCTTATTCTTAACAGCGCAGAACTGGCAACCATCTTGTCTACAGCAATGGGTGAATGGGTAAACAAACTGGCATATTCATCACAGGGAATGCTACTCTATAATAAAATGAACAAAATCTTGATAAATGCAAGGTCTGGGTAGATCCCCAGAGAATTATGCTTAGTGGAAAAAGCCAATCTCAGAAGATGGTATACTGTAGGATTCAACTTAAATAACTTTCGTGAAATGACAAAATTAAAGAAATGAAGAATAGATGAGTCGTTGGCAGGGTTTAAGAATTTAGGAGGGGACTTGCAGTTCAAGACGGCAACACGGGAGCATCCTGAATTCACCTCCTCTCAGGGTCACACCAAATCTGCAGCTATATACGGAAGAGCTTCCTCTGAAGAAAATCTAAAAACTGGCTGAGTGACTCCTACACCTTGGGCAAAGGGGAGAAGGCCCACATCTAAGCAGGTAGGAGAGGATGGGGCCATAAACCCACCACTCGACCCCTGGCACTGTGACTCACAGTTGGAAGGGCATTCAAAACTCGAAGCTTCTCCCTAAGGAGTGAAGGGTTTGAACCCCACATCAGGCACCCCAATTTTTAAGTCTTGCACCTGAGAGGAGCCCCCAAACACCTAGCTTTGAAAACCAATGGGGCTTATGCCCAGGAGACCCACAAGGCTATATCCAGCCTAGAAACAGCTCTGAAAGGGCTGTATGAAATACTCTGTTGAGGATAAAGTGCAAGCTAAACCCTCGGAGAAAATGTTTGTAAACTACATGTTTAACCCATCTCAAGGCTCAGCACTGAGGCAGCCAGTTGAGAGGTGCCCAGACTGTGTATGAAGGAGGTGAGTTTGCTGGTCTAGGAGCCTCGGCCCGAAGGGCAGGCATTGGGCTGGGCACACACGCAGGGCCCTGTTGGCTGGCTGGTGCCATCTTCACGCTGTCCCTCCACCTTGCTCCAACCGGGGCACCAGGTTTGCGTTCTCCCTCGCCCTGCTCCAAAGCTCCAGCATCTCTCAGAGGGCAGCTTTTACATGCGTCTGCTCCTGCAGTTTTTATGACTGCTGCCCTGGTGTTTGCAGCTACGGCCAAGGGGACACCCCTTAATTGCCTGGCTCTGGAGGTGTGTCCTGTAATTTTAATCTATTTAGCAATAGGCGCAATTAATTCGAGTTGATTTTGAAGCTGGGGACAGGTTATGCAGAGTTATTTACTTTTAAACATCCATTTTTTGTGAGTGTTTCTCAACTGTAAGATGCTAAGAAAGCATTAACACACAATTTTAAGCCCATTTTCATCCTCCCTTAATCATCTGATGAAAAGCCTTGGTGTAGAACAAAAAGAAACACATGACACAAAATTTAATTTCAAAAAATGGTTGCATTTTTATTATACCTGTGGCTTCATTTAAAGACACATAACTTGCATCTGCGATTTTATGAATACATTATAGATTTAATTTTTGGTTTTAATAAACCCAACAGATGTTCATGAAAATACGATACATTCATTATTTTATAGAAACCCAAAGGAAGTAACTATTACAAAGGAGTAGAGAAGGCTATCCTTCATCAGCCTCGCAGTACAGGGGCTTTTAGTCTTTGTCTCTTGTGATAGGTTTACCAGAATGATGAATCAATAGGGAGTGTTCATTATTCTCCAGTTCATTTGAACCAACATTGTGAGTTGACTATGAATTAGAGAAACAATTGAGTGAAATCAGATAGTCTTCTGAGCAGTAGTTGGAGCATTATCCAAAGCAGAACTTACAGACCTATAAATCCAAAACTGAACAAACCAAACAAAAACAGGCCCAGTGAAACCTCCAGAAACACACATTCAAATTATCATTCCTTCCTAATTGTGATGGAAAATATCAGAAATGGAAAGGATTCAAAATTAGTAATGGAGAGTTGATGTAGACACATCAAAAAATTAATCTGATCATGCTTTTGCCTATTGTGATGCTTTTAACTGGAACTTATAAAAATTGGAAAAGTGAATACAGAGTGCATATGGATGAACTGAAATATAATCCAAAGTGCTGAACCATATGTTTTTCTAAAAACAACAAAATTTAAAAATCTGTGTGCAATTCTACTATAAAAAATATCAGTTTCCCTTTATCTTTGATTCTTCCAAATAAGATGTGCTTTGTTCTTTCCTTCATCTCCAATTAGCCTATTAATGAGAACAGTCTACATTTCATCTTTGTTTTCTCTAGAATTCCACGTATTGTCAGTAGTTTCTAAGCCTGGCTGTCCACCAGCATCCCCTGAGAGGTTTGTTAAAAATGCAGATTCCCCAAACACTCACCTGTATTTCCTGAACCACAATCATAGAAATGGAACCTGGAAATCTGAATTAGAAAAATAAATTTTCCCAGGTTACATAACCAATGTGGGAATACAGATCAAAGACTGCGTTTTCAAGAGGAGACATTTCTGTTTACTGCTAGTCTTCTTGTGGAAAGAAGAAATGGGAGGAGAGATTCCTATAGCAGGGCCTCAACTCGCCAGTCTTTGTGGAAACTGTTTCTTATACCCTTTTATGGGGAATTAGTTAACTGTGTGGTAATGGAGGTTTTCTTTTTTCCTGAGAACTACTCTCTTTTATTGTCTTTTCTTCAAGAATTTCTTTTGGAAAAAGGATCATTGACAGAAATAGCCTGTGGCCAGGCAGTGAGAGCTCTGGGCCTTTCTGGAGTGGGAGTACCCATGCACACTCAGATACCAGGGAATGGATCAGGATTGGCTAAATATTGACTGGTTATTTTTCCTTTACTTGTTATCTGGGTGTTTAGTCTTACCTTTCACTTTGCTTCGCCTCCATTCTAAAGGCACTAGTATATACTAACAAGTTGTTAAAATAGACATACAGCCACCCTCACTGAAGGACCTGTCTACTCCTGGGCACAGTGTTTGAGTAGGGTTCAGATGTCACCCTTAGTAGAAATTTCAACCTTCGGTCTACCTTGTGCATCTCCAAAGAATCCATGCAACACCCAAATTTGCTTCCTGAAAAAGATACACTCATACACACCTCCGTAATCCTCAAACACATCAGGTCTGTGCTCTCAGACAATCTAATCTCCTCCCTTTGATGAACCTCAAACCTAAAATGTCCAATGATTTTCTCAGGGTTGTGTCCTCTGCCAGCCTCTCACACGTCTCCCACCCTCGAGTTGGCAGATTCTCCTCACTCTTTTGGAAAACCACATACTCACACACGTAGACACACAAATACTTATCACATCCTGTGGGGCTGAAGAGTGTGGAGAATAAAAACTCCTAGGTGAAGAAGGACATGTATTCATTTTCCCTTGTAAATCCACAGCGGAAAGTTCACACACACACATGCATGTGTGTCCACATAGTTTCTCAGTAATGTACTCCTGCCCTCCCATTATACTAATATACGCCAATTGTATATCATGCTACAAATCAAAGACTGAAAATCTAAGACACGTTTGTCATAGTCCGCAGAAGTGTAACTATAATACGATAGAGCTATAGCAAGCTACTAACTAGGCAATTTATTTATTGGGGACATCATTCCACATTCTGTCAGCACGCACTTCCGTCCTCATGCTCCCTCAAAGACAAGTCACACATTTGTACTCCTTCATCCTTCCATTTCAGTACCCATTCCAGCGTCCTTTCTATTGTCTAACTTATTTCCTGCTAGGAGGAGAGGGATTACTAACAGTTAATATTTCAGGATACATACATTTTGAATGGAGACACTGAGAACATGCATGGTTTTGGAAGGACGCCAAACCAGACAACTTCTTAGGCAATGCACTTGGCCCAGCCACTTTTTATAGTAGTTTTTCCTTTGGGCATGAGTGTGCTGTCTTGTGTGTGTATCTGCCCCCTCACTAGCTCCATCCCCTAATACAAAAAGAATGTTCACCTCTCCCGTGCTGATGAAATTGTGAATATATACCCCTATCAAACTTCTCCATGGTCTGGTACATATTCAGGCCACTGTTAAAGCAAGAGCTCCAGGTATGTAATGAACACAAATAATGGTACTGACACTGGTCATGATCAAACAGATGAGACATGTCAGTTATATTAAGACTCTGCTTTGCAAGTGATGGAAAATCTAACCCAAACTGAGCTATGTCAAATTGCATTTCTTTGCTCAAATAACTGAAACTGCTATGGGTATCGACCTTCGTGTTTAACTTATTCTAATTTATGTAATCAGGAATTAGTTTTGTTCCATTTTTCACTCCTCTTGCCACTTGGCTTTATTCTAGAATTCTATGGATCATTTTTTGTAGCTATAAGCTCACATTCTATAAGTTCACTTTAGCCAAAAACACAATAAGCCTCTTTTTTAAAAGACCCAGCCAAAATCTAAGTAGGTCTTAGTGTCATGGAGTAGGTCACATTCTCATCCCTGAATCCAATCCCTAGTGCCAGAGGAAATAATTTTTTTTGTTGGTTTTATCAAGCTCATGGTCGTCATCTATTCCTGGAGTTTGGAAGTGAACTCAACTCTACATAAAATTCATGAATTAAAATTGGAGGATGAGTTGGTGGCCACAACAGAATCTGCATACTGCTTACCAGGGGAAGAGTGTTTGAATGTTGAACAGCAAAGTTAATAGATAGCCATTATATCTACAATGACAAAATCTGACATCCATGCCAGCACTAGCCCCTCCGCATCCACGGCAGACATTTTCACCAATCTTGAACCCATTCCTATTGCACTCACAATCTGTCTCATAATTCTCTTGAGCACACTCTCCAGGAAACAACCAGCAATTCATCAGAACAAACTTACATGACACCCTTTGTTATGCTACACATGAAAATATCCTTGATGACTGTGGATAAAACCTTGAATATGTGTTAATAACTCATCATTGATCTCTCACCCTCAAATATATCTAAATCCTTCTTGAGTCTACTTATATTTTTGACTTTTCCACCTCTCAGGATAATTAATTATCTTTATGCCTCTATTTCTAGAGGCATATCAAGTAGTTCAGTCTATTGCCTATTCCACCTGACTTTACATCTTCAATTTAAGATTGAATTTTCAGTGAAATAATAGCAAAATTCAGATGTTAAAGAGCCAAATGTCAGAAAGATGCAGGCAAAAAAGGAAACAATCTTGATTTCCAATCATATGTAACTAATAAAAAAACAAAGTTGATGTGTGTTTAGCTTCAAATATAAAGGAACAAAAATTTATCTCATGTGAAAGAAAATGATTTATGGATAATATCTAAGTTGTTGTGCCACTCTTAAACTGTATAAAGACTTGTATTATCATGCACATCCATATAATTTAACTTTCTGACTTTAACGTGTTAAAATGTCATCCTCTGACTTAGAAGACGGTATTTGAAAATTGGAATTTCTATACTTGATTCTATCTCCAACACCTGAAAAGACAACACGTGAAGGAGGTATGCATACATCCCTACTGCCATCCAAGCTATCATTATTTCATTAAACATCATTTTTTGCTCTAAAATTATGAAAGTTTATTGGTTAGAATACGTTCCAAACAAAATGCAAATCAAAGAAATTCTGATATCCGTAATGGAAAAGTCATAAAATGACTGTCTCCCTTTACCAGCTTCAGATTTCTTTCAAACATGTAAATATATATATATAAGAAATCTAGTTATATAAGAAATCTAGCTATTGAGTTTCTCTCTTGGGTTCTGTTGTGTGTGTGTGTATGTGTGTGTGTGTGTACGTGTGTGTATAGCAAGCAAAAGAGAAACTTAATAGCTAGATTTCTTGTATAAGTCTGCAAATGACATATGAAGATGGTAACAGTGTTGTAAAGGTGACAAGAATCATTTCATGACAATGTTTGGCATTATACTGCTACCAGTAACAGCTATAAATATATTGTGAATCTCTAATAAAATGCTATGACTTGCCTTTGAAGGTTACAGTTAGTTTCTTTTCCATATATCTTTAAACTGGAACTTGTTAATGTCATCTAATTAGTTGACTATGCTTGACTACATGTAGTACCTTGTACCTCTATAATATCACTTGCTTTTTAAAATCACCTATCATTTTCAAAGTCTCAACCCACAGCTGTGAGAGAAAGGACGTAAAGTTCGATATTTAGTATTAGTAAATATAGAAAAGTATTTGATTTCCTTGAGGCAAGTGGCAATTATTCTTCTTCAATCATTTTGTCAAAATAATAGCTATCCAAATGACAAATATATGAAGGATTTGAATTCTGTGTACAAATGCCAGCTTTTTCTGATGCTCCCAGCCAGAATCAATAGCTGCAGCATCTGTATTCCTATAAGAATTTATATAGGAATCTCATATGACATTAACTAGGTTGTATGGCAAATGCACACATTTATGTGTGAATTCGCCCAATATTGTGAATATCCCATGCTTCAGAGACCCTTTTATCCTTTTCTGTATTTTCAGCACTATTCTGCACATAAAATGTGATCAAATAACATTTTTTTAAACTTGATATGAAATAAAAAGGAAACATAGGGTGTTTTGCACACACTTGGCAATACATAGGGTGATAAACAAAAAACATTCTGAATCAAACTGACCATTTACAGTCAGCGTTCATCTTCAAACATCTAAATTTTAGGGGTCAGCCCCATGGCATAGTGGTTAAGTTTGGTGTGCTCCCCTTCGGCGGCCCAGGTTCGCAGGTTCAGATCCCGGGCGTGGACATACACCACTCGTCAGCCATGCTGTGGTGGCACCCACATATAAAGTGGAGGAAGACTGGCACTGATGTTAGCTCAGGGCCAATCTTCCTCAGCGAAAAAAAAAAAATCTAAATTTTATTACATAGCGTCATGATCTCAGTTCTCCGGGCATAGAAGCTGAGCATTAGCTTTCACTATGTCATCCTCTTTATCCATTCCCAATATGTCATGAAATTCTATTGTACTTTCCCTTAAGATATTTGTCAGATTTGGCATTTCCAAACTCCTGATTTTATTTTTAGGCTCTCTAATTCCATATCAATCTTACCCCATTAGCCTGGCTTCATGTAAATGTCATCCACAAACTTTCGTGATCACTCGTCACTATTATTAAATAATTCATTGATCAACCATTTCATATATGTATATTTACTTATAAAATGTAAACATGTACTAATTAATAATATGTAACACATTGAAAATTAAAGTAACTATTAAAATTATAAGAATAAAATAAATTTAAATCAAGTTCTTTCTGCATCCTAATGAATTGAAGTATGCACCTATGAGAATGTAACATAGTTTATAAGATAACTGATCCAAATGACTGATTTCTTATTTTTAATTTCTCCTAGCCTCCTGTGCATCTAGCACTCATATCTTCTTGAAATACTACTTTCTGCTTGCTAGTGTCCTGATTAGAAATCGATAATGGTTAAACTCAATTTAGATTCCTCATTGTGGTTATTTGAACATTTCTGTATCTAGGTCCTTCTTCCCTAAGCCAAACATTTCCTGTTCCACACTCCCCAGCAACACACGTATTAATTCTTTTATGTTGTTCAACACCTCTTTTTACAATCTTTCTCATGTGGTTTGCTCATTTTCTCCACTGTGCATTTACCTACACCATTCCTCTGTCTATTTCACAATACTCACACGAGCCCCACCCCAGCCCTACACCATGTACCCCTCCGATCCCATTTTACCCATTCACAAAGTCAAAGTTTAGAAGCAGTTGCTCAGTGAAGTTTTCCTCAAGTATATTGATGCAATTCAACTATGTTTTTATAAATAAGGGTACCTTAGGGATCTATCCCATCACAAACAGATATATTCTTGATTCTTTTTCATGAATACATCTACCTGAGTCAAACATCTCCCCTTTTTGGTTCTGAGACTCAATTTCCAATGTGGTGGGGGAAGGGTTCTCCCCACATCACCAAGCAGTGCTCAAGATACCAGCTGGGTGTCCCACAATTCAATTCAGTTTGACACTCTCTACCTGAGATAGCATCAGATTCCTAGGTTTAAGAGTTCAGTCCTACGAGACTGTTCCCCCTCCCCCACTTCGAAAGCTAGTCTCAAGCTCAGGTCATTACCTGTGCTTCTGATCAACTGGCTACAAACTAGAGGTTCCCATTGCCTCCTCCTTGGACTTCAGAGGCCAGTCACAAGTCCAGCTTGTTACCTACACTTCTGACCAACCAGCTCTAAATCAGAGGTTCCCATGATCTCCTCCTTGGATTAGATTATTAGCTAGAGCAGCTCACAGAACTCAGAGAAACATTTTACTCACTAGATTACCAGTTCATTATAAAGGATAGAACTCAGGAACAGCCAGATGGGAGAGATCATAGGGCAAAGTATGGAGAAAGGGTGCAGAGCTCCCATGCCCTCTCCCAGCACCTCCACATGTTCACCAACCTGGAAGCTCTCTGGACCCCGTCCTTTTTATGGAGGCTTCATTACACAGGCCTGATTGATCAAATCCTTGGCCATTGGCAACTGATTCAACCTCCAGTCCCTCTCCCTCCCCAGAGGTCAGGGGGTGGGACTGAAAGTTCCAACCCACTAAGCACATAATTGGCTCCCTTGGAAATCAGCCCCCTTCCTTAGGGGCTTTGCAAAAGTAACTTTGTTAACATGACAAAAGACACCCCTGTCCCTCTCAACACAGGAAATTCCAAGAGTTTGGGGAGCCATGAGCCAGAAACTATGGATAAAGACCAAATACATATGAGAAAGGTATTTTGGTCATATGAATAACCAAATACATATTTCTTATAAGTCACAATATTGCACCTCCCAAGCCTTAAACACATACACACACAATTTAACCTATAAGCATCAGATAGTGGTGGTGTCAGAACATGTTTATATCTGTTATAATTCGTTCCTAGATCAATGAAGCTACACACAGTAGATCCTCTATAATGCTTGTTCTTACCGATGGTAATTAATCTTCTAGGATATATCCAATCATTTGTATGCAGCCAAATGCTGTTATCTGGGGGAAATTTTAATGCTTTATAGGACTCTAGCCTTTCTGAAATACTCCTCAAGGCATTTTGTTATCTAAAGGCGTCCCATTATTTTTCTGGTGTTTTGTGGACAAATATAGAATTAGCCAAAATCTTCTTCTGAATACCAGTGACAATAAGCAAAGGCCAAACCTTTCTGGTATTAAAACACAATAATCCAATCCTGGAGTTTAATGAATAATCTTATATCAAGTTGGAACAAATGGGTAAAAACAGAGCAAACAGATTCCTCTGGCTAACAATTACATGTAAAAAGGTAAAATTTTCTTCATTTCTCTGAATTTTCTTTTCACTGAGAATATCATGCCAGTTGGCATGACATTCCAGTTTTTATTTTTAAAGAAGCGGTATTGTTGGCAAACGTAATTATTAGTCTGCCTGCTTTCAAAAATGTAAAAAGAAAATAACACTTTAGAAATTTCTAAAGCATTGTGTTAAATAATTCCTTTTGCTAATCTCACCAGTCTACCTATTTAAGTGTCAACACGTAGAGCCTGTCCCTCTATTCTAGCCATTTGAAAAATTTTCCAGGATCTTAGCCTACTAGGAATGCTCCTAAGCACACCTGCTCAAAATAGGTGTTCCTCCAGGAGCTGCTGTCATATCTCTTGCCTTGACTCACACCTTCACTGGGCCTCTTTGATTGAAATTATCATTGGCTTCTAGTTGGAATCTCAGATTTATCTCTCACTGCACACTATTTTTTTCTCTAAGAATGATTTATTTACTTATTTTAAATTTTTAGCCAATGTCATAAAACTACCCTTTGTGGGATCATCTTCTTGAATATTTGTTCACAAAGAGATCTTTAAGTCTCTGTTCAAGAAGGAAGTTGGAGCTTTCATACAGAGCATTTTCCGTTAGGTAAAATAAAGTTAATAATGAATATGATTTTTTCTTTTTTACTTTCTATTACTGTTTTCTTCATATTAGTGCTTTCTTTTCAGCATTATAAACAAAACTTGTAGCATATTTCTGTCTGTTAGTTTTCTAGTTTTATTTGATGATACCACAGTTTAGTGATTCTCAAACTGTGGCTTGGACACCTTTCAAGGGGTTAATGAGGTTAGATCTATTTTTCATAGTTTTACTAAGACAATAGTTTCTATTTTTACTCTTGTTATTTCACAACTGGACAAATTTTCCAAAGCCTAGGTGATTTTTAATATCACAACAGACTGAACTCAGAAGTAGAAATGATAATTTAAGAAAAAGTGAAATATCAAACAATACCACTCTTAATTTTATTTCAAAAATATATTTTATAATAGTTGTTATTTATGTTAATATGTAATAAGTTTATCATGTTATTTAAAATAAAGTATTACAAATACTTTTAAAATTTTCTAGTTTTCATTTTGATTACCATAAATAACAATAGATATAACACATACACACAAAAGCTCTTGGGTTCTCAATAATTTTCAAAGTTGTAAAAGTGTTCCGAGAAAAAAATTTGAGACTGGTATTCTTGTCCATAAATGATCTAAATTGCACCCCAAATTGATCAATACATCTAATAAGTAATATTGATTCCTTGCAACTGAAACAGCAGAGACTGAGTGCCTAAGTTCTCAGAATTGACTAGTGTGTGGGTGACAGCAGAATCCAGAAAGCCTTTCTAGTTGAGCTCTTCGTCCCAGCAAATTACAATACATTAGTAACAGAGTACACACTACAGTTTAGTAAAGGACGAGTGACATGAAAAATTAAGCTAATTATGTAATCATGGAAGATTCCACTTTCAAACAAGTGATAAAGAAGAGCTGGAATCAATAAATTCTCTTCAGTGTCATGTGTAAGAGCAAATGAAGTCAATCTACATGACTACACCCAGTTCTTTAAGAAATAAATAGCTCTAGCTTTAAGAAATCTAGGACTATATAGTTATCCATAAGTCAGTCCCTTCTATTTTGCCCTAGTACAATGCCTACTTTCTGAAGACACTCTTTTAGAAGGAGTCTGCTAATTCAGGTAACTTATACACTATGTTCAAGTTGGGTTTATTCAGAGCATAGCAAAACTGTTATTTAAAACTCAATTAAGCAAATTTCATTTATTTTATTTCTATGTCAGCACCAAGACAATGCAGTCAGTATGTTATTTCCTGACAGTTTCATCCTGATGCTTAGTTCTTGGATTGGGAGAAACATAGGCCAGTATAACCTACCAGCCTTATATGTCATTATTGTGCCAGGACTAGCAAACCTAAAATAAAACTTCTGGAGGTGTAAAAATCAAGCTATTTACAAAGAAAATACACAAGTCCTGGAAAATGGAGATCCGTATATTTATATAAAATTAGATCAGTTGTAAATGGAAATAAAGGAAAGTTTCCATCTTTTATTTTCTACAGAGAAACTTGTCATTCTGTGTGTGTAGATTCTCATGTGAATAAATGCACTAGACATTCTGTGAGGTTTGCCCCGGTCATCTATTTTTACAAACAAAAAAAACCTCAGTTATGCAGCAAGTAAGAGTAGAAAATATCATTGTGCAAATTTTTTTAAATTTAAATAAAAATGCATATATAAAACACAGTTGTCATTAAATATGATTAATGTGGAAGGGAAAATGAAAGCAGTAACAGGAGTGGTTTAGAAAGACAAAATACTTTCCGAGACATTGGTGAAAATGGAACTTGGAGCTATTTTTAAAGCAATGGAGTTCTGGAAGGACTTCATCAAGCCTAGAGCTTGATGCTTTGGATTGAATATGTATTTTGGAATTAGATTGTTCTAGGTGAAACTCTAGGGTCAGTCATGTTTTCAAGTTGGGAAACCTATGGCATATTACTTGCTATGGCTATTTTCCTCCCTCTCTCCCTCTCTTCCTTCATTCCTTTCTTCCTTCCTTCCTTCTTTCCTTCCTCAACCCTCTTCTCTTTTTTTAATTGGTAGACTGGGATTGCAGAATTGAATTAATCATAATCTTTTCTGCATCAAATACTCTCATTATTGATTCATACAAAGCTCCATTCTCTCTTTCTTCTTCCCTTCTTACCTTCCTTCTTTCTTTCCTTTCCTTCTCTTTTTCCTCTCTCTAATTACATAATGTTGCACTATTTTACCCTTCTTACCCTCATTTTCTTGATTTGTTAAAAGAAAAATACTAACATCTCCCTTACCGAAGTGCTATGACTATTGTACCGGCTAAGTGAAAACTTGCTTCCTGCCTTCTTGTGAATTGGCTGATGTGACTGGATCAGTGTCAGATCTGGCAGAGCTGGGTGCTGTGAATGGGATTACAGTCCCCTGAGCCACCTTTGCAGTGGGTCACTGGACACTCATTGAGCAAGTCCTACTAGCCCGTTTAGTCCTTTTCATCTCAATTGCAAAACACTCACCTTTGAAGAAGAGGAGACCAAAACAAAATCTGGACTAAGAATTTATATTTTTTGCCCAGCAAGACATCTGTTTCCCATTAGTCACTGACATCCATGATATAAAGCAGTTGCTTGATACCATTTTCTAAATTATCACAAAATTCAACTTATCATGATACGCATCATTATTATGGCAACTACATATACTATCTGTGTGTATAAAGGGGAAATCATAATAAAGATACAAAGAATATAATACATGTTGCAGAGGGAATTTATCAAAGACAAAGAAACCCTTTGATTTAGCTCTTTGTTCTTGAAAAATATCTAGATCTACAGCTTTTCTTCACGTTATTTAATTTTGGGGGGAGACTGAAAAATTATCCTCAGAGTTTATGAGTATACAGGTGGCAATCAAATGTGACTAGCAGTTTCCACTCTTGTGTCCTGGCTGCTGCTCTGTGTGCTGGTATGAGCATCACTTCCAAGCTCTCAAAGTGCCATCATTATGTCTCTTCTCTATCACTGCGCCAGCAGCAAGCTGTGCAGGCAGTGGAGCTGAGAATACCCACCCTCACCTTCCAGCTCCATGGAGATATGAACAGGGTGGGATAACTTTGCTGAGCACACATGCCTCCCCCCCCCCATTTAATTGGTTATTATTCACCTACCTGTAATGACTAGGAATGGAATTTGAAATGTAAAAACACATGAAAATGGTTTTATTGAGTATATATTCATTTAGAAATTCTTTATCAATATGTAGTAATTAGACAGCTCATTTAAAAGACTCTTTGTTTAAATCTAATTTGCATTAAAATGACAAAGTGATAACATCACTTGTAGTAATTTTAATTATTTCTTTTGCTACCACCTTTAAAGTATCTCTTGTGCTATATTAATTTAACTCCAAAAGTGTGCTTCAAGTACATCTGAACATCTTTTGCCAGAAACTAATTTGAATAGTCACTCCTTTCTTCTCTAAGGGATAAACTTTATTTTCTGTACTTTTTAAAATCCCAGATAATATATATGATTAAATATATAAATGCTCTGTATTTCCTTATTGCAATTCGTTCATATTTTGTATCCCAACTTCTAAAAATAGTATATGTTTTGGAGTGTCCATCTACTCAACACTGTGTTGATAGTTCTATCCAGTGAACTAAGAAAAAATATATAAACTTTTTAAAAAAGAAATTAAAGGGATACCATTTGAAAAGGAAGATATAAATCTGTCTTTATGTACATAAGACATGATCCTGTATTTAGAAAATCCTAAGGAATTCGCACACATGTGCACACACACACGTGCACACACACAATTACTGGAACAAATAAGTGGGAGTACCAAGGTTGCAGGAACAAGTCAACGTATAACAATAAATCATCATCCTAAATACTCACAGTGAACATTTGAAAATTCAAAGTCACATAAAAATAAAAAAATACTTAAGAATAAATTTAACAAAAGGGTGCAAGACTTCTACACTAAAAACTACAAAATATTGCTGAGAGAAACTGAAGATGATTTAAATTAATGAAGGGATATTCCATAATCATGGGGTGGAAGACTCAGTATTATGATGTTCACAATTCTCCCCAACTGATCACTACAATCAACACAATATTTCTCAAAATCACAGCCGGCTCTTTTTGTTGTTGTTGCTGTTATTGGTAGTGACAAGCTGAATCAAAAATGTATGTGGATTGGGGCCAGCCCAGTGGTGTAGTGGTTAAGTTCACTCGCTCTGCTTTGGCGGCCCAAGGTTCCCAGGTTTGGATCCTGGGAGCAGAACTACACACCACTTATCAAGCCATGCTGTGGCAGGCTTCCCTCAAAGAAAGTAGAGGAAGATGGGCACAGATGTTAGCCCAGGGTCAGTCTTCCTCAGCAAAAAGAGGAGGATTGGCAACGGATGTTAGCTCAGGGCTGGTCTTCCTCCAAAAAAAAAAAAAATTGATGTGGATTAAAACAACAATGTGATACCACTACACATCTATGAGAATGGCCAATATCAGGAAGACTGACAACATCAAGTGCCGACGAGGATGTGGAGAAACAGGGACTCTCATTCATTGCTGGTGGAAATGCAAAATGATACAGCAAATCTGGAAGACAGCTTGGTTGTTTCTTACACAACTAAACATACTCTTACCATAGGATCTAGCAATCATTGTCCTTGGTGTTTACTCAAAGGAGTTGAAAATGCACGTCCAAGTAAAAACCTGCACATGGATGTTTATAGCAGCTTTACTATAATTGCCAAAACTTGGAAACAACCAAGATGTCCTTCAGAGGTGAATAGATAAACTGTGGTACAGCCAGAAAATGGAGTATTATTCAGTGCTAAAAAGAAATGAGGTATAAAACCATGAAAAGGTAGGGAGAAAACTTAAATGCATATTACTAAGTGAAACGTATACACACAAACACACACGAACACAAAGGAGATGGCCACTTAGAGAAGGAAATACAGCTTCCTGATCAGGACATGTAAGACTCTTGACAAACCAGTCTATATTTACTTTCCAGCTCACTGTTCCCCTCTCTGAGCCTTATACTTTATGCTAAAATAAAAATGGATTTAAATTTAATTCTATTATGCACATACTATGCTGTCATGGGCTATATGAGCCTTCATCTTCCTATGCTGAATGCTAAGTACATTGGCCCTCCCACCTTCTGCTGCTTCCAGTACTCTTAGCCATCCTTAAGAGTCCACTCAGTCACCACCTCCTACAAGACGCTTTCCTTGCTATGCTTGCCTGAGGCACACACTTGTTCTAGAGCTCCTGTGATCCTGGTCTAGTTCTCTACCACTATACTGACCACAGTGAAAGCTCTGGTTCTCACTGGTTTTTCACTCTCTCTTAAAAACAACCACTTGTATTTTTTCTCTTTGCATCCCCAGCCCCTGCTCCAATTACTGGCGCATAGGAGCTTCCTCCCCAGTGTTTGATGATGAACAAGTGAATGAATGAATAAGTGAATAAATAATTCCCAAGCATGGTTAGATCAATAGGCAATGAAAAATCACATTCCGGTATGAATGGAGGAAAGTGATTTGCAGTCTCAAATGGAAACCAAAATGTGTGTTCTTATTTGCATTCAGTTCCCAAGAAAGTCATCTCCGTTGCGTGCTATGGACAAAAGAAAGTTAGGAAACTGACTCTGGTGGAGAATTTTGTGCCATGGTAAATGCATGCTGGCTCATTTATACAAGGTTTTTTTCTCTTATTCATGTGCCAGATTTATTTCATATAAGTCTGCCAATAATTCACAAAAATAACGTTGGGGCCTGAAGCTTCTGCAGGTTTTTTTTCTTTCCTGATAGTTCAGTCCAGCACAACTGGATAATTCCTGCATCTTTCAAGAGAAAAAAAAATAAAACTTGTATTACTGTTTTATTTAATATGTACTGCCATACCAAAAATTACTGCCACTCAATGATTAAGAGAAAAAAGACACAAAATTAAATGACAAAAAAAACCTGCCACAACATTTTCTACTTTGAATCTCTAGCTATTATGTTAGCCTTCTTTGCAATTCTTCTACAAGAAAATTATAAAATATCAGTAAAATTGTAAATAATAAAAAGAAGAGCAATATCATGATCTATTAACTTTACTGCATATCACTGGGATGTTCAGTACCTTTATGGGGAAATCATTATTCTTGGTTTTTTTTTTTTTTTTTTTTTTGTGAGGAAGACCAACCCTGAGCTAACATCCGTCACCAGTCCTCCTCTTTTTGCTGAGGAAGACTGGCCCTGGGCTAACATCCGTGCCCATCTTCCTCCACTTTATATGGGACGCCGCCACGGCATGGCTGACAAGCAGCGCGTCGGCGGGCCCCCGGGATCCGAACCCGCGAACCCCGGGCTGCCAAGCGCGGACTAAACCGCTGCGCCACCGGGCGGCCCCGGGAAATCATTATTATATGTGTTTTCTGAGGTGTGTGAAGGCAACACCCCTTTTTATTTAATCAATAAACAGTTCTATCATTCCTAATATTTGAAGCAATTTGTCCGTAGATTATTAACCATAGAATGCAATTGTTAAATGTGTTTTTAAAAACATAATATATTCACCTTTTAGGCTCAATGTTGCATCGTGCTTTAAATGTTAAAATTGTAATGCCATAATTAAGCAATAGGATTATAAATTTACACACACATGTAGATGCATTATTTTTATATAATTTGCAGCTTTTCTCTTTATCTCATCAAGTTGTCTGATATTTCCATACCCATGAATTTATACGTTAATGGAAACTACATGAATTTACAAAATCTATACTTCTCACACAAAGCATATGTTTCAAAACCCTTTTCTGGTTGTGGGCTATAGTCGTTTCCTAGCCCATAATATCAGACAAAAATAGTTCTGAAATATTTCAAATTAAAAACAGATCAAAGATGATAAATTTGTTCTATTTAGAACTATTTATATTTCTTATATTAATAAGACTTATGGCTTCTCTTTGGATGTAAAATGCTGAAAGAAACATGATTTAAGGAAGGAAAAGAAATCTGTTTCATGTTCCTAAAATCCTCGTTATTCTTAAAAATATTTCATTGATTAAATTAATGAATATTGACAGTTTCAGAGCAATATATATCAAAAAATCCAAAGGAATACAAAAGGATAAAAGAAAGCAGCGATTTGAATAGATTTTGGGGAAGCAGTTTTGTCTAATTTATTATCCTTTTCCCCTCCACCTGCTAGAAACACAAGGAGATTTTTCTCTAATATTCCCTGTAGGAACCAGGTCCAGCTCTTGGAGGTAAAACGCACAAGACTGTGGAGAGCCCCCTATGACTGGGTTCCCCTGGAGTTTTAACTCTCCAAGATGCCCGCAGAGAGCCTCCAGCCCTTCCTCAACTACATGTCAGACTTCCTTATCCTGGTTCCTGTGGAGGTTTCTGCTCTCAGGCTCTTCCCTCCTAGAAGTTGTGATTCTCTCTATCCGCCTGTAGTTCTGTCCAAGTTGGGGGCAGCTGTTTGTCCTGTGACCCCACTTCTCTTACGAATAACCTAAGAAGTTGTTGACTTTTCAGTTTGTTCAGCTTTTTACTTATTATTAGGACAGAGTGGCAAATTCCAAGGTTCTTACTTGCCAGACTGGAAACTGTAAGCCCCTTTGTCCCACTTTGAGTTTAAAAAATTTTAGTAAAAATGTTTAAGATGGTGCCCCATTTAGCCATTGTCATCTATTTTCTAGAATTTCTCCTGAGATATTTTAATTACGCTCTTTTGTGTGTTTAACTTTTGCCTCTTGCGCTGTTTTGCATTACACACACACACACACACATTCTAAATATTTGAAAAAAATGTATATGTATTGCCTCACTTCCAGTCAAATCATAAAGTAGAATGAAGACGTTTTCTATTAAGTTTTCAAAGAAGTATAATTAACACATAGGATGCTATTGGAGAATATGCTTCATCAAAGTGACACGAAAAATCAAGAAAGAGGAGGAAGATTCCAGAAACAATAAGGTAACATCATACAGCCTGATTAAATATCCAAATTGCCAATGATATAGCAACTATAGAGTCATCAGTCCAAAATGTAGCAGAAGGAGGAAAACAAGGAATCACTAGATTATCTGACTCATTTTTCCACATGGAAAATTATATTGCAAACCATTTAATGAAGCTATTAGGCAAGGAGAGAAGAAAACTATAGGGACCAAAAAATAAGAATATTAAGAAAAATGGGCACTAATGGCATCCATAAAACTAAAAAGTATAAACAAAATAAAGCATAATTATAATAAACATTTTTCTTTCAGCAGTGATCAATATTTATCAAATTATTATATTTACTTACTGAATACCTGTGATATATTGGGAGGATAGAGGAGAAAAAAGAGAAGAGGAAAGGAAATGCAAGAAAAATAGGTTTCAGGAAGTTAAAAATCTCATCTACTGGAAGATAAATTTAAAATATGCTGTCTAAAACTGGTAACAAAAATGTCGGTATATGTATATTAAAATATGGAGAAAACTAAAAATTCTAGCTAACATTATATAAGGGTTGCCTCTGGGCAGCAGGGAGAAGTTGACTGTTAGAAGTTGCTGAATTTGGTTTAGCCTTATAGCAGTGGTAGTGTGTGATTTTTTTAAAGGATACATGTATTATAGTGATTAAAATCATCATTAAAAATAGCTCCCAGAAAGCTAGATGAGAATCCCTCACTGTAGCTTAAATGAAACACCTTGTCCCAGCAGGGACTTTGGCATACCTCTCCTGCTGAAACTTGATCCCCATAACTTCTCCATCCCAGCCATCATTTTTACTTTTGTCTGGATTCCTGAAACTAGATTTGCCTTAGGCTTTTACCTCTGCTTCCTTGATTCTAGACAGGGTGTGCGTGTGCATGTGTGTGTGTGTGTGTGCAAGTAAAAGGAAAATACTATACACGTTTGTACATTTTGCTAGGTGTTTGTGTTCACATAATTGAATAGTATATGGATTGCTACATATAAGCATGAGAGTCTGTCTTTTTCTTTATAAAGAGTAACTAGCATCTGATTGTGAATATATCTTAATTCACTGTACATGACTTCACCTAAAGACGGGTTTTGGTTTTTTTCCCATAAAGTCTTTTCAGAGTGCTGCAGTTAACAACTTCATTCATCTCTCTTAATAGACATCACATATATGTGTAAATATTAAAATTTCTAGAAGTAGAATCGTTGGTCAAAGGACATGGGAATTTTTTAATTCATGCTTTCTAAATACCTTTTATAAATAATTGTAACAATCCATATTCCAATCAACGGTATATAAGATTGCCTGCCTAGTTCCTCAGACCTTCACTGTCACTACAAAACATGTAAATATATGCCCATCTGAGTTGAAAATAGCATCCAATTTATTTTGTATTCACTTAATTATGAGTGAAGTTGAGACCATTTTAATACTTTTATTAGCTATTTTTATTCCTATGAACTATTGATTCATATAATTTATTAGCTTGTATGAGTTCTATTAATCTCAATGCCAGTCTTATTAGATATCAAAGTATATAATGTGGTTTCTTTCTTGTAGTTCTACATTATTCTTTTCTGTTCACATTGATCTTTATGCCTATATATTTCTATATATGACTAAATATGTTTCCTATATTTGTTATATCATAATATCAAGTGGAGCAAATTTCCTTTCATTTTTCTCCTTTGCTGTCATTGCCTAGACCTCTTTCAGGAAATCATTAACATTGTGATTAAACTGATTATATTTAAACTCAAGGTATGTGGCATCTTGTATAAGCAGTGATTTTCCTCTATCCATTTCTGACCCATCTGCATTAGTCCCTTATTACCTGCATGTCTCAGGAGGAGTAAAAGGACGTCAGGGAAAAAATTCAACAGTATCTTTATAATTGGACAAACATAAACATCTCATACTTGCCAGCCAAGCTAGCTGGTAGACAGTGCTCTGCTGTCCTCTTTAGAGTCAGACAAACCTGGATTTAAATTCCAGTTGTACCATTTAATAACTTAGCAACGAAGGAGGACGTGATATCGTTTCGTAAGATTCAGGTTTCCTTACCTGTAAAGGGGAGACAAAATATCGTGCTTGAAAAACAGATATGTGTTTGAAGGAAGTGTCAGATACTGGTTAGGAGCTTGTACCTTGAAGACAGACATCGTTGGGTCAAATTCTGGACCTAGCTCTTATGCCTCTGAGCTTGTATAAGTCACTAGGTCAAAATCTTGTCTCTAATGACTTCTAGCTCTGTGATCATGGTAAGGGTGTGTTCTCTAACACCTTGATTTCCTCATTTGTAAATTGGGGATAATTGTCACTAAATGGGTTAATGACTAAAAAGTACTTAGAGCAGGACATCATGCTAAGTACTGAATAAATGTTAACTTTATTACTCCTTGGTACTTATTTGACATTTATGTGGGTCTTTCTTAAACAAACAAACGAAAAATCAACAAGTTAACTTTCACCTTGGAAAGAAGGGCTTTACTCTGGTGTGACTTTCCCGTATGAATCCACAGTGAAAACATTTACTGTTCCTAATACCTGGAAGGAAAGTGCATCTGTGACCTACAGACTATTTGACCTTGAAGCCCAAGGAGATCCCATGTCAGCAAATCCAGGAGCCTAGACTCCTCTGGGTTATGCATCTGAGGACTTCAAGTGAAATCCACTTACTGCATCTTCTTTCTGATGTAGAGGGATGAAGATGAGCACGCCACACATAGCACTTTCCTTTACCTCTTTCTAAAGTCATTATAAAGAGAAGTGTGTGTGTAACAGAAAAAAAACATATCGACTGACCCCTGCATTTGGCCAGACGTACAGACTCAGTCTGCATAAAAGGACAGGGAAGAATGACACTCTGCATTTGTTTCAAATTTGTTTTTGTCTGACTTTCTCTTAAAGCAGCTAATAAGAAGTGCAAAGTCACAAACAGCAGGGAGGCGGCTGAGCCTGGCTGCCATTTGCTCCCTCGTGTCTCAGGGAGCTGTGCCAACATGTGGTGGTCTCCGCAACTCAGTTGTGGTGGTCTCACTTCACTCAGCCAGAAATCTGTGGACTCATATCAGCAAAGTATAATCTTTGCTCTCATCTCAGCACATAGAAACAACTGGAAATAAACCTTTTACCAGGCCACATACACTAGACCTAATGTTAGGGTTACAGGCCTTGCGTTTCTTGCTTTGCCTGCACAGGGTCAGTCTCCCCGTATCCGCATTCAAGCTACAGTGACTAGAAGTTTCTCCTTTATGTTCCCCTATGGGTTTTCTGTGGCCAGGCCTGATCACAGCCCACCATAACCTCATGCTCGATTTCTCTGCCCCAGCACACAGTTAGTCAACGTGTTGCTTCACAGCAAGGATCCAAATCAAATAACTATGAACAAAGCCTGTTGTGTAGGTGGCTCTAGCTTGCTTTTGAACATTAAAAGAAAAAAGAAAAAAATATTGCTGAATGTGCCTCCTACAGTTTTTCATAGTGCTGACCTCCAAACATGCCCCATCAGAAATGAAGCATCCATTACCTTTTGTCTAAATGTTTCAGAACACTATGTGACTGAACAGGGAGCAGTGTGAGAATTGATTTTGCCACAGCACTCACACCTGGGTATTGCCTGCACATTATTTTGAAATCACTGGAGGCTTTAATCATTCAGGGAATGTTTACTATGGGATTTGGTTAACAGTCAGGGTAATTGAATAGTTGAACAAGGGATATATATACATGGTTAAAACAAGAGTCTTCTTTTTTTTACATTTGATAATGACCTTTGTACTCAATAAAATTTTCACATTAAATGTGATATTTATTTAATTTAAGATTTCAGAGGTTTCATATTTTAAAATATTTTACATGGAAATATTACTAATAATATCATATCAAAGTCCAAAAGAGAAACTATCATCAGATGGCCCATAATAGCCATTCTAAATTTAGAATAAATTATGGCCTACAAGTACCATCACATGACTACTTTCTGATCAGTTGAATATATAGGGCAGACATTAAGGACTGTGAAAAAATGCTATCAACCTATTTTGAAAGAATTCACTCCATATGGGAATATGAAATTTAAAATCTTAGGATAAGTGATCCAAAGACACTCTTGAAATAAAGAATAAAGTACTTCTCTCTTTATTCACCTACTTTATTTTTTCAGATCATGTGGCCAAAGAGATCATCACTGATGGTTTCTAAATTATGCCAGTTACAAAAAAACAGAAATTAAGAGGAAAATAATTGGTTTAATTTGGGTCAGGAGCATGCTCCCCTCAAATCCAATCAACTCTGTGAATGGATTGGAGAGTGTAGTATACTATTAAAAAAAAAAAAAAGAAGAGAAGTCAGGACAGGTAATGCTTAATGGAAAAACAAAACAAAACAGAAAAAATGGATGTATACCATTTTTATTATGGAGCTCCTTTTAGTCATGACCTCTTACCTAACTCGCCACCTCTACTACTGTTCTCCAGGCAACCCACGGTCCTCGACCAAAAACCTACCTCCATATTTTAAAACAAAAAAATAATTAGGACTGAATCTGTTCATTGTGTTTGATGTCTCTTTAGAATACTTCAGAAGTCTCCATTTTTTCAGGCAGAGTGTCCTGGAAGATATGAAAACGTTTCTGGCATGGTCTTGACTCAGTGACTCATAGTGCAAAGGTCAACACTACCTTTAAACAAAACATGGCAGACACTTCCTAGATTTCATGGCTTGTGTTCCTGTATATTGAGGCCATCATCCAAATATACTGGAAAGAGCAGCAAAACAAATATTTCACCCTGTACAAACCCTTATGTATATTTACAGTCCCTTCTGGTGGCTGTTACCGCTCCTCTGAATATCTCCTTCATGGAAGATTCAGAGTCGTCCTTTCTTATGCAAAGCCCCTTCACATATTTATGTATTTTTAAAACATGAAGGTAATTGCTTTCTAGGTTTGCAAACATAAGTCACTAAATATGTCTGGAATATATAAGCAATATTTTGGTGGAGGAACTTGAGTAGTGTCAGGAGAGCTGGGAGGGCTGATCAATGGAGAATCAGAAGGCAATCTAATTGGATATGTTGGTGTTTATCAAGTCTAAACCTATTTATGCTCCGTAATACATTTACACAAACAAAAATAAGTATTTTAGAACTTCCATTAAGAATCCATTAGGAATTAATAGAATATCAAACCTCTAAAAATTTCAAATAATATTTAACTATTAAGGGCTATTAAATCAAATACGCATGCCAAAGAGCCTCTTTGATGTGGCTGATGCTGTCAATATATGTAAATTCAGTACTACTAGTTATCAGATCTGTTCTGGACACCACTCTGTCCCCAGTTCTGAGCTTATACTCTGGTGAATAGTAGATACTTAATAAAATCTGTCGCACGAATAAATAAGCAAACACAAGAATTAAGAGAGATAGTTAAAATAAATGCAATGAGGGAGAACAATGACTCTGAAGAATCTACTCAATATGCTGTCTGGAGCTTTATTTATCATTATAATTCTAGGGCTAGCCTGTCGAAGGATAGTTTCCTGAGCTTGGAAGCAGAAGCAAATATGACTTATTTGATGGAGAAAATGTATTTTTTTCTGTGATTTTCTGGGGCACACTAAGTGACACGGAACATTCTGGACCGGGATCTCAGTGACTATCTTTTGGCTCCCCCTAGGGTATGAAGTAGAGATGTAAAACTGCCAGACATTTTGAGCTCTGAAACAAAAAATGTATACCGAGGTATAAAATGAAATGTATGAATGTAAGATGATAGTTTAGTCGTGAATGAGTTATTAATAAAACCCGGGACACTGTTGTGAGCGAGGGTATTTAATGATATTATAAAGGCAACATCATACATAATGGCCTGAAACTCTCCACAAAGGAGGGTTTTAAATGTGACTCAATTAGGAAGTTACTTGTTCTCTCTCAACACCCTAGTAGCAAATGAGGTTGAGGATTCAGAGACAATAAAAGCAGCTTTATACGAATCTTGAAAAGCAGAGAAGCAGTAAGAAAGGCAGTGAATTAATTAAATGCCATTAGCCCTTTCTATTTTCATTTGTAACAAAAAATAATATTTAACAAAAGTAAGTAACTGAATTACTCCTAGCTTTTGAGGACCTACTTATCTATTAGGTTGTTTGCTAAATAAATTCATTTATGTTGTATCAGTTATCTTCACAACTCCTCTTGCCAAGATTTAATATCTACAGCAGCATAATTCAATAGGTTTTAACCTACGCTTGCTATTGTGTCATAAAACAATGATTGAAGGTTTTGAACCCAGGTTTCTTGTTTCAGAACCGGTGCTTTCTTCCAGACGTGTTTTTGGGATTTATAGTTGTAGCCTTGACAACTTAGTGACCTCTTTAAGGATAAATATCTTTTCACAAATAGTTCCCTAATGGGTCTTGAGGTACTTTCTAAGCTCATGCAGTAAGAGATTTTGTATTTTGCCTTGTTTATGTTACAAATACATTTAATTTACAGTTCAAAAATCTCATACAAAAGAAGATAAAGAAAGCAAACTAATTACCAGTTTGATTTGCATGCCCTCTAGGTAATCTGGCTTTTTTTTTTTTTTAATTTTGGTATGGCAGCTACATAATATTCACAAACTGTTCCTACTAGGGCTAATTATTGTCACATCAGTTTCCATAGGGAGTTAATTTTTAATATAACTGGTATAAAATATCATCTGAATTCTTTCCAAGGAAGAGTGTTAAATACTATTTTAAAACATCCGTAAGATCCAGAGAGTGTATATCCGCTGGTTGAATGCCAAGTCCCCTTCCCTCTTCTCAGACTGTAGCTAATTTGCAATGAGACTCCATTTGAAAACTGACCATGCTGCAGCTCTAAATTATAGCACATGTAAATATGCTAGGTTTGTTAGCAATTCCATTTTCCGGACCAAAGTGATTTATTTAGGGCTGGAAATGCGACTTTTGTCAGTGCAATAAGAGTGACTATCAGGGCTTTGTGGAGGAGTTATAAAATCTACCTAAGGAATCTCTATTTATGTGAGCCTTTCATTACTGGCAAGCAAAAGCATCTGAACCGATTCAGAATTTGGTACAGGGAAATAAGAATTGATGGTAACAGATCCCGAAATTTGAATTCGCTGAACTAGGGAGACAGGTCAAAGGGTAGTAAGGAGCCCTCCTCCCCCTCCTCAACGACGGAAGCTGGGGATCCTATGTGTTAGTGAAACAGCTGGGAATCTGTGATCATTGCACATTGAGACTCAGATTTTGTGTCTACCGAGCCTGCAAAATTAGGGTTGAGGTGGGAAAATGTCATAATATCTGTGTTGTAAGCTAATTCTGCAGCTTTAAGTGAAGTCCCGAAAGATACAAGCTTTTTCTGAAGTCAGCCCATCTGGAAGCAGAAAAAAAAAAAAAATAGAGCTTTGCCTGTGGGCTGAAATAAAGAATGACCAAAATTCTGAAAATCTGTAGCTTCACTGGGTTGGAAAAGGCAAATTCTACACATCAAACTAAAATTAGGGCAAAGCCCTGTTAGAAAGTTTTTGGTCTCTAGGATATTTGGCAGGCGGTAAGATTAGAGCCTAAGAGAAAGCTGACACTACCTCCTACCTACAAACCCACAGCCTTATTTAGAAGCTTCGACCTGATTATAACAAAAGAGAGAGAGAGAAAGGAAGGAAGAGAGGGAGGGAGGAATGAAGAAAGAAAGAAAATGATTTGGGGACTGCATACTGAAGGCAGGGACTATTTAGCTGCGTCTCCCCAAGAGTGTGCGGAATGAAGGGAGATTCCGAACGGCAGGCTCCAGCAAAGGCAAGGCCAGGGCTGTGAGCCCAAGGCTGCTTATCTGCTTACCCAAATGCACAGGCCTGAATCCAGATTCAGTTGTTATAATTAAGCGACCTCTTTCTAGCTTTGGTTTCTAACACACATAATTGCCTCAAATCAAGTAGAAGTGAAGCTTGTTCAAGTTTTAAGGGATTTGGTTTTGAAAAGGAGACTCCAACCTTGGCAAATAAATACCTGTGGTTATTCCCATCCCCAAGGGATGCTCACATGCTGGCAGTTGCACTGAGAGGAAGTGAGTGGTTAGGGAGGGGCAGTTCTTGATAGGCATGGTCTCCATTCCGTGCACCTCCCAGATACAAACGTGAAGGCTAACATATAACGGAGAGGTTCCTAGAACAAACTAAACCTGTGGCAGCCAGGGAACTCCCTCCACAGCAGGTGAGAGAGACTCTTATTCCTAATAAGCAGGACATTGGAGGGTCCACGGATGAGACACCCGGGCGTGTTGTTTCCGTTCTCCCATTGTCAAATGGAAGTTTTCACCACAGTTATCTTTTTGCTGTCACTGACAACCAAATGTGTCCTAATTGTCCCATAAACTTAACTAAACATAGAGTTTAACTCAGAAGGCCTTTGTGCGGTAACCAAATTTTTATATTATTCTTGAGGGAAATAGGTAGGGCGTATTTTTTTCATGATGTAATAGGTGGTTTGATACGTCACTGCAAAATATTCTAGATCGCTGTCCTGGTACCTATAGAAGCATCAAATCTTGTTCATGTTCTTACATGGTGGCAGTTTTTATTCTCTCTGTTAAAGCCATTATCGAAGTAATATACAAGATTTCCATTGATCATCTGAGCTTTCTAAAATGTCAAAAGGTGAAAATCTATAGTTATTTGTTGTATATTTTTCCAGGGAAGTATTACCCAATGTATATTCTGAGGAGCACATGATATATGATCCGTTCCTTAGAAACGGGAGTCCCCTCATCAAAGAAATTTAAGTAACTTTGCAAACACTTCTTTTTTTGTGGAACATCACCACACTAAATAACATATTAAACCTTGTGAGAAGTATTAACTTTTTAAAAAAATTGTCAAATTTTAATAAGCTACAAATATGTTTTAAATTTTCATTACAACTTCTTCTTTGACCCTTGAGTTAGTTAAAAGATTTTTTTTAATTTCCAAATTATAGATGATAGATTCAGAGGTGTAGATGTACATATGAAATGAAAAAGAATATCATAATTCCATGTACTCATAAAAGATCCTCATTCTTAAAGAACATAGGGATTGTAAGAAGACAAATACAATACAGTGTCTAAATCAAAATAGAAAGTAATAATAAAACTTTTCAAAAATTAAAACATTTCACAAAGTAGAAGTAATTATGAAAGCTGCAGTTAAATATATGAATTAATGTTATTTAATATAAATTTATTGATTAGAATTAATTGCTAATGTCAAGTAATGTGACCTTCCTTTAGACTTCTGGAATATATTTACATGGAATATTTTCTTTAGAGTAAAAAGACTAATTTTACCTCAAAATGTAAATATTGAGACATTTCTTACCTTTTAATATTTTATAGTAACCTGTACTTAAAATGAAAGCTAATATTTAAAACAATTAGGATTGGCAGGGAAGGATCCCACACAATGCTTGGCAATGAAATTATTCCTTTTCTATCTAAGCTATTGTAGCACAAAGAAATGCAACTTAAAATAGGAATTTCGGAAAGTATTGCTTCTTGTAATCCCCAAATTTCACGTAAGTGGCAATAGAAAGATCTTTAACCATAGAAACACTGATGGTTATCACTATAAAGGTTGAAATATAAAAATACTTGGCCTTAAAGCAGAAAGTGACCTTTTAAGAAACTCATATTTTGTTTGGCAAACAAATACACTGAGAGTGATCAAGTTGATGATTGATTAACATAGGATCACAGCAACCATGGTAGAAAATCATCCATATCATAAACCTAAGTCCCTAAGGGAAAGACACTGATAGTTTATGCCAGACTTTGTGAAGTAATATCTGTATTAATATAGTGAGCTAAGAGCTTCGTGAGTTATCATCTGGACACCTCTCATTGCTTTTCTATTCATATCTAATGTATATGTCTGAAATTAATTAGTTTTAAGATAACTTAAAATGTGAGCATACACTGGAAAATAATAAATTATGTAATTTTGATTTAGCACTTCTAACACTAAATGAGTTTATTAAAGCTAGAAAAATAATAATGAATGTTCCACACTGAAGAAATAAGAGATTCAGCGTACTAAGTGAAGTGAATGTCTATTTAGGGGACAAAGACTATCTTAGTGCACTAATGTAAAGAATAGAAAACTTGTTGAACAAACGTGGAGAGAAACACAAATATTCCAAGCTAGAGAGTCTCGGGATGTATAATAAAATGCTATTGACTAGTTGACTGGTCTGGGAAGTAACACCAACTCGGCACATGGCAAGGGACTGATGAAATTCTGATTCCATGAGATGAAGTATAGAAGGCATAAAGTTCTCATACAAAGCCAGCTTGCACTGTGGTTGACTCTTGATTTCCTCATGAGTGTTCCAAATCAATCAGATTCAGATCTGCCTCAATACTTCCATTCCTTCCCTATGTAAAAACCATGTTATCTCAGAAAAAAAAGCAAAAACCTAGGATTGGTTTAAGAAATGCTCATTTTATTTCATTGGCTGTTTCCTGGATCAAATATACCACAATCCTAATAGTCCCTGGTAATTAGAAGGATCATGTCTCTCTCTCTGTGGGACTGAGGAACACAGAAAGATAATTAGAAAATTCTTTCATGATATCGCTTTTGACTACTTCACTCCAATTAATAGCCCTTTGCATTAGTTACTCAAAGTATTGCTCATATTAACCTTTCCTGTACTAAAATACCAAGTACAACCAAACAAAATCGTCAGAGCAAGTATTAAGATTTGTCACTCTGGGGCCAGCCCCAGTGGTCTAGTGGTTAAGTTCAGTGCACTCTGCTTCGGCAGCCTGGACCCGTCTTTCAGTGGCCATGCCATGGTGGTGGCTCACATACAAAAAGAGGGAGACTGGCAGCAAATGTTAGCTCAGGGCAAATGTCCCTCTGCAAAAATATATATATATATTAAAAAAAGATTTGTCACTCAATAAGCCCTTACACATTTATATAAATACATGCCACATTATATATATTTCTTATTATTTTAAGTAAATCATGCATTTCATATTGTGTATTAGTCATTCTCAATTAATCTTTATATGGTCGTGGGTTAAAATAAAACTTTCTAGTTTACTGGGAAGAGGACTTTGAGGTGGGTCTATCTGACAGACAATTTTAGTTAATGTATTGGACACCTCTCTTGGCCTCCACCTCACATTTCTCACAGTCCACTTTTTATTTTGGCCACTGCTGCAGCAACCAGCCTCCTACAACTCTGACATGTCTGCATCTCCTCCAGCTGTTCCACATAACTCTGGCTTTCCACTTCTGTGCTCTTCTGAGCCAGCAGAACGGGAGCCTCTGGGAACTCGCCCTAAACTCACACAAGCACAGAGTAGTGGTGCAAAGGGGATGGGAAGGATCTTCTTTACTTTAATAATGGGAGATAGGAATTGTTGCTTAAAGCTCCCTTTTTAGTCCCTCACACAAACCATTTGGAGTACCTTCTCCATAGGTCCTTAGAAGATCCTGGCAAGATTGGGCACAGTTACCTGCAGAGGTAACCTTTGAAAATTCATCCTTATATTGGCTTTTCTTCTTTAATTATTCCCAGTCCTCCATTTTTATTTCTTGAGATAACTTTCCAAAATAAGTTTACTTATACATAAGCTTGCCTCAGATTCCGTTCTCTTAGGAGAACCCAGACTAAGACAGTTAGCATCCTGCAAGACAGTGGGCCAACTAAGTGGGTAGCTCTACCTACAAAGTGTTGACTGGACAGACTTTCTTTTGCTCTGAGTATCTACCTGTTTCATAAATATTGTCAGACACTCCCACCAACATACAAAATTAAAAAGTACAATTTTGGCTTGTAGCTTCCAAGATCTGGCTTTTAGTAATCCTAAACTCATTGCTAAGAAGATGTGTGATGAGGGATGGTAGAGGCAGCTGCTCAGATAAATGTGGGATCGGTTTGTTGAGGCAGTGTATTGAATAATTGACTGAATTTTTGGTTTCTTCACAGCTTCGTTTTATATATATATATATATATATATATATATATATATATATAATCTCCTTGATATTACTTTATTTTGCTTTCTGAATAACATTTTGTGGAAAGACAAAAATAAAACCACAAACAGTTATAAAGACATCTGTGGAGAAGAGAGTGCGCCGTCTGTTCTGACTGAAATAATCAAGCACACATATTGCTTTATAACGTATGCATCTTGCTTGAAGAAAACCATGTTTGCCAGAAAGCAAGCCCTTTGTGTTCTCATTGCCCCAACATTTCGTGCGAAAAGTATCTGCTAGACACAGAAGATGTAACTGCAGGCTACAGACATCAACATGCCCTCCAGCTTCAGATCTGAAATGGATAGACTAGCTTGCCAATGAACAGTTCAGAGGACTAACCTGGTGGTAACTCTTCACTGTTTGTTAGTGCAGCTAGAATTTTCTTCTGCTCCCCTTGGAGAGTAACTCATGATCTAGAAGTAACTCAATTAGTCAAGAATGAAGAAACACATAAAATTAATCAAAAACAATGATATTGGATTTATCAAAGTAGCCTAGGACATGGCAAGACTCATTGCCCTAACTTTACCTGGACATCACTGGCCTCTCCTGAGAGAAGCCTTCTTGTTCTTGGTCTTTGAGCTCTGGGTCCTGCCATCCATTGTGGCATAGCGCATCCTTCTGGTTTTGGGGCAGGATGCACTAATTCCCATTCCCACTGTTCCCACTGAATTCTCACTGTTCATTGATATCTGCTCTATGGTCTGTCTTGTAGCCTCTGGATGCAAGTTCCAAACACTCATCCCTGAACCCACAGATTCATCCAGTTTGTTGGTTCTCCTTGAATCTCCACAACATTTTTGAACACTTTCAACTCTTGGCCATTTTTCCCACAGCATTCTGGGTGTATCATTATGCCATGCACATCAATACCACACTTTGTCATTAATCATCTACCTCTTATTTGCCCCCTTTTTTGAGAGAGCACCTGCAGATTTCCAGCATTCTGTCCTGGGAAATACACACAAGCATCCTTCTTTTTTCATTCAGGGCATCCTTGTTCCTATAAATAAAAAGTGCTTTGGCTTTCAGAAAATAGCTTCTGCAATGCACTAAAGTCATAATCTAATTTTCTTCTAGGCTGAGACAAACTCAGTAATAGTCACAGCAATAATAGTCATGGCGAAGTTCTAATGTTGGATGTTTTGTAGGGGAAAACAATTATAAAACACAAACAATCCTTCAGACTATTCTGATACAAGTGCTAGGAAACGTGTTCATGCTGGAATATATGAATGCACAAGATAAGCACAGTTTCTCACAAGGATTTATATTTATATCATGTGTTGCATCTTGTTCTCAGAGGACGGAAAGGCCCTTCCATTGTACATTGAAAATTAATAAGAGAAAATTCAAATTATATAACTGGTGGGATATTGAACTTAAGACACTTGATTAAAGGTGAGTTTGTGTATAACAGGAGAATAAAATTAAAGGTATCTTTTTTTCATAAGTTCTTATCCTCGATTGAAAAGTACTTGCTTTAAAAATATAACTATACATGCATATATTTATGTATATATGTGCATATGCCAATAATTATCTAGTAGTAGAATGAAAGATTCAATGTATTTGCTTTTTGATGTTTGTGCCCATGCTTTTGATATCCAGAGAACATTTCAAGGACAATAGAACAATGAGTAACGTGAACAGCAATGACCTCAAATAGTCTTTTTCTAAAAATATCAACCAGTAACAGTGATCTTTGTTTGATCATATGACTCCAAGACATATGTCAATATTCCTTGCTGATGTTACTAAGAGTTTGGACCACTTGAAATGTTGAGAGATTTATCTCTACATGCACAATAGTCCCCAGTTTCTCGATGCGGTTACTATGCAGTTACTATCATAGAAAACTGAACCGGTCATGAACTGTATACATAAATTATAGTACAATATTCAATGTAACATTGTGCAGCCATTATGAAAATAAATCTGTTATACCTTTAAGTCAGCCAGGGAAAGATATTCAACATTAAATAAAGATGGAATTACTAAGGTGAATGGTGATACGTCAGACACCTAGTAAATTTGATATTCACACATCAGTGCTAAAAGTTTCATAAATCTTTACCCATTTTTGAAATGTGAAAAATGCTAAAATTTCAATAGAATCCTAGAAGCTGGTATCTTTACCTTGTTCCCTTTTAGACAATGGCCAAATGTCCCCTCCCACCTTAGATGTGTAAATTATTATCATTATCTTGAATTCTTTGTTTTGCTACCTTCTTGAAGGAACATGGTATCATGTGCACCACCATTTTGTTTCCGTCCCCAATTTTTTAAAATGGATTTGTGGCAAAAATAAAATCACTTCCAGAAGCAGTTTATTTGGAGCATTCACCTCATCAAGCCGCAGACCAATTATCTATGGTAATTTCCCACGTGACACCATGAGTGTCCTCATCTAATGACAACTGTGGCCAACCCAGTCCACTTGCTGTCTTATGGACATTTACCCTATGTGTTGCAAAGCTGCTGTTTTTCTAACAACGTCTACATAATTCCAGTCCTTTCTATTTGAGCAATTTAAAAACTGAGTACAATGTAATTGAGAGGAAAATACTTCTCTAAGATGAAAGTTGAGGTCTATGGTAAAAAACCATTGATTAAAGTTCCCCACAGGCTTATTGAGGATAAAGGCAGTTTTGATAAGGCCCTTATATGGCTGCAGTTAGCTTTCAGCAAAATGATTCTACTGTTGTCTCTCAAGGGAATGAGCAAGGGAGAATGACAAGGAAAACAAGCAACTATGCACACACACATACAATCAGATATTTTTTCCTGGCAAACTCTGATTTATACCTTCTGAAAGCTTTCCTCAAGGGTATGACTAATAACTGCAAAGAGGAAACTCTCCTCTGACAATAACTATTCAAGAACGATATATATAAAGGAAATTCTGGAGGTGTTGCATGATTTTGTTACTATAAAAGATGCTCCCCACTCCACTTTTGATATGAAGATCCATGAGGGATCAAGTAAGGTTTTTAAAATTTTTTCTTTAACATTTACATCTGTCAAAGTAGATTTTTAAAACATATTTTAATTCCAACTTTCTTTTCAAAAGGAAAAGAGAGCCAAGTAAATATTGACTCAAAACAGGAGGGCTGGTTGTTTTAAAGACTTGACTGGATTATGTAACTTCAAGGTGTTTGAATTTCTTAGTTTGGGGTGTTTGCTGAATGTCTAAATCAAAAACATCAACCTCTTGATGCACCTACACCACATGATCAAACGTTACCATTTTTACAAGTGGAGCTAAACCAGCTGTAATGCTGGATATCGCACAAGCCCTCGTCCACAGAGGCCTTCAGCAGATCTCAGCAGGTCCCTCTGCTTTCCAGCCTGTACCGGATCCCCTGCAGATTAATTGGTAAACTATCAGAAGCCGATTTTGAATTCCCAGTAACAGTGAGGGTGAATGAACTCTGCAAAAATAGCTGCCTGCCTTCCATTTCGGTAAGAAACTGTAGGGTACAGTGTGATCGTCAAGAGTAATTTCTTCACATGCATATAAAACACTTGTGAAACATCCACTGAAGTAAGTTTTGATTTAACTCTAAGAAGTTCAAGAGCTGTGTGCAAAAATAATCAAAACAATCGCACTTAAAATATTGCTCACCATGAATTAAGGCAATAGCTTCAATCAGCGTGTGCGCCTGATCTTCCCTTAGAAGATTTACACATGGTCAAATTTCTCCTTCTTTTGTTTTCTTTGCAACTTTCTGATATTGAAATTATCTCTTTTGCAATTGTGTTTGCAACTCACCTTAGTTCCTGGAAGTGTAATAAAATACATGGTAATTTTAGTCCTAGGAATAATAGATATTTCAGATTAAAGAACTCATCAGGAATTGCACTGTTTCTTTTTCCTTTCTATTCGGCTTATTCAAATAATCTACAAAACTGATTTCACAATATCTTGATGAAATGTAATGGCTATTAATAGAGAATGTAACATTTGCAAATTTATTCATTTTCATGGAAGAGATTGTTACAAGAGCACATTCTGCAAAATTTAGGATGAAAATCATCCCATCTATAATTTATATTAATTATTGAATACTGGAATATAGCTTTGGCTTAGGTTTTTATTATTGTGGATTTTTACAAACAAAATAAAAAGGGTTACATTCTTGAAGAAAGTAGAAAGTAGCATGAGGGCCAGGCCTGATGGCCTAGTGGATAAAGTTAGGCACATTCCACCTAACTTTTGGGTTCAGTTCCTGGGTGCGGGACCACACCACTCATCTGTCAGTAGCCATGCTGTGGAGACGGCTCACATAGAACTAGAAGGACTTACAACTAGAATATACAACTTTGTACTGGGGCTTTGGGGAGGGGAAAAAAAAGAGAGGAAGATTGGCAGCGGATGTTAGCTCAGGGCGAATCTTTCCACCAAAAAAAAAAAAGAAACAAGCAGGAGCTTTCTAAGCAATGATTTGTGTGAAGTGGCCTATTTTAATAGGAAGAATATTTTGGAAATAGTGTTATTTCCTAAAAGCTAAATAAAACTTGGCAAGAGTTTCTGAAAAACAACATCAAAATTCAATTATAATTACTTGAATGTTTTTTCACTTGTTGGCTGTTTGTTTTTGCATTTTTACCTCTTATTGAACATTATAGTAGCCATTCTTGTTTTATATATCAAAATACTATAATGCTAAAAGGGTAAATTCATAATATCAATATCTGGATTAATCAATTAACTTTCCTAATTCACAGATTATGATCTTAAATCCATCATTTCACAAAGTTCGTTAGTATTTGGCTGATTTGTTTTTGTATTCACCATAACTAAAATCAATAAATAATGGATGGATAAATGCATACACCTGTCTTTGACAAAAAACAATTAAAGAATTTGTGGACAAGTATAATCTATTACTACTACTAGCAAACCAGCATGCTCAAATGTATCCTTTTGGATTGATGAAGGATAAGCAAATTTCAATTTTGTTTGTTATCCTATGTACAACATTTTAGGATTGGGTCATTTATTTTAACTTGGTTTTAAAACAGAAAAGTTAACAAAAGAGTTAAATTTTGATTGACTGATTTACAGTCTTTTAAGTATTTAAGACTTGGCAATTTTTTTGTTGTCAAAGAGTGTCATAGCCAAACATAGTCTACCCGATCAACATGAGAGGATTTTGCTGAAGACGTAACTTGAGTTCCAGTTATTTAAAATATCTTTCCTTTATACTACAAGGAGTTCTTCCTTAGCTTGGGTGTATAAATATATCAAAAGTATTAGGTATTAAATGCTAATCACACACATTGGAGTGAAGTACATATGATTTCTTGAAAATCCATAAGGAAGTTAAGGATATACATCCATCAAAAATAGGTAACATACTGTTTAAATAGGGGTTGTTCTGGCATTAACCCCAAACCTGTTCTCACTAGGGAAATTTCAAAATAATGACTAGGGGAGATTTTTTCTGTTCTGACGGAATTATTTTTTCACCCCTTTTACCATTACCTGTGGACATGATTCTGAAGCACTTGCTGGTATGTCCCGAGTGATCACTTCAGTGATATACTGGTTGCAACTCAACCAAAATTGCTCAAAATCCGGATCTCATGTTTTTTCTTTATCAACCCCACTTTTCATTGTTGTTGTTGTTACCGTCCTGTTTGCTCCTATCAAAATTCAGGTGAGTGCTAGAGCCTCAAGCAGCAGAGATTTCCTCACACATTTAAGGAATTTATGTTCTTCATAAAACTCTACAAAGCATGTTTAATACTTTTGTAGGCAGATTTTGCATAAAATCCCTAGGTCTTATATCATGATCTTTAGGTGGTATGCTATTTGGAAAAATTCTTTGCAATCATCCATTTGAATGTAAACTATATAAAAAAATAGCTATATTTTCCTTTTTTGTTTCCTGGTGTGTATGAGGACAAAGTATAGTGACAGGCATGCAGTGAGCACAAAATAAATATTTTTGAATGAATGAATTTATAAGTCATTTATTCCATGTTTGTAAACTAAATTTAGCTGTAAATATACCCTCCATCTGCTCCACTGCCAAAAAAAAAATACATTTAAAACTTTTTGGCTTATTTATTCAATGCCATCTAGTTGTTAAAGTCTGTAATCTCCACAATGTCTGGGTTGCTTACTTTATAATGTGGATTATCCCTTACTCAGTCCCTAACACTTGCTGTGTGTTCTCTAAATCCTCCAAACTCTATTTGATTTTGTGCAGTATACATACAAACAAATAAAGCTAAGATATCATCTCTAAATGGACTTCTAATTGGTTAGTAAAACTCTACATTAAACGGTTCAAATCAATGTTTTAGTAAATTAGATGTAGTAGCATTTTAGTAGAGACAGATTTGTGGGTTGGTAGAGATGCAGACGTTTTCACAGGGCAGAGCTTGGATTTGGAGAAGATGATGAGAAAGAGCCATTGTTGAAAGAGTGGCTGCGTGTAAGACCCCAAGAACGCCATCTTTGACGTAGTCTTTACAGTTCTTCTCCAATATTGGTAACTGTATATTTTTTCCTATTTTTAAGGATTTTGTACCCAAATTATGAAATGTCTTTTAACTCCACTATCTAAACCCACTTGTTAGTAGTATGCCAAATGTGAAAGAACATTTTGGCAAGGTTAATTTTATTAACACATCCCTTTCAAAAGGGCAAGGGAGATCCCCATCTTAATCAGTCCAATTAAATTTTCTTTAGTGAATATTATCATATTAAGTGTAATATATTATGTACCATAGAGGTATTGACAAAGGAAAACTTTGTAGAAACATGAGTATTACTACAATTATTATTTAACTAATGTGTGTTTTAAAATAAAAAATAATGGTATATCTGGTTTGGTCATAAGGACAATAGAGAAGTTCCATTTAAGTCATGATATATGAGGGGTAACAAAGAAGAAATGAAATCAAATGACAACCTAGACAGAACTGACCAGATGTTGAAAGCAGATGGAGAACTTAAAGTGAAGTATTAAAAGAGCAGGTTTATAATGATACAGCTGGTGATTAAAATATCTCAGTATCTAATCAGGCAACAACATCTGGCCTACTGCTATTCAGAGGTTTTCAAACAGTAAGAACCACAATATAATTTAATAATCAAAATTGAATTTGTAAAGCTAGCCAATGAGTAAAAACTCAGAAAACCCTGCCACAGCATCTCCCAACTTTTCAAAACAAGGAAAAGAAAATACTAAAACTTGACTTTTGATAATTAAACTCCATATATCCATGGAACTAAAGTTGGGTAAAAGTTTAATCAAACTCAGTGGGTGCCACTAAAAAGGCAATAAACACATGATTGCATAAATAACAAACTTCTGAGTTCCCCTCTAATTGTCTAAGGACAAAATAAAGATAAGTGGCATTTGCGTATTTGGCAATAAACTACAGCAGTAAAAAAATCATATTTAATTTTTAAAGGTTATGGTGGCCATAATTTCCCCTGACTCCATTTTCATTTGTAATTTCTTTATTTTCTATTAGTTTGAATAAGGAATCATAAAGAAATAATGGAGTTAATGATTCAGTAATGTTTATAATGAGGGAGCTCAACATGCAAAAGCACTTTTATTCTGGAAAATCAAAATTAATTATTCCATTAGGTAATGTTGTATTCTTAATTAAGAGAAAATAGTATCCTACAAATTATATTACATCTCTCCTTAGATCATGTTATAATTCTCAGTAGATTCAAAGCTTATATATATCCAAAGACTTAAGCGTTATGTAAAACCCTTTCTCTGTTTGGTCCCTCCCTAACTATCTAACCTCATCAACCAACACATCCTCTCATGAATGGTAAATTTGGCATGCATTAAATTAGTTACCATTGTAGAAGAATAATATCATCTTCCACTTCTTCATCCTATTGTTCATAATGTCCTTGCTTTTCCCATCTCTGTCTGCTTTATGATCTCCTCTACTCTTCACGATATAAGCTTAAATGTATTTCCTGAGAAAATCCCAGGTGGGGTTAATGACTCCTTACTTTGTCTCCATTCTGTCACTTATCACAAATCATTGATTGTATTTATTTAAATGAATATTACTGCCTAGAGAGTGCTAAAACCTGAGTAACTTGTAATTTTTCTTATGAAGTATTGTATTTCAAAAACCTAGTCCATGGCCTGATGTATACTATGTTTACAATGAATAAATAAATTAAATAATTAGTTTTATTATAAGGTCAACTTGCATGTAAGAATATATTAAAGGCATTTCTGGCCAACTAAACTGCTTTCTTTACTTGTCATGAAAACAAGTTTTAGAGTGAATGTATTAAATAAACTTTGTTGTGTTCTGTTTCTCCTTATCTATTACTACCTCTAAGATACCCATTACCTGATCACGTAGAAAATTAACTTCTAAAAAATAATAGTAGTGGAAGTTTACAATTATCTTACTTTTTAAAATTTCTTTTTAAATGTTAGACCAAAACCTGTTTTTTCAGAAAAACTTTTTTTGGGGTGATGGGGGTCTGAATTTTTTGCATATAATTGAATAAACTGTACCCAAGGATATAGTAAATTGCTCACTTCGAAAAAGTGATAATTGTCACCTTTTCTGAATCGAAAAGTCTCTTCATTCTGATTTGGTGATGGGCTCATTTGATAGTCAGCTCTATACCCCTATTGGATGAAGAAAAGGAAACACATCACTGACTTCCAAACATGACACTGGTGAAAGTTACTGTAACATCCCTGACACTGACAGGGATTTTCAAGGTTTTTTCCCAACAAACCTTTAGTCCCTGTGTCTACATTAATCTAAATAACACTGAAGTGTTTCCAGAGTACTGCTAGATGGTTGCCATTTTGTCATGCTCCACATATGTATTTTTTGGATTTCTGTGTCTCAGAAAATAACAAAGGAAAGACATGGTCTATAGGTATGGATGGTGGAAACTAAAAGTGACCATGAAATGACAAGTTGTAAGCTGTACATGGCAAAACCATGAAGGAAAAACATCAGAAAAGCTGCAATATTAATGGTAAATTTCTCTGCGTGTTAACATGATCTGTGTCCAAGAAATTTAAGAACTTCAGTCTCTAAGATTTTATTGTACTTCAAAGAGAGGATGTTTAACTAATGTTTAATTTTGACTGAATAATATATGTCAATCTATGGTGAATAGTCAACATATGCTCTATTGGGTATCTTATTTTTCTGGAAAAATTAAAATTTTACCATGTATCAATTAGAGAAATGTTGTTATATTCTTCTTATATATCTACTGGTGTGACATCATCAAGTTTTAAGGAATGGTTGTAGAACTGTCTTTTTTCTAATGGCAATCTCTCTCCATACCCACCCCCACCACTCCAGACATACACAGTGATGCTCGGATGGTCTTCTGAGCTACAATTAAAGAAGCTCAGTGAGGAAAAGTGAATCAGGTAGGGCCAATAAGTCTCCCCACAGAAAGCATCAAAACAGTTCCTTTAATGGTAATAGATATAGATATAAATCACAGAGTTCTTTGTGTCCAAAGTGTCTACAACGAGGAGAAGAGGAGAAGACGTGGCCCACGGTGAAAGAGAATGAGAAGCAAAAATTGGAAAAAACAGAGAGACTGCTCACAGGTCTAGTGTTCCTGATGACCAGGAGAACACGTTCTTACCTGAAGCGGTGTTCAATTGCTTTTTAGATTTCATGAATCAATTAATTCTCCTCATAAGCTTAATGTGTTTGAGTGAAATTTCTGTCACTCACATGCAAAGTGACACAGAAACAGATTCCTATGGATACTGAACCTCTTAATCTCAAATTCGTGTGCCCAATGCCCAGCAAGCCAAACACTGAGACAGCGGTGTTTGGAGATAGAGAAAGATTTATTCAAATCGGCCAAAACGAGTAGGTGGGAGCCTGGGTTCTCTCAAATCCACCCCCTCAAGAACAGAAATGGGAGATGGTTTATAGAGCTTGGCAGGAGCCGCTTCAGAGAAACAAAGGGGTCACTCCCTGTAAGCCTCTGGGCAGTCTGACTTCTGGCTTCAACACCTGCTGAGTGCGGGCCATCTGGTGATCGCAACCTCCCCGAGGGCATCTCTTTCTCCTGCAAAACAAGCTCAGGAGTCCTCTGGAAAATAAGCTCAGAAATCCCAGACCCCTGAGTCACCCATCAAGTTATACAGGAAAAAAACAGCAAATTGATTTAACATCCACAGTGTCCCTCAGGTACCCAGCTTCACTCTTACTGATATTTGCTCTCTGCCAGGAAGGAGAAATAGAGAACAGATGTACCTTCTCGTCTGAAACAACCAAGGGGGTGGGGGTGGCAAATTACTGAAACAAAAATGCTCAAGACTTTGGATATCAGGCTAATCCCTAAGATGTGTAAAGATATGTGATAACCATGATTGCCACCAGAATACTGCCTAGAGAGTTTCCAGGCGAAGGGACAGGGAGAAGGAACAAGGCAAAGCCATGCAGACCCCCTGAATTGAAAAGACAGATCGGAGGCTGACAACCTTTGACACCTAGAGTTTACAGGGCAGAATCCTGGAGGCAACTTGAGATCCATAGAATTTTCTTCTTGTTTACTCAGCTGAGTACTGATCAACACATGGATAGTGTAAGGAAGATAGGAGAGGCCCGGGAAATAGAAGCTGAAGGCATTACAAAGAAAAATTCTCAGAGCTCACACAGGGAAGGGATTAGTGTCTACTCCCACAAGCCAGAGAGGAAAAGCTCATCTGGAAGAGTACTCAGTAGTGGAAAAAATTAACATCCAGTCTAAACGCTATGATAATCCCAAGTAACAAAGTTTAAAAATCAAGATCCCAAAGATCCCAAATTGTTTTTAAGTGACTTAACCTCATCCCAGAATAAACTTCAAGAATAGTAATAGTAATTTGAAAATATCTAGCACCCAATAAGGGAAACTACACAATAGCTGGTATTTGAAACAAATAAAACATGACATAAACAGCAATGCAAAGAAGAATGAAAATACAAATAAGAATGAGGAGAAAATAAAAGTCAATTGAAACTGATACAAAAGAAAAAAGAGAAGACACAAATTACTAGTGTCAGAAATGGAAGACGAGCCATCACTACTGATCCTGTGAACATTAAAAGGATAATAAAGGAATATTATGAACATCTCTATGCTCACAATTTTAATAACACACGAAATGGATCAATTTCTTTAAAGACACAGCTACCAAAACTCACACAAGGCAGAATAAACCACATAGGACTATACTGATTAAAGAAATTGAATCAATAATTAACAAGCTTCCAAAGCAGAAAGAATCAGACGCGGATGAGCTCACTGGTAAAGTCTAACAAACATTTAAGGAAGAAATTATTCCAATTCTCTACAATCTCTTCCAGAAAGTAGAGACAGAGGAAATACTTCTTAACTCTTTCTATGAGCCAGCTTTATCCTAATACCAAATTCAACAAGAGACATTACAAGAGAGGAAAACTACAGACCAATATCTCTCATGAACATAGATGCAAAAGTTCCTAATAAAATAATAGCAAATAAAATCCAATGGTGCATAAAAAATTTATAAACCACGACCAAGTGGAATTTATTCCAGGTATGCAAGATTGGTTCAACATTCAAAAATCAATCCATCACATCAAAAGGCTAAATAAAAATTACATGATCATATCCATAGGGGCAGAAAAAGCTTTTGACAACGTCCAACACCCGTTCATAATAAAAGCTCTCAGCAAAGTGGGACTAGAAGAGAAGTTTCTCAGATTGATAAAGAACATCTATAAAACACATACTGCTGGCATCATACATGATGTGAAAAACTAGAAGCTTTCTCAAGAAGATGAGGAAAAAGGCAAGGACGTGTGCTTTCACACATAATATTCAGCATCATTTTAGAGGTCTTAGATGATGCAATAAGACAATAAAAGGAAATAAGAGGTAGACAGCTTGGGAAGGAAGAAATAAATCAGTCTTGTCCCACAGATGACACTATTGTCTATGTAAAAAATACCAAAGAATCAACAAAAAAATTCCTGGAACTAATAAGCAGTTATAGCAAAGTTACAAGATATGAGATTAATATGCAAACGTCAATTGCTTTTTTATATATCACAATGAAAAATTGATATTTGAATAAAAAACACAATATCATTCTCATTAGTACCAAAATTATTAAATACTTCAGTATAAATCTAAAAAAAGCATGTAAGATATATATGAGGAAAATTATAAAACTCTGATATAAGAAATCAAGGATCTAAATAAATGGAGAGATAATCTAAGTACATGCATAGAAAGACTCATTATTGTCAAGATGTCAGTTCTTCCCTACCTGATATATAGATTCAACAAAATACCAATCAATACCCCAGCAAGTTATTTCATGAATATCAACCAATTCTAAAGTTTTTAAGGAGAGACAAAAGATCCAACATAGCAGACACAAGATTCAAGGAGAGGAACAAAGTCAGAGGACTGGCTTTACCTGGCTTTAAGACTCACGATAAAGCTACAGTAGTTAAGGCAGTGTGACATCAGCAAGAAGACAGATGCTAGATCAGTGGAGCAGAATGTAGAATGCAGCCAGAGACCCACAGATGTATATGTATAACCTGTTGATTATCTACAAAGGTGCAACAGCAATTCAGTGGAGAAAGTGGAGAATGGCTTGTCAACAAATAGTTCTGAAACAATTGGATATCCATATAACCTCACACAGTATGGAAAAAAAATGAAGTGGGTTGTAAACTAAATGTAAACCTAAAACTATGAAACTTCCATAAGAAAACATGGGAAGAAATAGTTATGATCTTGAGTTAGGCAAAGATTTCTTAGATAAGGCATCAAAAAATATATAAAAGGAAAAAAATGGTATATTGGACTTCTCAAAATTAGGAATCTGTGCTCATTTGTAAGACACTATTAGGAGACTAAAAAGACAAGACCCAGAATGGGAGAAAATATTTGCAGGCTACATATCTGATAACATACTGGTATCCAGAATAATAAAGAGCTCTCAAAACTCAGTTAAAAGACAGCCAACACTCAATAGAAGTCATTAAACTATGAATGGGTACTGCACCAAAGAAGATATGCAAATGGAAAATAAGCACATAAAGTGATGCTCAACACTGTTAGTCATAGAGAAATGCAATTATTTCATTTATGTATTAGTCAAATAAATATTATGGTTCGCCTACTATGTGCTAAGAATTATGCTACATACAGAGGACCAGAAGTGAGAGAGATAAGATGCTGCCCTCACGCGTACATCCAATGGGAGCATTGACATAAATTCAAATAGTGTGATAAGCGATACAAAATGGAATGTGAAAATGCACATAGTGGTACACATAGACAAAGAAATGAACAGACGAAAAATAGTCAGGGAGGACCTAATTTAATCTGGGAGGGTGTAGAAGACATGCCAAGGAAGTAACTTTATGCTAAGAACTGAAAGATAGTAAAGATGTAAGCAGGTAAGTTATGTGAGATTTGGGTGGATGAGATGGGGGTCTAAAATTATGGAGATAACTTCTCAGAAGAAAGTACAAGATGTTCAAAGTCCCCACATTATTTTCTTATGTTCTCTCATCTTTATATTCTTAAAAACACTGTCTGTAAAGAGGCCTTTTGATTTGGGGGGAATACAGCACTCAATACATTATTTTTGATAAGCTAAGCAGAAAATCTTTGCTAGAATTTTAATGATAAATTTTACCTTGTTTAAATAATGTAAAACATCTAAAAATTTCCCAATATTTCTTATTTCTGTGCTGCCTGAAACAAGTTATTTGTGATTATCCGTCTATCCTTATCTATATCAACATCCATGCCTAGGCCTATATCTATGAACTCTCTCTCTCTCCTTAGGTAAGAAAAATCCTAATTTCTTAATTGATTTGACCTCAAATACATCTTATTTTTGCACTTTTATGATATGTTATATATGATAATTTGTACAAATGACAAATGTTCACCACATGCCAGTCTGAGAATTGTCCCAAAGATTGTTCCTACATCTTTTCTCCCACACTCACTACTCTTTTCTTTCTCCTTCACTCACTGTTTTTTTTCTTCAAATTACTTTGTGTTTAATAAAATAAATACATTTCAATTTTAAGAGGACCACATATTCATCAGAGGAAGTTTGAACAATGTGGACAACTTTATAGAAGCAATAATAACATTCATCTCTATTTAGAAATAAACACTGTTGTATTTTAGTGTTTTTTCACCCAGTTTTTTAAATGTTAAGTTTTAATAGTTTTGGGGGTTACTCTGCACCATTTTAAATATTTTATATTTTATGTTTTATCATTCATTTTTCAATTAAAATTGAAATAATACATAAATGAGCTAATATTTTTTGATTAATTATCATGATCTTGGTAAATGGCCAAAGTACATGTTTAATTTTTAAGTAACCCTACGAAATAGGTATTATTGGCTTGATATTAGAAAAGATGAACCAGATCTTAGTATGTTTTGTAGCACAGTTTGGTACCCAGGTCTTCCACAATTGTGATCCTAACAATTCTGAATTGCAGATTTCCTCTCCAAATATTTTTATATTAATACATAATTTCAGTGTCACTGTAAAAATTCTTGAACATGAATTTTAAAGTATACAAATATAAATATAACCACTATAAATATGTTTAAGGATAAAACTAGTAGTTCTGACTCATGCAACAAAATCTGAGACTGAAAACTATAAGGTAACTAGCAAAATCTCATATATTCTTATATATTTCTTCATATACAACAAATCATGCTTTATAGGTATATGTATGTTTTACTAGCCAAATAATATTGCATAGATAAAAATGTACTGAATAAGATAAATGAAACTTCAATTTTAAGACAATACAGACTCACATAGACACAAAAAATTTGGCTTCAACACAAGTATTTTTAGCATGGCCATTGTCATGCTCTCATAGGCAGAATCATAAATGAGTTTGACAGTTTTCATTATTTGAGTCTCCATGGTGAATTGGCTGATTCTGCCAACAATTGTTGCCATTTATCATTCTTTAAATAGTTTGCAATTAGTTTAAATTTGGATAATCTTCTGCTGCAAATACAATAATGGAGAGTATAAAAATAATTTAATAAAGAACACAGCATGCACTCACATCTTATACCAAATTCTGCTGTGGCATATTTTATTTTATTTTAAATATTGTACGAATATTTTAAATTTTATATCAATGATTTTTTCAGGTTGGACTTATAAATGCAAATATTGTCAACAAATGTAGTTGGCCCTTCAAATCTTTTGTCTGTCTGCATAAAGACAGCTAGTAACTGATGGAAAAAATGAACTATGATCTCATTGGTAGAAAAACTACTAAAATTTTGAGAATTGGCTCAGCCATGAATATGTCAAAGTAGAAGGTACATGTTATGTTCAATCAGAACTTGATGAGATTTTAGATAAGGGTTTCTTGTTTTCATTGTTCTTGATGCTTGAAATTATTTAAATCAGTTTTAGCCTAGCTTTTTAAACAATCGCATACAGTTTTTATACTGTATGCTGTAGTTCATATATGGTTATATATATATTTACATGCATATACATATTTATATATATAGTAGAGTTTTGTTATAGTTTAAAATTATATACATAAATTCTGGCAAAGTCTGCTCCCTAATTTCGGCTAAAATTTGCTTCCTGATATTGCCATATAGTTTTCATGGCTTAGCTATGTCAATAATTTTTAATTAAAATGTTTCATATGTTCACGTCAGATGGACCCCAATACAATGCATAGGATACATCAACTTAGTTCCACTACAGATAGAAACAGATACCAATAGTGGAAACTAAGAGAGGGGAACATCTTATTGTATGATGAATTTTAGGGTAGTCACATATGAATGTTGGTATATTTCATATTTTAAAAATGCTTCCTGCTTTGAGACCTTATATTTTGGACAAGTTATCTGACTAAAAGAAGGCACTGGAAGAATTTTGTTATTAGTGTGTATTTTTTTTTCGAGCTTAGTGACAATGGGTGAATAATGATGCATCTTCTAGTATAATTTCAGTTTTGCGTATCACATGCTATTTTCAAATGGTGCCTTAGTCAGGGAATACTTTTGGAGTCATTACTTATTTGAGACCATTAGAGAAGATTTATTGATTTTCATTTCTGTACCAACCATGTGGGTGTAAGCTAGTTTGCATTGAAAATAATTTATCTCTGTTGAAGCTAAGCCCAGGAGGTGAATGTACTATGGTAGCTATAAACTGCATCACTAGATCTTTCAGTTATACTTGTATAAATTTGGGTCAAAGGTCTCATTATTGGCTAAAGGCTTTTTCTCTTCCCTAACGTGGCTTGTATTATAGCTTTCATGAGATCATATTTACCCCGTGTCTTAAATTCTCATTTATAATGAATCTCTAACTCTTTCTGATCAACAATACATGGTAATAAATAAAAGGACATTCAAATGAGTTAGCCATTATTTACTGTTTTTCTGTTCTTCTGACTCAGTTATGATGTCACGACTCTCCAGGCTCGCCCTCTATTTCAAACTCTACCACATGGACATAGATAGACATGCCCTTCAAGTTAAAGTTTTGGAACATCAAGTAGGAAGTATTTTGTAGGCGTAAAAGACAAACCTGACTGATGTTGAATTTTTCATGATAGTTAATTATAGCAAATTTCAAATACAAATATGAAAATTAATGTTACAATTATTGCCTTATGTAAATTTTAGAATAATCATTTCTACATTTACAAAAATATTGCTGGGTTTGTGATAGCAATTTTGTCAAAGCTATTTATTACTTTGTGATAAATTGATGTCTTTCCTATATTGTCTTTAATACATGAGCAGGTTATATCTCTCCATTTATTTCAGTCTTCCTTGGTTTCTTTTTTTACCATTTGATGTTATTACACGTAATATTTGAGGTTATGGTATTTATCACTACTGGTGTTGGGTAAATAAGAGTCAATATAAACTAGATGATTTATGGGGCTTCTCTGGCTTTTTAAATGCTCATTTAGCATAATGGAATAGGATTTAGAAGAAACTCGGTACACTAACTTGGCCTTAATAATATGTAGAATGGACTCAAAGATGGCAAATTCATGTACCAGTTTTCCAGATTTACTAAGATGAGTTCTGGAATCCACCTCCCAGTGGATTTTTCTCCTACGGGGTTGTCAAGGGACAAATCTAATACAGAGGTGCTATGCCATCTGGTGGCCCATCTGTGCCCACACTGCTGGAGTCTCGTCCTTGTCACAGACTGAGGCAAGAAGCAGATTGATCTGTAGCATACTACCGCTACCCCCTGAGGTCACTGAGGAGTAGTGTATGAAACTAACTTAGTTAACAATTCCACCTGGAAGAAAATCTGAACTATTAGATTTGCATGTCTTCACACTGTGATTTTTATCTAAAATATACAGTGAGTCAAAAAAAAATCCACAAACCAGATAAGTAAACTTCATCCCTTTGCATATACTAGAGGGTATAGCAATAATACCTTGGTTTTGTGCAATGTGTCCCTTCGTTGGTTTCTTTAATATGCATTTTGTAATTTTCAGTATACAAGCCCTATACATATTTTGTTAGATTTATACTTAATAATTTCATTTATTGAGTGACTGAAAATGCTGTATTTTTAAATTCAGCGTCCACATGTCCATCCCTATTATATAAAAATAAAATTGATTTTATAAGTTTATCTTGTATCCTGCAAACTTTATGAAGTCACTTACCAGTTTTAAGAGTTCTTTTGTAAATTTCTTTGGATTTTCTATATATACAATCATATCATTTGCAAATAGGAACAATTTTATTCTTTCAAATTTGTATGCCTTTTATTTCCTTTTCTTGAGTTTTTTGCACTGGATAGGACTTCGAGTACTTTATTGAATAATAAAACAGTCATCCTTGCCCCGTTCCCAATTATGAGGAGACTTTTTCTTGCCAATTGCTCTGGCTAGAGTTTCCAGTACAATGTTGAAAAAATGAGGTGAGAGCTGACATCTTTGTCTTCTTCCTGATCTTAGGGGGAAAGTATCCAGTCTTTACCATTAAGTATCATGTTAGCTCCAGGTTATTCATAGATTCTCTTCACCAGGTTGAGGAATTTACTGTCTAGTTTGTTGAGTGCTTTTATTATGAAAGAGTGTTGGATTTTTGTCAGATGCTTTTTCTGTGTCTATTGATATGATCATATGACTTTTATTTTTTGTTCTATTGATATGACATATCACATTAGTTGATTCCTGGATGTTAAATCAACCTTACACTTTTGAAATAAAGCTTACTTAGCCATGGGATATAATTTTTTTAACATGTTGCTGGATTTAGTTTGTTAATATTTTGCTGAGGATATTTGCATACATAATCATAAGAGATATATGTCTGTAGTCTTCTTTTATTGTGGTGTCTTTGATGGTTTTGGTATCAGAGTAAAACTGGCCTTATAAAAGGATTTAGAAAGTATTCCCTCCTCTCTTATGTTTTGAAAGAGTTTGTGATTGGTATTCATTCTTATTTACAAGTTTGATAGAAATCAGCGTCTGGGCTTAAGCTTGGCTTTGTGGATAGTTTTTAAAATTTCTATTCTATTACTAATAGTATAAATAACTAGTAAATCATAAATAAAAAACTACTTTTATTACTATTTTAATCTCTTCACATGTTATAGATCTATTCACATTGTCTATTATTATTTTATTTCTTACTGTTGAAATACTTTTGATAGTTTGCATATTTCTAAGTATTTTGTCTAAGTAACTTATTGACATACAAATATTCATAGTATTCCTGTATAATCCTTTTATTTCTGTAAGGCCCCTAGTAATGTCTCCTCTTGCATATGTGATTCTAGCTATTCGAGCCTTTTCTCATTTTTCCAGGAAATCCAGCTAAAGTTGTGTCAATTTTTTTGATCTTATCAAAGAAATAATTTTTGGTTTCACTGATTTTTTATATTGTTTTTCTATTTTTTATTTCATTATTTACCACTCTAACATTTGCTGTTTCCTTTCTTTACTGTTTCCTGTTTGCTTTTCTTTTTCCAGTCTCATAAGGTGGAAGGTTAAGTATTTATTTGAAATCTTTTTTCATTTTTAATATAGGCATTCACGACTATAAATTACACTTTAAGTGCTTTAGCTTTATCCTACATGTTTTGTCTGTTGTGTCTTGATTTTCAGAATTTCAAAGTTTCATTTCAAAATATTTTCTGATCTCCCTCTTGATATCCTCTTTGACTCATATGTGATTTAGGAATGTATCTAATTTCTACATATTTGTGAATTTCTATTATTTTCCCTGTTATTGATTTCTGAATTTATACCACTGTGGTCTTAGAATATGCTATGTGTTATTTAAATAATTTTTAATTTATTGAGGTTTGTTTTATGGCTTAGCATGTCATCTAGTCTGGAGAATGTTCCTTGTTCACTGTAGTAGACTATATGTATCCTATTATTGTTGGATGGTATGCTCTTTGGATATCAACAGTGATACTTGGTTTATAGTAGTGTTCAAGTTTCCTATTTCCTTATTGAATCTTTTGTCTAGTGTGTATACATTATTCAAAGTGGGTTACTTACATCTGTTATTATTGCTGAATTTTATATTCTACTTCTTTCAGTTTTTCTTTCATGTATTTTGATGCTTATTGTTAACAGCATGCATGTTTATAATTGTTGTATCTTCCTGATGGATTGACCATTTTATTTTTATAAAATAAGACTTTTTATCTTTTAACATTTTTCTGTTTTAAAGTTTATTTTGTCTGAGAGCCAGCCCCAGCAGACTAGTGGTTAAGTTCGGCACACTCCACTTTCAGTGGCCCAGGAGTGGTTCCTGGGCATGAACCTACACCACTCATCTGTCAGTGGCCATGCTGCCATGGCAGCTGACATACGAAAAAAAAGAGGAACATTAGCAGTGGATGTTAGCTCAGGACAAGTCTTCCTCACCAAAAAAGTAAATAAATAAAAATAAAGTTTGTTTTCTCTAATATCAGTATAGCCATTCCAGTTTTCTTATGATTACTGTTTGCATAATATAATTTTTTCATCCCTTTACTTTCAATCTATTTGTATCTTTAAATGTAAAACATGTCTACTATAGATAGTATGTACTCGGATCTTCTTGGGTTTTTTTTCCAGACTCACAATCTCTGCATTTTGTTGGACTGCTTAATCCATTCTCATTTAATGTTATTATTAATACAGTTGGATTTATATCTGCCCTTTTAAAATTTTGTTTTCTATGTGTCTTTTGTCCTCTCCCCTCTCTAGCTCTCTTCAGCAAACTGGCCAGCCTACAGCTTAACATGTATTAGCGTGTCCAACTTAGCAGTTCACTGAATCCACAAATTTCCCACTTGCCAGCCCCCACCGCAACCTCCTCTGTTTTTGAGAGCACACTTAGACATTATCATTTCCATGTTCTTTTGTTAATGAACTTAGTTCCTTCAACAAGAGATTAGGAGCTATGTATTTTACTGCTTGCTTCTCCCTCCATGCCAAATTTCTGGACCAAGGCTCTGGAAATGGTCACAATAGCATGCTTCTCTCTGAGTGACACCCCTGATCTAGAAACTGAACACTTGATGGAGGGGGTCAGTGGCCTGAATTCTCATTGGATTGCTTCACTTGGTGTGGAACCACTAACTTACAAGCCAGGAAAAGAGTATATTCACAGTGCTTTCATGTCCAAGATAGAGCCTCTGTTACACAAACGGGGCCTGAGTAGAAGAAGGTATCCCCTGCCTCTCAGCTTCACTCACTCCGATCATAGTCTAGGCAACAGGAGGCTGGGGGCAGGATGAGAAATGCTGAATGAGAAATTTTCTCTTAGGGAGGCCGCCCTGTGGCGCAGCGGTTTAGTCCGCGCTTGGCAGCCCGGAGTTCACGGGTTCGGATCCCAGGCGCCCTCCGACGCACTGCTTGTCAGCCATGCCGTGGTGGCGTCCCATATAAAGTAGAGGAAGATGGGCACGGATGTTAGCCCAGGGCCAGTCTTCCTCAGCAAAAAGAGGAGGATTGGCGACGGATGTTAGCTCAGGGCTGGTTTTCCTCAGAAAAAAAAAAAACAAGAGAGAGCGACATTTTCTCCTGGGAAGAGAACCCTCTGACAGGGAGCTAGGGGGACAGAAAGTCCGGTGTTCTTCACTGTACCAGTCTGCAGTGGAATTTCCGCCTTACTGAACTTAGTTCAAACGCTACAAACTCTTGTTCTTCTTATTGAATTTTCATATATTTTCTTGAATAGATATTTAGTCACTTGATATATGTTCTTTGGAGCATTGCCAGAGGCTACAAATTGTTGTTTTACACACACACACACATATATATATAAACTTGTTATATATATATCATTGTTATATGTAATTTTGTATATTTACACATATTTTATATATAAATTATATGTAAATGTATTATTATTTATATTCACATTATTATAAATATACTATTACTTATATATAAAGACATATGACTATGTAAAGTTATGTATATTTATATATAATTTTATGTTTATTATTATCTATGTATATAACATCATACATATATTCTTCACAGGTTTCGTTGAGGAGTGGTCTATAGAGCCCTTCACATGCTGGGAGTAGATCTCTGTCCATGTGTTTGTTTTGGTTTTGACTTAGGGGGAGCAATAGGGAAAAGCATGTCTACTTCCCAGAAGCAGCGTCCTCAGATTTGTTTTTATTCTTATGTAGTCAAATGTACCAGTGTGTCTGTTTAGTACCTCTGGTGTTCTTTCTTAGAGAGTGCTTCATCATCCCAACGTTAATAATAAGTATTTTGTCCAATTTAATTTTTGTCCATTAATACTTTGATTAATGCAAATCCGATTTCTTTAGAAAATATTTTTGCATCAATAGTAGTCCAACCTAGTTGGTTTTCTTCTAGATTGTTCTCAATATTGTTTATTGAATAATCCATATTTCCCTTTCTAAACTGAAGTACCAGACCAATTACATATTAAGATTTAGTATGTTTGTCCAACTAGGCTTTCTATTCTCTTTCATTAATTGTCCTGTTTCACCATGCATCCATACCAATATTTTTTTAAATTATATAAGTCACTATAATATGTTCTTCTCCTTTCTTGTGTATGACTATTTTTCTCTAAATATGCTTTTTTTCAGAATCATACTGAACTTTACAACTAGGTTATCTGCCAAATGAAAATACAATGATTTAAATTTACTTCTTAGAGTGGTGAAAACCAAGGCATGGCAGTCCATATTTACACAGTTCACACTTACAAGAATTGAAAGTTTTCATGATATAAATGTGTAACGAATTTCCATTGTAAATATGATGTTCCTTTTTATATGAAAGTTATGACATTTTAATATCATGCTAATAACTTTTATATTCCTTCTAATAATGTTTTGTTAGTTCATGACTACTCCACTTATTCTATCATTGAAAAAGATTGATTTATTTGAATTTAAAATTTTTATATTATTCATCTCCCTGATCTAACTGCATTGACTATAGCGTCCAGAACAGTGTTACACAATAATAATGATAACTATTTTGTCTCCTGCTTAATGGAACTGCAGGACATTTGCATGTGTGTCAGGGACTGTGCTAGTTACAACTAATCAAATGATGACCATGTCAGATGTGGCAGCATGACAAATGTTGCATAAATCACCATATGTAAATGTATTTTTATTTTAATAAACACTTTATAAAAGGAAATATTGAATTTTACCTAATCTATTTTGGCATCTGTTGAAATAATCTGTTTTTTCTTTTTTTTTTACCTTTGACCAAATAATAAACTGAAAAATATATACAGATTTTAAATGTTTAACAATTATTGAATCATGGCTGTGAATTCTACTTGGCTACAGTATACTATTATTTCTTATGTTGCTGCATTGTTTTTGCTAATATTTCATATAGGATTTTATTGTTGATGTTAATATGGAATTTTGGACTATAATGTTGTGTTCTTATACTGTGCTTTATCCTAGTTTTGAAAATTTAGTAGTCTTAGATTTTTTAATAGCTTTTCCTTACATTTCTCGTTTTGAAAGTTAGTGTCATTTTTATCTATTCGATCCCCTTCAGTTCCATGTGCTAATTGCCACACTTGGTTCTTTTCTAAACACTAATTTAAAATTTTTTATATATATTTGCTAATTCTTGAGTACTTGCTTTGTCCAAAAACTCTTTAAAGCCATTTACATTGTAAAATATTAAGTAAATCATGCTGCATATGTAAAATAGGATATTATGTAAAACTTACAGAGAATACTTGCAAAGAGAACTTAATGATACAGTAAAATTCTCATATTACAGGTACAAATGAAAATTTAAAAACTGCATAAATAGTGACAGAAATTTGACTTAAGTTATTTGGAATTTTTATGTGTGTATGTGTATATGAAGGAAAAAAATAATATCAAAAATACAATACGCCTTGTCTCTGGATTTGTCAATGGTATTGATTTTGTTTATAATATTATCTACCATGTGTTGAATGCTCTGTCTCGAGACATTTCTAAGTACACAAGTTAATACTTTTTAATTTTTTAATTACTTATTTAAGATAAAACATCACTTTTGTTATTTCAAATAATACTTGATCATAAATATGACTTTTTCATTAAAGTTATCTGGTCAGTGACAATAGCATTAACAATTGCTAGTTAGCGCATATGCCATACCAGGCCCTTTCCTAAGCACTTTTTGTGAAATTTGTCATTTAATACTCACAACAAAGCTATGAAGGAGACATTTTAAAAGTACGGTTTATTAGGAATCAGTTGATGAAATTTCAAAATTATAAAGCTATGGCACTGCGATTTTATCCTGTGTTCATGTGACTCTAAGTCCATGCTTTTATACCACTAATTTCATTGTTCTTTGCTCCTTTTTTCATAAAAATAAAATAATTTTCTCTATTTAGTATGAATGAAATGTGCTAAGTAACAGATAATATATTGTTATCTTTATGGTTCACTCCACTGATGATGTGAAAGTTTTGCTATTCTGTTATTATTATTATTATTATTAATTATTATTATATTAACTAGATTATGGAGAACCTAATGAGGATTAATAAGTAGAACTAATTGATTACTGATGTGTCATTATCCCAGCCACTAAGAAGGCTAGTTTGACTTCTCTTGCAAAGGCAAATGCTTTTGGAATATGAAATGACAAGTGTCAAAAGGTTATTGTGACTATTCAAAGCTTAAACTGCAGCCCTTAAAATATTATCTGGATTTTTATGATTGCTCTTTTGTTATCCTTCCTCTTCCTTTCATGGTCTTTCATTAGAACAGCCCCAGAGGTGATCCATGCTGATTAAAAATTATGACACTTCATTTTCATAATAACGGCTCATTTCAATTCTACAACCAAAGGAGTTTGAATGAATAGAAAAAATTCTCAGTGAAAAGCATGTCATCAGAGAAGAATGCTTTACAAATCTGAGCTGACAGTCAAACCACAAACAAAGAAATTTCTAAGAGGCTCATATTCTGACCACAGATTTGGATGCTTTGAAATTCAATTATCTATTCTGTAGAAATACTGTTTTCAGATTTCTTCACGTCCTGAAGACCTTGGCTTGTACACTCTTTCATTTACAAATGAGACAAAATTGTCTCCCGTTGCCTCTTAAATGCCTAGGATTGCTTGCTGGTATGTATGACAAAAATGAGAGTGATTGATAATCTGTGCAAATCCCAGTTTTACTCAGCTGTAGGTCCTAAAGGCTGGAAGCCAGAGTCAGATTCAGATCTGTCTCATTGTTGACCAATGAAAATCGAGTTTGTGGTGATTTTGGGGAGTGCCTCCTCTTTAATTCAAATGTGGAATGTCTGAACTTTCTAGGCTTTGTAATCAGTGTGTTGAGTGATCTCTGGGACTGCACGCAAGCAAAGCTGCAGCCTTCCTTTCCCTGACATCTCCTGTCTCACTGCGTGTAGGCAATCCATGCACACAGACATTCTTAATGGCTTTCTTGCCTTGGAAGGTAAACTTGGTCATGCTGTCTTTGAGAGGTTGAATAGTGTCGTGTTAACACATAGGTCTGGGTGCCAGATTGCCTGTGGTAACAAGGCTGATGTTGTCGTGTGACTTTGGCAATTAATGTACATTCTCAAAGGATAGATTCACTATATGTAAAATTAAAGTAGTTTTAACACCTAATAATTGGATTTTGGAAAGATTAAATGAGTTACTATAGGGTAAGATGCTTAGAACTGTGACTCACCAATAGTAGGTGCTCAGTATAAGTGTGGTGGTTTAAAAACTGGTACTCAAATTAAGTAATGATCCTTTGACAATTGGGTGGAACCTAATTCCCCTACCCTGGAGTACCGCCAGATTTAGTGACTTGCTTCTAATGAATAAGGCTGTAGAAATGACAAATTCTGGTTTCTTAGGCTAGGTCATCAAAGACACTGTAGTTTTCATTTCTGTCTCTTTTTGGATCATGTGCTCTGGGGGAAGCCAGCTGCCGTGTAATGAGGACACTCAGACAGCCCTATAGAAGGACCCAAATGGCAAGGAACTAAATCCTCCTGTAGGCACCCAATAAGGAACTGAGGTATCTTGTCAATAGTCTGATGGGAGGGAGCCATGCACACACCCAGCCAAGCTGTTGTTGAACTCCTGATTGATAGGAAATGTGAGACAATGAGTTTATTGTTTCAAGCAGCTAAGTTTTGGGGGTGACTTCTCACACAGCAATAGATAATTAATCCAGCACCTTAGCTGTTATTGGTATTATTTTCCTGTCAACATTTCTCAGCTAGGTCTAAAACACATTTTTTCAGCACTTGGTCCTTGCCTATCTGCAGATGGAATCTTTAGGACCAAAACACAGCATTGCTGTCCTTCCAAGTGACTCTGGTGTCCAAACCACGAATTTGAATTGCCTATATGTTGACCTTGCTCTACTCAGATTTTTTTTTTTCATTGACAATTTTCTCCAACCATGTTATTTGGGAAAATATATTTATTGGTTACCAAATATTCTAACACATGATTTCCTAATCATACTGCTATCTGTCTGTACCTCAATACAATCCTGCCCATAATGTTAGTGACATCCTTCACCTTATACTTACAATGACCTCTCCAGCCAAGTGATTCTTTAGATTCCCAACTTTGTTAATCAGACCCCCAACATGTTTCATCCTTGAACAATATATCTACTTCCTAATAAAAAAGAAACTTATTCCCCTTTATATGACTCAAGAAACTCTTAGGCCTATTGTGTATTGTAGTCATGTTCAGAGCAGACTAGATGGAATATTCTTTTTTGTACATTGTAATTTACGTGGCTATCCACATTCCTGCTGGGTCATCTTTAGAACAGGATCAATCTCCAATACTCATACTAAAACTTTGTCTTAGCTTTAGCAACCACAAGCCCCCAGTTATGTCCTAATGTCTCAATATGTCTAAGGGCACAATGGCTCATATTAGCAGCACAGGAGCGTGAAACTGTTCTGACCCATCCACACCCCAGTGATTTTTCTGGCACTCTCTTGCCAGGAGCATATTGAAGACAATCTGACATCAAAATCTGTCACTTCACTCGTGATTGAAAGTGTTGAACATAGAAGAAGACAAAGATTCAGGCCTTCTTGCCATTTCTATTGAAGATTGTACTGGAGATTGGACCAAGAAATTAGGCAAAAACAAGAAACATAAAGCATCCAGATGAGAGGAAAAATTAAAACTATCTCTCCATTGAGGATATCATCTTGTATATAGAAAATCCAAAGGAATCCACTAAAAAAATCTACTAGATCTAATAAACAAGTTCTGCAAGGTTATAAGATACAAGATCAATACACAAAAATAAATGGTATTTATACACACTCACATATAATAATCTGAAAATGAAGGTAAAACAGTTCCATTTAAAAGAACATCTAAAGTAGTAAAATAATTAGGAATAAATTTAACAAAAAAAGTGCAAGGTTTTTACTCTGAAAACAACAAAACACTGTTTTAAAATATCAATGGACACCTAAATAAATGGTAAAACTTTCCATGTTTGTGGATCAGAAGATTTAATATTAAGGTGGCATTTCTTCTTAAGTTAATCTATAGAATCCTTGCAATCTCTATTAATATCCCAGCTTTCATTTTGCAGTAATTGAATAGCTGATCCTAAAATTCATCTGGATACGCAAGGGAGCCAGAATAGCCCAAATGATTTTACACACGAACAAATTTAGAACTCACATTTTTCTATTTCAAACTTTGCTTACTTAGATATAAAATTTAGTTACTACTTACAAAATCAAGACAGCGTGATCCTAACATAGGTTTAGACATGTACAATTGAGAGTCCTAACTGAACAACTCTATGTATTATTAATTGATCATCCATAAGGAGGACAAGACAATTCCGTGGTAGAAATAATATTCTTGTCAAAAATGGTGTTTGATAGCTGGATACCTGCATGAAAAAGAATGGACCCTAACCTCATACAATACACAAAAAAAAATTCAAAATGGATCAAAGACCTAAATGTAACTGCTAAAACTATAAAACTCTTAGGAGAAAACATGAGTAAATAATTGTGATCTTTCATTAGGAAATGTCTAGATATGACACCAAAAGCACAAATGATAAAAGAAAACAGATAAGGGGGCCGCCCGGTGGCGCAGCGGTTTAGTCGGCGCTTGGCAGCCAGGGGTTTGCGAGTTCGGATCCCGGGTGCCCGCCGACGCACTGCCTGTCAGCCATGCTGTGGCGGCGTCCCATATAAAAAGTGGAGGAAGATGGGCACAGATGTTAGCCCAGGGCCAGTCTTCCTCAGCAAAAAGGGGAGGATTGGCAACAGATGTTAGCTCAGGGCTGGTCTTCCCCACAAAAAAAGAAAAAAAAAGAAAACAGATAAATCATGCTTTATCAAAATTAAAAATTTTGCACCTCAAAAGATGCCATCAAGACTATGCAAAGTTAGCACACGAATGAGATAAACTATGTGCAAATCTTATACCTGGAAAGAAACCTGTATCTAGAATATTTAAAGAACACCTACAACTCAGCAATACAAAGAAAAATCACCTAATTTTTGAAATGAGCAAAGGAGGGATTAGATATGTCTCCAAAGAAAGCCCACAAATTGAGAATAAGCACATGAAAAGATTCTCAACATCATTAGACATTAGGGAAATACAAATCAAAACCACAAAGGGATACCACTTCATACCCACTAAGATGGCTAAATTAAAAAAAAATACAGAAAATGAAATGTTTGGGTGAGTATGGGGAGTAATTGACACTCTTCAGGCAAAGTTGATGGGATTGTAAAATGGTGCAGCCACTCTGGAAAACAATTCAGCAGTTCCTCAAAATGATAATTATAGGCTTACTATATGACTCAGCAATAACATTCCTAGATACCTACCCATGAGAAACAAAAAAATATATCTACACAAAACTTGTATACAAATGTCCATAGAAGGACCACTCATAATGGACAAAAAATGGAAACAACACAAATGCCTATCAACTGATGAATAGATAAACAAAGTGTGTATGTCCTTATAAAGAAGTGCCTATTTGGCAACGAAAAGGAATGGCACACTGATTCATGTTACAAAATGGATGAACCTTGAAAACTTAATGCTGCCTGAAAGAAGCCAGTCACAAAAGGCCATATATTGTATGATTTGATATATACAAAATATCTAGAAGGGGCAAATACATAGAAAACAGAAAGTAGATTAGTCATTACTGGGGCTGGAGGAAAGGAGAAATAGGTGGTGAACGCTAATAGATATGGGGTGATGATGTTCTGTTATTAGATAGTGATGATGATTTTTATAAATCTGTAAATATACTAAAAGCCGAGGGGGCCAGCCTGGTGGCATAGTGGTTAAGTTTGCATGCTCCACTTCGGCGGCCCAGGGTTCGTGGGTACGGATCCCATGGCACTTATCAAGCCATGCTGTGGCAGTGTCCCACAGATAAAGTGGAGGAAAATGGGCATGGATGTTAGCCCAGGGCCAGTCTTCTTCAGCAAAAAGAGGAGGATTGGCAACGGATGTTAGCTCAGGGCCAATCTTCCTCACAAAAACAATAAAAATAAAATATATATACACTAAAAGCCACTGAGATTTACCTTTTAAATGTTTGAATTTTATCACATGTGAATTATATCTTAATAAAACTGTTATTTCAAGAAAAATAAAATTAAGGAACCCACTGGTAATGCCCTAAAAGCTAGATACATATGTCACAATTCCTGCACTAAATAATCACAATTCCTGGACTAAAATTGCTCACTTATTAATTGGAAGACAAACAGGTATTAGAATTATTCATAGAGTACCCAGTGCTGTGACAGGGCTGTGAATAGGTTATGTAAAGCACAACGAATGTCAGCCAGTGAGGGTCATGGAGACAGAAGAGAGGGTTTGCGACTGGATCTTAAAGGATGAGTTGTCATTAGCTAAAGAAGAAAGGAAGCTGTGATGTCAAAGCAGCCTGGCACGAGACTGAGAAATGAGCAATTTGGTAGAGAGGATCATGAAGGAGATAAAATTTTATCCTGAGAATTAAAATTCAATGAGGAATTTGGATGGGAGGGGGATTGCCCAAACAGATGCTCATCATGGAAATAAAGAAAGAAGGAAAAAGATCCCTTAAAGTGTGAAGTATGACAATTGGTAAAAACAAAAGCAAGCAAGCAACAACAACAAACTATAGGAATTAGCATTAAGGATAAGAAAGGAGAAGAGCTAAAACTGAGACCGAATGCTTTGAAATTCTGTCTTTACATTTATACCTTCTTTCAATGACTTTTAGTTAATGTCGACTTTTTTAAATGTTGATTCTTGTACCCACTTTCCCCAACTCCAGACAAAAAGGCAGAATGAGTAATTCAAATAGAATTATTCAAACAGAATAATTCAATAAGTCACAGAATGGAATAATTCAAAATACAATTAATAAATAGTTATTATTTAGAGTCTACTAAAACATATTTTAGAAATCCCCGGTTGTACGCTTTACATTATCCCCACTTTTAAACAAAATATTTCTGTATGGGTGAATGTAACAGTTCGATTTTATTAAACATAAATTGTTTCTTCGATTAAAATGACATTAAGTTAAACCTTCCCTTTTTTGCCATAAATTTCTGTAGCAATATCTGACATCATTTCCATAGTTAAGAGGAAGATTTAACCAGAGAATATAAATACAGTCAGTGAAGATGAAAAGAAATCATGACAATATCTGAATGTGTCCAAAAAGGAATTTATGTCTGCTCCTTAATTGTTATCCCACTTCAAATTTTGTTCACTCATAATATTCAGATAATGCTTTCAGCTATTTTTATGGTGACATGCTATAATTTACAAAATTATTAAATTATATGTTTAGAGACAAAATGAACAGGGGCTGGTTTAAATTTCTTTAGGATAATTGTAGAGTAAATTTCCAAAATGATTTCAATTGCCTGCTTATCCTACAGATTGCTTATGATAAAATCCTACTTGCCCCAAAGGAGATTCTTTTCAACAAAGATTGTTAAATGATGTTTTTAGAAGTTTATTTTAAGAAATGTTTCATATCTTTAATATATGTTTTAAATATCCAGTCAGTCTTCCCTTCAGTCTTTCAGTTTTATCTTTCTGCAGATCACTGTCAATCAAATTTAAGTGGATTTAGAAATTATACTACATATATAAAATTACATGTATTGAAAAATACATGGGTATATAATTTTCAAAATGAAATAATTTCTTATGTACTATATATACAACAATGTAACACATTATACTAAAATTAAGGGAAATACCCTGCCAACATATTACCCAGTGAAAACATTTCCTTCAAACATGAAGGTGAACAAAGATATTCTCAAGAAAACAAAGCTGAGAGAACTTTTTGCCAGCAAATTGAACTACAAGAAATACAGAAAGCATTTCATTAGGTTGAGGAAAACTAATTCTGGACTTGAGTCCAGAGAGCAAGAAGAAAAGAACACTTCAAGAAAGGACAAATAAGTGAATAAAAAAGTGACAATCAAATGCATAAAGCAACCATAATAACAATATCTGAGAGGTTTCTACTGTATGCAGAAGTAAAATACGTAGCAGCAGTTGGGAGAAAAAAAGGGTAAGTGAATTTACATTGTTACAAGTTTCTTGTATTGTTTGGGATGAGATAAAAGTAGAAGTTTAAGATAAGTCACCAATAATTTAACAAATTTTAAAATAATAGGAGAAAGCACTAAAGAGTGATAGAAAAATATATTACCAAAATGCTAATAGAGATGTCAAACACTAAAAACATACTTGATTAATATAAAAGAATATAGGAAAGAAGGAATCAAGGAATGAAGAAGAGACATGATAAACAGAAAACAAATAGCAAGATGGTAGGCTTAAACACAACTATAGCAATAATAACACTAAATATGAATGGACTAAATGTTCCAATTAAAAGACAAAGATAGGTGGGAGAGGGAGAGAGAAAGAAAGAAACATAATAATATGCTGTTTAGAAGAAACAACTTTAAAGAGATAGGTTGAAAGTAAAATAATTGAAAAAAATACCATGCGAAAACTAACTCAAGGGAAGATAGTGTGATTATGTTAATACTGCATCAAGTAAACTTTAAGACAGACAAAATATGAGCAGTCCCCCAAAACACATTTTAAACACAAATCCAAAAATGACAAAAGAAAGTATAACAACGGAAAAATATATACCAAAAATAAACTGGAGTGTCCCTCTTAATTTCAGATAAGGGAGACTTTAAGGCAAGAAGTGTTATGAAATATAAAGCAGAATATTCTACAATGATAAAATCGTCAGCAAAATGACATGACTATCCTAAATTTGGAGGCACATAACATAGCTTTAAATTATAAAGAGTAAAAAGTAACAGAAATAAGGAGAGGAAGACACAAAATAAAATCATGATTAGAGATTTTTAACATGCTTCTTTTGGTGGGGGAAAAAAGTAAGAATTTAAAAGATTTTAACGACATTGCTCAGCAAATCTATTTACTATATATATATAGAACACCACATACATAACTGTAAAATACACATTCTTTCTATATGATCCCAACACATTTAACAAAATAAAGTATACTCTGGGCCATAAAGCAGTTTTCAATAAATTTCAGTTAGGAAATAATGAAGTATATATTCTCCAACCATTGTTAGAAATAAATTAACACTCAATAATGATAATTAGAAAACTCCCAAGTATTTATTAATAAAACTAACTACTGAATAATCCAAGGGCAAAGTAAAATTACAATGAATATCAGAAAATATGTTGAGATGAAAATAACGAAATTATAGTATAACAAAATTTGTGGGATATAGATGAAGTTCTGAGGGATAAATATAATGCTTTAAATTGCACATATCAGACAAAAAGGAGGTTTAAATACAATGATTCAAGCTCCCAACACATGATACAAGAAAAACTGTGCAAATGACCTAAAAAGACAAGGTCACTATAACACTACAGCAATAATACTACACCACCCATAGGCATAGAGATCACGGAACAGAATTTAAAGTTCAGAACAGCCCCACATGTTTACAGACACTTAATTTATGACAAAGTTGTCACCAAAATTTATTAGGAAAAAGGTTTTTATTTTTTCCTATGAATGGTGCTGGAGCAATTGGATATCCATATGGGAAAAAATAAATGAACCCTAATCTTCCATTACACCATATAGAAAAATTAACTTGAAGTTGATTATAGGATTCATCAGGTTAACCAGATTAATACTGAAACTAAAACAGTCAACATTTCTAGGAAAAAAACAACATTGAGGGGAACATCTTCATGACCTTGAAGCAAAATATTTTTTTAAATATTAATAAACATAAAACATGAATCACAAAGGAAAATAATTCATATGGTACATTCATTAAAATACAGAACTTCTGTTCTTCAAAAGAAATCATTCTTAAAGGAAATAGGTGATTCACAGATAGGGGGAGGATATTCTGGATATATACATCTGAAAACAATCTGTGTACAGAATATATGAAGAACCCTAGAAATTAATAGAAAAGCCAAAGAACACATTCAAGAAACGGGGCAAAGTTTCATAAAAGCACTTTACAAATGAGTGTATCCAAATGATCAATAAGCACCTGAAAAGATATTCATCATTAATCATCAGGAAGGGAAGATTAAAATTTCAATGAGATTACAGAATACATCCCCGAATGGCTAAAATTAAGAAAAAACTGACAATATGATGTATTCATGAGAAAGCAGTGCTACTAGAACCCTCATACATTGCTGATGAGATTATCACCTTGTTGATCAATTTTGAAAAAAATGCTTAGCAGTATCTACTAAAGCTAAACATACACATCCCCTATGACTCATATAACTCCTATGAAAACTTAGTGCAAAAATCCAGCAAAAGATATTTGCACAAATATTTATAGCAAGTTTATTCTTATGATAAAAATTGAAAAAAACCCAAATGTACCAACAAAAGGATAGACAATTTATAATATATTTATAATGGCATTCTATTAAACAGCAATAACCAAAAGATCAGTCTCCCAATATATGTTATAATATGGATGAATCCCAAAAATATCATTTTGAAGAAAAGGAGGAAGACAGAAAAGAATACATAGAGTATTCATATTTTTATTTGAATTTCAACCACAGCAAAGACAATATGTGATGCTAAATCTCAGTACAATAGTTATAATATTTGCCTGTGCTGTTTACTGATAGCATGAAGGAATCTCCTGGGGTGGTGAAATTATTATATCTTATTTTTTAATCAAAAATAAATAATTCAAACAAAATATGTTACTTAAGTATGGATCAATATTGGAAATCTATTAACATTAAAATATAAAAGCATATCCAATACTATATGATTTTATAAATTAGTGTAAAAATTTTGTTATACTAGAAAAAAAATAGCCAGCCCTGATGGTCTAGTAGTTAAGATTCAGGGCCCTCACTGCTGGGGCCTGGGTTCGTTTCCTGGTCAGGGAACCACACCACCCATCAGTGGGTTGTCACTCTGTGGTGGCTGCTTGTTACTGTGATGCTGAAAGCTGTGCTACCAGTATTTCAAATACCAGCAGGGTCACCCATGATGGACAGGTTTCAGCAGAGCTTCCAGACTACAGACTAGGAAGAAGGACCTGACCACCCACTTCCAAAAAAATTGGCCATGAAAACCCTATGAATAGCAGCGGAGCACTGTCTGATATAGAGCTGGAAGATGAGAGGGTGGCGCAAAAGACGGGGCAGGGTTCCACTCTGCTGTGCACAGCATCACCAGGAGTCAGAATCGATTTGATGGCACTAACAACAAAGAAAAAAGTAAAGGTCCCTTTTCCGATAGCAACAATAACTCTAAGGTACCTAGAAATAATTTTTTTTAAATAATGTCTCTGGACTTTCTGGCAAAAATTGCAAAGCGTTATTAAAAAACAAAACAAAAACATAAAGAAAGCTAATGAATAAGTAGATGCTAGGTGTTCATGGACGAGAAGGTACAGTATCTAAAAGTTAATAATTCTTTCAAAAAGTAATCTAGGTATTCAATGCAATTTCAATGAAAATCCGGTCAGGATTTTTCATGAAAGCCAGACGAGATGGGGAAAATTCCTTATCAGATGTCAAGATTTGTAATAAAACTTTAGCCATAAACCCTGGGCAATACTGCACTTAGATAGACTAGTAGACAAATGAACATAACAAAAACACATAAACAGACATGATAATACATAATAGTTTGATAAATGACAGAATCTATATCAATAAACAGATGGCAAATGATAGACTACTCAATACCAAAATGGGAAAAGCAAACATAGCTTTTAAGAGCCATTACAAGAAAATAATCTGACCATATTAAAATTACTAACTTGCCTTCTTAAAACATAATACAGACACAAATATAAACAAAAAATAATGCTACAATGCAAATGATTAACAAAGGTTGGATAACCAAAATATATATTTAAAAGAGAAAAACCTTACAAAGCATTGAGGAATCAGTCCAAGAACACGAATAGTCGATTACAAACAAGGAAGTGTAAGTGGTCAATAAATATAAGAAGACTTCTTCACTTTAGTAGTCTTATGTGAAATCAAATTTAAAAAGCATTGAAATAATATTCCACACAAAAGATCAACTAACGTTAAATATTCTTAGAATATACAATGTTGATAAAGATGGGGAAAATAAGAAATTTTCATTCACTTGGCTAACAACTTTGATAATTAACATAGCTGGAAATGATTGGTTTCAAGTGGAAGAAACCATGGAATGTGCCGATTGTGATGGGCCTAGATATCAGAAATGGACGAGTCAGGGGGAAAACAGGAGACAGCTTTAGAGAGAGAGAAAATCATCAGAGAAACATTACAGGAATGATTCACCAGAGATCTTGAGTGTTGACCTCTTCTGCTATGTGGACACTCTCAAGTGGAAAAAATATATATTAAAATTATTTTTATAGCCTTGGTAATGTGACTTTCCTTCATTACAAAACAGAGGTGAAACAATGGTATCTGAGGTCCTTTCCAGAGACAGCATTTGCTCTATGCCACAGTCCATAGGGGAGACTTTGTGGGCATGGAGAATATAGAATTATGTATTAATGAAATGAAGCTTCTAGATTGTAGGGGAAGGGACATTCTAGGGAGCAGTTGGCTGAAGGGGTTTTCTATCTGTGTATATCTGAGCTTCGTGGGTACTGAGAAGAGGCCCAGATTACACCGCGGGAATCCAGTGCAAAGACGACATTCAAAGCTCATGACCTCCAATGCTGCTTTAACCAGAGACGTTTAGCTTTTATCGTTTTTACATATTAGATTCCAATGTGTTATTTTATTTTAATATAGGACTGCAATGCAAACAACCAACTTTGGTAACACCCACTCGTAGTGATACAGTGCCGAGAAGACACTTGGGCTCAAGGTCTCCCAGCCGGGTGACTGAATGGCTGGAATGAGAGACACAATCTTCTGATCTTCAGCCCTATGTTCGTTACAGAAAAAATCTGCAGAAAGATCCGTGAGCACCAGAGTGGAATGAGCCAATGCCCTCTGCGTGTGCACCTCTGCTCCGTATGTGCTTGATCACGAAGATGCAGATGGAGGTAGAAGGTGCTGCAGAGGAAACACGCGTGGGCACGCAGACCTGGTGAAGGCTGGCGGACTGCTGCTGTGTATTAGCCGTGACTAATAATTTCAGTGTAAATGGAAATTTTGAAAAACATTTGGCTGAAATGAAAAGAAACAAAATGCTTTCTAGTATTTTTACTTCACAGACTTCAACCTGCAACGGTCAGAGTGCTGTCGGGTTACAGCGAACGTTATCTGTCTCCGTGCGCACTCCAGAGAGGGCTGCACGTGCAGTTCTCAGACACGCCTCGCAGTTGCAGGCTTCCTTTCTCCTACACACTGTCCGCTGCCTGGAGTTTTGCACCAGCACGACTTCTCCATAAAGCTCCCTCCCATCCATTCTGAAAGATGTAACTTAAGGTTTTCTTTCTAGAAGACTTTATTCAGTCTTATTTAGACATTCATCTATTTTGTTCCCATAGCACTGTGTGCCTTACTTTCTCGTGTCATTTATCTCGATGCAAAATACATATTTATGAACATTTTAATGGCTCCTATTAGACAGAGGGTTGATTAAAGTAAATGCCCAGCATCGTGTGATATTTTGTGTGCATGTTGTAAAAATGTTTTTTTAATGAATATATGATAAAAGGATGTAAAATACTGTGTAGATGATGGTATGGCTGATCGATAAATAGAATTGCTATTTATGTAGTGAGAAAATTAGACAGGGTATTGACTAAGTTTAAAAGATAATGTAAGATAAATTTTACTCTTGCCAGAAAGAGTGATCAAATAATACAGACTTAAAAACATACATTTATATTAGGCAAATTTGCTTTTATTTGAAGTAATCACCCAGCATGTACCATATTACACTATCAATATTATACAAGGAAATTATATATTTATGTGTGTGTATTTATATATGAATATATGACTATATATGAATTATGAAGACATATTTAATCAATATATGTGGAGATGGGCCCAGAAGTTAGGCTCCCCAGCTCAAATCCATCACTGGCCACATGGTTCTTATCTATGGATGGTATACAATAAACAATAGAACCTTCGGCACAAATCAAGACAAGATTACACAAAGAGATCTTTTTATAACAATAGTAAGAGGTGGCATGGTCTCTACTAGCATCTTAGACAGTCTCCCTATATTCAGTGTTTCTCTACTCCTGACCCCTGTGGACATTTCTACTGGATTAAACATATTTGGCTGACAGCAGTTATTAGACCACTTTAACCCATCAACATAACTTTTTTTCTTTCCCTTAGAATAAGTTGAATCTCTCTTTGACCGTTATTCCCAAAGACGAATTACTTAAACAACATTACTGCCTAAGCACATCTTGTCTTGAGGTTTCTGTAGACTGGTAAATTTAATTCTCATCCTAGATTCAATTATTTATGTTCCTCTCTCAAACACTGTGAGAAAGCCCTCCTGTGTATTTTATTCATCGTCTGGAGTAAACTCCACAATAGTTACAGTTTGCTCTAAAGCCATGTCTGATAGGATGATCAGGTCACCTCATATTCAAACATATATAATTATCTTTTATGGACGACTGAGCACAAATTCAATAGAATTTACATGAACCTTTGCATAGCTCCCCATAGAGAATGGTCATGCCCTATCAATTGCCTGGAAGAAGTACATCTCCTTGGTCATGCTCTGCTGCACATATTCTTTTTGTCACAGAAATCAATCATTCTCTCTGTGGGATCTTCGATTCCAGTTTGCATGTATTTAGCTGATAATTGTTTGGGTAGTAGAATTATGCAAAGAGGTAATCAGTTTCTGAATCAATCAACACATAGATTGCTGATCTAGTTGTCTATTGATATTTTAGTAATTTTCTTCCCATTTTCAAAAGAAAAATATAAAAAGATAATAATTATTCTGATAACTCTCCCAGGACAGATTTACTCTCATGTCAATGATTTACAAAAATCAAACATGCTTGAGAGACGAAACTGCCTCTTGCTCCTTTTACAACTTTCCATGTTTCATATGTAGCAACCTGGGTATATCACACATAATTCAAAAATAACACTCAATTTTATACCCTTTTATAAAACACACATGATCAAGATAATATCTTATGAAAAGCTAAATATTAATATGACTTTCACTTTTTGGCATATAAGATAAATGGGAAAGTGACTTGGAGATCATATGTGACATCTAAGATTCTGGTATTAATTAGGTACATAGGATGTGAGCGCATAGAAATCTAACAAGTGTTAAACGTTTAATTTCCCATGTTACACAGGACCTTTGTAAGTCATAGTAACACATGGAAAATAAGTATAATGATAGACATAAAAATATACATATGTGGAGGCCAGCCTGGTGGCGTATTGGTTAAGTTTGTGCACTCCACTTCTGCAGCCAGGAGTTCACAGGTTCAGATCCCAGGCGCAGACAGACATACCACTTGTCAAGCCATGCTGTGGCGGTGTCCCATATAAAGTGGAGGAAGATGGGCACGGATGTTAGCCCAGGGCCAGTCTTCCTCAGCACAAAGAGGAGGATTGGCAATGGACATTAGCTCAGGGCTAATCTTCCTCACACACACACACATACACACAAAATACATACATGTATATATTTTTTAAATAATTGTTTCTAAACTCCTCCAACTCACGTAGCAACATGAGCTTGGCAAACCTGAGTGTACTGCAAGGGAGCTCCAGTAAGGGGAGCAGAGATAGAAGTCTAGAAAACAGTTATTTTCATAACCAACTTTTTCCTATGGTTAAAGATTCTTTTTGAGATGGGTAAAATATTGTTTTACTGTACAATGTCTATGACAATTTAATATGCTAATATTTCTTGGGAGTAACCAAACATAAAGACAAGGATAAAAGAAGGATTTTCTAAACTTATTTGATTTGGGCATCCCATTTTCAAGTGTTGGACTAGTGTTCTAAGAAATACGTTTTTGGATAAATTTATTTAATGGCCTAAGTAGTTCTATGACCATGTCTAGTTAGAGACGTGCAAGGAATTCAAGCAACGGTTTCATAACTTACACTGAAAATCATGCCCCTTGCAACTGGTTGAGTGTAGGAGGCCTATTCATGCCTATGTTCAGAGACAAGGCAGAAAGTAGAGTCAATGATGAGAGGGTGAAACGGCAAGGGACATAAGCTTGATGGAAATAAAGTGGAACCAAAGGAATTATGCAATGCAAAATGAAAGTTAAGGGTATGATGAACAGCACAATGAAAGCAGGCAAACCTAGGATAGAATCCAGGCTTTATAACTGGTTTACTTTGGCAAGTGAAGTAAACTCTCTGACCTTCATTTCCTTGTGGATAAAATGGGACTATTATATCACAAAGATTCAATAAAATCACAGAAGCCACAGCATGGCACGTGGCAGTTGGTCAATAAAAGGTTGTTATTATAGGTGTATTTAATGTGCAGGATTAAAAGGTAATGACCATTTTCTGACTTCTTAAGAACATACATTCTTAAAACTGTACCTACATACCCAGTGCCATTTCATAATCTTGCAAGCATGTATTTGTAACAGTAACAGCGCTCTTGAAAAACTAAAAAAGCTGGTCTGTGGAAATCTATCCCTGTAACTGGCTATGAACCTGGTAGTAGAGCAGAACACTTATGCGAAAAAGAAAATATGGGCAAAAGGTGGAAGAGAGATGAGAGGCTCCCCAAGTTCTGTAAGCACGGCATTCTTTTATGGCCATTCATATCCTATCTTTATAACAGGAGGGGAAGATGGCGACAAAGCACAGATAGAGTTAAATGTGAGTGATTTTGTTGAAGCCTAAGTTGTTTCAGTTTTGTCTGCTATCACAACTTTTCCTAGTAACAAAACTTTCAGTGCTTTAGTGATGGTCTTTAAGGAGAGGTGGATAAACAAACTGTATTTGTTTGCAATATGTGACATGGAAATTCAGAAGAAAGAAAATAATCTGAATGACAATATCATATGGACACAAACTCAGGCTCTCAAGACCATCTCTTCTATCGGGGTAATTAATGTGTCGGTACTCTCGCTCCTGGAGATCTCCTGCTATACTCTCCTCCTTCCTTTATGTTTATTTCCTGTGACAATTTTGTACCTCTAGTTTTATCTTTCTCTCACTATTCCTTATAGAGATTTAGACTAATAAGCAGAGTTATACATATTCAGAACCAAAACCTTTTTTTTAATCAGAGGTAATTAACAGAGAGATTATTCATTTTGTTTAAAGCATCATTTTCTTCTGTAAAGTTCCTGAGCTTCAAAGGAGATGGTTATCCTCTTAGTCTTCATTTTTATGCATAATGATGTTATTACAACATGGCCAAAAAGTCAACGTACTTTATTCCATTAGATAAAAATAAAACCTTCCCATGGCCTACAGGTGTGTGCCAAGCCAGCCCTAACACATTATCTTTTCTTCTTGCCTGCACTCCAGCTATACTGCCCTTCTTTGTTGGGGTCCATTTCCTTAAAAATAATTTCCCTGAATCTAATAACACAACTGTTCCCACTCTGTTGTCCATAGTATCCTGTATGTAACTTTCATAATACGTACCACAGTGCATAATTCTCCTTAAGATTATTTGAATGATTACTTCATTCTACTAAATTATAAGACCCATAATGGCAGACAAGGACACGTAATAGTCAGTAACGTAGTTTACAATGAATAAATATGCTGTGGTACTTTTATAATAATTGGTCAAATCTGTTATAACTTCAAAGATTATAGAAATTTTCTAATCCTGAAAATAGGTAATAAAAATAGACAAAGATATTTAATTTATTTTAAATAATCCATAATTTGAGCCTACCTAATCACAATTTCATATTTCTCGCTCTTTTTGCCTCGTCTACTTGAGGTTCTGATTGCATTAAAACTGAGAAAAAATTCAAGACATTCAATTTCATTTTGACACCAAGAATGAAAAGAGACCATCAAGGAGGGCTTCTTGAAAGTACTAAGGCTCTGACCTTTGGTTATATGAAAGAAGAGTTTCACTTTCATCTCAAGGTCTCCAAGGCTTGACAGAAACTTTCTCTACCTGTCATTTATCTCTTTCTCTTAAGTAAATTAACTTATTGCTGTGACTGCTGAGGACTGTCATCTCTTCTTCTTGATAAGCATATATCAGATCAAGATTTTTTAAAAACTGACTTTGTTTGACCTTCCAGGCAGATGACATATTTGAAGAGGTCCTTGTGAAGAGGGACACAGCATTCCCTTGGCTAGTGAGTTCATATGAAATATTGATATTGGCTCTCTTGCTCTATGTTAAAATATATTTACCAATCGACTGTTTAGTTTTTCAAAATATTTTAAAGAGTGTTAAGATAGGTAAGACTTACATATTATTACATCAGAATATTATTACTGTCTTTTATTTGACCATTTATGATGAGTTATGAAGTTTTCATTCAACATTGAAAAAGTATTTCTGAAAATAAAACAGGTGAGCTCTTCAAGAGGAAAGTGAAATCTAAGAAAAATCTTTTTTTCATTTATGTATTTCTTCAACCACACATGCACACATGCACAGGCACACAGAGCAAGTGAGTTGCATATATACAGTTTCATATATATGTTTACATTAATGTATATATAACAAAATATACAATGCATATATAACAACATGTACGTATATATTCCTCAGTAATCTAACTCGTATATATACATAAACACACACACACATATACTGTCAATTTTCTGTTCAGGGTATTTAGCAGTTAACTAAAGAAAGAGCACCATATCAATTGCCTGTCTGAGAGTAAGTTATGATGGAAAGGATAGGAAAAAGGGAGGGTGGCAGCCCAGCATACATCTGAGTAAGAAAGGGCACACCTGTGACAGAGGAGGTAATTAAAAATATACTCTGTAACACAAAAGATGTGCTTCCTGTCTTCATGATTATGTTTCAAGCTAAGACTATGCAGGCACCTTGAGGATCTGGTAACTACATCAAAATGTGTTCATTCCTCCCCAAACTTGTGTCTAACACGTTAGGAGCTCTAATGCATTGTCAACTGGTGATTTTACTATTCTAATTATCACTGACTCATCTTTTTTGTCACTTTCCCATTGCTAAACTATCTCAAAAGCATAAAATGGCTCCCCATTTGTGACTCATAAAAAAAAAAAAGCACAGGGAATGCAAGAGTTTGTTTTAGGGAGACAATGCCCTTTCACCGTAACCACTCATCTGCAGTTCCTATCTCAACGTTTTCTCTGGTGAGTCTGACTTTTATCCTTCCACCTCAGGGGTGAAACCTTCAGGAGGAAGCTATGTCCAGGGCTTCATGAAAATGTCTATATATTTCTGGTCACCAGAGAAATTCCCCAATGACCAGATCATCCTTGTCTCTGGAAGGTTCAGTCAGACCCTCATTGAATGAACATCTACTTGGTGTGCAAAACATTGTAGATAATCTTGGGAGTGAAAAGATGACTCAGATTCAGGCCCTTCCCTCACAGCTCCAAAGAGAATTTTTGTTAGAAGGTGTGTTAGCGTTCTTCCTAGTCTCCATACACTTAGGTAGCGTGAATTGTCATTTCCTGATTTGTCAAGAGGTATCAAGTACCTTAAAAATATGTATTTCTTATGGACTGTAGTCTTACCTTTATGAATTTATTTTGAGGAAAGGATCAGGAATATGTGCATAGATTTAACTGTAAAAATACACATTAAAGCATCATAAATATTCCAACTGACCAGCAATATGCAATTGGTTAATAACACCGAAGTTCTTTTCAGTGTTCCAGAAAATGCATATTATTTTTGTCTGTATCATAACATGCTAGGGACCTTTCCCAGGATCACATAGCTGACAGGCACAGGGCAGGATTGTGCCCAGAACCTATGTGGTTAGCCAGTAAGCTGTTAGCCCAATTCCACACAAGGCTAAGTCTTTTAGTCATCCTCTGAATTGGAGCTCACCCTCAGCTTATAGGCACCTCCTCAGCAAGGAGACTTCCCTGAGACCTGTCTCTAAATCTCCTCTTAGCCTCCCTCTTGTTGTCATGATAGCCAATTTATTTCCTTCATTGCGTTTATCAGAGTATTTTGTCTTTCTTAAACCAGTTTTAACAGCTTTATTGAGATGTACTATAAAATTATCCCATTGTAAGTGTACAATGTATTTTAAGTAAATTTGTAGTTGGACAACCATCACCACTAACCAATTTTAAAACATATTAACCCCAACAACTTCCACTGACCTCATTTGCAACCAATCCCAGCTCACACGTCCAGCCCCAGGAAACCACTTTTCTGTCTCTATAAATTTGCCTTCTGGAAAATTCATGTAAATAGAATTAAACGTGTTTTTTCATTTGTCTGGGTTTTGTTTCTTTTTTTTTTTTTTTTTAGGTTGTAGCTTGCATCAGTGGTCTGTTCCTTTTTATTGCTGAATAGTATCCCTAATCTATCACATTTTGTCCATTCATTATTTGATGGACGTTGGATTGTTTCCAGTTTGGGACTATAATGAACAATTTTATGAATGTTGGCATACAAGTCTTGATGTAGATATATTCTTTCATTTCTCCTATGCAGATTCCTAGAAGTGGAATTGTTAGTTTGTACGGTAAGCTTATGTTCAACTAAGAAAATGCCAAAATGTTTTCTAAGGCGTCTGAGCCATTTTACATCCCCAACAGCATGAACGCTTCAGTTTCTCTCCATCTTTGCCCACTCTTGGTATTGTCTTTGGATTATAGCCACTGAAGTGGGTGTGCACGGGATCTCATTTTGGTTTTAATCTTCATTACTTGAATAACTAATAAAGGATATCTTTTTACTTGTATAGTCAGCCTTCCACAACAGAATGTAGCCTCTTTGAGAACAGAGACCATGACTGTGCTATTCTAACCAGGTGGTTGGGCATAGAAGGCACTAAATAATCAGTGATGAAATGCACCCGTATGGTAAGTAGGAATTAAAGTGATTCGTGTGAGCAATGTCAAATTCCCTTAATACTGTGTTATATTCAGTGACTTAAAAGTGAATCGTAAAATATGTGCAGGCTGATTTTATTTTTCATTTGTAAAATATATAGCATATCTAAATTAAAATGTTGATTATCCGTGATGGTGTGTTTAGTTGTCAGTTTGTCCCGACATTACATTTGTTACATGTAATCTATAAGGTAAAAGTCTTAAAAATTAATTTTTAACATTTACTCATTTCAGGAATAGCTCATGCGGCCATCCAGCCTGTATGTGCCCATTTACCGACCGGGACCTCAGCACCTGCTCCTTAACCACATCACAAATTCTGTGGAATTTCTTTACAGGGTACTAAAATTTGATTTCTAGTAAGTTCCTCTCTTACTATATCTATCCTCCAATAAGAGAGGATCCTGCATTCACACAAAGAGCCTTTCTGACTTCAGTCTCTATTTCTTTAAGTCCATCATTACCAGATTCTTCAGGTTTCATGATCTGACATGGTTCCCGGATATCTCACAATCCCCTTGTGCCACCTCAAAACCATCTTACATTATCAAAGAATTGTGACATACAATAAACATTTCTGGAAACAATATTTAGAAGAGCATATTAGGACAAATAATAAAACAAATGCCATTTTGGAAATGCACTATATTCAATACACTGTGCCAAGTGTTTTAGGTACACATGTAACACACTTTACAATTGCTTGTATCTGTTATTATTTCCATTTTACTTATGAAAACACTGAGATACAAGGAAACAAGAAAATCACACAAGATCTAATAATTAGTAAGTAAAAGCATTTGAATTTTCATTTAAGTGTGTCTGGTTCCACAGCTCTCGTCTCCTCTCGACCTGGACACTGGGCTGGTGTTCTATTCTTCTGAACCCTTATGATTTCCAGAGAGACACTTCAGTTTGGCTAAGATAAGAGAGCCTCTTTATAGGTTAGGATTTTATGCCGGGTGATCAGACTCCCATTCTGAGTCTTGTTTCCAAAATCTGCAAAGATAAAACATCTTAGTTACTGAGGAAATAAATTTTAGAGCAAGCTGGTTAATGGCAGAACTCTAACAAATCTAATCCTTTCTCAACCTATGACTGGGACTCTGGCATCTCTAACACTTAGGGGAATTGGTTCCCGCAGAAGCCAATAATAGAGAATTTTCGTTGTCAGAGTTGAGTGAATTTTCCCTCACTCTGACTGCGCATTTGCCTGTCTCAAAGATGCCCTGTTCATAAGCTCGACTTCTGGGCCTAACCAGACCCAGGGATACCCCGTGGCCTTCTCACCCTGAGACAGCTTGGCTGCTCTCTTCCCATTTGGGCACATTATGGCTTTCTTCCCAAGGAAGGCAATACGTCTTTCTTCCTGGCTTTCTTCCTGGCTCTAGGCAACCATAGACACAACTAGGAAATACCAGCTCCAAGCCCCTTCTGCTTCGTGTTATAACAAAGTCTCTCTCACAACTGAGGGCTAATGTGGTGGAACACCACAAGATGGGTTCCGTCAAGCCGGAGGGCTCAAGGGTCTGTAACCCAAGGCTGCCTTTTCCACACTCTCAATTTCCAGCTACATTCTGGTCTCTGGGCCTCGGTCACTTTGAGGCTATAAATGTGGACAGCATGCATAAAGCAGGCAAACCTCCGAGTGACCAATCTCTAAGAAATCCTCAAAGACGCCCTGCAAGAGACAAAAGACAACTGAGAGTTTTTTTCCTTTCAAGGGGGTTCAAGATTGCCTCAGACTAAAGTACTCAGGGAAAGAGAAGAGATTGTTCAGTCCTTCTGCTTCTGTTATCAGGAACTGTTTCTCACAACGCTTGGACAGTCAGAGCTGGGACAAAGATGTAAGATGAAGGAATTGTATGTATTTTCATATGGAAACTGAGTTCCACCTGGGTATCAGCTATTCAAAGAAGAGAACTCTCCACTCAATGACACAGTTGAAATTTTCAGGCAACCTGCTTTCTGAGATCCTAGGAAATACTTAGACCAAATCGTCTTAGAAATGATTGCCTTCAGCAGCTATACATTTCTATAGACCACTAAGTCCATGTGTCTCTTGGATATGGAAATCTATAAGAAAGCCAGTGACTCAACACTTTTCCAGGAAAATGACTGAACTGGAATGGGCATTCTAACCAGTGGCAGGAGCCACAGCCTGGGCTGAAATCAGATTTCTAAATGGGCTTAGATTTCGCCCTTAGGAGGGACTTACAAATTGTCTGGCACTGGTGGGCATCTCCTCTACGGACTGGCCTAGCGCGTGCATTTCTCTTCGCTTCTCTACAACTTTCTCTTCCAGGCTTTATCATTATTCATTCACTTCCATTTAATTTCCTATGCATGCGTTATCTGAGGAGAGAGAAAACACGTCTTTCCCTTTCACTTTCTCATCTGTAGGAAAGCATGTGGACAGCAGTGCTCTCTTTCTTTTCTCCTACCAAGATATCAGCAGAAGCCAGTCTGCGTCAGCTCTGCACACTAGACCCAGCACTTCCCTCAAGAGGTTGTGAGGGCCTGGCCATCACCCTCTGCTTCAGTCAGTTACAGCTCAGCTCTGCCCCAAGAGAACCCTACCTCTCCTCCAGAGACATCTGTGCTCCTTCTCTCTCCCAGAAGTGCTGCCTCCCACCCTTCCCCTTCTCTCTGCTTTGTGCTCTCAGCCTTCTTTCTCCCCTGTCTGATCATTAGTCATCCTGGTGGTTTCTACTATTCCTGCTGTTCCTTTAAAGAGTGATTCCCAGGCATCTGTGCAGGAACATCACTATTCTAATTCCTTCTTAGATAAATACTTCTTCCATTATTATTTCTTTATGCACTTGATGCCCCTGGAGTAACGAGAGTAGAAACCACTATCTCAAGACATGACCCAGAAAACCAATTGGGGAAAACCTCATTTGATACAAACCTAAAAGAAATTCTTAGGTGAAATTTCAGAAAGGCAACCCTTAGCTTCTGGTAAAATGACTGCAAACATGGGTGAGAGCAGGTATATGATATGTCATGTAGCCTAAGTAGCAAGTTTGTCTATTTTATTTTACCCTTTAAGTTTGACTTTATGCTATCTTCTTTTTTTGCAGAAAATTATTCAGTATTTAACCTAGCCAGGGAGCAACTAGAGTGACTTGCCCCATAGCCATGATATGTGTGAGAAATGGGCCTGCTGGAAGACTGTTTGGGAAGCAAGGGGCTCCACACATAATTACTGAGTGACATTTTTATCCTGTATTGATCCCAGCATCCTTTATGACACCCAGATTTATCTGAGGAATTTACCTATCCAGAGTTCCATCTGTAAATCATAGCCATGTTTTCCATACCCCCTGCCCCCACCCCCCACCCCCATAATCTGTAGGTTTTCTGAAATCCTTTGCCGAGCATTCTAATATCCTCCTCTCTATAGCCCATTTTTTATATCTTCTATTTATTAGCATGCCCCTTTAACACGCCTGGTACTAATGCCTGATAGGAAGTAATAAGATTTAGCTTCAGGATGACCTTGATAAGTTTTTTAAATGTTTCCTCCTTAGGTTAAACTATATTATCCTTAGTAATTCACATGGAAACTCCGGTATCCCAGGAAACCAGAGTCAAGCAAGCTGAGACTTTCACTTGGCCACTCAAGACATGGTAGCATCTCTGTTGGAAGCAACAGGTTTGCTGAGCCCAGTTCAAAGTCTTCTTAATCCTCAAGCCCTTACCTTGTTTCACAATGAGAACCATCTTCGTTTCTCCTTTCTGTACACCCCTGTTTGGAACTGATATGGGGATGGTGACAGTGGTGCCAATCATCTGAAGCCAGTCTTCTGGCTCTCTTTAAGCCTCTGCGCTGAGAGTAGCTGAGGATGTGTTGTAGGGAGAGGGAGTTTGCACCTATGCTCTTTGCTCGATGTCATCCTTTTCCATATGGGTCTCATTTTGTGGGGCTGAAGATGTGTAGCCCACAGGAGTAGGCAGGGGGGAGGGAATTGCCCCTCAGGACACCAAGAACCTCTCTTCCTGTGTATTAAATCCTGCCTCTAACTCATCTGCACACTCTACAATTTGGACCTGCATATAATATGTACATTTGTAGGCAACTGCTCCCTTTGATAGTTGGATAGAGGAAACGTCAAGGTATTACAAGGAGATAAAAAGAAGAATCATCTCCACAATTATGGTCTTTCTGATCAGACCACCTCCAGGAGATACAGCACGGCAGTCATTTTGTAGTCAGGTTAGCTGAGAAGAAAAAAAATGGAAAACCAATTCTACATCTTAATACACACACACACACACACGCGCGCATGCACACACAAAGATATCAAATATTTACAAATTATTAGGCCCTCTCCATGAGAACAGCAGAGGCCCACGGAACTCTTATGCATGCTCCATTCTAACCGCCTCCCAACACTTTCAACTCCCATCTAGCAGTTGTTTTGCCTCTGACAGTTAACTGTTCAGTTTTTCTGCTTCCAGCAAGTGCCCCTGGCCCCATAGCTTCACACACTCCCCAAGTCAGTGCGTCTTTATTTGCTCTTCCTCTTATTCCACCATATTCCCACTCACAGTGACTCCTACGGTAAGGCATTTTGGTTCCCTCTGAGAAAACAGCCTCATGATCTTGCTATGATCCAAAACTAGAATAAAATGAATCTATAATCTATCCTCCATGATACATAATTGGGGGTTTCATCACCCTGGCCCCCACTGGGAAGAATTCGCCGATATCCATGTTTACTTCTGTTTAGTCTTTTAAAAGTTAAAGAGAAATTCTAGTCTCAGGCAATAATTTTCTGGGCTGCATTTTCAGAGGAAATCCTTAGGGTTAGACGATTTCTTATTGTACCCTCCATTTTCCAGATCATCACAGTTGAGCAAAGAAAATAAACCAACATAACAAGCAGCAGCCGTCATTCAGGCAAACAGCAAATACACGGTACAGTTCCCTCATGAAAATCGTGGTGACCCCGAGGCTCCGCAGAGCAGTCATTTTGTTATTTGTAAGTTCTGTCACCTCAGGCATTCTTGATCTCCTGTGGAAGGAAAATGATAAGCTCAGCCTTTCTCCACTAAGTGATCTGGGTCTTCTATACTCCCCTCCTCCTCATAGGAAGCGTATCTCAATCTGCCCCCATCTCTAAGAGAGAATGCCTAAAAACTCACTTCCAGAACAGCAGGCAGTTTCTCTGGTTTCCTTAACTTCTATTCGGTTCCAAAGTGTTCAAAAGCGATGCTACTCTGTTCAAAAGTGTTTCACTGCAGCTGGCTTTTCAAGGCAGGGTGCGCTGATCCTGTAGCTGTCTGTTCACGGTGCTCAGATAATTTGGCTGATCACAGTCCCCTTCTCACTGTCTAAGACATCATGTGTGTCCAACTTCCAATCTTCCTTTACTCTAGATGACTGTTGGGACTGGAATGTTGCCCAGGGTTCTGGAGCTTTCTTGACCTTGTCAGTTACTCCCCAGGATTCTGCAGTCCCAGACTAAGTGTACTTAAACCAACTGCCTCTCAAAGATAATATCTTTTTCTTGGAGAAAATGCTCTCACTCACCCATTTCTAATCTAATACGTAACTACATCTGTATTTGGACACGCAGGAATATTTGGTTTAGGGTAAAATTACCCTCCTGGTGAGAAATACCCTAAACTGTTGTGTCCTCCTGCATGTCACTCTAGGGAGCAATTCCTCAATAGCTAACGTAGCTTTCAGTCATAAAATCGAGATGTGACATAAATTTTTTTCACCTATATGATTATAGTAATACAAAAACATATTTAAAATTGCACAAATCTTACTATATAGAAAATTAAAAGATTTTATTATCAAAACATCATCTTCACAATTCTATTATACACATATTTTTATCTCTTTTTGTATTTATCTTAAAAAGGAGATATTTACATAGTTTTTAAGTAGCACAGGTGAAATTTCAGAGCCTTCATTTCTTCATTATATCAGATTTTAATATGGCGTGACAATATTCTAAATTTCAACGATTTGAATAAAAAATATTTTTTAGTATTAGAAACATTATGATATTTATGTTACATGCTATTTTCCCTCTCACTATTATCTTTAGCTCAGTTCTTAGACCTTAGATCATGCAATGAGAGTTTGAAAATTTTAATAACCCTTAAAATAGCTTACCCACCCTTCCAAAGATGTACTATTTCTTCTCCTACAACCAACAGAGCACAGGTGTGACTATTCCTCTTGTTCAGGGCAGTGAGGAGGAAAGTTAGATAGGGTTCCCAAGGTAGGACTGATAAAATCATTTCTCAAATTCCTAGTCTAAGTTTCAAAAATTCTCTAAAGCAAGGCAGGTGGCTATTTAACCAAATTCTTTTTCTTGCCAATCCCCCTTGTTCCTTTATTTTACAAAATCAACAATTCTCAGACTAATATCTAATTGCCAGCTTGGAAATACAATCTTCTTCTCTCCCCATATCCTACTTTTGATCTAAAGAAAAGCAAAACTTGAAAAACAATTTTTCAAAAATAAAAATTATCTTCTCTTATGGAAACCACTGGACAACTTTACAATTTCATAAAATATTTGAAAAGAATTGAACACATTTCTAAAAGTAAATATCTAACATTTTTCAGTATATATGTATTCAGTATATATATATATAAAACATTAATTTTAATAAAGTCATTTGTTTCTCATTTTTATCTCTTACTCCAGCCTCTCCCCAACTTCTTAGTGTCCTAAATCTATCTGACAATCATGTTTGCATTTTAGGGATTGAGTCATATATGCATAAGCAGCAGCACTGGTTGGTTCCTTAGAACTAACAGAAACAGAAGATGTAGAATAAGAAATAGGAAGAAAAATAGAAAGAGGAGAAAAGAGACTTTCTCCTTTCCCAATTAAAAATTGACTGATAGGAAGTGGTTACGCCAGGAAAAGTAATGGACTAAGTTATGGGGTTCTTTACTTAGATGAACACTGCTAATATATTTATATAGTCATAGCTAAGATTTCTTCAAGAGACACCATTTGCTCAGATAAAATAGTAAAAAGTGCTGGAGATAGTTGGCTAGACAGACACATCAGCACTGATGCCAAGTGGAAGATGAGGACTAGAAATATAGGGTAAGAACCTTTGAGCTGATCTTTGAAAACTAAAGAGGAGAGATTCGTTGAAATCCAACTGGTTATATTCGGATCTCTGCGTCTGAATATCAGTCTTGTGATTTGAACTTGGCTTACTCCTGTCTGTTTATGAGTGATGTGGTAAATGACAATAAAAGGCTGTTTTAAAGTTCATTTCTAAATTTTGAAATTCCTTATCACTTAGAATGGACACAATTTTGAGGGAAAGTGCAGCAAGTCAAAGACAGCAAATCTTGTTATTTTTATTGCATTTTTTCAGTAAGTGGACTCAAGTCACTTGTGACATAAGGGCTATACATGTTAAAATGAAGAGGGAAGGAAAAAAGTTAATGAAAGAAGGAGGGAAAAGGAGAAAAAAGTGAAAGAAAATGAGGTTTTCTTCCTTTAGATTATTTTCAGCATAGCTTAAGCTAATGTGTCCAGGCTTTTTAATTCCATAGACCTGTAAAAAAAGTTTTGTTCCCTCTTCTTATTGCTCACTTCTCTGCATAAAGGCTTTGTAAAATACACATTGTCAGTATCTTCTTTTGTCAAACCACCAATAATTCCTCGTAAGTATCTATGTTCATCATATATACAATTTCTCTGGATAGCCATCAGTGTGTTTATAGGCTATATAATTCCTCATTTTCTCACCTTACTCATATCTATTTTCTATTATTTTTGTTATTACCACTCTCTTCCTTGTGCAAAAGAAGAAATAACCAAATGATTTCTCAAAACTTTCTTTTTCTCCTTCAGGAAGGAAGGACTTACAAACTAGCCCTTATTGGGCAATTTAATGATCACAATTTTCTCTTCAGTTGAAATTTATGTTTAAATTTAAAAAAAGAAAAGTAGCCCAACTGCTTGGAAAAATTATGATTGAGATTTAGTAATCAGCACTACCAACTGATTAGTCAGGATTGTACCTGTGTCACTTCGACAGAAATCAAATCGAGTATGTTGTGGTCACCCCACAGAGACAGGACGGATCCCAAAATTGGTTTGAATGTTGAGACTGATGATGTCACACATGCACCAAAGAGGATAAGAAAATATTTCCTCCCAAGCATGTCCAAATATGGTTTGAGAGAAGGGAGGGATGACTGGCTTGAGGTGTCATGGTGATTGGGGTGCACAGCTGGGTGTTTTGAATTCTCACTTGGATCCTATCCTAGGAAGGAATACTCAGTCTTTCTTACCAGATTGTCCGGATAGAAGAGGAAAGGGGAGAGGTGAGGCTTGAAAGCTGTCAGCAGTCAAATGTCAAAAATGGAATCAGAATCCTTATTTCAAGTGACAATAAAGAGACTAAGGAGACTTCTGGAATAGAATAAGCTATAGAAATTTATGAACAAATAAAATAAATTAGCTTTGAGTTCAACGGTCACATGTGATTGATTACATCTTGCCTTTTAAATGTCTCATAATTGTCTTTTTTCTATATTTAAGATATGGATGTGAAGGTGATTAAAGTGCTCTGGACCCTCTACTCTATTAACTCTCGGGGCTCGTTAACTCATCTGGCTGGTTGGATAGTCATCCTTTACTCACTTCTCACTGTATGATCAATGGGAATAAAATACTCAGAGAAAAAACATTCAACGGAAATATATGCAATACTAAAAAATGAGTTATGTCTGCCCAAAAAGGGCTCTCCTTATACTAGATAACAATTTTGTAATGATAAGAAGCCATAGTAATCAATGAGTTAACAGAAATTAGTAAATTAAAAGTGCTGGGAGAATTAGAATTTGAAAGGAGAAGTGTCTTAGATTCTTACCTCGTACTAACACTGACAGTGATTCCAGATTTAATGTAAATATAATAAATTTTGTAAAGCTCCAAAGCTGAGAATATTCAGCAAATATTCACAGGAAATATGGCTTTCCAGCTTAGAAATCAGCACACTGAAGATCGATAGACTTGACGACGTGAAAACACTTCTTGCCCTGTGGGTAGCACTGGTAGTGACAGTGACAGGAGTAGTAACTCCCGTGTCAAAAGGTAGTCATAATTAAAAGAAAACAACAAATTGAAAAAATGTGTACAATTAACATTCTATGTACACAGAGCTTAAAATTTTTAAGAAGATTTCAATAGCTAATTAGACAAAGATAATTATAAACAGACAATTTTAAATGAAGAAAACAAAAATAGTAGGAGACGATGATCTTAATACAGAAAATAGAAATGCAAAGAGAGAAAGAGAAAGAGAGAGGAAGCACTGGATAGCAGTTTTTTAACTATAGTAATTGGAGAATAATTATATAATACTCTATCCAGACCAGTGTAAGGTAAGATGGACACTCTCAAGGGCTGCTATTACAAGCCTGAATGGGGACATTTGGGTAAGTAACTCAGCAAACTATATCCAGAGCCTCAAAACATATATTCATTTACTCTCAGTAATTCAACCTCTAGTAATATCTTAGGGTTGAATAAAACACAAATCTAGAATAAAATAACAATCATGGACAAATATGTAAGTTATTTATAATAATACTTTTATTATTGAGGACATGCATAACATCAAATACTGGATGACAGACAAACGGCTTTTGAAAATCTACCATGTATCCATTGTGGGGAATGGAATGCATGTATTAAAATCGTCCTTATAAAATTATGTCAGGGCCTGCCCAGTGGCTTAGTGGTTAAGTTCACACACTCTGCTTCAGCAGTCCGGGGTTCGCAGGTTCAAATCCCAGGTGCAGACCAAAGCACTGCTCATCAAGCCATGCTGTCGTGGTGTCCCACATACAAAACGGAGTAAGATGGACACAGATGTTAGCTCAGGGCCAATCTTCCTCACCAAAAAAATTATGTCATAACATGGAAATTCTTATCATACACTTTTTAGATGAAGCAAAGTACACATTTGAACATTAAAGATGATCATTAGAATGTAAGTTTCACAAAGGATGGAGGATTTTGTTGTTGTTATTGTCACTGTAGCTTACGGCTATATTCTTACTACATAAAACAGAGCCCGGCAACCAAACTGGCATTCAATAAATATTCATTTAGTTAATTACAAAGATGTTCTGTATCGCTTCAGCACACAGAAATAGATCAAAATATTAACTATAGTTTTGAATATGTGATGAGATTATGGACATTGTCTTCTTTCTCCATAACTGCATTGCAAAAACTTTTTAAATTGATTTGTGAAAATAAAATCGCTTTTAAAATACTGATATTTTATTACAGTTAATGTTTTATTATAAAACAATATGAACATATTTTGTTATAAAAATAAAATAACTAAAAACCTTACTATATAATCTCAATTATTGTTATCACGTCAATGCATTGTTTTTAAATCTCATTCATGGTCATATGCCATCTAGTATTAAACATAGGTCATGCCATTTTTGCCTTTTAGAATAATTATTACTCTTTAGATAGCACATGTCCTTGTGTCTTGTATTCATAACCATCAGTGTTAACGGATGTTGAATATTTCTTTGAATGAATTGCTATTGTGTAACTAACCTTCACTGTTTAAGTTTCTGCGTCAGCTTGACTGAGCCACGGTGTGCCCAGATATTTGGTCACGTATTATTCTGGGTGTTTCTGTGAGGGTGTTTTTGGAAGATTAGTATTTAAATTGGTAAACTGAGCAAAGTGAAACACCCTCTCCAATGTGGGTGGACCTCATCCAACCAGTTAAAAGCCTAAACAGAACAAAAAGGCTGACCTTCCCCAGAGTAAAAGAGAAGTCCTCCAGCCTGACTGCCTTTGAGCTAGGACATCAATTTTTTCATCTTTCAGACTTGAACTGAAACATTGGCTCTTCCTGGGTCTAGAGCTGCTGGCGTTTGGACCAGAACTACACCATTAGCTCTCCAGATTCTCAGGGTTGGATTACCAACACACACACACACACACACACACACACACACATTCCAGGATCTTATATCCAGCAAAAACATCACTTATAGTGATTGAGAACTCAAGATATTCTGAGACTAAGAAAGAAAAGGAGATGCTGTCACTATCATGCCTACCCTAAAAGAAAGGCTAAAAGAAGTTCTTTAAAAAGAGGAAATAATAAAGGAAGTAATCTTGGGATGTCAGGAAAAACAAAATAACTTGGTGAGCATAATATGAATAAATAGAATAGGCATGCGTCTTCCTCTCAACTTTTCGAAATTGTGTGTGAAGCTTGAAGTTAAAAAATATAATGTTGTCTGATGTGATTTTAAATATATAGAGAGTAAAATTTAAGAAAATTATATTGTAAATGGGAAGAGCAAAGGAACATAATGGGAAGTAAGATTTCTACTCTTCCCTCAAATTGGTTAAGTGATAACACGAGTAGACTGTGATAAGTTATGTCTATGTAATAGAATACCTAGAGAAACCAATGAAAATGCTATACATAGAGACACACTCAAAAGACACTAGAGATAATCAAATATAATTCTAAAATTGTTCGAGAAACCTACAGGAAAGCAAGAGAAAAAAACTGGGAAGTGGAAAACAGAAAGAAGAAACAGAACAAAAAGTAAAATGGCAGACTTATGCCCTAACATCTCGATAATAAATATAAATTTTCTAAATATACCAAAAAAGAGAGATCGGCAGAGTGGATTAAAAAACATGACCCAACTGCAGGCTGTCTATAAGAAACTCACTTCAAATATAACAATATAAGCAGGTTGAAAGTAAAAAAAGAAAAAATATATACCATGCAAATATTAACCAAAAGAAAGCAAAAGCATCTCTATTAATATAAAATAAAGGTGATTTAAAACCAAAGAAAATTAACAAAGACATAGAGGGACATTATATAATGATTGAAAAGGGACAATCCATCAATAAGACATAGAATCCTAAATGTGCATAAATAAAATAATACCGTGTCAAACTCTGAAACAGAACTAAAAGAACTGAAAGGAGTTATAGACAAATCCACAATTGTGGTTGGTTAACTCAACACACCTCGCTTAACAATTCATAGAACAACTAAAGGATAAATCTGCAAGAATATAGAAAAACTCAAGAACACCATCAAGCAACAGATTTAATTGACATTTAAGGAACACTCCACCCAACAGCAGTATATGCACTCTTTTCAAGTGCCCGTGCTGTGTGTGTGTGTGTGTGTGTGTGTGTGTGTGTATCTCAAGATATAGCATATGATGGGACATAAAACAAACCTCAGCAAATTTAAAAGAATTGAAAATGTATAGAGTATGTACTTTGAACACAATGAAATCAAACTAGAAATCAGTCATTGAAAGAAAACATGATAATCTCCAAAACACTTGGAAACCAAAAAACACACTTCTAAATAATGCAGGTGTCAAAGAGAAAGTCTTAGGAAAATAAAAATTTCATTGAACCAAATGAAAATGAATATAAAACACATCAAAACTTGTGAGACATAGCTGTAGCAGTACAGAGAGTGAAATTTATGTGTAATTAAACGTGTTACAAAAGAGGAAACACTTCAAATCAACAGTAAAGAAACATCCATGAAACAAAGACCTGGTACTTTGAAAAGATCAATAAAATAACTAAACTCTAGCAAGAATGACAAGTAGAAAAAAAAGAAGATTCAAGTTACCAATATCAGAAATTAAATAGAGGATATCACTACAGACTCTGAAAATACCAAAAGGATAATGAGAAAATGATACCAACACCTGTACACACATGCATTTGACAACCTAGATCAAATGAGCTACTTCCTCTAAACACAAACTATCACAATTCACCCAATATAAAACAAATCCTTTGAATACCCTATAGCTATTAAAGAAATGTAATTTATAATTATCAAAAAAATCCCTCCAAATAAATCTCCAATCCCAAAGTTTTTGCTGGAGAATTCTACCAAACACTTAAGAAACAATTAACACTAATTCTACAAGGTCTCTTCCAGAAAATAGACTAGATGGGAGTAGTTCTCAATTAATTTCATGAAGCTTATAGTACCCTGACACCAAGACAAGACAAAGACAGTACAAAAAGAACAGACTAGACCAATAATTCTCATTAACATTGATGCAAGATCCCTGAACAAAATATTAGCAAATAATATTCAGCCATACATAAAAAGATTTATGTGCCATGATGGAGAAAAAAATAAAGTAAAAACCATTTAATGATATTAAGTCACATTTTATGATAGACACTCTCAGAAAAATAGAAATAGAGGAGGCTATCCCCAACTTGGTAAAGAGTATCTACAAAAAACCTACCATTGACATTACGCTTAATGGTGAAACACTAAATGGTTTCCCCTAAGACAAGGAACAAGGCAGGATGTCCATTCTCACATTTCTTATTCAAAATAGCAATTGAAGTTCCAGCCAGCACAACAAGTCAAAAAAAGGAAACAAAAGGCATACAGATTGGAAAATAGGAAAGAAAGCAAAACTGTCTCTATATGCTGATGACATAATTGTCTATGAAGAAAATCCTAAGGAATCAACAACAATAACAAACTCCTAGAACTAATAAATGAGTTTCATAGGTTCACAGGATATACAATATATATAGGAAAATCAATTGTATTTCAATAACCTACGATAAATAGACATAAATTAAAAATACAATATATTTTTCAATCACTAAAAAATATTTAGTTGTAAATCTACAAAATATGTACAACATCTATTCTTAAAACCACAAGATATCAATGAAAGAAATCAAAGAGCTAAAAAATGGAGAGGCAGACCACGATCAAGAATTGAAAGGTTCAAGTAAGTCTTAGACATACATACTAGCTGAGTAATGTCAGTGAAACTTTGTTCTCCAGCCATTCTGGTCCTGTTACCCTGGTGATACTGGAGCCTGAAGAGTTACATCCATCTCTGAACACCATACTTGAAAAGGGATAATGGCAAAGGTGACATCATGACTTGAAACCGTATCCTAGAAGGGGTGTTTAAAGGAAACAAAGATGTTGACTCCAGAGATAATCAATGGCACGTATTCCACAACATGAACTGGAGGAGGGAATGACTTGATTCTGGTTGATGCTCCAGGGAGGTAACTTTTGGTTTATCATTGGATGTTTTCTTATAAACTATTTATTGGATATAGGATGGCTATCTAAGGAGTTATCATTATTAGGCACCTTTGAGATAAGAAATCTTGGTTGTAGTATGTACCTTTTAGTGTTACCCTGAAGATTTCCGTTACGAGTTTATCTGCTTGATTAGGGTAAATAAGTCACAAGTTAGACTAAGAGTGAAAATATTTGAAAAATATTAAATTAACATACTTTGTTCATCTCTTAGATTCTGTTCCTGTGCAGCCTTGCAACTATGGCATCAGTCTTACCATCCTAGAGAAGATCGGGGGGTTTTCTTTCTGGGACAAAGTGGTCAACAGCTAGAGGATGTCTCAAAGTTGGTTTTCTTGACTGTTAGGTAGATGAGATCTTAAAGGCTGGATGTTATGAATAATAATAGGATTTCTAAATTTCATATCTTCCCCTTTGCCAAATCAAGAGTCACAACTGGTGGTCAAATTTATAGAGTTTTAAAATACACCAGTGTTTCCTATAGAAGAAGTGATACACTGACTCTGGGCAAGTGAATCGCGGGATGAAAAAGGTAGGAGAAGCAGGTAGTGAGACTCATGTGCCTTCCCTTTCCTTCTGTGAGCCAAAGTTCTGGGGGTTTGAATGAGTTGAGGGGAAAGCCAAACACACAAGGGTAACTTGATTGGGTTGGCATACAGGAAATAGAAGATGCATTGCACTAGCCATGATCTTTATTATTAGATACCAAGGGAAATCCAGGAATGTGACCATAACTTTCCCACCTGAACAGATACTAGTCAGTGCCAACTTGAATGTCAGGAAAGGGCAAGGGACCACTTCAATTCCCATTAACATAAGGTCATTTAAGACTACTACCATTTGGGAGTGGAGTAGGGAGAGGGAGATGAAGAAGAAATCGGAGAAACCGAGTCACCCAAAAGAGGTCTGCAAAATTATCACAGGGGATTCCAACTGTATACAACCATGAATAACATCTCCACAAATAAGAAAGGCTATTTTAAAAAGTCTTAAAGGGGCCGCCCGGCGGCGCAGCGGTTTAGTCCGCAGTTGGCAGCCCAGGGTTCGCGGGTTCGGATCCCGGGCGCCCACCGACACGCTGCTTGTCAGCCATACCGTGGAGGCGTCCCATATAAAGTAGAGGAAGATGGGCACGGATGTTAGCCCAGGGCCAGTCTTCCTCAGAAAAAAGAGGAGGATTAGCAACGGATGTTAGCTCCCGGGTTGGTCTTCCTCACCAAAAAAAAAAAAAGTCTTATGGAAGGGAGAGGGATGAAATCTTGGATTTGTAGCTGGCTAAAGAACAGAAAGACAGTGGCTATCAGGCCCCATTTGTGAGAGGACGTAATCAATTTTCCAGCAGCAGGCCTTCTGACATGACTGGGTTTGGATTATATGCATAGATACAACATATCAGTCTTCCTTTTTTACACACTTGGACCAGATAAGCTTATAATTTTTCAGAGATGCTGACATTATTGATTTGAATCTTCTCTTACTTGAAATAATAGCAGTTCAAATTTAGCGGAGGGAATGATCTGGAAGCTCAGTATTTTTTAGGGTGGTCTGGACTGTTATCAGAGCGGATAAGTTCCTTCCTTTTTGAAGTGCTCAAGAATAGACTGTACAAATTCGTAGTGGAATTATGTAAGGAATTCATGCATGAAAGGTGTGGTGACATGTAGATCAATTAGTGACTCTCTGATTCTATATTTATGCCCTATTGGGTTTTATTTAGTTTAGAACTTAGACTATCAAACTAAACATTTTAAAATATCTTAGTTTTAGCACTAAAATATCATGGGCAACTTGGATCTGATGAAAATGATATGTATATGCCACATTTTGACAAATATATATGTGCATGTGTCTATGTGTGCATGGGTATTTATGGATGTTTATGAGTGTGCATGTGTGTGTACAGTATAATAGAAAAGAAAAACTATTGGTCATTTTAATTGAAGCTCAGTTTAGTTTAGATGGCTTGAAGTGTTGAAACCAGGAATCTCAATTTCTACACTATAAGATCTTTTGGAGTAGAGACTTAAATTTTTTTGATTCCACAGTACTTAACACAGTGCCTTGTACGATATATATATGTATATCATATATACATATATATTACATATATAAATATATTACATATTATATATGTAATAATATATAATAAGCTAATTATTAGTTTATATATTTTTATAAAATATATAAAATTATAGTTTGTACATATATTATCATATATAATAATTATATACAATAAACTAATAAATATATAATATTTGTAAATAAACTAATAAATGAAACACAATATTGCACATATTGAAAAATTTTGTCTACATTTCATATGTTCATTTTTCTTTAGTTATGCATAATTTCTTACTGTTGAAAAATATTTCAGAAACTTCTCTCTTTTTTTGGATAAGCCCCATTGTCTTGGTTTTCTCTTAAGAAAAAATAATGAATTAATTGTGCCAATACTTATTAAATAGCCATACTTTGTCCTTAATTTAGATTACTCTTTTGCTAATTCAATATTATTCAATAGTACTTCATTCAACATGCTGTAAAACAAAGCATAAAAGGTTCAGGATTATTGGGGCTGGCCCAGTGGCATAGTGGTTAAGTCCACGTGCTCCACTTCAGTGGCCCAGTGTTCGTGGGTTCAGATCCCGGTCACGGACCTGTGCACTGCTTGTCAAGCCATGTTGTGGCAGGTGTCCCACATATAAAGTAGAGGAAAATGGGAACCAATGTTAGCCTAGGGCCAGTCTTCCTTGGCAAAACGAGGGGGATTGGCAGCAGATGTCAGCTCAGGGCTAATCTTCCTCACACACAAAAAATCCAAGATTATTAAGACAGAATCTTCCTTTTCCTTTTTCAGAATCTTATAATTTAATATGTATGTTAAAATTTTATACTTAAAACAGTAATTCATAGTATTATTTAACAGATATGATATAAAAAGTGTTCTATGCTTTGAAACAAAAGAGGGAGAATTTTTCTTTTTGGAGAATAGACAGTATGGAAACATGTACTGGAAACTGAAGAGATCCTTGAATAGCCACTTAAAGAATCTGAAATTTACTTGATAAGCGATGAGCAGGCTTTGAAAATTTTGGAGCAGGGCAGAAATGTGGACCTTAATGAAGGTTGATGTAAATTTACTTGATAGATTGAGGTAGAGAAAGCTCAGTGAAAATGGATCAGATGAGACTACCCTACGGCAATGGTTCAGTCATAAGTTGATTGGTGCCTGAACTAGGGGCATGTGGTAGGATAGTGACAGAAAGTGACATGAGAAGGAAAAGTCATTAAGACTTGGGGAAGTATTTGATTCTTGAGGTAAGAAAGAATTGAATATAACAATTGGTTTTAGGGACAGAAGTTTCATTTTAAACCTATTAATTTTCAACTGGATGGAAATTGTTTTCAGAATTAGGTACTGTATTAGTTTCCAGTTGCTGCTATAACATAAATCCACAAATTTAGCACCTTAAAACAGCACAAACTTATTGTCTTATAGTTCTGGGTGTCAGAAGTCCAAAATCAGTCTCACTGAGCCAAAGTCAACTTGTTGGCAAGGCTGGTTCCTTCTGGAGGCTCTTAGAAGAGAATCTGTTTCCACAACTTTTTCAGCTTCTAGAAGTCATCTTCACCATTCCTTGGCTCATGATTCCTCCCTTGTATCGCTCCAACCTACTGCTTCTGTTGTCACATCTACTACTTCTCACTCTGATCCTTCTGGCATCCTTGTGATTACAATGGGCTCACCTGCATAATCCAGGATACTCTTCCCAACTCAGGATTGTTAACTTAATCACATCTGCAAAATCCCTTCTGCCATATCAGGTAATATATTCACAGGTTCTGAGGATTAGGACACGGACATTTTGGGGGCCATTATTAGCCCCCAAAATGGGGCTGTGTCTGGGGGGCAGTTAGGGCTTGAGGTCTTGATTTGAGAGCCATTAACTTGGTCTGAGAGTTGATACTCTACATGCAAATAAAATCTCCAGGATAAAGCACTGAAGAAAAGAGAAGTGGGAAAGCGGCATTGGAATGCCCACAGTTAGCGGGAGAAGATTAGGAGTTGGAGTAACGGAAACACCAAAGTGCAGCCTGATGCCTGATACTATTCAAGTGAGTTTTGTGACATGGTTTGATCAACTTTGCCAGCCAATGAAAGATTAAGGGGAGAGAGCTGATAAAATCTTACTGAATTCAGCCTAAGTTCTTCAAAGCACAGTTGTAGGGATGGAAGTCGGATTGACAAACATCCTGTTATGAAGTTGAGAGTGTGGGTTTTGACATGATCTTGAGTTACAATGAAGGACATTCATTTGTTAATTGTGTCATCAGTGATGATTCCTCTGACTCTCACATTCATCACATTTCAAATGGGAATAATGATACCTGTCTTACAGGATTGTTGTGGCAATAAAAGGTGACAACGATTCTGAAAGTGTTTAGTACATTGTCATCAAATAGAGATTTACCACTGGAAACACTGGGAATATAGATTTTTTAAAAGATTCACCCTTTTTCTCTGACATGGAAGGTTACAAATGGCAGGTTCAGAGACAAGAATGTTTTAGCAAATATAGAGAATATTAAAGGAGGAAATGTCGCAGGAGAGTACACTGTTCAAATAAGTTCAGCAGAAAATCTGGTGTGGGTTTGTGGTGGATATCATTGAGGTTATCCATTTTGTACAGAAAGGTCAGGAAGCTGAGTGTGGCCAACATTACTCCTGGGAGAACTTGGTAATTAGACGTCCTAGTAAACCATTCTCCTGCTTCTAGAGGAACTGAATGCATGGATTGTTGAATTTTGTGATTTTTAATTGAAGAAAAAAATCTTAGGAAGAAATAGTTTAATGTCCTGGCACTGACTATGAATTTTAAGATTTATGGAAACAAGAGTTAAAGGAACATTAAGTGGGAGGTTTCCTGTGGATCATCAATAGGGATAACATTGTGGACTGGATGTAAAGGGGAGGGAGGAAGCATGCAAATCATAGAAGGGTCAGACTTATTAAAGACTATTCCGTACTAAGCACTCTGCTAGCTTTAGGAATATATGATTTACTCCTCAAAACAAATCTTTGAGTTAGACATTACTATTCCCATTAATTGTGCATACGGTTAAAGGGGCTAAGAAATATATCCAAAGCCACAAGGCTAATGACAGCGCCAAAATTTGTGTGGTATGCTCAAATTCCACATTTTTATTCACATTCTCAGTCAAGTGCTGAAACCATGTAGAGAATTGGAAGTATAAACAAAATAGAAATTTCTTTTATCCAGGGCCTGGGGACATCATAAGCAACCATAGAAAGAGTAGAGGTGAAAATATGGGTTTTCATTACTAAAAATCTTATCCAAAAAGATATTTGCCTTTGTATAATGATTTTAAAAAATTGCTTGAATGATAGTTATCTAAGAACTCCTTCCAGGAACTCTGGCATCAAAAACCTATACTATATTTTGGTTTGGTTGACATTTCAAAATGAATAATATTTGATCCTTAAGTAATTTATCTGTATTTGTGTAAGGTGTTACTGGAAAATGATTAAAATCTTATCACTAAATTATTGACATTTTCTCTCCAAGATCCTACTGAAAATTTTGCATAGAGAAAACTGCCAGTAAGGATAATGTTTCAGACTACAGAAAGACACAACTTATTCTCAATCTCTATATTAAATTATATCTTATATTTAATGCTAAATTAATTTTTATATAATTGTGTTTTATAATCTTACTCTTTCATTCTCCCAGAACTATAGAGTTAATTAGTAGGTGACTGTAACATGATTTAGTTATTCCTAAAATAGTTCATAATCTTGAGTGTTCCAAAGAGGCCATGTCAAGTTATGTTGTCTTCTCCGGGAAATATTCAGTGCCTTACACCACTGGCAGCGTTCAGCACCCTGTCCTTTCCGTGAGGACTTCTGTTCACAAGAGTTGCCATTCTTGGTATTATGTGACCTTGCCATCCGATCCGCACCTGCCTGTATCACTGGATACAGACCTGGAATATTTCCTTGTTGGGAGACCGAGAGCCCTCACAGCCTGTGCTGGGCTTGTTGCCTTGTGAGCGAATAGCCTTCCCTGTTCCAATCTTGATGCATACTACTTTGTTCTGCTTAAGCATGTGCATCAGCAACCCTCAGGCATGCCCCAGTTTCCTGTATTTCGGACCATATGGGGGAAGGGTCAGCATGATCCTACTGCAGCACCAGGTGGGTGTGCGCAGCTGCATTGCCCCAGTCAGCTACAGAGAGGATCTGCTTGGCCACGGGGGGACCAACGCATTGCAAGTGGCTGGATCTTGAGCACTCTTCCTCTCCTTTGGCTGTAAGTAAACATTGTACCACTTGAGCCTGGTGTTCTTGTTGTCTATTCGCCGTGACCTCGACTCATCTTCCCTGGGTTGCACTTATCTAATTTTTAACCTTGGCCCGCACAACCCAGACGCCCAGTGAAAAGGGAAACAGCATCTAAAAGCTTGGAAACACTTTGAAGATTGCCTTACATAGACAGCAGTACAGTAAATGCCGGGCTAAGAGAGCATGTCTCTTAGAGTTTCTGTGAGCCATCTGGACTGCTGTCAGATGGCAGGACCACTGCCTGGCTGTGTGGTAGTCAAGGAATATTGTCTTCCTTAATCCTTGTATAGTCTTTCAATAAAACTACAGTCTTTATTTTGTACCTAAACCAATTTTAATGGCATATTTGATATTTATTTTTTACTCATCAACATGGAAATTCGGTAGCTAATGTGCAAAGCTACACCCGAATGGAATGAGTGGTGAGGGTTAGCTTGGGAAGGGAAGCATTTTTCTCATGGAGCTGTGGGGAAGGTTGAAGTCAAGTAATCATGTAGACACACGCAAAAAAAAAAAAAAAAAAAACTCAGTCCATGCCAGAGGGAATCCAAAAAACCATCAATACCAATGACCCAAAAAGAGACAGAAAGAGTTCGATTTGGAAAAAAATAGATCAGAGAGCACAGGAAATAAGTAGGGAGCATGAAGTCAAGAGCAATGGCTTGCAAATCTGGTCTCACAATAGAACAACCTGCAGTGCTTTCAAAAGCAGCCATTGCCTGGGCGCCACCCAGAAAGAATTAAGTTAGAAGATCTGCAGGTAGGGCTTAGGTGGCACATTTTAAAACGTCTCCCTAGGTGAATCTAATGTGCAGCCAGCCAGGTTGGAGAATCACTGAGCTAGAGCAAGCACAGAATTTTCAAGGGCAATTATCTGGAAAAAGTGGTACTGTTATATGCCTTATGACTTCTTGGCTGATGTGCCAGTGGTAAAAGTCTGAGACCACTGGACACGTTTAAAAGTCCTAGGCAAGGTGCTGTCTTCAACTTTAATACTCATGTTAATGAAGCTACAGATTTTTTTGCTCTCAAAGTTAATCGACCTCTATTATTTATGTGTAGAAAATTGCTCTGCTTAATGAATCAAAAAGAACATAATTTTACATATCACCCTGAATTTAATTGATTTTAATTCTTACCATTAAGTCTCCTGTCCTCTAATATCACTATTCTTTTTCAATTATAAAATATTTAAGTAAGAAGAGCTATAAAGAAAAATACAATGAAATCCCATGTGGCCGCAATAATTTTACGAATTAAAAACGTTACTAACACTGGTGAAGATCCCTGTGTACCATGTCTCAATCTCTTTCACTAAACCCTAAAAATAAAATCACTAGCCTGAATTTAGTGTTTATCATTCCCGTATGTTTTTAACTTGCCTTCTCCACTCAACAGTATGTTTTTGAAATCCATTGCTGTTAGTATACACGACTTCAGCATATTCATCATTTAAATATTCCATTATATAGTTACATCATGATAATTGTTCATTCTCCCACTCATGGTATTTACGTTGTTTCCAGTTATTTTTTAATAGGTTTATTGAGATATAATACACATCATAAAATTTACCTTTTAAAAGCCTACAACTTAGTGTTTTTTAGTTTGTTCATGGAGTTGTAAAACCATCACAACTATATAATTTTAAAGCATTTTCATCAACCCTAAAGAAATCCCATATTCATTAGAAGTCACCTCTCTTCTTATTTCTAAGTGCTTGGAAACCACTAATCTAGATTCTGTTTCAGTGAATTTGCCCATTGTGGACATTTCAGAGAAATGAAGTTATACAAATGTGTTCATTAATGACTGGCTTCTTTCAGTTAGCAAAACATTTCAAGGTTCATCCGTGTTTTAGCATGTACCAGTACTCCATTCTCTTTTATTGTCAAATAATATTCCATCATACAGCTATGCCACATTTAGTTTATTATTCATCACTTGATGAACATTTGGGTTGTTTCCATCTTTTTTGTTGTTGTTGTTGTTGTTGCTAAGGAAGATTCACGTTGAACTAACATCTGTGCCAATCTTCCTCTATTTTGTATGTGGGTCACTGCCACAGCATGGCCGCTCCTGAGAAGAGGTAGAGGTCTGCACCCGGGAACTGAACCTTGGGCTGCTGAAGCAGAGTGTGCCAAACTTGACCACTAGGCCATGGGGCTGGCCCCATATTTCCCTCTTTTGACTATTATGAGTAATGCTGATATCAACACTCATGGACCAGTTTTTGTGGAACATACACTCTCAACTCTCTTGGGTATATACCTAGGAGTGGAATTGCTGGATCAGTTGGTAACTCCATGCTTAATATTGTGAGGAACTGCAAAATTGCTTTCCAAAGCAGCTTCAGCATTATAAACATCACCAGCAATATATGACTATACCAATTTCTCAGTTTCCTCAACAAAATTTGTTATTATCTATCTCCCTTTTTAGCCTTCCAAGTGGGTATGAAGTGGTATCTCATTTTTGTTTGGATTTTCATTTCCCTAATTACTACTGATGTTTGGTAATCTTTTATGTGCTTATTGGCCATTTGTGTGCCTTCTTTAGAGAAATGTCTGTTCAAATATTTTGCCCACTTTTTAATGGGTTGTCATTTTAGACAAGACAAGCCACATGGTAAGAGATACAATATATATCCTGCAAAGACTCATATTCATAATGTATAAACAATTCTTACAAACCAATAAGAAAGTAGGGGCCGCCCGGTGGCGCAGCGTTTTAGTCCGCGCTTGGCTGCCCGGGGTTGGCGAGTTCGGATCCCGGGCGCCCGCCGACGCACTGCCTGTCAGCCATGCCCTGGCAGCGTCCCATATAAAGTGGAGGAAGATGGGCACGGATGTTAGCCCAGGGCCGGTCTTCCTCAGCAAAAAGGGGAGGATTGGCAACAGATGTTAGCTCAGGGCTGGTCTTCTCCACAAAAAAAAAAAAAAAAAAAAAAGTAGATGCTTCAATAGAGGAAAAAAGCTAACTATAACAACAGACACTTCATATAAGTGAATATCCAAATGGTTAATAAACTTAAGAAAAATAGTGAAATACATTACTCACAAGGGAAATTAATATAAAGTCACAACGAGATACCAATACATAGTGAGATATTAATACACATCCATCAGAATGGCTAACATAAAAAGGTAAAAAATGCCTAATGTTACCTATGACATGAAATTTGAATTCTCATGTGTTGCTGGTCCAACCACTTCAGAAAACTCGCATATTTCTACAACTGAATGTGCCTTATGACCTAGACTTTCCCCTTCAATAAATATATATCCAATAGAAATGGGTATATATATTTTCCCCTCAAAAAATATAAGTATTCATAGTAGAACTATTACTAATATCTAAAAACTATGAACAATCCCAAAATGCCCATCAACAGTAGACTGGATAAATAAAGTGTGGTATATTTGTCCAATGAAATACTACCCAGAAATTAAAATAAACAAACTACAACTTCAGACAGTAATATTGATAAATCGCACAAACAGGCTGAGCAGAAAGAGCCAGACACAAAACAATATATTCTGCATAAATATACGTAGTTTGAAGTGGTTTCAAAAGTCACACCAGTAATTATATCTTGACCCACGTATTGGAGAAATGGCTGTGATTACCCTATAAAAATCCACCGAGCAGGACACTTATGGTTTGTGCACTTTGTGGACATATACATTCATATATGCACACATGCATATTTTTTGTCTTTGGAAAATATTTACCTCTCTCTCTTGCTTTTTAAATTTTTCCCTTTCAAGTGACATCTTCTCCCCTACTTTAAATAGAAACTTTCTGAAGACATGATCCTTTCTTTTTTACTCTTCATTGGAGAAACTGGAGCCATGAACAGCTTCTAGGAAATTAATTTGGTAAAAAACAAAAAAGGCATGATGTGATGTGGTCCTAGACCAAGGGGGGTAGCAGGGGATTTTAAAAAGAAAACAATTATGAGAGAGGAGAAAATTCCAGTAAAAATATTATAGAAGAAGTGAGGGATAAAGGAGAAAACTGGATCAAAACTAAGTATCTCCATCCCAAGGTCCCTAATGGACTCACATAAATTGTACTGGACAAACAATAAACCCAGGCACAGGTGAAGTCTATAAATTCCCACCTCATTATTCTGGAGCTCCGGGTAAACGGTCAGTGTAAAGGAAGTTCTCATCATGAGTCCACTCGAGATTCCTGTGCACATTTAATACAATGCACAGGAATGTTTACTAACTGAAAAGACTCCTAATGAAATCAGGAACAAATGAATCAAGGGTCCATCCAAAGTTTTTACTGAGAATAAATGTGACTCCAAGCACCAAAATAGTCTCTATGTCCGTTGGAGAGCTAGCATGTTACATATAAAGTTCTTGTTAAGTGTATGTAATTACAGAGGTTATATATTTAGATACTGGCTATCATAAAGCAAGGAAACTATATTGCTAAAACAGCTCTCTTGACAAAGGTCTGCAAGTTATCATGCGCTTCTGTATCCATCCCGAAAGATAGGAGAGTAGAATTAAGGTAACAGAGGAAGACTGCATTGGAGACACATCCCAATCATCTTTTATTGCTAAACTCTGCTCTGTTTCTTATTCGATTTTTAGCAAAGTATGCTTTGTAGTCTCAGTGACGCACTTACAGATGTGAAGCAGATGACATTAGTTACATTGCTTAAAGCTGCATTGGAACCTCAGGCAGTGTTATTTCAAGAGACATCTTTCTTTACATATGAATGCATATAAGTTCATTAGACAGCTTCACCCCTCTCTTCATTTTGCTTTTTGTTTTGTTAAAGGAGCCATGTGTTATCATCACCAGAATGGCCATGGAGGTACCACATATTGCAGATAAGGAGGCAATTATGAAATTCATTTAGGGCTTCTGAAAATGGTAAACAACAATATATTTACAACACACCAGATGGCAAATGGGTATCATGTTTATTTTATATTTTCCTGCTAAAATCTTCTGTGTAATGTGCATTCCACTCACCAAGGTGGTTTTAGAAAAAATACAGTGTGCTTGTTTTTAAAGGTGCCTCTGCAATTTCTGAAAAAGTATGTAGTCATATTTCTAGAATCATATATTTTAAGCAAATTTATGCAAGTTGCCTTATTTGGTAGTAATGTAGTCTATAAGTATTTTAGCAAAGTCTTCTTTTATATATACCTATTGCCTTATTTAACCTCAAATTATAGGTATTGTTCCTTTAATAATAAGGATCAGGAATAAGTATGCTTATAAGTTCAGTCTATGCTCAGTTATGAGCATATTTCTGATTCCACCAAAGACATTTCAGGATGTCTCTTAGGCTAAGTGAGCTTTTAAAAAACTGTTAAAAAATAGTCTTTCAACAAATGGTTCTGGGACAAGTGGATCTCCACATGCAAAAGAATGCTGGACCTCTACTTCACACAATGCAATAAAATTAGCTCCAAATGGATAGCAGACCTAAATGTAGGAGCTAAAGCTATAAAACTCTACCAAGAAAATGAAAAGATAATTCATAGAATGGGAGAAAATATTTTCAAATAAAATATCTAACAAGGGCATTGCATCCAGAATACATAAAGAAATCTTACAACTCAATAAGAAAAAAACAAATAACTCACTTAAAAATGATCAAAATATTTGAATAGACATTTCTCCGAAGAATATATACAAATGGCCAAAGGGAAATGAAAAGATGTTCAACAACATTAATCATTAGCTAGACGTAAGTTAAAACCACATTGACGAACTGCTTCACACCCACTAAGATGGTTTTAATCAAAACAACAGAAAATATAATGAGTGTTAGTGAGAACGCAGAGAAATCAAAACCCTATATATTGTAAAATGGTACAGCCACTTGGGGAAAAAGTTTAGCAGTTCCTCAAAATGTTAAACATAGAGATGCCATATGATCCAGCAATTCTACTTTCAGGTATATATCAAGAGAATTTAAAACATATGTCCAAACGTAAACTTGTATATGAATGTCATCACAGCATTATTCAGAATAAGTGAAAACTAGAAACAACATAAACGCCCATCAAGTGATGAATGGATAAACAAAATGTGGTATAGGCATGCAATGGAATATTCTTTGGACGTAAAAAGGAATGTAGTACTGATACATGCTACAACATAGATGAACCTCGAAAAGATTATACCAAGTTGAATCCAGTCACAACATAACACATCATTAAGTTTTTGCTCAAAATGGGAAAATTCATAGAGACAGAAAGCATATTAGTGATTACCAGAAGCTGGGAGTATAGGGAAATAGGGAGTGATTGCCAATGGATATGGGGTTTATTTTGGGGGTGATGAAAATATTCTGAGATTAGGCAGTTGTGATGGTTGCATAACCAAAGAGTCACTTAAGTGTATGTTATAAAAGAGTGAATTTTATGTAATGTGAATTATATCTCAGTAAAGCTGTTATTTAAAAAACAAACAAGAAATCTATATACTGCCATTGAATGAGTATACTAGAATATATTAAATAAAAAAAAGTTAGAGAAAAGCATACGTAATATGCAACTATCTGTCTAAAATAGAGAAAAAGATATGAATACATATACACATTTGCTTATTTTTAAATAAAGGAATAAATCAAAAATATAATTTAAAAATAAAGGTTACATACGGGGGAGGAAAGAACGAGACTTGGGGAGATAGAGATAGAAACTAACACTCTCTAAATATACTTTGTTTTGTAGATTCGACTTCAGAACCTTGTAAATGTTTTACATAGTTATACAACAAAATTAAATTAAAAAGCAATCCCTAAATATTGAAAGTAAAATTAAACAAATGAACCTGTGTATTGTTAGTGGCATAACCACACAAAGAGAAATTATTTCATGTCAGTTTAAGATACAACAATTTCATCATGCGTCCATAGTGGGATATGCCCTAACAATAAAAATAAAGGGAAAATCTTCAACTCTTTTCAGTGATTCTTTTGTTGGTGGTAGTGTTGGTATTTTTATACCAATTCTGCTAAATGGGTAATGTTGGATAAAGTAAATGAGTAATTATACTGGAGTCATTGAGAAGTGCAATTTTTGATGTGGAATAAAGGAAAAACAGACATAAGATTATTGAGGTTAAATAAAATCTCTGTAGTCCTGAGTGGAAGCACCAATGTGAACAATTCATGGTGTATTTTATCTTAAAATTCTCTCTATTCACCAATCAGGAAATTTGAAGAAGTGTCCATTGTCAAACTATTTTGAGTTTGTCTTAACCTTCACCCATTTGAATGACCTGGGTGGAATAACAGTTACTGTGACACCACACTAAAGCTGACGCAACAAGAACCAATTCTTGGTGCCTGCTTCCCCTCTGCACGTCTTCATTCACAGCCGTCTTTGAGAATTTCTGGTCCTACCATACGCCATAGAGCCTCTTACTGAGGAATAAGACTGCTTATCCCCGTTCACACAGACACGGGTGAACACTCATACAGATGCTGTAAAGGAACAACCTCAAGTTTTCCCTCCTGCTGTAGGGAAAAACCTCAGTTCAGTCTGTCTCCTCTGTGTTTCTGCCGTGTGTCTCCTTTACTCTCAACTACTACCACATTCACACAGGACAGTTCACTTCTGACACTTCTGGTCACCAAATGTGTGGAGGCTTTTCCCCACACAATCCTCTGTGATATCAGCTGGATGTCCTATAATTTGACTCAATTCTGCCACCTATCTACCCAGAGGTAACATCAGATTCCCCAGGTTAAGAGTTCAGTCCTACAAGACTACCCCCCCCTCCCACCGCCGCCACACCAGAAGGCAGTCGCAACTTCAGACCAACCGGCTGTAAGCTGGAGGTTCCCAGGACTCCCTCCTTGGGTTTGATTAATTTGCTAGAGCAGCTCACAGAATTCAGGGAAACATTTACTTACATTTACCAGTTTATTATAAAAGGATATGCTAAAAGATATAAATAAACCTCCAGATGGAAGAGACACACAGTGCAAAGTATGTGAGAAGGGGCATGGAGCTTCCATGCCTTCTCTGGGCACACCACTCTGCCAGTACCCCCATGTGTTCACTAACTCGGAAGCTCTCTGAACCCAATCCTTTCAAGTTTTTATGAGGCTTCATTACATAGGCATGGTTGGTTAAATCATAGGCCACTGGCAACTGATTCAATCTCCAGCTCCTCTCCCCTTCCCTGAGGTTGGAGGTGAGAGGTGGGACTGAAAGTTCCAATCCTTTAATCACCTGGTTGGTTCTCCTGGCAACTAGCCCCCATCCTTAGGTGCAGTCCAAAAGTCACCTCATGAACATACAAGACACCTTTGTAGCTCTTGTGGGGGATCAGAATTGGCTACCTCAAAATGCGTCTCTTTGGTTAAGGACAAGACTCTGAAAGAAACTTGGACCTTCTCCCTAACTGCCTAAAAGAATTTAAGAGAGAAGGCCTGTCCCCAGGACAGGCCATCACCATAGGTAACTCTGGGTATCAGTAGACTGGGAGGGTCCTTGCTAAGCCCATTCTTATCCAAGTTGTCTCTACCAAATGTTTGTCTTTCCATTTCCATGTGAGTTGTCTTCCTCTCTTTCGAAGTGCCAAACCACTACCCTAGACATCTTCCTTTGTCTTTAGCTGAAGATGATAATAAGGCAGCAGCTTTGGCCATTCTGCCAAGTTACTCAGCTTTCCTGGGCGTCTCCCACGTATACATGTTATAAAATTTTGTTTTATTTTCTCCTGTTATTCTGTTTCATGTCAATTTAATTCTTAGACCAGCCAGAAGGACTAGAGGGTAGAGGAATTGTCTTCCTCCCTACACTCTCATCACTTAGGAAATTCCAAGGGTTTTAAGAGCTCTGTTCCAGGAACAGGGACACAGACCAAATATATATTTCTTATTATAAATCACAATATTACAAATGCATACCATGAGTTTCTTATATTTCAATATAATTAAATAAAGTATATTGAAGAATGAAAGAGACCCAGGCATCAGAAGAAATGAGCTTGAAGTAGAATCTATCACTTTCTAGACATGTTACTCTGGAAAGCCCTAGGCCTCAGTTTCATCACCAATAAAATATAAAATTTGAAATAAGAGTACCCAAGACATTCTTTGCCTCTGAATTCCATGATTTTATATAGTTATCTTGATATGTAAAAAGATACCAGATACTTCTCACCAGAAATCCCTTCTTAGCTGTATATAAGCAGAGTCAAGTCAATGAGATGCATATACAGGTTCAAAACAATGACTTATACAGCATGGACACTCAGTATGTGGTAGGTATCATGATGGTGGTGACAATTTCAAAATATTTATTGATATTTCTCTATACTTAGACAAGAAAAAATAACAAATGCATCTGTAGCTGCTGTAGGAGAGGAACGCATATTCCTCTATCCTCTAGGTTCTTCTGACTGGACTAGAATCAAATTGACATGAGACATAATAACAGGAGAAAATCAAACAATTTAATAACATGTATATATGGGGGAACACCAAGAAAACTGAGTAATTTGCCAAAATGGCCAAAGCCACCAATTTAAACGTCATCTTTAGGTAAAGACAAAGGAGGATGTTGGGGGTAGTGGTCTTGGAATTCAAAGGGGAGGAAGGCAAGTCATATAGAGATAGAAAAGTAAATGTTTGGTCAACAAATGTTTTCCATGCCTTGCAATGACAGTGGGACTTGGGGAGGACTTTGATCAAACGGGCCTTGCTACCTCTCTGTCCATCAAGCCTAGTTTATATTGTACAAGAGTTATCTCTGGTGATAGATCCTTCCTGGAACAGGCCTTCTCTCTTAAATTCTTTTAGGCAGTTAGGGGGAGGGTCAAAATTTCCTTATGAGTCTTTTGTTCTTAAAAATAATCAAGCCAAAGAGACACATTTTGGGGTGGCAAATTCTGATCCCCCACACTGCAGGTTACTGTTGATTAGATTTATTGGTTACATACAAGAGATGTTCAGGGCTTTCTCTTGTTCCTAGATTTATAAGATTGTTTGCACTTAATATGCCATTGGTTCAATGGTGCTTACTATTTGTCAGAGATGATAATAAAAATATCCTCAAACTCATAAGTCAATCATTGGGTTCCCTAACTTATTGCCAGAAGAACATGATAAAATCTTATTTCCATCCTACTTGTGAATCTTTGAAAATATTTAATGAGACTTGATCTGTAAGTAAGTGATTCATAATTATTCACTAATGAGCTTGAATTGGTTACTCATTCACGTATAAAAGCAACAAAACTTATGCTTTGTATAAAAACATTCTTAAAGTGACTAGCTCTTCAGAGGGGAGGCTATAACAGATGTCAAAGAATTTCACTATATTGTTATCTTTAATTTGGTATAAAATGAATTGATTTGCATTAAATTTAGAGATAACGTAAACTTTGGTTTTAAAGAGCGTAATCCTAAGGAAGAAAACACTATGCATTCAGCAATAATATGGCAAAAAATGGAACTTGCAAATATATGTGAAATTATTTTTTATGCAGAAAAACCAAGCATTCAGAAATTGATCAAGCATGCAGCTCATTAACTGGAGACTTTTCTTATAGATTAGTAGAATTTATTCATATGCAAGTGTTTCTTAAATCCTAAAGAAACACTGAATCTGAGTCTGGTTAATTTCTAGCACATGGCATTTAACTCGTTTATGGTTAATTATTTAATAAAATTTAACTATGAAAAATCACATTTTATTGACAAAGTAGACTCTTTAACCATGAAACAGTGGGAAATTATGGAAAATCCATACAGACTTTTATTAAGATATACTTTATTGAGAAATAATTAGTTTGAAAATACTGAAATGTGTACCTTTTAAAAATTAGTAAAGACAGAATAATATTGACTTAATTTAGAGCAAGTTTTGAAGAAATTAAATCATTCTGTGTTTCACTCTCTAAATTGGAGACTATGAAAATATCTCCTGCTTCATTATTATAAAAAATGGTTATGCTTTTGAGATCTTAGAAGTGTAAGATTACAGGAAAATGAGCTAAAATCTCTATCTCAGTTAACCATACCCAGGGAGAGTCTGGCTTCATGAAGTCATAAATGTCATCTTATTGTAGGTGAAGTAATTATTTGCAATTCTCTATTTTGTCTATTTAATTCCTTTGTCTAGTAATTTTATATCTGAAATATGTAAATTTTACTTACTTTTACACCAGTAGTTTTTTTTTAATCTTTTAGATCACAGACATGCCCTGTCTCCAGGGGGTGAGTGAACTTTTTTCTGGGAGTCAGTAACATCTCCTTTTCCCTCTGCATCCTCGTACATTCATAGCCAAGAATATTTTTGATAAGAAGAAAGAGATGTCAAAGGAGAAGAAAAAGGGGAAGGAGAATAAACAAAAAGCAGGAGGAGAAAAAAACATTTCTAATCTATTTAATAATGACAATAGCTGCTATGTGCATGTGCAAGACTGTTGGTGACAGGGATTTTGCTTGTTGCCTTAAATACAGTACATAATTTCACTTAATCCTAATGGCAATGCTGTCATACAGGTGTTAATATCCCCATTTTATAGATAGGAAGAAAAGAATTAGAGGGTTTAAAGTATTTCCAGAGTTGAAAGAGACATTCATCTGTTTGTACGGTACTTTATAAATATGTTGAGACTTATCCTCTCCATTTCCAATGTTACCTTCTTGCAGAAGGAGATTCTTTGATTATTTTGGGTGGATGTTTGAAGTAATCTAGATTTCAAAACAAATATGTATAAAAATCACATGCACAAAAAACGGGCAGCAATTACTCAATTACCAAATCTTACACTTTAAGCCAGATAATCTTGACAGAAACAACCATCTTTCAGCAATATCAACAGCATTAAACTAGGGATGTAACTTCTTATGAAATCTGCTGATCACTAATAAAGACATGTGATACTAAAAATAAACTGGTTTGCCAACCTGTTCTAAAATTATAGTGTTTTCATGATACATCAAATTAAAAGGAAATCAAAAATTTACTTAAAGAATCTGAATAGAGTGGAATCATATCTCACTGATGATTAATATGGTGGATATAGTCACCTTGGATTTATTTCCTTACTCTCCTTTGAAAGAGGAAGGTTCAAAATGTGTATCTCTCAGGAATACCATGTTTATCAATATACCTGTAAAATGTATCTGAATATCAATTTTATCATGAAAGTCATGTGGGTAATCTTTGGATGTCCCCTATAAACATATGCTAAAAATATATAATTTTGATCTTCCCCTAAAGAATTCAGGGTGCTACTGATCTAGTATTTACTCCTTTCCTGACCGAAACAAAATTATGGAGACTGTCAGGAGCTCACCATTTTTCCTATTATTTATTTTCAAACAGGACTGCATAGGAATGTTTTAACAAACAGACCCATGGCTCCTTTTAATTTTCAAGCTGAAGCAGGAAAACCAGGTCACTAGGAGGCGGCAATTAAATAAGCAAACCTCCCTCTGTGCGTTGTTTCCTTTTGGGAGAGCTTTCCCTCCTGAAAGAATGTTTTTCCCCTGTATTTAAAAAGTGTGAGGGTGACATTTTGTAGCCAATTAATCACAGGCGACTATTTGCTGGGGTTCCCCACAGGATGTAATCTGGGCTCTGTTTACACATAAAAAGCCTTGGTCTAAATCCATAGACGTGATCAGCTCAGGGCTAGGTGCTGTCAGCAGGTCTCCAGGGATTTTTTGCTTTAAAACTTAAATACCTTGGCATTCAAGTAGCAATCCCATTACCCATACCTCATCCTTGATTAAAAATGTATATTCCTAGGGGCTCATGGTCAAGATTTTAGATCTTTCTCCAACTTTCTCTTAGGCATTGCTATCAACTTGAGAGAATAGCTTCTCTTCCTGGTGATTTCAAAGAAATAAGGCCAGAGGTGCTGTTTAAAGGAAAACAGTAGAAAGCATTTTGACACTTTCACATCAGGTCTTTCCGTGTTTCACCAGCCCGAAGGTTTTTCTGCACAGCTTTCTCTTTCCAGAATCTTCTCCCGCTTCAATGCACCCTGTACCTATGCAGTGTGAACATTACCGTATGAGTGCATTGCAGGCTGTTTATTGATGTTCCTTCCACGTGATTTCTTTTATATTATCTATGTTGGATTTTGGGTTTGATCTCGTAGAGTGTTTCAGTTGGGATAAGTATTTTAGAGCTTTAAGGAAACTGATGAAAAACTGAGGCTAAGAAAAGTTTGGTAATATCCCCAAGACTCACAGAAAACATATCAGCTACTTCTTCCTAGGCCACTGAGGTAAGAGACTCCAATTCTGCTTGTGGTTCCTAATTTGGGGAGATCAGCTGGTCTGCTCAGGCCCTCACACTCAGTTTGCAAAGTTTATTCTCCTCTGTATAAATTTCCCATGAGCACCTGGTTTCTGAGCCTATAGTGAAAAGAGAAGCCCAGCCCTAATATCTCTCAGACCATAGACATAGAGGTTCTGAAATCTCTTATTGCCTGTGAAGGGTGGGAATGGAGCTCAACGAGACCACCCAGAAGTTGTAGTGCTTAACCCTGGGTATGATCAGGGAAGTCAGACAAAGCGGAAAGCACACCAATGTTCTGAAGCCAAAGCAATTTGGGTTCAACGCTAGTTCTGTGCTTGGTGGTGTGCTGTGATCTGAGAGGTTCCTCAAGGTCTGTCTGCCTCATCAATCCCACATCTCTTCCAAATCATTTGCATTGTAAATGCTTTAGAAAATGAGACTAAAAAAGTTGCCTAAGAGACGGTTTGCATATACACATAAGGTGAATAATAATACTATTAATAGTAATAAACATGTATGAAACCTACTCTGTGCCATCTAAACACTTCTCCTGTATTATTTACTTTAATAATTAAGACACCCAACGTATTTTGCCCATTATCTTTTTTTTAATACTCAAAACAACCCTATAAACTTTGCCCATTTTAAGATAAGAAAAGTAAGTTTTAAGGGCACACAGCTAATGTGTAAGAAGTTCATTATCCATCACTGGTCTATCTAACTCTTTACCACCATCATTTGCCCTCATTCACAAATTTATTGAATTCATATTTGTTAAGCATCTGTTCTACTAATGAGGGAATGATATATCTGTAACAAAGGTCTCAGGATTTTCTTGATATGTGTGAGTCATTTTTCTAAAAGTCCATGCATTGAGTTAAATAGTTTACTTACCCTGATAGACTCACAAGGGATGAACAGCTATTGGACATGGGATGAATATTCCCAGAGAGATCTAGCACCTACACAATGAAATGACTGAATTATTTTGAGAAAAATGCATACTTAACTATATGCAGAATATTGTGATTTAACCTGCTGTATAACAAAATTCACAGGCAAAAAGAAAATTTTATCACTGGATTTGGCTGTACCTCTTCTCTAAATTAGGTTGAAATAAACAGCAAAATCTTAGGATCTAACCAACGGTGCCTTTTCCCATAAGGAACAAAGGAACTTGCACGGAGCAAAGTGAATTTCCAAGATTGGAAATAATTCAAGGAAGAGGAGATCATTAGAACACTTTGTGGCTTTGAAATTACTTATATTTGTGGAATACAATTTTATATCAAATATCTAGCATGCTTTTCATCCACCAATGCACAGGCAAGGCAATATGTTCATATTCAGAATATCACATGCATTCTCTTCATTAACTTATTTATTTTTTATTTTTTATTTTTTTTTGTGGGGAAGACCAGCCCTGAGCTAACATCTGTTGCCAATCCTCCCCTTTTTGCTGAGGAAGACTGGCCCTAGGCTAACATCCGTGCCCATCTTCCTCCACTTTTTATATGGGACGCCACCACGGTATGGCTAACAGGCAGTGCGTCTGCGGGCGCCCGGGATCCGAACTCGCGAACCCCGGGCTGTCAAGCGCGGACTAAACCACTGCGCCACCGGGCAGCCCCTCATTAACTTATTTTTAATTACATATTTGACATGAATAGAAGAAAGACTTGGAAATTGAGATAAATAAAAAGTGTACTGACTTTTAGGATTTTTCTGTATATTTAATGTTTACCTTTTTGCCCCTTAGGAATGTGTTTAAAATCAACAAAACTGAAGAGGAAAATTAATAGCAGGGTAGGCTTTCACAACACATTGGGAAGTCTGTTAACATAATCTAAATGAAAGTCATAGAATCATACATTGAGCTAGAATTTTTCGGCATTAATTTTAATTCACTCACTCAACACATTTTTACTGAAGGCCCGTGATCAGGCATTTTACTGAGGTGAGCAAACAGAGACAGGTCCCTCTCCACACAGTGTCTAATGTATATAAATATAACACACATACTTCCTTTGCTTTCCTTAACAATATATACACTTGTCCCTGTGTAGGTATATAGGTCTCAGTGCATTTGATCTGTCTTGGGTTTGCAGTGGATGTTCTAGCTAAGCCCAAACTGTAGTTTAACGTTGATTGAATAGAGAACTATTCTCTCCACCCCCACTACAGTGTCTGTTTGCATGAGTTGATATGTATAGGGGTTTTAGTTTTATAACTAAGGCAGAACAGAAGAAGGGTAATTCAAGATGCCTTGAGCTGGAGTGTAAGATGAGAGAGGAGCCTGGACAGACAAAATTGGGGAATATCTTAAATAACCACATAATAACAAGTACACCACGGTGAGGTGTTGGGACTTGATTTGAGATCAGTAGTAAACCATCCTGGATTTTTAATGGAGGACTATCTTCATCAGATGAGAATTTTTAGAAGACTATACTGAAGAGTAGGGACACTAGAACAAGGAGTATTGAGACCTGGAAGGTGGGTTTATTGAGGTAATGAGGAAATAGCATAGGCCCAAGTACTTATAAAATCTAATGACAGACAGTTTGGTATATATAATCAGATACTCATAAAATGCTAAATTGATTAATGTATGTCTACTTTTTCATGGTTTATAATAGCACAGTTAACATGTTTGTTATTTTAAAAAGGCATATATTCATATACACACACATTATATTTTCACAGTTTTGTAGGTCCTATCATAACTGGATTCTTTTGAATGTTAGATAGAGACATTGATTCAGAAACCTGCATAATTTGCTATACTATTATTGCATGGTTACTTTCAAATGGTTATTTCAAACTACGATTTTCTTTTGCTGTAATTACAACTTCTTAGAGTAGATTCATATTTGAGGTACAGCTGATTACCACTAGAGTTGGAGTGATACTGAAATCACATTCTTTTGCAACTAGAGATAGGAGAAAAATAGTCCCACTGGGGCTAGTGCTTTTAGAAATTGATATGAAAAGGAAAAAATAACTGCGTTAAATTACAGCAAAGCCTGTGCTTTAGATTACAGTCCAGGCAAAACCATCAAACGACCTAAAGAACTGGCTTCTGCCACAATCCGGGAACTCTCTCACTGTTTAGGGTGACCTCCTCTATAGAAGTGTTAAAACTAATTCTGGGAAAACAGTCTATAGCCTTCCATGATATTCATTATCAGGGCTGCAAATAGCCAAAATTCTCAGCTAGTCAAATTTGTCTTTGAGTTTCTGCATCTTGCCTACAATTTTCTCTTGCAGACTTTGTCCATCAGCCCCGTGAAAGTGCCTAGAAACCCCTGCCCTCGTCCCCTGGGTATCTCTCTAGGGCAGAACCCCAAGATATGGAGCGTATCTGGCCTTTCATCTGCAGTAAAACATACTTGCTTCCTTTTTCTTAGGCCCAATTATTTCCTACTTGTCAGATAATGAATAGACAAACTAATTTATTACTCGTGTGATAATGGGGACAGCAAGAAAGCCTTCATTATAGCAAGGCCTGGAAAATAGGGCCAAATTATTTTATTCATTGTAGATTGCATCTCGTGTTAGACACAGCATAAAGCTTCCCATAGAATTATATAAATGACTTCTAATAGGGGAACTTTAGGCTGAAAAAAATTGTTTGGGCAGGGGTCCTTTTCAACGTCCCTTTTGTCGCACCACATCTTGTGCCTAAAGTACACATAAATGCACTGATATGCCTGCTAGGTTAATGCAATCTTTGAGCTTGCTGTTTAGGTTCCTGTTTACTTCTTCTGTCAATTTTCTTTTCTTCCCTTCGCTACTATTTTTTCTCTCTCACTCATTTTCTATTTCTCCATCCAGATAATTGAAATAAGTGTCAGTATTCTTCCAATTCCCAGGGTTTTCCTATTTGTTGTATTTTTTTTCAAATCATAACTGACTTTCATCATTTTAGTGAAGAGTCAGGAGACAGTATTATAGGTAGTTTAATTGGCATTAATACAACCACATCCCTGGATGAAAGAAACAGTGTTTTTAAGTGCGTTTGTCTTATAGCTAGTACATGAAAAAAGGCTATCGATATTGATAGAGAAAAAAAGAGCAATAAAAAATGAACACCTTAAAACTCAAATGCCCCTTTTTTACATTACTAATGGATTATCTTAATGGGATATCTGATAAACACTAGGTATATATTACACACACACACACAGTATAATTCTTCACATGAATATGAAATGGGTAGAACAACAGACACACAGATTACAGAATCAAAAAGATATCCAGAGTTCTTCAATTAAAGAGTGCATAAATACTAAGCACAAATTAAGGGAAAATAAAATCTAAAACAAAGAATACATTTAAATATTCAAAGGTTTTAATTAAAATTTATGGACATTTAGTTTTTAAAATGAAGCAAAACAAAACTAAACAAATTGTTATTTATGTTTCATCATCCCATAAATTATTCATTAAAATATATTAACTCTCTGACTCGTTAATGAAGAAAAACTCTCTCACAACTTTCTAGAGAAATTTTATCCTATTTCTTCCTTGTCTCATACATCCAATCAATCCCTTAAACTCGACCTTCAAACTGTATGTGATTAATTCTTCCATCACTAGCCCATAATCCAAGTCACTATTATGGCTTATCTGTCCTCCACACGGGCCTCCTAAATGGCATCTCTTGCCTATTATCTACACGACAGCCAGAGAAATCTTCAAAAACATGTGTCTGGTCATTTACGCCATAGCTCAAAACTCTTCAATCACTTCTCATTACTTTTGAAATGATAGTCAGTTTAATTCAGTCTATATAAGAATCTAAGAGAATTAGCCCCTGATTTTCTTGGACATCATTTTCTTCTCACCTGGGTCTTATGTTGACTTTTCTATTCCTCTTTTTATTCTCACTGTGCTTTAGTTTGAATATTCTCTACCGAACTGTCTTCCAGTGATACCCTCTTGTTTTCTCCTCTGTCTAATATTTTATTTGAAACAATTCAAAAAATTTTATATAATTTGTTTTAAAAAAATTAATTCTCTAGTGAAAATATCCATCTATTAATCTTTTTGTCTTTTATTTACTCTATTTTCTTGAACCTATTGATGATAACTCCTGTCAAGTCCTTGCCTGATAATTTCAATATCTAGATATCTTGTGGGTCTATTTCTGTTATCCTCTTTTTCCCTTGTTTCTAGTAATATATACCTGTCACTTAGCATGTCTAGAAATAATTTTATTGAATTTTACACACTATTTTTAATTTTTTTAAGGATCTAGGTTATGTTACCTTTTTTCAAGAAAGGTTCACTTTCCCCTGCTGGAGAATGACTACTTTAATTCCACCATGTCTGAGCTAAATCAAACCTAGGTTAAACTTTTGTTAAGATTTCATCTTACCTCTGTTTCGTCTTTCTTCCTGGAGTGTAGCTAACCACACTCTGTTTTTTTTCCTGCTGATTAAGTTTCTATTGTATTGGTAGTGCTCCATTTTCTCTTAATAGAGAAATATTTAATAATAATAAGCACATTAACACAAAAAGAGGAAGGGATGCCAGCATGCCCAGTGCATGCTAGTGGAGTCTGTTTTAAAAGTATTCTGCCTTGCGTTCTTTTTTTTCCAAGATTTATTGAGATCTAACTGATATATAGGATTGTGTAAGTTTAAGGTGTACAACATGATGATTTGATACTCATATATATTGCAAAATGATTACCACAATAAAGTTAGTTCCTATCACCTCACATAACAATATTTTGTATGTGTGGTGAGAACATTTAAGATCTACTGTCTTAGAAAATTTCAAGTCTCTAATACAGTATTGTTAACTATAGTCATCACACTGAATATTAGGTCCCCAGACCTAATAACTGGGTGTTTGTACCCTTTGACAAACATCTTCCCATTTCCCCCACCCCCAAGCCCCTGGCCACAACCATTCTACTCTCTGTTTCTGTAGACATAGAAAGCACCTAAGTGTCCATCAATGGATGAACAGAAAAAGAAAAAATATATATATGTATATATAGACAATGGAATATTATTCAGCCACGAGAAAGAAGGAAATCCTACCATTTGCAATAACATGGGTGGAACATGAAGACAATATGCTAAGTGAAATAAATCAGACAAAGACAGACTAATACTCTATGATCTTACTTATATGTAGAATCTAAGAAAAAAATTAGGCTCTTTAAACAAAAAGCTTGATATGTCCAATGGGAACTCTTCCTCTGGTGGGTCCTAAACTGCAATCTTCGGGTCTTTGGCAGTGCAAGAACATTAAAAAAAAAATGATGTTATGCTTTTCATAGAGTTTATGCTTAGACTTTTTAGGTTCCTTCCAATACAACTTCATAATTTAACAAATAAATCGAGAAGAAAATTACCAGTGCATTTGAGGTTCTGCAAATCTCTAATATATTTACTCGAGCTCCTTCAGACCTCTTGGAATCTCTGTCCTGTACCAATGGCCTCTACCCAGCCAAAGCCCAAATTTCTTAGCCCCTTGCCAGCATTCAGAGCGCTGGTAACTTCCTTTAGAAAAAGAAGCCGCAGTTCACCAACAAATCTCTGTGTGCTCTGCTATCTCCAGAATCTTACCCTTCCTTTTATAGACTCACTTAAGGGCAACATTGAATGTCTTTAATTGACACATACGAAATGTACAATAAATGCTGGGTTTTACCTTTACTGCCACCACTACCGCTACTGTACTGCTGCTGCTACAATACTATGAATATCGTTATTACCTCATTTGTTCAAACTACACTACTTTCCAGAACAGATAAAATAGAATTCATGTGTTATTTTGAAGAGCTCACTTTTTCATATCAAATACATTATTATGAAAAACTGGACCCCCAGAACTTTGAAAGTTCACTCTTCATTAACTGACATTTAGATAATAGTTATACCATAAGTATCTTAAAATGAATTAATAATATGGTTTTCATTTTCCTTGTCTGAAGTGCCATAAAAAGTTCTCTGGCTACCTCTGTCTGATTATACAGAAGAACACAATGACCTACATTTAAAGAACTTTCTCTGCTCTAAGGAATGCAGCCTTCAATGATACAATTCAGCAAGTTCTACATGACACTTTGCAAGAAACGTCACAGCCAATATATCATATTGCAGATTTTTCATGGTTATTATTAAATCCCCTAAAACCACTGACTCGTGCTGTCCTTGACATAATAAACTTCTTGTTCCTTAAAAAATTTGCTACACATGTGCAGTAAACCAGAATTATGCTTGCAACTTATGTTTCAATCTTTGACACAGAAAAACACTTTTTCCCTCAAGTTCAGTACATCTACTTATTATTCACACTTCTCTCTTCAGAGCTCAAAAAATACCAGTTAGTAGAAATATGATATTTTCCTCTTCTGTTGCTTTTCTATACAAATTTTTAGTCATAGTATAAAATGTTTGTTATTTTGGTAGGAAGTGAATTGGAAGGAAATCACTGGGGTAACTGGACCCTGAAACAAACAAAAAATCTTACGCGTCCTAAATATTAATTACCACCCATGAGAAATTTTGCTGAGTAAATAAAAAATGGATACAGCATGAGATAGAGTTATTTGTTTTTCTACTGGCATCGAGAAGAGGCTCGTATAGGTTCTTATGTCAGGTTTTCATTTCTCAAGTTGTAGCAATCTCATCACCTAAACCTCTAAATTCATTTTGAACACAAATGTCTTAGATAGCTAGAATATGGATCACCTATCAGTCTAAATAAATGCATTGTTGGATCATTAGTGTCTATCTGTGCATGCCAGAGTTTTAAAGATCCCTTACCATGGATCCTGGCACTTATAGAAATGGCAAAATTGTAATCTAGACTCTAGATCTAATCCCAAATCCTAGCACTGCCATTAACTACGTAACCTAGGCTTACTTAGATTCCCCACAGATGTGCCAATGGTTTCACTGAATTATATCAGATAGCATCAGGAAAATATATATCAGCATAAAGCATACGGACTAATGACAATTATATTATCAACAATAATCACTTCCCCACTGATTTCCACTGTATTACAGTGTACACAATGAGTTACTCTTATTTTACAACTCTGGAGCTCCACTGATTCTTCTCAATGTCTTTTTCTTTAAGTCATAAACAAGATATATTTGATCTTTTCCCCACAAATAAACATTTTGTGTATATGTCCTTAATATATGTCCTTTTTTTAAAATTGAGGTCTTAATAGTTTATAACTTTGTGAAATTTCAGTTGTACATTGTTATCTGTCAGTCACCATATAAATGTGCCCCTTCACCCTTGTGCCCACCTCCCAGCCCCCTTTCCCTCTACTAACCACTAATCTGTTCTCGTTGACCGTGTGTTAGTTTATCTTCCACATGTGAGTGAAATCATACGGTGTTTGTCTTTCTCTCTCCGGCTTATTTCACTTAACATAATACTCTCCCAGTCCATCCATGTTGTTGCAAATGAGATGATTTTGTCTTTTTTATGGCTGAGTAGTATTCCATTGAATATATATACCACATCTTCTTTATCCAATCATCAGTTGAGGGACACTTGGGTTGCTTCCACTTCTTGGCTATAGTGAATAATGCTGCAATGAACATAGGGGCACATAAGTCTCTTTGAATTGTTGATTTCATGTTCTTTGGTTAAATAGCCAGTAGTGGGATAGCTGGATCATATGGTATTTCTGTTTTTAATTTTTTAAGAAATCTCCATACTATTTTCCATAGAGGCTGCACCAGCTTGCATTCCCACCAGCAGTGTATGAGAATTTCCTTTTCTCCACATCCTCTCCAACAGTTGTTATTTTTTGTCTTGCTGATTATAGCCTTTCTAACGGGTGTAAGGTGATATCTTAGTGTAGTTTTGATTTGCATTTCCCTGATGATTAGTGATGTCGAATATCTTTTCATGTGCCTATTGGCCATCTGTATCTCTTCTTTGGAAAAATGTCTATTCATACCCTCTGCCCATTTTTTGATCAGGTTGTTTGTTTTTTTGTTGTTCAGTTGTGTGAGTTCCTTATATATTTTGGAGATTAACCCTTTGTCATATATATGATTTGTAAATATTTTCTCCCAGTTTCTCTCATTTTTTTCCTTCTTTCCTTTGCCTTGCAGAAGCTCTTTAGTCCCACTTGTTTATCTTTTCTTTTGTTTCCCTGTCTGAGTAGACATAGTATTTCAAAAGATCCTTCTAAGACCGAGGTCAGAGTGCACTGCCAATATTTTCTTCTAGGAGTCCATCTGATCTAGATTGTCCTTTAATTCCACTGTTTCCTCATTGATTTTCTGTCTGGATGAGCTATCCTTTGATGTAAGTGGGGTGTTAAGGTCCCTTACTATTATTGTGTTGTTGTTAATATCTCCTTTTAGGTTTGTTAATAGTTGCTTTATGTACTTTGGTGCTCCTGTGTTGGGTGCATATATATTTATAAGTGTTATGTCTTCTTGGTGGAGTGTCCCTTTTATCATTATATACTGTCCCTCTTTGTCTCACACTACTTATTTTATCTTGAAGTCCACTTTGTCTGATATGAGTATGGTAACACCTGCTTTCTTTTGTTTGCCATTGGCTTGGAGTCTCATCTTCCATCCCTTCACTCTGAGCCTGTGTTTGTCTTTAGAGCTGAGACATGTTTTCTGGAGGCAGCATATTGTTGGGTCTTCTTTTCTAATCCATCCAACCACTCTGTGTCTTTTGATTGGAGAATTCAATCCATTTACATTTAGAGTGATTGTTGATATATGAGGGCTTAATGCTGTCATTTTATCATTCATTTTCCAGTTCTTCTGCACTTCCCTTGTTTCTCTTCCTGTGTATTTTGGACTACCAATTTAATGTTGTAGTTCTCTCTGATGGTTTTCTTAGTTTTCTCTTTATTTATCATTTGTGTCTGTGTTCTGATTATATGTTTAGTGGTTACCATGAGGTTTGTAAGAAAAATCTCATAGATGAGGTAGTCCATTTTCTGATAGCCTCTTATTTCCTTAGACTAAGCTGGTTCCATCCTTTTCCTCTTCCCATTCTAAGTTATTATTGTCACAACTTATGCCATCTTGTGTTGTGCATTTACAGTTAAAATGATGAGATTATATTTATTTTTGATGTTTTCCTTCCTTTTATCTTTAATGTTATAATTAAGTGTCTGCTAACCCGTTCTGAGAGAGAGCTGCAATTTTCATTTTTTGTCTATTCTTTATCTCCTTGCTCAAGGCTTTGTAACCAGTTTCTTTTTTTTTTCAGGTATGAGGGCCTTCCTGAGCATTTCTTATAGGTGGGGGTCTTGGGATGATAAACTCCCTTAGCTTTTGTTTATCTGGGAAAGTTTTTATTTCTCCATCATATCTGAAGGATATTTTTGCTGGATAGAGTATCCTTGGCTGAAAGTTTTTGTCTTTCAGAATTTTGAATACATCATTCCACTCTCTCCTAGCCTGTAATGTTTCTGCTGAGAAATCCCCTGAAATCCTCATAGGGGTTCCTTTGTAAGTTATTTTCTTCTGCCTTGCTGCCCTTAATAGTTTTTCTTTGTCATTGATTTTGCCAGCTTTACTACTATATGCCTTGGAGAAGATCTTTTTACATTGATATAATTAGGAGTTCTGTTAGCTTCTTTCACTTGTATTTCCAGCTTCTTCCTCAGGTTTGGGAAGTTCTCAGCTATTATTTTTTTGAACACACTCTCTGCTCCATTCTCTTTCTCTTCTCCCTCTGGAATACCTATAATCCTTATATTGCATTTCCTAATTGAGTCAAATATTTCTTGGAGAATTTCTTCATTTCTTTTTAGTCTTAGTTCTCTCTCCTCCTCCATATGAAGCATTTCTATATTTCTGTCCTGTAGGCTGCTGATTATCTCCTCCATAATATCAACTCTTATTCAAGGAGTCCAGGTTTTTTTTCTTTTTTATCTCAGCATTGTGTTTTTCATTTCCAACATTTCTGATTGGTTTTTCTTTGTAGTTTCAATCTCTTTTGAGAAGCAATTCCTGATTTCATTGAACTGTCTATCTGTATTTTCTTGTTGAGGTTTTTTTTTTAATGATAGCTATTTTGAATTTTTGTCATTTAGAATATACATTTCTGTGCCTTTAGGATTCATTTCTGGGTGCTTGTCACTTTCCTTCTGGTCTGGAGTATTAATATATTTTTCACACTGTTTGACAGTGTGGATTTGTGCCTCTGCATCGTGTTGGTGTCTGGTTTTGGGTTCCACCTGTGGCCACATGATGAGGGTCAAGAACGGCATATTTTGAGCCCCCCATGATCCACAGCTTTCTCACTCAAATCTGCTGCTTTTCTATCGTATGAGTGAGCACTCTGGCCAACAAGCTTAGCTGGAGCACCGGGCAGGGAGAAGGGTGCTTTCTTTCACCTGCAAAATCCTGGGGGCTTCTCACTCTGCCCTCAACTCCTGCTGTCCTGGGGTGTTGGCTTGATGAAGACGCTCTGGCAATAACTTAGCAATCTCTGTGTGGGGCTTTCCCAGAGGCTGAAGGGGAATGTGGACAGTGAAGGTGTTCCTGCATAGGGCTGCCCCTCCCCCTATCCTCTCAGAGCCATATGCAGTCCCAGGGTCACTGTCATTTGGGAGGGAGAGGATATCCCCTTACCTTCTTCCACTTCCTCCATGGGTCCAGCACATCAACCTTCAAGAGAATGGCTGCATGGGTCTCTCAGATGTCTTTTGTGTTTTGTGAGTATCCTCTGTTGGTATATGAATGTCCTTTTTGTTGTATCTTAAAGGGGAGAGTCTAAGGGAAGTGCTCATTCTGTCATGATGCTGACATCGCTTCTCCCCCTAACAAGTTATTCAACAATATGTGTGGATATTATAAGAAAATGATGTTTCTGCACTTAAAACTAAAAACAATTTTCAGCCATTGCAAATGAAAACAAACTAAAAATGGAAATAGGTCATTCCTGCAGTTGTGATCTACCTAGGCAAAATTATAATATGATTTGCAAAATAACTTGATTTGTCACAATACAAAGATGAAAACTAAAATTAACCAATGTCATTTTTGCCAGTCACTCTAACAGGCAATTTCACATCCATTCACCTGATTTAATCTTAATAAGAAATATCTGAGTTATCATTTATTACTTCTGCTTGAGAAATGAGGTCATAGAAGCTCAAAATATTTTTGTAACTTGAAGAATATACACATTGAAATTAACATAAATGGAATTCCAACCATGATATATTTGAATTTGAAAGCTCATACGTTCTCACAATACAACAATTTTATGTGCCTCTCCATTGAAAAATGACAGATACAACTGGAAAAGATATACTGCAACACATCACAAATTACACTAGATTAGAGCTGTAAACTTTTTTGTTTTTTGGTAGGAATACCAATAAATATCAATGTTATCATAGTGCAAAACTTACTAGGTTTAAAAAATGAATAGGACATATTCATTTCACATCCTCTTTGTATTATTATCCAGATATCCAGGTTGCTAGCTTTTAACACTGTTATGAATGTTAGCATGTTCCTTGTTTGAAGAAATAGAAATAGATATCCACATATATGTATGTATGTATCTACATAAGTCTGTGTGTAGAGATCCAAAAATCTTGCTGCAGTGTTAAGTTTTAATGACTTTAAAAGATAAATGATGCTACTTTACAAAGTATCATTGGGGTATTTTATTATGTGAATTCATTTTAAACTTGTTTGGTTTTGTGAATTTTCATATAGGTAATAGTTATTTTATTTTTTTACTCAAAATTTGCCATTTCAATCAGAAAGTCTGTGAAAGTTTCACCTCTAAAATCTGCCTATGAGATAGAGTCTCTACTTCCAGCATAACTGGTACCAAATTCACCCTCCAACTCTAAATAACTATAAACCTTGACAAAGTAAATAAAGCAATCCTCTTCTTTTCAGTTATTAGGCAGGCGGCTGCTCAAGACTATGTCCCACGGCAAAAGAGTAACACACCAGGTGAGTCTCATGTTCTTCCTGGTTTTCTGCATGGGGTTCCTTTCTGGAGCACAGGTGAGGAAACTGGAGCACAAGAAGAACACAGTGGATGCACTGAGTTGAGGTGCTAGAGAATGGAGTTAGATACTGCTCCTGAAGCAGCAAAATTTGTTATGCAGCCCCCAGAAATAAGGAAAACTGCTGAGGCTGGCACCTGAAGTCTGTGTGGAGGTCCCAATGGGTGCTTGACAGAGAGCTTCTCATTCACAAGAGTCTTAGTTTAGGAGATTGCTACCCCTCAGAGCTGAGAAGTGAATGGAGATGGAGATTGCTGAGGGCTGGAAACATTTTGATTTACAATTATTTGCCTAGAGATTAAAGAGCTTCGTGAATTAATTACACATGGTTTAAGTGTAGATTCTAGGATGGCCATTCCTTGTGAGTAAAGACCACTTACGAGAGAAAGATTAAGCTCTAGGACTAAGAATAAAATTAAAGTAGACTAGTCATAACAAGTAACAAGACCAAGCATAACATATCCAAAGAACTGCCAGTAATTTAAGTGACTGCTGGTGACACAAAGGAAGACAACATGACTCAGACTCCATCATTATAAAGGTCTAGAATGCAACTAAAAAATCCCTAATGTATAAATAAGTTGGAAAATATAATCAGAAGAAAAATCAATTAATTAAAGTCAATTAAAACAGATCCTGTGATGACACAAATACTAGGATTAGCACACAAGAACATTTTTTAAAGACTAAGGGAAAACATTGACAAAATGAGCAACAGATGGGAAATAGCAGAAAAATAGAAACTATAGTAAAGAACCAAAGAGAAATTCTATAACTTAAAATTATAATTTCTGAAATGAAAAATTCACTGAATGGGCTTAACAGAAGACTGGAAGCTATAGAAGTAAGTGAATGTGAAATTTAAGAGATATCAATAAACTGATCTAATTTTAAGAACCAAAAGAGAGAAAGAAAAGAGTGAGAACAAATAAAAAGGATACTCAGAATTCTGTAGGGCAATATCAAGTAGTCAAAGAGGGACAATATCAAGTGAGTCTAGAAAGAAAAAGAGATCAATGGGGCAGAAAAAATTTGAAGAAATACTGGGCAAATGTTTATTAATTTGGTGCTACAGAAGCTCAGTGAACACCAAGAAAGATGAATAAAAGAAAACCATACCCTGGGGTATCACTGTAAAACTTCAAAAACTGAAGAAAATATTGATAGAATCAGTATTTTCCACATAGAGGAACAATCATAAAAATAATGCATTAGTTCTTCCAAGAAAAGATAAAGGTCAGATGACAATGGTACATCTTTAAAGTGCTAAGTAAAGAAGAGCTTATTCTAAAGAAGTTTCTGAGCCTGGCTTTTGTCTAAGGGATTGCATTATTACTGAATAATATAAACCCACAAAGTTTTTAAACATATTATATAGCTTGTACTGAAAGGGACAAAGACAGTAAAAATGAAAAGAGGGAGCCAGCCCTGATGCCCTAGTGGTTAAAGTTTGGTGCACTCTGTTTCAGCGGTCTGTTCAGTTCCTGGGAGCAGAACCACACCACTCATCTGTCAGTAGCCCTGCTGTGGTGGCAGCTCACATAGAACTAGACGGACTTACAACCATGCACTTGGGCTTTGGTGAGGGAAAAAAAAGAGAGAGGAAGATTGTCAACAGATACTAGCTCAGGGTGAATCTTTCCCAGCAAAAAAAAGAAAAAAGAAGAAAATCACACCAATGTCTCTGCATAAGCAGAGGAATGGAGGTGAGGAAAAAAGAAAAAAAAAATGAAAAGAGGCAATTAGACCATTGAAGTACCATAGCCAGAAAGCAGGCTGAGAAAACTACTCAGTTGCAAACACGAATATTTTTTTACTGGAATGGAAGAATGACTCATGAGATAAAAACAAAAGCTCAGAGGGCAGAGCAGAGAGCAATGGAGAGTCATTTCCCAGAATTAGGACTGAGATGTGATTAGGGAAACAAGCAACTGGCAACCAGCACCCAGCTGGATTTCAGAATTGGTATGACCGGTGACTCCTACATGCCTCTCATTTCCCCTTTTCAGTGGGAGGGTCTATTGCAGCTCTTTTATGCTTGTCTTTCTATTGCATGTTGAATACCAGGAACAGATAACTTGCCTTCACAGATTTCAGACTGACAGAAAATCAGTAGGGCTGCAGTTGATGGACCACTCCCAACAAATCCATCCACACCTGGACCTGATGTAGATGATACAATCCTGAACCTCAACCAGAGCCTGATCATCTGATGGAATGAGATTTTAGGGTGGGGGTTAGGACACGAGGTGACTGTATTTAGCTTGTGGGAGGGATAAGAACTGTTTCAGTGAGAGGGAGACTATGACAGATTATATTTTTCATAATGGCCATAGTAATGTTTCAGTCCAAACTTTTCTTCCCAAACCTTAGCTTTCCCTATCAAGAGGTGGAGGGCTTTGGAGACCCAAATTATAAATGGAATATAGCAGAGGTGACACTGAGTGATATCTTAGGAGAGGTGAGAAAGACAATGCAGCTATCACTGGGCTTTCTCTCTTTGAGGATGCTTGTCTTTTAGAACCCAGAGGTTATGTTTTAAGGAAGCCTCGGCCACATGGACAGGCCACATTGAGGTGTTCAGGTAGATAGCCACCACCAAAGTCCCCACTGACAGACAGCGTTGATTGCCAGATATGTTAATGAACAAACTTGGAGGTGTTTTAACTTCCAATCTTTGAGTTTACTAGGTAATGGTGATTAAAGCAAAGGGAAGCTGTTCTTGCTAAGCCCTGCTCAAATTGCAAATGGTTGAGGACAAAATTATTGTTGTTTTAAACCACTAGTTTTGAGGATGGTTTGTTTCACATAGTAATAGGTTACCAGAATATGCACATAAGAAAAATAAACATCCTCAAAGTGATATCACATCCATAAAAATAAACAGTTAGATATAAAATATATGTAATACATACTTTTGGAAATTAAAAATATAATTTGTGTAAAATATAAAATAAAATTTTATATGTAAAATGTAATATATATTTACTAGTATGGATAGGCTTTGAAATGATAATCTTAAATAAAAATGTAATTCACTGAAGAATATAAATAGCTATATATATATATACACACATTATTATAATGTTAATATGTAATATAATGAATTGGTCATAAAACATAGAATCAGCAAAATATGTAAATACTAACTGGAAGAATTTATATCAAATTTAGGAGAATAGTTGCCTTTGAGCACAGAGTGAGGGAAATGGGAAAGGAACTTTAAATTTATTTAATATGCTATGTATCTTCTATAAAAATTATAGGAAGAAAAATGAAGATATATGAACTTTTATTAATGAGAGTGGGAGTTATGTTTTCAGGATATTTTCTGGTTTTTTACTGATAATATTTTATGAAAAACAATTTCAAAAGTTGGAAAAGACTTGGCTAATCAGCCCTGGTATCATCTCAGAAGGCATAGCAAAGACACAAGGAGGTGGATAACTAAGTGTTCCAAAAGGTGAAAACAGGGGTAGAAATGGTGAAAAAATAAAGATAAAATATCACAATATCTTCTAAAACTCAAGGAGTGTTACCACCCAATGGGGGTTCATCTGCCCACCACAAGACCTGCCAATAGTCAAGAGGCAAAGAGGTAGGAGAGAAAGGACTTTTTATTACAGCTTGCTAGCAAGAGGGAAGATGGCCAACGAATGTCTGAAAGAACCATCTTACAGAACAAAGACTCCAGGCCAGTTATATGGGGGAGCTGCTCTCCAGGTGGGGGAGGCATCTGGTCTCAGGGTGGGGCATCCACTGTTCTTAGTTCCTGGTAGCCTTTGGTTTTACTGGCATCAGAGACCGGAGCAACACCCTATACCCTGATCTTTCAGTTGTCATGATGATGGCTATCAGCATAGGCTTTCTGCCTGGGGGTCATCACATTCCCAAGGAACTCAAGAGAACAAAGCTATCAACTTGTAGCAGCTGGGAGGGACCATAAAATCCACAGAGCATATCTGGGTTAGTTAACCAGAGGTCATTCAAAGTTACAACCCGGTTTCTTTTCTACAATATGGCTTCCCTTAGGTCAACCTCGTGTTGAGCTGGAATGAGGAGAACACAAGGTATAACCCAGTGAAATTTGAGAACTCCAAATATGTAAAGAAAATTACAGGAGTGGGGGACCCAGACAAATACACAAAAACAGAAAGATTTGTCTACAAACAAATAGAATCAGATTTCTGTCAACTTTTCCTCAAAAGCAGAAGCTAGACTACAATGAAGTAAAGACATAAAAATGTTTGAGAAAAAATGAAATTCTCTGTCCAGACAAAATATTAATCACATGTAAGGGAGCTAAACATTGTTATTTCCATACAGACCAAGACTCAGAAATATTATTATCCAATAACCATTTCTGAAATAATTTCTTGAAAATGTAATATATAGGTGGGTAGATAGTTAGACAGATAGGTTTGAGATTTAAAAAAGTGTAGTGAAAATGGAATTTTTCTGGAGTATGTAATACAATAATTCAGATGGAGATGTCGAGTTATTTTTTACTGGATAAGTTATTCTCGTTGTGAATTTCTGGTCAACTCTCCTCTACGCTTACCTGTTTTCACAACTGAACTATTTGTTAGATTTCAAGTTCCAACTTCCACAATTGTATTGCCAAAACAAATAATTATGATGATAAATGGTTGAGTTTACAAGTATTTGTTTCACAGCAGTGGACTATTGGTCTTAAATATACAAAGACTTGAGGCATCGATTATATACAAAATTATGCAAATATAAATAAATATTAATTGTAAATATAATATTTATAATCAACCTGGTGCAAACTAATTGTATTAGAACAAATTTATGAAAAATATGACAATGAACATGGGGTATGTTAAGTGTTTGACTGACATTCCCAAATTTATTGATTGACATCTGGTGAGAATCAATAGTAAATTTAGATCATCTTCAATAAATTTATTTACTCTCTGTACTTTCTTACCTTTTATGTAAAGATAGTGAGACATCCTTTATAAAAGCAAATGTCATATCCAGGAAGACAAGTGGATTAAGCGAGTTACTTCAAGTGAATAAATATGTGTGATGATTTACTGTGTTATAATTTTTAAAAAAATACTACCCAAGTCACGGATGAAATAGATTGTAACTGTATCCTCAGAATATAATTTTTCTATTTAGGACTCACTCCAATCCTTATTGAGAAAGGAAATCCATGGAGAAACCAGGCATTTTATACAGAACAGAAATGGTAGCTGCATAAATTGTCAATACTCTTCTGTATAATGCCACTAAAAAGATACTTTGAAAATAAAATTTAAACTAAAAAAAAAAGAAAAAGTCTGCTCTCTACCTGGAATTTTACTGCTTTTCATTCACACTGGATAATATGTGGAGAAGAGTTCCAAAGGGCATCATTAAACACATACACACCTGCGTTGCCCAAATTGCTTAAGCACTACTTCCGGTGCCAAGCTGACTGCAACAGCAGGTAGTTTAGCTTTAATTGCATGTGGTGTTACAAATGCTCTTAGTGAAAGAGAATCTTGTGTGTGAGCCATTCCATGCAGAAACTATGTCGTGTGAATATTTAAAACCATTAACTAATTTTTGCTGTCACTGGGTCTTATACATAAAATCATTGTTTTCTTAAGGTGAATGCAGATGTTTGTAAACTCGTATTTTAAATAAATGATTCTCTGTTTACTTTTTCAATTTAAACATTTACTGAGCACAGCTTGTATAAAGAGAACTGTGCAAATCAAAGGAACATTGAGTATAACTATCACAGCAAAGTTTCTAAACTCACTCCAATAAATACAGTAGATGTATATCTTTATCCTCACTAACAATGATCCAAAAATACATAATGTAAAGAACCCCAAGAAACTATCCCCTGACTCCAATCCACATCTTTTCTGCATTCAGACATAAGGTATTAATATCAAACGTGAATTACAATGACTTGAGCATGCACTTGAAAATGCACTTAAATTTTTACAAAATGATTTTGTGGATTTCTTGAGATATAAAAATGCAAAGTGATAGATTTAGGAAATCTCTGGGTTGGAACTACATTTTAGTATTATTACAAGTTTTGATTTCTCATTGTTGAAACATTCAAAACTTTACTGAGGTTGATAATAACTCAGTAGTCTCAAGACAGAAACAATTGGTGAACTATAATGACAACTCATTAAGTTGTTTTGTCTCTGAAACCATTTTTTAACAAATTAATATATTTAGCACAGGTCCTGGAGATTATCCAATAAAATATATTCCTCTCTTTAATGTAACTCTTCCTTTATATGTGTTTCTTCCTATCATTTTTGCCTAATTATTAAGAATTGCATAGACCTCTCTCGGAACTTGCATTTTTAGAACTTCTATGTTTCTCTTCTTTGAGGTCATCTAAAATACTAAAGTAGACTTTACTTCAGAAAACATTTCATTACAATATTTCATGTCCCAGACTCTTTTATACCTTTCCTCTTAATTGTTTGAAATCTGTCTCCCATATTTCGGGGCTGTACTTTTTTGATAATAATCACCTTTCACCTGGGTAGTTATCTCAAACTACCAAATGCACAGATCAATTACTTCCCTACAAAAGTGATTACCTTACATTTATTTCCCTGGTTTTAGTGGAGTTGGAATCAACCTCACATTATTCCTTTTGTCAGAACGATTTCTATGAGCTTAGTTTATCTTTTTTCAAGTAAACATTTTCCTCATTTTATATAACACATATCTATAATAGAAAATATAGGAAACTCAGAGAAATTGAATGGCAGAAAGAAACGATGCATTGCCCAACTCTCTGGAACCATCCCTTTATTACAGGTCAGTATATATGAGACCAGTTTTTGCATGTGTGCATGCCTGCATTTATTTTTCCACTTTGTTGTGTTTTCAGTGAGTTCTACATAATATCCAAGACAATAAATCTGATTTTAAATATAGATTTGGTTGTAATAGTTAAGATATGGTCTTTACAGAAAATATGAAAAACAGAAATGTATAAAATTATTAGTAACTTCCTATCCAGAGAAAAGTACACTTAATATTTCTATATAATTAGAGTTGCATAAAAGAGTGTGATAAATATTTTGATTGCTAAAGGGCATGAATATAAATTACATATATGTGTATACATACATATATACACATACAATACGATATACAAAATTTCATATTGTGTTACCTAAGTCATTTTTTATTTCCATTTACTTTCTTTTTACTATTTTTCAATGGAAGAGATTAATAAACTACCTAATGGTGATACGATTGGTCATCAAATCATTCTTTACATACTCTTCCAACTATTACTTGTCAAAGTGCCTTTCTGAAGTGTATTTAAAAATCAGTATCTCTATAATAAGAACTTAAAAAGTGAAACAAGAACAAAAGTACATGGAATAGCTAAAATATGTTATAAAATCAATTGTTTTTCTTTTCTATTCAGTTTTCCCTCAAAATCTTCCCTCTACACATGCAGGTAAGACCTCAAGCTGTGTTCTTATTTGTAATGGTAAGTGTCATCTTGGTGGCCATGTGGCTACACAGCATGAGGTGGTTACGATGAACCATGATGAAAAACGACAGGTGCAAAATGAGAAAAGTTTGCAGACAACAGCCTTATCGTTATGAAGGCTTCAGGTTTACCTATCACCGCAGAACCTTGATCTGCTGTGGCTCAAAACAAGGAAGGGAGTCCACCTGTTTTGCCTGAAGCAATAATTATGATCAAACAGAACATGCTTTGCAACAGTAAGACATGGCAAGTAGTGGAGAAAAGCCTTTTTCAGCAGTGGCAATAGAAGTCACTTCTCCAAAACGAGTCTAGGTTATTATCAAGTCAAGCACCATGGTAATATCCCAGCAGCAAATCAGATGAAAGAAAAGTAGATGTAGCAGGTGGTAGAACAATATTTGCATTTCCACAGAATAATTTTAAACTTTCAAGCAAAATAAAGGGAGAGAGAGCTCATCAAAACATTTTGAGATATTTCCTCTGGCCACTGCATCTCCTCAGTTTCTATCCATATCACCAAGCTTCAGGAGAGGCCTAAACAGGAGCATGTTTGTTAAACCATAAGCATCAACATCTGATAGGTTAGATGGTTTTAATAGACACATTCATCAGATACCTGTAATCACATGATGCAATTTGGATGACACGGTTGCTTATTTAAACGATGCTTTAGCTGCATCCTTTCCATGAGAGATTGGAAGGCTGACCCAGTGACTGGATTGCACAGTGAATGATTCCACTCCCCCCACCCACCGAGTGAAAACGTATTTATAGTGATCCGTCCATATCCTTTCCTTAATGAATCTTGTTTCTGTGGAGGCCAGAGAAGTATGGGTGGCAGTGTTTTGTAGCTGTGAGACATAGCAAACTGCAGTTAATATTAAGGAATCAATCTCAAAACGCTGTTCTTCTTACAGATTCTAAACAACTATGATAATTGGACCTAAAAAATAATAGTGCCTGTGCACACACATAATAACCATGACAGATAACAGCATCGTCTACTCAAGTCTGAGCAGAACCTAAAATCTGATGGCCTCAAACCCCAACATTTAAAAATAAATCCTCAATGCAAAGCAATCATCACACTTTTCTTCTTCCCTGGAAAATAGAAATCATAAAATATCTGCATGAATAAAATGTGCCTATTGTCTACTCACATTAGGTATAATGGTAAATTAATACTACCTAAAATGTTAATTAATTTGAATTTTAATCATGAATATAATTTAATATAATTTTAAAGTATAGAAATTAAAAAAATAATTTTTCCACAATCCAGTGCATGCAAGGTGATATTCTGAGTATTTACGGGGTGTTTATTTTCAATATTTTTATATGAACATGAGTTACAACGTGTAAAGTGCCCACAAGATGTTCCTGGTACTTCATAAGGGCTCTGTAAGGATTTGTTAAGTAAACATGAAATTCACCTACATTTATAATCATGAGGTACATATAGTGTTGTAGCATGCACTTTTTTAAACTTAATATCTGCTCATAATCATGTTTATGAAAAAAATAAAAGGACAATGTACAGCATGTACACATACAAAAGAGTATAGAATGAAAAATTAGTTTCATTCTAAGATTTTCGATCCCACTTAGGAGACATAAACACTAATATATTTTCTTGCATATCCTTCCACAACATTCCTTATATACCTCACGTATATATTTATATGTAGGTTTGTGTATGTGTACATGTTTGTGCATGAATGTGTGTATTATATTTAGACAGTAAATTTTAATTTAAAAAGCCTGTATATTATAACCACTGTATTTTTGCAAATCAGTGTGTCTTGGAGATACATCATATGTGTGTGTGTATATATATATATATATATGTATATATATATGTGAAACTCTCAGCTAAGTAGGAACAAAAGAAGGAAATTCTTACTCTGATAAGAGATATATTAAAAAGAAAACCCTATATCTAATTTCATATTTATAGGCCAAATACTGAATTATCCTCCCCTGAATTCAAAAACAAGACTTGAATATTCACTATCCCCACTTGTCTTCGACTGAATGAACCATACAATACAACAAGAAAAAGAAATACAAACAGGAAGATTGGAACCCAAAGGGTAAAGCTGTCACCATTACAAGATGACATAATTGCATACACAGAAAATTCAAAATGCTCTAGAAACAAACCATGAACATTAACGAAAAAATTTAGCAAAGTTCTTGGATACAAGGTCAACGTATCAAAATGAATTGAATCCTCTATGTGGTTGACAAACTTTCTTTAAAGGACAAGACAGTCAATATTTTAGCCTTTGTGGGCAACATGGTCTGTCACAACCATTCAGGTCTGTCATTGGAGCACTCCCTCGGTTTGTGTTCCAAACACTTCCACACTGTAGGACTGCCGTAAGCCTCTCTGCTCCTCCGAACACGCGGTACTGTGGTGGTACCGTGTTCCCTTCACAGATTTCTTAACAGTATCCTGTCTCTGCCTATTTTGATATTCAACCAGTGTTGTTTGCCTTACAATATAATTCCACCTGCAACAGAGGTTTAGAAATCCATTCATATGTCTGGCTATTTGCTGCTGATAATTTAGTGGCTTTTTTTTTTTCTTGCTCTCATGCACGTTTGTTTCAATAGATGTCAGGGATTCCAAGCAATTGGGATCTGTCATTTTGAAATCAGTAGTCCTGTCCATCAATTATTTATCAAGAAAAACATGTTTGTTTCCAGCAAAGAGAAATATGGTAAAATAGCCTCATCATGAGAGGCTGAACAGTATAGGACAAATCTACTTGCAGTCCAAACTTCTGCCTGATTTCATAAGCACATTTTGAGAAATTGATCTAAGACTCCTACACTGAGCGGGAATATCAATCCAGTTTTAAATACCAACATCTGCTTCTTCTTAATATTGCTAAACACTTGTAGGAAATTGATTGCAGGAGGCACAATCAGCTAATACTTTATTTGCATACTCCATGGCCCTGAAACATTAGCTCTTTCATATGCATATATTTTTGTGCCACAGTCATCTCAGGGAAGAAATTAGGTCATAACAGAGCAGGTTCTCCCTAATTTCTATCTTTATGTACCATTTAACTTAGTAAGAAAACATCAGCAGAAACTATGCTAAGCTTGCTAATAAACTCAAATTTCCATCTTATTTAAAAGAATGGCATTGAGGCAGTAATAGAAGTCCATTCTGTTAATAGGAAACATGGACAATTTTGGTTACCAGCAAAGGCATATAAGACATGGTCCAATAAATCACTGACAACTATATTAGCCGTGACAACTCTATCCAGTATCTTGAATACAGAGATTTTTATAATTTTTCCACATAAAATGCAAGGCTAAAAGCTTACATTTCCAGTCATAGCTAAGTTGGGATGCATTCGCTGGGCTTTGCCTGGCCCCCTACTCCCAGCATCATTCTTTTCCTCATAGCTGAATCCACTTGATCTCAACTGCAGACTCAATGTCTCTAAATTTCTAGGGTCGATCTTCACTTGAGACAAAAAGGAGGAAAGGGGCTGTGACCTATTTTTCTGCAACTTTTCCTTCTTGTCCTTTGAAACTCATCAGAAAGAATATTTTTGCTTAGTTCTTAAGAGGTAGTGTCCATTACACTCCTCCATCTTGTTGAATGATTATTATTTCTAGTGCTAAAGTCCATATTACAGTTACTTTCATGGTCCTCAATCAGCCTGTATGTAGGACCTTGACTTCCCTTTGACAATCGGATCTCCAAGGACCCCTACTGGGGAACTGAAGCAATTCTTGATAGATAATCCAAGGATCTTTCTATATCCTGGGTCATACTACAGCTCTTTCAGGCATTGAAATCTGGCCTCTCTTTCCTCATAAAAAATGTCTAATGTCAGTCCCAGGCTTCCAAGTAGGTATAATATAATGATGTCTTAACTTATAATAATAAATTATTCTTGGTCTAGGTAAGTAAATTACATCTTGTAAACATCTTTGTGGTGATAATATAAAAATGTATCATGTAAATAATGTGAATAAATCATTTTTGAAAACAGACTCTTACTAAACATATTCTAATTATACAATCCAACAATTGCACTCTTTGGTATTTATCCAGAGGAGTTGAAAACATATGTCAGCACAAATACATACACACTGATGTTTATGGAAGCTTTATTCATAATTACCCAAACATGGAAGCAACCAAGATGTCTTTCAGCAGGTGAATAGATAAACTGTGGTACATCCAGACAATGGAATATCATTCAGCACTAAAAAGAAGTGAGCTATCAAGCCATGAAAGGGGCATGGAGAAATCTTAAATCAGTATTACTAAATGAAAGAAGCCAATCTGAAAAGACTACCTACTGTATGATTCCAACTGTATGACATTCTAGAAAAGGCAAAACTATAGAGACAGGAAAAAAATCAGTATTTGCCAGGGGTTAAGAGGAACTGAGGTATGAATAGGCAGAGCAGAGAAGAGTTTTAGGATGGTGCAAATGCTCTATATGGTAGACATATGTCATTATAAATTTGTTCAAACCCATAGAATGGGTATGTACAATAGAATGAACAATACCAATAGTGAACCCTAACGCAAACTATGGACTTTGAATGATAATGTCAATGTGGGTTCATCAATTGTAACAAATCTACCGCTCTGGAGGAAGATGTTGATAATTGGGGAGGTTATGCATATGTGGAGGCAGGGGGTGTGTGGGAAATCTCTGTATCTTCTGCTCAATTTTGTTGTGACTCTAAAACTGCTTTTAAAAATAGTGTGTTAAAAAACCTGACTCGGGCCAGCCTCGGTGACCTAGTGGTTAAGTTCAGCACACTCTGCTTCGGCAGCCCAGGTTTGCTTCCCGGGCACAGACTTACACCACTCTGTTAGCAGCCACACTGTGCTGGCAGCCCACATACAAAATAGAGGAAGATTGGCAGGGATGTTAGCTCAGGGCAAACCTTCCTCAGGAAAAAACAAAAGCAAACAAACAAAAATCCTGACTCTTAATTATGTCATAATCCACCCATTCTCCTGATATAAATACTATGGTATCATGCATAAATTCTCTATCTTTTCCATCCCACCAGAATGTATTACTTAAAATGCTAAATAGCTTTCATTAACAACCATCTATTGAGAGAAAGCCATTTTACATGATCAGAAACTGAATTATTAAACAATATATAGAAATTTAATTTCAATATTTGAAGGTATGTTTAGTAACTCAACAATGACACAATATTTCTAACTGCAGATTCTACAAAGAATGTATTTTATTGAATAAAAGAGATATTTTATTTTTCCTGTCTCTATCAGATGTTTGAATGTCAATTGATGATTCTAAGATGCTTTAAAATGCTTATAAAGTAATTATGCCTCCCATTTAGCCTTGTTCATATTATTGCTTGGTTCATTTTATACCTTTCTGAGTAGAGGACAATAAAATTTAGTTATTTCTTATTTGAATGATAAAGAATTCTTGAATTTTAAGGGTGTGAAAAATAAGATCATTTTGCCTTATAACCTTTCCAGCATAATGGAGTTTTCTGGGTCTGGTGCAAAGTAACTTTTAGAGCAGCAGTTTTAAAGTAATTATAAACAGAGGAGATACAGTAATGATGAAAACTATTATTGTGTACTTTAAGTATTGATTTAATTATGGATAATAATTTTATTGAGTTAATTATGTTGCTTTTATTTAATTATATAGTACTTATTTAGTACTATGTTAATCATATTATGTAACATAATTATCTAATTAACTTAATTAGTATGTAATTATCATGGTCATCACTAAGCATCAGCAGAAAGGGTCACAGATAAGCACATCGTTCCAGGAGTAATAGGTCAAAAGTACCTATAGACATAATAGGTAATATGTTTGCCGAGGCTTGAAGCTCTGGTAAGAGCTCTTCTATGTTAGGATGAGCTTGTATTTACCCCCAAAGTCTCCATAAGCTAGACGCCTCAGTGACACATCAGACTTAACCTTACAATTGAGACTTCACTAGCAATTGAGACAACGTCTAGAAATCTTGTAAACGTTCAGGGGTCTTCACTGGACATTAAATAGAACATATCCTTTGAACTAGGAGACCATCCAGTGTCTCCATGTGCACCTAGATTACAACAAATCTACATCACCTCACACTTCAAGTTGCTTTATTGATCTCTGCAATAAAGTTTTAGATTTTATTTTACAATTGCAATTATTTTCAGCTTTTTAATCCATTAATTCCTGCTTTTATATATTTTATTAATACCACCTTCAGATTACGTCCTTGCTGATTTTAGGTACTTGATTAAATTATTTTTAATTTTATTTTCAATTGTTCTTTACAATAATCAAAGCATTTAAAGCTATGGAGATTTCTTCAAGTAAAGATTTGTTCACATTTCATGCATTTAATAATTTTTTTTTTACTTTTCCTAAATTTCTTCTAGTGGTATTATTTTTATTCCATTTATGACCCCCGAATTATTGAGGAAGAAATATTTAAAATAAAGCTTAAAGTGTTTGGGCTTTTCTCTTTCTTGGTTTCCCTTTGTCTTATTAAATTAATTTTCTTCTTTTTTGAAGATTGGACCTGTGCTAACATCCATTGCTAATCTTCCTCTTTTTCTTTTTTCTCCCCAAAGCCCCAGTACGTAGTCGTATATCACAGTTGTAGAGTTGTAGCTCTTCTATGAGGGACGCCACCTCAGTGTGGCTTGATGAACGGTGAGTAGTCTGCACCCAGGATCCGAATTGGCGAACCCTGGGCCCATGAAACAGAATGTGCGAACTTTACTGCTACGCCACCGGGCTGGCCCCTAAATTAAATTTTAATTGTATTATGTTCAGAGAATGCATACAATTTTTACTTCTTAGAATCAATTAAGCTTTTATTTAAAATGTAAGATATCAATTTTCTAGGTATTCTGGATACATTTGAAAAGAAATATTTTGTAGTTGGTGGAATAGGTCACTAGAGGAATTTACTGTGATGGAAAATAGTTTATGCTAATCATTTCCAACCCATCTTTATAGATCAATTACTGATTCAGTGATAGGCTTGTAAAAAAGGAAATGGTGTATGTGTAAAGAAAATGGTAGAAACACTATCTTCTATCCTAATTTACCAATATACAGTATGCTGACAAGGTCATGGCATTCTACCTCAAGCCAGATATGATAGATGAAATGAGAGAGACATATTTACACCATTATTTGACTACAGTTGTGTTCCTCATCATATGACTATTGTCAAAGTAGGATTTCACCCTCCAAACAAGCAAGGCATCACAGCAGAGCCGATCCACTTCAGGTATGCATTTTACCAATCTTAGTCTGTTGCCTACAATCACCATAAGTAGGGCTCTCTGCTCATCCGTGAGTGAGGAGCACTCATCCATCTTCCCACCATTGTCCATCAGAGTAGGCTTTTAATTCTAACTAGCTTCTACATTCATAGGTAATAGGGGGCTAATTATTATTAGATCAAATACTCTTATCTCTCATTGGGACATAACATGACAGTGACCTTTAAGTACTAAGACTACCAATGAAGAATAGAGTATGAATTCTTAGTTACAATTATAAGATGATTCTTAAGATGTGACATAGCATTTTGCATTTTCACACGCTTTTAGCTGTAGAGAATGAAGCCTGTCAGCTCACTTGGAAATGATACTGAAAAATGAAGCATCCTGGGACGATTTTTATATGACTTTACGGCCCACCTGCAGGAAAAATGCTCGTTACTCAATAGTCTTATTTCTTACCAATATGCACAGTGTGTCCTTTTCAATAGATTTGTCTTTAGCATGCATGCCATTATGAGATTGAGAAGAAATCAAAATAATTTGGTCTGTAGTGATTAACCTGTCCTACCTGTTTCCTAAAAGGATTGTTTATAAAGCTCTCACTTCAGTAGTTCAAAACTTGTCCTGCCCTGGAACTCTGGTGGTTTCAGTTCAATGGAATCACACAATTCAAAACTGTAGACCCAGGACTCAGCTCTTTAATGGGTTATTGTTATGCTCCATTTGCATTTTCTTCCTCACAAATTTCCCACTGAAAAAAGAACAAGCTCATCAAAATCTCATGACATGCATGGCTTTTCCATATTAAGCCCTCTAACCGAATGTAAATGATTCTACGTTAGGCATACATAAATTGGGTATCAGAAAATCTACACTCAGGCACAAACAGAAAGCAGTGAGAATGTGTTTTTCTCTACGTAAAATCAAAAACATCATGCCAATGAGAATACAGGTAAAAATAATCAGACTTCACTATGGCTGAAATGAGGTATTAAGCTGCTTCTTTCTTAGGTCATTATCACGGGACAAGGTATGGTTACACGTGTTTAAATCCTAGAAATAAGATGATTGAATAGCACCATTTGTAAGTGGAGGGTAGGAAGAAAACCACTATTTCTTTCTTCATTCCTTCCTACCCTCCTTCCTTCTTTTCTTTCTTCCATCTTTCCTTCATTTAATTTTTTTTTAATAAGCACTGTATTCCCAAACCAATGAGGGACCACAACTTGTAAGAAAACTTAACATAGATTTATGTGTCTTCTAATATGTATGATACCAGAAAATAGCAACAAGAAGGTAGATATGTTGTATTCTTCCATGCTTTTGCAATCTGCTGAGGAGAAAGTATGTAAGTTAAAAAACATTACATTAAATGGGATAAATATAGCAAAAGAAAACTCTCTACGCTAAAGTGTCAATATAGAGAAAGAAAAAATAATAGTGAGTGAGGGGCTTAAGGAAGTTCTCAAAGAAGGAGATATTTCATCATGCTTTGGAGGGAAAAAATAAGAGTTTTCCAGGTTGACAGGCATAGCGAAGAATATTCAGGCAGAGGAAACAAAAGTAAGATACTAAGAGCCAGATTGCTTCAGGGAAGTCTGTGTCGGTGCATCACAAACCTGGCTGATGTTTAGAATTGGAAACATCTGGAAATCTTTGGGAAAAAAAAGAAAGAAAGAAATGTTGTTTCTTCACTCCAGGCCTGACAAACCAGAATCTCTGGTTTGGGGGGTTTAGGGGTAAGGGCTGGAGATCTATATTTAAATTAATTTCTAAAATGATTATGGTAATGATAGGCATTTGTAAACTATTGCTCGAGACTAAAGAATTCAGTATCTCTAAAGTACAATGTGTATAGGTGGGGGTGTGGGGATGGGCAAGAGTGGGGAGAGGTGAGAGAGCAAGAGACATCAATAAATGTTTTCATTAAATTTTCACGGCATTCTGAGATGGAGCATTATTTTTAGCCCCTATGATATATGAAAAGTTCACAGTTTTAGAGGCATTAAATAACTTCCACCATGAGATCAGTCAGGAAAGACACTTGCCATGGGGCAGGTTGAGCGTAGAGGTTGGTATTGTTGGTTTTGAGCATGGCAAGTTTGAGGTACCAATGGTATACACAAGCAGAAGCATTAAATAAGCCTATCAACATGTATGCTGGGGGCTTAAGAAAGAGCTCTAGGGTGGCCCTACAAAGGTTTGGTTTCTTTCCGCTATACTTTTGGAATGTATCTAGAATTGGCAATTTCGTCACCACCTCTACTGCCATCATCTTAGTCCAATCACCATTATCCCTTGTTTTGACTATTATAATAGGTTTTTATTTGGTCATCTCCTTTGACACTTGCAAACCTATACTCCAAACTCCACAGAGCTACCAGGAGAATTCTTTTATTGCAAATTTAGACCATGGCAGTCCTCTGTTCAAAACTTGTTGTAGACTCCCCCATCACACTGAATAAAAGCCAGAGTCCCAACATAGCCTACCAGCCCCTATTCCTCCCTCATCTCTTACTGTTCCCCAAATATTTGCCGGACCACGACCGCACTGTCTTGCCTGCCGTTCCTGCACATCCAATACATGTTCCCACAGCAGGGATCTTACACATAGTCTTCTGTTTGTCTGGAATGCTTTTCCCCCAAGTATCATTCAGGTCATTCATTCACTTCTTTCAGGTCACTGCTGAAATGTTACTTTATCATACAAGTCTTCTCTTTTCCTGCCAGTTGCCATCAGCTAAATCTGCCCGAGTTCTTTTACAATTCTTTCCCCACCTGATGCTAACCTTTTTGTCTGTCGTCCCTGCTTAAATTTAACCTCCATATACAGGCATGGGATTCTGCTGCCGTTGTACCCTGCTGTATCTCTAGCACCTAGAACGGTGCCCAGCACATAATAGATATTTGACATATAAAATAAACAAATGAAACAAATAAAATATCAAGAGCTTACAAATGAGAGTGGAGGTCGTGGATGAAAACACTCAGAGAGTTGGATGAGTGAGAAGAAAACACGGGCATTGAAGATAACTCTGAAAGGTTGGTTGAAAAAGAGGTGCACACATAGCAAATACTGATACAGGATGGCCACAGAGGCCAGAGGAAAACCTGGAGAAACTGAGTCAGAGAAAACAGAGGAGAGAGAGCATTTGAAGGAGGGAAGTATCAGCAGGGTCTAATACCATGTAAAACTCAAAATTTCAAACTGCCTCGTAACATAGGAGTCTTCAGTAAATACACAGCATTTTATCTGGGAGGAGGGAGGCCTGTTAATCAATTTGGCCATACTACTGAAAAATAAAACCCTCCTGAACATTCCTTTATATGGCTTTAGAGCCCACTTGCAGAGACAATGTATCTAAACTATGGATAACGACATGCAAGGAGAATTCCACAAACCAGAGAGAGGAGGGTGGGGGAAGGGGGAGGGGAAGATGGGATAGAAACAAAGCAATGATAATCCATCCAACAGGGCAAAGTAGATGCATTGACATTACAAACTAAAGATAAATTCAGGTTTTATTACTTACTAGCTATGTGATTGTTTGCATGTACTATAGCTTCCTAAACCATAGTTTTTACTTATTTAGTTAATAAAATGTAGATAATACCCTTCTCTTGTTTTGAGAAACAGATAATCCATCTCAAGTACTTAACACTGTGAAATCAATAAATAACATTTCATTTTTTTTAAGAAAAAATAGAGAAAGAGAGTTTCTATATAAAAACACAGAAAGTGCAGTCTCAGAGGTGGTTGAGAGGAAGGTGTTATGACTTTGGAGGCAACTGAGCAGGATTCCAAGGGACAGGAAATTTTCAGTGGGGTCTTAGGATTTTCTCATCTGAGTTAGAGGGCTATTTCATATCTGCCCCAGGACCTCCTTGTCTCTCATCTTAATTAGCATTTCTTTCCCTTTCTCCTCTAATTCTTTTCCCATGTAATTCATTTATCCACAAAAATTTTCAAGCAAAATACATTTATTGCTCACTTACTATGTGCTCTCATCTCTGTTATAATCACTTTGAAGATAGGAGTGAACAAGAGACACACAGCCCTGTCTCACAAAGCATAATTTCTGACATAGGCATACAGAGTTCCCCACCCACATCAAACTCACCACCCACCAGAAGCCACACAGAACTTCTAGGTGAACAAGAAATTATCTTCTATTTTGTTCAAGCCATTTTATATCTTGGGGTTGATTTGTAGATGCAGGTAAAATTATAATAATACAATTTATAAAAGTGAAATAAAAATGACTAGCAAACAATTAAGCCATTTGAACATCTGAATCTATCCTAAGGCTGTATTTCAAGATATGAGAAAAATTGCACAGTGACTACTTGTTTCACCATTTATAACTGTGAAAAATGAAAATAAACAATGATAAGAGACTAATTTAATAAATTAAGGAAAGTTATTAAATTTAATAGTTTACAGTAATAAAATAAGATTTTTAACAAAATCGGAAAATTCTAGCCAATGTGGGCAAGGGTTATTGTGAAGCAAACTGTTCAATGAAAGTAGATTTGAAGCAGGGGTATAGATATGTTCAGAATTTGAGATGTCTTTGTGAAGAGAACAGATAATTCATTTAATTGTATATATTGTTTCATAGGATAAATCCTGAAAAATTGGGTGGAATTACAAACAAATATCAAGAGGAGTAAAAAAAGAAAGAGTTTTCTATGAAATGAGACTGGAAATGCTTAATTCAAAGCTAATTGATCAATATTGAGTATTATAGAGATGCTTCTTCTGTTGGTTCTAATATTCTTCCTAAGATTCTAAAATCTTATGAAATGTATCAACAGCAGTTGAGAAATTGTGAATTTGAAAACATCTAAGATTTGCTTGCAATTAGGCGCAAATCTTCTAAGATCCTAAGCTGCCATTGCTTCATAACTAATCATCTCCAATCTCAGCAGTGAGTTGGGTAGTTCTGATCTGGGCTGTGTTGTACTGACACCAACTAGTCTTGATCATGAGTGTACAGTCAACTGTCTGGTCATTTGGGCACTGGCTGGTCTAGGATGGTCTTACCACCTGTTTGGTGATTGGCTGGCTGCTCACTTGGGCAATGGGAATGATTGGGCCAAGTTTCAGCAGGCTAGGGTGGGCTACTTTACAAGGTTGTGGCAAGACAAAAAAAAATGTGTTAAAGCAAATGATTATTTTTGCGGAGTAAGCTTACAACTGGAACACCATACAGTCTTCTGAATTCTATTGGCCAAAGTGGGTAACAAGGCTAGCCCATATTCAAGGGTTGGGAAAATAAATTCTACCTCTTAATGGAAGGAAATGCAAAATCGCATTAGCAGGGCTGTGGATACAGAGCTAGATAAAAAATTGCAACCTTTTTAAAATCAATATACCACAGTATAGTTTGTGCCTATTTATATTTAGCAAGCTTTATAGATCTAAAAGAAAAAATATGTAACTTTGAAGATATTGATTTGGTTCCACCATCTAGTGTTTTTCTAAGGTAAGAGTATCGCCCTTTGTTAAAAGGGGGATGACATTAAAGCCTTTTAATTCCACTGTGCATTTTAGCCTTTTTTCTATACAGAGAAAGAAAATTACATTACGGCAAACACTTGACATTTTCTAGGAGGCATATGAGCACTTTGCCAATCTCTAAATTAGTAAACATCAGAATAGCACATGTCAAAAATCCAAAAGTGATTTTTGTACTATAACACATCATTTCTAATGTACACAGTTCATAGGCAAAAGTTACTCTTTATTATTCCACACTTAAATTTATCAAAAATGTACATGTAACACTAGGATAAAATGTCTCATAAGGGCTAGCAACGTTATATTGGCATCAGATAACCTCCACATCTTGAAGTAAATCTCAAGACCACCTGAGATTTGCTAAAAGATTAAGAATTTCTCCCAGCATTAGTAATCACGACTGTTAGGCCCTGTCAACAGTTGGAGGAGTCAACAGGAAGGAAATTAAACAGAATATGTCTTTACATATCTTTGAATATATGTTTATACATTTTGACCAAGGTGATAAATCCATGAATGATGAGTGGTGGGTGGAGGGGCTTTGGGAACTTTGTGTGGGGTCCTCTTCACTTTAAGTCAATTGAGAGGAGTTTCAAAGAATCTTATCAGAAATATCTATTTCCTCGAATTTTGCAAAAAAGAAACTAGATGGAGAAAGAGAGAGGCAAGGAAATCAAACACCCCACTGTGAAATTCTAAACCTGAAATAAAGCTGAACTAGGATAGAGGAGAAGCTTTAACTTAAAAGAAATTCAGAATTTTGGTTAACTGGACTAGATACCTTAATTTCTTAAATGAGACTGTTCTTTCGACTAAAATCACGTATGACTCAGAAAGCTGTGGAATGTGCCTGTGTTTCATACCAATGGTAAATAACTAACATTGGAAAGGATTTGAAGAAATTATGGGAGGAAAGACAACTAAAGTTTCCTCATACTTTTATCCAATGAAGTACAGTTCATTTAGTAAAAATGGTCATTTTTTTCCATGACACATCACATGATTTTTTCCCCCTTCTTGTCACTTTTCGTATTAAATTGAGAGTTAAGTTCTGTTATAAATGGACTTGTGTCCCCCCAAATTCAATATGTTGAAGCCCTAGTCCCAAATGTGACTACATTTGGAGATATGGCCTTCAAGGGAGTAATTAAGGTAACTTGAGATCCTAAGGGTGGGGCCCTAATCTGATAGGACCAGTGTCCTTATAAGAGGAGAAGAAACACCAGAGATCAATCTCTCTCTCTCTGTCTCTCTCTTTCTCTCTCTCTCTCCCTCCTTGTGCTAACAAGGAGAAAAGGCCACATGAGGACATAGAGAGAAGGTACCTTCTTCAAGCTGGGGAGAGAGACGTCACCAGAAACCAAACCTGCTGGCACCCTGATCTTGAACTTCCAGCCTCCAGAACTGTAAGAAAATAAATTTCTGTTGTTTTAGCCACCCAGTCTGTGGTATTTTGTTATGGCAGACTGAGTAGACTAAAATAGGTTCCTTTTTTGGGTTATGTTCCATAAAGGATTAAAATTATTTTTGTGTATTATAAGGATACTGTAAGTGCAATATCGACTTGATTAAGCAAATATATATCAGCTAAGTCCCCCCTCTAAGTAAATTACTTCTACAGAAAAGTCTAGTCATGCAAATGATTTAATTTAATAGTTCAGATGAAAATGACAGAGAGAGAGAGAAGAGAGAGTAAGAGCACTATGTATCAGGTTTTTGAGTAGTTTCACGGACATTTGCAAACAGTATATGAATATTAAAGATGAAAATATTGATGATATGCTGTATCTGATATACTGATGTATATTTTATATTCAGCCAATTAAGTGAAGTCTGTTTATTTGTTATCTACCTAATTACAAATAATTTAATATCTGAATTTTCTAAAGACTGTTCCTAATCTATGTGGCTTAAAATGTATCTCAATATTTTACATGAGAAGATGTTCATTGAGAAAAACCAATTAAAATTGTTGATGCTCTATCTGGCTGCATATGCCACCTGCCAGATGTTTACACAGCTGAAATTCCCAGGGGTACTATAATATAGTCTAGAATGCCTGGAGGATTATTGAAAGAACTTTAAATTCCGTTGTAAACTATGATGAATAAAAGTAAGAAGTAACATTACTTTAGCTTATTCTTTCCATCATTATGTATGTCAAACGTTCACCAGTTACAGAAGTCAACCGGTCAAACAATACTCATCTATATTACATTTTCCTATTATTTCCCAATAACTATAAAAATCATTTTCACATCTACTGGATGTAGATAAATGTGTGTTAAAGGAGGTTATGTGGAATATCCCTAATAATTCAAAATCGCTTTGTGTCATATTTAATACTACATATTTTCTCTTTGTGTATTTGCAATTCAGATTCTATATATCATATAACACCTCAAGTTTGATAAAATTGCAATAAATTATTATCTTAACTGTATGACAAACTCTCTAATATATTTGATTGTTATGCTATTTTTGTGAGTCGATGAGACTAACTACACAATTTGTCACACTCTTCTAACAATAACTATTCAACTTATCAGCAGTCTAGAGTGTTGAGGTATTATATATCATAGCATACAATGCCCCAAGCTAATGATCTGAATAAAATATACGTAGCCTTACCCCTTCTTCAACTTAATATGGTGTTTAGTCCCATGTCTAAATACATTCCTAAATCACCACCACCTCCATCAGTGCCAACCAGCTCTCTCTCCTGAATCATCCTCCCCCCCCACCCAAACCTACCTAGTATGTCATTATGATAAAACTAAAGTAAATATTCCACTGGCTCCATTGACAGAAAGGATTTGATTTTATTGGCAATGGAAGGACCCGAGATAAATACAAAAATAATATTTTTTAATATATGAAGATGCAAGATCATCCATTTATAACATCTATGACTTTGTGTAGTTGATGAGAAGTACCACAGACTCTCAGAACTGAGTAATATTAATCCATTTTCTTCACTTCCCAAAGTAATAGAATTAGAGCTATTACATTATAAAAGAGACAATTTAGGATGTTATAAAATATTCTTTTGTCACTGATTTGAACATTTTTAAACATCAGAATAATTAATTTTCTATTTAAAATTATTTTAAATTCCTGGAATAAGAATATACATATACAAAGAAATATGACGTTGAAAATATTCAAGTAGTCTAATATTACTACATTCCCATTTTATAGATGACAAAGCCGAACCTCAGAGAGTGTATCAGTGCTTTATGTTAGTAGACTAGCAAGACACAATCTGGTAGAGATGTTCAGTGTAAAAGTAGGTCAATCCCTAATTAAGCTATTACATACAGATTTTTGCCTACTTTTCAAAATCCCACGGTAACCATCCTGGTCCATGTCACTGTCATCTCTCACTTGAATTATTACATAGCTTCTGCTTGTACTTCTCCTTTCTGCTCTTCCTGTCAATAAAGTCAATTCTGCAGACATATTTATCCTTTTAAAAGACAAAGCTAATCATGGAACTCTACTGCTCAAAATATTCCAATGGAGGGACTATTACAGTCAAGTCAGTCTTGGTAATTTTAGCCAACCCTCTTGCTGAGAGTTAGAAATGAAGCCAGACAAAATTGTTTTACTAAACAACTTTTTTTGGAAAGAATAGGAGAGTAACAAGGATATTAAGAATTCTAGAAACAAGATCTGGGAGAAGAAAGAAACTCAAAACAGTGACACTAGCATTTGGAGTCACTCTATGGAGTCATCTGTAGATTCCAAAAATGACTGCTGAGACACTACAAAACTGATGGAAGCTTCTGGCAGATTCATGGGCCCACATGGATAAATTAGATTTCAAAGGCCACCGAGAAGTGGTAGTCCAGGTAAAACTCCCAGGTACTGTGTCAGAAACCTGACTGCAGAAACCGTAGGAGCAAGAGTGAGCTGGAAAACTTTAGGCCCTGAAATGGCCTAAAGAAACTCTTTAATAAAATTAAAGTAATATGGAAATATTATGATCCCTAGCATAGTTTTTAGCCAATAGAAAAAAACAGTTAACTCTGAACAGAGAGTAAATCATTCAGATTTTTAAAAATTTTTCTGAAGTTTTTAATACACAATGTCTGCCACTCATACAAAAATAAACAGTCATAAAAGGAAAAAAGGCAACAATGTGAACAAAATCCAACAGACATTTTAACATATGTGTAATTGGAGCTCCACAAGGAGAAGAGAGAAAGGAGCAGAAGAAACTGTTGAAGACATAATGGCCAATGATTTTTCAAAAGCAAGGAAAATCATCCAACCACAGGTCCACAAAGCTTAGCAAAACTTGTAATGCTTATCCTATAAAACTTTATCATAAATCCTTTACTTTTTATTTTATAGTATTAATTAATACCTTTAGCACTTCCATACAATTCATGGACCTTTGAACACTTAAATCCAATTACCTACCTCCTGACCTACATAGTATTTTTTAAAATTCAATTATTATTGTTGTTCTATACAGTTGATGTTCATAACATAATTACTGTAAACAGTCAATATTAATAATGTTTTATTTAGTCATAACAGCTTTATAGTCAATATACATGTATATTGTTATGTCTCAGAGTCAATAATCATAATAATTATTGCTATTTTGTGGATTAAATATGAATTTAGATTTACCCACATATTTGCCTTCTTTCTCTTTTTTTCTTCTTAATTCTCTGGATAACTTTTGCAGTGATTTTTCTTCATCCTGAAGGACAGCTGTTAGCATTTCCTTCAGTGTTGGTCTGTTGTCTACAGTCTCACTGGTTTCTTTTTGTTTGCTTGCTTGTTTGCTTTCTGATAGTATCTTTATTTCAATTTTAGTTTTGGAGAGTATGATTGCCGAGTACAGAATTATAGGTTGGCCCCTTGATGATACTATTCCAAGAAGGGACAACAGGATCTAGTAGTCAGTAAATGTTGCTATTGTTATTAGCAATATTCACCGAACCTGAATTTTTGCCTGAATTTGCTTATAGTCAGACTTGGGGTTCTGGTTGCTCCCAAATCACTTCCTCACTCTGATTTCTTTCTTTCTTTCTTTCTTTTTTCAGTTTTTTCTTGCTTTTTAATACTTATGCATTCAATTGCTTTTTTTTATTGTGGTCAAAAACACATAACATAAAGTTTATTATCTTCACAATTTTAAGTGTAAAGTACAGTAGTGTTAACCATATGCAAATTGTTTCTAGAACTTTTTCATCTTGTAAAACTGAAACTGTATACCCATTGAACAACAATTTCTCTTCGTCCTCCCTCCTGCCACTGACAGCCACCATTCTTCTTTCAGTTTCTAAGAGTTTGGCTACTTTAAATACCTCATATAAATGCAATCATGCAGAATTGTTTTCTTGTGCCTGGCTTCTTTCACTTAGCATAACATCCTCCAAGTTCATCCATGTTGTAGCACGTGGTAGGGTTTCTTTCCTTTTTACGGCTGGATAACATTTCGTTATATATATATATACCACATTTTCTTTATCCATTCATCTGTTGATGGACATTTAGGTTGCTTTCACTTCTTGCCTACTGTGAATATGCTGCAGTGACCATGGTTGTGCAAATATCTCTTTGAGATTTTCTTTTCAATTCTTTTGAATATATATACCCAGAATTGGGATTGCTGGATCATATGTTAATTCTATTTTTAATTTTTTTTTTTGGTGAGAAAGACTGGCCCTGAGCTAACATCATGCCCATCTTCTTCCATTTTGCATGTGGGATACTGCCACAGCATGGCTTGATGAGTGGTGCATAGGTCCGTGCCCAGGATTCAAACCTGCAAACCCCAGGCCACCAAAGCGGAGTGCGTGATTAACCACTGCACCACCAGGCCAGCTCCTCTATTTTTAATTTTTAAGGAATGTCCATACTGCTTTCCATAATGATTGCACCGTTTTATTTTCCCAGCAACAGTGCATGAGTTTCCAATTTCTCCACATCCTTAACAACACTTGCCATTTTCTGTTTTTTCCTGACGGTGGCCATCCTCACAGGTGTGAGGTGATACCTTACTGTGGTTTTGATCTGCAGTTCCCTAATGATCATTGATGTCGATGCATCTTTTCGTATACCTGTTGGCCATCTGTACCTCTTCTTTGGAGAAATGTCTATTCAGGTTCTTTGCACATATTAGATATTTTTTGTCATTGAGTTGTAGTTCTTTATATATTCTGAATATTAACCTCTTATCAGATAAATGGCTGCAAACATTTTCTCCCATTTAGGTTGGCTCAGGCTGTCTTTTTGGTTCTACCTCTTGTTTCTGTGTCTCAGATCCAAGTCACTCAACCTCTCTGAGGCTCAGTTCCTCAACTGGAGAAATGAGTCCTGCCTATTCAATCCCATACAGCTGATGTGCAGGTCAAATAGTATAAAAATGCATGAGATCTGTTTGTAAAGTGCAAAAGTATCACATTAATTGATGAGCAACATAATGAATTATGATGAGATGACGATCACATGATCACGATGAAAGAGTATCCTTAGGAAAATTACTGATAGCTGATTCTCTGCTGTGTTTGTTTAAAAGAAAGGTTATTACAGATATAGTTCTCGTGTTATAATTAGCTTTGGGAGGGTGATTTCAAGTGCAAATAACTGCAATTAATATTCATTTTCATATTATTGATTAAGGCCAAAATAATTGTAACAGTTTATTTAATCAGACAAATGGAAAAACACTCTGAAGCAAATGCCTCCTTAATCAATTGGTATAACATAATCAAGAGACTGTATAACAAAAGTGACAAAATTAATTGCTAATAAAGACTAAGAACAAAGTAGATGGAATTTGAAAAACTCATATTTTTCAAAATAATCTGCAATGATGTATAGTTAAATGTCTCTTAGTTCAACCTGATAGACCCAAAATAAAATGATTCATATAGTTTCTTCACATGCCTCAAATTGGATGTTTGTCAAAAAATGTCCTAAAATGTATGGAAATAGAAAATTAGAAATCCTATGTTACTTAATTGAGCATTTATTATAAATTAGAGTTAAAAGAGAAGTAGAACTTCTTTTAGCAATTGTCAGTGATAATATTTGGAAAGAATGGAAAGCAGATGACCCAGGTCCTTTAAGAAGACACATCTTGACCTACAATTTACATTCTCTTAGTCAGTAAATAAAATGTTAGCCAAGACTTATACACTAATTCTATATCTTGACAACATATATTTCAATTTCTGTTTAAAGTGTTTTGCTAAGAAGGACTAAAAGCTTTCTCATAATACTGAAATTTTTGTATTGAGTAAAAATTTGAGAATCCAGTGAATTTATGAGAGAAATGTGCATTGCTTAGAATGCTAGAAAATTGTGTATAGCTGGGTTGTAAATTATAATAGTCATTAGAGCGTCATTTTATCCAACAACCTTAGTGATAATCAACTCATTAAATGATCACTGATTGGGCTCTAAGTAACCAAGCTTTTACAAAATAACTATGCAGATGTCCTTAAAATTAAGAAAAGCATGAAAATTTTCTCTTTTTTGTGAATGTGTTTTCAAAGCAAAAATAAAGTGTTTTAAGAAATTAATAGCGATGCAGACTCACAATTTGTTTCAAGAAAGATATGTTATCTTTTTCCAGAAAAACTATGATAATTGGTTTAAAAACTTCAGCCTGTATGCTGAAGAAAAGATGAAGTCTCTTCAGTTGATCTTAAGCTTTTGTGATAGCATAATGCATTCTTATTGTTTTTTTCCCACACTGATAAAATACTACAAAATTGGTTGAACTCTTCTATGAAGTTAGGACTGATCTAAATCAGTTTTGTAGCAAAAATGCTCAAAATCAGTACTAACATCAAAAATAGAGTACTAAACACTGATGGGAAGTACAGAATACCTAGAACATAGAGAATTATATGAAACCTAATGTATATTCCATTTAGTTCCTGGCAGAACTTAAATGTTAGCATTCCTATTCCACAGTGGTCACATGGATATGTGGTCCATAAAAGTGGTCCAGATTGATTGATGCTCATTCACATGTGAGTGACCAGATACACTCTGATGGTACCTAAATATGCGTGTACACTTCATTTATTTTCATAATAATCCCTTTTTATAAAGGCCAGATTTTATTATTTTTTTGAAGTGGAAAATAGATTAAAAGAATCAACCCAATTACACTGTAAATATGATACTGCATAATTATAAAATAGAACCATATTTTTAACCTAAGGCTTATTAAAAATGATTCAGAAGATTTCATTAATAATGATACAAACTATCACAAAGAATTGAGTCATAGTTACTTTTGTTGTCTCATGGAAAAAATAAAGCCTTCAGGAGGCAGTATCCTGTGTCTGTTAAGGGCATGCTCTGTGAAATCAGACGTATCCTGCTTTAGACCACAGCTTCACCATTTGTTGTATGACCTGGGCAAGTTAACAATATATTTTGATCTTCAGATTTCTTATCTAAAAAATGAGGATATAAATAATAGTACCTAACTCATGGTCGTGATATGAGAAATAAATGCCATAATGCATGTAAAACACTTTGAAAATTGCCTGTAATGCAGTAAGTAATAATTGTAATTATTTTTATTATCAGCAGCAGCAGCATCATAATCATTACCATCATAATTTTAATAGCTTGACAGTGCCTATGCTTTTCCCTCAGAGCACTATGAAAAGTATAACCTAAATGTAAATCAAATGCTCTGCTAGTCTCATCATTATGGCAAATGCATGAGCAGATTAATTTATACTGAAAATAGCTACAAATCAATATATGAAAAATATCCTCACTCATTAAACAATGGATGCACTGAAATGAAGGTGCTTATTTAATTTTTCCCTAGATGTTAATGTTCCATGAGATGCCTGTTGTGAATTAAAAAATGAAACATATTCTGTATCCTAGATATAAATAGTTTCCTCAGTAACAATAAATAGGTTTTCTGTTGCAAAGAAAAAAAATGTAAAATTAAACTTGGACTATCAAGTACCCTATCTCACATCAAAGAGGCTAAAAGACAAAATATGTTGAGAATTATAAATCTCATCATAACTCACTACTTTTAAGCCACATTTTCAGGCATTTATAGCAACCAGATGATCATACAAGTGTACAATTTAATATCAAGGGACACTACTGCATATTAGGCAAAGCAAAAATGAATAATAGAGCAATATCTTCCCTGTTTGGAATGCATCCAGGAAGAATTTAAAATTGATTCTTAAAAGTAAAATTATAAATTAGTAAGTCTATACACTAAAACTTATGTAATTTAATTATATGCACATTCATTGGCCTTCATTCAGAGACTACTTATTCTTAGAACAAATAATATTACATTTGGTTAGGGTATTTGGTTTTCAAGTTTATAACTACTGAATGAATTGTCACAATTTACTCCAATATTATATGCTGCATTATAAATTTCTTCAAATGCTAAATAAAATAGAATAAAATATACAAAAATAAGCAACTTAACTCAAAATGCACAGACTTAGTTATGAAAAAGGTAATGTAGCACAGAACAGGAATTGATACTTATAATAAAGACCTTAACTAATTTAAAATGTCAAGTTCCATTTAGTATGCTAGGTTGAAGAATGCCAGGAAATGTACAGTACACTATCAAGGACTTCCGTCCAAATAATCAAAACCCAAAAGGTTGTCACTTAAAGATATTCCACACTCCATGATTTGGAAGTGCTATCAAGAACGATTTACTAAGAATTTTGGAAGACTAAAGTGTAGCCCTATCTGAATAGAGAATACGATACTTAAATTTAGTTAATACAGATAGTAATGAATAATCTAAAGACAAGATGAAATACAGGGTAAATATGTGTGGTAGATGGAATTATTTATACCAGTCTTCACTTCCCTTTAGTTGTATAATATATTCACACCCCTGTCTAGACTTACATTGGACAGAATGTTCTTTCCTACCACTGGACTTTGGTCTTGCCCAAGTGTCTTGCTTCGGTCAATGGGATACTGGCAGACACGAGGCAAACAGAGACTTGAAATATACTTGTGCCGCTGGGCTTCCTGACTTGTGACTCTGCTATCAGTGTGAGAACACGCTCTGTGAAATGGCTGCTCCATTCACCTGGGTCCCAGAATGATAACATGTAGTGTGGTTGCTCCAGCCAACCCACAGCCCTGGAGCCTGAAGGGGAGCAGTTCCAGTTGACCCACAGACATACAACATTAAGCAAAGCCCTCTCGGCTGACTTACAGATCACTGAGTATAAGAATGAGTGCTTGATACTAACTACCTTGGAATTGCTATGCAACAGGTAAGACAAAGAATGGCAAAAATCAATGATTCACCTTAAATCATGTCACTTTCTTGTGAGAGTTTTTCTGCTTCTTAGGAACTGGGGAAGGAGGTGGTAGTCCCAGTCTTTCATGTCTCTCAGTTTTCTAGTTGACTACCATGGATTCTTTAAATGTCAACAAAGTGAGGAAAGCATTGTGGCTGGAGCAAACTAGGAATACAAAACTATTAAGACTATTAGCTTATCTTCAGGGAATCCAAAAATCTCTTGTAAATGAATTTATTCTTTTTATGGCCTCAGTGGAGACTCCAAAAAAACATGGTCATTCTTTCTGAGTAAAACACATTTATATGATGTGTTTTACTACCTCTAGCTGGAGATGATACTTAGTTCATCCAGTTAAACATCTCTTAAATAAGACAAGGAAGTACTTATAATTGTAGGAACTCACTAGAGTTCAGAGCCTTTTGTTATGTAATTTTAAATAACTTTTCTTTATTAGATTGGTGTGGGAAAAGAGTAGACTTAATAGAAAGAAGTGTCAGAGAGAAGGATGATGAGGTAACTTGTTTTAGGTCAGAGGAAGCATAGAGTTTTAGCAAGTTGTTGAGATGTATTCAGTCATACTAGTAAGTACAGTATATTAGACATTTGGTCTTTGAATTTCAACCCTATGAATGACATGAAAATTGTCAATACTCTTAAATTCCTAACACATTAAGAGTGATACAAACGCTGAGAGAAACAGTACATAATAATTTTACAAATGAGGAAATAGAAGTTTGGACCTGTCAAGGGACACAGAATTCTAGCTCAGATCATCTGATTCTAATGCCTGATCTCTTAACCAAAACATCAAATGGTACCACTGAATATTTTCTATTTTTTCACCAGTGAGATGTTGTTGAATAGGAAACAAACCAAAAAAAAGTGACAGATTACCAAGTATGTATTTTGATTCAGTCTCAAGGAAACCTGGTAGGATTAACGAAGACAATTCTACTATCTTCATTTTGTGAAGGAAGTAACTAAAATAGAAAGAAGTTAAGGAACTTGACTAGAACTACACATCTTTAGAATAGCAGACTTTTCAATAGTGTTGTAAACTTTTCAGTATTGGGATTCAGTCATCAGATTTCACCTAGCCTGGTAATTTAAAAGGGAGATAGGTTTAAAGATAGTCGGAGAAAAAGACCTACTCAGAGTAAGACCTTGAGGCATAGTAACCTACCACTAGAACATGAGATCTGGCAAACCTCCATCACCAGATTAAATAATCCAATCATCCCTGGAAAGGAAAAGGTAAAAAGAGAAGCAGCTGATGTGTTTCTAGAACTACCTTGCCGTCTAGTCGTCTCTTCCCCAACTGTCTTTTGTAGGGTAGTGTCATGAGTAAGACTGATTTTGATAAAATGTTTCCTCTACTTCAAAACAAAAAGCTGGACATTTGTAATCAATTTATAGCTTTTAATTTTAGCCCTTGCCAGTGTTAGGAAACTTATTTTTGAGGAAAAATAATCAATAACATATATATACCTAAATACCCCTGCATAATTCTTAAATTTTTCTGCTAAGAGGACACACATATGTGACATTTACTAACCTAAGTGTTTCTATAGTGAATTTCATATTCTGAAAACAAATAGAAGTGTTAATCTACATTAGAAATAAGCTTTTAAGAGCAAAAAAATCCATGAAGCAGATGACCAAAATATTAGACTTTAGCAAATGATTTTTCTTCTTCAACCTCCTCGCTCCCCCTTTCCCTTACCTTCTCCTTCTCCCTCCCTCTCCCCTTCACCAATACAACACTAACAGTCTATCAATATAAACTTTAATTCTGTCATGCTTTCAATATTATTATTTAATAAGATATTACCAAATGCCAATAAATTGTTTAAAGTGCTCTAAGGGTTTAAAAAAAAATTAAAATATTTCTTTGTCTTCAAGAAGCATGCAATAAACAGTTAGCTAGAAGTTGTATACACATAGCCAGCACATCATTATGAACTATTCAAACATATGGAAGAAAATTTTATCAAGGACCTCTGAAACATTTTTGTATTAAACACCTCTTCCATAATAGTCATACGGGGACAATGTAAACTATGAATATTTTAAGTCAGTTGATAAGTCCAAAATGTAGTTTGGATGATTTCAAAGAAGAAATGACATCAATGATTAAATGTTTTAGGTGAACTAATAGTGAGTGAAATTGCATTGTAACTGTTTTGAGACCTTGTTATGAATAAAGATAGAGTCGTCTGTGATGATTTTTGCAGGGAGATGCATAATTCCTGAACAAAACATTTCCAAATATTGTCAGAAGCCACCTGTAGCTTTAAAAAGGAGTTGTTATCACCTTAGCCCTAGATAAATCTACACCTAACATTAAAGTGAGGAAAGAAATCAGATAAGCTACGTACCAGCATTTTAAATTTCAAATGGAGGTCATTTCTCTGGAGGAAAATAAAATGATTATATGAGAGCCCATGAGGATTCCTCTTTTTGACAAGCACTTTCCACTCATGGAGCCAATTGTACCAAGTTCTAATCAGAGTTAAATATTCTTCAGGTCATAGTGTTTTTTAGAGAGTGAGGTGATATTATTTTACCTATTCAAGGGAAATATTCAAATTCTTAAGGTGGTGGCTTCACACACCTATTTTAAGTGACATTTGGGATTTATATTTTAGGTAGAAAAAGCTCTCAATTCTGGAAACAGGCATTAAATTGAGATCTGGATTCTCATTCCAAATACGTCTTTCACTAGCTGCGTATACTTATGCAAATACCTTAACTATCCATGGTCTCTTTTTTCATATGAAAAAAATTGCTTTTATTGGCAGAGTACTCTCTAAGGTGACTTTTTCCACTAAGATTCTTTTGTTCTCTGTCTCTGTGGGATTTGCCTTTTCCAGTTATCACCTCGGGATGTCAATTTTACTGTAAGACAATCATATTCACTTTAACAGAAATACAAAAGTAGGGCATGAAGGTAATGTAGCCACCAAACATTAAAGTAAAAAAGACAGTTTCCAGAGAATTGAGCACCCTACAGGGAAAGATGCCAGAGTGGCAAGACTGCATATTTTTGTTATGAGCCAAACAAGTGAATAAACATTTCATTATGCCTTAGCTGCTTCATTTACTCCTCAATAGTTTAATAGATCCTATTCAGAAAAAAGTAGTGCTTGAGTAAGCATGACATTTTTTGTCCTAGAATACATAGTTGGACAATCTGGAAGACATATGAATAAAATTAACATTTGCCATAAATCAAACATGCCTTTTATAACTGCCATACAAAAAAACTCCAGAAAAAAAGCTATTCACTCACTGCTAGATAAGAAAACAATCCCAAACTGATCAGAAAAATCATACTTTAACTATGAAAACACAGTATTTAAGGCAACTAAGTTGCAAATTTTTATTCTAAATTGTATACAATGGAAGAAATGTAAGTGATAATATGTCTACATTTAAAATAATAATTGTAGTTTTTCCCATGTGAATTCTTAAGTGTTTAAAAATATAATCAAAATGGGTATGAAAGTAGAGTAAGCAGAGCCATAGCTAGAAATTTAAGATACCCACATTAGGTCTGTAGAAATGCTACCTAATATTTATTAATGCACCAAGCAGTTTTTACTCATGTTTCTTGTATCATCTCATTTACTCATTACAGGAATTTTATGTGGTAGGTTCAATAATTATTCTAAATTTAGACTTGAGGTCACTGAAACACAAAGAGGTTAAGATATTTGCCTGAGATCACAAAGCCAGTAGTGATAGAAATGGAATTCAGATGAAGTTGGCAAAAACAAACTTCTACACTGTTGGTTGGACTATAAATAAGTACCTTTTCTAAAAATAATCATTTGATAGTACTTGTTAAAACAAGAACTGTCTATAACTTTTGGCACTGTAATATATGTTCACTCTAGAAATTATGTTACAATATGTAATGATGCAAGTTTAAGGACATTTAATAAAGCCGGGTTTAGAATAGCAAACATAAAACCAAAGAACACAATGAGTGTATTGACCGTAGAGAAATGATTTGGTGAGCCATGTAACAGAATAAATACATCAGATGGTGGTAGATCTTTAAAGAACCGAAAAAGCAAATACAATATGTACATGTGATATAAATACAGCATATATATATATACACATACATGCACATATGTGTGTATATATATATACACATACACACATATATATGGCATATAACTATGAAGTATATATACATTTTTGTTTAAAATATTGTGAAAAAGATGCATGTTACATCTTTAATAGTGGTTATATCAAAGAGGTAATACTATAGGGACTATAGAAAACTATCAATTTTTCTTTGGAAACTCTTAATTAGACTATGATAGCACTTGTTAATTATTCATGGTTATTTATAAAATAAGCCCTATCTCTTAATACAATTAAATATCAATTACATTTTGTGAGTATGTACTACATGGAAAGTATTATTCTAATTTCTATATGGATTAGATATTGAAAACAAAAAGAAAACATACCTACTTTTGTTAAGGTTCTGGATAAAATAACAATGTTCTTTTAAAAGATTACACAAACTCTTAAAAAGTCCAGGACATACACATATACTAACAATGAAACCTGAGATTCACTTGAAGTAGTAAGAAAATTAGGGCTATGTCTACCCTGGAGACGTCCTCAGTACAAAGAACCTAGGGTTTTCTCAGGGATGCTTGGAAGATGTGTGTTGCCTCAGGAAATATTTTCTCTGGTGTCCCCCATGTATGAATAATTTGATTTAAAAATACTACAAAATGTATATGTTCATGTAAGCCACAGTGATATATCAATGAGGACTTAGAAGAATACGTAGAAAAGGGATAATTATGTATTTTTGTTATTTTCCAGTCAGTGCATGTGAAGGTTCTTAGTCCTGTGTCCACATAAATGAAAGTCACTTAAAGTTAGGATGTCAGCACCCCGCTGGAGGGCCAGCACCACACAACATTGCAAAATCTTGCCAAAGAAATACAGCTCTGGCCAAAACAAATGTAATCCATTCACCATGCTGCATTCCTAGATCCAGGGCCAGGCCATTGAAATATAAAGAGAAAAAATATATGTGATTGAGAGGATCAGAAATTTGGAAAATAAACTGTGAAGCTGCGTTATACCTTTGTTTAGCTTTGCAGATGGAGGGAATAGAAAAGGGAGAGAGAATATTAGAAAGAAAATGCCTGAGCTTATTATGGAATTGATTGAAAACATGGAAATTCTGATTCAGAAGAAATAACCCTCAGTAAAATAAATTAGAAAAGAGAAAATACCCACTGAGATATAGCACAGTGAAACTGTAAAAGAACGCAAGGAAGATGTTACATGTAGTCAGATAGAAAAAAAAAAAAAACACCTGCTAAAGAAGAAAGTCAGAAACTAGTGGCCAAAAACTAATACTAATTTTAGTCTAAAGCAGCAGCAATATTGGGTAATTTGGGTGGTAAATAAAAATACAGAATGGAAATACTGGGAAAACACTATAAAACAATAAAGAGGTAGATTAAAATTCAAATATCATAAGTTCTAATATCTTTTGTAAGAAGGTATTAAAATCACAAATTTTAAATTTTGAAGCTTTTTAAAATATTAAGAGAAACCTTTATTAAAAGATCTGAAATGCACTGAATACCTATCAATGCCATAGAGGAAGAAAGCAACATAAATTTTTTTAAATCCCAAAGAATTAGAAGAGAGGGAGAAAAAGAACTTTTCTGGTGGGATTGAACTAATTAAAATGTTTTAAACTCTCTCAAATATAAAACACAAAATCCTTCTATCATAAGACATTCAGTTATTGAAATCAGCCTTCCTCCTCAGGGCACTGTCCTTTTCTTGATGCTGCTAAGTCTGAGTAACACATTGTAGAACAGGTTGATGTTTGTTTGCCAAATATCCTACCTCCTTTACTCACAAACACTTACACTGTTGGGGTGCATCATTGTGCCCAGCTAAAAGCCTATATTGTTCTAGCAACTCTTATAAAAATAGGTGGCCAAGGAAAAAAGCCATTGAATGGTGGGTCTTCCTGGAGAGCTGTACCACGCATGCTTACTGAGTTAAGTCTGTACATTTGGGCTTTGAAGTACTTTCTTTCCTTCTTGGGAATCTAGTCCTTATGGCAGAGCTCCAGCAGCAAAGCTATGAATGCAAAACCATCTCGTGAACAGAATCTTCAAGCTTGGGATGGCAGAACGGAAAGACAGAGGGATCAGGCACAATGGTGTTTCCTTGGAGCCCCACACCAACCAGCCTTAGATTGGATCCCTGCAGACTTCATATTTTGTGAAAGGAAAGCAAATCTCTACCTTGTTTAAGGCACTTTCATTTTGTGTCTCCATTAATAGTGGCAAATGCAGTCCTAACAGACACACATATACGAGTTGAGTTTTTCATGTTTTATCTGTGATGTTTATATTAAGTTGGATGCCTATATATTTATAACAATAATTTTAAAGTTTTTAGAAATTTTATATTTAAGTTTTTATTGTTTTAAATCACATAAATCTTAGTGTGCCAGATGGATTTTAATAGTATGCTCTGTAATTATTCCAATACATTTTAATATCAACTTTCAATATATCAAATATCAACATTTAATATAAAAAATAGGCCAAGGTTTTTGTGCAGAGAACTTTTAACAGCATACACATGGGCTCATTTCTGACATATAATCTTCATATATTATGATGTTGGTAAATCCAGGGTCATTGAGATGGTGTTTTTTTCTGATTATGCTTTTATTTACATTTTCACTAGACGCTCTATTTTACATATTTCCCTGAAGAGTTAATTTTTTTTATTCTTCTGCTATGAGTAATGATTATCACAATCTCAATGACCACAATAAGCCTATAGTTAACTAACCTGCCTGTTTGCTATAAAATAACTATCACAAATCTTAGGTATACCAATGCATTATTTGAAGTATTTTCTTTTTCCTTCTTTCCTTCCTTTCTTCCTTCTCTTTTAAAGGTGTAAAATATGGTTAAGTTTACTGACATGTGTAAGGGACTTATAATCACTACTTCTTGTACTGAACTAATAAAACTATTCATATAAATGATGCACTTTATACTATCTTTATGGTCAATATAGCTCTTGTTTGTGTCTTACAAGCCACAGTTTTCTTAGTGATATACGGAGGCAGTATTTTTCTTTGAAACTTTTAAAATGACACATATTAGAGCCAGTACTACTAGCTTTGAAAAGAAATGGCTACTTCTAGTTTAAATTGAGCCAAAGCATCAACCACTCATAAACATTCTGCCAGTGTACAACCACAAAAACCTAAAAAGACAGATAAAAAAGTATCCCATAACAGTCTTGTGTACTAAAAATTATGCACATTCCAGTAATGTACTGAAATAATTTTCACTAACCATAAGTTTGATGAGAAAAATAATCGTTGACCCTTCTATGCTGATTCTCATTAAACAGCCCAACATTCTGAAAGAATAATATCCCCCAGGACTGTGCTCTCTCCTGAATAAGAAACGTGGAGACTAGGTAGCCATCATTTCGAAATAAGGATGCTGAGTATTTAAAGGTGGCCATGTCCTATTTCCTTACTATTCTTTTTCTTAGACTGAGGGTATCTTCTAAAAAACAAGAAAGGCAACAGTGAAGAAGGATAGTGATTTACTACTTCCTGGGGATTCCCAGAACTAAGTGTTCTATGCTTATTTGTGAGAAAAGTCTTTAATAGGAAGTGAGAAAAATGTAACACAAAATAGATTTGCCAAGTATCACTTGTTGGAAGTGGTTTCCATGAACTAAACCCTTATTGGAAAGATTTAACTGAAAAATGTAAACCACAAGGCAGCCTCTATTCATTTGGGTCTGAAAGACTCTTGGAAACAGGGTCACACCGTCAGGAACTGCTTTCCCCAGCTCTCAACTTTGCTCATGTTAGAATGTGGATATGTTTTCTGCACCTATGTAGGTCCACCTCTAATTCTATGGTTGATATCTGCATTTTTCCAATAAGTTTGAAGTACCCTTAAACAACAATTAGTAGCTAAATAATATTTTTCCATGAAGTTTAAATACATTTTGAAGAATAGAAACTTTTTGGCTGATTTCCTTAACAATGATTCAAACTAGAATTTGATGGATGCTTTTACCTGGTACAACTGTTTTATAGAAAAAACTAGTTACGTATTATATTTTTCCATATAACGTATTTATGAAAAAATCAAGCAAATTAAGCTAATTAAATATTTAAGATTATCCCATAATATTCTCAATACATCTTTGACAAATGAATAAAAACAAGATAAAATTTACGGAAAAATTTAACCACAGGTAGTCATAATCTGGTATTAAAAATACATCTCTTGTGATTCAATAGAGAAAATTATGATTTCTACATGAATTTCTTCAGGATTTGTTTGTCATGACTGGTCTCCGAGAACAAAATCCACTTTGGTGGAGATGATAATTCATATCTATGGCCCTACAAAACTAAGAACCAAAGCAGAAATGTGGGGTGCACACCCTAGTGTACGCCATTAGGCTTCAGCCCACATAGCCAGAAGTCTATTTTTTATCTCTGCATACATTGTCTCCCTATACATTCACACACACAATGTTTAAGTTCCTCCATTATTTTTACAAAGAAAATTTATACATATAATAATCCATGCTTTAATGAAAAATGTATATAATCTGTTATAGTAGCTTATGCACAGCAGATGTTAAAGAAATATTTATTAAACTAAATAAATGAATAATTATTTGGCTGAAAGCCAGTCTGAACTAATAAAGATTCAGAATTATGGAATCTACAAATTCAGAGGTTTGGGGTTTTTTTCAGTTTTATTGTTTATCAATTTAACACAAAATAAATAAACTTATACTTGGTAGCTGTCCATAGGGTGATGCTATAATTACTAGATGAGAAAAAATTCCTTTTAACACATGAATTATTGGCAAATAAATTGTTCTGTTTATGATATTTGATTGAAAACAGTTTATCTTCTGAAGAAGTTTTAAATACTCTCCTTACAATCTTGTTTGCGTTATTAATTTCCAGAACTAAATCTAAATAAATATCCAGTTTGCCCCTATTCCAATTAAGGGAAATTTAATTAGTTTTCGCTGTATTCTACTGTTTTCCTTTTGTCAAACTAGAGACCTGGGAACATGACTTTGTTGCTTGTGTAACAGCCTGTAATACCCCAGGGCCTTGTCACTGGTAAGAGGAGCAGCAATTGCTGTTCTGTGGATAGTCTGTATAGAACGTATTTATTGCTTGAGAAACTACTTATGAAGTACTTGTCTGTGTGCTGAAAATTGCTAACCACCTCTCTCTTTTCTTTTTCCTTTGTCATACCTTTGCCTCTCACGTTTTAGTAGCATATGTTCCAAGTCATAATGTAGGAAAGTTTAGGAAAGGATTCTTCCTGCCTTGTCATAAGTATAAAAAGTTGCCGTATCAATCTCCTCAGTTTTAAGGGTTTATTGACAACGGAAGGGGCGGGGGCATTGTGCAAAGAGTGCTAATCGATTTGAGAAAGGGAATGGGGAGAGATAAGTGTAACAAAACATACTCTAGAAGCACTCAAAAGACTAAAAAATCAGGACCTCTATCGTTAAGTTCCCAAAGCAGGAAGCATTTCTAACAGCAGAGACGCAGTAATTCACCAACTTCAAGGTGCTCAAATCGTTTCCCCCACTGATATGAGTACAGAAGCCCAGGTGATTCACTTTAAAAGCTAAAGAAGATCTTTACACACATTCTGTGCAAACAGTGGTGGCCGATTCTAGACTCCTAAATGAGAGTGAATAGAGGACACAATTGACTGATTAAAAATTATTCCTCTCATTTTTTGAAATGCACTGAAATAAGGAAATAACAAACCCTCAAATCTGAATTTAAGATTTGCATGGAATCAGCCATGCTCCTTGCTTCTTCACTTCCCGAATGTGCTTTCCTTGAATTTTCCACACTCAATATAAAACCCCACTGGGGCAGTCTACAACATTCAGAGGAAAATAAAGTGTGACTCAGAAAGAAAATACTCAGTTAAGGAATGGTTGAACTCTAAAGGCAATAGATAGATAGTCCTAAACAGTAAATAACATTCCTGAATCCTTAATAAAAAACCAAAACAAGAGAGAAAAAAAAGCCTTTGTATCAAAGCCCGGACAATCTAGAGATCAATCAAAATACCTAAATCAGGAAGAGAGATGCTACCACAATGTGATATGGTGAGTCCACATCTAGGATACTAACAACTCAGAGGAGAAGTGGTGACATTCTATTTAATGGAAATACATAAACCTTATTAAAATAAAGATGTTGTCAACATTGAAACATGAAGATAGGGTAGGTGGGAATCAATGAGAGAGGAGTAATTTGTTTATCTTTCACAGCAGGGAATTAAAAGGTACTTTCTAAATTTGAAACATGATGTTTAAAAAATGACTACAATGTATAAATGTTCTATAATCTTTTCAATTTGCCTTGGAGGAATATTCAAGTAAATATGAACTACTAAGACAAAGAAATATTTATCCGAAATTCAACAGTTAATTTGGTTTCACTTGTGTTGTTTTCTTACAAATTAAAGCAAAACTAAATGTGATGATTTTGTATTATACATGGTTTGTATAGTATATAATTTTCGTTTGAATGTCTGCCCAACAGTCTACTTCTATGTTTCCTTCTGTATAGGCACAAAGAAGTGTCTGAAAGTATATTCCACTGAGTTCATGACGGTTATTTCTCAATGGAGGAATTTCAATTAATAGTTTACTATTCCTTTGCACTTTCTGCATTGTTCGAATTCCTGAAATTTAACATAAATATTTACAAAATCATGGAATCTCCATTCTTAAAACAAAATGTATCCACTGATTGCAGGTTTATTTCTGATATAGGAAGTCTGAGAATTTTTTTACTACAGTTCTCGGGAGAAGTTCCTAAAACATTTTTCATCTCTGATGCTTTGTTTTTAAGTTATGCTTTCTTATAGGAACCAAGGCAGAACATTGCCAGATGGCCAAACCACAGAACCGATCCAAACCAGAAAGGCCAAGATGGCGATGGGGCGCCACCACAAAAGGAAATGTGCACCAAAGGTGCCACATGCAAGAAGGGAAGACCTGTGATTGCCCCAAAAGCCCCCTCCCTGAGCAATGACGTGGAGACCCCACCCCCTTCACGTCCCATAAGAACCCTGCTCGCCTTTCCTTCTGAGAGAAGGTATTTTAGCTTTGGAGCTCTGCCTCCTCCAGTCAGGGATCAATGAACCAAGTCTCTGCTCTGCTATTCTGAACCCCGTCTCGTTCAACTGGCAAGAGTGGCTGCCGGCAAAAGGTCCCACTGCGGGTGACTGGTCCCTTAGGGCTCGGTAACACTACATCTTTGAAGTATACCTTAGTCTGAAATATTCTGCTTTTCTCATCTTTTGTTTAATGTGCTTTTGGGAAATTTTCACTCCACAAACATGAGCTCTTTCTGAAGTGTAGAATAAAGAGCTTACATTCAAAGTTATATAATTTTACGTAAATCACTAATTTTCCATGTGTCAACATGTCCTCTAAAATACATATTGGTATTTTTTTTCCTCTTCTTGCTTTCTCTTTACCAAGAAAAAGGAAGGGGCAGAGGAAGGAAGAAAGAAATGGAGAAAGGGAGGGAAGGAGGAAAAGAAAAAAGAAAGAAACCTCTACTAGTCCTGAAACGCGCCAGATAGTTTTTTTGAGTACTGAGTAACTCATCTTTCTATATCTCATTCGATATTTTACAAAACATTTTCCTTAGGATGAACTTTCATGCTTCCTACACACACACACACACACACACACACACACACACTGAATGCAATAAGATGAATTAACTCATTACAATTTGATGTGAATATTCTATGTAATTTATTTTTTAACTTATGTAGAATAATATGCAATAAATTTAAAATAATGTAGTACCCTGATATGAACTTCTAATATTTCTCTCTAAGGAATTAGTGAACACATTTTATCAGGTGTGTCACAAGAATGTTTTACAATTTTGTTTCCTAAGTCACTGCATTTTTTACTCACCTTCCTTTTATTTTTAAAATAACATTTTTCTAATAATCCATTGAAGACAATCTAAGAAACAGAAAAACATTTTTAACTGGCAATTTTTTATGTCATCCTCTAGCTATTCCATCCATTTTTTTCATGTTACAATCTCTGAACTTGAGATACAATTGACTAGCAATGGTTTCATCACATCGTGCCATAACATAGTGTGCCTGGCAGTTTATTTTCTTACAGTGTTTACAAAACATAACAGTACACCTCACAAAGAATGGCGTCCTAGTTTTCATGAAATACTTTGATATTCAAAGTCTTTGATAGCTCAAATACATATCACATTTTAATTGGCAATTGTTGGTTGTTGGTGAAGTAGGGGATGTTTGTAATATGCATTTTGGCCTTAGGGTTAGTTTCTTTGCTCAGTTTTTAAAAATTGGAATTACCATTTAATTTGCAAGATGATTTATATAATAAGATAAAATCCATCATGCTGCAAGTTTTTTCAGTTTATTTTTTCCACATGCCTTTTGAATGGTTGTCCTAGTTGGACATAAAATATGTATTGTTCTATTGTTCTCTGTAATGCTCCAACTCCATATTTCTGAATGTGTGTTCTGTTGGTTTGGTGTCTTTTTCTCTTAGATTTCTGGTCTCTTTTGAATGTGTTTTTATTTATCTTGGTCTGCTTGTGAGGTCTCAGATCTAGAGTTTAAGTCAAAGCATTTCCTTTCACTGTTGTTGGGGAAGCAGGCATTCCACGGGTCCTAAAGTGAGGTGCTAGAGAAAGCCTTCCTGTTCCTTCATCTCTTCGGTGGCTTGGGCCTCAGGGGTAAAGGTGTTGATTTCCTAACAATCATTCAGAGATTCCATGGCCTCTCTAAAACTAAGGAGAACAGAGACAACTCTGAGGGGCTGTTGTTAACCATCCTTCCTAGAGGTCACAGAGATCTGGGATCAAGCACTTCTCTGAAACCAACAATTAATCTTAAATCTAAATACATCGGTGTTGATTTCCAGACACTCGCCAGCCCCTAAGGGGAAGATTTCTGCCCCTGCTAGAACCTCAGTAGCACCTACACCTTCACCTGGGTGGGGAGGAAGAAATTTTCCTCTACCTTCGAGGTTCTTCTGGCTGGTCTAAGAATTATATTGACATGAGACAATAACAGGAGAAAATCAAAGAAAGTTTAATAACATGTACACACGGGAGAAACCCAGAAAAACCAAGTCACTCATCAAAATGGACAAAGCCACCACCTTGAGTACCATCTTCAGCTAAAGACCAAAGGAGATGTTGAGGGCAGTGGTTTGGGACTTCAAAGGGGGGGAAGGCAATTCAGATGGAGATGGAAGAGCAAATGTTTAGTAGACAAATGTTTGCAGAGATGGGACATGGAGAGGACTCTGACCTCTCATCCCTAGGACGTCTCCTCCATCACACTTTGCCCGTATTCTTTGTAGATATCTCTGGCGATGGCTCTGCTCCCATTAAAGGCCATTTACCTAAATTCTGTTAGGCAGTGAAGGGGGAGGTAACAAGAAAAACTTTGAGTCGGTTGTTCCTTAAAAATAATCAACCTAAAACAACCCTCATGTTAAAGAGACACACTTTGGGGTGGCAAATTTTGTTTCCCTTCACCTCCATTCCACTCCTTGCAGTTCAGCAACTATTTCCCTGGAGAAACATAATCCAGAGTTGATAGTTCAAGAGATAGGAGTCAATATTTTTTTAACAATTCATTTATATTTATACAAAGGGAGGCTACTAAACTCAAGGTTATAATAAATATTCATTCACACTTACCTCTATTTTTTCTAATAGTTAAATGTTTTTATTTTGTTCATTTATCTCTTTAGTCCATCTGCTACTTTTTAAAGATGTGTGCAGAACTATTTCATGTAAGTATATTTTGTTATTCCTATTTTTTCTAAACATTTTTTAATTGTCCAATATATTTTAAAAACACTCATTTCCTGACTGATTTATAATTCTTTGGTGTGTCGAGTTGCTTTTGGAAAACATTATATTAACATACTTGCAATGAAACTACTTCCTCATTTTATTTTCAGTGTGTTCTTGACTGCCTTTGCTTCATTATTTTTGTGATTATCTATGGAATTATTTTTTAAGCCAAAAAAATTTCTCAAATTAATATATCATAGTAATTGCATGAAAGTTATACATTAACTTAGGGGAAATTTTGAAATCTTTAATTTTCTATCCAGCAACTGATATTTAGATTGTGTGTTCTCTTTCGATAGGTTTTCATGATTTTCTTTTTTAGGTTATTGCTGATATTTTTTTCATATTTTCATTTTATTTCTGAGGACTATGACTAAATTACGAAAGAAAATATTTATATGTAGAAACTTAGCTGAACTTGGCTAACAGAATGCTCCCTACTTCTCCCCAAAAAACTTTCCCTATACATTTAATGAAGACAATATGTAGAAAAACTAATGATATGTTCATTTTGGTTTTTTAAATTAGTCAATATTGTGAGGGATCGGAATTGGCCACCTCAAAATATGCCTCTTTACCTTGATTATTTTCTCTGAAGGAGGCTTCGACCTTCCCCCCCTCAAGTGTCTGAAGGGATTTGGGATGGAAGGCCTATCCCTGGACAGGCCATCACCTTGGATAACTCTGGGTATCGATAGACTAGAACGGTCTTTGCTACACCCATTCTTATCAAAATTCTGTTTACCAAACAATTACATTTGTAAGGGAAATCTCCAACTGTAAAGGTATCTACATCTCTGTACTGGGAGGAGGGATGGATGACCTCATCTCTAAAAACTTGTCAGTGTGGAAAGTGAGGCCTTAAATCTGCATAATAACCTTACTATGCTTTTCTGGTAATCTCCCATAGCTGACCCACCCTCAATATCCTCCAATGTCTTTCTATTTAAGAGGAGAACCTCTGCCATTTTGTCTAGAGATACTCAGTTCCCCTGGTCTCTCCCATGTATACATGTTATAAAGCTTTGTTTGATTTTCTCCTGCTATTTGGCCTCATGTCAATTTAATTTGTAGCCCAGCCAGAAAGGACCCAGAGTGGGTAGAGAATACTCTTTCTCTCCTTCAATAAATAGAATAATTAATTTATTAATTCAAATCATTTATAGGTGATTTTCTTGTCTCTCTTAGGTTAAAATATATTATATGCAAATAAAGTTAATTTGATTAATCCCTCCTTAAAGTCATATATAATTTTTATAGATTTACTGCAGTTCAGAGAAAATAAAGACAATGACTAAAAAAGTGTGGATTTATAGGAGGTGTGAGTATGCATCAAGTGTGTATGATTACTGTAAATTATAGTGTGCTATTTTTAATATGCATGCATATTTTATATTCATAGGTAATCATAAATCAAGAGATGGTCATTATATCACAGGCAGACCATAAGGAAATAAATATAGATCTTTAACATCATTTTAATGGTGTTTATAAGTAAAATTTATACTAAATATAAAGTTAACAAAATTTAATATCATTTTAATGTATTATATAAATGCACAATAATTTCTTTAACCAAATCTAGACTATTTTTATCCTTCTACAAGAAAAAAAATGTTTGGGTAAAACAAAAATTTCTTTTATGGTATATTTTAATTGAATAAAATTTACACAGTGCCCATAATTAAAACTATGCCAATCTAAATCATATGTGGGAAATCCCTTCTACTGAACACAGAAAACTCTATGAAGATCATGGTGAGCTGAGACCATGCAGGGTCCTCTCTTTGACCCCTTGTCTCCCCTCCTACTTGTTAGATTCTCTTGTTTACCCCAGACTGCTCTGACTTACCTTGCTGTGCAGATTTGATGGTCCATTTGATTTGTTTATTTTTATGATTCATTGATTCATTGATCCTGACTTCATTTCCTTTTTTTTTTTTTTAGCTTTGGATTAAAGTACATCTCTGAATTTACAGGTATTGGGGAGGGGGAAATTGCCCCTTCTACCCTTGTTGTGTTCTTCTGGCTGGATGAGCAATAAAATTGACACAAGTCCAGATTAACAGAAGAAAAACCCAATTTAATGATGTGCCCACGGAGGAATCATGAAAATGATGTTCAGAGAGGGAACAAAGCAGGCAGTATATATAACTCTTTTACACAAAAAACAATAAATTTATGAGGAATGACAAGACAAAGAAATTTAGGTTTTGAGTATGTAAATAGGGAGGAATTTACGTAGCATTTAGGTTTGAGGGAATAAATTAGCAAGGTTTGTTTACGCAGGCTTCTCAGCCCTGAATCCCCTAGCTCTGGTGATAAGGATGCAGGGAGAGCACCTTTCACATGGGGGACGTATTTCCTGCTTTCAGGGGAAGAGAGCCAGGAGGGTCAGAATGACCTTTTTGCTTCTCAAGTAACTTTATTTCAAAATAATCAATATGCCATTGTGGGGTGTTTTGAGGTGGCTTGCCCTGGGCCCCAACACAGGAAAGTTTACCTTTTATCCTGAAAGGGCAGGGCTATGGGTTGTGCCAGTGTCCATTTGTGTGATGGAGATATTTCTAGAAGAATAAAAGTAGGTACAATAAAAATGATACAAGAACTAAAAGAAGCTTTTAAATATTTACCTAAAAGGAGCAGCATCTTCTTGTCAAACAACTGGTATCCTGGCCCTTCCATCTACAGTGTAGCTTTTACTCTCAGAATATCACTTCTTCTAACTCTTCCAACTTTCCCTATCTTCTATAAATCCCTCAAACATCCCATTTCAAACCAATCTAAACATGGCAATCCAGGGTCTCCATCCCCACCCCTTCCACACATCTGCCCTCTGACGAGGAATGCTCACTGCTCAGTCTGCTGGGAAGGCAGCCATACCCTTTGATCCTAATCACAAAGGTGTGAAACCCTCAGGAAACCAAACGCTCACGAAGACAACAGTACAGGAAGTGCTAGAAATCCCACAGCACATTTCAGAGTCCAGACGTCCTCACAGCTCCCTAAGGCTCTGTTCCCGTCCTTGTCCATGCCTCTTCAAGTGAAGCAAAGGCAAACATTGGTGCTGCTTGTCGGTCTGTTTTTTCCTTTTGCATATCGCTTGGCTTTATTTCGTCTCAATTTGTCCATGTATTCTGTCTGACCATCTCTGTTTCTCCATCACACTGATATCTCTTTCCTCTCTCTTTTAAACACTATTTTTCATAAGCCTCCTTCATTGTGCTGACAGAGATGTTTTTTCATCTAGGAAAGAGTGACCTTAAATCAGTACAGAATCCCCCCTTCCCAGCAGGGCTCACTCCTCTTCCTACAGCAGAGTGGTTAAGAGAATGCAGTCTGAGGAGCTAGATCTGGTCTTGAACCCCTAACCCACCACTAACTTTGTTATATTTGGCAAATTACTTAAACCCTCTGCCTCAGCTTCCTCATATTTAAAGAGGAAGTGGTAATAGTATCTACTTGATAGTAGACTGTAAAGTATTGTATTGTTTTATAAAATAAGTTATATATGCAAGCATTTGTTACAGTTCCAGGCATAATGTCAACTCCTCATCACTACCCCTGAGAAGGAACTTATACCTGGAAACAAACAATCCCTTTCTAGGATCTCCTGCATCTGTGAAACCAATCAACAAACAACAGGGAAATGCTCAGGTTTATAACACCTCTGAACATAGATGGATGTCAAGAACCAAAAAGGGAAAAAGAAAGTGACCACAATTTGACAGCACCTGTTGAAGGTTGCCACGGGAACCTAATGAAAATTTAAAATTTCAGGACATTGAATCCATTACATATGAATAACTGTCTTCAGACACCAGTTCTGTTGCTCAAAGACTGTTTTCCCTAAATGTCCTGTCACTTGATACATAATTTTTGGATTGTGATGTACTTTGTACTGTCCCCACATCACTTCTGCAAATATTACTGTTCTACTTCCTCAGTGACAGAAAAACTTTGAAAACTATTTGCTTCACATTTAGTTTAGTAATTGTTCTTACATATATAAACAAGTTACTTTTCTTTTTTTTTGGTGAGGAAGATTGGCCCTGAGCTAACATCTGTGACAATATGCCTCTGTTTTGTATGTGGGATGCTGCCACAGCATGGCTTGATGAGTGGTGTGTAAGTCTGTGCCCAGGATCTGAACCCGGGAAACCCAGGCCACCAAAGTGGAGAGGGTGAACTTAACCACTACATCACCAGGCCGGCCCTGATTCATTAATTTTTTAGTTATTATTTTTCATTCTCATAAGTTTAGATTCCAACTTGGTAATGTGTCATGGACAAATTAAAAAAATGAATGCTTCTTGTAATCTAAAACTGAAAAATAACACTCCCCCCCACCGAATCTGGCTATGTTTATTGGCAAAGGAGAGTTACAGCAAAATGCTCTGGCAAGATTTTATCAATCCATGCGGCTAGAATATGTCACACTGGAGAACTATAGCAGTGTGCAGGAAAAAAAACCATGAATTATATCCCTTTTTTTTCTAAGTAGGTTTGAGTGTAAGACATGTTGCCAAATATTTTAATTGTGCCCTGAAATTAAAACAAAATCCAAATTCCAATCCCCATAAGCACCTCTCCATATTGGTATTAACTACGCTGCATTGCTATTGAAGTTTCTTATTATTGGGGTTTTTAACCTCATACTCTTTGCTATGACGGGACAGCTGGGCCTGAAGCAGAGCAGCATCAAATTGATGACATTTTGCAACACAGTAAATGTTTTTTAATTAATGAGAGCTACAGTGGATGGGGCAGATGCTGAGACCCTTTTGCTCTGAAGACATATTTCCATAGCTGTGCATCATTAGTCAAGCATGCGTGTGTGGATACTCATCCACGAGGCACGAGCATCATTCATGCACCTGCATCCTCCAATCTGTGCAGCATGTGCTAAATGACTGGTTCAATGGAAACATTCTTCCCAACTTTGAAGTTAATGAAGAAAGGAAAACAACTGGCAATAATCTGATTAAAGCAAAAATTTTAACAATAGGCACATAGTTTTTAGTATATGTATGTTTATATTTCATATGTGAAAATATTACATAGGAATAGTTTTTATGGATCTTCTAAATAAAGCATATAGCTATTTAGGAATATATATGTATATTTATGTAGGTAGATCTAACATACAATAGTTTTAATGAAATATTGGATAAAAATCACAGTATTGTTTGATATTATACTCATTAGTGCATATTTTTCAACAGGAGTAATATATTACCTAGTTGGTGGTTTGTAAATAAACACTAATTATAGAAAATTAAGATGATTTAACAACTAGCTAGGCCCATGTAACTGTCTTTGTCAAGCTATTTGACGAATTCTATGTGGAGAAATATTTGTGCATTAAACCATCTATAAATTTCCTTTAAGTCAGTGGGAAATTGGGATTGATTGGAAATCATTTCAACAAATTGTCCTTTAAATACAATTCAATAATTTCACTAGCCCAGGGCTCCCAGTTAAATTTGAATAATTAGACAAACATATGTGTATTTGACTGGAAATAGTGATCAAGTTTTACCTAGTACAGTTATTCAGGAAACAATCATATTTAATAATAATGATAAAGATGATAACATTTATTTAGTGCTTAGTAATTGGTAGTCACTACTCTAAGTGCTTTTAAATGTATTAACGCTTGCAATTCTCACAATAATTCTGTAAACTAGACATAATTATGTCTCCCATTTTACAGTTGAAGAAACCAAGGAACAGAGAGGTTAAGCAATTTGGCCAAGGCTCAACAGCTTCTAATTAGCAGAATGGGGATTTGGACCCAATCAGTTTGGCTCCCAGCTCTCAATCACTTTGCCTGTTGCCTCTTGTGTTGTCAAGGAACAGTCAAGGGTTTTTTATCCAATAACTATTGATTATCAGCAGAGGAGTGTAATTCAGAAATACTTTTCTCATCTAAATTTTAGTTTGCGTAATTTACAAAATGGATATATTATTATTAATATCAGAAAGGATATGACAGAGTTTGAATGAGATGATCCATATGAAAAGCTACTTGTAAAATATTTCTTTTATTATAATTATTATTATTTTTTGTGTGTGTGTGTGGGGAAGACCAGCCCTGAGCTAACATCCGTCACCAATCCTCCCCTTTTTTTTTTTGTTGAGGAAGACTGGCCCTGGGCTAACATCTGTGCCCATCTTCCTTCACTTTATATGGGACGCCGCCACAGCGTGGCTGGCAGGCAGTGCGTCGGCGGGCGCCTGGGATCCGAACTCACGAGCCCCGGGCTGCCAAGCGCGGACTAAACCGCTGCGCCACTGGGCAGCCCCCAATTATTTTTAATAATAAAAAAGGAAGAAATGGGCATCTCAAAATTCCCTTAAGATAGAGCACATGCGTGCATGCACACACACAGGACACTTACTGCTTAATTTATCTCCTTTTCTTATTCGAATTTTCTTTTAGCCTTCCCCCATGGCATTCAATATTATTTAAAACAAAACACATCACTGGCTACTGAATCTCTCTATAGCTACTATTTATTTAACTGTCATTTAATCATCATCTTATAAAAAATGTAACCTTCTTAAAATATGTAATTAACAACATTATAAATAAATCTTATTCCACATTTCTTATGGAGTCTGTAAAATACATTTCTAGACAAGAAATTACTGTAGGAAATGATATAAAATTGTGTGTGACTCTTGACATGTATCATAAAATACCTCCCCAAAAGAATGCTTACATTTATAACTAGGTATGAAAGTTCTTATCACTGCTAATAATATATTTCAAAGATATTTTGCTAATTTAGAATACAAAAAAATGTCCAATCAATGTTTAATTCACGTTTCTTTTATTCCTACTGAGGTTGTACATAGTCTCCGGTGTTCTCAGCTGTTTCTATTTTACTTTCTGTGAAAGTCCATTTGTAATGCCTTTTATTTGTAATGCCAAATTGATTTGAACTTTTTTTAATGCTAAAGTTAGCAATCTTTCATTGTATGCATTATATTTTTTCTCTGTGGGTTGTCTTTTCATTTTGTTTATGATTAAAAATACTTCACATTTTGTCATGAAAGTAATATATTTACCTTGTAGAATTGTCAAACATCACCAAATCATGAAAAGGTAAAAATGAAAGTACCTCTTTTTCAAATCCACTAATAACGTTTGAGTCCATCCATATAGATTCTTTGTTCTTTTCTCTACTCCTTTCTACTGCACTCCACCTTACTCTACTCCACTCATCCTCTGCCCTCCTCACTTCTCCACCTCTCCTTCCTCCTGTTTCTTCCCTTTCTAACTTCTCTATCTCTCTCCTTCTTCATTTTGCCTCCCTCCTCTGTCTTCCCTCTCTTGATCCCTCCCGTTCCTCTCTCCTCTCTTTCCAAAAACATCTATATATTTACAGGCGTGGGGGATCAGTTAGCCACCCCAAAATGTGTCTCACTGGCATGATTATTTGGGGGAACAAAAGACTCAGGAAGAAACTTTGACCTTCCCCCTAACTGCCTAAAAGAATTTAAGATAAAAGGCCTGCCCCAGGAAGGAGCTATCACCAGAGATAACTAGGTGTGGTAGACAGGGAGGCACCAGCACGCCCATTTTTATCAAAGTTCTCTCCGCTCTCACTGCCTATCGATGGCCCAGCAAACACTTGTTTATCAAACATTTGCTTTTCCATCTCCCTGTGAATTTCCTTCCTCCCTTTTGAAGTCCTATACTACTCCCAATATCTTCCTTTGCCCTTAGCTGAATATGGTGTTTAAGGTAGTAGCTTCTGCCATTTTGTTGAGTTACTCAGTTTTCTTGGGTTTCTCCCATGTATACATGTTATTAAACTGTGTTTGACTTTCTCCTGTTATTCTGTCTCATGTCAATTTATTCTTTGACCAGCCAGAAGGACCTAGAGGGTAAAGAAATAGTTCTGTCTCCCCTACACCTTCCAGGTGTTTTCTTTATACACACATATATATGCAAACAAACTACTCACACACTATATATGTACACACATACACAAACATTATACTATCCTATACTTGCTATATTGTATCTTGAGGGTTTATTCTTATTAATGTCCATTTTTGTCTTCAAAATATATTTTAAAATTATTAAAGTATTTAGGAGAAAAGTCATGATTTTATTTTGGGTCACTGACTGAAAAAATCATCTATTTAGTCTAAACATAGCTTCTTCAAGACATCGCTGCCGCTCTGTATGTGTGTTCATTACCTACATTCAAATCCTTGAAAATGAGAACGCTCACTGCGGTTCTCAAACCTAAACATTGAGACTACGGCAGTGACGTGACTTAAGCTACTGGGAGTCTCCAGAATATTGAAATGGAGTTAAGCTTTATCAGACAACTGCTATCATTATATTGTCAAATAATATTAAACCAAGAGAGGGTGTTTAATTTTAATGAGAAAACATTGTAAAGCAGTGAAGAGATGTGTTTAAGACAAATGAAAATAACCAACAGAACCAACCAGCAGGAGGTTGTAATACATTTTATTTGTATGAGCAAAGAAATACTTGTGAATTTATGTCTAAAGAATCTATCCTGCTTCCGTCAAGACTACAAAGGTGTGCAAAGTATTAATGTAATATTTGTTCCGTAAGTTAAAAGTTCCAAATGATTCTGAAAAATAGAAAGCTGAAAAGCCTCATCCCCAAATAAAACTGGCCGTTGGAGTTATGGTCCAGGTTATAGGAAAGCTGCAGGAGAACCTAGAATAGTGGAAGTAGCAAGAATTTCAGCATCAATAAAGGAAGAGCGGAATTCAGCAAAGCCGTGAGGATACACGGTCGCTGAAGTGTCATAAGCTGCAAACATCAGACTAAATCTATTAACTATGCATTCTCTAGAAAAGCAACACTTCTCAACGTTCAAACAAAAAGATTGACAGTCAAAAATATTGAGGAAGACAACCATATAATTGTTTACAAATTGGTTAATTTATGCTAATAGTTGAGAAGTATATCATTCTATCCTGAGTGACATACTGTGGTGTCTTATGACATGTTGAAAGTAACTGTATGCAAAATATTTATCTTTTAGCATCTTAGCGGCAGAATCCAAAGAATTTAGGAAAATGTGGGACTAGAAGTAATGGGAGAGAGGAATGTGCAAGTAGAGAGTGCTGGTATAAACATTGCGGCATCGGTAGGTACTGACATTAAAGAAGCCAATCCCACTTTATCCTATGACTCCCAGGGAAATTCCGTTATGAGTCTACAGTATGAAAGCCATGGTGAAGATCAAAACAGCAGCTAAGGAGGGTAATAGTCAAGCAATGCTGCTATTTTGAACTCTGGCTCAGAACGAGATCTGGGGTACCTTTCAGGTACGCTTGCTTATCCACATGATCTTTAAGGAAGAAGAGACAAAAGTGCATGGTGATTCTACACAGAGAGCTTCACAAAGTTCTTTAACTCGAATCCACTTCAGCTCTGTGTGTGGTCTGGAAAAAGAATAGAAGTAATCCTGCTCTTTAACTGAAAATATCCTAAAGCATTAGAAACGATCAGTGATGTGGCAATACACTACCAAGGAGGGCAATTCCATGAAGCGCTTGCTTACCAATTGACTGAAGCTGAAATAAGTTGCGACAGTATATTACTCTGGTATCATGTATTTCACCATGACTATTTACTTAGTTTTGTTTTAGTATTTTAAATTAGAGTGTTTTTGTGGGTGGTTTACTTTGATTTCAACCAGTGAACGAGTGGGCAGTATTTTCTGTCTACCTTATGAGATATTAAATTGGTAAAAGTCACATATGATTTGTAAACATTAGTGTTTAAATTGGATGAACACTTTAGTAATATCAACTTACGTTTCAAGGTATTCAAAGTTCCATTTTATTTTTGCTGAAAGCGGGGTCAATAGTCAAGAAAAAAAGAAGAATCATCTATAATTTCTGTTTCTTTTTGATAGTTGTATATACAACAGGGAAACCATTCTAGCATAAAGAATACAGTATATGAATATTCTGTGTCATCATTGAGACAGACTTTTGAAACCATGGCTGATATTCCACACTTTCCCTACCATTGCAGTCTAAATGTACCGAGTAATATAGGCAATGCTTCCTTTCTGGATTATTTTCACTTGAGTTTTCACAGCATTTGATTATCCCTTCTCCCTGCGAAATAAACTAATGCCACTGCTAGTACTGTTCCTGATTCAGAACCTTTTAATTTTAATCTTAATCGTCAGGGTTTGCTTAAGAGTATCTTCTGAATTTGGATTCATGATTCTCCTAATATGGCTTTTCCCATCTTCTCTTAGCTGATGAACTTTTTAATAGATGAATAAGTTCTGAGAACTGCTGAACTCCAGTTTCTATGTCCTCCTCCTTTAATATATAGGGATGTCATGTTCATAGGATTTTTTTTCATGTGAAAGTAAATTGTATGGAAAATAAAATGGGAAAGTGTTTGTGTGTATAAAGGCACAAATCTTAATAAACTTTGACCCAGTGATCATAATTCTTGGGATTCATGCTAAAAAAAGTATTAAAAATATATATATTTATTTATTATAGCACTATTTGTAATAGTGGAAATGGGAAGTAACACACACTGTAACATAAATATGTTAGGCATTTAGCTCAACATGGGAAATTGATTAAGTAGTTTGTGGTTATTTACTTAAAATAATATTATGCAGAAAAAACTATAGAGGCAAACACAGGATAATAGACATAGTAACACTAACCCTCATTCTAATCCATCACACCAGCTCAAGTGGTTTGTTAACCATTCCACTGGCTTCTCCTTGTCCCAGCAGAGTCCCTTTAGGCTTGGCAGGCTTGATCCTCTACCCCTCCACGTGCCAAGATTTAGCATATGCCGGAAGGAAGAGAGGATCCACTCCTCTCGGGTTTTCTGGAGAATTCTGGTACCTCTCTGGAATTTTATCTTTAGATTTTTTTGAATCCCCAGCTCTTTATGGGCTTTAAAAAACATATGACTTTTAATTTATCCAGTTGTTTTCTAATTTTTACAATAGAGACAATTCTTTGTTGGGAATCCTATATCCTAACTGGAAGCAAAATATCTGGAGACAAAGAGCTTTAATTCACTGTAATAGTGGTATGTGCTAACGTTTTTTGAATACAGCTGTGTCAAGTTTTACGCTAATCACTTTATATACAATATCTCAATTAATGCTTAAAAAATATATAGTTATCCTATTTTAAACCAAGGAAGAGGAGAATAATAGATGTTAACAACTTTATAAATATCACACATCTAGAAAGGTGTCCCACAACTGAGATTTGAACCCAGAGAAGATTTGCTCCAAAGATGATACATAATATTGGCTTTACTTGATGGAGACAACATAAAATATAGTGTCATCGCCTAGAAACTATCAAAAATTCTTATGTATAGAATCAACAGGGGCTTGGGGAGGTAGAGCTGTTGATTAGTATTCATGCACACACACATAGACTGCCTCCTGGCACACCTGAGACGAAAGAAACTCCTAGGTCTTAAGCTATTGGTGATGCTGAAAGCATTCTCGGTATGCTGACCAGCATTATATTCACTGAATCAGAAAATGGGAGGAATCAGTCTTACACGCTACATGATTTCATGCCTGCAGCTAGACAGGACAGAGATAGGCAGTGATGGACAAAAGCTGCTGGAAATTAACAAATGATTCCAGGCATTCTATAGATGCTTGTAAGTTTGGGAGCGTTAATGAAGTATACTGATCTACATTTTAGAGACAGGTATCAGAAGAGTAGAAAAAATTTCCACTGGACCTGAAGAGCGTTGCAGCAATTGAGAAAGAGATTGAAGTTTGATAAAACTGCAGAAGATATAAGCATCTCTTTGGGTAAAATGGATGCAATCCAAACAAGTGCAGTATCAGTATTAGCTGGAAACAATGTAATAATCTGAATGAGGGCTCTGGTTTTTTTTAAAAAATGTATCCTAAGGGGAATAAAACTCTAAGAAGGAAAACAGAAATTAAATATTTTTTCTCTGAATCAAAGTCTTACAGTAAGAGAATATACTTCTTTAAATTGACATTCAGATTTTCAAACTAAAATGTAGAGCTTTCTTTTTCTGGCATTCATTTTTTTTCTTCTCTAAGCCAAAACTCATAAAGATAAATGCAACATATGTTAGAGATGGAAATGATCATTTTGGCAATGTCTACAATACCCTAAAGCTCCAACAAAATTATATCAGTGTTAGTTGTTTTTCTCACATTGGTGTAAATTCCTCAGGGAGGGAGGAGATATTCTTTCAAGAACTGAAGAAATTTGACTTTAAGAAAATTTCCACACTCTTGGCTTTCTATATGCTTGATTTAAATGCCATTACATTTTTAAATTCTCAATTTTTAATTATAAATCAACTCCAGGTAAAGTCTTCTTTAATTTTTTGTTAATAATTGATTAGCTGGTGCAATAGACTAATATATAAACATTATACACTAACAATTACACATAAAAATTAGATGACTGAATCACTACATCATTAAATCTCCCCCACCCAGCCTTCTACTCCACTATCTCTCATTCAATAATCCTGGGGTCTCTCCAGATGTGTTCCCTCATTCCTGCCAATACCTCTCAGTCGTGTATATTTAATCCACTCTTTTACTGAGTAAACTATTCCTTAAAACAGCAAGGACTGTTTTACTCCCCACTTTCAAAATGTGCTGCAAAGTGATTCTAGTTGTTGGTCTGGAGGCAAAGATTAGAGATGGTGCCATATCTAGTGGAAGACAAGCATCAATTTGTGAGCTACACATCTCAAGTGATGCCCTTGTAGTCAGTCTCTAGGCCAGGAGCACTCATCTTGTCTAAACAAATGAGAAAACTGTGCCTTGTGGCTAGAAAGTCCAGGAGAAACCGGGGTTTAAAGATCTTCAGGTTTGTCTACCAAAATGTCTACATCTCAAGTCACACAGTCATCTTTCTCTTTTGGGACACTGAATTTGGCCCAGAAGACCTGGAGAGACCATGCCCCCAGTCTCTGCTACTGCTATGCTACCCACATAACTGCAAACCGGGCCAGATTTTCATCAGTCTTCCCTGCAGTTGCAGAAATAAGATGCTCTTTATACCGCCATGGAGGTTTTCTGATTTTCACAAGGTGTCTTTAGCTAACGGTTGACTAATATGAACTGGCCATTGTCTTGTTTTCAAGAATTCTAAGGCTACTAAACACAGCCAGCCAACTCCACGGTCCTTAAAAATACCGTTCCCCAATAACGTTTACAGAAGTCAGAGTTTCAAACTTCACCTGCACGGGACTCCAATCTACCGCAGCTGATTCTTAGTAATATGTTTTTACAACTTTATTGAGACTTCTGGTGCTGCCACAAGACAGGGATTGCCACCCTCCCGCTTTTCAGCAACAAGGCCCTTATCACTGACAATGAAACAGCCAGATCCAGAATCCCATTCTGAGGGTCTGCTTTCCGTGGCCCCTCTCCCCACTCTCTCAGCCTGGGCTCTCCCCAAAAGGGAAGACTTAGACAAATGCTTACATGCAGATTGTTTATTTTGGGAACTGATCCCTATAAACAAAAATCAGCAGGAACTAAAATACTGAATTGAAGGAAGGAAAGCAAAATCACCATGTGTTATGGAGTGGGTTATCATTGTGGAAAAATGATTCCCCTTCGGACACTCTTAAGAGCACGTAGAGTGTACCCTGGAATTTTAAGCCTGAGAAAAGAGAGAGGAGGATATTTTATCCACCAGCATTCATATCTCATGAATCAAGTCTTACTCTTGAAAATTCCAGGTTTGTGAAAGTGTTAAAGTTATTTGGTGGATTTCCACAGTTATCTCAGCAGCAAAACCCAGAAAATCTCCAGTGCAGAAGAAAGATGAAGTCCTGCTGAAAGGAGATGATGTCAGGTCACACGTGCATAAAGCTGGTGGCTGCATCAATAGCTGAAGCAAAAAAAAAAAAGGGCTAAGGAGACTTGAGGCGGTGTACGAGAGGTATATATTTTCTACTCCCTAAATCCATTAAGAGATTCAGGGCCTGAATTACAATGATCTCACCTGCTTCGTCATCTATAACCTCAGCACCTTTTTATTTTCAATCATCTGTCATGAAACATTATCTTTCCTTCTCAAGGTCAGTAACCAGATTCCTTACAGTTGCTAATGCCAGTAAACTGTCTTAACATTCTACGGGACCAAGAAAACTCTGGCTTTGTTGGAAGGTCCAGACCCTGTGTAGGACATGAGTAATATCTCTTTCAAATTTCAATATTGTGCAACTCTTCTTTATTTCTGAAGCCATTTCATTACTCACCAGTTTTGACTTTGAGTGTGGCTTCCCTCCATGGCCTTGGAATTCACCTTTTGTCCTTTTAGGATGATGCTTTCATCCTGTCTGGGAGAGCTTCATCTATTCACAAATCAGTGCCCACAGAGGATTTTCTCAAGACTTGGGTATGTAAAATCTAACTGTGACATCACCCTGCAATTATACAACACACAATTAATTGCTCTCCAAGGCAAAGGCATTAATACTTCTAGTCTAATTTTCATGTGAACTGGAATACTTTCCTCACTGACAGTTTTTCCTACAGTTTCTTAGCTTCCCCTTAGTTATTCCCTGGGAATTTAGTCTTTGTGTCATTTCCTAGGAATTCATGGTCATGAAGGTCCACTTAAAAACACTAGCTGTAAGCCACACTGACTACTCATCTCCACTTTTCTATTAACAATGGCCTGTTATTCCTGCTGCTTAAACTCAATTTCAAAAATAAACACCTTCTCTTTCCCAGGTACTATGTCAAGTGCTAGGAGTAGTAAATATAGGACTCCCAGCCTATTCCTTGAAGGATATTACCATTGAATTAGGAAAAAAACATATGCTCAAAAATAAAACCATAATGTGGAAAAGGTACAGGGTATGATGTCATTATGTTTAAAACTGTCAAATTCTATATTTAGTTTGTCATATAGTGATAAAAAAAATCTATGAGCTTTTTTTAAATGAAGAACAGTTTTTCATGAAAACAAAATCATTTGTACATCTTTTAAGGAAACAGATGAAGTTAACTCCTTTTACAAGTGTCCAGCTTGTCATACACTATGATATTTCACTCTTACATGGGAATACGAAACTGTCAGGATAGGAACAATATTATGCTTCCTGTCTTATAGATGAGGAAACAGAGATCAGTATCAGATTATTCAAGGCCACACAAATATTATGTGGCATCTCAGACTTTTTTTTTTTTTTTTTACAGCATAGCACAATTCCAACTAAACAATCTGCTTAATTTTCTTTTGACTTTCTACTGTTAACTACTGGAAACCTTAATTATATTTATATTCTGCTATAACTACTATTTTTGCTATTCCTACTAGCACTTTTTTGTTTGCTTCTATTGCTCCTTTACCACTGTCATTGATTCTATTCTTACTACGATTACTACCGTTATGGACATGACCACCACCCCAAAAGAAGCAAACACAGCTATTTCTTGAGCACTTAATGAATTTGAGGCTTATGCTAAGTGTTTACGCCCATCTTATAATCCATATGATACTGATGTGCAAAGTATATATTTATAAACATGAGGCAGGCAGACCTAGATATGAATCCCAGTTGTACTGTCTACTTATTTTCTTGACTTTGTAAGTTATAACTTTTAAATAATTTATAAAAATATATCAGGAAATTTGCCTATAAAATGCATATAATTTTGTCATTCAGAAATACTAATGTTAATATTCTCATGTATTTATTCATTTATTCCTAGTGAGTTCGTTTTAAAAAATGGGATCATGTTGTAAATATGTAAAGAAAATTCTTGTATTTGTGCTTATTTCTGACTTTTCTCAGGATAAATTCTTAGAAGTGTAAATATGGATCAACAGTCATAGAACTGTAAGAGATTCCTTTTAAAATTTGCAAACTGCCTTCTGGTAAGATTTTGCCTAAATTTATTTCTTAGTAGTGTTTTTTCCTTACATCCTTGCCTACGTTATTATTTCACGTTATCAGATTAATTAATAAAACTGTACTTTGTGTTTGTTTTATTTAGCATTTCTTTAAATATTAGTGAGTTTGAGTATGTTTTATTAACTGTTAGTAGCTTGAATTTCTTTGAAAACTTTGTTTTCATATTTTGTTCATTGTTATTAGTGTTTTATTATTTTCTAATTTTCAAATCTTATTCTTGTCCTGTGAAATTATTCGTATCTTTATGACATTGACCCTTATGTTTCTAATCCCTGAAAATATTTATCCTATTTTTGTCCTTTTGTTTCTCATTTTATTTGAAAGTTTACTATTTTCTTTGTTATGAAATTATTTTTCATGTCAAAGTTTTGTATTCCTTTATGATTTCTTACATGACTTTTATGCTTATAATCCCTTGCTTTTATTTTAGATTTATGTTCATTTATATATTCTTCTAGTTCTTATGAGATTTTATTATTTAAAAAACAATTATTGGAGTCCTTGGGTTTAATTTTAATTTGGTACATATTGTGAGAATGGAATATAATATTGTTTTTATTTTTAAGTATTCTAAAATCACCAATTGTCTAACAATATTCTTCCATTCCTACTTGAAAAAGGTCATCTTTATATGTGGTAAATACTCATATATAGATCTGGATCTACTTCCAAGATTTCTATTATTCTGTCTACTTTTGCAAGACAACTGATATTTTAATAATTATTTATTGCATTTTAATTAATTTAAACATATGATAATGTTAGCCCCACTCATTGCTCTTTTAAAAATGGGTTTTTTTTTTTCAAAATTTCCTAGATAACAATATTGAAAATTATCTGGAAAGTACTCATGGATGTGGCCATCACCAATTAACTAGGCTTCCTCCTCCAATTCAATGAGATCTGAGTTCCTATGAGGACAGACCAGTAACTAACCCTGTGACCATGGGCAATTTGTATAACATTTCTAATTCATTTTCATCAGCAAAAGGAGGTAACACTCAGTATTTCTTTCATGGGATTGATGAGAATACTAAATGAGATAAAACATACAAGTACTTCAAATGGTGCTTGGGATAAACCTGGAGCTCAAGAACTATCATCTCTTTCATGATTATGGTGATGATGAGGGGAATCCAGCCTACACGTGTGAGCAAAGTCGTTACCTTTAATGCAAGTTTCATTTTCATCTCCCTTGTCAACAAACGTGCGATGACCATTCAAGGTTTCTTGTCTCTCAAAGTCTCAAAACTGGCACCACCCAATTAATTAAACTTATTCATTGTTTATCCTTGCTAATCAGAAGTTCACTCCTTTTGCTGTGATCAGTTCCACATGTTTCCCTTTCAAATGGGAAAAAACTGGAGCCTTTTCTTGAGCATTCATCAAACCCCACCCAGACTCTAAATGATTTCCACAACCAGAATTCCCAGGTGTACATCAGCCCTTTATTCTGATTTTCTACATTTTTTATGGTTTTTCCAGACAACTTAATGCTTATGTACATATTGTTTCCTATTAGTTACTGAAATTGTGTCCATGATTTCTACAAGTTCATTACTTCTTTGAGAGAAAATAAACACCATTATTTTCTTATTATTGCCTATTATGGACTATACACATTACTCAATAGATATTAATAAGTTGGTAGAGACTAATTCCAATCCATGAAAGATGGAAAGATTGTGCTAGCTCTGACAAATGATTGTATAAAACTAAGGTGAGATAAACGTTTCCCTTTCTAAGCATACTTCTTTGCTATCTTATTATTTTTGTTACAGGACATTAAATGTTTTCACTTAAAAAATAAACATTATTTCACAGATCGCAGTTTCCATAGGGAAGCAAAGACACAAGGAGCAAATAGTAAAAGCAAAGGATTTAATTACACCTGACTTTCTTAAATTTAAATGATAATTCTTAAAATCGATTTGTATTGGATATTCCACGTTCTAGATGATGTACCTAAACATCATCTGTTATTTTAAAAAGGTTTCTGGCACATAAAGGTATACCACTGAGGCAGTGAAGAAATTAACAAAATAATTCGAAGACAGATCTAAGAGAATATGTTAGGTTAAAAAGAGCACCACATTAGTATCTCTTTTTCACACTAATGGTTCGGCACTAGTAATTCAAATAAAAGAAAAATAACTATTCAACCCACAGACACAACATTTATATTTTTTATTTATGCTCTGCATTAATAGTGTCATGTTTCATCATTATTGCCCTTGACCACAGGTGTGCAATGAGATGAATCGTACTGTGTTTACAAGTGATAAAGAGAGTTATGTCTGCACATATTATTTTATTAGGAAAAGAATAAAGAAAGAAAGAAAATGAAGTGTCTGTGAAGGTCACTATTTACACAGATGTATTCATTTGCAAGTACACACATAACAAATCTGTTCCTTTATGTATTAACAAAGTAATTTCATGGTTGAATAAATTTATGTAATTAGCTATCACATTTTAGCATAATGGTGCCTTTATTCATAGTTGGTGAGTGATGTTTAAATTGAGAACCCTGATCTGTGGCCTATGAAGAACACAGTAGCAAGTGTTTCTTAACAACAGTACAGTGTGTGTATAGCACGTTTGTGGTTTACAAGGCACTTTCAAGTGCATTATCTAATTTAATCTTCAAAATAATCAAGACAGTTAGTTACTTAGGGTGAGAGTTTTACTTCTAATGAGCAGGTACAGAAAATGAAGCACAAGGATATTAAAGACATCTTGTCCCCAAGTCACTTGTTGCAGAGTTAAAGCTACAACATACCTCTCCTGGTTCCTAATTGTGTGGTCTTTCCCTTACCAGTATTTTCCCTTTTTATATTTGTGTCCTATGTCTTATTAACGGAAATAAATATTTAATCTGGCAATAGGGCTGTGACTTATTTTCTATCTCATAACTGGATTGAATCCCCTCCCCCAGCTTTCTAGATCCTTATTCTGACTTTTAAACTGTCCGCTGTTCTAAGTTCTATCCAGAATTATTGGCTCACATTGACTACATTCAATAACAGTGTCTAGTTAAGATAAATTTTGATATCCTTGGTAATTTACAGTATCCTGAGTTATAATCTTACACGTCCAATTTTAATTCTCTGCTTTACCTTTAAATCTACTTGACTGGAAGGAACATCTCTTGCCTTATTTATGGTCACATAGTATTTATTTCTGTATATTATGTTTATAAAAGCTCTCCCATATATCATGATAAGAAAATGTTCTACAATAAGAAATTTTTCTAATTGTCACATGAACCTGTAATTAGTTCATAAAATTTTGTCTTGAATTGAAAATGTTAATTCACTAAGAAGATATTGTTTTTAACAATGGCAAAATCAGGGGGTCGGCCTGGTGGCATAGTGGTTGGGTTCACATGCTCTGCTTTGGTGGCCCAGCATTTGTGGGTTCAGATCCCGGGTGTGGACCTACAGATTGCTCATCAAGCCATGCTGTGGCAGCATCCCATGTACAAAATAGAGGAAGATTGGCACAGATGTTAGCTCAGGGACAATCTTCCTCACCAAAACAAAAAAAAATGCAAACTTATTGCTATGTTTTGGCATCATCTCATCATCTCATTTCTTGTAAACAATAATAATGTTTCAACATAAAAGTTAAATTACTTCCATTACTACCATAATAATATTACAATTCTGATTATCATAAAAACTTTAGCATGTTTCTATTTGCTATCAAGAAATGATAAGTGGACAAGACTAATACTTTTCAATGAAATATTAATAAATACCAGTGGCCAAAAATATAAGACATAAGGCATGTGAAAGAACAGATAAATTGTCCAAAAGAGAGTGATGTTAACAGGGCCTGGTTATTCTTGTTGTTATCTTAGTTTTACTTAATTTGGTTATTGATTCTCATGTAATAATTTGTTTGACTAATGTTAAGCAATATATCATTAAAAAATATACAGTGATAGCCCTGACTATAAAAAGTATGATCATTTTCAAAATTTAAGATTATTTACTCATGTATGCTCACATTAAGAACATGCCAACCACTTTTTAAATAGTGCATGAAAAGATATTATACTTAGCCTTTAAAAGAACTTAGAATCCATCTTGAAAAACATATTGTGGCCTTGAATGACATGTGGTATGAATAACTCTTTTACTACTAAATATAGTAGATTTATAAATAGTTGGTGTTTTAATAAATTGTCTTTGAAAATGTTTCAGATAAGCAAAATTAGCTTTGTTTGCTTTATATTTTCATATCTTGCCCTCTAAAACTATCATGAATGAGTAAAAGGGAATATGTGCATATATGTTAAAACACCTCCACACTATGCAGTAGAAGTAATTCTAATATTAATCATGATGAAAATAATGATAATCAAGATTCCTTAGATCTTCCCACATCAAAAAATAGTTATTACAATGGAAGAGCCAACTATCCTGATGTGTTTCATATTATTAGTCTGTTCCTCTTAGAAGTCTCTCTTAACAATAGTATGAAGTATACAAGCTAAAAAGAGTACTAGAATATCTTACATAATCAAAATAGTATGATATTGGCATAAAAGACACACAGATAAATGGAACAGAATAGAGAGCCCAGAAATAAACTCATGTATATATGGTCAATTAATTTTCAACAAAAGAGACAAGAATATATAGTGGGGAAATGATAGTCTCTTCAATAAATGATATGAGGGAAACTGGAGTGCCATATGCAAAAGAAGGAAACCATATCACCACACACAAAAATCAGCTCATAATGGATTGAAGACTTGATCATAAGGCCTGAAACCATGAAATTCCTAGAAGAAAATACAGGGGGTAAGTTCCTTGACGTTGGTCTTGGCAATGATTTTTTGGATTTGGTACCAAAAGCAAAAATAAAGTGGGACTACATAAAACTAAAAAACTGCTTTGCAAAGGAAAAAATCAACAAGGCAAACTATAGAATAGGAGAAATATTTGCAAACCACATATCTGATAAGTGGTCAGTATCCAACATACACATGAACTCATACAACTCAATATCAAAACAAAAACTAATAACCCAATTCAAAAATGAGCAAAGGACCTGAATAGATATTTTTCCCAAGAAGACATACAAATGGCCAATAGGTATATGAAAAGGTGCTCAACATCATTGATCATCAGGGAAATACAAATGGAAACCACAATGAGATAACACGTCACACATGTTAGGATGGCTATTATCAAAAAGACAATAGATAACAAATGCTGACAAGGATGTGGAGAAAAGAGAACCCTTGTGCACTGTTGGTGGGACTGTAAAGTGGTACACCCACTATAGAAAACAGTATGGAAGTTCCTCAAGAAATTAAAAATAAAACTACCATATGATCCAGCAATCCCACTTCTGGATATATATCCAAAGGAAATGATACCATTGTCTCAAAGATATAATGTACTCCCACGTTCACTGCAGCATTATTCACAATAACGAAGGTATGGAAACTACATAAATGTCCATCAATGGATGAATGGATCAAGAAAATGTGATATGTGTATACAACAGAATATTATTCAGCCTTAAAAAAGAAGAAATTCCTGTCATTTGCGAAAACAAGGATGAAACTGGAGGGCTTTATGCTAAGTGAAATAAGTCAGACAAAGAGAGACAAATACTGCAGGGTATCACTTATATGTGGAATCTAAAAAAAAAGAGAAAGAAAAAAATAGTCAAACTCATAGAAACAGAGAATAGAAAAGTGGTTGCCAGGGGCAGCTGGCAGGTGGGGGAAGTAGAGAGAGGTTGGTAAAAGGGTACAAACTTTTACCCGGAAGATGAATAAGGTCTGAGGACCTAATGTATAACATAATGACTATAGTTGATAACACTGTATTGTATAGTTGAGATTTGCTAAGAGAAATGTTCTTACCCCCCCCAAAAAAGAGGCAAATATGTGAGGTAATGGATGTATTAAAAAATTACAAGACAAAAAGAAATTCTTTTAAATTTTCCCCAGTAAACTTCTGATTCTCTACTCATTCCTTGGATTAGGGGTTCAATGCCTGAATTTAACTTTTTCTCTTTGTATATCTCTGGGAAGTCACAAATTGCCATGTCCCACTATAATTATTATAATCACTATTGTTACCAGAGCTCCTAATTGTCACAGCCACATTATCCTCAAACACCTTAACCATAGTCAGTCCACCTCACAACACAATCGATAATTTGGAGAAAAAAAAAGTGTAGTCACTACATCTGCAAATTACAAGAATTCCCTTCCTATCCAACAGGAGTCTACAGTACACTCTTCAACTAATTAAGTAACCCACTTTGAAAGTCTACCTCCTGAGGCTAGTCCTGATACCAATGACTGTATCATTTGGGATTCAGCAGAAGACAGATGGAATGCTAAAATGTTTAACTGAGGAGAGTTTGAGGAAGAGATTATTTCCAGATGAGTTTACTAGGCATCGGCATGATAAAATGCTCAAGATTAAAAGCAAGACGTCATTACCAACCTGGCCTGACAGGGCAAGGGCAAAGGACGGTATTGCCCGAACACGAAAAGACCTTGAAGTCTAGAAGAGAACACACTTAATAGGAAGTGTAACCATAGAACACTGGCAATGGGAGAAATAACTACCCTAATTTCTTGTTCCACAGTCACTTCTAATTTCTGCTAGTCTATTATTACCAAAATCCAACCAGATACTTAACCACAAAAAAATGTATGGTGTTGCAGTCCATAGAAGTCAAACTCCTAGTAGCCTAGAGAGGACAGAAAAGGGCAGAGAATGGATTTGGGGAAGGAGATGGGAACAGAGAATAACCAGCATAAAGAAAATGATGTACCATCTCATCAGTAATGAAGAAAATGTGAATTAAATGACACAAGACAGAGATAATACCAAGCAGAAGGTTGAACATGAAAATGTCTATTACCATCAAGTGTTGAAGATGCAAAGCAGTGAGAACTGTTGGCAAGAGAGTAAACTGTTATAAACACTTCAGTAAACAGTTTTCAACAGTCCATTGTCATTGAAAATGCCAATACCTATGATGCATCAATCTATCTTCTTGGTACATAGCCAACAGAATGCATTCACAAATTTACCAGAAGACACGTATGGAAATATTCATAGCAGTACTGTTTTTAGTACCTAAAACTAGAAGCAATTCATATGTACATCAAGAGCAGATTGGATATTATGCCTCAATAAAGCTGAAAAAAAACAGTAGAATGAATAACTAAATTGTGGTTTATTCAATTAACAGAATACTAAAGATCAGTGAAAATGGAGGCAATGCACGTGTAAACAGCAACATGGATAAATCTTACAAATGTAATGATGAGTGAATAAAACATACACGAGAGAGCACATGATGTATGATTTTATTATATAAAATTTTTGAAAAGATAAAATTGATTTGTAGTGTTTAGGGATTCATGCTTGTATGGTAAATCTAATAATAGAAAGCAAGAAAGTCATTACCCTAACAGTCAAGACAGGACCACATTTTGGGGAAGGTGGGAGTATGCAGCAATCAGGATGTTACATGAAGGATCTTTTGGGGTTCTGGCAATGTCCCATTTTTGTACTTATTTAGTAGCATATTGGTATTCACTATGTGATAAAAATATTGAGCATGGACAAAAAAACACAATATCTTACAGAACACAATATATTTGCTTTTTGAAACGGGTTTTAGATGTATAGAAGGAAGCAAAAAGGAAGAGTTTCTCATCCACATGATCTACACTTTAGTGACCACTTCTGCTTTCAGTGCTCTTGTGACCTTTGCCTCCACAGCTGATCAGCAAATAATTCTAATAATCCATCTTGAAAGTTCTTAGTTTTAGGCGGCAGTGTGATATTTTTGGAAGAATGGATTTTAGAGGTAGAAGGTCTGGTTTTAATCACTAGTTTTACACAAGTTAGTCAACATTAGTTGGCCATTGGCAATTTACTTAAAGACAAATGGAGCTTTCACTTTACTGTAAAATGAGAATGAAGACAACGAACTTCCAGAGAAGCCGTGAGGAATAAATAAGACAATCTACCTATAAAGTAGCAGGTGGAACAGGTTGTGAACAATTCTTGACTCCAAAAAGTGGTCCAAAGGATGGAGACAAAATTCAATAATACCACATTCCTTATGCTATTCTCTAAATCTGGAAAGTTATTCTTCCTCCCTGTCCTTCTCTAGTAACTGAAATCTTGCTCAGAAATGTCTTACTGATGAGAATTCTTTCCTAATCCTCATGGCCAGAAACAATGGTTTCCCACTTCAGGACTCTCACAGGGCATGCTTAGGTCTCTGTTTGATCACCTCTCAAATACTGCCTTATGTTTATTTTACTTAAGTTCCTCTATTAAGAATCTTAAAGAATCTTAATGTCTCATTTATTTCTACATTTTTACAGAGTGTTTCTCACTTAAATAATACTACTACTAATAATAATGATAGGCTCCAAAGAATGTGAATGTGTCATTTAATGAAGCTTTAAGATTGTCTGGATCTCATCCTATGTTTTAATTTTATTTAACACAGCAATTTGTCAAACAGCTAGGTTGAACAAGACCATTGAAGAGCTACAGTAATTAAAGTACGGTTTTGAATTAAACCACAATAGATGGATAGATAGATACATAGATAAGAAAAAAGCTTTTTACCATGTTAATAAATGTTTTCCTTAGTACAAATTGATATATAATTTTTCAAAAACCTATTTGCATAGGTATTTCTCTTCAAAAAACCCTCACAGAATATTTTAACTATATAATTTCTCACCAAGTATAATGATAACTCTAATTATTATCCACTTTATATAGTAAATTTAGTAATGGAAAAAGATATGACACATAGTGGGAAGCATTTCTGACAAAAGAAGAGTGCAGGCTTGCCTCAAAGTCTCTTCATCTTGGACAGCGTGATTACCTTGCTGGTCTAGAAACTGTGTATTGTCACAACAACAAGGGACAATGAGACTTTTCTGGCTAAATTAAACATAATTAAATTAACCGATAATTAATTGTTTTTATTGATAAGAAAAGAGTCATGGACCTTTTCAGATGTGGGAATGCTTACACCCCCATAAAGTTACTTTTTTTCCTGGTTTGGGAAAATAATTGAGGGTGAAGGCATTGTTTTGCATGTTGTAACAAGAGAATGAGTAGAGAGATAGTTATTGAGTAATACTTCATCTAGAACATGAGGACTTGACATGGCATCTGTGATTCATTATAAAGAACTTCTCAAGATCATTGTTTTCTTTCACCCAACACAATTTGCTACCCTCATTAATTACACATTTATTTTTCAGTTAATGACTGCCTATTATAACAGCAAAGTGTTCTGGACAATTAAGAATTGCTGGCGTGTTTATATTTGATCACTTATAGAGGATAAGCTTTATTTATGCGTTTCCAAGCTCTCAGGGAATAACTCAATATTATTTCTAACCTGTGCATATACTATAACCGGGTTTGAATGTTGGTCTAACGCTTGCTAGATTCACAATCATAGACATTCTGTTTTCTCATCACAACGACTTTGATACTGCATACTGTTATCATTGTATTGAAGTAAGGTTAAATGAAGCAGCAGATATTAAAGTAGCTAAACTCAATACATTTAGTCTCCTTTCCAATTTAGAATATGCATTTTTAAAAATTCTACGCAGGAGAAATGATGGCTCATGGTTAATACCCCTTAAAGCAAAGCCTGGGTCTGAAGTTAGAACCATGCTATTATCTATTTTGCTTACATCACAATTTTATTTTCCATACCAATTTTGCTATTTTCCAGAGCAAAATTTTCTTTTTGCTTGTTTTTGTACCTGATATATCTTCCATTCTTTACTATTTTTCTAGAAATAGCAATTTGCATCTTCAGAAAGGCAGTCAATTATGGCTTTCCATAATGCAGGTCTGTGGTAGATTTTGCTTCTTTTGTGAAGACTGATCAAAAGTCATTCTTGTGTTGATAGCTGATTTTATTTCTATACAACTGTTAATTGTGAGATCTTAGTAACTGGTAGAAATCCAGTAACATAATTTAATAACCACAACCTTGAGTAAGTTATTACTATGCTTCTCCATTTCCATATTTGTATAATAATACAGTAAAAAATGTTAACAACATTGCCTGGCATATCACAATAGTTGTGCCTAATGGAGTTAAGCTATGATGATTATCATGACATGCAATAGATTCTCTTCACACATACATATATACACATATGTATGCATGAACATTCATAAATATCATACCAAGTACTACTCATTGAGATCTTGAAATATCATGTCTTCTTTAAAGGTACATTGTGAATTCAGTAAGGAATTGTATACGTCTTCTTATTACAATATGTCTCCATATAGAAAGATAGCAGAAGACCAAAATGCTGTTATTATGTGAGGAGACAGAATAAAGCAGTCCTAATTATCTGGTCATATTTTAACTGGAAATTTTGTTGACCCATCAAATCCACCTTGATTACTTTTAAAAGGCAAAGTGAAAGGTCCACAAGGATATGCACACCTCATTGTTCATTGCAACATTGTTTATAACATTAAAAATTGAGAAACAAGTAATCGGTTCCATAGGAGCTTGTCAAATAACTTACAGTACACCCAACCATTTAGTGTTATCGTCATTAAAAATGCTTGAGAAAAAAAAGTCATGTTATTGATTTAAAATAGCCAGATACACAACCACATATCCACATATGATCGATCTCTCTCTCTCTCCTCTCTCACACACACACGCACACAAATATAATAAAAGGCATGTTTGGAAGAATCTTCAATATCATGACATGAGTAGGATCTTTAGGGGTGCAATTTCAAGTGATTTACAAGTATTTTCTGTTCAATTTGAATATTATTTTCTAAATGAGCCCACTCCATTTTGATGATCACAACAAAAAGTAAAGTTTTGATTATTTAGAAATAGAGTAGAAAATTTTGCAACTAAGGAGCAATTAGATGGTATCTGACCAGAAAAAAATGCAAAAATTGATAGACATGATTATGATGTCTTAAAACATAGGCGCTAAAATGAAGGAATCATTCACAGCTCAGAGTGAACTACAGTTTAAAGTAGAAAAGCATCCAGAGATCCCCAAATACGGAAAATATCAACAATAAGCAATTAAAATAATATATGAAGAGGAAACGATGTAAGGGCAGGAAACCTTTCACTCTTTTCACTCTCCCCCCTCCCGCCTTCCCCTCTGGTAACCACCAATCTAATCTCTGTATATATGAGTTTGTTGTTGTTGTTTTTCCACTTATGAGTGAAATCATATGGTATTTGACTTTCTCCATCTGAATTATTTTGCTTAGCATAACACCCTCAAGTTCCAAAAAACTTTTTTTTTTAAGGAATTTGCTTGCAGAAACAGTGCAAAATCAAAGTATTTGAGTCCATATGTATCTTGGAAGATGTGACACGTGTGAGAGATGGTAATTAGTCTATGGGTGGTGAACATGATGTAGTCTACACATAAATCAAAATATAATGATGTAGACCTGAAATTTACCTAATATTATATACCAATGTTACCTCAATAAAAAAATAAATTTTTTTCAAGAAAATCTTGAACTACGTGCACAATCAGAAGGAAGATCTAGGACTTCAAGGAACACACTTCCAAACTTTCAGTATATTTGTATCTTAGAATTAGTAATCTTCCTAGGAAAAAAAGATTAAATGAAATGGCAATTATTATGTCATTGGGACTTTCATTCCAAAATGGAGACCAAATTGGGATTTTCAGAAGATAAACATCTCTCTCTCCCCCCCCCCATTCCCTTCTTCCCAGCCTCCACTCCTCCATTATTATACAGACACACTAGTACCAGGAGTTTGGTAGAAAAAGTAAATATATTACACTGCAAGTAACTATTGGCTTGACATGCCATAGTTAAGTAATTTACAAAATGTAATTTATTAAAACCAAATTGCCAGTCTGCTCAGGCTTTTGCCCTTTATGTTCCTCTTCATCAAGTGTTAATTCATCTTTGCTCCTCTAAATGCCCAAGACATAAATTTATCTATTTTCTTTCATCTACTTCCATCTCTGGGGAAATCAAGCTCTTATTCTGGCTTCTTGAGGTCTTGCCCTTTGGTTTGGGCTAAACTACATGCAAACAGTCTTTGACGTTGCACAATGCTGTTTTTTATCAACATTTCTCTTGACAGGTCTCTCCTTTTTCTGGCTTTGCTGTATCCTTCACAGTTTCTCTTACAACTTTTATAACGGATTCCTTCTATTTCTCCTTTCTCAGACAAAGATCTATTTAATTAAGAGCAATGGGAGTGACTTCTTTGACAACAGAGTAATGTTACATGTATGAGAGCATCTATGGAATGTATTGGCATTCAAATTATAATGTAAAATTTGAAAATTATACAATAAAAATCAGATGACAAGAAGAAGCAAGAAGGCAACGAATAATCTATTAAGGAAATGCACAAAGAAATATTCAAATCATTTAAAAATGTGTAGAGCGTGTGAGTATATTATGAAGACCCAGAACATGTCCCCATATTTGCTTAACTTTACATTTACTTCCTTTATATTCACTTTGAAATTATCTTATCTATTTTTACTCTGAAAAAAAATCATTCATAATATAAAATCAACATATGGAAATGTAAAATGGAATGTATAGTGACTTTTATAGGCCCAATAAAAGTGTCTATAAATAAATATAAAAATTACATCATAATAAACAATCAGAACAATTAAAAAATAAACGGAATAAGATTCACTTCTCTAAGTGGCAGAAAGCCATAACAAAGTAAGTAACATTTTGACATGCAAAATTATTACTTTCTGTTTGGAAAGTATCAGGTTGTGATCAACTGTAACTTGATGCATAAAATACTAATTTTCTCTCACAAGGCACTGAATGATATCTATAAATTCTCAATTTTTAAACAGAAATTTTTTATCAGGAGGCCATATATGGCAAGATGAGCCCAAGGAAAACTTCCTCATTTCATTCGACAATAATTGATCATTTATCCAATTGTTTCTAGATAATACAGTTCAAGCAATACTTTTTAAAGTTGTATATATCTATATCACATACCTCATTGCTTTTAGCCTCTCACCCAGAGATAAGAGACTTAGAGAGTACTTTGCTAAAATAAAGAAATCATATCTTTTTGTACATTAATCCTGCTGGAAATCATACCACTATAGTATTACTTGTACCTTGTGGTGGAGAGAGTGCAGGCACACTAAGCTCTTCACTGCTCCATCCAATTCCAAAGATAGGGCTGATGACTTGTTCAGTCAAATGGGCTGCGGGCCAAGAGGTCACGTGTCTGCTCTATATCGAAGCACTGAAGAGTCAGCGTGATGCCTGCAAAGTGTCTTGCCTTGATGCAGCAGCAATCAGGCTGCATATCCCAGATGGTGAAGTTGTCAGATATTGGAGTTTCTATCAGCCTGGATCCCTGAGTGACAGTGTGGAGCAAAGAACCTCTGGAACATGTAGATAAACTTCTGTGGTGTTAAGTCGCTGAGATTTAGGGATTGTTTGTAGTCACCACACATCCCAGCCTAACAAATATGTACTTTAATATTACTACTTTCTACATACCATGTGACACACACTCATTCATTAGTCTGTGTTAAAATTTGTCTCGAGTATATGTCAATCTTACTTATGGTCTGTCTTACCTAATTATTTGCTTTTATTTTCTTTTTAATTATTTTAATTTGTAGAGTCAAAAGAATACTCCCGCTTTTACTTCCTTATCCTACCATAACCTAGAAAGTAAATTTTAGTCACAAGAATGTACAAAAACCTTCTGAGTTCAAAACTGATGTAAAGTTCTATGAAAACAGAGCTGTCATTTTGCTAAAATTCCTGGGGTTAAACTGGGCCAACTCCCAGACAAGACATGCAGCAGAGCAGATGAGTTACTTGCAGTGGCAGAGAGTAAGAAAGATAGCTCCATATGATTGCTTGGAAGTTTTCTAACATAGAATGGTGTAAAGACCATTTGTGTTCAGACCACTTGAATTTTGGTCATATGGATGTGTTTTATTTTTAAAATATATATTCTTAATCTTCAGTATCTTGAATAAAATGATGAACAAATATTCTAGAAAAGTGGTCACAGAGACACACCATGTTGGACAGAAGAGAGGTGAATAATGTCAAACCTGTGAACAATGTTGAACTCACCAGAAACAAAATAAATATAAATTAAAACATCAATGAGATACATATTTGGCACTCTTATTGGCAAACACTGAAAAGAGTTCCAGAAAACAGTCAGTAGGGTGTGAGGAAACTCACTATTTAAAGGTAGCTTTTCGGAATAGAGTGGTGTAAATTTTCCCTCAATTTATGTCAAAATAAAGCAAACATTTTCCAGAATGTTCTAATTGTAATGGAAATAAAAGAAAGCAACCATAAAATCCAAAATAGGAAATTCAAAAAAAAAATTAAGAGGAATTCATATGGAATACAAGGAAATCAACTTGTTGATTAATTAGAAATACATTTAAAAACAAGGAAATTTACTAATTTTAAACAAATATTTATTCATCCTCTCCTATTTATCCTATAATTGTGTCACAGATGTTCTAGTCACCCAGGATGTAGCGGTGAACAGATAGACACATCCCTGTTCAAACACATAGCATAAATCCAAATAGTGATTAGAGTAATGAAAATGGAAATCCAGAGGAGGTGGTAGGGAATCATGGGTGACAGTGCTCTGGTAGGGGGGCATTGAGAGCAAGCAGTGAGCTGACATCTCGCTGATAAGGTGCCATTTAAGATGAGATCTAGAAGATAAGAAAGAGCCTGGCATCGTTGAAGGAAAGGCCATCTAGACAAACAAACGCAGAAGCTCTACAATGGAAATGAGCTTGGTGTTCAAGGAACAGAAAGACAGCAAGGGTTTGAGCCTGGTGGGTCACAGGGAGAGTGCAGGGAGCAAATTCAGTTAGATGGCAAATCTTTAGGTTCTTGGAGGCTGAGGTAAGGAGAATGGACTTTATTCCAGGTGATAAGATTAAGATGCAGAGGATTTTTATCAAGGGACAGATTCTAGACTTGTTGACATTTTAGAGATCATTCTGGCAGCTCTGTGGAAAATGTACTGTAGAGGGAGCTGAAGACAGAACAGCACAGCCAGTGAAGTGAATGTTGCAGTATTAAGGAAAGAAAAAGGAGTGGTTTGGGCCAGGATGGTAGCTGTTAAGATGGAGAGAAGTGAGGTAACTTGATACATATGTGGTTGCTGAAGTCTTAGATATAGGATTTGATGGAAGGGAGGCTTCTTCAGGTTTTAGATAGAACTTCTGATGGTTTTATTTGTTGCAACGGTGACGTTAGGAGAAGAAAGCATGAGGGTCCATAGAGGGGAGAAATGAGTTCTGTCTTGGTCATTCTGAATATAAGATGGAATTGCTAAGTAGGCTACTACATGTATACCTCTAGGGCTCAGTGGATGAGTCAGAGAATACATTTGGGAGCCCTTTACACAGAAATGGTTTTATCAGTCAAAATGATAGACGAGAACACTAAAAGGGTACTATAGATAGAGAAGAGCAGAGAAATCTTCTGGAATTCTCTTACTTAAATTCCCTCTTTTAAATCTAAGCCTCTTAACATTCACCATAAAATCAATCATGTTTTTCCTCTTTTCAGAAAAATATGAAGTTGGAACTATGTAATTTTATTTAATAAGTTATAGAAAGTCCTGCAGTGCCACATTTCATATGATGTCTGTTCACCAGTGTTTTTGTTTTTCTTTTTTTAATTAGTAATTTAGAAGTGAACCCTTACTCTGTCTGGTTTCTATTAAAGCAGAATAAATCTAATAGAATTCTTTTCAAGTTTTTTTAAGCACTAGGCAGCATAAAACTCATTTTTTCTCCTAAGACTAAACTGACTAATCCATGGATGACTACACTCCCTCTGTGAGCAAAAATCACCCTGCTCTTGATTTTATTTCAAAAATTGGATGGTAGCACTCATTTGGATGCAAAGAACATTTGAATTTTTATTGTCTGAAGTAATATGATCAGCAGTCATTCTTTCCAATTTTCATAATTTTTATTGACTACTTTCCTCATCAGAACCCAGAAATGAAAAGCACTGGTGTCTTCTGAGAAAAAACAATCTTGCTCTTCTGAAGGGAATATAAAACCAACATTTAGAAAACTACACAGAGGGTCTTCTACCTGGACTCACTGGTCTTAATAAGTGGGTCTCTCCTCGAATTGCATGCAGTCTCTGCCTCTCCAGAACACAGATCTTACTTTTTTTCCCCCTACATTCTGATGAATTATTAGGTTATAATAAAATCCTCTGGAAAAAACATTATATCATTCAAAAACATATAACTGAGGACACTACCGAGGCAGAATGAACATTAGCTGACACCACAAAGTCAGAAGTGGCTTTGATGGTTAATGCGTTTAGTTGTTGTTGTTCCTGCTGTTTTGGGGGGATTTGTTCTGTATTTGATCTAATTCCTTAGAGCCATTGTCTTTTATGCCTGAGGTTTCTGAAGAAAAAAAAAAAAAAGTGGCTTCATTGTAGGGACTGACCTGGGAGAAAGTGAGTCCCTCTTTTTCCTGACTGTTACTACATTTAAACATGATTTACTGCTTAATATGGAGAAAAGTAAGTGAAATTACAGAAAGAGTAAAAGAAGCAAAAACATTGCATTGAAATTACAGGTTTTGATGTAATATGTCAGAAAATCAAGACATATTTCTGTTTGTTTGTGTGTGTCAGGAAGACCAGCCCTGAGCTAACATCTGTTGCCAATCCTCCTCTTTTTGCTGAGGAAGACTGGGCCTGGGCCTCTAGCTTCATGGAATGCTACTTTCCTCTTAGCTCTCTAGGATCCAGCCCATTTACCTTCTGTCTATTCTCCCACTTTGGGCACTTACATCATCTTTGCCTTTACCAGAAATGATCTGCCTACAGAACTTTGCAAGATGATCTTCACTTGTCAGAAGTTTCAACTTAAATGTCACTTCCTTGGTGAGGCCTTCTTTCACACACAAGTTGCATGCAACTGTCTATTTTATCATTACTTGATGGATTTTTATAGTGTACATCAGTGTCTGAAAGTATCTATTTTGCTTATTTACTTATTAAGAATTTATTTTCTTTCTCCCACCATTTAGCTATTTTGGTAGGCAGAATAATGGCGCTCCAAAGATGTCCATATCCTAAACCCCAGAACCTGTGAATATGTTGCCAAACATGGCAAAAGGCACTTTCCAGACAAGGCACTTTCCAGACGTAATTAAAGTTAAGGACCTTGAGATGGGGAGATTATCCTGGATTGTCAAGGTAGGCTCAATTTAATCATGTGAATCCTTAAAAATGGAGACCCTTTCCTGGCTTTAGTCAGTCCGAGGGAGATGTGACTACAGAAGAAAGGCATAGAAGAATGCAGCATTGCTGGCTTTGAAGATGGAGAAAAGAAGTCACAAGCCAAAGAATGTGGGGCTTCTAGAAGATGCAAAATGTGAAGAAGCAGATTCTCGCCTAGAGCTCTCAGAAAGACATGCAGTCCTGTCTCAACCCCACTGAGAGCCATGTTGTACTCCCGACCTAAAGAATTGTAAGATACTATATTTGTGTTGTTTAAGTCACCAAATTGTAGTAATTTGTTACAGCATCAGTAGAAAATGCATACAACTATAAAAGCCTTAAGATCAAAAAACTCATTCATCTGTTTCCCTCCATGGCCGGAGCCTGGATGTCTGCCTGGTATATAGATGGTGCTCAAAAAATAGTTGTTAAATACACAAATGTATGTAGAGATTAAGCAGAAATAAACTCATCCTTAAAGGTATACAATTGATAAAACACTTTTTTATACAGTTAACTAATACTTTATTAGATGATTTTTATTCTCCATTTTTGTCTAGCTATCACATATTATATGAAAATAATATAATTTCTATACTAAAAAGAGTAAATTATTACTAAAGGTAGCCCCTTTTAGTGCAATAAATGGCTCATAAAGGCTCTCTCTCCCTCAACATTTGCAAAAGTAGAGAGAATAATGTAATAAACATCATATACCCATCTCGCAATCTCAACAATTATCAAGTCCTGATCAATCTTGCTTCGTCTCATTCCTATCCATTTCCCTCTTTTCATATTATGTTGAAGCGAATCTAAGACCTCATATAATTTCAACAGCAAATATCTCAGTTGGTATCTTTAAAAGGCAAGGACTCTAAATACTTTGATGAACATTCTCCAAAGTTACAAGTTGTTTTTGCACACTTTGATTCCAAGTTAGGCCATTCCTGTGATGTGATTTGGTCAACGAGGTGTTAGTGGATGGATTGCACAGATGCTTGAGCAAGGCTTTGAATGTTTCCTCTCACTAACTCTTTCCCTCTGCCACTGCTGTGAGAACGTGCCCAGAGTAGCCCACTAGAGGATGAGAGATGTAGAATGGAGCCAAGTCATCCCAGTCGTCCAAGCTGAAACCATCCTAGCTCAGCTTCTAGCCAGATGACCCAGACTTGTGAGTCTAGCTATGCCTAGTTGAACCTCCTCTCCTGTGGACTCATGAACTAAGTGCTTACTGTTCTAAATCACTGAAATGTGAGGATGGGTAACAATCTGATGGCTCTAGTAAGTGACACAAAGTCTATATTTTATGAATCAGTGATGGGGTAGCAGATACCCCCAAACTCATTTTTCCTGGGGAGACATTCCAGGTTTGGAGAGACCAAAATCTTATGAAAGTTGGAGAACCTCACTTATGAAAATGAATAATAAATTACAAATACAAAACTAGATATGAAAGTGAATATGTTTTTAGAATGAGAAAATAAGTAACAGAAGCCTTGGATCTAAATAACTTTCTTCTGAGGTTTGTTTAGCCATTCTACCAGAAATGGTTGCATAGAAATGCTTCTTAATTGCAATCTGGCTTCCCTCTCTACCTAGAACACTTTACAAACTTCAGCACTCACAGAGGCTCACGTGCATAAATAGCCTAAAGCTGGAGTTCATTAGTTTCACAGTAAATCTGCCTACTTCTTCACTTTATGAAATGATTTATCTAAAGAGAAGGTGAAAAGAAGCAATTAAAATAAGATAGTGTTGTAACAATTGCTTTTCTGGTGCGCTCTATGGGGGATTTGGGGGTAAGAAGCAAGTAGGCAAAATTCCTGGGTATACATAGAATCGTTATGACGGAAGCTCTGCTGTTCGTGTTTCAGAAGGGCTGCAGAATACGAAGGGAAGCAAAGAGAGCTGCTTTTCTCATTCCATTCGTTCTGCTTTTCACATTCTTCCAAACTTCTGGTACTTTTGTAAATTTCTGTTACGTGAGCATTAACTCTATTGCAGTATGGAGTTCATCTACGACACCACTGAAAACCCACCAGGGCCACCGAGAGGAACACCTTACTGGGCCTTAATAGTGTGCTCATTACTTATGACATTTATGTAAAAAGGCATTTGTGTCCAATAAAAAGAAAAATCCAATGTATTCTTTTTACTGATTGCCTCCCTAATCTCAACTGTATATGTCACCTGAGGAAGGATGAGATATTCAAAATACAGAAAACACTTCCTTCCTGAAAATGCCAGAATCATTAGCTTGACTTGCATTGGTAAATGGGAGTACAAAGCTGAGCCCTTATTGATTAGAATATCAGTGATTTGAAGGTTGATTGCTTACATTTTTTTGTCTCCACATCTGATTCAGCAGCATCTAAACTTTTTCTTTCAACGTTTTGCGATGGGTATCAAAATGTGATACATAAATTTTGATTATGTAAAAAGAAATGTGAAATAGTGTTTTTTATGGGATTCTTTGTTTTAATCTTCATTTTTCCTTGCATATAGTAAAGCAGCTACTTCTGATTAAAATAAATGTATTTCAGAAACATGAGACAAAGAACGTAAAAGTGTCCAATATGTCAACTCTCACTTTACTCTGTGATAAATTTATTAGGTGTGGAAGACTTTAATGATCCTTACCTTTCTTCAGCACATGTGTTTAGTAAGATGGGCAATAAAAGTACTCATAAAATTCTCTTGTAAATTTTTCAACGTAGATGAAAATGAATTATCTAATTTGAATCTCAGAAGATTTTTGTGTTTATTAGAAAGGTTATTTACATATTTATTATTACTTTCTTGTAAAACAGATTGACAATCAATTACATTCAATATTAAAAGTCAATAATGTCCTGGTTTGACTTATTTTTATGTGTTTGCAGTTCTGTGTATGTCTTCTCTTACCTTCTACCCTATGTATACACCTCACTTTTCCGACTATACCAAGAGTGTGACAGTAAATATGGGCTAATTCATGCTGTGGTTTACAACAACTTAAACTCCCAGTGGATTTAACTAGAAAAGGTTAGTTTCTCATTCACAATACATGTCCAGCACCAGTTTCAGGGGCATTGTTTCTTGTGGCCACTCAAGGACCTAGGCTAATGGAGGCACTACCAATTTATAATACACCATATCAGCCTAGGCTTTAAGGTCTGCCGTGGGGAAATGGAACAAGGATTATAATGCTCATATGGCACATCTACCTATGAGAGTGTATAGTGTGGTTCTCTCATGTGCCCGAAAGGAATGGGGATCCAGGAGAGATGGTGAGCAACAGTGATTTACCACAGGGTTTTCTCCCCAAGATTGGGATTCTTTATCTTTCCACTTATCCCCTTTTTATGAGTGAGCCCCAATAAACTATTTGATTTGAACCTTGTGTATATGATTATCTCTACTATGCAGAGAAGAAAACCAAAGCAGATAAAAATTTAAGTATCTAAAACCACAGAGCCAGCCAATTATGCTCTTGGTCATTTTTTTCAAACTTGGAAGATAGGACCCTCTTTCACATCATTGTTCTAAAGTAAAGAAACATATTCTACCAAACTACATTAATTTTTGCTTTTCTGTCCAATAAATCACACGGATAATTGTACTGCTATATAAAATATATTTTAAAATTGTTTGCACAATTAGATTATGTGGGAAAATGATGTCAGTAATAAAAAGGAGGAAGGTGATATCAAGTTGAAGACTTCAATAATTGAACAATGTTAATAATTATTCCACAAGTAATACAATTAAAGACATCTTGTGTATAAAAGTTAAGCATTCAACCAATCAAACCTGCTTAATAACACCGACTTCTCTAGTGGAATTTATCTAGTTTCCTTCTCATAATTGAATACACTCGATCTTCTGAGTATCTCAAGGTTGATGAGATCTATATTGGGGAGGTGGAATGAAGATAAAATTTCTGCCTAAAGCAACATAAATCAATCTGGATTTTTAAAAAGAGATGATACCCACTCTCTTATATGCTATCTTTGCTGTTGACATGCTAAATTCATCATAGTTTGCCAACTATTTTTTTAAGGTTGTGGGCTTCAATAAGCTGATCAGTCTGGGCCCAGATAGAATAAATGTTTTAGGCTCTATCTATAGGAACATAGACACCAAAACAAAACTGTGGGTTCCAAGAATAAGGCAGAGGATTTGGTCACTGGAAAGTTAAATATTATTTATCTGTGTTCCATTTTGGTAATGTGTAAATCAGCTCATTTTTTGATATCAAATTAAAACCAAGACCCAGAAAGAGATGAGATTGTTAACCCTTCTTCCCCAGCCAGTTCCCATTTGGATAAGTGCACTGTGCTGCAGAGCTAAATTCTTCCAGTAATTTCATTTTGACAAATAAAATTAGACAGCAGATCCTGGCACCCTTTTCCAAATTGTACTGCAGCTCTATAAGTGTACTGTTCAACAGCTGCTATGTTCTACCCCTTAAGTGGTTATGTTCCCAATTTTTCAAAATAATTCATCTGTGTAAAAATAATACATCTCATTTATATAGCGCACTCCATTTCATGATGTCAATGTTGTTTTCATTCAACCCACATAAACAGTATCACTTTGAGACTGAGGATAATTGCACAGATAATGAAACAGACGCCTAGAAAAGAGAGAGGAAAAGGCATATGGTGCGCTATGCTTCACATCTTTTAAAAACCGTCTCCTAAAACTTCTCTAGGATGCTTGTATTTGCCCGCAATGTTTCCCTTTATTAGGTGTCTACTAGAGTGATGAGCGAGTCACCTATATCACATGGCAGGTGAAATTACAGATACAGGATGCATGGGAAGTGAAAACCAATATGTCCAGGAGAAGTCCAAGAAGATTAACCAGTCTTCCAACAGGCTAATATCCAGGATTAATCTGGTAATTCTAAAAGATGTAAATGGCATGCTTTCTAATTTAATGACACAAAGTGAGGAAAAAGCCACTTGATAGTGCCAAGGAACTCACGCGAGTACGTGCCCTACATGTGAGGTTCTCTTTCCCCATCAATTCTCTCAAGGCACCTTATGCAAATGTTATCAAGACTAATGTCCACTTTATCAGGGAGAAAAAGGAGTAAAGTAGTCTAAGTCATCTCTTTCTAGTAAAGTGCAGTTTTGCTCTCTTTCTTTTCAACGTTTATGTCTCTAATAATTTTCCTTGACTATTCCATTTGCTAATACTCCCAAAAGCATATTAAATAGTATCAAATCATAGGTTAGCTTTCCTTGGAATTGTGGACAAGTATCTAATAATTTCTGTAAAGTAAGATGTGAACTTTTGGACTAACTTATTTGTATTTTATCTTGTACACATATATTTGCTTCTATTTCATCAAGTAGTTTTATTTAAGGAACGGGTTTTGAATTTTGTCAAATTCCTTTACAGCTTCTAGCAAGATGATGGTATGATTTTCTTTCTATTACATCGATTAACATAAGATACATTAATGGACTTACTAACACTAAATTACTTGAGCTTTTCTAGAATAAATCCTACTTGGTCATAAAGTGTTATAATTTTAACATACCCTTGCATTCTTTTTGATTAAATGATAGTTGAGATGTTTGCTTTACTCTTCATAAGTGAGGTTGGTCAACAGTTTTCTTTCTTGCGTTTAACATTTTTCAGGTTTTGGTACCATTCTTATACCTGCTATATAAAATTTTTGGAAGTTTTACTTACTTTTCAATGCCCTCCAGTAGTTTAAGTGGCATTTGAGTTAAAAAAAAACAAAACAAAAAAAAACCTTTAAAAGTATTGGAGAATCCCCGTGTGAAAGTATTTGAGCCTGTGCTTCTTGTAGGAGAGCTTTGTGCCGTGTTTTTCTAGTTCTTCTATTAAGTTATTCTGTTTGAACTTTCAGTCTCTACTAAGTATATCTCAGTTTAAGTATATCTTATTTTCATAGAAAGTTATGAATTTAATCTAGATTTTCAAGTTTATTTGAGTCCAATTGTGCACGGAAGTCTTGTATGATCTTAATGTTTTCTCCTTTGATGGTCATCTCCTCCTTTTCATGACTGACTTTGTATATATGTTTCTCCCCTTTGTCTTGCATAATTGGTTCATTATTTGATTATTTTATCATCTTTATCATTTTATCATCCGTTAGTTCTACTTCTTTTGTCAATAATAACACTAAATTCTGCTTTAATCACTATTAAGTTTCTTCCATCTACTTTTCTGGTTCAAATTTTTTGAGTATCTTGAGTTCTTTGTGTTTGATATTAATGCACTTATTTTTAAATTCTTGTTGCATAAGTATTTCCTTTAATTTTGATAGTAGATTCGACTTTTTTTGCATTATGTTCAGCAAATGTTTGTATCTTGTCTGTATTTTGGAATTTATGGAGATTTTCTTTATGGCTGAATATATTGCCAGTGTTTGTAAATGTCTCGTGTGCTAGTGCATTCTTTATTGTTCGGGCTTGGAGTTCTCTCTGTATCTCTAGGATCTACCTTACTGATTATGTTGTCATTGTCCCTTTCATTTTTAATATTGTTTTTCTACTGATTCTGTCTTGGACTGAAAGATATGTGCTAAATTTCCCTATAACTGTTGATATTCCTTCTGATTCTTCTTGCATCTTATAACTTTCTTCTTTATGCAGTTTTTGCCATATTAGTAGGTACACAGCTATTGAATTTCTTCATTGTGAATTTTTGCCTTTAGCATCATAAGGTCTTTTTTATGTTAAATAATATGTTTTTGGCTTGATTTATATCATGCTTGATGAAATTATGGCCACTGTATATTTTTGTATGCCTTTTATCTTAACCTTTCTGAATCTCTCTTTATTTTATTTATTTTTTCTTTTTTTGGTTTTTTTTTTTTTTTTTGTGGGGAAGACCAGCCCTGAGCTAACATCCGTTGCCAATCCTCCCCTTTTTGCTGAGGAAGACTGGCCCTGGGCTAACATCTGTGCCCATCTTCCTCCACTTTATATGGGACGCCGCCATGGCATGGCTGACAGGCTGTTCGTCAGCGGGCGCCCGGGATCCGAACTCGCGAACCCCGGGCTGCCAAGCGCGAACTAAACCGCTGCGCCACCGGGCGGCCCCTCTCTTTATTTTAGATATGTTCTTTTGTATGAGGCATATCAATAGTTTCTGCTACAAAGTCTTTCACTATGTATGTTTCCTTTATTATTTTTCATTTAGGAAATTTCACATCTTCTCTTCTAAAATTTACTTCCATATATATGGCCTCATATTTATGTGTACAGGCTATACTCAAAAACAAATATTGAGATCAATACATATCAATTAACTTAATTTATATATTAGTTTAATGAACCAGAAGAGATAATCTCCATTTTAGAAAGCTGGTTTTTAAATAGAGCCTAAAATATGTATTTCTCTGATTCAATGCTTACCTAGGGGTCCCTAGTAAAATAAACGTAATATACTGAAAACCTGAGGGGACTGTGCCACATTTTCTGTTTTACAAATTAAAATTTCAAGTATGCTTTCATTTTAAGATTAGTTATTTATAACACACTTGCAAACTACTGCTCTAACAAATCATGTAAACATGTAAATGTAAATAACTAATACACAGGCAGTTACGTATATTATGTATATGTATATTTACATAATTTATAAGTAATTTGTATGTTTTTAAAAAGTCAGAAATAAAGTAGGAACAAGCAACGAGTGGGTAAGTTTGATGAATTATGAACTCACCATGAATAACAGAAAACAGAGAACAGCAAAGATATGATTTAAAACATACTATAAAAAAGCCAAAATCTCATCTCTTTGATCTTGTCATTTGCTCCACGTATCTGATATTTTGTACATTTTCAGAAAGTGACAGAGGATAAGTCCATGCCTTACTTCAAAGTAGAAACACCTGTGAGTGCCCAGGTGCATGTGTGCACTTACATGTTTACATAATTATGTGTTTGACATGCTATTTTGCTCTGCCTAAATTCTGTAGAGTACTTTAATTAAATCACTCTTTTTGGCTATACCTTTACAGCTTTCGTCCCCTAAAAGAATAAAAGAATGGGAATCAAGGGCTATCTTGAAGCTGCATTTGGATAATCATGCTGCTTTATAGCTCCTTCCTCCTCCCAGGACCACAGATCCTGCTTCAGCTAGTCTAGATCCCCCCAGAGGTGAATGAGGAAAAGCTACACAGAAAAATTGCCTGCACTCTTTCTATACAAAGTATAAATGTCATCTAAGTATTGTTTCTATTTTAATTTCTATTGTTCTAAACTCAAAAAAGGAAAATATCTTCTCGATCAACCTATTATCTATAGCAAGGCATCAATTTTAAGAAATAAGATAAAACACATAAATTATACCAAATTCACTTCAAAAACTATGCTTAAAACAAGATCATAGTGTATCTATAAAGACATGTTTAGATTAATTTGATTTATGTACTTAGGAAAACAAGTACAGTAATTAAGCGCTCCCTGTCTCAGAACTTACTCCAGTTCCATTGCCCTGACCCTCACCTTCCGGGCCTTCCTGCGGTCTTCTCCATCCCCTGTTCTGCATGCCTTGAAACACTACTTCTCAACACCAAAATAGGATCTCAAATATGTACAACAGAAATGCCTCACCACGGCCACTTTGTACTAGGTCAATCTGAAGGACTGACTTGGAGGTGAAAGATTCTAAAACCTATCAACCTCTAAAGGCCCCGACACCTTCCTGCCATTATTCTTTGCTTTACTATTTCCTGTGTAAGTCATATATCTGACAAGCAGATTCTGAAAAAGTTGTCTTGAATCTGATATCCCTGGTCCTCTTTTCTTTCAGAGGGAAACAAAATCATTGAAGAAAGATTTCTTGTGTTATATCACAGGTGGAGAAACTGTCATGCCCCCAAAAGGCAGAAGAAATGAATCCAGATGAAATGAATCAAACTAAAAGGACAAAGGGCTCCCTCCACTTCCATTGTGTCACTTTGTCATTTTTGTGGGTTCTTTCTGTTTTTAACACAAAGACAGAATCTTGTTGGTAATGAATTGTTCCAATTAACCAACCTATCTGGATGGCTGAGGACTAATCTTTTAGAAACAGATTATGTAATTAATAATTTTAATAGGGATATTTTAATCTGATACCAAATTGCATGCCCTTTTAAAAGGAGAAGACTAATGACAATACTATTTAATTTACCTTTTTTTTTCAACAAATATTTTTGACCACAAATATGTGTCAGCACTGCTTTAGGCACCAGGTTTTGAGCAGGGATGAACAACAAATCCTTGTCCTTCCTGAGGTTACCTTCCAGGCGGCACGATCCAGTATGGGAACTGAGGTCTCTCATCAAATGTCACCTTTCAGAGGAAACTCCGATGAATTAACATGACCCTCTAACACCTTATCCTCCTTTCCTTTTCTTCATGACAATTACCATTTTCTGACATATGTAATGGTTTTTGTGTTATTTATTTACTTATCAGAAGGTCGAATTTCTTAGAAAACAGGCATTTACAGATCACTGCAGGTGAGCTACACGGTTAAAAGTCAGGTGAAAAATGCTTCACCCTGAGCCTAGAATCCCTGCCTCGTTCTGACTTTAAGACGAGTTGAGGAAACAACACACAAAATTCGCCCTCCCTCCTTGGTCGTGCATTCCCAGAAGAGGGAGATACACTATCAAATAGTTTGTGGACACCACGGAGCACAAATGGCTTAATAGAATGATCGAAAGACCAGAGAAAAACATCTCCAATGCAAGACTGTCCCGGCAGGTGCTTTACCAATGGCAGCAAACCAAAGGCCACGTAGAAGTGGGGAAGGCAGAGTTGCAGGAGTGAGAGCCCTGGGGCTTTGAGTCAGGGCAATGGGGAGGACAGAGCAGGTGACCAGAGACGCATATCTCTAGAGTGTGATGATGGGTAAGTCTTCAGTGTTGACACTAGTGACCTTCCACACAGAGTGCACTCATTTATACTGAGACTCCAGACCACCTTCCCTGCCTCTTGTGTACTTGATAACAGAAATCTAGCTTCCTGTCTTTTTCTTTAAAAGGTCCGTGGCCTTCTGTCAATTTCCTGTCACTCAGGGACAGCTCTTTGGCTGCCTGCCATTTCTTACTCTTAATGCATCCATCATCCTAAACAATTTCACTTTTGTGTTTCAAAGGCCCTGCTGAGAGCTGAGAGAGATGAGTTCATCAGGAATCTGAGAAATACATGTGAGAGAAAGTGAAACCTACTGAGCAAGAGGCAGAAAAGCAGAAGAGATAAAAACAGTAAAAGTTCTTATAACAACAAAAAATACATGGTGTCTGGTCCGCTCCCTCATTTCATTCTCCGTAGGTCCAACCACATTTGCAGTATCTCTGAAATGCATATTAGAGGAAAAGGAGGAAAAACAACAAGCTCCCATGTACAGGGGAAATGCAACTGCTTTCTGAAATCAATTATGGGCTTTTTCATTCTAATAGTCTCTCCCTGTACATGTGGTTCCAGTTCTCATTTATTGCTGGGAATTTAGTATTTAATTACAGGTTAAATATCTCCATTTATTTTCTCCCACTGCTTTATTTTATAGTTATCACTTTATTGTTTAATAATAGAATGCAAAAGCTACGAATTCAAATGATTGGTAATTTATGGATATTGATATAGAATTAGCCATCTTTGCATGAATTTTTATTATATTGAAAGTATTGTAAAGTTCCATATATTTCAATTTAGCAGCTGTTCATATAATGTCTGTTTACATAATATACCATCTGTTTAACTTAATCCTTTAATATTAATATTCAAAAATGCAAAAGCAAAAACAGCCTCTTTTCCGAAATGGAACTACCAAAATGGAATGGTTGTATTGACTATAGAGATGAAAAATAATACGTTATATTTAATAATAGATATATATTAGGACCATATTGTGTAGAAGAGAACTATTCTAGGCACTGGAAATACAGCAGTGAACAAATCAGACAAAAATCTGTGTATTTATAGGACTTACCTTCTAGTTAGGGGAGGCTGACAAAAAAACAAAAGGAAGAACAACGTAGAATGTGCCAGATGCTGATGAAGAAGAAGAAGACTAAAGTGGAATGAGGAATCCAGAATTTGGGGTGAACAGTGACTTAGGAGATTTCCCCTAACGAGGTGACATGTGAGTTCAGACCTGCATAAGATGAAAAAAACCATGAAGGCAATGTGAAAGAAAAGCATCTCAGAAGAGCTATTAGCTAGCACAATGTCTCAGTCAGGAAACAGCAAGTAAACCAGTGGCTAGAGCAGAGGACAAGTGAGGGAAATTAGCAGAAGAGGAGGTGGAGAAGAAAAGGGGGCCAGATTGTACAGGGTTGTATAGTGTTATAAAATTATAGTATTGTAGTATATAATTATCCTTTAGTATAAAATTATATTATTATGGTGGGTATTAAAAATATTTTATGTCAGCCAGCATTTTCTTTTCTAAGATAAATGTCATAATTTCCTGAGTGAAATGGGATGTCAGTGGAGGTATTAATTCCTCTGTGTACTAGAAAGGCTTTTTTTCATGTCAGCTAGCATTTCTTTTCTAAGAAATATGTTTTTCATATCTCTTGAGATCCCAAATTTTCAATAACACCTATTTTATACATGGTCTTCTAAATGTCTGGTTTCTAAATGGAGTTCTGGATCCTGGTCAAATGGGTTGACATAATTGTCTGGGCTGGGGTAAGTATGACCTAAATACCAACACTGCCTTGTTTCCATAAGGAATAATTTCCTTCAGAAAATCCACTATTTATTTTCCCATTGCATCATTTTTACTTATTTACTGTGAATGGAAGTCTTGACCTCCCTGTCGTGCTAAGAATGCCCATTCGGAATCTGAATTATTCACAAGTCATCTTCCATTCTCTTGGCATAAGGAGAAGAGGCCCCGTATAGTTACTCGTTCTAAGAGATGAAGCAAGCATGGGATGATAAGGAGAAATCTTCAATCATCTTGCATATTTTATTCCCTAACACATAGTGTTGTTCTAAACAGGAAGAAATGTATAAAAGCACATTTAATTTAATTATTAGTTACTCTGTTATGAAAATCATCATAATCATTATGATTTATATATTAAGGCAGCCTGTGAATGTGGTAGGTAACGCTCTGGCTGCCACGTCTTACTTTGAGCTGATTACAGACTTGTAGTCAACTGCATTTCCAGTGAGCCAACTCTTTATTTCTGCAGACATTTTTTTGTTAATATAAGTGAAAATCTTTATATTCATCCTAATAAAATTGATCTGGTTAGACTTTCTGCACTCTTCTGTCCCTCTGGGGCTATTTTAGATCCTGAATATCTCAGTCCATGTCGTCTTTATTACTCTAGTTTTCTGCCATCTGACAATTTGCTTTAAGTGTCATCTAAGGCCTCATTCACAACAATGATAAAAATGTTTTAACACAATGAACTAGCAACAAAGTCCTGACATTTAAAACTAGATTATTCCCTGTCCATTGAGGTTGACTTACATCCTTACACCAGAAAAGATTATTTAACCAGTTTAAAATTCACTGTAAATCAACTTATAAATAAGTCCCAAATTCATTTTTATCACTTATGTAAGTGATAAAAGTAGCATTTTTGTCATATATCTTTCCCAAATCCAAATCTTGTACTTTTTAATATTATGCCATAACAAGACTTTAAATCAGGATGGTGCATAATACTGCACTGGATCTAGCCCTTTGTGAACCATGTTGCCTGTTGGGAATGGCTCTTTCCTCTGTATACAGTCACAGTCAATAAGCTTTTTCTGATATGCATTGGAAATTGACAGGTAATTTTTAGTTTTTCCTCCACATCACTTCCTGATTATGATTGGTACTCCTTGAGATATTATTTTATTGTTTGCAAATGGAGAAATCAACCTTGCTACCCACTCATCTCAGAGGCCTAATAACAATAACTAGGCTCTTGGTGAGACCTATGGGAAAAGGGCATTGCTATAACAACCTGCGATTATTGTTACAGCCTCTTAATAACTCGTTTATCTGAAGAGTGCTCTGATCTGGATGCTCCCCAGCTCCTTAAATACCCATAACAGCTGCATAGCCTCATCTTCTAATAACCGTGCTAAGAACGTAAAAGCCATCGCATGTTCAAAATCCTTAGTTTACAGCTACTCTGCTGACATAGTACAAACTTATGCCAAGTGGCCAATTTCAGGGGTTCCCAGGAGCCCTTGATGTTAGCAAGTACACCGACTCGGACTTTTGTCAAATTTTACAATAGCGTGGCTCTGTTCCAAATTCAGGACGTATGTATTACATTGAACACCTTGTGAACTCTGCTAATAGCCCCTGCACTGGTTAAAAAAAGTGCTGTCTCATGAGTTGCAGAAGATACTGATAATTAAGACATTATAATAGTCTGCATATTTGGAGAAAGGTTCAGTTAGAGTCACTTTATTATTACTATATCTCTTGGGGTCAATACACTTATTTTTATATTCATAACACTTTTATATTACAAAATTTGAATATAGATATTGTTTTTGGTTTTACCTATTTCAGAAAAAAACTCAAGAAGAAAATAAAATTCAGTTAGTTTCCTATCATCAAAAGAAAAGCAATTTTCATCAATTGTATACACATTTGAAGCTATTAAAATATATTATCTGGGGCCGGCCCGGTGGCGCAGCGGTGTCGTCCGCACTTGGCAGCCCGGGGTTCGCGGGTTCGGATCCCGGGCGCCCGCCGACACACTGCCTGTCAGCCATGCGGTGGCGGCGTCCCATACAAAGTAGAGGAAGATGGGCACGATGTTAGCCCAGAGCCAGTCTTCCTCAGCAAAAAAAAAGAGGAGGATTAGCAACGGATGTTAGCTCAGGGCTGGTCTTCCTCACCAAAAAAAAAATATATATATATATTATCTAAAATTAGTATCATGATCTATACATAATTTTAGATCGCATCTTTTTACTTAATATTATATAATAATCTCTCAACAGTAGAAGATTTTCTACAAAAGCATGACTTTAATGGTATGTTATATTTTAACATTTTCCTATCTCAAAAGTAACTAAATGTTGCTGATGATTAGACCCTTGGATTGTTGCCTATTCTTCAATATTGTAACTACTTTAATAGAGAACATTTGAAAACATAAAATGTTTTGAGTATATCTAATGTTTTTACAAGATAAATTCTCAGAAGGAAAATGACTTAGATAACTGAAGCTACATTTTTTAAAGCTCTCAATATAAAACTACCAAATTATCTTCCTACAATGTTTACACTTTTATGCCTTTATTGATAGCAAGTAAGTAATCATGTGCTTCACCATCAAAACTAACCATGGTAATTTTAATTATATTTAATTGCTTGCCTTAATTTGCATATTGTTGATTACTGGCAAGATTTAAAATATTTTCAGTTTACTTAGCAATTTATACTTCTTTGTAAGTTTTCTAAACTACTTTTATATTATATTGAAGCTCTTTTCTTCTCTTTGTTCATTTTAATGTTTCCTATCTTAAACTATTTTGGGGGTTATTAACAACACCATCTTATTTTATGTTTTTCTTTCCAATTGGTTCAATTTTGACCCTTTCTTTGACTCCTAACTTTTGATATCTTGTTTATGCTGTCAGTTTGCTTCTTTTTTCTCTAGAAATTAAATAGAGGAATTTTTATGGTTATTGTTGCCTTTAAGTTATGAATATTTAAATTTATATTTCTCTAAGTCAAAAAGAAAGCATACCTATTAGAACCAGTTTTGAAACATGACAATTCTAGCATTTTTAGTGATGTCGCCTATCCTGTCTCATCTCACCACCCGGTGTTTCCTAGCAGTAGGTGGTCTTTTATATTCATGTTTTTATTAATTTTAATTCAAGTGTTCTTTCCTCAGTTATTTTTGATATTCACTTTATATTCCATGTTCATACTAAGCCAGAAGAACAAGGTTTTCTGTTTTCCTTGTATTAGCATTTATTTTATATCATCTTTTTCTCAGTCTTGCTTCCTGCGTTATCTCGTTTCTAAGGTGCCTGGTGTATATTCTATCAACATTCATAAATGGCCCAGTAGAGGTATATTCTCAGAGTCCTCCCATGTCTTAGCTGTATTTCTATTGACTTGACATATCACTGACAACTTGTCCAAATCTAATCCTCAATTTAAAATCTTCCCCAACCTCACCCTTCTAGAAATCCCGTTCTATTAGGACATTTTATGAAGTGAGGTCTAATATGCTATTTTTTTCCTTTGTGGATAAATTCATGCTTTTTGAATTGTCGGAGCAGGGAAATGTTTACAGCCTAGGCTCTAGCATAAGATGCACATGGGTTTGAAGCTTGTCTTTGCCTCTTGCGAATTATGCCACCAGGGGAAGCTGACAAATTCTCCAAGCTTCAGTTTCCTCTCAGGTAAAGAAAGATCCTAATTGAGCGCTGCCCTAGGATCACTGAGAGAAAGGAAAGAAATGGGGGAGGGGAGAGAGGGCGAGGACCGGGGAGAGAGCGAGAAGAAAACGATATATTGAAGACGAAGGACTTACCATTCTGCTCAGCAGATAGTACACAATACTGGATAAATATGAACTAGCACTATACTTCAAGTGAGGTTATTTTCATTAATTGCACTTATAATTAGTGAGCTCACTCCATCTGCATACTCAAGATTATCTTCAACTTTGTGATATTTTTTCCATTACATTTTCTCCTTGAGCTTAGCACATGTACTCACACATTCTCTCTCTCTCACACACACACACAAACACATTCTCTCTCACTTTCTCATATACTGTATACATATTAAATTATCTCAGACTGGTCCTTTAAATCATTAGTTTTTTTTGTTTTTGTTTTTGTGTGTTTAGTATGTTGTGTGCAGTTCACACCCTCCTTTCTATTTTGAATTTAGCAATTTAGTTTTCCATCCAATACCAAGCTTCCATTAATTGTGTTTTCCCAAATATAGCCCCCACTCATTCCTTCTTTATCTCCTTACTCTGTTTTAATCTTCTTTGTAGCACTTATGACCACTAGCATGTTATAAATTTATCTGTCTATTGTCTACATACACTTTTTAGAGTAGGGACTCTGGTGCTTTGTTCATTGCTGTATTCTCTGTGTCTAGAATGGTTCCTGGCATCAAGTGGTCATTCAATAAATATTTGCTAACAAGTGAATAAGAATCAGTAAACGAATACTCAGTGATGATTCACAACCATTAATTAATAGCCAATTGCTTGTTGTCTGTTCCAGTGAAGTAATTTGCTTTAATCCCTAAGTTTTACCCATCTGTTGAGCTTTCCCACAGCCTTAGTTTGACAATGTGTTAGCATCTAAGCCTTTGTCAGCAGGAAGCTCACTTCACTGATGCGCACAGTTTTCCTTTGCCTGTTTCAGGAGTGCATTGCAGATAGCTGGGGAACTTCCCTCCTCCTCTCGCTGACACGGTCATCCTTAGCAAGAGCACACTGTGAAAATGCTCTTGCTTTATGGAGAAGCCAACTTAGCAAGAGTCGACATTGTATATCCTCTCTGTCCTCGTTGCAAGTATACTTTCTGCAGTCACGGGCATAGTCCTTATGTGGTCAAAAAAGAAATCTCGCAGAGCCCCATGGCCTGACCTAAACTGTAGCTCCTAGCACACAAAACCAGGTGAGCTTGGAACACCTTCTGTTTCTTCACAAGCCCCTCCACCTTCTTATGATGATGAATTATCGTTCAATATTTCCTTCCCAAATACAAACTCATCTTGCAGGGGGGGAAAAAAGTCAGAATGTTTAATTTTGCTGGCATATGAAAGGTACTTTTCCCTGTTTCAACTACCAAAGCGTATTTTCTTTTTTGATAGTTCTTTGATAATTTCAATTGAAATGGGGTGTGGATTGGTGAGAACTCTTAGAATTAAGGAAACAAAAATAATCATTATGAACTAGTAAATTGTAACTAATATGTTCTTAATGGCTCTTACTGATTACTATGGCTATTCTAATGATTTAGGAATACTCGTAATTTTATTGCAATCTTAATATATCCACAAGCCGTATTTTATTACAGAAGTCATATCCACTTCAAAAGTCTTACTAGTGAACACATTAATTACATTAAGCCATCCTTAAGTTAGTTATATAAAGCAGCAGCTCTCTACCACCGATGGAAAGAAAAGGAAGATGTTAACAGTTATCATGCTGGGTAGAGCTAGAAGAAGCTGTTGCACAAATGAATATTATCCATTATGTGTTTTGACTGCCAAAAGGTTTGACAATTTCTAACAAATGTAGCAAAAACTTAAGGTGTATTATAATGTAATATGTATTAAATTTGATAAAAATTAATCAAATATTTGTCAAGTTAAAGCTACTGAAAACAAATTTGAAATTCTTATGTCCTTTCTTTGATACAATATAATAATATAATGAATATGCTGTATTCTTGAAAATGAATAAAAAACAAATTCACTCCAGCTGCATGTATCAATACTAATGGAAGTTTGAGCTAAAGAGGAAAAAGAAAACAGTACATATACAATTTATATAAAGTTTAAAGAAAAGCAAAATGAAATGCTCTATTATTTCAACCAACCCCTACCTCTTGTGTGTGTTAAAGATATAGGGAGAATAAGAAGATGGGAAACATAAAATTCAGAGTCATGACTTTCTCTGGGTCCTAAGGCCATATAAGGGAAGCTCTACAGAGTTTTGGGGGGCTCCATGAGAATTTATTTAGTACTTTGTTTCTTAAGTATGTTACTGGGTACATGAGTATTTATTTTCTAATTCTTCTTACTTACAAATATATACATATTTTATACTATAAAATATTTTACATTTAAAGAAAACAGAAAAATCTTTACATCAATTAAATAAATAATATTATTTAGCAAAAATTTTAAACTAAATGAATTAATAAAATGATTAATAATTTCCTACAGCTGTTTGGGTCATTTCTTTGCTCTTACATTCTTTCTTTTTGTTCGGTCTCTGCATTTCCGAGATCTCACCAGTTTCCAAAGGATATAGGGGAAAATTTTATCCACAAAGCCTTCATAATTTGCTAGTAGGTTTTATCTCACTAACACATCTTATCAACTTATCTAATGTTTTAATATTTTATTTCCTTATAAGTTTTCCATTTATTTTATTATTTTTTTAACTTTTTTTGTGTGCTGGGAAGGATTTGCCCTGAGCTAACATCTGTTACCAATCTTCCTCTCTTCTTTTTCTTCCCCAAAGCTCCAGTATATAGTTGTATATTCTAGTTGTAAGTCCTTCCTTCTAGTTCTTATGTGAGCCGCCACATGGCTACTGACAGGTGAGTGGCGTGGTTCCGCGCCCAGGAACCAAACCCGGGCTGCCGAAGCAAAGCACACCGAACTTTAACCACTAAGCCATCAGGGCTGGCTCGAGTTTTCCATTTATTTTAAAAAGATAATGTTCCTTCTTAAACATAGACTTCACAGAAGCTAATATAATGCCTCACACATGAGGGCAATGATAAAATTTTGAAACTGCAATGAATAAATATAAAACTATTTGAAATGTTTCTTGCTTTTATTAAAGATAATTTTTAAAAGAAACACTGTGTTTTATTGATTCTAAGATGATTTTTTTCATAGATTAACGTCTTTAAGATCAAAGGCAGTAGAGATTTAATAAATGTGGTACTTGGACTCACATGTAGAATTTCATATTCTAAACAGAAATTTCTATTTTCCTGTTTGTATGGGGCTTCCAACAGCATTTTACTATAGAGTTTTCAAAATTAATAAAGATTATATTTTAAGCTTTTTTGTAGTGCTAAAAATTAAAGGAGAGCATCCCTCTCTGGAAAAGAAGAGTTTACAGGAAAGAATTATCTAGACATTACAAAATACCAAAGATTTTTATTTAGATAATTAATCCTGATAAATATCTTTTGTCTATAAGAATAGATTAGCTGCCTACTCTATTAATCGTTTTATTGCCAAGGTTGTCATTTTATACTCTTTATTAGTGCTACTTCTCCAAATCCATGTTCTAGATTAGATTGCTTGTAATACCTGAATATAAGTATAGAGCAGTGTCTGAGGTAGCTGATCTTCATGCGTTTACTCATCTCAACTTTACCACCAAAATAGCAACAGACTCATTTCATGAGGTGAAACCCACATCTCTCTCGGTAATAATTTGATTTAGGAATTCAGTACAACCGCACGAGAAGGTGAGCACAAGGGAATCTAGCCAACTTTGAGGTGACTGTCTTCAACTCTGCCCAACAGAGGAACTCCTTGCTGAATTGTGCCAATATAACCTATTCAGTTTCTCTACTTTGGCTAATAAAAACTCAGAGAAAATAAATTGAAAGTGTATGTCTGATCACATGTTACCACCTCCACTCTGGCCTTACGCATCGTGATTTCTTACCTGGACTATAGAAATAGACCACCTTGTTTCCTTCCTTTTTCCTCTACAGTTTATTCAAGAGAGCATTTAAAGTGACTTTTTAAAACCCAAGACATTGTAATTACCCTGCTCGAGAACTTCTTCAAGCTTTCTATTTTACTTACAGTGAAAGTTCATGTTCTTAGGTGGCCAACAAGCTCCTTCCGTCATCTTGCTACAACTCCCTGTTACTTCTCTGACATTACTAGTGTCCTCAGATTATTTTACTTTAGTCACAATTGCTGTTTCTCAAACATATCCAGAATGCTTCTCCCTCAGAGTGACTGCACTTGCTGTCCCCTTCACCAGAAATACTTTTCTTCCAAATATCCGCATACTTTATTTTCTCATTCCTTTCAAGACTTTGCTTACATTTCACTATCTCAGGAGATTCATTTGTCCTATCTCCAACCGCTAAAAATGTAATTTCCATGAGAATAGCAATTTTTATCAGTTTTTTTTCCCACTGTTCTATTTCCAGCACCTAGTGAATTCTCAACATATATTCATTGAATAAATGAACGAATGGATGGATGAACTCAATATTTCTCTGCCTCTTAGTAGACCCTGAGAGCTTCAAAATTTTATAATATAAAACTACAGTTGATGGCCATAATAATTGATGACGTAGTTGAAACCTAACCCCAATGACTTGGAGCAGCCATAGGGTTCAACGCAGAGAAGAAAAATCTGTCCTAATTCTGGAGAGTGAGTATTCTAGCGGGACTGAAACACTGGAGTCTTTGTTGGGGTTCAGGCTCTCTCTTTCCACATGGCTCTTTCCTGGTTTTTCCTACCTCCAGACAGATATGAAATCAAGAGCCAAATTCCAAATATTAGACCTAGACCCAATGCAAAAGGGATCCTACTTGAAGTTCTGAACCAAAATTTAATGAACAGAACATTTATTTATACTTCATTAATGCCTGATTAGGAAAGCAGAATCACAGGCTTTCTTATTTTTAATGTGCACAAGAATCCCTTTGTTGCTTGTTCAAAATGCAGATTCCCTAATCTATCTCCAGAGATTTTACTTAGTCAGTTTTGGGTGGGGCCCAGGAATCTACATTTCTAACAAGCAACAAACTCCTACCTCTGATGTCAGCCAAACAGTACAAAACATTGAGAGAGACTGATGCAAGAGTTTGAAAACTGAATTTGTTACCAATAAATAGTGGTTGTCTAGAGAGTATGCCTTTCATCTTCCTGAAGAACCTATAGTTACAGCACATAGCTAGCTAAAGATGCAGAAAGTCATATCTCAGCCTTAAATTTTTGAGACAAATCTAACTATAACACGATACCTAATTACTAAGGAAAATGTTACTTATCTTCATTATAATCTATTTAAGGATTGGTCATAAATTTGAAATTAAAATCAACCTACCTTTTCAAAGTTGGTATTTCTAAATATCAACCCCAGTGCAAAACAAATTATTTACTTGAAAGCACAAGAATCCATATCACACCCAAATATCCCTGGTGGTTACTTTGCACTCAAACTGAAGGTAGGATATTATTGATAATCAAAGAGATTGTTCTGGGATAATAAGTATAGGTTACACTACTGGGAATCAATATGGAATATCAAAAAGAATAAGGAACCTCAATTAACAACGTTGGTTCTGCTGCTGGCAGGCCTTTGTTTTTCCTTTATCTGTAAAATCAATGAGCTTGAATAAATATTTGCTGAAATTTCTTGCTTGCTCAAGATTTTATCTTCGATACATTTAAAAGCCAACAAAATAAATGCATTAAAAAACTATCAAAATTTTAAAATCAACACTAGCATTTAGATGAAATAGCTTTAGTCATCTGGAGAATTAATTCTTCAGGAAGTAATTTCTCACTTAATTCCTTATAATGTTGAGTACAGGTGATCTCACTATAAACTTATGCAAACTAATTAACAATATATGTTCATAATCTTCAAAATTATGAACATTTATCAGAGGAAACAAATGTATTTCGAGAATGCATCAACGAATCTTTTTGATATTGTCGGCAACCTAGCATCAATTCTCAGAGACCACAAACTCTTTGAACTAAAATGTGTAAATCCTTTTACTTCAGAACCAAACCATTTCAGTTTATTTTAGAAGGCCTAATTTTGTGTACCTGACCTTGAGACAAAAAGTTGTAAAAATCTGTTCAACCGATTGCATTAAAAATTTTAAAGCCCTTAGAGAAAAATCACTAATCCTTACTGCCTCAAACCTGGGTTGCGGTGGTAGTTTACGCTAATGTGATTCCTATGTGTATACTGAAAGTTACATTTAAGAAAAAGAAATTTATACAAATCTGCTGAAATCATACATCACATCTTTATTGCTCGCTTATAAACTCCTAGTGACCATATTAGATAATTATTAATGGTGATTATGAATTAATGAATTATTACTACCCTCTAGGACCATTATTTTACCTTTTATGAAGCAAAGAATTTTGTAAAGAATTATCAGAATTTGTACATGTATTGAGTTTTTTCTTCTCTCAGCAAGCTCCAGCACACGAGCTGGCAGGGTGATCTGGAAATATTTAGAATTTGGTAACTAAGAGGATTCCATACAGAGCCTCTAATTGCCCCCAAAGTATAATATTTCTAGCAATTTGTAAAAATAGTGCTGAGTTAGCCAAGGTGGCCCTAATTGTTTCATAATTTCCTCCAGGATCCCCTGAAGCAATTTGGAAACTATGTTGAATTTATAAAACAACCTACCTTTCTGTGAGTTCTTTGGACCTTTGCTGCCAGCCCAGATGCTGAGTGACTCCTGGAGTCCTTACAGCAATGCACTTCACAGTCCCTGAGGCCCCATCATTTTTGGTGCAACTAGATAATCATTTATTAAATAAGTAGATATTGATCATATTGTAATTGAGATGCCCATTATAAGATACATAGGATTAATACACTCTGGAACTTACAATCAAGGAAGAGATGATTAGATTTTATCATATATCATGTAATACAGTATTAGGCACCAAAGGCTGCTTCAGATATATACGTTGTTAGTTCAGAGACAAGAATTATATATTTCTCTGGGGATATTTGCCTAAGGGGTAGAATGAATATGACTTAGGCCTTGAAGGATGGATAGAATTTGAACATATCAGAACTGAGTGAAACATATACCAAAAAGACAAAAGAGAACAGAGCAAAAGAATGTAGGTCTTTTATGCACAAGAGAAATAAATAGATAGATAGACAGACAGACAGATAGATAGGAGGAAGGAAAGAATGAAAAGAAAGAGGGAGACAAAAGAAAGAAAGGGAAAAATTAGTGAAAATGCAGTATAATTTAAGTTGAATAGTTTGAAAAAGATTGGAAAGTTACGTTAGGGCAACATCATAGAGGTTCTTTTATTGACAGAGTAGAAGAAACTTAAGAGTTGTGCAGTCAGTGACCTGAGATTTAACAATTTGAGGCTAACTTCTGGTGGCCTATGTACCCTATATGTTCCTGACGTTTGTTCCTTGTCAACATGAAGAATCAAACCAAGGTATGTCAGTTTGCCATCATCATAAATGCTGCAACAATCTGGCCTATTTTCTCTGTCATGTCAAAACTTAAGAAACATGGATTTGCTTTACAAATGTCCACTGAAAAATGGAAGAATTGAAAAATACGGAATTCATAATTTTCACTTTCTCATACTTCTTGTAGCTCAACAGGAGCTTGTTTTTTGAAACATTTGCATCATGCTGTGAACTGACAGCCAGTCTTCAAAGTGTAATTCTTCTCAGATTAGGACAGTTCAACATCTTTCTCCTTTTGACAAGGAATCAATAGCGCATTAAATTCTAGAACAATTATTCTGTTAGGAAAACATTATATTTCGTTGTATTAATTTGTTTTCATGATAATACCTGAAGTTTACAAGGATGCAGAGAGGGCTTCTGTCTTGAATTAGGCAAAGCTAGGAGATTCAACCTAGCCTTATAAATGTGTGATCCTGTTTCTAATTTTCTACCCCTGAAAAGTCTAGAAAATCCAGAGATAGTGAAGATGCCGTATCAGGATTTGTGTGTGTATCTCTTCATCCAGGAAGAAGAAAAAGCTCATTAATACAATAAATAAGACAGAAAAAATTGAGATATTTGTGCTTTGTTCTTGCTGAATTGGGAGTTATGGAGAAAGGACAGTCAGGCCATTGCTGTCTAGTCTCTTGTGGGCAGCAGAGAGAGGAGTTTTGATTAACAGACTCTTTGTGTCGGAGGAGCTGTCCTGAAGAAAAATCCCACTCAGGTCGTCATTAGGTAAGAGAAATCATTTGAGAAAAGAACATAGAGCATGGCTCTTTGAGGTCAAAGCTACAGGAGACCCAAGCTAGGTGAAAATAAAAATATACTGGGAGGTGCTATGGACCGTTAGAGAACTGGGGACAGGAAGAGAGAGCACAATGATTATATGTTTAGTTTATGGTAAGTAGAAAAGGCAAGAGTGAAGTGCTACTGCTGTATCCATCATAGACACCTGGGAGATGGTGTGGACCAGGATTTATGGGGAGATTCTGAGCCAGGGTCTGACTGGTGAGGTTGTTAAATAATTGGGAATATCACACTTGCCACACCACCACTTTCATTCTCCCTCTGCTGAGTATGATGAGGAGGGAACGGTGTGGTCTGTGTGCAGAACAATAAGGTACAATATTACCCATGGGAGAAGTTAAACAAAGAGTTATTTGAAGTGATACTAAAAATTTGCTAAAACTCTTTATCAACTATATATATCATGTCCACCTACAAGACCCTCATATTTTTTATTCCTTTTCAATTTTCATGTTAGTTAAGAAACTCCCCTCCTAAAGTTTTATCTTAGTGATTGTAGTTCTTTCGCTTTCTCCTGTGAAAATGCACATACATGGGTCAATAATTTGTTAGTTTCTGGGCTATATATCGATCCTTCTATTTGATTTTTCTGTTGTCTTTGTTTGTCTTCCGATATACTCTCATCTCCTTGAATAACATTTTCTGGAGTAAACTAATAGGCTCTAACAAGGAGTTTAATTATATCTGAGCTGAATAATAGTTTGTGCAGTTTATTTGCTTGAACTCAAAGTGAACCTGGACCTTTAGAGCTGTTGCTGAGAATAAACTACTGATGGAAACAAACATGTGCATCTCTGGTTACTCATTAAAAGCAAGAGCAAATATTTTTTTAAACCATAACTAGAAATTCATGATCAGAAGGCTCATTAAAATTCCTATAGAGAGTGAAAATGACTATTAATGGTGTGATATCCTAAAAATGCAAGTTCTACTAAAGAGCTCAGACAGCTCCACAGATTGAGGAATTTAAAAAAAAAAAAATCCTAAATTGGAAATAAATTACAAAAAATCTTACAAGGAAATAATTTCTGTAATTGAATCCTATGTTTCCATTTTTTAAAATAAAATGGATTTATATTACAAAGAGAAAAAATACCTTAAGAAATATTTGTTCTGGTAATGGTGGCATATCTTTTATCAGAGTAACTGTCCTCCATTTGGCAACTAAATACTTGGGGGAGCCTGTTTGAAGCCACTGCAGAGCAAATGAAAGCAAGTCTCACTCGAGGAAGAAAGGGACCACATGCATAGGAGCCAAATTTATGTGGATTTTCCTCCGAGGGAACCACAGTGTCTCTACGGTGCTCTGCCTACAGGGGCCAAGTGAAGACCTGTGGTCTGATTGGCCTCTGAAGTCAGGGGAGATGGGACTGCCTGGGTGAGTGGAAACTGGAGCTGGATTAGTCAGGAAAGAGACAAAGTCATAGTGGAGAGAATTCCAGTAAATACTTGATTAACCCCCAAACCGTTCATATGCAGGCGAGATTCTAAGGAGTTCAAGGAAAAACAACGTATGAAAGGGTGAAAGAGCTGAGCAGAGACTTAAATTGCTGCCCACCACAGGGCAGGCAGAACTTGGTACTTGATTCCCTTCAGGTAAACATAGTTCAGAAAGTACCTCCTGTCTTCTGTGGAACCCCGAAGAGCACTGCCTTAGGAGCAAAGAATGTGTCCCTGGACTGTGGGATTCACTGTAGGACTGTGGCCAAACTGAAATAGAACCACCCTAACAAAACAAAACAGAAATACAAGCCTACAGGAGCCCAAGGTGACAATAAGGTTACTGTCTGAAGAATAAAACGGATGCAGTTTCTATAATGTATCAGGTAAAATGTCCAGTGTATAACACAAAGTTACTACCCATGTGGAGAAACAGGGGAATATGAATGATGGGCAAGGGAAATGCCATTCAATAGGGAAAAAAAATTCCCAAACTACAGTTAAAATTAGCACAGAAGGACATGAAAGTGACTATGATAAACATAAGAGTTTATGAAAGAATATAGATAAAATGGATGAGTAAATAGGAAATTTAAGGAGAGATTTGGAATCTGTAAAAGGATCAAAATGGAAAACCTACCACTGGAAACTAAAATAACAGAAATTTTTTTAATCACTAGATGGGATTAACATTAAAGTGGACACGACAGAAGAGAGAAAATCAATACAGGAGATAGTACAGAAAACTAATAAATATTTAGTTAAACCAAAGATGTCAAAGAAGAGCAGGAAAAAAAGTAAAAGGATGAAAAAAGTTACACCATGCAAAAGTAATGATGATAAAACTTCTGTGCTTATATAAATTCAAAATGGAATTTAAGTTGAGGAGTATTACAAATAAATGAGATAATTTCAAAATGTTAAAGAGTCAATTAATTAGTTAAGTAGATATAACAAACTAAATGTGTGTTGTCAGGGGAAATACAAGTCTAAAAAAGGGAAAAAAAATAAATTTTCTCTAGTGAAAGAAGGAAAAAGATCCCTCCTCCACATTGCTTCTTAGAGCATTTACTATAGAAAATTTGTAATTGTGAGTTTTCCTTAGGCCCCTTTGAGATGTATATAAAACTTTTTAAAAGATAAATAAGCCTCTTGTGAGTTTTACAACCCGGGAATCTTTTCCTCAAGGGCCTGGGAGCCATCTGGAAACATAACCATCAAGGAAGACAGTGCCCCTATCTCCGTCTCCTTGGGAGGGTATAAGCCTAACTCCAGCTTGCTCCAAGTTAGAAATCCATGTCCTGTCATAAAGATTAGAACAATTCATATTCCTTTAGATAAAGGCAATTAGCAAACACAAGTGGCTACCCGATTACCAGATGAATTTAGGATGTACTGTGTGTGACAAATAATACTATCAAGTCCTCTTTCTTGAGTTATCATTTATCTTTAAAATATGCATGAAATGGGTTGCATCTGCTTGACTATATAAAAGGATGAGATTTCTTTCTGTCTTTCAATCTCTTTAGTGGATTGCCTGTGATGCACATCACATTCTGGATTAATGCCTATTTAATAATAAAATTGTTTTCTTTTTCTTCTACTTTTGTGGAGAGGTTTGCTGGATTGTCAGGGGATTTCATTATAAATTGTGTTTCCCCAACTGTATGCACCTAATAACAAAGATTCAAAATACAAGAAGCAAAAGTGGTAGGACTAAATGGAGTAATATAGAAATCCATACTCATATTTTGATATTTTTAACCTCCCTCCCTCAATGATTCCTAGAAAGTTGACAAATTATCGATAAATACTATACATGGTTTGAAAAACACTATGAGACAAACTGCTAAAATATAAAATGCAAATAATTGGCATAAATAATAAAATATAAGTTGATATTTATAAAACATTACATCAAGTAACTGCAGAGTACACATTCTTTACAAGTGCAACTGGGATATAAGATGAGTCATAAGATACTCAGTAAATTATTTCAAACACTAAAATATAAACTGTGTTCTCTGACAAAAATGGAATGAAACTGAAAATAAATATAAAATTTCTAGAAAAAACCAACATTTAGAAATTAAGCAGCACACATCTAAATGAATCAAGGGTCAAAAAGGAAATCATATAATTTATGGTTCTAAGAGGGAAATGTATAGTTTTATACTTTTATATTAGAAAAAATTATTAAATCCATTATCTAAATGTCAACTTTTAGAAACAAGGAAAAGAAGAACAAATTAAAAGCAGAGCTAGTAGAAAAAGGAAATAACAATGAATGAAGAAATTAATGAATTAGGCAACAAAAACAACAGAGAAAATGGAAAAAGCTATAATTTCATCCTTTGAAAAGTTTAAGAAAATTTATAAACATCTAGATAGAGGAATCAAGAAAAAAGAGGAATATAAATTTTATAATGTAAACAATGAGAGAAAGGATATCATTACAGACCCTACAGATGTTTAAAGGCTAATAGAGGAACCATTATGAATAAATATATGATAATAAATTTTATACTTAGATGAAATGGACAAATTCTTTCATACAATGATTTAGCAAAATTAACACAAGTTTTAGAAATATTGCCCCTTTTTGGGTCTGTTTGAATGTAATGTCCATGATTCTAGTCGTTGAACCTTCTTTGTTGCTATGCATCCGAAAGTCTTGACACATCATCCTATGATCTCAAAGTTTATTTATATGCTTAAATATTTTATTATATGTTTTATTCAGTATATATTTTAGTAATTGTAGTCTATTTATATTTACTTCTTCCCAATTTATCTAATACTTTATTAAAAGCCTTAAGTTGGTTTCTACCTTTTTCCTTTAGAATCTGATTTTAGAATCAATATTTCTTTAAGGCTCTGCTTAAGACATCTAATAGACATTTCAAAGCAATTTGAAACCAAATTCTACTCAGGCGGTTACTTGATTTCAAAGGAAATAAAAGACATATATTTATGCACGTGTGTATATGTGTATATTTTATACATATTAAATGGTATAACATGTGGATGTGGGTTAGTACACTTGGATTCCATATCATCTAGATAAAATAATCATATCACTATAGTAATTAACACTTGAAACTGTGATACTTAAAGTAGAATCTTACCATCACAAAGGTAATTGTTGCAATTTCCATTAAAATTGAATTATTAAGATTAAGAGCATAGGGAGACACATTCTGTGGACAAAGCTGCTGATGCATTCTGAACAAGTAAAAGCCACATTACCATGAAATTCTAAATCAATATCCTCTCTTCATATAAACTCATGTGAGAAAATGGAATACCATAACGTCTCTTAATTTTCTCAGCAGTTTCTACTGGCATTAAATTATACTGGCCCTCAGGAGAAAAGCTAGCTTATTTACACAGCCACTCACAGAAATTCACAAGTGGCAGAAATGGTTACCTGTAACTGTCATATGTTCCTTTGTAGGAGATATTGACTTCCAAAACCCCTCTGAACAAATCTGATTAGGATAGTCTTTCACACGCTATTTCTGTAACACGTGGTAAGAGAAAACGAAACTTCCAAACTCCTTAAATGAGTAACATCTTTAGTGCATTAAATGCATAGTCTCCCAAACTGGATAATAAATAATGGTTTTAAAAACTTAGAGTTATCTATTTAGTAAATAAAACAAATTTAAACTTTATTCTAACCAGTAAAAAATAAATCACATTATGAAGCAAAATGTGAATCTCATTTTATTCATTATTTCAGAAGCCCATTGACTCTACCTTAGATAACTGACTAGAGCAGAAAATCCCACAATGCAACTATTCACTCTCAAAACTACAAATGATTCTCTCATTTACTTTTTACAGAAACACAATTGAATAATTATGAGATGGTCTTAAAATCTCCTAAATAAACAGATTATTGTCTAAGAGTCCACATAAAGCAATAAGAGGTTTACTAGTCAGCTCAAAGTTAGATTCTGTTACAAAGGATTGCTGAAATGTACTTTCAGTTTGGGTTAAACCATGAAAAAAAATGGGCATAGGTAAGTCAGCTTTTGACAGAATGAAGGGATATGCATTAACTTTCAGTTGTAAATATTTATGGTGCATCTACTCTCAAAAACAGGTGATGATGAGAAAATGATGTATTTATTAAACAAACATGACAGTGATATGATTATCACATTTCTAGACACTGCTCTTTTAAAAATCACAAATTTTTACAGACTGCTATGTTCTCATTTTTGGTGTGTATATGATATATTTAATTTATCAAGTATTGACAAGAGTTTAATTGACATAGTTCGTCAAGAAAAGGAAGTAGACACAGCCAAAGTTGAAAGAATAGGGAAAAGCAGAATGTATATACTGGAAGTGTAGGTGAAAAACCATGCTACACTGTCTAGGAGCATTTAAATTAAAGATCTTCAATGACAGGGCACTTTCTTCTGAGAGTAGAGTGACTATATAATTTATATTTAACTAATAGGTCCTACATCTCTTGGAGATTCTTGATCTTAGTCCTCTAAGGAGTGTGTGCAAAAGTTTATGGCAATAGTAACATTGACGAAGCAGACTCCATGTAAGGCATTTCCACTCAAAGGAAACCGGTGAAAAGAGAGAAGATGATTGTCACAATGAACGGAAAGCACGTTTGAGCTCAGAGCTGATGATTTTGCAGGCTTGCTCTCCAACGCAGTCAGTTCATAATTGATTCAGTGGGCAGCCTCCAAGTGAAACTGGGTCTAAGGATAGTAAGAGAAGAGTGGAAAGGTAATCTCCAAATTGCTACAAGCTAGCGCGTCGATACAGAAGTGCTGTTAGATCCATAATTCAAGATTATTCTAATACAATCAGAATACAGCATACCATAGAGGTCCACCAAATACATTTGAGAGTTGGGTGGGGTCTATGTACAGTCAAACATTTAATCTCAAGGACATCAGCACTACTGATGTTAACTGAAAGACAGTAGACCTTTAGATGGATCACAGTCCAAAAATGTTTTAAAAATGTGTACTCCTAAAAATTTTGGAACTTGTTGAGTTTAGCAGCCACCTTGCATGGTAGGTTAGGTGTCCTCTGGGCCTATCCTCTATCTAATGACTGCCTGATGTTGGGTTACAAAAGACCTACCACTTTGTCCCAAGGCAAGGCAGACATGTGGAACAATTTATGCTCCAGGGATCCCCTCGGGTTCAGGCTGAGGTAGATTCAGATGAGACCGCTTCCTTGCTTAGCTCTTTTCCCTGCCCCAGCCTGTTTCCCTCACTCATATTTTCCAAAAATCTCACCTCAATATATCCCATGCACTTGGATCCTGTGCTGGGTCATGCTTCTCCAAAACCCAATCTAAATCAGGCAATGTATGCGTCAAAAACTAAATGAATCATGTGAAATTTACCAGCAAGATTTAGGTTTGTTTTCCATAAGAGGATGAGCAAAGGAAGTCAGGAAAACATATTGAAAACGTGCTCTGGTATTAACCAAACTTTGAAGATTTAGATGATGGTCAGAAAGATGTGAGACCGAAATTCATCTTGGGGTGCCTGTCACCCTCTTTGGTACCTGGTCATCATGGAACACCAGGTCCTCTGCTGCATGACCTTTTGTCTGAGCTGGATCTGAAACCCTTCATGATTCCTTCTCCTGTCTTCTTTTCTTTATGTAGATCTGAGTTTCTGATCTATATTATTTTCATTCTCTCTAAAGACCTCCTTTAATGTTTCTTGCAAGGCAGGTCTGCTGGCAAAAAAAAAAAAAAAACACCCTTAATTTTGTTTGTCTGAGAAAGTCTTATTTCTCCTTCACTATTGAAGGATAATTTCTCAGGACTTAGAATTCTAGGTTGGTAGGGTTTTTTTCTCTCAACACTTTAAATATTTCACTCCTCTGTGGTCTTGCACCGTTTCTAAGGAGAAATCAAGCATAATTCTTATAATTGCTCCTGTATAGGTAAGGTGCTTCTCTCCTCTGGCTTCTTTCAAGATTTTTTCTTTCATTTTCTGAAGTTTGAAAATGAGATGTCTAGGTGTACTTTTTGTTGTTGTTTGTGCATTTGTCCTTGCCAAATCCTCGTGTTCTCTGAGCTTCCCAGATCTGTGGTTTGGTGACTGACATTAACCTGGAGATAAGCCACGGCAGTTCTTACTACTTCTGTTCTTTTCTCTCTTTCTTTTCCTTCTGGTATTCCCATTACACGTATGCTATACCTTCTGCAGTTGTCCCAGTACTTGGATATTCCATTCTGTCTCCTCATTCTTTTTTTCTCTTTGCTGTTCCCTTGTGTAAGTTTCTAGTGTCATTTCCTCAAATTCAGTCTGCACTGTTTTTCTTATTCAGTTTGGAATAGGTTCATTTCATATTGAATTCAAATAGTGTTCCATTTTTGTAACTTCAAATAATAAACATATTTATTAATATATCAACTTTGCTATGAAATCATGTCTATTGACTCAAAATTCCTGTAACTACCCAAGTCCTCAAACTGATTTATTTTTCTTCATAATACTTATCTCTCACTAATATTGTATCATAGAACTAGTATCAAGAATAGTGTCTGATACATATGGATAACCAAAAAAAATCTCATTTTAATGGATAAATAAATGTAGGAATGATTATTTAACCCACATATGGGGGGTGAGAATACTTAGAAGAATTTATATATATATGTGTGTGTGTGTGTGTGTGTATCAAAAGGCATTATTCCGTTTTATGTCAGTCAGGAGATTTTAGTTTAGTCTAATAAACTGAGGTATTATTTTTGTACTTGTAGATTCTCTTTGAAAATGTCCATGTTGTTTGTAGATATGTTTAATAGTTTTTCTTAAGATAGTTAGTGTATGTTAATTGATTAATTGTTCATGTCTAATTTTTACAGTCATAAATTAGATACTTTGTGTGCCTTGAAAATATTAAAAAACACATTTTCTTTTATATACCAAAGGACTTGCATCAAGTTCTAAATTTGTGTGTGGGATTTTATTGTCTCGTAATTTAAATTCTGAGAAAAATCTACATTTAGCTGGATTTCTCCTATATTCTCCATATAATAGATATTTTGGAATCTCCTCCATCTGTTTGCCATTACTGCCATCTTTCTCCTGTTCATCTTTTTATCTTTTGCCTTTCCAAGATGTGAAACTTTTCTTAAATCTACCTTCCATGACACTAATTTAATTTTCGAAGAGACTGCTTTCAGCTTTTCTTATTCATTTTAAACTTTTTTAATGCCATGACTTACATTTTCAGTTTAGGTCTTTGTCATCTTCAGTTTTTTTCTCATTATGAAGCCTTATCATATATGATTTAGAGAAGTTTTGCTTTAATTAACTTTCTTGAAATTTCTGAGCTGGTATAGGCTTAACTTTTCTTCTCATTCTTGGTGGAAACTTTGCAGGTGTTCTTTTCCTCTGTTATTATTATTATTACTCTTATTATGTATTTTCTGTCTATCCTTTGATGATTATTTTTTTGCATGCTTAGTCATTTTTGAATTCAGACAATGTTATGTAGTTAGTGCTAATTCTTGTCTAGAAATACTAAGTGCTGGTTTGTGCTGTGTCGGTATGCTTAATCTAGGAACTGCGTTTCACAGAATCCCTTTCCTCGTATGGATCTGTTAGCCAGCAAAGGAATTTGCATGACACTTTAAGGTCAGATGTGAAACAGTGCCCAACACTCTCTGAAGCCCACCTTCTCTCCTTCCCATGGAGTCTGACATGGTGGCAGACAGGAGAGCCAAGTGCCTTCAAACTTGTTTTTACTATCTTCCACTCTGTATCCGGTTCTTCACAAATGCTGTCAGGGCTCTGACCTTCAACGTTCCCCTACCCACTGCCATTCACTCACCCACAGACTTATAGAAGTGGAAGCTGTGGAGAGGAAATAACTTCCCACAAACCTACACAGGAACTCTCCAGTCACAATTCCACCTCACTGGCCAGACTTTCTTGTCTTCTTGGATTGAGTGGCTGGTGACTTCTTTCCTGATCCTCCAGTAACTCCTTCTGGATCATTACTTCCCCAAATCAGTCTACAATTGTGTGAGTTCTAATTCATGTAATAAATCCTTTTTTCTTGAAATGTATAGAGCCTCTGGAGAACGAGAAGACAAGCCCTAGACCGGGAGAAAATATTTGCAAAAGACGTATCTGACAAAGGACTGATATCCAAAATTTACAAAGAACTCTTAAAGCAACAATAAGAAAACAAACAATCCAATTTAAAAAATGGGCCTGGACACCTCACCAGAGAAGATATACAGATGACAAATACGTATATGAAAAGATGCTCCATATCATATGTTGTCATGGAAATGCAAATTAAAGCAATGATAAGGTATACCACTTCACACCTATTAGAACGACTCCGACATCAGAACACTGAAGATACCAAATGCTGGCAAGAATGTGAAGTAATAGAAACTCTGATTCATTGCTAGAAGGAATGCAAAATGGTACAGCCTCTTGGGAAGGCAGTTTGCCAGTTTCTTACGAAACTAAACACACACTCCATAAGATCCAGCAATCACACTCCTTAGTATTTACTCAAAGGAGTTGAAAACTTATGTCCATACAAAAACCTGCACATGGATGTTTACAGCAGCTTTATTCATAATTGCCAAAACTTGGAAGCAACCAAGATGTCAATAATCAAATTAAATGTGAATGGTCTAAAATAGCAATTAAAACACAGATTTTCAGAGTGGATAAGAAAACAAGACCCAATTATATATTATCTACAAGAAAGATACTTTAAATATGAATACAGATAGGATAAAAGTAAAGTGACGAAGAAAGACATATCATGCTAACATTAATGAAAAATATTTTGAATTAAATTAAAATAAAAATACTACTTGTCAAAACCTGTGCGGTGCAGTGAAAGCAATGAATAGAAGGAAATTAATAGCCTTAAATACATACATTAGAAAAGAAGAAAGACGTAAAACTAATAATCTGTTTCCACTTTACGAAATTAGAGAAAGAAGCATAATTTAAGCTTATCGTAAGCAGAAAAAATAATAATAAAGGGGAAAAAAATCAGTGAAATTGAAAATAGGAAAACAATAGAGGGAATGGACAAACCTAAAAGCTGGTTCTTTGAAGACATAAATAAAATTGTTAAACCTATACCTAGACTAGCCCAGAAAAAAAATGAAAAATCACTGATTACCAATGTCAAAAACAAGAGAGAGATCATCACTACTGGTATTGTGAACGTTTTAAAAAGGATAAAGCAATACCGTGAATAAGTCTATGCCTACAAATTTGCTAACTTAGATAAAATGAACCAATTCTCTGAAAGCACAAAGTACCAAAACTCACACAAGGAGAAGTATTGTGGAAGTAGAATCAACACCAAGGAATAACATAAGAAAAAAAATAGGAGACTTAATTGTGGAGAATAATGTTTAAAAATATTTTAATGAAAGTATAAGATATAACAACGTTAAGAAACTAACTCAGTTGACTTTGTCACTCCAGTGTTTACTACCTGATTTATTAGTGGCTGCTATTGACTGAAAAAATAAAAATCGGATTATTTTTTTCCCAGTGGAAGTGAGTGTGTCTATAGGTGGCTTCATTTATTTTTATTATAAGGTACTCACCATTGCTATAAGTTATTGTTTATTTGACAGGCATTTTAGAAAGAAATTTATACATTAATGTGCTAAGGGCAAATGGTGTTGCCTAATCTTAAGAAATCAGTATGACTTATGTGTTTCAGACTGTCTTTGAGTCTACGAAATGTTAAAATGAGGCAGAGCTACTGACTGAGCTATTTTCAGAAAAGAGCAAAACTGGTACATATTAAGACCTGCTGTTTAATACTCAAATACTATATGTGATTCTACTTACTCACTATTTCATAAAAATTGGGACAGTATCTTTGATTATATTTATTTAATTGTCATAATTCTGAAAGGAAGGTATAACCACTTTAAAGATGGGAAGACTCGGGTTCAGAGAGATTAAGTAACTTTCTCCAGGCCACTCAGCAAGTAAGTGAGGAAGGTAATATTAGAACCTATTTCTACATAACTTCCCAGTACAAGCTCTTTCTACTGAATAATTTTACCACCATGTAAATGATTCTATTAACAGACATATTTTTAGTAGTTTGTTCCTCTTATATAGACAGTTGCTAACATTTCAATCTATCTTTGAGGCAAAATATTCTTGTTTAGAGCTTAAAGTCATCAAATTTTGGGCATAATTTTCTGATTTTTTTAAGTTCAATTTTCACATACATATTATGTCCATATTTTATTATTAAGTCCATATTTTCACATACATAGCATAGGAATATTTTAGATCTATCAACGTATGTAGTGGAATACTATGGTCACCATAGCTTTAAGTTTTTAGTAGCTTTAAATAACAATTTGAAGTAATTTTATAAATGGACATTTAGGAAGAGATTACATATTTGCTAGAGTTTTGTTTATTATAAATTCAAAGTTTCCATTTCCAACTAACTACAAGTAGGATGGTTAAATATTTACCGAGAGGGAAATTATCTGTTCCTCCGATTGTCTACAGTTAATGCTGAGAAACATCCTTTCCTTCTTTGTATGGAACTGTGCTGCCACTTAGAGCCACTGGCGACATGGCTATTGAACACTTAAAATGCAGCTAGTCTGAATTGAAATGCGTAGTAATTATACAATACCAAAATCTGAAGCCTTAGTATGGAAAACAATCTCATTAATATTTTTACATTGCTTTCATCATGAAATAATACTATTTTGGTAGATTGGTTAAATTAAGTGCATTATTGACATTAACTGTCCTTTTTTTTTCTACTTTTTAGTGTGGCCACTAGAATTTTCAAATTAGATATGTAGCTCACACATGTAGTATGCTGAGGTACATAATATTGTTCTAATGCATTCTTATGCACACACGCCCTTCTGGCCATATTATAAAATTTATGCATGAATGTGATGTCTTAAATACTCCCATCTTTGACACTATCTACATTTATTAAAAACTAGTTTTAATTTGGGTAGTTTTAGGACTTCTTCCAAACAAATAAAAAACTTGCATTTTAAGTCTGTCTTGTGGCCAATGCTACATCTCATTTTCCTTGTCTCTAGTGTCCTGGAAGAATTGTTTAAGCCAAAAATTATATTTATGTATATTCATGAGCTGAAAATTATGTATGAAAACAAGCGTTTGGTATTTTATGAAGGAAAATCCACTTTAGTTTCCAGTTCCAAATATAAAATAATCAGATACAATTAGACAGTAAAACAAAGATATACCTATGCAGATTAAATGAGCAAATTAGTAAAGGAAATCTAAGACACCAATAATCCATTGAAGAAGAATCACCAATTATATTTTACATACCTTCTATCATTTTTATTTTAAACTTTATAGTATAAAATGTAAAACTGAATGATGCATATTCTCTAAAGCACTGATCTTGAAAACAGCCCAGCAAAATCTCAAATTGGTTTTTAGAATTGACTATACTTTTACTTCAAATAAACCAAGTGTCTATTGTAACGCTTATTAGCAGAAAACTTCCTTTCTTTAAATTATTGTGCTTTAAATTATCAACACTGTCACTAGGTATTTTTTAATTGAAATATGTTTTAATAAAGTTACAAAGGATGTTATAGACTTAAATTTCACTGGAACATATCAATTTTAAAGAAATATCTTCACAACGCTACAGTTTTAATACTTTTACTTAACAAGAAGCTATTTCTGAAGTCCTGCTGAGGACACTTGGTCTGTTCCACGGCCAATTTTTGTTGATTCACAACCCAGGAATGTTGCTAAAAAGCCATATTCAGCCCTGCAATTTTTAATCTTGCATAATAGGCCTAACTGAAATAGAATTATTCATTGACATGGTTGGCATGTGTCCATTAACCCTGCATCTACTTTGCAAAACCTTCTCTCCTATGTGGGGATTCCAATAGCTCTATTCAATCACGTGAAAAGTACTGATATTGGTATTTATTGTTTAGCTGTATGATCGCTAGCTCAGATTAACCACTACACCTATTTTCATAGGCTCCTTCTGTTTACTGTAGACTAAAGTAGGAAAAAAAAAGAGACCGCTGAATATTCTCCTAGCTCTAATGTTATTTTGTACTTTAAAAGTGAATGTCGTGATATCCTGGGGCTACTAATCCATCTGTCATCAGGGAAAGTCAAGTCTATTTTTCTAACCATTGAATGTATCGAATTAGTAAAGTTCACAGCACCAGCAGAGACAATCAGCTCAGTCATGGTCATGGAAACCTCAGCAAAGATTAACGATGTTTTCTTTATTTCCAAAGAACCAGTGAGAGATAAGTAAAGAAGTTGCACTAGAAAGATCTACAAACACATATTCCAACCATGAACAACTGGAAGAGACTTAGAAAGCATCACCATGTTTTATAAACCTCATTTCATGCAAAATGAATTGAAAATGACCCGACAGAATGAGAACACAGGACACAAAATGAACAAAGTATGAATAGCCACCAACTTTGATATTATTAAAGATAATATGATGCCTTTTTAAAGTGCTTTTATTTCATAAAAAAATGAATCTGTTTTGTTTAGTAAAATAAGTGCTGCTTGAGTCTTTTCTGAAAATTCAATTTGCCATCAATATTGATCCCATTTACTGGCTGCCCCTACAATCACATGAATAAATGCCAGAGGATTTGGAATTGAATTGCATCATTTTGCAAAGTGCATGTAGTTCAAAGCCACTTCTTTTCAAAGCCCTTCACTGGCTCCTTGAAATTCTTTTCAATTCTGATACTTTGGAGCTTCAATGCTTTCTGATAGCTGACCCCTTTTACATCAATTTTATATCACAAAAATTATGCTACCTCACATCAGTCACAAATCTTTTACACTCTGTTCCTATTTGTATCACTCTATGTTCCACACTCCACAATAATATTTCATTCTCACCCTCACAAATCAAAGTCAATCCTTCATACATCAGCTCACTCTTCCATCTTTCAGTTCTGCTCTCTTCTACAGCAAGTTAGGTGCCTGTACAAATGAAGCGAGTTTCCGTCAGTTTTACTGCTCTGCAGCTACTACAACCGTACCAACAAAGAATTCTACAAATGTAAAGCAAAAAATCATATTTGCACGTAAATGGGAGTTAAAATATTCAAAATGAGTTTATAGTATATGACCTCAAAGATTTGGTTTATGTGATATTATTGGTCAGTTAGTAGCAAGGGCCAATATTTAGCCTTAGTTATTTGGGTCACAAGAAGCTTAGATGAATACGAAGGTTGATGCAAGTGAAATTTGTGACTATCACCAGTGAAATCAACATATAAGTCTACAAACACTAGAGCAGGGAGAGACCTTAGAACACAACCACTCTGATTCTCATCTGTTGTTCCTGTTTCTTCTACAATATCTCCATGAGCTGGATGTCAAATATCTGCTTGAATATGATAAATAAAATGGCAAGCAATAGGATATATTGGAGTATATGAGGAAGCCATTTGGATAAAAGTATTCGGGCTGACCTTGCTTTTCCAAAAGGGCCTGACTGGCCTTTGAACATGCATTGGATGTCTGCTTTAAATATTTACCATGTCCCAGAATAAATGCCCTTAAGATAAAGATGCAACTTCCCCCACATTGCCATTTCCTTAAGGATAAGCATTTCTCCCTAGGCGAGGATTTGATTGTTGTGCTCATCCTGTGACCACCCAGGTCGAGACAGCAGACCTGCTACCTGTGGTATCCATCAAAGGCTGTGCCAACAGGGCAATCTTGTGACTATTGTAAAAGGACATTGCATTCATATGTGATATATGCTCTTTGATGGTATAAAACCACTCTGTACACCCCACTTCTTTGGTGTCCTTCCTTCCTTGGGAAGGAAGGCCCCGGGCTATATCGTCCTCAAATTTGGCTTATAATAAACTCATCCCAATTTGGATTCATAGATTGGCTATGGATTGTTCGCATTGACAAATACCTCCACTCGACAACTACCTCCACAGAAAGTATACTCAGTACCTCCTCAAACAGTCCACTTTAGAAAGCTCAAATGTGTTACAAAATCCCTCATCATCCAAGGGCCTAGGACAACTAAAATTTTAAAAGAATCCCAGTTTTGCACTAATGAGCCTTTTTACTCAGGAAAATTAAAATAAATAACAAAATCCCCAAATAGTTCTTGAGTATTTTAACCTACAAAGCCTCCAGGTATACAACACAGAAAAAAAATTTTGAAAGTATATTTATACAAGTGGAGAAAATGATCACCATATATTTGAAGAAGAGGCATTTTATCTCAGGTAAGAAGGATTGAAGAGAGAATAGAAAAGAAATGTTGAGAGAATGGCTAGTTCTAATTTGAGAATTGCCATCCTCTATTAAAGCAGGAGAAGGAAGCTTGGGCTGGGCTACATGTGAGCCGGGAGGAGAAAACTGGGCTGGGTAGACATAAGAACCATTATGAAGAACCAGGCTTCTAATCTGCCTGGTCCCATATGAAAACATGCTCAAGAGAAAGTCCTTAAAAATTAATTAATGTGTTTCTGGGTCCACAAGTAAGGAGCTTGTAAGTCACCATTCTGTCCTAACAACAAGTAAAATGCTAAGCAAACTAAAAAATCAACAACTTCTCTTGGATCTGTAAGAGCAAGGAGGATACAGGACAGACTGCTGCCCCCAAGATTGGAGAGAGAGACAGAATACAAGGAACCATGGCTTACTGGGGCAGAGAATCATGAGTGGAAAATGCTACAGGAGCCAGAACCAGGTAGGAAAACCTGAACTGTAACTGATGAATTGCTGGAGGCTAAGTGTGAACAACTCTGCGAGTTAAATAGGCCGGGAGAACCCCGTCACTGGATGCCCCCCCCCCCCCGCCAGTTTTGTGAGATTTACCTCCAGGAGCTCAACCAGGTTCTCACAGGGAATATCAGAGAAAAAAACCCCTAATGCATCTGGCAGGGGGAGGGGAAACGTAACAACTTTGAAATACACCAGAGCACTGCACTCTGTTCTTAACAAGGCATGCCCTCAGGAGAAACTAGTTAAGGAGAGGCTAACCTGCTGGGATGTTATCAGAGCCTAACTGACCTGGAGGGAGGGAAGATACCCAACTCCAGTCACCTATAGCCTTCCACATGGAAGAAGGGAAATACCCAACTCCAACCCACATTAGCCAATCTTAACTAAAAGGGGAGAAATAAAAATCTGAGATACACTTGTGAAGTTCACCATCCAGAGGCATAGGCTCACAAAAAGACTGAGACCAAATCATAGAACGTGTCCCATCCCCCCAACCTCAACACCACACTACTAAAGGCCTCTTTAATAGCAGTTCCTTTCACCCATTAGAGCATGTCTGACTATCAAGAAGAAATTACAAGGCATAATAAAAGGCAAAAAACACAATTTGAAAACTCAGATCAAGGATCAGAACCAGAGTCAGATACAACGGTGATATTGGAATTACCAGAAGAGAATTTAAAACAACTGTGATTAATATGCTAAGGGCTCTCATGGATAAAGTAGACAGCATGCAAGAACAGATGTGCAATGTAAGCAGACAGAGGGAAATCCTAACAAACAAATAAAAAGAATGCTAGAGATCAAAAGCACTGTAACAGAAATGAAGAATTTTGAAGAAACCCTTTGATGGGCTTATTAGTAGACTGGACACAACTGAAGAAAGATTCTCCCAGCTTGAGAATATAGCAATAGAAACCTCCAAAACTGAAAAACAAAGAGAATAAAGACTGAAAAAATAAAAAAGACTATCCAAGGACTGTGGGGCAACCACGAAAAGTATAACATAGGCATAATGGGAATATCAGAAAAGAAGAAAGAGAGAAAAGGACAGAGAAATATTTGAAACAATAATGACTGATAATTTCCTCAAATTATCTCAGACACTAAACCACAGAACCAGGAAGCTCAGAGAATGCCAAATAGGATAATACCAAAAAAAAAAAAAAAAACCCTACCCCTAGGTATATCGTTTTCAAACTACAGAAAATGACGATAAAGAAAAAATCCTAAAAGATAAAGGAAAAAAACACTTTTACTATAGAAGGACAAAGATAAGAACTACATCCAACTTCTCCTCTGAAATCGTGGAAGCAAGAAGAGGGGGGAGTGAAATATTTAAATTGTGGAGAGTAAAAACCTAGAATTCTCTACCATGCAAAATTATCCTTCATAAGTGAAGGAGAAATAAAGACTTTCTCAGAAAAATAAAAATGGAAGGAGTTTTTTGCTAGTAAACCTGCCTTGCAAGAAATGTTAAAAGATCTTTAGAGAGAAGGAAAATAGCTCAGACTTGGATCTACATGTAGTATGGAAGAGCATCAAAGAAGAAATAAGTGAAGGTAAAATAAAAGGCTTCATTTCTCTTATTCGTAATTGGTCTAACAGATAACAGTTTGTTCAAAAATAATAACAGCAACCAAGTATTTAATTCTGTATGCTTAGTATATATCATATACATACATATATATATAATCAGTGTCTTGATTTTTGTAGCTTTATAGTCAATTTTGAAGTCGTAGTTTCCGTCCTCCAACTTTGTTCTTCTCCTTCAATATTGTGTTAGCTATTCTGTGTCTTTTGCCTCTCCATAAAACCTTAGGATTAGGTCATCAAGAGTGAACTGTAATGTAAACTGTGGACTGTGAGCGATTGTGATGTGTCAATGCAGGTTCATCAGTTGTAACAAATGTACGACCCTGGTGAAAGATGTAGATAATTGAGGGAGGCTGTGCACGTGTGGTGGTTGGGGATATTTGGGAAATCTCTCTACCTTCCTCTCAATTTTGCTGTGAACCTGAAACTGATTTAAAAAAATAAAGTCTTGAGAAAAAACGTGATTAAGTTAAAATGAGGCTTTTAGGCTGGGCCTTAATCCAATTTGACCGGAGTCCTTGTAAGAAGGGGAAATTTGAACACAGGAGGAGACACTAAGGATGAACACTCACAGGGAAAGGATCATGTGAAGGCAAAGCGAGAAGACAACATTTTGCAAGGAGAGAGGCCTCCAGAATAAAATCAGTCCTGCTGAGGCCTTGATCTCAGATTTCTAGCCTCCAGAACTGTGACAAAAATAAATTTCATTGTTTAAGCCACCCAATCTGTGGTATTTTGTTGTGGCAGCCATAGCAAACTAATACAAAACCCAAGACATGGTGTAATGAAAATGGCATCTTACCTTTGTGGTCTTCCTCCAAAAACCAATAACCACAGTAAAATTATGAGAAAAACATCAGACAATTCTCAATCCAGGGAAATTCTACAAAATATCTGACCAGTAATCCTAAAAGCCGTCAAGGTCATCAAACAAAAGGAAAGCATGCGAAATTTTCACAGCAAGGAGAAGCCTAAGGCAACATAATAACTAAATTTATCCTGGATGGGATTCTGGAACATAAAAAGGACTTTAGGTTAAAAAAAAAACTACGGAAATCTGAATAAACATGGACGTTAGTTAATAATAGCATGTCAATATTGGTTCCTCATTTGTAACAAATGTACCATACTTATGTGGATGTCTATAAGGAAAATGGAGTGCAGAGTATATGAGAACTCTCTATGCTATCTTCACAATTTTTTTGGTAAATCTAAAACTGTTTTAAAATAAAAATTTTATCTAAAAAGAATGCATATGGACTGGTCTAGATTAAACAGTCTGAACTGAGGAAGCATTCAAATGCTGTGAATGAAACATGATTGGATCACAAATTGAAAAGAAAGCTCTAAAAGACTTTTTTTATTTAAAAAGGAGAAATTTAAATATGATTTTTATAGCAAATGATATTTTAAAACTCTCATTATTTTTCTTTAGGTGAGATGATGGCTGTGTGGAAGATCTATAGGTATGTGGTTATGTAGAAGAACATCCTTATTAGGAGATGCACACTGCAGTATTTAGGGCAAAAGTGACATGATTCCTCCAACTTACTTTCAAAGGGCTTGAAAATGTTTTCAAAAATATATATTGTATTATACATACATGGTAAAATGCAAACAACTGCTAAATTTGGGTGAAGGATAATTGGGTGCTCACTGCACTATTCTTGCAACTTTACTATGGATGGCAAACAGGTTGGTTCTGAAAATTTAAGATCCTTTAGCATTTTAGTTTTAACTAAATGACACGATGTGTTAATGCCTAAATAAAAGTTGGACTCCGTGGACGTATGAAGTAAAGTAATACGTTCAGTTGCTGTGCTTCCATCTCAAGTCATGTCAGCTGTCTGAGTCCTGAGTATTGCAGGAAGAGGTGTGACGGTGAGTGATTTAATCTGATGCCCTTGTAGATTTGAAAGAGCTCTCTGAACAAGACATCAGAGCATCTGGGACCTACTCTGGGGACCTGGGCAGTGGGAATTTCGCGAGTTACCTGGCCACTCTGGCCCATGGGCTGGAAGAAGATGGTGTTCTTTTCCCCACCCACTTTGTGTACGGTAAAGACAGTTTGCAAAAAACAAGTTCTATATAAGCGTATTTATCATTTTTGGAATAGCCTCCTCTGTGACTTTTCTTCATTTCTTTAAAAGCCTTTTCTATGTTATTTTCATTTTCCAAAAAATATGTTAATTTTACAAACATTAGAATATCCAGAGAGGCGAAATGAAACTTCAAAATGTCTTAAAACCTACATCTTTGTAGAGATTGTTTTCAGTCCTTGTAGAAACTTTCATATGAAAATGCATAGCTATTTAAAAAGCAACATCATAGGAGAGAGATTCTGTTTTGTTTACCAAGTGCCTGGTATTTGTAATGAATAATATGCTTTTTTTGTAAACTTCACTTAACAATGAATTGTTAACATCTTTCTAGGTCAGAAAATATATATCAAAAAATCACTTTTAATGATGTATTGCACAGAAGTGTCTTTTCACTCTTCTATTATTTAATTACACTAAATTATCTCTTCTCTTTAAGTATTTAAAATCTACCCAAGAATATCCCAAATGTTATTAGTATTAGTTGACTATGCAATAAATAATCAGAATTTGACTTGTGATTTCTCAAAATTCAATGTTCTTATATAATTCTTATTGAAGACAAATTCTATTTGCTGTAACTGTTTATACCTTACTGCCTAACTTCTAACAGACCCCAAAATATTAAAACTAAAGCTATATATGCCACTTTTCCTAGGTGATTTTCCCGTTCCCCACTGGAAGGCTGTTGAGCCCCCACTTCCTGCCAAGTCTTTACTTAAGCAAGTAATTTGCTACATGATGTTTTTCCTTTCAGTTTCCTTATTTCGGATACATTCCAGGGTTTCTCAATATTTCATGAAGTATGGCATCCTTCTAAGTGTTTTCATATTTCTGAATAACAACTTTCTAGACTGATCTTACCTGTGGGAGACTCTTAAACCCTTGTTCTAGATATTCTATTCCTTTTAAACTTTTCTATGTGGGCATATTCTATGATGGCGTATTATATTGGTTTTAAAGTTTTCTATGATGCTTTCTTATTTCTGCATTAATAATGTAACTCTAATGATCTTTCAAGCAACTAAAGTCACTCTAAATTTCTTGACATATGAGTTGCTGCTTTTATTTTTGAACTCATCTGACAGCTTGCTGTCTAGCTCATGGGTATATTTAGACACATCCCCCCATTTCTTTCTCAACATGTTTGTCTGTATTTTCATACTTTCCTTTTTACACCCTCCTATCCCAGAACCACTTTTTTTCTCATCTGAATGTAAATAGACTATATGTATCTGTGGCAGAGTGATGAGATGCTCAACTCCATTTCATTTTCTTGGTCCCGCTTGAACATTACATTTCTCAGCTTCACTTGCAGTAGGCTTAAGCTATGAATCAAGTATTTTGTTTTTCATTGCCAAGGAAAAGTGAAAAGAGTGCACGTTTTCAAGACAGGAAGATCTGAGTGTCAGTCCAGCTCTGCCACTGGTGAATTTGGATGAGTTGTTCACTCTTTTAAAAAATTTTTTCTATACACCTTGTATCATTTGACCTGAACATGGGACAGGTTACCTTCTTATTCCTCATTCCTACTTCCAGAACATTTCCCTTTATCCTCCCCCAAATTCTTGAGCTCTGATTTGCACTTCATCAGATTATACCCATTGCTACTTCTCTCTTTTCTGGCTTTCTAAATATCCCAAGAGCACTCCATTTTATGAAGATTTTAGCCCTTGGTCTCTCCAACACTACTGTTATCCTTATCCTTGGTGATTTTAATATCCACTTTGATAATCCTTCCAATATACTAAAATTTGATTTTTGAACTCTTCTCCAATGACTTTGTATTCCATCCTGTATTAGCCACTCTTGTCTATGGTCACACCTAATCTTTTAATCACTAACAAAATCAATAATTTGTCAATATTACTAACTCATGCATCATATTCTTTCACTAATACTTCTTATCACCCTAGCTTAATTCCTCTAGTATGCTAACAGAAATAATTTATCAACAACATTTAGGCTTACACTCTATTGACCATATCATATATTCACTTTCCCCACCTTCCTCCTGCCTTTACTTCCTCCCTAAACTTTAAAATCTATTGTCCATAACTAAAATTACTCTTGCACATGTGTCCAACATTCATGCTCTAGTCTTGCTTTTTCACACTCAACCTTGTTAAGAACAACTCCCCACATCTTCTGCATCTACCTTAACAGCTGAAGAAGCAGAGAATAAATCAAAATCATGTTGATTGGCCCTATTTTCAACTAATGACAAATAACCCCAAGTGGGCCTTAATTCTGCAAAGAATTCATAACGCATTTCCCACTGGTGGGAGGATATAATTTCAGTCATGGATGACTATTTAATAGTATTTCATAGAGTCATAGTATTTCTTAGAGGCTGTATAATGTAGTTGCTAATATCCCAGATGTCTATTTGACATCTTCATTTGAATCTCTAATATTCGGTTTGAACTTATGGTCTGTAAAAATGAACTCATCATCTTTCCTCCAAACTGGTCCCCTTCTTCACATCTTATTTAAGGCCCACATAGTCTGCCCACCCTCCTGATATGGAGCACATGTTCTCCACATGTTCATTCTCCTCCAGTCGTGCCAGCCTCCCTGCCTTTCACAAATACCTCTCTGATTTCCCGCCTGCTTGATTAACCAATTGTAATTTATCAAAAAGGCATGATAAAGCCTAGTGGAATTATCTATTTCTTATTTCAATTCTCTCAGAATCTTACCTGAATATCACCACTGTTGACCTTAAACAAAAAGACAGCCAGCCATTTCTCCAGAAAAGTGGATTTATTCAGGATTAGCAAAGAATGGCAATTTGGGTCTACACCATGGCCTGCCACGTGCAAGTCTCCAGCCCCAAGGGGAGGAGAAACTCTTAGAGGAGAAGATGTTGGGAGGGCTATTGTAAACAAAGAGGTCAGGTGTAGTGGCCTTTTGTTGGCTGAAGTTGTGACAGTCTCTCATTGGCTGAGCTTCCTGCCAGTCAAGAAGAAATCCTTCTTCCTGTGGGCTCTGACATCATCATAGGGGGTGAGAGCACCCCCTACTTCAATTTAATGAAGTTTTTATTTATTAATTTTCATCAATGAAATTGATCTAATTAACATTTATAGAATACTTCATCCAACAACAGTAAAATGTGCTTTGTTTTCAGATCACAAGAAACATTTGCCAATATAGACCACATTCTGAACCATAAGTACACATAACAAAATTACAAGTGAAGAAATCTTAAAAAGTATATTCTCAGACCACAATGAAATAAAATTAGAAATCAGTAACAGAAATATAGCCAGACAACCCCAAAATATTTTCAGATTAAACAAAGTACTTCTAAATAACATGTGGGTCAAAAAATAAATTTCAAGACAAAAATAAATTATTTAAATAAATGAATATGAAAAAACAACTTCTTAGCAAAATTTGTGAGATGGAACAAAAGCAGTGTGTAGATAGAAATGTATAGCATTTAATGGATGTATTAGAAAAGAAGGGTGATCCAAAAACCATAATATAAGATTTCATCTTAAGAAGCTAGAGAAAAAAAGAGCAAATTAAGCCTAAATCAAGCAGAAGAAAAGAAATAAAAAATACAGAAGAAATCAATAAAATTGAAAACTGGAAAACAATATAAAAAAATCAATGAAAATGAAAGCTAGTATTTGAACAGATTATTAAAATTGATCAACCTCTACCCAGGCTAACCAAGAAGAAAAAAAAAGAGAAAGCACAAATTACTAACATCAGAAATAAAAGAAGGGTTATCACAACTGATTTGTACATTAAATATATAAAAAGGAATATTAGTAATCAAGACAGTGTAGTATTGATGAAAGAATAGACAGAGAGATCAACGGAACAGGATAGAAAGCCCGAAGTACATCCACATAAATATAGTCAATTGATCTTGGACAAAGGAGCAAAGGCAATACGATGAAGCAAAGATGGTCTTTTCAAGAAATGATGCCAGAACAACTGGACATACACACATACACAAAACAAATCTAGACACAGACCTTACATCCTTTGCAAAACTATAAAACTACCAAAAAATAGCATAGGAGAAAACCTAGATGATGTTGTGTATGGCAATGACTATTCAGAAAGAATACAAAAGGCACAATTCATGAAAGAAATAATTGATAAGCTGAACTCCATTAAAATTAAAAACTTCTGTTCTGTGAAAAACAATGATAAGAGAATGAGAAGACAAGGCACAGACTGAGAAAAAATATTTTCAAAAGACACATTTCATAAGGGACTAGTTTCCAAAACGTACAAAGAACTCTTAAACTCAACAATAAGATAATGGGGTGGGCTATGCATATGTGGGGACAGGAGATATATGGGAAATCTCTGTACTTTATTCTTATTTTAATTAAATCTAAAACTGCTCTTAAAAAAGCCTTTATTAGAAAAAAAGAATATTATGAACAATATACACCTGCAAATTTTATAATTGGGTTAAATGGACCAATATCTTGACACAAACTACCAAAACTCACACAAGATGAAATAGATAATCTGAATAGGCCTGTGTCTACTTAAAAAGTTGAACTAATACTGAATAACATTCCAAAAAAAAGAAAGTACCAGACTAAGGTGGTTTTAATGGTGAATTCTATCAATCATTTAAGGACTGATACCAATGATACCAATTATCTATAATCTCATCCAGAACATATAAGCACAGGGGATACTTCCCAACTTATTCTATAAGGCCAGCATTACCTAATACTAAAAGCAGATAAAGTTATTACAAGAAGAAAAAATCTGCAGATCAATATGTCTTATGAACACAGATGGAAAAATCCTGAAACTATAATAAGAATTGAATTCAACAATATATAAAAATAAGTATACACACAACCAAGTGAGACTTATTCCAAGTACGCAATGCTGTTTTAGCACTCAAAAATCAATAAATGTAATCCAGAAAATCATCAGGCTAAAGAAGAAAAATAATATGATTATATCAATTGACGCTGAAAAGCAATTGACAGAATCCAACACCTATTAATGGTAAAATCTCTCAGAAACTAGAAATAGAGGGGAACTCTCAATTTGATAAGGAACATCTAAAAACTTACAGCTAACATCATACTTGGGTTAGTATACAAACATATTTCTCAGCTGTCAGCTGAGAGGGCTTAAAGAAATGACACCCCGTAGCAATGAGTACACCTAGTGCCCAGATCTTGGTTTCGAATACCATTCTCCAATAAAAGTTACCAGGGCTCCATGGACAAATGGCTGATTCCAGGAGTGGGGCAGTATATATACAAAATGACCTAGGTACATATAGTAGTGTTAAAAAGGAAGTGCTCAAAAAAAAAAATATATATATATATATATTATATATAAATAAGTACTGATAGGGCTATGTCAAAGGAGCACACGATCCAACTGAAAGAACTCCTAACAGCCAAGCTGGAACAATTGAGAAACAAAGTGAGTAAAGTAATATTGGATTATAAACCAAGGTATAAAATAAATATCTGTGAGTCCATACTAATAAAAGGGGCTGAAGAGAAAAATCTCCTATGCAGAAGAATTCCAAATAATTTATGTAGATACTCTTTGCTGCACATAGCGACTTCTTTCCAAAGAGCACAGTATGGAAGGAGAGGTGCAGTCTCTTTACAGTGGAGAAACCTGGCAAACACGACCTCAGCCAGATGATCAGGGTCAACATCAACAGTCATAAATCATGTTGACAGTACGTACCTTAATACAATGTGATGAAAATCATATTTACCTCTGTGAAATTCCTTCCCTAAATCCATAAATCCCATCTAATCATGATAAAAACATCAGACAATTATCAAAAGAGGGGCATCCTACAATATATCTGATCAGGATTCCTCAAAATTGTCAAGGTTATCAGAGGAGCCTAAGGAGACACACAACTAAATATAATGCGATATTGTAGATAGGATCCTGGAACACAAAAAAGGACATTAGATAAAAACTAAAGGGGTACAAATAAACTATGGAGTTCATGAAAAATATATCAGTATTTGTTAATTAATTGTAAACCATGTACCATACTAATGTAAGATGCGAATAACAGGAAACTGAGTGTGGGGTACATGGGAAATCTCTATACTATCTTTATAATTGTTTTGTAAATCTAAAATTATTCTAAAAAATAAAGTCTATTTTAAAAATTGCATACTGCGGGATCCAAGAAATGGTGCTTGTTTCTGTTAATAGCCAAAACTCCCGACTGACAGTTTCCCTATCTTCTTAATAGATTTTTGGTAGTGAAGAGTAAGCTTAGGATCTACCACCAAACTTAACACTTAAAACAATAGTGGCCTGGGGTGAAATCTAAACACTCTTAGCCAATATTTAATTTGTTTAAATTAGAATAAATCTCTGTGCTATCAACCACAGGAAACTATAGAACATTTACATTGGTATAGACATGACTTAATTTTCAAATCCCCAATCATATCTTACCTACAAATACAATATAGAGCTTCTGAATAATTTCCCTGGGAATAGTTCCTAGGACTATAATTCATTTGAGCTGATGTTATCAATATATTTACTACATATAGTGCTCATCCCACTAGGTAGTAAATATGAGATAGGCAAGACATCTACTGGGAAATATCCTCTAAGCAAGAAACGTGCAAACCATTGTCAAGAGAGGATTCAAGGACAGAGGCATAAAAACTGAAAGAATTCACGAGAAGGAATCACCTTAAGACAAGACAGACAACAAAGGAGGTAAAGAAAATCTAAATACAAAATCACGGGATGGTTGAGATTATTTAACAGAGGATCTAAACTTAGAAAAATATGGCATCCAATGGGCGTTACTTTTATATAGGAGTGGGTGTACCTGGCCATTATTGACAGAGAATCTAAAGAAGCAGATTAGACTACTTATACTGCATAGAAATAAAACAAAGGAAGTTTCTAGGACTTGATCTAGACTTAAAGTGAAAATCATAAAATAGGAATGTACATTTATCTAAAAATGAAACCAAAAGAATCATTTTAGGCATCACAGATAGGAGAGGTGGTCACTGTTTCATAAATTTCAAGAAAAAACAAAAATTTCTAAAAAGTATCTCCCTGACAAAGATGATCACATATGGAGCTAGAGAAGGACCTATGAATTTAGATATGAGAAACAGTCCTCCTGAATGCTCTCCAGCTCTGAATTTCCATATAGAGTCACAGACAGAAAGGAATGACTCAATGACCAAAAACACATATGGCAGCTATGCAGACAACATTAGCACTAAAATTAATGAAACAATATTCATAATCTAAAGTTTGAAAAAAATATTTGCAATATTTGAATTATGCCAACTAGAATGTCATCTTCCTAACTTACTAAATTCTGGGAAAAAATCCAACATAAATGTTTTAATGAGCCAATATATTGACTGATAGCTTATTTTTGTGCATTTCACTCACATTTAATTAATGCTCTAAGAATATTATTTCACTGTGATTTGTAGGGATGTCGGTGTGGATACAGACATAAATTAATACCCAATGGATTTTCAGACCTCAAGTAGGGTTCATAATGTTGTGGTGCAGAGGCTTGTATTATTGCTACTTATATCCAGAGGCAGAGGTGAAAATGTTCAAATGTAGCTCTATATGCTCCAATTTGATTCTTAACTATTTTGCATCTCTAACAAATTTCAGAGGGAGATGAAACTAATGTACCTACAGCACAAACTCTGAGTGCTCTAGGTCCCCTCCCTGCTGTGTAAACTTTCAGTAGCCTACACTTGTGTGAAAAGTTAAAAATCCACTTCTTCTAACTAACTTTTCCAAATTGATATCTAATTTTCCTTCTAGACTTTTGGTGGTGAACACAATGCAGTATATACAGAGGTTGAAATATAATGATATACACCTGAAATTTATATAATGTTATAAACCAATGTGACCTCAATAAAAATAAATTTTAAAAAACAGAAATATAGGGGCTGGCCCCATGGCCTAGTAGTTAAGTTCAATGCACTCCACTTCTGCAACTGGGATTCATAGGTTCAGATTCTGGGCACTGACCTACACCACTTGTCAGCCATGCTGTGGCAGCAGCCCTCATATAAAATAGAGGAAGACTGGCACAGATGTTAGCTCAGAAGATGTAAGCTTCCTCAGCAAAAAAAAAAAAAAAAAAAAACCCAAAAACAAAAAAACAGAAATATGTTATTTATGCATATTAATCTCCTACATGTCATTGAGCAAATATGCATTCTCTATGTGCATTAGACTCATATGTAATAGAGCCGAATAACAATACCTGCCTCACAGGGTTGCTAGTAAATTAAGACAACACATGGGAAACATTTAAGAATGTTTGGCTCATGGAAATCTCAATAATTGTTAGCTACTGTTGTCATTTTTATTAATCTATTAGCATAACCCGGTCTTGCATGTTTTAGCCTTTGCATCTTCATCCACATGGTGCCACAAAAGAGAATACTCTCGCCCTTCCTTTCTGGCAATCCAAATTTTATGTCTCCTTTAAAATCTGGTTTAATCCCCATCAGCACTCCTGCCAATAGTTCTCTAACTCACATCACTTAATACGTGGACTATTCTTATGTCAGCTCAGTATCTGCTTATTGCATTCCTGGTACTGTTACATTTGTTCATGACTGTAAATTTTAATGGACTTCCTGTGTCTTATTTTACTTAGTGGACTTTAAGCTTGTTAACTTTAGTCTCATTTCATTTTCCTTGTCTCTATTCTCGGTTCTTCCAAAGCTAAACTAACTTCTCTCCCTATCCAAGGCTTCATTGCCAGTAATTGGACCAAAATGGCAATGTAACTCAGGCAATATTGAATAACCCCCCTGCCCATCACTGCATCTACATATACATATACTTACATACACACACTCTGTGTGTGTGGATGAGGTGTCTTAGTTTGGATTCCCTAGAAGCAGACAAGAGTTTATGTGTCAGGGATTTATTAAGAACGTATTCTCGGGAGAAACTTAAAAGAGAGAGAAACTTATAGCTCACTAACTGGAAGACAAATGACCCACATTAAAAATGGACAAAAGTTTTGAATGGACATTTCTTCAAAGAAATATGAAATTAACCAATTGATACAGGAAAAGACACTCAGTATCATATTTATGAGAATGAAGATTAAAAAGATAATGATATACCACTTTACATCCACTAGATTGGCTCTAATAAGAAAAAAGAAAACCAGACACTAATATCTGTTGGTGGCGTGGGGAAGAACTGATATCCTCATCATCACAGGAGGGAAAGTCAGTGGTATGTGCCCTTGTAAAACAGCTTGGTACTTTCTTAAAAACTGAAATGTGCACTTACCACATGACCCAGCAATATCGCTCTTGAGAATCTAATGAAAAGAAATGAAAACACATGCCCATGCAAAGACTTATTTGTAACATTTACAGCAGCGTAATCCATAATACCCCAAACTGGAAACAACCAAATGTCTATCAGACAGTGAGTGAATAGCAAAATGTGGTACACCCATCCAGTAGAACACTATTCTCCAATAAAAAGGAGCAACGCACTGACAGCTGCCATATGGATGACTCTCGACAATATTCTACCACGAAAAATAATCCAGGCACAAAAAAAACCCACATATTTATGGTTCCATTTATATGAGTTGTCCATAAAATGGACAGAAAGTAAATTCATGGTTGCTTGGGACTAGGGTTAGGAATGTGGGGTGACCAGGAAAGATATGTGGGATCTTTTCGGAGTGCAGAAAATATCTTAAAATTGGATTGTTGTGATGGTTGTATAACTCTGAAAATATACGAAAAATTAAATTGTGCACTTAAAACAGGTACATTTTATGGGATGCAAGTTACTTTTGAATAAATCTGTTCAAAAAATTGAAGTTTGTGGAGGCCTCTCCCAATTTCACAGGTGGCCACCAGAGTTACTTGCTGATACGGGTTCTCTCATTTTGCAAGTGAATATTCATTGGCAACGTCTGTGTTCCTGTGCTCTTTGGATTGTTGAAGCTCCTCTTTCTCTTCACTCCACTACCTACACACTGCTGGTAAACCTGGGGTGTTCCCTGTGGGGTCTAGGTTCTATGTGGTGTTACGTCGCCCATTCATTCTGTGGTTCATGGAGATTCCTTATCATGTAGTTTATTAATGATGTTGTCCACGTGATATTTGTTTCTTTTACTATCCCTGCTTGTTTTTCCTAAGGGACATGGGGGGTGGAGGAATTAAAACTACATTGGTATCATTGTCCTTCCCCATAAGGACATCTAAATTATTTTTTAAGTAATAAAGCAAAAAATAGTATCAGAAACAAGAGATAATGAACATGATAGCATTCATAATGCTAGCCAAGAATGTAGTAAAGAGAGAAAAATGCATGATATTGTTACAAATGTCAAGTGAAGGAATCAGAAAATATTTACACAAATATTTACAACACAGTTCCATAGCACCTTTATAGATAAACTGGGACGCTTGCCTAGAAGTACATTCACACTGTACCAGCCCCCACTTCAACTGGATAATCCTGCTTATTTGGGGGGCCCAATATAGAACCTACTTTCTTTTTTTTCTTTTTTTCCGACAACCTTCCCTGATCCACAAAATCTGAGTTAGTTGTACCTATATTTATGGTATTCCTTTTTAAATTTATCAAATTTACTACAAGTGGTTGTTTACTTGTTTGTTTCTGCTTCTAAAGTGTGAGTGATTAGAAGCTAGTGGCTGTGTTAATCTTATTTATCTTAAACCCAGCAGCTCAACATATGTTTATTGAATTAATTAACCATCTAATCATTCCTTCATTACTGAGTCTCAATATATGTAAACCTTCATATTTCTTCACTTTAGCTATATTTTCTATGGTTATTTTGACTCTCAATATTTGTGCAGTTCAAATTTTTGCCTTATAATTTTATTTAAACTTCTGACTTTTATTTTTCAACATGAATTTCTTCATGCTTTGAATGTCCATGGCACATTGTCCATATCTGTCTTGTGATAGTTATTTTATTCCATCTTGCATAATTCTTGTCTTTTTCTCTCATCCTAGCTATGAAATCTCAAACCACCTGTGGAAACAATTGGGACTTTCTAATTTTTGTTCCCTTGCTGGATTTTGCATAGAATAAGTGTACCACATGCATCTGATTAATTTAGAATAATTTAGCTTTATTGAGGATATATGTGCTAAGCATGTGTAAACGCGGAGACATAGTGTATATTTTCTATCAATTGCTTGATCTGATTGACAAGATATGAGGAAGCCACTGCATAACTGTTTGCAGCCTGTTTCCTTCTAATTATATGAATCAGAAAACACATTATGAAATAAACTTAGGTGAGAACTGTTAATTTCTTTATACCTATTTATTGTAATGCAGATATCTTTTATCTGTGTTCCATGTCTTGGAAAAGCACAGTATGATTGGCAAGGTAGCAAAAGTGACACCTTTGACTATGAAAATAAATAAAGCCACTCATATTATTTTCTCTTTTATGGATAAACTCTTTTAAATGTATGCTTTACACTCTCTAAGGAAATACCTAGGAGATGCATAAATACATCATCTATTCATTGATTCTTAGTCAAAAATCACATATCAAATGCTATGTAATTTATTGAACATCCTTATATTTCTTATCATCAAGACTCAACATGTATTTATGTTGGTCAGGTTTTTTTGTAGTAAACATGTACGTATCTCATTGAACATTTCTTGTAGTACCAACTGTGAGGTAAGACCATGTCACTCCTTGCTTTAGTCTGTGTGTGCATGATATCTTCTAAGCTTTAATGATCTTCCTTAGATGAAAAACAAGATGCTCTACCTTGCATACCTGAAAACTATTGGTAATTAATATCATATTTGTTTTAATTTTTTCCAGCCATAACAAAACAAGAAAAGTTCCCCATCCAGTTTACATACTGCTATAAACCTCATTCTAAAATTTGACAGTGACAGGAAAAAAAGAAAGACATATAGTCCTATGCTACCTGTACAACAGATGCAACAAACCTAAACTGAAGGCAAAAAATCCAGTCAAGCAATGTATTACTTAAATGTTAAATCTAAATTCTGAAGAGGGACTCAGCCCCGGACAGCACACATGGCTAAAAATGAAGAAAAAATGCATTATAACATACAGATCTGATGTGTCTTCACACACATATATATGTTGTTGCTTATTAATTCTTACATGCTGATTATAAAGTTAATCTGAAAGAAAAGAATACATTAGCAAAAGGTGGAAGAATTGAGAGAAATATTGGCTAATCAATCCTTCAAAATGCACCTTAAAATAGAGGAAAAGAACTAATTGAGAAAAACGATTTACTCTGTACTTTGAACAGATAGAAATTTATACAGAGAATTTTTTACAAATTATTATGAAAACCATTAATATCCCAGTAAGAGGTCAACAATAGCAGTGAATTGGCATTTACATAAAAGTAAAATAATAAACATGCTAAAACGTTCACAGTATTGGATACAAAACATCTAAATAATGTTGCCATTCATACGGCAGCCTGAGAAAGTGAGGATTCAGCTGAATCTTTTAGCCTGACTCATTTTGAATCATTGCCTTAGAGATGTTTCTTCTACACTGTAAATGAAATTTCCATCAAAGTTTCCATTTTAATGAGTCTCCTGAACCAGAGAATTAAGTTGAGTCAATAAAATGCAAGTTCTAGCTTTTAATATAGGACTTTAGTAAAAGCAAATAAATCAATTGGAAATTATCACACCCTTGAAATTGAAAATGAGGGAGACAGAAAGTAAGTAGCAAGCCCTTGATTCCTAGAACAAAGCAGAAAGAGGACTATACGAAAGCTGAGTCCTTTCCTGACCCTACTCTCACTCTTTCACCTGGAAAAACTTGTTAGACAGCCCAAACAGCTCTTCGTGATCCAAGAGAAGCCATTAGTATCTGTAATGGACTGAATATTTATGTTCCCCCAAAATTTATACGTTGAAATCCCAACCCCTAATGTGATGGTAGAAGGAGGTGAGGCCTCTGGGTGATTAGGTCATAAAGGTGGAGCCCTGATGAATGAGATTAGGGCCTTTTTAAAAGAGACTTCAGAGAGCTCCCTTGCCCCTTCCACCATGTGACGACACACCCAGAAGGCTGGCCATGAAGAAGGAAGCAGGCTCTCACCAGACACGGAATCTGCTGGCACCTTGATCTTGGACTTCCCAGACTCTGAAACTGTGAGAAATACATTTCTGTTGTTTATAAGCCACCCGATCTATGGTATTCTGTTAAAGCAGCCCAAATGGACTAAGATAGCATCCATCGTCCCTACTATGGGCCACATCTATCTGAGAGGATGCACTAGAGGGAAGTGTCAACTGACCCATGAACAAAGATTTTGAAAACAATGAATTGCACTGATTTTTTGTTTGTTTGTTTGTCTACTGCCATTCAGAAAGTCTGAGTCTCAGTAGTGCTTAATGTAATGTAGTTTGTGAGCAGTGATTGAATTGTGAGATTGGAGCATATAGGCTGTTTCTCATCTGAAATAAATGTGTTCTTATGAGCTTGTTATCAAGTCTAAAACTTTCAGATTTGGAGGATGCCTCAGGAAGGCCAAGGCCATGCTCTTTTGGCCAGCTCTACACCAAGTGACTTCAGTCGAATCCTGTGACAAGAGATGCTGGCATGGGTCTGTAAGACAAACTGAACTAATAATGGATGTTAGAAAATTTGCAAAACCTCTCTCTCTCTCTCTCTCTCTCTCTCTCTCTCACACACACACACACACACACACACACACGCGCGCGCGCGCGCACGCACAGAGCAGCTAGTGAAGAAAGCAGAAAATGAATAGAGAGAGAGACAAATGCCTTATTCTCTGAAAGCTTGCTCTGAAAGAGTGCTCACCCAGCAGAAGGGAGAATATTTGAAGTTAAACGAAGTTCAGAGTTTGCATTATTTTTTTGACCTGGGCATTCTATTTACAGAGCTGACATTTCATTTGTGACTTTAAAGTGATTTAAAAAAAGAAGATTTTCTCCAGTCAGTAAAATTATAAGGGAGAGTCGGAGACTAAACTCTATTTTGTGTTTTGAGCCCATAAACACTCAAACTTGTTAAAATACCAATTTATAAGGACAGGAGCCTGTGGGGAAGGGCGCCAGTCCTCCACCATCATGTATGCCTGAAGGGGCTAATTCTGTCTCGGGTCTAATATTGAAAAACACTCTGATGTCTCAGAGTCATGCCCTACAACCAAGTTCATAGGTGGTAGAGCTGAAATATTTTTCTCATTCTGCTTACCTCTTTGCCTGTCTTAAACAGCAAAAAAAAAAGGATATTCTTTATTACGTTCTTTCAATTGCAACAGATATTCATTTATTTGTTTGTTTTTTAACAGTTTAACCTAATATCTGGTTTATATACACTCAGCCTCAGGAGAAATTTGGTACTGAGCATACTCTCAGCCAGGAGGAATTGACCTTAACACTTTATTAAATGATGACCACCACATAAAATACGACCATCGTATACACCTTGATAACCTTATCAAAAATAATATCTCTTTTTTCTATTTGTTTAGTTCACAGCATTCTTAGCTTCTGAGATGCACACATACATACATACATGTATTACATATATGTATTACACATGTATACGTGACTATTGCCTATTTCTTCCAGAAATAGAGCTTCATGGATGTAGTAAATGTCTATTCTGTTCAGCACTATAAAACCCAGATCATCACGAGAGTCATGGTAGAAACCCTATACATATACAAAAAGTAAATATGCAAAATATGTGTAAACTGGTAAACCAGTAAAGTGGATTCAAAAATAAAATGCAACTTACGTAGTTAACCCATTAGCAACAAAGCTTCCAATCTTAGCAGTTGGAATCTTAGCTATACATTGTTGGAATCTTAGCTAACTTCTTTAACAGCTAACTCAAATTTATCCAACCTCTGGAATTTGTGTGTGTGTGGCAAAATGGTAGAATAAAGTGTTGTCCACTTTGTATGGTTTTTCAGAAAATACTGTTACCAAATTATTGATGATTCTAATTCTAAACATTGATCTAATGGTGATAAAATTTAAAAGAATAAAATAGACAAGATAGAGGTATGAATTGTTGCGAAGGCATCTGGGTTAAAAATAGCCACTGAAATCCAAAGTTCATAAAGCCATACAAAGTTCATTCCAGTTACTTATTGTGGTCATTTTTAAATTGAAAACACCTCATTTCACCTAATTTTAAGGGTGAAATTGCGACTTTCAGCACAATTCTACCATGGTCACATCTATTAGGGTAATCTTCTAACAGTCACTAACAACAGATTTGCCCAGAAAGCAGGCAAAAAGCAGTTCTCTTTATGATAAAAGTTCACTTCCATAAGTGCTCCAGGCAATAAATTTAATCAATATTTTTAATTTAAATAAATTTGCTCTGACAAAGGTTTGGCATTAGCCATTTCACAAACATTTAACCAGTTCTCAAACAAATCTAAAAAGAAATAGATGTTGACATACAACTTTTTCTTGTCACATCTACTTGTTTTCCTTTAATTGGCCTCAATCTCAAAATCCATATGAATCCAAATCAGTTGTTAAATAACCTTCTGCATTGCTTCTGCCCTACCTACTTCCATTTTGCATGCCTTTTAAATATGACTTTGCATTAATTAACTGCCAGCCTCAGATGAAAATAGCCTTTAAATTAATTACAAAGTTGAATTTGTTGCATACTCAAAAAGTGATGAGTCATTATAACTTAAAAAAATATATAACCCTAAAGAGAACTTTCTAATGGACAGGTGGATGATATCTTGTTATAAATGTTCTGATTTCTACACAAATATATTGAAGGCTGTCTTTCTTCAGGAATTGCAAAGCAATGATGGCTTGCTCATTTTGACAGGGATGGAAGATGTCGCATGCAAGAAGAATTGAACTTTTTTGAATCTAGCCGTCCCTTGAATTATACCAACACACTTAAAAGAAGATGTTAGTAGTATCTTATTACTTCTAATAAGCTTCAAGTAGATGAAGCTTATTTCGAGGGTTAGTCAAATGATAACACCAATTGATAAGAAAATTATAATTTCCAGGTTGAATTCAGAAGTGAATCCAGATAAGAAATTTGAAAGATTCTTGATTCTTTCATGATAGATATCATTTTATTTGCTTGTTGTTTTTAAAAGAACACAAGATAACAGGACATATATACAAGGATAAGAGAGATTTATGTGAGTTTTGTTGAAATGCATGAAAAGAGTGAAGAATGTTAATCGCTTTACTATATAAGAAAGTAAAAATAAAAGTAAACAAAAGAGACACATTCTACTCTTGTGATCTGTTGATCACTGTCCTTATATTCTTGATCTATTTAATTCTTAAGTGACCAGAAGATGATCAGGGGTCAAAAGCAGCGTTAATTGGAATATTGCTTTGAAAACTTTAACAGTGATTTATAACATTTTATAGGTTAAAAAAGTAATTCTTCTTAATTAAAGAAAATCATCTTAAAAAAAACTAATACTAGAGCACATGCCCAGTATTCAGAGTTGTTAGGAACAACCTATGGAGAAGTTCAATGAAAGCTTCTAGGGAAATCTAAAAAATATCTCGAGAATATAGTTAACCTGGCAGTACCAGAAGGCAAAGTCCCCCTTGTGATGAGCGTTTGGTCTTGAGATTTACCGGAGAGGCCCTCTGGTAGAGTGTAAAAACCACTGAAGTCAGAGGGTTTTCCATCCTTGTTCTGACCTTCATATTAACAAATCAACCAAGCAATTTTTTTGTGCTTTGGTTTCTTAATCTCTAAAATAAGATAATCAGATCATCTCTAGTTGTTCATTAAAGTACACAGTATTGAGATTGTGGGAAAACTAGGAAACCTAATAAATATTTTACTAAAAAAAAAAAAATCTACCCTTAAAGAAAAGGCATGGTGTTTACCAAAGACAATAGGTCCTCCTTTTTACTAGTATTTTCATTAACAATACACAGATTTCTAGAAATTCCCGTGAACTCTGCTGGTGGGAGATGTTTATTTTGGCCTAATTCATGATTTCTCCTGAGAACTAGTCAATCGTTTACTAATGAGATTTCATTCTAATTTCTCTTTCAAATTTCACTGAAGAGAAAAAAGCTAAGGGAAAACTTGCTATGAAGATTTTTGGATTTTCAAGGATTTTTTTTCTTTGTCCTACTTTTGAATAAGTATCTGTTTGGTTTGTCTTTACACCACTCTACCACCTCCTTCTTGTATAGAATCATCTGCATGTTCAGACAATTACAATAGAATACAAGGAAGGTAAAATTCACTTTTAATGGTATCCTTTGGTTGCAACTTCAGTAGGGCCAAATAGCAAACCTCTCTACTGAAGAAGGTGCAGCATCGCATTAGGGACTTCTAGCTCTAGCCATCCTCCACATTCTGTGCTGCACGCTGTATATCAGTTGTGCCCTGGGAAAGTTTTTGTATTTACCCATATGTTCAGTTGTATTTCTGGGACACTTGCAAATGAGGTGATGCTTGTAAATGTAACAGGCCTATGGGTTTATACATAATGCAGTGTTGCCAATTATAAAAGAAGAAACAAAATGTAACTCTTGCTAAAAAATTAAATACAGTTATCAAAAGTCTGTTGACATGGTTGAATTCTATTAACTTTGGACACTTTTCTTTTAGGAAATGCAAGCATTTCCCAAGATTTCTTTGAGGTAACTTATTCCTAATAATGTGTGGTGTTGTCATACTGTTATCATGAAAAAAATAATAAAATATGTGCTCTAGGAAATCACATAAGCAACCTTCACATCTACGTGTGAGGAGGCAATCAGTTCCAAACTGTGGGAAGGGTTAAGTGTCCTGGCATTCAAGTGAATGGTGGAATATACTGTCAAACCAAGAAGTTTTAGTTCCCCAAAATGCCTGAGTTTGTTACCTAAAGGTAACCTAACAAAGCATTTCAGGTAAAATTCCTGTTAAGTTGCAATCATTTTCTGTGCTTGTTTTCTGCATGTATTTTCTTTTCTTTCTTTTAGATACAAACTTCATTTGTGTTTTCTTCTATTTTTTCCTTTTCTTGACCTTTACTTGTTTTTCTTTTTGGGTTTTTTTGACTATTTTATACATATATTTTTCCCCCAAGAGGCAAATTATGCCAGAGAGCTGAGCTTCTTACCCATTTAAAGTTTGAGAAGAGGCTGAGATCATTTTGGCCCCAAGACCTCTAATCATCCACTTTACCAGATAAAACTGCATGGGTTCATGTGCCAGAGCTCCAGCCACCCCAAGGGAAACTTCAAAGGAAAGCATCTACTATATGGTTCCATTAGTCTTTTGCCCCAATATCCAAGTCAGACAACAGATTTGCACATCGGGACCACTAAGGACCTCCACCAGAGTTTCCTCTGGCTTCCTCCTGCCCAGGCACAGTTGCCAACAAGACTGCCAAGAATACACATTGCGGAAAGGAGAGTCTCTTAAAAGTATGGTGCTGGGAAAACTGGATATCCACATGCAAAAGAATGAAATTGGACCACTATCTTATACCATACACAAAAATCAACTCAAAATGGATTAAAGATTTTAACATAAATCTCATAGAAGAAAACCTAAGGGAAAAACTTCTTGACATTGTTTTTGGCAATTTCTTGGATATGATACCAAAGCACAGGCAACGAAAACGAAAATAGACAAGTGGGACATCAAACTAAAATATTTTTGCACAGCAAAGGAAACCATCAAGAGTGAAAAGGCCACCTACGGAGAGGGAGAAAATATTTGTAAACCACTTATCTAATAAGGGATTAATGTCCAAATATACATAAGAAACTTCTGCAACTCAGCCAAAAACCACAAATAACATGATTAAAAAATGACCAAAGGACTTGAATAGACATTCCTCCAAAGAAGGCATATAAATGACCACCAGGTATATGAAAAGGTGCTCAACGTCACTAATCATCAGGGAAATGCAAATCAAAACCACCACAATGAGATATCACCTCATACCTGTTAGGATGGCTATCAGGGGAAAAAAGTGTTGGCAAGGATGTGGAGAAATTAGAACCCTTGTACACTGTTGATGGGAATGTAAAATGGTACAGCTGCTATATGGAGGTTCCTCAAAAAATTAAAAATAGAATTACCACATGATTTAGCAATTCCACTTCTGAGCATATGTCCAAAAGAATTGAAATCAGGATCCTGAAGAGATATCTACACTCATGTTCATTGCAGCATAATTCACAACAGTCAAGATATAGAAACAATCCAAATGTCCATCAACAGCTGAATGGATAATGAAAATGTGGTATACACATACAATGGAATATCATTCAACCTTAAAAAAGAAGGAAATCCTACCATTTGTGAAAACATTGACGAACCTGGAGGACATTATGCAAACTAAATAAGCCACTTGCAGAACAACAAATGCTGTATGTTTCCACTTATATGAGGCATCTAAGATAGTCAAAATCTTAGAAGTCGAAAGCGGAGTGTTGGTTGCTGGGGGGTTAGAGAGAGGGAAATGGAGAGTTGTTGTTCAATAGGTACAAAGTTTCAGTTGCACAAGATGAATAAGTTTTAGAGATCTGCTGTACACCATTGTGCCTATAGTTAACAATATAGTACTGTGCACTTAACAATTTAAGACAGTAAATCTCATGTTAAATGTTCTTACCACAAAAAAAAAGGAACAAAAGGAAACTTCTGAAGGTTATGGATATGGTTATGCATGTCAACTTCATTGTGGTGATGGTATCATGGGTGTATGCATATGTCCAATCTTCATCAAATTATATACATGAAACATGCAGTTGCACATTATATACATTAAATGTGCAAATTCATTATACACATTAAGCAAGTAATTGATGATGACTAGAAAATTACTTCATTTTAATTTCTGGTTTAATTTCTACTGTCTCCTCTTCCCATTCTTCTCAGTTTCCAGAGGAAAAGAGCAAAAAGTGTGCTCTTAGGTATCAGTGTCAACATATCTTGGGTTCTTGTAGGTGATGAACAAGGGTCTCAGCTCTGATATGATTCCTTCCTCTGCCCCTTCTAAGTCTCAGAACACTTGGTAGATCCTTGCGGCCTGCCTAATAAACTTCTAAATCCTTAGGCTGAAATAGTCAACGTTCTTCATAACTGATTTAATTTAACTTGGCCAGATTTATCTAAAATTACTTTTCTTTACACTTAGGCATATCATATTCAAACTGCAGAAAACCAAAGACAAAGAAAAATGCTGAAAGGAGCCAGAAGAAATTTACATAAAGAAGAACAAGGATAATTACAGTGGACTTCTCATCAGAAACCGTGCAACATTCTACAAAACTCCTCACCAGTACTCCTGGAAATGTGAACTGTCTTCCCTATGGCCACCACAGATCCGGGGTGTTGGGGGCAGTAGGCAGGCAACTGAAAATGCCACAGTGCTTCCTTACTGTAAGACAGCAGCTTATCTCTTCAATAAGTCTTCCACCGCTGTATTGGTTGGTGCATGGGACTAGATTCCAGACTCCTGTGAAAGTTGACTTTGACAGTTTTGCCAGCTCATTGTTGCTTTTGTGAAGAAGCAGAACACTGGATTTCTCTACTTCTCCATTTGGTTCCCATAGAAGAAAATTTGCCTAACCCGAGAAGCCTGCAATGCTGTTGGAGAATGCGTGAATAATTAATAGTTTCTCAAGGTACAAGTGTAAAGTAAATTGCTACAGTTACCAAAGGCTACACAGCATACAGGGAATAATAAAAACCTCAAAATATGAAGAAGAAAAAAAAGACCTAGAGGTAAAAGTAGTTCATTTTTTGTTTCAATCAATCTTTTAAACTAAAAAAAAAAGTTCTGGTTCAGTTCTCACTGACAAAATTATTTTATCTTTTGTGATGGAATAATAAGAAAAGTCACAAGATAAAATTCCAACCTCCAATAGGAAGGAAGACTGCCACAGTATGCTCAACAAGACTCTCTCTTCAACTGGATCTTTACCATTAATACAATCAATCCTCATTGTCTTCAGATTCCATATTTGTGAAGTCCCCTGATCACCAATATGTATTACTAATCTCAAAATCAATACTTGGCAGAGCTATCACAGATACTTGTTGATATGCGCAGAGCAGTGAAAACTTTGAGTCACCCTACATAAACATTCCCAGCTGAGGCTGACAAGGCGACATTCTGCTTTCCTGTTCAGTTCTTGTATTGGAAACAAGTGTCCTTTTGTGGGGTCTACTTAATGCCATGTTTTTCGCATTTTTGTGCTCTTTGTTGGAGATTCTACTGTTTACAGTGGCCCCAGACATAGTGCTGAAGTGCTGGCTGGTGTTCCTAAACACGAGAAGGCTGGGATGGGCCTTACAGAGAGAGGGCTCATTAGATGAGCTTTGTTCAGGCAGGAATTACAGTGCTGTTGGCTGTGGGTTCAGTGCTAACAAATCAACAATATGGTACATCCAGGAAAAGGAAGAGGAAATTCACCAACTTGTACGTGACACTGCCCCCCAAAGTGCTAAAGGAACATCTATTTACAGCATGTAATGAAGCTGTGGAAAATATGGAAAAGTGGCTAAATTTGTAGATTCATGAGATGATGACTGATTTTGAAACAAACGTATTTGGACAGCACTGTTATGAGGCTGAAAGCCAAAGGAATTCACAATCACATTATCTAGAGTCAAGAAAATGTTAAACCCTTCCCTAATAGGGCTGACTAGCTCACACTTTTCAAAAGGCGATATGCATGAAAAATGTTAAATTTGCAGGTGATGTAGGTTCTGCAGATCAAGAGGCTGCAGAAAATTTTTAATACCTGCTAAGTGTTATACAGGAAAAGAGTTATGTGGAAGGGCAGACCAACCTGTTTCACAAGGATGTTGGCAACCATACCATGTAACACAAATGGCATTTCAGTTGAAAAAATGTGACTAGAGGTTCACAGGAACTTATAACCCTGTATTTTCACTTGGAGCAATAGTTCAGTATTCCATGTGCATGGTAACTTTATAGAACATAATTCCTGCAAATAATGAGAATCAACTGTGTATGTTTTGGTTGTGGTTAAACCTTTGCAATACTTGACAATAAAATGACCTTCTGTCCTTTAATCAGAGGCTTGATTTTTTTCCATGACTAAATCTATTGGACTAGCCTTACTCAAGCATGTTTTACACTAAAGGATTTTATTTACTATTGGATTTTCTTTTGTAAAAATAAATAAATAAATGGCTGCATAATCCTTTAGGGCTAAACCATTTTTATTGTAACAAAATATTTCTGGTATCGATCTTAACAATAGCAGCTCATTCCTCTGACTTTACAGGTAGTGTAATGTCACAGATATTTACTGTTAGTTAGATGTTTCAATTAGATTGAAGTAGCACGGTGATGAGGTCTGCCCCAAAAATTGAGAACAGAGCAAAAAGACTTAGGCTTTGAATGTTGTAAATAGAAAGGCAAATTCTGCCACAGCTCAGCTATTCCAAAAGATGACACTTTAGATTTTTCAGATTCCTGTAGAAATGGATGATCAACCATGAGTTTTCTATGCATGTCTTACTTATTCTGATTTTTTTTAAATAAATGAATAGTTTTGTGTCTTCCAACAAGAAGGGTGGCTGTTATTGATTCCCGTGCTTGACCATTCATTTTGCATTATATACTCAAGACTTTCTAATTCTTATGATTTATGGACCCCTGTCTAAATTAAAACTATTTATCTAAAATATGTTCTGTCTTCCAGAAAAATTAATCACGTCTCCAAACAGAAATCTCATATATACAAAGATCCCCTTTTTTCTTCCTCACACTTCCAGAGGGTCAAAGAATTTTCCAAACTGGAGAAGAATGAAGAGAAATGTGTAGATAGAAAAACAATTTTAAACTATAACCCTCCTGCAAGTCACATTTTTTTCAGCAAAATTCCTGAATATCAGAAGGAAATTTCCCTCTGTGACAGCATTTGTCTGAATAAAACCCAGTCATGAGAGCAGGCTTCCTACTCCTCAGGAAGTGGTAAAGCCAGAAGTTAAATGAATATATGTAGGTCAGTCTTAAAATAGAACATCAATGATTTCCAGGGACAGTTTCTCAATAAAAAAGGGTGAAAAATAATAACAGAGTTGACGTCAGAAACCATTTTTTTAGCACACTATGGACAAGCGTCCCTAATGCCTAAAGTATGTCAGAAAAGACAGGACACTCTCCCTAATAACATACACGTTTGTGGGCAGGTGAGAGGAGTTGCTGGCAGGAAGGAAGCAAAGGTAGAAGCTATTTTTTTATCCTTCACCATTACTTTTCAGAAATATGATTTTTATATTCCTTATGTAACAGTGACCTTTCCACATCACGGCCTCCTTCAGTGATTTAATATTGTAGTTATAATTTACTTTTGCTAAATGAGCACATATACATTATGCCATTCATGACAGTGATCAGTATATTCAACATTTAATAGTATTTAATGTTGATAAATGGGAATATCAAGCAGGAGTGACACATTGGTAGCTGTATGTGTTAGGATTCACTCAGGGATGCAAAACTACTGTGAGCGATCCAATAGGTGGGAGGGAGGGATTAGACCTTTCGTGACTGTGGGAGCTGAGTAAGCAGCCGCTGTCAGTCTGTTGCATCTGAATCTGGTTCAAGGCCTGAGGTCAGCAGGGCTAGCAGTTGTTAAGGAAAGATGGACATGGTTTGAGAGAAAGCAAAGAAAATAGAACCCATGAGAATAAACTGAAACCCACATCTGTCTTTCTCTAGAACACACTTTCGTCTCTAGTCGCTTCCAGGTCTTCAACGCGGACGGTGTGAGTGACCTGCGGGAAAGCTGGTGCACTCCATCATGGAACTACACAGGAACTTAGCTCAGGATTCTACCTGAGGGAAGAGATCCACAGGAGCTGTAGGAGCTGCGGGCCCAGGGGCTGCCCCTCGCCAGCAATGTGGGCTAGCATATCAGTGACCACACATGTGAGCTGCAAAATTGTCTAGCCCTACACTGACCTGTGTAACATCACGTGATTGCCACGTGAGTTCCACAAGGTAAATCTTGGGCAAATTTCCCAGCACTCATCCAGCTTCAAGTAAGGAAGGGAATTCGGTAGTAAATGCATTTGCAGTTTATCTAAATTGACATAATAAGAAGCTACCACAATAGCCATTTGGTCCAGAATTTTATAATATGCCGTGTTTAGCCTAATTTTCCATATCTTCATCCGATATTCTCAAGATATTATTCAAGAGATTTTGTTTTTGTATTTCTGACTGAAAAAAATGTTTGCAGCTATTAATTATATAAAGACTCTGATTACTCTTGCTCAGACACACAGCAGTAATTCCTTTCTAGACATAAAATTTTTAATCAAATACCACATATTTATATATATTTGTAAAATTAGAAGCATTTGAATATATAGTTTAGGGATCTATTTTTCCATTTTAACATTATGTTGTAGTAAATATTTTCCCATAAAAATAAAATTATTTGAAAGCATGGCTTAATACTCCCAATATTACTTCATAATTATGTAGCATTATTTTCTTTACTAATTCTGGAAATTTAGAGTATTTCCAATGTTTAACATGACAACCAACGATGTCATGAACATGTCTGTGCACAACTTTGCATAAGAATATTTTATTATTTCCTTGAAATATATTTCTAAATGTTGAATTACTGGGTTATAGAGTCTTGAAGATATTATTTTTTCCCACAGTTAAGTATTTTAGAGGGTCCTAAGTATTTCTCTTGATAAATATTACCACATTGCCAAATGGTGATCAAATTTGAAGTGTTAGACTACTTTGGACTCACATCAATGTATATCATAATTTTTTAAATTAGATTTAGGCTCCTTACACTTCCTCCATATATCACTCATATCTCTTTTAATCAGAATTTGTCTTTTGAGATGTCGGATTTGTCTCTTCCCTGGATTTTTATTATATTTATAGTGGTCCTAAAATTTTGACATTAAGCTCACTGTGTCTTTCAATTTTACTCAGTCTGTCAAAGAGTTTTCTAAAATTTTCTTCTAATATTAATTTTCACAGGCTTGACCTTTCTCACAGGTACTATTATTCTCTTTGAGAATTCATATGATGTTCCCATTCACTTGTTCTGCAAGCTTATTTCATATGTATTTTTACATACATGCAGATAAACATACTTTCATGATTTACTTTGGACAAGAAGATATGTTTTATGTTTACTTGAATACAGTAATCTTTAATTTTCTTGTTCTGTTTCTTTTTCTCATTTTCATCTATACTTAGAAAAACCTTGTCCAATCCACAAATGATAAAGAAAAAGAAAAAGAAGAAAGAAAGGAAGGAAGAAAGAAAAGGGAGAAAAGACCATATTTTTCATAACTGTATGTTCTCATTTTTTAAATTCAATTCTCTGAGGTCTATGAATTCGACTGTGATGCAGGATATGGAGGCTGGCCGCCTGACGCAAAGGCTGACGTGGGGAAGCACAGCTTCCTCCCCTTCAGGATTAGGTCTCCAGGGGTTCCTCTGCGTCACGAGGTGAAACCTGGGCAGGGTCGCAGCTGTCTTGCTTATTCCAAAGTCATCAGGATTAGACTCAGTGGAACTTATTCTCCGATTCTGAAAACATTTTAAAATTTATCTGTATCTTTTTCCTTGTATTTTACAGATATTTTGTAATTGAGAGGCTCTCAGTCAAGAACTACTAACCAACTACCATAACTACTTCTAACTTCTTCCGTTATCAGACCTCATAAATTCGTCCACAAATTTCTTGCACTGACAGGCCATAGGAAATCTCTAAACAATGGTTTGACAAACCATGTAATATAGAGGAGCAGAATAAAGCAATAAAACACAAATTTAGATGCTACAATTCCTGCTAAAGTAGGCATGCCCTTTTAAAAGTAACATTTTTTAGTGTAAAAGTAGTATACATTTATTACAGAAAATCTTTAAAAAGACAAAACTAAAAAAAAAAACCAATCCACCAACAGTTCTACTTCCCAACTAAACTATATTTGACATATTTCTTACAAGTGTTTTTATTTATAAATTTTATATAGTTTTGCTTATATAGGTATATATATATATATATATATATACACACACTCACAGACACTTATATAATATATATTTTTGGATTATAAAAGCAGAAATGCACACAATTGAAAATTTGGAAATATCAGTAAAACCAAGTATTCCCAATTTAACAGACATTTTTCACATATATACACATATATCAGCCCTTGTGTATTTTATATTAACTATATGTTATTAACAGCACTATTCTTTCTTATATATTTTCTCCTTATCCAGTGTAAATCCCATAATGACAATAACTCATTTAGTAACAGTCTAAAACTCTTGTCCCTCCATTTTTTATTGCTGCTGTTACACATATTTAAATATTTGCAACTCTCTTGCATCTTTAAAAACTAAGTCCTCTTTTTAACCTTTCCTCTCCTCTACTTACTAGCTTATCTTACTTCTCCCCTTTAGAACCAAATTTCTGGAAGTCTTATTCTTATACCATTTCCTTTCTCCCATTCTTCCTCAAGCCACTGCGGTTTATTTCTAACTCCCCAACAGATCTCCAGAACTCCACTCACAAAAGTCAACAGAGAGTTTCATGTGGACAAAGATAAAGGATATCTTTTTGTATAATCTTACAGAAAACTTTCAGTGGCCTTTAACTGCCGACCACACCCTCCTTTATTATCAGGGGCCTTTGATTGCCTGACCCTGTCCTTCCTGAAACGCTTCTGTGTGGCCTTTGTAGAACCATTTGCTCTTACGATTTTCTTTCTTTCTGACCACCACTTCTCAGGCTGCGCTGCCAACCCATCTGCCTGGCTTTTCACATCTGATGTTGGGGTTTCTCAAGGCTCACCCCTAAGTTCTTTCCTCTTTTCACTCTTCTAGTCAATCTTAGCCATGCATTTATTTGGAAATTCCAATTATACACCAATGATTTCCATATACTTATTGCTCACTCAAACCCTTCATCTCTGTTAAATTATATTATATTCACCTAATTGGATTTTTTTACTGGGAGCCAAGTGAGGAGTTAGGTTGTGAAAGCCTTACTTTATAATTCAAAAAAGATTCCTGATATTCCATTCCCAAGTCAACACAGTGCTCTCTCTGCATATTCTTGATTCCTTAGCTGTCAGTCACCTCTCTTTCTCCTGGAGCATGTCTTCATGACTTTTTGTTGTTTTTTTCCCCCCCAGAAGAATATAAAACTGTCATATTTCTGAGCACTTACAAATACAAGTGTGTATTCCATATGCCTTCAAAAATGAAATACAGTATTAACTTTTTTTTCTTCCTGAGATGCTCAAATAAGTTTTCTTAATCTTATAATTCAATATTTTTGAAGCATCTGTCCTACATGTAGTGCAACTACCAAATGGTTGAAAGGAATTCATTGAGTTGACTCATCGCCTTTCCAGTGGTTGCAGTAAGATGTTACTGAAAAAAATAAGTGGCAATATTAGAATCCCAGTAAAATTACCTACCCCTATATATACATAATGCTCCACACACATATCTGTGAGTCATGCAAGGGGCACAGAAAGCCTCACTGACAAGTAGCTTCACATGATGCCCAAGTGCAGGCCTAGTTACGGCAATTTAAAAGTCTTCATTTGTGGGACATAGAAAAATCACAAGACATAGCCATTTTCTAACATCCAATCATTTTCTAAACGATACACTACTAAGCAATGCTAGAAAAGATTCCAGCCACAAAGAAGCAGTGTTTCTAAGGCTAAAAAACCCTGATAATTAAATTCGGTCCTTGGTATAGGGATTATCAACAAGCAAAAAGAATATAAATGGAGAGGCAATAAGCTTTTGAACTCAGCCTCAGCTTCCTTCCACCTACTTTATGACACAATCACTGAACTGCTGCCAACATAAAATTTCACCATCCATCTCTCCAGAATAGGCTCTTACAGGAGGAAGCTAATACCATCCTGGTGACGAGCAAGTTTTCCTAAGAAAATCCTGCAAAATATTTTGGAGAATACACTAGACAAAGATCAACTTCTCTTCTCAAACAAGAATATGTTAATAGAAAACCCTAACATAGTAATATGTGAAAAGGATTCCCATATAGAATTAAACTATAAAAGTAATTAATCAAACTTAGGTAAGAAGAAAAGTAGGAATATACTATTGAAAAATATTTATTATAGGAAAGAGATAGTCTTTATGTTCTTTTTCCTGTAATTATGAATTTTAACTAAACACTTAACTCCATTTGAGGTCAAGGAAGAGTGATATGTCTACAGCCATATCCATATCCATCTACACCTATTCCTATATCTGTACCTCCTCCCTCTCTTTATATATCTAAAGAATTAAGGAAACAATGCAAGAAAACAAAAATAATAACATAACGTAATTAACATCACAAATGTTATCTGAGAGGAGTACTATAGAAAGTGTAAAAAATAATAATGAAGTAAATCTTGAGAAATTTTAAGCAAGGGACAAGGAGGAAAATTCACTTAAAGAGTAATTGTAAAATTTAGACAATGCATGTTCGATATTTGGATAGAAAATGTGGAAGAACAGAATAAATATGAAGCAGATTGGAAGTTGTAGTAATAAAACCCTTTCTTACTGAAGAAAGGCTGGAATCTAGATGTCACAGAGACTTGCAATTTTTAGGGAAGATGAGTTGACATGTGGAAGAACATTTTTTTTTACTTTTTCCGTTTGGTTTATTTTTGTTTTCTTGAATTTTGTTTGTTTTCTTGGTTATTTTGAAAGTAAAGAATCTCACAAACACTAAAGCAAAAGAAATTAATAGTAATTAAAGTTATCTACAAAGAGGGATAGAATTAGGCTGTTTACAGAATTATTCTCTATAATATTGAATTCCAGCAGATAAATGAACAATAATTATAAAGTTTTATAGTAAACTAAATGAGCCTGCAATTTCTTTAATTATCCAATTTGTCTTTTACTTATCAACTTGAAAGCCATCCTCAGATATGCAAGGACTCAAATGTCAGCTATAATTTTTTTCCTAAAACAGTTATTTAAAATATACGCTAGGCAGTAAATTGAGTTCCATAGAGACAGCCCCAGGAGAAGTGAGAGCTGGACAGTCACAGGGCAAAAAATAAATAAATGGAGAGATATAAGTAAAGAGACACTACTTTACCATGAGGCAAATGTCATAATACGCATTCTGGAAGACCAGGTCTGCTAATGAAAAGTAAACACTGAATCCATAAAAGTGGCTAAGGACTGTCATGAAAAGGGAAGTGAAAGTCTGTATTCCTCCTAAAAGGGAAAGAAAAGGGAATTACCGGGACCCCAGTGCACCCAACAAGCATTCTCCAACCATTTTCTTCTTTTGTTCTGAGCTTCACCTCCCAGTCAAAGGAAAGCATCCGAGCCTAGCCAATGGCTGGCTATCTTTCGAAGAAACTAGGAGATGTGAAAATATTGCTCCAGACAACAAGTTGCCTTATTGCAAAAAGAGGCTACTAAAACAAAGGAGAAATATGAAAAGGATGTTACTGCATACCAGACTAGAGAAAAATCTGATGTGAAAATAAAAGAAATTGCCAAGACTGGAAAATAGAAGGAAAATAAATAGGGGAAGATGTGATAGATGAGGAAAATAGGAGGAGGAAGAAGACCAAACAATGATGCAAACTCAGTTGGTTCCAGTGCATTTTTTTTTCCTGTCTATGAAGAATTTAACTTCTCCTCTTAAAATAAAATGAAACATTGAAATGCAAGACTGTATAAGAAGGTATATTTAGCATATTACTAAATGTGTCTTTAAATAGCTCTGGCCTGGTGGTATATTAAATAGCCACTTACCTTGCTTGGTAGAGTATTAGGCTGTGAAATTGTGTGGACATTTAAAACATTTCTTGTTAGTGAACAGTGAACAGCACATATTAATTACATCTGAAGAGTATTTTTTTTCATTTTCAGTTGTGTTTGAAGCAACTTACACAATTGTTGCTATTTTACCTGAATACCATTTTATGACTGTAAAAATAAATATGGCTATAATGTTGACATTCTGAATTATTTAAGTAAATTCAGTTTTATACAAAAGAACATAATCTGGCTAAGAAATATACCCCAATAAAGAAGCCAGGAATGAAAATGATAGAAGTAAGCATGGCATCTATGGACAAGATTCTAACTCAAACTCTCTTTCTCTGTGGCTTCTCTCTAAGCCACAGGGTATTATTTGTAAAATAGGGCTAATAACGGTAACACCTAAAAAATGCTTAAATGAAATAATGCATACAGGGATTTTAAACAGTGCAAATGGCAAGCAATCAATAAATATATTTATTATTATATTGTGGCTATTTGTCTTTAACATGATAACTAGTTTGTAACAGGCTTGTTTGAAAAAGTAAATATTATCATTAAATATTAGAAGAAATAGATGAAAGAACATGCACATTTTAATTTTTAGTTCAGAGATACCTTGCAAAGCATAAAACTGAAGGAGAAATCATGAAAATATTAGTATTATCATCATTAACAATATAAATAATTAACATAGTGAGCATGATATCTCAGAAAACTTCTTAGCCAAGAATGCTTACAAAATGTAGTTAAATAGAACAGCAACACACACACACAAATTCAAATGTTCTGATAGCCACTACTTCAACAAATATCTCCAGTGAATGTGTCAGGGCAGCATCAGAAATATTAATGCATAAAGTAGAAGTTCACCCAACATCTTGGAGGAAAATGAGTTACTTCTCTCCAAGGGTAGTATAAGTGCTTATCATCAATTCTGGAAACCACACTATTTGGCTTAAAGATCTAAAGAACTCATATTTCTTGAAAGATTTACAGTGTTATTTACTTAAAGTATTCATTTAAATTCTAGCCACTGTAGAGTCTGTGATATTTGGATGGAGAAATAAAAATAAATATTACTTTTTTTCTTCTGAAAGATTAAATATGCTTTTTCATTAAATGAATTCTTCCAAAATTCATGCAAATTGAAATGTGGAAAATGTGTCAAACTATGATATAAAAATACACAGCTTGCATAACTAGGAATTACACAGCCTCCCACTGATTTCTCACCCTGCTGCCCAATTAACCTTATTTCCACCCCGTTCTAGCTTTTGCTCATCACCCCAAACTTCCATTTTAATCTTATCAGGAGGCAGCTTTGGTTTAGTAGGAAAAAACAGGTAATTTGAAATCACATAGATGTTACTTTTAATAGCATTTCTTTCTCATAAAAGTTTTGTGAACCTGAGAATTTTATTTACTACAAGCTTGTTTCCTCACTATTTTTCTCATACCTAACTCTTCAGATTGCACAGTGTAATTATTAAAAGCACAACCTCTGGGATTAGTCTGCCACTAGAGCTGTGCAAATTTAGAGTTAAACTCTTTGAGCCTCAGAGCAAAAACCTAGAAATGGAAAATAAGGATAGTCTTTATTTCACATGATTTTCTGTAGATTAAATGAAATAATGCATTTAACGCTCTGAACTGAGTTCCTAGCACCCTAGAACAACCTATAAACATTAGCTGTTATTGTAAGGTTTTTATGCTCGATAAATGAAATGATATTAATTTAATTCCCCACTTTTCTCTCATTTATCCAAGAATATGTGGCAGAGATTATTCCCACTACAGTTTTCCATGTTAACTTCATTGTATTTCAATCCTTTCACTTACCCCATATTCCAGAATCTTGTACTTCTCATTCACGTTACATCTCCAGCCCCCACTACAAACTTCACACATGGTGGCACAAAACATACAATAATTGTAATTGTTCCATTATTCTATTTGACACTTCTGAGCAGCTCTGCTTACATAAGTCAGCTGTTATTACTCCGGAATTTCTATTTGTAATTTCCTTGAGGTTGGTGTATCTTCAAAATTTGTTAATTTGCCACCATCTTTAGAGAACTCTGCAAAGATGATGAATACATTTGATGACTAACTGGTTAGCAAATGACTATTTATTTTTAATAATTCCTAGGAGTGGTTGAAAAAGATCCCATTTGCTTTTTTATAAGCATTTTGGAATTTTACTTTTCAAATAATTAAATGTATTTCCTGGGAGCCATTTCATGCATCAAAATGCTGAAAGAAGCAGATTATTCATATAAATAAAAATGTAGTAATTTGTGAGGTTAATAAGTTATCTGAGACATAAGTTTTTGAGTAAGGGGATAATTATTTAAAGATAAGTATAAGCATTAGAAATTCTATTTAGGATTTAGTTTGGTGATTTGATCCAGATTTTATCTTTGCCTATACACAGATGAAGGCTAAGAAATTAGGTAACTTGCTGTCCAACAGGATGCACTGATGGTCACTTACTGCTTTTTTCTCTCATTATTCCCAGTGAAAATGCTTTTTGTTAAAGTTATCCCTTCTTATTCCCTTCATTTGTCTACTTCACACTCCTTGCTTATACCCACTTACCCCCTCACATGAGTCAGACAGGAAGTACCAACAATCTATGCTGTGCAGAAAAGATCTCTAGAGAAAAGTGATCAAAATGAAATAACACAATAATGTGCCTTTGAATTCTAAAGGTAAAATCTAGTTAGCTTCTCATTATACAATGGCCTACTCCCAGGATATTTGGATTCAGCTATGTTGAGTAGGGGAGGAGAAAACTAGTAAGACAATTTGTGAGCATATACTTTTTCATTAAATGACACATCCTAGGACAATGTTTCCATGTTCTGCAAAATTGGTTAGACTTCCTAGGATTTTGATTAGACAATTTTGACACTATATATTAACTTTAAGAGTTATGTTTTCTGCAATAACTGGATGGAAATACTTATTTTATCATTATAATTTAGAAATATACTATTTAAATCAAATACTTTCTTAAAAATAGAAATATATTTCCTGAAAACTGATATACCTTCAAAAGCCTGTAGCAGGGACGCTATCCACTGCTTATTTCCAATTCATAGCTACTTTTCCTTAGAACTCAACTTGTAAATTCTTGTTTCCATAAAAGGAATGTGGCATATAACACATGCTGCTACAAAACAAAGATATATAACAACACTCTGAGGGAGACAGAGAGCCACAGGGCTTGCTGGGAGAAAGAGAGCCTAACCCCAGAGCTTGGAATGATGGAAAAAAGAAAGAAAACCGGCCAAAACCCAGCAAGGCCATTGCAGAATCCAGGGGGAAAATGGCTAGATCTTAATATAATACAGTACAAATAAGAGAGAGAGGTTGATAGTTATAAATTGGAGATGTTTTGAAATAGAGCCTATAATATTTAGTCACCTTCAGTGCCTAACAGAGTGGAAGAAGAGGCCCAACTCCACTGAGTCACCCAGCAAATGCCAGTCTAAGGAAGGGACTGTCATTTCCATATTTACCCAAGATGCCAGGGGCCAAAGGCAACAGGGAGAAACCAGGCAGAATCTGGGATCCTTGGAGGTAGGGGAGCAGAGAGCTGAGAAGCTGCCAGAGGAGGCAGGGAGGTGGGAGGTGGCAGGAGGCAGGTACTTGGAGCTCAGGCTCCAAGCCCCAGGCACATACTCCACCATCTAATTGGACTTATGACACAAATTCAAAGAGAAAATCATTAAGAATTCCATTCAAGAATAACATTTCAAGATGGCAACTGCAGAGCATTAAAGCCCAAGCGTGGGGTCCCTTCGAGTTTGGGGCCTGTGCAGCTGCGCTGGGCACATCAACATAAAGCTCTGGTGCTGAGCAGTGTTCTAGGCACAGGGGATAAAATATCGATAAAAATGAAGATAAGAAAACCTCACTAACACAAAGTTTACATCCTAGTCATGGGGCAGAACTTAAAGTCAATACATTGTATAATAAGTTAAAAGATGGAACATTCCATTAGGAAAAGTAACTCAAGGAAGGAAGGATATGGAGTGATGGGTGTAGCAATTTTCAATACCTTGGTCAAGAAGGTCTCACTGAGCAGTTGACAACTGTGCAAACCCTGAAGGCTGTGAAGGAGGTAAGACTTTGGATGTCTTGAAGAAGAATATTCCAAGTAGAGAGAAGAACAAATCCATGGCTGGAGCATGCGTGAACTGTTTGAGAAAAAGAAAGTAGCTAGTGTATTTGAGGAGAATGAATAAGGTAAAAAGTAGGAGGACAGTAACTGAAGATGAGGCACCAATTGTAAAGAAGTCCAAACTGTAGGGACCTGTAGACCATTGAAAGGAATTTACTGAATGCTTACTGAAGCATTTTTAAAAGAATGAAATAATTTCTCTACCTTCTAAAGAAATCTCTCTGGCTGTTTATTGAGAACAGACTATAGTGGTGCAAGAGTTAAACCAGAAAGATAGGAGGAAGTTCTTGCAGTGACACAAGTGGAAGGTGACTGCTGGTGCTCCAGTCATCATACTCACATCCCAAGCAGCGATAATTAAGAAGTGGGAGAAAGTCATGTCCGTTTAACTTTCGAGTGAATTTTATCACAAGACTGTAGCATAAGAAGAGGTAGAGTAAGAAATCACGATGAGATGATTAGAAGTAATAAAACCTTTCACCAAACCTTGGAGATGCAAGAATGGTCTGCTTAGTTTCTACAACTAGTGGGATATGGGACTGCACCATTGATACAACGACCAATCAGGGTATAAACTTGGAGATAACCAGGCAACTGACATCTGTCCATACTTCCACGTCCTTCAAGAAGGACGGTTTCTTTTTTCAAAGCAAGAATTGAAAACTTTGCATCTAGTCACATACATGTGACTCACATGGAGAATTAAAGAAAGCTGGACTTCTTAATGAAATGCGGTTCTCAGGACAGGGCCAGTAAATGCACCCTGAACACATGTCCTTTTGTATAGTGACAGCTGCCAAGTTGATAAAAGCAGAAAGTCATTCATCAATATTCCTGTGTATAAATTAGTCACGATCTGATAATCCTGCTGCCTTATTAAAAAAAGTTTTCTTGCCCATCTCATATTTACATCCATGCTTTTAAAAACTGTAGGAAGTATTTTACAATAAATCTAAATGTGGGCTTCATAGCTGCACCAACATCTAACAAGCGGATTGCCACGTAGAATTGTCAAGCTCACATCTACACCCACCTAAGTCTATAGGTAAAGTACATGTTGAACTTTACTGAAATTCCTTTGGTCTTTCTGGGAATCTCACAGAAGGGAGGAGAGGAATATACTAATTTTATTGGATATCTCCTCTATTAACTTCATTAACAGCCTCCATCAATACTCCTACTATCTCCTAAAGTAACACTAAGACAAGTTTAATATATTTATATTTATATAATATATATTTTATATAATATTTTATATACTTTATATATTTATATTCTCCCATATTGTAGCTATTTCCTAGACTGCCTTTTACTCAATGAACTGCCAAACTCAAACCTGAAAATCCAAAACCCCAAAAATAACAATAAATACTTCCTAATGTATAGGAGGAAATTTTACAAACTGATTTAGAGCACAGAGTAGACTGACCAACTTTGAATAATTGCCACCTGTTTCCAGGTTAGCCACCTTGAGAAAAACTTAATTGTTTATTCATTAAGGGAAGCATGTTAAAATTATGTTTAGGTTTTTTTTCCTGAATACAATGGTAATGCATGATCTTTATTGAAAAAATTAAAGAAGGCTATAAAGAAGAGCAATTTTTCATTTGTCCCTTTAACTCACAGATAGCCATTATTAACATTCAGGGTCTTCCCAGTCCTTTCTTTCTTTTGGAATCTGTCCTTGGTGATAGGAATTTTCTTTTCCTGGAGTTGTCTGGCAATTAAATTCGGGCCTCTGTATCTGAAGTTTCGTTGGCTCCCTCATTACACATGGGACTTAATATCTTGTCTTCAGGAAAATCTTCGACTATGTCTTCCCTCAGACATTTGTTTATGGTTCTGAAAGTGAATTTTAGTTTGGAAAAATAATCTGTAAACCTAAAGGATGAATTCCTATTTCTACAAAAGAGGCAAGATCTCAAAGCTCAGTGACAAATTAAAGCAATGATTTTTTTTTTCCTGTGGTTTCTGTGGTTTCTTGTTTTTTAAATTAGTATCTCTAGGGAAGATCTACCTTCAGCCATTATGGCTGTGGCTTATGCAATTACAACCTTAAAACTGTGACAGAAACTAATTGACCCCAATTATTATTCAATGTTTAATATAACCAAATATAAATAAAGGCTGTGTTAAAGACAAAAATAATCTCAGTCTAAGCAGGTAGTTTGAAACATCTCAACTGCTATTTATTAGCTACCAGTACATACTCTAAAAAGTTGTGGTTTTATAGTGATGAGGATAGTTCTAAATCTATTTTAAATAAGAACGTCCAGGAGATTCTGATGCAGCTAGTACATAGAACCACTTTGGGAAGTCACTGGTTTAATTTAACTAGATTTGCTTTATAGTTCTTTCTACATTTTCGTATTCTTTCACAGCGCAGCGAATTGTCTGAGCTAAAATTTCAGACATTGGTTATTATGTGAAAGGCAATAGGATCCTATTTCATTCTGAGAAATGTACAGTCACGTGCTGCAAAATGACGTTTCCATCAACGACGGACCTAGTATACGACAGCAGTCCCATAAGATTAGTGCCATAGACCTAGGTGTGTAGTAGGCTGTGGCATCTAGGTTTGTGTAAGTACACTCTGTGATTTTCACACAATGGTGAAATAGCCTAAGGACACATTTCTCAGAACATGTCCCAGTCATTAAGCAATGCATGACTGTTTAGAAAATGTAAGGAAAGACCCAGGACAGGGGCAGTGATTCTCAAACTTTTTCGTAAAGAAGCAAGCATTTTAAAAGCGCATATTCTGGGCTCTATTTCCAGAGATGATAATTTTGTAGACATTGACTTGGTAATTCACAACTTTAATAAATATCCAGGAAATCCTTATGTAATATTTCTTTGAGAAACACTGGATTAGAGAATACTCGGTTTGCTTTGGGTGATTAATTTAAGACTGTTAGGAAGCATGCCCCATAAATCATTAGTATTTAGCTCAGAATTATGTGAAAAACAACAGTAAAGTAATAACAATGCACTTTGGATTTTACAATATCTATTGCCACGTCAATTCAACACACTTGCACAGGAAATTATACATAGATAGATGGATGCATTTACTAATATTGACGTGTGTATGTGGGGAGGCAGGGAGAGGGAGAGAGAGAGAAAGAAGTAAATGCCTGTATTAACTAAAGATCAGGGTTTTTCCTGTTTTATAAAATTAGACTATAACAGAATTTTTTCTTAAAAGATTTTTGCAAGTTAGACTTCATTAATCTCTCCACTCAATCACATGAGAAGGAAGAGTGCTTGAGAAGACTTTTAACTTTGCAAACACATCCTTGGAGGCAACCCTTGGAAAAAATAACTCTTGGATTGATTTTCCTATCATGCTTTGAAATAGTGTTAATACTGATTGCCAAAGGAAGGTGGCATAAAAATGGGAAAAGAGAACAGGCATGATTACAAAAAAAAAAAAAGCCCCAATGATATTAAATAAATCATTTTGTCATAGTTCACAATAACTTGAAGTCACTGTAAAAGCTAGAGTCCTGCTTTGGGTCACTTTATCTAGTGTGCAACAGTCAAATAAAAGAAAATCATGTTGCCTAATAATATAATTATTACATATATATTTAAGTTTTTAGAGAAGTTTCAATATTTTCTGGCATTTGCCATTTTTCTTAATTAAAACAAAATGGTTTGTTATTTTTAATTTAGTGGATTATGTTTGGTCTTTTGCCATTCGAAAGCAATTGAGTAAGTGCCCTAAGCAGGACCAGGGTAAGCTAGAAAGCACGAAACGCATTACTGCAGTGTCTCCATCTTCTCCTCTCCTCCAGAGATAGTGTTCATCACTGCCTTGCTCCTACATCTCTGTACAAAGCTACGTTAGGAAATAGCTGAGAATGTTGAGTGCTCCAAATTACAAAAGCATGACAGCCTTAAAATGTTATCATGCAAGGACTGTTTACATCTTTTTATTTAGAATTATAAGGGAAAATATCATTGTTGAATATATTAAGTAAAACTACAAGACATTTTTTATGAAAAACATTCACCCTTTCTCACTATTTATTTCTCTTCCTCAGAGGCCACTCGTCAAGTCTTTTATCTGATAATTTGGTATTTAGCTACATGTTTCTAAATAACATATTTATACTGTTGTTTTTTGATTTTCAGTTTTTAAAAATACCAAATATGGATTTAGCTGGTCTCTTACACAGTCAACTCCAAAGCACACTTCCCATCCTCCATCTCCCCAACAGAGTTTTACAATAATGTTTGTTAAACTCAATGTCATTATTACATTGGAAATAAAATGCCTTGCTGAAGTTCCTTATGATTTCATTTTCTTTTGTGTAAACTTTTAGTTTTCTGTGAAGTAATAGTTATTTTTGTTTTGTTTGCTTTGTTCTTTGTATCTTAATGTATCCAGTAACTGATTCCCAAACTACCCTTCATAATTATAAATTTCTTCTTAAAAATATTAAAAACCATGACATATACTATTTGATGTGTTTTCTTTTTGAAAATCTTCCTTCTGGAGTCTTCAATCCTTCTACTCAAATTTGGGCAGCTGGTTCTCCAAACTCAGTGCAAAGTTGTCATCTGAGGCTTTTCAGTTTCCATTTTTGGGCGAGATTCTTTCTTAGCTACAGTTCTAACCCTCTGTTTCTTAAAAAATATGTCACTCAATTCATCACCTCACTTTGGTGGACTGCCTCTTTCAGTAGCATCCTTGGAAAGGGTGCAAGAGAGGAAAATTTTACATATCTTGCATATCTGAAAAATGTCCTCAATCTACTCTTAAAACTATTTGCTTTCTTGGTGAAGTAGACAATTCTAGGTTCAAAACAATTGTCCTCCAGTATTTCAGTATTTTAAAGTAATTTACCCACTGTTTTCTAGATTCTGGTATGGATTTTGGAGACATTCAATACCATTTTGATTCCAAATATTTGTAATATGATCTATTCCCTCCTTCCCTCTCTCTCTTTCTCCCTCTCTCTCTCTCATATCAATCTTTTAAAATTTTCTCATTCATCAGATACTTTTTGACATGACTTTTTAATACATTTTCTAGACACTCATTGGACCCATTCAATCTGGAAATGCCCCTTATTCATTTTATCAAAATTCATAAAAATTATGTGTTTGATAATTTTTCCCCTCCATTTTCTGTTCCCTCTCTCTGGAATTTCTATCACTCAGATGTTGGACTACATATATTTAATCCCTAAAATCACTATTTTTTCACTTCTACTTTCCGTTGCATGGTCTTTTTTTCTACTCTTTAAGAGAGTATCTCAACTTTGTTTCCAATTCTTTTATTTTCAATTTCTGTTACCATATTTTAAATATCCAAAAGTCTTTTTCTTATCTTCTAAATTTTTATCATCTTCTTTCTTACGTCATATGAAGTATGTCATATGGAGAGATAAATCCTTCGTTCTCCTAATTAGGGACTTTATGCCAGACAGTTATGGGCAATTGTGGAAACGGGCTAGTGAATCTCACAGTTCAGTGCACTAAATTTCACTTTTATCATCTGTGACTGATATCCCAGAGTCCAGATTCCTTCTGGTTTGTTGACAGAGTGAACTTTCTTCTGCTGGCACTGAGTAAGGGTAGTTGCCAGCTGTACTAGATGTGAAAAGCGATCAGGTAACAAACAGCATCTTATGCAATTTTTTTAAAAATCCTCTCCACCTGGACTTCCATTTATGGTGATCCCTGTTGCCTCCTCTATCTGAGCCTCTCCCTGGTTGGGTCGGGAATCACCTCTCTTCTGATCTCCCCGACCACTTTCTAGAGTTCAAATCTCCCTGGTCTTTTAAATCACTGAACACTCATCTCTCTGCTTTCCCACTTCCACAGACACCTTGTAGTCATACCCTCTCTCATTCTCTTGGTCCTTGGGCATCTATTCTTTTACTGTAGTAATTTTAGTGAGTATTGGGAGAGAGCAAAGGTAAAAGCATGAATTCAGTCCTTCATGCTCATGGAATGCTCTGGAATTTAAGTCTATTTTGGGATTCCAGATATAATTTATCTGAAAAAGCAACTATTTTGTATTTCTTAAAATCACGGTAAACATGTGGATGCCTATTTTCTCATGTTAATTATGAATAAAGCCACATGCATTTGATTTCCATTTGAATAATATTTATATATCTAGTGTGGCTCTTTTATGAGTTTATATAAATTTTGTACATGCCTATCTCCTGTTATATTAATATTTTTTCTAATTTCCTGAAAATTTATTTTCAATTATATTGTCTAATAAATGCTTTTAGTATTAGGGCTATAGAGACATAATATTTGGCCACCACTTCCTTTAATTATATCTTCTAGTAATCATATTAGCAGACTTGGGAAAATTAGTAGATACATCAGAAGCAAAATATCACTGTATAACTATGAATAACTTAAATATAAGTCTACACAAAATTACACCAAACAAAACTAAACACTGCAACTATGGAAAGAAGCAACAGCTGGTTTTGTAGCCTTTCTCTCCAGTCTGGGAGACTCTAACAATTTGACCCTTAGTCAACTCCTCTTACACCAAATATGGGTCATCTAAATCTGTCATCACTATCAATAAAAAGTTCACATAGTTCATTCAAAAATGCACTTATTATCAAAGCTATTAAGGCTGAGGGCCTTGTTTCATTGCTTCAGGGTCTTTCCTTGTTGCTTTTTTTCTGAAGTAGCACTTGCAGAATATAAGAACTAAAGGTCAGACTAATAGGGATAAATTATAAAGCAGTTGCTTGAAAAGTGTAATGAGGAAGAGCAGGATCTATGACCAACGAGATTTGTCCAGGATCCTCAGGCCACCTGTGTACTGAATATGAGTCAGTAATGGCTTGTCGGGGGAATTAAAGATACTGACCAATATCACTAATGATATTAAATAAAATAACTAATTAGCAAGCAGAAAGCCTAAAGTGCCACCCTTTGCAAGTCTCTTCCTAGACCTTTCAAGGCAGGATAGCTTTTCCTGGATGTTCGTCTGTATAATGTCTTTCCTCTTTTGCAAGAATTCCCAGACAATTGAATTTAAAGCCAAAAGTAGAGCCAAGATTTTGTTGCATTAGGGTCAGTTGCAATAACCCCACTAAATGATGGGAAAAAACAAGTGAAAATTGTGTATTTATTCTTTTTAGTGTCTACCTTTTGTTCAGCTCAAATTAGTTCAGCTTCAGATAACTAAAGAAAAAAGCTACAGATGCCTAATAAAGATCTCACTTCTCTCTCATATAAAAATTCCTGCTATGGGCAGTCCAGGGTTGGTGTGAGCACCATCAAGGAGATGGAGTCCTTTCCATAATTTTGCTGAACACTCTAGCTTGGAGTCTGGGCTCACGTGTACCTCATGATACAAGAGAGTTTCTGGAGCTCTGTCCACCACATCCAACTCCAGGCAGCAGGAAAGAGTGGAAGGATAAAGGGTGCTTCTCCCAACTAGGTAACTCCCATCAGCTACCTTCCATGGTTTCCTTATATCATATTGACTCAAATTTGGTCTCAATACCGTATCTAAATACAAGGGAGGATGGGAAGTATTGTCATTTAGCTGAGAATATTGAGGACCCAGGTAATATTTGGGATCTGCTACTTCTTTAGTAGGAAATGGATATTGTGTGGCCACTTGCAATCTCAGAAGATGCTTGTTTTCCCCTTTAACTCTTTCCCACTAATACACAAACCTTGCTGATTTGATTGCTATGATGGCTAATACGTAAACCTCCCTATCTTTGCCCTCTTATTTTCTGCTTCTAGGGCTTCCCTTTCCTGTCTTACTACTGCCATGCCCTTTGCATTTCCTTACCTAACCATAACATAAAACCAATATGCCTTTTATATTCATTTCATTCACTATAAGTAATTTTATGTTTACATTAGTTTTGAAAGTGGCAAGACCAATTTTTTTTTTTCCTAAGGAAACTGATAAACCAAGTCATGATGGCTTTGGTTTATACAATCGTATTACCCGTTTTTCCCCCTTTCAGTTGGGCTAGCTATGAAACAAAGAAAAACTCTTTTTCTGAAGACATAGTAAGAAATACCTGGTATCTTCTCCTTCACCCTTGCAGCATAAAACTTTTATCTTCTGTGTTCGTGGCTACGAGTCTTCGTTTTTCCTTAAAAGTGTTAATTCATGTTTGTGAGTTCTAACACTGAATCATATGTTAAATAAAATATACCTTTTCACACGAGTTTTATATGTATGACTATACTAATGCACCAATCATGTGCTCCCAAAATATCTTGCAATAATTGTAAGGAGTGTGGAGTGATAATGTGTTATTTGCAATTTCAGAGGAAATAGAAACAAATTTTGTGTTATTTTCATCATATAGTTAAAGATTAGCAGCTGGGTAAAACATCTAGAAAATTATGTCCAAACATCTATCCCTAGAGCTGTGGTCGTCAAACTATAATGTACATAAACTTACTCAGAGCCCTGATAAAATTGCAGATTCACAGGCTTTATCCCTAGGACTCTGATTCAGTAGATGTAATGTGGAGTCCAGGAAACTACATTTTAAATCAGCACATGAAGGTTCTCAGGCAGAATGCCAAATGTGACCTAAGGAGAAGAGGGTGTGGGGTAATAGATCAAGGAGAACTTGCCTCATGCTATAGGTGTTAAACCTAAACAAACAGCAGGAAATGCAAACGTCAATACATCCATGTTAAAGCTTTCTGTTGTTCAAGAGAACATACCCGAAAGGGAAAGTGATTACAAAATACAATAAAAGGACTTTCCAGTCCTACCCAACTACCCAGGTGTAACTCCTATCCAACCCTCCCCAAAGCTGTTCCTTCCACAATGCTTTTCAGTAAATGGCATCACTAGAATCAGTTACCAAGCCCTGTACTCTGTCTACTTCTTTATATTCATACTGGGGCAGTCTTTCATTGTGGTCCTCACCACCTCTTGTCTAGATTGCTAAAATTGCCCCCCAAATCATTTCCTTTTAATCTTGCCCCCACACCAATTCATCTTCCAAATTATCACCAAAATGGTGTTTCAAACAATTCTGAAATGCTCCCACCTATGCATTACGTCTTCCAATGACCAACCATAGCAGAAAAGATAAAATGCCATTTCCTGGGCATTATGCATTCTGTTTTGCCTTTATGATCTCATTCCAGCCTAACTATTTGGGTCATCTCCTGCCACTACTGTCAAAGCCTACCAACCAACGACCACCACACACCTGTAATCAAACAAATTTAGGTTATTTAGCTTCTTGTAGCAAGAAAGCACACACATCAGAGGAACTCTGAAGTGTCTCTGTCAAAGGGAGTTAGGAGAGGTTATTATCATATTTAGACACATGCTGAAAGATTCTAAGGAGGATTTAGAGATGTGTGAATAATTCAGGTGGGATGCTGTCAGATAGCAGAGACAAGTCAATGACGGGGTATCCATATTTTTTCATCCAGGAGGGAGATGGTTCAAAGAGGAGCTAGAATTGTTACTGGTAAAGAAACAGCAGTTACCCATGATTCCTGAAGAAGAGGATGCTTAGTTACTTTTGTGGTTGCAAAGTGTCTTTTTCTCTGTCTTACTCTATTGTGGTCACCGAGTGGCCTTGCCTGAGTATTGATTATATTCTGACAAAGTCGTTTAAGTTTAGTTGGGAACACTACAGCCAAGTTGTCAGCTTCCAGCAGCGAGCTGTTAAGGTCATTTTTCACTTTCTCACTACCCATGTCAAGTTCTACATCCTGGTTTACCAAACAATGTGCAGTCCCCTGAAAGACATGTGTTCTTCCTAATTTATGAGTCTGGACAGAAGCGGTTCTCAGAATCTGAAAAACCTCAATTGCACTTTTTCCACAACTTTCTTTTACTCATTCTTTTGGATACTTTCCCTCTTATGTGCATGCATGTGTGTGTTAAAATATACAGAAGAAATATATGAATATATTAACGTTGATTTTTTAAAAAGAAAAGAAACCATATAAAATTAAGTAAAATACAGTGTCATCTCACCAATCCATTCACAAGCCATCTTAATCTTCTTCCCAGTTTCAAAATGAGAATAAGATTGTTCTATAAGGCTAATACCTTGAAAAAACGATACACAGTGTTATTTATTTTAAAAAAAATTTTTCACCTGGGTACTACTAGCAGTAACTTAAAACTCAAAATACTTTGCAATCCTGTAAAATCCTCTAAAGAACCCTGTTCTATAATCAATAAATCTTCATTACTGCTTGCTAATTTAACCAGTATAGTGCCATTTTACTAAACTCTATAAAGGATGATAAAATAATAACTACCATAATAATGTTAGATCGAGGTATAGAGAATGAGCTACATTCTCTGAGTCCACTAAGAGAATTGTTTGAAAAGAGGTTAAAAGTAAACTAACAATAGAAAACTCAATTGAATTAGGCCTTGAAGTGTGCACATAGCTCACTTTCCTCAAATAAAAATCCAAAAATATGAATAATTTAAAATAAGTAATTGTCATCTAAAAAGCTAATACAATAACATAGTAAGCATAGTAAAGAGTCACTTGGCAAACCAAACTACAAAGTAAATTTAAAGCACCACGCATGCACCTGGGGAATTTAAACTAACCTTGAAACCACTTTGAACCAATCCTAGCTCAAGCTAAACAAAAATACAGTTACTACTAATAAGTCAAATACGACTATTACTAACAATTATACCAAATATTAAAACGTATAGTATGGAAAAGAGAAATCTAATTTAAGTGTTAAAGAAAGAGTATCGCAAAGTAAAAAATGAAAGATGAACATCATTAAAAAGAGGAAGGACCCCCAGCACGTTGGCCGCTTCAGCTTCTCCCAGTCGCCCAATAGGAGAGCAAGTGGAGCACCGGAAGTGACGCAGGAAGAGCGCCTGCCTCCTTCCTGTTCCCCAGCGAGAACGCTTTTTGGCGCAGTGCAGCTGCTCACTGGGTGAGCTGGCGTGTGCGGGAAGTGAGGCTCCGCAGCTTCCCTCTGCATCTCCAGGCCACCGAGGCCCCAGGAGCTCTGTGCACTTCAGCCTTGACTTGATGGTGCTGTGATACCCAGGGTGGAGTGGGCAGCGCCTCTGGAGGCCACTGACACCTGGCATCTGGTCGAGGTGCCCAAAGGGCCAATTCAGGGGTGTGAACGTGATGAGAAATTTCTAAGATGAACCACGTGCTGCTGGAGGTGGACGTGTCGGAGGGCACCTGCAATGCCCAGAGTCTGGACGTCTGTTTCCCATGAGCCTCGGGGTCCCTGACGTGCCACTGCGTGGTTGGGAGACTGAGGCTTCACCGTGCCAGGCACCAGTTTTTCATGCTGTGACCACGTGCCTCTTGGTTGATGTATATCCTGTTAGCTAGTCTGTGGTGCATCCCCAACCCTTGACCCAGTGACGCACCAAACACACTGTTCTTGAGCTCGGTATTATAATTTTTTCTCATTAAAGGTCAAAACCAAAAAAAAAAGAAAAAAAGATTAAATCTTTACTTTAGCGTAATTAACTAGAACATCATAAACAGAACTTTTTTAACTTAAAACACAGAAAACATGGGAGCTACTTGCAAACAGTTAACATGAAAAAATTCTTCTCTGTGACAAAATAATGAGACGGTTTTACGGGTAGAGGTAAAAAGCTGAGCCAAGTGATAGCTGGTTACCCAAAGCAGAATTTAAGTTCAACTATGAATTTACCTTAAGAAGAATCAATCCTAATGTAAATTTAAATGTTAATTTGAAGACGTACAGATCATTTGAAATAGGGCAAAACCTTCCTCGGAGAGTAATTACTCATAAAATTATAACTGGCTTGAGAGCAGCTCCAATTACAAATGCATTCCAGCTTGACCATAACTAAATACCTGTAAGCTAAACCACTTCCTAATACTATATTAGATTAATCTATTTATGCAGAGAAAAATTAATATAAGAAATATTTTTGCATAATCCTTTACCAAAATGGATCACTCATTGATAGAGAATAGAAAGAAAAAAATAAAATTTGAACATATTAGTTTAATTTACTGTTAACCTAAAACATAAATACTGTAAGGAAAGATTAAAGTAACTTAATAAACATTCAACTTTCCCTCTCTTTACTAAAAGAACCCATAATACTTAAATTTATTAATTGAATATGAAAACTGTTATCTAAGTAACTGAGGTAAACATAACCTGGATTAATTATTTTGGCTGAGGTGACCTCAAAGCATAGAAAAACCACCAAATGATCAAATCTAGACTAATCCCTCAAAATACATACCCATTATTAGTTGACACGAATTGTTATCAATAGAACAGATTTATGAAGTGGAAACAATGAAATCCTATTTTAGAAGTCACATCGATGTTAAAGTTTACGGTTTTATTGTTGTATCCAGACATCTTAAAGATGTAACTTCTATTAAAAAGGTTCTTTTGTTCCCTCATTAAAATTCTGTGTGACCGGAGTTCAGATCAGAGCGGTTCTATTTGGTTTCTCTCTAGACAAAGATGTCTCACAGCATTAAAGAACTAGAGAAATAAAGTCCATTCCACAAAAGGGACTGACATGATAAATAGCTATCTAAAAATAATAAATTGTTAAAATATCTAAGAATTGAGCTCCTTGAGGTGATAAAATCCAGTATCATGTAAATTTAAAATTTTGTTTTCAGGGGCTCAACTATTTTATTTTAACAAGCATGTTCCTAATTAATTTGCAATTACTAATTTTCTCTGTCCTGTTAGCCTTGGCCTTCTTAATGCTTAAATAAAACTTTTAGGTCACACTGAATTTCAAAAAGAACTAAACATTTAGGTCCACGTGGATTTAAACCAATTGCAGATGCCATAAAATGATATATCAAAGAACAACTTTGACCTCTAACTTTATCAATACTAATATAGATTATTGCACCTGCTATCATCCTGACCTTGCATAAACAATCTAAAGACCCACACCAAGACCATATCCATCAGTAGAATTAAACCTCGAACTACCATTTGTCTGTATGAAGCTTAGCTGTGTAGTCAGTTAAGCTACCAATGTGCCTTAATTGGAGGCCTGTGAGCATAACGCAAATTCCACATGAGGTCACACTGGCAATTAATATGTTATCTGCAATGACAGTTACATATATATGCACATGTATTAATAATACCAATTAATGTATTAACATTAAGTACGTTCCCTAAATTCCTGGCTTTGATCTACTACTAACTTTTGGGGTGAGAGGCAGGAGAAACCCAGACAAGGCTTCATTTAGCTGCTTCTTGGAATTTGCAATTCAGTAAATAAATTAAAATTAAAAGCCTCCCAAATTGGTAAAATAAATAATTATCCTCTGCCCTTATATTTGCTATATAAAGCTTATTCTTATCCATTTTTACATAGATTTATCTACTCTTGACTATTCTCAGCAAATCACAAAGTGGTCACTACTCTATATTGGCTAGTTGGTTTTTATTTTTTATTTATTTATTTTTTTAATAATATTTTTTATTATTTATTTATTTTTTTGTGGGGAAGACCAGCCCTGAGCTAACATCTGTTGCCAATCCTCCCCTTTTTGCTGAGGAAGACTGGCCCTGGGCTAACATCCGTGCTCATCTTCCTCCACTTTATATGGGACGCCGCCACGGCACGGCTGACAGGCAGTGCGTCGGCGGGCGCCCGGGATCCGAACCCGCGAACCCCGGGCTGCCAAGCGCGGACTAAACCGCTGCGCCACCGGGCGGCCCCGCTAGTTGGTTTTTAAACTAGAATAGAACAGTATAGACAACTAATAGAGACAGCTAACTCAGGTTGATCTTATCAATGAGCGCTTTTATTAGGAGATGTTTTGATTTATAATTGATTATAATGGCCCATGTCTTAGTAAAAATTTTCGTATAGTAATGCCATCGTGATTGGAGGATTTTGAAACTCATTAGCACCATTAATGATAAGTGCATCAGATATAGCATTCTAATAAATAAATAAGCTTTTGATTATTACCCCCCATGATTCCTTCTACTACTTGCATCATCAACAGCAGAAATCAAAGCAAGAATAGAGTGAGCAATATGCTCCTTCATTAGCAGGCAATCTAACACCTACAGGCACAATAGATTTAACTATCTTCTCCTCTCATCTAGTAGGGGTCTCATCAATTTTAGGTGCCGTTAATTTTAGTTACTGCAACTAATTAGCATAACACCACCTTTTACATCACGATACCAGACGCCACTTCTTGGATTTGTATTAATTATTGCAGTTTTATTATTATTAACACTTTCTATAACTGCAAAAGAGATTACTGTTAACAGAATGGAATCTCAGTATTACCTTTTTGATCCAGCAGGAGGTGGAGACCTTAACTTAATATAAACATTTATTCTGAGTGATTGGAAATCCTGAAGTACAGATACTTTGGAATAATTTTACATGTTGTAACATACTGTTCAGGAAAAAAATTCTTTAGTTGCATAAAAATAGTCTGAGAAGCACTGTCAATTGGAATTTTAGGATTTATTATACAACACATCATAAATTGTACCCTAAGTATTGAAGTAGATGTATAAGCATATCTCATTTCTGCTATTGTGATTATTACTATAATTATTACTACCGTAACAGAAGTAAAAGTCTTTGACTCACTAGCTATGTTACAAGAATCAAGGAATAGAGCCAGTCCTGATGGCCTAGTGGTTAAAGTTTGGGCCTCACTGCTTCAGCCGTCCAGGTTTGCTTCCCGGCCACAGAACCACACTACCCATCTATCAGTTGCCATGCTGTGGTGGTAGCTCACATAGAAGAACTAGAACAACTTACAACTAGGATATACAGCTATATACTGGGGCTTTGGCAACAGATGTTAGCTCAAGGCAAATCTTCCCCTGCAAAAAAATAAAATAAAAAGAATGAAGTAATAAATGGTCACCAGCTATACTCTGAGCCATAGGCTTTATTTTCCTACTTATTGTGACAGGTTAACAGGAATTATCTAATTCATTATTATATATTCTATGAGATACATATTACAGCATTGCTCATTTTTGCCATAGCTGTCTATAGAAGCAGTATTCACTATCACAGGGGGATTTACGGATTCCCTTTATTTCCAAGATATATGCTGCACCCTATATGAGGCAAAGCCCAAAAATTATTTGTAGGCATTAACTTAACTTTCTTTCCCCAACATTTTCTTCACCTTTCTGGTATGCAGTGATGATACTCAGCCTATACAGATGCCAACACAACATGAAATGCAGTCGGCCTCTATATGCACAGGTTCCACGTTCACTGATTCAACCAACCTTGGATCAAAGGCCCTACAATTGTTGCATTTGTACTGAACATGTGCAGACTTTTTCTCATCATTATGCGCTAAACAATACAGTGTAACAACTATTTACATAGCGTTTGCATTGTATTAGGTATTATAAGTAATCTAGAGATGATTTAAAGTATATGGGAGGATATGCATAGGTTATATGTCATTTTTATAAAGGACTTGAGCATCCTCAGATTTTGGTATCCTGGTTGAGGGAGGGGGCTGAAACCAATCCCCCCCTCATATCAAGGGACGACTGTACTCTTTAATGTATGGAATCATTAGTTGACTAACAGCAGTGACAATAAAATATTAATAATCTGACAGGATTTTACCTCAAAACAAAACAGCACTCGAGCTTACTACAACAAATATATTGATGCTTTCCAACACATCATGCTTTCAAATAACCCACCACAGAAAACCATAAATATCAAGAAAGGAAGGAATCAAACCCATTCTAATTGGTTTCAAGTCAGCATCATAATCTTTATGAGCGTTTCTTAGCAAATAAGATCTTGGTAAAAATGAATATTACCTAAGTTTATCAAAGATAATATATAGATTAAATTTATTTATGTCCATTAGCATATCCATTCCAACTAGATTTTCAAGGTGTCTATTTTACATTATAGAATAATGTTTCCATTTCCATGTCTTATAATAGCATTTATCATTAGCTCTTTAGTATTATATACGTTTAATTAAACAAGGAGGCCATTAGACTGATGTGGCTCTAATGCCAAGGCAGCCTACATAAGCAAACCAAAATCTAAGCCTGTAAATACCTCCAGGTTACAAAATCAAAATGCTAAGGACAACCAATCACAAACAGCCAACTAGGCTTTAAGCTATAGCCAGTCAAGCATTTCCACACTTTGCTTCTGCCTTTTCTCTGTAAAAGCCTCTCCCCAGGCTCCTGTCATCAGAGCATTTCTAACCACTCCCAGTTTGTCACTGACCAATTCAAATCAATTTTTGTTCAAATAAACTCTTAAAATTTTTAATATGCCTCAGTTTATCTTTTGACATATACATCTAAAATCAACTTTAAAATTAGCAAAAGCACAACAGATGATTAAGAATTAGAAGCAGCATAAGCCATCTTGCCTTTACTTACAGTAACTCTTATTGTTCTTCCATTATTATGTATTATTTAGTTATTGGGAAAAAGTAATAGCCCATTCCTAACTGTAGAAACAATAAGATTCCATTGATTGAATTTATTATTATATAGACTATAAGGTCTTAACTTTGATTCAGACTTATAACTCAGAGAACTTTACCTCCTAGAAATTGATAGTCATGTAGTATTCCTCATAGAACTGCCAGTCTAAACATCAGCCTCATCAGAAAATGTGGTCTATCCACAAGCGTTCCTTCTTCAAGTTTAAAAACATTTGCTACTCCAAGGCAAGTAAAATGAGAAGCATTAACAACTACTAGACATGATCTTTATTATAAACAGTGCTCTGAAATTGTGTGGCTGAGACCATAATTTCATAGACATTGTGCTTGGGACAGTACCTTTAAAATATTTTGAAAGTGGATCCACATCTATACTGTAAGTCCACTGGGTAGCTAAATTGTTGTTAACATTTTAAGTTAGAGATTGAGAATGTAAATCACTTGCTGATGGCATGCTACAATTAGATGCGGCACTATAAAGCATTACTCTTATAAATAATCCAACACTAATATTTTTCAATGAAAATTGTCTCTTATATTTTTGAACTATCACCCTCACTCAAAACAATTGAAATGCCAAAATTGAGTAACAAAGTGAATGATCATTTTTATTCACTTTTTCGTCACCCAGCAATAGTAGGATTACTTATTGTAAACCTCACACATTTACTCCATCCACTCAACTCACAATAAACCAAGGAACATTCATTTCACTACGAGCAGGAAAATTATTACTGGTTTTCATCATAAATGAAGCCTAATTAATTTATTTTCTATCTCAAAGAACACCTATTATATTTATGCCTACTTTTATAATTATCATAATTCCTAGATTATTCATTTAACCAATATTCTTAGCAATGTGATTTGCAGCAAATATTAAAGCTTATCACCTGCTGGTTCACCTGGTTGGAGAAGATACATTAGCATAAGGAGCCTCAATCACGTTTATTATTCTAGTACTTCTTACAGTTTTAGAGTTCGCAGTTGCCCTAATTCCATCATACGTCTTCATCCCTTTAGGAAGCCTATATATTCAGATAATACCTAATGACTTGCCACACACATGTTTACCATATAATAAAGTTAAGCCCTTGCCCACTAACCAGGGGACTTATCAGCGCCATTCTATTTTAAATCATCAACGCTATTAATACTCAGACTATGAAACAATACACTAACAGTATGCTAATAATGAAGGGATAGTGCCTAAGAGAATACTTTCAAAGGTCCCCACATATCAGTTGTACAAAAAGAACTTTAATATGAAATAATCCTCTTCAGTGTATTAGAAATATTTTTACTGCAGGATATTTTTGAGCTTTTAATCACCTGAGTGTATCCCCTACACCAGAATTTGACAGGGTCTGATCATTAGCATGACTTAAACTATTAACCTGCTAAACGCATTAGTAGTATCATTTCTTGACATTTTTGTCTTTCTAGCTCCTGGAGTATCTGTCATCTGAGTCTCCACAGTCTAAAGGAAATAAATAAAAAACATATGTTACAAACATTATTTATCAACTTCATCCTAGATGTTTCTATTGGAATTATTATGAAACATCATACACTAATTCTGATGACATCTATGACTCAATATTACCTATAAAAAATGAATTTCATAGAAGGCATGTAATTACCAGTTAAACATTCCCCAATTATATGCTTTATATACCAAATAAAATTTTACTTCACATCTGATCACTTCAATTTGGAAACTGACTCTAACACTGACCCTTTTAATTATCGTCTGACTCTTTACATAATGATGTATTGATACCGATCCTATTCTTCTTGTACTAATTAATACAACTAACTCTGAATATATTAGTTTTGCTTTAACCCCAGTGAAGAGTAATCAATCTATTGGTGTCAAGACTATTTAACATTATTAGTTTCTCTATTAGTAATTTCTCATTCTGATTACTACGATTATTACCTATATTCAGAAAAATCAAGTCCATATGAATTTGGGTTTGAAAGTCTAGAACTGTCTACGTACAATTTACAACAAAATCCTTCCTGGTATCAAATTGTTACTGTTTGACCCCCAAATTTTATTCTCACTAAATTATCCCATATAATAACTTCACATTAGTGGGAATAATATCATTTTTATTTATTATAATGCTTTATTAGAACTAATGTTGACCTAACATCAAGAATGACATTTTATATGTACACCCCAGAAAGCTGCCATAGGCTTAACACTTCTTCCAAGAGTAGTAGGATTATGTGTGGTTTTTTATGTCCAAATTCTCAATCTATATCAACTTTAAAAATTACTTTCCTACCTCAAATATGGGGCTTCAAAACAAAATCTGAATTAACTGTCTCCTAAACCATTATTCAATAAATTCATTGTATAAAGAATAATTTATATAATAATTATATAAGCTTAATATTTTTATTGAACTATTTTTCAACTCATTATATACACCGTTACCAGGGGGTGCAAGCTGGTTATCACCATTAATACTAGTTCCTAGCCAATTTCACCTCTTTAAAGTGCCTGAAATCCTAAAATAATGCTATGTTTCAAAATTTATTTTAGTTCAAATAATTTTAACCAAACATTCACTAAGAAAAAACTTATCCTGTTCTATATGTTATTTGAAGCAATATTAATTCCAATATTTATTATTGTCATTTGATAGGGAAATGAGACCAAAAAAAGACTTCAGGATTCTGCTCTTCATTCTATATATTAATAGGATCCTTTCCACCTTCAGTAGCACTGATTTATATTCGACACCATGGACTCACTAAATTTACTTGTAACGTACTTTTGTACTTCCAACTAATCCCCTATAGATTATCTAATAAATTACTATGACTACCATGCATAATGACATTTATATTTAAAAATACCCCTACAGAGATTATGTCTTTGACTACCAAAGTATACGTCAAAGCAAACATTGCATCAATGACAAAATGAGATTATAGAGACAGAGCCCATATTATTTTTTTCATAACACAATGCCTTAATATGCCTTAGAAAAAGTCTTCCACTAATGGTGGTGTAATAAATTATTTAAATACTGATTAATTAAGTTAAAATGTGCTAAGTAACCTATATTATCCATTTGCTTTTGGAAAACATTTCTTTTGAATTCCTATCTTTCTATACTCTAACTAATCACTAAAATTAGTAGATACAAATACTATCCACCCCTCATCTCAACAATATTCCAATTAATTACGCTCCCCGTACCTACTTACAAAGACAATTCTCAATGTTACAATAGAAAGATCAAATCTCCCATACCATTCTTCATTCTGTGGGTAAGAAAATCTAAACAGGTGGTTATCACAAAAATCAGCAGTTTAAATTATTAAATAAAACTATTCTCTTATTCTTTTAGCCTCAGCTTCTGCTCAGTTGAAATGCAGTAGGATTCTGCTCTCTGCTGTAGGAACACAAGAGTGAGTAAGTAACATGAATCCATGTTTTAAATAAATAGCTTGATTTCTCTAGCCTGAGTGTCCCTAGTATTCTCCATGCTTATGCACATCTGAACAGCAAAAATGAAAAGAATCCTTCTTGTTTAGGCTCTTTCCTTTTATGATTTTTCCAGGTGTACCTAATCAAGTAATCATCATGTAGGCAAAAATCTCCAGTGAATTCATTGACTCTAAATAGGAAAGAACGTTTCCCTAATAGTAATGATCCTAATCCTGTTCTAAACAAATAGTCATAATTATGAATTAGAGATAAAAGTGAAGAACAAGAGAGTGTATTATAACGCAAATACTTGACGTGACTGTCAGAGAGGATTTGCAGTTGCTAAAGATGATGCACATCCTACATGCAAGATGTTCAAGTTTCATAAAAACTGTTATTATGCTTTCTCATCTAATAATATAACATTGGTACTTATTCCTCTTTGAAATAACAATGAAACCTAACTGAGGGTCATAAAGTAAATAACTAGCTGGCAGTCACTTATCACTCTGCGAAGGCAGGTCTTCATCAGTCCGCCCACTGTAAAACTCTGGTATTTTGATTTGATCAAGTGTTCTATTTTATACCCACATTCCCTACATAGAAAATTCATGGGATATTCCTATCCTTCTTTCTAATCTTTCTCAACTCTTTACTACTGGCATTGTCTAAATTACATTAAAAGAATTAACATTAATAAGTAAACATATTCCAAACATTAAAGTATATATATTATTTATTGACAATCAGAATTTCTGGAAAACCTCAAACTTAAATTTCCACACATCTTACCTACCACCAAAATCATTGGCATACAAAACTTCAGTAGCAAGTTTGTTTTTCTCTTCTGACCTGGAGGTATCCAGTAATTCCACCTCAAATGCTAAACCCTATGCTGTTACTTTCTTTCTCCATTGGTTTTCTGCACCCACAGTACACATCTAATGTTGGAGACAGATAGGAAAACCTTTACAGACTAGTGCCTGTTGAAATGGCTGCTCTTCTCCTTAGAGCTAATAAAATCCTTCGTGTTTTCTCATATTATTTTCTTCTAACAGAGAAAAACAAACAATAATAACAAAATAGTGTAAACAAATCAACAGATCTTGAGTCTATGAGTTACACGGCATGTAGGTGATGTGAACAATCACATACACGTTAGAAGGAAGGATGTTTTTGAGCTTGGGTGTAGCAACTCACTCATCTCTTCTTCCCAGTATGGGAGGTTGGGAGCTCCTTCTGAGTAACAGTCAGCCAGGACTTGTTTTAACACATCTGTATTATATGAGCATTATGATCGTGTTATCCATATATATTCCCTTTTTTTCATTGTCATGAAATGAAAGCATGTTAAATTCTCCAGTTGAAATTATTCTATCAATTAATACTGATTTTCAAGACTTTTTTTTCTGTATAGCTGTCAATTCTATAAACTCTACGAGTCCGTAATTATTTCTGTTATATATTGTTGTGAAGAGATCAAGCAGATGAAGAAGAAGGAATGATATGAACTGAAAACAAGCAGCTATTGTGAGGGGAAGAAAATGGGAGAGTATATTGTGCAACTGGAAGCCAAATGGAGAACATATTTTAAGGAGGAGGATGTGATTGGTTGTGTCAAATGCTACTGATAAGCCGTGTTAGAAGAGTACTTAGAACTGACCTTTGGACATAGCAATATGATGGTTATTACTGGCCTTTACAAGAGCTGTTTCAGTGGAACCATGAAATAAAAGCTCAAATGAAGTTGGTTCAAGAGAGAATGGGAGGGGAGAAATTGGAGACTGCAAGTATACACAACTCTTTTGAGGACCTTTCTTAAAGGGGAAAGAGAAATGAGCAACATTTGGAGATGAATGTGAGGTCAAGAAAAAAAATAAAATGGGAAAATTAATGGCATGTTCTTAGGCTGATGGGATGACCTCCCAAAAAAGAAAAGCTTGAAAATTGAGGGAAGAAAGGAAACAGTTGCTGGAGAAGTTCCTGTGAGTAAGAGAGGATGCATTCCAGTGCATAAGGGGAAGGGTTCACGTAGCTAAAAGCACAGACCAGTCTCTTCCCTAATAACAGAAGTGAGGGAGAGTATATGGTGCAGATGCAGGAAAGTTAATCTAATCTTATAGAAGTGAGTCTGATTGCTAAGGAACTAAGAGGCAAGGTCGGCACTTGACAGTGAGAGTAGAGGAGGAGGCTTAGAGATTTGAGGAGAGTGAAGACAAAAAATGATGGTTTAAAAGACCAGAAGGGAAAATGGACTAAGGAAATGTGGTTATGACTATTGTTCTATTCTGCTATTTGTTTTGTTTTCTTCATTTCTAACGTTTAAATGAGAAGAGGTCAATTTTACCAAGCTTGATATTTGAAAAAGAAAATTCATAAAAGAAGAGGAAGAAAAGAAAGTACTTTCAGTGTATTCTGCTTAGGTCTCCTTCATGTCTCTCTGAACATCATTTGAATTTTCCCGAAGGAACTGTAGGGCTGGAAGTTGTAGATTTTGATTATCAGTTCATATAGCAGAAAAAACTATTAAGGGAGCAAATAATGTGGGCACTCACAACTGGGAAATATGTTTCTGCTTTCTCTCTCTCTAATTCTGCCTCGAGACAGTTTTAAGTACGACGGTTGTGGAAGTCAGCCCACCAGATGGACCCAAATAATTATTGCCTCCTTGTAGTCATATTTTTGTCTAGTTTCTCCCCACATTGAATCAGGACTGGCCTGTGTGACCGATAGATATGACGGACGCGAGATTGCCAAGGCTAGACCATAAAAGGCATTGCAATTTCTCCTTTGGCTTTTTGGATTGCTCACTCTGGGAGAGTCCGTCATGATGCGAGGACATTCAGGCAGCTCCACGGAGAGGCCCACGTGAAAAGGAACTGAAGCCTCTTGCTAGTAGCCAGCACCAATATGCCAGTCTTGCAACAGCATCAACTAAAAGTGGACCCTTCAGCCCTAATGCAACTTTCAGGTGGCTGCAGCCTTAGCCAATGTCTGGCTGCAACCTCAGGAGACACCCTGAGCCAAAACTTCCCAGGCAAGTCACTTTCAAATTCCTGACCCAGAGAAACTGTGAAAGATATCAAATTATTTTAGTTGGATCAAGACACTAATATTTGAAAGATTTGTTATCAAGCACTAGATAACTAATAAAGGAGAATTTATCCCATTGAAGACATATGTAACCTGGTGAGATTTCATGGTAAAAAATTCTGTAGCTCACTGATTTTCTCTTTTCTTCAGATTGCGTGCATTGCTGGTAAGAGTCTGTTAGAATTTGGCTCCAGATAAGTTGGAATCTCTTTCTCTTAAATTCTCACAGTATTTTTCCCCCACCTCGCATTTATTTTTTGTCTTACTCTAGATAAATAAAGAGAGCTGTCTTGATCCCCTTAGCATGAATTCTCCATTTCAAAATGCATTAAAAATACCATGCTAGTATAAATGGAAATATACCAAATAAAATATAAAGGTAAAGAATACTAAACACCTACCAGATAAAAGTGATCTATCATTACTTTGGAAAATCAGAAATAAGGAGAAGATAAAATACAGATGTATTAAAAAATAGCAATGTATATCAGCAATATGCAAAGAGGGACACAAATTAGGTCACTTTAGACTGACTGGAAGTCTAAGAATGTCAAATAAATGGAGTGAGCTCATGAAATCGTGCTCCTTCCGAATTGCTGATACACCCCAGGGCGATCATCTGCTGAACAAAGATAGGTCATAAAAGGAAAGCAAGGTATTAAATAAACTGAAAAGATTATTAAAGCAAAACGCAAAATGATGATCTAGCACTATTTTCAAGAAATCTGGGAAATATTTTTCAGTCCTTACAGAGTTTTATCTTGTCAACATTTCAGGATTAAGTATCTTGACATCCTCACCATCTCCCCCTAATTTTTACCATGAGAATTTCTGAATACTATTCATTCGATGAACAAATATTCATTGAGCACCTGCCACATGCCAGGCACTATTGTAAGCACTGAGGGTAGAAAAGTGAAGAAGAAAGACAAAGCCTCTTCCTTCACGGAGCTTAAAACTAGCAGAGGACAAAGCAACAAACAAACATATTATTACGTCAGCTAGTATGAAGTGCCAAGTAGAAAAATAAAAAATGTAAGGTGACACCGAGTGGAGATGGACGGTCTATGTAAGAGAGCCCAGTCAAAGTCTAACAGAGCCAGTTACATTTAAATGTAAAATAGGCACAAGTTTGATTCTCGTCACTTGAGTGCATGAATTTTCCTCTCCCCATCTTCCAAACTGAGTTCAGTCTGGCTTTGAGGACTTGTTTGTCTCTGCCCTCTCCTTGAATGTTTAATGAGAAATTCAATCAGTCATTTGGCAAGAGACCCTTTCCCTTCCTTACAGTCGTTCAGAACTCCATACTTACTAACTCTAGCAAGCTTGAGGAGAGGCCACAGGTCTCTATGTCATGGTCCCCACAAAGACAGAACATCTTTGCCCAAGGCTGCGTGGACCATTCCAAGGTATACAGTGCTGATGCTCTGGACCAACTCCCAGCTTTCTCATTGTTTGGAGTCCCAAGGCTCTATCACTTATACTTCAGTCCCAGTATTCCAAATGCTCCCTTAAGTGCGCCTACCACCTCTAGGTCAGTGTAGAAGAGGGAAGTGCATGTCTGTCTTAAACCTCAAAGCATCCAATTTACAAGACTTAGAGAATCCATATGTTCTCAGAGTCACCTCTCCTTTTTTTCAAAACCTAGAATCCAACATGTCTCAGACAGTCTGGACTTTATCTCCCTAAGCCTCTTATTTATTTCAAGAGAGTAAAGGGACTAAAGAGTCCTTAGAGAAAAAAGGGCAAAGAATACCTGTCATTCTTCCTTGATAAGCCCATAGGAAGTTACCACAGCAAATTTGTCAACCAGTTTATCTGCCACAGATAGTAAGATAAAGAGGGATTAAATCAGCCTCCTCTATTTTTTATAGAGTTACACTTGTCAGAATTGAGGATTGGACTAGACACTGCCATGTATTTGCAGCAAGACAGAGTAGGCTGGAGGAAGACTGGGACATGGCACGAGACTTACATAGTCAGCGTCAAGGAAAGTCAGTCTGGGTTGGCACAGCCTGTTGTAAAAGGTATAAAAATCTTTGTTCTTCCTAAAGGTAAATATTTGAAAATGGGGAATGACATGAAGTATCAAAGAGTCTCAAGATTCTGGGTCAGTAGAGAAAAGCAGGGAAAGCTTGGATGCCCAGACAGCCAAACATATGTTCTCTTTAGGGATGCTCAAAGAGAACCATGACCAGGGTACTGAACCTGGGATCTGGGCAAGATTACTCATCTTAGGGAAAGAAATTGACAAGAACAAGACTATGGATGTCTAAATAAGTTCTTGGCAAAGAAGATTTTTAAAAATGAAACAAGCAAATAAATGTAGATTGTTTTCCATGGAGTCCAAGATAGAATATAGCAAAGGCTTAGACAATTCTGACAAGGTGGATAAAGGCAAAACACTCTTGTGTCATGGCGCGGGTTAAGAACACCCTTTAGAGGAGAAATCTATAAACCCCAGGTGATCAAGTGTAGACACACACTCCACCATTCTCTCATCATGCCACAGAGAAACAGGTGAGGATGAGAGGAGGCTGGAGGTGTCACCACGCAGGTCTGCTCCAGGGATCGGCCCCGTCCTCTGTTCCATACCCTCTTACAGTGCAAGTTTGTGAATAGCCTTGGAAGTGAGAGAAAAGGAAAGGACCAGGCACTAGAGTCTAACTATAAACACCACTGCAAAGAATTGTCTGAGAAATTGTATTTAAGCTACTAACCCAGCGTTTCTCAACCATTTTTTTCATTGCTGCCCCTCCCCAGGGAGCCTTGTATAGACATTTTGCTACTAACACCCCTGAGGAAATTCTAATACTACAGATATACTGTATTTCTGTTTACATACTATATGTATATTTGTGTTTTATACTTAAAAAGAACAAGGTTTTTTTCACCACCCCCCTCTCAAGAGCCAATTTTCACCCCCTCTGGGGCGATATCACTACCCTGGTGATAGGACAGGAGTCTCACCTGCCTGAAGGTCAGTGTGGGTGCAGTTCCCCCCATTGTGGAAAAGCGTCCTTGTTGTGGTCCACCAGCAAGGAGCCAACCTGAGCTTCTAGGGTCATGCATACGATAACCCTGCTTCCCTTTCTCTATTAAGTGTTTACCAAATAAGTGAATGAATAGAACACTCAGTGTTCAGAATTTAGAAATAAAGCCAAATTGTTGATTCTGTGTTATTGCAGGGGTTTGAGCTCTTATTGCCTGTCTAGTAGTGGCCATAAAATATTTTAGCAACTGCTATTAGGATATTGATGCTGCAATTTCTAATTAAGTTAAACAAACCTACCCTGTGACACAGCACTCCCTTTTTCAGGTATATTCCCAAGAGAATTTGTCCTGTACAAGAGTGTTCAAACCAGTTCTATTCATGACAGCCCCAAACTAGAAACAGCCAAAATATCTATCAGTATCAGAATTGATAGATATTGTAGTACATTCATAGCAGATTACTCATCCATTAATAAAAATTGACTATTAATGAGTGTAAATGTATAGATAAATGTCAGAAATATTACGTTGAGCAAAAGAAGCCAGGCACAAAAGATTCATGATGTATGATGTATGTTTGAGGTATTTGTAGTGGATGATGTATGGTTCCATTTATTTGAAGTTCAAGCCCAGGCAACACTAATCAATGTGATAAAAATCAGAATAGTGATTGCTTGGGGCAGGGGGTGGATTGATAGGAAAGGGCCATGAGGAACCTATATTAGGTGATAAAAACATTCTATTTCTTGATGTCAACATTTTTCAAGTTGTGAACTTAAGATTTGTGCATTTTACTGGATATAAATTGTATCTCATGGATGAAAAGATACTGCCACCAAAGTGATGCTGTCAGCAAGTGTCATGGCAGTTTTCATGGTAAAGTCCAGTTTTAGTAAAAAAAGTAACTTTTTCTGCCGAGAGGAAAATACTCTATAATTGCTACTGCTGCAGTATAGCAGAAGATGCCGATGGAATAGGCCGGGCTGCTCCCGAAAAAGAGAAAGCTGGCAAGCCAAGCAGACATTCCTGACTTAACAAGCAGAGAAGGCACCTGCCTTGTGCACAACATAAGGAAATCACCCAAACCACCCCGAAGGCTGTACACAAGGTGAACTTTGAAAATTTAGAGACTGTGTGGAATCACAGCTCAGGTCACGGAATGAGGAAACAATATCCCAGCAGAAAATGGCAAGTGGTCAGATCCCACTCAGAAAAAAAGGTCAGTTCAACGGATGCAACAAAACAAAAATGAGGTCCAGCCTCATCCAGAGCAAGGAGTATGACTTAACCTAATAGATTAAAGAGAATCGCTGTTTCCTTAACAACAAAGAGCTGTGAATTCATGAATAAATTTATGTTCAGGTGAAGAAAACTATACAAGACATAAATTTTACATAATAAAGCAATCATTTTCTTTATATTACTTTGAATGGGTTCACTCAACTTCAATGAATATTTTTAATAATGTATCAGTGAAAGAACCTCTCTAGTCATTGTTGCAGAGTTACCTGGACTGAGTGTATCCTACCTGTTAATTCTATCTGATTGTCCTAAAGATCATCCTGTAAATCACAAAATGTTGTAATTCCTCCCTGAAGCCCATACTGGTCTGAGAACTAGGGCAGGGCTGAATCGAAAGGCAGGAAGGCAGACCAATGAGCAAGGAGGAGGAAGTTTGTGGGACACACTGATAATTTACCAAAGCCTTGGTCGGCTCCACAGCTGATTTGTAAGACACTAATAACAAAAGCAGATTCAGGCAAGAATGTGTTTTGTTAGCATGTTATAAGTGAAAAAACAGAGGATTGAGAAAGAGAAACACAATTAGTTTATTTTTCTGTCACTTTAAATGAAAACGAGACTTTCAAACCATAAATGCAAGAATATGGTCATTTTATAATGAATGCATTTAATGTGTGAATGTTGCTTAACACTTTCATCCTAATTTTATTTTTTTCTTAGGTAACATAAAATGAAAATTTATCATCGTCTTGGGTAACAGGCTTTCTGAGACTTGGTCTAGTGAGCAAAGCTGAGATTTTCATGAAGAGAAACTCCAGCAATCAAGACTTTGGGGATCACAACCAGTTTTAAAATCTACATAATAAATTGCTCAATCTTAAACTGGCTGAGTTTGTGTGAAAATAACTTTTATGGTAGAAAAATAGTAGATAAATACTAGAGAGATTTGGTGACCATTCTTTCCACAGCAAGTACCCATGAAAGCTTTATCTAAGACAATGCTTCTCTCTTCTTTCCATTACCTAAGGATCCTTGGCAGTAGATCCTTTAATGGAGAGGCCATCAGTGTTTTGGGTGGTGTTTAAAGGAATAATATATTAGCAAAACGTGAGTAGGTAAATGTACCATGAACTTTGGGGCCATATAGACAAACTCTTGTGTCTTGACCCTGCTGCTCTGTAGTTGTGGGACCTTGGGCAAGTTACTACAGCCTCATTTTCCTCATCTATAAAATTAATATAAAAATAATCTTCCTCACAGTATAGATAATCCTAAAGAATAAGTGGGATAACAACAAAACCACCTAATACATATTTAGGCCTAAAACATAGTAGGTTTCTACGTTAGTTTCCGGCAGCTGCCTTAAAGTATTACCACAAACTTGGAGGCTTAAAACAACAGAAGTTTCTTTTCTCACAGTTCCGGAGGCCAAAAGTTGAACATCATTTTCAATGGGCCCAAATCAAGGTGTTGGCAGGCCCGTGCTCCCTCCGGGGGCTCTGGAGGAGAATCTGTTCCCTGCCTCTTCCAGTTTCTGGTGGTTCCCAACATTCTTCTACTTGCATCCCCGTCACTCCAATCTCTTCCTTCATCTTCACCAGCCTTCTCTTCTGTGGGTGTCTCCTCCTTTGCTGTCTATCTCTTGTAAGGACACTTTTCATGGAATATAAGCCCACCCAGATAATCCAGGATGATCTCTTCTCAAGATTCTTAATCATATCTTAAAAGACCCTTGTTCCAAATTAAAACATTTCCAGCCTCCAGGAATTAGGACAGGGACATATCTTTGGTGGATTGGGGCGTTTTTCAGCCTACTACAGTGCTCAGTAAATGGCAGGAGGCTTTCTCTGCCATGTATACATCCCTTTCAATGTGGATTAGTCCATTCATGTCCACCAGGTAGACATGAAGAACAAGAATTTTATCCTCTTCACTGCCTGAAGCCATATTTGTGGGACTTGCCTATCAGCAGTGGGTGCAGAAAACATATTTTTTCACTAAGCCTGAGAATATCCAAAAGTCAAGGAAAATCATAAAGATGTGGTCTTTTCCAGACATCAGAAGTAATCTCTTAAACTAAAGAGAAATATTAAGAATACTTTACCAAGAACTAAGCACTCAACTAAATATAGCTTAAAGAGGACTATTTCCCAAGTAATAATAGTATGTATATTTTCTGTGATGCCTATATTTGTATTAAAATGTGGAACATTCACACATTCAGTTATTTGAATTTGGTGTCTGTTGAAAACAAAGCCAGAAAAATGTTGAGACTTTCAAAGTAGGCCACATATGTAAAACAAAATGTGGTGAAACTACCTAGCTTGGCAGATGGCTGAAAGTGAGATTGCAAAGTAGTATGGTGAGACATTTGATTAAAAAAAAAGCAATGATAAGCTGTCAGCTAATGCATTATTAATTGCTCTAAAAACTTCTCACCAAAATACACTAAAAGGCGAAATCCTTTGCACATAAATAGATGCTAAAGCACTTTCCTTATCACGCCCAAAGAGGAGGATTTTTTTCAAGCAGTTTGTTAGAAATCTTAAATATTAGTCTTTCATAACCGATCTACATGATAATTTGTAAAATTTTTACACAAAACAATTCTTCCTAAGGTGTTTGAAGTAATACTCGCATAATTAAAATTAAAAAATAAAGCAATAGGAATTCTCAGTCTAAATTTTCCCTCATTCAAATGGAAAATGTTGATGATGGAAAGTAGATGGGAATTACCTTCCATCTTTTCATAATGCATTTTTTTCCATCAAGAAATTAACTTGCTAATGATATGCTATCAGTTCCACCTATAGGTAAAGCCTAATCTGAATAATTGTTTTACTGTCCAAATCTTCAATTATGCAAAAACTAGCCTAGCCCCCGTATATTAAAGGTGACCCTTTTAAAGACATTATGGAAGACTACAGAACACAAGTGTGGATGTATCCTCCTGACAGCACTTAGCGTTCCTGGTCCCAGATGCGCTCCAGATTCATGAAACTCATTAAGATCCCAAATGTCGACAGCATTCAGTCCCTTTCCTCAATGTGCCTTCCCATCCTGGTTTTCCACATCAGTATGGTTATGTAGCTTTGTAAATTTTAAAAATAACTTCTCTCATACCTTGATCTCTCTAGGGAAAATGAATTTACACTTGCCTTGGAAAAGTTGATTTGAAAGACTATTCCAAGGGGTTGCTAGCCTTGCTGATACTACATCTAAAGAACCTCTTGGTTCCACCACTTCCTCCATATTTTAAGCTGCTGCATGAGAGACTGAGCCTTGTGATGTCACCTTGCCATCTTCCTAAACATCTCTGTTCAGTTTTTTGCATTTTGTGTTTGTTTGTTTTGCTTTTTAGCCTGATTATTCCTTGAGTAAAGAGAAAGATCTAGATGGCCTTAGTGGTTCACTCCATTCCCTCTCTTGGTAGCCTAGGGAGAAATTAGCTCAACCAGTCTGAAATAGCTTCACTGCCTTAGGAAAGATAAGTGATGTGAGATTTTCAATGAGTAAGCCCTTGGGTACACTTGCCAAATAAAATACAAAATGCCCAGTTAAATTTTTATTTCATATAAGCAATGAATACCATTTTAGTAGAAGTCCCAGATAGAGTATAGGGCATACTTATACTAAAAAATTACATTCATTGTTCATCTGAAATTCAAATTTAACTGCATGTCCTATTATTTTCCTCCCTAAATCTGACAGCCTTACTGTGGTCACTCGCTCCTTCCCCTCTCTAGTAGCTTAGACACTAGCTCAGCAGGTCCACGGATGATAGCCCATGGAAGCCTCCCCTTGAAAAGAGGAATGCGTGAGAAAGAATTTCTCTCTGCCCCACCTCACACAGCCCTGAGAGGGTTCCATTTCTTTTGACCCTGAAACAGATCTGCTTTCTCACATGCAATCACAGCTTTCATCTGATTGGAATGTTTTTATATAAGTTTACATTTTTATATTATAAACATAATTCATGCTCATTACAGAACAGTGGAAAATTGAGAAATGGATGAAGTCAATCACCTTTAGTGCTCCTGCTCAATGGTGATAATAATACTGTTAATAGTTTGCAAGTTATGTATTTCATGGTCTCATTTAATTCTCACAGCAAAAGTGTAAGGTAGGTTCTGTTGTATAATCTACTTTTACTGAGGAAGCTGGAGCTCAGAGAAGAACTTGTCGAAGAGCATGAAGCTGGTGAACAGTGGAGAAAGGGTCTAAACCAAGCTTTCTCTAACTCCAGGATCCACTCCACTGTGCTCTCTCTATGCTATTAGCATGTGGCTATAGTTTATCCCAGCCTTCTTTTCAAGGGCATTTTGCATATTATTAATCATAAGGAATATGCATTTTTCCAAAGCAAAGGACAGTTTACATCATTTCTTTATGGAGGTATAATTTTACATACAGTAAAATGCCTCAGCCTCTGCTGTGAAGCTTTACTTGATCCTCTTGGCCACCCTGACCTTTCCTACTCAATATGGTTAATGTGCACATTTTCCACAAATAACTCATAATCTCCCAGAAGACATCATATGATGCATATAATCCCCCATACATACACAAAGCTGAGCACCCAGCAATAGTCCTATTATTCTAACAGCCTCTAATTAGGCATCTGTATTTTTTAATGTATTTTTTATTGCAGTAACATTGGTTTATAACATTGTATAAATTTCAGGTGTACATCATTATACTTCTATTTCTGCATAGATAACATCATGTTCACCACCCAAGTGCTAATTACAATCCATCACCACACACATGTGCCCAGTCATCCCTTTTGCCCTCCTCCCTCCACCTTCTCCTCTAGTAATCACCAATCCAATCTCTGTCTCTATGTGTTTGTTTGTTATTTTTATCTTCTACTTATGAGCGACATCATACAGTTTTTGACCTTCTCCCTCTGACTTATTTTGCTTAGCATAATACCCTCAACATCCATCCATGTTGTCACAAATGGCTGAATTTCATCATTTCTTATGGCTGAGTAATATTCCATTGTGTAATATATACCACATCTTCTTTATCCATCCGTCCCTTGATGGGCACTTAGGTTGCTTCCAAGTCTTGGCTATTGTGAACAATGCTGCAATGAACACGAGGGTGCATGTATCTTTACATATTGGTTATTTCGTGTTCTTTGGATAAATACCCAGCAGTAGAATGGCTGGTTTGTATGGCAGTTCTATTCTTAATTTTTTGAGGAATCTTCACACTGTTTTCCATAGTGGCTGCACTAGTCTGCACTCCCACCAGCAGTATATGAGAGTTCCCTTCTCACCACATCCTCTCCAACACTTGCTATTTCCTGTCTTGTTAATTACAGCCATTCTGATGGGCGTGTGGTGATATCTCATTGTAGTTTTGATTTGCATTTCCCTGATAGTTAATGATGTTGAGCACCTTTTCATGTACCTGTTGGTCATCTGTATATCTTCTTTGGAGAAATGTCTATAGAGGTCTTTTGCCCATGTCTTAATTGGTTGGTCAGTTTTTTTGTTGTTGAGATGTATGAGTTCTTTATGTATTTTGGAGATTAACCACTTATCAGATATATGGTTTGCAAATATCATCTCCCAATTGTTAGGTTGTCTTTCTGTTTTGTTGATGGTTTCCTTTGTTGTGCAGAAGATTTTTAGTTTGATATAGTCACATTTGTTTATTTTTTCTGTTGTTTCCCTTGCCTAGTCAGACACTGTAGGTGAAAATAAGTTGCTAAGACCAATGTCAAAGAGCATACTGCCTATGTTTTCTTAGGTGTCTGTATTGTGGGAGACTCTTCACACACATTCTCTGCAATCATCACGACAACCCTGTAAGGTAAATACTATAATGTACATCTTAAAGAAACTGAGTCTCAGAGATGTTAATTAGCACCCTCAGGGCACAAAATATCTTTGTGGGAATGAGACAATGCCTGCCCTACCTCCAGGTGGAAGCACTTCTGAGGGGCTCCTGGCAAGTAAATCATCGGCTGACTTATGAGCCAGCTAAGAGAACTTGGGCAGTGCACAACTTGCATACCATACATAGCAGCCCTACTCAGTTTGGCACAGCTAGTAAATGGCTGTGTTCAAAGTCAAGTTGTCTGACACCAAAACACATATGTAGTCATATGTTATGCAGTCTCTGACTCTCTGGGTCCTCATATGTCAGTATGAAATCTGACCTAGAAGCTTTGTGATACCTTTGGAGGTGCTATATCAACGTTCCTCTTACAAATCTCCCACAGATTCCCCAGCTCCCACTCCAGACATAAGGACAACACCCATGGCTGCTGCATCTCCCACTTCTCCCCCGAGTCACATATTATGCTCATGCTTCAGGGAAAAAACATCTTAGTATCAGGGGTCAAACCCATTAGTCCCTGATTGAAGTTGTGGGGTTTAAAGAATGCCTAAAAAGCTGGGAAATTTGAATTCTTGACATCTACCTTGATATTTTAATTGTTCCCAAGGGTTTTTTAATTTAAAGGACTCATATTGGACCCATATGCAAATGAAAGAGATCTGTGTAAATGGAAGTGTCACCATCTACAGGGTAGGCTATGGCCAGAGCTGCCTGAGAAGCTATGGAGTGTGTTGAATTCTGCAGCAGTCAATCAATTGGCTGACTGGATGGCCGTGATGATTGTAACGAAGAAAGCCATTCAGCACAGACGCTCTTCCCTCCCCAGGCTCTAGGTTAAAGTGGATGAAAATAAGCTCTCCCGGGGTCATGGGCTCACAGGACATGGTAGATTGATTTTATTCTCTTGGTGAATTCTCAACATTTAGCCGTGGGGAACTAATCAAAAACTTAGATGTCACATCCACTTGTGCCATCACTTATCTTTGATCTTGCATTTATACAGAAATTCTTTGCATAACTTATTTGCTAGTGAGTTGAAAAATTAATTAATAGACTCAGCAAAAATCCAACTATTATTTTCACCAGTACTCAAATCTGATCCAGTTGTTTGGTCTTTCCTATCAGACAATATTTCACCTTATTTGTACATCACGCTTGTTCTGTTTTTCTGCTTATTCTTACTAAGTTTGCCAAAAATGATGCACAAATATATTTATGAAACATAATAAAATTTTCATATAGAATCAAAGCCTTTTAGAGTTAAAAGGGGCTTTTTACAGAATCCAGGCCAATTTGTAAAGTAGATGAGCAATGTTACCTGTTGGGGCCCAGGGCATGCCACCCCAAAATATCCCACAATAGCATATTGATTATTTTGCTTTTTTGTGTGTGTGAGGAAGACCAGCCCTGAGCTAACATCCGTTGCTAATCCTCCTCTTTTTGCTGAGGAAGACTGGCCCTGGGCTAACATCCGTGCCCAACCCCGGGCTGCCAAGCGCGGACTAAACCGCTGCGCCACCGGGCCGGCCCGCATATTGATTATTTTGAATTAAAGTTACTTGAGAAGCAAAAAGGGCATTCTGACTCTGTTCCGTCTCTGTTCCCCCTGCAAGCAGAAAATACATCTCCCCTGTGAAAGGTGCTCTCCCTGCATCCTTATCACCAGAGCTAGGGAATTCAAGCCCAAGAGGCCTGCATAAGCAAACCTTGCTAATTTACTTCCTCAAGCCTAAACTCTGCTTAAATTCCTCACTATTTACGTACCTCAAATCTAAGTTCCTTTGTCCTATCATTTCTCATAAATTTGTTGTTTCTTTGTGTAAAAGATATATATATATATATATTATACTGCCTGCTTTGTTCACTCGCTGAGCATCATTTCTTTATGATCTCCAATACATACTCCAATACAACCCAGTATTAAACTGGGTTTTTGTCCTGTTAATCTGGTCTTGCATCAATTTTATTATTAGTCCAGCCATAAGAACACAAGAAGGGTAGAAAGGGGATTTTCGTCCACTCCAACACACCCCTAGGGTGTGTGGGGCCCTGAGCAAATATTTTTTGTGGGGCACACATCTATGTAAATAATTTGATTAAACTTATTAGGAAACTCATGGAACCCTAAGAGTAGTAATTTATTGATGAAAGTGTAGACCAGTGAGTGGAGAAGAGTCACAGGTATTTATTATTGTCCAGTCAGTGGACACGAAGATTCTACATAATGCCCAAGCACCATCTCTCTCTTCAAGTCCATGATTTCTCTCTTTTATGTTCTATACTGTGAAATATGCTGTTCCTGGCTAATTTCACATCTCCCGACTTGAGAAAAATGTAGCAACGGTGGTTACAATGCAATGGTTTTACAGAACTGGTTTGTACTGAAATAATATGGAACTTCCTGTCCCAACAGTTCTCCAATACCATTTATTTAATGCTAATTACATCATTTCTCATAATGCTGGGTTATCCATTGTGCTATCCATGAACACTGACTTCCATTGACTCCCTCAAAAGAGTCGTTACTCTGCATTGTGGACAATCACCAAAACTGAATGTGTTACCAGATTAAACAGAAAAATTTAAACAATAATTCATTTTATGGTCATATTAAATTTACCATTCAGTTTTTCATATGGTGTAAATATAGAGTAACACATTTTCTAATACTGCACTCTTTAGGTCTTGACCACTGCTTTCTTAGAAAGTAATTTATTTCAATATTGACCTTAACCCTGCTTTCCACGCACAACCAACAGTGGAAGGATAGACAAAGGGTATGTGGGCAGAGTAACAAGTGGTTTCATTCAGTCAAGGAATGCCTCTTCTTTATCCAGCATGGTTTAAGACTGACGTGGGAAAGCACAACGTCACTGCCATTGGATGCAAGAGAAGAGATCAAATGAAAAGTCTCGTTGTCTTTGAGGAGCAAAAGTCACGCAAGTCCTTGGGAGAAATAGGCTCTCCCTCTACAGGAGAATGTGGCACAGAGACTGGATAGGGGATTGGATAACCACCATAGGTGCCAGTGGCAGGATTGCACTGGGTAAAGGATGCCTGCTGTTGGTCCTGCTGCTCTCAGTTACTGTGCACTGGAGACCACATCAAGGCTGGAAGACAGACAAATGAAAACTCACACATGAAGGACACACGTGGCTTAAGCCCAACATTTGTCAGTGGAGCGCTGGTAATCCAGAGCCTGAACTCATCCTGTGGCTAACAGGAGTGAGAATCACTCAAAATCAGCATATGAGCACCATTCAGAAAGCCCAATCTTGTACAATCCTGTACAATTCAATGGTATTGAAAGAAATACCATGCTGATCGGTTGGAGCAATCAACTGACCAGACCTGGACTCGAACATGGGACACTTAGACCATGATATATGTGTCAGTTGTGGACCTCATTGTGACATCTGGTGAACATCTTGCATGGAGCTAGAGTTCAGAGAGCATCCAGAGGTAGACCGGAGAGTGGGGCCTACACAGGTCCTGGCACTAGTTTAAGGCACCCTTCTGGACACTGCCAGCCCTGGCTGGTCCCAGGTAAGGAAGAAAAACCTAAAATTTTCAAGAGGAGTGCTCCAAAGTGCAGTCCCATCTGAGTGCTTGGCTGGATCTAAAGAAGATGCTAAAGATAATGAAACTGTGCTTAAGTGACATGGTCAATGACCCCCAAAGGTCTGCAAGAGAACCAGTTCTACATCTCAGGTTTTCCTAAATCCAGGGCTCTGATCCCACTAATGATTATTCCACAAAACTCCAGGACATGAAAGAAATCTAAAGTTCATTTTATCAATCCAAAAATTTGATTCCTATCTGTAACATTTCCAATAGGCAGTCTTCTATCTCACACTTAAATACCTTGAGTTATAGGAAATTTATGACCTCCTAACACAACACTTGCTCTTTAAGAATGGATCAAAGAAGGTGTTATCAGAAATTTGTGCTACCATGACTCTTTAATATGATGTTTCTTCCAATATCTGAAAGCAGTACCTCTTTCTGTAGTCTCCTATTTCTTAGGTCAAACATCTTGTTGCCTTAGTGCTATATGACAGCTTTTAAATTTTCTCTCAGCATTGTGATTTTTTTCTTCTTAAAATATGAGCAAGTTCGGTACATAAGACCTGAATCTTTCATTTTCAAAGACATTTATCAGGATTTTCTTATTATGCAGTTCTTATTTCGTTAGTTACCATATGTGACCAAAAGAAAACCTTTGGATTCCTTAGTGTTTAATTCCCCTAATATAGTCTCATTATTTTCTAAATAGAATATTAGTAATTCAGAGCTTTATCTCCCTGACAAACTTTATAAAGCAGCTGATGAAGAAACCAAAAATATCAGTTTGCACTAGGTCTAAAAGAAATACTCAACTTTATATAAGAACTAGGTAGAAAACTAAACGAACATAAAATGCATTGACAGAGGATGAGGAAAAAAATATTCGCTTAATGTCCTGATTATATCATGAAAAAGACTCAGCGATGGCACCATGGAAGCCAGTTTATAAAAAGTATTTTAAAATTTAAAAAAAAAAAACCTTAATTTTGTCAAGCAGTGCCTGAAACAATTGCAAAATGAGCACATATGGTTTCTCTTAAATCATTCTCTTTCTAGCAGCTGCGAATGAAATCCCAAGGGAGTTCACTCCAGGCAAATATGCTTTAAAATGCAGAAATCAGGCTCAATATAGCCACATCTCTTGCTGGAGGTCGTGGAAAAGTTTGTTGAGAAGCTATAGGCTTCCCGTAGTTAGTTCCCTTCTACTTTTTTCACCACCGAGTCCTTACTTAACACGTCCGTAGTCATGGCATAGGAAGATAAAAATTGAAGAATAGTTCACTGTGATGATCCCAACCAGCTTTTGGCAATCAAAGAGAGCTTAGATGCTAACAAAAAGTTAAATATTCTCTACAAAGTTCTTAAAATAAGTTACAAAGTTTCCCAGGTCGTGTTGGACTCTACCCACTGGAAGTTTTGATGCACCAATTTGAGCTAATAAAAGAAAGAATTATTTTGTTTGAAGAAGTTGGCCATCATGATCTTGCCTAGTTTACACAGTTGCACATGTACTGCAGCAAAATAACTACGATTATCGGCCGTTGAGTCAGATTGCCTGGGTTCAGATTCTCCTTCTTCTACATAGCAGCCCTATAACTTTGGGCAAGTCACTTGAAAGTGTTAAGGTCCATCTAATAATAGTAATTTGGAATTCACTTTACAGTTCAGGAGATGCCTCCACATTTGTTATCTTATTTGTCCTCATAGTAACTGTCTCATAAGGGTAGGGCTATTCTTTCTTCCATCCATCATATATTTATTGAGAATCTACTTTGTGTCAGGATATAAAGCATTGAAAAAAGTGGGTAAGGTCTGTGCTTTCATAGAGATGTCCTTCTATCAGAGATCAACAGACAACAGCATGTAAACAGAGTGATGCATAAGATGATTTCAGATCATTATAATTGTTAAGAAGCCGATGAGGTTGGGGGCTGAGTCAGGTTTATACAGGGTAACGAGTGAAGACCTCCCATGAAAAGGTGCTATTTAAGAAGAGAAATTGAATGGAGAGAGGAAGTCAGACAGAACATCTGGGTGGATAGGGATAAGGGGATTTTCCCAGGTAAATGCCCTAAAGAGTAAAGTATTAAGTAGGTTTCAGAACAGATGAAAGTCATTCAATATTAAATATGTGTAGTTTTCTTGAATATCAATTATACCTTAATAAAGCTAAAAAAAAGTCAACTGAAACCTAGGGAGGATGGAGAGAGAGGAGGTCAGGGAGCTCGCCAGGACCAGAATCCTTTGCAGTGTGCAGGTTCATAATCAGCAAGAGACCTTTCCAGGGTGTCTCAAGAGCCATGACCAAAATCTAGATTTTCTCACTCCAAATATATTGTTCTTTTCCTTTATAAGATGTCTTGCTTGATAAACCATACTTCTGGATGGTTCAAATTCCGGTTCTCCAATGTAATAGCTGCATAACTTTGGGGAAATTAGCAAACCCCCATGTACTTTGGTTTCCTCATCTTTAATTGAAAATAATAATACACATACTTTATTATAGTACTCATGAGGATAAATAATAATATACATATAAACTATATTGAACAGTACCTATCACATAGCCATGGATTAACTCCAGAAACATTAGGTATTATTATAATTATTATTATTTTTTGTAGTATTGTGTTTATATGTTATTGCATTTTATGTATTTACCAACATGATATTGCATTTTCCATAGGCTGGCTCACAATAATTGACTATCACTATAGTGAATGTCAGGGGAAGGTGTCAACTTTCAGACAGGAACAGTGCCTTTCTCTTCCACTTAAACAACATTTCTCTGAATCCTTCCTGTGCTATTCAAAAGTAGCAGAGCGAATAGCAGTTATTTAGAGCAGTTTGGCATTTAATTATCAATTATGATTCCTGAAGTTTCTCCACTGCCCACCAAGCGAAGAAAGCATTTCTTTTTCTGGCCACTATCTATTAAAGTAGAGACATCAGGAATTTTTGTCTGTTTTCAGTTTAACAAAATTTTATTGTAAATTGACTAAGTGCCAGACGCTGGTTTGGCTTTGAATCACAGAAATAAATGGTACAGAGTCTCTATGCTTTACAAAACTCCAAGTTTTTTCTCCTTTCCTGGTAATTTAATTTTTCTGTTGCTATCTTTTAGTCTATGTGAAAATTAACAAAAAGGAAAAGGACCTCATAAATCAGCCCTGTCAGGAGTTATTTCAACAGCCACTAGGACAACAGAAAAGGGGGTGAAAATAGCTTAAAAGTTTCCTGAGGGGCAAGTTCTTGGTTTCTCTTCAGAAGTGTGTGAGAACGATGGTATGCAGTTATGATTCCCACTAATTTTATTAAAGGCAAAATATATGACAGATGTTGTCTTGATCCTCTATATCATTTTAAATCTTCCAATAAGTAAATAAGCTCTTCTTATTGTGCAAGTTGAGGACACTGTAATCTAGAGATTCTAGGGACCTACCTGAGGTCCCTGACTGAAGGGGCAGAGTCAGGGTCAGGAATCCTGTCCTTCTGATTCCAACACCTTTACCTTTCCCACAATATTGTGTCTCCTTTATTAGACATTTATTCATATATTTCCTAGTGTCTTCTCCCTTGATGCAGCAGTTAATTCAAGGAGGTTATGAAGATTGAGAATAAATTCATGAAGATCTTAGATCACCTAACACAATAAACCCGTAAACGATGGTGAGCATGTCTTAACCATGTTTATAGCGCTACATCTAGCAAACTCATCAGATACACTAACACTTAACACAGACCTACTGAATGACACAACTCGTGAACCAAGAAATAGGAGAAAGGAGTTGAGGTTATGAGGAACTTACTCTTTGATGCTTAAGAGCCTATTATTTTTAATTATTTTAAAGCACTTTTTTGGATGTTTTATAAGGCCTAGAGAACACACAGTCCATTGTTCAATGTATTTGTGGAACTTTTATAGGAGAAAATTTTATCAAAAACTGACTTTTGACATCACAACAGAAAGAGATAAAGTAAAATTGTATGACTGTCTCAAACGCTTGTAATAACTTGAACTTGGCTGCAATTTTCTCATGGTTGATTAGTGGAATGTGTAACAAATAGTAAAGCAGGGATCATCAGCAAAACTAGCAAACATGCGTTGAATCTCAACATTATGAAATATCCTCTCCTTAAGCCAAAAAGCAATAAGTACTAAATTTGCCCAAGACAAATAGATGCATAGAGATTAAATGGGAAAATATAGTAACAATTGCCTTCATATGAAAATTTGTCTCATAATGACAAATAAATTTCTTTTTTCTTTTTATTTCCCATTGGTTTTCAGTCAGTTATAAAACACAACTTGAAACAAAGCATCAGCATGATTTCACCATAGCAAAAGAGATGGACTGCTATGCAAAGCTTGGTTTCTAGGCTGGGCCTAGGCCATTTCTGAGCTGTTTGAATTTAATAGGCAAGAAGAACAGAGGACTGACAGCTCTCCGTGGTCTTCCCAGAACTGCAGGGAGCTCGTAATATGTAAAAGCAACCCCTGGTAAATATAAATATAGCTCTCTGTGAGAACACTGACAAATTCACTCCCTCATTTAATGAAAAGCTGCCAAGTGAGATGATATTTCTAGGAATGGTGCAAATAATCCACCGGGGGGATGAAAAAAACAAAGGTCCAAGATAGACATTTTCTATCTAAAATCGGAAAGCATCACATTTGTAGGAGCTGTTGGACTGATGAGCTTCTCTCATACATATGCACCCCTGTTTTTAGCAAGGAACTGAAAGTACCAATTCAAGAACATCAATCAAGCACATTGCTTAAAAATCAGGTACTTAAAAAACACACAGTTCTCCCTTTGTTAAAGTGGAAAAAGCTCTGTTCATCTTCAGCTACTGTGAAGATCACATAGGTGTAATATGGCACCACTATTTTTCATTTAAATCCTCTGTGAACTTGGCTGGAAGAGAAATTTGCTCATAATCACAGAGGGAAGAAGACAAGGAATTTTAGGAGCAGAATTTAACTGCACCCCCTCTTGTGACACACAATAAACTGAGACCCCAGAGTCCAGGTGCAGTGGCTTATGTCATAAACGGGATACGAGTGTGGTCTCAACTAAAACTTTGGTTAAAATATCAATTTTCTTGTTTTTCAGTACTTCAATCAACTATTTTGCAATGTGGATCATTTAACAGAGGTTGAACACTGGTTATAGGCTTAGTCCCCACTTGGGTCAGAAGATTGCTTTTGCTCTGATAGATCTACATGTGAGGCTTACCTTTAGGCTAGGTATGAAAGGGTGGGAGCTGTCATCCAGTTATTCCATTCTATTCCAAAGCAGTTGACTGCAGCCTGAAACTCCAGCTGTTTTGCAAATAAGAATGATTTGTAACAGGAATAGTGGCCCGGAGAGGTTATGTGGATCCCCACAAACTCTTCAGTGTTGCTAGAAAAACACTGTGAAATGATTCTATATGAAGAAGAGGGCATTTTTCTTTACCCAACATTCAGCTCTTTGAAATAAAAGACTCCACGGGGTTTATCTGAAACAGTTATGAGTTTCATAGAATGATTTAAGAACTTCTGTTTTCCAGAAAATAAGCATAATATGAAGAAGTACAGCAACAAAATTCACAACTCTATCCTAAATCAAACAAATATATCCTACTGGTTCTCTGACTTCTGAAAACGAGACGACCTCACAGGAGTCTGGATTTAGAAAGCTTTTCTTTGTCGTCTGACGAGAAGTATTTTCCGACTGATAATCAAGTTTAAGGGAAAAGTGCCGCCAGGTCGCTGAGCTCCAGAATAAACGGATCAGGATCAGATAAAAATTTCAAAATGATTTTTTTTTCTGTTCCATTTGATCTTTCCTCTGAAAATATCTGACTTAAGAACAAAAATATTGCAAATGAGCTATTTTTAAGGAACAGAGAGACAAGTGATAATTATAGGGTTGGCAACATCTGTTTACTTCTAAATACACGCACACAGTGAAATAATGCTCTTTCTCCCCTTTTTACTATTTTTTCTTCATCAAATATATTATCGGAGTTATGATTTTTTTCTTTTTTATAAAATAAGACTACTGGAAATGTTTTTTATATTAAAATCTCGCTCAGACATTTCAGAAAATTAACCTTGTTCCTACCTTTTGAGGAAAGAAGCAAGAGTGTAGATTTAGAGGATGATTTAAAATCTTGATTATGCTGTCAGTAAGTAAAAATTATAACACCTGAAAAGGTAGTGATGGTATTGGAGCTTATACTTAGAAAACAAATTAAATCAACAAACAAAAATGATTTTAAACAATCTTAGAGGAAACATGAGAAAACTGAATATTGATAAAGGTAGTTTATTCTACATTCCATGAAGTGTACAAGCATTTTACAAGAGACGCATTTCTCCATGTAACAAAAGACAGCACGATGACCTGTGACAGAGACTTGTCAAGCTTCCCAAGTGACTATGTTGATGAACGTAAGACCGTGGTTCACGTGTCAACTTAAGGCTTATGCGATCATATAAAAATCAGTCAACACATAAAGCATAGCAGGCCGAAGAACTTTATGAAATGTTTAAAAAAATCTTCCTTGAAATTGGGGAGAAGATATTTTAAAACTCATTTCCCTGAAATATTTACTATATTTTGTAGCACTTTAAAACATACGTTTAAAATGAAAAAGAGGCTACCAGGATTTTCGTTTGTTTAGCTTCTCCATAGAAATGGGGATCCCCCATGTAAAACTGCGTTCGTGTTATATACATATTGACATCCCATCGTGTGTTGTAGCATCATGTAGCCCCCACTGTATAATCTGTCCTGATGAACTATCTTGGTTAAGGGAGCTGTGCATAATTAGAGGTGGAGAATCAAATAAAAAATCAGAGTAGTTCTCTCTTTCTCTGTTTTCCTTAGGCTGCTGGGACAATATCAGTCTAGGGCAAGCTCGCACTGATGGAGGAAGCCAGGTCAGCTTGTCTTGGCACTTCTTGGCTCGAGGCTCATATTGCAAACCACTAAATGGCACAAGCAAGAGACTGTGTAGTTAAGAAAAGTGGAAAGAAATCCTATATGTTTACATGTCCCAGTTCAGAGGAAACCTCTGGTTTGATATTTAAGGAAAAAGACAGGCATATTTTAAAAAGAATGTTACTTGGATTTCTGTGGCATTATTTCCTGTGCATGTCCCTCTCACAGAGACTTCATAGGGACACTTCACGGGATCAGTTAGGGACAAATGAAAGGGAAACCATCTCCTGCTTAATATCAGTAAACTACTTATAAAAAATTAAACATTCTTCCAGAAAACACTAACTTGGAACTTATTTCCATTGTGTTAAAGAACAAAAAATTATATTGCATTATATTGCTACACCAAACCTCTAACCATTTTCCTAAAATGTAACCAAAACAAAGTAAACTGCCTATAAAGGAATATCATTCACAGGTAAAATGATTAAAACATCACTTCCTGATCAGCAAATAATGTGGTTAAAAAAACAGAGTTTTTTGTTTTGTTTTGGTTTTCTGTAGTAACAAGCAGAGTTTGCACGCCCTGCATTTATAATTCGGCATGGCAGAAGAATACTCAGTAGCAAATATATTTGATAGAAAAATATGTAGAAAATTTTACGATAAAATACAAGGCAATCAATCTACTTATCTAATTCTTTTGCTTCAAGAAAGAAATCTAATCAAGGAGGAGAGTTGAAGCAGATTTTTTTTTTGGTAATTCATCTATATTGTTGTATGTATCAGTTCCTTTTTTGTTTGCTCCTTTCGACTGCTGAATAGAATGTCTTTCCATGATTATATCACAGTTTATTCTAGTTGATAAACACAAGGAAGTTTCCAGTTTTTTGTTATAATGAATAGAGTGTGATAAACGTTTTGTACACATCATTTTGTGCTTTCATATCCTTTGAGTAAATACCAGGAATGGAATTGTTGGATCCTAAGATAGGTGTATATTTAATTTAATAAGAGACTGCAAATGGTTTTCCACAGAGCTTGTACCTTTAAACACTCTCCCCAGTAACATATATGAGAAATAGTTGCTCCCCATCCTCTCCAAAGTTTGATTTGTTAGTCTTTTTAATATTAGCTAGTTTAGTGAGTAGTGTGCTATAACTGTGGCTTAATATGCATTTCCCTGATGAGAGATATCTGTTGGGAATCTGTCCTTGTGTTTATTACATATTTGCATAGTCTCTTTTATGAAGTGCCTGTGGAAGACTTTTACCTAATTTTTACTGAGTTGCTATCCTTTTTGTTATTGACTTAGTGGAGTTCTTTATACTAATGTAAATATTATTCCTTTGATGAATACATGTACTGAAGCATCTAAGTACCCAGTCTGTGGTTTTTCATTTTCTGCATGTGTTGATGAGTAAAAGTTTTGTTTTCCAGTTATTTTATTGAGGACATAATGGTTTATAACATTGTATAACTTCAGGTATACATTATTATTTATCAGTTTCTGTATAGACTGCATCATGCTCACCACCAATAGTCTAATTTTTATCCATCACCATATATATGTGCTCCTTTACCCCTTTTGCCCACTCCACAACCCCCTTCCCCTCTGGTAACCACTAATCTGTTCTCTTTATCCATGAGTTTTTCTATCTTCCACATGTGAATGAAATCATATGGTGTTTGTCATTCTCTGTCCGACTTATTTCACTTAACATAATAACCTCAAGATCCATCTACGGCTGAGTAGTATTCCATTGTATATATATATATATATATATATATATATATATATATATATATATATACCACATCTTCTTTATCCATTCCTCAGTTGATGGGCACTTGGGTTGCTTCCATGTCTTAGCTATAGTGAATAATGCTGCGATGAACATAGGGGTGAATAAATCTGTTTGAGTTGTTGATTTCAAGTTCTTTGGATGAATATCCAGTTGTGGGATAGCTGGATCATGTGGTATTTCTATTTTTAATTTTTTGATAAATCTCCATACTGTTTTCCATAGTGGCTGCAGCAGTTTGTGTTCCTACCAGAAGTGTATGAGGGTTCCCTTTTCTCCACATCCTCTCCGACACTTGTTATTTTGGGCTTGTTAATTATAGCCATTCTGACAGGTGTAAGGTGAAATTTCATTGTAGTTTTGATTTACATTTCCCTAATAATTAGTAATGATGAACATCTTTTCATGTGCTTGTTGGCCATGTGTATATCTTCTTTGGAAAAATGTCTGTTCATATCCTTTGCTCATTTTTTGATTGGGTTTTTCTTTTGTTGTTGTTGAGTTGCATGAGATCTTTATATATATTGGAAATTAACTCCTTGTCAGATATATGATTTGCAAATATTTTCTTCCAGCTGGTGGGCTGTCTTTTCATTTTGTTCATGGTTTTCTTTGCCTTGCAGAAGTTTTTTAGTCTGAGGTAGTCCTATTTGTTTCTTTTTCTTTTGTTTCCCTTGCCTGAGTAGACATGGTATTTGAAAATATGCTGCTAAGATCAATGTCAAGTAGTGTACTGCCTATATTTTCTTCTAGGAGTTTTGTGGTGTCTGGTCTGACAATGCAATTTTCGTGTATGGTGTAAGATAATGGTCTACTCTCATCCTTTGCATGTGGCTATCCAGTTTTCCCAACACCATTTATTGAAGAAACTTTCCTTTCTCCATTGTATATTCTTGGTTCCTTTGTCAAAGATTACCTGTCCATAGATGCATGGTTTTATTTCTGGGCTTTCAGTTCTGTTCCATTGATCTGTGTGTCTGTTTCTCTGTCAGTACCATGCTGTTTTGATTACTATAGATTTGTGGTATATCTTGAAGTCAGGGATTGTGATGCCTCCAGCTTTGTTCTTTTTTCTCAGGATTCCTTTGGCTATTTAGGGTCTTTTGTTGTTCCATATAAATTTTAGGATTCCTTGTTCTGTTTCTGTGAAGAATGTCATTGGGATTCTGACTGGGATTGCATTGAATCTGTAGATTGCTTTAGATAATATGGACTTTTTAACTATGTTTATTCTTCCAATCCATGAGCATAGAATATCTTTCCATTTCTTTATATCTTCTTCAATTTCTTTCAATAATGCCTTATAGTTTTCAATGTATAGGTCTTTCACCTCTTTGGTTAAATTTATTCCTAGATAGTTTATTGGTTTTGCTGCAATTATAAATGGGATGGCATTCTTGATTTCTCCTTCTGCTAGTTCATTATCAGTTGTATAGATGCAACTGATTTTTTTTTTTTTTTTTTTTTTTTGCTGAGGAAGATTCACCCTGAGCTAACATCTGTGCCAATCTTCCTCTCTTTTGAATACGGGTCTCTGCCACAACACGGCCACCAATAAGTGGTGTAGGTCCACGCCTGGGAAATGAACCTGAGCCGCCGAAGCAGAGCACGCCAAACTTGACCACAAGGCCGCAGGGCCGGCCCCCAAGTGCAACCGGCTTCTGTAAGTTGATTTTGTACCCTGCAACTTTGCTGTGATTGTTGATTATTTCTAATAGTTTTCTGATGGATTCTTTAGGGTTTTCTACATACAGAATCATGTCACCTGGAAACAGTGAGAGTTTCATTTCTTCCTTTCCAGTTTGGATTCCTTTTATTTCTTTTTCTTGCCTAATGGCTCTGTCCAAAACCTCCAAGACTATGTTGAATAAGAATAGCAAGAGCGGGCACCCTTGTCTTGTTCCTGTTCTCAGAGGGACGGCTTTCAGGTTTTCACTGTTAAGTATGATGTTGGCTGCAGGTTTGCCATATATGGCTTTTATTATGTGGAAGTATTTCCCTTCTATACCCATTTTGTTGAGAGTTTTTATCATAAATGGATGTTGGATCTTGTCAAATGCTTTCTCTGCATCTATTGAGATAATCATGTGACTTTTATTCCTCATTTTGTTAATGTGGTGTATCACATTGATTGATTTGCAGATGTTGAACCAGCCCTGCCTCCCTGGTATAAATTCCACTTGATCATGGTGTATGATCCTTTTAACGTATTGCTGTATTTGGTATGCCAACATTTTGTTGAGGATTTTTGCATCTATGTTCATCAGCAACATTGGCCTGTAATTTTCCTTCTTTGTGTTGTTCTTACATTTAAAGTGATTATTGATATATGAGGGCTTAATACTGCCATTTTACCCCTTGTTTTCTGGTTGTTCTATATTTCCATTGTTTCCCTTCCCTTGTGTTACTAACTGCCATTTCAGTTTGGTGGTTTTCTATGATGGTCTTCTCACTTTTCTCTTTAGTTATGATTTGTGACTCTGCTCTGATTTTTTATTTAGTGGTTACCATGAGGTTTGTATAAAAGATCTCGTAGATGAGGTAATCCATTTTCTGATAACCTCTTATTTCCATTAGCCTAAGCAGATTCCATCGCTTTCTTCTTCTTCTTCTAAGGTATTGCTATCACAGATTATTCTGTTATGTGCCATGAGTTTGTGAGTAAATTGAAGTGTTTATAGTTATTTTTTATGGTTTCTTTCCCTTTTTCTTTTATGCTAAAATTAAGTGTTTGCTAATCTGTTCTGATAGAGAGCTGCAATTTTCTGATTTTGTCTCTTTATTTATCTCCTTTCTCAAGGCTTTGTAAACCTTTGCCTTTTTGTTTCATGTTTGAGGGCATCCTTGATCATTTCTTGTAAGGGAGGTGTAGTGGCAATGAACTCCCTCAGCTTTTGTTTATCGGGGAAAGTTTTTATTTCTCCATCACATCTGAAGGATAGTTTCACTGGATAGAGTATTCTTGGGTGAAAGTTTTTGTCTTTCAGTATTTTGAATATATCATTCCAATCTCTCCTAGCCTGTAAGGATTCTGTTGAGAAATCCACTGAAAGTCTGATAGGGGTTCCTTTGTAGATTATTCTCTTCTGCCTTGCTGCCCTTAATATTTTTTTTTCTTTTTGTCATCAACTTTTGCCGGTTTTATTATTATATGCCTTGGAGAAGGTCTTTTTGCATTGATGTTAGTTCTATTGGCTTCATGTGCTTGTAAGTCCAGCTCCTTCCCCAGGTTTGGGAAGTTATCTGCTATAACTCTCTGCTCTCTGCTCCTTTCTCCCTCTCTTCTCCCTCTGGAATACCTATAATCCTTGTGTTGCATTTTCTAATTCAGTCAGATATTTCTTGAAGAATTTCATCATTTTTTTTTGAGTCTTAGTTCTCTCTCCTCCTTCACCTGAAGCATTTCTATATTTCTGTCCTCTAAATCACTAATTCTGTCCTCTGTAATGTCAGTTCTGTTTTTTAAGGATTCTAGAACATTTTTTTTTTATCTCATTCATTGTGTTCTTCATCTCCAGAATTTCTGTTTGGTTTTTCTTTTAGAGTTTCAAACTCTTTGGTGAAGTATTCCCTTTGCTCATTATTTTATTCCTGAGTTCTTTGAATTTCTTGTGACTCGTTGAGTTTCTTTATGACAACTATTTCAAATTCTCTGTCATTCAGATTGTAACTTTCTGTGACTTCAGGATTGGTTTCTGGAGACTTGTCATTTTCCTTCTGCTCTGAACTGTTACTGTAGTTTTCCATGGTGTTTGATGAACACCTTTGGAACACCCAATCCTTTGCCAAGGCATTTGTAGTAGTGCCAGGTTGCTGAGTCTACCTGCCACCTCTGGTGGGGATGCAGGAGCTGTGTTTTCTGAACCTGCTGCATCTGCTGGAAGTTGTGCCAATAGGGTTCATCTTCATTTGCCTGCTGGCCACAGCTGCTTGGCAGTCATACATGCACATGCAGGTGCTCTGGTGTGGGACTGCTGCCTTGGCCAGGGACTGGCTGAGGTGTTGCACTAGACAGGAGGGGAAAGGTGCTTTCTTTCACACACATGGGCCTGCTCTGTGCTCAGGGGCCATTCTCCTGGGCTGCTGTCTTCGTGGGGGCACCCATGCAGTGGCTGAGCCATGCCACTAGGTATGGAGCATTCCCACAGGCAGGTCTGCCATTCTGAAAGCAAAAGAATTTGTGCACAGGACTGCCTGCCCCCTTGTCTCTTCCTACAGTCAAGCACTGGCTGCTGTGTGAAGACCCATGACCTAGATCACTGCCACCAGGCGGGGGATCTGCTCACCTCCTTCTACTGCTTCCCAGGGATCTGGTAGCTCTACCTTCAGATGTATGGCTGTGTGGGTCTCTCAGAAGTCCTGTTGTGCTTTGTAGGGAATCTTCTGTTGGTTAATTAATGTCCATTTGGTTGGAACTTAGCAGGGAGAGACTAAGGGAAAAACTCACTCTGCCATGATGCTGACATCACTCTGTGAGTAAAAGTTTTTAATTTTGATGAAGTGCAGTTCAATGCTTTTTGCATTCTTTCTAAGAAATCTGAAACCTCATTCATTTTTCAATGATACTTTCCTGTTTTCTCCTATGAACTTCCTAAATTTAGCTTTTACATCAAGGTCTGTAATCTATCTTGAGTTAATTTTTGTATGGTAATTTTGTGTATAGCATGTGGTTCAGTTTTTTCCATACAGGTACTCAAATTGATCAAGTACTAGTTGTTTAAAAGATTTCTTTCCCCATTGAACTATATTGGTGCCTTTGCCAAAAATCATCTGTATGTGTGTAAGTCTACATTCTGGGTGCTTTACTCTCCATGCTTTGTTCATCTCTCCTCAACCTCATTGTTGCTTCTGTGCCTCTTTGCATCAGACCCAACCCTCCACTTGCTCCTGCATTCTACCTCCTGTGACATTGTCCACAACCTCACCTATAATCCTTAAACAACACTTGAAAGCTTTCCTTCACTTTGTCTTAATATAATCCTCAAAGACACAGCTACATCTCTCATAATGGATATCACTCTATTGTCTTCTGACTTGGGTTGTTTGATGAAAATTCAATCATTATTCTTATTGTTGTTTGTCTGTAATAGAATAGGTAATCACTAACCCTGAATAGTCTTAGAATCTACTCTTTTTTCTTTAGTTTATTGTAGTTTGATAATGTTGTCCCTAGGTATGGATTTATGAACAGTTATTCTGTTTGTGATTTGTGGTGCTTAGATTTGTGGATTAAGATTTTCATCAAATTAAGTAGGTTTTGGCCAACATTTCTTTCAATGTATTTTTTCCCCATTCTCTCTTCTCTTTCTGGGATTCAAATTACAAACACATTAGACTATTTGGTACAGCCCTATAACTGATTCAATTCAGTTCTTATAGTCATTTTTTCTCTTTTTGCTTCATTTTGGGCATTTATTTGACCTGCCTTCACACTAATCCTTTCTTCTGTGGTGGTCATTTTCCTGTCAAACCTTCCAGAGTTTTAGATTTCAGTTGTTTTATATTTTTCAGATCTAGAATTTCTATTGCTTCTGTTTTGCAGTCTCCATTTCCTTATTTGTTCACCCATTTTTCTATATGTTCCTATAATACTTTGAGCATGTTTATAATAGATATTGTAAAGTTGTCTGCTTCATCTAATATCCAAGCCATCTCTGAATTGGTTTCTGTTGCATGAATTTTGCTTAAAAATAGGTTCCATATTTTTGCTTCTCCATATAATTTGTATTCTTTCATTGTATACTGGATACAGTGTCTATATGAAGAGTGATGATTAGATAATAATATTACATATTTTTCCTAGAGAATAGAGGCTCTTTCTTATGGCTCGCAGCTAAGGTGAAAAGTATTAGAAAGAGTTGAATTGATCTATGATTGCACTTTAGTTTAAGAAGTTTGGGAACAGAGGCACAGCTCTAGATAACCCAAGCCTGAAAGCTTCAGCTATGGTTGTCAGCCACTACTGCTGGACCTGCTCAGGGGTTATTCTACTTAAAAAGTGTTTGAGCCTGGAGCCAGGATGGTATTTGGAGAGGGTATTGTTCTTGCACTTGAGACGGCAGGGTCTCCCTTTGACCTTCAGTACCACCTTCACTTCTTTTTATTCCATGTGGTTAAGGGTGTGTGGATAGGATATTGATGTTAAGGATGATTGATATTCAAACACATATTGTTGCATCTGGACCTTCCAGATATACTGTACCTCCTGTCCCTGCTTTTAATGATATTTCAGCTAGTCCCTCTTCCCCCACGACTTTCCCAGACCCAGACCTAGTGTTTGCCCCAGATGCTGACACAACTTTCTGCTCTGCTATGAGAGGCTCCTTTCTTGAGAATTAGAGTTAAGAAAATGGGGAGAGTTAAGGGCAAAACATCTGTGAACCTTAGGCAAAAGGTGAGCAGAGAAGTAGTTCAGTGAGTAGTAGGGAAACAGAGATTAGTAGGGAAACTTAGTAGAGAAGATATTATAATATATCTTCTAATATTGCATATTTCTGGTCATGACAGAGTAGAGAAGGAAAACATGGTAATTCAAAAAACAGAATAATGGAGCCCTAGCGTATGAAAGAGGAGATGTGATTATAGCGCAGGTGAATGGATTGGACTTCTAAATAGGAGAGGGATCATGTCTTGCATTCGAAAATGAAGTGGGTGTAAATGTAATTACACATGTAAGTAAGTTTGTATCTCTGGATTCCATCTATCAGTAAAGTATTACATCAGCTAACAGTGATGGGAGAAAGGATGTGTTTTTGTCTGAGGTTTAAAAGAGTCACATGGACAAATAAGAAAGCAAATCTATTAAGGAAGAATGAAGTCAGTAGAAACAGTGAGTAATGACCTCCAAAAATCCTCTCCTTCATAAAATCCATGAGAACACTGGCAGAAATTATCAAAATCATCTTTTTATGAATTCTGGAAATTAAACAAAAGCTTAAGACACTAGAAAGTGATTATTCAAGAAAAACAGCTGCATCTTGATTAGAACAGTGAGCTTTGTGGTGTTTTAATTTCCCTAATCCCATCCAAATCTCTCTGAACCATGGTAGCCTTGAAAACTAATAGCCCCACAATCATGATGAAAACCAGCACTCTAACAGCCTCTGAATAAGGATTTAGAGCTCCTCCAAAACCCAATTCCCATATAATTGTCATTATTTGACCTGTTTGGCCGTTCTCTGGAAAATCCAGTTTACAAGGTTTATCTCTATTTGACCTGACTCAGGACTCACCTAATCAGCAGTGACCTCACCAGCTCCCCACAAACAGCCTTTTCACTGGGAGGGGAAGGTTGTCAAAAAAACAATCAGTGGCAATTATGTGACACCGCAGCTACCTAAGGTGGTGATGACATTTGGGCCAAACAACAATCTGACTAAAAACATAAAGGAAAAGCTGGGGGAAAAGATGTAACTAGGTGGCTTTGAAAGCTAGAACATATTCCTGAGACTCTAGAAGGCCATGCAAATATGTAGTGTGTGTCCATGCCCAGAAAAGACCTACGTGTGCACCTATGCCTGATCTAGAAGCTCTGTACTAACAAAAAATGAAGAGTAAGGGAGAGTTGAAAAATGTCTCCTTCAGCATGAAAGTTATACCCACCAAGTGCACAGAACTCCTTGACAAGGTTTAGGAGACTTATAGGTTCAGACATTTAAGGGAATCTCTCTATAATTATTAGATGATCACAAAGATAATTGAGCAAAGATTTCAGTGGCCTCACATGACAGAGAATACAGATGCTACAGAACTAGTTAAGGAAAGTGACTAAATAAACAAGCAGTAACAACAACAACAATAAAAAGCACTAAAAACAACTGTGTATGTTACTGCCAAAAGACGAGGTTCTTCTATCCCATGCAAGACAAGCCAACAGTTGACAGGCAAGGTGTTAGGAGAATAAGGGAATTTATTAAGCTATACGCTAGCAAATCAGAAGATGAGGGAGCCAACATCCAAAGGAACCATCTTACAGAACAAAGACTACAGGCCAGTAATACAGGGGCTGGTCTCCAGGTGGGGCAGACATCTGGTCTTAGTTCCTGATAATCTTTTGTTCTATTGGATACACATCCGAGACGAGAGCAACACCCTATATCCTGATTTAGTCTAAAGACAATACAAACAAAATCTTTAATATGCATAGTAAAGATTACCATTTCCATGAGTGCACCAACATGTACAGGGAGGGTATCTAATTTCCAGAGTTGCCACATTATATCATTTTAAAAGTCCAGTTTTCAACAAGAAAGGACATAGATATAGAAATGTACACTCTTCGGCAACGTGGGATACTCCATTCAGATGTGTTATCATAAGTTTAAAATGATCAGTTTCTATCAGGATCTTTCTCTAAAAATTTGTAACAAAGAGAAAAAACAAGCATATATCCTGCCTTTGCAGTGGAACTCTAAGAATACGCAAATCATACTAGTTGATGTCCAAATATTTAACTTGAATAAAATTAAACTTACACATGTAATTTTCTGTTTTTGTAAAATGCAGAGAATAAAGGAACAGGTTAAATGAAACCACAAGGAAGCAATCAGGCAAATCCAAAATATCTGACATTCTGCAGGACTACTGAGCTGATTTTTTTCAACGTCAGAGGCATAAAAAAAAAAGTAGATGGGCTCTTCTAGACAAAAGAGACCTAAGTGAATTAACAACCAAATACAAGGCATGAACTTTGTTTGGTTACTAACTCTAAAATAACCATCTATAAAATGAGATTTTGGAGACTATTGGGAAATTTTAATACAGATTGAGGATATATTATATTAAGGATGGATTAATTTAATTGAGTGAAATAATGGTGTCAGGTTTTATAGATGCACAAGGATAAATTTATGGGTGCAATATCAGAATACCTACAGTTTTCATCAAAATTCTTCAAATGTTAATAATTTGCTTCAATATGTAATGGATATATGGAGGTTTAATTCACAATTCTCTCTAATGCTAAATATACGTGGAGATACATGACATGGGGAAAACAACTACAAGTAGAAAGTTATACTCAAGAAAAGACATATGAGACAGCAGTAGGAGGGAAAATTATAGCAGAAAATAGGGATCAGACTATCAAAATCCTTGGATGGAATGTGAAGATATTTGCATTTGTACTTCAGAAAGATCGGAGACTCTGGAATGGTAGGTGAATAAGTGATTTGGTGAGTGTTCTGGATATCTTCAGTTTGCCCTCTAGATCCACTTGGTATCTTTTTCCTCTCTTTCTTCCCATTGAGGTTGACCTGTATGACCTAAATGACCTGCATGACCTAAATGACCTGCATTGATGGGCTACCTTCTCCTATGGCTTCTGGTTGGATTTCACCAAATGGTAGCACTGGTAGAAGATCAGGAGGAGGGATAAAAGACACGCTGGAGTATTTATTCAGATTCCATCCCTGGGAAGAAAGAGGGTAATGGTGGGCAGGTTGCATCCTCCCATCAAACTCTTAATTGAAAGTCCCTCTCCACATGAAACTCAATCCTGGATTCAGTTACATTCCTCCTCTGCTTATTCTGGCCCTTTGAAGGTGATGGCACCCTGTAGATACTATCCTTTGCAGCTGTAGCTTTTCTATACTCTGCTCATATCTTTGTAAACAGTCCTCTAAATACTTCTCAAACTACCCAATTTAAGTCTGCATCTGTTTTCTGCCTAGATCTGGATAAAAATTGGGGGAAATAAATTGATATATACTACTGTATAGTATAGTTGACAATAGGCTGAAGTAAAGAAATGTGTGCAGGAAAGACACTAGATTGTGTCTGCTCTAGTAGTGCAGACCCTTGATGATCAAATTTTCCTTTGCATGAAGAAAAATCTGCCTTTTCTTCATGTTAGTTGAAACTCTACATCATGATGCGCTGCCTGGTGAGCTAAGCACAGGCTGGTTTTTTCAACTTCCAAACTTTAAAATTTCTTAAGTTTATTATTTTGTGTATGGAGACACCATTCACTAAGGAAGAAAATACAGGAAAAGGAAAATTTTGTGTAGCCAAATTTGTTGAGCTCAGTTCCAACATACTAAATTTCATATACTTGTGTGGCTACCAAAGGAAGAGAAAAATCAGGACAAAATGCTATCAGAAAGTCAAAGGAGGTGGCAGTTTCAAAAACGAAAGAGCCTCTCAATGTCTAAAGCCGCAGAGATCAGGGCAGGTAAGGTCTACAAGGCACCCACTTATTTTAGCAATTCAGAGATCGTTGGTAACCTGATCAAAATCATTCTCTCTTGAGCAGAGGGAAATACTGGCTTTATTGGTTTGAAGAGTGAAAAGGGGTGTTCTCATAAAACGGGTAATAATTTTTCTTTCAAAAACTTAAAGAGATGGAAGGAAATTTTATTCAAGCTGTCATAGGAAAATTTTGAGGGCAGGTCTTCCTTTCAACCAGTCATAAAGAAGTAAAACTGCAAAGATCGGTCAGAGATGATTACGTCCAATACCTCCACTTGACATGGGGAAACTGAGACTCCTCCCCACCAAATTGGGTGTAGTTTGCTTAAGATCACACATCTTGGTCAGGAATTCTGATTCCCATAGCAATGACTCATCAACTACATTATATTTTCAAATCATTAGAATTTCATCCATTTAATTATGCTACATTTAATTGGGTTTGTTATTTAAGGTAGTCATATTTACTTTAGCCTGAAAGTCAGTTTGGAAATATATGGAAAATATATTTCAATATAACATTTTGTAAAATTAAGGTGTAAACCACGTTGATCTGATACATTTATATATTGTAATATGATTGCCATTGTAGTGATAATTAGCACCTTTATCACATCACATCATTATCATTTCTTTTTTGTGCTGGGAATAATTAAGATCTGGTCTCTTAGCAAGTTGGATGTTCATAGAACAATTCTGTCTATATTCACTATACTGTGCATTAGCTCTCCAGGACTTATTTGTCCACTAGTTGCAAGTCACATGAAAGTAAAAAATTCTTCAATTAACAGTAGTCCCCCTTATCCAGGGTGTCACTTTCTGCAGTTTCAGTTACCTGTGGCCAACCTCAGTCTGAAAATAGTAAATGGAAAATTCCAGAAATAAAGCATTCACGAGTTTTAAACTGCACACTGTTCTGAGTAGTGTGATGAAATCTCCCACCATCCCACTCCGTCCACCCAGGGATGTGAGTCATCCCTCTGTCCAACAGATCCACGCTGTATCTGCTACCCGCTCATTAGTCACTTAGTAACCTTCTCGGTTATCAGATCGACAGTGCTTATGTTGAAGTAACCCTCATTTTACTTAATATTGGCCCAAAGTGCAAGAGTAGTGATGGTGGTGATTCAGATATACCAAAGAGAAGCCATAAAGTGCTTCTTTTAAGTGAAAAGGTGAAAATTCTCAACTGAATAAGGAAAAAAAATTGTATGCTGAGGTTGCTAAGATGTATGGTAACTTTTATTACAGTATATTGTTATAATTATTCTATTTTATTATCATTGTTAATCTCTTACTGTGCCTAATTTATAAATTAAACATCATCATAGACATGTATGTATAGGAAAAAAAATAGTATATATAGGGTTCGGTACTATCCACGGTTTCAGGCATTCTCTGGGGGTCTTGGAACATATGTTGGGCAGATGAGGGGAGGCTATCATATTTCTTAGATGTGAACAAGCCAACTAATGGCATGTGCATTGGTCAAACTTGCAAGGCGACATAAGATACTGTGCTGCTTATTTCCTGAGAGCCTAAATAACAGGGGTCTATAAACAATCTTCATATTTCAGAAAGTTTTCCTTCTTTTTCTTTGAAAATAGATCACAGTAACTGCCATTTTATTATTCTTGCATCTTTTGAAGATTAAAGTAACAATACTCATGATGAATTCAGGTTCTAGGATTTTCATAGTTTTGCAAGCTATTTGACCTTCTAAGTACGTGAGGTTGCCTCATAGTAATCCAATAAAACAAAATATATCTATAATTTAAATATGGGATCTTACAAATATCATTGACTGCTAATACACTAAAACATAAATCTGCTTAGATGCTTCTCACCTCCTGTGTAGAGACAGTTTCTTTGAAAGGATTTGGTAAAACAGTGTAAAACCCATTACTCTTTCACTGCAGAGGAGTTATCTATCCATGCAGGGTGTGACAAATTTCTGATGCTTTATCCTTCAACAGAATTGGGTGTGAAAATTGAAATGCGATGCTACCATCATTTAATTTCAGTCTTTCAAACTCTAAACGGGCAATTATAATTTTGACCAAGTGATTAAATTTCAGTTCAGTTTCTCTTTAATGGAAATTTTATTAACTGTCATCATAAACTCCAAATCCTATTCCATAAAATAACTCAATATCTTTTCTCCACTACTTATTTAAAATTCCAGCTGGACAGAAATGCATTAGGATACAATTGGGTACTGGAAAATCAGTGATTTTATTTCAGTTTTTTTGACCTAAAATCAGATGTTGGAACCAAGTGATTAATATTTAAAGTGTGAGAGGAATTGAGTCTTTGGAGTTCTACTATATTTTAGGTGTATCATTTGCATAATGTACTTTGCCTAACTCATCATGAATCATTTTTCAATATATTTGAAAACCGGCTGAGTGCAGAGCACAATTATGAGCACCTAAAACTGTCTCATTGCAAGAGAAAAATACATTTTTCCATATTTTACTGGTACACTAAACGCTATCCCCACAGAGCTGCTGAAATCCTTGAGACGTGTTAATTTTCGAGAGAGAGATGCTTTAGCAGGAGGGCTGTGGTGTGACACACAAAGGCCCCAGGTCTCCAGCCCTGAGGTATTTACTTTATTTGTCACTCATTCAGCTAACACTTATTATTATTATCTCCTTCTAAGTGCCCAGCATTGTGTTAGGTGCTGGAGGGGAGGAGAGACCACAGTTTCCAAAGGTTGGTAAGGGAGGACACCAGGAGATGAGCATCAGAGGAGCAAAGCCACTACTGGGAATTAAACAAGAGGCTGGCCAGTGGGAAAGAGGAAACTCCCTCACGTTCTACCGCTTCCTCCCCTCCACAGCCAGTGAGAGCAGCCTGAAAACCCATCACAAACCTCAACAGAACACTGCCTACAGTACATTATTTTTTATGTAAGAAGGGTGCACATTAGAATATATAGAAATATTTGTTTGCATTTGCCTTAAGAAACACTGGAAGAAGCATAATGAAACCCTAGAGTTATAAAAATGGCTCTCTCTACTGGTAAATGGGGATGACATAGGAGCAGGACTTCTCTGTATAAGCATTTTCCATACGATTTTGACTCTTGGGTCATGTGATTATATTATTTCAAAAAACCTAGCAATTTGTAAGGGCACACATATGAAGAAAAGCATGTTGGGATCTTGATGGAATGGCAAGTGTGCTAGTAGTTACTTACAAATAAAATCTATTATTTATATTATAGTGTGCTTTACTGTCTACCCCGTAGCTGTTCCACCTCAGGTGATGGGGTCTGGGATGCAATAACAGCTATGGTATATTCAGGTCAGTCTCTGTGCCAAGCCACACAATAATGTTTCATTTAAGACATTCAGCAAGTTTAAAATGTTGTTTTTATTAACTCCTGGTTTTTTTTTTGTTGTTGTTGTTTTCAGCTGAGGAAACCAAGTAGAAAATAATTTATAAGCCCCCAAAAGCTCACTCTGGGTTGCCTGAATTGCTGGAAACTTGGGCTGCCATTCTCAAAATAGAATGAACTGATTGAGGAAAAATATTCCAGCAGAAACAGTGACTTTCTCCCCGCTGAAGAGTATCCTGAGACTCTGAGTGCTTTTCCGAGGTGACACCTGTAAACAGCTGGCTCCCAATTCCTGACTTCTGGAAACCAAAATCATCTGAATATTCCCCCACAGACAAGGTTGATTTTTTTGATACTCTAATTCCTATCCCCCAAAAAAGAAAATGAAACTTATGGGGCTAAAGAATTCCTTTATGGGAACATAGACCCAAATTTGGGGATCAAGCAGAATGCCCTAGTCCCCACCATGCCTTAATGTCAGATAATAGGAGATGAGGAAACTGTGCCTTCTTTTGCTTCCTTGCTGACTCTGGTCTAATTTGTTTTCTCTTCTACCAAACCCTCCCTTAACCCATGCTGTATGATGTTGCAGACCTTGATTCTAATCTGGAAGTGTGGCAGGTGGGAAATCAGGCGGGACCTACCTTGCATGAACTCACAACTAGATTTGCACCAACCTTGTTCGATACCCAGGCTGAGCACCAGTCTCTGCTGGGTTTATCAGCACTGTCCGGGTGGGTCCAGCACCAAGAGGAGAGTCGGTGCCTGAACCAGCCAGGAAGCGTTGGATGAGTTCTGCAGAGTAGATGCTTACAGTCCATGCTTTTTAGACCTCTCTACCTTTCAGAACAGTGTAATATCAATACTTACCTTATTAATACTTCCAGTTATTGGTATAAAACTGCTGTAGCAGGGATTGGCCCAGTGGCGTAGTGGTTAAGTTCACGTGCTCCACTTCAGTGCAGCCCAGGGTCCGCGGTTTGGGATCGCAGGCATGGACCTACACACTGCTCATCAAGCCATGCTGTGGTGGCATCCTACACACAAAACAGAGAAGGATTGGCACAGATATTAGCTCAAGGCCAATCTTCCTCACAAGAAAAAGAGACTGTTGTAGCATAGTTCATTGGAGGTCAAGACAGAAGAGGTGTGGCCACTTTAAACCCATGTACACTATAAGGATGGATACAATTTAATGGATACCTTCCAAATGTAAGATTCAATGTGAAATCCTTTACAAATTTTATTTATCATTTTTAATATTACTGCGAGAAATCACTGCATTGCCCCTTTTACAGATGAGAAAAACAATCTCTCCCAACTAACACCGCTTTTCCTAAGCAACCCTTTAGTTAACACTTAGTAGAACCAGAAATCAATTCACGGTGTTTCAGATTTCAAAGTCTGTGTTTTTTCTATACTCTCAGGCTATTATTCATTTAGAAGAGGAATCAATCCAAAGAAAAAGGTTATTAAGCAGCAAGTTTGGAATCACTCATGGGGCAGAGCAGCCAATGGCAACTACGCTGAGTATCGCTTGCAAATGAGCTAAATAAAATCTGATTCCATAAAAACAGAGCTTTTATCTCATAAATTCTGAATCTCAGTTCAGAGGCTGATAATCTCCAAAAGGCTCACAGAAGCTGCATGCTGAGAACGCCACATTTAACGAAGGTTCTGATCAGTTAATAAGAGCCACAGAGGAAGTCACACGGCATGGTGCAGGCTCTGGAGAAACAATAATCATCATCAGAGTTATAAACACGATGCTTCATTTGGGAAAGAGACAGGGAGATATGAAACATGTCTTCAGAATGTAAAGTGCTGCTGTGGGGAGAGGGAGGAGGATGTTCTCCACTATTCCAGAGCAGCGTTTGCTCACCCTGGCTCAATACTAGAGTCATCTGTGGAGCACTTAAAAACTCTCACGCCAGGACCCAGTCCTAGAGAGACTGATTTCAACGGTTTGGGGGTGGGGTTTGAGCTTTTGAAAGGTATTCTAGCTTGAAGCCAGAGTTGACAGCCAATGCACTAGAAAGAAGAGAGAGGGTCCACAGTAATAGCAATGGTGAGGCAGGCGTCACTGATGCCAAGAGTGTCATCAAATTCAACATGGGTTCTGAGTATCTAAGAAAAGCACAAGGATAATCATATGAACATGGCGTGATCCTTCACAGCTCTTATCCACAAAGAACTTGTACACTAGGAAGAAAAAGGATTCCATGGAACTTTAATACCCTGCCTACTATAAGAAGAGGTGTGCCAATTAGTCCAGTGGACATCATAAAATCTAATGAACAAAGAAGAAATCCTAAGTATATTTAAATAAATTTTAAAGATCATAGGAGAGTTAAGCTGGAGTAATAGTTTTAATATAAAGCTTAAAATACAGAACATCGAAATAATTCAATCAAAGCAACAATGCAGGGGCTATCTTGAGAAGCAGGGTGCTTTCCACAAATGAAAATATTCAAAAATGGAGAATCTTTGTCAGATATGTAAAAGAGATTTCTGCATTTGGTAGGAACTCAGACTAGACAGTAATATCAGTCAGGGCTTTCCAGAGGAAATTGAACTAGTAGAAGAAGAATCTATTGATAGGAGGATGATCGATAGATAGATGATAGGCAAGTAGATTGATAGACATAGACAGGTAGGTCCATAGACAGATTAGCCAGCTGGATGGATAGATGGATGGATGGACAGACAGACAGACAGACTGAAAGAGATTTATTTTAAGGAAGAGATTTATTTGCTTATGTGATTTCGCTTATGAAAGAGATTTATTTGCTTATGTGATTGTGGGGGCTAGCATATCTAAATCCGTAGGACAGGCCAGCAGGCTGGAAAGTCTCAGGCAGAAGCAGAAGCTGATGTTGCAGTCTTCAGACAGAATTTCTTCTTCTTCATGGAGACTCCAGTTTTGCTTTTAAGGCCTTTCCACTAAGTGCCTGAAGCAAACCCACATTGTTGAGAATAATCTCCTTTACTCCAAGTTGACTGAATGTAGACATTCACCTTGTCTACAAATACCTTCACAGTTAACACCTACATTAGTGTTTGGTTGAATAACTGGGCATCATAGCCTAGCCAAGTTGACAGAAAACTAACCATCATAGCAACTCATAATTGTTCTTCCAACTCTAGGATTTTATGATTCCAATTAGAAAAACAGAAGGAAAAAAAATTCTTCTCACTGGCCATCTCACTGCCTTCTGTCCAGAAGTAGTATATGCAGCTGCCGTGCCCACTACCCACTACCACGTTCTAAACGATTGACATCCTTCCTCATTACTGCCACAATCTCATTAGACTGAGATAGAAAATTGTCAAGAAAAGTTCAGGTCTATCTAAACACTGCCCTATCCATTACTTCTTATCTCCCCACAACGTTGTCAATGTTGATATATATGAGGAACAATAGTCAGTTTTGAAAATAAAATACCAAGTTATTTTTAAAATCAAATTACCATTATCTCAATATAGGACTCTAGTAAAAATAAGTTTTAATGCTTTACAACAGAAATATAAGCAGAGCTTCCTACCTCTTTCTAAACCCTACACCCTACATTGAACCTTGGATTCTTATGACCCTTTGGTTGTCTGTGCCTAATAAGAACTCGAGGCACAGAAAGACCCACAGTTAGACCCGAGTGCAGAGTGATAACTAGTGAAGCCCCAAGCAGGTATCGGGGAGAGCGAAAGACAGTGAGCTGGGTATGAGTTTAGGACAGTCTTTTTCTCAAACTGGCACGACCTGACAGTACGACCCAGGAAGGAACTGGATTTCTGCTCATTTGGATTAGTAGTTTCTCTTTCATAAAATACAGGAGATACTAAAGGAGAGGTGAAAAAAAGGCTATCCTGGCAAAAAAAAAATTAAGAAACTAAGATGTTCTTACCTATCGCTGCAATAGGAAAAAATAAGAAAAACTACTACAAATGCACTGAATAACAGGAAAATCCTGCCATGTGTGAATTTGGATTTGGCTTTGGGTGTAGCTACGAGGTAGACTCTCATATAGTTTTTTAATTCTGTAGAAGAATCTATTGATCGATAGAAGATAGATGGATAGATGGATAAATAGACAGATAGATAATAGGCAAGTAGATCAATAGGCATAAACAGGTAGATCCTTAGACAGGTTGATAGGCATAGATGCTTTAAGGATAGCCGGGTTAGGACGTGTTGAGTGCATTAAATATCAACAAACTTACTAGGTTACAGTGACTAATAGCCTACACTCTCATACATTAGAAATCAATTATACAGTGAACCCTATTTTAATATTTGCACTGTTACTTTTTTTAATTTGACTGGCATTATGAAAAGTCCAAAAAGCTACACTGTTCACATAAATGTATCTGATTTTGAAAGAAAATGGTGCAAATTTAAAACTCAGAGAGAGAACTAAGAAGAAAAAGAGGTAATTTGTAATAGAATGAGCACAGGCCTGGGACCTAGGGTCTGCATTCTAGCCCCAGCTCTGCCACTAACTAGCTGGGGAGCACTGGACAAGTCGCTGAGCAGCTGGAGTCTTTCTTACATAGGAGTCTTCCCATATAAGTTGAGGAAATGAACAATATCTCTAAGACCCTCCTATTTCTAAAATATGATGAATCTTTGATCTTTCGATAGGTGAATAAATAGAGATTGAAAGCAATCTTTCCATAGGTTCTGAGCACTAACCTCCCTTGTTGAAAGTTGTTCAATGAGTCTCCATTGTCTTCACAACAAAGCTGGTAATATGAGATACCTATTATCAAAATCCTGCCTACTATACAGCACTCCTATCTCTTTCTAGTTTATTCTCCATTGCACTAAGTTCCAGGCGTGCTGAGCTGCTCACATATTTTTATATGCCCAGGTTCCTCTGTCTAGATTCACCCTCAACAAACTCCAAGAGGTCAAACTAAATTTTTACATTGAATGGGACAACTTACAGTGGTAAAATGAAAGGACCTGAATTTGTAGTCCTTATCATTGATGGGAATTATTTTGTTCCCATATGCAAATCCTTGAGCTTGTCCTCCAGAGGAGAGAATTTCAAAGTATGAAAGGATGCCTGTTTTCCTAAGCAATACCCACTACAGACTTCCTGAATCTAGTCCACAGCATATCAGTCATGAACAGTCTTAGGAAAAGCAATTATCCTTATGATAATTGCACCTAGATAAAATATCTTAAAACCGTTGTCTGTTGCATAACAGAGGTGAAATGTCCCCTTAGAGGAATTATTCTCTCTGCATGTAGAGACTGGGGGGGGCTCTGAGAAGAGTGAATGTGATCATCTCAGTGGCATCAGCATTAAGGAGAAGCACAGTGTTCTACATGCGGGACTGAGAGTAACTACAGGGGGAGCTGAGGGAGCTGTGAATGACTAGGAGAGACACCACGCATTGAACACTGAAACATGGTCTTCCTATCAGCTGAAAGTCTAGAAATTTCCCTAGATCTGAGGAGATCTGAGACACAACCCCAGGCAGAGAAAGTAACCAATTAGGGGTAGAGGGAAAAAAATCCAAAATCCCATTGTAGTAATCAAGCATAAAGTGGAGAAATATTTTTCCATAAACTTTGAAGAGTCTGAGATGTGATAAAGTGCTCAGTTGTCAAGTGGGAACTTCAGTTCTACCGTTTCCTAATGACGATTTCCACTACTTAAATCTCTCAATTTTGTCTTTTCTAAGATGGAACATGACCTACATGAACTGCAATAGCTATAGAAAAGGTTTTTTTAAAGCTAACACATCAAATATTACTACGTATTAGACATTATACTAAACATATATATTACTATTCAATACTTAAAACAAATCTGTGAGGTAGCTATTATTATGCGCATTTGCAGATGAGAGGACTGAGACATAGAGAGGTTAACTAACTTACCCACACAAGTAACAGAAGGAAAGCCAGGATATGGACAAAATCTGTGCTCTTAACCACTCTGCATACTCACTATACAACTGGACTATTCAGGGCAGACTTATTGCTCTAACACCCAAAATCTCAGTGGCTTAACTTAGGAATGTTATTGTTCATTCGCATCACAGTCCAGTCTGTGTGTGTGTGTGTGTGTGTGTGTGTGTGTGTGTGTGTGTGTGTTGGGAGGAAAAGGGAGAGGGACATTGGCCCCTTACAACTTATGACCCACTATCTATCACACTTGGTGTCTACAGAAGAGAAAAGAAAGTGGAAATGTGTGATGACAATTTTTATGCACAGGTGTTAACATCACTTATGCCCATTTTTCACTGGCCTGAGGTCAGTCCTATGACCCCATGTAATATCACAGGGCTGAGGAAGCAGGTAGCTGGGAGCACAGGAAGAGCAGGAGATACACATTTCTGTCACAATGAAACAGAGGTTTCATAGTGAAGAAGTTAAAACAAATCTAGAGAAGTGACATCATCACACATTATTATTCACCAAGAACATCTCTTTACTATGAAAAATCCATTTCATGCCTGTCTACTTTGGTAAATCGCGAAATTGAGTTTAAAATTGGTTAAAAATGAGAGTGATCACAAGAAAACCAAAAGGCATTTGATGCTGATAATCAGAGGCTGGCATTCGCCCAGATGTTAACATAATCTAATTCTAGTTCATGATATAATCTGTGCTATTTCTCTTCTTGGAAAATGGGTGTTCATTTCTTGCATGCTGTTCTTGTCCTGATAAATGCTGATAAATTTTTTTTTTTTCAAATAGAGGAAAAGTTCCACAATGAATACTACTATAAATTGCATTCTTTAAGATTTAGTCCAAACTAGGCAGCATTTAGAACTCATGTCACAAAATACCAGAGCAAAAAAAACAGGCTTTTCCCACTTGCTGTGACCACCGAATCCTAACACTTTAGCAACCATTCAACAATTTACCCAGAGTTGCTTTTATACCCACCACAGAGCAAATCAAATGTTTGAAAAGGGAGATAAATGTAAAGTTTATTGAGTTTCATAATTGTTATATTGTAATAATTTTCTCATTCATAAGAATGTATATTCATATCCAACAATATAAGAAAATATCTTGCTGTGTGTGATTGGTACATTATAATAAATGAACCATCAAACACTTTCTTATTCATAGAATTCTGTATTCATATTTAATGGCACCATTTGAAGATCACTGCAGCATACTAATGGTAAACAACTTTTTAAAATTTAAAGCTGGGGAAATGTGATTTTGTAAATTGTCAGTTTAGAGAGACAAAGAACCACAAAAAGAAGAGTTGATTAAGAGACATATGCAAAATCTGGAAAAGGAATAAATATTGGGACCAACAGGTGAAACAGTTGCTCTTTTTTTTTTCTGGTACACAGGGGACCATGAAAACAATACCAATCCTAAGACAGACTCCATTGCTTCTTTTTATTGTTTATTTTTCCCACTATGGGAGGGTGGGGAGTGATTTTGAGTTTCGTGTGTATTTTAATTTTTTACAAACATACAATAACAACAAAAAGCCCAATGAAAGGAAAATGGCATATTGGTTAAAAAATTAGGGTCTCTGATCTCCCACTTAGTGTTTGTGTGACCTTTGAGAAGTTACTGAACCTTTCAGAAGCTGAATTTATCCATCTGCAAAAATGGGTATAAGGAGAGTCACTTACTTAGAGAGGTATCGTGAGCTTTAACTGAAGTAACACATATAAAGCACTTGTAACCTAGCAGAGCATGTTATGACCTCAATGCATGTATGTTATTGACATCATTATTATTAGCTATTATTATCACCCAAAAACATGAACTACATTTATTTTCCCAATTGTCTCTTTTTGTTCAATATTTGTCACATAGCATTAGAACATAAATCTGTTTTATCCAAAACACTTAAGGAAAACAAAAGGTGATGACAAGTAAAAGGTAATATATCCAGGGGACCTCTGGATAAAGCCTACAGGTCGCATTCATCTTTGGTCTTACGTCTTAGCACTAGCATGATAGACGGAAGGGAGTCCATCGTATATGCATGATGTTTTCAACAATATTAAGTCTGGAATTGTTGAAAAATCTGTAATTAAGAGAAATACAATTGAAATAGATGCAAAAGTCTCAGAACTCTGAGCCCCTAATAAAATGTAATTCTGCTGGGAAGGATGCAAACGAATATCTCCAGGGATGCATAAATAGTAATAGACATTCAGTGAGCAGAGAAGATAGAAAACATTATTACTGAATGATTCCTGGGAATGTTAATGGGAAACAAATTAAATGTGAATTTATATTAAAACACAAAAGCTTCAAAGAATGAAGTGAAATGCTAAAGGCTTAATAACAGCAAAATCCTTATTTCGGTTGAAACAGCTGCGGGGATCAATGATCCCGCGATCGTGCATGGGCGACTCTGCTTTCTGAGAGAAATATCCACATGGAAAGAAATCTCGTAAGTAGGATTCTTTTAGTAGGGGGGGTGATGCAAAGAACCTACAAAAGGCTCGGTCCCAAGTGACCCAGGGTTTCATTGGGAAAACATCAGGAACACCTTGTCGGAAGATGGGAGAGTACAGTGGAGAAACAAACAAGATGATTAGGAGGAAGTAAATTTAGGAGGAGTTATCCAAAGAAGCCTTATTAATAAGACTCACTGTACCTAGTTTCCCAAAGCAAGAAATATAAACTAATCCACTGAACTTGTTTATAATTTGGTTGAAATATTACCCAGGAAATGTAGATATGGGAAAAGAATTATTTTACTAGGGAAATAAAGTTTCTCTATTTTCTCAGGGTGAAACACGTTATAGAATATACAAATGACCAAAACAAGAAGAAAACCCAATGTATCATTATAATCTATTCCACAATGACAGTTTTGATCATTATAAAGATGGCGATATCGGACTTCTGGGTGAAGATGGTAGCAAGCGAGAAGCACTGGCTTTGTCTTCCCCACGAGTCTCAATAAAGTATTTTGGTTTCATTATTTCATATCTTGTTTCCCTCCATTTTTGATATTGCCATAGCCACCACCTAATCCAAGCAGCTGTCACTGGGTTTGCTGTACTCCAGTCTGCTTTAATGTCTCTTGACTCCATCACAGGTTATAAATCACAGCCTTATTTTCCAACTTTAACTACTTCTTTGTCACTAATTTGCCCAAATCTGTTAATGGCTCCCTAGTGCCTACAAATTCCTTAAGAAAGAAAAACAGTTCACATCAATGTTGAGATTCCAGGGTGTCAAGCATTGGGCCAGATGCTTTTACGTGTCTCATCTTATTAAGTTCACTAGGGCTGTGGATGGGCATTATTTTTCCTAGTTTATAGATAGAGAAGGTCACATTCCTCACAGTGACAAAAAAGATACTCCATCTCAGGGCATTCTGGTTTTAAAATCCATATTTCTATCACTACTATACCTTGATATTTTTATTTATTATTTTCATAGTTCTGAAACAGTCTTTTTAACAAGAATAAGTCAACACTTATCAAGCTGTTAGAAGAGGATATGGAGTGCTGTGCATGCGTTCCTCCTCCATCCTTTTCAATCAAATCTCACCTTAACTCAGGTCCACTTCAAATCCCAGGCTATGCTTGCTATATATGATGGTAATTAGGAAATTGGACTTTTCTGTTTTTTAATATAATTTTTGTCTCCCCTCTGGGTCAAGACAGGAAATAACACATTGGTTTCCATGAGTCTTACCCATATTGCTTAGATAGTTCTTGATGTAGCATGGACTTCAGATAATTACTTGATTAGAATCAGGATGAGGATAAAAATAGCAAAGCTGGGCTTCCAGATAAGATGCTCATAACACTTTCAGTGCTTTATTAATTTTTCTTGAATTTCCCGTTTAAATATTTATTGAAAAATAAGGAATTTAAAATCTCATCAGTGTAGAAACATCTATAAAATCTCAGGAGCCGTTTCTACTAACTGAAGTATCAATGTACAGAACAGTAAGGCCAGAGAGTCAGGAAGTGGAAGACGTTCACATACTTGGTCACCTCGATACCTCAAAGACCAGGGAGAGAGAGACTATGCTCCTACTTAGTAGACAGTGGTAGAGTATTTTGGTTCTCCAAAACTGCTGTCGGGGTTGGAGCTGCCTTTTTGGAATCCATTTCTTTATCCATTTGGGGGGTTATAATTTCCAGTGATGAAGCACAGAAAAATGCAAAAGCGAAAAGGTAGTAGAAAACCACATCATGAGACTGAAGAATTTTGTGTGAAGAGAAGAAAGGGAGTATCTGTGGGTAGGTGTATTTAGAAGGCTATGTTTTTGTTTTTTGTTTTTTTGTTGTTTTCCTCCCAAACGTTGTTTCTTGCAAAGGAAGAGCTGCACACTTCTTATGGTTATAGTGGACTAAATTCCTCTCTACATCCTCAGATCACCACAAGGGAGCTGGGGGAAAAAAATCCCTCCTGTGTTGTGTAGAATCACACTAGAAATACGAAAGCTTTTAATTAGCAGATGTGCACACATACAGGTTTTCTGGTTTATGATCTGAAAGAAGAATGAAGAATTCTCACCAAAAACAGACAGGAAGTAACAGAAGTAAAGGGCGACAAATTCGCCCTGATTATTAGAACTGGACCAGGAGGTGATGAATGTTATGGTATTGACGCAGACAGAATTTTAGAGGTAGGTGGTGTTTTCCTAAAACTAGAAAAATGTATACATTTAAGATCGGGTTGTATTTTTTCAGTCATTTGTTCTGAGTGTATCTACAGCATTGCAATTTTATTTGACCAAAAGTAGATGATCCTTCCAAAACTGGCCTCAGGTTGCTGTCTCATTAAGAAGCATAAGGGAATGACCTGGGTATCTCACTGGGTTTCTATCTCTCTGTTTCCTAAATTTCAAAAGTGGTCTCCTGGATCTCATTTCCCAACCTCCCTTCTGCCTCATTCCAACTGGGTGAAGGCCTCATCGAGTTCCTTTCCACTGAAAAATAGTGATTCAGTGCAAAAAGTATTCAGGTGTTATCAGGACACACAACCAATTCACTGGGTTTTCAGAATTCTTGTTACTCAAAGTTTGGTAACTGAGTAGTGTGGACCTCCAAGCTCTGACTCTCTACCCATTTAGAGGGAACACATGGCCTAATACAACCAACAAAAAACTACCTTTTTCTCCTTGGAAATCCAGTCCCCAATAACACTCACATGCTATTGCCTCATTTTCTGAGCCTGTGAACTCGTGCTCACTTGCTTTAATTGGGAATTTCCTGGATCTCCGTTCCTGAATTGTTCTTCTGATCAAATGTCTGAAGATTCAAGCCCTCAGTTAGTACTTGAAATCTGTCTTATTCTTTCCAGTCTTCCTTCTCAAACACTGTCTCCAAACCCTCTTTGGTATCTTCCATCTTGTAACATGTGTGGTACACACAGATCCTAATAGTTTTCCATCAGCCTTTGGGGTAGGGAAAATTTTTCTGAAACAGGATTAAAAAGCTCTGTAAATAAATGAAAGAATTGCTATGAAATTGTCCATCTTAACAATACCATCTGTGGATTCAAGGACACAAATAAGCGGAGTATTAAAATGAGAACCCTTTACTGACTTCCAGGGAAAAACAGGAGGCCTGTTCTCCATGTGATGGCTGCATCCTTGGCATTTACTTATATCCCAAAGGGAAGACACTCTCGTGTTTCATCCCATAATTAGAAAACTTCTACTATCCATAGAAGTCGGCTCTGAAAAGCCTTGACAAATGTTTAAATAGCTGTAGACATGGAAGAAGTGAGACACAATTTAAACTTCTGAGTTACCAGGCACCCCACTGCACTTACATTAATCCAGAAAGATCTCTCTAGTAATTGCTCTCTTTTGTTGATAGCTTTCATCAGTGTAGCATATCAGAAGGTCTTTTGGGGTTGTTTTTCTTTTTATTTATTTTTCTAAATTGGCATTGACATATCCCTCCCATAGCTCAAACCTACAAAAAATATCTGCGAAGCCAGAAAGGAACCCAGGGAATGAACCCAGAGGGAGGACTGATTTGTCTGATGATTTCTACAGAATTCTGATCTCGGCTGCTATTCCACATTTTCTCTTTTAGCTTTATCCCTTTGGTGAGGAAGAACAGCAACCCTTTCCAGCCATCTTGATTTAGAAAGTTAAGGCTCTGATTTAATAACCAACAGACTTCTCATTATTTCCAGGAGAGAAAAAGAAATCTCTAAAACTCTGGCTGCTCATTCCAAATAGCTAGAAGAGATGAAGGCACAATAAGGGGTCACGACAATTTGTGAACTGACTGGATTGCTGAAGCATAATAAACTGGGCCGAAACAATTGAGGTAATAATACAGGAAGAACAGAGCTATTATAGATGTTTGGTCATATTTAGTCTTAAATATTTAGGTAAACAAGCACTTATTAGGTGCATCTTCTACATATTAGACACTTAGCTATATGTTTACATGTATTTCCTAGATATGTCGGTCCCTTTGCAATGAAAAAAAATTCACTTCAATCTCAGAAATGCCATAAGATATATGTAAAGAGAATTATATCCACATTTTAGTGATGCTTCAGTAACTGGAGATCAACTGATCTCTAAGTTTATGATGCATCTGTCATTGCCATTAATCAATCCAAAACAGGCACCAATGACGTCTTCATCATCAGTAGACCACTTGAATAGATTCAAACTCAGTGCATTAAGAATAATAAATTCTTGGGGCCGCCCGGTGGCGCAGCGGTTTAGTCCGCGCTTGGCAGCCCGGGGTTTGCCGGTTCGGATCCCGGGCGCCCGCCGACGCACTGCCTGTCAGCCATGCTGTGGCGGCGTCCTATATAAAGTGGAGGAAGATGGGCACGGATGTTAGCCCAGGGCCAGTCTTCCTCAGCAAAAAGGGGAAGATTGGCAACAGATGTTAGCTCAGGGCTGGTCTTCCCCACAAAAAAAAAAAAAAAGAAGAAGAATAAATTCTCAAAGTCCAATGTATTGATTTTCACATGTCAATGTGTTGGGGATGCCCTCTTCACCCCTCAAAAAACATTTTAGTGGTTCTAAGTGGTTTTAAAATCTCGGATTATTTTCCTCAATCAGCTCTTACATTTTTCATTACTTCACACGATTTCTCACAGAGATTTTATCTTTATTCAATATTAAAGCATCGTGCATACATCACAGCTGTCATAGCCTGTATTCTATGAGCATAGAATATGAAATAATGTATACAGGTAAATTAATTGGAAAGCAGTCCCAGGGAGCAAGAGCGATGAACCAAGAAACTGAAAGGAGGAAGGTAAGGAAGCAAGGTAGCTAATACAGAAAGGTATTACCTAGTTGGCTGTGTCTGTGAGCAACTACAGTGTTTGATCCAATCAGGATCTTCTTAAGAGCCTATAGAATATGTAACTGATTCATCTATCATTTCTCGTCCCCCATTGTTAAAGACTTGATCCATGAGGCATTAGTTCCCTGAATTTTGGAGTTGCACATACATGAATGCACCAGTTCTTTGTCAGAGTCAGAGAAACTTCTGGAAGGAAACATGAGGCTCTCTAAATATTTGAGGCAAAGTGCTTCATGCTAAAGAGGTGGAAGCCTGCAGGGAACATTATAGCTATGACTGGGCTCAATGGCCAGGCCCACAAAGGTGTGTCTAAGAAGTATCCAATACAAAACCATAGCCACGGACGTGTGATAAATGGTGGATATTTACAAAATCACAAAGCAAAAATTACTGCCACTTAGTTTACAAAATGTCATTAGCTGATCCCAAATACTACCCTGCTTTATTTTTCACACATTCACCATGCTCTCCTCTTGTCTGGGATGTAAAGATATTATTTCTGACATAATGGAGAAAGAGACTGTGCAGGTCCCCATCCCCTCACTCCACTCCCATGTTTGATGCTGTATCTTGTTGCATTGACAGTGAACAGCAATATAGACAAAAATCTTGATGCATCCCTCTAAACTTTCCCTCAGAAATATGTCTTATTTTTGTCTTAATTATTCAGTCTTTTATGAACACTTTTCCTATAAATATAAAGCCAATGAGGTGAAAGGAATTGGACAATTTGATAAAATTAGACAATGCAAGCTAAACATCAATTTGATGCCTGAATTAACCAAATAATTACTAACCCTCTGCTTCCTCCTGCACTATGTGAACTTTGCCTAAGAATTATCCTTGGGATTTACGCATGTGGATGCCAATCACTGTAAGGAGTTTCAAAGACAAATTATATATAAAATACATGCAAATTCCGTTCAATTGCATTCAATTAAAAACATTCACAGTGTATATATAAGTGGTATAGTCATATTTCGTAAATTACTAAATGCCAGAAAAATTCCTGGCCAACCCAAGTAGTTACTGTATTCTATGCCTAATGCTTGCGAAGATTCTGATTCACCCAGGGAACATTTACATACAGACTATAACAAGTAAGCAAAGCTTTGTCACTCCTCTGATTCAAGGAATTGATTTGACTTTAGGAAGAGTGACTTTAATTAGCTGTGCAAATGTCATTATTTCCAATTAATCTTCTCCCACTGTCAAGACAAAAATCCTAGGAGAAGGTAAATTGCAGCGAATCAATATGGCCCTTGTTTTTACCAGGAACAGGTGCTCGAGGAAAGAGGAATGTCATTAATGAGCACCTATATCAAGAAGGATTTAAACAAGACAGTAATTCAATGTGAAAAACTTCTAGATGATTTTTACATCCTATTTATATATTCCTTAATTGCTTTCAATTGGATAGAAAGTATTTACCATAGAGATTTTGAGAAATATATTATTATAATCCTATGGAGAACTATACTACAAATTCAAATCATCTTTGCTACTGTAGAAAATAGAAAGATTAAGACATATGTTCAAATGCATTGTACTCTCCATGTGTTTTTAGTTCAAAAACAAATACAATTGGTTAATATGGTAGTAATGATTAATAGTTAATATATCAAATCAAAACATCACAGTAAAACACCAATGAGTATAAAGTAAAAAATTTCCATATACTGAAGTCAGAAAGATTACCCACGTCATCACAGAATATTGAAAAAAACATATTCTTAGACAACATATCATATTTTCCAAGCTCTGATTCTTATCAATTTCCCTCTCATTCATTTATTCCCCACTCAGTTTGGTTTTTCTCTATTCAAAAAAATACACTAAATTCATTCTCACTATCAGGGCCTTTAAATTTGCTTTTCTTCCGTCTGATCCTTTCATGATCCTTCTAGCAAACATCTCTCCCTATGGAGACCACACCATCTAGTGTGCCTCCCAGCCAGTCTGTCTCTTGGTGAATTTGTTTGTAGTTACTATTCAGCACTTATTATATCTGAGATTGTTTGTTTTCTGTTTATTAGTTTCCTCTAGAGTTCTTCCAAGCCCCGTGAGGCTACTCTGTAGACATAGGCTCACCATTGTATGTTCTGTACCTAGTACAGTGCCTGGACCATAGTGGGCACCCCATGCATAAATAAATAATAAACAAATGACTAAATCATAAGGACAGACGTCTTCTAAAAAGTAGTAAACTAACGTTGACTTGTGGATCAGGGTGCCCAAGGCCACCTTCAGGCTCAATGATTCTCAGTGATTCCATAAGGCTAGGACTCACAGGATTCAGGATAGCTGTTAAGCTCATGGTAATGGTTTACTACAGTGAAAGGATAGAAATTAAAATCAGAAAAGTAGAAAGGCACATGGGATGAAGTCTAGGAGGAACCAGGAGCAAACTTTCAGCTGTCCTCTCCCTGTAGAGTCACATAGGGACACACTTGACATGGGCAAAGCGTTGCCAAATGAAGGAAGCTCACCCAAGCCTAGTGTCTAGGATTTTTATTGGAGGTGCAGGCAGCACCCACATGACTGACCTCAGCTGCTCCAATCCCAGCCCCCCAGAGCAAAAACAGGTGCTCACCATAAATCACATAAACTTCTCTGGTTGTACTTATCAAGCATACAAAACACTCTTCTCAGGTAGCTATTCCAAGGGCCCAGAGCTTACCTCCCAGGAGCCAGATAAGGGCCAGTCTTAAAGACAGGCTCTTCTTTGGAATGTGCATGTTTTCAGCAATCCAGGCCTGCAGGGTTAACCCTTTCTTGAACAACTTCCTTGCCATGTCTGCACCCAACTGGCTTAGAATTCTCCCTGATTATCTGAAGTGTCCTGTTGGAGAGCCCCCTAATATCCTCATCTGCTGAAATTTAGCACCAGGTATGATCTGATTCATCAGACTCTGAGCACCAGGGAAATAGGGTCCCAGGGGACTGGGCCTTCTATTTTTTTTTTTTTTTTTTTGTGAGGAAGACCAGCCCTGCTAACATCTGTTGCTAATCGTCCTCTTTTTGCTGAGGAAGACTGGCCCTGGGCTAACGTCCGTGCCCATCTTCCTCTACTTTCTATGGGACACCGCCACGGCATGGCTGACAGGCAGTGCATCAGCAGGTGCCCGGGATCCGAACCCGCGAACCCGGGGCTGCCAAGCGCGAACTAAACCGCTGCGCCACCAGGCCGGCCCCTGGGCCTTCTATTTTTGTCCTTAAGAGATGTCAACTTTCCAATCTACACCCAACTTACATTTTTTATTTTTGTCTTTATCTGTTCCTGACATTTTAGACTTTGCATGTTACTCCTGACTGAAATTGAGCTCTTCCTCTGGGCTTCAACACCTTCCCACCACCTAGGGGTCCTTCTTCATCATCACACCTATTGATTAGATCTTCAGTTCTCCCCCCTCCTGATTCCTGCTTGTACTCCCGTAAATTTCCCAGGTAATATCACTTTTAAAACTAACCAAAAAAGCAAAATAACAATGACAACCACAACAAAAACAACCTTGAGAAGCTGCCTTCCTTGAGCAATGATTCTGTCTCACATCTTACCTCTGCATCGTTTCACTGGATGGTGTACATCTGCTGATCAGCTCCCTCACTCCCCACTTATTCCTCCATCTCTAGCACTCTGGTCCCCTCCTCTGCCTTTCTACCAAAATGGATTTTACCAAGTGCTCCAGAATTAACAAAAGTCAGAGTCACTTCCTGATCTCATCTCACGTGATTTCTCTTTGATATTTGACTTTACGGACCACTTGTTCTTTCCTCCTCCAATTTCCCTGAAACCATTTATTCTGGTTGTCCGCTCTTTCTCCACTAGCATCACTGCCACACACTCTCCCTCTGCTCCAGCCATTCCTTCTCAGACTCCTTGTGCAGCCTCCTCATTTTTAAAACAGGGGTGATAATAATACCTATTTCATTGGCTTATCGTGAGGAATTTTTGGAAGGAAAAAAACTGTGAGAAATCACCTAGCATATCATTGTCACCAGAGTCATGTTATTATTACTGGAATCCCATGAGTTCATAATGTACAGCAAAACCAACCTTAATAATTTATATAATTATAAATTATTATAATTTATTATAATAAATATAATTTTTAGTTATCAATATAATTTTTCTTTTCCTTTGAAGGTTATACCCTATATCATCTTTGTATTATCAGTTAAGGCCTTATTTTAAAATTAGAAAGAACAAGGCACAACAAGCGTGAAATCATTTCCAGGATTACAGATCAGTAACAGAAACAGAGATATGGAATATTGACTTTACGGGGAGCACTATTGACTCAACTGCACTGACTGATGTTTTGAGTGATTGATTGATCATAGCTGTAAGTTCTTCCAGGAAAAGTAATTTACATAAACCACAGAACAGCTGGATAATGAATTACAGTTCTGAGAACTTGTTGGGAACACGTGGCGTGTTCCTCAGGGCTGCACAGAGCTCTGTTACTGTATTTTATAAACAAGGACGAAAGGTTTTCAATTTATAAGAATGTTTTTCCTTAAAATTTATACTTAACATAATAAATTTATACTTAATTCAAACAGGCAAATGAGTAGCTGAATTTGCATTTTATAAGAAATTAAGAGATTAAATTCATTCACTTAATACGTATTGAGTCCCTTCTAAGTCCTTAACGTTAGAAGTATACGTGTTGCACTGTGAAAGATACAAAGGCAAATCAGAAATAATTACTTCTTAAGTTATATTTTTAAGAACTTTGCAACATATGTAAAGCTCAACTTGTGTTTCCTGGAAGAGCTCACATTGGTCTCCCCTCCATCAGAGAAATCAGGACCAAAGGGCGGGCCACTGAATAACACTATACTTTGTTAGGCAGAGGAAGATGAAATCTCAAATAAGATAAAACAGGTGGCCAGAGAGCCCTCCCAAGGAGAATGGCCAGCAGTGTTTAATGCCACCAAAAGCCCAAGTAAATGAGGAAAAAATGTCTCATTGTTTCAGCAATGTGACGTCCAGCCCATCATTACAACTAAAATCAGTCACTCAAATGATCAGTCAGTGCATTTGAGTTGTTAACACTCTCAGAGTTGTTTCATGTTTTAATGGAAAGGAGCCGTGAAGAAAGAAGCCAAATTGCAGGGGACTGGGTGGTGAATAAGAAATGAGAAAGTGGGCACAAAGGCTTATATGTGAAAAAAGGAGAGTTTGCAGGGGTACATGATTAGATGTGTTTTTATTATTATCTTCATTATTAAACAATACATGAAAATTAGATTCCATCTTCATTTCCCTGGAAAGTTCATCAGTTGTTTTAATTTGTGCCTCACAGAAACAGGGGCAAGTAATAGGTAGACATTATAACAGCCCTGTCCTGTCAAGTGTTTCATCTGTTCCCTGCGGGGAGAACCACTCTACCTTGGGGTAACTATTTAGAAAACTCTGTTTTATTCATACTCTTGTGTCATAACTGTCGTCTTACCCATTTTACAGAGGAAGAAATTGAAGTTAAGTAATCTGTATGGTCACATTAATGATGAATGGCAGAGCTGAGAATTGAATCCAGAGCCTAGATTATGCTGTTAAATCCTACACCATATTGTCTCTAGATAGACTGTACTGTGGCTGCTTTTAAATTCTGTCCCAGCAACACAACTTTGCCTATATAGGTCAGAAAACAAGAAAGATAACAAAATTAAAGAGCTCCATTTCAAACCCACAGCAGGGTCAAGGTTGCTGAAGTAATCTGAGAGGTTGGAGAGAAAACTGAAGAGCCTGTACATACCTAGAACTGACATCAACAAGGTTTGTTGCAACATAATTCTTAAAAATTAAACGCCATCTGAGTGTACTGAGCTATAAGTACTGGGCATTGAATCATTACACCTGGAAGCCAGCTCTGTGGTCTTAGACAAATGATCTCATCTCTATGACCCTCAGCCTTCTCATCTTAAAATGGGAATAATAACTACCTAACAACAGTCTAGAGGTGGGGGTTATCACTTAATAAATGTATATCAAAGCACCCTGGATATTACATGAATTGATGTTTATTTTTAATCCTTCAATAGATTCTTTCACCCAAAATCCTTCCATGTTTCATCTTAGTGCTCACTCCCTAACGAAGTCATGAACTCTAAAATTCTGAGATAATTAACGTTAAGACAGAGTTCACAAGGTGGTGGGACACTTGGAGATTTTACTGGCCATATGAAGATCACTTTGTCATAGTCTTCAGACAACACTCCAGACCAAGCCTGACTCAGAGGAGGATGGTTTGCAAGTAATTAATTCCCAATTCGGATAACAAAACAAGGCCCTTTTCACTAATATCATAACCGCTTCCAGCACAACACCTGCTCATCTATACTAAAAAGGAGAAAGTCTTGGAGGAAATAGTATCAAGAAAGCTTAGAATCTTATGTCTTGTATGTTCTGTTTGAGAGCTTTTGGCATTTTATGACTGTCAGCATCCATCCATATGCACTGAAGAGTTCATTCTTTAAAAGACAGATTTTCACGAGGAATAATTAAATTTGCAGTAGACCTAGAAGCATACTTTTTATTTTTTAATTCATTTCTGACCATAGCCCTTTTAGGTATGGAGGTGAGGGCTGGAGAGCGATATGTGAATATAAGTCTTGACACAGATTAATTTAACACATGTTTAATTTATTTAGTGAGGAAGGAAAAGAAAATAGAACCTACATAATATGACCAATCGTGAGAAACCGTTTTTTGTCAGTGAGGAGTTCCTTTAATATGTATTTGTAAAAAAAAAACCTAGAGAAGTGGCAGATGCGCATATTTACAACCTAGCAATGCCACATCTGCTGTAGGAAAACTTTGCTCAGGTATACAGCAGGCATAAAACCCAAATGGCACCGTTTTGATTAACAATAAAATAGGAACACAGCCTCACTGTGTACCTCACTCTGGAAATGTTATGAAACACCACACTGTACAGCTGTTCGGATGAATAAATTAGATCTAGAAGTATCAGAAGAATAAATCTAAAAAAAAAACTTGAGTGAAACGAGTTAGTAACAAAAGAATACATGCAGTGTGAATGAATATATTCATGTGTGTACATCTCTACATACATCTGGAGCAAAATTACAACAGAAAAAACTAAGGAATAATCCCTGCCTTCTTCAGAGAGGGAGTCCTTCTGTATGAGAAGGATTGGGGAAGGTAGAGTCTGACACTTTGGGTGAATTTGTAACATTTTCTTTTTTGATACAGAAAAGATAAATTTTGATCAAATGTTAATATCCATTTAAAGTACTGATGAGTACACATGTATCTGTTATATTATTATTCTTCCTAAATGTTTGATATATCTTTCAGGTTAAATAATTGCTACAAAAACAATAGAAAAGATACCAGCAAAGACAGCTACTATAACTGCCCTATTAGCGACTTGTTACACATCTAGAAGGTGACATTTGTCTGATACTTGTCTAGATAGATCAAGACGATGGGACATTATCCATAGTCACTTCAAAAATATATGATTTTATGAAATAAATCTTAGAAAATCCTTTAGGTCAAGTCTAGTTCAGAAAAAAAAAATGTCTCCTTTGAACTCTAATGAATATGAAATTCTAAAAGCTTTGGGGCCTTTTTTGGCTCCGTTGGCTCCAGGATTGTTTTGTTCTCATATCAGGAGATGAAGACAACCACCTACTAGTGCCTGAGCACAGCGGACCCTGCAGTTCTCTGCCCTGATCCCCTGGGATACATTCACCCTTTTCTGTGCACCCCACCACAGCTTTTATCTGCTTTTGCTTCTAATGACCAGCTTCTAATGACAGTCTGTGACTGTCCTCCAGTGACTGCCCTGGGCTGCTGGAGCCACTTCGCCTACTTGGACAGTCAAAAGTGCCTGCGAGGTGACCTCCCCCAGGCCTACCCCATGGCAGCGTTAGCTACCGACTGATGGAAAATATGACAGCCCAGCTCCTCTTAGGAGAAAAGCTGAGACATAATTTGCATATCAGAGCACCCCATGGGATCAGGCTGGGGCTGAGATTTTACCTAAACCACACCTTTGTCTTGCCTCTTCCCCTTCCAGGTTCTGCTTTCTGTACTTCCTCACTGTTTTCTCCTGGGAACACTTAATACATTATTTGCTCACAAATCCTTTGCTGAGGAAACCTGACCCAAAGCAAGCAATTAATGAATTTATTCATTTTTTTCATTATACTTCATATATCAAATCATTCTTGTAAATGCTGTCATTCAAACCTGACCATCTCCAAAGTCTCATGAATTCATATCTAGGTCTTAAGCAAAAACAGGGCTTTGAGAAGGAAATGAACAAACTTCAATAAATCTCGGTAAGAAACAAGAGGGTGCTTTAGGACCCCTGTGTCAGAGTATAATATCAAGGGATAAAGCAGGGCTCATTCTCTCCCATGTCATCACAGACCAATTTATAGGTCTAAATTTTGAACATTGATTTCCAGCAGCTCTTAGAGAGAGATGGCAGAAGCCACAGTGCCAGGTGGTCCACTGTTGTGCCCGGCAGGTGATGTCACCAAGGCTTGGCAGACACGGTGGTATTGAATGAAAGCAGCAGAAGTGCCCAGCAATTGTGCTGACACTTTTCCAATGCAGCAGTACACGGTGGCTGTGGCTCTGGTGCCCAGGAGAGGCAAAGATGCCTGGTGGGCAGACATGTCCCAGCATAGGTAACAAAGGCAGTGCCTGACAGACGCCATATGGTACCTGACTGGGCTGGTGTGAGCACATGTGAGCGATTCCTTGGATGAGGACTTTGCCCAGGGCTGGAAGGTGGCCTGAAGAGTTGCAGATAAGAGCCAGTGGAACAGGATACTATTACTCTGATCCATGTACAACCTCAGCAGGGAAAAACAGCCTATGCTTAAAGGGCTTGCCATTGGAAAGAAGAAAAACACAGTATTGGAAGCTCATAGTTGCAATTATTTTTTTCTAAACAGTGTAAGACAAGAGACAATATTGCTTTGAGAAGCATTTACACTTCTGAGAATGAATGATAGGTAGATGACTTGTACTTAGTCATCAAAGTTTGGAATATCTAATGTGGGAAAAGGAAAAGGGAGCTGATTAAAGGATAGATGTAGAGATTGCCAAACGTCAAAGATCAGGTTGTGATCAAAAGTCATAAATGTGAGCATAATAGTATGATTTTCTCTGTTAATGTTAAATGTAATGTAAAAGATATGTTTGAATTTCTTGAAGTTTAGGAATTAGTAGACAGGTGTGGCATAAAGATTCTTGATCAGACAAAGCTTCCTTTGGGCCAAAGAATACACAGCTGAACTCAACACATTCTTCTACTTCCTCTTCTTCTTGTGTAAAGGGTATTTTCTGATCATTTCAAATGACAGAACAAAGTGGATTAGCCACACAGCAACCTGAACCGATGAACACGACTTTCTATCATCCTAAAGTTTCTTCACCCCACTGTTTTGAATTCATGTGATAAGAAATCATGCTATTGGCTCCTTCAGGTAGAGAGTTTTCTCATATTTGAAAACAACAGTTGTTGCTTTTCTAAAAGTCAGATTTCATTCCACTTGCTGATACTCCTAGACTGAAAATACATATAATTCGCAAAGCATCTGTTACTTTTAATATACTTTTCATTGAAATGGGCATAAAAATAGATGGTGAGTAAAACCATGTCTGGCCTAATGCCATGATATATCCCTGCTTTTATCAATAATTACCATAGATGTTCTATGCTATGTTTTAATATATAACTCTCATACTTTCATTTTGGAATTCTTTTCTCTAACATACAGCAATTTCAGAAGTTACATGTGGTCTTATGCCAAACTATTTAAAATACAGTGCTTCCTTATGGTCTCTCTTAACAAGGAGTTTTTGATATCTAGTTGGAATATGCCTTCTGGAGATGTGTTCTGTTTTGAAATTATGAAAATGGAAATTGTTCAGTTATCAACCCCAATTCTTAGACCTAGGCACCAAGTGTCCATACACTCTGAGAAAATATTCACTAGATTATTTATAGTATCCTCAAAATAAACCTTTATAATACTGTTTCCCACTGGATATCAAATACTGTCCTCTCAGACATAATAACAAAGTGAAAATTCCATTATAGAATATGTATTGTGCTGGGGCTGGCCTGGTGACATAGTGGTTAATTTCACACACTCCACTTCAGTGGCCTGGGGTTCACAGGTTCGGATCCCGGGCGTGGACCAATGCTCCGCCTGTCAAGCCATGCTGTGGCGGCATCCCATATAAAGTAGAGGAAGATGGGCACGGGTGTTAGCCCAGGGCCAGTCTTCCTCAGCAAAAAGAGGAGGATTGGCAACGGATGTTAGCTCAGGGCTGGTCTTCCTCACAATAAAATAGAATATGTATTGTAGCATAATTATGATCAGATCTGCGCAATGACAAAAAGACTAAGTATCTTTCAAAATTCTGTCAAATACCTATCCTGCTAATATCACTACATTAAGCATAGATTCCTCTGTGAGTTTTTGGTTTTAAAAATGAAAGCATGAATATACTGACTATACAACATGGGCCCATAAATAGTACATTAACACACATATAAAAAATATGCACTTTTCCAGCATACCTGAAATGGTAACCTAAGAAATCAATAGAATCAGAAAAAATACCACAACCCTTCACCGTTCCAAACAACAAAATGGCAATTTTTCCATTCTTTCATCAACTTTCCCTCGCCTAACATTTTCCATGATTCCATATGTCTTAAAATTATCCATCTTTTCAACTTGTCATAGGTGGGAGAGTCCCTTTCTAGTCATTATTTCAGGAACTTTTGCATATTTGCTGAGCACCCATTTTAGTTTCTGGCTCTCAGGATCTCCCACCCTAAGTCTCCCCCAAATGCTAAAACAACTTAGATTATTAGAAGTCTGTGCCATTTGGGAGACAGAATTGGGGGATAATTGTACACTACACAACATTTCCCATGTCACTGACACCCAGCTGAATCCAGATCCAGGCTTGATCAGTGAAGCCTCACCAAGATTCATGAGTTTTCAAGTGTCTTGACATCCCTCTCCACATGTCCTCAGAATTCTGCCTCAAGGAAGCAGAAGGGTCAGAAGAGAGATTCTGCATTCTAGTGGCCTGAATCTTCCTTTGATATTTACAAAGATGAGCAAGTTTCACTTTACCAAGTGCAGTGGGGAATTGCCTGAAGGGATGTGATATGAGAGGCAATGTGTCCAGTGGTTAGAGAAGGAGCTTTGCTGTCAGACAGATGAGGTGTGACTTCTTCCTCTTCCACTTGGTAACTGCCAACTTGAGCATTGCACAAATCAATGACTCCTTCACCATATACATCAACCTAGGGTCGTTTCATTTCACAGGCCCTCATATCACCAATTACCATATTACATAATCATATATGTCTAAGGAGCCAGGGTGGTGTACAGATCTTCCTCGACTTATGATGGAGTTACATCCCGATCAACCCATCGTAAGTTGAAAATGCATTTAATACATCTAGCCTACTGAACATCATAGCTTAGCCTAGCCTACCTTAAACATGCTCAGAACAGTTACATTAGCCTACAGTTGCGCAAAATCATCTAACACAAAGCCTGTTTTATAATAAAGTGTGGGTATCTCATGAAATTTATTGACTACTATACTGAAAGAGAAAAATAGAATGGTTGGATGGGTACAGAATGGTTGTAAGTGTATCAGTCATTGACTGGCTGGGAGCTGACAGTGATCACATGGCTGATCCCTCCCAGCATCGCAAGAGAGCATCTTACCACTTATCGCTAGCCTGGGAAAAGATCAAAATTCAAAATTCAAAGTACGGTGGCTACTGAATGCATTTCACTTTTGCACCGTGGTAAAGTCGAAAAATAGTTAAGTCGAACCATCATAAGTTGGGCACTGTCTGTATTGGAAAGTAGACATATTGTGATAGCTAATTTTATGTGTCACCTTAACTGGTCATGGTGCCCCAGATACGTGGTCAAACATTATTCTAGATGTTTCAGTCCATTGTAGAAGTACAAAGTAAAACTGTGTTAAATTATATCATTTATTAATTTAAAAAAGAATAAATGTTCTATGAATTCAAGTATTTTATACTACAAAATGTCAGGATTGTCCAATCTAATGTGCTGATTGATTTGCTTGTCATTTTTAAATTGCTTATATGTACTTAAAATAGTATCTGATAAATGAGGTCTTATTTAAGTGAGGGGAGCAACAAACTGCAGAAGTAGTATAATTAGAGCAGGAGTAAGATAACACAGCGTTAAATTTTTTAAATAAATGTTTATGTTTTCAAATAAAAATTTTTATTTGATTAAAAGTATTAGCATTCAAGTTAACATCAAAGTTTCTATCATAAAATAAATATTTTCTAAATGAGTGTGTATACTAGGAATAGTCAAAAGACTTTTGTAATGGGTATTTGTTTAATATTAAAATGGGATTAAGAAGAAAAATTTTAACTAGTTGAATGGATTTATTAAATGTAACTTCTAAGAAAGTGAATGCAAAATGATGAAACAATCAAAGTTGTTTCACTACCTTAAATATTGACTTTTAATACTTTGAATTACTATAGATTAATTAATTGAGTGCATGTTTAATAATGGCATTTATACATATCATTTCAAAATTATTAATGACAAAATATTAATATATCTGTGCATTTCAATGCATTATTTAAAACTAAATTTGAAAATTACATAAAACTACCTAATGTGTTAAGATATTGGGCACCAGAGAGTCTGCTTGGATTGCCACAACAAATTACCATAGATTGGGTGGCTTAAACAACAAATATGCATTTTCTCACAGCACTGGAGGCTGGAAGTCTGTGATCAGGGTGCCAGCATGCTTGGGTTCTAGTGAGGGTTCTCTTCCTGGCCTGCAGGCAGCCCCTTTCTCACTGTGGCCTTTCCTCAGTGTCTGCAATGGAGAAAGAGACCAAGAGCAAGCTCTCTAGAGTCTCTTCTTAAAAGGGCAATAATCCTATCACGAAGGCCCCACCCTCAAGACTTCATCTAGGCCTAATTATCCCCCATTGGCCCCATCTCCAAACACCATCACATTGGGGTTAAAGTTTCAACATATGAATTTGGGGGGGGGGGCAAAATTCAGTCCACAGCACGTGCTTTCTCATAATTAAGGTCAGGATAGAAAGATGTAGTCACTGGCCCCAAGAATAGAGAGAATATTGGAGCAAGCCTTTTATAATGACTCCATAAGGACAGACATTTTTCCTAAACTAAACAAAATTCCAGACTGTGAGAAATATAAAGTTTCTACCCATACAAAGGAGAGATGTAGGAAACAATGAGAGGTTTAACTGAAGAAGGAGAGGATCTAGAAGACAAATCCTGGAACTAGAAGAGGACTTGCTGAGGGGCTAAAGAAATAGGGTCTGGGCCACTTAGGGAAGACTTCCTAAAAACGCAAATCTTCAGTTCGTTTTCTTTTTTTCGAAATGCGAAAGAGAGAAGAGAATATTTCAGTATTTCAGTGAGAAACATATGAAGGCGTGAGAAACAAGGGTTTATTTCTGCAGATTAGAACATGGTACAGATCTATGCATCTCTTCACTACAGAGAGAATGTGTAGATAAAACTGATGAGCTTTTCTCTTCTTCCCTCCACACACTTGGCTTCCATCTAGTAAAGAGATTTGCTCAGGTGTGCTGTTGTAATGGTTGGGGCTGGAGAAGGGATGGTAAGAGTATGATTATTATAGAATAAATGCAAAAAGAAAAAAAGTAACGTAAAACTTCCAACATTCATGATTTTGCAGCAAGCCTATAGACTGAACCCCTGTACTGAATATTATTATATACATTATACAGATAAATACTGAGTGAGCACATAATTATAACCAGCAACTTGATACCTTCAATGAAGTTATATTTTCCTGAGGAAACCCATCTCATCTGCTAATCATAAAGTTACAAAAGGGACATCCACAAACAGGTGAGCAGGAAGAGTGACGAGCCAGATCAGCCATATCAATCTGGCAAATCACATCCACCAGAACTGGACAATGGAGATTAATGAGCACAGTTTTCTTTTGCACATCTTAATCTTTGTTGGAATTTCAATGCCTGACTTCGTTTGATTTAGTCATTGTCACCCATCATTAAATGAAAAACTATATTATTCAAGATAAGAGTTTCTTCTTGGTGGAATTTTGAATTTGGAGGAACCCTCTGAAACTGAGCCTGAATGATTAAAAAATGAGACTATCAGAAAGACTCCTGTTATTCCCAGAACAATTTCCCTCCAAACCCAGAGGCATGTGTGCATGAGATGCTCCCCTTTCAACTCGCAGCAGATACAGACAAGGATAAAAAGAGGAGAGATCATTTTACCATGATTATTCTTGGCCCTTGGTATCTAATTCATAGCCTCTTCCTGGTCACAAAGGTTTTATAACACTGGGAGCCTAGAACCCTAGAATCCCTTGAATCATAATTATAACTTAAAAAATCATATGCACAGAACAGACATATCTGGAAAATCCAGCCCTTATTACTGATCCATATAGAATTATTAAAAATCTGAAATTTGATCTAATCATTTGTCATTAAATAATAACATTTTAAATCTCTGTAGAATTTAATGTTTTTAAAACATATCAAATTTATAGCATTCATTACTTTATTTGATGCTTACAAATTATTATAAAGAAAGGTAGGGAAGGCAAATAGCCCTCTTTAATAGATGCAGGTACTGAGTTTCAGAAAGATTAAACACTTTCCAAGATCATGCAGTTAGGAATTGTTGTGCAAAATCTAATCTCTCAGAATCTAATCCCTTTACTCTAAATCGCACACTGACTCTGTGAGGCATTACCAAAAGTCCAAAGAACAGAGAGGTTTCTGGGAGCAGAGAACTGGGCTGGGGCTTGGGTGAACCAAGTCTCTTTGTCCTGAGTCCACACATCACTTCATTTAACAAACATTTACTGAGTACTTACAAGTCTGAGAGACATCAAGATGAAAAGAGATATGAGCTCTGCCCTCATCAAACTTATAATCTAGAAGCAAGATGGACAGGCATGCATTTAATAATGTAAGATAGAATATTGTTGATTTTGCAATGAGTAAGCAGGGGTTCTAGGAAAAAACCACAGGGTGATAGATTCCATCTTTGGAGATTTAGAGTAGCTTTTTGAAAGATATCTTGGAGCTAGGCTGTTTAAAATTGATTGAGGTTTGGTTGGCAGAGAAAGTCAGAATGTTTTAGCTGTAGTTTTCCGTCTGGAAAATGTAGATAGCTGTGTTAGACTTTCTCACCAAATGTGAAGCTAATGACACACAGGATTCCTCAGAATCGGCTTCTAATTAAGTCATTAAGCCAATTTGGTAATTGAAAGGAAAAAAAGAACTTTATTGATGAGAACTTAGATATAATCATTGTTCTGCTACATTCCACAAGAATATTCTAAGAATGACCTTATGTCAAACTACAACTCAAATGACACTCTATTGTGCTAAAAAATAAATTACAGGGAGGTAAAAATAAGATTAAGAAAGACAAAAGGTAGGCCATGAATGGTTTAAAAGTTAAGTATAAGAAATATAGAAAATTATGAAAACAATTATTAAAAAGTATGAGAAATATAGAAAATTGCTAATTAAATGATTTACAAAAGGAAGAGTTAAAATTAATAAAATAATGAAAAATGTATGTACAGAAATAGCATTCAAATGCTAAACATTTAAATGACAGAATTTTTTTCAGTTTTGAAGAAAAAGAATACCTAAGAATGATCAATCTTGCAAAAAATATAAAAAGCAAAGCTTAAGCTTATCAATGTATTTATTTTCACATGTAAGTTTTAATATTTTAAAAACATCAGCAAACAGCAAAGCTAGCATGTACAAACACATGATTTCTTAGCAAGGATCTCTGAACTGAAGCAGGTTCGAATGAATGAGACTTCTGGGGAATAGTTAAAACAAAACTAAATCTTCCGTTACAAAATGTCGGAACCTATTTTTCTCTACCTTTGATCTAGTTGCTAATTTCCAAAATATATCAAAAAAAAGACCAATTCTTGCAAATATTTCTTGTGGAAATAGGTAAAATAACAAAACAACCTTCACTGACGTTATATCTTTAGCATTAAACACGGTTTTGTTTTGTTTCTTTTTAAACCATGGTTTTCTAACTCTGTAATCATATAGTCGGGTTCTATGAAAGATGGCTGGTGAAATTTTTGCTTTCTGATATTCTGTTTTCATCTTAGTTTTTAAGTAAAACTTGAATACCCAGTTATTCTTTTAATGTTTTGTCTTACTATGTTGCTATTTAATCATTTGTTTATTTTAATTCTTTCTTAATTTATTTCTTTAAAAAAAAACAAAGTAAAATTCCTCTTTGACACAGCCCCTTGCCATACTCCATTCCCCCTCGGGTCTAGAGATAACTTTATTTGCAATAATTTTCTCCCGCTAATAGACAAAACATTATTCCAGACATTTACTTCCATTTCAACACGGGACTCAGAACCCATTCTCAGTGTTGCTGTTTATGACATTACCCAAATTCAGGAATTCTTTTATCGTAAGAACACTCATTATTTTCTTAAATAAGGTCATTGGATCAACAGGTATGTAATTTTAAGAGACTCAAATAGAGAAGTGCTTGCTCTTTTTATGGAAGCTACATAAGCTGAAAGGAATGACTTTTCTATCATTTAAAAAGATACCATGTAGTTCTAGTTCACTTGAACATTTTCTTCTGCTAGCTTTTATTTTCTCATTGGATTCACTGCTGTCCATTTAATGACCATTTCAAACCCTGGCCTTCACATCTCCATAGTCAATCCTTTGAAATCCCACTCTCTCTCTCTCTCTCTCTCTCTCTCTGTCTCTGTCTCTGTCTCTCTCTCTCTCTCTCTCTCTCTCACACACACACACACACACACACACACACACACACACGTGCACACGCGCGGAAATCCCACATGTTCATTTCTGGCTAAATTCTGACAGTTGCCTTCCAGCTTTTAGAACACAACTCCTGGTGACTTTATAACAATATTCTTCCACTTACCTCACTGTTTACTGCTATTTACTTAAATCAAAAGCTATATCTTCACTTCTATGGGTCAGTAAATTAGTAACTACAACAGTAAGGAAAGGAAATACATGCTACTTAATGTAGTCAGAATTAATTTTGATTTGCATGCTCAAAATTCATAGGATTATTGTTAGGAATTAAATAAAATTATGCCTACAAAGTACTTATCACAAGATATGGGACATACTAAGCTCTTAACAACTTCTACTACTGCTACTGCCACTACTATGTACAATAATACTGAAGGGTATCCATCATTGACAATAGAACCATAACAGGCATAACTGTTATGTGTATGAAAATGATGATTAATTACACTGTTTTCTCTTATAAGTTCTGAACTCTAAAAATAAACACAGAAGTTTTGAGACAAAAATATGAGCTTAGTCATTGGTCAATCAGAGCTGGAAAAGACATCTTGGGCTTGTTGCATCAATTATCTTTCTACTTATTTTTGTTCCCTTAATTGTCTTATAAATTAGGTCCTGGCCACCCAGTGGGCAATGGCTGGCTTATTTTGCAGAGGCAGAGCTGGCCTGACCCATCTCTTCATGTCATAGAAGCGTCAGGAGCAGAGAAGAACACATGAACTGTGGCACGCCACGTAAAGGAACGTGAAGGGAGCCAAGGAGGGAGTGGGGTGAGCGCGTTGACTTTTTCCCGTTCAGTGGTGCTTTTTCCTTTCTTTCCCAGTCATTTATCACTGATCACATTTTTCTATAAAGGGAAATGAGTGTGGGTTGAAAAAAATCAGAAGCTCTCTCCCTCACATTTCCTAGAAGACTGAAGTTCCTATTTTATGGTCAGAGGAAGGAAAATAGAAAAAAAGATGGCTTCCCTACAAAGTATTTTATTTACAAAAATAACAACAACAAAACCTTTTGATCATTTCTCTGCCTTATTCACTCTGAGCAAATTTTCAACAAGAGTTTGAGGTCAGAGCTATCGAAAGATCGCTTGGCAGAGCTCCTCCCCTTACAGACACCATCCCTTATTCATATGGGTAACATCACTGTGACAGGCTGGCTCTACCTCTATCACTGGCTGATGTAATTGATGAATGATAAAATTAAGAGATATAAGGAGAAACAGAAGGCTTGTAGGGTAAAATGTACGATAGGAAAGTTCTCTAGACTCTAAAGCGTGTACTATATGTACAGTGGAAAATTATTACAAGAATTTCCACCATACATAATGCTTACACTCTGCCTCTACAAGTAACCAAGTGCTTACGTGACTTTTGTGGTCGAGTGGTCCCACATCAATCATGAATACAAATTGTGTGTAATATCTCACTTATAGTAGCAGATGCCCATTTTGCTGCCATGATTTGGAGAGCTTTCTTAGGTTCCCCATTTATTATAATCCAAGCAGAATCTGAAAAACCTATATTTATGCCAACAACTTTCTTTTTATGTGAAACATATTTTGAAAAACTGTTTCCAATGAGAATTTACCTCATACCTGATATATTCCTCCACATTCCTCTATTTTGAGGAAAAATAGGAATTCTGAAGGGAGTTGTAGTGGACGATTTTTGGTTTTGGCTTCCAAGAATCTGTTACCTGTTGATGTAAATAATCCACAATCAATCTATAAATCACAACTGAGGTGAGATTATTATATGAGCCAATCTGAGGACTATAGCCCAGGAGAAGCAACCTCCACCAGGAAAGGAAGCAACTGGAGAAGGGAGTTGTACAGCACAGTTATATACTGTTTTGGAAAAAGGAACATACATCTAATGTGACAGGAATAATTGTTTTACTCTTTACAACAGTCACAAGATGTTTTGCCACACAGAGCAGGTCAGTGGTCACAAGATGTACATAGTGGGTTAATTTGACCCTAGTTTCTGGGAAGAAATGCTTATCTTTAAAGAAATGCTGATGTAGCAGGAGGCATTCATCCCTATCTTTAAAGGCAGTGTCCTTTGCTTGGGATATTGTAAATGTTTAAAGCAGATGTACAATGCATGCTTGACAGGCCATGTCAGGTCATTCTGGAAAAACAAGGTCAGGCCAAATTAGTTGTAAACCAAATGGCTTCCTAATTTACAACAACCTATATTAACTTTTCTTATTGTTTTTCATGTATTCCATCATAACCATTTTTGGAAACTATACCCCAATTTTCCACTGGGACACCACCCACTCTGACTTTCTGTTCTGGCACTTCATGTGGTCCCCTCCACCCAGATCTGGAGGAATGGAGCATGTGCTCCCATCCTAAGCCATTCTCGGCATCATATTCCCCCAACAAAGTGGATTAGTTCATGGATACACACATCACTGAATCTATTTCAGTCATCTTGCCACCAAAAGGAGCCTGAGAAGAGGAAGAAGAATTAAAACAGAGGAGTTGCCTTTAGATATGAGGAAAACTGAGAAAAACTCAGGGAACGTATATGTCTTATCTAAGAGCTAAAAGCCTCAGGATTTTCTAGACGCTGTTCCCTCTACCTGGAGCATCACTTTGCACATTCTCTCACTTCCTTAAGGAGCTCCTGCAAATGTAATCTCGGGAGAGATATCTTCCGTAACCACCTGACCCTGCTTTTTTCTTCAAAAACTTTAAAAGCAACTGCTATAATGGCATATTTGTTTGTTTCATGTCTATTTTCCTGCTCTAGAGAGGAAAGAAGAGCTTGTTTTGTTCACAGCTGTATGTCTGCTACCTAGCAAAGATCCTGAAATATAGTAGGAGTTTAATAAATATTTATTGGATGAATAAAAAAAAAATCTGCACCTGATTTGAGAAAGGTACAAACAGGCGGAGTCTTTCAAATTAATTTAAGAAATTAAACCCACAAAAGTTGCAAAAAGGTACTAACAATTTGAGCATATCTCTCACCTTGATTCATAAGTTGGTAAAATCTTGCCACACCTCTTCACCCCCTACCTGTCTATATGCTTCTGCTTCCCTTTTGCCAAACCATCCATGAGTACATATTTTCTTCCCTAACACTTAAGACACCTAACACCATTAGCTAATGAACAATTTCATATTAGACGAAAAGAAACAATAACAAACATTCCTGTAAAATATCAGGATCACAGTGAGCAATCTCAAAAGATAAAACAAAAGAGAAAATTATAGTTAGACATTTTCCTTCCTATCTATATGGATTTTATGAACAAACCGTTAACAGAGAGTAAACCTGAATGAACATTAGGCTCTATATTTATTAGGTAAGTTGGATGGTGAAAAGATGATTTTGCACAGTGGGTCATATTGCTAGCTTTTTAATGTTCATCTTCAGTAGGAAAAATTATCTTTCTCTGCTTATTGAGGGGAAGGAGGCAGTTGTTCTGCTCCCCTCCTAAAAGGGGCTTTTCCTTACTCCAGTCCTTCAGAGGATAAATAAAATTTCTTAGTGGTTTCCAGATAACCAGATGTGTCTCTGGCTTTTGTGATCCAGAGATGTCTCCAAATTCCAGGCTACATACCTTTGGGCATGCAAATACCTAGAAAGACAGCCACTCCAGTCTTCCTGGCATCTTCACTATGATATTGTGATTTATAATAAGAAATATATTTGATTTGTCTCCCTTTCTGGCACAGAGCTCCTAAAACCTTTGGAATTTCCTGAGTGATGAGAGGATAAAGGTGTCTTTTGTTATGTTAACAGAGTGACTTTACACCACCATCTAGGGATGGGAGCTGGTTGCCAATGGAGCCAACCGTGTGATTAGAGGGTTAGAACTTGCAGTCCCACCCCCTGACCTCTGGGGAGGGGGGAGGGGCTGGAGGTTGAATCAATAGTAAATGGCCAATGATTTAATCAATCTCGCCTATGTAATGAAGCCTCCATAAAAACCTGAAAGGAAGGGTTGGTGAGCCAGAATGCTTCCACCCGCCACTGTGCCAGACCCCAAACTCCAGGAGGACAGAAGCTCCTTTGTTCGGGACCTCACCCCATGCATCTCTTCATCTGGCTGTTGAGTCATATCCGTTAACATCCTCTGTAACAAACCGGTAACCTAGTGAGTAAACTGGTTTCAAGTTCTGTGAGATGCTCTAGTAAATCAATCCAACCCAAGGAAGAGGTTGTGGGAACCTCTGATTTATAGCCATTAGGCTATATAGACTGAGCCCTTAACCTGTAGAATCTGATGCCATCCCCAGGTTAAAAGTGGCAGAATTGAGTCAAATTGTAGGACACCCAGCTGGTGTTGGAGAATTGCTTGGTGGTGTGGGGAACTCCCTCCCCGCCTTACACACACACGTTGGAATTGGGTACAGAACCCTTTATTGGGATTTCACCTAGAGATCTTGTCTGGGCTGTAACCATTTGGCCCTTTCTAGGAGATAAGAGGGGTTTTATTATCCTTTCAGATCAGAGCAATTAACAAAGGCTACAGATCTAATTCTCATGATATGTGAAGATTCTCATGAGGCAAGGTATGACATGAGCACTGAGAAATCCAGGAATGTTTCATTTCCCCACACATGTTTAAACAAAGGATTTTTTCTTTAAAAGAATAACTACCTATATATATGATTGCTTATGTGTAATTTTCTAATCAGCACACTTATAGCAGCTTACAAATGAAAGATTTGACCTATATAAAACAGATTCATAAGAGTAAAGTTTTAAACCTGTTAAAGGGCAATATTGGATTATTACCTCTACAAATAAACCCTATAAAAATCCTAAGGGATAAAAAAACCTACACAATTTTAGTAAGTTTATTGAGTGTGGGTAATGTTAATATTAAAGAAAAATGGTTGGTATAAAAACAGTCGTCTTTCAGTTCCAAACCCATCACTTAATATTCTACCTTGTGACACTGGGTGGGTACTTTGCAACTCACACTTCTTTGCTGGCTAGTTTCCTGTGAGGCTCTACCAACAGAGAGCATCAGAGGGAGACCAGAAGCTAGAGGGGGAAGAATGGACTTGTGCCTGTTACCCACTGTTGCTGTCCGCCTCACCCGGCAGTGGTTTTGTACCCTACCGCAGTAGATAGCTCTCAGCAGTGGATGCTTCCAGTTTGCAGACTCCCCAAAAGAGTTTCATCATACCCCTTGAGATATACAAATAGTAGCCAGACAGTATCCATCCTTCGAGGTCTGAGACCCAGGCTCTGAGCTCCTGAGGTGACTATACTGATTGGGCAGGCTCCCACCTTAGGGGTTCGGACCCCAGCTTGGTTTCCTCAGCCTAAGAGGTGGTAGATTTTTCCTGCTGTAACCTCTGTAACCCCTTTTGCCCAGTCAGGTCTCTAATATATGTTTAAACAATTTCCTGTATTAAATTCTTTCTTTAAAATAATTCGTGTATTTCCCTTTCCTGATTTGACAATGACTGGTAGGACAGTTAAAAATCTTTGAGCATCAGGGCATAAAGGTTAAGTTCACACGCTCCGCTTCAGCTGCCCAGGGTTCGTGGGTTTGAATCCCAGGCACAGACCTATGCACCACTTATCAAGCCATGCTGTGACAGGCATCCCACATAAAATAGAGGAAGATGGGCATGGATGTTAGCCCAGGGCCAATTTTCCTTAGAAAAAAGAGGAGGCGACAGATGTTAGCTCAGGGCTGATCTTCCTCACACACACACATACACACAAAATCCTTGGGCCTCAAATAGAGGAAATAACATGAGCTTCAAAGTCAGTAAGATAAAGGTTCAAAACCTGCAACCCAGATGTATTCATAACATGATCAAGGTTTTATTTATAAATTCTGAGCCTCAAAATATATGGATTCAGTGTCAAGTAAACAAGTATCTGATGGTCATTTAGATAAAATGGCTTAAATAATTTAAACCTCCTCATGTGAAATATTTGGACAAGAAGATTTATTCATCTTAAGCTCCAAAATTCTCTTGCACTTACTGTAAATTTTTCAAGGATATGTTAAAATATGAGAAGTCGGTGGCGCAGCGGTTTAGTCCGCGCTTGGCAGCCCGGGGTTCGCTGGTTCGGATCCCGGGCGCCCGCCGACGCACTGCCTGTCAGCCATGCCGTGGCGGCGTCCCATATAAAGTGGAGGAAGATGGGCACAGATGTTAGCCCAGGGCCAGTCTTCCTCAGCAAAAAGAGGAGGATTAGCAACGGATGTTAGCTCAGGGCTGGTCTTCCTCACCAAAAAAAAAAAAAAAAAAAAGAGAAGTCATATGTGAAAAAGTTTCTAATCGAAAGAGGTTTAATAGAGGCAACAGCATCAAATCTAGAACACAAACACACACACACACACAGGGACTCAGACTTCACAAGATTAAACAGGACCCAGTAGTTAATAGATCTGGAATCACTAGAGTTAACCATACTTTTCACTCATTATAAGACATTAAATGAAGCTATTTTCTCTTCACAATTGGAATTTCAAGTGAAAAGAAGAAAGTACATCATAGATATTTCACACATTTCACACTGATGTTTTTAAATAAACAATAGCTAGGGCTTTCATTTTGACCCTATCTCAACAGTCTTCAAGTCAGTTTTCTACAAAAACTTAGGAATCTAAATCATGTTCAAGTCCCTTCCCACATAAAGAGAGTCTCTTCATTCTCCTGAAAGTTTCTGACCTTCACCTTTTCATTGCTGAATAGCCTAGTTTTTCTTTAGAGAAGAGTCAGTACAATTCCTTGTTTCTTTTCATTTCTCATGACTTTGTGTTGAAACTTGAACATAATAGGGCTCATAGGTATGGTAACTGATGGTAATTAGTCTTTGAGTGGTGAACATGGTGTAGTCTACACAGAAATCAAAATACAGTGATGTACACCTGAAATTTATATAATGTTATAAACCAATTTTACCTCAATAAAAATAAAAAATAATGTGTTGTGGCTACTCTGTAAATCAGACCCTCTAATCCCCAGGTTTTGGTGGGGGTGTTACTTGTTATCGATGCCGCTGTTAGCTTGTTTAGTGACTTTTCTAAACTAGTTCCGTTAAGTCTGTATTCTTGTGTGTATTTACGTGGGGCCAATGAAACCCCTGCTCGGTTAGCTTAGTGGTCAGCTAATGACTAGACAGAGATTTCATTAAATGGCTTGTACCCATCAGTCTCCCAGCCCTTGCTAAGGGGCTTTGTCTGTGTCTTGGGGCACACCTTTCATGCTCTGGCAGGCCATTCATTCCTCTGCCTTAGCCTTCATTTCCATTTCTATAAACGGAGAGTCCATTTATGCTTCCCAGAATCTTTTCTAATATTTGCTTTTAACTCCACCTCCCCTCATTTTCCCTGAAGAAAAATATTCATACAGTTGAGATTATTTGTTTTAACAGCCATCATTGTTACTATGAATAAACATGTGTGCTCACTTTGGAGAGTTTTTAAGTTAACCGATCTTTGAAAAAAAGAGTAACTTTCTAGGTAAAAATCCATGTAACAAAAGTACATATTTTTTAGAACTTTTTTTATTGGTACTGTTAAGAGGATTGGGTAGATGGCATTATTGATCTTTTCTGTTTCTGACATTGGTAAGAGAATTCTGGGAACTCAATAAACACTTGTTGACTGATGACTTGAAAGTTCTTACTTTATCTCGGGGGAGCCAAACGATCACTCTACATCATCTTTATTCATGGAACTCTACAGTGTCTTTTCCTTAGTGTTCTGTTTACAAATCAATTTTGAAGGCAAATATATTAGGATGAACACACATAATTAGCTATAATTTCTTATATTTATTTGTATGTGAATCAATTATAGAATGTGTATGTTTGTGTACATGTAATACTGGAGTGAGATGAAAAAGATGGAAAAGAAATATCATGATTTGTCCTTAATGATGTCATATTCCAATCTGCTTTTAAAAACCAACTTTGCCTATATTTATAGTTCTTATCAGTACTGAGTATCTGAGGAAGTAGGATACTCATTTATATGCAGTACAAATTGTTCATTCACTCTGTGAATGAAAGTGTTTGGGGTAAATTGCTTACAGAAAATTAGTATATCTCAACATGACTTTTATTAACGATGAAATCAATGCCAAGACAGCATCACTGACAATAGCCGACACAAATATTGTTACTGCATAGCTAAATTTGAACCCTAACCACGCCTACAAAATCATTGTTAGATATCTTTGCATTGTATGTCCAGTGTTATGTTTGAACACCGATATGCACCATACATAGGTGTACGGAACTTCATATGTGTATGTACATGAATATTTACGTCAAACCAGTTTATTAGAAAAACAAAAATATTGCCCTCAAATTTAGAGATGTTTCCCTGCATCTCAACTCAGACTTTCCTTCCGTGTGAAATGACAAACAAACAACAATTACCAAAAATAAAAAGTGGTTTTTGAAATTCAGGCTTACAAATCCTCTTCTCTTTTAAATTTTCTGGGAAGAAATAGTTTCTTTTGCTTTCATTTTTGAAAGCTCAACCTATAACCCACTTCTTAAATATTTTCCAGGAAATTTTTGCAGGAAAAATGTGAACGTTTTTAAGCATTTGTCCTTTCTCTAAAGTCTCATTTTATTCCTTTTTTAATTTTAACAACTTCTAGCTATGTGACTTCAGCCGAGTTACTCAATCATCATAATCCTCAGTTTCTCTTCTGGAAATGGAAACGATAACGGTAACACATACCTCAAAATATTGTTGGGAAAATTAAAAAGGTCCTGTTTCATTTGTGCTTAACACCTAGTAAGGATGCAGTAAATGTCAGCTCTCATCAGCATTATCATCATCACCAAATGCCTTCCATTCATTGCTTTAAGTTTTCTGCTATCATTAGATGCCAGTATGTTTTTCCCCAGCTTTATTGACATATGATTGAAAAAAACTGTGTATATTTAGATTGTACATCGTTAATTTTTTTTAGGTGTACAACATGATTTAATATACATATACATTGCAAAATGATTACCACAGTCAAGTTAATTAACACATCCATCACTCACACAGCTTTCTATGTGTGTAGTGGGAACACTTAAGATTTACTCTCCTAGCAAATTACAAGTAAACAATCCATGTTATTAACTGTTATCACTATTCTATGCATTAGATCCCCAGAACTTATTCATCTTATAACTAAAGTGTGTATTCTTCGACCAGCATCTCACTTCCCCCACCTCCCATCCCCTGGCAACCACAGAGTTCTTACTGAAGGAAAGAGAGCTCTTTAGACTTCCTTTGGTTTAAAATTAACAGTGATTTTTTTTGTCACAAACTTTCTAAATCTCATTTTTCTTTAGATTTCAATCTATAATTCTTATCTACTTTTTAAATTTAGCTATTTCTGTATAAAAAGAAGATTTTACTTATTCTTTAAACAAAGTAGGATTGCTTCAAATTAAAAAGACTAATTTCCGGGGCCGGCCCAGTGGCGCAGCAGTTTAGTTCGCGCTTGGCAGCCCAGGGTTCGCGGGTTCGGATCCCGGGCGCCCGCCGACGCACTGCCTGTCAGCCACGCCGTGGCGGCGTCCCATATAAAGTGGAGGAAGACGGGCACGGATGTTAGCCCAGGGCCAGTCTTCCTCAGCAAAAAGAGGAGGATTAGCAATGGATGTTAGCTCAGGGCTGGTATTCCTCACAAAAAAAAAAAAAAAGACTAATTTCCTTAAATGTTTAACCCCATTCATAATTCCTTTTTATTTTAAACTTCAGTTATGGATTTAAAATACTTGATTTTCTTTTTTAAGTATTTTAAATGCCTGACAGAATATAAACCAAAGAAGTAAAACATTTATGAGCCATTTGGGCCTGCCCGGTGGCATAGTGGTTAAGTTCATGCATTCCGCTTCCGTGGCCCAGGGTTCGCAGGTTCGGATCCTGGGCACGGACCTTCACACTGCTTATCCAGCCACGCTGTGGTGGTGTCCTATATAAAGGAGAGGAAGATGGGCATGGATGTTAGCCCAGGGCCAGTCTTCCTCAGCAAAAAGAGGAGTATTGGCAACGGATGTTAGCTCAGGGCTGGTCTTCCCTACAAAAAAAAAAATTTATGAGCCCTTAATTAAATCTAATAAATTAAACATGTAGTAAATCAGTTTATTTAAAATATTCAAATAATTTACACATTTAGTCAGGGTTTATTTTTCTCACTTATCACAAATTTAGTATCAATTGCATGTTTCAAATTGAAGTTTCAAGATTAAAATGTTAGATTCTCTAAACAGCCATACACTTAACAACAAACACCCAGATTATCCTGAATTTAATAAAATTACTATTTACTTTATTTAGCTTACCAGCCCGGTACTTAAATATTTACCTTACTTACTTACACACTTAAGGAAACAGAATTACCATCTCAGATGGCCTAAGACTGTTTTAACCCTGAAGCAACTGTTTTCAGTCCCGACTCAGCCCTCAGGTGGGTACAGAGTCCTTTTCACACTTATTACATCTGCAGGACATCCTAGGTCTCCAACTTCTCACAACCCAAGTTCAGATACATGATTTTATTGGATGTTATTTGCAACTCCTCCCACATGGAGCTCCAGCTAATTTCTTTACTGAGGGGTTGGATCCTGTATTCCTTCTACTCTTCTAGGCTGCTCAACCACAATGCATGATATATTAATGCTTTTTTTTAATCAAGTCTTTGACCATACCCCTGCTCTCATTTTAATGCCCTACACTCATTATAATGGTTTTAGACATTTCTAATATTTCCAATTTTTCATTATTATGAAAACTCTTTTGTATCTATATATTGCCTCATCTTTTATTATTTCCTTTGGTTGGATGCTTAATAATATTTAAGTGTTCATAAAGTCTTACTCTAGATAGACATGTATTGCAGTAAATTGTGTTACAGAAACACTTGTCTACCATCATCACTGCAGAAGACACTGTATTTAAAGTTAACATTTTAGAGAGAGTAGACCTGATCTATCCCTAGGGAACTGTGGAGTTTCGCAAATTTTGCATAATCCACAACTGCACCGAGTATTATTTATGAACTGAAAAAATAATGTTTCGCAGATAATATTCTTTTTCAGTGCTTTTACATATTATAACTAGTTAAATACAATTTGTTTTAAACATTACTAAACTCATAGCTTTTTGTTATTATGTACTCTTCAATGGATGCTAAAATGTAATTGCATGCATCTAGGATTCCATAGAATATTTTGCTATTAAAATGTAGTCTTTATATTTCAAAGTTTTGAAACAAAGATGAATAATACATAATCTCTAATCTTGAGGAGCTTACATTTTAGTGAAGGAAAAACACGTATACGAAATGGACACCAATACAATATATACTGTGACAATAGGGGGCATGACATGATTCAGAGAAATCACTGTAGCTGTTTAGAAACATCTTCATATAAAACATTTCAAAGATTTCAGCATATGCCGTACAGAGTGACTATCATTTTCTTAAAATGAAAGGACACTGTGGTGAAAGCAGCTTCCTTGTAGCCGTTTAGGAACATCTTCATACGAGACTTTTCATACATTTCACTACAGATGTGACAGAATATCTATAACAGTCACTCGCTGAAGGAACACGGTGCTGAACCCAGTTTGCAGGTAGCTGTTTAGGAACACCTTCAGATAAGACTTATCAAACATTTCACTACAGGTGTGAAAGTGAAATAAATGTAATATATAATTGCTTAAATTTAAATTTAGTTACTCTCTTAACAAAAATTTAGCATCTATCAACATATTCAAATCTATTCTTTTATACAGACCTGCTAAAAATAATATAAATGTTTATTTATACTTTATTAATTGGGGTGGCAAAATACAGCCCAAGGGCCAAATCCGACCACATGATTTGTTTATTTACCATAAATGGCTATTTTGCAATAGTGACCTATTTGAATAGTGTAACCATATGGCTGGCAAATCCAAAACTATTTATTCTCTGGTCCTTTATGGCAAACATTTGCTGACCCATTCCATTTATATTAATATTAGGCATTCCTGAAACATTAACCCAAAACTTCTAGCGCTCCTAACATCTCAGTGCTTCTGGTGAGTTATCACAGCAGCTGGCTGTAGAATTGGTCTCATTCTCCCGGACTCAATTCCCCTGGAATATCACTCAAGAAAGGGAAATTGTCTACATTATACATTTTTTGAAATGGTGGAACTGCTCCCCCTTTTCCTTTCAGACTTTAACTGCCTGAACTAATTTACACCCAAAGCTTAATTAGTTCCCTAACTGGCTCCCCTATACGTTGTCATAGCAACACTTGGAAACCGGCCACTTTTACTTGACTTTGAAAGAGGCTTGTTCAGAAAGGAATAAAACATTTCATACGGAAATATATAGGATTCTTGAACAGAGTCAAAATAGTCCTGACTTATGGGAGCTTACCATCTGAATGTATTGAAGAGTTTGTAAATAAACTACTCTTTTCTAACAAACCACGGATCCTTCACCATAAAGGAATACTTACTCGTGAATATAGAGTGAAGAGTAATTTCTATACCTCAGTCTTTAAATATGAGCTTGATTCAAGATTTCTGTCTTCTTGTTTATTTTTTTTAAGTAAAAAGTTCTATTTACAGACATTTATTAAAGGCTCACTCTTTACCCTGCATTAAGAACACGGAATCAAAGTAAGCATGATACCGTCCCTAGCTCTAAAATGTTTATAAGTTTATAGAGAAGATGCATATTTACCAAGGTAATTGTGACATACCAGGCTACCCTAAGTGCTGCAAGAAATGTATTTTGCATGATGGGAACGTAAGAGATTCACTTAGATGGGACAATCGGAGTGGGTTCATTGAGAAAGGGAGATTAAGCTGGACCTTGAAATATGCGCAGACAGTTTGTGAAGCAGAAATGAAAAAAAAGAGTTCTCCAGATCAAAGGAACAAGTAAATCAAATATCCAGACTGGAGATTAATGTTTTCAGTGTTACTAACTTCTGGATACAATGTGGTTGCAAAATGCTATCATCATTAATAATATCCTAGTCAGTAATGAAATTATTTGGTCAGTCTTGTAGTCAAAGTTTGGCAATACATTTAAATGCTAGTTATTCGTTTGTAAAATAAAATTCTGATTTGATGAGCTCATTTAAGTTTTAAAAAAAGAAATAAAATAAATGAACAATTGATCTTTCCATGGTATGGTTTTAGAGAAAGTGTAACCTGCAGCATTGAAAATATAACATCAATAGCACAATTCCTTTTCTCATTTGCCCTATTAGACTCTTTGTTATATTCTCACTAGCATTTTATTGACTAAATGCATGTAATAGTTTGTGGATATACACTATGAGTGTCACAAACACATTGTCCTATGGTTAAAACAAGAAAAGACGCTAGTCTTACGTTTTCTTAAACCACATTCATAAACAAAGGGCTATTTTTTTCCTAGGAGGTACTGATCTCACATTAAATATACATGCAGCACACCAGCTACACGTGGACAGCAGGTGCCTTTCCCTCAGGAAGCCAGTTGAATGGAAGGTGTCACAATACCATCTAGTGTCAGCTACGCACAGTCTCTACTCACACGGAGACTAGCCGGCTAAATGAACGTGGAGAAAATAGTGGAAAACAAAACCTGTGCCCTCCTTCTTAAGTAATCTGAGAAATCAACGTGTTATGTAGCACTGACTACTCTGTGCCCCTCCCCAACTTTAGTTTTGAATCAAAGCTGTTAAAAAAAAATAACAGCCCCCTCAGCGCATAATAGATCGCCATTTTGCTGTTAAGACTGACCCCGCAAACTACAGCCCATCAGATCACTAGGCAATATTTCTTACCTGAGACTGTGCTAGCCCGTAGTAATGTCACTCAGCAACACTGTCTGTCGTACAGTTCAGCAACTGTTCACCCTGTTTGTATTATCTATGCTAAGGCTGTTTTCATTGATTCCTGTCCTTGGTCCTTCATTGCAGTCTGAAAATTGACATGTCCCCAAATTAGGCTGCACGGCCTTAGGAGGTTGTGTGTCTCTGGAGGTATTTAATCCAAACTTAAATGAGATCCCCTGCATGGAATTTGTCAAAGGGAGTCCTGTCCTTTCACCTCAGTCTCCCTGAGACCCAGAGCCCGGTCCTAGTAATTTCTGTCTTCTGAAAGTTGCTCTAGTGATTGCTTTTGTTGATTGACATACAATAAGTATTTTGAACTGATTTATAATAAAAAATGCTCATTTCATTTTTTTATACATGCCATGTTTCACAGTCGGATTTTGAGATCTCAGATTTCAGAAAGGGATTTGTTTATCTTCGACCAACAAAAGTTTGCCCACAAAGTCAATTACTACCAGCTACTCAAAAAAGTAGCTGATATCTGGCGTCTGGCTTGGAATAAATCCTGAGATATTAAAATGATATGATCTATTCTGTAGCAGATTTTACAAGAGCTCAATCCACATCTCTTCTAGCATATTTGACAGCTTTGAGATACAATTGACACGTAATAACTGTGTACATTTAAAGCATACAATTCGATCATTTTTGACATACATATATACTCACATGAATCCATCAACACAACCGAGATAATGAATATTTCCATCACTCCCCCAAATCTCCTCCAGGCCCTGTGCAACCCCTCACTCTGTCCTCCAACCTCAGGTCCTCCGTACATTTGTATGTTGAAGTCCTAACCCCTAGAACCTCAGAACGTAGCTGCATTTGAAGATAGGGCCTTCAATGAGGTGATTAACTTACAGTGAGGCCATTAAGGTGGGCCCTAATCCAATCTGACTGGTGTCGTATAAGAGGAAATTTGGACACACAGAGAGACCACGTGAGGACGCAAGGAGAAGGCAGCCACGTGCAAGCCAAGAAGACAGGCTCCAGACTAAAATTAACCCTACAGACAACTTGATCTCAGACTTCTAGCCTCCAGAACTGTGAGAAAATAAATTTCTGTGGTTTAAGCCAGCCAGTCTGTGCTATTTTGTTAGAGCAGCCCCAGCAAACGAATACACCAGACAACTGACTAGTTGTCTGTCACTATAGGTTAGATTGAATCGTCTAATATTCTCTGCAAATGTACTCTATTTGGTCTGGCTTCTTTCACTCTGCATAATTTCTTTGAGGTCCACCCTGCTGCTGCTGTTTCAACACATTCCTTTTCGTTACTGAGTAATATTCCCTCGAAGGGATTTGTCACAGTTTTTTCATCCATTCACCTATTGCTGGACATCTGTGTTGTATTCTGGTTGGAAATATTGCAAATAAAGCTTCTATGGACATTTGTTACAAGTGTTTGGGATTTTTTTTTTTTTTTTTTTTTTGATGAGAAAGATGGTCCCTGAGCTAACATCTATTCCCAAGCTTCATCTTTTTTTTTGGCTTGAGGAAGATTGTCCCTGAGCTAACATCTGTGCAAGTCTTCCTCCATTTTTTGTATGTGGGACGCCACCACAGCATGGCTTCATGAGCAGTGCATAGGTCCGCACCTGGAATCCAAACCCATGAACCCCAGGCTGCCAAAGGGGAACACACATACTTAACCACGAAGCGACCAGGCTGGCCCCTGGATATGTGGGATTTTTTATCTTGGGTAAATATCTAGGACTGGAATGGCTGGGTCATATGATACGTGAATGTTTAGCTTTTTAAGAAACTGCTAACCTGCTTTCCAAAATTGTTGTACCATTTTACATTCTGACCAGTGGTCTTTGACAGTTCCAGTTGTTCCACGTCCTTGCCAAAAGTTGGTATGGTCAATCTTTTTAAGTTTTAAACTTTCTAATAAATACATAGTAGCATATCACTGTGTTTTAAAATATGTATCATGCTAAGACAGTGGTGTTAAGCTTCTTTTCATGTGCTTATTTGCCAAAAGTATACCTTCTTTGATGAAGTGTCTATTCAATTTTTTTTGCTTTTTGTATTGGGTTGTTTGTTTTCTTATTACTGAGTTTTGAGAGCTCTTCATATATTCTGAATACAAGTCCTTTATCAAATAGGTGATTTGCGAATGCATTCTCCCAGTCTGTGGCTTATTTTTTTGTTCTCTGTTAATGTCTTTCAGAGAGCAGAAATTTTTTATTTAAATTAAATCAATTATCAATTTGATCTGTTATGGGCCATGTTTTTGGTGTTACATCCAGGAAATCTTTGCCTAACCTCATGTCAAAAAGATATTCTCATGTCCTTCTAGAAGTTTTATAGTTTTTGGATTTAAATTTAGGTCTGTAATCCATTTTGAGTTAAGATTAGTATATGACTTTTTTTGTTTTTATATGTAGAATCAATGAGTTTAATAATGCTTTCTGCCTAAACATTCTGCACTACACTTACTGCTTCCATACCTACCTACCTCTGCCCTCTTTGTCACATCCTTTGATCCAAGCTTTAGCCCCCACCCCCTGTAAGTTATCATGCTTCTTGCCGTGTTGACAATACTAAAACAGTTCAAACCCTTTCTCTCCAGTTCCTTTCCTTCACATATATACAAGTTCAACTATCTTCTACTAAAAATAAAAATTAAAATATCACTTTTTTGACCCTACCTAGCTCTCTAACGTCTTAACCTGAACTTGCCTTGTTCTTTCCCTACAAAACAATTCTCGTGAGAGAATTATCTATTTTCTCACTTTCCTTTCCTCCAACCCAACACTGCCAGGTTTCTGCTCTAGCCCTTGCACTAAAACTGCTCTTAATATCAGCCCTCGCGATTTCCCTTTGCCACGTACACAGGCCCATTTCAGCTGTCATCAGACATGCTCTCTGGGAGGCATTGACACTGTTGACCCCTCCCACTGGTGAGAATTTCCTTGGATTGTATGAATCCACTCTGCTGCGTCTCCTCCTGCCTGTGTAACCCTCCTTAGTCTTCTACATCATCTCCTCTCCTCGCTATTGCTTGACGCATGTTTTCCCTGTATTTTCTCTTCTCATTCTATACACTTTAGTGGTGATCATACACAAAATTAAGGATTCCACTGCCACCTTTAAAACAAAGAATTTCCCATGTATATTTCTGATCCAGACTATTATGACCAGACCTACATAACCAACTTCCTGCTGTATATTTCCAGTAGGAATGTCAATTGCAATATATGCCAAACTTCACTCATTTTTTTTTACCCAGACATGTGGCTCCTTCTGTATTTCCTATGCTGGTAGATGGTTTAGCACTTACCCTGTCACCTAAATCAGAAACCTCTGATTCATCCTTAACCACTTCCTCTCCTCCATTCTCCATGAAGATCTTTCAGTTATATCTCTTACTATGCCTCCAATCCACCCTTCCTCTCTATATCCTCTGTTTCACCTTCATTATATCTCATCTGAAGTTTTGAACAGACTTCAAAAGGTCCCACAGACTCTAGTCCTTACTCTCTACAAATCCAACTTTCTTACGGATGCCCAAGTAAACTTTTTGAAAGGCAAACCTGTTCCTGGGAACAATGTGTAAAAGCGTGCATCTCTACCACCCGTAGGCAAGATTGCATCCACTCTCACACAACATGCTACTCCTTCCACAGTGTGGGTACCCTGTATTTGCCAGTCTTTCTCTTAAATCTCATCATTAACTAACTCCTCCACATGAATTCTAAAATCCATCTATAACTATCTTCTTAGACTTTCCTGAGCATGGCATTTTAATACACCACCAGACCTTAATCCATGATATGTACCTCTTCCCTAAATGTCCCTCCCTTTTTTGTCCGTTGGTGATCAACGCACCAGCACAATGGTGGTGAAAAGTGTAGCTCCTTCTTTCTTCTGCATAGAGTCTTCCATGACACAGTAGCATCTAGATGAGCATTTCTTCCTTCCCTAAGCATGTATTTCCATAATAGCCCTTAACACATTGTACAATGATTATATTTTTACCTTTTCTTTTCCACTGCTACACTTGAGGGCAAACCAGCTCATATTTTTGTTTACACCCTCAGTGCCTAGGACAATGTTTGGCACAAAGAAGCTTCTCAGTATGTTTGTTAAATGAATAAGCAGTTCCCCTCTTTTCCTTGAGAGTCTTGGTCAAGTAGACATCATTTGAAATCAAAGGTATAGAAATTTCCCCTTTTCTTTAAGAAAATAGGTATTGGGTATGTTCTAATCTAAAGACTTTTACTGAAACTAGAAAATACTTCCTGAATCAGGTGTGACAAAAGGCAATTTGATACACTGAGAATAGAGCAAATGTTCAACCCCTCAAGCTTCCACGTACAATCATAAACTCAGAAGGCAGTAACAGTATTCAATCCTCGTAGATGTTCCAGCTCATTCTAAAAGGGTAAAAATAAAAATAGAAAATAAGTGCTGCTTTTGCTATTTTGCTTCTTGCTCTTTATAATTATAGAAGAAAAACTTGATGATTTAAGATGTAATTATTTTAGTTCTAATCATTTGTCTTAACTTGATCGTTAATGGTTCAGCATAACTTAAAAGTTAGACTAGGAGGCAGTCTGGTGGCTTAGCCGTTAAGTTTGCCTGCTCCACTTCAGCGGCCCGGGGTTCGCAGGTTCAGATCCTGGCGCAGACCTACTAACTGCTCATCAAGCCATGCTGGGGTGGCGTCCCACATAGAGCAACTAGAAGGATGTACAAAGATGACATACAACTATCTACTGGGGCTTTGGGGGAGAAAAAAGGAAAAAAGAAGGAAGATTGGCAACAGATGTTAGCTCAGGGACAATCTTCCTCAAAATATATGTATAAAAGAAAATTAGAATAATTTGTGTAAACTTAAGAAAATAGTTTATATGATATCAATCATTAATATGATCTTCTCAAAGTACTTTGGAAACAGCATATTAAGAAGTATGGCCCCTAATCTTTAGGTAAGAAAATATAGAAAAAGGTTAAAGAAACTTAAAATAATCATAAATCCTAAGCTGTCTTATTTCCCATTATTTTTATCTTACTCTTCAATATTAAAGGTCTTTGTCATCATAAACTTATCAGTAATGAAGTGAAACATTGAGTCCGTGACTGATGAAAATCTTGATAGAAGGACACAGAGTGAGAATTCCCAGGCTGAAGCCATCTCTTCCATTTCAATTCCTGTCCTGAAGCCAGCCGGCAGTCATCACCACAATGGCCCGTGAAAACATAAAAACCAGGATGCAAATCTGGATTCCACTGCTTGCTAATTGTGACTGCAGGCAGACCATCAACCTCTGACTCTCTATAAACTCACTTGTAAAGGGCCAAAATAGCAAGGCCTATTTAGCAAAAGAATTTAGTAAAATTTATTTGTTAATCAGGATAGGCTGGGCTATGCTATGGCCAATGACAACCCCAAAATCTTAGTGGCTTTAAACCACAAGTTTTACTTCCCACTCATGCTCCAGGTACGTCATGGGTGGGCATCTGACCGTTCTGCTCCATCTCACCCTCTCTCCAGGACCCAGGCTCACATATCCACCATCTGGAATGTTCCTAGTGTCCCAAGGAAGGAAATGGAAGTGTTGCAAGTTGCATAGTGACTTTCAAAGCTTCAACCCCCATATCAGAGTGACACACCTCACTTCTGCTCATATTTCATTGATCATATTTCAAGAGGACAGGGAAGTATAATTCTACCATGTGCTATAGGAGATATCCAGAAACATTTATTTTATATTAATATTTAATATTAACATATATATTATTGCATTTTGATAAATTCAGTGGTACTGCACAGGCAATAATATCTGAGACCTTACTCTGTTCAGGGCACTCTGCTAACAGCTTTGCTCCCATCACCTTATTTAATTCTCATATTGGCCCAGAAGGCAAGTACCTTGATCTATCAGACACCGCTATTTGCCTTTCCAATATCCATTCCCCCAATTTTTTATGACTAACGGTGCTGAGATTTCATTTGTGGTTAACGGTGTATAAAACTCACCTTATCCTTAGAGCTACCGGGAACCAAGTGAAAAACCTCTGGCCAAACTATGGTACGTGGAATTCCCTGAACACAGCATCCTTTCTTGAAAAAACATAAATAAATAAGGCAAAGCCATTCACTCTCCCCTCGTCATTTTACAGAAAGCAGACATGATGTCAAGTGACAGAGTGATCATTTGGGGACAGTGAGGTCAAAAGCATTGGGGTGGGAAGATAATCAGGGAAATGTTGGCCATGACATCATTGTCATTGGGACTGATCTGATGCCAGTGGCCGCTTCCCTGTGGCCTTCCTGTATGTGAGCTAAACAAGTCTGCTCTTCTTTGAGCTGATTTCTAGATAGTTTTCTCTTTCACCTGAATCATTCTTTATGGATGCAAGTTTTATCCCCATGGATTAATAACAAAACAAAACAAGTCACAGAGAAGTTACAACACTGCCCAAAATAACAAGACCAATTAGTGTCAGAGCTGGAACTTAGATCTATAATGGCCTGAGTCTAAAACTGGGCGATCAACAAGGGACTATCCAATCGATTCCAAACAGCTGTGATCAAACCATAGATATTTGACATTTCAAAACACGTGATAATCAAGTTATTAATAAAATTTAAATATCACTAAGGAACTGAGAAATTCTCAATGTTTATAAAATAGGGTTTGCATAAGATACATAACTCAGTTCAGTTGTCTCCAAGTTTTCTTGTTGATATAAGTTGGGTAGTGTGATTTCATTGTTTAAATATATTTTTTAACGAAAGATTAACAATATAAGTGAACATAGGGTATCAGTACCTTTCTCAGGCCTCAGTTCCCTCACATATGAATTGTAGTAGTTATTTAGATAATATTTATTACATTCTTGTCTATGTAATCTATGAGTTCATTGTGGTGATGAAATCAGATAAGTTTTAGAAACTTAACCATTCTTTGCAGATAAATTTTAGAAACCTAACATTCCCGCTAGACAAATTGTAATTATTTATTTTAATATCCATCTTCTCTGGGGCTGCAAACCTCATGAAGGAATGGTCATGCCTGCCTTGGTCACTGGGGTTCTAGCATTTAATAGAAGATCTTTTGAAAATACATTAATTGATGGGTAAAATGTTAAATATTATTCTGCCTGAAAACAGGGACAGCTAGATAAGAAAAAAAAAATCATCTCTTTGAATTAATCACAGCAATTTGTATTGATTCTTTAACTTGGAACCAGTGCGAATGTTACAAATAGAAAAATCTAGGCTTAACTAACAAAAATTTCCTCACCACTTAGAGCTAATTTTTTACTACTGATCTTGTGAGTTCTCAGTCCCAGAATGTAATAAAAATAATAGTAAATATTAACCTTGAAAAAAGAGATTTTTTTCTGGACTGAGAGTAGTCTATTTGGTAGTATTTCATCGATAATAAGTAGATTCTGAAATTTCAGTGGTTTAACAAAATACGAATTATTATTTGCTCATATAACATTCTTGTGTGTATTCTCTTCAGTAGGGTGAGCTTCCTCCCGAAATAACTCAGGGATTCAAGTTCCTTCCATCTCTGGCTGTGCCATCTCCTTGACCTCATCTCCATCGGTATCCAGTTGGCAGAGAAGAAAAAGTAGGAGGGAGAGTCCATCACAGTACAGTGTTTTATGGTCCATGCAGGAAAAAGTTCATATTACCAGCATTCAGACTCACTGATGAGAACTTAGGTATATGGCTACATCAAAGAGCAAGGGAGACTGGGCAATACAGACTGTCTCTCCAAAGAAGATAAAGGATTTCAGTAGACAGTTGGTCTGTTCTACTCTCATTACAATCCTGTAATCTGCAATTTTACATGAAATAATATAGACAATACTTCAGTGGAAGGATAAGCGGCCATCTTTATATATTCACTCTGGTCTTTCAACTGCCCCCAACCCATCTCCAAGCAATGGCTATTTTCCCTTCATAACATTAAGTTTTGGGAAAATAGGTTGAACTTATCCCGAGAATTTCAGTGTGGGAGCTGCCAGTGGTATTCTTCAAGCTGCTTGTGTCACATAGTCTTATTTTCTTAAAAAGCTCGTCAATGGAAGATTCTGTAATGCTAATTCAATCTCAGCCTCTGTACTAATTCAGATTATTTCCATTAGAAGTTTTACTCATTACAGAGACTGGATAAGCACAGAAAATACAGAATTGGAAGGATATTTAAATTGACTGTAATGAGCCTGCGCTTCTATATCCCCCTTATTATCTTCAAAGGCCAAATGAAACTTTCAATAATGGGCACTGGCCATTGCTGGGTTTCAAGATCATTTCACATTTGTTCAAAAGTTAATTGAAATAATTGCCTTGGTTAAAATAACTGAAGGTCATCTGTAAACTAATTTATTGTGTGTGTGTGTGTTCTCTCTATAAACAAGCACCTGCAAAGAATTTTGAAATTTTTTCTTATATTTAGGGGAAAACAGAAAGCAAACAAATAAAAAAATAAAGGGGAAAAATATTGCAGAGTTATTTTTTATTTGCTCCTAAAATAAAGACTGGAAGTTCTGATGCTCATTTTGTAAGCTTTCACATATGGCCTTACCCAGACCTTTTGATTTTAAACCACTTTTTACCCAGTTAAACTTTATCAAGGGTCAAGAATCATGTCTCTGTTTCAATATTATGTCCCCAGTATCTATGTACTGAGTACTGTTTAGATACTCAATAACTTATTTTGAATGTTGAATACGTATAAAACCTGATTTCAAATATTAGGTTCACTCTGACACACATCCACATTCACGTCCACACACACACAAACACACCTACCTCACAGGTTATTATCTGTGTAATTAAGAAAAACAACACTCTAAATTTCAATTATTTATGTAATTTCTGCAAACTAGTATTTTTTTTTTTTTTTTTTTTTTGGGGGGAAGACCAGCCCTGAGCTAACATCTGTTGCCACTCCTCCCCTTTTTGCCGAGGAAGACTGGCCCTGGGCTAACATCCGTGCCCGTCTTCCTCTACTTTATATGGGACGCCGCCACGGCATGGCTGACAGGCAGTGCGTCTGCAGGCGCCCGGGATCCGAACTGGTGAACCCTGGGCTGCCAAGCGCGGACTAAACCGCTGCGCCACCGGGCGGCCCCCTGCAAACTAGTATTTTTGAAGGATTTTTTTTCACAATACCAATGCCATTATTGGAAATCTTAAATAAAAGTAACAAGTTTTGGGGGGCCGGCCCAGTGGCGTAGCAGTTAAATTCATGCACTCCACTAGGTGGTCCGCAGTTTCGGATCCTGGGTGCGGACTGACGCACTGCTTGTCAGCCGTGCTGTGGCAGCATCCCATATAAAGTAGAGGAAGATGGGCACAGATCTTAGCGCAGGGCCAATCTTCCTCAGCAAAAAAAAGAGGAGGATTGGCAATGGATGTTAGCTCAGGGCTGGTCTTCCTCACACACACAAGTAACAAGTTTTATGGACATATGAAAACTATTTTCATCATAGAATATTATTAATAAACTTTGAAGGGAGGAAAAATATTCACAGGGCTAAGAATATATTTTAAAGGAGACTGCATTTAGCAACCATATCTTTTCCTTAATGTGAAAGCCAGTACCATTATTTTATAACCTACAAAATACAAAAGACTATTTTATGTGAAAACTAACTTATAAAAATGTAAAATACTCAACCACTTATATATTTGAACTACTATAAATAAATAAACAGCTCTAATAACTTTCACATTGTAATTGTGTGGTTTATCCAAAATATTTTCCATTTCTAATATTCCATTATACATATATTCTAATGCACACACACCCCATAGATATTCTTCTCTTCCCTTCATTCTCGATGACTGAATCATCATCATCACCCCTGTACCACCTCTACTACCCTCAGAAATAAGGTTACAGAAAAGATAAATCAGAATGTGACTTACCAAGGATATAATCTTGACCACTCATATAACAAAACATACTATATTGTGAACATTTCGAGAAATTTTCAGAAGAATTGGGACAATGACCCTTCTAACTTCTAGCTCCCTGAGAAAGTAGTTGCCACCTGACATATTTAAGATCAGGAATATCTGTGAGATTGTGCCAAATATCTTCTCTAATGATTCAGAGTACATTGCTTTCATTCTCCAAATAGTCTTCAGTCCAACTCAAAGAAAATTTCCCTTGGAAATCTTTCAGAACAATAAGACCCAGTCTGAGTCAGACATCACTCTATAGCAAATTGTATTCTTATTACTCATTCGTTATCTTTAAATTTTTTGAAAGCTGACTCACTATTATACATTACCTATTATTACTGAGAACAAGATAAAATAAAAGATGAGTTTACTTTGGCAATTCCATTATTGGCGTACTTGTTATAAGTAAACATGAGTGCCTCTAAGACAGGTGCCAATGATCAAAAAATGGCAATGAAAAAATACTGCAAATCACTTCTCATTGTTACATGCATTTTGGTACACTGTGGATCAAACCACTGTCTCAAAACAAAACTTCAAAAATGTTATAGAAAATATAAGCAGTGTGGTAGGCAGAATTCTGATGTCCACTCAAGATTCTGATCCCTGGTCATTCAATCAAACACTAGGCTAGGTACTGCTGTGAAGGGACTTTACAGATGAGATTAAGGTCACTAATCAGTTGACCTTTAAGTAAGATTATCCTGGATTGTCCAGTGTGTCAATGTAATCATATGAACCCTTAAATGTAGAGGAAGAAGGCTAAACAGACAGTTACAGAGACAGCAGGAGAGCAAAGCAGGAGAGATGAGGTGGAAGGGAAAGTTAGAGAAACTTGAAGAGTGAGAAGGACTCTCCCTGCCCTTGTTGGTTTTGAGGGGGGCCGTGAGCCAGGAAAGGCGAGCAGTCCCTATAAGCTGAGAACAACTAGAAAGGAAACTGAGACTGCAGTCCTGTAACCACATGGAACTGAATTCTGTCAACAACCTGAATGAGCTTGGAAGCAGATTCTCCCTCAGAGCCCCAGATAGGAATGTACTTTTGCTTACGTCTTGATTTTGGCCTCGTAGGACTCTAAGTAGAGAACCAACCGAGCCATGCTGTGTCCTGGCCCAAAGAAACTGTGAGATAATAAATTTGTTTTGTTTTAAGCCACTAAGTTTGTGGCAATTTGTTAGGGCAGCAATAAAAACCTAACATAGGCAGCTCATGAGTTGTGTGTGTGTGTGTGTGTGTGTGTGTGTGTGTGTGTGTTCATACCGTATCCCCAACACTTAGAGCAGAGATTAGCACATAGACTGAAGTGCATAAATATTTGACAGATGAAGTTTGTTAATTGCAGCAACTACATTAGAGCCTAAAAGTTAGGCAGTTATTTTAAGGATGGCCACACTGTTAATAGATATTTGCTCGGGTGTAATCAAACCATCTTTATGACACTTCTAAAGTGAAGATATTGGTACATTTATGTTAGAATCAGATAACACACAGCTCAGGAAAAGATAAAAGTTAACAAGGTCATATCAGGGATGGATATTTCCAAGAGACCCAAGTTATCTTATTCTTCAAGTCTTTGAAGGATCATGTGGCATTATTTAGGCATGCTAATGAAAAACGGTATCTTTGAAAGATAGTCAATATTCCTCTGAAAAAGGTAAAGACATTCATAGGATGAATTCTTTTAAAAAATATAGTCATTCACAAAATTAGAAATGCTATGAAAGAATTCAATATCTCTGTTTTCATAATTAATGTAGATTAAAGCTGGAGTCATAATCATTATTCCCCAATTAAACATTTCAAGTAGAACAGAATCTGCTAAGCTGCCAAGAACCAAGACACTCAATCACAAAGTGAGATGCACTAGGTAAAGGAAGTATGCAACACGCATAGACACTTAAACGCATGCATTCCCTGCCGTCAGAGCCAGCTACGTCATCAAACTCCTAGGTGAAGAGCTAAAACTAACAGTTCTAATAGGGGCTACTCATGTGACCCTCCCAGAGCTGGTGATGATAACTTCTCTACCAATGTATCCCTAGTCAAATTAAACAACCATACATATTCAAGGCTATCTAGTGCCCAAATAGTCTGGAAAGAAAACATTAGTCTGAATAAAAAACATACCCACCTATCCTAACATATCTGAGTTCTAGGATGTGACCTGCTCCATTCACCCCATGAGCAGTCACCCTATGAACTTAATGTCACTTTAAAAAGTCACATCTGAAAAAAGAAAGTGGTGCTGGTTCTTAGCCACACCAGGGTGAAGAGATGGCAAACAGGGCATAGTTGCTTTGGGGTTCACTAGGTGGAGATCCCAATATGGAAGAGTGCCTCTGAAGGCTGCTCGGAAATGTCGCTCTGTCTCAGCCCATCTCTGTCGAATGTCCTCCCAGGACACCTGGCGTTGCAGAAAGCACAAAAAGGATGCTCAGTGATAGAGTACTGCAGAGTGAGGCTGATTTTAGCCCAGCATGGCCCTGGAGACAGATGAAATCCCCTACAGGTGTGTACTCAGGGGTTTTTTTGTCTGATTCTTTCTCTAGGATAATCTCAGTTCAAGTGGGCAGCTGGGGAAATAAACTAGGGGAAAGGGGGAATCTTAAAGAGTTCACATGTGCTGAAAGTATTGAGAATAATTAAAGCTCAGATTATGCTTTGCTGCTGTTGACATTTTACATATTAATTTCCATGAAAGTTCTAGACTTATGCCTCAAGTGATTACTCTGATATAAAATAATGGATTGAGAATTTTTGGATTTTTGTGATACTATTCCCCACCCAAAGTTAGCCATCACCTGACTTTGTTTTTTCTCTTTTCTTCCATCTCATAATTAGACTTAAACATGAACCCTTAAAACCCAATGATCATACTTCGTCTTATTTCACATAGCAGCTAACTCAGTGTTTGACAAATAGAAGAAGCTTAAATGCTGAATTGCATTCTAACTATGTAGTCCTGGAATTGGAAAACCTGATAATAGGAGAAGGGAATCCTTCTATCTTATCTCCCACATTCCATTATGCACTATCCCAGGGATAGCAAATATGCAGTACTCATGTCTCTATCCCATTCAGTATCCATTGCAGACATCACTAATCTATCACAACAGTTTTCCATTGAAATGGCAACAGCATCCATCTCAATACACAGATCCAGATAGGCACTCAACTGATTACGTATGTCATGTGAAATAAAGACAATATTCTCATCATGGGATGTTTTATTTCCTCACTGAGAGATAAGGAAACTGAGGTATAAAGAGTAAGTACTTTAGACACAGACACAAACTAGTAAGTGACTGAAATGGAGTTTGAATCCAATTCTGTGTAGCTCCTTAGACTCTGCTCTCTCTACCCTACCACATAATGTTTCTAGGTAAAAATTTAAAAAAAAATAAACCCACGAGACTATGTCAGAATGTGTTCCAACAGACAACAGTCTCTGGTTTCAGAAACAATCGGTTCATCTACCATCTTCACAACCTACTATTTCTGTAGCTGGACATGGTTACTTAGGCTCTCTGTGTTCAGTTTCCTCATACGTACAATAGGATAATCACAATACTTACTTAATTCTGCTTTTATTAGAAGTAAAGTGAGATAAAGCATGTAGAGTGCTTAGTCCAGTACCTGACACCTAGGAAATGCCCATTGGAAGTTAGCATATACCATTGTTGTGGTCACCTGCTACACTGGGTGGATGAAACCAGGAATATAAAGCAAATACTAAGATGGAAATTATGACTGTACACTAGAATAATCAAAAGCCAATTACTCATCTCAAAAAATAGAACCAGTTAAGCATCATGAGCATTTTTCTCTCCACTGGTTCCAGACATAATCTCCTATCATAGACAAGTATTCAGGGTCCATTGAAATAGTATGTACAGGCCCTGTGCTCCTAAAAGAGCTTTATGGAAATGTACTACTGGGTAATGTAATACATATGGATAATGCACACTTTGAAAAGCTGAAGAGTTTTGTTTTATCAGGAATCACTACAAGCCGATAAGGAATGAAGATGGAAGTGAATTCCTTTCTCTTTTGCTTTGGTCAGTCAGGATGACTGGCAGTGCTGTGTACATTCAAGAGAGGCTGTTGACAATGCATTGGTGAGCACCACAGGGGAGTGGCAGCACTTAAGAGAAAAGCAGAGGTGGTGCTGATAAATTAGAGTGGGAAAATAAGCGTCAGGAGCCCCTGAGAGTTATGTGGTAGTCAGTCAATATGAAAGCAAGAGATCAGACATTCACTGCACAGGACTGTGCTACCAGGCTGTGTACTGCTCTTTGAAGGAGCCTATTAAATGACAAAGGCGACACTAAAAAATACTAAAATCTCATCAAATGCCTGTCATCTAGTGTTGAAATACAGCCTCATGGACATGAGCTACTACCATCTAAAGAAGAGTCAGGGGCGCATTACAAGTCGTGAGGCCATCTCGAATGCCCCGGGAATTCTCGCCACCAAGAGCCTTTTTAGAAGGGGAGAATTAAGCTCTATTTTTTTTCCACTTTGTGCAGTTATTCCCTTTTAAACTTTGAGGAAATTGCCACTGCTGTCAGTGTCTAGCAATAAGGCAAGTATGGACAAAGTGCAAAAGAAAGGAAAATTGACAAGCAGCACAAAAAGGTGATTCTTGCTTCTTAAAAAGTAACGTGTCAGGTCGGAAAATCCAAACAATAGGGATCATTAGAGTCTTTCTCCAGACAATAAAACAAACGTCCAGAGAGGTAACGTGACTCACACAGTCAGTTAGTGGCAGAGTTGATACTATGTGTTCAGTCTCACTTCTAGCTTTCAGATGTCACCCCAGTGCCACATGGCAATATGCATCCCATTCTTCGAGTCAGTGTGGGCAGCCAGATTCTAAGACGGTCCCAAGATTCTCACCTCCTGATGTAACACGCCTTCTCCATGCACCCTATGAACCTCTAGTTATTCACTTTAAAACTAGTCGAGGTGCTGCTCTGAAGGGGTTTTCCAGATGTAATTAAGGTCCCAAATCAATTGACTTTAGCATTGGGAGATTATTCTTACTGGGTCTAACCTAATCAGGTGGGTCCTTCAAAAATACTAGACTTTCCCTAGATAGAGAGTTTTGAAGCCTGAGGAGAATTTGCGGACTGAATTGTGTCCCCCGTCAAATTCATATGGTGAAACTCTAACCCTCATTGTGACTGTATTTGGAGACAGGGCCTATAAAGAGGTAATAAAGGTTAAAGGATGTCCTAAGTATGGGGCCTTAATTCAATATAACCAGTGTCTTCATCAGAAGAGGAAATGCCACCAGAGACCCCCTCCCTCTGTACGCACACAGAGAAAAGGCCATGTGGGGCCACAGCAAGATGATGGCCATCTACAAGTCAGGAGGAGAGCTGTCACCAGAAATCAACCCTGAAAGCACTTTGACCTTGGACTTCCAGCACCCAGACTGTGAGAAAATAACTGTCTGTTGGTTAAGCCACCCAGTGTGTGGTGTTTCGTCATGGCAGCCCTAGCAGACAAACACAGGGAGATTCTCCATTGCATGTTGTGAAGATTGAGAGGGCCGTGTGACAAGGAAGACGGAAAGTGGTCTCCAGCTGACGGCCATCCAGGAAGCAGGAACCTCAGTCCTACAGCTGCAAGGAACTGAATTCTGACTCAGTCATGTGAGCTCAGAAGAGAACCTCAGCATCCAGATGAGGACACAACCGACTGATACCTAGATTTCAGCCTTGTGAGAACCCCAGCAGGGAATCCATCCACGCCACACCCAGATGTCCGCCCTACAGACACAGTGGTTAATAAAGAGGCTTCATTTTAAGTTGCTAAATTTGTGGCAATGTTTCCAAAGTGACAGAAAACTAACACACCCAGCAGTACTAATTCCATTTTCTTTTTTAAAACAGCTTTATCAATGTATAATGGATATATAAAAAGTGCACATATTTAATGTACACAATTTGATAAGTTTGAACATATGCGTACACCTGTGAAACCATCACCACAATCAAGGAAATAGACATATTTTATATTTTATATATCTATAGCCCTCCAGAAGTGAGATTCAGAGATATTTTTTAGTGGGTTGCCCAATATTTTCCTGCAGAGAAGCTACTTTTTGCATTTCTTAAAGTCATATATCTCAATGTGAGATATGAGGTATGGGCTGCAGGCCCACTTGCTACCTAGGCTGTGAAATGGGTGCTGACAGCCTCCGGACACATTTTCATCACCGGGGGTTAAGCTTCAGGGCCACAGGTTATTTCCTTCACAGGAATTGGACAGGTCGATGTTGATATGAACTTTTTGCAGCTCCTAAAGTATTTGGAAACACACTTTTGATAGCCCATAGGCTTTACAAATTAACTCAGATGGGACATTTCGATTACATTAATAAATTAGATATACAACTGCAAGCAGTGACAAATGGGGGGAGGAGTGGTGTTTGAGCAGGAGGGCACTGAGTTCTCTAATGTATCAGTACCTGAGTACCTGAGTACCTACTGACAGCACAGAAGTTCAGTGATGATTTAATTTAAAAGTTTCCTGTGCTTTATCATTCAAGTTTAATTATAGTTAGTTCATTAATTACCTTCTTGAGAAGTGAGACTGGAAAGAGAATTAAATGGCACTTTAAGAAGCTAATTTTGCAAACAATTAAATGAAGCCAAATATAATTGATAATTGCTGTAACATCTGGCCCTGAGGCATTCTTCTTCAGAAAAATTGTTGTTTAGACTTTGATAATATGAGAGAACAGAAACTCTCTTCATAAGTTTAAATAAGCATGAAAAAGTCAAAATAAAGACAATTAAGCTTTTCACAAAATTTGGCTCAAGCTAAGGCTGGCATCTTGGGCAACACAAATTTTAACACTGTTCCTGAAAAAAAAAATAGAGAGTTGATGATGACCAGGTGTGAAGTTGGGAAACAGTATATTTCAATCAGCACAAAAATATGGATTTGAAAAAGGCAATGGATCTTATGCAACCTTCGTGTCTTTTTGAGGGAAGCGTAATTGTCTTGAACCTCTCTTCCTTAGGGCTTATCTGTATCTTTTAGAGTTCTCAGACTGGAACCACATGGCAAACTGAGTACAGGGTTTTGAATATCATTATCAAACACCTACTTTGTGACAAGTACTATGCTAAACGTTAGGGATACACTAACCCTTCCCACAAACAGCTTAGAGTCCAGCAGGGGATAAACACACCAAAATGGCAAAGCACATGAAGGGCCAGGAACAGAGTGACCTGGAGAGAAAGGGCACGCATTCTGCCTGGGTCAGCCAAAGACTAAACAAAGACCAGGTTATGGAAGGTGTAAATAGCACCTCACTGGCAGACGGGGTGGCATTGAGAACCTGATAAGGAAAAACATTCCAGGTTGAGGAAATGACGCGGGAAAGACTGGCAGCCGGGAGAAGAGCGTGGGAAAGCCTTCAGGTCAGGCAGCTTGCAAACTTTCCCTAGAAGAGATTCAGAGATTTTGAAAAGGATCCTGATATCAATACATGTTTCCATAAATGTATTCACTCATTCAACAGTCAAGTATTTCTGGCTATCCATGTGCTTGACATTGGGCTCAGGTGACCAAAATTTTACCAAGACAGTCTTTCCCTTGGGGATCTTACAAGGCATCAGGAGACAGGCAGGAAATGAGGCAAAAACAACGGGGGCAGCTGTTGCCCTTCTTCTTCAAACATCTCAGAACACAGCATTTTTCTATTTAAAGCAGCAAAATGCCAGTCTTGGTGGATGAATTGTGATTGGTCTAAACCATCATGGCAATCCCAGCTCCCTTCACCCAGATCTCCCTTTCCAGCCTACCCTGCAGCTGGGAATAGCCAGAGATCAAGTTAATACTTAATGGTAAAGGATCCTGGATGTGTTTTGGTGTTCCATTTACATTTTACATTATACATTATATTATGTATACTACACACACGCACACATTTGGTCTCCATGGTATATATGACTATACTTATATGTATGTGTAACATATATGCATATATTATCTCTTCCACATAACAGTTCTTCAGATATCTGCTTAAAACTACCATGCCAACATCTGTGTAGACATCAGAGCCTAAAGTCCCCCAGTCCCGTGCTATATACTACATGATAAAGTCTTTAGTCTCCATTCCCCTCTCCCAGTCCTGCTAGAAACACACAGTGCTGTGTCAGTGCCTTTTAAGAAATGTGTTTCTCAGATCAGGGCTTGTCTTTGGTAAGACCTAGCAGAGCACAGTAGAACTGCTGGCTTCCTTGGTGCATAAAATAGTCCTTACTTTTACCTAGAAATAAACTCTATCTCTAAGCTAAGATAGGCTGAAAAATAGCCATTGCCTTTGGCAGTTTTATTGTTGATGGGTTCCTTTTTCCAGGAGAATCTTGACTGCCAAGCTTCTGGAGCCTCCTCTTTATTAATGATACCAAGTTTGAAAGCAAACATCACCATAATGACAAATAATGCTTTATCATTGATACAACTCAGGTGTTGTCAGTTCCATCTGCCCTTCCACCAGTCAGATCCATCTTTATCACAAGTTTGGTGCCTGAAACACACTCAGAGAAATGTACTAACTTTGCTTCTGCCGTCACTGTATTCCCCTGTATCCACATTACCCTGCACATGGGCTCAGATCGTAACACAGTCTCACCCAGTGCTGCTCAGTAGGTGTGCTGGATTCCATTCTTCCTCTTCACCTTGGCTTATTTCCAATCCTCAGGAGTCTGCTAAGATTCCCTTTCCCTGAAGTACTGAATTTCTTTCTTTCTGCAGCTGGTCACAAACATGAAAGCATTCTGAGCAACAACATAGCACAGACTTAGAGCAGAATACTCTACCTCTTCATGTCTCGTTCCCCGTAAGGTCTTCCTAACACCAGGTGAAGCGCCAGGTGTCACTTGTGGAGCAGGCCCCATGAGAAACAACTTCAGCCTAAACCTGGGAGTTTGTGTGGATATACCAGCCCCTTTCAGCTTTGAGACACTGAAATAGTCTGGGGCTGGAGAGAAGAAAAGATTCTTTCTCCCACTGCAAGCTGATCCAACCATTGTAAAGAGTAGCAGAAATTAATGCATTGCATTATACACATAGGAAACAGAATCGAAGTGAATCATTTGGTATATAAAAGAGATAATAGTAAGAGACACTCTGGATACCCCCCAACAAATCAGAACCTAGAATATCCTATGGTGAGGAAAGCAACTTCCACAGCAAAGAGAAGTAACCGTACTGTCTCCCAAAATGACAAGTAAGGAATCTGTCAACACCTTGGCCACTGAAAGAACGAGTAGGGCAGACAGCAATGACACATCAGACCAGAGAAGAGAGTACAAGGAAAACAAAGCCTATCACAGGAAGTAACCCACTTGTGGGACGGGAAGAATTTCCACCTTAATATGAGACTCACTGTCAAATTCCTCCGCAAAAAAAGTTTTACCAATTTGCAAACCCACTAACAGTATATGAGAGTAAACAATTCTCCTACCTTCATCTGCACCGGATATTATAGTGTTTTAAATGTTTACTACCAGGATAATAATCTTATTTCACTTTATTTTTATATTCAAGAGCGACAGAGACTTTTCATACATCTATTGATAATTTATATTCATTTCTTTGTAAATTAGTTTAAAAAAATGGCAATAGCTATTGCAATAATAATCATTGATATTAAAGAAGAGATTCCACTATGCTCCCCTGAGGCAGATCTCACATGGATGTGCTGCTAAGTCAACAAGTCTCCCGTGGAGCCCACCCTTCTTTCTAACATTTGTAACTGAGGTGACGGACATTCCGATAATTGGATGCGGGAAGTGGGAATTACCTGCTTCACATACCGGCCACCAAATTAAGTTTACCTTGTTTATTGTTTTGTGTTAACAAATCTGTTTATGTCAAGATGCCGGATTAGACCCAAGGAGAAAGCACACAACCTGATTCAGGATACAGGTATATTTATGATGCTTTAAATCTAATTGTTTCCTGGTAACAAAAACAAGCCCAGGCATTATAATTGCCTTGTGTTTTTTCTGTAATTGCTTCAGATCCTCTTTGGATGTAGGTGCAGTAAGCTCTCCTTGACTGTGAATTTGTCTAGAGCCAATTAAATTTGTATTCCCAAGGTCTAGAAAAGTGCCTGGCACAGGCAGTTATTAATAAGTATTATGAAATGTTTTCTGATTATATGAATGGGTTTAAAAGAATCCATATAATAAAATAATAACAATATGTAAGTGACATCCAAGACTATAAATTCTTATGAACATCAGCAAAAAAAAAACTATCCTGACGTCTCTTTTTTCATGCAGTTGAAATTCTATAAATATCATTCTATTGACAAAGTGCTTCCCTCTTCTCATCATTCATGACAATGCATCGTTCTCTCATTTTACGGGTAGAAGCTATTGGCATTTTTCTATAGAAGCATTTGCAGGGATTATACATTCTCACAGTTTGGTGCATTCTTTGATAGAAAAATGTGCTGCGTTGAGCTGATAGTTGTAAAATACTTGTGATTTACTGTCTTTCTTTTCTGTGGTTGATGAGAAATAGCTCCTCTTTGCTAAATAGTAAAGACAAATTATTTTTCTACATAAATATTATCAGTCATAGCATTTATCTTCTTGGTAAATATGGAAAATAATATTTATCTTTAAGAACTTCATGGAAAGCTGGAAACTCAAGGCCAATAAATACCTTTAAAAACACATTAATCTTTACGAATTGAAAATAAATCCTACAGGAAATGTATTATGACTTCCCCTTTAAAAAAGCATTCTTTTCTGATTTCAGTTTTGATTACAAAGTATACACGATCTCATTTTCTCTGATTTGAGATCGTAGATCTATTTTTAAAAAAATGGAAAACGATATATGACTCATCATCACCCAGGGATAAAAGCTAGTAATAATTTATTTTTTCTACATATGAGTATATATTTATAAAAGAGGTAAAATTTTGTGAATTCTAATTGCAAGTACGTTAAAAAACAAAATTGTTATTTCATGATCATGTTTCCATGTCAATAAACACTGGTTTAAAAGACATTGTGGGGATTTAATTACAATTTATTTAACCATCTGCCTACTGCAGGAAATTTAGACCATTTACAGTGTTTGGTTAAAATAAATAACACTACAGTGAATATTTATGACTCTGTATTCAGTCCACCCTGAATTTGCAACTCAGCATCCCTACCAAATAGTTATATGCTTTTGGGTACTTCCTATTTTTCCTCCTCAAAAGGAGGTAGAATCATTTAAAAATTTTAAGTGCTTAATATCTCATGTCAATTTTTTTTCCCAGAAACCTATACCTATATTCACATTGCCATCTATAGTATGAGTATTCCTATGAGATTTAATATTTTATTTTAATAATGATGTTTCTCCCTAGAAACTCAGCTACTGACTACATTTTCATGTAAAGACTGTAACATATGCTTTGGTGTAGTTTTTTATGTGAAAGTACAAGTATATAGCATATACTTTTCCTCCCTAATGACAAATGGAAGGCATCTTTTAAAGATAAATTGATATCATACAATTATACATAGAATAAATTATGTAATCATCTCTCATGTCCACAATACTACTATCTTACTTCCCAGAGGAAATAAATTTATGTTAGTTTTGTGTATACCTGCACACACGCATATACATTCTCTCTATATATACAAATAAATATACACACACATACAAACACACACACACGTTAGATGTGTTTGTAGAATTAGTTTTTCCTTTTTCCAAAATTGGGATCACATTCAATGCAGTGTTCTGTACTTTTAGCTACTTAACATTGAACACTTCATAGACACTTTTTCTTTTATATTTTATAGCTCCCTTTTGGATATGACAAAATTTTCACTTATCTCAACATATCCAGTTCACATCTCCTAACTCAGCAATCTCAACTTCTCGGAAAATATGTATTTTGAATTTGCTATAGACTCTTTCCATTTCCATTCTTGTTGGCATCATCAGAAAAGGCGAAGAATTGAATACAATGCAAATTTGTTTTTTCTTGCCAAGCTACCTCTACTTTGAATTTTTTAAAATAATTATGTGTTATCAACAAAATTACAGTAAAATTGGTTTCTCATATGATTTATTTTGAAAAGAAGAGAAAGGAATTTTGCAGTTTGTTGTTGTTGAACTTTGGATGGTGGTTTGGAACAGTGTGAAGAGGTGAACTTCATTTAGTCCCTTCAACTAAACCGAGATCACCCTCAGATCAGATTATGAGTCTTTATTTTAATCAGTGAGGGAGCTGCAAGAATGAGGGAATGAAGCACGTACACTTGCTGTATGTGAATGAACCCTGAAAACATCATGCCGAGTGAAAGAACGAGACACAGAAGGACACTAGCTTATCTTCTTACTCTTCTAGTTGTAATGTCATTTTCCTTATCACTCTTAAAGCATTGCAGGCTAAACATGATTACTTCAGAAGTAAAGAACGTAACTGGACATTCTCCACAAGCTGCAACAACTATGTATATGTGCCCAAAAGAGACACCTGTGCACCATCCCAAGGCAGGCCAGGACTGATTTCCTCTAACCCACCCTCTGTCCCCAGTCGCTGTTCCAACTCTGCCTCCTGCTGTCCCTACTCACCCAAAATGCTCAATTCGCTGTATGACTCACACCTGCATCTCTTTGCTAAACAGTAAAGACACAGGGTGTTGCCCACAGGGTGTTGCAGGACACACGTTTCAGCTGTAACATCTTTTCCTACCTATTCTTCTCGTAACCTGGATATCAGCCGGATCCGTGTGACCCATATTTCTACTGGAGTAAGCTGGTCCCAGAACACAGAGTCCTGTGGCCTCTAATCAGTGACATGTCACCCACCAGGGTCAGCACCTGAAAAACAGAAACATGGTCACTGTTTTTTCTTTCTTCTGAGTCTTTTCTTTCCCATTCTCACACATTTCTGTCCTGGGGATCTGCTGCAGCGTGAGCCAAACTATTGGGTTCTTGATCTAGAGCCAGTAAATATTCTCTTTAACGTATTAATGCATTGACTGAACGTGCACCAGGACAACAGGACATCGAGAGAAGAGTGTGGGGCCCAATAAAGTGCTCACAGATAAGCATATTCCCTGAGGAATCACACAAAAAAGATAAAACAGAAGCATTTTTCCAAATAGATTTGTTTTCTTATTTATAAAGTATTAAAAGGGTAAAAGAGCGAATAGACCAAAAAAAGTAAAGAGAGTGACAGGACTTCAATTCTAAAATATATTTTATTACAAGATAATGCAAATGATTTGCTGAAAATACGAAAGGGTAGGAAGTAAAAATCAAATATTTCTAAGATCCTCTTTGCATAATTACACCTGTTAATCATTTTGTCTATACCTTTCCAGTGTTTTTCGCAGAACACATCATTCTTTACAGAAATGTTATTAGCCCTTTACAAATGTCTTGGAAGCATGTTTTTATTCCCTTATTTTGTGTGTGTGTGTGTATGTGTGTGTGGTGTATTGTGTTTGTGTTTTTTCCCTTTTTGATTCATAGGCTTTGTGTCATGCTTTGAAAAACATTTCCTACTCCCAAGATTATGTAATTTTTTTTCTAATTTGCATACGGTAGTAGAGAAAGGGTAATGGAAAACCTTTCTTTTTTTATAACAGGCTTTTTACAGACACTGAAATCAACTGGCCCCTGGGGAAAGAGTGACATTGCATTTAATGGAGCTGAACATGTTCGGAATCACCAAGTACAAGATCAATTAACCGGAAAATTGATAGCCCCACAAATTTATACTGAAGCCTCTCGATGAACCTGCATACAATTTATGAGCATGAGCACTTGGCAGGAAGGACACTTGAAGAAATAATCCACACATTTTACTGTTAAGTCACATTGAGATTTAGAAATGATGTGAACTACATGCGCGCGTACACACACACACAAAGCTTGTAGACTTAAAATGGGTCCTTAATTGTTCTCGGAAAAACTCATATTCAAGACACATCAAGTTTTATATATTTTATTTCCACTTGTATATACAATTTGTGGGCTTTATCCATTACAAATCAAGCTTTTTGATGTTGCCTCTACAATGTCTTTATTGTCAATTAGCAATCCTAGACTTGAAACTCCTTTCTTGGTTAACAGCTTTTAACACCCATCTCTATAAGTTCAGAGAAATACTATCATTTTTCAACTTCTTGCTTTATCTAAATTCCACATGATGCCCCTTCTAATTATGCCTCTTTCTGAACAAGCTGCTTTGTTCTGATGTCAGCTAGGTTGTGTACCTTATTAATTAAATTATGATAAACATGTCATCTGTTTTCATTAATGAAACTGTTAAATAAAATATAGTCAGATTCAGAACTCTGCCACAGAACCTCCCATGGGCTGACATCAAACATTAATCCACCCACTTTCAGGTGGTCACTTAACAACTGTGACCCCATCTAATAATCCTGCCGAGACTTCTCAATCAAGTTTTTAAGAATATTAGGAGAAATACTCTGTTGAAACACAAATACGCTGTATGTGCTGCCTTCCCTAGTTTTATCAGCCTCATAACCCCTCAATCTAAATCAATGAAACTAACCTTGCAATTGCTTTTTCATTTGTAGTCAAAGTTATGGAATGTTACCATTATCAAGAGAATTTTCTAAGAGTGGGGTTAAGCCTTCCAGTTAATCTATCTTTCTCGTGATGACTATGTAAATGTCTCACTAGTATAAATAAATGATTTTTCATGCTTTGTATATACAAATCATACATGCTGACTGACTGTAGAAGTTAGGATGACACAGAAAGGCACAAAGAAATTTAAAATAATTCATAATTTCAATATATGGAGTAACCTGTATTAACATTTTTTGATCACCCATCTGAGTGTATAATTATGTTTATAGGTATTTATATTTTTCTTTATTTCAAATATAGTCCGACCTCTACCAATTGACATATTGAAAACAAATGTATCAAAAAAAAAAAAAGCAAAACCAAAGCATAGTGACATAAAAAAACTGAATCTACATACAGAGACCTTAAAGAAAATGTACATTCCAGATATCTACAGAAGCTGCTAAAGAAATCCTTTCTTTCTTTGTTACCCACATTGCTCATGACAAAAGACCTACTCAGCGACACACTGCTTCCTGAAAAGTGTATATAGTATAGCGTTGGCTCCAGTGGCTTCTCCCTAAAGAATGAATACCTTTTCCTGCTGATAACTCATGGAATTAAAGTCATTTCTCTTTGAGATCTTGATTTCAATTCTTTTGGATACGTACTCAGAAGGGGGATTGCTGGATCATATGGTAATTCTATTTTTTAATTTTTTGAGGAAATTCCATACTGTTTGCCATACTGGCTTCAACATTTTACTTTCCCACCAACAGTGCACAAGGGCTCCAGTTTCTCCAATCCTCACCAATACCTATCTTTGTTTTTATTATTTTTTTTATCAAAGCTATCCTAATGGGTAGAGGTGATATCTCATCGTGGGCTTGATTTGCATTTCTCTGATTAGTGATGCTGAGCAGCTTTTCGTGTACCTGTTGGTCATTTGTACGTCTTCTTTATAGAAATGTCTATTCAAGTCATGAGTCCATTTTTAAGTCATGTTATGCGTTTTTTGCTGCAAAGTTGTAGGAGTTCCCTATATATTTTGTATATTAACCACTTATCAGACATAAGGTTTGCAAATATTTTCTCCCATTTTTTAGGTTGTCTCCTAATTTTGTTGATTGCTTCCTTTGCTGTGCAGAAGCTTTTCAGTTCGAGGTAATCCTACTTGTCTAGCTTTATTTTTGTCGTTGGTGCTTTGGTGTCCTATCCAATAAATCATGGCCAAGGCCAGTATCTGCACTCCCATATTCACTGCAGCATTATTCACAATAGCCAAGATATGGAAAGAACCTAATTATCCATGAACAGGTGAATGGATAAAGAAAATGTGGTATATACATAATTGTATATACATAAAATGGAATATTATTCAGCCTTTAAAAAAGAAGGAAATCGTGTCACATGTGCCAACATGGATGAATCTGGAGGATATTATGATAAGTGAAATAAGCTAGTCACAGAAGGATAATAATAATAATAATAATAATAGTATAATTATTATTATAAAATAATAAATAAATATAAAAATATATAATAAATTTATTATATATACTAAATTTATTTAAATTTATTTATTTGAAATTATATATAAATATATATATAACAAATTTATATAATAAAAATATATAATTATTATTATAAAATAATAATAATTATTATATTCCACTGATTCCTGATTCCACTTACTATATCAGGTATCTAAAATTGCCAGACTCATAGAAGCAGAGAGTAGAACGGTGGTTTCCAGGGACTGGGCGGGTGGAGGGGGAAATAGGAAGCTGTTGTTCAACAGGTATAAAGTTTAAGTTACACAAGATGAATAAGTTCCAGAGATCTGCTGCACAATACATATCTATAGCCCGTGATCTTTCTCTCTCTCTTTCCATTCCTGGAAATGAAAACTTATACAGATCAGCAAATCTAACCACAAAAACCTTTCAATATCTGATATAAGCAAATTTTGAACCATAAGCAAGAGAAAACTTTCTAAGCAATGATAATTTGTTCACCACTACTAATTAATTTGACTTGCAAGTAATAAACAAGTCAATTGAATGCAATAGTTCCCCGAAAATCAGACATTCTCAAGAGCCTTGAGAAATAAGTAGTGTGATTAGGACCTGGTTAGGATGGGGAACAAAGGGTGTGTACCACACAAGATAAGGTGACTAAATTCTGGCCACGAGGTGGGACTTCCAACACATTCTGCTTGCTAAGAGGCATTGAGGTATAACCCATCCCCATGACTCTAGAGGAATAAGCATTTTTGGTGGAATTAAATTCTTATCTCAAAGGGGTTATTACATAGCTTTCAACAACAGCCAAATTCATTCTAAGAATATTACACTTTGGGACTAGGGATAAGAGATGAGGAAACAGGTGATTGGTTCTTCCTTTTGAAAGAATCTGATGTTATTGTTTAAAATTTCTGCCCAACTGGGTAGTTAGAATTGATTGCACTAAGTGTTTTCCACCACCTCACAATACCCACCTAGGGTATAATTACTTTTTTAACTCAGGGACTATATGAAACTGGATATCTTCCTTTGTTATATGGACATGTCTAAATGGAGAGGTTTATTAGACATTCGAGTGGAGGTGTTGAGTAGGAAGATATAAATACACACACATATATAAATTATATTTTTAAATGTATTATATTTAAAAAATAAATCTGGTGTTTGAGAGGAAGACCTGAGCTGGAGATATAAATTAGGACATTACCAACATGTAGCTGGTATACAGGTATTTAAAGCCATGGAACTGGATAGGATCACCCATGTGGAGTGTGTAGAAAGAGAAAAGAAGAATAGAAAGGCTGAATAAGGGACCACTGGCATCCTAACTTTAAGAGATCAGGGATTAGTGGAGGAACCGGGAGAGGAGACAAAGAAGAAGTAATCGTTATCCAGAAGAAAACCAAGAAAGTGTTGTGTAATAGAAACCAAGTGAAGAAAGGGTATAAAACTGAAATGAGCGGTCAACTTTTTCAAACACTTCTGACAGGTTAAGTAGACTAAAGCCAAATATAGTTATTGGGCTTTGCATCATGATGTTCTCTAGTAATGTGGATGAAAATATTTGGGGGGATGTTGAGGGCTGAGTACTGATGGGAATATTATGAAGGAGTCAAAGGATAGGATTTAAAGTATAGAAAATATTTATAGGCGTTTTTCTACAAAGGTTAGGAAATAAATGGATTGGCAGGCATTTCAAGTGGGGTCAAGGCAGATTTTTAAAAAAATCTTTTCCAGAAAGATGAGATTGTTAACAGCATACGTGAATGCAATGGGACTATGTGGGAGAGAGAAGGAAGACTTCGCGGACCAATGTTCTTGAACAGGAAAGAGGGCGTGCACCTGCTACGTAAGTGCTGTGACTGGCTTCAGATAGAGACAGCAGTGATACATCCCTGGTAATAATCAGGAAAGCAGAGTACGTGGTCAGATGCTGACAGCCCTCTACGTGGATGTTTTCTTCTGATTTCATACATTTCTCAGTAAGTAGAAACACAGATCAGCCATCGACTGGGAGTGAGAATGGAGGAGGCATTGTGGGCTTGGGGATAGAAGTACACATGGGAATTAATCAGCCAGGCAAGTGGAAGGGGGACTGCGTGAATATGTGACAGCAGTGAATCCACTTTGTGAATGATCAGTCAGTGTGGTGGCACATTTTCTCCAGCTGTATTCAGCTACACCGTGTAAAGGTGGACTGGATGGATGGTTGTATTTAACCAGGGTTATAGTTTTTCCAAGAGCAAATATGATGAAGGATCAAAGGAAAAGAGAGCTGAGTTGTACATAAGGTTGTTATTACAGTGATTTGTCATGAAATTTACTCTGGGGATAGAGGGAAATGAAGGCATCACGGTTGTGAGGGAAAGTGAAAAGGTGTTAAGACCAATGCATGGGAAGTCCTGGAGAGGGTCACAGGATCATTGGAGCTGGATTACTAAAAGGTACGAGCTAGAAGGGAAAGAGGTGGTGTCCAGAGAAGGATGATGATAAGGAATGAGAGCTGGAGGTGGGGTGGAAAACAAGATCATTGGAGAGAGTGACAGGGAGCCAGGAGCTCCAATTGCAGAGAACTGTGGGGCATGACTTAGGGGCTGGTAGATAAAAAAGAGAGATAGAGTGTGATAAAATCCTTGCTTGAGATTCATAGCCAAGGATATAAAAGGAGGAAGAAAAAAATGTTCTGAAGGTGTCAGTGAGGACACTGATACCCACTCTAGCCCACTGGAATAAGCACTGAGGAAGAAAATGGGCAACACTGGAAAATGCTTAGGGAAGCAGTGTTTTCAAAGGACAGTCAGGCCTGTAAGATAACTTTATAGTAAGGAGAAGATAACTTTCAGAGACAGGTAAAGATATAGAAGATTTTTCTGGCAATAAAGAGAGAATTCCAGAGGACACAGTGCCAAGGGTTTCAGGAATTAGGGAAACATGGAGGAAGAGGAAGGAATATTAAATCCATAGGACTTTATGGGGATTAGATCAGGAAATTCAGGTGTCCTTTATTGGCTGATATAAGTATAAAGGCCATAATGAGATTTACTCTGGTAAGTTCAAGGCAGTGGGTACTGAAGGGTAGAAAAGAACAAGTTTCTGGAACTTTCTCTTCAACCCAGAAAATGAAGTAGAAATCTAACACACTGAACTTTAAAAACTTAAGGATCAAACCAAATACTCAATAAACCTGTGAAAAGACTTCGAATTTCAATAAATTCAGTAAGACTTGAATCCCTCAGATTGAAACAATAAGAGGAAAACATTTACCTCAAAGGTTTTCAATAAAATGTGAATTTTTAGAGGCATTGTAGAAAGCAAACTGCAATAATTAATGCAATTAAATTTATTTATATCCCTCAACCCAGCAATCCTGCTTGTAGAATTTCAACTTGTAGAAATAAAAGCAGTAGTCCATAAAGATACGCATTCACTGAGGCACTTCTGGGATGGCAGAGTAAGGATGTATAAAATTCTCTTCATCTTAAAAGTACTGAGAATACTGGCAAAAATTATCAAAATCAACTTTTTAAAAACTCTGTAAATTAACCAAAGTCTTGCAACAATTGAGGAGCAATCTGTTCACTGTCTTTATATTCTAACACCCACAGCCTCCCGTTGAACCCATTAGAAAAATTGTTGAGTCTTGGTAAGAACAGAGCTTTGTAGCATTTTAATCTGTACTATTCCCATCCCTGCTCCCTAGCTCCACAGCAGCCTTGAAAACCAAACTCACAACCATAGCAGTTACATCCCAGGTACCCGGCAGCCACTAGAGAAGACAGAACAGGTTCAGGGCTTCCCCAAAAGGCCCACCCCCAGGGCATAGTTAATTATTTGAGCTTCAGGAAGATCCCTGAAAAAGCCCCATCCCCAGGACTTGTTTTTATTTGACCTGACTCAGAACTTGCTTAGTGTAAACAGTCCTTTCCCCAAGGCATTTGTCAAAAACAATCAGTGGCATCTGCTAACACAACTGCCCAAAGTGGTAGAACCAGTTGGGTCAAACAAAGGTCTTATCACAGAAGTTAAAAAGAAAAACTGGTGAATGAGCCTCCACAGGGGACTTTGAAAAGCTTGGACCTATTCCAGGGGATGTAGAAGTCCACATGCATGTGTGGGGCTACGGAAAGACATGCACAGGCCCTAATCTCTCTCCTCCGGCCGGCCTCAAGGGCCTGTGCAAGCAGGAAGTGAAGGCAAAGACAGAGAATGAACACACGTAAAAGGAATACAGACTTTTAAGAATTAGTTCAGCCAGTTCACTAAATGAATGTTAACAGCAACAATAAACAGTATAAAAAGAAACTCTGAGGAGAAAGGGAATCAGATTTTTAGGGTTGCAACACTGTGTTATTCAAAATGTCTGATATATATGAGAAACACAAAGAAACAGGAAAGCATGGCCCCCCCACAGGGAAAAAGCAGTCAATAGAAACCATCCCTGAGGAAGCCTATTTGGTGGAATCACCAGAAAAAAATTAAATCAGCTATTTTTAAAGAACTAAGGGAAACCATTGTTTAAAAAACTAAAGAGAGACTTCTGGTTTCTAGTTCTGTATGTCAGGAGCTTGGAAGTAGCCACTCCATCCTAAGAAGTAAACAGGTGAACAGACTGGGGAAAAAAAAAAAAAAGCTATTTGATAAATAAATGGCAAGCAATAGGATATATTAGAGTATATGAGGAAGCCATTTGGAGTAAAACTAATTCTCGGCCTGACCTTGTTTTTCCAAAAGACCTCACTTGAACTTTGAACATGCATTGTATATCTGCTTTGAGCATTTACCATGTCCCAAACACAAGAACAAATGCCCTTAAGATAAGGATACAACTTCCCCCACATTGGCATTTCCTTAAGAATAAGCGTTTCTCCCTAGGCTAGGATTTGACTGCTGTGCTCATCCTGTGACCACCCAACTCGAGACAACAGACCTGCTACCTGCTGTGCCCATCAATGGCTGTGCCAACAGGGCAATCTTGTGACTATTGTAAAAAGGACATTCCAATCATATGTGACATATACTCTTTGACAGTATATAACGACTTTGTACAGCCCACTTCTTTGGTGCCCTTCCTTCCTTAGGGAAGGAAGGCCCCAGGCAATATGGTCTTCCAATTTGGCTCATAATAAACTCACCCCAATTTTGATTTATAGATTGATTATGGATTATTTATATCAAGATATTCTTGGATCCAGTTGGAAGGGAGGGGAGGACACAGGGGAAACTGCTGTCCCCATGATCAGAGAGACAGACAGGCAAATATAGACAGTCGTGGCTTACCAGAGCAGAGCACTGGAGTCATTGAAAATTACAAAACATTGCTGGAAGAAACTGGGGAAGACTTAGATGAGTAGGAAGACCTCCCACATCCATGGACTGGAGAATTTACTTCATGAATTTAGGCAGTGTTACCAAATTAATCTAAACTTTCAACTAAAGTTTCCATTGGTATCAAAATCCCAACTGGCTCTTTTTCAGAAATTGACAAGCTGATCCTAAAATTTATATGAAAATGCAAGAAACCCAGAAGAGCCAAAACAATCCTGAAAAAGAAGAACACACGAGGACTCATTTTTCCCTATTTCAAAACTTACAACAAATCTACAGAAATCGAGACAGTGTAGCACTGACATGAGGGTAGACATATCAATGGAATATAATTGAAAAGTCTAGAAATAAACCTTTATAGTTATGGTTAGTCCATTTTAGTCATGGGTGCCAAAACCAGCCAATATGGAAAGCACAGTCCTTTCAACAAATGGTGCTAGGAGAACTGGATATTCATCTGCAAAAGATCAAATTTGGACTCCCAGATCACATTGTATACAAAAATTAACTCAAAATTATTTGAGGAGGTGGTAGAAGTAGGGAAGACATGTCAAGAAGGCTACACAGAGGAAACAATGTTTGGGTTGAGATTTCAAAGTTTCAGTGTAACAAGGGAGGAACAGCAAATGTAACAGTGTGTGAAGACCTAAATGTCAGGTCTAAAAATACTAAACTCTTCCAAAAAATGATAGGTGTACATATTTGTGATGTTGGATTAGGCAACTGTTTCTTAGTTATAAAATTAAAAGCCCAAGCAACCAAATAAAATATAGGTATGTTAGGATTCATCTTTTTTTTTTTTCTGCTGAGGAAGATTTGCCCCAAGCTAACATCTGTTGTCTATCTTCCTCTTTTTGTATGTGAGCCACCACCACAGCACAGCCACTGACAGACGAGTGGTGTAGGTCCATACCCGGGAACTGAACCTGGGCTGCTAAAGCAAAGCACATGGAACTTAACCACTAGGCCACTGGGGTTGGCCCCCAAATATTTTTTAAATGTGTTTAAAGATCATCATCAGGAAATGAAAAGATAAAAGAATGGGAGAAAATATTTGTAAATCATGTATCTGATAAGGCACTTATATCTGGAATTTATAAAGAACACTTATAGTTCAACAATAGGAAAACAAATAACTCAATTTTTAAAGGAACAAAAGATTCAAATATACATTTAATCCAAAAAAAGATATATAAATGACCAATAAGTACATTAAAGATGCTCAATATCATTCGTCATTAGGGAAATGCCAATCAAAACCACAATAAGAGATTACTTCACACCCCTTCAGAATGGCTAAAATGAAAAAGACAGGAAATAAGAAGTGGAGGTGAGGACGTGGAGAAATCATTCTTACACACTGGTGGAATTGTAAGAGGGTAGTCACTTTGGAAAGTAGTTTGGTCAATCCTTCTAAATTTAAACATAGAGTTCTTATAATCCAGCAATTCCACTCCTAGGTTTATATCCAAGTGTATTGAAAGCAAATTTCCACACAAAAAATTGCACACCAATGTTCATAGTAGCATTATATATTACAGCTAAAAATGGAAATAAGTCAAATGTCCACCAACTGAAAAATGGATAAAAAAATACTGTGCATTCTTACAGTGAAATCTTACTCAGCAAAAAAAAAAAGGAATGAAGTACCAATACATGCTACAACATGGATAAAGTTGGAAAATATGATGTTAAGTGAACAAAGCTGGTTACAATAGGCCACCCATTGTATGATTTCATTTCTAGAAAATGTTCAGAATATGCAAATCCATCAAAACAGAAAGATTATGGGGGGAAAAGGGAGTGGGGAGTGAGTGCTAATAGATGACAGCATTCCTTTATGGGGTAATGACACGGTTCTAAATTTAGATGATGGTGATGTCAGCACATATCTATGAATATACTAAAACCCACTGAGTTGTACACTTTAAAAGGGTGAATTTTATGATATATGAATTATGTCTCAATAAAGCTATTATAAAGAAAGTTTGCACATACCCACACACACTTAATCCCTAAGAATACACACACATTCACTGCAGTCCATAATAATGCACGCATGCACAAACACCAGGATGTTTATTATAACATTGTTTGTTATGAAAAAAAAGAAAACTGGAAAATTATGGAATAAATTGTACACCTCTGTTCTATGAAAATTAAGCACCCATTAAACAACAACATGTTAAAATACCACACGGGGTAATTCTCATCAGGGTAAAGTGGGTAAAACTAGATAAAGAGAAACATATGTAGTACAACCCCATTTTTATAAATAAATAATGACAATTACCAAATGTGTGTATAAGTATGGGTATTTGCATGTGACTACACGGCATTGATGAAAGGTTGTGAAATACTAGTCTCCTGGGAAACGAAAGAGAGAAAGAGACAGGTTAGATATGCTAAGAAAAAAGAGGCCCTAAAAAGTTGTCCTTCATGTAAACCCATGTGTGACATGATTCCATGCATATATGTACTATTACTTATGCGTTCATATTCATAAAGATATATACTAGAGGACAACTAGCAAAATATCAATGCACTGTGTTTCAAGATATCAAGATTTCAGGATATTTTGATTTTTATGTTGTTTGATTCATTTTAATGATTCTGATTTATTATATGTAGTCAGAATTTAAAAGGATTCAGCTATTTTTATCAATGAAATTAAACAAAAGTTATGCGTTTGAATATAACTGCATTGCATCGATTTGTGTAGGACTAGCCATTTTCCATAAGAGAAAATACTCTTATGGAAAAAAGATTTCACAAGAGTAATAAGAATAGAAAGATAGTGGGGTATTTTCAACACTCTGTGTTACACAGGCCACAGTGTCCATCCTTTGTCTGGTCGCACTGGGCAAATAACTTAACCTCTTACAGTCTCTGTTTCCTCATTGATAACTGAATATAAGATGGTCCAGATGTCATGATATCGAATATTCTGAGTGTGCAGTATTATGCCAGATGCTTTGCAAAAGATAGTAAAATGAGTTATTTTCCCATGAGTAATTTCAGGTTAAAAGTCAAAACCTCTAGCATGTTAATTTGATATTTTCTTTGTCTTTTGAATCCAATAAGTTAGGATCTTGACTTGGAAGTTTTTAGCATGGTTAAGTCACTCTATTCACGTATAAGCTAAAGAACCCTATCGAAATGTTTGTTGCAAGAAGAAAAAAAAAACTAGCTTATTTTTTCCCAAAATTCGATTACAGAAATAAGTGTGTTGTCCGTTTGTTTCCAGTGGTGTTAAATAGAATAATCCTTTAACACTGGAGTCAAAAGCACCTCCATGGACAAAGTCTTCTGTGTTTGCTCTTTACAGGGCGAGTTACATTTCTGGAGAATCAGTTTGATTATGTTTCTAAGGAAAGCAGTGAGTTATAGGTTGAACTGGAGAGAAATAGCCGACACAGGCTGGAGCAGTTGATATATGACATCAGTTCCATAAGGACCCGGACACTGGGCACATGCAGGAATGGGATTCTAGAAGAGACAGGATTTATTATCATACACATGTTAAAATTCTACACTCTGTAAAGCTATGATTACAATTTTTAAAGATCAACCTTAACCTTTAATCAACTCTATGACAGTCAGTCTGATGATATATTTTTAAAGTACCCAGAGCTGTTACCTCGGTCTTTAAGATTTCCACAATACCTCACCCCACTCCTCTGGGCCCCCTCTCTGTGCGCCTTTACACTCTGCATATACTTCTCTAATCGTGTTGGGTATTTTTGTATTGCAAAGGTTTAAAAAAATCAAGAAATCTGTATTTATACCTCACTGGAAGATCTTCAAGGGCAGAGACTTATTTTTGTCTTTAGTTTTGAGATCCTTTTACTTCTTTTAGTGCCTGTGTCATATTAAAAAAGTAATAAATATTAGCCAAGTTTATGAATTAACTAATTTCATACGAACGAATGAATGAATCTATATACAAAATAAAGAAAGAGGGGATGAAAAAATTAATGAATACTTGTCAAACTATAATTAGGACACAATTACAAACATACTAAATGGGAAAGAGAAAAATGGCTGAAGACTGAACAAAAGATAAGTATCTTGCCATCTCTGTGCTCACTTCTGAGGGGACTTTGGGAGCAGAGTTAGGACACGATGGTGAGATAAGTGTCTTCACTCTGAAAATAGGAAGGACACTTGAAAACTTAAGTGCTGGCACTTTATCAGTGCCACAATTGCCTGAATACAAATATCCCTCCCCACAAAACATACACACAGTCATCATCTTCATTTTCAACCAAGTAGGAGCAGCGGAGAAGAGTAGGCATTCCATCCTCAACACTGCAGCACAGGGCTGAGAGGGAAAAAGAGTAATTCCACTAGATATAAAAATATTTTTTTATATTTTTATATCTTGAATAAAATAAGAAGCATTCTTAGTTATAAAATATTGCTTTGACAAACACCCGCTTAAACACCATTTATTGCCTGTATTTAGCAAGTTGAAACTATATTGACAACATCAAGTCTTGCCAAGGAAATGGGGGGAAATGAAGAGGAGACTTGAAAATGCATGGCCTGTACTGTGAAGGCTTTTATATTATGGTAATACTTTTTTCTTGTTGCATTTTAGTTATAGTCCTAAGATTTTCAAAATCCAGGGTAAAGAAGGTAAGAGGAGATATTTTTTCTGACATTGTGGATCATAATTAAGATTCAAATAATGCTATAGTGATAGGCAACAGCATACTTGATGTGTAAAATCAGCGGTCGCTCATTTATTTTGAGGTTGTTGGGATAAAGTCAACTTGGTAGATGTAGAAGAGATAAAACATCAGGTCACTAACTAGCACATATGTGACTGTCAGGACTGCCACTGTGAGTGAGTTTACTTGGATTACACAGCAATTCTTGTTTCTCATTAATATTAATCGTTATTGATAATCCTTTAACACTAGAGTCAAAAGCACCACCATGGACAAACTCCAGTGAACTTCTTTACTGAATGTCAGCTTTCCTCTGACAATCTGACCAAGTGCTTTATTTCTCATTTGCCCTTGACTGAATGAACTCGAAGGTGCAGTCTTATCCTGCCATAAATATAAGCAGAAGCAGTTGTGTGTTTGTGATTATCAGGGTCAGTTAAAAATGAAAAAGCATTTTACAATGATAAAAGTTCTTTGGATAAATCTTTTACCTTTGCAAAGGCGTATATCAATTGTCTATTTTGTTATGATGTCTGTTAGATCTGAGAGGCCAATCAAATTACTCAAAATACATTTTCCTGCTATGTTCTTTTCCAGTGATTCTCATTTTTCCCTCATGATAAAATATCTAAAATTACCATTTGTCTTTTTTTTTAATTTTTATTGATGTCTTAATAGTTTATAACCTTGTGGGGTTTTAGTTGTACATTATTATTTGTCCATCACCAGATGGATGCATCCCTTCCCCTGGTATCCACCAACCAGTTCTCTCTGTCCGTGTGTTCGTTTATATTCCACACATGAGTGAAACCATTTATCTTATAATTAATATCCAAATACTCCCCCAAAATGTATTATTAATTTGATCAGTTGTCTTTCAGTCTTTACTGTTTAGGTTAAAGGAAGAATAATTTAAAAAGTAGGAGAAGATGAAATATCTATTCCATGTATCTAATGAGATAATGATTGCAAAATGTCTCACTCCTTGAAATAATCTGATAATGTAAAATATTAATTTGCAAAATCATTTCCCTGTAGCTGAAAACTTGACTTATTTACTAAAAATACTTCTTTACTTACAAATACTATATATAGACATACATATATCTATCTATTAATTCTACTAAAATAGTGTATTTGTTAATCACAGACATAGTATGCAAATAAAACATGGACAAAATAGTAAACTGCTTAAATACCAAATTTCATTTGCTACTACTAAACCTCTTTAAACATCTTAAAAATATGGCTTCAATAAGATAAACAGAGGCAGATGACGAAAAAATATCCGGTAGACAAGATTTTAGTTCAAGGCATAGTCAAGAGAATTAAAGTTTTTTAAGAAAACTCAAGTTTCCAGGGCATTCTATGGTAGGATCCTCTTTCGTAATGTGAAAGATTCATAAATTTCCAGGAAATCACATTTTCCTGGACTTTCCAGGAAAATCACATTTCATGGGTTTTGTGTAAGAAGCTGATTTATTTGGAGCGTGGACTCCACGACATGGCCAGCCTAAGCCAATGTATGGGACAACTGAAATGGCCCTCCTGCTTCTCTTCCCCTACACTCAGATACCCCATCACAGCCCAAATTATCCTCCCTATTACATCCAAACTAGTTTATCCAAAACTACATTTTAATTATGTTATTCTCATGCTTAATGTCCTTCAGTAAATTCCCATAGACTCGAGGATAAAATCCACACTCGCCAAGATTGCTTTTAAGACAGACTGTCAGCTGACAGATCTCCGCTACCTCAAATTTCGTTTGTCCTGAAATGCGATCTCTCTCACCTCCAAAGACTTCGTGTAGATTTCTTACCCTAGTCTTACCGTGCTAATTCTACGTATCATCAGGTCCCTGCCTCTGAACCTTATCCCCGTAAGACAAAGGTGAATCCTTATGGCAAATACTCTAGCAAAGCCTGCACATCTGCTTTATCACACCCACGTCTACCGTAGGAGCTTGTTTATTATTAGTTTTTCTTACTAAAATAAACCTTAAGGGGAATAGGAAAGAAAAACATCTCTGCGTTAATCACTGGTACAGCATCACTGGCTAGCACAGTGCTGGCACATAGGAGGTGGATGATAAATACATGTGGAATAAATGAGTGAAAGAAAGAGAGCTTGTATTGAGATTGTCCAGCTGATAAAACCCTACACATGAGTAGCTTGAAGTCATCCAACAATCCAAGGAAAGTAGAAAAGTTCCAGCATTGAAGTTTCTCTAAAAGATTAATACAATTGAATCTAAAACTAGCATTAATACCATAGAGTAGCTGAAACAAGACAGTGGAACAGTGTATTAAAATCAAATCAAATAAAATAATATAAATGAAATTAGTTGCCTGGTATACTTAATGTATTTTAAAGACTAGTAGGAAGGATCATTTAGCGGTATTCTATTTTTGCAGAAAAGCTACTTTGATGTAACCCAAATGGCAAAGAATTGACCTTATTTTGAACTAACTACTTTGACTCTGGTTAAAAGGTAAAAGAAATGAAAAGGACTGGTTCATGTCTTATATTTAGCTGACTTTTTAAAGGAGATCGTTTAACTCATTTGAGACTCTCAGATTAACCTTGACTGTTAGCGACATTTGTGAAAATGCATGTTTTGAGTTTTCCTTGCCTTAATACAAGTAGTTCACATATTTCTTTATATACTTTAGATTTGGAAAACCTTGTAGATCATGGAAAATACTGATTTGGGCAAACTCAAATTTGATAATTAATGAAAAACAAATCCTTGTATGTGTGTGTGTGTGAGAGAGAGATTTTTCTAAAATACTGTATTGTGATCTGGCATACTGGGTGTCTACTTGAATTTAATGCTTCTTTATCGACACAGGATGCTGCTGTCACTGTGAGACACATTTTATCATCTCTTTTTGTTTGAAGCTTCATATTTTTCTCTGGTGTGAATTCTATTTATTGCTACCCTGTAAAAAGCATGAACATGAAACTTCGTCAAAACCTCCTCAACTTGTCAAAAATGTGAAATTACTAAGGTTGCATTTTCCCCAGAAGTCAGTCATTTAAAAAAAATGATCTTCCATTCGCATTTCAGACTACAAAATTGCAATTCTTTTTCTGAGAATAAACAAGCATAATTTTAACATGTACTGTTTTCTATTACTCTATAATTCATTAAGAATGTGTTAGAATACATTCAAAATGTATATAAATTTTTAAAATACTCCATAATACTCAAAAAAATCTGTTTGTAGTATTATAAAAGAGTCAGAAATCATTTTGATTATATTCTGGATTTTAATTAATGTTACTCCATTGAAAACTTAAGGCTAAGGAATATGGACTTAATGAATAAAACTGAAATTTTTTCATTTGACTCTCCCTTCTGCTAGCTGAATTTTCATGTACGTATTTCAGAAGAACTTCCAATAGTAGAACCAGATTCATAGGCATTAGCAGCAGTACAGCAGGCAGTTAGGAGGATAGGTCCACATCAGAGAGGTTTAGTTCTTAGCTTCACCAATTACCAGCTGTGTGTTTTTAGGAAAGCGGTTTAATCCCAATTTAGTCACCTGTAAAATGCAGATGGTAATAACCCTTTGCAGAGCTCAAGGATTAAATGAGACAGGATGTTTAAAGTGCTCTGCATAGTATTTGGAACTTAGTAAGCCATCAATCAATGATATTAGTATTACGATTAATGTTATTATTAATACTACTATATGTAGAGCAGTAATTAAGATTTATGCCTATTAAGCTCAATGTTTCCTTTCAGACATGGAGGATACTAGTATTGTTGCCTCCCAATGGCTTATTTTATTCCTTAGCCACCCCTCCTTGTTACAGTCCCTGCATCTGTAGCTTAACCACAGACCGCCATGTCTGTGAAGGGCTTGGTACATTTTCTAACACAGCAGTTCTCAAAGTGTGGTCCACAGAGCTCTGCAGGTCTCCAAGACTCTTTCATTGAGTCCACTAAGGCAAAGCTATTTTCATAATAACACTAAGATATTATTTACCTTTTTCACTCTGTTGACATTTGCACTGATGGTGCATAATCCATGGTGTGACAAAGTGAGAAATATGCATAAAGAACTTCTGCTTTCTGAAATATTATGGTTGTCTTTAAAAAAGTATTTCTATAATAGTGTGAGTTGAGAGGTGAATTAGCTTCTTTTTTTGTGGAACACTAGTTTTACCTAAAAGAATGACTAACAGACAAAAATAGTTATTAAAACTTGGGTATATGATATTTTCTTGAATACGAACAAAAGGGACATATCACTTCAAGGAAAACAATTCACAAGTATTTGTCACCAAACATATAATTCAAGATTTCCAACAAAAATTAGGATTTTGGAAAACTTGTATCTGTCGCAATGAACTCAACACGCCAATACTCACAGAATTTTCTGATAAGATCAATGGTGATATTAATCAGTGTGATTTTTGATACTGTATAATGAAATGTGTCAACATTTGGATGGACTGTATAATTCAGTGAACCAATAATTTCCAGATGACCAAAATCATGCACAGGGAAACTATTTATTAAAGGAGCAAGAGAGACCAAGGGATTGTTGTGTAACAGAGTACGAAAAGTTCACTGATATAGTCTCAGATTCCACATTGTGACTAACCTTTAAGAAACTATCTGTTGCTAAGTTTTGGTATAGTATCAAAGAAGAGTATTCTCAATTATATGAAAGATTTTTAAATACCCCTATCTTTTCCAATTACATATCTGAGTGAGGCTGCATTTTCTTCCTGTACTGAAATAATATGTTGCAGCTTATTGAATACAGAAGCTGATATGAGTATTCAGCTGTCTTTAATAAGACAGACATTAAAGACATTTGCAAATATATAAAATAATGTCACTTCTAACTAACCTTTTTCTTTTAAAAAGATAGTTATTTTTCATAAAATTTGCTATTTAGGGAAACTTTTAATGGTTAATACTAACATTTCAAAATAAATCAATGCATAAATATAATAAAATGCACAATATTTTAACATTACTTGAATATATTTTTGAGTCTTACCTCATCTTGCACCATCACCCTTCTAGTCAAAATAATATACTCTAATTACAGACAGGACACTATCCTATAATTGGGAAACACAACTTAGGTGAGTCTTTAAAACTCTATTATGCCCCTCTTCTCCCCACAGACCCCAACACCCACCTCTTGATCTTTTCCAGCTCTCTAACCAAAGAGATTCAGAAATGACAGCTATGTTGTTGAAAATCCAAAGTGTGATACCACCAATGTTGCTCTTTCCATTTCATACTTCAAAAATATTTCTTAAGCAAAATAATAAAACCAAAAAAGAGAAGGAAACCAAGAAAGTGAATGCAAGTATCTTCTTAAATAAATTCATTGACTGCTGAAAAAAAAAAATCAGCAAAGCAACTGCCAGAAAATTAGCCTAAAACTGAAATAAAAACATTCACAGGCTACCACTTCGTTTTGCCATATGTTAGGGTGACTTTTAAAATCTTACAATTTCTAAAATAAGCCATTGAAAGTCTTAAATAGTGTTCAGCGTGAGAAATGAGTATTTTGTGGTGTTATACTTCTTTTTTTTGGTTAGGTATGGGGTTGAAGATGAATATTCTCAGCCACTGAACTGACAGCACTTTATTTACAACATGCTGTATTTACCCCAGCAGGATATAGCCATAATCTTTTGCTTCTGACACCCAGGAAGAAAAATTTTCAGTGCCAAGATGAAAGAAGCCATGTGGTTATATTTTTCAAGTTTGTGCAAGTCTTTCTTAATAAGAATTCAAAAGTAAATCTCTGGAAATTGAAAATAGAAAAATATAATGAAAATGCATTTTGGGAAAGATAAATTATGTTTTTGACCTAATGCCTGCAATGTTTTATTTTTTTACTTTTATTTTTTTTGGTGAGGAAGATTCACTCTAAGCTAACATCTGTTGCCAATCCTCCTCTTTTTTCGCTTGAGGAAGATTAGCCCTGAGCTAACATCTGTGCCAGTATTCCTCTATTTTGTATGTGGATCATGGCTTGACTAGTGGTGTAGGTCTTTGCCCGGGAACTGACCCCAAAAACCCAGGCTGCCAAAGCAGAATGCACCAGATTTAACCACTATGCCATGAGGCCAGGCCCTGGAATGTTTTAGTTTTCAACCTAGGGGAAATTTTACTAATCCTTTGGAGTCTTAAATCCTCTATCTGGTCAAATAAGTTTTTAATCTCCTTTTTCTCTTGAAGACTATAGATTTTGGGGGGTTTTTTTCTGTGAAGATGTAATGTAGTTAAAAACTATTAGTTGATTGTCATTTTTATGTGTGTGAACTCCTAAATGAGAAGAAATAAGACTAAAATGATGAAAGAAAGAAAGCATCACCTACTTTTATTAGCCATTTTTTTGTTTTTTTAAGTTCCATCTATAGGACAGATTTTTATCATAAATTTTACCTCATAATGTACTTATTTATAACAATGTATGGTATTATTTGGGGTATTTAGTCCATTTTTAAATAGGATCCTTCTGCTTACTGATGCATTACTCAAAGTGCTTCATTTTTGAACTCTTGGTGATTCCCTTAAACAAGTGTGTATTTTTGACAGATGTTTAGCATAGATAAACTTCAGATTTATATTGCCACCAGAGAAATACAGAACATCTGGCATTTTTTTTAAACAAACCTTTCTTGATTTATTTAAGTATAATAAATGTATTTACATGACTGTGATTCTGAATTTTATAGTAATAGACTCTAAGACTAATGAATCTGAGAATAGCTTAAATATCCATTCACTCCCCAGCTTCACTGGAATGGCTCTCTGATCTATTTTTTTTTTTTCTTTTAGCTATTCTTCTAATTCATTGCCTAATTGCCTAAGATATAAAGAGGCATTTTGCCTAAATGAAGCAACATCAGTAAAACAAATGAGGCTAGACTTTGACTATGATGTTCATTCTAGTGCTTAATCACTTATCCACAGAAGGATCTCTCTGAAGGGCCCTATTCCCTCTCCTATTTCTCTCCAACAACATGTTCATGTTCTAGAAGCATCTTATTTGATTTGTATTTTAGTGAAAATAAGCTTATGTATGGGAAAGTTTACAAAGTTTAAAGTTACATGGCAGATCACTTTTTTTAAGTATTAAAATATTACCTGAGTTTCCTACTCTAAATCCCTCTTTCAACAATATTTGAAAAATAGTTTTCCGTGACTACATAAAATTAACTCACCTGTTTTTGCATAGAACAGAAAAAACATATCCACAAGCTCCCAGGAAGATAATCAAGAACTATTGCCAGATTTCACTGGAGATTCCATAGCAAGGGCATCACAGAAGGAAGGAAAAATAAGCAGGTGTGGCTACACTCTCCCCAGGTCTGTTTCCTATTGGTTACCACTCATTAGCTATTTAATAGCAACTTCATCCCTCTGGTTCCATTCCTGGTTGTGTTACTGCATCCATTAGGGTCCCAGCAGAAAACGCAAGGTAACTAAGGTGGGATTTTGAAGATAATTTAACGAAGAGACTAGTTACAAAGGTGGGGAAGGCACCAATAAGGCATTGTGAAGCATGCTGGGACAAGTGAAAGTGGAGACTGTTCAATAGAGCCACAGGGATCACATTCCAGCCTCAAAATCCCCAATGAAGACAAGCCTGTGAGAGTGACAATGCAACAGTCTCACCAATGGTATTTTTGGGGCCCATGTAATACACAGTGTAGATTATATGCAACTTGTTGGCTGTATTGAAGAAAATATGGAGATCCTAAAATACCATCCAGTCAGAAGAAGAGAAGTTCTCCTAGCCCAACTACTGATGATCCCCATGCTAGAAGTCACATGTCGGGCCAGGTCACGCAGGGATACGAGTCCAAAACATGGACTATCCAAAGTCTTCAGCAAAGACCCATCAAGCTTTCTTCCTTCACACTACATATTTCCCAAAGTTTGCTCATCGGGTCTGCAAAGGTACCTTCCAACTGCAGCAGGGAGCAAGACAATTCTTTGTTCCTATTAATTTTGTTGCCGTTAGGGCAGAATGTAAGATGCTTTTAAATTCTTACCTTGATATATTGTGCTTCTGATCTCTCTCTCTCTCTGTCTGTTTGCAATAAACCTAAGTTGTACTGGGGAGAAAAACGATCTGGGTCTAAAAGAGTAGGGAAGGAAACAACAAGAGCCAGATGAGAGTTGGAGACATAGAAGTTCCTGAAAGAAGATATTTTAGAGAGAATCAGACCAGAACCAGAGAGCCAGGCCTAGGGCGGGTAGGAGAAGAAATAACCCATCCTTTCTCCCCCTCACTCCGATCTTCCATTGGCCAAACTCAACTGAGAGCGAGGGTTCAAAGAAGCCCTGGTGATCCCCTGCAGGGTCAGTCCAGGAGGCACAGGAGCAGGGCAGAGAATTTACTAGGGGAGGAGACGCAGATAAAGAATAACCAAACAAACTAAGTTACTAAAATTGCTGTCATTTTCTAAATCAAATCACGTTATAAAGTCAAAACAGTAATTGCCTACTTAAAGAAATTGAGAAGTGAATCTTCATTTTAGGCAAGCTTCCAACTATCTTATTTTTTAAACATTTTATATCAATATACAAAATCTTTAACTCTCGAAGCATCGTGTAAAGGAAAACTGAATTTCCTTTTATAAAAGACTTCTATTTTTCCTTTTAGTAAAAGATCTTTTAAAAAATATTGGCTTCAATTTCTTCATCTGAAAATAACTTAATGTCATCAAGTGACCGCTAAATGCTATTACAGAGCTACAGTTCTAATTTTATAACATTTAATGATCCTTACATTAGCAAATCTCCTGATCCAGGGTCGAGCATATTTTCTTAAGTTTTATGCAATATACAAAGCCATATATAATGGTATGTAACTAAGCAGCTAAGTTAGAGGTTTGTTTGTTTCTTTCTTTTTTTGCCCTTTTGTTCTTTTTAATTATTGAGTATATTTGCATAAAGGATAAAATTTTAAGCAGTATAAAATTATATATGTACACCTATACATTATATTTATATCTAGAGCTATATCCATGTAACCACCACCAGACAAAAGTGTAGAACATAAGTTAAAATTTGAGTCAGGATCTGTCAGCCCTGTTTATAAGAGAATCATGACAATGAGTTGCTCATTTTGGGCTGAAGAAAATGTCCTTGGGGCCAACTGATCCTTGTTTCTGCCTATTTGACATAGTCCTCCTAACACGCCCTGCTTAGACACAATATTCCATGTATGGCTTTTATCCCGCAGCACAAACTGGCACAGGGGGAGTGAAAGACAGAGGAATCACTATTTGGCAACATCATAATAAAAATTGATTCAGGCAAAAAACATCGACAGATGTTAAAAAGTGAAAGTGCAGTGAGGAAGAGGTACTTACCTGGCCTCAAAGTATTTATTAATTATACAATATATGTATTAATTACAAAAGAAAATAGTAACTTTGTAATGCAGAAATTTGTTAGAAACCCCAACTGATGAGTGCTGACGTCATCAGTAATTCTTCCCAATAAGACGAACTGGGCAGAACACAACTATGCTTCTGTGGTATTCCTGTCAAAATTGAACACGTGAGTTCAATCATGAGGAAGCGTCAGATGAACCTGAATCGACGGTCATTCTACCAAATATCAGGCCAGGACTCTTCAAGTACGCCAATGCTGTTAAAGACCTAGAAAAATGAGGAACTGTTCCAGCATACAGGAAACTAGAGAGACGTGATTCCTGAATGCAGTGCACAGTCTGGAATTTCCTTGCAACTGTAAAGGATAATATTGGGACAATTAAAAAATTCTGAATATGTATCAATGTTAATTCTCCAATTTGAATTATTTTACTGTGGTTGTGTAAGGGAATGTTCTTGCTTTTAGGAAGTACACACTGAACTGTACCACAGAAAGAGACACGAACTGTTCCACACAAAGTGACGTGAATTATATAACACAGTTGACAGAGAGAAAGAGAAAGCGGTAGAGCTATATGTGTGTGTGAACATGTAGAGAGAGAGGGAAAACGTTCACATTTAGAGAATCTTGATGAAGGAGTATAGGAGTTCTTTGTATTGGTCTCGAAAATTTTCTGAAATTATGTCAAAATAAAAAGCTAAACGGGGGAAAACGGTGGAGAACTATGGAAGAACAACAACAAAAAAACCTAGTCCTAGTCCTAAAGCAAACCAAAGAATAGGTAATGAAGTTATTTGATCAGGAGTCAGCAATGTGCACTCTTCCTAGTACAAGGCAGAAGCTATTCTCTCTTTTCTGGCAAAATCAAGGAAAGGTAAAGACCTCACGGTAGAATGACTGGGTGATGCTGCAAGGAAGCCAGATCCAGGCAGGGGCATCTCCGTTCACTCACAGTGCCCCAGGCCCCGCGGCACACCGGCTCCAAAAGAGAGGCCCCTTAAGGGACCAGGCTTGTTGCAACAATGGGTGCTCTCTGTCCACAGTGAGGACTGCTGGATGCTGATCAAAAAGCACCCTCAGTCCCTCACCCTTGCACTAAACTCTGGTAGCGGGGTCCCCAAGAATGGGTAATATTAATATTAATGTTTCCAGCAGCCTGGCAGAATGAGGGCTCTGAGTCAGGCTCAGGGTGTTAACAAAGAAAATAAAGTTCCAGTTTCTTCACATCCTCACCAATACTTGTTGCCTTTTGTTTTTTGATAATAGCCATGTAAGAGATGTGAGGTGGTTTGGATTTGCATTTCCCTGGTGGTTAGTGACTTGGAGTATTTTTTCATACACTTGTATATTTTCTTTGGAAAGAGTCTAAGTCTTTAGCCCATGTTTTAATCAGGTTGTTAATTGTTTTTACTACTGAGTAGTATGAGTTCCTTATGTATATAGAGGTTAACCCCTTACCAGATATGTGGTTTGCAAATATTTTCTCCAGTCGTGTAGGTTGCTTTTTCACTCTGTTGATTGCTTCCTTTTCCTTGTGTTGGTGAAGACGTGGAGAAATTGGAACCCTGGGACACTATTGATGGGAATGCAAAATAGTGCAGCCACCATGGAAAACAGTTTGGAGGTTCCTCAAAAACTATGTGTCAGGATATGGGGGATGTGTGGTCGGGTGAGACCGCAAAGACTGGGGCCAGTGCTAGCTTAATAAACTTCTGAACAGGGGCTGTCTTGTTTGCCTGGTATCTTTGCTACCTAGCACATTTCCTGACACATAGTAGATGTTCAATAAATGCTAAATCCTTCTAGGAAGGAAGGAAAGAATGGGGCGAGGGAGGGAGGAAAGGGAGGAATAAGTTTTTCTTTGCTCTTCCATACCCTGCTTACACAGGAATACGTTCTCATTCAGTGGTTCTCAAATTTTGCTGCATATTAAAATATCCTGGGTTTTTTTTTTTTTAATTCCCACATCCAAGCTGGACACCATACCTAATAAATTAGAATCTCTTATGTGGGACTCAGACATGGCAGGTGATTCCAATGTGCAGCCAAGATTGAGGAGTGGTGTTCCCATCAGTCTACGCTCCTGTATGGTAAGTGGGGAACGGTGCTCCCTGACTAATTTTCTACATAGAACTTGCAGTTTTAAAGGTCAGCAAATTAACGTGGTTCCTAATGCAGCCAGATGTCGGTAAGAAATGAGGAACAAACGACCAGCTCTAAGTATCACTATCACTGAAAATATAAAATCTAATTTGAAAAATATGTCTCCAGGCCTGTGTGCTAATGAATTTGTGGGTAGACTATGCAGCGGTTATTTACTGAGACATTTGCTCAGTGGCATATATTGAAATAATTATGTCAGATTGAAGGAGCAAACCTGGCTAAATGACTGCTATATCATGGACTGTTCAATGAACAGATATTTTTGATCATAGGTGTCAGCATCAGCCCAGCACAAAAATGTAGTGTTCCAATGGATGGCGGTACTGTTGCTGATAAATTAACAATGCTAATTCAATTACTAAATTGGTAATAACCGGAAAACAGCCACAAATGGAAACACTGTTTTCAATAGTTTATAAAAGACAGTTTTGATACGTATGCTGAGTAATTTGTTCATTTTTCTCACTCCTTGCTGTTGCCTTTTCTGAAGTGTTCTGTGAAAAGTGATTCGGCATGACTTCACTATCTTCATGGGGAACTTTTGCATGGACGATTTGAATATGAGAGTTTCTGAGCATTTTTTGTCTTTCTCTCTCTACATTCTGAAATTAAATATACGTATATATAAAATATATAGGGTTTGCTGCTTTGAAGACAAAATGTCTATTATTCAAAAACAAAAAACTATATAACTTTATAAATAATATACCTATCATATTAGTTACCTCTTAGATTCAAGCCCTGTGTGCTAATAAAGAGCAGTTTCTTAGAAGGAATCAGTCTATTTCTTGGAGCTCTAGTGGCCATGGCAAGACAGGTCCTTCAGCTTGGCTGGTAGGCTGTGCTTTTATTTTTCCTTTAATTCAGAAAGCCATGTTTCCTTCATGGTGGTGTTATATGGAATTAACTATTTAAGTAATTAACTAATTAATTCAGTGTCCAGTTGAGTTTCATATCTGTGTAAATTTAACCAGAAGTTGTGTCCAACTCCTTACTGCTGATTAGATGTAAGTTGACATTCTTTCCCTCTGTGTGTCATGAATTGGAAAACAGACACTTCCATGATGTCAACTGCCTACAGTGTCAGCACCTTTCCAGTTTACTCTGCTCTCCTGGGTATCCTGGTGCTGTTCCCCACTCTCACATACATTTTCCAGCATGTCACACGATCATCATATTGACCTCCTGGTAGGGGCTATTTCTGTGCCGTGGAGTTGGCTAGGTGTTGACATGCATTGTTAATCAATCTTCATGACAAATCTGTGAGATGGGCACTGTTATTCCGACTCGACAAATGAGGGACTGAACACACAGGGATTCTTAGTGACTCACACAAATTCCCTGACCCAGAAAGGAATAGATATATGATGAACCAGAACTTCCACCATAAGTCCAGTGTTGTTTATTCCATTTCAACTGGAGGGGATCTGATTTTACTCAGTTAAGAAGATATTGTCTCCAACATTCATTTTAATGGGTTAAATACTTGGTTTTGAAAGCCTCCATCAGTTGAAATGATGCTATTAAATCCAGTTCTCATTTCTAGATATTTACTGTCTTTATCTTAAAAAAGAGGAATTGCAACACTTTAAACCAGAAACGGACTGCCTCCTTCCCTCGCTATTCCACTGCCGCTTCACGGCCATTGTTTTCCTGTAAATTTTCTTTATCAAGTTTTTTGTTTGACATTGTTAACTCCCTAAAAGTATGGACTCAGAAGTCAGGCAGACTTTCAAGTTTCACTATATCCTGCCTGAGTGACCTTAGTCAAGCTCCTTAACCTCTTGGTGTCTCAATTTTCTCAATTGTAAAATAGCGTTAAAAATAGAGCCCGCGGGGCAGCCCAGGTGGCATAGTCGTTAAGTTCACACACTCCGCTTCGGCAGCCCAGGGTTCGCAGGTTCGGATCCCGGGCATGGACCTAGGCGCCACTTATCAAGCCATGCTGTGGCAGGCATCCCACATATGAAGTGGAGGAAGATGGGCAGAGATGTTAGCTCAGGGCCAATCTTCCTCAGCAAAAAGGAGGAGGATTGGCAACAGATGGTAGCTCAGGGCTAATCTTCCTCACCAAAAAAAAATAGAGCCCAGTTTATTGAGTGGTAAAGAGACCTAGATAAAATAATGCATGTAAGGAACTTAATACAGTGCTCCAACAATACCGATAATGATGATTATGATGATAATAGTAACAATAATACTTAGAGAAACTGATCCTTCATCCAATGGGCTTTGGGTGAATCGTTTTCAGCAAATTGACATAATACTTTACCTCACCAACTTTAACCCAAAGAGTGTCACACTACAATTTCCATCTCTCTTTCTTTCTCTCTCTCTTCCTCTCTCTTTCTCCTAGTTTCTCTAGAGCAAGAATCACGCATTTCTCCTCTTTGTATCTACCACAACTAGGACTGTGCATAAAAGCAGTTAATTAAGTAATACACAATAGATGAATAACTAAACCCCTGAATCCATGAACTCCATGCTTCCGGGCCCCCCTTCAACCAAGAGCATCTTTTCCTGACACATCATGAGCAGATCCCAAATGAGTTATCCTTTCTGTAACTTCTCCCACCTCAGATCTATGTACTGCCCCACTGCCTAACAGGACTTTCAAAACATACATTCTCTTTGTGTTAATACCATTAAAAACTCTTTGTGGCATTCCATGAGCTACCATATAAATTCCACCCTCCTTATAAAAGCTTTTATCACACTGCTTTTTTAGCAATATGATGGGTTTTGCTTGTTTGTTTTTGATTGTTTACTTCTGCATTTGACCTTGTTACCCTCTCTTCTTGGAACATTATCCTGATGCCAACTCGTCTTCCATTTGATTCCACTTATTCATTTATATAAATCTTTTATTTTACAATATAACTTTCATTAACTTGTCTACCTCTCCTTTCAGTCTGGATGTCCCCTCCTGCATGCATCTATTACACCCTCTCCTGGTCGTTTCATTTCACTCATCACACTTTTATTGCAAGTTCAATGTCTCTCTTCTCCGCCAGTCTATAAGCTCCACAGGGACAAGGCCAAAGGCTGTCCTATTTGTCACCATTTCCCCAAAGTCCAGCAAAATGCCCAGCACTTAATAGAAACCCAGCACACGAGTTTGTAAATGAATAAATGCCCACTAAAATCTTAAAGACGATTTATATTTTACATTCTTGCAGACCTTTCAGAAAAATTCTAATCCTGCTCAGGGTCACTTCCTGGAAGAGATCTGGAGGGAAAGGCAGGGAAGGGAGTTGGTACTGCAGGCTTTCACTACAGTCTGAAAACTTTTGCAGGGAAATCTTAGAATCACTCAGTTGTGGATTATTTTGCTGGCAGTGCCTACCACGGTACATGGTTGGGTTGGAGACATCTGGGGTCAACACATCTCATGGGAAAGTAGTCCTCAGGCCCAAACAATTAATATTCTATGATCTGTGGTTGTCTTGACTTATACTTGTGACACATTTGATTAGTGTTTCCTTGGCTTCGTGATGAGTAAATTTATATCAGACAAAAGTAACCTGATTTTCCTCTTCTTTAATGTGAGTATGTTCTTGGAGATTTCACATCTCAGGTTGTGACTCAACGCCACAAATAAGTAGGAAAAATGAGAGGCAACCAAAGGTAAATTTCTCATAATGATAATAACAATAATGGTAGTAGAGGTATCATGATATTTTTAGAAGGAGCATACTTTTTTAAGTATACTATGGGTCATTCATTTTGCCAAATGCTTTATGTATATTATCTTATTTAATTTTCACAACATCCTTATAAATGGTGTTCTGTTATTTTCCCCACTGTACAGATGAGTAAACATGTCAGAGGGATTAAGATACCACCAGCCAAACAGATCATTACATATAGCTAATAGGGACACAAACAGAGATCTCTTTGCTTGGATATAAGGCTAACACTTCAATGCCGATTGGGGATAATGGCTCTAGGTCCGGATCCCAGTTATCCAGGACATGTAGCTCCATTTTTGACAAGGAATTAGTTCATCTGCTTCATCTCCTTTGAAAGCCTGTAGACAAGTTAACTGAATGCAATCTCATACAGATTTCTTTTTTAAAAAATAGGCTCAGTCAGGATCTGTGATATGCACTCCAAATTGGACAGACAACAATACCAATTTACACAACAAGAACACTGAATATGTTTACAAACAACTGTCTATTATCAAGCAAGAAAATAGCATCTTGTCTTCACAAACCCACAGAGAACAGTTATATCCATCTAGATACAAGTGGTTTCTGTTAACACAATAGACAATAGTTCAGTTCTTTAAAAGTATCCCCAGATACATCATATGTTAAATGACTGTCAATATTCCCGGTGTCTTGTAGCTTCAAGGCTGCACTTAGGTCCTAAGCCATCGAATAAAACTAGAGATCAAATCATTATAATGAGTTTTTTCTGTTTTCTTTCTTTAAAAACAAAACACTATCTTAGCTATAACACAAGATTTGTCTGATGTTTTTAAAAATGCAGAACTGATTTTTTGGTTAATAGTGATTTCCGAAAACTTGAATGTTAACACATTTTCCCAAGATTTTAAAGAATTGCTTTAGTCAATTTTATTGGTGAGTCTCAAAGCATGTAAGAACAATTTTCAGCATTTGCAAAGAAAAGACAGTCACCATCATGCGACATTGTGAGAACTGGATAGTGATGTGTTGCTCTCTCTCACTTCCTCTGAAGGACATGAGTACCACATATGGGTCTGAATCAGGATCTTCTCCAGGGGAAAATGTGGACTGGGAGGTCCTGTCCAGTTCAATACTGGCATGGAGGGGTTTTAGGAAGCTAGGCTGTTTTCAGGGATCCTCAAAACACATTGTGTCTTAAATCAAAATTTGCACCAAGGTGGCATTTGTGTTATTTGCTCTGTTTTTCTTTTTTTTCACATTTTTAAAATACTCAACCTATATCAGGCAATTTGGCAAGTGCTTTAAATGGTTCATTTAATTTTAGTTCTCCCCTAAGTACATGAGATCAAATAACTTGCCTGGAGAAAGCAGTGGGCAGAGGATTGAAGCTCTGTTCCTACGATTGCGGGTCCCCAGGTCTTGGCTGCTTTGCTCTTCTGTGTCCCAGATCGAGATGTATATGGTCCAAGAAGGAAGTCCTACACCCTTAAGTATCATAACTCCGAATTACAAAGCAACAGTCATATGAAAATAACTGACTTAAAGCTGACCTGAAGTCAGACTGTCCCCAATTGTTCATTAATTTGTTACAACGATGAGCGCCTGTTACCTGCATCCATTGGCAGTGATTCCCTCAGGAAACAGGGCCATCTTGATGTGCTGAGGGAAACCTTTTCCAAACAGAACTAGTTGGAGTTCCCAGAAGATTTTAATGATCTTTCCTTTGGATATAGGGGTGTGTCTGATGGAAGCAAAGCCAGATCCAAACTAGCTGGATCCAAATCACGGAAGCAGAGATCTTGCTTGTTGTCAGAACAATGATAGTCTCACCGTGGCTCAGATATTTAGAAGAGAGTGGCAAGAAGTGAGATGGAACTCTGAACCAGAGTGTGCAACAGCGATATGGACATAGCAAAGATGCCCTTAAGACAAGCAAGTTCCAAGAAACTTACCCATAGAGAAGTGACTATTGAAAACCATGGAGTGTATTTTGTGGAGAAAGAGCTGGACCCCAGGTATAAAGTGACCAAAAAGCTGGCAGACCCTCAGTGAATCTACCAACTTGATTCCTCATGAACTTGAGCTATTCGCTCAAGCCACAGCGCCAAGCATGGTGCTTCTGTCAAGAATTCAGTAAAAAAATGTAAAACCACAAGCTCAGTACAAAAGATGTCACAAGGTTCCTAAACAGAAAATATTAGGTTCCTAAATAGAAAAAAAAAAGTGTACATACATAACTGAAGACAAATTGTACATATAAGTGTATTGAGGAGAACAAAACTAAACCCAAGTTTATATTTAAATCATCCCTTTTAAATGGTCTAGGAAAGAAATATCTTTATCTTTAGTAGGGAATGACAGAAAGGTTTTTGACTGCACAGCTTATTCAATTCAGTTCTGCTTTCTAGAAACATTTACAATGGAAGAAAGGTTAATAAGCTCCCCTGGTAGTAGTCAGGGCATACACACTAGAGAGGAGGAAGAATGAATTCTTATTTCCATCCAATCTGTTTTTCTTTTCATTCTAATGCAACATGCCACATGCTCCTATTGTAGTAATTTACTGTAATATATATGGTGAGATGACCCTAACGCCAGGCGAAGCAATTTTTGTGTCTATTTCTCAAATAATTGAAAAACAGACACTGAAACATGTTCTTTAGAAATGGACCATTAGACTGTCTACACAGCATGGTGATTAGCGGAATAATTAAGGAACAATGCCACATGTATTTATATATTTCTGGACAGGTACAGCTGACAGTATAAACTCATTTTATGGGATTGTTAAAACAGCTGCAGGAAAGAGATAAAGACATTTTATCATTTTAATTTGCTATCACCTAAACATAACGGCAGTGTAACAAAATTGCCTGGGATTATTGAAAATAATCTGTCATCAGAATTGATGGTATTTACCAGAGCAGTTTCACTAGCAAACTTCAGTCTGTTCTTGGGTTTGAAAACTAAAAAGCTACTCCATGCCATGTGAAAATGCCCTTGGTTCTACCTGGACTAATAAATAATAATAACATGAACAGAACTGATTTGGGATAAAGAATATTATTCTGCTGGAAAACAAATAATTATCCTGGAAAGGTAGATCAAAAGAAAGTACATCCAGACTGTCTGATTTAATAGAATTACCACTTAAAGCCACATTTATACCTAGGTTTCAAAAGCATTTTAATTCTTATTCACCAAAACAAAATGAAACAAAACTCTGTTTATGTAATTCTTCGCATTTATTAAAAGCCAACAACCTTGATAAACTCAACAAAGAGAGAAATTTATTCCTAAAGCCTTATTATCAGTAGTTTTATGTTGAATTTTTTTACCAAACAAACACTTTAAGTGGTCAGAGACAGACTCTCAGTCAGGATGGCAACATAAAAATTAGGATAACTCCATCGGGGGCTTACACTGGGCGAGGGGCGGGGAGGTTACTGGTTTGTCTTTTCTGTTAAGAGGGGAAGAACCTTTGGACCATTTGAGAAGCTGCAGCTCCTGTAAGAATATTCCCCTCCTCTTCTTTGAGTTATTGCTTCTTCCTTGAAATACCAACAGTACTTATTGTTTGTAAAACTAAGTTAAACATAGATCATAATCTGTTTTCATTGTGATAAAACTGAGAAAGATTTTTGGGGGAAGGGCAGCTGGAAATAACATTGTTGGGTATTATGTCGCAGACATTGCTCGCGAACAAAGAGCTAATGCGACGAAAAAGCTGAAAATAGAGAATGTTTTCCTCTAACTCCAAAACCTCTTCATAATTATACTGTTTGTGTCAAATGCCCAGATAGGTTTGTAAGTAATGTGGAATCAGGGATAAGGTTTTACATATTCTCTACCCAGTACTACCTACTCAATAGTGCTGATAAAAGCCGTGCAGTAGAGATTTGGCTGCCAAGGAAATATAGTTGACAACTAAAAGAAATGTAGCTAGAAAGAAGTACTTGGGGAGTTTGACTTTGCAGCATTTTAGACTTCAAGGGATGTTCAAAATCATCTCATTCAACTCTTATTTTTAGTTAGTATGTATTATATCAAAATAATAAAGGTACATAGTTTCCAAAGTCAAATTATATTTATAACAAAACATGAATTCTGGCCCTCCATACCATCCACTGCTTCTCTACCAGGGATCATTTTGCCACCCCTGAGACATTAGGCAATGGCCAGAGACATTTTTGGTTGTCACTCTTTGGGGGGAGGGGTTTGCTACTGGCATCTAGTGGGTAGAGGCCAAAGATGCTGCTAAGCGTATTAAAATGCACAGAACAGACTCCCACAACAAATTTCAAACAGTGCCAACACTGAGAAACCCACCACAGACCCCTCCATAGAGGCAACTACTTTTTAAGCTGTTTTTTATGACTTTCACACGACATCTCCACATTTCTAAATAACATGCATACCCTGCTACATTTTATATCACCAATTAAGTATATTATCTATTGACTCTAAATTATGACAGTGATAATTCAGTTCTAATTTGCTCACATTTCCTCTGCTTTTCCACAACATCCTCCTGAAATAGTTATATTCAAATTGCTGGTTAAATACACATATATACACACACAGACACACACCTTTCTGTAGGATATATATATATCCTATACAAATATTATTCGCAGCTAAGCATTATTTTTTATTATTTAACGTTTTATTTTTTCATCATTAATGTTTCTTTGTGCCTGTGGCTAATTCTTCACACACTTTCCTAAAGTCTTTAAGTGAAATGTCACACATGGTCAATTTCATCATTTACACCATTAGTTCAATTTGTTTACAGACATCTCTTCTGAAACATCCGCGCTCTTGCTATTTGGACTGACTTCTCTCTGATTCTGTTGTACAGCCACTATCTGGGGACTTTCCTCTGCTTGGATCCTCAGAATTCCCTTTGCCTTCCTTCTGGTTTGATTGCCTGTTTTCTGAAGTCTATACCTTCCTCTCTCTTGGTTTACTCTCTTGTTTTGAAGGAACATATGCATCCTCCATGCCTTACATCTGGTTCAAAAGTCAGAGCAATGTCAGACATCCTGCTTATTTTTCCCCCTCAACAGGACAGAATCCTGAATCACACTGATCCAATCTGGGGTCACTGAAGCTCAGTTTCAACACATTAGAATTACTTGGGTACCAATTAAATTAGAATCGCCGGGTGAGGCACCCAGGTGTCAGAAGTTTCCAAAACTCCCCAGGCGATTCCAGTGTATAGCCGGGATTGAGAACTACTGATTTAATTGCTTCACAAATATTTTAAAATCTCCACCCTTCACTACCAGATCCAGAAGGACCTGGTGCTGCCATTTCCTGTACATTTTTTTGATTATACAATACGGAGCTGATGTCTCTCCGTCTTTCCCACGGATAATTTATGGTTTGTTTTTATAGAGTCTGATAATTAGTCACCACTTATCTCTCTGTTTACATCTTCTGATATTGTGTTCTTGTTTTCTCCTTTGTTGCTCTCCAAAATTTTACACTGTTTTGTATTGACAATAAAAATCCCATTCCTATTAGTTTTGGTGGTTTAGGGAAAACTAAAGGTCTTTGTCCAATCCCCCACCTCTATACAGAGCTCAGATCTGGGATCTGAAAAGTCCAAGGACTTGCCCAGGGTCACACAGTCAGTAGCACAGTCAGGACCAGAAGCCGGGTTTCCTCTCATTTCAGCACTTTGTAAACTTTCCAGAGACCATCAGATCTACCTCATTAAATTTTTTTAAAAAATACGCTGATGACTCATAAAATTATATCTCTCCTGCAAACACAGCATGCATATATTCACACTCAGCAATTCTATATTTGTTGCTTAACATGTGTGAAGCGTGATTTAGACACTGGGGATACAGCAGAAAATCAGACCAAAAATACTGGTTCTATTGGAGTTTCCAAATTAGTAAGCAAAGATTAAAATTTTGACTAATAAGTAAATTTGTATATTCAAATGGTCATGAATATATGGCAAATTACACACACACACACACACACACACACACACACACACATATACCAATATATCGTGTGAATACTGAAATATCCGCCTGAATATCTTATATTTCTATCTTTACCTCCATATCAAAATAGTTAAAACTATATTTATTGACCGTCCACTAAACAAAGCAAAATAAAACATCCACAAAAATCCCTCCTTCTCCTCCTCTTTTGCCTTTCTGGGTCATGAGCGCCTCGTCCCTGGTCTTTTAAGACATCACATCCTTCGCCACCATACTCAGTCAGTCTATAATTTCTGAAAACTTCTCCTAAATCTCTCTCTTTTTATCTAATTATTTCCAGTGTTCCTGCCTTATTTCAGCCTATTATTTGTGAATTAAACTGCTTCTTCAGTCTAATAACAGATTAATCTGTTTCCAATCTTCAACACCCGTCTTTTCCTTACTCTTTATTCCTATACCTTATTTGTCACACTGGGACCAAAGTTGATACCATGATGGCTATGTGATAAAGCAAGTTAATAATAGAATATGGATGTTAGATATACAAGTATTCACTTAAAAATTATTTCCGTTTTTTTGTATGTTTGATAATTTTCATAATAAAACATTAGATAAAAGTTATCACGTGAGATTAATCAGAATTATATTAATCACATAAGTTAATTGACAAGAATTTTTATTTATTCTTCCTACTAAGGTACATGAGATTTATCCTAATCTTAATAAAATCTCTTATTTAAATTTGAAAAAAATTATGTTAGCAAAAAATTTTTTCTTCTATTTATTTTCATTTCATTTTGACCTTTGAAATTCTTTACAACAATACTCATTTGTCTAGTTTTCAGACTTCCAATGAGTTTCACTAGAGTTCCAAAAATTACTGTAATAAATCTTATATATATTGGGAAATTTAATTCTTTTATTTCCAAACTGATGGCTCATTTTTAACTATTTGACTCTGAATATGGGTCTGGTCTGCTTTGAAAGAGATTAAAATTTTCTGAGTTTGCTGGCATTTAATAGTTTTATGCAAAGCTTGTGTGACTCAATTCTATTGAATGTGAAGGCCTGTAGCCTTGTGTCACACATGAGTTACTATGAAGCAACCTACAGGTCCTTAACGTCAGGCTTTGAGTTCCAAGAATATTAGATAGAATTGACTTGTAACAATATTTCATAGCATCTTTGCGATAGAATGTGTTTTCTAGAAGTAAGATTGCTGTGTAATTTGGATTTTCAGTAAGACTAACCTAAATCCATAAGATATAACCTCTGTATATACATGTGTTTTAAGGCAAGTCAATGAAGAACAAGTAATATTTGTAACATCAAAGTTCTTGAATATTTTTTTAGATGTGGGAAAGCTGCTTCTATATCTTTTCGGAGCCTGAGGGCTAGCTATTTCATCATAAAAAATGTAATTAAAGATGGCACTAAATATAGTGTAGTATGGAAGTTGGTTATCAATTCAAGAGTTAAGTTCAAGTTAAGTTTCCAAGGCTTAAATTAATGGCACCAACATTTGACCAATACTCCAAGCTAGGAAATTAGAGTCATCCCACTTCCCTCATTTAGTCACCAAATTCTGTAGGCTCTAATTTCCAAATAACTCCACAATCTGTTTTTTCACATCTCTCTCCATTGGAGATACCTTGATTCGGACTTTTATTGACTCTCCTCTGAGTGATTTCAATAGGATCTGAAATGCTATCTGTGCCCTCTCCCAAATAACGCAAGGTTTTCCATGGCTCCAGTCTCTTTATCTTGACCCTTGTTAGCCAGTGCTTCAAGGATCAATTCAACATCACCTTGTGGCAGTCTCTGCCCTGCCCCCAAGTCCAGGAAGAACTGGCTATTCCGTCAACTATATTTCCATATCACTGGATACAGTCCTTTGTTATAGTCCTTGTATTATTGTATTGTGCCCGTCTCTTTTGAAGGGCAGCCAGGAGGTTTATCACATCTCTGAATTCAAAGGATTTGGTCCATGCCTGGCACATAGTAAGCAGTCAGTGTTTGTGAACTGAATTCCAGACTGCTAGCAGTATCTTAAATGTCTCAGTTCACTCCAGCCGTCGGGAGTGGGGAACATGACTAGAACTGACAGGCTGTGTTCCTGTCACTCACTTCCTCTTCCATCCCCAGCCAGGAGATGTGAGTGCAAAGCCGTGTGAAATTAAAAATCATAGTCCAGAGATTTTACTGTGTGGACCATTTGATTATTTTTATCCCAAAAACCTTATCAACATGCTTTATAACAGGGAAACTATTCAGCCAAATTAAAGAGAACAGGAAAAAAAGGTGTTAGTGAATTATTTCAGGAATAGAAAACCAAAAGATACGCTCTGCCAATTTTCTTGGAAGATATTCTCCAAACTCTCATTTGCTGAAAAATATTAAGAATTTTGATATTTATGCCAAAATATTTGTCATGGTTGCACATCTACTTAAATTATTTTGTTTCAGCTATTTTGTAACACCTCTGATGCTAAAAGATCTCCTCCAATATATAAGATTCTTTAGAAAAATTGCTTTACTTTTTAAACTAATTGCTACCCCCCAAATGAAGGCTGTCATTATGAATTTCTTTAAAACTTCACCATCATTGATATTATTAAACCTGAAAATTTCTTTTTAAAAAGTCTTAAGAATTACCTTTTTCATTGCTCAAGTAATTTATTCATACCTCAAATCCAACTTTAAAAGCAGTTTTTCCACATAATACTATTTCATATGGATTTTAATTTCTTCCCTAGTTGTCATAATAATCCCATGAATGGTTGAGCACAAGCTGATATCTTTTGTTTTTAATATAACTCATTTGATTATGTAATGAAATTATTTCATTCATATAGTAAACTCCAATGAATATCTTTTTTGTTTGTTTATTTGCTTTTCCTTAGGGCATATTCCAACAAGTTCATTATCATATCAAAGGATATGGCCACTTGCACAACTCTTGACCTATTTTGCCAAGTTTCTTGAAATGAGTTGTGCCAATTTATTCTGACTCTAGAGAATGTGGGCATGTTCCTGCCTCCCCTCCCCTTATGCTCTGCTAAGGAGCAGAGTCTGACTCCTGACTCTGCATCCCTGACCGCATCTACCTGGGGACAAAGAGGCAGGAGGAAAGAGCCTGAGAGGGCCTCCCTGCCACCATCACCTCCCCCGCTTTTGTGGCTCACACCACCACTTCTGCCCACCCCAGCGTTACAGTTTCATTACTGAGATTCTCCCAGGATGCAGACAAGGAAAGCCTTCAGAGCTCCGTCCTGCAACGTACCCCTTCCTGGTCCTCTGACTAAAGAGCCTTTTCTGTCTGTGACTGTTCACAATTCCAGGAGGCACAGATGTCTGAGCAAAGAAATTTGGAAGGCAAAACAAATAAGCAAATAAAGTTAAAAATAAAATAGAATAGAGTAAAATAAAATAAAATGTCTCCAAAGTGTGGTTATTCTTCGAGCTTTGGCATCTCTACCCAGTCTACCTATTCTTATTACTTTTGAGAGACCTCCAGTAGTTGCTTTATAAATTTTGTCTAAGGTTTTTAGCTGTTATCAGTGAGAGAGATAGAATGCAGAACTTCTTCCTTGTTTACTGGAACAAGAATCTATCAATAAGTTTTTAACTGGAAAGTGTGAAAGTGAATTTTATCCTTTGTGTCACTAGTTGATTTCAAAGATAGTGGGCTGGTGACAACATATATTTGGTTTTGAGTTGTTTTGATGCAGTGACTATGAGATTTCACACTGATTCATTTCTTGGATATGTGTTATACCAGAATTATAGCAGTTGGACAATTTAACGCTATCTTAAATAGTGCAACGTAAGACATACATAAACAGTCCTCCCAATCCCCGCATGTGGGAGCCCAGATCCAGGGTCAGTAAATTTTTTTCTGCAAAGATAGTATTATAGAATTTGTGGGACACAGATTCTCTTTTGCAACTGCTCAATTCTGTTGTAGAATGCAAGCAGTCATGGGCAACATGTGAATCAATGAGCATGGCTAGATGTGGCCAACAAGCTGTAGTTTGCCAACCCCTGGCTTAGAACATTGAATTAACATCTTTGTGCCTTGGTACTGACCCACTAGTAAAGTTCTTGCAGTAAAAACCCATCATAACACTTCATGTGGATTCAAAAATTTCTATTGAATAAAATGTGCATTTGTGTTATTTTGAGGTAAGTGGTACCTGGCATGAGATTGAACTGCTAGTAGGCATGGGTCCAGGTTCTGGGGTTTCCAGGAGCCAGTCACTAATTACTTTAATTTACATTTGCTTCATTATTTATGTGTGTGTGCTTCTTGTGAACTCCTCATGAATTCTCATGAATTAGAAGGCCTAAATTAAGATTCTTATATACAGTATGATCCTGTGTAACCTGAAAAACACAAAGGCTTCTAATTTCATTCCATAAGTTAAAGATATAGGAAAATAACATTTAAGTTGGCTCAAATTGAGAGTTGCCAGATTCCAAGTTGAAATGTCACCTTACTAGAGACAGAATTTTAGGAGGTTCAAATATTTATGAACATTTAGCAAGAAATTATTTAATCTCCCATTTTTTGTATAGCACTCCAAACAAGAAACAGACTATGTTTGGCTTTTTGTCTATGGGACCACATGAAAGTAAGTTCTTCCTGTCTTCCTATGAAATGCAGGTCTAAAATAGGAGTTTTATTTTTGTAAAATATCTTCATGGAGTGCTCACAATTACAGTTGGCCTAAGTTGAGGGGCTTCTGTATAAATCAAGAGCACTCTCAATTTTTCAAATTCACAATTCAAAATTGTCTAGTTCTGTTAACATCATGTAATTTACCATGGTTCTATCGCTTGTATTTCAGAAAACAGCCACGACAGGACCAGAAGAAATTACAAGACAAAACATAAATCTTGGAGTTAAAGACATCTAAGGAAGAGGTGATAACCCAAGCCATAAAACAACATATATTTTACTACATAAATATGAGCAATATCTGCATGGCAATTCATGCCATAAACTAAGTCACCCCGCAAACACTCAGCAGACAATCCACTTTGAATAATTACAGTTCAAGAAGGAAAAGAATCCAATACGAAACTGTGCCAAGTACTTTAATAGGGGCTTCATAAAGAAAAATAATTGCATAAAATGTGAATGTAAAGATGTTAAAACACAGAAAAGAGGAAAGAAGGCAAAATTGGAATTAAAGGAAGGGGGATGAGAGTGAATGAAAGAAAATATAGGGCATCAGGATGCCGCCTGAAGTTATGAAGGAGATGGGCCCTGTCTTTTTTTTCCCAGGTAACAGTCATCTATTTCTTTGCCCCAAAAGTTATTTCAAATCATATTTGCCACTGCTTGGAGTAGCAGAATCACATACCCATAAGCCTCACTTTCTTAAAAAGATGAGCTAAGAATAAGAATATAAGCCACACTGAGGAGCAGTTTACTGGCTGTATAAAATTATAGAACACCATTAAGAGATAGCAATCCAGTATTAAACTGTGCTTTTTCAATGACACTATAGAAGCAACTTTAATTACCATGAGTGAGAAATTATAAGACTCTGCAAAGAATGGTGGTATTAATATTAATAAAATTCCCATTGCCAGATGAAATATTACTCACTCTTGCCACACATGCTTTCTCAGTAGACGGACAATACAGCATTTTAGGAATCTGAGGGGATAAATAGTAAGGCTTGTGAAAAGAGGTTTACAGATTGATTTGTCCTGAGAACTTATTCTTTGATGAAATTCTAGGTGTCACAATATGGACCATATGTCTTAAACTTATCCATCTTATTATCATTATAAGAAAGAAATGGAGAAGACTCGGTCACTAAACATATTATTGTCCCCCAAATGTCAAGGCGTGCCTCCCACTTGGCTTATCAGGACCCACTGAGAGGAAGGGAACGATGGGAAGGCCTTGGGTTTCAGGAATGAAGATTACGCCCAAACCCTGCATCATCTCCTCCTTTCTAACTTTATTTAATATGATCTGAGTGTCTGGATAGATTTTCACTTTGGGTGAAGCAAGCCTAGCAGGGAGCTTTCTTGAGCAGTGTCCTTTGGTTCCTTTCTCACAACATTTAAGAAAAATACCAATGCCCCTGAAATGACATTGAGTGCTGGAAAACCTGTTATCATAAACTATTAGAGAAGGATGATAACATGTCCATCCAATCTCTACATCCATTTAAATATTGGTATATTAATTATTGGAGAATTTAACTCTATTCTGAAGTTTTCTCACCTGTAAAGTGAGCACACTAATAATATCTACTTCACTGAGATGATATGAGAACACAGTCTAGGAACTATTAGAATAAGAATAGCTGACAGAGTGATAAATTTGGGGATCAGGGATTGGATATGGGAGATAGATAGATAGATAGACAGAGAGAGAGAGAGAGAGATAATAGATATTTCTGGGCCAGGAAATATGAATGGCTTTACATAACAGAGAAGAATAATAGCGAAACAGAGGGAAAAGCATGACTAATACACAGCTAGAAAGGGACATGACTAATTCATTGTGGAAGAGCATAGAGTTATAGGTGGTAGTGCTAGAAAGTTCACGTGGGGTACAATTGTGAAGTGTTTCATAGCCTTACCAAGGAGTTTGAAATTTGTAGTTTCCATGGAAATCCATAAAATATTTTTACTAAGCAGAGTGATATGAATAGACCCAGGATTATTTGATGGCCTTCACAAAAGCACAGTAGTTTTAGCAGAACAATGATGGAGATAAGTCATAAGGCTGTGCTGAAGTAAATCAGACCATGCAAAAGTCAATTCCAGATAGATTGTAGATCTAAATGTAAAGGGTCAATAAAGCTTTTAGAAGAAAGTATAGAATGTCTTCATGACCTTGGGATAGAAAAGTAGTTAAAACCAACTGATAAAAGTGTAAGGAATTCCCGGTAGGAAACATTTGAACCTCATTTGAGTGCTTCCCTCACCCAAGTTTTCCTGAAACATGTGAACACTTCCCTGGCTCCCCTCATTTTCTGACGGTAAATGGACTTGCCCTCACCAACCTTGCAATTCACGTTCAACCCACCATGTAGGGACACTCTTTTTTTTCTTTAGCCCCATTTAAGGTACCAGGTGACCTTCTGTTTGACAGACACCTCATATACATCTAATTCTGAAAGAAAATAGTATTCTGAAAGAGTTCTACACTGGAACTCAGGGGAGGAAAGAACCATCAGTCGCAACATTTCCACTAATTCTGTGATGACCTTGGGTTAGTTATCTAAACTATTTGGGCCTCAATAACTTCATTTGCCAAATTTAGTTGAGTGGACACTGATTTTCTAGGCATTACCTCGCAAGAGAAAAGAGCATCAGCTTTGGGGTCAGGCCAACTGAGAACCTGTCTTCGGTCTGGACCAGGTAAGCAAATTGATATAAACAGACACCGAAACGCTGGACTTCCCTTAAAGAGATGAAGCAGATCTGTGTGCCTTGAAATGGAAAGATCACCAAGATGTATTGTTAAGTAATAAAGAGCAGAGCAATATGAATGATATTTTATTAAAAAACATATTATGAATAAAAAATATATTATCAAAAAATTTCTGCAAGGAGCTACATAAATCAAGATTCCTCTGTGGACTTAAAAGAGGGGGGAGTATAATTTTTCTGTAGCAATTGAATAATTAACATGTGGATGTATAACTTTTTATGATTTTGTAATTGCAAATTTAATTAAAACTTTTTTCAATGGCCAGCACAAAGTTGTAATTAAATAAAATTCAGTTCCCTTTTTGCTATGAAGTTACTGATTTTTTGAGTTAGAAAATAAACCCTAAGAATGAAAACACTTGAAATTAGTGGATTATTTCACAATGTCAGTAAATTTTTAAAAAATGAAATAAATTTTACAGAGACTCCTATTTATTCAGGGTTGAATGGAGCTTAGGTGTATAATCACCTTGATCAAGAAGAGTTTGGGTAGAGCCAGAGGAACAGGATAAAGGATTTAGCCCTGTCACTTTCTTTGGGAAAGAAAGCTGAGATAGAACAGGCGATGAATGGGATAGAGAGCAGGACAAAGGAGGTTATTACAGCATCTTCCTGAGATTATAGTGGCAACCAAGCGAGCATCCAGGTTGGAAGGATGTAGAAGCTGCTAAAAGGGATTGTACATTTCTGATACAGGCTCTCTAAGTGACTAGAACAATGATAGGGAAGTGGCATTAAATAATCTAATATGAGGTTTTTAGTCTAATTGTCAAATTCAATTGAGGGTATAAAACATAAGATGTATCAGAGAGAGGAAATTCTTAGGTATAATATTTTCTGACCACTGAGGAGCTATTTAAGAGAACCTCATTTTTGGAAGCACATAGTCCAGAAAAAAGAACAGCCAATTTTTCTGGCTATGAGACTGAATCAAATACCCACCCCGTGACATAACGGAAAATGAGCCTTCTTTCTCATAAGTGTCCCTTTTGCAACTGCTCACAAATTGTAGGTGGGCTTATTGAAGGACCCTGTGTCGATGGTGCTGTCACTTTGTATCTCGGCCTTTCATAAAACCAGTCATTTTTGCTCTTTTTAAAGAATTTTCTTTTCTCAGATTTATTAGATCTCTAACATCCATCAAAAGTTCTTGAATTCCTATCATTTTATTTTCTTTTTCTTCAACCATGGTGTTTGTAGAGAAACAGGGAATATTGTCATGATGTTTACGTAAGGAAGGCCTCTCTAAGCCTGAGGAAACTAAATAAGCTCAAAAAGATGAAACACAGCAAATGCAAATGGTAACATATTCCTAGCTACAACTAACTCCAAAACTCTCTGAGAAGCAGTCAAAAACCAATCATAATCTCAGAGGAAAATAAATATCTTCAGAAATGACAAAAACTCTTACCAAAAAAGAGAGACAAAGAAATGTCTAAGACATTTCTTAGACTAAGAACATGGCTGAAAATCTGAGAAACAAAGTCATCAGAATATGTACAAATTTTCTCATAAATTAAATTAAAATTAGGGTGGTGAACAATTTTTCATAATGTGAGAATAAAAATTCTGAGAGTATACATTTTTAAACACAGTTAAAGGGCAAATTGTTAATGCTATCTATCGAAATTAAGGTGTAAAATACTTTAATCGGAATTAAACCTTAATTATCCTCAGGTATAGCAAGGAGCTAACACAGCTGTCAGCATCAGATTTGCATGAGGAGGTAACACATTCACTGAGACCTTAAGGAGAAGCAGAGTGAGCCAAGCAAAGGTCAGTGAGTAGGCAGCAAAGACTGTTAGTTCTCACAAAACCCATATGATTCTCTACATTTCCCAGCCTCCCTTGCAGGTAGCTTGGTGCCATGTGACAGCTGTAGCCAATGATGTGTGGGCATACACGGTGTATGCTATTATCAAGCTTTACCTCAAAATCCTCAAAAGTCCATTTTCTATCTACAGTGGCCATTGAGACAATATGTTGATGGCATCATGAGGTGAAAGGAGCTTGGATCCCTGAACTTGAGTCACCAAAGCCACACTGACTGAGACATCACCAAGAACAAAACTTTGTTCTGTTAAGTCATTGAGGTTTTGAGGTTTATTATAGCATATATCATAGGATAATCTAGAAGAATGCTTCTGAAATTTTGGTGGGTATAAAAATTATCTGAAGACAGATAATGTTAAAAGACAGGTTGCTGGGTGACCTCCCCAGAGATTCAGGAGGTCTGAGTGTGGAGAAACTGCTCCTGCATTTCTAACAAACTCCCAGTTTTTATTGATGCTGCCGATCCACGGAACATATCGGCCTAAATATTCTGAATAAAATACCGGAAGTGGAATTAGGCAACAAAGTTCGTGTGAAAGATGTGAGACGCTGAGGCATGAAGGAGACTCAGCCTTACATGTACCGGGAACTGAAGGTAGATGAGTGTGAAAGAATGATAATAAGCAAAGAGTATGAATCAAGAATGACGCTGAAAGTTTGAGCTGGGAACCTTGAGATCAGATTGACACCAAATCAGAGTTCCCACAGCAAGCTTGTGACACTAATTCAACGTTAATTGACCCACTAACATTTCATGGTATTGATAGGGTGTGGAATTTGTTCACAAATAGGATACATGTGAATGCCAACATCCTCGTTTCCTTATACCTAGAGGCCTGTAGTACAAATTGAAAGGATTCTGAAAAACCCAAAGAACCATCTGGGAATTTCTATCAGGTGTAAAAGTTTCAGTGTGAATGGACATTTTGTTACAGACTCCTCCTGTATGAACAGCCTTACTCTGGTTTACAAATTAAGGCTGGGAAATGAGGAAGGAGCCAGAGTGGCATTCGCCTTGGAGCCACTGGACAGCTCCTGCAGAAGCAGTGGTGTACTCGATGACGATGATGATGGTGATGAAGATGATGATGATGATGATGATGGCCCTTGGGTAGATTAATGCTCAGAGCACTGTTTCTCAATACCAGCTGCACTTTAGAATCCTGTGCAGAGCTTTAAAAATTATTTTGTCTGGGCCACCCCGAGAGATTCCAATTCAGTTGATATGGGTTAAGGGCACTCAATATATCTTGTCATACATTTTTAAAAATTCAGTTGATTTCCATAAATGTTGAGATCCTTTTAGCCATTAAAATTTTCATCCTGGTTCCTAAAATCTCGATGCTAATCACTTTAAAGGTTCAATGTCATGCAGCACTTACTCTCCTCTCCTCCCAGCACAGCTAGAGCAGATGTTGTAGCCGCTTAGGGAGGAGAGCCATAGGGGAGGGGAGAGGAGAGTCTGTTGTACTTGCTCCGTTCCATTTTTCCCTCCTTTCCATTTTCTAGTTCCAACAATGTTGAGATGGACGTAAGGTTAGAGGATGCAGCAATGTCTGCTTTGCCCACCTCTGGTGATGTGACAATTCCGATTTCTATTGGTTGTAACTTCTTGTCTTGGTAACACTTCTGTGACCATCACTCACCTCTACGTGGCATGCCTTTCAATGCATCTCTCATGCGAGTATGTTAATGGGCTCTTCAAAAAGCCTTATGAGGTTCTCTTCTGCAATGGGCTGAATTGTGTTCCCCTAAAATTCATATGTTGAAGTCATAACCCTCAGTACCTCAGAATGTGACTGTATTTAGAGATTGTGCCTTTAAGAAGGTAATTAAGGTAAAATGAAGTCATATGAGTTGGCCCTAATCCAATATGACCAGTGTCCTTATAAGAAGAAGAGATTAGGACACAACACAAAGACCAAGGGGCGGTAACCATGTGAGGACACCGCGAGAAGGCAGCCATCTACAGTCCAAGGAGAGAGGCTTCAGAAGACACCAAAACTTCCAAAACCTAGATCTTGAACTTCTAGCCTCCAGAATTGTGAGAAAATAAATTTCTGTTGTTTAAGCCACCCAGTCTGTGTTTTTGCTATGGAAGCCCTAGCAAACTAATTCACCCTCTGTATGGGAAGTCCAGCTCCCCCTGTATCCCCCCTCAGGCTTCACTCAGTGTGGACTAACTAGACATTCCATACTGTTAAAAAAACAAACCTTTGCCCAGTGAGAAGTCTTGGGGAAGTTTTGACAAAATTACTCATGACATTTCATTTTCCACAACCTCCATTCATCCCAAGGGAAATCCGCATGCCAAAAAATAATAAATGAAAAGTAAAAGACTACATCACCAGCATTCCTCTCTGTCATTCCTCTCTCAGCATTTGCATCCTTCTCTATGCTCTGGAGGATTAAGAACTCTAACCCAGGGGCTCAGCATTCTTTTAGACAAGATCTTACCCAAGGACCCTAAGTCAATGAACAGAGAGAATGGTGCAGACCACCCCAAGGATTATGTGCTCTTCCCTAAGGGATCCCTTATCTTGCCCCCGGTAAAAGGGAATCATATCTCCTTATGAATATTCTGCTCTTTTAAAAAAGAGAGTTTCTATTTATAGATACACACACCTCTGTCCTGGCTCCAAACCCTAAAATGCCCTGAGGGCTCAATATGGGTGAATCTCAAAAAACATAATGTTGAGTGGGTACACAAAAGGGTGCATCCAGTGTGATTTCATTTATATAAAGATCATAAAACAAGCAAAACAAGTCTATGGGGCCTACAGTCAAAATAGGGGATAACTTTGGGGGATTACTGACTAGAAGAGGGAAAAATCAAGGTTTTTGTGGTGCTGGGTAATAATCTAATATCTTGATCTTTGTAGTAGCTGATGGTTGGAAGATGGTAGGAAGGTGATACTGGGCAACTCAATTTAAACCTGTTTGGGTCGAGATGTACCAAATTGAAGTAAAAGTGAAATATATGAATCTGATTAGAGAAGTTGGTTAGGAGTTAGTTTTCCTGAGCACTCAGGAAATTTCATTAATAATTTAAATTTCATAATAAATCATTAATTAATCTATTGATTTCATTAATAATTTTATTAGCTCTAATATACTCCATATAAGGAACAAGGACGATATCAGAATTGTTAGCTGTGAGATCTACAGCAAATACCTTTACCTTTTTTTTTCTTTTTATGTGGAAGACTAGCCCTGAGCTAACATCCACTGCCAATCCTTCTCTTTTTACTGAGGAAGATTGGCCCTGGGCTAACATCCATGCCCATCTTCGTCTACTCTATGTAGGACAGCCCCAGAGTATGGCTTGACAAGCGGTGCATCAATCCGTGCCTAGGATCCGAACCTGCGAACCCCGGGCTGCCAGAAGCAGAGTGCACAAACTTAACCGCTACACCACCGGGCTGGCCTCAACTTTACTTTCTTAATATAACTCACCTACAAATTGGGTAAGTTGCTTTTGTAAATGTTATGCCTGTCAACTTGTCATTAAGCATAGTAATCTAAATGAGATACTTTCATGTAAATCAACAACCTATCTAATTTCTGGTCATGTACCTGATTTTACTTAAATTAACTTTCACTCTTATTTATATATAATTATCCTTTTTCACATTTTTCTACCAATCTTTACTCTTTCTCAGACATTCTTTAATGCACTGAAAGATGAGACTATCACTCTCCTTGAATGGGCTTTTCCAAGGAAAATCTTGAATCAGTAAAGGGAAAAGGTTAACTGTGATCGTGTGAAATTAAGAAAATAGATTTAAAAAATTAGTGGCAAGAAAGCAGACAAATATAAAGATAAATTTAGAAAACATTTTGCAGTAAGTATGGCACATAAATTACAAAAAAACTTACCAAATTAATCAGAAAAAAATGAAAATAGTGAAAATCTTAGAAAAATCCTGTAGTGGGGCAAATATTTCAATAAAATAACTACATAGTAACCATAAAAGATTTGTAAATTTGACCACGTAAGATAAATTTTCAAATTTGATGGGGCAAGTTCAACCACAAAACAAACAAAAACAAAAATCCTACCATTAAGAATGTCAGAAGACCCGGGGCCGGCCCAGTGGCGCAGCGGTTTAGTTCGCGCTTGGCAGCCCGGAGTTCGCAGGTTCGGATCCCAGGCTGCCCGCCGACGCACTGCTCGTCAGCCATGCCATGGCGGCGTCCCATATAAAGTGGAGGAAGATGGGCACGGATGTTAGCCCAGGGCCAGTCTTCCTCAGCAAACAGAGGAGGATTAGCAACGGATGTTAGCTCAGGGTTGGTCTTCCTCACACACAAAAAAAAGAATGTCAGAAGACCTTTGCAATTAATTGCAGGCACATACATTCAAAAAAATTTTCAACCTAGCAGAAAATTGGATAAAAGTATAAAGTTAACTCATATAAGAATAAATGTAAGTACAGATTATGGTTATGAAAATTGTCAACCTAGTTAATCATTAAAGAATAAAGTAGCTATTTTTTCAACTCGAGTCTGGCAAAGATTTAAAATAATAACAAAAATGCAGAATCAGAGGGACTGCAAATTAGTATGTTTTTTGGAGAGCAATTTTGAAATAGCTACAAAAACTTTTGCTTATCTTTCAACCACCAATTCCAATTCTAGGAATTCTAAAAACAATATGCTTGCATTTGCAAATATATGTTTAAGGTTATTTACTGCAGAATTTCTATAGATCCATTCTTGGGAACAACTCACAATTCAAAATTATTTTCTGATTATAGAAAATTCATATGGTACATATATTATGCAGTAGCATCAGAGGCATTCGAGGAAGCATTGCATGACCAAACAACATTAGTATCTCTGCGGCAGAACTTATGGATATTTACACTAAGTGGAATAAATATGGACCACAAATATTTTCAAGTAAGTTCTGGTCATGTTTTGACACCAAATGAATTCAGATAAGGTTAGGTTTGACTTTCAAATTAGTGGAAAAACACTCAATTTTAAGTGCTTTTTGGGTTTCAGAATTGCAGATAAGTTTCTGTGGACCTATATTTTAAAAAATCTGAAAACTAAACAAATGTTCATCAAATAGTTATCTTCAAGTTATGGTTCTTCTTAACCTGTATACTAAGCAACCATTTCTAAACAGTGATAGAATCAAAACTTAAATATAAATGCCCAAGATATATGATAAAGGAAGATAAGCTTCAGAATAGCAGCATTCTTTCTTTCTTTCACACAGCAAGATTTCCGGTGACATTTCCTTTCCTTTGAGACAAATAATTGGCATACAAGACTTGAAGGCAACTGAGAGGAAACATACAGATTTTATAAGTTGTCCAGGGCCTTTTTTAAGCCTCAAATCCTCCTTCCAGTAAATATCATCTATTCTACCTATAGGGAAAAAACCGTAGAATGGATCAAGATGAACCTGAATGACCAAAGCTGGGTGACAGTGGGGACAAGGAGGACTCCAGGTTATCATCTCCATGACAGCAGAAAGATTCAGGTGTCAAGGATAAATGTAAACTTAGTCACACCTGAAACTCTTGCCTGTGAAGGGCTGTTTGGGTTAACCTAAAGATCTCTGATTTGAAAAGCACAAGGCATTGAAACTCACATCAACAATAAAGGTTCAACTTCTCTGACATACAAATAACATTGCAAATCCAGAAGAAAAACACTAAAAACTTTAGAAACAAGTCAAAAAATATGACAAGTCATGTACAAAAGTATAAGTAAGTGACTCAAACAATTATTTTCACTCTTTTTTTCTCTGTGTTTCATTTTAAATAGTTTCTATGAGTATGTCTTCAAGTTCACATAAGATGCCTAACCTCCTTCACAATAAGGCATTTGCAGGTTGAAACTCCAGTGAGGATTTTTCACTGCCAAACTGGATTAAGTAACTAGAAGGAGATTTACTCTCCCACCTGAAACAACCAAAAATGGGCAAGATATATGAAACAACAATTTTCAAGACACTGGACATCATATACAAAAGGACAATGGTCCGTGATAAACGGGAAACAAACAAGGTGAACTCTTTGGTAGCCCCCACTTACTGCTTTTGGAGAGCTTCCAAGCTGTTGTGCTGGGAGAAAGAATTAGCTGGAGCCCAGCCTACAGCCTGAATAGAACAGATGGGACTAGAATCCTCACGATAGGCTCTCAGAGAGGTGAGCACTACACGATGAGAGAAGGCCAGAAAGCTGTAGAGATCTCCCTCGCATAGTTTGCTCACATTAGCTTTAAAATATCTTCATTCCTCTGTGAATAATATTGGTCTTTTTCTTCAGCTGTTTCTAAGATTATTTTCTTTTTATCATTGGTTTTGAACAATTTGATTTTGATTCAGTGTGGTTTTCTTTATATTTCTTATGTTTGAGTTTCATCGATCTTCTGGTTCTGTAAGCTTACAGTTTTCATCAGATTTTGAAAATTTTTGATGATCATTCCTCCAAATATTTGTGCTATCTCTCTCCCTCCCCACCTTTGGGGCTACTATTACCCATATTTTGGGCTGATTGCAGTTGTCCTGCAGCTCAGTGATGCTGTTTATCTGTGTATTTATTTTTTTTGCATTTTCTTTTTTCTCTGAGTTTCATTTTAGATTGTTTCTACTATTATGTCTTTAAGTTCTCTTTTTGTTCTTTTCAATGTCTAATCTGCCATTAATACCATCTTATAAATTTTTCTTCTCATTTTTCATATTAATCATCTCTAGAAGTTCAGGTTAGGTCTTTTATATATCTCCTATGTCTCTTCCTAATTTCTGAACGTATCAAAGTGTTATAAAGTATCCTTGTCTGTTAATTCTCACATCTGTGTCAGTTTCAATTAACTGATTTTTATTATCATATGGGTTGTATTTTCTTATTTGTATGTCTGGTAATTTTGGATTGGATACCTGATAGATGAATTTTACCCTGTTGGATGCTAGATAGTTTTCCATTCCCATAAATATTCTTGAGCTTTGTTCTGGGATGTGGTTAAGTAACTTGGAGACAGTTTGATCATTTTGGATCTTGCTTTCAAGATTTGTTAGAAGGGACCAGAGCAGTGCTCAGACTAGGGATAATGATTCCCCACTGGTGACACAGATCCTTCTGTGTACTTTATCAAATGCCCAATGATATAAGGTTTTCCAGACTGACTGATGGGAACATACACTATTCCTGGTGCTGTGTGAGTCCCAGAAATCATTTCCTCTAACTCCTTGGAATTGTTCTTTCCTGGCCTTGGATAGTTTCCTCAAAGTACTTTAATGTTCTGAAAGAAAACCAAGAATTGCTAACCTAGAATTCTACAATCAGCAAAAATATCTCTCAAAAACAAAGGTGGAATACTTCTTCAAAAATACAAAAGCTGAAAGAATTCATCAGCAGCAAACTTTCATAATAACAATGTTAAAAGAGGTACTTCAGGCAGAATGAAAGTGATTACTGATGTAAATCTAGATCTACACAAAGGAATGAAGAGCATCAGAAAGGGCAACTACGTGTGGAAATATCTACAAATTTTCAGATTTTTAAAATCTACTTAAAATATAACTGACAGTTTAAACAAAAACAGTAATGATGTAGTGTGACATTTTTACCTATATGAAAGTAAAATGTATGCAACAATAGCACAAAGATTGGGCGGAGAGATGTGGAAGTTTACTGTTGCAAGCTTCTATTACTACATGTAAAGTGGCATAATACCACCTGAAAGTAGACAGACACAAACTATGTAAACTATAAACCTTAAAGCAGTCACATATAAAAGAGTTATAGCTAATAAGCCAATGAAGGAGATAAAAAACATGAAAACGCTCAACACAAAAGAAGGCATAAAATACGAAAAATGAAAATAAAAAGACATGAGTCAAATAAAAATAGCTATAGAAATAATATAATAGCTAAAGAAAGTCATATCAATAATCACATTAAATTTAATGGCCTGAGTACTACAATTAAAAGCAGAGGTTGTCAGGTTGATTAAAAAGTAAGGTTCAAATATATGCTACCTACATGAAAAAAACTTTAAATACAAGGTATAAAACAAGTTAAAAAGTTAAAGGACGAAAAAATATATACCATGCCCATACTAATCCAAAGAAGCTGGAATGGACATATTAATAACAAAAAATTATTTCAGAGCAATGAATACTATCAAGGATTTTTTAAAAAGGTAATTTCATAATGTAAATGGACATTTTATCAAGGGGGCATAACAATCCTAAATGTTTATGCACCCAATAACAGGGCTTCAAAATACACAATAGAACTCCAAGGGAAAATAGCAAATTCACAGTTATAACTGGAGATTTCAATACCCCTTTCTCAGTAATTGACCGAAAATTAGACACAAGATCAGTAAGAATATAGAAAATTTAACCTATACAATTAGTCAATTTGATCCAATTAGTATTAACACAACATTCCTCCCAACAGCAGAACACACATTACTTTCAGGTACATAAGAAACATGTAACAAGATAGACTATATTCTGGACCATAAACTAAGTCTCAGTTAATGTTTAAAGGATACAAGCCATATATAGTATGTTCTCTAACCACTAAAAGAAATTAGAAATCAATAACGGAAATATCTTAGGAAAATTCCCCAATATTTTGAAACTACATAACACATTTACAAATAAACCATGGGTCAAGAACAAATCAAAAGGGATTTTAAAAATAATTTTGAATTGAATACAAATTTTAAAATATCAAATTTTATAGGATGCTGCTAAGCAGTATTTAAGAGAAAATTTATAGCACTGAACCCCCTTAATTAAAAAATAAGTTCTTGGGCCAGCCCTGGTTGGCCTAGTGGTTAAGTTTGGCATGCTCCACTTCAGTGGCCTGGGTTCAGTTCCTGGGTAAGGACCTACACCACTCCTCGGTGGCCATGCTGTGGTGGCAGCTCACATACAAAATAGAGGAAGATTGGCCACAGATGTTGGCTCAGGGTGAATCTTCATCAGCACAAAAAGAAAAACAAGAAGAAAGTTCTCACTGGCCTCAGCTTCTATCTTAAGAAACTAGGAAAACATGAGAAAATTAAACCCAAAGTAATCAGAAGAAAAGAAATAATAAAAATCAAGACAGAAGTGAATGAAATAGAAAATATCAATGAACTGAAAAAAGCAACGAATTATTACTGATAAATGCAACAACATGAACGAATCTCAAAATAATTTTGCTGAGTAAACGAAGCCAGGCCAAACAAACAAAAAGAGTGCAAACTGTATAACTCCATTTATATAGAATTATGGAAAACGGAAACCAAGCCATAGCGACAGTGGATCAGTGACTGCCTGGGGGTGGGGAACGGTAGGGAGGGAAGGATTACAAAGAGGCATGAGAAAATCATTGAGAGTGATGGATATGTTCATTGTTTTGATCAGGTGGTTGGTTTCATGCTCATGTACATATGTCACAACCCATCAAATTGTACGCTTTAAATATGTGCAGTTTATTGTATGTCAGTTATTTCTCAATAAAACTGTTACCAAAAAAACTACATGGAAAGTCAAATGACAAATGCACGTGTACAAGGTTATTCCGCAAAGGGTATAAAAATAATAAATTCAATGCACCCTAAATGTCTAGGAACAAGGGACTTGTTAAATTATGCTCATCCAACTCTGTAGAGAGAAACAAAATATCCGTATGCATGGCTATGAAACAATTTCCATGATATATTGTTAAGAACACACACAAATCCCTCAAATATAAGAACAAAAAGCAGAGCAGTGTATATTCTATGTTTCTATTTGTGGTATAAAAAGGATAGACAAGGAACATTTGCCATATCTGGAGAGTGTACATAAGAAAGGAAAAATATTAGCATCAGACATGGGTGGCCGAAGATAAGAGATTGAGGGTGAATTTTTTCTTATATATCATCTTGATCCTTTCAATCTTTGAAACATGTAAATGTCTTACCTATTTAAACATATTGTTTAAGAGCCCTGGCAATAATGTGTCATACTAATTAAAAATTAGTCAAGCTCTGGAATCAGATAGCTTGTACTAACTGTGTGATTTTAGGCAACTTAGTTAAACTTTCTGTCTCTTAATTTCCTTAAAAGTGTAGCACACATAATGACAGTGTCTCCTCATAGAATTTTTATGAGTATAACATGAGAACTTAGAAAGGACCCACCACTATGGTAAACATACCATATGTTTTAGATATTACTGATATAGGTACACTTAAACATGGTTGTTGTTAGAGAGGGCTGCCTGATTTGGTTAAGAAGCATAAGTTGTAAATATCTCCAAACGCGTGCAGGTTGATTAATTTTATTCCCATCTCTTTTGTCACACTGGACTGCCTCACTAAGTCTAGAAAGCAAGTTCAACATTTACAGGAGCATATCCGTTTTTTCAAACAGATGGTGCTTCAGCAGCAGATGAGGGCTCTGGGAAACAACTTGTCATCTTCCTCATTCTAAACAACCTTACGATGTGTTATCATTATTGATTGTGCCATCTATTATGGAGGTAAACCTCGGCCCAAATAGATTACTCAATACTCTGAAGAGCGAAGTCTGAATAAGTAAACATTCATATGTATATGTATATATATGTATGAACAAGTAAATACACACAGACACACCCCCAGGAGGAGAAAGAGCTCTGAGAGTTTAAGTGATTTGTCCAGGATCACACAGCTCATTTACTAGGAGCCAGAAACTGAAGCTTTGTCTGCATGGAACCAACGTTATAGTACATTTTAGCATACAACTTCTAACTATTTATATCCCCTTCACTTTCCCGATATGTAACATACATATAAGAGTTCAAATCCATTTTATCTTTCCTAAGAGGAGTGAGCAGCTCTCATTCCTGGTTTACAAAACAAAAATCTGAGGGGCCTGGAGAGGAGACCAAGTTTATAGAGCAAGTTACTGGAAGAGATGGAGCGAGATCTCAGCTTTACTGACACCATTTTTTCCTTCCTTTTGACCTGTGTTATCTTTTCTTTCTTCCTCTTGAGCCTGAATAGGCCAAGTAGAGTCACCAATCCACAGAATCTCAGAAAGACCAGAGTTCCCGCACCGCCCACTTCTGAAGAAGTTCCCAGGATATATTTCTGAGCTGATTAGTGATGCGCTGATCTCTTTAACTTTACGAAGCAGGAGGTTTATGACAAGAAAAGAAGAAGGAAGGGGAGTAGGAGCAGGACAGATTCAACCCAACACCACACACCACTGGTAACTCTATGACACTGTCGTTCTTTATGTGCATTAGAGTACGCTGCTAAATCGTCAATGCGAGAAGTGTATACATCAAGTTTTGTGGATCTAGGTCGTCATCTGGTTGCTTCATTTTTGACTCCCGTGTTGTATGTTGCAAGGATTTATTGTGGAGACAGGTGAGGGTAAATTTTGTCTCTTCAAAGGGCTGCAGCTGAAAGGCCCTCACTCTTACTGCTCCCAGCACCGCTGAGCCACGTGTAACCAAGGTGTCTACCAAATGTCTCTGACAACACTATGAACGTTGGTATCCCCCTCACTTCTCACAGTGTTCTTTTAAGTAGCAACAATTTACACTTTCTCTAAAAAAGATGAAAAAGGCTAAACTTTATCTGTGCTGAGTCCTTTAGGTCTCAAAGGCTGTGCTAACTGCTTTGCATACATTACTTCATTTAATCCTCAAAACAACCCTCTGAAGTGGATATTATTTTCATTGCCATTTAATGAATGAAGCCATGAGGCACAGAGCAGTCAACTAACTTTCCCAAGGTCACACAGCTAGTCTGTGGACAAATCTACGATTTGAACCAAAGTATTCTGATTTTCCAGTGCTCTGTTCTTCCTCCTTGTCTAAGAATCAGAAATTAGTGTGCTGCTCCTGAACGATGATTATCTGTATCTGATGGACACTAGGATCTGTGAGATTTACCAGGATCTCATTTTAACCCGTGGATATGGCAAAGCTTGTTTACCTAGGGTTTTAAGCAGATCTCTGTGCTAGTCATTTATTTATTTACCTTACTTCCTAGATTTCCCTTGTTGTTTCTTTTTTTCTTTCTCATCCACCCCTCATTGGTGTTATCTTACTATATTTTATGTGTTCCCTCTTAGCTGCCTGACATCCCCTCTGCAATAAATATATACGCATATAAATATACCAAAGCAGTCATCTCAGAAAGAGGATGGCGAGTGGTGACATATGAGTTATAACCTGAAATTAGCAAGTAATTACTTCATTATGTTTCCATCATTCCCTTTAATTAAAAATTCATTATCTATAAAGATGTCTGCAAAATTATCATCAATTTATCAAAAATTAAGGATTCAAAATCCCTGAATTTTGAAAAAAGGCTTTATATCAATAAATCTACCACTTAGCAAAGCCAATGAGGAAGCCAGAATCAACCCTGAAAAAAAGCAAAAGCCTCCAGAAAAGTCCTTGACCAATTCTTTGTGTACACTACATCTTAACAGGGAAATGAAGAAATGCCTCACCAAGACCACACAGCAAATAGTTTCGTGTTGTTAACATGGTCCTCGGTGGATTCAAACAGCTTTCTACGTCTCACTTCCTGTCTCATAATTGATCTCCATCTCACATGCTGAGGACAACACGATCTCCTTCCCCTCCTCTGTAACCAAGTAAGTAAACCACGGATCTGGAATTTGGGTTTTAAAAGGCCCTTATAGATAATGCAGTGTAATCTCTGTATTTTACTAAAGAGGGGACTGAGTTCCCAGGTGGGTAAATAATTGCTCATTAGACTCAGTACTGGGACTCGAATCCAGGCACTGAACTTTAATTCTTTGATATTTCTAGTACAATCACAATGCCTATTTCCCAGGAAAAGGTTTTGATTCTTATGGCTACTAGGGTATTTTACCAAATATGTGAATTAACTCTGCAGAGTATAGCAAGCTTGCTAATTTAATCAATTAATAGTTCTACATTTTCCAAACTGTATTTTCTAAAAGAGAAAGAACAGGACTTTTCTAGAAAATTCATTCTACGTGTCTGAAAGTCCATCTAATATGAAAGGGTTGAGGATCCAAGTGCTGTATAGAAAGTCACAAAAGTACTCAGCCAGTCAGCAGTTCGAATCACCCGTCACTGAATGTCCACTCTTGCTCTTTTAAGGTCTCCAGCTCAGTGAGGCGAGTTCGCTCTGACGAGAGGAAGCACGTGCAGTGGGTGGTTTTGTCCATATGAAAACAAGTGTCTGATGCTATGGACCGAATGTTTGTGTTCCCCTACAAACACATCTGTGAAGCCCTAACCAGCAGAGTGAGGCTGTAAAGGAGTAAACCAGCAATGGAGGCGGGGCTTTGGGGTGGTAACTAGGTGATAAGAGTGAGGCACGAATGGGATTCAGGGCCTTATAAGAGACACAAAACCGATGCTCCTTCTCTCTACCATGTGAGGATACAGCCAGAAGGTGGCCATCTGCAAACCAAAAGGAGGGCCTCACCAGACACCAAATCTGCCGGCGCCTTGATCTCGGACTTCCCAGCCTCCAGAACTGTGAGATACAAATTGTTGTTTAAATCACCCAGTCTATGGTATTCTGATACAGCAGCACAAACTAAGACACTTTTTAAAAATCATTTATTTTTGAAAGGGAATGGGGTTATTAGGGAGGCCCTATTTGATTGGAATTTCAAATTAATAATAATGTCAGTGGAAGACTTCCAGAAGGAAATCTTGTTGAGAGAAATTTTTTTTTCTTGTGAATGAACGGGGCTAACAAATCGGAATGGGTGTCAAAGGTAGAAAAGATACAAGTATTTAGACTGGTGGAAGTTTGTTTATTCTTTTGTTTTTAGTGAAAACTAAATCAATATTTTAGACATTTTTCTCAATCAACAGAAAGGATATCCAGATTTAGATTTTGCAAAGATTACTTTTTAAAGACCAAAAGAATAGTTTTAAATTTACAGTTTGATGGGGAGAAAATATCAAGTTATAAAAGAAGGACTTGCTATCAGAATTGCTGAGTTGGCTGCGGGGCTGGAACAAAAATAGAACACAGGCATTCAAGACAACATAATGCTCTTCCCTTTACTAGACTTTCAGTATGTCCATGGTGATGTTTTTTTTTAATTGTGCAATTCCTTTGGGATTAAACAGTTGATTTTCTGGTCCAGAGAGACCAGATGCTCTTATTAATCATAATTTAAAGCCCTTGAATCTCAGAAAACAATAAGCATACAATGAGGATGTATAAATAGAAGGTCAGTTCCATGCAGGGCTTAATGAGAGAAAGCATATTAAGACAAGTGCAGCTGCTACTGTTATTTCAGTGCAACCTGCTTTTCCCTGTTTTAAACAAGTAAACAGACATCTCTAGATCACTGAGGGGTGACAAAGTGGATGGAGAGAAAATGAAGCTGTCAGAGTCACCTATGATTTGTGTCTCTCAAACCTAAGTCTCAAGAGTAGTCCTCTGAATTTAAGTGTGAAAGCGAGAAGCCCTGGTTTGATTTATTTTGCCCTGACCTACACACACTGGAGTTACAGGATGTGTTTGGTGTTTTACGCATAAATAATCTTATTTTATAAAATATATTTCCTTAAATAAAATGTCATTTCCCCATGAAAAATAATGTTAACTTATCCTACTGTTCATTCCTCATTTCACTGTAACTCTATAAAATTAAAACACTAAAAGGTGTAATTCCACTTGTGACCAAGTAGAGTAAGGATTGGAGCTACCCTCTCACATAAAAATACTAAATAAAGTGGGAAAAATACATGAAGCAATGATTATAGATTGGGAAACCAAGCAGCAGAGGACAGTGACACCTGAGAAAGAAAAGCAAACAAACTGAGCCCTGTGGCTGCCACAGCGCACGGAATGGAGTGAGTTCCCAGGCCACTGCGCAGGAAGAGAAAACCCAGGGGAGCCCAGGAGTTTCCCTGAGGGAAGGAGATGGAGTTGGGAGCTCAAGAAGGCCAAGATTGCTAGAGCGTACCATTGCAGAGAAGTAGAGGAGAGAAGGCTGTGCGGACAGGGGGTGCTGGAGATGTACAGACGATTCCCATCAAGTCTTCAGTTACATACTGATATATATGTATTAAGGAAACTACCCAAGACCAGGGAGAAAAATACCCAAAAAAGATGAGAAGAAATGATATCTGGAGCTCACACTGGGTTGGAATAGTTCATACTCTCAACAGCCAGTGGAGACAACAGGTAGGTTAGAAGAATCTTGTCTCAATAGTAGGAAGGATTAGCCCTAAATGAAAGGTTGCTCTGAATCTGCCTAACACAGCCTGAGAGTAAGCCTCAAAAGGATTACACTGCTTCAAAGTAAGGTAAACACATTGCATTACAAAACTCAGGATTATTTACAGGAAAAAAATATATACATTTATGATTATATATATCTGTATAAAATACAGAAAAGGTAAAATTTATAACATTTTTGTTCTAATCAAAAATTAAGAAGCATGCAAAGAAGCAGGAAAATGCAACCAATAAGGGTGGAGATAAATTAATAGAAATAGTTACAAAAATGACACAGATGAGAAAATTAGTAGATAAGGATATTTTGAAAATTGTGATAACTATATTACATATATAAAAAAGGTGGAGGAAAATTGAGACTGTCAGAGACATAGAAGACACAACAAAGATGAACCAAACTTTAAAAGATGAAAAATATCTGAGATAAAAATATACACTGGATAGGCTTAATGGCATATTAGAAACTGTAGAATAAAGGGTTCATGAAATTAAATTATAGCAATAAAAAAATCTAAAATGAAAAACAGAGGAAAAGATTAAAAAAATGAACAGAGTTGTGTCATGGAAAAGTTTCAAGCACCCTAATATGTGTACAATTGCTGTCCCTGGACGCAAGAGGAAAGAGAGAGAATTAAAAAAGAAAAACTTGAAGAAATAATGGTCAAACTTTCCCAAATTTGATGAAAACTGTAAACCTAACAGATGTAGGAAGCTCAAAAAAAAAAAAAGCAAAAGAAACATAAAGAAAACTACACCAAAGCATATCATCAACAATTTTCTTAAAACCTGTAATAAAGAGAAAATCTTAATAGTCAGAGAGAAAAGCCACTTGTATAGAGAGAAACAAAGATAAGAATGAGTTGACTTAGAGTAAGTAAAACAGTATGGTTTTGGCTTAAAGACACATTTAGATCAATGGAACAGAATAGAGAGCCCAGAAATAAACCCATGCATGTATGGTCAGCTTGACAGAGGCGCCAAGAATACACAATGGGGAAAGGGTAGCCTTTTCAACAAAGGGTGTTGGGAAAACTAGATATCCACATGCAAAAGAAAGAAACTGGGCCATTTTTTACACCATACACAAAAATCAACTCAAAATGGATTAAAGACTTAAACATAAGACCTGAAACTATAAAACCCTTAGTTGAAATCAGAGGAAAACCTTCATGACACTGGTCTAGGCGGTGATTTCTTGGCTATAATACCAAAAGCACAGGCAACAAAGCAAAAATAGACAAGCGGGACTATATCAAACAAACAAACAAAAAAACCCACTTCTGTACGGCAAAGGAAAGAATCTACAGAGTGAAAAGGCAACTTACAGAATGAGAGAAAATATTTGCAAACCACCTATCTGATAAGGGGTTAATATCCAAAATATACAAATATCCTCCTACAACTCAGTAGCAAAAACAAAAAAAAAACCAATTAAAAAATGGACAAAGGACCCTAATAGACCTTTCTCCAAAGATGACGTACAAACGGCCAACAGGTATGTGAGAAGATGTTGAAGATCACTGATCATCAGGGAAGTGAAAATCAAAGCCACAACGAGATGTCACCTCACACCTGTCAAGATGGCTATTACCAAAAAAGATAAGAAGAGTTGATGAAGATGTGGAAAAATTGGAATCCTTGTACAGTGCTGGTGGGAATGTAAAATGGTACAGGTGCTGTGGAAAACGGTGTGGAGGTTCCTCAAAAAGTTAAAAATAGAACTGCCATATATCCAGCAACCCCACTTCTGGGTAGATATCCAAAAGAATTGAAGTCAGGATCTTGTAGATGTGTTTGCACTCACGTGTTCACTGCAACAGTACCCACCATAGACAGCATATGGAAACAAACTGTCTATCAATGGACGGATAATGAAAATGTGATATACAGTGTACATACAATGGAATATTATTCAGCCTTGAAAAAGAAGGCAATCCAGCCATATGTGACAACATGGATGAACCTTGAGGACATTATGCTAAGTGAAATAAGCCAGTCACAGAAGGACAGACACTGCATGATTCCGTTTTACATGAGGTATCAAAAATAGTCAAACTCATGGAAACAGAGAGTAGAATGGTGGTTGCCAGGAGTTCGAGGGAGGGAGAAATGGGGGTTGCTGCTCAACAAGCATGAAGTTTCAGTCATACAAGATGAGCAAGTTCTAAAGGTTACTGTACAACATTGTGCCTGTAGTTAACAATATTGTATCGTGCACTTGAAATTTTAAGAGGGTAAATCTCATGTGAAATGTTCCTACCATAATAAAAAAAAAAAAGACTTTCTCATACATATGAGAGGTGTAAGAATTATTCATGAACTGCAGATCTTCACTAAAAGGTAGGAGTAGGAATCAATGAAATGAAAAACAGAAATGCAATAGAGAAAAATCATGAAACCAAATGCTGATAATTTTGAGAAGATCAGTAAAAGTGAAAAACAAAAACAAAAAAAAACTCTAGCAGATTGATCAGGAATAAAAAGAGAAAAGACACAGATTATCAATATCAATCATGACATTTCTGTAATAGTTACAGATATTAAAGGGTTAATAAATCAAAATAATGAATAAAATTTGTCAATAAACTTCACAATTTAGATGAAATGGAAAAAATTCTCAAAAGACACAAACTAAGTTCACTCAGATAGAAGATAGATAACCTGAATACCTTTATATCTTAAAGAAATTAAATTTGTAGTTAAAATCCTTCCTACAAAGAAATCCCCAAGCCCAGATGGCTTCACTAGTGAATTCTAAATAGGATTTAAGGAAGAAATACCACCAATTCTACACAAACTCTTCCAGAAAATTGAAGAGGATGGAATATTTCCCAAGTCATTGTTTACGACTGGAATTTCCCTGATTTCCAAACCAAAGACTATAAGGTAACAAAGTTAAAGTCAATGCTCCTGGATGCAAAAATAAACCCTTAACAGACTTCAGTAATTTGAATACAACAACAAAGAAGAAGGATAATACATCATGACCCAGTGGGATTTGCCTAAGACATACAAAGCTGGTTTATCATGCAAAAATAATAAATTTTATTCACCATTTTAAAAGAGAAAAAAATATATTATCATTTCAATAGATGAAGAAAAGACATTTGAGAAAAATCCAACTCCAATCAAGGCAAAAACTCTCAACAAATTTGGAATAGAAATAAATTTTCTCAGCCTGATAAAAGACACCGATTAAAACCACAGTTAATATTATATTTAGTGGTAAAAGGCTGAAGGTTTTTATCCCAAGATCAAGAGAAACACTTTAATGGGGGAAAACGGGGGAGAAATTAGGATAGGATCACAAATCGCCAGTCAAACCTCTAATAGACCACACGGCAACTCTCCTCAGGACTTGCACGCCCCCACATTTACAGGACTCTGTACAGTGTCGGGTTATGAGAGACTTTGAATGGGGTCACATTATGTTGTGTTTGTTTTAATCATAAGTATTTTTTCAATAAAATGTGCAATACAGTTTAATATTTTCTATAAGAAATCCAATCTTAAGGAAACAACAGTGTGGGGCAGGCCCGGTGGCATAGTGGTTAAGTTCACACGTTCTGCTTCGGTGGCCTGGGATTTGCAGGTTCAGGTCCTGGGGAGGACCTACTCACTGCCCATCGAGACATGCTGAGGCAGCGTCCCACATAGAAGAGCTACAACTCTACAACTATGATACATGACTATGTACTGAGGCTTTGGGGAGAAAAAAAGAAAAAGAGGAAGATTGGCAACAGATGTTAGCACAGGACCAATTTTCATCAGGAAAAAAAAAGAAAAGAAAACAACAGTGGAATAGCCAAAGACTGAGAGTAAAGGGCAAAAGAATTTTCCAACTTTCTTGACTATAGAACATCCACGTAAGAAGAATCCCTTAGTTTTAAAATTAGCCACAATTTGGGAACACCACATCATAACCAGATATTCCTCCTGGAGACTTTTAAAAACTAACTATTTGTATACTGTGGCTACCTTGATGAGGCAGGGGACAGAGTGGCTACTGGGAGCCCAAGGGAGAGCTGGGTGGAGAAGTGTGCTTCACTAGAGCTGTGTTATTCAGTCCAGGGGCAATATCCAGTTGGTGGCACCCCAGCGAGGGGGAAACTGGGGTAATAAATATCACAGTCTCACTCTTCTCTCTTCCTCCCGTGTCCAACTGATGACTCTCATTGGCTAAACTTAATCAGGAATCCAGAAGACAAGATGCAGTTCATAGAAATCAGCATCTTCACATACCGAGAAGGGTAGAGAAGGGTGGAAAATGGATCTGGAGGAACAAACAGAAGCTGCCCAGTCTAATGCACCCTGTTTGCTCTATCAGCATTCTGTCCTTTGGATCAGGTAAACTATGTGGCTGGACAGAGTCCCAACAACTACAATATCAGTACAATCATGCTCCCACCTAAAATCTCAAATATTAGCCACACCAGTGCTCTTCGAATAAGGTGGCATAGGAAAATGGTGAAAAACAAAGAACATGAACTATAACTGCTTCTGCCTATTCTTCTACATCTTGTCCCAAGATCTAAATTGATCATCATAGGTACCTTTTTCCACCATCCTTTCCATGTTCCCCTTACCCTCTGCCATAACTGTGGTTGAATGGGGTCCTATACTTAGCAATGGAATCCAAACTTTAATTCTTCTAGTTTCTGAGTCCATAAGCCATGACAGTTGTATAAGAAAGCACTAAGACATAGTCCTCCTTGCCTCCCAAATTTAGCGGAAACCCATTGCTCCGTAGCGATCAGGTTCAATCATTCCAGCCAGTAAAGTAAGCCCCTTTTCTACCTATTGTCAGGAGGAGATTAAAGTTGCCAGTAGGCTGTATTAGCTTCCAATTCAGTCAAACCATGACTGCATTTCCCACAGACCCTGTGGAAGTATTCCACCATTGTCCACCAGGACCCCTGAGCACACTGACATCAACAAGGAAAAGCACTGGTGTAGCAAAAGTTGGGGCCACTCTCATCAGTACTTTTTGGTTCCAGAACACCTGCCCTCTAGCTATGGGAAAATGGTAGCATGTATCCATTGGTCTAAAGCACATATTACTTTCCATAGGACAGCATACAAAACTTAGCCTGAAGTCAACCATTTCAAGCGTACCAAGCCAGCTGCTTCTAGGTAATGAAGCATGTTGTGAAATTAGTGATTTCTATGGATATGAACCATTGTCATACTTCCCTTTGTTGTAAAAAGTGACCCCTAGTCAGAAGCAATGTTGTGTGGGGTAGATGGCAATGAATACATCATTCTGTTCATACGAAAATCCCTATGAAGCCAAAGCTGTATGAACAGCTACCATGGGAATCTGAGCTAGTTATTCATTGATTTGCTTATGCTTTCTGGACCTGCTAGAACCCAATTTCCATTTTAAACTGAAATGCTGCTGTGCATGTCTAATGTAATGGCTCATTTGATCGAATAATGCTCAGTTTTTGATGAGCATTTGGGGTCACATAGTTACTTGGTATCTCATAATCAAAAGGATTCAGTCTCCACTAAGGCCTAATAGCAAGTGAGGAACCACTTTGCAGATGGAGGATAGTTGTTACAAAATAAATCATGTCCTTACTGCAAACTCTAGGGAGGTTTGAGACTTGCCAAAGGCTCTAAACAGCATATTTGTCGAAGTCAGACACTTCCAATAACAATGGCTCTACTGAGTCATGAAAACCAAGTAGTAGAGTAGCTTGCATCCAACCCAGACCTGCTGCAAAATCCTTTCTTGGTCAGGGCCCCACTTGAAACTGTAATTGATTGAAGCAACACGCCCACACACTGCTTACGTTACGTCAAAAATCCAAAGAAGCCCACCAAGGATTCCTCCTCTTTCTTTGCACTGTGTGGTACCAGGTGCAAAAACTTGTTCTTCCCTTTAGCGAGGATATCTTGACATAGCACTAGACTCTAGAAAAATTCAAGATTTCAAGGATTTTGTCTTTCATGTATGTTTATCTCCCATCCTCTGGCAAGAATGTGTCTTGACAGGCAATCTAGAATGCTTGCTTCACCAGGTCCATTTAGTACAATGTCTTTAATGTAATAGATGAACTTGACGTCCTGTGGGATATCAAGATCATTAAGAACCCGATTTAGTGTATTTTATTTGAAAGCAGGAGGGGTGACCTATTTCAAAGATAACACAGTAAAGATACACTCTTATCCCTGAAGAATGTTCCTTTATTATTAGGGTTGAACAACAACAAAAAACTTACTCTAACTTACAATTGGAGTGGTGTCAACATGTTCCAATAAAGACACCATGTCTAGAACTGTCTGATTACATCTGTGACTATATACTATAACTCTTCCCAACTCATCTGGCTTTTGCACTGGCCAAACAGCCGAGTTCAATGGAGATATGTTGGGAATCACCATCCTCGCATCTTTCAAGACTCTAGCAGTGGATCTAACTTTCACTCTTCCTCCAGGGATGTATTAGTGGTTTGTGATCTTGGTAGAAGTTCTGGATGAAGGTAGTTCCAGAAATTTCTCTTGGGCCTTTCTATCATCTTTGCCCCCTCATTGGTCAGGGAACCATTGGAATAGGGAAATCCCTATTACCATACTTTCTACTACATCTTGTGCGACTGGAGAAATAACCAAAGGATATGTCTGAAATTCCACTGGCCATTTCTCTTTCACCATACAGAGCTACCCTCACAAAAGGCTACAGGTGCCTCAGTGCAAGGCTTCAGGAAAGTTTCACGAAATGTAAATGTGGCAGTGTTTCAGGGTTCTTCTTCAAATGGACCCATGTTCAGGGATTCTGGATATGTACACCAACTTAAGTCTGCTAACTAGGCTAGAACACCTGCCCACTGGCTAGAGGAAGGTTTCTGCCCACCAGGCCTAGAATTTTTCTCCTTATATATGTCAAGCACAGTATGCTGTAAGCTGCCTCCACTTTTCCCCCCTAAAGAACCCATGATCGGTTAACCATGAGTACCTTTTCCTGTGGGTCAAACCCTCTGACCTTATGATCTACTGAACACATCTTGTCATTGATAGTTAAGTGCTGCTCCTGGCCTCTACCACTCTGGGATCCATTATTCCTCCAAGATCAAAGAACACATTTCTGTTATAGCATCACTCATCATCATCGTGAGCCTGAGTACAGACCACTGTATAGATTTGCAAGGATGTTGATGTACCCCCATCGACACTTGTCTTTATGCTTGATGAAGGGAGTTTCCTTTGGGCCCTTCCAGGTTGGGGCATAATGAGGGAATGGCTGACTAAGTAAATCATAGATTCAATATTCCCATTTCCTGGAAGCTTGAGATTCCTTCCTCTGTGGTCTACCAAGGAAGTTCCAGCATTTCAACCACACTGACTATAGGCTACCAATAAGTCCAGGCTTCGATATCACTCAAACTAGCAGATGTTACCCCCCACTCCCAAGTACTCTGGCCAACACATGACATCCTGTCATCTAAAATGTAGGAGCATCGGGGTGAAAAATCTCAGAATGGACACCCATTGCTTGTGATCAGGCAGCTCCCAGTGACGTGAGGCAGCACCTGAAATTGCACTCTTTAAGGTCGTACAGCTGCTTACACTGTGATCATGCTCCCGTGCCTCGGCATCATTTTATCTGCATAAGATGAAATAACTTCTAAATCTTTAGCAGTAAATATTTGTGGTTTCTCCATGTCCAAACAAAAATGATCAAATCCCTTAGTAATAAACTATTTGCTGTGTGAAGCTATCAGTTATTTACCATTTTCATTGATCTTTTCACTAAATCTAGACTTCTTAGTAAATTTCATGCTTTTCTGCCTTATGTCAATTTTTCTGGGAGTGTGTGCATGACTACACTAATGACTTTTGTGCATTCACTTCTCTCAATGCATTTCTTTATCTTATATTTTTTCTTCTAACCTATGGGGGGCTTTAGTCCTTTAAAAGTCTCTTGTTTTCTCCTCAGTTGACTTTCTTAGAAGACATTTTCACTTCACAATGAAGGGAAAAGGAAAGCAAGAATGCAAATATGTGTAAACACCGCACAAACAAGATGTGCTCCTGCAGGAAGAGAAGCTAAGGCACGCTGTGGTGCACTCCACAATCTCTTACCACGATTGAAAGGTAACTTAAATGCTTTTGCTATCTTGGCTTGTGTATTTGTTATAGTAGGTTTTTTATTCAGATAGGGAAACAATTTTATAATTCCTCATATTGAAGATTCAGAAAATAAGGGATACTTGTATTTAGCAGGCTCTGGGACAGAAATCACTGAACTATACCCTTAGAATGATTACATAGCTATTTATGGTCCTGTTTGATACATTAGGCTCTTTATCAAGGGACCTGACCCTGTTCACTTCTAGTCTCCCTCCTCATCCTACAACTAACACAAATTATTGTAGACATGTGTTAGAACATCAAATTAATTAAATCACATCTGAGGTAGGAAAATAAGTTTACCTTCTAAGAGTGAATACTTTAAAAGTAATTTAAAAATAGCATTTTTCCATATATGTGTTAGCTCTTTGCCTATACATATAAGGCGGAGAAAATTGGAGAATTCCCAAATCTAATCAAAGTCACTAAAGTTTCTGAGCCAAAGCAGGATTTAAATATGTTTCTAGCCAAGAAAGCAAAATCTAATTCATTGTATCAAAACTATATTAACATAGACTGTTAACAAAGGGGAGACAGCATGCATAATGCCCAGACCTAAGTGAACCAAGTAGCGGGGTCAGAGGAAGAATGTACCAGTATATATTTAGCCCTACACAAATAACAGTGGAACTGGAAAATGAAAATATTCTGATCCCTAAATACCCAAAGTCTGCTGTGAGACAGAAGAAAAGTCCATGAGGATTTTTGTTATGAGCCATGGAAAGAGCCCCTTGAGAATTGCTCTGATTTTCTGCTTACTAAGCAATCTTCTGATCACTGAGCCTTACTCCAGCAAGGCCTGCAAATCTCCCAGAGAGTTGCCACCTCGTTGGTTTCTTGTTAGGGTTCCATGAGATGGTGCCAAAAATGCCCTTTCACAGCGTCTGGTGCTCACTGCTCTGATTAGGAATACCTTAATCCAGAGTTTGCTAGTTAACCTGGCAGCAAGACGACTGAATTCCATCTCAAATAAGGTAAAAAGAAGGCATAATTGGGATCTTATCTGGACTTACGATTCTGTCCTATGACGTGAAATTTAAATGGTTGGAATATCTTTACTCCTTTTAGTCTCAAATTAGGTCTTCAGGTTGAGGCTACAGAATGAGCTGAAACATAACATCTCTGTCTTTAATTCTCGGCACTGAGAGAACAATGACACTTTGGGAACCAAGATTATATAAACAACCAAAGATTCCCATTCCCTATGCAACAGTCATCACTCTACCCTCTTCTCCTTACCTAAGAAACTCTAATTCACTCATGTAAGCAGGTAGGATCTTTCAGATTCTGGGAAAGTATGGCCTTTGCTGGTTCTAGTAAACAAATCAAGATTAGTCTAAGCCAACCATGTTATAGTAATCCCCTTTGCCATGTCTTGTCCCAGGCTCTCTTAACAGTGTGCATAACCAAGGAACATATGTTCCAGGTAAAATGGAGGAGGAGTTCTGCTGGGGAAATTTAGGGAGAGATTATCTCTACAGATAAATGCAACTTTCAGAAAGGAATGGTGTTTTCCCTAAACCTTTCTTTTTAGCTTAAGATATTGGGATGAAGAAACAATACTTAGAACCGTGACAACTATCTTGCAACAACGAGGGAGTAAAGCACGAGAATGAAAAGCCAACATTTTGAGCATTGTACAGCAGAAGCGTGGAAATCCTGCATCGTTGACGTCATTGAACATCTGAAATAAATCTGAACGTATCTACTTCTGGACTTCTCTTACCATATTAAGTATCTTTACAACTTAGGACATTGGTGGTTTCTATTTTTTTGCATCCAAATAAATCCCAACACATTCAACTTCAAGCAGAGAGCTGGAGGAAATGTAGATAATAGTCAAATATTATTTGGACATTGCATTTGATAAAGGGGTATGAAATCCATTAACTAGTTTTCTGTTCTCTGTGTATTTGTTTCATTTCAAACAATATGATAAATTGTATTCTTAGACAAAGAGGAGTAGCCCCCCAAAGACCGGCAACTCCTAGAATAAACAAGTAGGTTTTACATTTGAACTCATTTCAAATGGTTCAGCAGACATAGTTTCATTAACACAAAGATCTGACTCTGCTAATATAAGTGGAGATTTTAGTCTCAGCTTTCTGAATCTAGGTCCCTCTTCTGTGTGAAATCAGTGGAGGAGAGAACGATAGTCTTAGTCTGTAGATCTCAACAAATCTACGGGATAAATTTTTTGGACTGTCATTTTGTTTGTTTCAAACCCAACTCTGGTCCTACTTTACAAACCCAACTCCCCCATCTAAAAAGTAATTCACTAGCATAATAGTATTGATTAGAAATGTACATTAGACTTATTTTTAAAGTGCGTGCTTCTTTTTAGTTAGTCAAATAATGTACTAGTGTTTTCACACAGTTAAAAAATCGAGTAATACAAAAAAATCGCGTGCCTCTTGGTGTTCTTACTAGAGGTAGCTCTTTGTAAGATTTATTATTCTTCCATATCTTTCCTATTTATTTATTTACAGAAGTGTTACCTAAAGATATATATATACATAGTTTTTCTGTGTTTTCTATTTACATAAAGGATTTATACTATATGCATCATTCCTTTTTCCACCCTACATGTTTCTTCTTTAATTATTGCATAGAATTTCATACTGTGCATGTACTAAAACTTAACACCTATTGTTGGATATATAGGAGGTTCCTGATATTTTGTTTTATAAACAATACTGCAATTAACATCCTTGTACATGCATCAAGTATAAGTGAATCTCGGGAGAGAGGTGGAAAAATGAAATACTTGAGTATATATAGTTTAAATCTGAATAGAGTTTGCCCAAATGGATAGTCTAAATTTTATTCCCACAAGGAAAGTTTATAAGAGTACTTATTACTCAATCACTTGATATTATCAGATCTTTCCATTTATGATAATCTGGTGTATGAAAGTAGGCATCTCAGAGTCATTTTAATTCAGTTTTCAGAATGCAAGTTTGGTTAAGCATTTCTTCATGTTTGATAGCCATTTACATTTCCTCTTCAGAGAATAACTTGTTATATGTCTATTTTTCTACTGAGTTTTTAATTTTTTTACTTATTTTTAGGAGCTCTTTATGAACTCTGAATATTAACCTTTGTCTTTAATAAACAGTTGTTTTTAACCAAAATACTTTATCCAAATAGTGTTTTTCATTTTTATGGTGACTTTTATCATCAAGAATACAATTTGGTATAGTCAATTTATCAAAGTCTTCCTTTATTACATTTGTTTTTGGTTTTAGTTATGCATGCTTTCCATAGCCTACATATACAATATTAAGAGACACAATGGTATTTCTGGAATAATTGCTATGCATTTGGAGAATAAATGTAATTAGATTTGTACCTCCCACCACACATTAAAAAACAAATTTCAGCTAGATTTAAAACCTGAAGGTAATATATATAATGTTAGAAAGAGACTGCAGCTGTATATAATAGGCGTAGGTCACATCCAGCCAACACAGTGTTGACCAGGCTTAGATTTAGAGCTGTACCTCACCTGAAATTCTAGGAAATCCACACTGGAATCTCTAACACAATCACAGGGGTCTCTGTTTATGTGCAGATCTGATAATCACATTATATGGATACCTATGGCCTAATGTATTTTGCCCTCACTGAAAAAACTTGACTACAAGCACAAGACTTTATGCACATATTTTTACAAATGTAAGCTAGCTTTCACAGAGGAGAGGTCGTGTATTCCACTGAGAGAAATGAATTTTGTAATAAAACCATTTTGTTAAAAGAAATTTCTAGAGTCAGGAAATAGAATAGCAATTGAATTTTTTTTAAGTGAAAGGAAAGAGTTGGCTTTATGCCATGTTGGATGACTGTAAATTTTATACAATGCAATTTATTTAATTATTTGTACCAGCTCCCCAGAATGCAGTCAACAGAGAGTGGATATGTTGCTGAAGCAGGGAAACAAGAATAGGTTAAAAATGTTGTGACAGTTTTTTTTTAATGGCTTCATATCCTGTAAAAGGCATTAATTTTCAAGAGAGTGATTGTGGTTTGCCTTTTATGTACCATTATGTCTAATTTGTTTTATGCTCCAGCAGTGAAAAATATTTTCCTCCCTCCAATTTATATGGCAAACACAAATGAATATTCAAGTAAAAAAACTCACTGGTTTAATTTGACCATTCTCTGCTTCACCACAAAAGTACACACCTAATCTGAATTAAGTGGGTAGAAATAATAACTGGTCTTTAAATCACAACAATTCATTCAGCTCCAAAAAAAAGATTCTGGGAAATAAGTTACCATTCTCATTCCAGAAAGATAAAAGGATCAATGAAGCTGGGAGAAGCCAAAGCAATAGTAATATTTAAAAACTAATGACTCGATGTGGCCTTGGCCTTAGTTAATGATTTCTCATGAGGAACGTGCTGGAAACCTGGAGAGCTAGGAAAACATCAGCAGTTATGTCTAATAAAATTAGGTCTGGAAAATTCTTGTTCAAATGTTAAAACAATTGCGCATGCATTTATTCGTTTTTGTAAAGAAGCAAATTCAGACTCATTATTGTGAGAGAGCTGAAGGAATAAGGGGAGTCAGAGGTTTGATGAGTTTTTATTAATGCTGTAAGTTTGCTTTCATAAATAATATAATGAGTGCAGAAAACTTTGGTAAAAGATAAGGTTCATACCTTAATTATCTAGATCAATTATAAATTTTCAGAGACCAGTTTCCACATCTTTATCAGGGGAACTAACTCTCTTCTTTTGGGAAGGAAACAAAGAAGCTAAGTCTAGATAACACTATCCACACCGTGAAAACCAGGAGCAATGACACATCACTCTGACACCGTGCTAGGGTTCATTCCAGGAGGCATGAGATGTAGACGTAATGTAAGACGATTGGCTTAACATGGTGATACCTACTTTAATAAGTAGAAATTTCTGAGAGAGGGAGGATGAGCCCTATGAATGAAAAATATAAAACTTGAATTTGAATCCAACCCCAGGCTACAGGGGAGAACTGACTCCCTAGAGGCAAGATGCCTAGTCCTGCTGTTGACATTATTTTCTTTCTCAAATCAACCGGTTCATCAGCCTTGATTCAGATGCTTTTGTATGTACTCTGTGCTGGTGGCTTTCAAATGTGATTCCCAGACCACTGCTGGACCTTAGCAAAACCTCTACCATTTCTTGGGAGGGAAGAAGAAGAAGAAATATGAATTTATTGAAAATTCATAATAAGTTACACTTATTAGGGCTACAAAAAAATCATCTTATTCTGAGATAATGTTTTTTCATTTATAAAATTATGGTGACATAGATATTGGTAGTGTATAAGCCCCTAGTTATTATTTGGGAAAGATAATTACAATTAAGTTTTTTCCTGTGAAATGTAAATATCTGGGAAATACTAGTCTGTGATAAGTAAAGATTAGACCAGTAATTTTAGAAGGCTGATACAGGATTGGTAGATGTTGCTGCTTAAAAAATTAAGTTGCTATTTTTTGCTTTTTATAGTCGAGGAAACAGTAGATCTGTATGTTATATCAATTGAGAAAAGTCCTTTATCAGAAAGAAAATGATAATAAATGGAATTCTGGATGTACACAAAAGAACAAAGAGCACTGGGAGTATTAATTACACAGGAAAATAAAAAGATTTTGTTTCTGGGCAATAAAACATATCTCAAAAAATTTTAAATAATTCAAATCTAAAGATACTCTCAACAGAATGAATAGACAAGCCACTGACTAGGAGAAAATATTAGCAAATCTCATATTTCATAAATGACTTGTATCCAGAATATACAAAACATTCTCAAAACTCTAGAATAAGAAAACAACCTATAAAAAAAAAGGCACAAGCTTTAAAAGGATACTTCACTAATGAATATATACGGATGGCAAATAAACACATGAAAAGATGTTGAACATCATTAGTCATCAGGGGAATGCAAATGCAAATAAAAAGAACAGCAATATATCACTACAGGTCTATTAGAATGCACAAGTTAAAAAGTCTGACCATATCAAGTGTTGGTGACGAGTGGAACAGTTGGAGGTCTCATACACTGCTTATGGGAATGTAAAATGGTAGAACCCTTTTGGAAAACAGTTTGGCAGTTTCTTAAAATGTTACACATACACCTATCATATAACCCAGACATTTAACTCCTAGATATCTGCCCAAGAGAAATGAAAGCATATGTCCATACAAAGACTTGTACATGAATGTTCACTGCAGCTATAATGGAAGCAATCCAAATATCCATTGACAGATGAATAAATAAACAAATTTACAATTGCTCTTCTCAGCTTCTAGGGGCCACTCAATTCCTTGGCTCAGGGCCCCTTTATCACGACTCTCTTACCTCTGCTTCCACGACCACATCTTCTTTGACTCTGATTATCCTGCCGTCTCCTTTCATAGAGCTTTTTGTCTGCCCATATAATCCAGAATAAGCTTCCCAGCAAAAATCCTTAACTTCATCACATCTGAAAAGTCCTTTTTGCCACGTAAGGTAATATACTCACAGGTATTGTGGATTAGGATGTGGACAACTTTAGCAGCCATTGTTCTGCCTATGACAGGCTCCAACTAAGCCAGCCCCCTCACTTTGCAGGTGAGGGAAGAAATGGAAGAGAGTCAGTGTGAGTCAAAGGATCACCAAAGCAAATTAATGACAGAGCTTGGGATGCAGCCAGTTGGGTAACTCTCTGGGAAATTCTTTTTCCATGACCCAGACTAATTCTAGAAAAATATAAGCATTTTAATGTTTTCCCAAATACTAGACTACATTTCATGTAAGACACTGCCTGGTCAACAGTAATGTCTGTGTTAGACTTTGCCCTTTACAGAGTTTTACATATTTTTAAATAAATTCATGCTTTCCCCTACTGTAATACAGCATGATAAAACCCAGCAATTTTGCACTCTGCACTAGGTTCTGTTCTAGTCTATTCTATATGTACCATTTAGATAATATTTTTTAAAATAGAAATACTTAGGTTGAATACACAATATTCTGTTACAATATATAATTATTCTTTTCTTCTTTGGTTTCCATGAGCATGGATCATCCTAATTATACGAGGCACTGAGTTAGATGACCCATTCTTGTCAGACGATGTGGTCTCTTTCTCTAATAAGAGCAGTCTAGGGACACTAGTCTCTCCACACCTCACAGGAAAGCACCTATTTTTCTTCTCTGTTAAATCCACTGAATGAGGTGACCCTCTCTGCTTGTCAGTCCTTAGCATTCCCAAAGTGATTCTCAAAAGGCCTGGTTCTCTTCCTCAGTATGAAACTGTAAACTTCCCATTGTCATCCAATGTCTTCATCCCTGTATTGTCTGCTGATCAAAGGACTTCTCCAGCATAGGAATTGTTCTTCAAGGATGGTAAGAGAAGACCATAAAACCACTTCACCTTTCTCAGCCCATTCTAGCAGAAGCTATAAGAAGGCACACCCTTTTATATGAACCATTTCTCTTCTTTTGAATTTAATAAGGTTTGTATGAGATCTAGCAAGAAAATCAGCATCTTTGAATGTTCTATGTATGTGAAAAATAGCATAGTCAGAGCAGACCCTTGTTGCACTGAAATAACTGCAGTGAAGCAGGAAGGAGGTTTGTCTTACTTTTGGTACTAATAGGGTGTTGTTCAAATACCAATCAGGGATGAAACAAAAAGAATGATTTTTATGGTGCCTCTAGGAGAGCTTGACACAAGAAATAGAGTAAGAATTCCAACTTGTGTGGTAAAGCCTGAAATTTCACGTGCTGCCTTGACATCTGTGAGCCTCACAGGGCCCTGAAGGCATAACCATGAGCTCCCCTGCTGTGGTCAGATATACTCTTCACCCTCGGGTAAGGATTCCGACCAGCTAGTTCCCCTATCAGCTGGACAGCTGCACTCCACCCAGTCATCAGCCTAATGGGCCTAACTTCCCTGGCAGCCCACAGAATTATTCAAATAAGCCAATCACATCCTCCCACATACAGCAGGAAGCACTTCAACCCCTTGTTACTACAAAGCTGGCCTCCTACAGCAACTTTTGGTTCAATCTGCTTTCAAGTGCAAACGCCATGTGGCTGGGCCCAGCACGCAATGTCCTCCTCCCCTGGAATGTGCATATATGTGGCTAATAAACTGCTGTGAATCTCATCTCTCCAGTGCTGAGTGGCACATGCTCAGTCATCTCATGCTATTAATGGCAGGTATCTTTCACTCACCATTGTGGGAAAAGGAGGCCATCAGAACACAAGCTCATATCAGGAAAGTCAGAAATACACATTTTTAAGAGCAAATCTTTTTAAAATAACTTTTTAATTGAAAAAGTATTTCATTGCTGCCACTGGGAGCGTGGCTAGGTAAAACGTGTATATGAACATCAAGGAATAATGTACAAGCATTCATGTAACCACAGCATTTTGCAAGAAGACATTAAACAGATTAGAATAGTTATTTATTAGGGTGTTAAATGAATCATAGGTGGGTACAGAGATAAAAGGAAATAAACAAATAACTAAATAAACAAGAAAGGGAACTTGCATAGATCATACACAAGAATGTGCCATAAATTGAGGACAGGATAAACAAACCTCCCTACTCGAGAAATCCCTGCCCCCAATAAGGCAGTAATTCATGCATGTGGTGAGTATGTGTGCATGTTTAAAATGGCTGTTTGGGGTCCAGTCCAGTGGCGTAGCAGTTAAGTTCGCACTCTGGCTTTGGTGGCCCGGGGTTTCGCAGGTTCCGATCCTGCGTGGACAGACGCACTGCTTGTCAAGCCATGCTGTGGCAGCATCCCATATAAAGCAGAGGAAGATGGGCACAGATGTTAGCTCAGGGCCAGCCTTCCTCAGCAAAAAAGAGGAGGATTGGCAATGGACGTTACCTCAGGGCTAGTCTTCCTCACAAAAATATAAATTTTTTAAAAATGGCTGTTTATTTTCTATCTTAGAAACCTATTTATTTTTCTATATTAATCTTGTGACCAGTAACTTTTTGACCTATTTTATGTTTTCTACTAGTGTTTAATGTCATTTACTAGGCTAGGAATTTCCAGGAATGCATCCTGATCATCTGCAAATAATAATAATAATCTTGTTCCTCCTTTTTCATATGTATTCCCCATATTTCTTTCTCTTCTCTAATTGAAATGGCTAATACATCTGGAGCAATGTTAAATAATCAATGACAGTGCCTCCCATTTTTCCTGACTTTTATGAGAATGCTTCTAGTGCTTAAATGATTAAGAACGATGCTGAATTTTGTTTTATAAATATTCAGCATTATACTTAATTATGAAGCAATAGAATTATTCCTACAGTCACATCAAAGGAGTAATTTATTAAGATATATTTTCTGTTTTGTAGAGTAAGAACAGAAGCTGGATTTTATCACATGTCATTTTCAAATCTCTTGAATTAATTGTGTGGCTTTTCTGCTTTTGCCTCATGTTACAGCTACAGATTCTTTTATTTATATTATTGTTCAGAAGATGCATAGTATATTTTATAATATGAAATGCAAGCCATCTAAGTCTATAGCTGTTCTCAGGTCAATGTGCCGAGGGGTATTACTACATGAACATGTAAGTCTACTTAGAAAGAGGTGGCAAATAAAGTTTAGATGTTCTTCAATGTGGATATTCCAGATTCTTTCATTTCACTCCCCAAAGAATGATCCCTTTGGGAAACCTGGCTCAGGCTTCAGCTACCCCCAGAACGCCTGTCACTATAATGGCACATTTACTTTTGATACAGTTTCATTGCTATGCAATCTGCGGCATAGATTTCTGTTGCCCCTAGAGGAGCCGTTTCGATGCCTTTTTTGCCCTGATTATGAACTGCATGATATATTCATTTGTGTTTACATTGTAAATTTTCTGCAATGCTTCCATGATTTATTTAGAATTTGGTGTTTTGGAGCAGTTACTTTGATATAAAATCAGTAAGCTCTGTGAAGGCAGAGACAGCATCTGTTCCATTCCCAGGGCCTTCCTAGCATAGTGCTTGGTGCATAGAAGATGCTCAATAAATATTTGATTATTTTCGTTTGAATTTTTCTTGAAACATAGATTTTCATTATGGTTAGATCTTTAGAAAATACTGATTTTATAGTGAACTCTGTCTCCTAAATTGCTATAAGGAATGCTATCCTTCATATATTTTTTCCAGCTTTATTGATATATAATTGATGTATAACATTATGTAAGTTTAAGGTGTACAACATGTTGATTTGATGCATTTATGTATTACAAAATAATTACAGCCATAGCATTACACCTCCATCACGTCACATAATTACTCTTTGTTTTCTGTGGTGAGAACATTTAAGATCTACTCTCTTAGCAACTTTCAAGTATAAAATACAGTATTTCTTAACCATAATCATCATGTTGTACATTAGATCCCCAATTACTTATCCTATTACTGAAAGTTTGTAAGGGCTTTATAGTGATTCCATGGCTTAATTAAGCTTTTATTACTCTTTCAACAAAGCATTCTCACGTTTTACTTCAGTTGATTTTCACCAGACCCTTTGAAATGAGCATCATTAGTACCCTATTTTAAATATGAAACAAATGAAAATCACAGAGATCAGGTGATTTACACAAAAATATTAATATGGTAATGCCTGAAAAAATACACCCAACAATTTGAAGTCCCAGATCTCTGAATCTTCCACCACATGGGTATTTTTGTAAAATATCCTTGCCCCTTTTATATCCATCTCTAAACATCATATTTATAGAAAATAACATTTAAAATAAATACGAAAGTCAATCAGAAATCCAAAAGGACAGAGAAGATCACAAAACAACATTGTTTGGCCTGAGGGCAGCTACATGGAGGATAGTAGATGTGGATTTTTGGTAGAAAACAGTGTGTTTTAAGATGCTTTCAAATAAGAAGAAAATAATATCGAACAAGTCCAGTGAAGAAAATCATCAGAAAAAATTCAGATAATGCATTTATAAACAGTCCTTTGGGGTAGAGAACGCATTCTCATCTTTGCTTTCCCTACACCTAGAATAACTAATATTTGGCATTTACAACATGCTGAAAAATGTTCTATTAATGAAAGAATAAATAATCATAATAATTTACTTTGAAGTTTATATAAAACATTTTGAAAGTCACAGTAAAATTTCCAAATGTTTATGTTAAGTTCAGGCTTTTTTTAAATTTAAAATTCATTGATCACTTAGTTGCAGTTAACTTAAATATTGTTCCCAAGATACATCACTTACAAGTCAACTTTTACTTGTTTATTTTTATCTTCTTAAGGAAGGATAAATGCACAATTCTTGCCATGTAGAGTTTGATGTTTAACTCCTGAGTTTCTGTGAATTTCTTCTGGACTCCTTGTTCTTGGGGTTCCTATCTGAGGAATTAGAAGATCTCCCTATGACCTTATCTTTTGATGTGACCTTTCTCTTATGCCATGTACATTTCAGAGAGTAAGATGTCTGCAGAAACCCAGACTCTGGAACTCAACGAACCTCAGCTGGAGCTCAACACCCCTCACTCCAGGTGTGGAAATTAAATACAGGTATGGGCACAGCAAATGAGAGAGAGATTAGTGTCATTCTATTTTGAATTATATGATCCCAGAGTTGAAAGGAAATGTACACTCAATTTATTCCAGTCACTCGTAGAATGCATAAAGGTATACTGCAACATCCTGTTGAATGGTCTGGTTGATAATCATTGTTACTTATTTTACTTTACTTGATGTTTGAAATTGCAGAGGTAATTTCTAGCTTATTTTAGCAAGTCAAACAATTCAGAAGTATAAAAATAATATGCATAAGTCCACATCTTCTTATAATATCAATCCCTTGAAATACTATTATTAATTGTTCGGTATGTATCATTTCACATCTTTTTGTATGCTTATATAAACATCTACAGGCATACTCAAAATTACTTTCAAGCGCAAATCATTCTGACCTTGCTTCTGACTTTCAGAAACTTCCTAAAATTTCATGATGTCATAGAAACTGTGATTTATTTTAATTAATATACTAATCATCTTCCAACAAACAACTTTATTTTAAAATAAATGTGTCCTTTGAGTTTTTTAATGCATTGCCATACTCAATATAAAAGAAATGTAGTTTGACTTAAATAGTAATAAACTTGGCATTAACAAACTGTGTTAATTTTAAAATATATTAGGTGAAAAATTTAATTCAAATATCTACTTTAGACTTATGGCTTTTTATTACTATACAATTAAATTAGGATTAAGACAAGGATGTCTCTCTCACTGCTCCAATTCAACATTGTTTTGTAGCAACACAAGAAGATATATAAGACAGCATTGGAGAGAAAAAAAAAATGACAACCTTATTTACTAACTTTGTAACTGCTATAAAAATCCAAGAGTCTGCAGTTACACACTTGGTATCAATAAATGCTCAGCGATGTTATTATAAAAGAACAATAGCCAAAAAATTTTTCTATATGCCAGCAACAATTGATTAGAACTTGTAATTAAAATATATTGAAATGAATAGTATTGATAAGAGCAAACAAAAATAGATATTTAAAGATAAATTAAATCAAATGTAAGCAAAACCTGCACAGAGAAAATTTTACTTATAGATATCAAATAATTTCTGAATAAATGGACAGGTTCCATGTTCTTGGATGGAAAAAAATAAAATCTTGTAAATGTCAATTATCCACTTATCCACTAATTAATCTATAAAAGTCAAAATGCCAACATTTTGTTTTCTTTTCGAATTGCCCATAGATTCTACAGTTTATATGGAAGTCCAAAGGGACAAGAATAACCAAGACACTCTTACAAAAGAACAAGGTGAGAGAAAGTTGTGGTGCTAACCCCACCAGATCTCAAGGCTTCATATAATGACTGAGATGAATTCACATAGGTTTAGGCAAAGATCCAATGCAACAAAATAGAGTCATATATGACAAAGGTGGTGTTATAATTAACAAAGAAAGAATGGACTGCATAAGAAATCATTCTGCCGAGACAATTGGATATCCACACCGAAAAACAAAATAAGATTGCTGCTTTAAAGACCTAAATTTAGAGGTAAAAACCTTTGAAATTTTAGAATATGTTTATTCCATCAGAGACTTCTTAAATGAGCCACAAAGAGCACAACCATAAAATAAACTGTTGATAAATTTGACTATATTGACAACTTCTCTGCATCAAAAGCTTCTCTGGAGACATACACAGGATTATTACCTAGATCTAGAGAAACATACTCACTTAAACAAAGAAACCTGTATAAGACTGTGCATTGTAGCATTGCTTGGAATGGTAAAGACTGAAAATAAAAATGAATTTTAGCTAAATATTCAACATGGATATGTGTCAAAAAGGAAATATTGAATAAAAAATCAGGTTGTAGAAGGATATGTGCAGTCTGCTACCGTTTACATAAAAGTAATCCCATGGAAAACAATGACATATTATTTATGTTTCTTCACAGATAATTTCACAGGATAACTTGAAAGTGTTAAAATATTCTTGAGCACATTAAACACTAAACTAAACACAGAGGTTTCTTTGGAAGTAAAAGAAAGGAGAATGAGAGTAGGAAATGTTCAAATTTGGTTGAGCCTTGATTGGTTAAATGGGTGTTATGTTTGTCGGTATGTTTGAAATTTTTCGTTCAAAACATCTAATACAGCAAAATTGTCCTCCATCCTTAAAAGGGATAATACCTATTGCTTAAGCTGCACAGCAAATAAAGTATTCAGTTTGTATTTAAGGATCATATTGTGCAGTATCACTATAGACTTAAAACTAAAATCATATTGAGCATAATCAGATGCCCAGAATATGAAACACTAAAACCAAGACTTCACCATGAAGTTGGTGGATTTAGGTATCTTATCTTAAATTCAGTCCAGGGCTTACCTGCACACCTATCATTAAATGTGTAGTATTTTTTGTTTTGTTTGAATTATATTCATTCATTCTTATTCTCTTTGTCTCTCTTCCACTGTCACTGTCACTGTCATTCTTGCTCTCCTCTTCACATGGAGTTGGCAAATAGCTTGAATTATAAACACTGGGCTGATTTCTGTGTGCTTCCATTTACCAGTTGTATTCCCAAATCCAATCCTTCATTTATTCAGGCTTAGAAACCTAAGCAAAGGGCACATGAATATCTTCTTTCATAATTTCCCTCCTTTCCTAATTATCTATCATAGATATGACATTTTTAAAACCCAGTAGGATTGTGCAGGAGTTCTCAACCATTTGTATTTCTGACACTAATGAATACTGGGACTTTAGGTGGCAAAGGCAATGGAATTCATAGTTAACCTATTTTGTACTTTATGGCCCTTTACCATTGTTTAAATAGACTTGTTGCGTACCCTACCTACACTAGCTTACACACTCAAAAGCTCTTAGATGTTTTCATAACCTATGATTTTTCTGGATTGTTGGCCTGACATTTCATCATTACATTTGCCCACTCTGCTTTGACAGGTTTTGTCATATACATATGTGTGTACGCATTTTTATATACACACACACATATATACACATTCATACACATATCTATGTGAATGGTATATATGTGTGAGTATGTGTTATATTGAAGCAAAAATAAAATGTTTAGGGGCCGGCCCGGTGGTGCAGCGGTTTAGTTCGCACTTGGCAGCTGGGGGTTCATGGGTTCGGATCCCGGGCACCTGCCAACGCACCACCTGTCAGCCATGCTGTGGCGGCATCCCATAGAAAGTAGAGGAAGATGGGCACGGATGTTAGCCCAGGGCCAGTCTTCCTCAGCAAAAAGAGGAGGATTAGCAACAGATGTTAGCTCAGGGCTGGTCTTCCTCACAAAAAAACATAATAATAAATAAAATGAAATAAAATAAAGTGTTTAAAATATAAGGTATCTATTAAAATAGCATGTCATGGTAGAGATAAAAGTATTAAGAAATGTTGATCTAACCCAAAGATACCTATCTAATTGGACAATAGCCACAATTCTATGTCAAAATCTATTTTAACTCATTATATCATTATTAATTCATAGGGGCTTTAAATCATGCTATTTTTCAAGAGACACGTCCTTCTTTAATCTATCAGGTCTTTAAATATTTTAAGACATTTCTCCACTCTAAATCTAGTCCCAATACAACTCCCATTTCCACCAAAACAAAATGATAAAGATACTTTCAAATTTTCTAGTCTTTCAGTTCCAAGAGTTTCTATTCATCCAACTCCAACCAGAGTCTTTCCCTTCTAAAATTTTTTAAATTTCTGCATTAACTTCCTAACATTGCTTCTAATGGTTAAGATTGTGAGTTTTGGAGTCAGAATACCTGGATTTGAGTAGAGTTTCTGCATTTTCCTGTATAAAAATTCAAAGCTCATTAAGTCCCAATTTCCTCAACTATAATATGGTGATAATAATCATATCTACTTCAATGGATTGCCATGTGAATTAAGTGAGTAATACCTTTAAGATTTTTAGAACAGTATTTAGTATTTAGTAAATACTCAATAAATTTTAGGTATTACTGTTGTCATGGTCACACTAAGTTTCCCCATTAACACTGGAAAAAGCAGGTTTCTCTTATAATCTGTAGGCAAAGCTATATTCCTTGTCCAGTCACTTTGGTTGTCAACAAACAAACACAGTTCTTGCATCCAATATCTACCAAAATCATTTGCCTCTTTGCTTAACAGATCTCACCTTTTGTCCATACGCCCAGATTACCGCCGTCTTAACTTTCCATTGCTGGTCAAGGTCTCAGAATATTCTCTTTCTACTGAAGTGTACAAAACTTCGTCCTGTTTTTCTCACCAGAATGTAAAGTCCACAGGAGCAAGAACTATATCTGTTATATTCACCAGAATCTGGAAAATTCACCAATATCAGCAGTAGGCCTTCAGTAAATAAATAGGCAAATGACAAAATAGTATGTAAGTTCAAAGAGGTTAGAGAGTTTGTCTGCTTTATTCACTGCAGAACCTCTAGTATGGAGAACAAATTTGAATTGAGTGAATAAAATTTGGAAACTATAAAATAATAAGGTTAAGAGAGTCAGAAAACCTGGTTTTGAAATCCAACTCTATCACCTCTAAGGTCAATAGGTTCAGTTTTATCATATGCAAAATAGAAATTATAATATTATCAACCTCATGGGGTGTTGTAGTAAATGAGATAATACATGTAAAGCACTTTGAACTAGCCTTGACCCGAGAACTCAATAATGATGACCACCATCACCATTAGGATTTTATTATTAAATATTGAAGTAGCATCTTCCATAAAATAAGAAGACTTCTAAAACAGGATTAGATAAATCTTAGCCCTATCTCTAACGAACTATGGAGCTCAAGTATTTTGAAGCGGGGGGGAGGGGAGAGAATACCCATCAAAATACAAGATTTGTTAATCTCATCTAAATAAGATCCTTTTATTATCCCCCCCATGTGAGTGAACTAAATAAACTGTTGAATGTCATTGAGATTTTTGTGACTGCTTGTTACACAGCATTATTGTGGCAATAGCTAATTGATGCATTTAGCATGTGTGTATGTTTGTTTTCTCCTAAGCTTACTTGTTATTTTAAATTCTGTTGCCTGGTTTGTGTCACCCGTTGCCAGCTAAAACAGGGCTGAAATATTAATGAACACTAATCCATTAATGAATGGATTTTACCTGTTACAGATGAGAAATCCATTGACCTTGGTTCAAGCTTTAGCTCCAGAGTCTATCATCTACATGATGCTGTAATCTTGAATGATCTTTTGTCACTCTGAACTTCATTTTTATCATCCAGAAGCAGTGGATGCTTGAGTATTTGGCTTCAAGCCCAACCTCAGGATCCTCAACAGAGTCATAGGGTGTGATCAATTAATGATATCTGTCATTACCACAAGGCTGAGAGAAGTAAAATATTTGCCAGTTATTTCCTTCTCTCCGCTAAATCTAACATGAGCCATCACCTGTTTACTTATTCATTTTTATGGCTAACCACATATAACTCCCACACCCCATATTACTTAAATGAAGATTTCTATAAAAGTCAGATATAATATTATAAATAACCAAAGTCAATAACATTTATATAAGCACCTGATTTAGAATCCCAGACTCTTAGCGTAGTCTATGAAGATCATTTCATCCATTGCTCTTATTTTACATGTGAGAATGCTGAGAACTCTAAAGATTAAATAGTTTTCCCAAGGTGATACATTTATTTAGTAGCAAAACCCAAACTAGAAATACCCTCCTCGTCACCAGTCTAACACTCTAACCAGGAGGCCACTCTACATCTCTTGTGGTCTATAAGTCATTCCCATAAACTTACTAACTACTGCTGTATGGAGCCTCTGTCTTAATTTATAGCCTTTTTTTCAACATAGTAATGATAAAGAAAATGAAAGGATTTTACCCATTTGGGAAATAAACTCACAGTTAACCAATAAACCCATATTTTCTACATTGCTGAATATGAAAAAGCAAAGACTGTACAAAGTGGAAGTATCTTCCAGTATTTTAATTATAAGTCCAAGTATTTCATCATCTTTTTTTTTCTTTTTTGCTTTAACTAACCTTCTCATTGAAGCATATGTAAATCTTACTTAAAATGTAACTCTTGATTTGAGTTTCTAGAGAAAGAAGCTGTGCAAGAATTCCATATGAGCTTAAATTTATAATTCCTCCATGAGGAAAAAATAGACTCTGAAGTGGATTTTTAAAGATGTGGAATAGGAGAGCCTCTTAGAATTACTATAACTCTGAAATAAATTTATTTAGATGAGTTGTTACAGGTTACAGAATAAAAGGGAGCAAAAGGGATCAATTTACAGTATCACTGCCTACCTCATCCAGTATACGGTTCCTGAACTGGGTAAATTAAAATATTGGGTTCATGTCTTCACTTGATCCAATGCTGATTTAATGTAAGAAATATTTACTGTTAATGAGATGTAGAGATAACCCTCAGGGGAGGTTAAGCGAGGTAACAGCCAACCTGTCAGGAAGCTTCATTGATTTCAAAATACAGAAAGACAATTCAGAGAGGACACAGAATCAGATGTGATACCTGATTCAGGGAGGTAATGGTGCATCAAACAAGGGTCAAAGCAAAACTGTAAGTCAGCTTGTGCATGTAGGAAACTAGTTTTCTGGTGTTAGACTTCCAAAAGCGTTTTGGCTTGCCACTAGAATTTTCTGATTATATTTGCATCAGACCGTTGTTTTCTAATTAATTCTATCAGAATTTGTATCCCTTCCTGCAAAACCTGTGCTTGAGAACAAGTGGACGCATGTGTGCACGCATCGGCAAGTGCAGCACAAAGGGTACCCATCTAGCACTATCCTCCCTACTCCTGTAATGTACCATTTCTGTTGATATGATATTAACTGCATAGATCTGATACTCAAAAGGCCCATTCTTTTGCTCCTGGGCCACCACCTGGAGCCACCACCAAAGCCAGCTATTCTATAGATTTACTCTTGATATCCTAAGAATCTAGACCAGAAAACAAAGGATTTAAAGTGATTCAACACAAATACTGGAAAAGCAGCGTAAGTCAAATTCACCAGGACTTTCAAAAGTACCCAGTATTTGCCTACTGCTGTGTCAGATGCTGTAAATAGAAGATGAATAAGGCACAATATCTAACCTCAAAGAATTTGCAGTCTTGTAAAGAAATGTCATAGGTGTCCTGATGGTGCGTCAGTAGGGTTGATTTGATATAGAGTGGACAGCCGTTAAATTAATAGTTAATGAGGTCCCTAGGGTAGGGAGAAGCAAGATTTTCATCCTCCCCAACATTTATTGATGGTGATAGGACAATGAGCAGTGATTGCAAAGCAACCACTTACCCCTTACAGCTGGTCCTCAAAAAGACTTGAGACTGTTATGCATATAATCAGCTGATAAATTGCACTCATATTTTCCCTGCCTCCTCAGTCATGAAGAAAGTAAATTATCCCTACCTTAACTTGTTCTGCAGATACCTCTTAGACTGGTCTTCTGTGATTGTTCTCTTCTTAAAAATATTTTTAAACCATATTTAATTTTTTAAATTATGAAATATTCTGTATTTATTATGCAAAGTTTGGACTACAAAGAAAGTAGAAGAAAATTAAAAATGATTCATAATTCCATTACTCAAAGAAAATCAACATTGACATTTTCCTATTCATTTGGTCACTCAATCATATTTTCAACAAATACTACTGAAAGCCTACTACGTGCTCCACATGATGGCCTCTGGATTTCTTCCTTGCATAAATATACATAAAAATGTACCTTTCACAAAACTGGGATCATGTGTTCTGTTATACAAGCTTGTATTTTCACTTGTCAACATGTAGTGAATATTTCATATATCATTAACCATCCTTGTTACATTTATCAAAAAATTCAGGGTCTTATGTTATCACATCCCTTCACAGTGTATTGTCCAGAATCCCACACCCACAAGGAATGGCTATGTCTACAGGCATTGTTTCCAATGTCAAAAATCTGCAATGACCAAAGCTAAAAACGCCTTTGTAAAATTAAATAGAAGCTCCTTGAGAACAAGGTTTATGTATCACGTCTTCTTTTGTGTCCTATAGTGTAATATACAAGATAATGTAAAAATTCATAAATGAAACTCTGAATGACTACCAATTTGTCATTTTTTTAATCTTCCTACTACTTCAGAGTACTCATATTATCTTGTATCTCTCATGTATTTTTATCACAAATAAGATTGCTTCAATATGGTCTTAACACTTAACCTGTTTATTGTCCCTCCTCCTTTTGTCTATCCCCCAGACAAGACAGCATGCTCTGCACTTCAACTGGTCTCTTATTTAAAAAGTAAGATACCCTTTTCTTCTAACTTCACCTTTCCACTGTGTTATAATATTCTGTTTACCTGTGTGCACCACCCAGCCCTGACTGGATTGTAAACTCCATGAGGGCAGGCACATGTCCACATCGATTATCACTGCAACACCAGGGCTGGTACAGTGTCTGGAATATAATAAGTATGTATTAATTAGCTAAGAGAGGAAGGAATAAATTGTCCAAATGTGAAGTTGGAATGTTCTGTGCCATGGGTAGTAGGTGGGCTAGAAAGATAACGTGGAAAGTGCCAGAGGTTTACAAAACTTCTGACTGTATGACGATGATCCTTCCACAGGTATCTATCTGCATTAAGACACTTCCCCCAGCACTTTCTTCCTCACATCCACCTCCAGTACTCCAGCCAACCGCATTTGGGGAATAGGAGTTTCCCCCTAAAAGGAGGCCTATCCTCGAGATAATTTTAAAGGACTTTTTTTCAGTTTCTTTATCTAGATTCCTGACTCACACAGTAATCTCTCATTCCTGACCTGCTGTCTGCTTTGAAGGAAGAGAGGGACATTGACACACTGTGACTGTTCTGAACACTGATTTCTGGTTATGTCCTCATTTTCTGTAGCTGTGAGCTCTCTAGCTCCGGACTGTTGTACAACTCAGCTTGGAAAATAGGAGGGATGTGAGGGGAGAGGACGGGCTGTGGTGTCAGTAAGCCCTACATGTGAATCTTGACTTTACCATTATTCAGGATATAGGACATGTTTATTAACTTCTCTGACTCTAGCATCATGGTCTATCAGAAGGTAACAGGGATTTTTCCATAAGTCATTGTGAAAATGAAAATAGTATGTGCCTGATACATAGAAGGAGGCAAGAAATATTAATCCACTTTCTATGCCTTGATGACCATCAATATGTGGGGCTATTTCCAGTCCTGCCAGACTGGCCTTCGCAGTTGTTATTCAGAGCTTTAGTCTCGTCCCACTCTCAGGGAATCTATAACTCACTACTGCCCACACTTCCACCTCAACAAAAACTTTGCAGAATCAATTCACTATATCCATGTGACGTGTTACAAAAATTACCTTAATAATGTGAGCAAACTGAATGCAAAAGGCTGAAACACCAAAGAAACAAATTTGGGATATTTTCAGGAGTGATTATATAGATCTCATATTTACCTTTTAAATCAAATAAATCAACAGTTTTAAAGCATATTCCAATTAATGTTATAACTTTGTATTAGTGCCTTTGTTCTAATTTGTAACAGTTAAGTGAAGGCCACAATTAATGCTACCATGTCTGAAAAAATTCAATTACAGTTTAATCGTTTCAGTCAATTTTATATTACTAGTACATAATGCTTTGTACCATCTTCACCATTTTAAGTGTACACTACAGTTCAATAGTGTTAAGTATATTCAAATTGATATTCAGAATCATATTTGCTCATGGTCTCAGAGGGTAATACATGTAACATGTAGATTATTATGGTCTTTGCATTTTCTCTAAGAATACAGGAAATATAAGCGAGTAAATTTTTTTCTGATAACTTAATTTGACTTTAAAACTTACTGATGAAAATTAAAAGAAGGCTCATAGATCTAATGGTCATTAAAATTTCAATTCTCTTATTAAACATATCTTGAATTTGGAAAGTATACATTTTGAAGGAGAAAAAAAAAACTTCATGATCTCATACCAAAAGAACTGTTACAGGATTTGAGAGTTGAGCCAAGAAAATCTTGTGTGTCTTCTCTAAAATTCCTAATCATCATCTAATTGGCTTTTTTTCTTTTCTTTTTTTTTTTTTTTTTTTTAGACAACATAAGGATAGGACTTTAATCACTGAAAAAACACCCCATCTCTTAATTTCCTAGAAGGGTGAGCCTTGTTTATGTGATGCGGCTAATTAGGGAATAACACCATATGTAGAGAGATAGAGATATGGATAGATATAGACATAGAGATATCAATACGTGTATATCATTTCTACTTCTATAAAATGATTGTAGCAGTCGGGGGTAGAAGCAACAGGCCAGTCTGCCAGAAAACATCTTCACTTCCTGATGCATGCAAGTTAACCTTTCTATGCTTAAGTCCAATTCTTTCTCATGCTTGACCTCATTTCTGGAGTCCTTTAGAAATCCTTTCCAAATCCTGCCCTCCACCCCAAGCTTACCCCAGCGTGGAGCTAATTGAGATGCTCTGCCCTTAATTACTGGAGAGCTCATTTCCATATTTGTTTTCTGTTTGTTTGTTTTCCTCTAATGCTGTTATAATGAAGCCATTCCATTTGGCAATGCAAGTGTTCACTCTGTACAACGAAGCTTTGACTGAGCCCTTTCATCTACCTGATTGTATTCTCTTAGATAGACCCAACTACCTTCACTCTTGTGGTTAAAATTAGGCAAATATCCCGCTGTTTTCTTTTTCTCTCATTTTTCCTGTTTTGTTTGTATTGTTTTTTCCTCTCCCAGGGTCTGTCTCATGTTCATAGTTTTCCTAATTCATTAGTTTAACTCATTCATCCTAGCTAAACTTCCTGCCTTTTCCTCCCCCTCCATAACAGATTTCTCTAATCAATACTTCTCCCTCAACAGCACGATCAAGTCTGATAGCTATTTTCAAACTCTCCACTCAAATAGTTACTTCAATTTATTCTCCCACCAACAGTTTCTGATAGTGTGTGTTTTCCTATATTCTCCTGGAACTATGTATTTTCAAACTTTTGAAAATCTCGACAATTTGATAAATAAAAAATAGTATTTCATTGTTTGATATAAACTTCTTTAATTACTGGGAAGGTTTATGTTTTCATATCTTTTTATATATTTTTGGTCATTTTTACTTTTTCTCAAAATTGCTGTCCATTCTTTGCCCATTTTTCTGATAATTCATTTATATTTCTTTCTGACTGATTTTTATGAGCTTGTCATAAATAAATACAGGAAATGAGACCTTTGTAACTTTAAGAAAAATAATGTCTCTGTGATGAATTTTGAGTGTTGTGTTTTTTTCCTTGAATAAAGCATGACTTTTATAAACATAGACTCAGTTTTTCATTAAAGTACCTTTTCTAATATATCTTTATTATTTTTTTATTCTTTGTGAGGAAGACCAGCCCTGAGCTAACATCCGTTGCCAAATCTTCCTGGTTTTGCTGAGGAAAATTAGCCCTGAGCTAACATCTGTGCCCATCTTCACCATTTTTGTATGTGGGACGCCACCACAGCATAACTTGATAAACTGTGCGTTAGTCCACACCCGGACCCAAACCTGCAAACCCTGGGCCGCCGCCAGAGCAGAGTGCTTGAACTTAACCACTATGCCACCGGGCCAGCCCCTCTAATATATCTCTAAATACAATTTTTGTCCGACTGTTTTTATAGTGTTTTCTTTTTAATTTCAAGTTCATTAAAAATTCTTATAACGATTTGTCTTTGTCTCCCTAATTATCCTCTTATCTTTGTTTCTAAGATCTATTGTGCTTATTCGTTACCTTTTCCCTCTCCGAATTCAGTGCAATTATCTCCAGACTTTCCTTTATGATTAAGTTAGTGTTAAACTGTTTCTTTTTATTCCTTTGATCTTTGTAAGTTTTAAGGTAGTCCTATAGGTATTGTTTGAATCATTGTTTCTTAGCTCTCTCATCTTCATTTTCATCTTATTCTGTACACACACACTCTAAAAGTTCTTGTTTTATTTAATTCATGTTTTAATTCACTTTAAACCAGAGACCAGAAATGGTCTCCCCAGAGAACATTATGGGGAACATCTGTATTAATGCTGCTATATATAAAAGGTGTTGATTCCAGTCTGCAAAAACCAAAACTATTCTTGAGGCTGATTGGGAGCATATGGACCATCAGAGTTTGGTCATAAATCATAGACTTTTTTTCTCTCAACTTGGCATCATTACAGTAAGCTGCCAACATTGCATATTTCTTAGAATACACTTTACATTCACGGACCACAGGAGATTAGCAGATGGGGAAAGTGAACTTTAACTGAACCGATGCTTAGAGAATATTGCTGGTCTCCCTTGGACTGTAATTTATGTTGTCTCATAGAGCAAGGCAATAGGTATTTTGGCTTTCTGGTTAAGTGATGGTGCTTACTTTACCAAACAGTCCTTTTGTTATGGTTAGATGTTTAGGCAGATTTTGAAACACTTTCAAATGTTTACTTGTTTTTTCTACTTCCTGTGACTAAGAAATGATATATTTGGTAATAATAACTACCATGTCTGCTATTTGTTTCGATAATCATTAATAATATTTTGGCAGTTTTGTCATCTTAATCTAGTCAGTTCCATAGCTGAATTGGAAAGATAAGAGATAATGTACTCATTCACTTGATTGACGGATAGTCTAATTTTACTCTAACTACCAAAAGTCACTTAAAGTTCTTGGCCTAACTATGAGGGTAGGGATTATTCTTGTCAATAATTGAGATCATTCCCATTTTAAAACTGAGATTTTGGGCAAATGTGGGTGTAGTAGAGACACCTAGAACAGTCCCAGCTATGAAAAGATCCTTAGTTGTAACAATTAAGCAAATCAATGTTTTCACCACAAGGGCCCAAATTTGGTTCTAGGACTAGAACCAAAACTCTCTCTGGTCTTTTTCCAATTTCTGATTTCAGACTTCTACAGTAACAAGACTCAGTCTTGAAAGAGAATTTAGTCTGAAAATCAACCCCTCAGATTCTCAATCTAGATGATGGTTAAGGCTACACTAATTCCTCTCCTAATTTTTTTTTTCTGTCAAGCACAAAAAAACTACAAACTTAATTATACTACACATGATTAATCTAAAGAATCATATATTGTTAAATTTACAAAGTTATTATATTTTTTCACAGCTGAAAAATTTAGCAGGTCTATATTTTGCCTGTCATTTTTTTTCTGGATTTTATTACCTTTTTTAAACTTAAATTTTTTTTCCATTTCTTTTATTTGAATTATTCTTATCTCTCCATCTAGGTTATAAGCTTCTCAAGGATGGATACCACTGTAAATACATTTTTTTTTTTAGTTCAAGTGAAATTCACATAATATAAAATTAACCATTTTAAGTGCCCAATTTAGTTGCATTTAGCATATTCACAGTGTTGTGTAACCATCACCTCTATATCCCCTGGCCGGGAATTTGAATTTGACTAAAGGGCAAATATAATGCCAGCTCCAACCCTGGCACCACTGCTGGTCCTTTTCTCAGCCTTTGCTTTGGCTTTAGTCCTGATGTGGCAGGGTCCAGGTGTGGAGTCAGCATTTGCCTCAGCCATGACCGCAGGCTCTGCCTCAGATCCTATGTAGCTTTTAAAGATGGCGTTCACCATGGCCAGTTCTCTGGTCAGAGGCATGACCTGGGTTTGGGTCTTTGTTTCCTCAGCTGCTGCCTAAGCTTCAATGTGCAAGCCTTAGCATCAGTTTGGGACAACTCCTTTTAGGCAACCATCCTTGCCTCAGCCAATGGCTACATCTGGCATCAGTCTGCCTATGCTTCCACCTGAATCACTGCGTTTGTTTTGACCTCAGACCCAGCCGTTGAGTTCAGCCTCTTCTTTACTTGGTCAGTCTGTGACTCAGTGGCATATGTCAGCACCAATCATCAGCCTGAAGTTTCCCAGTGCAACGAATATTCAGCCCACTGAGAACAGCTCATTCCACATCCACTGCTGACGGCAAGGACAGAATACAGACAGAGGATCTCAGGGTAGGATAAAGAGCGGTGGGCCAAGATATATCAGTGGAAGGTTCTGGTTTTCAGTTCAAGTACTCAAACTGGCCACCACTTTTTGAAAAAATTCTACATAAGGTTAGGCCTCCTTTTTTTGTTCAGTTTTTACTGCTTAATGTTTTGCTCTATGTGTCCATGTATTCTTACTTTTATTTAAATAGAAGAGCTTCCACAATTACATGCACTTAGAAGGAATTAGTTTCCACTTTACCGTGTTCAACTAAATGGCCCCATATCAACTAAATGGCCCCAAGTTCATGTTTTAGTGTAACTGTTTCAAATACATGTCATTAGACACAGAGGCGAAGACATGGGTCACAGAAATTAAATCAGCATCTCAAACATGGGTAACCTGTCCTGACCTGGCACCTTGGAAAGGTGAAAGAGATGTTGACAAAAGACTATCAATGTCGTTGTAACTGTTCAAGATGACCACACTCAGTTCACCTGGTCCTCAATCAAGGCTTTAAGCAGGATTGCTGTAGAATGTGAGTCTTCAAACATGTTTTGCTTGTACACCACAAAATTTTGAAAATCTGTCTGTTTTAAAAATACATTTTTGACTTGTCATTTCACAATTTTTATTGTAATTTGAAGTAGTTGCATATTGTAAATACTGGCATTTCTAAAACAAAATAGTTATATGCTCTGGAGTAAAGCTGCCTAGGTTCAAATACTGTCTTTCACTTAGTAGCAGTGTGACCTTGGGTGACTCATTTAATCTCCCCCTGCCTCAGTCACCTCATTTATGAAATGGGAATAGTATCTACATGTGTGGTTATTGGGTTATTCCATACAAGGGTTATTCCATACAAGGCATGGAATGTGCCTGGATCACATATATGCTGTATGAGTGTTTGTTTTCATTATTATTATCCATTGGTATCAATTCTGTAAGTTTTTTCTTCATATTTAATATTAATATACTTTTCTGTTATTAGGTGAATATATGTTTATAAATGTAATATATTCATAATAGATTGACCCTTTTATCATTATAAAAAAACCTTCTTTGTCTCTAGTAACAATTTTTGTCTTCAGGTAAATTTTGTTTCATAGTTTGCATGATATATATATTTATCCTTCCTTTATGGTGTCTTTGAATATTAAGTGAGTCCCTTGTAGACAGCATTTGCTTGGATCATTTTCTTCAATCCATTCTGCCAATATCTGTATTTTTTAGTAAGGAATTTAAATCATTTATATTCAATGTAATTTCTGATAAGGCAGGATTTAACTCACCATTTTACTATTTGTTTTCTAAATGTCATATCTGTTTTGCTCCTCGGTTCCTCTAATACTTCTTTCTTTTACATTAAATGCATATTTTCTGGTGGGCTATTTTAACCCTCTTGTCCTTTTTTGGTACTCTACATATTTGAATTAATTTTTCAGTGGTTGCCCTAGTAATTATGATTAGCACAATAATTTATAACAATTTATTTCAGATTAGTACCAACTTAATTTTAATAATATACAAAATCTTTGCTGCTGTGTAGCTTTAGCCTCCCTTTATGCTGTTTTTTGCCATGATTATGTCTTTATACTTTGTGTTTACCAACATAGTTTATAATTATCACTTTATGCCATTGTTTTTTAAATCAGATAGGAATTACAAACAAAAATATATTTATATATTTTCCTAGGTAGTTACCTTTACCAATGTTCTTTATTCATGTGGACTTGAGTTACTGTCTACTATATTTTCCTTTCAGCCTGAAAAAATTTCCTTTACTCTTTCTGTAGGGCAGGTTTGCTAACAACACACTCTCTATTTTGTTTTTATTTTTAACCTAGGAGTGTCTTGATTTTTTCATTTTTTGAAGGATAGATTTGTTGCATATCAACTTTTTGGTGAATAGGTTGAGTTTTTTCTCAGTTCTTTGAATATGGAATCTCACTGCCTTATGGCCTCCATATTTTCTAATGAGAAATCAGCTGTTAATCTTATTGAGGATCCCTCACACACAGTGAATTGCTTCTCTCTTTCTGCTTTCAAGACTCTGTCTTTGGCTTTCAAGAGTTTGATCATGATGGGTCTAGATATAAATCTCTGAGTTTATCCTACTTGGAGTTCATTGTGCTTCTTAGATGTGTGGATTAAGTATTTTCATCAAATTTGGGAAGTATTCAGCCATTATTTCTTCAAATATTCTTTTTACCCTTTTCTCCTTCTGGGATTCCCATTAGGTATATGTTTGTATTCTTCATGGTGTTCCACAGATTTATGAGTCTCTGTTCATTTTTCTTCATTGTTTTTCTTTCTGTTCTTCAGACTGGACATGTTTAATTGACTTATCTTCAAGTTCACTAATTCTTTCTTTTAACAGCTCAAATCTGATGTTGAATCTCTCTTGTGAATTTTTATTTCAGTTTTCAGACTTTTCAACTCCAGAATTGCAATTTGCTTCCTTTTTATAATTTCTGTCACCTTATTGATATTCTCTATTTGGTAAAGTATCATTCTATTTTTCTTTAGTTCCTTAGACATAGTTTTCCTTAGCTCTTTGAATATATTTAAAATAGCTGTTTTAAAGTCTTTGTCTAATACCCCAATGTTTGGGCTTTCTTAGGGGAAATTTCTATTGGTTGCATTTTTCCCTGTGTATGGGCCATATTTTCTTGTTTCTTTGTATGTCTCATAATTATTTTTGAAAACAGGACCTTTTAAATAATATGTGACACTGAAATCTCCAGGCAGTCAACTTAGTGGTCAGACAATGGTTGGACAGATTTCTTTAAAAATCTGAAACCAATAAATCTCCCAGTCTTTGCCCCCTTGAACTCTGTGTGTGTAACTTGGTACACACCTTTAACACTCAGTCAGACAGTTTACAACTCTGCCTTGCACAGAGCCTCGAGGTCAGCCAAAGGTGAAAATTTAGAGCCCTCTCAAGTCTTTACAACCTGAGCATGTGAATGGTCTCCTAATTTCCCAGGAATATGTTGGAGGTTTTCAAAGTCCTGTAGACATTTCATTTCCTTTTGAGCTTTTTGTTAGTTTATTATTTGCTCCAAATGTTATCCATTGTCCCAGGAAGAGGTAGAATAAAATACTTGCCAGTAAATGTTTTCTTCAAGTGCCCCCCAGCAAGAGGCTTTTAATACTAGGCAAGTTTCATCAGGTTAAATAAAGACAAACATTTTGAGTGGGATTTTTCAGGGAACTACTAGATAAGTCAAACAATGACAGTTGTCTGGGAATGAGGCTTTGAAAGAGCCCCAGCTCAGTTCTGCCACCTCTGGTGCTGGAAATGTGGGCTGTTATTTTTCAAGGCTACCCCTGAGCTGTGGAACAGGGGATGGGAAATATCACAAAGCTTGCTGTTCCCACTGAGATTCAGTCATTTCTCCTGAATAAACACTCCAGGGTACGACAAGCCTTTGGTTAATTTCCAGAGTTTTGAAAAAGTTAATCTTGATATATTTGGCAGTTTTTTCACTGCTTTTGTGGAGGGGTGAATTTTCAGAAGTCCTTACATTGCTAATGTCACTCACTTCTGTCAAGGTTTTAATAAGTGTTGAACCACAAGTCCACTGCAGCCTGGATAATGGAGCATTTTCTCTGGGAAATTCCCCACTACCTCAAGACGGTTAGGTTCAGGAGGCATCTGCTGAAGTTGCCTTTCATCCCCCAAAGGGACCACTTGGCTAGAAAGTTCAGCACTAGGAGGGACTCCCAAGCCTGGAAAGCCAGGTGGATGCTAAATCCTTCTCCTTGGAAAACTCAGATTTCTTCTTATTGTTATTATTGGTGTTTTACTCTTGGTTTCACCCTGAGCTGTGACCCTCTTGGAACATTTCTAAAATAATATGAGCCAAGACCACTTGATCTCTGCTGCACTTCTGATTATACTTAATGATCTTAAATATAAATGCAGATTTTGCAGTATTATATGTGGAACATAAATAACAAATAATAATGATTTGGCTTCTGCAGAAGCTAAAAATCACGACATATTGCTTGAATGTGATTTGTCTTTAAATTCATCCCAAGCACTGGATTACTTTTTTATTTTCCCTGCATCTTAAACTGGCCTACTTTCTCAGGCAAGGCCTATATTTATCTAGGCTGCACGCTGTGACCTCCCAAGTAGGCTCCTTAGTAAAGACTCAACCAAATCAGGAAATACCTTGGAGAGAGACACAGTAATAGATCTCTCCAGATAAGAAGTCACTTTTATCTAAACTGAGCAAACAACTCCCAAAAAGGAGGACTTTTACCCTTACCTCACAAGACCACTTCCCTCTACATAAAATTTAGAAGGAGCAAAGCCTCTGAACTAAGATCATGCTCCCCAAATCAGAGGACCAAACCTAAATTTCACAAATTCCAAGCAAACCACTCATCATCTAGTAGCTGATAAAATGAAACCGCCCTACTTTTTAATACCGTGTATATGGAGCTGTTCATATTAAATAATGTAACCTATTTCTATCCATGCTTTGTTTCCACCCATGCTTATGTGTTTCTGAACAACTCATAGCAAAAAGGACCTTCACTCAGCTCACCTTGACCTCAGTAATCAAAGGATTATAGACAAGTGGAACATAGGCTTAAGGTTTCTCTTTGAAAATCCAATCATGCTTAACACAGTCACATCTCTACTGAAAGCAATGACAGTTACAGGGACACTTGCAGGATGCCTTTCTGTGTGTCTGCTGCCACCACCCTGGTCTGGTTGCCATCACTTCTTACTTGATCAACTGAAGGAGCCTCTAAATTGATTTCACCAAATCCACTCCTACCATTTCAGTTCACTTTCCAAAGGGTAGCCAGAGAGATCCTTTAAAAATACACACCTGATCATTCCCCATTTCTATTTAAAACCCTTCAGAAGATCCTCATTGCTCTTAGTATAAAGATCCAGTAAGGACCTGAATCAGCCACTCCAGCCTACTCCAACAGCTTGATTCTGAGCCACTTTCATTGTATTTTCTGACAACCAGCCTCACATTCCTATTTTCGTTCTTGTAATACAGGCTTATTTTTCCTAGCTCAGAGCATTTGAACGTGCCCTTTCCTCTGCTTGGAGCTGGTTCCCTCTGTGTCTAATTAATTCTAACTCAACCTTGAGAGTTCACCTGAAGTGTCATTTCCTCAAGGTAACCTTCACTGTCTGCCTAATCCAGATCAGAACTTTGTCTTTCTGAGTGATACCACAATTGTAAATAATTGATTGGAGTTAGTATCTGTTTCCTCCAAAGGAATGTAAGTTCCACAGATGCTGGAACTTCGCCTCGGTCATTACTGTGTTCCTACTTCCCAGCACAGAGAAGTACTCAGTAACCATATAAGTGGAATGTACAAATAAATTTCATGAGTGGAATTTATAAGTGAAATGAAAGTTGAAGAGTTCACAAAATGTTTTCACATAGTTTATCTTATTTAATTTTCTACCAAAAAAATCTGTATAATAAATAACAATATTCCCATTTGACAGATGTGAAAACTGAGCCCTAGTATAAGGGTAAACAAATGTCTTAGTGAAACCAATAGTTCACTCTGCCCACTTTCTCTCTGACAGTAACATTAGAGAATGTTTTGTGAATAAACATTATTGTTTACCACCAAAATTGTATAATACACTTGGATAAATTTATATTCCTTAGTAACATGATCTAGAATTATCATTTTATTGGTCTAGACCCATCTTAAAATAAATATATTTATTTTAGCTTATATAATTTCTTGTACCTTAGGTTTGATTTAAAATAGAACTTCCTTCCTAAAACATTATCTTGCATCATAATTGAAAATAAATGTAATGAAATACCCTTTTTAATTTTCCTTGTTTCTATATTCAGTGAAACACCTCTGTTAATTTAGCAACATCAAAATTTTCTTTCATATATAATAGAAATTATGTACCCATAACAGGAACATCAGTATACAGGCCACAGAACTCCAGATGGGAAATCAGGGGAGATTTGTTATGGGACTATGTGTTTGAGTGGGGGAGTTTGTGTGTGTGTGTGTGTGTGTGTGTGTGTGTGTACAAATTTAATTTTCTTTTTCAATCTAAATGTCATTTTTAAGTATTTACTCTATTTCCTCTTCTTCCCTAGAGAGCTTAAGGCAATTTCTCCTTTTGTTAATATGCCTCAAGTAAATTTTAGTGTGTTCAGTCATGAAATCTCTCTTCCAGTTTGCTCTAAAATCTGTAAAATAGGCATGTCTGAAGCTTCAAATGCATAAACTCTGAAAATAAGATTTGACATTTAGAAAGTAGGTCAAGTGCTCCACTGCTGGTTGACACATATCAATATAGCATTCATAAACAAGTTTAGCCGTGAGGCACCATAAATGAAACTTTACATCTGTTTCTAATACTCTTTATATGTTTTTCTACTTAAGGGAATAGAGCTTTAGATAATATTGAGCATGAAATGAATTTTAAAAGCCCAATCCATAGCATCATTTCAATACTTTTAACAAACTCTTTTGTCAATTTTGCTGGCAATTCAGAGAGGAAAGCATAGAGACCACAATTTGAGTCCTGTTTCTATTTCCTAATTACTGACTTTGGGCACATTAGCAACCTTTTTTGTGAGTCAATTTTCACAACAAAAAGAAGATAATAATTACACAAAGATGTCCATGGGGCCAAATTACAATGATCATTACAGTATGCAAGCAATTTCAAAGTTTCAAAACCAAGCTGTGAATTCACTGAATGATTAAAGCAGTATTGACAGGCATGAGTAACTTACATGCAGAAAAGCTGATTGTATATCTCCTCTCCTGTAACTTACAAACATACAACCACCCTCCCCCACTATTTATGGCCCATCTTTTCCTATGTGCAGTTTTTTCCTTTTCTAACAATATTTTCTCAATCAAGTCAATGCTATTCTTTGGGGTAATTACTTTGACCTAGATCTGTAATACTATTACTATTTCTGTGGACACCACTCTGTTATGTTCTTTCAGATAACTTTCTAAGATTGTCCATCTATTCCATTTTGTACTACAATCCCTGAATCACAGAATTCTTCTGTTGTTGCTTTGCCTTTCTAAAGTAATTGTCTGTTGTACATAACAATGAAAGCCTCTTATGCAATTTTATCTAAAATATATGAAATGAGAGAGTGCACAGCTCTCTTAAAATTTGAGATCTAGATTATATGCAGGTTGAGAAAAAACTGAAAAATAAACCCTTTTCTGAAAAGATGTAGCAAAAGTTACATGAACAAAATCATGTTATTTGAATATAGTGACAGCTTCACGCCCTCTCTTTTTTGTGGCTGTTTATTATTTTCTTGCATTATTGCACTGTCTAGTAGCCCCAGGAAAATATTGAATAGAAGTGTTTGGAGTGGATATCTTTGCCTGACTCCAACTTTATTTGTACACAGGAAATTGAAAGCAATCTTCAAACAATTTAGTGTAATAAAAAGAAAATTAGCAAAGTCATAAGATAAAAAGTCAAAATACAGGGGCCAACCAGTGGCGTAGTGGTTGAGTTCATATGCTCCGCTTCAGTGGCCCAGGGTTTGCAGGTTCAGATCCTGGGCATGGACGTATGCACCACTTATCAAGCCATGCTGTGGCAGGGGTCCCATATATAAAGTAGAGGAAGATGGGCACTGCTGTTAGCCCAGGGCCAATCTTCCTCACACACACAACAAAAGTCAAAATACAAAAAGCAATTGTATTTTTACACCCAAGCAATGAAAATGTAAAAATGGACATTTAATATAATATCATTTACAACAGCATCAGAAGACATCAAACACCTGGAAATAAATCTAACAAAACATCGTTAAGACCTCTACACTAAAAATTATGAAATATTGCTGAAGGAAATTAAAGAAAACCTAGATAGGTAAGGTATACCATGTTCATTGATTTAAAGACTCAATTTTGTTAAGATTTCCATTCTCCTCAAATTAATATATAGAATAAATGGAAATCTCTATCAAAATGTGAGCAGCCTATTTAGAAGATATAGACAAAATAAATCTAAAATGTATATGAAAATACAAAAGACCTGGAATAGCCACAATGCACTTTTAAAGGAGGAAAAATATTGGAGGATTTATAACCTAAGGGAAATGGAAATATATGCCTACAAAATACTTGTATACTAATGTATATCCTTATTCATAATAGACAAGAACTGAAAATAACACAAATATCCATCAAAAATTTGTTAAATAAAAAATGGTATATCCACACATTCATACCATAAAATACTAATCAGCAATAAAAAGAATAACTATTGACCCATGCAACATGAAAAAAATCCCAAAAATATTAGGCAATGGAAAAGCAGTCAGACAAAAAGAGTTCAAATGGTCTGATTTCAATTATATTAAATCCAAATATAGACAACGTAATCTATTGTGATAGTGTTTGAAAGGGAGTATGAAGCATTGGGAAGAGTTATAAATTGGAATATTTAGGGGGATAAAAATTGTCTATGTCTTGCTTTTTGCATTTGTTACAAAGGTTTATACAATTGTCACAAACTCAAAGGAAACAGTAAGATCTGTGCATTTTTCTAAATAGTGATTTAATTCAATAAAACAAGATTAAATAACTAAACATATAAACCACACAGCATGGGTCTTGGAACATAGTACTTGTTTAAAAAAAAAAAAAAAAGCTTAATCTTTTTCTGTTGAATGAGTGGCGTATCGCCTATGACCAGGAGTAGAAGTCTGAACATTCTGCTCACTGCATCTTGGTATCACAGCCACCAAGGAAAACACATCCAGTTAACCACTGGATGGAACTGTGCTATAGTCACACAGGGAAGAGGGAGAGCAAGCAGTTGGGTTGACCAGGTACCATATGATGCACATGTTTAAACAGAACAAAGAGCACACATTGTGTCTGAAACAGGAAAAGATACTTTCACACCAAGTGACACGTCCCACACAGGCTGTGAGGATCCTATCTCTTAGGAAGTGTTCCAGCCCAAAGCCTCATTTTATTCAGTCTACTGGGGATCAACAGACTGCACATGGGACTGCCTTTCCCAACATTTTCCCTTTCTCTAAAACCCATTTGATAGGTTAAATCTGTACTTTATTATGCAGATACAGGATGTGGTCCTTGGTCAAATGAAATCCAAGAGACAAACCTTGCAAAAGTTCTGCCTCTTGATAGCAAATTCAGTAGAACAGTCAAAACTGAGGGCACCACAGTTTGGATATTTTTTAAGGGAATGACCAGTGTGAAAATTATCAGTTTCCATAACCCTAGGAAATATTCACATGCTAATTCAAATTTTAATTTTAATGTCCATCAAATGAGCAATTTCTATTTGTGAACACAATTGTCTTGAATAAGGAATTTTGATTCTTAGGGACATTTGCAGCTACACTTGGCATGGAGGATGGCTATGAGACCCATCCTATGTGGTTGATCTGTAGTAATCACTGCTACCATATGTCTTTGCAGGGTCTCATGTAAATATTAAACTTCATTATGATGATTTTTTAAAAGAGTGATTTATGCAAACAATCAGCAAGTTAACTTCATGGACCAGGGGTTAGTCATCATTACTGCGTCTACATTGAATTTGCAAAGTGTTATCTACATGTAGGCTTATTGCTATTCCAAGCCCGTGGGAAAGTGAATGTGAAAAGAGGAAGACTCAAATATAGGGAAATCCGAAGAGTCGCAAAGGGAAAGTCCAACTGTGCCAATAGGCATCTGTAGTGGATATTGTTGGAGCTTGTTCCAGATCCCCTCAAGTTCCTCTTTTCATTTTTGTTTACACTCCAACCCCTGCCTATTTTCACTGTCCTTCCAAAGGCCAGCTCCTGAGGCTCTTTTACAAGGTCTACTCTCAGCTACTTAGGTCAGAATGATTTAAGTACCTTTGCACTCAACAGAGAAGAGAGGTAAGTTTGGGAGTCAGCAAGCCCAGTTCCCTTGCCTCGAGTTCCTCCGTGGGATCAGACTGAAGCCACCTTCCATAGAATTTCACCTGAGACTGTCCCCCTCTCTACCCTGTTTCTTTCTCCCCCTACCAGTTTCCTCTGAGATCATTTCCTTAATAACTCACTCGGGAGTCCTCACTCCAGAGTCCAGTTTTAGGGAACTCAACCTAAGACAGGATCCAAAAGCCCTCTGGATATATGGACACTAATGGACTATGGAAAGATCTAGACTCAACTCCTGTTCTTAGAGAACTATACATCTTCTAGCTGACTCTCACCTTTAAAGCAGAGAAGGTTCACCCTTACACCAACAACATCAAAAACTGAGAGCCAGGGGTTCCTATCCCAACTTCACCTTACAGACACAGTTCAGAAGAAACAGTGAATCTACAAGATCCAGAGAACTGTAACTCTTACCCCCAAATTGCTAAAATGTAGGCTAAGAGAGCAGCTTTAGTATACACCAATTAAAATGCCAAGATATAGGAAGGGCTACTCGGACTTGTTCTTTGCTAGGGTGCAGGGATGAACTAGGAGAATGAGCCATAGCCCGTGGGAATAGATTGTACTCCGGTTGGGTAAAATAATTTCTAATGCAAGACATTTAAAGGGACCTCAAAAGAGACGTCAGAATCCAGGCTCACAAACAAGGGCTGTATGTAGCCCCAGCAGAGCTACATCCCTCATGAACCGTCGATGAGTTAAAGGTTAATAAAAAAGCAATATCTATCACTCAAACCATAGTTCGGTCCCCAGATAATGTCGAGAGTCAAGGGAAGTTAACCTTGTACAATATCATAACAATTAGAAAGTCTGGATATTAAGCGTGAACCAACTGGAAAAGAAATGGCATGGAAACTATGCAAACATACAAGACAGAAGGGAAATTCAATAAACAATAGAAAACAAAGCCTGGACTAAAATAGAATCCAAGTGACTTTCATATCTCCTGCTGTTTGCCCGGTACAAACAACCCCATGAGACAGGTACTATTATTACAGATTAAAGAAAGACATGGTAGGCAACAAGCCCAAAGCCACAAAGTAAGTGGAGGATCTGGTGCCAATACAAACATCAAAAACAGACACAGGTTAATAAAATGGCAGGTGGTAAACACTGCAAAAAAAATCAACACTAAATGATATAATTATGTTTACAGAACACAGTATACATTATTTGCCTCAACAAATAAACAAGCAAACAAAAATCTTAAGAAATAAAAGTCAGGAGAAGGGAAAATTTTCAGATGGCTAACGTTCTCATCTTTCATAGCAATGAGTAAATTGATGTTCTCTATAACTGAACTCTCTTTGACATTCCAAAGCTCCAACTTCTTAACACAGAACAAGTAGATTCATTCAGGGTTTTAATATCTCCTACCATAAAAAAAATACTTATTGAAGTTTAGCAATTCCTTTGGTTTTACCTCACATTTTTCTTTATGTTAAATTCAGATAGAATGACATTTAATACATTTTAGAGATTATATTTTTATATCGTTGCTACTTTTTATGCATCAAGAGATGACCAGAATGGTGCTACCAAATGTTAACACTGTTAAAAATTGTGAGTGGTGGGCCAGCCCCATGGCCTCCTGGTTAAGTTCAGCACATTCTGCTTCAGCAGCTGGGTTTGGTTCCCAGGTGCAGACACACACCACTCATCAGCAGCCATGCTGAGGCAGCGACCCATATACGAAATAGAGGAAGATTGGCACAGATGTTAACTCAGGGTGAATCTTCCTCAAGCAAAAAGAGAATGAATGGCAACAGATGTTAGCTCAGGGCCAATCTTCCTCAGCAAAAAAAAAAATTGTGTGTGGTGGAATGTTGCATAATTTGGTGTGGCTCCTCTCAGTACTTTTTTGGTATTGTTTTATTTATATAAAGGAAATAAAGTCATTTTCTTTAAAAATACAAGAAAAATAATTTCATTACCTTTTAATTATTGATTGAATTTTCTAATACTTAATTGAACAGAATTGCAATATCATCATTTTCTAAAAGGTCCACCAATGCATATAATTTCACCCCAATTTGAAATCCTCCAAGTCGAGTCCCCTGGATTCATTCCTTTTTTTCCCTGTTGATGCCTCAAGAACAGAATTAAATAAATAAAACGTAGTCAAAGCAATCAGTGGTGCTGGTAAGAATGTCACTAAAACAATTCACCACGAGATATAGATAGAAGAGTGAAAGGCAGTGAAGCCAGAGAGGTGATGACTTTACCCAAACATCCTCTATATTGACTTTTCCATATTTTACCACACAATATGTTAAGTAGGAGTGAAGAGAGCAAGTGCATGAGGGAGGTAAGATGTGAAATGTGGTCTGAGAATTTAGAGATCAACATCAGCGAGAACATCTCTTCGTGGTAAAAACACATCTTAAATGCAGTTAGACAAGTGGATTGCTAAGGTGAAGTAACTGGATCAGACGGAATCCTAGAGCTGTGTGGTTATGTTGGAATCATAAACTCATTAACTGTGAATTAAACCAAGAACTCAGGAGCCAAAGTATTTGTGAGGTGGACTAAATTCGTGTGCTTAAATGTAAGAAGCATTACAGAATGAAGTGTAAAATGTCAGACTTGCACAGAAGCCAGAGAAATGCTGACTATAAATGATGCTTCAAAGTAATTAGGTATGAATGTGGGATGTGTGAATGAGAGAGAGAGAGTGTGTGTGTGTGTAAATGAGGGTCTCTAACTGAGTGGTTATTCAGACTAGGATGGTAAGAGGAAAGATAATTAAGGCCTAGAGGTAAATCCAATAGTCAAGGAAAAGTTTGAGGGTATAAAAACACTTAAATAGCAGTGAATTAGGAATTTAAGAAGGAATTCTGAAAAAATTAATAATGGGATCTGCAAGGGACTGTCACAACAGAAGGGAAGGGAAAAACCGGATGGGGACAAGAATATGGGGACATGTGCTGACCATAGGTGTTGAAACTCATTTGATTGGTGGACCTGCGATGGAGGGCAGAGGATGTGAGGAGGATTGATTCAGTCTGGAGCCTGGCACATTGTAGGTACTTAGTAAACATTACTAAAAGAGTAAAGAAGTGAACAAATTAAATATCAGCCTCAGAGAATTTGGTATGAAGTTTTAATTTACTTTCTAGAGGCAAGCATGTGACTGAAAGAAACTAAAAATTATCATCAATTTTACATTTCTTGTTTAAAAGGAATGCCAAGAAATTGGAGGATGTCAGTTAAAGAGAAAGATTTCCAAAATGACAACCAGGAAAAAAATGAACTAGCTGTCCCTATAGAAGGTTTACGTGAACTGTGAGAGCAAAAACAGAGGGGTGGGCCAAGAAGAAGAAAGAGAAATGGGAAACTTTCACCTTCCTAATGGGCATCTGATGTGTAGTAAGGATGCTCACAGACTGCAAAACTTGGTCCTTGCTTATGTGATGGTTCCCGTGAGAGGATAAAGTCTTCATTTCCCATATAAAATTTTAAACTTAGGAAATCTTGAAGGCCCAAACTTTAGGCTATTAAAATGGATGAAACTAGTAAAGCTATCTTGGAATTAAAACTAAAACAAGTTCCTTTTTGGTTAATTGCCAGATGCTGCTGGAGTTTAGAAGACACTTACAAATTCCACTTCATTTTTTGTCTCTCATGAGGAGGACATTCAATGTGAGACAAAGTTTATGTTATAACATTCTTTATCCATCATTTTAAACAATATGTTTTGGATTTAGTTGCATTGGGCACTTTTTTAAATTTAAAACACAATCATTTTATTATGAAAAATAAAGGACACACCAATTAACTTTCATTACCACCCAATTAAGCAGGTTTATTTCCATGGTTTCCTTCCCTTTTTCTCTCTCTCAGTCTCTCTCATCATAATTTCCAAGTGGTTTGATATCCTATTGAAAATTTTTACTATCATTGATTAAAATATTCCCTCACTGTGAATATTTATTTCCCCTTTTATATTTAATTATTGTTAAAAGTGTCTTTTATAGTAAAATCAATTATAACTACAATAAGTAATTAAGGGATACACAAAATAAAAAGATGTAAAATATGACATCAAAAACATAAAGTGAGAAATGTAGTGCTTTTAGAATGTGTTCTAACTTAAGAAACTATCACTTCAAATAGACTGCTTGGTATATAGGTCAATATATATGAACCTCATGCTAACCAAAACCAAAAATCTACAATAGATACACAAAAAATAAAGAAAAAGGAACCCAAACATAACACTAAAGAAAACCATCAAAACACAAGAGAAGGAGAAAGGGACAGAGAAGAACTACAAATACAACCAGAAAACAACTAACAAAATGGCAATAAGTACATACCTATCAATAATCACTTTAAGTGTAAATGGACTAAATGCTCCAATCAAAAGACATAGGATGGCTGAATGGATTAAAAATACAAGACCTATCTATATGCTCCCTACAAGAGACTCACTTCAGATCAAAAGACACACACAGACTGAAAGTGAAGGGAGGGAAAAAGATATCCGACGCAAATGGAAACAAAAAGAAAGCTGGAGTAGCAATAGTCATATCAGACAAAATGGACGTTAAAACAAGACTGTAACGAAAGACAAAGGACATTACATAATGATAAAGGGATCAACCAAAGGAGAGGATATAGCATTTGTAAATATTTATGCACCCAACATAGGTGCACCTAAATATATAAAGCAAATATTAACAGACATAAAGGAGGAAATTGATAGTAACACAATAGTAGGGGACTTTAATACCCCACTTACATCAATGGATAGATCATCCAGACAGAAAATCAATAAGGAAACATTGGCCTGACATGACACATCAGACCAGATGGACTTAATAGATATATAAATTCAACATTCTATCTAAAAATTGCAGAATACACATCTTTTTCAAGTGCATTTGGAACATTCTCCACATGTTAGGCCACAAAACAAGTCTCAATAAGTTTAAGAAGATAAGAAATCATGTCCAGCATCTTTTCTGACCACAATGGTATGAAACTAGAAATCAATTACAAGAAGAAAACTAGAAAAAACACAAACCCATGGAGACTAAACAACCAATGGGTCAATGAAGAAATGAAAAAGTGGGGGCCAGCCAGGTGGCATAGCAGTTAAGTTCATGCACTCTACTTCGATAGCCTGGAGTTTGCAGGTTCGGATCCCAGGCACAGATCGATGCAATGCTTGTCAAGCCATGCCGTGATGGCGTCCCATATAAAGCAGAGGAGGATGGGCATGGATGTTAGCCCAGTGCCAATATTCCTCAGCAAAAAGAAGAGGATTGTCAACGGATGTTAGCTCAGTGCTAATCTTCCTTACACACAAAAAAAAAGGAAATTAAAAAATACCTTGAGACAAATGAAAATGGAAACACAACTTTCCAAAATCTAAAGGATGCAGCAAACGCAGTTCTAAGAGGGAAGTTCATAGTGATACAGGCCTATCTCAAGAAACAAGAAAATCCCAAATAAACAACCTAACTTTACACCTAAAGGAACTAGAAAAAGAAGAAAAAACAAAGTCCAAAGTTAGTGGAAGGAAGAAAATAAAGATCAGAGCAGAAATAAATGAAATAGAGACAAAACAATGCTAGAAAAGATCAAGGAAATTTAAAGCTGGTTCTTTGAAAAGATGAACAAAACCAGTAAACCTTTAGCCAGACTCATCAAGAAAAAAAGAGAGAGGGCCCAAATAAATAAAATCAGAAATGAAAGAGAAGTTACAACTGACACCACAGAAATACAAAGAATCATAAGAGACTACTAGGAACAATTACATGCCAACAAATAGAAAACCTAGAAGAAATGGGTAAGTTCCTAGAATCATACAACCTTTCAAGACTGAATCATGAAGAAATAGAAAATCTGACAGACTAATTACAAGTAATGAAATCGAACCAGTAATTTAAAAACTCCCAAAAAACAAAAGTCCAGGACTAGACAGCTTCACAGGTGAATTCTACCAAACATTTAAAGAAGAATTAATACCTATCCTTCTCAAACTATTCCAAAAAATTGAAGAGGAAGGAATGCTTCCAAACTTATCTTATGAGGCCAGCATTATCCTGATATCAAAACCAGTCAGACACCAGACATACAAAAAAATTACAGGTCAATATCCCTGATGTACATAAAATTTAACAAAATATTAGCAAACCAAATTCAAAAATATATTAAAAGGATCATACACTGTGATCAAGTGGAATTTATTCCAGGGGTGCAAGGATGATTTAACATCCACAAATCAATCAATGTGATACACTACATTAACAAAATGAAGGATAAAAATCATATAATCATCTCAATAGATGCAGAAAAAGCATTTGAAAATTCAACATTCATTTGTGATAAAAACTCTCAACAAAGAGGGTATAAGAGGAACATATCTCAACATAATAAAGGGCATATATGACAAACCCACAGCTAACATAATACCAAACTGTGAAAAGCTGATAGCTTTTCCTCTAATATCAGGAACAAGACAGGGATGCCCACTCTCACTACTTTTATTCAACGTAGTATTGGAAGTCCTAACCACAGCAATTAGGCAAGAAAAAAAAGTAAAAGTCATCTAAATTGGAAAGGAAGAATTAAAACTGTCACTATTTGTAGATGACATGATACTATATATAGAAAACCCTAAAGACTCCACCAAAAAACTATTAGAATTAATAAATGAATTCAGTAAAGTTGCAGGATACAAAATTAATATACAGAAACCAATTGCATTTCTATATACTAATAATGAGCTATCAGAAAGAGAAATTAAGAAAACAATCCCATTTAGAATTTTATCAAAAAAAAATGCCTAGGAATAAATTTAACCAAGGAGGTGAAACACCTGTCCTCTGAAAAGTATAAGACATTGATGAAAGAAATTGAAGACAACAAAAACAAATGGAAAGATATACCATGCTCATGGGTTGGAAGAACTAACATTGTTATGTCCATGTACCCAAATTGATCTAAAAATTCAATACAATCACTATCAAAATACCAATGGCATTTTTCACAGAACTAGAACAAAGAACCCCAAAATTTGTATAACCACAAAAGACCCCAAATGGCCAAAGCAATTTAAGAAAGAAGAACAAAACTAGAGGTATCACGCTCCCTGATTTCAAAGTATACTACAAAGCTACCATAATCAAAATAGTATGGTACTGGCACAAAAACAGACTCATAGACCAGTGGAATAGAAGAGAGCCCAGCAATAAACCAGTGCATACATGATCAATTAATCTGTGACAAAGGAGGCAAGAATATATGATGGTGAAAAGACGGTCTCTTCAATAAATGGTATTGGGAAAACTGGACAACTACAAGCAAAAGAATGAAACTGGACCACTACCTTATACCATATACAAAAATAAATTCAAAATGGATGAAAGATTTGAATGTAAGACCTGAAACCATAAAACTCTTAGAGGAAACAGGCAGTCGGCTCTTTGACACTGGTCTTAGCAATATTTTTTTTGACCAATTTCCTCAGGCAAAGGCGACAAAAGCAAAAATAAGCAAATGGAATTACATCAAGCTAAAAAGCTTTCGTACAGCAAAGGAAACCATCAACAAAACAAAAAGGCAACCTATGGAATAGGAGAACATATTTGCAAATCATACATCCAATAAAGGGTTAATATCCAAAATATATAAAGAACCACACAACTTAATATCAGAAAAACAAGCCCAATTAAAAAATGGGCAGAAGACTTAAATAGACATTTTTCCAAAGAAGACATAGAGAAGGGCAACAAGCACATGAAAAGATGTTCAATATCACTAATCATCAGGGAAATGCAAATCAAAACCACAATGCGATACCACCTCACATCTGTCAGAATGGCTAATTCATGGGGATGTAATGTACAAGACAGGGAATGTAGTCAATAATATTGTAATAACTTTGTGGGGTGACAGATGGTAACTAGACTTATCATGGTGATCATTTCATAATGTATATAAATATCAAATCACTATGATGTACACCTGAAATTAATAGTATTGTATATCAATTATGCTTCAGTGAATAAATAAATCTTTTTATGAATATACTCATTTCCCTCATTCTAAGTAATTTCAAAGAATAGATTGTGAATAATGGCATTATTTAGTTAAATTATATAAATGTGTTTATGACTCTTGAAATCCATTGCCAAAGTGTGTAAACAGGAACAATCCTTTGGAAAGCAGCCACAGGTGATAGTGATGAATAACCCACCAGTTTTTTGTCCAGCCTAAGAAACTCTGGGTGTTATGAATATCGCTTTCATATTTGCTAATTAAGGGTAAAAAGGGTTGTCTGCATTACTCTTTAACAAAATTTAATTCATCCTCTCTCCCTTCTCCCCTCCTTCCTCCCTCTCCTTCCCTTTCCCCCTCTCCTTCCTTCCCTCCCTTCCCTCCCTCAAGAATCTCTAACTTGGTGTTCTGATACAGAACATATCACAGCAATAGAATTAATGGAAACATTGATGTCAAAAAGACCTGGCCTTGAAATCTATTTTGCCTACTTTCATGAGTGTTGTCTAGACTCTTCCACTAAACTATACATCAGTCCAGAGGACGAGGATTGTCTTATCCGTTTTTGAAATGTCTGGCATTTAGTTTAGCATCTCTCACCAGCAGGGAGTGAATAAATGTTTGTTGATTTGAGCTGTGCCCTCAGCTTACCTAAGTTTTCTTTACCACTTTTGTTTAGAATGAGGCAGCAATGACGAGGAGTCTAAAAGGTAACGTGGATAGGACCTCAAACTCTTCCATTTACCTTCCCGTTTTTCTTCACATGGATTATTTGTTTATAACAATTGTAGTTTTCCCCCTTGTTTCCCTTTTTTTTTATATGCATTGTTTTCAGTTCCTCTTGTATGAGATCTTCATATAATATAGCTATTAAAATATTTTGTCATTGGCAAATATTTCATTTTTTATATGCTTGCTCAGTAATACCTCTAGGTGGCCTTACAAAGATTGGTACAATATTCAAACTGTAAATTAACTTGGACAGAATGTCCATTTTCACAACACATAGTGGAAATAGGAACATGATCCAACTCTCCATTTACCTTTAATTCACTTTTTTTTAACCTCAGGGACAAGGAGACGAATTAAACATACCCTTCTGTTGATGTGCCATTGTCATTGGTCTAGTCAAGGCTCTGTTCCTACTTCATGTCCATTCCATTCCTGACAAATCTCTCCTCCACCCTTTTCCATGGACACCCACTCTGATGCATTGAGCTTGTCCCCAATTTGCAATTCTTTTTGTATAATTCACCCAGATTGCTTATTGCCTAGTCCCCAGAATATTTATCTTTTTGTTATATTGTGAGTAGTATTTATCAATTGTGTAATTTTGGTAGTAATTGCTGGAATGCAGGAATACTTGTATTTTAAATATTTTCTCTTACCCAGACCCTTAAGTGAAATTTTTCATTGTATCTAATAGTTTTGAGTTGATACTCAGGATTTTTTATGTATGCAACATGGAATCTATGAATAATTACTTATTATTATTGTTATTGCATCAACAAAAATTTTGACAATCACAAAAATAGCAATTACAATTATACTAGCCATTGTCCTTTAATTTTTTAATTTTAAAGCAGTATACTGAATAGTCTACAATAGAGTTTGATAATAACTAATAGTTTAGAATAAAAGTCTCTTTCCAGGTTTGTCTGTCTTAAAATATGCTTCTTAGGGATGCTTACTAAATTTTAGCCAAGATCTTTACTATTTCTTCTGTAATTATCATTATTTTCATTCAAATAATTATATATCAATTATGAATCACATTTAATAATTCTTTACCTCTACAGATTTTTCTGTTAGAGCATATGGGCTTATGACCTAGTGATCAATGAAAAGTGACACATCTGTAAATTCCTTCACATTTTCAACTGAAACATGAAACAAGAGAAAAACAGCAGCCTATTCCAACTTTCAAAAATATTACCACCCACTGAAGCCAGAGCCACAACGAAATGTTTCCACAACACCTGGATGTCCAACATATACTTAAGGTGTTAACCAGATCATGTCCACAAACTTCTGGAAGACGGAACTTCAGCGAGATCCCATTTCCATTAGCTAGTGAGAGTTCTCTCGGAAGCTCTGATATTGCCACTCTGATTTATTAATTGTAAATAAACAAGTACATTAGGTACTAATTGGATCATCTCTTACATGTGGAAGAACAAATGTAAAAACACTTAGTCATTATTCATCTCTAAATATAATATTCATCAAATGTCTACTATAAGTTCTGACAAAGGGTAGTTTGACTCCACATTCCATGAATTTTTAACTACATACCTATGAGATGAGATCTCACCAATCAGATGTTAGGATCCCAGGAACAAAACTGCTTTTAAATCTCGTGATGTTACTTGACACTAGTCACCACTCTTAGTGGTGGTAGTTAATATCTGTAATGGGCCTAGTAGCCATCACTCTCATTTGAATCTCTGACATGCATCCACCCAAAAGTGAAAAAATAAGATAGATTCCTTATGTAACTTACTTAACACCATATACCACATATTCAAAATGTTTTTTTAAACTATTAGTATTTTTCTTAAATTTTTCTAACTTGACCTGAGAAAAAGTTTTTCTTCCTTTTCATATTCACATATTAAAACTACCGCATAATGACAGTTATTCTCATGTATTTAAGACCTATAAACTAATAAAACTCATTTGTCCTTTGATACAAATTTAGTGTCAAACTTTACAGAAGATTAAGTTTATGTAATGAAACACAATATTGAGCTGTTTTTAAATCCCCCATCAGATAATGTTGTGCTCCAAATGTCATATTTCAAAATATGCAAATTGAGAATTCAGCTGGAAATTTATGACTGATATCACTGTTCATCTCTAAAAAGAGATGTTCTATTTCAAAAAAAGTGATTAAATTTTTCTGGGGATTTTCCATGGCCAAATTCAGCATGTCCTATAGCAGTTAGAATTTTTAAGTAAGTTAATTGATGTTACTTGCAAAAAAATTAACTTATATGTGTTTGGACAGGTTCCCTCGCATCCCAGACTATTCTCCATTTCCATGGTTCCTGTATGCAAGAGAAATAGGAGTCCACACGAGGGACTAGGAATTGTCCCCTGCTTTTCACTGATGCTTTTATGTTCTCTTGGGAGAAGTGCTAGGTTAGTAAGCAATAGGCCTTCCTACTCTGCACTATTAGTAATGCTGAGAAGAAAATACTATAAAAGACAGAATCCCGCTCAGAGGATAGGGTTGCAGCAGTTATTTGGCTTATTTTGGTGAAGATCCCATCCAGGCAAACTCTGATCCAAGGAAATCCATCACCTTCATACCCACAACCAGTCACAGTCAGTTTGAAGACTCCTGTAGGTGTTATTTCTTGGGACCTAGGGAAAGGATATGGGCATTGCTTCCTTCTGGATCCACCAAACTCTCAGTAAAGGACTTGGAGGTGCCTTGTGCTGCTTCTACTGCTGAAATTCTTAGGCCTTGTTTTAAGCCTGGTACCTAATCAGTCCAGAATTTAGCTGTGTTTATAAGCCACAGAGGAGCCAGTCACTGTGCCTTAGAACCAACAGAAAGTAAATGACCACTGTATAAGTCTTTGTATTATGCATAAGGCCCTCTAGGTGAAAATATATCATGAGAAAAGTGATACGCAGAAAGACGTCATGAATGTTTCCCGTGGCTGGTCAAGAACTTCTCAGGAGGTGACCAGTATCGTCTACACCCTAATCGAATCTTGCATCCTTTGGCCACGGAGTTCCTCTCCTTTCTCTCTAGTTGGAACATTTAACTTAATGCACAGGTCCAGGAGTTTATCCTTAACAGTGTCATTAGCTGACTATCTAATGGAATAAACCTCTTTCTCTGTTGTTAGGTGAGATTATTTATTCATTTGAATTCCTCCATTATCAGAAGCATAGTGACACATGCAATTATTGAGGCAGAGATTTAATTTGGTCTCCAATTAGTTTACTTTCATGATGATAAAATAGAATAATGAAATGTGTATCCATATAGAATACTCATCTAGGGACCACACAGTCTATTTATATCCATAATATAAACAGAACAAGTAAAGTAGGTGCATTCGTTTCCAAATGCTGCTGTAAGTTGCCATAAACTTAGTGGCTTAAAATAACACAAATTTACTATGCTACAATTCTGGAGGTCAGAAGTCTAAAATGGGTGAGCAGAGCTGCATTCTTTCTGGAAGCTCTAGGGGAGAATGTTTCCTCATCTTTTCCAGCTGTTAGAGGCTGCCCACATTCCTTGGCTCATGCCCTTTCCTCATATCTCTGCAACCTCTGCTTCCATCGTCGCACACCTTTCTCTGACTGATCCTCCTGCCTCCTTCCTCCAAGGATCCTTGTGATGACTTTGGGTTGACCTGAAAAATCCAGGATAATTTCAAAATCCTTAACAATATCACATCTGAAAAGTCACTTTTGCCACGTAAGGTAGTATATTCACCAGGTTCTGGAATTAGGACGTGCGCATCTTTGAGGGCCATTATTCTGCCTACTAGAGTAAGCAATCAATACCAAACCTAGTATTTTTGTGTGTGCACGATAATAAATTCTATTACCACATCTCACTTCAGCTACAGAGGTGTCACTCGACATCTTTGCCATCCAAGGTGCAGATGATAAAACAGGAGTGTTTTACTATATGGAATAGTGGAAAGACACCGGCTCTGGGGTCAGGAAGTCCTGCTTTCTTATCCTGGTTTCTCCACTCAACTAACTGTCTGACCATGGACAAGTTAGTTAACTTCTCTTATCCTCTGTTCTGTCATCTGTAAGATAAGGGCAATAATGTTTACTTTGCAAATTGTAAATAACTTTATCTTATCAATTATGAAGATTAAATAAGTTAGTGTATTTAAAATCTCTGACGCTCTGAATGTAGCACGGTACTCAATAAATGGTGGTTATTTAACTAAAATAATAATTACAATCAAACTGGAAGCCCCAACATCCCCACTTCTCCCCATTGCCTTTATTTCTTCAATGGGGGTCCTTTTTCTCATTGTATTTCTAGAAATACTGTCAAGAATACTATCAGGCTTTTCCCAGGTGAGGAATTTGAAATCTACCCACATTATATGTGTTGCATAGCACACCTGGACTCATACTTCTCATCACAGCACAAAGGTAGTGAGCTCACCACCCAGCCAGGCTCCCCTGGCCATCCATCTCCTGCTTTACAGCAGACGTCCATGCTCCCCAACTGCTAAATATAGAAAGTGTTCTAATTTTTAGTTCATATAAATAATGCTGAAAAATAATTGCATGTGGAAAGTCATGCCAATAACAAAAAGATATGTTGTATATCTTTGTCAATGCATTCCTTTCTATTAATCCTGTAGATGTAGACACATAGTGATGTGTTCAGAACAGCGTCTATCTAAATTTTAAGTGGAAATTACTCATTCCTCCTAAATGATTAACCCATTAATTTATTGGGAAATCTGTTAAAAAATCTATCCTACTTTATTTCTTGGCAAACTATAGTCTAAACTATTCTCCATGAAGGGAAGAGGTTTAGGCAAAAATATTCTACAAATAACTATGGTGAAAAAATCTGATTTTATAGTCTGGAACCAATTAATGAACAAACTGTACATGTTTTAAAATGCTATTGTTTAGCTGATGTTCTCACAGAATCCATATCAAAATTTCATTGTGATGATTAGTTCAAAAGAAAATATTCTTATGGTATACTAAGATTATTGCATTTGGTTAAAACAAAAATTTGTTTCATTCACCCACCCCCTTCCTTTCAACTTGTTTCTTACTTTTTAATGAGCTGTATGTACTCCACCTGTTATCTGATAACTCTATCAGCCTGGAAAGCAGAACCACAGCAGGGAATTTAATTCAGCAAATTAGTCACAGAATTTTCAAAAAAACTGAAAACACAGAAAGATGAGGTACCCAGAGATAAATCATCTGCAAGAAGCTGCTCTTACCCCTAAAACTAGAGATACAAAGGGAGGAAGACATGATGATATCAGAGTCCAGAACCCAGGGTCATCAGCAGGGAGATGAAACCCCAGTGAGGGGCTGCCCATGGGACCACCAGATGGGCCATGTAGAAGAGGCCTCCAACCCAGAGCTGGAACTTGGGAACAGGAACCACAGGCTGGAGTTGGACCTGTGGTGTGGGCTTCCAAGGGGACTGAGATCACAGAGGAAAGAACTGGAGGCAAGACTGGGCTATTTAGAAAGAACTAGAATCATGGAGGAACCGCCACTGCTGAAGGTTCCCCGTTAAGCAGCAAGGCGGAGAATTAGCCTTGCTGCCCTTCCCCCATTCCAATCTCCAGCCTCTTAGGTTGACGGAATGTAAGTCAAAGTCAATGGGCAATGGAAACTACATTTGAAAACCGTTTTAGAAGATCACTCCCTGCTATAGAGAGAACAGGGGAAGGGGGGAGGAGGGGAAGAGTAGAGAAAGTATATCCGAAAGTAAATAGGCTAGAACAATGACCCAGAGAAGATAAAAGTAGGTATTAACCTTAAAAAAAATCTCCAGTCTTGAATGATTACGATTTGCTCTATTATGTATTTCCCACTGTTGAGTGGAAACAATTGCTGAAATACTCTAATGTACATTGGCATTGTGATTATTAATTTATCTCAGTGTTGGATATAAACCTTCAACTGTTCTAAGAAGTATTTAGGCCCCATTAATCAAAATTCACCTAGGCCACTTCCATGCACCGGGCCAGTGACCATCCCAGCCTGGCATATTGGTTAACCTCCTCATTTTGAGAGGTGGACCTTAGCATTTTCCTCTTCTCAGTTCTAATCGGCAGAAAATACACATATGACCATTACCAAAATTAATAACTACATTCACATTCCCTCCAACAGGCTCATAACAATGGTGGGGAATCAGGAGGCTGTTTTTGTGCTTCTTTTAAAGGAAAGAGATACAAGGATCGGGGAGTTTGACTTAACTTGCAAGTAAAACAACTACTGAAATAGTAGAGCTGGGAATAAAATCCAATATTTATGAACTGAAATACTTTGTTCTTTTGTCTGTACCGCTATGTTAGAGAACACAATTAACTCTAGTTACATCCTGGTAACCACAAGATCCAGAAGCTGGTTTACAAAATTAAACAAGTGACAGTGGTTGGGTAAGTGCCTTCAGTGACACTATGAAGAGGCATCTACTATCATCAACGATTTTGGCTTTTGAGAAACCACTACGTGCTTTCTCTACAGATAGAAGATAGAAAGATAGAAAAACTAATTTTAACAAATATATCGATATACTGATTATATGTATTCAATCTGAGAAACAAATGTTACCACGGGAAAAAAACTCTAGAAGAAAATTGTGGCTGCCTTCTATTTAAGCAGTGTAAAATAAATGACTTTTATTAACCTTTATTGGTTCTTTCCTTCTTTAGATTACTACACCAATATCTTTAATTTTGCAAGGCACAGAATTTGTTAAATGCCATTTGTGTTCTTCATATATCTTTAGTACAATATATTTTTCTATACGACTGCTAAAGAGAAAAAATAAGTCATATTGGTTTTGCTTCTCCAAAGTTAATTTGATCTTCTATTTCATCTTGCAGAAAAAATACATTCTTTTATTCATGCAATAATTCAGTTTACCCTGGCAAATTATGTGATAATTCACAAAGGCAGGGTTGTATTTAAATGTAACTATCATTTCTTGAGCATTTTCCCTCTGTTTGGTATTAGAATAAGGGTATCACTACCTGAATCACATAGCCTCATTTTTGTAAGGTTATTATAAAACTAAAATAGTTACATGGATATAGTGAAACATACACACACACACACTGATATACATACATGTGTATATATATATGCATATATACATATGTATTTGTGCGCATGTATATCTTATAGCACTTATGTTTACCATTGGATATAGAATAGTGTAGACAGAAAGAGAGAATAAAAATGCTGGGAAAGTAGATATATCAAAACTGTACAACACAAATGGGAAGACAGAAGCATACTTATTAATAAATCTCCACACACCCGTGTGCGTACATATACAAACCACGGGGTCTGTACTGTTTTGATGTGACTTCTTAGATTTACCTTTTATTGGCTCTGAGACTGCAGGAGTGGAGTGTGTGTGTGTGTGTGTGTGTGTGTGTGTGTGTGTGTGTGTGTGTGTGTTTAAGAAACACTTTAGCACTGTCACAGCAGCAATTTGAAATTGGGAATTGATTACAGAGAATGGGAAGTTTTTACCTGAGACTTTTTGACCCAGAGCATCAGGGGAAAAATATGAAAAATTCAAGGACAGCTACACTGAGGACCAAATTACCAAGGTTTGGGGCAGAAGCACAGAAACCTGGCTCGCCAGAGGTCTGTAATTGCTCACTCCGACAGAAAGCACCATGTACTGGCCCAGAAAAAGAGCAACTACATCTTTCCTCTCTTAACCTTTTGGCCCCAATTTCATTCTTCTTCCCTTTAGGTCTCCGTTTGTTGTGCGAAGAGTGCTCGTTTATTTGTTTTCGGTGTGGTCTCACAAGAAATGGTGGATTCAGAGAAGTAGCCAGACAGCAAAACATGGAATACCGTGGATGAAGAAAGGAGTCTGCTCCCACTGCGGGGGGGGGAGGGAGGCAGTGGTTGGAGGACAAGGAGTTGAAAACCAGTGACACATTAAAATGATACACAGCTTCCAGGTTCGTAAATATGGAAATACTTTGTGGGTAACTTAGGAACTGATAGCAATAACTACATCATTCTATGTTCTTGGTTTCTTTCCCCTCATGTTTCATGATTTGTTTAATCTTTTTTTATTTCTTTCTTATTTTCCTTCATTTTTAAATTATTATTACTATTATTATTTTGGTGAGGAGGACTAGCACTGAGCTAACGTCTGTTGCCAATCCTCCTCTTTTTGCTGAGGAAGGGTAGTCCTGGGCTAACATCCATGCCCATCTTCCTCTACCTTATATGGGACACCACCACAGCACGGCTGACAAGCGGTAAGTCAATCCATGCCCAGGATCCGAACCTGCAAACCCGGGCCACCGAAGGGGAGGGCACGAACTTAACCGCTCCACCACCGGGCCGGCCCCTCATTTTTAAATTAAACTCGTGTCTTTTAATGTAAACTCAGTCAAGTCATTTTGAAAGTAGTTCAGGCAATGGTTATGAATATGCTAACATGATGTAATACCATTGCTCCCCTCAACCCCACCATATTTATTTTTGAAACAAAGATCACCACAGGTAAGTTTTTTCTTGGTCTGTTATGGGTTTCTTCCCCTCTCTAGTTCCATTAATAACTACAGTGAGAGGAACAAAAGTGAGCAGTTATTTCTCATTCACCAAATATGGGTCATATATGGGCCTTCACATATATTATTTCTAAACCTCAACAACTCTGTGAGAGGCAGTTATGATTTCTGCTTGGTTTTACAACAAAACAATGAGGAAAGAATGGTCATGTTGGGATCTGTGCCAGGAAAGAGGGAATGACTAAATTTCTAAAAACTCTTATCAATAGAGAAGGCAATGACTTGAATCTACATAACAACTTTACCCTTGTTTACTGTGCTTTTCCTGGTATCCTCTCATAACTGACCTCATCTTAACAACAGGATGTTAAAAGTTATTTTTCAGGGGTGTGAGCCAGGCAGGAGCATGCGCAGAAGAGAAAATTTTGATCGGCCAATCAAAACTCATCCTGCCAGAGTTTCTGCATACCAGCCTGACCTCCTTGATCCCTTAAACCTTACCCCACACCCTGGATCAGGGAGACAGAATTGAGAGCCTTTCCTTCTGTCTCCTTACCAATTGATTGTGTAATAAACTGCATCTTCCCTCAAAGACCCATGTACCACAGTGTTGGCTTCTGTGTGCCTTGGGTGGAGAGATGCAGAGGAAGGTAACAGTTCTTAAAAATACTACCTCCCATGTGTTATAGGCCAAACCAGACTTGGCCTAAGGCAAGCCATCTTATAATTCTCTATAACCTTTGCTTCTCCTTCCCAGTAGGGAACACTTGAGGCTGCACGTAATCCAGATGAATTGATAACCATCCTCCGGGAAATACGCATGCTCTGTAGGTGTTCTGACCCCTGCTTACTATATACCTCCCAGCTGCAGAAAGGAGATAACCTTGTTCTGTTGAGTTCCTTAGGAATACAATGACCTTTGGACAGAGATTCTATACTGGTATCTATCACTGATGACAGCTGAAAGACCTGGTGTGGTGACTCCCAGTCTGCAATGCCAGATGGTCAACATTTCTGACCCCCTTTTCTATAGCCCACTGGCCCTAATTAACTGCCTCAAGATTCTATACCCTCTTAAGATGGTTCTCCAGGATGATAGTCCACCATCTTGCAGTCAGCTAGCTCATCATTTAATAAAGTCCTTTCTCTACCACCATCTTGCCTTTCAACTAATCAGCTTCATCTTGGGGCGAGCAGATCAAGCCCTTTGTGCAGTAACACATGCATATTTCCTAGGAAGCCACTGAAGAGGTGTTTCTACTAAAACTAGAAAACAAAAACCACAAGGAAAAGGAAAACATTGGGTCTAGAAAATAGGGTTCCAGTAATAGGAGAGCAGCAACGTTCCTAGATGACAGCTGTTAATCTCTCCCTGTCAGGTTAGTAGAATGGAGTGTTGTAGGAGGGGGGTCTTCAGGGAAAAATGCAAAATATTATTCGATGGTCTGACCATGTGGTAAGCAGGCTTGAGAGACTATAGATATGTAAGAAACCATGTAAGTAAATATATGAGAAAATTATTGACTGCAGGTAAAACAGGGTGTTATATAGGAAAGGAAACATAATTAGGAAATATTATTTGGCACTATACTGAATACAAAGCCATAATAATGTAAATTCTGAAAATTGACTTAACCAAAATTATGATATAATTATTTTTAAATGATAGTTAAATGAAAATTGGAGTGGTTTATAAGGTCTAATCCTTATTGTCTATAGAAAGAGGTCAAAGTAAATGACTAAAATTAATAAATTAAGAGATATTGACAAAAATATATTATATAAAAATATGGAGGTCAGTAATGAAGGAAATAGCTAAAAGTTTAAGGTGATTGCCTCTGGGAGGAGGGACTTGTGGTAAAAGAACATGATGAAAAGAAACTGCTCTTTTTTTTTAAGACTTATAGGACTATTTGACAGTTGAAATAATTTTCATGTCTTACTCTGAAAAAAATTTAAAATATATAAAGTTATAGCAAACCCCCACAAGTATTTTGCTTAGAGTTGTATTTGAAATTTGCTAGTAAGTTAGATTGAAATCTAATTTTTTAAAAAACAAAATTCATGATATTTCTGTTGCAGCAGTTTAATAAGACCAGCTATTCTGAAATGCCCTTCCTCTGCAAAACACCGAAATACTGCTTAAATTAGAGCTAGCACACTTTGAAAAGCATTACAGAGGTCACGAAATGGTAAGGGAAGTCCTCCATGAACTAAAACACCACAAATCAAAAAGACTCACAAAATAAAACAGTACAAAAACTTCGAGCTAAATCTGGACTGGATAATCCACATGGCAGCCAGGTCTTCCCTGGAAGAGTGCCCAACATGGAAATCTCGAGCTTTGCTGGCTCTCAACCCAACTGTGAAATAGGATTTGGGCCTGACGAGTCAGGGAGCTAAACCTGAGATTCTCCACATTAAGACAAGCACCAAAGTAACTGTTTGATTACTTGATTGAAAGGGGGCACATAGAAAAATCTGCATGCTGGCCAAATGAAACAAGAAATGCAGCTGTGTCTGTTGGGGAACATAATATTGTCTTCCCTGATAATTTGTATCCATAGTCCCTTGTCTCAGGCAGTCCTGGGATTTGAATTACACCACATTCTCATGCTGTGAAATCTAAATCCAAGAGACAAAATTTAAAAGTTTTGTTTCCAGATTGGTAGAGCCCCCTAGTACCGGCAGAAACAAAGATGAATCATCTCAACACACACCCTAAAGATTCTGAAAATTAAAGTTCCACCAAATAGCTCATAATTAAATACAGTAAACTGATGAGGAAACACAATAATCTAATAAAGAGTCAACAGAAACTACAGATTGCAGAATGGGACATGCGTAGAGTACAAATACTGAAAATCTAAGAAACAATGTGCAAAATAAATATGTTTAAAGTGTTTAGAGAAATAATGGAGAAGATTGCCTTATTTCTTTATGATATTTTCAATCAAAAATTATCAGGAATGTTTTTAAAGGAATACAAAATATAACCACCAAAACTTAAAATTTTCCTGATGTGTTTAAAAGATAGATAAAGAATAGCTTCAGAGAATATCAGCAAACTATAAAAGGAATATGAAGACATTACTCATAATGCAACTCACAAACAAGGAAGCAAAACTGTGGAAGAGAGATTAGGTGAAACCAATGACCAAAGAGAAGTCCTAACACCACTTAACTAGAAATCCATATAGAATAAAGAGGAGGAGGCAAAACCAATATTTCAATGCTGCAAATTTTCCAGAAATGATTTAAATTTTTTTTCAGCTATAAGAAGAATAATGAATTTAAAAATCTACTTCCAGTCACAGCGTAGTAAACTACAGAACATGAAAACAAATGAGAAGACCTTAAACCACCCAGAACTTTTCACCACCAACAGTGGAAGCTAAATCACTGGATGACTATACTGTATGGTGTATCTATGAGGAAGATGAAACTACAGCCCCATATCATAGATAGAACATAGAGGAATTTTCTGTTTATTTCACATCTTACGCAGGCTATCCTCTGGTTGCTCCTGTGTACATTGGACTTTGGTGGGGAAAGTAATCCCTAATAATTTGTATTGGTGATTTTGGCTTGGATCCAACAATTTCACAAGTCTTTCTTCCATGAATTTTTGCTAATCCCTAGGTATTTACCTTCAGAGCTTCCTTTGCTCTCATCTCCAGCTTCCTGTGTAATAATTTTATGCCTTATATCAACTTAGATATATACTGCCTGTCCTCATTCAATTTCTCCCAAAATAATCACTTTCATAAAAAAAATTAATGGGAATTAACATTGATACTAAAATATTTTATGGAGAAAAAGAATTGGAGAACTTTTGGTTAGTACCTGGTCAGAAGTCACCTTCCAGCAAAAGGAGCCAGGTAGCCTGACGTGTCACTGACTGGTCCTGAGTGAGTGCCTGGAGGAAAGGTAGAAGTGAAAGCAGGGACCATGAATACATCACCTAATTATACTATAGCGAGCAAAATAGTAACATTAGGGCTCACACCTAGACCTGGAAATGCTGTCCCTGGTGTGTGTGCCCTATCCCCTTCCTGGAAGCGTAAGGAAATAAACACAGAGGAATATATGGACATAAAATAGACAAAGAAAAGCATTACTAAGGTTCCTAGAGGCCATATTCCTTGGCCCCAAATGAAAAAACTCCTGCTACCTGGAAGGTAAGGTGATGTAGGAACAATGATGAGTTTAATTTATAAACTCTGCAGGTTACCTGCTCTGTGAGATCCTCATCATATTCTCTAACCTCTTGGAACTCAGTTTTCCCATCTGTAAAATTGTGTATGGGGAGATTTTTCTGAAGGTAAATGATATAAGATACAAAACATATCTGACACGTTCTATCCCTGGCAAACTGATTATCAACCTTCGCTCATTCTCCAGTGTTTTTCTGCCAATCTTCATGGGTTTACACTCCAATCTGCTCCCTTACCAGTTACTTATGTTTAGCTTTATTGCCTGGACCCTGATATTCTTTAGGAATTTTTTCAAGGGTTTTCTTACCTGAGCACTTTGAATGCAAGTAATTAGTGCTTGAAGTGATCATGTCCCTTACATGATACCAGACAGCAGATTTTGAAAAGACTGTGGTATAGTGAATATTGCACTAAATGGGCTAAAAATTCTGTTGAAATCAGTAAAGGGTGAAATCTGTACTGTATAGGACAAGGTAGGACAAAAGAAAATGTGTGAAAGTTATCTAGAACCTTAAAGAGTTAAGAGATGAGGGGAACACCCATTACATCTCTCTATCCAAACCATGTCTCTTTGTGCTTCACACAAAGAGGAATATTAGGAATTAGGAATATTATTTATTAGGCAGTTAGGAATATTATTTAGCTCCACATAGAGATGATAGATGTGAAAAACTAATCTCAGAGATCTGACCTTTGAGTACTAGATATTATTTGAGGAGAAGAAAGACTAACTAGCACAAGATTGATCATCGCACATATAGTTGAAGATATTTCCTCTTAACTGAATAAGAAAAAGTATCCCAAAATAGACAGGATTCACTGGGTTGTATCTATAATTAACAATGAAGTCTGATCACAAAATTTAGTCTCTGTCAATCAAGATAAAACAATTATGTTGAAGTAACAAACAACTTCCAAATCTGAACATAAAAAAAAATTAAGTTCTTGCTTATGCTATAAGTCCAGTTAAGACTATTTGGGGGAGGGAAGGACTCTGTCCTTCTAGACCCACAGGAATTCCAGCTGAAAAAATTCCATCAACAAGTAGGTGATTTTCACATGCCTTTATAGCTTTCACATAGAAATACCGTATGTCACTTCAGTTTTGTTGTTTTTTTGTTGGCCAAAGCAGATTACATGACCACGTCTAAATTAAAAAAGGCAGAGAAGCATAATCCTATTAAATGCCTAGAAAAAATGATGAAGCACGACATTTGTGAGAGCCCTTGTGATTGTCATATCATCTCATAAAATTATAAATATAAATAAATGTGCAAGCTAATATGGAGAAAAATCATGCTACTTGGAAATAAATTAAAAAGTGGAGTTAAATGAGAAATTCTGGGAGAGAAGGGCATATTTCAAGAATTGCCTATGCAACCATATTGATCTTTGTATATGGAAGCAAAAGAAGAACTTATCAGATATGTCTTTGGATAGTTACGAAATATGCCCTTTCACCAAAACTTTCTTAAGGAAATTCCTCCAAGTATTGAAGCCTGAATTTTAGAAAGAATTTTTGAACAGGGATGTTGCTGATGAAAATGGATGCTGGCAGATCCATTTATTGAAGAGTTCAGTAAATAAGAACGCTGAAAGCAATAACTGTAGCTGGTTAGAATTATCTGAGTGTTGAAATAAACACATTACAAAAAATACACAATATAAAAACCCACAGCAATGTTTTCATAGCTCCAATTAGATTAATAGGATGGCAGAGAACTGAAAAAATAAAACCATAAAATATAACACTTCTCTTTCCCATATAATCGGATCCAAAGTTATTGTGGGCTATTCGAGTTATATAAAGGATTAATAATAGCCAGAGAAGTTTTTAAGATAATCAACACCACAGATATATATATATATATATATATATATATATATACACACACACACACACACACACATATATGTATATGTGTATATATATATATAGCATTAATGCTGTAAATTGATTAAATTTCTAAATTTAAAAAATCATCCTTAATTCAATGAAAGATAAGAAGCTGAATAAAACCTGGTGCCAGTACCTTTTATATGTATCCCTAGAGCTTAGCACAATTCTTGGTAACATAATGGGCATTTAAGATACGTACTTCTTATTTGTTGAGATAGATAAAAGGTGAGTTACAAAAGTCCAAAGGCAGCATGCAGATTAAAAATAAAGTAATATAGGGCCGGCCCGGTGGCGCAGCGGTTTAGTCCGCGCTTGGCAGCCCGGGGTTTGCTGGTTCGGATCCCGGGCGCCCGCCGACGCACTGCCTGTCAGCCATGCCGCGGCGGCGTCCCATATAAAGTGGAGGAAGATGGGCACGGATGTTAGCCCAGGGCCAGTCTTCCTCAGCAAAAAGAGGAGGATTAGCAACGGATGTTAGCTCAGGGCTGGTCTTCCTCACCAAAAAAAAAAAAAAAAAAAAAAAAAAAATAAAGTAATATATATAAATTTTTGCATATATAAGACATGCTTAGAGTAAAATTCAAAGGTTAGGATAAAACAGTGGACAAAACTGTCTGCCTGATATTAATGTTGCCACCATTGTTTTTCTCCTTATATTGAAATCAATAAAATTTAAGAGAAATATCATAAAGTGAAATAAGAAGGCAGACTTCTATAATGATGAAAGGCACAGACAGACAATACTGACTCTATTTATATCCAACAGATAGCAAGGCATCCCAACACATAAAGCAAAAATTCTGTTTCAGATACCAGGAGTAATGGAAAACACAACTATAGTGATGTTTTTATTCACTGTTATCACTATATGGCAGTTAGATAAAAGTGAAGATATAGGAAAACAGAAACATAAATTATGGGATTTGATTCATTTATGTTTTTTCTTTACTTTTATTATTTTTCTTTACATCAGCTCATGAGCTTAAGTTAGTTGAGCATTTTGTGATCTAGCAGAGCTTTCTCATGCACAGGGACTTAAGACTTAGCTGGCAACAGTACCAGCACCCTGTTCATGTATGGCAGAAATCTCTGAAGCCAGAAGTCTTTTAAAATCATCTCAATATCCAAAACGTAGTTCTTGGATATGCCCATTGAAATAATTCCAACTTGTTTAGTCAACATCCCATCCTCTCCCTATTCAAGGGTTAATTCACCAAGGTGTCTTGTATTCATGATTCTTTCTGGTTTTTACAATATGTTTACTACATTATTTGGTTGTGATCTTGAACTGCACTGATTTTTTAGAAAAGATCTTTGAAAGTCATGAAGATACAACACTATACTTCCGAGAAGGTAACAAATTAATTTTCAGAATAACTGGTTACAAAGCCAAAAGGCATTAATATACTTGATGTTCCATTGTCTTAAATAGCATTGTTGTTTTGTGATTAAAAAGCCAAACATGGCATTTGCTCTAGCCTAAATAAGTTAGATTCAAACTTCTCATGAGTGAAAAAAGGCAACTAATGTACTGTAAATAAATGAATATAAAGTAAGTTGTTGGAATTCATAATGAGAGATGAAATTAAGGACTTTCTGCCTCCTAAGGGGAAATGAGTTCTAGTCAACTGGATTATTTTTCAGTAAAAGTTTTACAAAAGTCTAGATTAGAAAACACAAACTAAACCAAACTAGGAATCGTGTGCGAAATACAAATGTGAATTTATTTTGAGAAAGTCAACTAATGTTTGATTGACTGAGAACATGAGCACGGGGAATTGTGATTTTTAAATCCTTAAGTGTCAGAATGGTAATTCTGGACATGTTTTTATTTCAGTGAAAATTTATTTCCATGATGACTAGAAATTTTTAGGTAGGGATCAACCATGTCTTAACAATTATAAGGCCTAATTCCTCATTTTCCACAAGGACTAGAGCAGCCTGAAGAAGTTACCTCCTCCGAGGTCACACAGCCAGCTCACAGATTGGAACCTGGGCTTTAGCATCCAGTCCTTTCCTTTCCAGAGATCTGCAGATCACTGTCATCCCTTATCATCTGACTCCTTAACCATATTTTGGGTTAATATACTTAAAAACTACCTTTGGAAACATCAGAACTGAATTTTATCAGAAAAAAATCTAGAGGGACTATTCATAAAGAAATGGAGACAGGGTGTTAGTGCTGAAATTTCCCAAGACTGAAAAAGATCTAATCTGGAGCAGAAAACAAGTAAGGAAGGGCCAAGCTGGAAGCACTCCTGCAAGGAACTAGGGAGGAAGAACTACACAACATCCAAATCAGAACATGACAGGTTTCAGAGTCAGGAATTCACAAAAGAAAATGCACACAGTTCCTTTAGGTGCATGGGCAAAATAGGGCAGAAGAAGGTGCTGCCTGCCAAACTGCAAGGTAGGCATTGCACAGAAGCTCTCTGCAAATGAAGGAAGCTGCGGTGTCCCTTGACGGATGTGTGGTGTGGCTACCCAGCCCTGGTGGTCTAGTGGTAAAGATTCTGCACTGTCACTGCCTCGGCCCAGGTTTGTTTCCCCAGTCAGGGAACCATACCATCTGTGCATTGGTTGTCATACTGTGGCAGCTATGTGTTACTGTGATGCTGAAAGTGATGCCACTGGTATTTCAAGTACCAGCAGGGTTACCCGTGGTAGACAGGTTTCAACAGAGCTTCCAGGCTAAGATGGACTAGGAAGAAAGACCTGGACACCCACTTCTGAAAAAATTGGCCACAAAAACCCTATGAATAGCAGCAGAGCATGGTCTGATATAGGCAGAAGGTGAAAGGATGGAACAGAAAGACCGGGCAGGGTTCCGCTCCGCGGTACACAGGGTCATGGGGAGTTGGAATCAATTCCACAGCACTAAAACAAACCCTTGGCTGAAAATGTCTCTTCATCACTTTTAAAGTAATGTGCATATCAGTTGTTCCTTTTAATCTGAAAGAGCCTTACCAGTACAATAGAAATTTTGTATGGTTTTTTCAAGGATTTAGTTTGTCACTTCTGCCCAAATTTTAGGATTTTTTGCCAAATTGATTTGTAACTTTTAATTATTTTCTACTTAGACTTTTTAATTCTCATTTATTTTAGCTTTGTAATATTTTAGGTTCTCTGTTTTCACCCTTATCTACTGTTATTATTTTTGTTCATATTCTTTTAAAATAGTATTGCATTTTATTCACTTTTAATCCTTAGGTGGCTCTTTTTATTCTCAGCTGTTAAATTATTAAATTAATTGGCATGACTTTGATAGCAAGCAATGGAAAAGTCAAGTCAAACTGACTTAAACAATAAGAACGTCTACAGACCTTCAAATCTGGAAATCCACAGGTCACGTAGGTTTTAGGATTTGCTTAATTCAATGGTTCTGTCTCCATTCCCCTATGATTCTTGGAGAGGGAGGAGCGGGTGGGGAGCATCTGTGTGTACTAGCTTCATCTACAGGCTGGTAATCAGACGGCTACAGTGTTCCTAGCATATCTGCCAATGCCAGCAGGAGAGAACTCTCTTAAGGTTTTCCCTTAAGAATACAGAAAAGTTTCCCAGAATCCCTTTCTCAAAATCCCCCTTACATTTCATCGGCCCAAATCCAGTCTTGTGCCCTTTCCTGAACCTGTCTCTGTGGCCTAGGAATGCCCTACCTGTCTATCACAGGTTTGGGTCCTTAAACCAATCACAGGCTGGGGGATGGGATCTTATTATTAGACTTAGACTAATTAGAGCTCACACCTAAGCTGGGCCAACCTCCAAAACCACATGGTCGCTATAAACCAGGAGAAGGACAGATTCCAAAGGAAAATGAAGGTGTTAACGAGAAAAGGGGAGAGTACCCAACCAGCTGCTGGGTAGGCAACCAATAATATCTATCAACATCATCATTACCACCACCATCATCATCATCGCCTTTATTTTTTTACAGGTCTTAGCACAAATAAAAGCCACAGGAGTGAAATATTTCACATTTGTTCAGATATTTTTAATTAAAAGGACAGGTCTGCTAACCATCCTCTGTTTTTTTGTTTTGTTCTTTTAACTAGGAAATTGAGAGATCTGGTAAAGTGTTACCTCCTCTGTGAAATCTGCCCTGATTCTTAAGCCCCGGGCAGAATTAATGACACTCTCCTATGATATTTCATGTATATTTTTGTCAGAGTACTTATTGATTTATATCAGAGTTTGCTAGACCATGACTCCATGGGGGTGGGATGAGGCGTTCATTGTTGAAGCCCCAGGACCTATTACAGTGTCTGGAATACATTAAGTACTCAGTTTACATTTACTGAGTTGATTTAAATATCAGGCAATTGGAACACTTATGGAGCATATTCACTACATAAACGTATTGTAAAGGATGACTGCAGATCTTGATGATATTGAGGAAAACTCCATGAGGGCTATATCACTCTGCTTTAAGCTACTTTGCGGAAACTGACTGTCCAGATTTTAACCTACAATAAAAGCCTAAAAAAACTCCTAAAATTGAGAAATAGCTTTAAGATACAAGAATGATATGCTGGGAAAGGAATGTGTTGTAAGGATGTGATACACATCCTTAAGTCAATATATTATGATTTTGGATACTCAGAGAATGTCTCAGATGCATTTCTAAAAAACTTTTCATTAAAACACCTAGAAAAAATTTCAAAATATCAGTGGGACAATGGAAGATGGCTCTGACAATTAGCCTATCAACTTACAAGCAAGTTTCAAAAATTTGTTTAAAAAATATATAATATATATTTATAATTTTATGTATATTTGTATGTCTATATATAATATTGCATTCTGTTTCACATGTATGTATAAAATATAAAGCCTAAATGGTTAGAGAACAATAACATGTATAAATAAAGCCTGAGAATTACACTTACCTCTCACAATTTTAGCTTTAGAGTTTGATTTTGTAAAGCAGAAAAATTTCAAATAAGATTAAAATAATTCAAATAGGATTATAAATAGAACATAACCATCTTAGGATAGATACTCCGAATTGGCCAGCTCCTTTTCTCTCCCACCTTCCTTTGAAGGGACCTTCCTATACAGAGTCTAGAGAGCAAAGCAATGCATTTCCCAGACTCCTTCACAGCTAGGGTTTGGGGTGAAAATTAGCCCTCACCAATCAAGTAAAAGCACAGAAACTTTGGAAAGTGGAAGTGAATCAGAGGTTGGCTCTGGGCTCTTTTTCTATTTTAGCTGTCGGCAGATAGGGTTGTGGAGACGTAAGGCTTTCCGGCGTCTGCTGCCCAGCATCCAGCTCCAGTTCCCCGAGTGATGTGGCGGCAGCGGCACAGGCAAAGGTAGATTCTTGATTCCAGCTTCCTACACGTTGGACATCAGCTCAAGCACTATATTCCTAAGCTCAGCATTTCCAAGGTGATTTCAGAGATAGTAGCTCCTTTGATGGGTCAGTTCTTCAGTGTTCAGAATATCCTTCCTGGAGTCCCAGGCTAGAGTTTGCTTCTCTAGAAATTCTAACAATTTTATATCAAATGCCATCTTACTTTCTATTTTCTACATGGAATGTTGACAGAATATACCCGTCAGAAACAAGAAAAGGTTAGAGCAAAGAAAACGTGGGAAACCTGATAAAACAAGAATGCAGAGAATCAGAAAATATTACATGAAATAACAGAAATAAGATCAAATAAGTGATAGTAGTGTATAAAACATCTATTTCCTCCTTTTTTAAATGAAACACACTCCTATAATGTGTCAATTTATAAATGTTGATGATTGCAAGAAACCTGCCTATATATAGCTGTGAAACAAAAACGTCAAATGTAGAATGATAAGCAAAACTATTCTTGATAAATTAAAAAGAGAAAAAAGAGAAAGCTTCTTTGCTTTCTTTCTTGCAGTGGTTGCAGTGTTGATATCAGAGAAAGTAGAATTCAATTTAGAAAGCATTAAATAGAAAAATAATATCATATACTCAATGAAAATATGAGTCATGAATATTTATGTTCCAAATAACATTGATTTTAAAAAAATGAGGGCCGTGTTTTGTGAAAGTTCAATTCCTTAAAACTCTACGATGATATCTCAAAAAATTCTAAAGTCGTCACAAGATGAAGAGTTTCATCGTGAACTGATGATGTACAAAGTCAGTCTCCTCCCTGAAGTCTTTCTCTGCTGAATACAGCATCCCTAATCACTGACTCAACTTTGTTAATTCAAAATGTTATTCAAATACAATGCGAAGTGAAATTTTTAAATCTTGAAAAAATGTAGCATTTCATGAAGTAGATAAAAGTCGTGTTGATGTTTATTTTAAACTATATTTTTATATCTTATAAATGAGGTATTCTTATTGCTTTCATCATCAGTCAACAATAGTTAAAAAGAAAAATATTGGGAAACAACATAACAATTATAACCTTTTAGATAATCTAAACCCAGATTATCTGGGTTCAAATCATGGCTCCTGTCTCTCCTAGCCGTGTGATCTTTGGCAAGTTGCTCAGTGTCTCTCTGAACTTGAGTGTCCTCTCCTGAAACACAGGAATCACAACAGCATCAGTCCACAGGCTTGTGAAGGTTACGTGTGGTGATGCACTCAAAATGCTCACATCATCGGCCCTACGGTAATATTTGCTGCTATTATTTGCCTTTATTATTATTATGCTCTCACTCTTCCACGAGGATTCTGTGAGATACGCTACTTGAGATGTTCTTTTTTTCATCCCTGCCTTTGTTCAAGCTGTTCTCCTTGACAGACTGGTAAACAGCACTCGCTCTTCGTACTTTTTCGTGTACATGTCTGGGAAGGCCTGCATTCACTTTCCCCCTGCCCCACGGGACTTATATTCAAATGAGGAAAGACAAATAATCAAGAGGTAAATATATACTTTATGTCTACGAGTGATAAGTGCTATAGGGAAAGATAAGGGCTTCTTAGAAGAATCCACAACTGTGTTAAGGGCTTCTGTGCTCCCATAATGCTTTGCTCATTATTTTTTTAACTAATTATTTTGTTCTATTATCAGACCATGAGTTCCCAGGTTCACTTACTTCCATATGCCCAGGGCTTGGCATTTTGCTGAACATGTGAAAGGTACGGGAGGTACTTAATAAAGACTTTTTGACTGTATACATGAATGTATACGTGAAATAAATATCTGCGTGAATATGTGTAATCTTTATCTCTTTTTCATTTATATGTTATTTCAGAATACAAAACTTTGCAATTACATTATCATGATACAGTTTGCCCTTGTTGCACCCATAGTAGACATTTAAATTCATCTATTCAGTGTATATGCCTCGCTCTGAAATGGCTGACTTACAAACATCTTTTACAGAACTATCACCGGGAACTCAACTGCATATAAGGCTGAGAGAATTCCCCTTTGTCATCTTAGTCGGGAAGCCCAGGAAGCTCTCTGCCACCACTAAGATGCCCTTATCCTTCCTCACACATCAAGAATTTTTAAAATCCCATTCCACACACTACAGTTGCCCCAGCCTTTTCAAGAGGTGGGAACAAGGACTTCTTCCAGCCCACGAGAATCCACCCAAGTCTGATGGATACTTGGTGTCCTGAGATGCTGCCCAGGATGAGCTTTTTAGAACGTGATTGTGCTACTGTTTGAATGTCGAATTTGTCATGCTAAATGTGGAATGGGCTTTTCTAAGCTCTCCTGGGCACATCACCACCATTCACAATGAGGTTTCTGTGGAGTGATCTCTTCCAACTGTCAAACAGCCAGTTTACAAAAGCATATTTGGGATTCTGACCATTCATAAATTGGGGTTTGTCTTTATTACAGGACCAGACTTACTTCAAAACCTTCCTGCTCCATTCAGCCCTCTTTCTAATTCAATACACAATTTATCTTCCGAGACCATCACAACACCCAGAACAGAGGAGGCACTTAATAAAAGTTAAATGAATGAGAGAATAAATCCTATAGCACATTTAAAATTGAAATGAAATATCTAAGACTAGTTCTGACTTTTTAATAGTGTTAATAGTCAGGATTCCTTTGGTTACAAAGTATAGCAACTCTCTTCAAACTAGCTTAGGCAAAGGGATAAATTTATTATAAGGCTCGAGGAACCATGGAAAGGAATGCAGTCATTTTTTAGTGACTCGAATGCCACCAAGACTCACTCTCCTGCCCTCGTCTCCCTTTCTCCCTCTGTGTTAGCTTCATTCTCTCAGACTGGTCTGCTCCACACTGCAGGTCAGGGGGCTGTCTCACAGGTGGGACTGGCATTTCCCCCTTTCTTTTGTTCCTGAGAAAGGAATCAGATTCACCCACCTTGGGTCATGTGCCCATCCCAAGATCAATCATGCAATTGGTCCTAAATATGTCTAATTGCCTTTTCTCTCCTAATTCACAAACCTTCATTTTCAATTGCCAACTTAGCAAATGAATGAAAACTGAAATATTGAAAGTAATATGTTCAAACTCAAACTCACTTCTTTTCCTACATTATTACCTCCTCTGCCTTCGTTGTCTATTAATAACACCATAATTTTAATAGTCTCCTGGGCACCTGGACTTGAGATCTATCCGCTTGTCTCAAATTTAATTAAATGTAAGTCATTAGCTTTTGTTTCCACCAGGCCTTTCTGTATCTCTTTCCTCATTTTTGTTCTCATTCCTGTCTCCCTAATTCAAGCATACTTTACCTTCTTCCTAGACTAATGGAATAATAGCCTTCTAATCTAATGGCATTATACTCCCATTCTTTATTTGAATTTAGACTTCACATTGCTGTCAGAATACCTCTTCACAATAAAATTCAACATCAAACCTTTCCTTGCTCAGGGGCTCTCAGTGGCTCCCAAAGGCCACTGAACGTAAAACAATCTCTTCATCTTGACACTTATTCACAATTTGAATATGAACCTGCCAGTCTTAGAGACACTGCTCTCCTCCATACATAACCTCTGCTCATGCATAATTTCCACAGTTTGACATGCTGCCTCCTCTCCCCAGATCCCACCTTCATTCTACTTGCGAAAATCTTGTCCATCCTTTTAATGTTTCTATCAAATGCCATATTATTTGTGAAAGTTTGCCCATTTCCATCAGAATGTGACGTTTCCTTCCTGATGATTCTTATATTTTTCATTCATGTTCTCCATCTGTACGTAACCTAATGGCACTTGGCTTACAGTCCTGTAAATGCTTTAGTCATCTGGACATCTGTTTTACCTCTTCAGTTAAAGGTTAAATGCACTATCTGAAAGCAGAGGATGGGTCCTATTCATCTTTGTAAATCCTTCTGTAAAAAGATTGTATTTTTCATAAGTTATTTATGCTGGTGGTATTTCTGAAGTAAACAGAGGGACTTCAAGAATTCTTTCCAGGTTTGCATGGCAGCGGAATGTAGATGCTTGGTATGCCTAGTCCCAACTTTTATGAAGAAGTATAAAATCACTAATAATGGCAGTAGCCCTGTATATTAAATATAAGGAAGACCTACCAAAATCTAGGCAGAATTTCTACCCACTGTGTTATTAATGAGGAAATAATGAGTAACACCTTCTTAAACTCTTTCTGGACTAGAGAACTCAGAAGTCACTAAAGAAAGTGGGGAAACACTGACCCACTTCCAGTCTCTGCACCTAATTTCAGGATTCATAGGTCTACATGAGTATTAAAGGGGGTCATAGTCCCCAGCAGCATGAGACTATTTTGTGAACCAAACCAAATCTGATAATTGTCCTTTTTTTGGCCCCCTGACCTCTTGGGCCCCTGACACTCCCTCTCTCTCTTCACATTCACTCAGATATGCCCAACATTAAAAGGGCAGAAAGTACAGGGGCAGCTTAGGTCATGTAGCATTTTGAGATGCTTAACTACATAAGAAAAACCATTGTATTATTAATTCCACCCAAGAAATGATCAAATATTTTAAAGCTAGCATTCTATATTGATCTGGGTCCATCAAGGTGGGCATTCTAATGCACTGCAAGGGAGAATATAAACTGGTATAACCCTCCTAGAAAGCAATTTAATTAACATATCCATCACCTCACATAATTACCTCTTGAATCAAGAGAGATTTTGGACCTAGTAACTTGCCCTCTATGACTCATTCCTAAAAAAATAGTCAGATGTACGTGCTCTCTGAGAGAGGACAAGGAGAAGATACAGGAGAGAAATTTGTAGAATGTGCAGTTCCAGGATGCACAAGAGGAAAGAGGAGCCCAGGAGAGGGTTGGATAGAGGACCTCAGATAACGCAATGCATCGGAAGTCAATGAAGGAGGAAAAGAAATCATGGTGGTCAGACGTTAAATACTATGGAAGACCAAAAAGGATGAAGACTCAGTTTGGACCATTAAATTCAGTTGTTAAATGAAATAATAACTAATAAATTTAGTTGTAAAGAGATTGTTGGTTTTGAGGGCGGTTTCATTGAAAGCAATTTCACAAGAGGCTCTGTTGCAAGCTAGTGAGTGGTGAAGAGGAGTGGGCATCAGATGTGAACGACACTCCTGAGGACTTGAGTGAAGAATTTGGCCACAAATATTCAGGAAGAACATGTTCTGGGAGGTGGGGGAGAACGCTGAAGAAAAAAAGGTGAATGAAATCCAGCCCTTGCCCTCAAGGAGTTTCCAGTCTGCTAAATCTCGGGGGAACTGGCCTCCGTGGGGGCTGCACATTATTCAGTGGCCTCCTTTGTGTCAGTCTTTCCTCCCAACATGGAATACACTCATGACTCCCTCTTGAACATACTTTCTAGTGGTCACTGTGGTCTGCACTTGCAGAATTTATATCCCAGCTCTTTTACTAATTGCTATCGCATATGCAAAGCAAAAGGGAAAAGTCCAGTGTTTTGGACATCCTGGTTGCTATGACACTTTAAATTAACAAGCAAAGACTACAAATCTATAGTTTTTCTTTCTTTAAAAAATTAGCCAATTTATCTCTCTGGTCTGAATTATTTATTATGTGGTGAAAGTGAATTTAATGACCCTGCCAATTCACGTGAGGTGATGTGAAAGGGTCTGGCGTGAGGCTTATTTGCTTTTTGAAGAGGCAGCAATGATTTCACAGGAGGCCAATCACAGTCTCCCCAGGACTCCTCTGATCAACGGTTTGCGTTTAAGGGATGATAGGGTGATCGCCAGACCTGCGTCAATAAATCAAAGGGATGCCACTGGCCTATTGGACATACACACTCAGGTAGCTATTAATTCATTCAAGACACCCTGAGGACGGTTAAAGTGTTAAACCCAAAATATTATTTCAACTCACGCATAAGAGAAATGGGAGCGGACATTATCGCTGCCTTGATTAAAGCAGATTTTGATGAAAGGAATTGTGGAGGGTGTTTATCGGAGGGAAAGAAAAGTCACGCAAAGTTAAAAACAAGCTCCCTAGTTTCCCAGGGCTTACATCCTACGAAGGAAAGGCCAGGAGGCCAATTCTGATCAGTCAACAGCAATTGTGGGAAAGACCGATTCAGTCTAATTCAGAATCTTTGCACCACGTTGTCCGGGCTTCGCTCTTGCTTTTCAGTGCTGTTGGGAGTGACTTCCATGGTTATCTGAGCCATTCTGTCTGCTGTTTCTTTGAGACCAGCCCTGGCACTCACTCGATTCTGCCTATACTTTTTTATTGTGAAGGAACAGTAATAGGTTTTATATAAAAACTGATGGATGTACTCAGTTGCTGATTGTGCTGTTCCCCTTATTTTTCATCTACAGAGCTTGGCCAGCAGATAGATACCATTTTCAGAGTTATCCCTTTGCCATTCCAAGTCTATCGTTACCATCACTAGAAAAGTCATACTTTAAAAGCAGAGTCCTGGGTCCTCCTAGTTACTACAGCCATCGCAGGTTTCAACCAAGAACTTTTGGACCCATCCTTCCCCTTACTTTCTCTCTCTTTTCTTTTGTTCTTTCCTCCCTTCCTCAGTTCTTTCCTTCTTTCCTTCCTCCTCCCTCTCTCCCTTCCTTCCACAAATGCACCAGCCAGGGTGCTAAATGCTAGGGGCATAGGAGTATCCAAAAAGCTTTGGGACTTAATCCAAAGGGACTTGGAGTCTGGTGGGGAATAAGCCCGTACACCTGTGATTCCCTGTTCAAAGTGGAGTGGTTCACAAGGATGAGGGCATAGAGGTTGCTACAGGTCTGTGGATAAATGAAAGACTTCATTAAAGAAATGACATTGAAACTGAGATTTGAAAGATAAATGCACCACATTTATATGTGATTTGAGTCAGGACTAATCCTGTTCCCATAACTATTTTATTAAGTCTCTCGGCACCTCCATTCCTCCCTTTTGAAAAAGTCTTTACCTTTTACCATCTCATGAAAGTGCTTTGAGACTGAGAGACGATTCAGGGGTTTTGAAGGATACCACTAAGAATGGATTAAAAAAAACAATGTCCACAAGATCAGATATATTTAGTTTAAACTGAGTGTCCGGAAATTGCTTATAACGAGATTTCATTGGTTCATAACACTCTGAGGAATTTCTGGGAGAACGATATCAGAAAACTCACAATTTCTGAACACAGAAATAATTGATCAGCAAGAGAATAAATTCAGGTAAACAAAAGTTAGTCTACCTTTTAGAAAGAAGTAATGCCCAATACTACTATACTGTACAAGTTCTTTATAGAAATAAATGGGCTCTGAATGTTTAGGGAAACAATTTTAGAGAATCATTGGTGGCACATAAATTTGTGGCCTTTGCTCTAGGCCAGGGATTTCTGTGGGAAAAGGATGTAGAACAAACTCCCGATGACCCGCAGCCTCCATCGGGCAGCCTCAGCAGTCAGTGGCGTTGTGGCTCATCAGCACACAATGATGGATTAAGATCAGAGGATTCTCTAAAGAAGCAATTGGGTCTGAACACCCAATCCCTTTTTTTGTAATTAATTTCCCTACAAACATGCCATTTTAATAAAGGTTTGCAAAATGGAAAATCTGTGCAAGACTAGTAAAAGCCATTGGAAGATGCATCATTTTATTAATAAGAACCTCTATCTGTGTTTCTCTGTATCTCTGTGCTTTTAGGAAAATTTTCAAGCAAAGCATAGAGCACATACATTTAACAAGGACTGAGATGTGCTTTGGGGAAAGGTGAAAACCTACAATTTAGAGCAATTGATTAAATTTTAAGACCACATCAGTAAATTTAAAATTGAAATTTATTTCACTTCTATCCCATAGCCCAGAGTTTTCCCAAATTTCTCAGTTCATGGCATCCTTAGCATCACAGTAATTTTTCACAGCAACCATAGGCCAAAGAGTTCCATTTATTAAATAGTTTCAAACTACATAATAAGTATCTATATTGTGACAAATTTATAGCTAGTTGAAAAACTAAGACACATAGATTCAAAGAAAAATGTTTTTATTTAATTCTTAAATAATTATAACAACTTATTGATGGGATGTGGGTACCTGTTAGTCACCACAAGTTTTTCAAACTGGACTCCATCGCCCACCTCTTCATTTCCTGCTCACACTGATTTTTGTGTGGTACTTGTTCCCCGTCCCCTCCCTCTGCGATGTACCTGGAAGAGTGTCTGGGGCAAAGTGAGTGCTCAAAAAATATTTGTTAAATGAACCAACAGAAACATTGGAGTTGGAGAGACCAGGGTTTCCGTCTGGCTTTGCTATAAACTAACTGTATGACCTTGGACTTAACATCTGTGAGTCTCAGTTTTTATTTTTGCAAAACAGAGATAATAAAAATGAATGAATACCTGGATTATTTTAATGATTAAGTGAGCAATTAAAACACTCAGCACAGTGCCTGACACTTGTAACTGCTTAATAAGTGATACTTTTTAATATCCTTGTTTTTTTCTTTCCAGATTTTTTCTTTCATAGTTAGAAATTATTCTAGAAGGCAATTTTTTTTTTTTTTTTGAGGAAGACTAGCCCTGAGCTAACATCCATTGCCAATCCTCTTCTTCCTGCTGAGGAAGACTGTCCCTGGGCTAAGATCTGTGCCCACCTTCCTCTACTCTGTATGGGACGCTGCCACAGCATGGCTTGACAAGTGGTGCATCCGTCTGCACCCGGGATCCGAACCTGTGAACCCCAGGCCACCAAAGCGGTGCACGTGAACTTAACCGCTACACCACCGGGCAGGCCCCTAGAAGGCAAGTATTTAAATTTGACGACAATAAATAACTATAGTCAAAATACCAGAGGGAAATAGAAAATTAGAATTCAACTTAAGGGATTCCTAGAAGGTCTGTTCTAGATGAGAACTCAGAGGTGTGATGAAAATGACACAGAAAACCCAGTTCAAATCAGACTTTTGCCACTAAGCAGCTTTTCTACTACTGAAACTCCCTGACCCTCGGTTCCCTTTTCTATTAAGTGCAGGAAAATAATAATACATCTCAGAAGGATGGCATCAGGAAAAGTAGAAGAAATAGTTTCCTTGATGTCCATGTAGAGAAGAGGCTGGGCATGCCTGCCTGGTGGACTCCTTGGTCTCAAGTCTGGAGACTGAGAGGAGGTCTCTCATCACTATAAAGTAGTGTGGGGCTAATTGCTAAAGTTAGTATCCAATGGGCTTTCCTACCTAGTCTTCACACTGTCTATCTAAAACTTGGCGACTTTATCGATCACAGTTTGGTTTGGAAAACAGAAACCACTCTAAGTATTTTACACAGAAAATAATTTATACCAAGTATCAGAGATTCACAAAACCATTGGAGGGGCTGTGGGAGGTGGGAGAGTAAAGGTCAGGATAGCATCTGCTAGATTTCAGCTGGCTGAATGTACAAGAATTGTAGGGAATCACCATTGTTGAATCACAGGTGGACAGCCCAAAACCACTGTCAAAATCCCACAGCTGCTGTCTGCTGATGCCCATGTGCCCACTCACCACTGCTGGAGAAGTGATGGCTTTTCCTCTTCCACCTTCCAAACCTCATGTAAGACCCTCTCATTGATTAGAAATGTTGATGCAAATAATCCATAATCACTCTATCAATCAAAACTGGGGCAAGTTTAATATGAGCCAAATCTGAGGACTAGCTGGGGCCTTCCTTCCCCAAGGAATGAAGGGCACCAAAGAAGTGGGATGTCCAGAGTGGTTATATACCATCTTAGAACAAAGAGCATACATCACATTCTATAGTAATGTCCCATTTACAATTGTCACAAGATGCTTAGCTGGCACAGCAGATCAGTGGTTAGCAGGTCAGTGGTCACAACGTGAGCACAGTGGGTCAGTAATTAATCCTTAGTTCCCAGGAAGAGATGCTTATCCTTAAAAGAAATGCTGATATGGGGGGAAGTTACATCCCTATCTTTAAGGGCATCATTCTTATCTTTGGGACAGAGTAAATATTTAAAGCAGATGTACAATGCATGCTCAACGGGCCATGTCAGGCCCTTTTGGAAAAACAAGGTCAGGCTGAATTAGTTTTAAACCAATGTCTTCCTCATATACTCCAATATATCCTATTGCTTTTCATTTATTTATCAGAACATAAACCAGAACCCTGCTGGTAAGGAAGTATAGGAAAAGTAGTTTCCGGGCTTCTAGCCTCTGCAGTACTGGAGAGAATGTAGAAGGGAGAAGGAATGCTTATGAGAAGCCAGTACCAAAGACTTAACAGGGCAGAGAAGGAAGGATATGCCTAGACGTGAAGACCAGAATGTCAAACAAAGGGACCCAAGGGCAGAGCTAAGACTAAACCTCTGGGAAGTTTTGGGCTTATCAGCAGCCCCATCTTCCCTATAGGGAAAAATCGGGGGCTAGCCATAGTGGTGTCATGGAGCACAGTGTGGTAGGTGATGAACTCCCCAGGATTCCTCACCCCCAAGGCAGCCCCTGGCTTAACCTGGATCTCACTGAGACCCTACTTCTGGGGTCAGAGCACCCTGGTGGAAAGTAGCTGAGGCTGAAACTAAAATGTACCCCACTTTGAGCATTTATCAAATGGACCCACTTCTGCTGATCCCCTGTTGTGTCAATATTACATGGAAGGAGAAGGAAAAAAACTTTAAGTTGACTCCATCTCACGCATATCCACAGATATTCTGGTATGGCGGTTTCACTAAAATCTTAGTTAAATTCCATTTTATAGGCTTGAAAGGCCTCTTAACTCTCACCACATATTTTAAGTTCTTTTCCTTTTTTCAAGGAAATAACAAATTGTGACAGCTTTTGTTCTCAAGAAAATCACACCGAGATGTGTATACACCTGTTCTCAGAAAGATAAACTTTCCATTGTTGTTGCAAACGGAGTTGATGTTTGCAAAGCTCCTCTGAGAACCTTAGTTCAAAATCCTGTCAGCTTATTTTTTAATGTTAGCCTCAAAAAATGGAGCTGCTTTTTGAACTCAACTTATGTTTGTCCTCAGGGATAACAAAAGGAGCCAGAAAATAGTTTACTTAGAATTATCCTTATGATAGACAAGTCCGTCTGTGGGCGTTCCCCGACAAAGGTGGGGAGAAAAACCTGCTAACACTTTTGGAAGAATTTACCTCATATATGGGCTAAAACCAATGTGATGATATCTGAGGGCTGTGCCACACTATTTTGAATAGAGAATAAAAAGGCAGCAGAATAATCCTTTGAATGGCTTCTAGATGTCTTGATATGCTGCAATTTCTGTCCCACTTCTTATCTCAAAAGAACCAAAATTAAGCCTAGTTAACACAAGGAACATACCCATGACTTCAGCAAACTCCTGATGAGTCTGCTAAGGGTATAGTCCCCTATCGCGACTCCCAGCTGGGAATGGGCGCCTGACCAAGCCCCTGGCAATGGGGCAGAAAAATGGTTAAGATAAATTACACCAGGAGATGGTAAAACACAGGTATTCAAAGAAGAGGACTGTCCAATGGGCTGCAGCTGTCCCAGCTCTGCTCCTCGTAATGATATGAAGGTGTAGGGACCCTTTATTGGTACCAGGTAACATTCATTTCCGGGCATTGTTACAAATTTATAATCCTTTAAAGAAGCCTGTGCTATATGTATTACTATTGCCATCTCACAGTCAAGAAAACCAAGGCACGGGGCAGTTGAGTGCCTTGCCCTCCCAGGTAGTAAGTGATTGAGCTGGGATTAACACCCAGACAGTCTGACTCCAGAGGCCAAGCTCGGAACTGTCAGGACACTTGTCCCAAGCTGCTAAATCAGAATGTGCCCACCCACACACTCTAGCAGCAAGTGCTATCTAAACCATTTCCCCGTAGCACATTTCCCAGCTCCCATCCTAGGTACTTGGTAGGAGCTAGTGGGAGGCCATGAAATGATGAGTTGCTTCCCCAGATAGACTTCAGAAGACTTCTAATAAAAGCCATTAGTTCTGAAAGACTTGAGGCCTGGGTTCACATCTATTCATCACTCAGACCACTCTTCTTCTTCGATGTGCTCATAAATTGTTCTGGCCTCTTTCATCACAAGTAGGATCAGAACACACTATAGCAGAGGAGCCAGTGATTCTGGCAGACCCTGCCTGTAGTGGCATATGCCATCTCCTGTGTAGCGCTCTTTGGGACAAACTAACCTGTCCTTTGCTGAAGCCAGTAGATCCAGGAAGTACTGAAAAATCAAGCTACCCACTTAAATAGGGAGCAATGCTAGGGAGATGGTATGTCTCAGTTTGAGAAACAGTCTTGGCTTACTCTGGCTGTCCCCAAGCAATTATGCGTAGCACTCACTTTTCCTTTCAAAAGTCTTGGAGTGTGGACTGTGAGTGATTACATGGTCACTCTGGACATCATCCAGGCAGGCAGGAGACCCAAGTTTGGGGGGATGAGATGCCAGCTGCATCCTCTAGAAATCAGGGACTCAACAGCCGTGTGGACACTCACCTGTAAGCAGAAAGCCTGCCAATTTCAAGGAGATCTGGGATTATGTGACCAGTTTTCCCTTCTAAAATTTTTTTCAATCTAAGTATAAACCTTTCAGAACACTTTTTTGGGTTATCCATTTTCTCCTATCACATATGCAAAGTTGTTATTTTAAAAAATTTGCTCCCAAAGATGTTATTTTCAAAACAAACACGTCACTATTGGTTCCTCTCTTCTCCAAAAATTCTCCATTAGCATAGCAGGAAAAGCACACAGCCAGACCATATATTCACATTAAAAGCAGGCCACCTGAGGAAATGAGGGAAAAGTTTGATTGACAGGGATAAATAACAACACCTGAGCCATGGTTCCGTCTCCTCAGTCACAAGTTCTGGCACCTTCAAGAGGAGGTCACTGGGCAAGGAGGACCAGGTGCACACCATTCTCCAATACACCCATTGTTCAGGTCAGTCACTCACATCTGTCAGTCTGGAAATCTTTTGAGGATCTCCAGTGTGCCTTACTGACATCTCTGAAAAGGCTTGAAGCTTAAGCCATTAGCTAATACCGTTGTCATTTTCAGTTAGGTAGTGGCAAAATGGTACACTGGATCAGGAGCAGAAGGATGATAAAGGGCTGGCCAGTTGTTGTTAGGGTCAGTGGAAGAGGCCAAATCTAGCATCTCCTGCTTCAAAAAGTAAGAGTAAGTTGATTGTGTACCAGGCACAGTGTCAGCCTACAATTTCTTTTACTTATCCTGCAGAATAGCAACTCCCATTGATTCTTCCACCACAGCCCCCTCACCTCCCAGCCCAAATCACAAGCGAACTGAAACTGGACAAGACCTCCACACCCACATAGGATCTGGCCCCTATTTTAGTGACAACTTAGAGGAGGAGTTGAGCAGCCTTCCATGTGGATGTCCCACTTAGATCATTTACCTGCTCTCCCGAACATTCAAAAGGCACGAAGTGTCACTGACAAGCTTGCATCAAAAAGCTTCCACTTGGCAAGTGAGCAGAGGGATCAAACTCTGAAAATGCATTAAAACTACATTTGCTTCAACTTCTATAACCCTCAGATCTGAGACCAAGGTAGCCAAGAGCAAGAGACGACATTGAATCCCACCAATATGTATCACGTGAGGAAGGCACCTGAGGCTCTGGAATGTACCCTGTATACACTGTAGGGGAGCAGAATTTGCCACCCCAAAATGTGTCTCTTTGGCTTGAAGTTTATTTGGGGCTAATTCTTTTTAAGAACAAATGACTCAGGAAGAAACTTTGACCTTCTCCCTAACTGCCTAAGAATTTAAGAGAGAAGGCCTGTGTCAGGAAGGAGCTATCACCGTGGATAACTATAGTATAATATGAACCAGGTGTAGTAGACAGGGAGGAACCCAGCGAGGCCCATTTGATCAAAGTCCTCTCCTTGTCCCACTGTCTCTGCAGACCATGGCAAACATTTGTTGACCAAACATTTACTTTTCCATCTCCATGTAAGTTGCCTTCCTCCCCTCTGAAATCCCAAACCACTAGCCCCAACATCCTCCTTTGTCTTTAGCTGAAGATGGTATTTAAGGTGGTGGCTTCCACCACTTTGGTGAATTACTCAGTTTTCTTGGATTTTTCCCATGTCATTAAACTTTGATTTTCTCCTCTTATTCTGCCGCATGTCAATTTGAGACCAGCCAGAAGAACCTACAAGGGTAGAGGAAAATTTCTTCCTCCCCTACGATACACCCAGTGCTGAGTCCAGCAACCCTTTGGGCTTCACTCACCTCTGCTTTACTCACCTCACCTCCACCCTACATTCTGTTAAACTCCCTGTGAATCTTCCCCAGAGAAGCCTGATCATCATGGGATGGGATGCTCCGTGAGGAGGAAGCCAGGAACCTGATTTTGAAAAAATCATTGATATTTCAGAGTGGGTACCCAAGTACTTCCATTACCTTAGCCAGATTCCATGGGGAATTGTCTTTTCTTCCATCCTAAAATTGAATTTTAAATCTGACTTAGTGTAATGACTTCTATTTCCATCAGATATTCTCCCATCTCTTGACCCACATGAGAAACCTTTCTCCATATCCTGGTTGGAGAGGTTCATGGGCCTTTTTCCTTAGGTTCAACACTGGGTAGTAATTGTGAGATGCAGATATTCCCCAACTCTTGTTGTCTGAACTGTTTTGTTTCGAGAGCAACTGGGAACAATTGGTTTCTGTCAGGGCTCTCCTGCTCTCAACTCAAATACTAAGGACAAAACGCACAGGCAACACACCACTTGGTTTCTCTCTTTTAGAACACCTCATTCCATATTTTCTAGCTTTCGTGCGAGGAATTCCATTAAAATCCAGCCATTCTTGCTTCATGTCCTCACTTCCTCTGACTTCTCAGGAAACACGGAAGAATTAAACACACCCATATCTTGATGCACTGAGTTTTTCTTTCCCAATTCAAAACAGGTTCCTCCAGCTCTTCCTCTTCAGGCTGGCTCTGCCAGGCTAAAAACCTTAATAAAAAATTGTACCTTGACTCCTAATAGGGCTCAAGCCCTGGAATTCTCATCCAGTCCCTTGCGTGGACCACCATCCTTTTTAAACATCCAAAGCAAACAAACATGTACATATCTCACTCCCATATTCAACAGGGAAATAGTTATGCATCATAAAGGATTTCTCATATGGACATGTAATTAATGATTAAAGTAACCTTTCAGAACATAATATTTAATTTCAGCTACAGCCTTGAGGAAAAGATAGGGTTCCATTTTTTGCAAGAAATAACTTTGCCTAGCATTTTTTTTAATAATAAAAAGGGGGGGGATGTAGTGTGTAATTTGCTTTCATTCTTATGAGTATATTAGAGTATATCACTTCTGTATATAGAGTATATCGTTCTAACGTGTCTTCGCCATTAGCTACCATTGTGACTATCCTGCTTGTATTCAGGCTTTGAAGAACAAGTTTCCGTTAGAAGTATTGATTCTATAAAACTATACAATTTATGAAAGCCAAATATTCAAAATTCTGTCAATAAAACTTTCTCTACCCTTGACCCTGTGCCTATTAACAATGAGATGGATGAACTGAAAACCAAGGAAGGGATACCCTGATACATAAGAATCACCGATTCTAGACTTTTTGAAAAGAAAATGATCTTCCAGATCCTTCTAATTCAAATATAACAGCTAGATATCATTTCATGTCTCAACTCCTATGGAAAGAAGATGCAGAGGCAAAAACACTTAGGGAAGAAAAGTTATTTACTCACAAAGATGGTTTGCAAGGGAGCCAGATTTCAGAAAAATTGGCTCACTAAATAAGGATATAACATATATTTAAAGAAAAATAAATTACCAGGTTATCAAATTTACAGTTAATCTGTTCATGGTAGAAAAAAGAGCAATGTTCTCACATGATGATCATATCCAAGACGATCCTGACATAGGCTCGGGTATCAGCATTATACAAACCAGAGATAAAGATGCTTTTGTAGGAAGTCAGTGCCTTATGAGAACACTTAAGATTTCACTTACTTTGAGACTAGAACTAAACATAGTGACTCTGTTCTTTTGGTTTATCTCAGGGTGATAAGTTTTGTTGCTTTGTGTCTGTTTATTTTCCTGGTCGTGGGATGTGATGTGAACCTTGACCTAAAATGGAGACCAGCCAAGGGGTCAATTTTGCTTTCACACTCCAACCTATTGATAGAGGCTATCGAAGGACACAGGATTCGTGGGTTCATCTGGGCTCAGCACAAGATGTCACATTTGAGCAATATTTTCTGCCATGAATATGGAAAGAGTGAGTGGAACCATTTCTGTCAGACACTTTTTTTTAACCTCTGTACAATTTGAATGCCTTCTTTTAGATATAAATAAACTGAGACAGGAGAGAGCAACCCAATCCAAATCACACAAACTACACACAGAATCACTGACTTGAAACCAGGTGTTCTAATGAGCAGTCCAGCAAACACGTGGTGGGGAAGAAGAGGGATACACAAGAATATTTGTTGTGAATCAATTCTCTTTGCATTTCACCAAGCTGTATATACTCCAAGAATTAAATCACCATATTGCACTCTGGAACTTATCCATTCAGAGTAATTATTCCTTCTCCATAGTATTGTTTCTTTCCCAATGTGAAGAGGATTAATTTTTTTAAATATCAATAATCCTTGTATGCAATAGAATCACCGAATGTTCATTGTATGGAGGAATTCAGTTGGCTTGCCAGGAACCTGAGGGTGGCCCTCTGACTATGTGGTAAGGAGTACAATGCATTAATTATGTGAGGTGAATGTTGTGTATTAATTATATGTTTCCACAGAACTGACGGCTGCCGTTTCTGTCCAATTTCTTTTGTAAAGGGTCAATTCTTTACTTTGCAAAATTTGATGTTTTAGTCTCTATTCGGTTCTTTGATAGCTCTTTTCCACATAATGAGTACTTAGCTTAGCCAAGATTTTTTTCTAGTTTTACTTTAGAGTGCAATGGTTTTCATGAAAATTCACTCAAATACTGTGCTCCTTGCCTCTTTTCCTCAGGGATGAATTGCCCTTTTCTGCTGGAGTGTGGCAAACCTGGGACTTCTTACTCAGCTCCAGTCCCATCATTTGCAGTGGAAAGGGGCCAGAATACATGTTTTGTAAATTCTTGCCAAATAGGCTGCTGCTGTTGTTTGCTTCCTTTTAGGAAGGCACATCCGCAGATGGCGCATCCTACACAAGGAGGCCTTGAGACCAGAGGGCCCACAAGAACTGGCGGTTTCTTGTGGTGTACTCAAAGCCAGGTGCACCCTGGATATCCTCCGCGTGAGGTAACTCCATTTTAAGATATTACTATGAGATTTAAAGACTGGAAAGCCTAATTCCTTTTCCACATTAATATTCAAAGATTAAATAATAATTGGATTCCAAAGAAAGCCACTCTAAAAAAAACACACTTGGTCTTGAAAGGAGTAAGACTCTCTCTGGAAGAATAATAAGCAGAAACTGAGTGGGGGCAGGAGGAAAAAGTAGCTTGAAAACTAGTCTCGTTGACTCTGCGAGAGAATAGAGCTCGACGGAGTCTGTTTCTTTCCAGACAGCTCACTCAAGTCCAGTAACAGATTATAGCATTGTGGATGTTGAAGTGAACATTCAAAGAAGGAATTATAAAATGGGCTTAAAGTTTGCTATTTTTTTCCTTTAAAAATGCATAAGAAATTAAGGCAATTTTTACTGTGCTGCTAATACCCACAGTACCAAAATGTAATATAAAATTGGAAAAAAAATTTGTCACTGTCGTGGAAGACATAGCCCTTTTCTCTAAGAATGGAAATAGTTGTTTGCCTTATGAATTCCATTTACATAAACAAATATTTAATATTTATACTTGAATGTTTCACCAAAAGTCCAGCATTTTAGTGAGCTTTGTGTGATCCTAGAAGAATACATCAGAAAAAAATCCCTCTGCATCTATATCCTAATTATAAAAACCATTGAAAATTATATTGTTCATTGAGCTTTTCTTTTATTATTAAAATACATATATTTTAATTTATGGAAAAGGTGGCATAATGAGAACAAGATTAACTCTCAGCCCCCCCCCCCCACAAATGACTGAGATGAACAAAGGGATATTAAAGGAAGAACAATTATCTACTTATTCACAATGATGAGAGCATTCTGTGACAGTTATGTCAAAAGGCTGAAGGATAAATGCTGCCACACAAAATAGAACTGATTAGTCTAAAATAGGTCAAAAGATAAAATTGTGTTATCTAAGTCAATGCCAAAATCATTCTATAAAATTTAATTCCCATTCTGTGTAGAATAGAAATAGAAGAATATTTCCTTAACACAATAAAAGTTATCTGTCATCATACTTAAGAAATTCTTAAAGCCTTTTAACTAAATTTAGGAAAACAAAACAAAAATATAGCCAAAAACATTAGTAAATATTGTTCTGAGAATATGAGCCTAAACAAGAAAATGAAAAGAAAAGAAATAAAGAGACATAAATTTCAGGGAAAAAATGAGATAATTATATTTATTTGCAGATTATATGATTACCTAGGAAATCCAAGAGCAATCATTTAAAAAAAAAGAAAAAAACTATTAGTACTAAAGGGAATGTTTCATAAATACCTGGTCTAAAAGAAATATACAAAAGAAAACGCTTTCTTATCTATGAGTAACACTGACTGTTTCCAGCTTTACCAAACAGTCCTGCACTGAGAATCACAGAAAACCCTTAGGGGAGTAAGTAGCAGAATTACAAACCCATTGCTCTGGAGAAGGGCTAGAAAATGAGAATTTAGGGGTGGGAAGGATATTTACATTCACATACCCTTTCCTATTATTTGAATATTTACTATGTGTAAAGACTGAGAACATTTTATTCAAGTTTTATATTCTATTCACAAATAGAAACATGTTTAACATAAAAATATTTCACATCACAAGCTAGATTAATTACTTACTTCCCACTGTTGCCGACCCTCCCCCATTCACTTCCACTGTATTTCTGAACATAACTGATGCTTCAAGAAGATATTCCATGATTGTACTGTGGCTTAACCTACCCCTTGGTATATTATCATCATTCCCTGGGGAATGAAAATCGTAAGTTGAGAAACACAGTTCTAATTTAATTTCCACATGACCGTTCCCTAATTCAAGAGCATCTGATTGAAATATATAATTGAACCTCTATAGAATTCCAAGTTGAATTGAAATGGACATGGTTCTCGTTGTCTGCAGGCTAGTCTTCATTTGAGAGAGAAAAAAAGGTATTTTTGGTCATTGTAAAAGCCAGTTTAGTAACTTCGAACCAGCCTGTTGAACAAAAGAGAGACAGAATCTTTTAAAAACTCCAGACAATTATTTCTTCAATTAATATCTGTCAGTATGAGACAGAGCACCTTCTAAATGCATAATTTAATTTCATGGACTGATGCCTTTCTTGGAAGTGCAGTCTTATGTAGTTTGTAATTTGTTAATAGTCAACTTCTTTACAGGGCCAAAGATTAAAATTTTTTAAAAGTTTAACCATTTTCTTATTGTTGTACCATGGAGTAAAACATTGTCAAATTATAATATTTTGGTCTGCAACAGCATTGGAAGCCCAGGGTTTAGAATTCTCATAACCAGAAAGACATGTTCTTTGGGCTATAAAGAGTCTATATGCTATAATGGCAAGGACAGTATAAATAAAAAAACAAAATACATCTACCGTTCAACAATAGTAGTCAGAAGATTTAATATACCTTTCTAATACTTTGAAGGATAAAGTATTATAAATAGAAAGTCTATGGAGGATGTGGATGATAAATACAAATCTACCCAATAAACTCTATTAAACATTATAAATCACAAGGAGATTTGGAAAGTAACTTATTTTCTAATGCCCGTGGAGCATTTACAAAAATCAATCACATATTAGGCAAGAAATTCTCAGTGAGTCCTCCAAAGCAGGTATTTAAACACTGAGATTAATGCAATGAATAAACGTTTATTTATAAAATTTAAAAATACTCAACCATTTGTATAAGAATCACTCTGTTATATAACTCTTTGTTCTAAAACAAATCAAAAGGGCAATCAGAGAATTCTTAGAAATGGGGTAAGGATAATATTACATATCAAACACTATGGTTCCAGTAAAGGCAAAGATTAGTGAAAGAAACAGATCATTAAATGCATTAATTATTAGCAAGGAAGAAAAATTATCTAGGTGTTCACTGAAGGAAATTTTTAAGTGAAAAAAGCATTATTAAAGATAAAGCAAGCCTGCCAAATTAGAAAACATAAAATTAATATAGTCGATTTGCTCCCTTTCGCATACCTAACAAGTAGCAGGGCCAAAATGACTTCAAAGACCATACTTTTAAATGCTTCATTATACCCTCTCTACAATCAGTACAATCAGCAAAAGAAAGACCACATGTATACAAAAACACTCATGAAAAAGTTGAATAAAGAAAAATATTTAGTGATTAAAAAATATACCCTCCATCACAACATAAAGAGAAATAAATTCCAGATGAATATATATAATGTAGAAAATAAAATTTGCATGCTTTGGGATGAGTGAAACTTTCTTAAGAAAGGAATAAAGGGCCAGCCCCAATGGCCTAGTGGTTAAGTTCAGCACATTCCGCTTCGGCGGCCTGGGTTTTGTTCCTGGGCATGGACCGACACCACTTGTCTATCAGTGGCCATACTGTGACAGCAGCTCACATACAAAATAGAGGAAGATTGGCAACAGACATTAGCTTAGGGTGAATCTTCCTCAGCAAGAAAAAAGAAAAAGAAAAGAATAAAATCCAAAAGTCTTAAATGAAAAAATAGAAATGTCTTATTTTATAAAAATGAAAAATCCTTCATGGCAAAAGACACTGAACATGATAAAAAGGAATAAAAAAGGAGTTGATACAGTGGGGAAAACTTTTGTAACATGTACACAGATAAAGAGTTAATATTCCTGTTCACCAAACTGTAGATTCATAGTAAAAAGATAAATCAAGAAAAAAAATGGGTAAAGAATAGAGCAAGCAAATTCATGTGAGGGGAAATGTAAATGGTGGAAATGGACAATAAGTATATAAAAAATACATATTTTTAGGCTTGCTGATAATTAGGAAAATGCAAATTATAAAATAAGAATTCAATTTTTACCCATCAAATTGCCAAAATTAAAATGTGTGGCAATATTAAGATTTAATGAGGATGTAGGGAAATGGACAGTCATACATTACCATCATAGTGTGAAATGAAATACCTAGCAAATATACAGAAATGAAGACACAAGTAAGTGAAAATACCTGTGCAAGGATGTTTTTCACAGTAATGTTTGTGTAGCAAAAACTGGAAATTCTTATCAATAGAGGGAATGTTAGATATATAAGTAATAACATTGAAGAATGGCCAAAAAGACAGAAATCACACACACACACATCTATAAAATCTAAAATATATGATTGTTCCTGAACAACTTTATGGTAATAAAATTGAAAAATTGCCCCAAAAGATAATTTTCTTGGAAAACGCAAAGAATCATTTCAAGAAGTAGACACCTGGGGCCGGCCCTGTGGTCTACTGGTTAAATTCGGTGCACTCCGCTTCAGCAGCCCAGGTTCAGTTCCCAGGTGCAGACCTACACCACTCATCAGCAGCCATGCTGTGGTGCCGACCCACATAACAAAATAGAGGAAGACTGGCACAGTTGTTAGCTCAAGGCGAATCTTCCTCAGCAAAAGAAAAAAGAAGAAGAAGAAATAGACCTGAGTAGGTCAATAAATAAGGAGAAAAAAGAAAAGCTGACATTATCAAATAATTGCTTTTTAAAGAAAATCCAAGTCCAGACTTGCGTGAATGAATTTATCAAATCTTCAGGGAATAGATACTTCCCATGGAATTTAAACTGTTCCAGGAATTAATTCTAGGAATTTTCCATTTTTTTTTCTTTCACTTTTTTTGTGAAATATACACACATTCAGAATAGTACCTGCAACCTAAATGATGACTATTTATTAATGAGCACATGTGTAACCACCATGCAGTCCCAAGATGGAACATTTCCTGCATTCCTGATGCCCTCTGTTTGTACCTTCCCATCAGGGTCCCTTCACTCTCCCAATGAGGTAACCAGTATCGTGACTCTTGTTAATAACTTCAATTCTTTTCATTTTGGTTTTAACCAATAGGAGCATCCCCAAATGATGTGGTTTAGCTTCTCATGTTTTTAAACTTTATATTGTATGTATTCTTTAGTAGCTGGGTCCTTTTATTTCATGTTTTGTTTGTAAAATTCATTTGTGTTATTGCCTGTTGCTCCAGTGCATTCACTTTTATTGATTACTCCACTGCATAAATGCCGTTGTATGAAAAGTCTGCAAGTTAGTTACCCAGTTTACTTTTGATGGATTGGGTTGTTTTGAGTTTTTATCCATTGCAAACAATGCTGCTATGAACACCTTTGTACATGTTCCCTGGCATATGGGTGTATATTTCTCCAGGATGCAATCCCAGAAATAAAATTGCTAAGTTATACAGTACACATGTCATTAAATTTACTAGAAAATGCTAAACTGTTTTCCAAAGATGTTATACCAATTTGCACATTATCTAGCAGTCTGTGAAAATTCCTGTTGCTCTACATCCTCATCAACACTTAGTACTGTCAAATGTTTTAGATGTTTGAGAATCTGTTGGTTGTGGTTTTAAATTTCATTTACTATTGAGATTGAATGGTTTAACCTATGTTTATTGATCATTTAGATTTACTCTTTTGTGAAGTGACCATTCAACTATTTGGTCTATATTTCTATTGGTTTTTCTTTTTTTAAAACGTTGATTTGTAAATATTCTGTATACACGTCTTTTTTTTTTTTTTTTTTTTTTTGGTCATATGTATTGTAAATATTCTCTCCCATTCTCTCGCTTGTATCTCATTATAGTATCTTCTGATGAGTGGAAACATTGAATTTTATTGTAATGGGATTTACCTTTTTCCTTAATGTATTGTCATTTTTGTCTTGTCTATATCTTTCTATATTTCTGTCAAAAATAATAAACAGAAACCTCCTTTAAATTGGACCCTGGAGGCCAGAAGGAGGAGCTCTCACACCCTCTGATGATGTCATTGTCCAACAGGAAGAAGAAAGACTTCCTCTTCTTGCCAGCAAGAGCTCAGCCAATGAGACTGTCACAACTCAGCCAATGAAAAGTCACTACACTTCAAACTCTCAATTCTTTCAATGGACTCTTTGCTTACAATAGCCCTCCCAACTTCCTCTTCCACTCTATAAAAGAGTCTCTCCTCCCCTTGTTGTTCAGAACTTGTGTATGGCTGCCATTGTTGCAGATCCCGAATTGTCTCTGTTGATCCTAAATAAATCCATTTTGGCTGGAGAAATAACTGGCTGTCTATTTGTTTAAGGTCAACGTCTCCTAGTTAATAAAGATATTCTTCTATATTATCTTCCAAGAGCCTTAGTTTGTGTTTCCCATTTAGGTCTATATGCACCCATTGATTTTGTGTATGGTGTGATGTCCAATCTCATTTTTTTCATATAGATGTCTAATTGTTCAGCATCATTTATTGAAAGACTCTTGTATTTATTAAGTATGCATATATGCATGAGTCTATTTCTTGTTCCTTTATTCTGTGTCTAGCTCTGAACCAATACCACACTGTCTTAGTGACTATAACAGTATAATAAATCTTGAATATTGATAGGGAAAGCCCTCCTACCTTGTCTAGGCTTTTTTGAACCTTTCAACTCCCATAGAAATTGGGATTTTGATTAGGATTGCAATAAATTTATAAATCAATTTGTAAAATGAGACACATTAATAACTTGCCTCTGAGATGTCTACCTCTTCTCTGATGAATTATTATGTGGAAAAAATTGCTCGCTGTTTAATCTTATATTTTAAAGACTCTCCATCAAAAAGTTTTGTCAATTTCCTTCTTGATATATTGCAAGTCTGTGTTTTTCAGACTCGTGATCCATAAAAGGAACTGATAGGATTTTACGCAACTATTCTAATAGTGACACTTTAACAATATTCACCATGTTTAGAATGAATTATTTTTATATAATAAGGATTTTAGTGAAGTTTTCTCAATTGTTGATTTTGGGAAAAGTAACTGTTTCTGTACCAAGTTCTGCAGAATAAATTTAGCCCCCTGATTTTACATGTATATTTCAATATTACATGAAACTGAGAAATGATGGGAACAGTTACTTATTTTGAAGGCTCAGAAAGCACATCTGAGTTAAATAGTACAAGAATCTATAATCCTCATTCATAATAATTGATATATTCATATATGAGCATTATAATATTCATAATACATAATTTGGAAAGCATAAAGAAGTAAGAATAATAAATCAAAAATAACCCAAAATGACTTCAACAAAATTAACAACAGTTAAAATTATTATACACTGAATTTCTTTCTTGGTTTTATATACAGCCAAACATCTGTCTCCTATATGTCTACATATCTTAAAATTGTATAAAAATAGTCATTTCAATACCCGGCACCAGAGATCCTTTGATAGTTTAAGGACAATTTATTTCATATTTACAAAGAACAGGCAATTTCAATTCTGTGTAATTTCCTTTGAAGCACAGGAAAAAATAAAAGACTATCCAATTTATTTTCTGAAACTAGGAAAACCTTGAAGCCAAAATATGACAATCAGCACAAGTAAATAAACAAAGATGAAACTCATTTAGGAAGGTATAAGGAAAATTTGTAAATGAAATACCAGAAAGTAGATTTAAACAGCATATTAAAAAGCTAATCCACCATGATTAAGTAGAGTTCAAGATGTGAGGATGGCTTAAAATTAGGAAATTTATAAATATATTTTGCAACACTATCAAGTCAAAAGGGAAAACCAGGCGACTGAGAAGGAAAGCCAGATCTGCTACATGCTAATCCTAAACTGGGGCTTTGGAATCACGAGCAGAAAGCCAGCCTCTTCTCCCGGAGGCTTCAAGAAACATAGCCAGGAATTTACCAAGACAAAGTTCCACCCTGGGTTGGTTGCCCATGGCCCAGTCTCCCTCGACTTCATATATAGAATGCTGGGCTCCAGAGCTGATAAGCTCAACCTGTACAAAGCAGTGTGAACAGAGAGGGAACCCAAGGAGAATATTTTTAGGTAAATACCATATCAAATTGTCTCTTCTTATTTAAAGATGAGGAAAAAGAAAATGCAAAACATTATACTCTGAGAGGAGATAAATGCAGGATTCAAGTGGTTTTATAAAACTATAAAATTAGTTTTATAATTTTAAAAAATACAAAACTATGAAATAAGAGATCAAAAGTGATGTTACAAGGTAAAAGTGTGAGATAAAGATCAAGGCTGGCTTACAGGAAATATAAATTTTAAAAAAGACTAAATAAGTAAGTATTAATTTGAATAACTCTTTAAGTTGTAACTTAGAACACTTAGAAGGAAATGAAAAATCAATTAAAATTTCACTTATGAGATAAGATCATGTTTTTGGTATATGATATTACAATATTTTTGCTATGTGGGTGTAAAGAAAGTAAGACTACATATAATGAATATAAATAAAATGTATCATGTTTTCTTGATTCTCATATATATTCTAATATGCCATGATTCAATAACAGCTTTTTGGGAAAAAAGAAACTTTATATTTAATGTAGAGAAAAAAATTTACTGAGAAAAATATTGAATGCATTAATATATATTTATAACATTTCCATCTTTTGTATCACAAAGTTTGAATCTAAACCTTCTTCACACTCAGAGACTAAAAATTGTGTGAATTGCTTTGGACACAGAACAGACCGAGGTGTAAGCATCTCAAAAGCAGGCTGCTTTTACTAATTCCTGATCAGGTGCTGGACCGTCTGAGGCCCTTCATGATCACTATTGCAATTTCAGAGGAAATCAAAGAATACTGGAGTTTCAACTCCATTTCTAAATTCATTAAAGACCTATATTTTGGTTTTTTGATTTTAATTGAATAACAGTGAAGAATATTAAAAAGCTTACCTTGCAAGTCTGATGGAAGATTTTGACAGATGATATTTGGCACCTGAGTGACATCCTTGAAAATTCCAGGATCCTTTTTCTTTTTTCTAGGTTTATTGAGGTAAAATTGACAAATAAAATTGTATATATTTAAAGTCTACAAGGTGATCATTTTATATACATCCACTTTGTGAAATGATTACCACAATCAGGTTAATTAGCACACCCAACACTTCCAATAGTTACCTTCTAATGTGTGTGTCTGTGTGTGTGTTTGTGTGCATGTGTGTGTGATGAGAAGGCTTAAGATCTACTCTCTCAGCAAATTTCAAGGATCCTTTCTGAGGTGACATTTTCTACTGTCTTTAATTGTATTACTGCATGTGTGACAGCCGTCTGTTTTATGAAAAACAACTTTTAATTTCAATGTTTCATCCCACTGTAATATTTTGGAAGATATTCTTAACAGCAAATTAAGGATCCACATTTAACTTTTAAATACTTGAGATGCCACCAATGAACATAACTGAAGTGATAATCAGTCAAGAAGTTCCCCTGAGACACCATGAAGTTCCCACATGGGTAGATAATGACAACCACGTCTCAGCTCACTCTGTTGCACGGTAGCTGCCCCAAATTTTCTGAGATGATGAATAAATGAAAAGTGATAGGAAGCCATTTAGCTTAAAACTAATTTGGTCTGACTTTGTTTTTCCAAAAGGGCCTGACATGCCTGTTGACCATGCATTGTACATCTGTTTTAACATTTACAATGTTCCAAAAGCAAGAACGATGCCCTTAAAGATAGGGATGTAGCTTCCCCCAATATTGGCATTTCTTTAAGGATAAGCATCTCTACCTGGAAACTAATTACCCAACTGCTGTGTTCACCTCATGACCACTGACCTGCTGTGCTCACTTTGTGACCATGGACCTGCTGTGCCACCTAAGCATCTTGTGACAGTAGTAAAAGAGAAATTCCTGTCATATGTGATGTATGCTTTTTGTTCCAAGATGGTATATAACCACTCTGTACACCTCACTTCTTTGGTGCCCTCATTCCTTGGGGAAGGGAGCCCCCCCAGGCTATAGCCCTCAGATCTGACTCATAATAAACTCATCCCAAATCTTGATTTAGACTGATTATGGATTATTTGCATTGACAGACATCAATCGTAAGACACAGCATGATTTCAGAAATTTGTACAAAACATGCATCTTTGAATGGAGAACTTTCAGAAATAGAGTATATATGCACTTTATATTTTTTCACAAAAGTGATATTAAAATAGGGCATGCTTTTTCACTTTAAGGTTATTTATTGGGGGTGTTTTTCCATGCTATTATCTATTCTTTCAAGCATCTTTTTTAATAATAGAGTAATATTCATTTTATGGTTACATCATATTAAAAAGATTATTTTGGTCATGTTAGTTGTTTGTAATTTCATGCTACTATAAATAACAGTGACTTGTAGTTCAATCTTTGTGAATACCCAAGACCACTTAGCATAAATTCCTAAGGGCAGAGTTTCTGGGTCAAAGGATACACATATCCTTGTAAAGGATTCGAATGTGTCAGGCCTAAGTGCCCCACAGAAACAACATACCTTATCCTCCTCCTCCCCCACCCCACACTTTCTTTTTCTTCTTCTACTTTTCACCTAATTGCCACACATTAGCTCCAGCTTCGCCTCCTCTTAGAAATCCTCCTTATGTTCCCCAAATGGTTAGGTGAGCCTGCTTCTGCTCTTCTGTAACATAAGTTCTTTCTCACTGTGTGTATGTTTGTGCTTAGAATTCCCCTCATTCTAAACAGGGTTTGAGGCCTAATTAGTTTGCATTTTTGTGTCTTTATCTGGACTCCGAGCTCCTGCCTGGCAAGGTCCCTGGATTATCCATCTTTGTATCTCCAGCACCTAATACAGTTTTTCAGTAAATGTTTGTTGAATGAATTCAGGGGGGAACAAATGATGGCTTTTGTTTGTTTTTTCAGCTATTATGTAGTTTCTTCCTTTTTAAGTTTCCTGGAATTTGAATTGACCCGAGCATAATAATTTCAAAAAAGAAAGGAAAATAATTATATAGTGTCAAGGTTCTAAACTCGGATACGTGCAATATTAGTATGCTCTAATATTAATTTAACAAATGCTAATTGTCTAACTCAAAGAATCAGAAAGGAGACACAAAGTTTGGATACACATGAGTTGAGAAACTTTAACATTTATACTCAGGAAGATAATGGTTTCCCTGAACAAGCACCCATTTATAAGAAAATTACACAGGATTGAAGCTCACATCCCCAGCCCTTCTGACTTAGAAGGTGGAATTAGTTGTCATGCTTAAAATGTCAAAAATAAAAATATAGTAGCTGTGTATGAGAGATAAACGCTTTTCTTCCTCATGGGGTTGTGAAAATGCCAGACTGCGGGTCCACTATTTTGGCAGGTGTCTCCTGGAATAATGTTGAGAGGCCTGGCGTGATCTGACAGCACTTTGACAGGACAGTGTCCCATACGTGCAGTTCCTGAGCAAATTGGCTTCAAAATCTCCCTTAACAAATTCCAGGTCAGAGTGACTTGAAGCAACCATGTCAGTTCAGATTATGCTCCTCCAGCCTCCGAAGTCCACGTGGGTTCTCTGTCAGCTCTCTGTAGACAGGTTGCACAATCAGCCTAAGTTTTAAAAAGTGAAGGAAGTGAATTTACTTGACTAAATTTCAAAAAGAAAAAGGATTTCCATAAGCATTCCTCATGGGAGCATCAGACGACTTGAACCCCTATCCAGCCTTTTCCAGGCAATAGTTACTGAACTTCAACAAGGCACTTAATTTCTTTAAGTTCACATTTCTTCATCTGAAAAATGGGCATGATAATCTCTCTCTCTTAGATCTGTTGTGTGGATGAAATGAAGGAACCCACGTAAAGTTCTCAGGAGGTTTTTTGCTCATAATTCGTGCTCAATAATGTCAACCCTCACTATTCCAAAGAGGAATTCTTCACTTCATGACATTTAGGAATGATGACTTCTGTGGTCATTTGAAGAAATCATTTAATACACAAATCCATCACCACTTAGGCATAAAACATAATGTATCTACATCACCGCAGAGCCCCAGGCAATCCTGAGAGAATGAAAGCAAATGGGGATCGAGGCGAGCCCAGTGGTGCGTAGTGGTTAAGTTCGCGCACTCCCCTTCGCAGCCCAGGGTCCGCAGGTTCAGGTCTCAGGCAGGGACTGACGCACTGCTTGTCAAGCCATGCTGTGGAGGCTTCCCACATGTAAAGTGGAGGAAGATGGGCACAGATGTTAGCTCAGGGCCAATCTTCCTCAGCAAAAAGAGGAGGATTGGCAATAGATGTTAGGCAATAGATGTTAGCTTGGGGCTAATCTTCCTCACCAAAAAAAAAAAAACCCCAAACAAACATGCATTGAAATTCTGTCCACCTCACCACTCTCAGTTTTATTTCATTATACATTTAACATCTATAAAGATTTCTCTCTCTTTTTTTTTTTTTTTGGTGAGGAAAATTGACCCTGAGCTAGCGTTTGTGGCCATCTTCCTACACTTTGTATATGGGACGCTGCCACAGCATGGCTTGACGAGTGGTGCATAGGTCCACACCCAGGATCCAAACCCGTAAACCCTGGGCCGCTGAAGTGGAGCGCAGGAACTTTACCACTACACCACTGGGCCAGCCCCTAGTAGTATCTCTTTTTATTACCCAAGTGAAATATGCTTATTATGAAAAGTTGAAAGACACAAAGAATCTTGAGTGTGCTCAGCCACAGTAATTCCATGATCCAGATGTAAACACAGATAACATGAAGGTATTTATTCTTTAAGTCTTTTATGAATGCGTATAACATATGCACGTAAAATGTAACTAAGATTATGCTATCTTTATTTTTATTTTTCATGTAGTGTTACTTTGTGAAGATTTCTCAATATCTTGAAATATCCTTCTAAACCTCTGAGTTTGTTTAAATAATCTATTGTTTGACATTTTTTCTTCCTAATTTTTATCTGTTATGAATTGTCTTCCACTGACTGTGCTTTCACATACATCTTTATAAAATAAATGGAATTAATGGTTCCTAGAGAAATATAAGATTTTCATCAATACATGCAAATTTCTCTATAGTATTTTTAATAGATTATATTCTCAACAGTAAAGTATGAGGATGTCAATTTTTTCTCACTTTTGCTAGCCCTGGATATTAACATGTAAACATTTTTTGATCTCAACATATAAAAAAGGCAAAACTTTATTTGCTGCTTTGTTTTGCATATTTCAGATTTATTGCCTGTGTGTATTTCATTTATGTATTTTTCACTTAAAATATTTATCGAGTGCCTATTTTGTGCTGAATTTATTGCCAATAAAATATTTCTGCTACTCATCCATTTATTTAAAAGCATTTGTTGAGGGTTTGCTATTTAACTGCCATTTGTATTTTTTCTCTTGTGAGTCCCAAATTTTGTTGCAAATTTTTTAATTAAAATATTTGCTTTTTCTCCAAATGCTTTGTAAAAATTCCTAATATAGAATACCAGCCTTTAGTCTATCATATAGCCTGCTGTTACTTTTCCAGTTTTGTGTGCCTTTTAATAATATTTATTCACAAGTTAGTATTTTTATTTTACAAAGGAAATACATGTTTTTATGAAGTTAACATAATAAATTGAAGACAGCCTGGTATTTCTTCTTTGTAATAAAACTGTTGAGGTAGGGAGGAACTAAATGTTCCTGCATACTCATAAGCTTGGATTTTTTAAATCAAATAATACTTATTATTTTTTTTCCAGCATATATGTAGGTATTGGCCTTGTTTCTTTACTTTTGCTGGGCCCACTGTAAGCAATTGTGATTTTGCAAATTTTATCTTCACATCAGAAAATTTTTCTTCTAATTTATCTTAGATCATTCTATTGTTTTCCTTTTGCTCTTGTTTCTTCTTCACAATTCCTAATTCGGTGTCTCGATGTCCTCTGACGTATGTGTCATCTTCTCTCTGATTACTTTTACCTCTCTGGTCTATTTTGCTATATTATAGGAAATGTCTCAAATTTATTTTCCACATCACTTTGGGAATTATGTTTGATGTGGATTTTTCTTTATTGTTTTCTGTGTTATTTATAATTCTATTATTAAGTTACTAATTAATTTATCTTCTTTCTGAAGTCATCTCCCTTTTTACTTCATTGCTATTGTTATGACTTCTTTTTTAATCTTCTTTATTTGAGTTAAGAATGTGTATTTAGTTTCATAGTTTTATTAATTGCACAGAGCAGAATCTATTCATTTTAGGGGGTTTTTTGTTTTGTTTGTTGTAAAACTTTTCCAGAAGAACATTTATGCCAACTGCAGCTTTCTCCTTCTTTTCTATTCTAGGAATTTTTGAGAGGCAATAAACCACATGCTATATATATTTCTTTCACTTATTCTTGCACATGGAGAAGTCTGGCCAGGCTTTGTGTTTATGGGAAAACTATGCAGGGGGATTATCTTCAGCCATTCTCACTCTTTTAGATGCTGCCAGGATTTTCTTGGATCTTACGTGTGAGAGTTTGTTACTGTAAGGAAAATAACCACATGCTGGATCAAGAGGCCTTCAGGAAGTCGGGTGTGTGTGTGGATGGATCCACAACAGAACTTGGATATTTTAAACTTTCTGCTCTGGTTGTGATGAAGTTGTGACCCGAGAGAGAGTTTTCACCACCTGTTTTCCATAGTCCAATCTCAGCTAAAGGGACAACTCAGAGCTAAGCTTGCTCTCCTTCCTGGCACTACATCCTCTGTTTCACACTAGACTTCACGTGCCTACATACATGCTCCTGATGTGACAGTTCTTGCCGTGGGTGAGCAAATAGTGAAAGATCTCTCCAGTACAAGTATTCCAATGGCTCATTGGACTCATGAATCATCTTTGCCTTTAGGCCTTAGTCTGAAAATTAGAGAATGTTAATGTGATTTTGCAGGATTTCTTCTACATAAATCTGTGGCATTACCCAACATGCTTTCTTAGAAAATAAATTTCCCAAAATCATTTTGTCAACCTTATATTTAACAGAAAAATGATTTGGGAACCGTAAAAACATTGTTCCAGAGTTTCTCCAAGACTAAATCATGAAGTACCAGGCTGTGGGCAGAAATGCTTTATTTGAGCCAAGGGGAGAATTTATGCCAGACACTGGGGTAGGTGCTAAATACAAAACCTTCAACATTGGCAGCTCTCTACTCTCACCGAACTTTAGAGTTTAGTGGGAAAGACAGATAACTAATAAATTAAAAGTCTATATGATAAGTGATAAGGTGGTAAAGTTCACGGTGCAATGGGAGCATAGAAGAGGGACATATCACTCAAATTTGTGATATTGGAAGCAATTTCACAGAGAACTTCAGATCTGATGAGTCAAGGGCAGTCAAACTGAGTGGAGTGAGAGTGTGGGGAAGGATGGGCAAGCAGACCTTGCAAGGTCTTACCTCAGGGATCGGAGACTCTTCTTTATGATAAGTCTTTCTTATCATGTGGAAAAGTTGGACATGCTAGAGAGCATGGTACCGCGAGAGTTGGGTCATTCCATCCCAAAAGAAAGCATATTGAACTCTTAAGTTTCATTGCATTTTTTTCACTTTGAGAACTTCAATTAGATTCTTTTTTTATGCGATTCAGTTATTTGCTGAAATTCTAAACTCTGTCATATAATCGAATAGAGATATTAATCAAGGGGTGATTTTAAAATCAGTCAGGATCTTCTGTGGATCTATTTCTATTGTCTTTTGTCTTCTCATCATTTTTGGTCAATTGTTCTTTTCTCCTAGTATGCCAGATAATTTTCCAGTAAATGCTAGACTTCATACATTAAAAAATTGTAGAGATAATTTAAGGTTCTAAATGATATCATGTGTGTCTAGAGAAGATTTATTTTGTTTCTGGTAGGCAATTTGGCTAGTTACAGATAATCTTAATCTAGTCTGAGATTAACCTGACTCAAATCTTGGTTTCAGGCTTGGTGAGGGCTAGTCTACTTCTAGTTTAGCTGCACTCCTATGACATTGCCCTTTGTGTGACCCAACTGAAGTCCGTCCTGTTTTCCCTGGTCCCTCCTAGTTGGCCTTCCCAAAACTCCAGTTTTTGCCTCCCCTATTCTGTGAGACTTCCCCTAGCTCTGCTCAGCATCTCAGTATCTAGATTTGCCACTTATAAATTGGCAGATACTGTAAAGTGGAAAACGTAGGTGAATATCAAGTTCAACTTAGTGCATGCTTTAAGTGCTTTCAATCATAAAAAGTTTTAAATAGTCTACCCAACTTTTCTGGTTGTTCTTAGTGGTAGTGTGTGATTATTGGAAGGAGAGGTCATACCCTCTTCTCCCTTAAGTTTTTGATTAACATTGATTCAATTCCTTAAATATTAACCCATTGGCTTTTTACACAGGGTACTACACGGTGGAAGTCCAGGGCTCATTCTGTCTGTTCAAATTGCTGATTCGAAATCTGCTACATTCGCATCCTAACAGCTCTGGTTGGCACTGTGAAACATAAGGCCAAATAGTGAATGGCTGGCAATATTCTTGTCTTGCATTTACTCTGGTCATTGAGCTCAAATTTGGAGGGACTTCTTATAGCATCGCTCTGCTATTTTTCTCTGCCTGCATGAAGTGAAGACTACACCTTGAAAGCCCTGAACTCATCAAAAATAATTTAAATTATCAGAAACTAGAAAAAAATAAATGAATATGCCCTTTTTCATTAAATAGTACACATTTGACTAAGTGTGGTTTTTCCGCTGTGGTTTCCCCAGCACCTACTACAGAGCTGACACAGAGTCTATCAATAAACGGGTGTTGAGTGAATAGATGACTAACAACCGAGTTGAGTTACTCTGCCCAACAAACATTCATTAATTTATTTTTGTATTGGTAGCTAATCCTCCCGTGGAAAAATGTGGTGTCACTTTCATAGTTTTCCAGTTGAGTTCGCTATGAACATAGGAATGCCTTTAAAACAGTTTGATACACTGAGCCAGGGTTTTACATGAAACTTTGCTCCATATTAAAAAGGTGATCATTTCTGCCTGTAGCATTAATTCCTATATTCAGTTGCACAGGGAACATCTCCCTCCCACTTGGAATTTCTCTTAGTCAAGTGTCAAGCGGTGGGTATTTCACTGGACAGGGTCAGGGAGCTGGGTTTGATTCTTGGCTCTATCTCAGGAGACAGAGCTGTGTGTCACAGGAGAACCTGACTTACCTGTCTAAGGCTGTTTTGTCATATTACCACTCTGGGCATCATAAAACCAATTGTTAACATTTTCAGACAAGAACTCCTTTGAAAATGTGAGGATATTTGACTCCTTTAATAAGGAAAGTGTAATATTCAAAATTTTACACTCTATATCAAGGAGTAGAATTCCTCATCTATGATATTAAAAGGGGCTTGATCCTAGGCTGTGGTGAACTTTGAGTTGCCGCCTCATAACTTTATTTTTGAGAATTAGCTCACACGGGCCAAAGAGAGCTCCCAGGAGGCACCTTGTGTAATGGACTGAGCATCTGCTTAGGAGTCAAGTAGACAAGGATTCAGCCAGCCAGCCCTGGAAGTCTAGTGGCTAAGGTTCCACACTCTCACCACCCTGGCCCGTGTCTTTTTCCCAGTCACGGAACTATACCACCCGTCTGTCAGTTGTCATACTGTGGCGGCTGCGTGTTGCTGTGATGCCGAATGCTATGCCACGGGGATTTCAAATACCAGCAGGGACACCCATGGTGGACAGGTTTCAGTGGAGCTTCCAGACTAAGACAGACTGGGAAGAAGGACATGGACACCGACTTCTGAAAAAATTGGCCATGAAAACCCTACGAATAGCAGGGAGCATTGTCTGATACAGCGCCAGAAGGTGAGAGGATGGCACAACCTGGCCAGGGTTCTGCTCTGCTGTCCACAGGGTCGCTAGGAGTCGGAAATGACTCCACGGTATTAACAGCAAAGACAAGGATTCAATTTCTAGGAGAGCTGAGTGACTTATCTGAATCATTTTTTTTATAAATGAGGAAACAAGACTCAGAGAGTTGAAGTAATTTTGCCAAAGTTTGCAGAGAGTAAATTATGAATCCATATCTGATGGGCTTCAAATCCATATTCTTTCCCATATGTTATACTAATCAGCAAAAAAGGGAAGATAAAAATGACATTTTCTTCTCATTACCTCTAAACCCATAAATCTGCCATTTACAAGTTTATGACTGAGATGGAGGCTGAGGCCAGAGCAGGCACTGAGAAGACTGTCTGAAGTCTAAGTCAGTCCGGGGCTCTGGAGTAAGAAGCCCCAGGAGGAGATTTAAAGCTAGTAATTTTTTTCTTTTTTTTTTTCTGGTGAGGAAGATTTGCCCTGGGTTAACATCTGTTGCCAATCTTCCTCTTTTTTTCTTTTTCTTTTTGCTTGAGGAAGATTAGCCCTGAACTAACATCTCTGCCAATCTTCCTTTATTTTGTACGTGAGTCACTGCCACAGCATGGCAGACAAGTGGTGTAGGTCTGTGCCCGGGATCTGAACCTGCAAACTCAGGCCATGGAAGCAGAATGTGCTGAACTTAACCATTACACCGTGGTGCCAGCCCCAAAAGCAAGTAATTCTTATGTAAGTCAAGGAAACAAATTAGGCTTATGTTAAGTGGTGCTTGACTAGAGTATTCTGATGTTAGTTCTTCAAATTAGTCTCTATTAACACAAATCACGATGTTTTGTACTCAATTAATGTTGATACTTAGCTGTTTCAGCCAGGCAGTCTGCTTTTTAAAAAAAAATCTTATCTTAAAATGATCTAATAAAAATAAAAAAGCAGGCAACTGTATCTTTTACATACAAAATATTATTTTAAATATGACCAAAGGAAAAGTGAGTTTCTGTATTTCTGAAGAATAATTGCTGGGTTTATTACAACTGAGTTTAGGTCCCAACTCTCTCAATTATTAGTTGGATGACCTTGGGCATGTAACCAAACTGTGCTTTAATTCTCTCAACTATAAAATAGAGGGAATAATATTTCCCTCACATAATATTTATTTGGTAATTAGGTGAAATAATGTAAAAGAGCAATTGATGAATTGGAACATGAAAATTATGCCAGAAATTTCTGTGTATAGAAGTTAAATCAGAATGTCAACTGGGAGCCAATTTCCTGTGTCTCAGTATAACAGCTCTCCCATCACCTCTTGACGTGCAGAGCTCTGGGCAGGAGTGTACCAATTTGCATTTGGAGCCCGGAAGCTTCCTGGAAGGGAAGAAACTGAGATACCATGATTCAAAGTTAGGAAAATGTGCTGGAGTAGGCCAGGATGATGCTAACCGATACTCAGTGGCAGGTAAGGGTAATGGAGGCCCTGAACTAAAATGACATTGGCATCAAAAAAGAAAGTCCACAGATGGCTCCAGTACTCATCGGAGAGGGGGCTGGGGAATTGGAAGGAGAGAACAAGAGAGGCCATTCAATCCAGCTTTGCTGGGACAGACTTGCCCTTTGAGAACACGACTGTGTGAGTGACATTAGCTTTAACTCTATAGACCCAGCCGACTTGGCATGCGTGGAATCTTCTCTGCTAAGGAACGGGTTGTCCTCTCTCTAAGGGCTCCTGTGTCAGGAGAGGCGTGGGCACTAGCCCTCGTGGAGGGGAGACTGGGAGCTCAGTTCCTAATATATGGCTTTGAGGATGACCCTAACCCTTGGGGACAACGCTTCCTCCTGGAGGTGAAACTCTGCCACAGAGATGATGATGCAGATAACACTGTTTCAACACAGAGGAAAAGATCCCGTGAGAGACGTCAGAAGGTGATCCACAGAAGTGTAGCCTTCAGGATCACCCAGGCAGCTTCAAAGACAGCAATCATCAATTGCAGCAGGAACATGCATTGAGTACAGCCCACACTGTGCTTGCATTACCTTCTTTAGTCTTTAAAACATTGTGAGACGGGCACTATCATTCCCTTTTGACGTATGAGAACACTGAGATGCAGCAAAGTTAAAAAATGTGTCCAGCTCATAAGTGATGGATCCCAGATTGAAAATCAGGCCTGTCTGATTCCAAGCCTCACAAGTAACCCTTATACTCCTACCTCGAAATCACTTCCCGACAGTCTTTGACTTTCCCATGAGCCAGTAGGTGGGCCACAGCTATTCTTTTGAATGATTTCTGCTGTAGAACATTTTTTGTGACTGGCCGAAGCAGAACTCCCATCCCTGAGGGTTTGAACTTCAAATTATATTCCAGGTACTTAAAGTCTATTAGGTTTAAAACCAGCCTGGGCTTTTTCTCCCATCTGTGCTTAGGATAGCACACATTAACTCAATATCCTAACACATTTGCAAATGTAATCACCCAAGCGGTATATCACCGGAGCTGCATACCCAGGCAACTATGCAAATGAAAAGTAACTTTGCTTTTAAATGACCAGTAGACCTCGAATGACATGCTGTCAAATAAGCACTGTTATGTTCACGGGTTTCTCTAAAAAGATCCCAGCACTCCAAATTTGTGAAACTACACTTGAAGTCTCCAGTGGTAATACAAATACAGTGCGGTGATTACACTTAGCTAAGATTCATTTGGCTGCATAGGGACCCAACTTATGAATTTTTCACATGCTAAAGAGAAAAATGTGATGAGTCTTGTAATGTCATTTGAGTTCAACTTGGTTTAACCCCGTCCCTTCTAGCCTAGCCACCCTCTTTTTAACAGATACACATGCTAATAAGCACAAACAAAGTCTTTGGAACAGCTCCTGGGAGCCACTTCATTTTTAGCAAATAGGAGTTTTGAAACATCAAGTGAAGAGACTCTGTCTCAATGGACTATGCTGTGAAAAGCCGAGAGACATACCATTTTAAGTACCAGACTACAAATTTTACTTTATTTGAACTTTACTGAAACTCCTAGAGGGCAAGACCTTTTGAATTCTTTAATTAAGACTATTAGAGAATTTTACAGACACTGAAAAGAAAGGAATTTGCTATTTAAGATACCCTAGTGTAAATAATGCAACATCTTCTAAAGCTTGGTATCTGCAGAAAAGAAACATTAGAATTGGAAGCAAGAATGAGTAGAATATACTGTAGTCATCTGTATTCAGGAAAGTAATATTTGAGGAAGGTGGGAAGCCTGCCCTAGTGACTTTAATGATAGATAACAGGCCACCTCCTACCTATATGAGAACTGTTGCACCGTTGATGTGTTTGAATGCAATAACTTAACACAACAGTCATTCTGACCTCTTAGGATTCATAAAAGCAAACAACAGAATAGCATCCTGGTGAGTCAGAAAAAAAACAAAGTTGGTCCTTTGAGATGAAAAACTCTTTGAGCATAAACTTCTCTGAGTAAAGTGGAAACAAAAACAAGTCTGAAAGATTGATGAATAGAACAAGGGGGTGAGACATTAAAGATTTCAGAAATATCCTCACTGCAATGGTCCCTGAGAATTGAGTGTTCCTTTTTTCTTAGGAAATAAATCATTATATTTTATGCTGAAAGAGAAAAGTATTTTAATTAATGCTATTTATCATTGATGGGAGCATCTGTAATTCTGTGGTATCTATGAGAGGCTGAAGTCTGCTTGTAAATGGTTATCATTATTAAACACATGTTTTCTAGTATAACCTAAAGAAGCAGAAAGTTTTAGTGAGAAATTTGGCCAGCATTTTTCCGCATGAGTCAACATAGTCCTTCAACCTAGGACAGAATTTCTTGGGAAGAGTCACTGACTAGCGCCTTTCATGTAAATATAAAACTCACAGAGATGCACCGCCCTGGAGAAAGGTGAGCACCTCCATCTTCTCTCTATTTTCCTGGACAGGCAAGGCTTTTAGAGGTGAGTAAATTCGCACAGGGACCAAAAAAAAAAAAGAATGGGATAGAGATTGGGATCATTTCTCTCACAAGATTTAATATTACCCTTTCTGATGGTTGGTCCATCACCAAATGGACAAGGGTAAGGCAGGTGGACCTGTTGGGAGGCTTTTGCAACAGTTCAAGCAAGGGATGATTGTGCTTTCGACTATGCTTTTAGTGGATATAGAAGACGTGGACAGATTTGGGATAGATTTTGTTCCAAGAACTAAGAGGATTTAATGATAGAATGAATAGGAAGAATGACTGGAAGAGAGAAAGTGGTGAGAAGGCAGTAAGGGAATTTTTAAGAGAAAGTCAATGGTTCTGCTTTGACTAGGTTAAATGTGGGATATTAATTATTCATCTTAGTGGACATTTGTCATATTATCTGGATGCTCAGTCTTTTGAACCCTCTTCTCATGCTTTTGTGTTCTTGAATTCCTAGAGTCTCATCTCCAAAAGAAGAAACCATAACACTTGTTTTCCCAAGCTCCATCGTAGCTAGGACAGACATGTGACCTAAACTCTGGCCATCAGGTGCACCCACCAAGACTTCAGTGCAGAACTCAGCTACTTCAGGAGGCAAACGAAGTGTAGAATCCATTTATCTATGTCTGTCTTTGTGAAGGAGCAACCGCAGGTGTTCTGGAGGCCAATGTCCAGCCTCAGCAGAATGAGCTAACATGCCTGCCTTCAGTGGCAGTGCCGTCTTAGTTGGAGCAGCACCGTGGCAGTGTGATTTGGGTATTGTTCCAGGCCAAATAATCTCCAAGCCTGACATCCTACTATTCCCAGAAAGTATCCTTTACGAAATCCCTTTCCACTTTAATCAGCTAGGGTGGTTCTGTTGTTTGCAGTAAGAACACACACACACACACACACACACACACACACACACACACACCTGGCAATGATCTTGTGGAGATGTGAAGTAGGAGTGTGAAACTCAGAGGAGAGGCCAAGTCTGGAGAAATAAACTTGGGGGCCATCAGTATATAGATGATAGTTCGAGCCTTGAAGTTAGGCTACTTCACTGAGGGAGAGGCCATATCTGCAGAAAACAAGAGGCAGATAGAGATCATATCATTTAGAGAACCTATAAAGGAGGAGGAGCCAGGAAAGAAGACTTTGAAGAAGGAGTAGAAAAAAAAAACAACTAATTGTGGATGAAGCCCAGAGAAGAAAGTGCTTCAAGAAGGCCTGGTATGATTCTGAGCACATGTGGTAGGAAGAACTCCTGTTGAGTAAAGGGACAGTGATGGCCAAAAATGTATGTTCCACACAGTGACCTAGTGTTTGCATGACTAAGAATGAAAAACCTCTGGAATAAATTTTTGGGGCATAGAGTCATGCTTTGGGGACAACGACTAATCATCTGTATATGAACTAAAAGAGCTAGAACCACAGAGCTCAAGTCTGTCTTTGAGTCTCTGTCTTTGTGAGGCTGGCATGGATCTGGACAGGACTGCATCGGTGGACATCCATGCTCTGTCTGTCCTTCAACGGTGTTTAGCAGCAACACTGGTAGGTGTGATGGAAACCCTGGTGTTTGTGTACTAACCACACTTCTCAGTTTTCCACCTACTGCCATTGCAAGTGGAACTAACCCCTTTAAAATGAGGCAGCCCCGAATGCCCGGATGATTCTTGGTGGGATTAAGGATGGAAATTGGTATAGTCTTATGAAGGAGAGACTGAATATCCCGGAAATTAGGGCAGAGGGAAATTATTTAGCACATAATTGTAAAATAGCAGTTATTATTGTTTAACAAATGATAGTAAAAAGAGCAATTAGTTAAAAATAAATTATAAAAGAGATGTCATCACATTTGTATCCCAAGCTTGTGAATTGGATAAAGCTAATTTTACCCAGTTGTAAGCTTCATTAGAAAAAATTTGAAAAGCATTTGGTTGCTTAAGTCAAAGTGGAAATGCACTGACATTTTATCTGCCTCTGTCATGTCTTGAGTACAGTCAGTCTTTGTTCAAAACCCACTTATTTTACTACTATGACCTAAGTATATAAATACTACCAAAGTTCTCAGCACATGTACACCAATCCAATACCTAATGGTGTTTTTAAGTGACCTTATTTCTTGCCAATCCTGGGAAACTGAGGTTCCTGATGTTTTCAGTCTTAGGTGAAATCTGAATATATCCCCGAGGTACGGTAGTGATCAAGTCACTGCCCTCCCCAGAGGGGGAAAGTATTTCAGTGTGCCCCATCTCACTGGGGAAGGCAAATCTCTGCTACCTCTCAGAGTTGAAATGTAAAATTCTGTTACAGACTATGTAATCCTTGTGCCTGTATTATTATTAGTTTGAATCATATGATATTGCTATATTCTAGGGCCAAAAAAAGCTTGAACACCAGCAATTCATACAATTCAACCAAGTACTCTTTCTGTATCCGGTATTGATTTCACACATCATTCACCTCTAATATAGGTCCTGGGACACTTGCTCACCCTGTGTTCCTATTTGAAATAGAAATAGAATTTACAAAAAACGTCAGCATGTACATACTGGGAGATTCGGGGGCTCTCAACCAACACATGCCTCCTCCTTTGGGCTCTGGCATCAGTCATTCCATAAATTCTGCTTTCGTACCTTCACCAGTACGGAAGCCCAAAGATTTAATCCAATAATTACCTTATTGGATATCCTAAAGCCCTGATTCCAAAAGAAATTGTTTCTTTCTAATTAGGCAACTTCAACTTGTCTGAAAGAAAGGTAGTGAGTCCAACTCATTGGGGCCAGTCTATAAATCAGAAGAGTAACAGGAAATCTTATATTCAGTTTTGCTATAGTGTTCGAGAGCAAGCTTGGCATTTAGGTGTGTAATCAGGTGTTAAAATGAGCTCATTCTGTCTCAGTGTTAGTTGAGGCCACAAAGGCTAAACATAAAACAATAGGTGTCCTGTACCTCCAAAGAAGGTGCCAGACCACCCATTAAGGACTTGCAAGGCAATAAACCGGCATTTATTTTGTCCGTAGCCTAACAAGTGACTTGGGGGTAAGTAAGGGTAAGATTTTAAGAGGCTGAGGAATATCTTTATAAAATTTGGTGGCATGATATGTATTTTCTCTTCTTGTCTGTTAAGGCTTCCCATGTTTCCCTTCTTCTCAGAAGATATTTCTGACCACTCCAAGCAGCATTGCTCACACCTAACTTAGCTCTATAACTAGAATGCTTGCTTTATCATAACTTATAAGTGCTTTATCATAGCACTTATCTCAATTTATTATTATTATCAGTTCATGTATTTATTTCCTCTATTAGGTCCAGCTCCACCAGATCAGGAAGTCTTTCTTATCCACCACTGAGTCCCTGCACCTATAACAATATAAAAGGCATTAATAGGCATTAAGTATGAAAGAATGGTTCATATGAGGAATCTATCAAGTCAAAGTGGGGAAAATCCACATAATCATCTTGATCAATAAAATTGACAGTTCACATTGAAGAAATACAAAAGGACTATAAATAAATGAAAAGAGTCAATCTCATTAGCAGGTGACGTAAATTTAATTATCACCCATCTGTTGGAAAAATGTTTGTCTGGGGATGGTAAGTGTTGGCTACAATGTGGAAAAATTTCTTCTTTGTTTAAAATTTGTCCTTGACCTTAATTCTCCCACAATGGACATAGGTAATCTCTTTAATATAAATTATTTTTGAAAGGGGAATCAAACAATCCTGGTATGGAGTTTCTGCACAGTTACAAATATCTGGATCTGTCCATTAAGTTTTCATTTAAGAGCTCGTAGGCAGGGACAATCTATACCAAAGAAGTATTAGATAGTCATACAATTCTAAAACATGCTTGTGTACTTTCTCCTCCTCTCTGCTTCTTCTGCTCCAACCCTCAACCCATACTTTCATTTTGTATTTCCTTAAAGGTCTTGGATAATCATATGGCTAAAACCTTGATAAACAGTCTGTAAGCTCTATGGAAGGTTGAGTTTTCTGGAGGGAAAAAAAGAGGGAGGTAATTTATAACCTTTTCTTTTTTCTTTTTCTGATTGTGATATAGTAAATTATATAAACGGTTTTCTTTCTGTGAAAGACACAACTAGAGATCTGGAGTGAGAATCTGGCAGTATGGGTTTAGCTTTTTGTTTCACCTTCTCTCTTATCAAGTTTATCACCTTCCCAACTCCTCAGTGCGGGTAGCATGTGACCTAAGAGGGGAGGGAACATGCCTTCCTGCTGCAATGCCTGCAGCTGTCACACCCACATTTCTGGGAGTTACTGTATCACAGCCACAATACTACCAGCTTCACGTTTGGACATTGCTTTTTCCTGAGTCACCAGAAACAGGAAGCTCCAGACTTCTGGGAATAGAACTTTCTGTGAGTGAGTAGGGCTCAAACTTTAGCATATTCCAGACTTTCCATAAGTCTTACACTAAATGCACATATCTAGTCAACTTCTCCCCCAGTTACAACAGCCTTTAATTTTGAAGCCTCTGCTCAGGGGACTCAGAGATCATGTCCAAAAGAGAGAATGCGTGTTCCCTTTTCAGGTGACTTGAACAGCTTCCTTACGTAACGATAAAGCAAGAATGTCAATGTTGAATGATGTTACAAGTGATGCTTAGCGCTTGTCACAGAGTGGCCCCTCCATAAATACTGTTTTAAAAACCAGTGAGTAAATGCACAAGACTATTTCCTTCATATGTCATATGGGAACAAGACACAGCCACCTCTGCACAACACCCCCAAGGAAATTTCTATAGGAAACAGCGGGCTTAGAGCTTTGGCTTAGGAATGATGTAAACCTGAGATTGGATCTGGGCTCTGCTACTGGCCAACAAAATGACCTTAGTCAGTTGCCTCTCTTCTCTAAGACAATTCCCACATGCTTAAAATAGACACTCAGTGTTTATAGAAGTAAATGAGATATGGTGTTAAACTCAGCATAGTACCAGGTTCAGTAAATAATCATTATTACTGTCTCCACTTAAATAGTTAAATCTTATAAAAACTCTCTAATGGTGTACCTATGGCCTATGGGTGATATAATCAATTAAATCAGGCAGAATACAAAATAACCTGGGGAAATTTTTTCTCATCATTATAACTGTGTTAGTAATGGAATGCCCCCCTCTTACTTTCACCTGCAAACTCATGGTGCAGAGTCAATAAATCTTCTAAACTGTAATAAGATGACTAATGAGTGGGAGTGGATAAAATAAGTCCATTTGAATTCTTTATAATGATATGCAAATTAGTTATTTGAGCCTGGTCGCTGTGTTGAAGCTTAATCTTACTGAAGAATATTACGAAACATGATTTGTAATCATCCTTTTGGCCTCTGCTATATAATGTGGTCATGACTGTAATTAAAGTTAGTCACTAGTTATACCGCAGAGCAGGAAACATTGCGATGGAGATGGACGGGGAAAGGAATGCCAGGACTTAATCACCTGGTGCTGAGGTATCTATACCAGGGGATGCAGAAAGCTGGTTTAGAAGAAAATGAAAAGTAGGGATTATATGAGTCAAACTCCTAGAGGATTAAATGTATAATGAATTTTGTTTATTTGCATAAGCGGAGACTTTAAGCTGAAAAGCATCAGTCACAATTGATGAAAAAGTGGCATTATCTCAAACTAGAGAAAATACAAAAAAAAAATTTATACAAAAATAAATATGCATCAAAGTATCACGGTAGTAGAGGAAAACTGGCCACATCTAAATATCTAAAAATAATGAAATGATTAATGAATTCAGATACAGCCATCTCTTGAAAATAATTCAGCCATAGGGTGATGCTAATGGAGACTAAGATAACATGAGAAAGTACTTATGTTTGAATATTAGAAGAGGACATGATAATTAATTTTGCAGATATATGATTATAATTCTATAAATAAACAATGTGTATCTAAGAAATAAAAAGAAATAGGTCAACATATTTAGTTATTTTCTTTGAGTCAGGACCCAGAATAATATTTTCCCTTTAATTATTGGTATTGAATATTTTTAGTAAGCACATACTTCTTGATTTGTTCTTTACAATCGATAAAGCAGAATGAATTTTAAGTACTCCATCTGATGCAGTGGGAAAGGCCCTACACTGTGGAATTCAATTGAGTACTTCTTTCTAGAGCATCAACTAGAGCTCTTTCGGTGTGAAAAAATGATTCAACTCAGAAAATATTAAATTTACAAAGAAAGATTAATTCGGGGCATGTGGATCATGCAAATTGAGTTAAGCACCCATGTGATACATCTGAAAGTTGTCTCTATTTATACTAAAAGTTTCATTCTAAAAAAAATGGGCATTCTTATATTCTTAAAAGAAATCATGCGAATTCATTCTAGACATGCTTGAGATCAAAGTAGGATTCGTAGAGCAAGTATTGTATTTTATTTGTAAATGAAATCAAATATTAGAAAATGAAACAATATTACTATATGAAAATCTATAAAGATAAGCTGTTGAATCCTAATTGCACTTAGATGATACCTTTGGGCTCTATTTTCTGTTTCTGCAAATTGTTATAGCTCAGCCAATTAATTATGCCTATGGTCCAGGTGACCAAACAGAAGCCTTAACACATGAATCTGATTAGTCTTAAGTGAACTAGGCTAGGATTTCTTCTGAAAAAAATTACATTTAAAAAATCATATGAATTTTATGTGGTATAAGAAGTTGGAACTTATTTCCCTTTAGTTAGTGATTAGGGGGGAAGAAAAACCTGGCAGGTGCATTTAACTACGAACAGTTAAGCTTTCAACCGGAATTAGTACTATTTCATATCAGTAAAGCAAAATATGAAGCACTTAAGAACAAGTCCTTGTGGAAAACAAAAACGTAGCACTACATGAAAAAGGCAGTCCTCGTGACTCACGGTTCAGAAATGGAAGACGTGCTGGGACTCAAATGAAGTCACGTTACATTAAGAGAGAGAGGGAGGAGTCACAGAAAATTAATAATTTTAGCCTTTGGGGCTGATTTGTCTTCAATCTACAATTACAGGGCAGCTCAAGGGGAAACTGTGTCCCATTGGGGCATTTCTGGAGTGACTTTCCCAGATGGATGGTATCCTTGCCAGTTACTTCTCCAGACTGAGAGTAGTGTAATGAAAGCTGCGTGCACTTCCATAGACAGCCAATAACTCCCAATCTGGGTTCTGCCACTTACAATTTATGAGACCTCGAACAAGGCATATCAACTGCCTGAGCCTGTTTCCCATCTGTAAAAGAGTTACAAGGATCCGTCTCTTCTAGGATTGCTGTGATAAACTGAATGCCACATAGAAAATCTTTAGGATAGTACCTGGCTACTAGATAGGCATCCGTGTTAGTTTTCTATTGTTCTGTGACAAATTACCACAGATTTAGTGGCTTTAAACAACACTCCTTTATTAGCTCACACTTCTGTAGGTCAGAAGTTCAGGTGGGTTTAGCTGAGTTCTCTGCTTAAGGTCACCCAAGGCTAAAAATCACAGTATCAGCCAGCTACATTTTCATCTGGAACTCAGAGTCCTCTTTCAAGCGCATTCCTGTTATTGGCAAGAAGACAATTCCTTGCAGTTTTCCCAGTTACCTTTCTGGTTGTTGGCTGGAGGTCACTCTCAGCTCCTAGAAGTCCTTGCACAAGTCCTTGTACAAGGCTCCCTCTTCAGTACTTTGATTCTCTCTGACTTTCCTTTCTTGATCAGCCGGAAAAAAATCACTGTGCTATTTATTAAGTAGTTTGTGTGATTAAATTAGGCCCACCTTGATAATCTCCCTTTTGATTAACTCAAAGTCAACTAATTTGTAACCTTAACTATCTTTGCAAAATTCCTTTTGCCACTAAGGTTTAACATAGTAACAATTGTGATTTCTCATCATATTCACAGTCCTAGGTAACTAAATTGGGAAATCTTGGAGGAACATTTTAGAACTCTGCCTACCACACCCTCAATAAATGTTAGTTTCTTTGTCTTCCCCTTCCACGGTTTCCAAAAGGAGCAGAGCCCTGCACTGATTTTCTGTCTTAATATCATTCCTGAAAATATCCACTGTCCACACAGTCCATGCTCGATCTGGGAAATTTAGAGCTGGCATCCCAAAAATCCAGGCTGCAGGGCCAACGGATGGATCTGCTAAATCAATAAAGATACTTGCAGAGTAATGCCAGAAATTCTGAAAAATCCATAAAATGACTATGTTTAGTCACTTCAGTTAAATCCACTAGTAGATGCTCCCTTCTGGGGTGAGAGCTAATGATCACCAGTGTGGTCTACCTGAGCAAATGTAAAATGCAAGGAAGAGGAGTCAAAACTGCATAGATACTCCCTGCAAACTGCAAGCTTGTTTCTAATCATCGATGAAATTCACACTCAAGTAACAATTGCTTTGGGATTGGTTAAAGTATCAATTTAAGTGTCAAAGATAGAACAGTTAGTGAAATTAGGGGTGGTGGATCTGGATCCCACTCTTCCACTAAATCAGGAGATGGAGTTAAAATGCTCTCAGGTAACCACGAGAAGTCAACAAAGGCTAAGAGCCCCGGCTTCCATGTCTGCCCATGGAGCTCTACATGTGGGAGGTCAGAACCCCTGGTAGCTGTCTTTCCTGATACGTGGAAGAGCCTGAGAGAATATCAACACAGACTTTCCATGTACCTTCTTTATTAATGCTATTCTTCTTTATAACAACTCTTTGAGATTTTACAAATCATAAAACAGAAGTTTCAAGAGGTTAAACCGTTATCTAAGGTCTCACAGTTGGTAAGGTGCAGAGTTGGTTTTCAAACCCGTATCTGCCTCACTACCAAATCCATTTTACATAAAGAATATTATGCCACCTCCTATATTGGTTACATGAGAATGAGTACCTCTCTTGAATAAAATGTTATTTCTCTACATATTTATTTCCTGAACACATATAAACATATGTATCCATGTGTATGCACATTTTCCCTGAGGCAAATGGTTGAAAAATGCTTAAAGAGATAAGTCTATTTACTCATTGCCTAAAATCATAGCAATCCTAGAATTATTACATGATTGACAGGAAAGTTAATCAAAGTTAACTCAATATCATTGGTTAAATTTTCATCTCTTGACTTGAGACCAATTACTATTCAGCCAGTGGCACTTCAAGTCTGCTCAGGTTTCACCTTTCACTTGCAAACCCAAGTACTATGAATAATTTGAATATGAGTTGAATAAGGGCTAGATTTGAGCGAAAATCTCCAGCCATGAAGTTACCAGAGCTAAATACCAAAGAATAATATTTGAGAATTCTGATTCTGTTAAAACTATGATGAAAAAGGTGTTCCCCTATTTTTTTCTTTTGATGAGGAAGATTAGTCCTGAGCTAACATCCATTGCCAATCCTCCTCTTTTTGCTGAAGAAGATTGGCCCTGGGCTAACATCTGTGCCCATCTTCCTCTACTTTATATGTAGGACGCCTGCCACAGCATGGCTTGATAAGTGGTGCATACGTCCACACCCAGGATCTGAACCTGCAAACCCCAGGCCACCAAAGTGCAGCACGCGAATTTAACCTCTACACCACTGGCTGGCCCCTGCCCCTTACTATCTTTAATATAGTACAGCAATGTATCTTTGCTTGGATTAATTAAATCACGTAACCCTTGCTTCCACTGGCCACTCTGGCCTTGGGAAAATCCAGAATAAGCTCTGTGATATTTCTCTCTTGTCCAATGCTATATCCCTTGAATAGTGTCTGGCAAATAGTAGGTTCCTAATAAATATTTAGCCATTGAATGAATGAAACACAATGGGTTCTAATGCCAGGGAATCCTCCAGTTACATATGCAAAATAATCTAAAATTTAAACCTACCTCCAATGATTCCAAAGTTGTTAAGCCTGCCTTTAAGGCTCCATGTGTAAATACTGAATAACTTAGTTCCCTGAATTAGGAAAAGCTTTGCTCATCTTAATTTACTTTTAACATAGTATGGCTAGGGAGAAATCTTCATGTGCACAGTATCTTCAACGAGCACAATAAATTGGTATATTTGCCTCAGGTTTGCCTGTCTGAAGCATCATCTTTTTCCAGAGTTTTGGTGATTTTTCTATCTATTTCACCTTGGAGAGTTTTGGTAGATTGTAGATTTCAAGGCATTGGTCCATTTCATCGAAGTTGTCAAAATTATGTGTACAGAATTGTTTGTACTATTCCCTTACCATCCTTTTAATGCCTGTGTGGTATGTAGTGCTATCTTCCATTTTGTTTCTCATATTGGTGATCTGTATCTCTTTTCTCCTGTCACTTTTACTAGAGGTTTATCAATTTAATTGATCTTTTCAAAAAACGAACTTTTGTGTTCATTGATTTTTTTCTATTTTTTTCTGTGTCAAATTTCATTGATCTGCTCTTATTTTACTATTTCCTTCCTTCTGCATGCTTTGGATTATTTGGCTCTTCTTTTTCTCTAATTTCTTTAGGTGGAAGCGTAGATTATTGAGTTGAGACCTTTCTTATTTTCAAAGATAAGCATTTAATGCTACATATTTCACTCTAAGCTCTTCTTTAGTTGCATCCCACAAATTTTGATGTGTTGTATTTTCATTTCTGTTCAGTTCAAAATACTTTCTAATTTCCCTTGAGACTTTCTCTTTGACTCACTCACTTAGACTCATTTGACGGATGGTGTTAGTTCTTCTATATCCTTACTGATTTTGTCTATTAGTTTCTTCTGTTTCTGAGAGAGGAATGTTGACATAGCAAACTATAATTTCAAATTTATCTGTTTCTCCTTTTATTTTTGTCAGCTTTGGGTCACGGAGTTTGAAGCTCTCTTGCTATGTGTATACAAATTTCGGGTTGTTATTTTTCTTGGTGAAGTAAACCTTTTAGCATTACGTAATTTCTCTCTTTTTCCCTCATTAACTTTCTTTGTTTTGAAGTCTACTTTTTTCTGATATTACTATAGCTCCTTTAGTTTTCTTTTCATTAGTGGTTGCATGATATATCTTTTCCCACTTTTTTACATTTAATATACTTATGCATTATATTTAAAGTGATTTCTTATGGATAGCAGTCAGTCCACATTTTATTTTTAATCGTTTATAACAACCTCTGTCTTTTAATGGATGTGCTTAGACATCTTGCATTTAATGCATTTGTTGATATATTTTGATAGGTCTACCATTTTATTATTTGTTATCTCATTGTCCCCTCTTTTAAATTCTTCTATTTCTTCTTGATGACCTTTTTTAGATTATTTGAAGATGTCTTAATTTTCCTTTTAGTGTTTTTACTATATCTCAGTATATTTCTAGCAATTTTTCTAAAACATTACAATCTATTTGCTTACCTTTTCACTGTCTACTTAAAATGAATATTTCACTGCCTCAAATGGAATGCAGAAAACTTACCACCATATAGGTCCCTGAATTTCCTCCCTTTATGTTGGGTTGTTGTCATGTGTATTACATCTTATATACATTTAAAAACCCACCAGGTAATGTTTTAATTTATGCTTTCAACCATCATACATATATTAAAGAACTTGAGGAAAAAATATATTTAGTCACATATTTGCCAATTCTGTTGCTCTTTCTTCATTTCTAAAGTTCAAACTTCCTTCTGATATGATTTCCCTCCTTATTAAGAACTTCCTTATGCATTTGTTTTAAAGCAGGTGTGCTAATGATGAATTCTCTTAGTTTTTCTTTATCTGAGAATGTCTTTATTTTGTCTTCATTCCTAAAGGATATTTTCACTGGATATAGAATTCTGGGTTGATGGTTGTTATCTTTAAACTCTTTAAAACTTACCCTACTTTCTGGCCTCCTTGGTTTCTGATGAGAAGCCCATTGTCATTCAAATCATTGATTCCCTACATATAATATGCTATTTTTCTCTGACTGCTTTCATAAATTTGGGGTGAAGGGAGGGAGGGGATGATATTTGGTTTTCAGCAGTTTGGTTATATGTTTGGGCATGGACTTCTTTGAGTTTATCGTGTTTGGGTTTTACTGAGCTTTATGAACCTATAAGTTTATGTATTTTGCAAAGTTTTCAGATATCGCCTCTTTAAATATTTTTTTCTAAACCACCATCCTTGTTTTCTGCTGGGATTCTGATGACACGAAAATTTGACCTTCTGGCATTTTGCCACAGTTGCCTGGGAAGGGGGTTTCTTTTTTTCTCTCAATATTTTTTCTCTGTTGTTTAAATTTGGGTAGTTTCTATTGATCTAGGTTCAAGTTCACTGACTTCCTTCAGTCACCTCCATTCTGCTATTGAGTCCACCAAGCGTATTTTTAATTTTGGTTCTTGTGTTTTTCCAGTGTTAAAATTTCCATTTTATTTTGACTTATGCCTTTTATTTCCCTGCTGAAATGTTCTATCTTTCCGTTTGTTTCAAGAGCATTGGCCCCTAGCTCTTGGACCATGGTTATCATGGCTGCTTTGAAAGTCTTTATCTCATAATTCCAACATTTGGGTCATCTTGGCATTGGTGTCTATTGATTGTCTTTTCCCTTGGGAGTTGTTGAGATTTTTCTTCATTCTTCATATATCAAGTAAATTTTTATTATATCCTGGATGTTTTGAATATTATGTTATCAGATTCTTGCATCTTGTTTAAATCCTATGGAAAATTTTAATATTTTCCTTTGTTTTAGAAGGCAATCAATTAAATTAACTTCAGACCACAAGTTCTAACTCACCTCATTTTTCACAGTCTTAGCAGTGTTATTTGGACCTGTTTTGATTGCCCAGTCTGGGACCTACACAGCGTCCTATTCTGTTTTTGTTGTCAAAACTTCTGTATTTGTTTATAGTTAGATTGATACAGCTTAGGAATGAGCCTTCTCCTCAAAATCTCTGGCACTCTCTAGTTCCCACAGGGCCCTAGAAGAGGGGCTACAAACCTAGGGCTGTAGTTGCCCTTTCTGCCATGCACTTCCACAGCTCAGTATGCCTCCAGAACCAAGCAGATGGAGGACAGAGAAAGACAAAAAGCAGTACAAGTCTTTTCAACATATGGGTCTAGGGCAACTGAATATCCACACACAAAAGAATGAAATTGGGCCCCTACCCGACACTGTTTTATTAGGGGGTGAATTGGTTGGTTCATTGGGGGAGTTTTCAAATATAAATATGTGAAAATCTTTTAAACTTTCCAGTCTTCTTTTCAGGCATGGACATGGAGTGGTGCTAAAATATTCTAGTCTTCCAGGAGCTGGATGCATAAGAGGAGCTGAAGGCACCGCCATTTAGTGTAAAGACACCCTGGAATTCTGCCATGCACCATGGAGCAGCCCTGCAAACTTTCATATAGTCCCTCTGTTTTTCAGATGTGGCCTTTATTTTTGCCTTTTTGATGTTTGTTATCCAGAACTTGTCCAGGTTAATTTCTCCAGAGAGTAAAAATTTGACTCCCTGCCTTAGAGTGGGGTATGATTAGACAAGAAAGCAATTATGTGGCTTCCAGAAGTTAGAGAAAGGATCAGGGGTTCTAACTGCTTATATTGTTTTCAACCAATTTCCTGGTTTGATCCTTGCCCACTGGAGAACCTCGTGCCTCCAAGTGCTAGGCACCACATTCAAGAGTGTATATGCTCACTCGTCATTACCATTTCTGTCTAGAGGCACTTAGGTTAGGCTCCCTTGGCCTTGTTAAATCAGTTATTTCTCTCCATGTCTTCCCCCAAATAAAAGTCCTTTATGCTACTTTTTTTTCTTCTATATTTGTCTATACGGACTTAAAACTGTGTTTTCATTCCTGTAATATCATTTAGTGTGTTCTTAGGAGAGAAAGGAGATAAACAAGATTTTTCGGTATGCCATGTTTAACCAGAGATTTAATGTACATTTTATTTAAATATACCAGAGATAACTTAGTCAGAACTGATAAAGGCCAAAAAATGCCTTGATCCTTAGTATTAAACTTTATCTTTTTAAGTTAGGTAATGCAATTAAGAGAATAATGATGAAAGCACCCTACCCCAGTTCTCTAAGGAAATCCAAAGAATGAATGAGTCAATGAGAGATAAGTCCCTACATCTGATGCATTATTTTGGGTGAGTTGGTCTTGTGAGGAAGTAGCTCTGTTCTAATTGAAAAATTATATGAGAATGAATCCATGAAAGGAGTGAATTATGGTTACAGATAAGATTGCAAAATTTTGCATATCCTTTCTGTTTGAAGGGTATCTTGGCACACAACCTGACCCATTGGAGTTTCCTTGGATAAGAGCCTTGGCAGGGACCCAGCACAAGTAATTTATGGTCTAAGAGTGGTAATTTATATCACATCCATCATCTTCTACCTCATTCCAAGGGAAGAATGCCCTGACCATGAGAGAATCCTGGCCCAGGACCAGGGAGCAGGGCTGATGTGTAATACTCCAGTAGCCACATAATGTAAGTGAATTAGTTAAGATTAAAATAGGACATCATTAATGCCTTTGGTTATTTTAGGAGCCATCTGCAACATGCCACCTGAAGTAAGGCAAACTCAAAGAGATCTTGACGGTAACTTCTGGTTGCCTTAAGCATCTCTGTTCTGTTATTCCAGTAACGTGTAAATAGAGTTGTTGGTGACTTGTTTGTGGTGGTTTGAACAAAACATTTCATTTTCAGTCACCAAAATGGAACTGCTTGAAAGCTATTCTCCCAGATTGACAGCAATGAAGGTCATGGGCTTCAGCAAGGAAATTAGGAAGTATAGTGATGACTGTCTCAGGTTTGCAGAACATTTACTTCTGAGATAAAACCTTGGTTTTTCTTTTCAAGGATATCCTAGCATAGGCAAACGTAATGCAATTATTCTCAGAGGAAGTATCCAGTGATAGAATAACGGGAACACTTAAAAGGTGCCCTTAACCATTTCCATACAAAGGGAGGGCTGAAAAGTCTCTGTTCATTCATTTACGCTGTCATTACAAAATGCCTTGGAAACCAAGGTTCATGAATGTAAATTGCTGGGGAAGCAATTGACGTAATTAATGGAGGAGAAAATCTTCTTTAAAAAATGTTTCTACAATCACAGCTTGGATATAGTGTTCTTTGAAATGTGTGAATATTGGTGTTCAAATTTGACTTGGAGATATTTTTTCTCCCTTTTGCATCCATTGGGCATAAATGAGTATTAGACTCTGTACCCACCTTGTTACTTTAGAACAGTACCGTGTGTATGACATCACTGGTAACTGAGCATTGATGAATTTTGATCTTACGTTTGTACGCATATCATATCCCAGACTTAATATCGTTAAAATAAATTTCCAGGCAAAAGCGACACAATTTAAAACATGATGACAACTTATAAAATTGTCAATTTATTTTATTTTGCAAGTGTCCATACCTTTTACCTGATTTTATAGTTTATGATGATTATAACAAAAACAACCACGGGAAAATATCTCAAAATCTATATGTTACCTCTGTAGAGGCTTGATGCCATTTTATAGCAATGATTTTAAAAATAATCAGTTAAAATTGATCATGTATTTTATCCTAAATAATACTGACAGGCACAATACTCAAAAAGTAGTATTTCCAATTGAGGTTCAAAATATAATTAAAGCTAAATTTGCTTTGTAATATGTCTGTCAATTTTATATTTAAAAACACTATAGCTGGAAAATGTAGTTAATGATAGTACCTACATTATAGAGTTGTTATAACATTTCAATGAGTTAGTTTGTGCAGAATGCTTAAAACAGTGCCTGAAGCATAATAAACACTCAATAAATTATATTTATTGTATTACTGACAATATAATTTACAGTTAGCCTGACAGTTGCAGTTGAATATGGATTTACGTTCTGCCCTTGAAACTTTCTGGCACTTGTTCAACTTTCCTATACTTAGATCAAGCCCTCAGTCTTGATTTAAAAGTCTAGGATTACATCTTTCATCCTGGTAAATACTTCCTTCCCCTTTACAAATGTGGTTAATGCCTTATCAACCCCAAATAGTCTCTATAACTATGATCTGGTAGCTGGACCCCATAAATAAAACTCAAAACTTACAGAAAATCACCAATTAAATATACCACAACTATATCACAAGAGTAGACATTTTTTCAAGGAAACGTACATGGTGAACTGTGTTTTAAAATACAGTTTGCCTTAGCATTTTCTTTTCACAGTCTCTGCTAAGCAAATGTTAAATCAAAAGCAAATTTTGTTAATGTGAGGTTCTCACACAAAGTTTATGATAAATATCAGCTGGCACAAAAGCGAATTCAAAGATTTATTCGATGATCTATCCCCACAAAAACCCACATACAAAAGTAGAATGATTCATCCTCCTCAGACTTAGTTCCTATACGTGTCAAAGTGGTGAGATTAGTGGAGATCAAATCCCTAAAACCAAGGTCAGCTTGGATTGGGGATACAATAAAATGGGGGCATGACAATCTCCATTACTTCAGGTTCTCTTAAACATTAGGCCATTTCTCATTGGCCTTCTCATTTCAGCGGAAAACATAAAAGGCTGTATTGAGGATTTTATATGAGAATATTACATTAAACCTATAACACAATAAGATGTCTTTCAACTGTCAATTTACCTACACATGATGCTTCTTTATAAAATGTTAGCGAGTCCATAATTTTGTACAGGTAGCCGTGAACCATGTGACCTCAGTAATAAGGAGTTTTGATTTGGGGCTGCCAGTGAGAGAGAATATAGCTGGCACAATAAGAGGGGTCCATAGCCATTTGCAAATTTCAAAACTCTTCTTTCAAGAGGTTATAGGTCTAGGGTTTTGGTGGGGGAATGGGGTCCATTTAGTATGAAGCAGGACACAGATACAGACACGAGGTCCCTTTTCCAGAAAGAGGGTTCTAGCAGGCTCAATGGGTTGTCTATACCTTGCCCAAGTAATATTCAAGTCCCTAGCAGAGAATCAAATATAAATCAGGATAGAGGGAGAGCCCTTAGTTATGCAGACTAAGCACGCATGGAAGAGACTATGCATACACATAAGCTCCCCAAGGACTCATGCCAGATACACAGGATTTGGACTTAAGTCAGTGAGTCTAATTCTGGGTGTTGCCAATGCAGCTGACATCATTTCTACCATTACCCCACATGAGATTGAGCCCCTAATGTATTACCAGATTCAAGCTCACGCAATTCCTCAGCTAATCCAGGGCACACCTGCAGGTGAAGATCTCTAATCTCTCCAGCTGACCGGAGGAAGGAGTTGATAGGTAGTAGGCTCTCAGAAGCAAGCCCTGACAGAGTCAGAATATTTGAGAAGGTGCTTCACCCAAAAATTCTAAGTTTGGTTCCATGGTCTTAAATCCAGGGTAAAAAGTTTTTGACTCCTCCACCTCTTCTGGAATAACCAACTTCCTTAGAAGGACTTCACATTATCTTATGCTGGGACACTGAACATTAGGGAACTTCATCTGATTTCCCGAATGGATTATGCTCCTTACACCAATCTGTCAGGAGGCTGGTGACTAGTCCATTCTTCTGAGGTCAGCAATATTTTACTGTTACTCTAACTCCTTCAGAACTTGGATAACTGATTTATAATTAGTTAACTGCAAAATAAAACGTATATAGCTACTTAATCTTAGGATTGCTCTAGTGTAGGTCCATCAAATTGTCCCTTAACTTAGCTCTTCTCTCTTTATGGCATCTAGTTCCATCTTTTTTGGGAAAGCGAGTGATGCTGCCAAATGCTGAGCATTCACAAAATCTTGCTGCGCACTGCACTTTGGCCAGGTGTTAGGCTTCTTCCACTGTGTTTCTCTGATAATCAATAGGGTGTGCTTTAACCAACTCTAAAGATTCCGAAATTATGCACTGCCACCTGATTCCTCAAATCATCTGAACTTTTGGGTGGATAATTCTGACTTTACTGATTTTTTTGCTGCATTCTGTTAGCAGCCGTTTATTTTAAGATTGCCTTCTATATTCCTGGGCCTGGCTGCCTGGGTTAGTCCATGTTGAGCAGAATTATCGCTTATCCTTACTCCTCTAGAAGCCAACATTTTGACCAGAGACAGATTTATCTTGAGGCTAATTGAGTTTAAGCTTCAGAGCCTCTCACTTACATGGTCCCTGCCAGAGCTGAGAGTTGTCGAGGCTCTGTACGGACAAGGAATCCTTGGATATAATCAGGCAGCATTTCTATGTAAGAATTTCTGGTCACTTGTCCCAAGAGATCTGAGAAGAAAGACGTGAATCTCTAAGGACCCAGTCATTTCTTGTGATTCCTTTTCTTGTCTCAATAAATATTCAAGTTTGTATGTAGTTTTGTATTATTTTTCTTAAAGAGTGCCCCCCGGCCCCCAAATAGCTTAAGCTTCGGGCCTCACAAAACCCAATCCCCCCTTGCTTTTGGCATCACCTGTTCTTTTTGCAGCCTGCAATGCTCCTGCCTTGTTCACCGGTGGGGGAGTGGTAGGAGGATGCCTCTCTGCATGTGACTCAGTTCACACCCGGGGATACATTAGCTGTGCAAGAACTCTGACTAGCTGCCTAAACCTCCAATGGTTTTGTCTGGGACACCCTACGGCATCTCCTGCTCCTTAACTGGCTCAGCGGTGACTTACATTACCTGGTTACTCTCTTTTTTCTTCTGATTCTTGTCTTAGCTTCCTGGCCTGTTTAGCTTTTTATGTCTTCCCCATAGAACACTCTTTGATGGGAAATGTTACAAGGGAATCTTGGTAACTCTCTTCATCTGCGCAACAATTAATTGAAATTCATGGGGCATTCCCTGCAGAAATACCTTTTATATAAGCAGCTAGTTAGTTCTCCAGCCTCAACAATTTCCATATCTTTGGAGCACAACCTACTTAAATATTCAGAGGCAGTCTCCCTTCTGTGCTCTGGTTCAACTTGAAAACTGAATTCTCTGACTGAATTCTTCCATAAAAAGACAAAGGCTGTCAAATTAGGTTAAAAACAAAATCGAGCAATGTGCTGCTCACAAGAAACTTGCTTCAGACCCAGTGATAAAGAACAGCTGAAAATAATGGGATAAATCAAGAGATACCAGGCAAATGCAAACATTAGAAAAGACAAGGATGTCAATGTTTCATCAGAAAAGCTTAGATATAAGATTAAAAAGCAGTAAGTAGTGTAAAGAGAGATGTTTTTAAATTATAATAGGCACAATTCATGTTGATGTAACAACCATAACCCAGTATGTATCTAGTAGCAAAACAGTCAAATATATACAAAGAAAATGTAGCAGAAAAGGAGAAATTGATAAAAATCAAACTATGGTGTAAATTTTTTTTTTTTTTTTTTGTGGGGAAGACCAGCCCTGAGCTAACATCCGTTGCTAATCCTCCCCTTTTTGCTGAGGAAGACTGGCCCTGAGCTAACATCCGTGCCCATCTTCCTCTACTTTATATGGGACGCTGCCACGGCGTGGCTGACAGGCAGCGCGTCGGCGGGCGCCCGGGATCCGAACTCGCGAACCCTGGGCTGCCAAGCGCGGACCAAACCGCTGTGCCACCGGGCGGCCCCTGTGGTGTAAATTTAATTAAATTATTTGAAAGTTAAAAGTCTAAATCAAGTAAGAAAACTGAGAAACTACATAACAGTGATTCACTATAATACGTGTGTGTACAGTCAGCCCTCCGTGTCCATGGGTTCTGTATCCCTGATTCCACCAGCTGCAGACAAAAGGCCTATAATGGTTGTGTCTGTACTGAATGTGAACAGATTTATTTTTCTTCTCATTATCCCCTGCACAACACAGTATAACACTATTTATATAGCATTTACTTTGTATTAGGTATTATAAGTAATCTAGAGATGATTTAATGTATTGTGAGGATGTGCTTAGTTTATATGCAAAGACACCATTTTATATAAGGGACTTGAGTGTCCATGGATTTTGGTATCCTTGGGGGGTTCCTGAAACCAATCCCCTCAGATACCAAGGGAGAACTGTATATATACATATATATATGTGTCTATATGCATACATAAACACATGGAAATATATTATATCCATTTATGAAAGAACATCATGTATTTGGTTGAAAAGAAAGCTTTACATTTAAAAAGTAGGGGCCAGCCTGGTGGCATAGTGGTTAAGTTTGGTGTGGTCTGCTTCAGCAGCCTGGGGTTTGTGGGTTCGGATCCCGGGTGTAGAACTACACACTGCTCCTCAAGCCACGCTGTGGCAGTGTCCCACATAAAAAAATAGAGGAAGATTGGCACATATGTTAGCTCAGGGCCAATCCTCCTCATCAAAATAAATAAATAGAGTTTTTATAGGTCATAGTCTCCAATAATAATCAAATCAAATAAAAAGTACATTATAAATATATTGCCAAAAAGATTGTATCCTTCACTTTTTGTGGGTCAAACAAAAAATTACAAAATATATAGAAACAAATACAGCAAAAGTTATATTCAGAGGAAATTATGGCTTTACATACTAAAGTATATAGTCTAACATATAAAGAAATTAGTACTCATTTTTAGAAATTAATCAAAAGAACAAGAAAATAAACCAAAACAAACCTGGAAGAGAGAATACATAATGGTAAAACATGAAATTAATGGAAAAGAAAACAAAAACATGGCCAGAACAATAAACTATATAACTCTTTGAAAAGACAAATAAAATAGAAAAACTGCTATAAGCCTGATTAAGAAAAGAGAGGTCAAAAATACGTAAGATTAAGAGTAAGAAAGTAAATAAAATTATAGATGTAAGAAAAATTAAAATAATAAGAAAACATCACATGCAATATTAGATAACAAATTTAAAAATGTAGGGAAAAATTATTTACTAAACTTGACCTGTGAAGAAATGGAAAACTTAAATAGATATATTGAAAATTATAAGAAATAAGATTTTTAGATCTACCCTTTAAAAAGTACCAAAATACAAAAGTACAAAAATCCCAATGGTACCAATATCCAATAAGTTCACTGGTAGAGAACGGATAATTTCACGATGTTTAAATCATTCTGGGTCAGAGAGAATAAAAGACCCTTACTCTGTTTATGAAGCCAGCATAATTCTAATGCCAGAAACTGTTTTTTTTTAAAAAGGGAGAAAAAATAGCTACTTATTTTAAAAGATACGAAAATCCCAAATAAAATATTAGACAGTGCATCTGGTAAAATATTGAAAGAAAAATATGTAAGGTTTATTCAAGAAATGTAATAGTTATAAAATGAATCAAATAAATAGATTAAATAAGAAAAAGTTCATGATTATATCCATACATACTGAATATCATTTTATAAAATTTAGCAGGCATTCCAAGTAAAAAACTTTAAGCAAAATAGTTCACAAGAAAGTTATTTAAATACAATATGGATTATTTTCACCCAAATACATGTCAAAACACTAATCTGGAGCTAGTCAAGGATACATTCCAGAATTTCATGGCACTCTTGTCCTTGGTAATTTCAGTTTACTGTGAGGGTTTAGCACAACAGTAGGGGTATCTCATTTTTATGAAAGATTGCATTTTCTCAACCACAATTCTGGAAGCTGCTGTCCTTTTGTGCAGATGAAACGTCTTCCTCTTTGAGCTTTGAAGGGTGATGTGAAAATACTGAAGTGCAATTATTTGCAGTGTTTTTCTCTGGCGAGAGGGGTTCCCGGGAGCACTCGTTCTCCCCACTCGCCACTTTCAGCAGTTGCTCCCCCCATTTCTGTTGTACTTCTAGAGACCAACTGACCCAGAGGTAGGATTTTCAATAACTCAGTTCTGCAACCGTGCTCTACCAACACTGCGGTGTCCACTTCGGTAAGTAAATTAATGGACCTGCGGATGGAGTGACATTGTGCAGGGCTTACCACGCCACAGAAACAAGTCTGGCAACGTTCCATGAGGAATCTGCTTACCTCTCTGGGCACATCTTTGCCCACAGTAGTCAAGTATGATCCTCCAGTTCATCTATCTTTGACAAGACTTTCTGGAGGAATTTAAAAAACGACAAACACTGATGGAGAATGTGAATCCCGTGGCGTTTAGCACGTAGTTAACAAGCATGATTAAAAACAAGTTGCAAATGACCTATAGTACAGAATACAAATTACCCCTCTCTAGGCAGGCAGTGAGGACGGGAGCCAGGTGCAGCTTCAAGAACGGGCATCTTGGGCTTTGGCCTGAACTTGCTGTGCTGCCTCTTGTGGTTCTGCTGACCATCTGGTGGGCCCTCTGTGCTCTTTGCACACCAGTCTGCGCCAGGGGATCATTTTTTGTGTCAGGTCCCTCATCAGAGTTTGACATTTTCTCAGTCTCCATGATTTGTAACTACTCTAACTTCACTTCAAGTACCGAGACCTTACTAGTAATCTTCCTAAGGGGGATCTCTTCTCCAGCAAATATGCTCTGTCCACGCCACCTTCAATCAGTCTTTACTCCAGCTGTTTCTCTTTCTCTTCGTTGCCCTCCTCCTACCCGAGGACTCTGGCCAGCTCCTCTGTTTTCTGCTTTCTTCATTGGACTTCTGTCTGGTCTGTGTGTGCTGAAGTGTTGGGACGTTATTTGACCGTATGCAGAAATTAATTAAAAATTAATTTCTCCCCAGGCAGAAACATGGATACCAGTAGATATTTTTGTGAGGAAAAAAATACTCTGTAGTTTAAGCATAAGACTTTCTTTAAATTTAAAGTACATTCGTTTATTAAAATAATTATTACTATGATGATTTTATGACAGCATTTTTCCAACTTCAGACTAGTTTCTCTTCAGTCTTTGGCTTCAATGTCTATATTACATTTCTAAAAGTGAAGTGATTACAGTAGATGAAATTTATACTGAAATTTTTTCCTGTACCACTCTTTGGTAAATGTGCTAATTTCCATGGAAACTGGAGATAACTTCTCTGACCAATTTTCCATATTATGTATTTTATACTCAGACTCTCTCCAGACTGCCAGTGAGCGCTAACTATAGGAATCACTGCTCTACACGTGCCTCCTGGCAGATCCCACATTACGTATATCTCAACATGAAAAATATTAGGAAGCAATTTTTTCTCTCCTACAATTTATGTTGATTTAAAGAACAAAACATTTTTGTAAGTCACATGGATAAAAGGTGCAGAATGATGAGTTTTCAGCCGGTGAGATCTTAGAGTCTTAATTCTTTCACTTGGAAGCGTCTTGAAGTCTGAGATATTTCTCACAGTGGATGTGAGGGGATGGGCATGGAACAATGTGGTAAGTAGCATCACTCTGCGTGAATTACTGGCTCAGATTCCAGGGAGTATGTTGGCAGGCTGGCTTACAGTGGAATGGGTTTTGTTCTTTCCTGGCTCCCTTTTTAAGCATCGCTGAGACAATTTCAGACCCGCTATGTAGCTAAGGTAGCCCAGAATTCTTTTGAAAATTTGAGAACATGTCTAGTGGGATGAAGTGGTACCTTTTTGGACCTGCTGTCTCTCTCTTTACCTCAAATATAGATTACTGGGTATAAAGGAATAGTAGATGGAGAGTTAGAGTGAGGGTCAGAAAGACCCTCAACCATTGCTTTCTGATATGAATGGAGAGGGTGTTGGCCCATGAGCAGGTAATGGTCGGTTATTTTGAAAGTATGGGAGCCATTTCTCTCCTTGTCTCTAGAAAGCACAGTACCACCCTTATACCCAAACAGGAGTCTCTGCCCCTCCTTGGCTCTCCTCTGATTGTGCCCCTTCCTCATGGAATAAGGAATCCACAGGACCAAATGGATGTGGTCCATACAGAGTACACACTCCCAGGCCCCCTTCTTCTAGACCAGACTTCAGATACCTGGGGAACTGGAATTCCGACCCAGACAGTCGTGAGAACAGTTCCAGAGTCTGTGTGGGCCTCTTTTTAGGAAGACTGTGACACTCATGTATGTCCCTCAAGGCCAAAGGAAGGCCAAGGGCAGCTGTTGGCAGGGAGAGGCTGGATAGAGTGTGGCTACGGGGACCAGAGTGTCTACACAGTTATGCATAAGACCTGTCAAGGTGCAAGACAGAGACAAGGGTGGGAAGAGAAGGGGGACAGGATGTGATTCACATCTCAGCATGGAAATCCACAGAGTCCAAGAGTTCTCAATTCAAAACTGGCCTTGTGAAGGTAGATTTCTCAGGATACAAGGATAGAATATATTTTTACAGTTTGTTAGCTTGATTTGCAACTTTCAAACACTTAGATTTACGGTATATGGACCTCCATTTATAAATCTGCCCTAAGACCTGCAATGTTAAAACCAGACCTGGTGACGAGAAATATATGCAAACGGGCACATATTCTCATGAGGCCAGGTTACATTGTGAACCACAAGGAACATGAAAACATCACCCTTGAGTTTGAATTTCAGCTCCGCAACTTAGTAGCTGAATGACTGTTCTTGTTCTTCAACCTCTCTGAATCCAAGTTTCCTCAGTTCTAAAATGAGGATGATAGTGCCTAGCACAACAGATTTGTTTTTGGTTTTGTTTTTGCTAAGGAAGATTCTCCCTGAGCTAACATCTGTGCCAATCTTCCTCTATTTTGTATGTGAGTCGTTGCCACAGCATGGCCACTGACGAGTGGTGAAGGTCCGCACCAGGATCCAAACGGGCAAACCCAGGCTGCCGAGGCAGAGCACACCAAGATTAACCACTAGGCAACAGGGCCGGCCCCACAACAGATTTTTTTTTAAATAACAATTAAATCAATAAGACATTTTAAATACATAAACACACATGGGATGTTCCATGATGGACTATATCTCTCTCTCTCTCTGTCTACTGAGAGAGAGAGAGAATAGATCCTCAGGAAGGTACAGGTCATATTATTAAGATACATCTGTGAGTCAGCAGCTAATCTTTCCCTTTTAGAATTTTCATGTGGAGTTTATCTACTTAGAAGCACAAAGTTTCTCCTGACTAATGTATATTAACTCTTTGTTAAATTTCAGCTTTAGAACAGCAAGTAATTCTTCCCATGGAAATCTATCCCTCCTCTCTCCAGCACCAACACATGCTGTGATGGATTTTACATCCCAGTTTACCTGTTTATTATTGATTCATGTACAGAGAAATCCCAACTAAATTTACACAGATTTCCACTCTCTTCTCTTAGCCTGAATCATAACACTTTTCCTGAATACAAATAGAAAAACCATATCTTTTTTATAAATATATTGGAATATTAACTACCAATTGTACTGGACACTTCCCATTGCATGACAGAGCATTACCTTTAATTATTTACAGTATTTGCCTTACCCCCTTCCTCTCTATCACACGAACTACCTACATTTTCAAGGGCTTGATCTGAAATATTATGTATAGCCCCACCTATTTCTGCTCCATACACTTAAAAGACTGAGCAAATTCTATCCCCCTTCCTCCTCAATTACCCCCTTGAATCACTGGTTTTAAGATGCTTGGATTCTTCCACCCATCTATTTTTCTACAAACTTCACTCTATCTACCTTTTAGGGTAGTTGTGGTGGATTATGCTGTGTCAAGTTGGTTACACTAAGAACTGTATTTCAAAATCCTCGTTGCCATATGGTTTGGCTAGAGCTGGCCCAAAGAGGAACCTGTCAGAGATTTAGAAAGTGGAATCTTCTAAACAATAATAAAACAACGGAAACCATACTGTCGTTACCAATACAGACACAGATACAAATAGTCCAAACAATCCAGTAGACTTAATAGGGAAGGCAATCATATCTAAAATATCTACATTTGATGCAAGAAGAAATCAGGATTCTCAGTGGATATTATTTGCCTGAATCATGTTTACCAAGTAGAAATTCCTGGTTATTGTACAGTCTCCACCAATTCATGGTCCACCCAGAGTTCTGTAGAAATAGCTAGCACGTAAGAATCCATTTAATGAAACAGCAGAAGAGATAGGCATGGAACATACACTGAAGGCAGTCTTGGAAGAAACTTTTCAGTCTGTGATCCAGTGAAAGGCAGATACCAGAGATTTCTGTGTAGATTTATGACTCTAATATGTGAGTAAATAGTTACTAAAATTATCATGAATATTGAAACTATTATGGCTGAGAGAGGTACCAACTATTCTTAATGCTATATAAAGTGAACTCAAAGAACTTCACAGGAAACTAAACGCACTAAATATCAGTGAGGTCTTTGCGTGACCTAAATCCTGCTGCTCACATAGACGAGAACAAGAAGGTCTCCACAGTCAAGTCTGGGTAATAAATAACCTGTTAAAATAAGAAAACTTTCCACATTAATAAATACCATCATTTTATGCTACAAACTTACAATTGTCTGTAGAAGGCCCCTGATAGTAAATTAATTAAATCTCTGTTCCACTATGGTGTCAGCTAATTTGGAAACTCATTATTTATTTGGTGCTAATTTGGCCCAGCAAATTAATTAGAAAGAGCATGAGATAATAGATGATTCAACATGAAAGTCCAAATCAAGACAAAGAGGCAAAATCAAAGAATTTACTTAGTGAAGAGGGACAGTCACATCATTTTCAGGAGGGCTTTCTCTCTTCCTAAAGACAGACAATGCAGTGCAGAGAAGCTGCTCAGAAGTGGAATTAGGAAACCGGAATCAGGAATTGTCTTTATGAAGAACAGTTCCTCCTGCACAGGGGTTGTCTGCAAAAGGCTGCACTCCGGTGTGTTCCCAGAGCTCTCCCTGGCTGCATCCTCTTCATACGCAGCGTAGGACCCACGGCACAACCGGTCACTGGGTAACAATCTCTAACCCCGGGCGGGCTGGGGTACTGGAAATGTGGTCTCTGCAAGGATTTGAAAAGAAAGAACCTGTTTGTGGTGGGAGCAACATTACTCTTGTGGGTCCAAAAAAAAAAGAGGTCTGGTGGTACCTGGTGGCACCTGGTGGCCACCTACATTTCCAGATAGTGTCACCTGAAGAAAAGAAAGCTTGAGGCAAAGACTTTTTCTGCCTTCCTCAAGTGTTCAGGGAAGTCCAGGAAAATTAACAGGAAAAATTTTTTCAGTTCATCTCCTTGGTCAGTGTCGTTGACAGCTTTTCACTAGAATTTGGAATGTATTCTTCTCTTGAATCTAAAAATTTGCCCGATTTTAACTTTTGATGGATCTTCATGAGAAAGGTGGGTAAAGCACTGCTAATATGCCACCTGATCATCTGGACATCTATAATTAAAGTTTTATTCGATCAAAAAGGACATGTGATGTCCTTCACTGGATATCCGTCACTGGCTGTATGCTCCTCTCACTCAGTGGGAACCAAGCAAACATGTTCCTTTCTTCGGGGAGCTGTCGGTCCAGGGGGGAAACGTATTTAATGCATGAGTGAATACACAATTACAAGTTTTGATAAATAATATAAAGGAACATGTAGGGTATGATGAAACTTGGGGGACCTAATTTAGATTGAGGGGCCAGAGAACCCGTCCCTTCAGGAAGGCTTGAGGCTATCTTTTAAAGTCCAATGAATGAGAAGAGAAATGGAATCAGAGCCACGGGCCAGGTTGGATCAAAGAGGCTTGGGAGCCGTGATAACGTTTTGTATTTTATGTTCAGGGGAACAGAAAATGATCAGTGCTTTTAAGGAGGAGAACAACATGATCAAGTTAACTGGCTTAAAAGGTCACACTGGCTGCTGCAAAGTGGAAAAAAAAAATTGAGAAAAGGCAAATGAAAGTTTTCAATTCAATAGCCACCTCAGGCCTCAGGCAATCATAACGGGTCCTTTTTCCCCAGAAGTTTTTTGGAGTCAATATTTCACTTATCCTCGTACTTGAACATTTGGTTTTTCTCTATTTGTGGTACATAGTTCTGTATAGCAAGAAAAGATCTGGAAGAACTATTCAACTGCAGCCGACTGCACCTCCGTCTTGTTGAGTCCACAAGCACCACTTTGATGTGAAGAGGTATTTCAGGGAGGAAGGCTGTGTTTTTTTCCCCTGAGGGAACAAAGACCTATTGACAATGTGCTACGCGGCCCTGCCTGTTCCTTCCCCATGAGAAAACACTGCAGCAAACACATAAATCAGATATGAATAGATTGAATTTATACCAAGAAAATAACTCTTTATTCTACTGAAAAAAATGCAGCAAAGAGTTGGATTCCAAGAAACAATGCCGTGTAGTGATGGACTACCTTCTACTGTCACTGAGATCCTAAGATCTACCCAATTGCTTGCATGTGATTGAGGAAATTAATGACAACACATATTTTTACTCAGCTGAAAACACAAAACTCATTCCCTTAGGATTCTGAACTGAAATTTCTTTCACAAGGAGTTTAGTTTTTTTGTTTTCTATCTAAAAGCCAGATTCAGGCCATATAAAGAATTTCAACAGCTGCTTTAAATAAAGGGAGGGGGGAAATTAAATTTATTTTGTAAGATGACACCTCTATTAACACCTTTAGATTGTCTCTTAATGTTCACTGATGCCACTAGTTTTTCTTTTAATCATGCCCATGACTCCCTACTAAGGGGTCATTAGTGACTCCTGATTAAAAAGAACTTAATAAGTTATCATTAATAATGTGGACACAGAGGGTAAAAATTATATGTAATTGCAGTAGATGAGATTGCCTTTTCCCCTTTTCTCTCCATATTTCTCTCTTATATGTAGTTTACAGTGACTAAAATTATAGATTCCTTAGATATTGGCTGGATTCCCAGAGACTCTTGGGCACTGATGCTTTTTCTTCTGATTAATTTGAGAAATAATATCTGATACCAGTACTACTCAGAATCTGTTTTTTTTTTTTTTTTTCAGAAGAGAAACATGGGACAGAAGAAAGAGTGGGATATACCTGCCATCCTGAATCTGGGTCTGGTGATGAAATATAATGAAGAAGCACAATTAAATCACCAAATGCGAGCGGTCCAGGCAATGCTAATTTTTATGTGCTCATTTTCACGTGTCATGTTCATTGAACTAGCATTTAGTGCTACAATTGTGATGGATACACTGAGAGACACAAAGACAAATTGGACATAGATTCTACCCTCATGAAGCTTACATTCTAACAGGAATTTAATAAATGTAATAAGAAGCCATAATAAATTGTAGTAAGTGATAATGTACAAACAAAATGTTATGGGACTTTAGAGTAGGGAAGTAGCTGCTTCCAGCTTAGGGAAACTGGCAAACAACATAAATAAAAAGCTATATCAGAAGTGAAATTAGAATCAAATGTAAAATCTCAGCACACACTTGTTCTAGCACGTGGTTCTCAACTTTTTGTTTTTGCTGTTCTCAGAAACCCCTTACACTCTTAAAAGTTATTGAGGACCCCAAAGAGCAGTTTTTATGTAGGCTATATCTATTGGTGTTTTCTATATGAGAAATTAAAATAGAATTTTTAGACAACCTTTACTTACTAATTTATTTGAAAAATAGACCCACTACATGCCAACATAAATAATAAATTCTTATTAAAAATGTATCTTCTGAAACAAAAAATTTCAGCTAGAAGAATGACAGCATTTTACAGTTTTTGCAAATGTATTTACTGTCTAAATTGATGGAAGACAGTTGAATTGTCACAGGTGCTCTGCATTAAATCTTTCACAATATATTATTTTTGTTAAAGTAGACGATAAAAAATATAGCTTCAAACATATATGCGGTTGACAAAAGGAAGACTATTTTAACAGCCTTTTCAGATAATTTTGAACACTCTTCTTCAATACTACCCCCAGTCGCAAGAGAATAGTTGATGTTTCCAAAATGAAAGAGAACGCAGGATGTTACCCCACGGCACTCCACGAGAGAAACCAGAAGGGAAAGGACCATTGGCCATAAATGGCTACAGATGATCACAGGGATCCTGCCTCAGAGTTGAGTTCCCAGTCTACTTCAGTATTTCCTCCTTTTAGCCTACTGCATTATGAAATATGAATAAATATGATCATGTGTTAACTCTGCTTAATACTCTTAAATGGCTACCTACGGCTTCAATATAGTTCACTTAAAAGACAAAGGCCACATTTCTCAACATGACATGCAGAGCCAATGTTACCTAAATTCTTCTTCCTTCTCCATATCTGTCTCCTAACACTCCTGGCAATGCAATAAGCAATAGCAAACTCCTCCCTATCCCAACGCCAAGCAATTTCTCACCTATGAATTTGCTCGTGCCCTCTCTCCTTTATGTGGAGGTAATTCTTAATCAATCTTTAACATTCAAGGAAAACCATCTGTCATGGTTCTTCAAGTCTGTGTTAAGATTCACTCCTCTGAGCTCTCATAATATCCAAACTGTCATCTGTCATTAAACTTACTATTTATCATATTGCCTTCCAATTATTCATTTATTTGGCTCTGTCTGCCCCAACAACATGAATGTCTTGATGACAGGGAATGTGTGATATGAATGTTTATACTCTAATGCCTAGAACAAAGTCTGGCACATAATAGGCACAAAAATGTTTGTGGAAATAATGCACAATCATCCTTTTTAAAATTTGTCTTCAATGCTCACATTTGACTAACTTTGTGCACTGCCATTCTGTTTATTCCCAAACAGAAATCAAATGATTCCAGAGACAAATCACCTAATGAGGTGAGCTGCAAATTTAAAGTACTTGTCAGTAAATGCCATAGCACTGTCCTGGTTGTTTTTCTTTCAGAAATGACTTTCTGACATAAAATGATCAACATCTCAGCCTGCAGCTTCTTGCAGTCCAGAAGCAAATGATTCATGCTTCTTGTTATTATATTAATGCATGAGGAAAGCAATAAAAATTCCAAGAAGCCATAACATAGTCACAACATCATAACTTTCTCTCATTACCCGGAAGTCAATGGATCATTTCTCCTGGTATGTATTGATTCAGGCTGACAGCACTGGACTTTACATTCACTGTCACTCACATTCTTTAGGTCGAATAACTGTCATAACCACCTTAGTGCATTCACCTATGGAACTATGCTAGACTCCGTGCAAACACTGTACATTTTACTCCATGGTAATTGGATACTTGCTCTGTCCAAGGAGCTGAAGGTGGAAAGAAATGAGGTTCTTGTCTAAAGACCAACAGTTTTCCATATACTGTGCTAAGCGCTTTACCATCACTATGTCATTTAATCTTCACAACAAACATGTGACGAAGTTGGCATTACTGCCCTCATTTTATAGATAAGGAAGCTGAGACTCTGCGTGGTTGATCCTGAACACCACTGCTACGCAGGGGACACAAATGTTTCTAAGCACCTGCCTGGGTCTCAGCCCTCACCTGGCCCTACTGGTCCCTTGAAGGCCACTCCTGACATTTTCCCATCTGCTAATTCCTCTGCAGAGCTCCCCATGCTACTGCGGTACTGCCAGAGATGCAAGACACCAAGACTTGCCTGATTCTCTGCTCTCGTCTGTGAGCTGTCCATCAAGAGCCATCATCATTGCTTCTGTGCTGGTGCTCTAGGTGGGCCTGCTTCCATTTATTCAACTCCCTTTTCAATACGTGCCAGGCACTGAAGAGGACATGTGAAGCACCCGCCCCCATAGAGCTTTCATTCTAGTAGAAGCTCTGCCCTGGGTCCTCAGCTGATTGGCTCTGGAAGTTTCAGAGCTAAATGGACCCCAGGAGATAAACTAGGCCCACCTCCTCCCTTACTCCTCCCTTACTCCAGGCACCTCACAGCATTGTCTAGAGGAGTTTTCCACGAGTCTGGCCTTAGGAGTCTTTGTCAATAATTCTCTATGTTCTTGGTTCCCTAGAGTTGGCCACAGGGACTTTGAACACAATGGGACTCACAGGGGACACTTTGCTTTGACCTCAACATTCACTGTTGTACCTCCCCTCTAAGGCAAGTGTTGATTCTGGAGCTCTCGAAATAATTTTTAGTTTGGCCATCTCCAGAAGCTGAAGGGTCAGCATGCAAATGATCCCCAAGAGAATGCAGGATATCCAGGTATGCATTAGGGTTCTGGACTACACACATATGAATATAACAATACCTCCTTAATAATCAGTCCTTAATAGGACTTAAGCTGGTTTGCTGAGCTAGAGGCCATAAGACATGAATTAACAACTTAGCCTTTCCTCCCTTCTCTGTGGAAGATGCCTTCCTTCTTTCTAATGCTGATCCTCTTGTGCTCATGGCCTTCCTGCTCAGCCAGCTTACTGCATCAGTCACTACTAACTTGCTCTAGCTTCAACTTCTCTCTCACTACTGTTTTTCATTTCCATGTAGTGTTCAAGGCCCTCTCATCTACAAAACAAAACAAATCCCTCTCTTGACACTTCAGACTTTTCATAGTCCTCATTTCCTTTCCAGTTATGCTCCTTTTAAAATTTGTCTGCTCTCAATGTCTCCACTTCTTTAATGCTCATTCTGCTTGCAAATCATAGAAGTTTGCTCCAGCTGGACCCTGCCCTGACTTTGCTCTTCTTAAGGTCCCCAACCACCACGTGGTTTCTAAATGAAACAACACTTCTAGGTCCTTATTTTTCTTGGATCTATACAGCCTTGACACTACTGACTACTTTTTCACTGAAACATTTGCTTCCTCTGGTTCCTCTTTCCATTCTCATGCTGTGGCCAACATGCTCTTTTAGTCTTGCCATTTGCTATGGGGCTGTGCAGCTTAATATTCTGAAGATGACGTGTATTATATCTGGCCCCTCCTCCAGCTTCTTCTCCCATGTCTTTGCTAGGCTGACTCTCTTCCTACTTTGCATCCTCTAGACAATTCATTTCCCCTGCAACACTTATTTAGTTGGCCTTTACCCAATCCTCCCACTCTCACTTTGAATGTTCTCAGCTGTCCCATGCCTGGCATTCATTCTCCTCTCTCTTTGCTCATTCAATAGCAATTTCTCTTCTCCAGGGAACCTTTTTCTAGTAACTGCAGAAACGTGGTTTTCCATGATGCCTCTAAGATCTGCCATGTTTAAACCTTCTCTACCTAACACTCCTCGGGATATATTCACTCTTTGTTTTATACAAATTATTATACTAATATTATTTCAAGTATCATTATGTGCTGTCTGGATTGGGCCATGTATTTCTAGCAAATAGTGGCTTTGAGGACTTGATGTGATTTCAGCATTTAGTAAAAATGTACCAGTATGCAATTAGAGATGTTTCATGATAAGGTGGTGGTGATTTATTATGAATACCCAAGTGTGTTACTAAGTGACCAGAGGACTATATGTATCTCATGTGGGTATGGGCCCAATGCTTCAGTCACAGTCATGCTTAAAATAAAAGACCCATCTAAAGAGGAATAGAGACATTGATACATTTTTATACCATCTCTTCTTAATTAATGATGGAAATAGAGAAGATGGCCCATAGTTGCCTGCCTTAGAAGCATTCAAGAGTTTACCAACTAAAAACAAACCATGAAGAAAATTTTATGTGTCTTATTCCCCTTTAATATTTGACCTGTCTCTTCCCTTCCTTCCTTCCCTCTCTCTCTGGAGGAAGAGTTCTTTTTTAATTTTTGTTTATTTTACTTTATTTATTTATTTTTGCCTTATTTATGACAACTTTAAGTGATACGACTTCCCTTTGTTATATTGATATGGCTCAGAATTTTAAAAAACACAAAACAGAGTACAGTGAAAAGTCTCCCTCCTGCCCAGAGCTGCTGTCACAGTCCCCACTCCTCAGAGACAACCAATTCTACTAGTTTCTAGATCTCTCCCTAGAAATTTCATGCACATGCAAATGGTTGAACTCTCTGATGCCTTTCCAGAGATAGGATTTCTTTGAGAGCCACTGATCATTTTTCTCTTCACACATTTGAGTGTTCTGGGCTCTTCCTAGCCTCTGCCTTCCAGCCCTAACAGGGCGCACATGAAGTCATCCTCCATCTCTTTAGGAACCCCCTCCAGACTCCACCTCTTAGACTTCTCTTCGCACCTGCTTGCCTAGCAGCGGCTACTTCAGTTTCCCTTCCTCTGAGCATGGCCCCTTTAGATCAATGCTTACTTTGGACTCGGGGATTGGCTCTTCATTTTGGCTGTGACCCCTTGGTTGCTGCCTTTCACATCTCTCCTGGCTCCCGGCGCTGCAGTTCAGAGGCAGCTCTGACCCTCCTCTCTGCTCAGTTCTGACTTCTGAAGCCCCCTTCAAGTCTAGTGTCCTGTGTATTCACTTCACCAGTAATAGCATTTGGGCCTTAAAGACCAAGTCCAGGTGACCTTGGGAAGACCAGCACATGCCCCACCTTCCTTTTATCCATTTCAGAAAACACAGGCTTTCTCCTCCTCCCACCCGCCCCATGCCTTTGTTCCATCTTGTATCCTTTTATTTCTTGCTTATTTATGCCCAGCTGTTATCAAAAATCTCAGCCTATCTGGGGTTAATTAATTCATGTTCCTTTTACATGTAAAGAGCTGATAAAGCAGAGATGACAGTTTTCATGTTATAGCTCCTTCCATCTGTGAAAAGAAACCTCTATCTCTTTATCCGATAGTTGGCCAGCACATCCCTGTGACCTCTACCAGAAACAGAGACTTCTCCAGTCTGCCATGTCAGGAGCTCTCAGCTATATCTTAGATTCTTCTCTGGTCAGTATTTGGGAGAAAAGACACCCCAAAGACCACGGTACTCAAAGTAGCTGATGAAATGTGCCATGCCACACTAGTAGGAATTTGGTTCTGTGAAGAGTAAACTCTGATTGTATTCTATCAGGTTGAACACTTTTGTGTCAACCAAGAGAGTATGTGGGCATATCAGGGCTTTCATAAGATAGAGGCACAAGCTCACAGAGCTGGGGACCTTTGCAATATATAAAAAGTTGACAATAGCAAAGCAGCACTCTCCAGGCAAATAATGAATTTCAAGTAACTGGAAAGTAAAATTGATTGTGTCCTCCTTGTGAAGTGAATTAAGCTGACTACTATTAAAATACTCTTGTAATATAGTCTTACACTGTTGTCTCTCTGGCAAAATTATAATTCACTTTCATAAGTCAGCCATTAAAATACTTCTTTTTTGTTTGTTAGGATGGAAGCATGGGTGCTTTGAATTTTCTAGTTCTTATTGCCACAGAGTATGGAAACACTTGGGAAGTATAATGTCCAGCCATTAGACTCTGTGATGTCAGTAGAAAATGCCTTCATTTTGATTTGTGGGACTATGGAATCAGTACCTTACAAAGCTAAAAATGGACCAGTTAACTTACTTATTAACACATGCACATGATGTCTATACCAAATGACTTTCAAAGAAGCTTGTGTATTCTACAGTATGCATTCACAGTATAAATCTTGTCTGTAAGTGACTTGAGTTGCTAAGATAATTGTCAGTAATAACTCATCAAAATATACGAGTCAGTTCAAAAGCAACATGTTTATTATACTATATATGCTTCTCATTTCTGTTGAAGCCATCCTAGAGTCTTCTGACATTAAAGCTTCCATTACATGGACCTTGGCATATAAAATTAATCTCTTATAAGTTACTGTGTGTAAATGTATGACTAGAGCTGCATCTAGGTGGATTGGGACTGGTGATTGAAATGTCTAATCCTGTCTATTATGATTGAGTCACTATCTCAAGGATAAAACTGTTTGGTCATGAGTCAAACAAGATACTGTGAAACAAAATAGGAGGTCAGCTAGGCTGGGTACTTCACTGGCTTTCAACATCCTTCCTACCAAGTCTCATGTTTGTCTCATCTTATATTCAACTAATCTTCCAGAACAAATAAAACCTGCAGATAAAAGGTACAAATGACTCTAACTCAGAGATAGAAAAGTCATGGCAGTGATTACTCCTGCCCTTCTCACTTTTAGCTCTGTAAGAACCCCTGGTGGAGGAGAGTCCAAGACGGCAGCCTAGGAAGACCTTGAACTCACTTCCTCCCCTGGACATACCTAACCTACATCTACATATACAGCAGTTCCTCCTGAAGAAGAACTGAGGGCTGATTGAACAGCATCTGCATGGCAAATGATAGAGGAACCACATACAGACAGGTAGGAGAGAAAGAGACATGGTATCCATGGGAACCCCACCACTGACACAGCAACCTGCAGCAGGGATGGATATCACTGAGGGGCCCTCCTGCAGGCTTGTCCACCCTGGAACACAGTAAAAAACAGTGGTTAGAAGGGCACCTAGACTATACAGGAAGGAAATCCATTTACTAACCCTAGAGCATCTGCCAGACAGGTGGGGAACTGCTGGAACTCTCTCTGGGGTCAGAAGCACTGGTGAGCACCATTTTTTACATTCCCCCTTGACCTTGACAGCGTGGGTAGGAGCACAGTCCAGATGCCCTAGCCAGCTTGCTCAGGCCACCCAAAGCACACTGGGCCCCTGGCCCACACCAGCTGCAGCTATCCCTACAAGGCAGCCCCAGTGCAGTGCACCCTGGGACTCCCCACCCATGCCTGCCTCAGATCCAGCCATCCCCTAAGGCAGCCTGGCATGGCATGCCCCAGAACCCCACCAGCCCTTACCCACACCAGCTCCAGTCATCCCACCAGGTGGTCCCAGGGCGGCATACCCCAGGACTCCCCTCGTTTGTGCACCAGCTCCAGTTGGCCTGCCAAAGCCACCTGGCACATGCAGTCTACATAGGGGATGCTTCTACATAGGCTACTCCTTCAACACTGGAAGAGGTAGCTCTTTGCCTAATTCATAGAAACAAACACAGAAAGTCAAACAAAATGAGGAAATAAGGGAATATGAAAGAACAAGATAAAACCCCAGAAGAAAAACCCTAATGAAACAGAGATAAGTAATTTACCTATTAAAGAGTTCAAAGTAATGGTCATAAAGATGCTCACCAAACTCAGGAGAAGAGTGGAGGAACACAGTGAGAATTTCAGCAAAGAGTTGGAAAATATAAGGAAGAACCAATCAGAGCTGAAGAATACAATAACTGAAATGAAAAATACACTAGAGGGAATCAACAGAAGGTTAGATGATACAGAAGAAGAGATCAGTGATCTGGAAGACAAAATAGTGGAAATCACCCAATAAGAACAGCAAAAAGAATTCTAAAACATGAGGCTAGTTTAAGGGACCTCTGGTACAACATCATGCATACGAACATTCACATTATAAATGTACCAGAAGGAGAAGAGGCAGAGAAAGGGGCAGAAAACTTATCTGAAGAAAGAATGGCTGAAAACTTCCCTAACCTGGGAAGGAAACAGACATCTAGGTCCAGGAAGCACAGAGAGTCCCAAACAAGGTGAACCCAAAGGGAGCCACACCAAGGCATATTATAATTAAAATGGCAAAACTTAAAGAAAGAACCTTAAAGGCAGCAAGAGAAAAACAACTAGTCACATACAAGGGAAGCCTCATAAGATTATCATCTGATTTTTCTGTAGAAATTTTGCAGGCCAGAAGGGAGTGGCATGATATATTTAAAGTGCTGAAAGGAAAACACTTACAACCAAGAATGCTCTATCAGGCAATATTATCATTCAGAATTGAAGGAGAGAGAAAGAGTTTCCCAGACAAGCAGAAACTAAAGGAGCTCATCCTTTAAGGCACGAAACTGGCCTTACAAGAAATGTTAAAGGGTATTCTTTAAGTGCAAAAGGAGGGCTGTAGCTAGAAATAAGAAAATATATGAAAAAGTATCTCACTGGTAAAGGCAAATATTTAGTAAAGTCAATGGATCAGCCACTTAAAAAGCTAGTATGGAGGTTAAAAGACAAAAGTAATGAAATCAACTATAACTACAATAAGTATTTAAGAGATACACAGAACAGAATGATGTAAAATATGATGAAAAAACCTAAAACATGGAAAGGAGTAAAATGTAGTGCTCTTAGAATGCATTCAGACTTAAGCAACTATCACCCTAAAGAGACTGCTATATATATAGGTCTATATATATATATGAATCCCATGATAACCACAAATCAAAAACCTACAATAGATACACAAAAAATAGAGAGAGAGAAACCCAAACATAACACTAAAGAAAACCATCAGACCACAAGGGGAGATACCAAGAGAAGAAGAACTACAAAAACAACCAGAAAACAACTAACAAAATGGCAATAAGTACATACCTATCAATAATTATTTTAAACATAAATAGGCTAAATGCTTCAATCAAAAGACAGGGTGGTTGAATGGATAAAATAACAAGACCCATCTACATGCAGCCTACAAGAGACTCACTTCAGATCTAAAGACACACAGACTGAAAGTGAAGGGATGGAAAAATAAACTCCATGAAAATGGAAATGAAAAGAAAGCTGGGGTAGCAATACTTACATCAGACAAACAGTGCTTCTCCATTTTGCTGGCATAGAAATTCAGGAGGGCACCTTGGAAGAGTCTTTGGGTCATCCATGACTTGTTATTGCTCCTGCAGTACACTGGCAGTGTGTGCTTATTGATATGCTTGAAGGTCCTGGGTTCTCACCGTGCCAAATTACAAAGGGTTTCAATTTGTAGCCTGCAACATTATCCCCAAGCATGACTGTTATCCTGGCCTTAAAAGTCTTGACACATAGGGAATATAGTCAATAATATTGTAATAACTGCATGGTGACAGATGGTAACTAGACGTGTCATAGTGATCATTTCATAATGTATGTAAAGGTAAGATCACTATGATGTATACCTGAAACTAATAGGATATTGTATGTCAATTATAGTTCAATAAAAATAATCCTTGGCACATTTAACTTGTGTTGGACACATTCTCAAATGCTCGCCATTTTTGAGTCAAGTGCAAGGTCAAAGTTAGGTTGTCTTACCTTTACTTAGCAAACCAAAACCAATAATAAAAGTACTAAACTCAATTGAGCCATGAACCACCAGATTCTGTTTAGTCTCAGTAGGGAAAAGACCAGGGTCAGATCCAGTGCTAGGATGTGTGAGTGCAGCTAACTCCCCAGAGGGGGAAAAAGTTAGACAATTAATGCACCAAGGTTCTTTTCCTTTCCAAAATTAATTGTTATAAAATGCTCAGCCTCGATTAAGGTCTATACATTAATAAAATATATAAGTATTTTGCTAATTCTATCAATATACTGACTTACGTAATCAAAACATTATCTATATCAAATTCTGATAAAGTGCAAACAGAAGTCTTCTTGCGAAGAATTTGATCATGGTTCCTTTAACTGTGAGTAGGAAGGTAGTAAGACATAATAATCCTCATCAGAAAATACCCGCTGAATACCCTCAATGTGCAAGACACTGTAGTAGACACTAATGGTGAAAAATATATGAAGCAATCCTTGCACTAAAAGGCTAAGGATCCAGCTGGAGACATCTCCATTGCCCCTGACAGCCTGTGATGTCTTCAGAGTAGAGACCAACCAAGAACAAAAAAACCATTTACAGAGTGGTTATGAAGGCCCAGTTGGGGCAAAAAACCTGAATGTGGTACAATGGCATACTATTTTATAATTTTATCTAGAATCACTCCTCAACTCAAGTGTCAGAATACAGACATTAAGTTCCTGATTCATCCATAAAAAAGAAAAATGAATTTGCCATATAACTGGACTGATCCTATAAAGATATCTTTATTACCATCTTTTAAAAATTTCTACAGCTGTAGGAACACCATAAAACTCTAGTGGAGCAGCAGCAGCAATTCTGGAGAGAATGTAGGAACAAGGGATACTCTTCTTTCTCTCTCATTTGACTGATATGTGACTGAAGCCAGCTTTTTCAGCACAGCCTGTTTCCTCACCTGGAAAATGGGAATAGTCTCTGCTTCCTTCTTCAGAACACACTGGTGGGAACAAATGAGAAAACTATTTGAAGACACATTGTAACCTACCTAATTAGTAAGACTTTTTTTTCTATGCAGCAGAAAGCTCTTTGGGTTTACTCCTTTACAAAAATAATTCAATAGTCATCTTAACGCTAGTTTAAAAATGCATACAAATTCTACTCCTAGGTCCAAGAGAAATGAGAACATATGTCCACACACAAAAAAAAATGTACACAAATGATCATAATAGCATTATTCATAATATCCTAACAGTGGAAACAACTCTAATTTCCATCAACTGATGACTAGATCAACAAAATTTAGTATATCCATGCAATGACTGTCATTCTTCCGTAAGGAATGAAGTACTGATCCATGGTACAACATAGATGAACCTTGAAAACATTATGCTAGGTTAAATAAAGCAGTTTAAAAGACCAAATATTGTATTCTTTCTTTTATATAAAATATCTAGAATAGAGAAATCCACAGAGACAGAAAGATTAATGGTTGCCTACAACTGGGGAGGGAAGGAAGAAGGAGAATAGGGAGGGACTGCTAATCAGTATGGAGTTTCTTTTGTGGGGGATGGAAGTGATCTGGAATTAGTTGTGATGTTAAAACACTAAAATCCATTGAAATGTACGCTCTGGGTGAATTTTATGATATGTGAATTATTTCTCAATAAAGAGTTTTTAAAATGCATACAAACCACCCCCTCAAAAAACCATGAAAAGAGTATTCGTCGTTTCAGTAACCTGAAGGATAATGTTTTCAGCAATGTACCAAAAAAGCATTTTATCTAAGCAATTTTAGCTGTTGCATTTTCATTTGAATTTCAATACCCATCATCTCAGATTCAGAATCAAGCCTAGAGAACACAGGTAGTTCCGCCCTGTCGTTAGGCAACACAGGAAGGAACCATTCCTGCACTACCAAGTCCATATTTTGTTAATCCAACCTTCCCGATCATTTTGAGAATTAATTTCCTTCATTTCCAATCTCTAATGCTGAGAAGACTTTAAAGACTCACATTTACCAGCCTTTCTTGCTTCTAAGGGCTGATTTTGACTGGGTCAAAATTTGGATGCTTTGGTACAAAGGTCAAAGCAGTGTAAACCATGTCAATAGAGTCAATATGAAATGTAGACTAAGACGTTAATATTGATAGAGCAAGTCCTTGTGAAGGAAACTGGAATAATAATAGTACTCTGAGCATGCCGGGCACTCTTCTAAGTGTTTTCTTTAGAGGAATTCATTTAATCTTCCCAATAGCCCAATAATATAGATATTATTTCATCCCCATTTTAAAAATGAAGACACCAAAGCAAAGAGAAGATACGTAGTTTGTCCAAGGTCATATATCTAGTAAGTGGTTAGGCTGGGCTTCCAGTTCGGGCAGTTTGGCCCTAGAAATCTGAGCTCTTAATCATCACACTATATGCCTCTTACCTATGAAGCAGTTTCTGACCTCAATTAACCCCTGTTTAGTTGGGGACAGATAATGTATCTAGTAGGAGCAAGGAAAAGAATTCAAAGACGAGTCAAATTAGGTGTTTAAATAACTAACATTTTTAAATCCTTTTTATCCTTTTCAAAGGGCTTTCAAATATATGACCTTATTTGATTTTTTTAACATCTGTTCTACAAGTTCCAAAAGGACTTAAGACCTATTCACTGCCAGAAAATAGTTTCCCTTTGCAACACTAAATAACATGATCAGCATCTTCACCTTTACATCACGCTCCCTGGTGACGTGAGCACAGCACTACTAAAAATGACACAAGGGAATTTTACTCCAGCTTCCAGTTCTCCGAACTCTGAGTATCTACCCAGGTTCTGTCATCTACTTCTTTGCTTTGTGATGCACAGTATGGAATTGGAGATGGCTGGCAAACGTGTTGAAAGTGAACCATGCTGAGCTTTGGAACAGTCAAGTAAATAGAATAACTGAGAAGAGAACCAAAGTAGGAAGAGACAGTGGCCAATAGGCTAAAAACTGGAGAGGTCACAATGAGTACAAGCCAAGCTCTCAGGGTACACAGCTTCGCAGAGAGAAAAAGAGCAGACAAAGTCCATGGAGGACTGGATGAACACCTGGTAGGCCATGACACTATGGGTAGAGAATGTAGGCTTCGGATTTCTACTTGTTTGGTCAAACACCAGTCTAGATGCTGCAGTGAAGGTGTTTTTTAGATGTGACTAACATTTGTATCAGTAGACTTTGAGTAAAGCAAATTACCCTCCATAATGTGCGTGGACCTCCATCCAGTTGGTTGAAGGCCTTAAGAGCAAAGATGGAAGTTTCTCGAAGAAGGAATTCTCCTCAAGACTGCAACACAGAAACCCTGCCTGAGAGTCTAGCCTGCTCCCTTACGGAATTCAGAATCAGCATCAACTCTTACCTGAATTTCCAGCCTATCATCTTGCCTACAGATTTCAGACTTGCTAGCCCCAAAATCGCATGAGGTAAATAGGGAGATAAGATAGACAGATAGATTGATTGATCGATCGATCGATCCTACTGGTTCTGCTTCTCTGGAGGACGCTGACTAATACACTTACTAACCCCCTGATCTCACAGATGTTATATAACTTTTCTGAGCCTCATTTTTAAAATAGGCATAATAATGCCTAGTTTGCAGAGGGTTGTGGTGAGTACCTATGATAGCACCTGGCACAAAACACTCAATAATGGCAGCTGTTATTATTTTAATGTAACTAAATCAGTGCTTTGGTGATTTATTCAGGTAAGCTTTTTACTCCAATGGTATAAACCAGAAGGATGTTTTAAGAATTTTTAAACACTACCTATTTTTCATATGAAATCTATTATTGTAGTTCACTTTAATTCAGCCAGCAATTCAAATAGTCATCTCTTATGTGTCAGCCCCATGGTATCAAATGGTACAAATGGGAATAAAATAACTGTGTCATCACAGACTAGCAGATAGGATGGACAGATACAAACTAATAAATCTATATTAATGTTATACATACAATTCCATGAAAAGAAAGATAGGAGCAGTTCATTCTGTGAGAGTTCAGAAGGTGGAGAGAGATCAGAGGGCAGTGGAGAGGGGAAGAAGTGTTGGAAAAGCTACAAAAAAGAGGCAACAGTTGAGCTGGGTCTCAAAAGAAGAGTCAGAGAGGGCTGGGTGCACAGGCAGAGTATGGTCATCGTGGCGGCAGGCAAGGCAGTAGGGTTTTCTTGGTAGAAAACACTATTCTCCTCTAATTGTTAACAGATAACAAGCCTCAGTGGGCCCAGTGACAGGTAGCTCCACTCCCTCCAACTTGCTAGTTAAAACACCCTCCTGTGCTCATATTGCAGATACACGGATAGGAAGGAACAGAGGCAGGCAAGGGCTTGGGAACCCAGGGAATTCGCAAGAAGAGGAGAGCTAAGAGTCTACCTTTTACTTGGTTCAAGTTGTCAGGCTGAAGTACCTGGAAGATTAGACTTGTGGGGATATTTAGACAAACAAGAGCCGGGGCTTCAGCAATCACTGAAACTCCCTTTGGTGGACTTAGGGAATGACAGCAGGTTCCAGGGTTGAAAAAGACCCACAGAAAAATTGGAAGTGTTAAGCCTTCCTGAAAGGCAGTTTGAAACAGTCTAATGCATTCCAAAGCCTCTAGAACAGAATAAAAATAAAGAGTGGTGTAATTTAAACGGTAATATATCATCAAGTTTTATGTGTGGAAATGGGGGGCAGCAGCTCCGTCACCTCTTTTTCTGAAGCAGATCATGTAGCAATAAACAGCTGGCCACCCTCAACTCAGACATTTTATGCCGCCTTTGTGATCCATCTTCCTCTCCACGTCGTAACATCAAATCAGAACAGGCAGGCTTGGGGGCTCTTTATTCTGAGGCCAGATCGCAGCATGTGAAGAAACAGGGTCTGTGAAAGAACGGCGCTTCTCGGGGCCCAGGGCTTCTGTCTGGTGAGGCAGGATGAGGACATCCGCACATTTCCTGGCGACACCTGACCCGGTGAAGCTGCTACTCAAGATAGAACCACTCAGTAAGTGTGTTGATTAGTCCTCAGGTACCCACTGAAGCAACTCCAGAGGCACACTGACGTGCTTTTCAAAGAGCATCTGAAGGAGGATCAATGACGGTAGAGCAATTAGAACACTGTTGTACGAGTAGACAGCATTAAAGCCCCCATCAAAGTTTGACCCCACCACATCAGAAACACTTGCAGAAGATCAGTCAGTGTTAGGGAGTATGTGCAAGGGGTGGGGGATTACACTACTACGAGTGCTCTGTGTGTGTGTGTGTGTGTGTGTGTGTGTGTGTGTGTATGTGTACAACAATGCTTTATGAGCATTACTAGTGCTCCCATCAGGACTACCGTTATTTAATCCTTTGTAAACCAGGAATAGTTCTAAACATTTTATACGTATTACCTCACTGAATCCTCACAAGATAGAAATGTAAACTATATTGCAAGTACTATTATTTACCACACCGTTCAGATGAGGAAACTAGGACATAAAGATGTTAGGAATGACCAAGTTTACACAGCTAATTAACAATGGAGGCTTCAAGCAAAAAAGGAGGAAGATTGGCAATAGATGTTAGCTCAGGGCGAATCTTCCTCAGCAAGAAAAAAAAAGAATTTGAACCTAGGCCATCTGGCCTCAGAGTCTAAGCTGTGACTACTACTTCCTTGCTCCCATGGAGGAGAGCAGGAGGCCCATGTGCCATGTGCATATGGATAGAAATGTCTATCCTTACATCTCCTCTAAATATTTCCAAAAATGTATCTTCTATCTAATTTCTGACATTAATGCTGCTTTGGTAAGGGACAAAATCTTTCACTTCCTAGGTAGAACCAAACCTCAGGTAGCGTTTACATGGTGACTAAACTTAGACTAATATGTCAACCACCAATGGAGAACTGGATGTCTAAGAGGAAACTGGACACTAAATGACAAGTATTGGCACAGTAACAAATACTGGGGCTGGAGTTAGCAAAAACATATTTATTGCTTACTTCACAATATTGTCAGGGGTCACCACAGCATGCTCTTAAAATGATCTGCTCTATTTTTTTTGCGTTGTCTACATTACGCTATAAGGATTCAGAGAGGTATTCAATGGTACAGCAATGCTTTATAGGCATAAAGTGCTGTACCTTTTCACAACTCTGGACTATTAGGGTAGGCAATATGGATCTTTTTGACTCATGCAGAAATGTCAAACGGTGCAACCCACATCACCTTTAGATCTATATAAATCTCTGGTTCTGAGTCCCTATTATATGCAGGTCCATATGAATCATGTTGGCATTTAATCATTTATTGTTTTGAACCATAACGTCATTATTTTATGTTTGTATGTCCCTGTCTTCCCATCTGGGAGGCCTGGGTGTTCGTTACATTTTTTTATACTCCCTCCTCTGTTTAGCAAAGTTCTGCATCTAATATTATCACTCAATAAATGTTTGCTAAGAGGATATTACAAAATGTCTTATTTAATCTATTGAGGTATCTCACAGTATCGAATTTCCTTGTGCTGGACTCTTCTGGCATTCTCAGAATCATATAACTGGAAAAGCTTATAGAACAGGGGATTATTTGGTTTTTTTGCAAAGTTTAAAAGAAATCACCAGTAAATCTGCACATGTTAGGTATTTTGGGACCAGGGGAATAGACTTTATAGAATATTTTCATTTTTCTCCTAAATGACAAATCCACTGAGATTTTCTACTTCTTGAGTCAATGTGATACTTTATGTTATTTGTGTTATTTAGGCTTTCAAATTTATGACACTAAATTTGAAATTGGGAAGAACGTACTGCTATTTGAATTGACTTTTCATATATACATTTTCTTATTTTTAATTTTATATATTTGTGCTTTTTCCTCTATGTATTTAATTGTTTTTTTTTAAAAAAAACATTTCACTCACATTTTCACTTCATCATTTCACTCACATTTATGATGACTTTCAGGAATACATGGGTCTTTTTGACACTAGCTAAATGCACCCAATACACAGACACTCCTCTATGCAGTGTCTTGAACGGTCAGCAGTGAATCTCAGTAACAAGCCTCTCAGCTCGGGTGGAATCCTCACTGCAAATTGTGGAGCAGCACTGTCAGGGGGTGCGGCGTGGAGAACAATTAGGAGCCCTGAGAATCCTGCAAGGACACTGCCTTGTGTCCTTCTTTATGGAACTCTTTCTGCCAGTTTCAGCATCCTATGTTTTTATAGAAATGCTACACTTTTTAACCATATCTATTGGCATTTTTCTGTCAATCAAATCACAGTTGTATGGAGCTGCCTACTCAGTGTCCCAGGCACTCATTCTTGCTTTCTCTCAACTTTTCTCTCTCACATACACACACACGCACGCACACATGCACGCCTGTGTTGCATTAGTCAGCTCAGTTGCTATAACAAGATCCACAGACGGTGGCTTGACATTAATTTCTTATAGTTCTAGAAGCTAGAAGTCTAAAAGCAAGGTGCCAGCAGGGTTGGTCTCTGGCCAGACCTCTCTGTTGGCTTGCAGATGGTGTCTTCTCACTGTGTCCTCACATGGCCTTTATCTCTGTGTGCACAAGGATCTCTGGCATCTCTTCCCCTTCTCATGAGGGTACCAGTCTTATTGGATTCGGGCCCCATCTTTAAGACCTAATTAAACTTAATTACCTCCTTTAAAATCTCATCTCCAAATATAGTCCCATTGGGAGTTAGGGCTTCAACATATGGATGTTGGAGGGGACGTAATTCAATCCCTAGCACACACTCACATACACGCACGAATTGCCTTGGTGTGCTCTGGTGTGAAATCACCGCTGGTTATCACCGTAGCAGAGAGGTCAGTAAAGCCCCAGTGCTCAAGCAGTACTTTTCAGCTTGATCTCCTGCTATAAATTATCACAGATTCATTTTGGGAACTAGAAAGAGGTGTACCCTGAAATGCCTAAATAACGCAATTTCAATGAACCGTCGACTTAAAGAGGATTTCTGCATGTTGCATAGACTCATGACCATATGAAAGTATTCTTAAGACAATTTGTGGGTTTTCAGGTATAATTTGTTACTACCACTACTAGCCACTTGAGGTCTTATATCATCTATTCCTTAGGAATTACTTTCATAATAATAATATCTACATAAAGTCAATGCAAAATCGTATTAATGTTCTTTCTGAGGTTTTATGTCAAAACAATACAATTTTATCATGCTTTTGACTAATTAAAAAGAACGGATCAGAGGGTTAATATCTTTCAGGAATTTAACTTAATAATTTTCCTGTGTGGTCATGAGACTACGTGCCCAGAGAACCAACATCTGAGAACAGCAGGAGATAAAGAATTTAAGATAGGAGGAGATAAGTTTTATCAGTCTAATATTACAAGCTTTCTGGATGAAAATGCCCTTTTGACATAATAACATCTCCCCAGATGAAAATTTCTTCTATGACAGAAAAATGAACGGTATTTCATTAAAGGTGGCAGGTCTGACTCAGAGATTTATGTAAACTGCATTGGAAATGAGATACACGCCTATTTCCCAGATATATTGATTGTGACAAATACAAAGCAGTTATTTATGGCTTTTAACCACTAAAGGAGATAAAAGAAAGCTGTTTATGGAATATCGTTTCAATATTTGGCTTATCAGGGAAAGTCCTAAAGTTGATGGCATTTGACTCACTAATTGTGGTAAGCAAAGACATTTTAACATGTTGCTGGAGGTGTATTTTTTCTGACTCAGTGAATCTTTTTGAGTTAATTCATGACTTAATTAATTATAAAACATAAGACCATCTCTATAGGTAAATTATTTTATAAACTATGTATGCATAAACAAAATTCCACAGCCCTTACTGCCATGATCCATCCTTCCATACATTTTCTCACCTTATACAACTTTGAGTATTTTGATGCCCAGATAAATCATTTTCACCCACCAGATCATTGTACTTGGAGCATATATGCAATGGATGATTGGAAAGAAAAAAGTGAAAAGGTAAGCAAAGACAAGATTTGTAAGATATTTTAAGCTGTTTAGACTCTATCTGAGGGCCATTAAAGGAATAATGAGGGCACTGGAAGTCATTGAAAGATATTCAGCAAAGGTATGATATAATCAGAATTACATTTATGAAAAATCCCCCTTTCTGCTCTGTAGAGGATTGGAAGGGAGCAAAAAATGAATGGCAGACCAGACAGGTGACCACACGTCTATTGCCATGTGATACTAGCTGGGCCAAGTGTGGCAGTAAATACAAAGAGAATTTGACAGACCTGGGAAGTAGAATCCAGAGGACTTGGTAGTTGATTTAATGTGTGGGTTGACAGAGAGGAGTCAAAGGTAGAATTAAAGTGAATAAGCTTAACTAGGAGGAATGCACTTCCTCCACCATACAGGAAAAAAGTAGGGAAAATTGCTGTGGAGGCAGTTATTTTGTAGTTTTGGTACAAGAACATGAGGAGTCTCTCCATCACTTGAATTATGTTTGTGTGATGGAGGCGAGGTCTCCTCTGAGAGGAGACAGGACTGAGCAGGCTTGGAGGTTTAGAAAAGAGAAGAAGGTTCTAATCACAGAAAACTAAAAAGATTGCTGGCGAGCCCCAAGGGTCTAACAGAGGTTAAAGACAATACTAAAACACTCAATCGAAATAAAACAGTTTCTAGACATAAAAAATAAGTAGGGCAAAGATATGCAATGTGAATGCAAAGAAAAAGGAAGCAAGGGAGAGCATATTAATATCAGATGAAGTAGAATTACATTAAAAATTCAAACATGAGAAACAGGGCTCTTTAAACTTTTCAAATAAAAGTTACCATTCATAATCTAAAAATATAAAACATTTTGATATGATTCCCAACATGCCTCTAGGCGCAGATTTCATGGGAGCATTCCAGCCAGCAAAATCACTAGCATCCACTAATCCTATAAATAGCATTCCTGTTAATTTATACATGTTGACCCTAAGAGATGGGTTGTGTTTACATGAATCATATATTTTTTAGAGCGTTTACACAATCAGAGCATAAAAAATTTTAAAAGTACGTATACATTGCCTAACCATATGTGATAACTCAGAGACACTACAGAAGAAATGTGAATAAAACATAGGAGTTCACAGCAATTAGCAAGAGACTGTGATACCAGAATGAAACTCTACCATGATGAATACCAGCTGAGAACAGTGAAGAGAATAATTTGAAAAAAAAATAATAGATAATATTACTTGACACTTGCTATGGAAAAGACTGTAAGAGTGGACATGTTTAACCAACTGAATCTTTACAAAGTTCGTATAAGGAGCTACTATTGCTATCAGCACTGAACAGATGAGGTAAATGAAGTTCAGACGAGTTACCTAACTCACCAAGGAAACAGCGGAAATTGGAACCTGGGGAAGTCTGTCTTGAGAGCCAGGGCCCCGACCCTCTGTAAGGTACTAGAGTCACTCGCAATGAGATGTCACAGACCTGATCAAATCTCAATGCAAATATCTGCCTTGAATCGAATGAGGGTACTACTGACCTCATAAAATGCGGGGGAAAGTGTTCCTCCATCTTCTGTTTTCTATTGTTAACTCTCCTTTAAAGGTTTGGTAAGGTTCTCCAGTGAAACGATGTGGGTATGGAGATTTCTTTTTTAGGGGTTTTTTAATTACAAATTCAGATTGATTAATGGTTACAGGATTATCCCGGTTATGGATTTCATCTTGATTGAGTTTCAGTAGACTTTGAGGAATTGGTCTGTTTATTTTAAGTTGTTGAATTTATGAATATAAATTGGTCGCATTCCCTCATTATCTCTTTAATGGTGGCAAGATTTGTACCGATGTCCTCTGGTTCACTCCTGATATTGGTGATTTCTGTCTTCTCTCTTTCTTTGTCACTCTTGCTAGAGGTGTATCAGATTTATCAGATTTGTTTGTTTTTTAAGGAAGAGTTTTTATTTTCAATTTTCTCTATCATCTTCCTGTTTTCAATTTTATTGATTTCTGCTCATTATTTCTTTCCTACTTCTTGCTTTAGGTTTATTTTGTTTTTCTTTTTCTAGTTTCTTAAGGTAGAGACTTAGATTACTGATTTGAGGCTTTTCATCTTTTCTAATGTAAATGTTTTTGCTATAAATCTCCCTCTCAGCACAGACTCAGTTGCATCCACAAATTTTGATAGGTTATATTTTATTTTCATTTATTTCTATGTGCTTTTTAATTCTTTTAAGACTTCCTCTTTGACTCATGAATGTTTAAAGTCTGTTGTTTAATTTCCAAGTGTTTGTAGATATTCCTGTTGTCTTTCTGTTATTGATTTCTAGTTTTATTCCATTTTGGTCAGAGAACATACTCTGTATGGTAAAAGTTTCACCTGCCATAACTCAGAATGAAGATAATGTGTCTAATGAATTTGTAGCTCAAGGGGAAAAAACTGGAAAACAGAACAATAGTAGAATTATTGGTTAATATTGGCTGCATTTGACAAGGACATCTAAAAGAGAGAGGAGCTTAGAAAAGAATTGGCTGTTTTACAAGCAGAAATGAAAAGACAGGGAAAGTTCAGACACTTTCTCATCCCTAGTGGGTAAAGATAAACTGAGAAGGCATGTGGGCAACAAAGGCTGATTACCATTCAGCCTTAAGGCAAGAAACAAATCAACAATGTGGCCAGCAAATGTGTTAAAATCTCTGAATGGATTAAGCTGTTGTGAAAGATGACAGGAGTGGAGCCATGTTAAAACAGAGCCAGAGCAGCCATTTCAGAGGAACTGCCTTGCACGTCTGGTTTTCTTTATCTTCCATACTGGACCAAACCACCATTATCCCAAGAGGTCAGTAAGGACAAGAATATCCTGTTTGTAAGCACTGATGAGATTGGACTTTGCTAATGACCGAATCTCAAGCCAATCTGTGAAGTTCAAACCTAGCCTTACCTCATCTAGCACCAACGAATCTTCTTTAATACAACTTACCTCATCCTCCCTTTTCCCCATAAAAGCCTTGAGCCCCTTTTCAGTAATTGGGACACTATTTGTGTTTCTACCTGAATCTATGTTCCCCAAATTGCAATTCTTTGATCCCAAAATAAACGCCTCTGTGCCTCTCACTTTGGCTCTTTTTCAGATAAACATTGTCAAACAGGAGGGAAGCAATTAAAGTTTTGTCTCAATAAATCCTCTCAACTGGACAGAAGGGCCACAAAGCCATGAGAGAAATCACAAATAAATCACAATACCTGTTCCTCACAAACCCAGATATACTTGAATTTTTTTGGAACACAGCACCAATGGCAGCTGCTCCCTGTCAAAGGCGGTCAGCCCCGCCATCTAAACTGACGCTGTTCGCCATTTTTGACAGTTTGGTATCGTACTTGTATAGGTGATTTGGCGACTTGTTAATTTTTTCTCTGCCTCATACATTTTCCAATGGATGGGGCCAAAACTTTCAGTCTCACAGCTTCTCCCTACATTCAGTGTCCTAGAGGGGGCTCCAGGGAAGCCAGAAAGAACATAAAATGAAGGACAGTGAATGGAAAAGAGGGAAGAGTTACAATACAGATACAAAGGAGTTGCTATTTCAGATACAGGGGAGGAGACAGCACAAGGTCCTACCTGGAAAAAGCTTTTATCTCTATACAAGAGGAGAAAAACAATTGATTAGAAAGTGAGGTCTTTGGACAAATACCCAGAAGTAGAATAGCTAGATCATACGGTAGTTCTATTTTAATTTTTTTTTTTTTTTTTTTTTTTTTGCTTGAGGAAGATTCCTCCTGAGCTGACATCCGTGCCAATCTTCCTCTATTTTGTATGTGGGTTGCCGCCACAGCATGGCTGACAATGAGAGGTGTAGGTCCACACCCAGGATCTGAACCTGTGAACCCAAGCCACCGAAGCAGAGCATGACGAACTTAACCACTTCATCACAGGGATGACCCCTATTTTAAATTTTTTTAAGGAATCTCCACACTGTTTTCCATAGTGGCTGCACCAATTTTCATTCCCACCAGAAGTGTATGAGGGTTCCCTTTTCTCCACATTCTCTCTAACACTTGTTATTTTTGTCTTTTTAATAATAGCTGACTATTTATCCAAAGAAAATGAAAACACTAATTCAAAAAGATATATACACCCCTAAGTTCATTGCAGCATTATTCACCATAGCCAAGACTTGGAAGCAACCTAAGTGCCCACTGATTGATGAATAGATAAAGAAGATGTGATTGATATATATATATCATACACACACACACACACACACACACACACACACTCAATCGAATACTACTCAGCCATAAAAAAGGATGAAATCTTGCCATTTTGACAACCTGGATGGACCCTGAGGATATTATGCTAAGCAAAATAAGTCAGATGGAGAAAGACAATTATCATATGATTTCACTCATATGTGGAAGATATACAAACAAACACACACATAGGTATGAGAACAGATTGGTGGTTACCAGAGGGGAAGGAGGTGGGGGAGGGTGAAAGGGGTAAAGGGGCACATATGTATGGTGACAGATAAAAACTGGACTATTGGTGGTGAACATGATGTAGTGTATATAGAAGTCAAAATATAATGATGTACACCTGGAATTTACACAATGTTATAAACCAATGTTACCTCAATTAAAAAATAATAGTAGGGCCTGGCCCAGTGGCATAGTGGTTAAGTTCGTGTGCTCTGTTTTGGCAGCCTGGGGTTCACAGGTTCAGATCCCGGGCATCAACCTATGCACCACTCGTCAAGCCTTGCTGTGGTGGCATCCCACATACAAAATGGAGGAGGATGGGCACAGATGTTAGCTCAGGGTCAATCTTCCTCACCAAAAAAAAAGTAAAAAAATAAAAATAAATATAAAATCACAAGAAAAAAAAGTGAGGTCTTTGTGCAAAGAGACCTTAAACTTTTCCAGAGATGTGTTGGCCAAGGATGGGAGAAGATGGGCTGGGAGAAGGGAAGGAACGTTATAGAGTGATGAATGGGGGAGGGAGGGAAAACAGAGGAAGCAGAAGCAGAACCAAGAGAAGGGACTCAGTACCCTGCTGTCCTCAGGTTTGAATTTTCTCCACTCAACAGCCCACCACCTGCGCACAGGCCAACATCCGACATCCCTGGACATTTTAAATTGTTGAGCAGAGGACGGACTTCCTAGTTCAGGAGTATTTGTAACTGAAAAATAGTTCCTATTATCAACCTGACAGGAACTGGGAGGAGGAGGGATGGAGGAAACATAGAAGGAAGAATGGATGGGTTAATATTCTCTTCTGACATAATGGGGAGTCAAGAGATGTCTTGAATTAGTGAGACAAAAAGTAGTATTTTATTGAAAGTACAAAAATATCCAATTGAATAGGAAAAATAACAATATACAATCAAAATTTGGGAAGATACGGGGGAAAAAGGAATTGTAGGTTGTGTATGTTAAGTTCAATTATCACCTTTTATGGGAGGAACACAATAGAAAATATCAAAAAAATAATAAATCAAGAAATAGTACAGTTGCATTATTTAATAAATGGAGACAACTGGAAATTTAAAAACTGAACTCATTGAAAGGTATGTTTTAGGAGAATGGAGAAGAGGTATATGTAGGAGTATGCTATTCCTTTTTATTAAAACCCTTTAAAATTGTTGTTATCATGTATTTATTTTTCTTTGATAAAAATAACAAAAGAACCAAAAACTAAAAATAAGAACAAAATATAAACTGTCCAACATCTGAGGCCATATAGTTCAGCTTCCAAACTCTGTCTTCTAGGAACTAGGAGAAACTCACCAATTTTTCTCAAGAGGATTAAGACCACTTATTACATATTGAGAAAATAAAATTATGAACTTAATAGCAAATTCTAGCATTAGTAACCTTGGGGGTCTCATGTTTTGAAAAGCCTGTAAGACAGTTTGTGTTTTCTTCTCTACCTCACGGACTTATTTGCACTCGAGTTAAATCAAAAGGATAAATGAGTGTTGGAATTGGGGAGCATCGATCATTAGACTGCCAAGAAAAACACAACTGCTAATGCAGGAGAAAAAGAAGTACTAAAGAGAGGGAAAATATGCTGTACAAATGACTATGAAAAATAACGCTTAAGAAATGATTCCTACTGGGAAAAATCATTTTAGTGTCTTCACTAGTTATGCTTGCCTTTTTCCTGCAAATATGTAGCCAATAGTTTACTAACAAGATTCAAATCTACTGATGGTCACTGAGACATCTATATTTATATTACAACCCATGTGTCAGTTTCCTGTGTAGTGATCACAAATTCCTACAAACTGGGTGGCTTAAAACAAAAGTTTATTCTCTCCCGGGTCTGTAGGCCTCAAGTCTGAAATCAAGGTGTCAGCAGGGCTGTGCTCTCTCCAGGGGCTCCAGGGGGGAATCTGTTCACACGTGCCTCTGCCAGCTTCCGGTGGCTGCTGGCATTCCTTGGCTTGTGTCCGCATCACTCTCATCTCTGTCTCTATGGTCACACAGCCTTCTCTCCTGGGTGTGTAAAGGTCTCCCTGCCTTCCTTGTATAAGGATATGTGTGATGGCATTTAGGGTCCACCTGGATAATCCAGGATAATCTCCCACCTCAAGATCCTTAATTTAGTCACATTTGCAAAAAAACCTTTTTCCAAATAATGTAACATTTAAAGGTTCCAGGGATTAGGACCTGATATCCTAGAGACAAGCATGCAGTCCACTGCAAACTGTAATCAAATGAATTTATTCAGGATGATATATTTGCTTGGTTATATTTAAAATATATAATAAAAACCCAACTTTACCCCAACGGCAATGATCTATGAGTAGCTCTTTCTTAGAATTTCATTTTCTAGTGCATACATTAAAGGATTGAGCTTTGTTTGTTTTGTTAGCAGAAATAAAGTAGGTATTTGCTGTAACAACTCAAAAGTTGGGTTTCATTTTGTGCTACCATTTCCTTCACACCAAATATCGACTAAGAGACTTGTGCCCTAAATTTAGTTTCCATGTCACTTGCTGCTCTGGCTACTTTCCAAAATGCTGAACAAATTGAACAAATGCAGGAGAAGGCCAGTTTTACTCGGGGCTGCTTATGAAGTTACTCCTACTGCACAAGGAACTCCTTATATTTTACGCAGTTGTGGGCATTTTTTTAATCACATAACATTTCACCAAAATGTTGATCCTCTCCAATACATAGATATTTATAAATGAGGTGGGATTTACATGAAAATATGTGGGAGGCAGAGTTGAAAAGTATTCTTTTGATGCAAGGAAATGAGGAACTAATACACACAACCTAGAACCAAGGCTCAAAGAAAACAGATTTACAAACACTAAGCTTTGAGAAAGTAGAGGTGTGGAATCAGGGATGCTGTTCTGATGAAGAACGTATAATATTGATTTTCCTACATATTTTTAATAATTGTTTCATGTGAATAAAATCAACACACATCATTGTAGAAAATCTGGAAAACACAAAAAATAATAAAGAAGAGAGTATAATGTCTAATTGCCTGAAATCTCACCACATAGCAATAAATGCTCTAAACATTTTACCATTTTTGTGCATGTATGTAAGATTTAAATAGCACTGGAATGATGCTACACAGACTTTTGTTCTCTGACCAGTTTGTATCATGTAACAATCTATAGTGAGAATTTCTCTCTCCATAACACTGAATTGTAAAAACACAGTTCACGGTGTGGATATGCAAAAATGCATTAAATCTCTCCCTTCTATTGTACATTTTGAAAGTTTTAAATTTCTTTTGCTATGCAAAAATGCACTTCAGTGATCATCCCTGCATGTCAGTCTCTGATCTTGTTTATTATTGTCTCCTAGATTAAAAGGTCAAATTACTAGGCCAAAAGCTAGGGATGCTGATGTATTAATTGCCATATTAAACTCCAGAAAGCTTGACACTCTCATATGCCGTCTATGGCAACGCTCATTTTATAGCAACAAGGTAAAACTGGATGTTATTTTTATTTTTAATCTTTACTAATTTTAGAGGTGAAAATGACATCTTAATTTGCATTTATTTACTAGTGAGTTGAGCGTTTGTTTCTTAACCACTGATATTTCATTTTCTAATTAATTTTCTTCGTATGATTTGACATAAATTTCTCTTAAGTTGTTGAGCTGTTTCTTGTGTGTTTGTATGAGCTGGATAGGAGACAAGAAGGATCTTCAACTTTACTAGATAACACCAAACTCTTTTGTTTTCCAAAAAGTTTCACATCCTCATCCAGACTTGATATGTTCGGACTTTTAAATTTTACTGATTTGGTGGGTATTGTGGTTTCTCATTATAATTTGGATTTGCCTTTTCATGATCGTTAACGAAGTTGACAACTTTGTGATGTATTATTTAGCTAGATTTCGTGAAGCTCTTTCTATTGGATTGGCTATCTTTTTCTCTTTTTGTGTGTGTGTGAGGAAGACCAGCCCTGAGCTAACATCCGTTGCCAATCCTCCTCTTTTTGCTGAGGAAGACTGGCCCTGGGCGAACATCCACACCCATCTTCCTCCACTTTATATGGGACGCCGCCACAGCATGGCTGACAAGCAGTGCGTCTGTCCGCGCCCGGGATCTGAACCTGCGAACCGTGAGCTGCCAAAGTGGAGCGCGCGAACTTAACTGCCAAGCCACTGGGCGGCCCCTCATTTTTTAACATATATATTAGTTTGTATGCTATTTATTCTATAGGTAATTGTGTCTTTTTAAAAGGTACCTGCTTATTGTTGGTATATAGAAATACAATTGACTTTTTAAACTTAGTTTGTATCTATCAATTTTGTCAAAGTCACTTATTAAGTCAAATAACACATCTGATATTATTTTGAATTTTCTACATACACAAGGATAATTTTAGTTCTTCTCTCCAATCTTTAAATTTCCAAAGTATTCATTCATTCATTCTTTGGCAGCATAGCACTGGTTAGAAAGTCCAGTCCAATGAAGGGAAGTGGTGTCAGTGGGCACCCTTGACTATTTTCAGTCTCTAACGGAAAGTCTTAATTTTTTCATCACTAACAATGACATTTTCTCTAAGTTTCTTTGTGCTGCATTCCAAGTACATTTTTCCAGATTTCAATTTCAGGTCACTAATTCCCTCCTCCACCTCGTCTACTCTGATGCTCAGTGCCTCCTTGGATTTCCTAAATTCAAATACTATATTTTTTATTTCTAAAAGCCTCATTTGTTGTGTTCACTAAAACCTTCTTGGCTACTTTTGATGATCTCTTGTTCCTTACATATGTTCTTGTTTCTGTTTTCTGTTGCTTTAAATATATTAAATATATCAATTTTATATCCTGTATGTGATGGACCTAGTAACTACAGTCTCTGTGGATGAATCAGTTATTTGTTGCTTCTAATGACTCTTATTCATGGTGACTTATTTTCTCATTTGTTTTGAGATGTTTGGTTGTGAGCTCACTTTCTTCTGGAAAAAGTATATCTGTGGAAATTCTTTGATGCCCAGATTTGAGGCTTTCCTCCAGATAAGACTACATCTGTTTTTATCAGATAATTTTCAGCACTACCAATTAGATTTGAATTTAAACTAAATTTTCGGGCTTTCTTCTCCAGGGTTTCTTTGGGCTAACACTGCGTGAATTCTGTTCCCACCCATATGACAGCTGGCTTGAGATTATAAAGAATCAGGAGAGTCTTTTTCCCCTTCTGCCAGAAACAAAATTGAGGAGGACGAGTTGGTTTAAGTGTTTCTCTTTACGGGATGTTTTCCCCTTGGGGTTTCATCCCTTGGAATCCTGGCTTTATGTGTTAGTTATCATTATTATAACATCACATATGACTATTAAAGTTCTCATTTATCAAAATGAAGGTTGCCTTCAGCAAAGCATATTTTTCACATTTCCCTCCAGTTAGTTAAATAAAACTACCCACACGCTGTCTTCCAAACAATACATTTCTCTATAAAGGACTGTTTTTAACTTAATTGTTTTTAGAATTTAAAAATTAAGAATATTATAGAATTTTAAGATCTTCGAAAGTTTTACAAGGAATAATAATAATCCATATAAATTAATATGGTTGCCTGATGATAGATATTTTAAACTGATGCATTTTAGATGCTGTATCCTATATACACATTTTCTTTTCTAATAATCCAAGCAGAAGAGAATCATTCATGAACATATGAATCATCATGTAATGAAGATTACAATCATCTTCTTGTATGAAAAGGAACTCATGATCCAATTGATGATGTTAATATCACTAAATTATATAATAATTATTTGTAATTATTATAATTATGCTTTAGAAACTTAGGAACTTAGAAAATTTGTATTCTTTCATGTTAGATACGTTATTAGATTGTATAATCTTCTCTAATAATCCTACCTTCAACTACTGAGCCTCAACATTTACAGAATTTATCTAATACCTTTAAAAGGAACACCAATAGATCAACTTTGTTCTCAGCATTAAAAACAAAATAAGGATCCACAATAAATGGATGAATAAATACCCTTATGTTAAATGGTTCTAATCCTTGTCATCCAATATTAAGCCTATTAATGTCCAGTTGAAATGGGAAACATGAATCCCAATATATATATAGAGAGAGAGAGAGAGAGATTCTTTTAATATGCCCTACATTTTATTTTATCTCAAAGTCAGTCAGAAAAATCATCACCCTTAGTTGCAGATCAATTTATTTTGGTTCACCATGAAAACTGACATACTGTCATTATGTAATTTGAAAAATACACCAGATTTTTAAGGTTACAATATATATTTAGAGTAATATTTCTCTCTAACTTATAATAAATATTATTCAAAAAAATATGAAGTATCCCATATCACATCTTTATTAGCATAAATCACACTAAACAAAGCTTTCTCACCCTTAATCATCATACAAGCAAGATAATCCAATTGATAGACATAACTCACATATGAAAAAAATGCTATCCTCTCCCATAATTAATATTGCTAGATGGCTTTTTCTTCATATCTTAGTAGATATGACAATGACATGATTCACATATTCGAGAGGGTAATTAAACTGCCACATGTTCACATCAAACTTAGGACAAAACTCATTAAAAGTGTCAGTTTCCAACAAAAATGACTGATTGGCTAAATGCACTAAAGGCACTGAAATATTCAGAAAGGCGAATTTTACAGGAAAAGGAAGGTGTATGTGTTTCCTACAGCGGCTGTAACACATTACCACAAACTTTGTGGCTTAAAACAACACAAAATGATTATCTTACATTTTCAGAATTCAGAAATCTGAAATGGGTCTTATGAAGCTACAAACTGTTTTATTTATCTCTGTCGGCACGGTGCCTACCCCAGTTCCTAGACCCTAAAAAGGAGATGACTAAATGAATGAACGAGTGAACTATAAACCTGGAGGACACTATGAGTCACTGGAAAAGCAAGAATCAAAGTGTTCTGATGCCATCTCTCTTGGCTAAAAAGCAAGCTGTTCTAGAAGAAAATAGAAGACAGAGCATGAACAGTTTGAAATCAGAACTGGGAGACGAGTGCTGGGTGACTTCATGCAAGTGTTCTCAGCAGTATTCCTGAGCCAGTCACGAGGTGGCTGCATCCACAGGAGGCCAAAGATCACAAGGTTCATCACAGAATATTTCACACTAGCCAAGTGTGATGTGTGCTGCCCCTGTGTGAATCCAGCCTCTTTGTTTCAGGCACATCTTGTTCCTTCCTAGAACGTCAATATTGCCATGGGTACATAGCACCCTCAATGAACAATGCAGTTTTCTCTTACACGTGGAAATACCTCAGCATTTGTAGAGAGCTGGCGTTTTCAACTAGGAAGTTTCGCATCTCATTCTGAAGCATGGCTTTGCTGCCGTGAATATATTAAGGTGTCAGGAGGGCATTTGGAGGGATTACTAGATCAAACCACTGATGGCTCATTGGTTAATATTTACCAAATGATGACTCAGGACCCTGTATAAAAATGGTACTATGGTGTCATGATTACATTTGAATATGACTTCTGTCTGCAAATGTTTTATTGGAAATAAAGAAGGACAATTTGCTGTAGCAGTGGCTACAAAGAAATTTTTATGGGAAGTTGAATAGTCTTGCTATGGCTTGATAATTTGTCAAGTGTCTTCAAGAAGAAATCTACAACAGTGGCTCTTTGGAGGGGAGAGAGGTCTTATACCTAGGCACTCAGCAGGTTAGCTGGTTTATTTTCTCAGTAGAAGTTTTAAAAATCACACTTGACTTAATGTGGTCCCAAGAAGCTTATGAGTCAATTGGAGCAGGATTTTACTGGATTTTTTCTCTTTAGGGAAGACAGTGTTAATAGACAGGGTTACAATGAAAGTTTAGTGAACTCCCATTACATGAGGCTTGGCAATAATAATCGTTTTATATCTTCTTGGAAACACTTTCAAAGTTTTATAGTAATAGGCCTCTTAAAAATAATGGACTATATCAGAGCATATAAGTAAATCATGTCACTAACAAATGCTCCAAAATTTAGGATTAGCTTGAATACTAGATTTTTAAAAACACACATCTCACATGGATGTCTACGTGGCATAGTGTTAAGAATGTGGTCTTTTGAATCAAATGGACTTGGTCCAAACTTCAGTATTATTGCTCACCAGCTAGATGAGCTTGGGCAAGCATTCTGATATGTTCAACTTCTAATTTCATTATTTGTAAAATGGGACTATTCACACGTGCCTTGTGAAATTGTTTTGAGAATTAAGAGATAATAGATGTGAAGTGTTAGACACAGTAACTGGTCATAGTGGGTCCATATTACAAATTAGTTCCCTCTCACTCAAACAGGACAAACACAGCATTCGATGGCCACCTCTTCTCTGACTACCCCCTTCCCGTTGTCCCTCTGCTGCTCCTTGTCATAAGATCTTAATATGAACGTGAATGTTTTCTACCACCAGGTGGTCATTCATTTTATCTATATCTTGTCAACCTCTCAATTGAAAATAATAATTAAGGGATAGAACACACTGAACCAGGCAGCACAAGATGGCAGGGGAAGAACTAGGAAAGAAAAGCACAGAGAGGGATGCAGCAGGCAGGGTGAAAGGTCAGAGCTGCTCCTAAACAGAAGTCTTCCTGATGCTATTCACCCTTGAGTAAATTCTGCTGTTTCTGCTCAAGGACAAATCAAGGACGAAACTCTTCTTCAAAAAGTTTATTCCTGAAATTTATGGCTATGTTTTATGTTTTCTCTGGGACCACTCCTTCACAGTGTACTGGATGACGCAGCACACCTACAGTGTCTCCTTGGCTCTTGCCACCTCTCCCCTATTCTAAATTTCGGAAGACTGCCTGACCCATTTTTACATCAAACTGAAATAGCACTGTATTTTAGCGCAGCCCTAGTCAATTCACATTTTGATTAGTTGTTTTGTTCTGTTGTTTTCCAAACCACTCTTGGAAACCAAACTTGCCTCTTACCCAATTTCCTCGCTGGCTACTCCATTAGGAAGGTTGAGGGAACCTAACGTGAGTCCTTCGTATGCCGTCCATATTTCTCCCTGTCTAGACTGATCCTCTTCTCAATTTGTAGGGGAAGAGGTTGACTTATTCGTGCTCCCTTTGAATCTCGGCCTCTCTTGTTACACTGGGTGGGAGCCTCATGACTAATCTCTCAGCCTCTCATATATTAATATTTAGGACAGTGGTTCTCATCAGAACATGTCACTCCTCTCTTCAAAACCTTTCAGTAGGTTTTTATGGCCTAAGGACAAGTCCCACATCCTCATGACAGCGTGTGGAAATCACCACAGGCAAGTTGCATCTGCTTTCTCCAATATCAACATCTGCTCTTATTCTTTCCTTTCCACGTTATCAGATAACTTTCCAGAACCTAACCATTCTGTGGGCTCCCACACCTCTGTGCTTTTGCTCACAAGTTTTTCCTTTCAGCTTTACATATCCTCTACGCCTCTTCTCCACCAATTACCTCTGAAAACTTAACTCAGAATTACCTCTTTCATAAGTTGTCCTTGATTTTTCAAGCTGGGATTAATTCTTGGTACATTTTTTGCTGCTTCTTTCTTGATTATATGATTTATCACATCCTGCTTTGTATTATCTGTTCACTTATCTCTCTCTGTCTCCATGAGACTGTAGCTCCTTGACGTTTGAAAACAAGTGTTAGCAATCTGCTTTCCCAGAGTACACGAGACGATGCTTTCACTATAACAAGTGCCATAGAGGCTTGGTGAATGAGTAAACACAAAAGGAGACGTTATTTACTTATATATTGATTTATTTATATTCCCCTTGCTATGACCAACTCTCGTGGCAAAGATTAAAATAATAAAATTGCTGAACCACTCAGTGGACATTTTCTTCTTTACAGTGTGTATAGATAAACTTTAGGGACTGTGAGGGATGGACAACCCCCTACCAGATGTCCTCAGCCTGAAAAACTCATATCTTGGGATTGGATTGAAGGAACTGCTCCCCAGGTCCTGAATACCAGAATTCTGTTAGAGTACAATCCCAGGAAGCAACCAACTGTTTTCTTCTCTGAGGAAAATTCCTAGAATTCAGCATACTTTATGGCACTTCCAATTCTGAGTGTAGGTTTGAGACTCTAAAAACACTAGAGCCTTGGGCCTTTTGCCAGGTAAAACCTAAAATCAGCAAAGAGAGTGAATGATCATGGAAGACTTTTTATATTTGTCTTTTTTCACCCGCAGGGAACAGAACTTATTGTATGAAACCCAGGGACATCTGAAGACACAGTTTATCTAGAGGATCAGGTGGGGAGTAAGCCCTTTGGCATCTACATTTCCAGACAGTACTTGGTTGATTAACTCCATCACCACTACCACTTACTACCCATGAACTTAGGCATTTCCTGGAGCAGAGACAAGGTTCCCATAGGGAGTGGCGAGTAGAGGCTGTCTGGTTGAATCAGCACCTATTTGGAGGGATAAAACAAGTTCAGACAGTCCACCAGTTTCTCCTGTAACAAGACAAACAGCACCAATTCCATCAACACGTCTGCCGGAGACTACATCAAAATGAAAACAGGGGAAATAAAACCTTCCTGGGTCAGTTGTTTCACAAATCACACTACCTCCCACTGATGTCTGCTCAAGACCTTGGTGTTAATTTTAGAGATTTACAAATATATGTGTAGGGCTCAGCTGCTTTCTGACTTCACCAAAAAGTTCTAATAATAAATGATTAAACTGTGCTGAACTGACTTGAACTTTATAGGGGAAAATAATTATATAAATTTATTGCAACTGTGAAACCACTGCTGCGACAAGCAATCACTACTTTGGGTGCAAGCAACTCTTCCACCATTAATGAGTTCATTCTCCAACCTACAAATCAGAATAGATGTGTTAATTCTCCGAGGACTCCTCCTACAATAATAGGAACTGATAGATGCTTTTACCCCTTCTGTGGCTAAAATAACAGAATTGTGATCGGCATTACTAAAATGAAACATTTTTATTTACCCAGTGCAGGACATGTTCTCATCTCTATCTGAGTTACTGATTTTCAAAGAGAAGTTTTCCATCTAACACTAGACTGTGCTGGGAATCCTTGAAACTGAAAACAGGCGATGCCTTTGTTAGAAACTTGACTGATGAGCTTCTTCAAGCAAAGAGGTGTTTATACATGGGCCTTTCCACTTACCGTAATTTCAGATAGCAACCCCGTGGTTCTAGGGTAACGGCCAATATCTCTCCTCGTCTACATCTCAATTCTCCTTCAAAGGAATCCTCTATAATCCATGGTAACCTAGTTTTCCTGTTTCTCCACTCATGGGTTGTCCAAAAGTCTTAGTGCATTGATATATATGTTTGAAATTTCCATTTAAAAAATATAAATATATAAAAAGTTGGATAAAGCTATATTATTTATCAAGAAAACTTGAGAATATAAAAGGTGTCTCACAGTTCCCATGAGAGAAAACCCTTGATGTTTCTATCATAAAATTGTATCTATGTAGCCCATAAAAATGTTGTTCTTCTTAGCCAAATTTTTTACAAGCTCAAGTAGATTATTTAAATGGAAACTACTTCAGATTTTAGTGAAAACAAATTCTTTTCACCAAAGATTATTTGTGTTACACATATATGATTATGAAAGATGTTTATTTAGTCTCAATATTTTTATTTTCATAACCTTCCATTAAATTGTGTGTTGTAAAGCTTGAACCCTTTCTGTTTTTACACCCTTGTTATCTTGTCACTATAAATCTTCTTAAAGAATTTCATTTTTATACTTACAATAAAAAGCAATGCAAATTGTAAAATGCAATATCTATCTTGGTGAGCTAGAGGAAAATAGCTAGTAATTTGCTTGGTAAGTGAAGCAAAATATTAAATGATTTATTATCAGATTTTATATTGTATTGAGAATCCAGGACATAAATCTTACTATATTTGAATAATAAGGGTGGACAAATCACTTTCTACGACTTCTCTATCACAGTAAAGGAACCGTGATTAGCCATCAATGATTCAAGAATGGTATCTATTTGTCACTTTTGACATGCCAGAGCTGGGATGTTAGGACATAATAAACTTCCCCTAACCATTTTGAATGTCTGTATTAGGCAGGGGAGAAAACGGAGAAAAAATGCCAGTCATTAGGAAGAAGAGTAAAGAGAAGTTTGAAGGACTTTAAAAAAAAATACAATAGAGGGTAACACGTTGTCTTAAGAGTACAAGCCAAACGTATTTACGTGTGTGTGCATAATACTAGTGCGAAATTCTACAGGTCTCAGATGAAGAAAACTACAAAAACTACTCTGAAGTATGAATTAGATGTCCATACATGGAAAAGAAAGGTCTTATTCATGGAAGGGAAAATTAAATATTATAAAGATGCCCATTCTTCCCAAAATAACTTAAAAGTTTAATCTGAAACATAGTAAACTCCTAAGCAGACTTTTTTACTTTTGGTGAGGAAGATTGGCCCTGAGCTAACATCTGTGCCAATCTTCCTCTATTTTGTACATGGGAAGCCACCAAAGCATGGCTTAATGAGCGGTGTGTAGGTCCACGCTGGGGATCCGAACCCGCGAACCCCTGGCCACCAAAGCAGAGCACACAAACTTAACCACTACGCCACCAGGCTGGCTCCTAGGCAGATTTTTTAAGTTAAAAAAATTTATTTTAAAGTGCTTTGGGGAAAATAAACATTTTGGGATTAGCTAAAATAATTTTGAAAATAGTTTACTTTCTCTGTCAGGTAATGGATATACTATAAAGCTATAATTATAATAGTTTAGTCTGGAAACAAGAACAAGGCAACAGATCAATTGAGCAGAGTAAAAGAACTCCAATCTATCACACTAGAATCTATCCATATCTGTGTCTTATATTTATATAATCACTTGCTATTAATTTTATATAGAATGGAGGAAGGGAACATCATGCCAAATATTTAGAAATTAGTATTATTCAATAAGTACAATATTGGTTAGCTCCATAAAAGGAAAAAATATTTAGATCTTCATTAGAGAGTTTTTTGTGGGAAAATAAACCATAAGAATAGTGGAAGAGGGGCCTGGCCGGTGACACGGTGATTTAGTTCATACTTGGCAGCCCAGGGTTCGCAGGTTCGGACCCCGGGTGCCTGCGACGCACTGCTTCTCAGCCACACCGTGGCGGCATCCCATATAAAGTAGAGGAAGATGGGCACGGATGTTAGCCCAGGGCCAGTCTTCCTCAGCAAAAAGAGGAGGATTGGCAACGGATGTTAGCTCAGGGCTGGTCTTCCTCACAAAAAAGAAAAGAATAGTGGAAGACTCTAGCTGGAAGAGAACTAATTTCTAAATTTAAGAACAATGAGGAATTAGGAAAAATGGTTAATATAAAGATTACAATTTTCAGCATATCAAAAACACCCCAAGAAGACTAAGGAGAAAGGGAGAAAATATCTGTAGGGTAAAAAGCGTCGTTACCCTAATGTAGGAAATGCTTATACAAATTAGCCAAAAGAATATGGCTAAAACCCCAATAGATAAATAGGCAAAGTAGTTGAAAAAAATGAACTACAACATTAGAAAAATTCATGGCTAAGAAAATATGTTCAACATGTAATAACAAAAAAACCTAATTAAAATAGCAACGACGAGCCCTATTTTAAGGAAACTAACTTTCTATTGCAAGTTGAAAGTAGATAGAAAATCGCTATTTATAACAAGGGCTGCAGGTGAATCCATGAACCTGGTGAGGGAGCGAGTGGAAATCCTGGAGCACATCCACACATTTACCTCGTTTAGATGCCGTTATACCTGCTGTCACTCTCCATATACTCCACATCATTCACTGATTTAGTAAATATTAGCTAGTGCTTTTACATTCCAGGTACTGTTCTACGTACTGGAAAAGTGGCAAACAAAATACAGACGGACCCCTTCACAGAAGCGTAAAGGAGGCGAGTGAACTGGGAGAAATGGAGGGCTTGTGGGAATGCTCACTGAGAAAATGACTTTTGAGGAAAAACTAGAAGGAGGTGAGGGGCTAAGCCATGTGGCGACAACTCAGGGAAGAGCATGCCAGGGAGAGAGCACAGAAAGTACCAATGCCCTGAGGCCATCACAATTTTCCATAAAGCTTCCCACGTGATTCTAATGTACAGCCAGGATTAAGAGTCACTGGTGTAACATTTTCAAGAGTGACCTCAGTCTCTAGCACAAGCTGAAAGCTCTTGGAAAGAAATGCAAAGAAGCAGATGCAAAGAAATTTTGTCTGAATCTTTCCCCAACCCAAGCAGAATCAGGACTGATTTTATTTTTCAAACAGATACGCTGAACACCCAGTGTTACATCCTTGGACATTTCTGCCGTGTCCCACTAAAGACATTTTCAAAACGGAGGGGAAATGAAATCAGTTTTTATTTAATCTAAGGTTTAGAAAACCTCAGCCAGAGCATCTACCAAGTGAAAATCACAATGACATAGTCTTGGTCCTAAAAAAAGGAATTATTCTATAAATAAATTTTTATCATCGTATACAAATCTAATGTATAGTCATATTTAGTGCTAATATTTGGAATTAGTGTCAATGGATGGGCATATCCTCCCACATACCTATAAATACACAGCAAGTAAATGCACAGACAGAAAGAAAAGTGGGTCATTAATGACAGTTGTCTCCTTTGCTACAATTTAATGAGCTCTTAATGAACTGGCCTACATAGGATATAAGTTTCAGACACCTCTTCAAATACCTAAGCTAGCAGCAAGAACTAGACATTCCCCTTTCTGTTTACCCTTTGAATCTGAACCACAGGTCAGGAGGAAGGCAGGACAGATTTTAATAGAGCCTTCAACAGAAGCCTTTCTTCTAGCTCTGCCCGTGTCCTAAGCAAAATAATGGTGACAGTGTGGTCCTTTGTGAATAGCCCATTTCACTGCCTAATTAGGAAGGTCACACATAAAAATATTCCTATCTCTACACTCTTTCAACTGCATGTGCATTACATTAATTCCATTTAATTTATTTAAATCTATCATATATGTCAAAGATCATACAGCTTTATATCTATCTTGCAGTTCAGTCATAAAACAAATTACGGAAAGGTCAGCCTGGTGCTAGGTTTCATTAATTTAATTATGAATTGCTTTTCCCTTTACTATTGAGTGACTAAAATAATGCAACATTGGATGATGTTTTATGATAGTGGAACGCGTTATTAGAGCCATAATTCAATAAAACATGCTATTCCACCATTCTTATTCTGGCCAGCTGCATTTTTATTGCAAAGTGATGAAAATAAAAACAATGCCTGCATAATTTTCATGACCCTCCAAATATCAGCAGGTACACAAAACACAAGGATGGGGGGAAACTTTTTATTACCTTGAAAATCCAGTCAGTCAAACTAACTTATTTAAACCTCAAATCAAAAGTTTTACTGTTTTTCTGAATGATCTAACTACGATATCTACCTAGCCCAAAGACCCTACATGATGCAAGCTCCCCATTGCAGTGGTTCTCCGTAGAAATATGAGCATAAATGAGTGGACAAATAATAAAATTACTAATAGCATTTATAGTCTTTTATCACTCAGCTGTATTGTTTCTATTTTTTGTGAGTTCTTTGTGGTTCTTTCATCTCTTTGTTATTCAAAATGTAAGACTGAAAAGTGATTTAGGTTTTCTCTCAGTCATGCTGATTTCCAGTTTAGAAAGACATTTTGGGGAAGATTCTCTGTTCTCTTTATCACAAGTCTCCTCAAAAGAGGAGCATGTATTTGCTGTCTTCGATTCCTAGCACTCTCCAATCAGTCCAATACCCCATAATCCCCTAAAACCACTCTTTTCAAGGTCACTGATAAGGTCTCTTTTGTTAATCTAGTGGCCAAGTCTCAGTGCTCATTTTACTGAGGCTCAACTGCATTTAAAAGAGCTGTGCTCCTCCCCTTCCTGATGCATGTCCTGTGTTACTCGCAGGACTCATCGGTGCCCTCCGAGGAACTGTGATGCGGAGACGCTGCAGACGGGTCCTAACGAAGGTAGACATGCCAGTGGAAGGGCACAGGCAGACACTGCACAGATTCAGCACATCCCATAGGTTCCACTGCTAGATCTCAGGATTTTTATGGAATCTATAAACAAATGGAATGAGCTTCTCTGAAACTCCTAGTTATCCTTCTTAAGAGCAGGATTCCAAGATCAAACTGTTTATTAGCTCCTACATAATCGGTTTTGCCCCAAATTGTGCAAACAAGATCCAGAGAGGAACCCAGAGTGAAGGGGGAAAATAAAACAAAATAAACACAAAATGAGTGGCCTTGCACATCATCACAATGGGAGTATGCCAGTAACCGAGGGGCGTGAGTCACTGAACTCCTTGCAACTCAGGTGCTCGAAGGGGGAAACACATCATGTTCTCTTTAGAGATAAAGTTTGGGAGTTTCAGAGACAAGAATGAAAACCACCAACTAAAGGAGTCAGAAACGTCTTAGTGAAAGAGGGGTTCCTTCATCAAGGCATTACATTCATTCACGCCTTGGACAGTTCTAAAGTGTAGAGGAGAGGGGCTACCAGAAGATATTGAAGATACAGAGAAAAATAAGTAAAGACAAAACCCAGAGAAACAGAATGATAGGGAAACAATGAGAATTTTGGTTAGCCTGGGTCAAATGGCTCATGGAAGTAATGATTTTTATGTAGCAGCCTCCTAACCGGCGCTGTTCTATCATTTCTAATCCATTCGATGCACCACTACAAGAAAAAGTATCCCAAATGCTGCTTTTACTATGTGTCCTCTCAAAACCCTGTCCTCACTTTCTATGGCTTAAACAATGAAATGCAAATAGTCCGACACAATATCCAGCATCCTCTATAATGCCATTTTCCTTATTCATTATTGCAGGAAATATAACCTGAACATCCACTACACGGCTACATTATGGTAAAGAGTGTATAATGCACAAAAGATGGACCAACCATGGACTTTGCTAGGAAGACGTCTCTTCCATTACCATAAGCCTGAAGATAAGCAAAATGTAGGCAGCTTTTGATTAAATGCCACCTATTGGGATTGCCGTTAATTACTATAAAAATTAAGCAAATGGAAAATCAGTATATGCTCAAGTAGGAAAGTAATCTTTCCTGAAGAAATAATTCAGTTTAACTTCATCATTTATAGTTAATAACAATTGTGATGGTTTTCCTGAAGCCCAGTGAGGAAGTCAAATGTTTCCCTTTGCTTAGGAGAAAATAAATCATGTTTCTTAGAATTTGACTTGGTTTCTGCATAAAGGAAAATTGTAGCTAAAAAAAAATTCTCAGGACATCAGAGAATCCAATTAATTGTTGACTATTTTTTAATTTCTGAAAATTATCATGGAGAACATAAGGATTTTTGTCTACCTAGCAAGTTTTATTAGGATATTAAACCAAAAACTTATATTCAACAGCATGATTCTTTAAAAAATCATTGTTTATATTTAAGATAAGAGTATCTTAACTACAGAAAAAGTTTTAAAAGCACAATATTTTCTCCTCATTGAACTAAGTATGAACATGCATAATGGTTTTGGAATTACCATGGATAATTCTTTAATTCTATATGCAAAGTCTTCCTTACACAATACAAAACATGGGTAATTGACTTTGCACTGATGGTTTGAATCCATGTTTTTAACATACCCACACCAATTTTCTACATTAATGACCAAACAAAGATTTGAAGAGAGGTGAAAAAAAAAATCTTTCAGTGCTAAAATCTGGGAAGGTGCTGTAAGTCCATGGTCTAGCTTTGGGGAAGAGAAAATACACCCACAAGGAATCAAGATGAATCCCCCCAAAACTTAGAAACTCAAAGACACAGGAGCAAAGGGCAGATCCCAAGCCTTTGGGCAGCAAAGAGGCTGCTGGCATCATAGCAGCTCATTACTCCCAGCTGACTCTTGGAGGGGTCATTACGCTAAATACAAAAGGAAGTGGGTAGTGACAACAAGCTCATAATAGGTAAGTGCCAGCTGGAGGAGAGGACAACAGCTAACTGTGGACTTTCTAAAAACATAGAAATATACATTTCTTAGGTAGAGTGATGTTTTTCCATGTTATGTGATTGCCCCTTCTATATTTAATGCAGGCCACTGCATCTTCATGCTAACAACCTAAAGCGTATACTCCATCTTTCTTCAAACTCACGTGCAGAGAGGCAATATTTATTTTATGAATATTAAGCCATTGCATATAAAACCCAGTGGATCTTGATTTTCTCAGTCAAGTAGAATTTAAGGTAAGGCAGATACGATCAGAATCCCACTAATGGTTTCTTCTTTTCTAAATTATTCACAAAGAGGACATATTTATAACTCAGTCTGACATGTCAAAGTTTTTTTGAATAGCAAGACAATGTCAGCTCTTGTCGACTGAATCTCTGCATGGGCAAAAATGTATGTATGTCCCAGTGTGGGATTGTTTAAAACCCTGCAATTAAAACACCAGATAAATTGATAATATCATTCACTTGCCATCTCTGGGTATAGACTTGCCCTTATTCATAAAATTTTTGCATGTGCTCTAGATGTGTTCAAGCTAACTGAGGATTAAGAGTGATTTTTACAATTTCCTCTGTTTATCTGTAGAACCCAAATTTTCTGAAATGAATACTTAACAATTTAGATTATTTTAAAAGCATACATAAATATGTAAATATCAGAAGGAAGCCAGCTACATGCAAAACTATGTTTAACCATATTCTACAACCTTGAAAATAAGAATCAAATTTGGAAGCTTTGTATTACCAGACTTCAAGACTTATGATAAAGTTACACTAATCGAGATAGTGTGGTATTGGGGTAAGGATAGACAAACACAAAAATGGAGCACGATAGAAAGTTCCAAAACAGGCAAAATGTTATATAAACAACTGCTTTTCAACAAAGACAACAAAACAATTGAATGGGAAAAGTCTTTATAACAAATGGTGAAGAACAACTGAATATCCACGTGCAAAAGATGAATCTTAACCTTGACCTCATAGGATACATAATAATTACTCCAAGAAGGATCTTGACCTGAATGCAAGAGCTTAAACTATGGGACTTTTAGAAGAAATCACAGAAGAATATCTTCATGACCTTAGAAAGGAAAAGATTTCTTTGACAGGACACAGAAAGCAAAAACAAAAATGGTAATATTTTCATCATAGTTAAAAACTTCTGCTCATCAGAAAACATTGTTTGTAAATGAAAGGTAAGGCACAGATTCAGAGAAAATGCTAGTGAAATGAAAATCTGACAAAGGACTTCTATCGTGAAGGTATAAATAACTCCTACAAATAAATAAGACCAACAACCCCATTTTTAAAATGGGCAAAACACTAAACCAAGAGTTCACATGTAAAGATATCTGAATAACCAATTAGGGAATGAAAAAGTGCTCAACATCATTGGTCATGAGGGAAATGCAAATTAAAACCATGACACTGGGCCAGTCCCAGTGGCCTAGTGGTTAAGTTTGGCATGCTTCACTTTGGCAGCCTGGGTTCAGTTTCTGGGTGTGGACCTACACCACTCGTCAGTGGCCATGCTGTGGCAGTGGATCACATGCAAAATAGAAGAAGATTGGCCAGAGATGTTAGCTTAGGGCAAACCTTCCTCAGAAGAAAAAAAAAAAACACCATGATGAGATGCCGCTACACATGCACTAGAATGGCTAAAATTAAATATGCTGACCACACTAAATATTGGTAAGGATGTGTAGCCAGCAGAAGGCTTATACATTTCTGGTGGGAATGTAAAATGGTACAAACTCTTTGGGAAATTCCTTATCACATTAAACATACTCCCACCTATTGCCTCAGCAATTCTACTCCCAGGCCTACAAAGAAGAGAAATGAAAATATATGCCCATGAAAAGATCTATACAAGAATGTTTATAGCAGATTCATTCATAATACCCCAAACTGGAAATAACTCAAATGTCCATCAGCAGAGGAGTGAATAAACAAATAGTGGTATATTCTTACCATAGGATACTACTCAACTCTAAAAAGGAACAAACCATTAATACACACAACATGGATGAATCTCATAGACATTAGGCTGTGTGAAAGAAGTGCAAATCAGTGCAAACTGTATGATTACATTCATCCGAAGTTCTAGAACAGGCAGAATTAATCTTTGGTCAGGGTAGGGATGGTTAACTGACTGGGAAGGAACCTAAGCAAATTTTCTAGGATAATGGACATATTTTATATCTTTGTATGGTGTGGGTTACATTTGTGCATTCCAGTGTATGTAAATTTTACCTAAAAAATAATCCAGTAGAGATGAGGATAGAGACAAAACAAGAATGACAAAAAACTAGATAATTGTTTAAGCCAGATGGCAGGTACCCTATTCTGTTTGCTTTGTATATGCTTAAATTTCTCTAATATAAAATATAAGGGAAAAAAATCTTGGCTGTTTTCTTACACAGAGAATTACATTTACAAAATGAATCCTCTAACCCAATTATGTGCAATGCCCAGTAATATTCACCCATTGTAAAACAAAACTATGTTTCAAAAATTTTAAATAATTCTCCATTTTCCAAAACTTCACATGCCATGTTTTAACTGCAGAAAAAATCCATAAAAAATTAACACATACAGAAACACTGCACGTTAGACTATTCTCTGACACTGTGAGTGTCACTGAGCCCAGTGTAACGTATACATTTCAGATACTGCTGAAAAGCTAATTTTGTAGCATAGATTATTATATTAAAGAAAAGAAAATCACAGGAAAAGATGTTTTAATTTTTACAGATCAAAATGGGAAATAATAGAATTAGGAAGAGAGCCATGTTTCTGAAAAGGGTATATGGTATTAGTCAAACTGTTTTCAAATTATACTGGAAATATTTTTGGTATTCATGTCTTCTTCAGAGTTTCCAAAATAAACAATAAACAGTTAGATGCTAATGGTATAAATATACAAGTTTAATTGAAAGGAATATTTTTGTCTTTCCAACATTTTTAGAGATTTTCTCTTCCCCTATCAGATTCAACCAGAGTTGTAAAGTTCTCTTAACCTAATTCTTTTTCTTTTTTTTTTTTACTTTTTATTTATTTATTTATTTTGGTGAGGAAGATTGGCCCTGAGCTAACATCTGTGCCAATCTTCCTCTACTTTGTATGTGAGATGCTGTAACAGCATGGCTTGATGAGCAGTGCGTAGGTCTGCACCTGGGATCTGAACCCACAAACCCCAGGCTGCCAAAGCAGAACATGCAAACTAAACAACTATGCCACCAGGCCAGCCCAATTCTTTTTTATTTTTGATTCTCTTTCTTATCACTATTTCTCTCACACATGCTATCATATTGATTTCTAGACTCTCAGTTGCTATTTTATTATAATTTATAATTTCTGCCCTTTTTATAGCATTTTATTTTTAGCAAGCTTTATCACCTACTATAATTGCTTCTTTGACAGTGACTCCAAATTACACAACGCGTTCCCTTATTCTGGATAGTACATGTGCATTCACTTAACAATTTCCCGTATCCACATTTAACCTTCTTTTTTCAAACAAGTCTTAAATTTCAATTGCATGTTCAAAAAATTCACTTTTCTTTATTCTGTGTTAAATAACTGTTTAAAAGTAGAGCATGGGATTTTTTTTTCTTCTTTTTTTTTTCTCATGGTAACATTGGTTTATAACATTGTGTAAATTTCAGGTGTACATCATTATACTTCTATTTCTGCACAGATAACATCATGTTCACCCCCCAAATACTAATTACAACCCATCACCACACACATGTGCCCAATCGTCCCTTTCATCCTCCTCGCTCCCCTCGTCCCCTGTGCTACCCACCAATCCAATCTCTATCTCTATGTGTTTGTTTGTTGTTTTTATCTTCTACTTATGAGTGAGATCATACAGTTTTTGACCTTCTCTCTCTGACTTATTTCACTTAGCATAATATCCTCAATGTCCATCCATGTTGTCACAAATGGCTGGATTTCATTGTTTCTTATGGCTGAGTAGTATTCCATTGTGTATATATACCACATCTTCTTTATTCATTCCTCCCTTGATGGACACTTAGGTTGCTTCTAAGTCTTGGCTATTGTGGATAACGCTGCAATGAACACAGGGGTGTGTGTATCTTTATGTATTGGTGTTTTCATGTTCTTTGGATAAATACCCAGCCGTAGAATAGCTGGATCACATGGTAATTCTATTAATTTTTTGAGGAATCTCCACACTGTTTTCCATAGTGGCTGCACCAGTTTGCAATCCCATCAGCAGTGTATGAGAGTTCCCTTCTCTCCACATCCTCTTGAACACTTGTTTCCTGTCTTGTTAATTATAGCCATTCTGACGGGATTGAGGTTATATCTCATTGTAGTTTTGATTTGCTTTTCCCTCATAGTTAATGATATTGAACATCTTTTCATGTGCCTGTTGGCCATCTGTATATCTTCTTTGGAGAAATGTCTGTTCAGGTCTTTTGCCCATTTTTTAATTGGGTTGTTAGCTTTTTTGTTGTTGAAATGTATGAGTTCTTTATATATTTTGGAGATTAACCTCTTATCAGATATATGGTTTGCAAATATCTTCTCCCAATTGTTAGGTTGTCTTTTCATCTTGTTGATGGCTTCCTTTACTGTGCAGAAGAGTCTTAGTTTGATGGAGTCCCATTTGTTTATTTTTTCTATTGTTTTCCTTGCCCGGTTGGACACAACACTTGAAAATGTGTTGCTAAGACCGATGTCAAAGAGCATACTGCCTATGTTTTCTTCTAGAAGTTTCTTGGTTTCAGGTCTTACATTCAAATCTGTAATCCATTTGAGTTAATTTTTCTGTATGATGTAAGATAATGATCTACTTTCATTTTTTTGCATGTGGCTGTCCAGTTTTCCCAACACTGTTTGTTGAAGAGACTTTGCTTTCTCCATTGTATATTCTTGGCTCCTTTGTCAAAAATTAGCTGTCCATAGATGTGTGGCTTTATTTCTGGGCTCTCAATTCTATTCCATTGATCTGTATGTCTGTTTTTGTGCCAGTAGCATGCTGTTTTGCTTACTATAAAAAGCAGGTCATATTTACACAAGTCTATTGACTACACTCTCTCAGAGTCAGTTGGTAGAAATGATACACTCAACATATCTAGATGTTATGTAGTCAATAACTTTCTGGTCTTTCTGAACTGGCTGTTTTGGTCCATAAACCAAATTTTCAGTTTATATTGACACAACCCACTGTGGGGCAGAAGTGACTTCCAATCAAGCCCATGTTTTAGACCCATAGTAACACCCACATTATCTCACAGAATAGAAATAGGAAAAAAAGGATTATTTTTTCCTTGAAGGCTGAAGCGTTTGTAGAGATATCACCATCCTACTTCCAAAGCAAAAACAAAATCATGATGTCAATTTGTGATAGATAAATCTTGAGCTGATTTTAATGTTTAGTTACCAGCATGTAACTCCCAAACATGCCCCTTTTTATAATAAAACAGTGGTTGTTCATAGCTTTCTATCTTTAACTCCTTTGTTCTGAATGGTATATGTCGATAGTCGCTGACAATCTCAGAAAAGATTTGGAAGCTCTTAAGGTCCATTTAATATGAGGCCTTTCTATTTATAACTTCCCCCATTTCTCTGTACTGTATTGTGAGAACAAACCTACTTTGCCACCAATGGGCATATTTGGAGGAATTATCAACTAGGGCATGGCTCATGAATTTAAATATTGACTCTGGACCTAAATCACACAGCTCACATGCATGAAATTTAAACAAAGTCTTTGGAAATTTCAACCTGTTGATCTAACCATGCACAGCAAATTCACTGTTTTTTGCTAGCTCCTGAAGGTCCATTCTCACAGACTGTGCCCCCAGTCTCAGAGCACTCACTACCTAAATCAGGTCACCGTGAACATACACCTAGATGTTTACTTCTGGGAATTCAGATGTTTATCTTGCTGTCTAAATGCTGCTCACATGGAGACTTTAATTATTGGGATACATTTTAGTCGCTGGGATACTCATTTTATAGGCAACACTGAAGCATTTATATGTAAGCCAGTTTTTAGCTTAAAAACTAAAGTGACAAAGAACCTAAGTCCACTCATTCATTCTATCCTATGGGTCCTATTTCAGAGATTTTAAAGCTATAGACACCGTAATATAAAAAAAAAAAAATCCATATATTGAGCCAGCCCTGATGACCTGGTGGTTAAAGTTCAGCACGCTCTGCTTCCACAGCCCAGGTTCAGGTTCCCGGGCACGGAACCACTTCACTCATCCATCAGTAGCCATGCTGCGGTTGCAGCTCGCATAGAAGAACCAGAAGGACTTACAATTAGAAGATACAACTATCTACTGGGGCTTTGGGGAGAAAAAAAAGAGAGGAAGATTGTCAACAGATGTTGACAATTTCCCAGCAAAGAAAACATATATTGACTGATAATACAAGTAGGGAAAATTGATCCTTCTCTCTCAGCTTTATCATTTTTCCTCAATTTATCCCCAACTACAAAAGTCACGTTCCAGTTCAAGATGGTGACATAAGAGGATCCTGAACTCACCTCTTCCCACAAACACAGGGAATCTGGAGCCACATATAAATAAAAATAATAATAAATTTGTGTTATTTGAAATCACCAAGTTTGCGGTAATTGGATACAGCAGCAATAGAAAACAAATAGAGATTTGGGTATGAAAGTGGAGAAACTACTGTAAAAAAACACCTGAAAATGTGGATGTGGCTTTGGAATTGGGCAGTGGGCAGAGGCTGGGAGAGTTTTGGGGAGCATGGTAGAAAAAGCCTAGAGTGACTTGGACAGACCATTAGTAGAAATATGGATAATAATGATTCTGTCCATAAGGACTCAGAAGGAAGTTAGGAACATGGTAGAGAAAACACAGATCACTTTAGAGAATAGTTAAATCATAAATAGACTGCTGGTAGAAATATTATAGACATTAAAGGTGCTGCTGGTGAGAGCTTAGAAGGAAATGAGCAACATATTACTGGAAATTTTTCAGCTTTTTTATCATTCCTTTTCATGAGTAGAATTTCATTCTATGGGTAGAATACAGTATATTCCTGAATTTTTGTAGGCTATTAATTAAAAGGCAGTGAGGGAGGAGGAGAGGTTGTTTATTTAATTCTGCTTCCTCCAGGGTCCCTTTTTCTGTTTATTTACCTTGTTCTTTCATTACTTTGCAGACTTTCCTCAGAAGTCTGGGAAAGGGAATCCTTGTTACATTGTGGCAGAGAGCTTAGCAGAATCGTGTCCTGCAGTTATACAGAAATCAAAACTTGTAAGTGAGAAACGTAGATGTTTAGTTGAGGAGAGTCCCAAGCAAAGTGTTGCAGGTGTGACTAGTTTCTTTTGCTGTTCATCATGAAATGTGAGAAGAAAGAGCAACTCAGGGAAGAACTGTTAAACAATAAAGGAACCAGGACTTGACACTTTGGGAAATTTTTAGCCTATTGAGATTGCAAAAGATGTTGAAATTAAGAGATCACTACCAGGAAAGCGTGCTGTAGAGGAAAAACTGAGGGTGTCACTGAGTGCCATTTCACTAATAGCAGAAAAATCAATAGATCAGAGTATTCCAACACTCAAAAGATTTGGCATGCAAGTATACATGCCCTCAGCCAGCTAAGCAGAAGCCTGGAATAGAGATGGGAATAATCCAGGGAAGATCTGTGCAGGAGGAACCTCTGCCTAGCAAAGAGAAACCCAGACATAACGTGAGATAGATACCTACGAGATTTCTGAGAATGTTCGTCAGCAGAGCACTGTCAGCTTGGAATGAAGGGGACAGACAGAGGATAAAATGAAAGAAGGCTGTCTTTTTATTATTAATACAATGCAAATTGTCCTGAAACTTATTTATTCATTGACCTATGTCTTCAGATCGAGGTTCAGTATTTTTGGCAAGACTGCTCCATAGGTGGTATTGTATATTTCCACCATAAGGTACATTTTGCCTATTTCTTTTTGTGTGTGATGTCATTAGCAGTTGATGATTATTGCCTAGATCTATTAATTTATTGGGAGTTGCAAAGCAGTACAATATTCTGATTCTATCATTTCTTCTTCATTTGCTAGTTTTATTACTGCTGCTAAAATGTAATTTTCAAAAATGTAAAATCATGACTCATGCAAATTTAACACAAACACATATCTAGGATTTTATTCAACTCAATTAATGAAGAAGATGGTAAAAGATATAAAGAGTGGTTCAAAGTACATTTTGAGACGCTAGGAATTTATTATCAATTTTGTAAAGGAATGTTAGAGTCAGTTTGCTAGATTATATACCAAACTGGTTGGTGTCTTACTTTTGGGGTTACCTTTTCCACTGGACAGGAACTATTTACTCATCTACTAGACAAAAATCTATAGGCTAACATGTAACTTCAGTAATCCTGAAAGCTTTAACCGATAGCCTTCACATCGCCTAGCTTTATTTGTCTATTCGAAGGCAAACTTCCCCACATCAACTCTTTGGTCCCTGAGAGGTAGAGTTCATATAGGAGAGGCAGGGTAAATCCTGGGTTCTTTCCCTCTATCCATCTGCATTCAAAACAATGAACTTTTTAAAAAAGATATCATTATGACCTCATGGATTTTAATATATTTGACGTGTTTCAGCCCATTCTAATTATTACCCATATTTGTTTAACCCTCTACTTTCTTAAATAAATGGATGCATACTAAACATATTTTTGATAGAGATTAAGAAAGAAAAAGCCAGCAAAAGATTAATGTAAAAAGAACCAATGCAAATTTTGCTGGTAAGAGGAATCTTCTAAATCTTTAGTGTGCTTGTGAAAACTATAATTCTATAGAGAAATGGGTACCATGGAGAACACAAGAAACAGAGATAATATTATAAGGAGAATAATAAGAAAAGCTCAGGTCTTTTCTCAAATTTCACAGTAAAATTAAATGCAATCAAAGCGTTTTCCTAGAAAATTAGTATCCTTAACAGTTGAAATGAACAGAATCAAAACCTTCACATAGAACTGTGAATATCAATTTTTTGATTCATCACCTTGGCACCTGTGTCCAGATGATTAAAACTAGTATCGGGGGCTGGCCCGGTGGCGCAGTGGTTTCGTCCACGCTTGGCAGCCCAGGGTTCGCAGGTTCGGATCCCGGGCGCCCGCCGACGCACTGCCTGTCAGCCATGCCGTGGCGGCATCCCATATAAAGTGGAGGAAGATGGGCACGGATGTTAGCCCAGGGCCAGTCTTCCTCAGCAAAAAGGGAAGGATTGGCAACAGATGTTAGCTCAGAGCTGGTCTTCCTCACCAAAAAAAAAAAAAAAAAAAAAACTAGTGTGATACAGGAAATATGAATTTCCTTTTATACATTACGTGATCCCTGTTAGCTTTCTAGCTCAAGTCCCCTTAGGACAAGACTTCAATAATCTAGCATTGAATTAGGTTTTGAAGCCAAGCTTTTACAAAGCAATAGCTCATTTTGCAAAATAATTTAATTACAAAACTGTGACACACATGAGCATTTTTGTAATGATTAATGAAGAACTTCATAAAAAGAGATTTCCAATGAGCTGAAAAATTTATGTATCAGTTAAAACTCAAGAAAATAAGTTCATTGAATATTTTTCCTTAATCACTAAATTAATCACTAGTTATTTTAAAATAAATATTTTTAATGACATGGAGAGTTAAGAATTTTAAAGCCATGAATAACAGTCTACAGCTGCGATCCTTATCTGAAATTATTCTCTAAATTAATTACAATAGCTGTAAATCTGTTTCCCATGCTCATGTGGGCTCCAAGTTGCCTTTCCTGCCTCTTTAAGAGGTTTGGGATGGGCTGGCAGGTGGCACCCCTGCCCTTTACACCATTAAATTTACGAGTTTTTCCTGGAGGAGTCACTGTGTTGATTTCTTTCACCTGTTTTTCCCTAATGCAGAAACTTCTACTTCTTTGGGGTAAATAGTTTTAACTTTCCTTCCTGATACTCGAATTCTTGGGGGGAAATAGTGTGAATGGACACTGTATAGGATGGTAAACTGTGAAGATGCAGATGTGTGTCAATACAAGCTGTCCAATGGGATTGTCACAATGAGTCTCAGGTGACTGAGGGCAGCTGAAATACGTGTAATTGCAATGCCATTATTATTTGTGGGACATATTTTTAATATACCTCTTTGAGATATCTTTAATTAGTGTATCAAAAATATATGTGTATCTATCTATATAGATATACATACATTTAAAAATGTAATAATTTACACTGAAAACTAGCATTAGTTTCTCAGAAGCTTTTAGAGCAGCCTATTCATTCTCACAGTATAGTTTCTTCACTTGGATCCCAGAATATCACATTCTTTTGGAATGCCTTTCACCTCTTGTGCAGTTCCTTCTGACTCTCCTTTTCAGATTTCTCCTCATTTACTTAATCTCTAAGTATCAGGCTGCTCCGGGACTCAGTCTTTGGATCTGGTTCTCTTGTCTGTCTAGACTCAATCCCTTGGTGATCTTATCCTATATCAAGGCATAAAAACCATCTCTACACAGATAACTTCCAATTTTATATCTCTAGCTCAGCTTTCTCCCCTGGACTTCAAAAAAATATCCAAATGACAACTCCATTGTTCAAGGTTCTCAGGCCAAAAATCTAGGCACCACCTAGATGTTTTCACACCTCACCCCATATTGCATTCATCAATAAATCCAGTAGGTTCTGATTTCAAAACATGTCCATAACAGAAACACTTCTCACCATCAGGCAATTCCAGGCAGAAAAAAGACGGCAAATATGAATAATTAAGAGGGATTTAATAATGCAGCTATTTGCAAAGGTGTGAGCAGAGATTAGAAAATCAACCAGCAGGAAGACATTACTCCCCTTAGGCCCAAGGAGTTGTCACAGGAAACCAGAGAAGTGGCTGAATGGAGAGCACCACTGGCAGGAACTGTGGCTCCAGTGGATAGACACAGACAACCAAGGGGGACCTGAAACAGAAGGAGAGGGTAATAAAGACATAATTTTACTCTCCTCCCAATCTCCCCTGGGAGTCTCATTAGTTGACCCCAATAAAAGCCGGAGTCAAAGAAGCCAATTAGTAGTTAACCTATTTCATGCAGATCACTGTTGTGGGGCACGGAGCAAGAGGAGACAGGTGGAGAGCAATCTCCACTGCTGCTCACCCTTGCTCCTGCACTTGCTCTTTTTTTCTTTTTTTGGTGAGGCAGATTGGCCCTGAGCTAACATCTATGCCATTCTTCCTCTATTTTTGTATGTGGGTTACCACCACAGCACTGCTTGACGAGTGGTGTAGGTCCATGCCCAGATCCAAACCCATGAATCCAGGCCACCAAAGCAGAGTGCGCTGAACTTAACCACTACAGCACCAGGCCGGCCCCAACACTTACTCTTTTTTTTAATCTATTCTTAACCACACAGCCAGATTAGTTTTGTTAAAACATAAGGCACACCGTATCAGATGACTGCCCAAAGGCTCCCGATGATTTTCTGTCTCTGTCACCGTAAAAGTCTGAGTCCTTCAAATGGCCTACGAGGCCCCACAGCCAAAGCCCCTCCCACTTGGATGACCTCATCTATTGTTCTCTTCTATAGTGCAATTTTCTTGAGCTAGACCACTCTCCTTGTGGTTTCTTGAACCTTCTAGGCACATGCCTGCATCAGGGCCTTACAGTTTTCTTCCTTCTGCTTGAACTCTTTCCCTCCAACTTCCCATATGATTCACTTCAGGTTTTACTCAGATGTCACCCGTCTGCAAGGCCTTTCCTGGCCATCTGTCCAATGTTACACCTGCCCTCACATCAATTCCTGACTCAGTTTCTCCATAGAAAAATTCTATTTTCTTTTCTATTTCTACCTTCCATTATATTTTATATGATATATAACTTAAATACTTAATATATTTAGTTTAATGTTCTATTAGACATTTAGTCTACATACCTAATACATCTAGTTTAATGTAAGCTCCATGAGGATGGGGATTGTTTTTGTCTCTGCTTCCCTGATGTTTCCCACTGCCTAGATCAGTGCCAACACAAAGGAGATGCTCAATAAATATTTGTTTAATGAATGAATAAAACCAAAAAAGGATATAACCTATCTTCTTTTCTTAAGTTAAATATTTTAAATGCTGCAGCTTGTTCCATTTTCAATTGATTTCTCACCTGCACTTAAACAGCCCATCCATCCTTCCCTCTACCTCACTGTTTGTGATTGCCAGGCAAGGCAGCATATGTGATATTGCAGCAATCTATTAATAAGAGTCAGATATTTAAGCAGAAAGTAGCAGGAGAAGGAATGATCACCCTCACCATACAATTTCAATGAGTAGTAGTGAGATTTGTAATATTCTCAGGAAGAACAGGCCCTCAGCCATTTAAATTCAGTGTGTACAGTTCACAGTAACTCAGGAGAGCATAGCTGATCTGGGTGGGGATATAAAGGAGAATTAATGGGAAAAAATGTGTGCCAGCACTTCAAACATCATCATATGCTCTGGGGACTTACACTCTGTCAGCAGCACAGTCAAAAACAAGCTACAGCAGCTGGCAGGTTGGTCTGTCTCTATTTAGCAAACTGATTTGTCTCCTCTTTGGAAGATGATCGTGGCATTGGTTTATCTTCAAAGTGCTGTATTATACATGCCACTTAAATAAATTAAAGTTTCTTCAATTTAGAAATATAAGTAAGAGTGATGATGACCTAAACATGGTATTTAGGCTGAAGCATAATCCATTCTGCTTTGCTTTTCTCATCGACACGATATCAAAAACCATCTAAAGAGAGATTAGATTAGACATCCTCAAATAATATCAGGATGAAGAGGAAACTATTTCAGCATATAATATCTCATTCTAAAAATGTATCTCAGTTTGAAAATATTATTGCAACTAAAAAGAAAATGTGCTTACATTAGATGTTGAAATTAAATCCATATTCAAATATATTTGCTAATTACTCCAACAAAAGTATAATTGAAAGGAGACTACCAACCTACAGAAAAAGGTACACGATTTAGTGTTCCTTTATCAAATAATCAAACACAGGCTCCTAAAAGTCATAGGGTTTATTCTTGTTTCAAATAAATTCCATCTCAGTTATTGATTTAATATCTCCTCTTCTCCTGCTTATCAGTGTCATCCATCACTTTGATCTCTAAGTAGAACTCCTGAAGCCCTGAAAGTGAAGAAAGAGAAAAAACCCTGTACATTGCTGAATTGCTGAAGGGAAATATTCTAAATATAAAACTCTAAATGAATCTGCCATGTTACAGAAAGAAAATACCCAGGCCCTAGTAAAGGTCAAACTACCTATTTGAGTATGTACACTAATTAACTGAGAAGCACTGAAGCTAAAGAACTTGTCAGTCTTTTCAAAGTCACACACACACACACACACACGCACACACACACATATGAGAATATATTAGAGAAAATGAAAGCCTAAGGTCCTCATGAGAACTAAAATGACACCATTACTATGAAAATATTTGTTTTGATAATCAAAGCATCAAAGTTTTCTTAGCTAGAATAAATTCAAGATATATTAACTTGAATCTGATAAGAAGAAACTGAATGAAGAAAATCTATTTAGAGTCCAAATGTTCATTGGCACTCAACCCAGCTTAATATTACCTTTATTGTCTTTCTCATTTCCTGGGGTAGCTGTTTAATAATTAAAACTCTAAATCCTCCCCTCCCTTCACCATACTAATGCTCAGCAGAGAAAAATCAATGTCATTTCAAAAAACTTCTCAACTTTCTTCCTTTTTGACTACTAACTTATATTGCTCTTGACTCCACTACTGAATGTTTAGAGGCAGCAATTGTAGCCCAGGGATGCCTGTTCTGTACCCCAGTTCTACCACTTAGCTGCACACCCCAGTTCCCTCATCTGATGGATGAGGGTTGTTGTCAGGTTTCAACGACAGGACATGTACACTGAGTCTGACACATAGTTAGTGCTCAATCAAGTCATAGATTTGACTTGTGAAAGAAGAATCACATGACTCTTAGGGCTTACCCAACAACAAGCTTCACCAAGGATTAGTGGAGTAGACACATGACAAACAGCATGCATTCGTCTCTTGAGGGCCTCAAGCTTTCAGCTGCCCTTTCCCAAAGTTCCTTTTTCCACACTGGGACATGTTCTGGTTTCAGAGTAGCAGTTCAGCTAAATTAGAAAGTTTAGTTTAGGGATTTCTTAGGTTTTATGCTTGGCTCGGCCCTCAGGTGACTTCCATTCTCCAGTCAGCTCAGTCCCATAATAATGTGCTGCTAGCCAGTGTGTGGCACTAGCTGGCCTCCTGGCACAGGTGCTCCCAGTTCTTCCTGGTATCACCAGTCCTGTGAGGCTCTCTACATTCCCAAGTCCCCCCTCTCAGTACCCATGGCTGATGGCAGATCTCTCTGCCTACTGCCACTTGCCCCAAGGGAGAGAGGTTTTGACCCGTCTGGATGTTCCTACAGCAGCACAGCAGCCAACTCCCCAAAGACACCTGTGCCAGGTTTCTGCCACTTCCACATTTGGTGCATTTGGGGATTGCTGTCACATTCAGAACCAGTCTTCCCCTTGCCACATCGGGAGAGCTGTTTCCCTCTTCAAACAATTTCACATGTGTTTCATATTCCGGAAATTTCTCATAGCTTTATGACAACCAAAAGCAATCTTATTTTTTCAGTTTGATTATTGATTTATAGATATAGATACATATATACAGGAGAGAGAGAGAAAGGAACATATGGACACATATCTGTATCTGAATATTTGCATTTCTAAGGACATTGGTAGCTTACAGAAAGCCCATACCATGTAATATTTGAACCTACTGGGCTTAACAAGATGCCAAGCCTATAGAAAGATCTCATATATATCCATGGAAAGGGAAAGTTGTAAAATGAATAAATCGATCTTAAATGTAGCTCAACTGATAAAACAGAAAAGATTTTTAAAGGGGGTTTAAAAATATGGATTTTATTTTAATTTCAGAAGAATGTTAAAAATAACCAAAGCTCCTCCATCTCTGGAATACAGAGTTCTTTGTCCAAGCAGAATAGACTGCAAAGTGCCATGATAACTCAACCAACTTTTTAAAAATAAAGTATTGTGATAGAGCAATAAAGTATTGTGATAGAATCTAAAAGCAAGAATGTCATTGGAAGCTCTCTGAAGGAGCACGGACGTTTCTGGGCATTGTTAGCCCATTTTACATTCTACCCTGGAACTTAGGCTACATACTAAGATTGGCAGCAGAGAGTTCAGGACAATTATTGTGGCCACAATGTCTGATCATGTTAATTGTTGCAGGCTTTATAGATGGACTACTGATCAACAGAAATCTGAAAGTATTCCTTATTCTAAGAAGATCATCTTAAAAAAAAAAAAAGACTGTCTACTAGGTCACCTGAAAACTTTAATCAAAATATTTCAGGGCCAGTCCCAGTGGCCTAGTGGTTAAGTTCAGCACACTCCACTTCAGTGGTCCAGATTCAGTTCCCAGGCGTGGAACTACACTGCTCTGTTAATGGCCAGGCTGTGCTGGTGGCCCACATACTGAAAAATAGAGGAAGATTGGCATGGATGTTATCTCAGGGCAAATCTTCCTCAACAAAAACAAAAAAATTTCAAGCCACTCATACAACTCAATTGCAAAAAAACAAATAACCCTATTATAAAATGGGCAAAGGACTTAAATAGTATTTTTTTCCAAAGAAGATATACAAATGGCCAACAGTTATATGAAAAGATGCTCAACATCACTAATCATCAGGGAAATGCAAATCAAAACCATAATGAGCTGTCACCTCACAGCTGTCAGAATGACCATTATCAAAAAGAGAAGAGAGAAATGCCGGCGAGGATGTGGAGAAAAGGGAACCCTTGTACACAGTTTAGGGGGGAATGTAAATTGGTACAGCCACTATGGAAAACACTGTGAAGATTCCTCAAGAAATTATAAATAGAACTACCATATGATCCAGCAATTCCACTTTTGGGTATTTATCCAAAAGAAACGAAACCATTATTTCAAAGAGATATCTGTACTCCCATGTTCGTAGCAACATTAATCACAACAGCGGAGATATGGAAACACCCTAAGTGTCCGTTGATGGATGAATGGATCAAAAAGATGTGGTTATATACAAACACAATGGAATACTATTCAGCCTTGAGAAAGAAGGAAATCCTGTCATTTGTAACAGCATGAATGAATCTGAATGTCATTATGTTAAGTGAAATAAGTCAGACAGAGAAAAACAAATACTGCATGGTATCACTTATCTGTGGAATCTAAAAAAAAGTCCAGCTCATGGAAACAGAGTAGAAAAATGGTTGCCAGGGGCTGGGAATGGGGGATGGGGAAATAGAAATAGAAACAGGTAGGTAAAAATATATAAACTTCAGTTATAAGATAATAAGGTCTGAAGATCTAAAATGTAGCTGTATATAGCTTTAATTATCACTAATCTTTAATATACATAAATTATTTATAGGTTAACCACTATAAGGTTTCTAATTTCTGTCCTTCTCCAAAACAGAACACCGATTTAGCACATTATAATTATCCATTGAACATTCTCATTCCAGTATAATTTATTCTTCTCAAGAGTTTTAGTTCTACATTTTTAAGCTCCCAAAATTATTATTTACTTTTACAATTAATAATTAATGTAATTAACTGACATTTTAAAAATTAATTTTTGTTTTCAGGGCTGCTCTTTATATCCCACACTTTTCCTGTGTCCAGTATTTCTGCAAGTGAAAAATCTTTGAGCAGTAAACTCTTAATCTTCAGATGTCTAGAAATGTCTCTATTTTAACTTAATTCTTGAATTCACTTATGTAACTACAAAATGATAGATTAACAGTTTTTAGACACATTTAATATGGTTCTCCATTTTCTTTTCACATTTATTTTATTTACAGGTCTGTTCTAATTGTCATTTCTTTTCAGATAATCTGTCTTTTCTGTGTAATAACTTTAAAGCTTTCTTTTTCTTCATCCTTGATATTGTCTACTTATATGTTCCAAGCATTTTTCATATTCTTTATCTTAATCCATATAAAAAACCTCTGTACTTTTGCAGATATTCTGCAGCTCCGTTAAAATCTGCCTTATTGAACATTTATAGTTTCTTATTCTGCCTGTAACTTGCAGTGCCTGAGGAACTTGGGTCTTTCTTGAATTCTTGAAAAGTCTCTTACTCTCTTCCCTTAATGTTTTTATTTTTATCAAATTTATGCAGTCACCTAGTTTTAAAGAGTCGTATGATTGTACAAAGTTTTCTGTGAGAAGGAGCAGTTGCCATCACTGCCCTTCCTTCTTTTCAAGCAAACCATCTTCCCCTCTTTCAGTAGATTATTTTAGTATTTACCTCTATATCTCTTAATACTGCTAATTGATTTCTTCAGTTATAGGCATTATCAACATTGACCTCTCACTATAGAGGGTGAGAATTTAGCCTTCCTCCCTCTCTTTGCCTCCAACACACACATATACATACCCTTTTGCCACAGACATCTTAAGGTGACCCCCCTGTGAGTCGTACCCTTACATAATCCCATCCCGGGGGACAGGCAGAACCTGCGCCTTTCTTCCAGCCCATGGACTATGGCAGAGGTGAAGGATTTTTACTGATGTGATTAAGGCCTCACATCAGTTGAATTCAAGTTTATCAAAAGGAAAAGTATCCTCAGTAGGCTTGTCTTAATTGGGTAAAATCCCTTAAAAGAGGGACTGGAGAACTCCCAGAGGTCAGAGATGCTCTCTTACCAACCTTGCAGGGCAAGTCACTGTGCGTTCTGCAGGGATGAGGGAAGGAACTCTTACAACAACCTGAGGGAGCTGGGAAGCAGGTCTTTCCTCAAATAACAATGCAGCCTGGCCGACACGTTGATTGAGGTCTTGTGAGACCCCCAACCCAAGGACCCAGCTGAGCTCTGCTCTCACTCTTAACCCATGGAACTGTGAGGTAATAAATGGGTATTGTTTGAAGCCGCTAAATTTGTGTTACTTTGTTACCCAGCTATAGAGAACTAGTACCCCTTCCCTTCTTAACCTCCTGAATAGAGTTTTGGTCTCATAAGTTTTGAGTGTTTATATGATTACGACACACAGGTGCTTTTTATAATTGTAGTAAACTGTGACTACTTCTTGCAGAGGAGCTTAACCATTGCTCTCTCTGCCCCATTTTTCTTTCTTTTTCTTTTTTTCTTTTTTTTTTTTTTTGCTATGTCATTTTTTAGTTGTCTAATTTTCCTTTCAAGAGATTGAAATACATTAACTGTTTTGTCAGTTTCATTGTCCTGGTCTATTCCAGAGTTTGTTTATTTGATCCAATCAGAATTGGTTTCCCTCTATTCCTAACACATGGCTACCATGCTGTTCCCTCCCCTCATGATCATCTTGGAGATTCCTTGACTTCTTTCACACGTTGCAGGTGTTATTTCCTAAATCACAAGTACTCCTTTTTCTTAGCTTACTCCCTTGTTTGGTGGATCATGTCTTCTAGGAGCTTCATGACTTTGTTCTACCTATTGACTTCATTGACACTTTGGCTGCATATATAAATGTAATTAGAAATAAATTTCCTTCAGAATGTGGAAACATAAATTGCCTAAATACCTTCTCGTATTGCTGTTGAGGAGGACAAAGCTATTCTGATTCATATTCCTCTGTATATATCCTACTTTTGTTCCTACCTGGAAGTTGAGAAAACTCTCTTAGTCTAAAGTGTTTGAAATTTCAAATTGATGTGCCTTGGGTAGTTTATACCAGGATGATTTCCTTTTGCAAATTAGTCCATTTGTGGTTGTTTTCTCTTTTTAAATTTTATCTATCATTGCTATATATTTGTAGCAAAGAGGGGTGTCTCAGAGCATGAACTCACCAGACCATCTTGACTGACATGAACTTCTTTAGAATGTCAAAAACACAAATAAAACACTAAATTAAATAATTTTCATATTTAAGGTGTTGTAATATATTCTTATTATTAAAATAATATTGGGACAAATGAGACATAAAAGCATTAAAATCTGAATATGCACAAAATATTTTCTTACTATAAAAAGAAAAAAACTCTGCTTGTCTCCTATTGAAATTCATCCTTATTCAGATTTTCAATTTCTTTAAATCTGAGTGAAGAAATTAGACTGTATATTGTTAAACTTATCACCAGATGAGTTTAAAAGTACTTAATAGAATTTTGAGCTTTAAGAATCTCAGTTAAAATAAAAATGTCTCTTGAGTCCAGGGATAGAGAAAGAGAGTGTTAATCTTTACAAAAGTGCTAAGAATAGAATAATTCAGGAAAAGCAAAGACAATTTAAATCATGGTCTGTATTTATCAAAGAGAAATTAAACCACACAACTTTGCTGAAGAGAATTTCTGAAAATATCTCAGAATATTATGGCCTATTTTTCCATTTTGTTTCTGGGATCCTAAATACATGGTAGTGAGAGAAAAAATTTTCATTTAGTTAACATCTTCTTAAAAACAATAAAAAATAGTGGAAATATGAACATTTAATATTCATCCTCCCTCCAAAACAAAGAATTAAATAAGATGACAAAGATAATGTTTTACTACTAATAAATAAAGAGCAAAAGTATTTATTCATTTATAATTAGAATAAGAACATTACCAAAATGATGTGTGAAAAGTATTATGGGTCCTTTCTGTTATTAATTTACAGTTGTAAAATATCTGAAATAAAACTATCTGTAGGGATTGATTATATCAAGGCCATGAGACTGAATGGAAACTTCAGGAAATAAAAACAAACTGTTGGTAGATTTTAGAACAAATATCTTTTTTTCTTTGGATTTTTTTTTTTTTTTTTGGTGAGGAAGATTGTCCCTGAGCTAATACCTGTGCCGATCTTCCTCTACTTTGTATATAGGACGCTGCCACAGCATGGCTTGCTAAGCCGTGCATTGGTCCGCACCCAGGATCTGAACTAGCGAACCCGGGGCTGCCAAAGGAGTGGTGAACTTAACCACTACGCCACCACGCCAGCCCCCAAACTCTGTGATTTTTACAGAAAAGGAAACTGAGCATCAGGGACGTTAAGTGTGTGCTCAGGGCTACACAACTGGTAAGTGGTAGATGAGAATTCCGATACGTCTGTCCAACACACAAACTTCTGTCTCCTAAGCCATGCATCTCAGTTTTTGCTCAAATAACTTCATCAACTAATTTCAACAGATATGTGGTCAACTCTTCTGACAAAAAAGGTAGCAAGAGTAACGGCTGCGCAGTTTCCACAAGATTTATAAGAATATGAAAACTGACATTGAAAGCATAAGCCCACATCCCCTCCCTCCCCATCTTGAGGCTCAGGGATGGCAGGTGTTTCATTCGCCATCAAGTAACATGCAGTTCCCACAAGGTTTGTTTCTTTAGTGGTTCCCAGATCCGGGTGAGTATGAGGTATGTTGTCTGCTATGGGAGGGAAAACCAAGCTCTTTAAAGGGGCTTTGATGATTCTTAGCATCTGCACCTAAGAAATGCAGAGCCCCCCTAGAATGTCCCAGTGGCCGCCCCATTGGTACGCTCCTAACCCTATTCTGCATCCTTCCCCAAGACTTCCCCCCAAAAACCTCAGGGCTCTACCTCATTCCCGGGAGTCACTAGAGCTTTCACTTAGAAAGCACTTGACTATGGCTCCAATGAAGGTCTATTTATACGAAAATTTGGGGCAATTTTGTTTGTTTATTTTTTGCACGCATGAATTGCCTCACCTCCAAAAGCTAAGTGAAACTGGAGCCCCTGAGGGGCAGCAGTCTGTTTGTTTGTTTTGTCTTATCATGTGATGATTAGCTGTGGCAGAAAAGTTGGAAATTCTAAAACAATCTGTATCTGTTAATCCAGGAAAAGTGCAGAAAAATGTGTTTTCTCTTTTAGGCATAAAAGTGAAATGGTGCTTTTTCTTACTAGTTTGGAAACATCAATGTGAAGAAGTAGTAGCATAAGGCAGACAACTTTGTGTCTTCTTTTCCCTTGTAAAGCAATTAAAGAATGGAAAAGGAGCAGCCCTTCAGGCTGTGCCAGTCTGATTCTACAAACTCCTCCAGCCGCCCATTCCAAAATTCAACAGCTCTTAGTGTCAGAGCATTTTCACTCATATGAAGTTTAACTTCACATTTTTTTATATGTTTCTTAGTGGAAAAGCCAAACAATTTCTTGACACTTTAGTAGTATCCCTTCCTATTTGGGAGGAAAATATATATATATAAAATATTAAATATATATCTTATTATATATTTATTATATTTATTAATATGATATATATAATTTTATTTATTGTAAAGGTCACCTCTTTAAGCAGAATGTGCTTAAAATCTATTTTAGGGCTGAGAACAGAATTCAATAGTTTTGAATGCATAAAGCTTTCTAAAACATAAAGGTATTTTAAAGATGGCCCAACAACATCTCCCATCCCACATCCTCTTTTACACGACTCTGCCACTCCTCCCACTGAAACGTGCAGTCTGTGTCCCGTCCACTGGAATCTGGGAAGGCTTGTGGCTGCTTTGATCGATCAAGCACAGAGGAAGTGACTCTGTGTGACTTCTGCTGTTGTGTCATAAAATGTGATGTGGCTTCTGTCTCATTCCCTGGAATACTCATACTTGGAGCTCTGAGCCACCATGTAAAAAGTGTGACTACCTAGAGCTGCCATGCTGTGAGGAAGCCAAGACCCATGGAAAGGCCCTGTGTAGACTCTGAGGTTGGCCATCCCAAGCTTCCAGTCACCCCAGACCAAGAATCAGATATGTGAGTGATTCTAGCCTCCAGCCTTCGAGACCGCAGGCATCATGGAGCAGAAGCAAGCTATCCCATTGTGCCCTATCCAAATTCCTGATTCACAGAATCTGTGAATAATAAAATGGTCATCGTCATACACTACTTATTTTTGGGGTAATTTGTTATGCAGAAATAGTAACCAGATACTCTCCCCTCAACTAACACAACATGCTTGGTTTCATTTGTTTGATTGCTTTTGGCCTTATACATTTCTGCTAAGGTTACAACGTAACAGGAATTTACTCTTAAGGTGTTTCCATGCTGTACCCTTCCAAGTGCCACATCTTTGTGGAAATGTACTTGACTGAAAGCAATTATCCTTAAAATTTCTAGAGCAAAAATTATCTGTTCAACTTTTTATGATTCAGTCTCAATAGGGTAATCCTCAAAACTCTTCAATATTCCAGGTCTTCTCTCACAAAAGGTTTTGCCCAGCTCACAGAAAAGCCCAGAATATCACCTCGTGCAGGGGTTGGATATCTGGCATAGGTTAATTCCAAGTCAAGTTTTCTTGTTTGTATAACACACCCTTACCTTGTTGCTCAACATAAGAATGTTTCCTCAATCAGCAAAGTAAGTTATCTAGATTTCAAATAATCATTTTTTTAAAATAGTAGCTCACAGGAGAAATTACTAATTTAGTATACATTTTAGTTATCTCAAACATCTCAATACTTTGCGAAACAAGCAATTTATAAATTTAAAGCAACTAAAAAGCTTACCCTAACAAGTTTTTTGATTTCTGAATTGATTCAATTTTGTTTTTAAAATTTGAATCTCTTCTCACATGATACTGGTACCATCACAGACTATGTTTTTGCTATGTTAGTGCCAGTTCCACTGAAATTTTCTGTTTGAGCATAGCTTTCATTTAGAAGGAGAAATATAATCAAAAATTAGTGATCAAAGAAAGCATTAAGTAATCTGTGAAAGCACAAACGAGAAAATTAAGACAATTACTCCATATAGTGGTTCAGTAACTTCTTTGTCTTTGCTATACTAATCAAAAATATTTACAAGAAGGAAAGCATTTATAATGTGTTTAGGTGTGTGAAAAATACTGAAAGAAAGACTTGTTACTAACTGTTCAAATCACTGCATCCATGATAGGGTAAAGAAATGATAATTTGTTTATATTGGTGGAATGTTTAATTATTTTGACTTTAGGATAAATACCCACAAGAATGATCAGTTTTAATAAAATATGCATATAGGTAGAAAACCTATTTGGTGCATTTTCAGACTGAAGCCTTCTCCCATTTTTTGTCCAATAAAACATTTGCTTTTTAAGTTATTGAAATCATATATTAAAGCCATAAGATGACTTTTTCCTGGGTATTATATTCATAAAGAGTTTGGAGTTAAAGTGTATTATAATGGGAGCTACCTTGCAACTACACAGTTATTAAAAGTAATAATTAATAATAATAATAAATGCAAGTATTTATGCTATTGCATATTTTCCAGGCTTTGTTCTAAACACTTAATGCTCTTGCTTATTTATGCTTCACAAAATGTTTATAAAGTAGTTATTACTATTATCTCTGTTTTATAGGCATACATTAAGAAAATTAGCTCACCAAGCAAGTAGTAGAGACCTCAGGACAGAAACCCACCTAAGTACTTGATTCTGAAACCCATTTGTTCCCTCTCTACGTTATAGTGTCTGCCAACTGTATTTGAGAAACATTCACAGAATGTATTTCCCGATATTTCTAAGGAATTAGAATCTCAAACAAACAAATGAGAAAACCAGATAGGGCCAGCCCAGTGGCATAGTGGTTAAGTTCATGCACTCCACTTCGGTGACCGGAGTTCATGGGTTCAGATCCCGGGTGTGGACCTACACACCACTCATCAAGCTGTGCTGTGGCGGCATCCCACACACAAAATAGAGGAAGATTGGCCCTGATGTTAGCTCAGGGCCAATCTTCCTCACCAAAAAAAAAAAAAACAGATAAAAAGCAAAAACTATTAGACATATATTTCTTGATTAAGACACAAGACATTCTTTTTCATTAAAATTTAACTCATAAAAAAAGCAAAGAAATACCAAGTGTGCATACCATACTTGGAAAATTATTCAATTTTAGGAAAGATGCAATAAAACAGTGTTGTAAGATTTCAAAGATATATACATATATTTCTGCATAATTTTTTAACTGTGAAGAAGGGAAACGAAGATACCTCCATTTTCCTTTGCAATTTTGACGCCTAATTGCCCTGAGAAAGTGTTTGCCGGACTAGTTGAACTCATAACTGTGGATCAAGAGAGCTGACAGAAACTGGCATAGGAGAGAGCTGAAGAGTAATATTGTTTCCATCTGTATAACGATCATCAGTCTAAACTCAAGGACATGTTTATATTAGGCAGAAAGGTGTTCATAAACAAACTTGAGATCTTTGAATAACAAGTGAAAAAAACCTTAATTTTGAATATATATGCTTCATGAGAGCAATGGTTACATTGGTTTATACTTCATTATTTTCTGTATCTAAAACATCATTTAGCGTGTAATTGAAACACAATGGATATTTGTGTGATAAATCACTTAAGTCATACAGTACATGATCTGATAGAGTTAACTTTCAAATTCAGCTAGAACAACATCAAGACAGAGGTCATAGAGAGAAGATTTTTTTTTTATTTGACCAACTTCTACCTTAAAACTATTGTATAAAAACAAAAATAACATCTATAATGCAGTAAAACAAATCCATTATAAAAACAGAAGACAAACAGCAAACTAAGAAAGTATTTGCAATAAAATGATAAAGTTTACATACCAAAATCAAAATACAAGAATTATAAAAATAGCAGGATAAAGATGACTATCTTTTTTTCTTTTTTTTTTTTTGAGGAAAATTGGCCCTGTGCTAACATCTGTTGCCAATTGTCCTCTTTTTTCTCCCCAAAACCCTAATACATAGTTGTAGAGTTATAAGGTGGCTATCTTAATAGCCAAATGCACAAAGGCCAGGAACACATAATTCATTAAAGAAAAAAAATGTTTAGAATTATTAGTAATCAAATCAATTCAATTTTGAAATCTTTCTTACATATGTCGAATAGACAAAGATGAAAAAAAAATTCCTAGTGGTAGGGTTGGGGGAAAAAAAAGCAATGTCATATGCTGGTCTTAAGAGAATGAATTTGTACATCTCTATGAGTAAATTTGTAAATAATTTTAAATACATCCAATAAAGAGGTTGATTAAGACATTGGGTAAAAAATTAGTGAAGCGATTAAGAAAGAATTTTTTAAATGATATCAAGAAAAATAAAGACAAAAACATCAGAAAAAAAATCTATAAAGCAGAGTCATGGTCCAAATATGAAACGAACCAAATGAAACATGATTTAGTGAATTGTTAGACTACATTTGGCTATATATATCAAGATTCTTCTTTGAGCTGCACAGATCTTGTGGCTTATAACTATATTTTTTTGTCTCAGAGTCCAATCATAATATGAGGTTCTAATTGTGACTGATATTTACATAACGATATTGCTGTTCATTATTTATCAAATTTTAGATTAACTCTGAAGGCAAATCCTAGGAGAATTAATTACCATAATAGAACATCATGTAAGAGTTATAAACTCTGATGGCAAAATAATGATATAGCTGAGAGAAATTGGCAGAGGAGAATGCAGGAGAGTAATAGAGGAACGCTTTCTCCCTCATTTTGCATAATGGGGAGTCAAGAGTTATGGCTCAAAGTTGACTAAATAGTACATCAGTTAGTAATGTGTTCAACTATAAGTTACAAGAAGACAAGGATTAAGAGTAGTGAGAATACAGGCAAGTGTGTCTGCCTCAGTCCTGGGCTGCTACACCATGTCAACAATTTCATGAAGGACTAGGATCTTTCTGTTTTTCTTCTCTTCCAGGGCCACAGAAGAGCCATTCTGTGAGGCAGAATAGCCGCCCCTCCCAGCTTTGTGGTCATATTCCAGACAGGACAAAGGGGGCACAACCAAAGCTGAAGGGAAAGTAGGTATTGGATGAGTCACTTAATAACATCTGCTATAATGAGGAAAATAATCTTTAGTACAAAATTTGAAGTATTCAAAGTAATATTAACAACAACATTCAGGAGGTTGGAGCACAGCTAAACTGAGCTAAAATATCTCATTATTTACAGCGGGAGTCAAAATAATTTCCTAAGTTGATATATCGAGAAATACAAATAAGAAAAATCAAAAACAGAATTAGAGGCAGTTTTCCCTTGGGAATGGAGATGAGAGGTTGGTGAGTGTGAAGGTCTTACAGGAGAGTTTTGGGTTTTATTCCACTCATTTATTCCACAAACACTGATTGGTTGGCTCATGTTCAAGGAGCTTCTCATCCCCGGGATGTACCAAGGATAAGACAACAACATCCTTCCCTTCATTTATATTCTAGTTGCAATTAAGACCAAAAAAAAGATAGACATATAATCTCAGACAGTGATGTGTGATACAAAGATAGAAAGAAATGTGTTAAGGGTAATCTGAAATGGAGACATGAAAGCTCTCTCTGAAGAGGTGATCTCAGCAGAAATGAGAGTGGAGTACAGAAGTGAGCCTTGTGAAAAGATTCAACTACAGGGAAAAGTTGACTACAGGTCTGTTGTATCTCAGGGCATGGGACAATATTTGCTGCTTTGAGAAGCCAGAGAGCTGATTCCCAGCTGCTCAACCACTGATGAGGTTCTAGGTTTTTTGTTATTGATCAAGCCTCTCACAGTAGCACTGATCGACTTCATCCAAGGCCATGAAGTAAACTGTGGCTGGGCTAATCTTGGGTCCATCACATTAATACAATTTCTGAGGCCCTAAAATGATGTCCATTCCAATGAGATATAGTCCAGGCTGTAGCTGATAAGGGAATCCAGAGTTGACCCAAACATCAAGAAACTCTAGCTAAGAATGAGCAGAACAACAGACAGGAGAAAATGCCTTAAGATTTTAATCTAACCAAAGAATTTTAGACTTTGGACTTTTACTCATGAGGGCAAGACAATTTTATTTCAGATTTGATACTTTTGGAATTATAATCTTTGACCTTAATTTGTAAGGGGATTCTTTTTTTTTTTTTTTTTTTTTTTGGTGAGAAAGATTGGCCCTGAGCTAACATCTGTTGCCAATCTTCCTCTTTTTGCTTGAGGAAGATTGTCCCTGAGCTCACATCCACGATAATCTTCCTCAGTCTTGTATGTGGGGTGCTGCCACAGCATGGCTTGATGAGCAGTGTATAGGTCCACAGCTGGGATCTGAACCCGCAAACCCCCAGGCCACCAAAGTGGAGTGTGCAAACTTAACCACCACGCCACCAGGCCAGCCCCAGGGAATTCTATTTTTGAACTTCAATTTCTCCCAGGGAATTTAATGAATCCAGAGAACAAATTTGGAGTGAATCTGTGTTACTGGCATTTTGTTGGTAGAAGGTATTCCTGTGTTTCACTACAGCACTCATTCTCAGTGCAGAACTTCTTATAGGGTACATTGGACAATGTGGCTGCATTTACTTTGGATGAGATAGGACAGTGTATGAAATTTCAGCCTGTAAATCTTGAGGATGTTTAATAACATATTCTTCTGAACCACAGCAGAGACAAGTGTATAATGCCCAACAGTGATGCCAGGAGGAATGATCCAAAGGAGCAGTTGTTGGTCTTGAGGGAGTGATCTCATAAAGTTGGGAAGAGGACTATCCTGGGACTGGAGATTGTCCAACCCTGGGATGGAGATGAGTGATAACCACATCCTGCTTGACCATAGTTTGGAGATTAAGTCCAACAGGTGAAGAGAACATAAAGTTGGGCAGTATTGGAATGGAAGGCTTCTCTCATCAAGAGAGCAGAATTGTGGTGACACTCCTGGTCTCTCATGTCGCTTGACTCTATCTTGATTAGTAGGCAAGGAAGGAATAAACTCGCTAGACTTGCCTCAACCTCTTTCTTTTCTTTCGTAGGAGTTTTCTGCCAATAGAGAGGATTTCTGGTCTACCATGCTGCCTATGGCTACGGATAAGGGTGCCTAATTCTGGGGGTACAAATACCACAGATTGCTGGTCCAATAGAATCTAAATCCAGCAAAGAACTTCTACCTATCAGTTCTCTTGGAAACTGTCCCTCTGGCCTTCCAAAAACCTTGACCCAGTGATTTTGTGATATGATTTTTGTTTTAATCTGCAGCAACCAATATTTATAAACAACCACATTTATTATAACGCCAGGTAGTATACAACAGCTATTGTTTAGAGCTCAAAGATTTAAGCAACTTTCCCAAGCTCACAAAGTGGTAGAGCAGAGATTCAAACCTAGATCTGTCACCTATGACACTGTCACAGAAAGACCTGGTTCTCCTGCAGGAATCCGGCTGCCACTCCATCCCTCACAAGAGACATTCTGTCCAGAATTCCCTTCTGCAACAGTCTGTCTACCACTAGCAGAACAAAGCCTTGTCTCCCATTTTAAAAGGGAGTAGAATTCTCTTAAGTGACAAGTGTCTGAAATATCAGATCTACAGGAAAACCAGGGCAGGTTTGTATTAATAACTCTTTCTCCTGGGGATTCACAAGACATTTCACAGGGCTCCTGGGGCCAGATTCTGAGCTCATATCCTGTAATAAAATGTTGGCTCAGGGAATCTCTTTCTAGATGAACTGATGAGAGGCAGGCTAGGTTCCCCAGCAAACACGCTTGAACACCTTCCCTGAAATGTTGGGTTCCTCACACATGGAGTCCTCTCCGCCCCCTTGAGGAGGATAAGCATATTCAGCTCCACGGGGATCCTGACCCACTTTCACCAGGACATGCTTGGTCCTCTGCTGTATTTCCAAAATCCATACTTCAAATACATCATAATCTTAATTCCGGAAAAATTTCTGTATGTAATTGTGCTCTTTTGCATAGTGCTTAAGAAATAGGCACAAACTTCTGTGGAAATTTAAATCCAGTTAAATTTTACGACTTTTTTTGTGTACCTCCTATGCAGAAATCAGGAACTCAATGCTGAGAGAATATGTGTGGAAATAAATAGGATGAGGTACATCGTCGGCTCTTCAAGGAGCTTACTGTCTACAGGGAAGTTCAGACAAGTCCAAATGTAATACAAGTGGAGTAATATATAAAATATTGTGAAAAAGATACAAAGAAAATGCTGTGGGAGAGCAAAGCAGTAAAACTTATATGCTATTCAGAAATTAGGAAAGAATTTTTTAAAGATGTGGTATTTGTCATTAGCCTTATTAGATAAATAAGATTTCAATAAGCAAGGGCAGAAAGAAGAAACTGTACGTGAGAAAAACCACAAGGAAAAAAGCACAAAAAAGGGAAAGCAAGAGATGTGCTTGTAAAACATTTTTGAGTTTAATATGGTGGCAATGTCTGTGTGTAAATGTGTAAGAGCAACGCAAAATAAATTTGGAAGTATATGTTTGGTTTATTACGAAGAGTTTAAACACCAAACTGAGAGATTGCGAATTAATTCATCGTTAGTGGGAAGTCTATGAAAAGATTTTGTGTAGGAAAACAACACGACTATTCTGGCTCTAGTTGAAGGAGAGGTTTCTACACACCTAGAAGATTACATTTTCCAGCTTCTTTTGCAGCCAAGTGTGGCTGTGTGCCCAAGTTCTGGCCAAAGAAATTCAAGCAGAAGTGTTGTGAATATTTCCCAGACATCTCCCTAAAAAGGAGAGAAGTCCTGCTTCTTCCCCCTTCTCCTTCCAGGAATACTAATGACACTCAAGCAGCCATGGGGTACTATGATGTGACCTTGAGATTAGAAGTCACATGAATTGGAGAATAAAATAGAAAGATCCTAGTCTTTTGTTACTGTGGCTCTCACACTACCTGATCTTGGCTCCCTACTTCTGGACTATTCTTATAGAGAAATAAATGTCTACTTTGTTTACACCATTATTTTGGGGGTCCTTGTTATTGGCATCTGGAGCAAATCCAGGCTAACCAGGTGGGTACTCAAGTGGGAGAACACAGCCCTTTTACCTTCATTGTCAAGGTTAGAAAGCTCAGTGGGGGCGAATTCCACTTCAGAAATGTCAGCAACTAGCAGAAGGAAAAATACTTAAGCTGTCAATCAAAAAGAACATAATTAGGGACTAGAAAGATTGAAAAAAATTCATGTATTTATTATTTTAGGTCAAAATCTATTAAATTCATTTCCAATGTTGTATATGATTTGATCAACCTTGTTCATTGCTAAGTGTATCTGATTTCCAGTCTTTCACCCCCATCTATTTTGTTAACTTTATGCCACGATTTATGGTGAAATATGAAAATTATGAAAAATAGCTATCCTAAAAGAGTGAAATTTTGTTAACAGAAGGGGTATTTCAATGGCATCTCAGCTGTGCTCACTACATTTATTTGTTGATGTTATAGTTCTTAGCTTCTTAGCTTGAGGAAGAAGACATGGAAGGGAGTGGAAAGAGAAGACTACGCCCCACCAGTGAAACACAGTACCCAGCCCCACACTCACCCTCACATCCAAGATGCACAGACACTGTCCCTTTCTCTTGTCCTGCCACAGCGTTGAGAATTTACTCAAAGCACTTCTTTCAACCATACAGAGCACGTGCCTAGCAATGAGGTTTAGAGTCACAACATGATCCAAGAGCAGAGTAAATAAACACCACGTCTTCCACCCAAACAGCCACTCTGCTTTCTATGAGTGGAGTATGGCCTGTAGCACTTCACGAATCACATACTTTGACACCTGTGACTTACAAGTTCGTACGTCATTCACAGTGAAAGGACAGTGAATTACATATATTATTTGTAAAAATGCTCACCTTCCATAAGCCCATATATAAATATTTCCCTAGTGCTTCTTCTCCTTGACCTCTGATGCATTTGACCATGTTCTCTCCTTTTCCATCACTTTTTCCTTTCTTACCTTCATGATATTTCTCTGCTCTTCTGTTTCTCTTATCCTGCAACTACCACTTTCTTTCCTGGGCTTTGTCTTCCTGCTCCCATCTTCTCATGTAGATTGTTATTTTATTCTCTCCTACTTCAGGGTTATACCCTACATACTTTCATCTTCTCTGCCTAAGCTCACCCTGCTCTTTGGAAATCTCATCTAGTCTCGTGGTTTGGGCACTAACATCCACGTTGGTGGCAGTGACTTTAACCCCTGCTGCCACAGCTCTGCCTCTCTTGTGAACTCTGGTCTTTCATCTCTACCCGCCTGTACAGAACACCCCATGGAAGGCTCACCAGAACTGATCCTTTAACACGTACACAGCTTCCCAAATGTGCACATCCTTGTACTCACTATTTCAGGTAATGGCCACAGTATCTCTTCAGTCATTCAGGCTAAAGATGCTGCTGTTCAAAAATCTTCAACGGCTCCCCATTGCCTACTGAAAAAAAACAAAGATCTTGAGATATTATTTAAGGCCTTCCAGTATGTCCCCAATCTTACCATCTTATCTCTAATTTACACCTTACAAAACCGAATACTGTTTCCCATATCACCCTGTGTTTAGTTGTCATTGTTCTCTCTACCTAGAGGGCTCTCCTCCCATCTCCACTTGCCAAAATATGAATTAATATGCAGGTGTTATGTCAAATATCCCCTTCCCTGAAGTTGCTTGAACAGAAATAGAACTCTACTCATTCTTCTTTTGTGGCATTTAACCCTTTTCTCTTTTCTTTGCTGAAGAAGATTGGCCCTGGGCTAACATCCTTGCCCATCTTCCTCTATTTCATATGGGACACCACCACAGCAGGCTTGAAAAGTGGTGTGCCGGTCCACACCCGAGGTCGGAACCCATGAACCCCGGGCTGCTGAAGTGGAGTATGCGAACTTAACCGCTACACCACTGGGCTGGCCCCGCTACACCACTGGGCTGGCCCCTAATCTAACGTTTTTTGTTTGAGGAAGATTTGCCCTGATCTAACATCCATGCCAATCCTCCTCTATTTCATATGTGGGTCGCCACCACAGCATGGTCACCAACAAATGGTATAGGTCCACACCCAGGCTGCTGAAGCAGAGCACACCAAACTTAACCACTGGGTCACAGGGCCAGCTAACCCTTTTCATCATAGTTATATCTTGAGTACACGTCTTCTCTTTTCACTACAGGACTGATCAGTAAGGTTCATAAGACTAGATTTATGTCTTATTCATGTTTGATTCCTCTTTTTTGCAGCTTGTGTTAAGGAACCATACATCTACCCATCAATCAATCTGTATTGGACAAATGAGTAAGTTAGTGATTGAGTAGAGTGAATTAAACAACTTCAAAGAAAATCAGCATGAAATGCTTCAATGAGAGTTTTTGAAAATGTTCTCTCTCATCCGAAATGCATCAGACGAAAGATAAATGGAGAATCACAGGACTTGTGAATCACTAATGGAGATGAGTATTTATTACATCATGAATCATATTGACAAATTATTCCTAAGCTATTTTTTAGAAACTAGATATTTCTCACTAATGCTGACTTTCTACATGTTTATGTCTAAATAGTTCCAAGAAAATCTAAATGTTTTTAATATTCATATCATCATAAAAGCAAAAGATAGATAGCATCCAGTTAGGATCACAGCATGCATTAAAACCATCTCACAGTCTAATGTAATTAGTTGCTATCTCAGCTCATGATGTCATAAAACATGGCTGTCCTGTTCCCCATTGGCCCTCCTCATACCCAGCACAGAGCCTCATACATAGAAAGTAATAAATACACACACCCTCCATAATATTATTTTAAGTAAGAAGTAAAATGACCTCTCCGATTCTCTACTCCTGTTCCCCAACAAAACAACTATTATAACAATTTTATGCCAATAACTTATTATATTTTTGTATGCTTATACACCTCACTTCCACATGCTCACTCTTTTTTCTCTCTCTCTTATCCCATAGACATGCTTTAGGCACATGAAATAATGTTATTCATGTAGGAAATAAATGTTTGTTGAATGTATGAATGAAGTTAAATGAATTTGAGTCTGACTTCCTTTTTAATTAGGCTGATATATCTGAGATGAATTTTAACATTCTGATGTTTGCCTTTCTCCGAAAGACTTTGATTTCAAGTATTTAAATTGAATTTCCTTGGGGAAAACATACACAATTCATTAAACAAGCATGTAAAATGTAATAGACTTCCAAAGTGTCTGTTTTCCCGTCATGGATAGAAGCTCCAGCCCTGTGAGCATCACTCACTTGGGATTGAGTATGACAAAGGTTTTAATACTTCATTTCTTCTCATCTCTCTTCCATGCCCCCCTCAGAACAATTTTAATTACAGAAGTCATGTGGACTTCTCGAAGGAGAAGTATAGACTTCAAAATGTCAACTGCCTAGCAGAAGCATGATTGTTTTCTCATTCCTTCTTCAATAATTCTTGTTCCCGCCATATCTTTTCAAATGGTTTGACAGTCCTATTGCTTCTAGCTGATCTGTAGTGCTGCAGTTTATATTTTCTTTTGCTTCAAAATATCCAAGAATACAGGGACAGACAATGGCTCAGATGTAATAACTCTCTCCAGCAAACCAATTTAATAGTTTTGAAATATCTTATAAATATACTTTCACTTTCAATTTCCAACTAGGATAATAATTTAAAATTTCAAAATAAACTAAGAAAGTTGGTCATCCATGAGATTTTATGGGTAGTGGGTACAAAATGGAGAAATGATAAATCCTCGTGATGATTAATTTTATATGTCCACTTCACTGGGCCACAGGGTGCCCAGATATTTGTTTAATTGTTACTCTGGGTGTGTCTGTGAGGATGTTTTTGGATATGATTAACATTTGAATCAGTAGACTGAGTAAAGCAGATTACCCTCCCTAATGTGGGTGGGCCTTATCCAATCAGTTGAAAGTCTGAATAGAAGAAAAAGGTTGACCCTCCTGCAAATAAGAGAGAACTCCTCTTACCTGACTCCTTTAGCTGGGACATTGGTCTTTTCCTGCCTTCAGAGTTAAACTGAAACATTGGCTGTTGCGTTTCCAGCTTGCTGGCTTTTAGAATGAAACTTGCACCATCAACTCTCCTAGTTCTTAGGCCTGCAGACTTGGACTGGAACTACACCATTAGCTCTCCTGGGCCTCTAGCTTGCCAACTGCAGATCTTGAGACTTCTCAGCCTCCATAATTACATGAGCCAATTCCTTATAATAAGTGTCTCTCTCCCGCTCTCTCTCTCTCTCTCTGTTGGTTCTGTTTCTCTGGAGAACTCTGACCATACAGTCCTGAAGACAAGACATTTTTATCACTGAGGGCAATTTCTATTCTCATTTGCTGAAGGTGAAGGTGAGAGTGGGGATGGATCACATTTGGTAGAAGAAAAGGGCTTTTGAGCAACAGTGGAAGGTATGCCATGTATCAATTATCCCGGAAGATATTCCCATTCTATACTCCAGGGAGAGCCATGATATTCCTCCCAGAGACATCTTTATTTCATATAAGAGCATTTAGGGGGTATTTCAACATATTTCTAAAGGACTTCTTCAAGTGTTGACACCTCTAGCAGTTCTGGCAAGGAATAAGTTTTGAGCAACCACCATCAGGAGCAGAAATCAAGGAAGAACAATATAATTTATACAGCAAGTCAGTGAAGCAAGTCTCTTTCTCTCCTCTAGCTGTTTCTGTTTCAAATTTTAAGGACCTTAAATATATGAAAGCCTATGCTTAGGTTTAAGGACCCCAAGTTTAAAGACCCTAAAGACATGAAACATACGGTGAAATTCAACAACAAAAATAGTAGAGTGTAGTCTTTGGGTAAGAATCAAAAATGTCAGACCCATGAATGACTTAGGTAGACCTAAAGCAGATCATAGTATATACGGGAACTTGATTACATAAAAGATAATAATCTTAGGAGATGTTATGGATTATTCAAGCGTTTGGGGGCCAAATTTCCAGTTAAATAACAGAATGCGCAAATTTTCAATCACATTAAAAGTGTGCATGTGTAGTGTAATGTAGCATAGTGTAGAATAAAGATAGACAATATTTAACTGATCTTGGTATATCATAGGACCTTATAAATTTGAAAAACCAATCATAACAAAAATGATTCATAGATTTCAATTCTTAACTCTGAAAGTTTAAATATCTATATATCATATAAATCACCATATAATTCAAGCAAATAAATAGGAAAACATGATTTAAATATGATGGGCAAGAGGTAAATAGCCTTAAAATATGTAGAGTTCAGATAAATAATTTAGAAAAACTTAACTGTTCAGTATAAAAGTGTTCCAGAGATCTTCAAGGCAAATTTAAGAAAGAGTTAAAACATCAGTAAACCTGTGAAAACATACTAAAGTTCCCCATTTATTATAATAATTAAAATTAAAACTTTCATTCCCTACTCTCTCTCTCTTCCTCCTCTTTCTTTTCTTCTTCCTTCTTTGTGCTTTTGTTCACTTTCCACATTTTTAGTATTGAACATGTGTTACTTTCTATAATTAGAAACATTAACATGGCATAAAGCATAAACCACAGAGATTGATAAATATGACTTAATAACAATTTTATCGGTAACAAAATTTAAAATTTCTCTTCTTCAAATGAGAGCATATGAGAAGTGAAAAATCAGACAAAACTAGGGAAATATTTAAAACCCTTATAATAGACAAATATTATATTTCTAGAATATATAAAGAACCCCCACAAATAATAATAAAAAGACTACAAAAAAAGAGGCAAAGACAAGAAAAGATATTTTACCAAAGAGGGAACACAAATGATCAACGAACAGATATTCAAATAAACAATATCTGAAGAAGCAAATTAAAATCAAAGTGAGGTAAACTTTTATTCTGAGTATATTGACAAAGATTAAAATTCTGACAATACCATATATTGCTAAGGATGTGGAATTAAGGGAATTCTTAGTCACTGTGGGAACATTAATTGTTTCAATGACTCTGTTAAGCATACTGGAGTTACCTTGTAAAGTTGCAAAACATGCCTATGCTGTCACCCATCAATTCCACCCCTAGAAACTCCCTCATATGAACACTAAGAAAGTGTGTACAAGAGGGATCATAACAGCATCATTGTGACAGAGGAAAACTGGAAACAAGCCAAATAATCATGAAAAAGACAATGAGTAAATTATTTTGATATATTCACACAATAGAATATCATAGAGGAGTGAAAATTAATCACCTAGTGTTATACATATGAACATATAGTGGACTGGAAAAGGCAAAATGCAGAAGAATTCACATAGTATGATATCATTTATCTGGATTTTATAACCCAGAAAAATTAACAATATAATGTTTATATTATATATAATATATGTTACATATTATTATTAATATGTATTAACATATTAATATATATATGAATTTGGAAAATCAAGGGCATGATAGAAACAAAATTCAGAATAGTCTTTACCCTTGAGAGAGGGAGAGAAACAGGGAGAGCAAGGAGCACCACAGGGTTACAATTGTATTGATAATATTCTTTTCCTTAAACTTGTAGAGGGCACACAGGTGTTGATTTATCATTTTTCTTAATTTATCAATTAATTCACCCTGTATCCTTTTTCTGATTATCATATTTCATAACTCCAATAAATGTACACACAGAAAAGATGCAGAGAAAATTATTCTACTTAAAGCAAGAAGATCAACTTAATAATAAAGATTGATGGCAGCCACTTTGATGTCTGTATATTAAAAAGAAGATGGGGAGGGGCCAGCCTGGTGACATAGTGGTTAGGTTCACATGCTCTGCTTCGGCAGCCTGGAGTTTGCTGGCTCAGATCTCAGGCATGGACCTACACACTGCTTGTCAAGCCTTGCTGTGGCAGCGCCCCACATACAAAATGGAGGAAGATTGGCACAGATGTTAGCTCAGTGACAACATTCCTCAAGCATATAGAGGGAGATTGCCAACAGATGTTAGCTCAGGGCCAATCTTCCTCCCCCCAAAAAAAGAAGATGGGGGAAATTTTATGAGAGAAACAGGGAATATTTTGGCAAAAAAGAAATCTTGCTCGTACTCTGAATTTACTCCCCTTTAGTAAAAAAAATTATACTATTTTACATAATTTAATAGCTAATATAATAACTGCATTAACAACATCAGAAATATTGCTCTTGGAATTAAAAATTGGCTTCACTTGAATGGCCAGTTGTTTTATTCCAACCTCTAGTCCAATAAGTGAAGTGTGTCATTGTTCTGCTTCCTATGTCCCAGTATTGAACTCAGTAGCAATCTGATTTAGTTCCTTAAAATTCAAATCCATATGTCCCAGGGCAGTCATTATTTCATTTATTTTCTTTGAGAATCTTTATCCTGAGCACATTTTTCTGTTCTGTTTTCCAAGCTCTTTAAATCTTTTTTCATATTTCTAATTAGATGATAGTTACATACTTAACTGTAACTTAAATGTAGCATAGAGCAGTGAAGAGCACAGGTTTGAATACTAACTCCTGCATCCAACCTTTGTAAAGTCACTATGCTCTCTGCACCTCTGCTTCTTTACCTGTAAAATAAGGATGATAGAGGTACCATCCATGTAGGACTGTTGGAGAATTAAAAGAATTAATATACGTGAAGTGCTTAGAATAATGCCTGGCAAATAGTAAGTGCTATATAATTTTTTGCTATTATCATTATTGTTAGTAATACTAGTAATGGTATGAGTGATATAAGTAACATATATATATATGTTATATATATATATGATATATATATCTCTCTCAAGCATCACAGTATTGTTTTAGTAGTTAAGAATTTCAAAGACCTAAAACATTCAGTTAGACTAATATGTCTAGAAATTATACGACTGGTATGTCTAAGAAAATACATATATTCCTGTTGATATGATACATCCCTAGACGTATCAGTCTAACTGAATATTTCAGCCGAAACTTTTAACTACTGAAACAACACTGCGATGCTTGAGACATCCAGTCTGCGTATTTCAACCTGGTATTCTCCCTTTTATTTCTATCGTCTAACTTCTCTGGGAAGACGATAGAGGGGAAAAAAGGAGAGGAGAAGAGGGTGGAGTAAAGAGGAGACTTTCATATATGTTTCTTCTATTTCATGTAATATTATGAAATAAATATTTGAAAAGTTATGTTATTTGGGGAACTAATAGAATGTGTTGCCCTATCAACATGACGGATCTTCTTAACACAATCTGGATATGTTTATAATCTAAAATCAGTCGATGTCATAGTAGTGACTTATGAAATCAAATATGACCTCATATAAGAATTTTTCAAAGAAACCCATATTATATACTGTCCTCAATTTAAACTTGAAATTTTTTAGGTGCAGAAATGCTTAAGATGAGCAAACTATGATTTTAGAGTAGAGTTTATAATTACAGTTGATGTTTTCAAGGTAACGGTCCATATTATGTTTCATGTGTGTTTCCTAGAATAAAGTCTTCTTCACATGTGAATAATGCTAAATTAATATTCAATTTCTTATGCACCATTTTACCTGAGTGATAGGCTTGCATCCAAGTACTCAAGGACAAGTGTGCATGGCCATTGCACTGCATAGCTCTGCACAGCTGCTGCAAACCTTTGAAAGTGGTTTGGTCTAGAGCTGAGAGCATTGCTGATCTTTTCCCCTGTGCTTTCTGCAGTGTCCAGCCGCCATAACAGTCCCATGCATAAGACCAAATACTAATCAGACAAACAAATGTAGAATCATTCCCCTTCCTGTTTTACTAAAGCAGGAATGCTTCTTAACTCAGATACATATCAAAATAATCTGAGGCACTTTTGAAAAATGCCCAAACCCAGGCCCCAGGTCCAGAGATTTAATTGTTCTGGGACACGGCACAGGCGATGGTAATTTTTAAGGTGTTCCAATGAGTCAATGGACAGGGTTGAGAATCACTGCTCTAAGCTGTGTAGAAACAACCTGTGTATTATTACCAGGGAGATTTCTAGAAATGTGTTCTTTTTAACAGCAAAGGCCAAAAAAGTGGTCCAAGGAAGATATTTTTCTAAGAAGATATTAAGTTGGCTTATCTAAAATAGATTTATATATCAATTATTGCTATTAATATAGAAGAGTAACATGACCTGATCACTGGAGGGTGTTAGGAATACAACCATTTTTCAAGAAGGCAGATTTATTGATTGAAGTTATTGCATATAAATATGCCATTCCCATGAAAACTCCTCATGAAGCTCCACGCCCCAGGTATTACTGATTGAAGAAGTGATTATACCAAAGGTTGGCTGGAGGGAGTGAGTTATCAGTTACACTGAGTGACTGATTCCCTTTAGCATATCTAGTCAAATAAAAAATAGTAAATTAAAATTCTTCTAAAAAATTCGTGGTACTCAACATAAAGTTATTTTTTAAGTCCTCAACTCTTTATGGGCTTGAGAGCGCTGGAATTCAGAGGACAGGACACATTTGAGGTTAGAATGACCATGAAGAGAACAGACACTCCTTCCACCACACTGCAACGACAGCTCTGAGCGTTCCTCTGGTGTTCCTAAAAGAGTACTTCCAGAATGAGAAGGCAAAGGAGAAGCCGGGTATGTGAAGGAAAGGCAATAATAAATAAAATCATAAAAGGAAATGTGCCTGAACTTGGATCTTTAGGGAGAAAGGGCCCCCTCTGAGTGCAAAACATGAATATTGATAGAAGGTGCACGCTTAGACATGTCCTAGGGAAATTTCTGAGTTGCAACAACAAAAAGAAACCCCATAAGTTTGCATAAAGAAAAATAAAATAGGCTGTATACAAAGAAAAGAAAATTTGACTGTTTTCATATTTCTTGCCTGCAAGATTAATGCTAGAAAACAATGGAATTCTGGATAGAAAGGATTATAACCATGGGGTTATACCCAGACAAATTTTGTCCATGTATGTGGACAAAAGAAAGGCATATTTAGACGCATCAGGATTCAAAAAGTACAGCAATCACTCCACTTTTTGAAAATACTTCTTGAGGGATTGCTCTGAGGAAATAAAATAAATCTAAATAAAAATATCAGCATAGTTCTCAGAATATTTTGAAACTCTTAAAAAAAACATACAACCTTATGGATTGAAATGGGGAAAGGTTATTAAGGAAACAAGTTGATATTAAAATAGTAAGTCATTATGATTCATTTTTAATATAGATGGATACAGATGCACATGTAGATGTAGATACAGATGTAGACACTATCTCATTCTGAAGATTGATATGGGTAGTGCTTCTATTTTTCAAAGGGAAAGAAAGATAACAGACAAACACAGCTGACACCTCGGCAGACATCTGCTTTTTCTGTTTAATCCCAGCCATCTTAAGTAATAATAAATAAGGCTCATATCTGCTCAGACTGGAACGGTAACTCTGAGATTTCTTGTGAAGTTTGGGTCACAGCCACTCCTTGGCCCAGCCTGTCTCACTAGATCTCTGATTTGGGGGTTTAGAGATAAATCTCCCCGCACATGTTGCTTTTCTTTGCATCTTTGTATATCCCTCTCTCCCTCCCAGAGACCTTGTGGAAGGGGTAGTTGAGGTTGAATAAAGCATTCAGGCATCACCAGGACCGTCTCCAAACACTGTCGCAATGTCATCCTAATGTCGTGATCGGGCCAGACATACAGCCTGCTCCACATTCAAGACTGGTAGGAAAGACGTCTTGGCCTCCCTCAAGTTGTGTGCACCTTGATTTATTGTCAAACCAGCAAACAATGGTGAAAAGATTAGTCATAAGGCAAAAACACAAGTGAGAGAGTCTACATAGATTGCTTGTCTTTGTAGTTCTTCACACAAGCAAGACTGAAATTGGGTGGTGCAATGTCATCTTCATAGAGCTGGGAAACAGACAGTCAGAGGCCCCACCGCATCTTACACTAAGGCATTAAGCTAAGGGAGGATCCCCTCCAGGGTCTAGCAGTTTCTATCTTCCTGCATCAGACCTGCCAGAGTCGACCACACATACAACTTCTGACTATGAGAAACTAATTCTCAGTTCATTTACAGCTACTTCCTAATTCTTTCATAATTCAATTGCATAGAAACTTACTCAAACTTTTACATATATATATCCCAAAGTAATAAACTAAAAATAAAAATCTATGACTATGAAGATATTCATTGCAGAGTTCTTTATACTAATAAAAGCTAGAAATAATTTTAATGTCTAAAAATGTAAGAATAGTTATCAAATTATGACATTTCCACTCCATGGAATATTATGCAACCATAGAAATGATAATTATAAACATTTATCACACTTTAGAAATATTTTTGACATAACTGAATGGAAAAAAGCAAAAATAAGAGTACAAAATTGTACCTACTTTTATTATTTTAATTTTGCAAAAGAGCTATTCAAATAGACAATAATCAGGAGGGAACTTAGAAATATGAGATTTTTTTTTTGGAAAGGACAATATTCTGGATATTATTATTTCCAATTTGTTTTATTTTCATTTAGCAGTCCATTATTTTCACTCAGAGATCTGTCTAATAAAACTTTTTAAATTAAATTTTGAGTACCTACCATATGTAAGTTGTTTTGCTAAGTGCATGTAGCAATGCAAAGATAACATTTAAAATGTAATTCCTGCCCATGAAACTTATAACACGATTAGTGGAAAATAGTTATATGTAATTTTTGCAAAGGGTTAAGAGAGATACTCCCAGAACTAAGAAAGGAATACTTAAAATCTATTCTTGAGGGAGAAGATCACCTATAAAGAGAAGTCAGCCCAAGACAAAACTCCTAGGCTTAATGCAGGAAAAACAGAACTTAATTCTAGTTGAATATAATGTTTTAAATTAACTTAACAAAAGGAAAAATATCTAAAGAAGGAAGAAATCAACAGAAGGGATTTACTTAGTATGGAACCACGGGAAAATGAGATCAGTGAGGGAGAATTTGGTAACATCCATGAAGCACTGCCCTAGAAGGAAGGAACTATTCCCCGCGAGAGGAAGAACGTGGTCCTCAGTGAGGCCCAGCCCTACAGTGACAGTGGATACATTCACTTCATCACTTGGTGCCAAGATTTTTAACTCATTGCCAATAAGCAGCTGATTACAGTCTCACTGTCCTTGGACATTTAACAGAAGGGGAAGTGTGCCCTTAAGATTGTTGGGAACATTTTGATCTAGACGACTTTCTGTGAGTTTTCATTGAGAAATAATGAATTAGCATTTTTCTCCATGTGAATCTGGTTATGGCAGGCCACCTATGAGGGACGAGTCCACTCATGATGCTGACAACATAGGACTCTGCACCTGCAAAGCTGAGGACTGGACATTGAGGAGAGGGACTGCTCTAAGATAACTCTGCCCTCCTTTGCCCTGCCCCATGAGAATTTCTTTAAATAACTACCACGCTATCTTCCCTTCAAAATGCAACCTCCCTCACAATAACTCAGAAAATAGAGTAGGTTGAGCCAACTGCTAAAACAGAGAAACTGACAGTCTATGATGTGGGCTCAGAAGAAGGGAAGATCCGTTCCAATGGAAGCATTGGGAAGAGATGGGCATGACTTGTGGGGCTGTGGGGGCTCTTAGAAAATCTTGGGAGAAGTTAACATCAGTGATAAGCCTTTAAAAATAAATGAGTTTTCGCCGTGTTGGGAGGAAACAAATTTTCATTTTTCTGAAGTCTTAGAACTCAGGCTGTTGATGGAAGGGTAGATACTGATGAGATGTGCAGTGAATTGTGGAAAAGGGCATGACTGTGTGGTATTGCCACCCCCACCACCACTCCATGCCTGGGAATCCAGTCTAAGATGCAGAGACGAATGTTGTGTAAAAGGAAGTATAGCCACAGAAAGACACACAATCTAAAAACGAAATTACAATATCTAAAGTAAATTGCAACTCACTTACTGTTAGGGAACCCCTGAATTGAAAGAAATATACTAAACTGCTCTCAAACATAACAGGCAGAAGTTGCAATGATGTGCTTTTCCCACTGCAAGACATGCCGAAACGCAGCTTGGTATTTTGAGGATTTTATACCAATAGTGATCAAGAGAAAAAGGTCCAATGTTGGTCCGTGGGGAGCTTTGGTCGACCGGACAAGACAATTCTCTCACTGTAAAAACTGCTCTCATAAATAATTCAATCACCATGTGCTCAAATTGGATATTATACTCTTATTAAAACATGTTTAGTGAATGAAAAGAGATATATTGGAACATGAATATTTTGTCTTTGTTTGGGAGCATTCTTAAACTTGCATCCCCAGAGTAGGTGTTTGAAACAACTGAAAATATTATTAAAATGGCAAACTGGGAACTGGGAGGTATGTCAAGCCTCCTCACTTGTCCGTCCACCTGCAGGATGTGCCTTCATGTTCCCTCACACAACAGAACCTTGACCACAGTTATTTTATCCACTTCATTCCCACTCAGCATCCTCAGTGATACAAAATATATACTGAAGAGGGAACACTTTTGGCTTTTCCATAAGCTTCTTCTCTATTTGACTCTCAAAATTCACTAACATGGAAAATACTTTGGAGAAATTATCATTCCATATCTCAAAGATCTGGAACTTGGAGCTCATCCTCTCTGTCTGTAACCTCATAATCTTCCTCTTCCCCATCCCCACATCCATCTATTGCATCTGCTCTCCGCCTTAGTGAGAGCAATAGCACTTGGCCCTCTCCTCATTCTCACAATCCATCAGCACCTTCCAAACTGACTCCTGACCAGGGACAGTAGCCCCCCTTATCCACGGTTTTGCTTTCCACAGTTTCAGTTTCCCGTGGTCAACTGAGATCCAAAAATATTACTGGAAAATTCCAGAAATAAACAATTCATAAGTTTTAAATTGTGCACTATGCTATGTAATGTGATGAAATCTTGCATTCTCCCACTTCATCCCACCCAGGACTTGAATCATCCTTTGTCCAGCGGATCCACGCTGTAGATGCCACCCACCCAGTAGTCACTTAGTAGCCATCTGGGTTATCAGACTGACTGTCACGGTATCACAGTGCTTGTGTTCAAGGAACCCTTATTTTACTTAATAATGGCCCCAAAGCACAAGAGTAGTGATGCTGGCAATTCAGATATGCCAAAGAGAAGCATCTAAGTGAAAAGGTGAAAGTCTAGACTTCATAAGAAAAAAATTGTATGCTGAGGTTGCTAAGATCAATGGTAACTTTTATTACAATATATTTTTTAAATTGTTCTATTTTATTATTAGTTATTGTTGTTAAGCTCTTACTGTGCCTGATTTATAAATTAAACTTTATCATAGGATATGTATGTATAGGAAAAAACATAGTATATATAGGGTTCAGCATCCACTGGGGGTCTTGGAACATATCCCCATAGGTAAGGGGGGATGACTATATTTTGATGTTGGGCTCAGAAGTACTCTAAAATCTCTCCCCACTTTTCACAGTGCTCACTACACTAATCCCCACATCTAAGATATCATCACAACCTACACCACCACATCCATTCTGACTCTCAGGTGGTCAAAAATTTCTGGAGAAATTCAAGGAACTGCCGACTGGGTCTGTTCCAACTTCACATCATCTAGTCTCAGGGCCTTCCCTGCAATTCAGAATCATTTTACTCCTTTCTTGTTTTCTCTTTTGCGTCTCTTAGAACATTTGTGTCAATCATGTCTTACAATTTTCAAGATCCTAAGTCTGCCTCTTCCCACTCTCAGGATGGACCTGCCATGCAGCCATCACTCGCTGGAGGCCTTTCCTATCTGAAAATTTCCAACATCTGCTCCTCTCCTCACTCTCATCTCACCTTTATCACAGTAAATGTTTCTCATACTTCCTGATGTTAACATGCCCACGTGCTATATGAATCTATGTCCAATGCAGTAAATTATTGAGCCCTCTGTTTTGCACTGTAATAGATAGATGATAGATAGATAGATAGATAGATAGATAGATAGATAGATAGATAATTTACATATAATATATGTAAATATATATTTAGGCATTAAAGAATACATGATATTCAGTAAAATTACAAGTCAGCAGAGTGATTTTGATTCATGGAAGACAGAAGAGAAAGGGGCAATAGGACCCAAAGGCAGAGATTGGAGTGATGGGGCCACAAGTCAAGGAACACCAGAGCCACCCAAATCTGGAAGAGATAAAGAACACATTTTCCCCTAAAGACTTCAGAGTGAACACAGTTTTTCCAACACCTTGATTTCAGACTTCTGGACTCCAGAACTGTGTGACAATAAATTCCTGTTGTTTTAAGCCACCCAGTTTGTGGTTGTTTGTTATGAGAGTCTCAGGAAAGAGAGAATAAAATAATTTACTTTTTAAAATAGTGGCTGAAGATTTGGGGCCCTGTAAGTATATCACAGCTTCACTATAACTCAGGCTTCAGACTTAAAAATTAAGTATCTCACTTGTCTACTTTTCTTTTGTTGATTGAGCTTTTGGTGTGGTACCCAAAAACCATTGCCAAGACCAATGTCAAGCAGCTTTTTCACTATGTGTTTTTCTAGGAGTTTTATGGTTTCCAGTCTTGCATTTAAGTCTTTAATCCATTTTGTGTTAATTTTTATGTATGGTGTAAGGTAGGGGTTAATTTCATTCTTTTGCATATGGATATCCAGTTTCTCCAATTCCATTTATTGAAGAGACTATCTTCTCCCCATTGTGTATTCTTGGCACCCTTATCAAATATCAGTTGACCATATATGCATGGGTTTATTTCTGGACTTTCTATTCTGTTGCATTGCTCTATATTTTTGTTTTTATGCCAGAACCATATTGTTTTAATTATTGTAGCTTTGTAATACATTTTGAAATCAGGAAGTGTGATGCCTCCAGCTTTGTTCTTTCTCAAGATACCTTTGTGTATTCTGGATCTTTTGTAGTTCCATATGAATTTCAGAATTGTTTTTTTCTATTTCTGTAAAAAATGCCACTGGGATTTTTATGGGGATAGAATTGTATCTGTAGATAGTTTTGGTAGTATGGACATTTTAACATATTTAGTCTTCCAAACCATGAACACATGATCTCTTTCCATTTATCTGTGTCTCCTTTAATTTCTTTCTTCAACGTTTTATAGTTTTCAGCGTACAAGTCTTTCACTTCCTTGGCTAAGTTTATTCTTAAGTATTTTATTCTTTTTGTTGCTATTGTAAATGGGATTGTTTTCTTAATTCCCTTTTTGGATAGTTCATTGTTAGTGTATAGAAATGGAACTGATTTTTGTATGTTGATTTTGTATCCTGCCACTTTACTACATCAAACTGAAAAGATTCTGTACAGCAAAGGAAATAGCCAACAGAATAAAACAGTAATATAGGGAATGGGAGAAAATATTTTCAAACTATGTATCTGATAAGGGATTAATTTCTAAAATAAGCAAGAAACACCTACAACTCAATAACAAAAAATACATAACCTGATTTATAAATAGGCAAAAGAAGTGAATAGACAAAGGAGATGTACATCCGGTCAACAGGTATATAAAGAAAAGCTAGACATCATTAATTATCAGGGAAATGCAAATCAAAACTACAATGAGATATCACCTCACATCTATTAGGATGACTATGATCAAAAAAATAAAAGATAAGCGTTGGTGAGGATGTGGAGGAATTAGAACCTTGTACATCGTTGGTGGGAATGTAAAATGGTGCAGCAACTAGGGAAAACTTTTGAATATGGTGGTTCCTCAAAAACTTAAAAATAGAACTATATGATCCAGCAATCCCACTTCTGGGTATATACCCAAGAGAATTGAAATCAGGATCTCGAAGAGACGCCTGCACTCCCATGTTCATGGGCAGCAGTATTCACTATAGTCGAGATACAGAACCAATCCAAGTGTCCAACGATAAATGAATGAATAAAGAAAATGTGGTATATGTGTACAATAGAACATTATTCAGCTTTAAAAAAGAAGGAAATCTTGCCATTTGTGACAACATGAATAAACCTGGAGGACATTATGCTAAGTGAAATAAACTAGTCACAGAAGGATAAATACTGGATGATTGCAATTATAAGAGGTATCTAAAATAGTCAAACCCATAGAAGCAGAGAATACAATAGTGGTTTCCAGGGGCTGGGGAGTAGGGGGCAACAGGTAGTTGTTGTTCAATGGGTATAAAGTTTCAGTTATGCTAGATGAATAACTTCCAGAGATCTACTGTATGACATAGTACCTAAAGAAACCAATATGGTATCATGCACTTCAAAATTTGCATGTTAAGAGGATAGATCTCATGTTAAGTGTTCTTACCACACAAAAAAAAGAGGGACACAAAGACATTTTGAGAGGTGCTCAATACGTCTATGTATCTATTACCTTGATTATGGTGATGGTATCATGGCTGTTTGCATTTGCCCAAACTCATCAAGCTGTGCACATTAAATATGTGCACTCCTTTATATATTAATTATACCTTAATAGAGCTGTTAAATAAATATTTATAATTTAAAAATTAAGTATCAAATCAGAAGCATTTTTTTACTTCAATTACTCAGCACATTTGAATAGAATCCAAACAGTACTGTTTCATATCACACTGTGTTCCACACATGAAGAAATTCTCATCACATATTAACTGAAAAGAAAATCAAGGTAAAATCAGTACCTATTTTATAAAATATATAATTTAATTTAAATATACATGTATATATAAAGACACTATGCAACATTTTAAAGATCAAAATGTTCACAATGATGTTATTTTTCATTATACTTAAATTTTATAGAAGCTCCAAAATTAAAAGCAATAACACTTAATAATAAATTTTTTTAGAATTTTGTCCTATTATAATTAATGTTTCAATGTAGTAGCACATGAATTCTGATGCAGACTAAGGTGTAAATGATGTTTATTTAGATGATAATTCAAAAACTTTTGCAGATCATGGGGGCTACAGATTATTCATGTTCCACAACAGAATATTTCCATATATGGAGCTAATTAGCTAGATATAAAGCTCATATTTATTAGATAACTGCCAATTATACCCTCTATCTCACAGTAGGAATATTTGGATCCATATTTAGGGCTAACATTATTAGAATATTAATATTGTTAGAAGTTGGATCCATACTTGGATCCATATTTAGGGCTAATGTTATCAGAAGTTATTCAGAATGCCAAGCGAGCAATTGACAAATTATTCATTTATCAATTTCCCTGTTACAGATTTGGTAAATAAATTACATGCCTCATCTACTTTGTATAAAGTAATATTCCTGGTATTTTTCCTTCATCTGACCAAATATATACATATATACGTATAAACATAGAGACATACAAATATATACATAAACATATATACGTGTATATCACGCTATAAGGGCTGAAACATCAACTTATGAGTTGCAATTCATAAATAGCCCTTCCCAACATGAGTCCTTCCTTCTCAGTAACTAAATATACAAAATCAATCTGCTGAAATACATTTCCTACTAAGGGTATCTTGCTACTTAATTACACATTTCTGATATGTAAGGCACGAGTTCTCCCCCAGCAAGAGTCTATGATTTGGGGATGTAACTGTAAACCACAGGGAGACTTTGCTGTCTCAGTGTGTAGTATGTCTTAGCTCATTTTTCTTCTGCTTAGTCAATGCCTAGCCTGTTCACAGACTCTCCGTGGCGTCATGAGCAGAGCACTTTTACATCGAGCGTGAATGTCATTCTCTATTCAAAAATACAGATATTTCTTGTAAAACATGCAGCACTAATTTTAAGCCATCCCAAACAAAACTATATGCAAACTTTATCTCTCTTCAGACAATATTCAGTCCATTGGAAAAATTAGAATAGATACTGTTTATCAAGTATATGAAACAACGGGAACACTTGTGCCACACTAATTAATGTGGGAATTAGTAAAAACCAATTTGAAGAACAATTTGGCAGTACAATGTAAAATTGAACATGCATATACCTAGAAACCCAGAAATTCCAGTCCAAACTATAATATCCTCAATTTTGGAAAAACCCTCATGAGGACTCCAGGGGTGTGTATAGGAATGATCTTTGTGGTCATGGTTGCATTGTTCGAAAAGAGGAAAACCAGAAACAGCTCAAATGTTCAGCAACAGTAAAATGAACAAAGAAACTGTGGTATATTCATACAATGAAATGTATGCAATGGAATCTGAACAAGTCATACAACAGAATTTTGTATGTTCATATAATGGGTTGCAGTGAAATGAATTAAATTAGGCTACACACTTCAGTATGAATAAGTCTCAAAAACACGATGTTGAGTGAAAAAAAGCAAATTACTAAGGACATATTGCATTCCCATTCTTCTAAAGTTCAAAAACATCAAATCTAAACAATTTATTATCTAGGGCTGCCCTACATTTCTGGTGAACTGATAAAGAAAAACAAATGAATAAACACACAGAATCCTAGACAACAATTACTCAGAGAAGAGACAAAGATTGAAGGAACTTAGGGAGAGTTTCAAAAGTACTGGATGGTGTTTATATTAGTGTTAATTGTATAGCATTATTCTTTACACTGTATATATATATATATATATATATATATATATATATGTATGTGTGTTATATGCACCCTTTTATAGGTTATGTTTCCTAGTGAAAAAAATTCAAAAGATAAACATTGTTCTATCAGATGTTGATTCGGATGTTCTGGGAAAGGAAGGATTAAAAACATAGCTTTTTCTGATTTGCTAGGAATTAACACTACTCATTTAAGCAGAAGCTGTGAAAATACCTCATAAGTTCAAATGAAGCCTCAGTTCACCTTTCTCTGAAAGATCTTTGAATAATCAGAAATTGGTCATATTTCCATGCTATGCCTCCACGACTGGCGGCTCCTCTGAAGTCTTTTCAGCTTCCAAGACGCCCAAGACCCAGAGGCAGTGGTTTGAGTGGTAACATAACCTGCTTTTAGTAACAGTGGTGTGGACTTTCATTTTAAACTATGCTTCCTTCACTCCAAGACAACCCAACTATAATAGAAATTGGTTCATAATCATATGAGGGAAATATAATATGGTGTTACTTTGATAGTTCTTATGGGCTTGTTAAATAAGTATCATATTTTATATCTATTGTCATGATTTTGGCTTCCAAAGCCTTACCACCATCTGGAATGACCTCTGCAGAGAGGATAGCTAACTCATAATTATTCCCTTATATTTTCTCTACTCTTGAAATTCTGAAAATGTATATTAAAGGTGTCCTTTTTCTATAAGCCATGATCCTGATAGAGTTCATATATAGCATTGATATGATAGATTTTATGAATTTGTAAATACTTAATGGACTTAATGTTATTTATTTATTATTTTTTTTTTTTTTTTGGTGAGGAAGACCAGCCCTGAGCTAACATCCGTTGCTAATCCTCCTCTTTTTGCTGAGGAAGACTGGCCCTGGGCTAACATCCGTGCCCATCTTCCTCCACTTTATACGGGACGCCGCCACAGCATGGCTGACAGGCAGTGCGTCGGCGGGTGCCTGGGATCCGAACCCCTGAACCCTGGGCCGCCAAGCGCGGACGAAACTGCTGCGCCACCGGGCCAGCCCCTGGACTTAATGTTATAATTTTGAGTTGCACTTTATCCGGTTTCACATTAGGAGTTCTAAAAGCCATAACTTTAAAAACTTATAAGTCAGGATCAGTCTTTCTGTCACATTGAAAAGTAATAGTAAATAAAGCTAAAAGTGCAAGATAGCTCCCCCCACCCCGATGATATTAAAAGACATTATTGCTTTCTCTCGGGATTATTTTAGTGTCTTAATTACAGTAAATTAGAATAATTAGAGAGAAATTAGATGAACCTTACAATTCCCCAAAGCCTTTCTCCTGCCTTTCAGGCAGATAATGAATGTTAATACAAATAATTGATACATTCTGAGTGCCTCTAAGTCTTCACACCTTACATTTTTCTTTTTAATTTCGCTCCAGATAGAATACGAACCATGTCAGGCATTATTTCTTTGCTCTAAAGAGCGCTAATTAAGCTTTTGGTGAACCTGATTGCAAATAAAGCAATTCCATAGTAACAGAGAGTTTCTTTTTATTTTATTTTTTTATCTTCATGGACTCAAATAAGTGCTAAAGCCGTTTGGTTCTGTTTTCATGAACATATTTTTTAATGCTTAAATTTTTTATGAAATGTGCTTGATGATACTTTAGACATGAAGGTATTGTCAGACAGAAAAACTGGAAACCATGTCCACGCAGGTGGAACACCCATGAGGACTGAACATTCAGTATTTAATAGTGACTGGTATGTGAGGCGTGCGTACACGCGCCAGGCTGTGCTGGGTGCGGGCAATATGGTGAGTTTCGTGCATACCATACCGCCTTTGCTGATGTACAGTTTATAAGAAATTGCAGGTGTGATGCACCTTACCGAAGGGAAATAGTGGTGTTATGATAGGATGTGACAAAGGGACTACTCTGGTCTGAGAAGCCAGAAGAGACCTTGCTGAGGAAGCAATAACTCAGGGACGGACCGGCAGGGACACGGTATGGCGGTAGAAGAGACTTTCGGGTGAAGGAACAACGTGCCCAGACGTGCGGAGCAGACGGAGAACGTGTCCGTCCCCAGGGAGGAGAGGACTCGGGTGTGGCCGGAACACAGCGCGAGGCGCGGGTCTGGAGTGAGATTAGTCTGGAGGGGGAGGCAGGGACGGGCAGGTAAGGCCTCAGAGGCCATATTGTGCCTCTTAGGGAAAAAAATGCTCGTTCTCAGGGGAATTAACAGAAATGCAAACAAAAGTAAAACTGAAGTACCATTTTGTGCCTAGTACCCTTAGTTGTGGGATAAGGAAACGTTGGTAAATATCTTTGCAGGTGATAACTCACACACCAGTGCCACCCATTTTCTCTCCACATGCAGATCCCAAGGTTCAAATTAATATTTCAAACTAATTAGTTCAAACTAATAAACCAGTGTTCAAATAGTTGACTGACGTGTGTGGCCACCAGTAAAGGTGCCTCCCCAGGCTAAGCCTCAGTCCCTCATCTGTGAATCTGACAGGAACACAGCTGCCTAACAGAGCTGCTGGGAAAACTGAATGAGGTGGTGAAGGCAGAAGACCCAGACCATGGTGAACGACTGGCACACGGTGTTTTAGGCCCTTAATAAATGCTGTTCACTCTCAGCCTCCCTCCCACTCACTCCTGCATATGCAAGGTGCCAGAGCTGTGTTGTGTGAGCCCCTGCTCACTAACCCTCCAATCTAGTCAGACACAGGCAGAGCCCAGAGCAAACAGCCAGCCCTCCCTACCATCTCTGCCTCTCAAGCACTTAAAGCGTCGGAAGGTTCTCACCGTTGGCACAGCAAGACATGGTTTTCAGCCACCCCTGCTGCTGAATACACACCTCCCCCCTGCTGTCAGCAAGGGATAATGTAGAAAAGATATAAAGTACATAATTCAGCCTCTTCTTTTAGTTATGATTTTACAACTGGAATGACCATATAATCTGTCATTCAATTAAGGACACTTTTGAGAGTATGAAGGGGACACCACTAATAATTATTCCAGGACAACAGGGGAAACTGGAACATATGGTTACTCTAGCTATGATACACATCACAGATACCAAAAGAAGTACCAATCAATGTGGCAAAGGAAGTGGAGAAGGGATTACTAAAATGCTAGTGAATTCTTGCTTTCCAGATTTTGCTCTAGGTGTCATTAATAATTAGGGAACATAAAAGTTAGAGAATACCAGACAGATGCAAATCTAAAAATAGTTTCTGCTCTGGTCTTATACTTCTATCAGTCTGATCTAGACGAATACATTTTACCTTACCTTATGATTTTAGATTGACATTGGTGTCAAATATAAATCCTGTAGGTCGTTAGGTCCTAACAACAAGTGTTAGTGAATATTGTTATGGCTGCGGCCCTCTTAACCTTATTTAGAAAAATGAAGAAGAATGCTCATTTCATGCTCAACTCCAGGACATTTACTTCTATAAAATGTACAATGAGTTTTGGTATTATGTGCTATTTTTAAATTATGGTGTTAAATGGCAATTTCTTCATGTAACAAATGTTTGTTGAGCAATATGACAGGTACCATGTTAAGTACTGAGTGAGCAGAAGACTCAGACCATGTCCTCAGTAAAACTCCGACTTCTTGGTGCCTGCAGAAAAGTGGCTGATGTCGCGGCACACTTTGATAAAGACTGTGATGGAGAAAGGACAAGAGCTCTGAGAGTGTATTTGAGGAGTGTCTAACGCAGCTTCAGAAGCATCAGGACAACATACTATCTATGCTCTGACCCAATGAATGTGCAGGATTCAGCTCTGAAAACTGGAGTGGATGAAGATGGTACTGAGAGCAGAAACAGAAGCATCTCTGCAGGTGTTGAGAGAGCATGGGATGTCACAGGATTTCTTAACAGGGAAAAAAGCCACAGGTTCTGGAGGATGCTGAGATTAGGTGCTACCCCTTCAGCTGGAAGGAGACAGAGGATCCTAAGCCCCCACCAACTTCTTGTCCAGACACCCTCAGGAGAGCAGCCCAAAGTTTTAGGGGACAATCCTATTCTTTGCCTAGCAGCTCTGAAACTCCACCACGAAAATGATACATTTTAAAGGAAATGTACAAACACTACCTAAGTATTAGGGAAATTGGAAAAGCTATAATCAAAACATCAATCAAAGACAACTTGAGAAACACCTGGAAAGGAACTGTCTGATTTAATTGACACTGTTCAGCATGAATTAATGAAAACAGAGATTATGCCTAAAAGCCTTGACATATATAATCTGGAAAAGGGTTTACATTCTAAAAATTGTGTTTGTTGTCAAATACTTTTCAAGGCACAATGCTGTAGGGGACAGTTTGTTCCCTGTATACATTATATTTTATAGAATAAATATCATGCTATAATATGGAAAGCTTACACTGCAATTATCCTTATCTCCTGCAAAAGTTCAAGTGGGATCCCCAGGGATAAATAGCACTTACTAAATTCCACAAAGATATTTGGCATGGTGGAGGCCCCAAGAGGTCAGTGTCTCCTTGACCTCCTCCAAGTCTCAGTTTTCTTATCTGTAAAATGGGAAATTTCCACTTGATGTTTACCTTCCTTCTACTTTCAAAATTCTAAACTACAAGGGTTAAATGGAGAAGAAACAGGATGGAATTTTTTTATGTTAAAAATAAATCTGAATTGAAACCCTAAATGAATAGATAACAAAACGAGTAATTCTGCTTTCTAGTTGATATTTTTGCATCAAATTTATTAATTTACTTAACTAACATCTATTGAACACTTGCCTATGTGCCAGACACTGTCTTAGATACTAGAAAAATAATGAAAACCAAAATAATCACGCTCCTTTCCCTCATGGAACTTGCATTCTAGAGGGATGGGTAGATTTGAAATGAATAAACACAGGAATGCACATACTGTGTGTTATAAGGGAAAAGTAAAGGTTTGGAGAGACATGACTTGGATTGGTGGATGAGAAGAGAATGGGAGTTGGATTGTCCCAAGTATGAGCAAATTCCCTGGGGCAAGAAAGAGTGGGGAGTATATGAAAAACTGTAAGAAGTTGGCTGTGGCTGGAGCAGCGTGAGAAGGGGAGGGCTCTGTGAGGTGACGCTGGAGAAGCAGGCAGGGACCACATGGCCCAGACCTGTGGAGGACACACTATGAAGATGGTTTTCATCCTCAATGCAATGTGACTTCAGTCAAGAGTATTAAGCAAGGGAATCCCATGATGCCCTTTGGCATTAAAATAATTACTTTGGATCTGGAATGGAGAAAGGATGGAGGAGGAGGTAAAGCACAAATGAGTGGAATATTTAGAAGACTGCTAAGATCCCAGGTGGGAGCTTATGGTGGCTTGCCAGAGGGTGGCAGTGAAGATGAGGAAAAAGTGGGGGACTTGACATGCATAGCAAAAGGGATAATAAGACAAATATTCAGATAAAATGACCTTCGGCTTTCATACTCTGAAAAGATGGGGTTTTTTCTCTCCTCCTTCTCTCCTGTTTTGAAAGCCATTCAGATAAGAGTAGAAAATAATTGCCTTTGCATTTTTCCCCTAGAAAGAGAAGAGAAATGATACAGACACACACACACACACACACACACACACACACACACACACATACACACAAATGCACATCACTTTACCAAAATATGGAGGCAAAGAAAATATTCCCATTTTTCCACTTTAAATGCATGGGCTAATCTCTCTCTCTCTTCCTCTCTCTCTCTCTCTCCTTCAGAGATGAACAGACATGCATTATACCTTCTCATAATTACAAATTGCCAAACGACTATTTTCATCAACTACAAAACATTGCCAAAGACTAACATTAAAAACTATTGGGGGACTGGCCCCATGGCTAAGTGGTCAGCATGCTCTGCTTTGGCGGCCCAGGTTCACGGGTTGGGATCCTGGGCACAGACCTACTCCACTTGTCAGCCATGCTGTGGTGGCAACCCACAAACAAAAACTAGAGGAAGATTAGCACAGACGTTATCGCAAGGCTAATCTTCCTTACCAAAAAAAGAAAATTGGTATTTGTATTTGCATGAAATCAAAATTCTTTCCCCATTCTTGATTTCTCTACAGTATTTGTAACTAACATTTTAGTGGATTGGTTAGTAAAATATCAGATATCATTCATTTTCCAATTTCACTAGCATCATTCGTTAATCACTAATTGTTGTCATGGTAAAAGTCAGCCTTATATGTTGGTGAAATAGCTGAAGACTTTCATCTGGAAACCAATCATGCCACTTCAGAGCTGGGAAGATACAACACAGGACACTGCTGTGTGTTTCTGGAAAAAGGTTTTAGCATTCCACGCATTTCTCACACAACACATGATGGGGAAATATTTTGCTGGATTGCTATTCAAAAATCGGTTTAAACACGAATATGTTTAATCCATCTTTCAAGTATGTTTTAACAAAATATAAGTGTACCGTATATGTAAAACTAATAAGGAAACCAAGCAGTTCTGCCCTCCACTTGGAATAAGAAGAAAGTGTCTCACTCCATGTATTTTGCAGATACCCAAATCTAGGTCTGTAATCATTTCTGACATTTTACTTTCTCAAAGTTCATTATGTCTAGACTGTTTTTCTTCAAAAAATGAAACTCTCTACCCTGATTTATATTGTGCACAAGTGGTTAATCTTCAGATTTTAACTGCAACTTGACGATATATTTTAATCTAATTTATTGTCTCACATTTAAAGACATTTCACATGTTTTATTTTAAGGTAAAACTGGAGGCAGCTAATATTTCCATTATGAATTCAGTTTAGATTTGACATTTCCTTTGAGAATATTAAAGATAAATTCTGTCACCCTGTTATCTAGAATCTAATGAGTTTTTTAAATATTTTATTCAAGTATAAGAGACATACAACGTGAGCACAGCCGTGTAATCATTACCAAGATCAAAACGTAGAATAGTACTAGCACCCAAGAAACCTACCTTTTTCAGTGTCCAGGTCATTAACAGCCCTACCAGAACTAACCATTATCCTGACCTCTGTCATAGATTAATTTTGCATATTTTTTAATTCCTTGTAAATATCACTGTACAATATGTATTCATTGGCTTTCTTCCTTCAACATTAAGCTTGTGAGATTCAATCATGTTATGTGTAACAGTAATTCATTTGTTCTCAATGCTTATTCCATTATATGACATACCAACTTTGATATGTCCATTTTACTGCTGAATGACCTTTATGTATTTCCAGTTTGAGGTATGGACATGCTGCTATGGAAATTCTTATATATGTTTTTGGTGCACATGTGTGCATTTGTTCCTCTTGGGTGTATACTTTGGAGTGAAATTGTTGGATCAAATAGTAAGAGTATGTTCACTTTTATTAGACACTGCTAAACAATCTTCCAAGTGGTTCTACCCCCACCAAGTGGTTTAAACCCCCACCTGCAGTGTATGAATGCTCCAGTGGCTCTACATCCTCACCAACTGTTAGTGTTATCCATCTTTCATTTTAGCCATTCTGGTGCATATATAATAGGATCTCATTTTGACATTGAAGTTTTAACTTCCATTTCCCTGAAAAACAATAAGGTTGAGCACATTATTGTTAGCTGGCTATTTGGATATCCTTGTGTGTGTGCGTGTGTGCGTGTGAATGTGCATTTTGTTAACTGGGTTGTCTTTTATCCCCATTGGGTTGTAGCAGTTCTTTATACATTCCGGTACAAGACCTTTGTCAGATATATGTATTGCAAATGTCTTCTCTCAGTCTGTGATTAGTATTTTCACTGTCTTAATATAATCCTTGGATGAACAAGAGTTTTTAATTTAAGTGAAGTCCGATACTTGAATTTTTTCCTTTATCGATAGTGCTTTTTATATTCTTTAAAGAAATTTTGCCTACTGCAAGGTAATATACGTATTTTCCCATCTACTGTTCTGCTTTTAGCACTTAGACCTGTAATCCATCGGAAATAGATTTCCATGTGTGCTACAAAGCAGGGGTCAAGAGTCAGTTTTTCTTCAGATAGATATTCAAATAACCCAGCACCATTTATTGAAAAGGCCATCCTTTTTCCACCAAACTGCAATGTCACTTTTTTTTGATGTACACAATTTGATGTGTTTGGACATATGCATACACCCACAAAACCATCACCATAATTAAGGTAATAAATGTATCCATCATCTCCAAAAGTTTCCTCCTGCCTCCCCCCTTTTTTTGTGGTAAGAACACTTAACTTGAGATTTACTCTCTTAGCAAATTTTTCAGTGCACAATAGAGTATTGTTAACTGTAGGCACTACGTTGTACATCAAATCCCTAGAATTTATTCATCTTGCATAACTGAAACTTTGTACCCATTGAACTCCCTATTTCCCTCTCCCCCCACCCCCTGAGCACCACCATTCTACTCTCAGCTTCTATGAGCTTGACTATTTCAGATACCTCTTATAAGTGGAAATCATACAGTATTTGGCCTTCTGCAACTGGCTTATTTCACTTAGCATTATGTCCTCCAGGTTCATCCACGTTGTCACATATGGCAGGATTTCCCTCTTTCTTTTTTAAGGCTCAATAATATTCCATGGTGTATACATATAGCACATTTTCTTTATTCATCTGTTGACGGACATTTAGGGTGTTTCCATATCTTGGCTGTTGTGAATAATGCTACAGTGAGCATGGGAGTGTGGATATCTCTTTGAGAACCTGATTTCAATTCTTTTGGATATATACCCAGAAGTGGGATTGCTAGATCATATGATAACTCTGTTTTTAATTTTTTGAGGAACCTCCATACTGTTTTCCATAATGGCTGCACTATTTTATTTTCCCACCAACAATGTACAAGGATTCCAATTCTTCCACATCCTCACCAACACAACAGAATTTGCATTTTATGTAGTTCTCCAGCCTTTTAATTTTAACTTTTAGTATTTGCTTATATTTAAGTTGTGTGTCTTATAAGCAGAATTGTGGGTATTTTTCTTCTTTTCATCCACTGATAATCTTTGCCTTTAAATGGGAGTATTTAGTCTTCTGGCATTTAATGTAATTATCAACATATTTGGATTTAAATTTACCATGTTATAGTTATTTTATAGGCTTTTTTGTTTATTTTTACTCTTTTCCTATCTCTTTGAAAATAATCAAATATTTTTATATTCCAATTTTCTCCTTGATTAGCTTGTTTATTATTCTTTTAATGATATCTTCAAAATGAAAATGTGCTTCCTTGGGGCTGGCCCTGTGGTGTAGTGGTTAAGTTCAGTCTGCTCCACTTTGGCAGCCTGGGTTCACAGGTTCAGATCCCAGGTGTGGACCTACACCACACATCAGACATGCTGTGGTGGTGACCCACATATAAGTAGAGGAAGACTGGCACAGATTTTAGCTCAGGGCTAATCTTCCACAGGCAAAAAGCAAGGAAGATTGGCAATGGATGTTAGCTCAGGGCTAACCTTCCCCAGCAGAAAAAAAAAGTGCTTCCTTGACTTATTATAATCTAATGTACATTAGTACTTATGTCACTTGCTTGACAATGCTATGACCTTAAACTATAACTCCATATATCTCTCATGTCTTGGGTTATTGGTGCCATATATTTTAATTATATAAGTAACCTGTATGTTCCATATGTTATATATTTAATTATATATTTAACATACATATTTAACCCAATAAGACCTTATTTTTATTATTCTGCACATGTAAAGCTCATTTAGATTTATGTATATACTTGCCCTGGGATTTCCATGGGTCCCTACCCCTTGGCATTCCTGAGTCCTATTTTTCATCTCCCCAGGACAACAAGACCCTTGAAAGTTCTATCTAGTTTCTCAGTCTTTTACCTGAGCCTTTTACTTGGCTGGTCATAGGCACAGGTCACATACAAGTCACCAAAAGTCTCAAGGTGAAAGGCAGTGCTGAGGTTGGGCCATCTTCTCTGTGCTTTCATTTTCTCTGGAATCCTGGTTTGGCTGCCATGGTGGCCATGATCTCTCACCTTGTCTCCTGGGTCCTGTGAGATCACGGACAACTCTGCTCAGCCACTCTTCCCTGCTTGGGTTCCTACTTGGATTCTCTGCCTCTTCCTCTCCCCATTTTTAGAATTAAAGCAACATAGAATTTCAAGCTCACATCCCTGAGTTTCTTCTCTCCAGGATTTTGGCTCCTTGGTAGTTCATGGATCCCTTCAAACAGATTTTTTTAAATTTGAGTCTATTTTTCTCTCAAAGGGAGATTGGATAGGCTGCAAGATATTGAAAAGTGGTAATCTCCCTGATTTCTCTTACGATTTTTCAACAAAATACTTCTGCTTTCTTGGTGGAGGGGATGATGAGGATTGTTGAGAGGGAGAGTTATCAGATATTTGTCCCAAAATATGTTATACCTGTTTTTAGACTAACTTTAAGTTATAAAATTTAGTCAGTTTGATAATAGGACCATTTACTTACTGCCTCTTCATATTTATAATTATTTGAGTAGAAAGGGATTTTTTTTATATACATCATCACTTACTCTGGTCTGTTCACTTTACAGAAGAAGAAACTGAAGCCTGAATAAGTTAAGGAATTTTGCCTGTCATATAATTACTTATTAGCAGTCCTAGGACTGAAACATGGCTCTTAAGATTCCTAGTAAAGTACACTTCTCACTCATTTTAGGTTTCTTGGCCAAAGACTCGGGTATACTTCTTTCTTCTTACAAAGTTATTTTAATAAAACAATGAGTGAGATGTTCATGATTTCTGGAAACATGCATCAGACCTGTGGGTTACTGACTTGATCACTGTTACTTTCCATTGAAGTTAATATGGAATTTTAATTAGGTATTATCCACATCAGTTTCTGAGGTCTTTGCTGGTTTTGCTATTTTCCTTGAATTTTTAAATATATCCAAGCAGACTAGAGATCATCCCTTATTTAAAGGGATGGACCAAAGAGAAGTTCTTTCTTAGTTAAATTCCTTGTACACAACCTGGTAATTGATTCTCTCTTTTATGCTTTAGGTGATTGACAATGATATTATCCAATGAAAACTTCTTTTTTCATTGGAGGGACATACCAACATGTTTCAGCTATTCTCTAATAGAAATATTGCTACAAATTGCAAAATTATTGGGAAACATAGGATTAAAAAATCTTTAAAACATGACATGCTTTGGCTATCTCCCTTGATGTAATTTACATAAAGTATTTCTTGGGAATGAAATACTCTAGATATTGAAGTATTGTGCTTTCCTTGTGACAGTTTATAAAGTTTTTTTTTCCCCCAGATTGTCACGTGGCAAATGATTGAAATCCTTAGCCAGCTAGGCAAGACTTTCGTACAATGAAATTCATCAACTAATGTGCACAGACTTTCCTCATTCACATAAAAATATATTTGGAGAGTATGATTAATGACATTCGATTATTCTGTGATACATATTTTAAAATAGTTTATCAACTCTGAAATCAGGATACATGTTATAATTGCTAGCTTGCCATATATAATAGGCAGAATTTAAAAAATACTTCAGAGGCCAACCCAGTGGCGTAGTGCTTAAGTTCGCGTGCTCCACTTCGGCTCCTCAGCAGAAAGAGTAAGACTGGCAATAGATGTTACCTCAGGGCCAATCTTCATCATCAAAAACAAAACAAAAAGAACTTCGGTGATACACAAAACAGTGGTGTGTCTTATATTCAGTATGGTCTCATAGAGTGGATTAATTTCAATATTAATGAAACATTAGAATTCTACAAAACCAATCAGATGTGATAAATATATTTTTCAACTAAATGATCTTTACCTACTTGGGTGGTTTGGTTTTTTTCTGTTAGTTTGTTAAAAGCAAATTCAGAAGTCTGCTGTTTCATTATATTTCTATCCGCAGAAACCTCGTATGGATTCTGGATTTCGGGTAGGAAGGGTTTCCTCTTTATGTTTGTGTGTCATCAACCCCTGCCCCGCAACCCCCAGATTTCAACTCTTAGTCTTTTCATCTTTGATTCTTCCCTCTCACTTTCCACGTGTCCCTGTGGTTGTCAATTACCTCGGTATCATTTCACATTCCTCTTCCTCTTGCTCTTGCAGCTAAAAATCAGTTCGGTTTCCTAGTATCTTCCACTTCAGTGATCAGAAGGCTGCTTTGTCTCCTTGTTTGTCCCACTCACTTCACATCTCCTACTATTTTCTTGGCTGTGAAACGGGATGATAAGAAATGCCTTCCCCGTGTCCCTCACAATGTTCTTGTGAAGATCAAATATGTGAAAACCCGTCCACCAGTGTTAAATTCGATACAAAGGTAATCAATTTTGTCTTATTTTATTTTGTTTTTGCCATATCTGCTGCACACAGCAAAGAGCTCAGTTTGAGCTCAGTCCTGCTCACTGCTGGGACTCGGGCGGGTTTAGGCTTGTTTAGCAAACTGATAAGATAGGCCTGTCGGAAGCCTATTTACAGGGCCCAGGAGCTTCCTTTGAGGTCTATCAATAGTCCTGGGGTTCAGACATATCCGGGCATGTCTAGTAAACAGATCGGGCTATAACCAGGAACCTGAAAACTCTTTTCAGAAATAGCCATCCTATTAAGAAGGAACCTGCCACAAGAAGTTTAACTTAATACAAAGTTTTAGTTGTTGGTGAGGAATAAGGATTTTGAACCCAACACAGTGGTAGTAGCTAAATCTGTCCTTAGTCCTGATCTCTGGAAGCTTTGTCACTAGGATGGTAAAGGTTTTAAGTAAAAATCATCCCTCTCAGAAAGGTAACTGCAATTTGAAGACAAAAGAATGTGAAGAAGAAGGAGGATGAGTTCAAACATTACCCAGCCCAGCAGTTCAGCAAACACATTCGTGTGTAGAGAAGGAACACGTGATTTCAAATGTCAATTCCCCTAATCTCCCTTCCTACAGCCTGGCTGCCTCTTATCAATTTTCCTCATTGACAGAGAGCAAACTTTTTGAAACCAAACTCTTACTATTTTACTCTGCTATTGAATACTTTCATATGGCTCATGATTTCCCAGCAAACAAATTTTCCAGTTATTTAGACTGTCATACAAGGCCTATCATCATCTGCCCAGACTAATTTTTTACTCACAAAATAAGTATGATATTGAGTAAAGTGGGAAGCATGATATAATACTAAGCAAAAACACTATAAAAAGGGATCCTGTGATATATTAGAATCTGGTAAAATATATTTCACTTAAGTAGAATCCACATTTATTTATTTATTTTTCAGATTTTTGGATTCAAATATTGCTATTATACTGACATGCCAAACCACACATTTAGTCACAAATTTTGCTACTTTCACTTCACAGAAGACTTTAGCAAAATAATACTGGCATTATTATTGTTCACTTTTCATCTTTGATACAACTTGTAGCAAAAGTGACCTTTTCACATTGCAGTTTTTTACCGTAAAATGCGATATTGCTTCCGCCTTAGGCAAAGCCAACTGAATCTGATGAGCATGATGACATGATAAATTCCTGATAGTTAAAATGCCCTCTGTCTTTGTCACTTTTTTTCCTGCTCAAGTTAATATCACCATTTTTAGAAGATTCTATTTTTCCTTGTTTTGTTTGCTTTTTTTTTTTCTTTAGGATTATTGCTCACTCTTATTATTATTATTTTAGGTATATAAGGTCCTCGAAGAAAACTAGGTTTCTATAATGTTGGGGGGGGTAATTTTTCCTCTACCCTTCCAGGTTCTTGGCTGAGACCCCCTGTAATACAAGACAGATTAACAGGAGAAAGACAAACAGAAGTTTAATAACATATATACCCCCTGTCTACACAGGAGATACCCAGGAAACTGCGTGATGAGACATTTTCACATATTGAGGTATATGGGGGAGCTATTCTGGTTTAAACCTGATTTGGCCTGAACTAAAGAAGTCTGATTTATGGCCTATCAAACATACATTGTACATCTGCTTTAGCCATTAAAGTAAGGAATGCATTAAACATTAACTCAAAGTAAAAGAATGCACTCTTTGAAGCTAAGAATGCATATTTCCTTTCCTACGATGCCAGTATTAGGACTCCTGAAGGTAAGTTTCCTTTCCCAGACATCAGGGTCACGTTGACCTGCTAATCTGTAACTAAATATCTCTTTGAAACTCTGATGAATATGTATCTGGGCATGTTTGATGTATGTTCTTTGTTCTAAAAAGGTATAAAACTGTACTGAAAACCATGCTTCTCCAGAATGCTTTCTTCCTTTGTGGAGACTGCCTTCCCAGATTACAGTCCTCAGCCTGGCTCAAGTAAAACTCACATTATCTTTCTTATCTATAGAATGGTTATTGGTTATTTGCATTGACATTTCTTGGCACAGCTGACCAGATTTCAGAGATACCCACCTGAGACCATCTGGAATCTGGTTTGAATGGGCACTCAGTATCAGCACAGGCCCTCTGAGCCCCTCTGGCTTCCAAGCACTCTTCAGGGGCCTTGGTGAGTTCTCCTAAAATCTGGATCTCCTTATTTAAGTCACAGGTCCGGACTTTCACTTGAACTGTTTCAAGTCCTAAGACTAGGTGTCTTAAGGGAGTACCAGTAACATATCCTGGGTAAGAGGAACCTAGGGGGAATTTCTGAGCTAAAAGAGCCAGGGGGAACTTTGGAGTGAACAAGCCTGCCTGACTTTTTTAATTTGGCTTTAAATTGGAAAGAACTGTGTCTAGGGGCTGGCCTGGTGGTATAATGGTTAAGTTCTCACACTCTGCTTTGGTGGCCCATGGTTCATGGGTTCAGATCCCAGGCACAGACCTACACATCACCCATCAAGCCATGCTCTGGTGGCATCCCACATAAAAAAATAGAGGAAGATTGGCACAGATGTTAGCTCAGGGACAATCTTCCCCACCAAAAAAAAAAGAACTGTGTCTATAAAGTCTGATAAAATTGTTTAATAGCAAAATGAGAGACTGAACTCATTCAGCTCTGAAGAGAAGGGACAGCAGCTCCTCCCAGTCATAAGGTGCTCTCGGGTGACTGAGAGTCTAGTGGGAGTGTCTGAGGTTGATCTGTGTGACATGCAGCAGTCCCACCGGGAATTCCATCATGATCATTCACTTTAAGTAATTGACAGTTTGTCCAGGGAAACACATATAAGGATTGGTCATCCAGTGTTCCAAGCCTCCATGGTAGTTTTAGAATACTGGCAGGAGAAACGGAGACACACAGAGTGTTTATGGTGTTTTAGGAAGTGACACTCATAAGCAGCACACTTCTGACCCACAACACTGTCCTTGGAAATTGTTCGGACTTTATAGTAAAATGAAACTAAAAGAAACTACAGTAAAATGAAACTAAAGCTGACCAGCTCCCAAATGGGCAGCCTCCCCCTGGAACTCTGCTGGCTTCATGTGCAATACATACAGAGCCGATACTTGCAAGTGTTTAACGAAATGGGAAAATTTTACAAAGGAGGACTTAAGTCTTAAATGGCCAAAATGGGGAATGTTCGATTTACCAAAATTAGCTTATTTGCATTTGGAAAAAGCCAGCTATAAAATCCAACAAGTAGAATGGGAAGCATATTTTAACTGGTATTTAAAAGCTTCAGACTGTGGTAATGATAAAATGACATCTCTATGGGAAATTAATTGAAAATTCTTAGAAACCATTGTTAAATTGGAGAAAAGTTCAGATGCCTGCCTGCTCCACCCTCTCCACCTCCTTCTCCACCTTCCCCTCCTTCTCCTCCTTCAGTGCCTTTGTATTCTCTCCTTTCTGAATTTTCATATCCCGACTTGTCTACTTTACCACTACCTCCTCCACATCCTCCTCCTCCTCCTCCTCCTCCTTTCCAAAGGAGAAATTAACTGAATCCTAGGGAACTGATACTGAAGTCCTAAGATCATCACAGCTCCCTTTAAAGAGAACCCTACTGGGAGAGGTGAGCCTGCACTTACATATATTTCCTGGATTAGAACCGAACTTAAGAATTTAACTAAGGACTTTCCCAACCCTTTACAAGATCCTTTAGGGTTTGCTCCAGAGTTTGACCCAACTGTTAGAACATATGAACCAGGATACTCAGATTTGTACCAGCTTGAGCATTTGCTAGTATCTGAAAGTAAAGCTAAGGAATGGCTAAAGGAGACGACTGGAAAGTACCCATGGAAGATTTCCATAAACATGAGCCTGCTGACCTTCAGAAACGCAGGGAACTTGCTTGTAATTTACATCAAGCCATTCCCAGCATTTTCCCTAAGAAAATAGATTGGATGAAAGTCCACCAATGTAAACAAAAACCTGGAGAAACTATCTTTGACTATTTTCAAAAGTTTGGGAAAAAAACCTTCAAGCAGTACTCTGGGATGGCTCCTGAAAGTTTTCAGGACCAAAAAAATGCTCCAATTTTAAATTTGATCTTTTGGGAAGGATTAGGTGAGGAACTGGCAAGACTAATTAAGACATGAATTGGCCTGGGCTGCATTGTGCCTAGTGCACTTGTCACTATTGCAGATAAACTTTCCAAAACTTCACAAAAGGAAGAAAAGGAAAAAGCCACTAAAGTTATGAATGTACAATCAATTACAGCTTAATGGCCCGAATAAGACTTCCTTTTCCAGTTCTGACGAAAGACGAAATGACCTCACGTTACTATTGCAAAAAGCCTGGTTATTTCAAATGAAATTGCCATTAACTTTAATGGGATTTAGAACATGGCAAAGTCAAAAAGGAACAGGGCTTCTCTGAGGATTATGGGAGGGCATTGCCCCTCCTCATCATCAAAACCTTAGGGGAGACTGAAATAACTATTGGAAGGGAAATTTCTAAGGCCCTTGTAGATATTGAGGCTACATTATCCATTCTTAACCCTACCCTTATTCATTACCCTCACTTGTTGCCCTTATTCATTATTTATTTATCTATCTGGGCAATTAGAACTGCAACTCAGGAGACAGAGATTTGGGTAGAAACCCAAAACATGTTCCACTAGGGAGTAAAAGTCAATGGCTTTTAAAGGCAAAGAAGAAAGGTTTGAATTGCAAAGGATTTTAACTGGAGTTGGAGGCAGAGAGCCAGTCTTGGCTAAACATTGATTCTATCTTCAGGAAGTCCACCATCCTCAGTCTTTGTGATCAGGATGTCCGTTCTCCTGCTGATTCCTCAAACAATTGCATGTAAAAAAAAATCACCTTTTAGTCCCAGTCCAAGGTTCAAGACAGCAATGCATGTTCTCTGGAAAGGCAGTTCTGACTTCATTTTAAAATGGTTCCAATGTAGTCAATTTTGACACAAGGAAGAGGGAATGAGCAATGCAGAGACTCTGCTAGACAGGCAGCTTGAAATGTGAGAGGAACAACCAGTGAGCCAGTATGACTGAGCTGTATCAGCAGATGGACTTGCAATAATCTAGCAAATGAAACTTCCCTGAGCACATTATGTTTTGTTGGTGCAGCTCATTGTGACAAAAGTTTGCTACCTTGAAAATAACTGCTTAGAGGAGCAGAAGAATCATAAAGAAGACTATTTCATATTGAGTTTAAACTCACTGGAAATTGTAAATGATGATGGATTGTGAAATAATGTTCAACTCTGCCTTGACGTGTTGCCATTATTATTAAGCTTCACACTTAATGTTGTGGCACAGGTCAAATGGAGTGTGTCATTCAACATGTAAGTGCCTTGAGGATCAACCTCTGTGTTTCCTTCCTCCAGATCTTTCCAGGTTTTAGTTGGTTAGTAATGGAAATAAGAAGCACATTCCTTCCAAATACTATAGAAGATAAGTCATCTATTTTCAAGAGATAATGACAAAGGCAATATTTAAGAGAAAACACATGCACAATGCAGTTTCAAGGGTTCTTGACCACTCAGTTTCCCGGGACACTGAGGTCCCAGCTGAAGCAATGGTAAAGCAGAGTCCAGGGTTGATAATGGTTCCAGAGGACTTTGGGAATAGGAATGCTTGAGTTTTCTCCTCTTTCTGCCCACCTGCTGTCTCACTTCTCAATCCCCCACTGCCAATAAATTGCAGTAAATTAGAGAATTTCCAGATAACAAAAGAAACCTTCAACAGAATTCTCTGGCTTCATATGACACTCACAAAACTAAGAACACTGCATGGATTTTTTGAATTAGATTTTTAACAATCTTATACTAAAGTGTTTTCAAGAGTTCTCAGTAAGATATTTCCTCGAAAGGGGTGATTAGGTATACGTGTATGGTGATGGATTGTAATTTGTCTTTGGGTGGTAAACACGATGTAATCTACACAGAAATCAAAATATAATGATGTACACCTGAAATTTAAAGAAAGAAAGATGTATTTCCTCAAGTATTTCACCCAGAGAAAGATTTGGTGAAATAGTAACTGCATGCGATATTGCTGCCAACACTCCACCCTTCCTCTACCTGAAAGCACGAGAGGATCTTACAGCAGACTCTCGTGGAGTATATGGGAAATTCAAACCACAGCTCACATTCTACCAGGAAAGTGCTTCTATAAGAAGCACAACTACAACAAATAACGAGAAGGTGCTCAGTCTTCTAATAATAGGAGAAGTTTTAGGAATAAAATTTTTGATGTAAATATTGTCTCATCTTAAAACATAAATTAATTAGAACATATTAGTGAATTAATTGGCCTTGGGGATTTCGTTTTCAATAAAAGATGGTAGTATTTCCAGTTCATTCTGGCAACTGGCTCAGCAATGTCACGTGCAGCTCCTTTCAACTTCTCACTAAAATACTCAAAGACAGAAAAAAGATACATGCCCAACACTACAAAGAAAAATATAACTATCAGGCAGTCTAACACTATAATCTTGGAGGGATTGACAACAACTGCACAGCTGATAGGGCTAGGTTAGAAAAACAATTCAGAATTCAGCAGATGACATAGACTGGCTTCAACTGATGGGAAAAGACTACCTAAAAATATAGGCAGGAAAATGTTTGTGCTTCCAAACTATCTATGCTCCTGACCCAGAAAACTAGGGCTTGTGTCAATCAGAAAATCACATAAGTGTTCTTCTGTACCTTTCCTTCCCTGCCCTGCTTCCATTTTTCTATATTCAGAATGAGACTATAAATCCCAAAGAACAATAAGGCCATAAAATTAGTAGAGAATCTGGGGACTGGTGAGAATTTTGATAATTATATTCATGTGTGCAGCACTATAATCACAATCTTCACTAAAGATCAGAAAAGAAGAAGTGATATCTTTATTCACAAATACATTGCCATGTAAACACAAGTTCTTACAGATTCTGACAAAAAAATTTTAAATTAATAAGTGAATTTTACAATGTCACTGAACAAAAAAAATGAATATAAAAATCAATTGTATTTCTATAGATTATCAACTAACAATTAAAAACTGAAATTTTAAAATATTATTTATAATAACATCTCCAAACATAAATTTTAGTGAAAGATGTGCAGGAACTCTACACTGAAAACTGTATAATATTATTAAGAGAAATTAAAGAAGACTAAATACATGGAAAGTTATACCATGTTAATGGATGAGAAGACTCAATATTAAGGCATCAATTCTCCCTAAATTGATCTATAGATTCAATTCTGATCGAAATACGACAGGCTTTTTGTCAAAACTGGAAAGCCAATGCTAAAACTCACATGGAAATGCAAATGATCTAGAATAGCCAGCACATGAGGAAGAAAGAGATTTTTATTAAATGTTACTAAAGTTTTGTGCTTGTTTGTCATGCAATATTACTGTGGAAATGGTTAACTATACAGATATTCATAAGAAAAAGAGGTGTGCCCCAAAACATGTAGAGTTGCCCTTGGGGCTGAGTGGAACATGGCAAACTGATGTCACAGGAGAATGAAGAATAATGAGAAAACCATTATAGGAAGCTGGAAAATGACAACGCATGTTATGTAGCGGCAAAACTTGTTTTAAAATAGTAGCTCTGGGGCCGGCCCAGTCGTGTAGCCTAAGTTCGCGTGCTCCGCTTCTGGCAGCCGGGGGTTTCGCAGGTTCAGATCCCGGGTACAGACAGACCCACTGCCTGTCAGCCATGCCGTGGCGGTGTCCCATATAAAGTGGAGGAAGATGGGCACGGATGTTAGCCCAGGGCCAGTCTTCCTCAGAAAAAAAAAAAAAGAGGAGGATTGGCAACGGATGTTAGCTCAGGGCTGGTATTCCTCACAAAATAAATAAATAAATCTAAAAAATAAATAAATAAAATAGTACCTCTAATAACTTGGAAGATAGAAAATGTACCTAATGAATTTATGACCTTGAGCAAGGAGGTTTCCAGGCAAAATGCTGAAAGCATCAGCTGGCTCATTCTACCTACAAGTGACACAGTTCCACAAGAGAGAATGTAACTCTGATAAAACTGGACAGTAGACAAACTTAATGAGAAAATTCTGAAAGCTCAAAAATTCTAGCACTTGCTGATTGGAAAGTAAAATTGAATTATTTCCAGTCTATACCTCTATGTATATCCATGATCTCTGTCCTAGTCTTTATTCCTTTCACATAACCTTCCCTTCTTTAGTGTACATAACACTTACTGTAGAGAAGGTTGGCATGGATTCCCACATGATAGCCAAACTTTGAGCCATTAAAATTAACAGAGCTGGGGGCTGCCCGGTGGCGCAGCGGTTTCATCCGCGCTTGGCAGCCCGGGGTTCGCAGGTTCGGATCCCGGGCGGCCGCCGATGCACTGCTCATTAGCCATGCTGTGGCAGCGTCCCATATAAAGTAGAGGAAGATGGGCGTGGATGTTAGCCCAGGGCCAGTCTTCCTCAGCAAAAAGAGGAGGATTGGCGACGGATGTTAGCTCAGGGCTAGTCTTCCTAACAAAAAAAAAAATTAACAGAGTTGAAGTATATTCATCAATTTGAAAAAGCTTGACAATAAACTGAAAGAAAAAGATTTCCAAAAAGTTAATATAAGATCTAATTTTTTAAAAAAATAGAACACATTCCATAGAAGACATTAACAGATGACACACATCATAGTGTTTCAGTGGTTGCCTCTGAATGGCTGGTAGTAAATGGAGGCATTTATTTTTATTTTTTGTTTATCTGCATTTTCAAATTTTTAAATATAAACATGCCTTGATTCTCTATTCCAAAAAATAGCAACCAAAAAGAAAATCAGGTTTTGATTGAGAAAAGAAGAAATTATGAAAAATTGAAATCTTAAATGATGCTGTGTTGTTTCCTATAGCCAAGCTATACACTGGGAACAGTAAATTTCTATGCAAAAAAACAAAACAGGAAAAAAAAAACAGTAATGAAAAAAATACCTGGCACGTATTAATTAGACTGTAATTGCAGGTTGCCAACAGGGACCATTAAATATAAAAATTGTTTCTCACTAAAATCACTAATGTGTTTTTAAGGTAACACCTGAAAAATGATTTTCCTACTCCCGTGATGAAGATGGCCAGTTAACCTCCAATCACATTTATTTTCATAGTTTAATCCCCCAAATTGCCAACAGTGTATTGTTCCAAGGTTATAATCAACATGGAGCAATTGTTAGAATGTTAGACTGAATCCTTGATAAACAGAAAGATTCCTAAAAATAAACAAGAACACTCTTTTCTATCTTAAATTTGGTAGTTTATTATCAATGTTTCCAAAATTATTTTCCAAAATATTAGATGATATTTATCCTAATAGTGATTTTATAAAAATGTAATGAGAACAAATTCTCACCTTAAATTCAAAAATTATACACTTAAATTCTAAAATCCATGACCACAAGTCAAGCGGCTGACATTTGTTGATTGACTAAAATATCAGAATCCTCCCAGCCATCAAATACCATCAAGTTGACTCAAATATTGCCTGGTAAGATGAAAACAAAAATGCCAGCTGTCTATCACCTTACAGGTTCGGGCATCCTTGGGGTGTGGCTTCCACAGTCAAACAGTCTGGTGTTTAGATTCAGCTGAGGCAACTTTCCCATCTGCTGAGCTTCCACAACATGCGGTACCCAGAAGTAGGTGCTGTGGGGAAACACAGTAGGAGGGTGAAGAGGCACAGGGACTGCTCACAAATGGATCATTTTATGCTAATTCCACTCCAATGACAAGAGCACAGAAGTACTGCAAGAGCAGGGCCTTAAGGCTGAGTTTGGCCTCAAGGGTAAGAGGCCCATGTTCTACTAGTTCTGTGTTAGGCAGGGGAGGATTAAGCCACAGCACTTATGATGAATATTTAGGGACTCTGTGGCAAATAGACTATGGGCTTAGATTCTGCCTAAACAAGTTTTGCTAGAAAATGTTTTCTAAATAGTCAAAGCCTTATGATTTTGTTTTTCTAAATATTCAACATTTTGTGACTTAAGTTTTCATTCTGCCATCACTCCACTCTGTACACTTGGCAAGGCGGGTTGCTTAAGCTCTGTGTTCTTTACAGTTGGAAGCAGCACACAGAGAAGGAAAGAGTCTACTATTGAAACCTGTGTATCCCAAGGCAAGTCCTTTAAGATCTGTGAGTTCCAGTTTGCTGACCATTGAAATGTGGATGATGAAAAAAAATCCTACTGAATTTACCAGGTCTTAGAAAGAATCCAGCTAGAACCAAAAATCACATCATAAAATGCATTTTAGAATTTATTTATTTATTATTATGAATAATATTTCCAATTACAACTGCCTAATTGCCATGCAATGAGGAATCACATTTCTCTATATCCATAATGTTTCCACAAAAACTGATGTTCACACACGAAAAGGACATTTTCTATTAACAATATTAGTAACACAGAAAATTTATTTTTTCCATCTTTGCATGTGTTTAAGTGAAGAGCATTTCACAGATGTGATTTTATAATTACATCATTTTTTACAATGGCAAAGTAGTGGGAAGACCTTTTCATGCAGAGAAATAATTGTCTAATTCAAAGTTTTCTCTGTCTCAACATCAGTCAGGCTATTCATCTGGATTCGGTTACACCTCCAACTCGTTTCACTAGAATTTTATTACTTATAGTTCTATGTCTTCTGCTGGCATGCCTGAGTGTATGAAAGATTAGTATAAATTGAATTTTATGACTCAATTTAGGTTGTAAGTGCTCCAGATTACCTGGTAATTCACTTCATAAATTTATTTCTTAATTCATCCATTTGTAAGCTCAAAAATTGTTATACCAGTTTTCTTAAAGGGGATGTGGTGGGGCACAAAGGTGAAAATGGTAGGAAGAACACATCTGTGCTTGGTATTCTTTGGACAATATGTTACTTTTATAGCAAAACACACACAAATGGAAAAGCATGTTGTCCGTATTAACCATTTAGGGGAAAAACAGCTTACCATTTTAATCAGAAATGTGAATGATATAGGCTTTTATAGTAGCTACTGAAATTTCGAGTTCAAATGTTATTTTTTGGTATGAATATCGGTGTAATACTCATCTCTCTGTTTCTGTGTAAGGAAAATAGGATCCATTTTTGCAGATGTCATACCATAGAAGACTAACTACTTTCATAGAATGGGTGATCCATTGAAACGCAAGTGAGTGAAGATTGACAAGTAAGCATTTTCTAAGTCAGGTGGGCTACTACATGTCTTGTGTTATTGATATTCTTCATTATATTTATTATCTATTTCATGGTGATATTTAATACAGTGAATAAAAATAGACTATTTGGAATACAGGGGAAAAGGATCTTTCAAATAAATATGATTCAGTCTATGAGATTCTTAGCTATGGAATAGAGAGATGAATGAGTGGCATATTGTATTTAGAAAATGCCTCACATTTTCAAATCACCTTTTAATTTAATCTTTGATTAGAAGATCACAAGATTTCTGTACATGCATGGGACTATCCATAGGAAACTATCTTCCCATAAGGAAACCTCATTAAAATAGGATTTGCAAACATACTGCTGATGGGGTTATACTTCTAATTCAGTTGGGAAATTGCCAATTTAAAATGTAATTAATGAAACATAAGCTATAATACTGGATATGATGACACCAATGAGTTGGGTAATTAAGAGTATTTGGAAGTGGATACTGAAGAATGTCTGTTCCAACAAGATCGATCAGGGGAGAAGTACTCTGGCTGATAAGACTATTCTAATTCATTATAATTATATGAATTATAATTTATAGTATATAAAGTGATATAAAACCATCCTGCTATATTTATTTTGACTGTCTACTTACCAAATACTATCATCAGAAATTGACTTTTTTCTTAAATAATTGTTCCTAATGCAAAGAGGATGCAGTGATCAACAAATACAGGTATTCTAGGCTGCCATTTCTCCAGACAGTAATTAATCTATTTGTATTCTGTTCTGTAATGGGGCCTATTATCAATTTGCTTAATGTAAATTAACTGCCCCTCCCCCAAGACAAAATGTCAACCTGGTGAGCTAATGAAGTCAAATTAATAAGAAATTAAACCCAAGACTGTTTAGACCTTGACAAGGACTGGCTTTCCCATTGCTGCATTCCCCAGACCCTGTGCAAATAAGCAGAATGGTTTTACTCATGTACTAAAATATATTTTTCTATGTATAAATTACATAAAGGTTTAAATAATAAAGGAAACTTCAGACATCTAAACTTACTTTTCTTTTTCACTCTGTTTTTTCTTCCTTTATGATTTTGAGGAAAATATAGGTGTTTCTGCAAATAGCTTAGGACATAAAGTCTAACACAAGACTACACATTTTTCTTTGGAAAAGACACTATTACAATTAGAAATTAATATCCTATTATCATTTTTGACTCTTTATTCAAGTAAAATATAAAACCACTTTCAGAATTTTTTAATATTTTTTTCCCTACAAGACAGGATAACTTGGTGAACTCCAATTCACTGTGAGATCAAAGTAAAATAACACTATATTTTAAAATCAGGTTATATTGGCATCAAGATGGTAGTACAGGCAGACTCTGAACTCACATCCTCCCATGGACACAACAGACTTACAACTACTCTTGGAACAATTACCCCTGAGAGAAAACTGAACACTGGATAAGAGGAGCCCCTGCAACAAGCAACAGTCCTGACTGAGGTGGAAGAGACAGCAACTCCCTTCTGGAGAGGAAAAAAGCCACCTTTACAAGCCACAGTGCTTCACAGCCACCCAGGAGCAATCCAAAGGTATGCAGCCTTCCCTGGAAGAGTGGGGGACCTGAGCTGGGAGCATTGCCACTGTAAGCATTTTTTGGATCCAGCACAACCAAGATGAGTATCATAATATCTGGCTTTGCTGGCTACTAACAACAATGGGAAATACCCCCAGAAAAGCTATCAGACATAAGGGGAAAAAAGCCTGTTCTTAAAGGGCCCCACACATGAATTCACCTATTTTGGAAAGCAACCTAAAATCACCAGAAAGAAAGGTGCACAGTCCTTTGGTAATAAGAGACTCACCTGATAGGCCCTGGGTGCATCTTGGTGAGAGGCGAGACCTCTCCAGGGATTGAGACATTGGCAGCAGCCAATGTTGTGACCTGGTGCAAGCATGCTGACACAGACACTGGCAGATGCCATTGGAGTTCTTACCCTGGCCTCTCAGCCCAGGGTCTGCATCACCCACAAGAGCACGCTTTAATCCAGCTCAGCCCAGGCAAGTAGCCTTCCCTAGGGACTGGCCCCACCCAACAACAGGCCTTCAGGCAATTATGGGCCCAACTCTGAGGGGCAGGGCAAGCACAAGGAGTGAGTGGAGTGTGTAGTGCATTGGTGGAATGTGTGGGGCCTCTGCTGCGGGGTGACTGGGTCTGCTTCAGGGAGTCATGGCACAGGCACAGTGCAGGACTATGTTGATGGCGTGTAGGGCCCTGTGGGTGGTGGGGCTTGTCAGCTGCAGGAGACCTGTGTTTCTCAAACTACCACATAAAGGATCAGCCCCACCTTCCAATGCCTGAAACTATTGGGTGCTGTGTGCCTGGGGCCAGCCCCACCCAGCTGCAATCCTGAGAGAGCTGACAAGAACCTTATAGGCTAGAAGCCTACAGCATTAGTAAGCCCCTGAGCCTAACAACCAGCCATACTTGTGGCCTACTCACTTAACAGAAAAAATGCAACAAGAATGTGCGACTAGGCCTTGCACCCAACTGTGCTGGGGCTCCCCACACCCAAAAAAGAGACTGAAGAGTCCATGGCAGCCACACGCAGATGAGCATTACAACCAGCCAGCCAGGGGGACAGCTCAGCCTCTCTGGGCACCTACAGCAAGAGCAACCCTACCACAATGGAGGGACACATGTAGCCCATACGGGGGTCACTCCTGGAACATTTGGAACTGGTGATGAGAGGGAAGCACACTGCTGGGCCTCATAAGGCGTCTCTTACATAAGGCCACCTCTCCAACATCAGGAGACGTAGCTGACCTACCTAATACATAGACACAAGCACAGAGAAAGAGGCAAAATGAGGAGACAAAAGAATACGTTCCAAGAAGGGAACAGGATGAAACCTGAGAAAAAGACCTAAATGAAACAGAAGTGGGCAATCTACCTGACAAAGAATTCAAACAAAGAGTCATGAGGATGCTCACTGATCTTGGAAGAAGAATGGATGAACTCAGTGAGAATGTCAACAAAGAAATGGAAGGTATAAAAAAGAACCAATCAGAAATGAAGAATACAATACTGGAAATGAAAAATTCACTAGAGGAACTCAAAGCAGAGTAGATGGTAGAGAAGAATGGATCAGTGAGCTGGATGAAAGACTAGAGGAAATCACCCAAGCTGAACAGATGAAAGAAAAAAGAATTAAAAAGAGTGAGGACAGTCTAAGGGTCCTCTGGGACAACATCAAGTGCACTAATATCCACATTATAAGTGTCCCAGAAGAACAAGAGAGAGACAAAGGGGCAGAGAATCTATTTGAAGAAATAATTGCTGAAAACTTTCTTAACCTAAGGAAGGAAACAGACATCCAGTTACAGGAACCACAAAGAGCACCAAAAAAGACAAACCCAAAGAGGCCCACATCAAGACACATCATAAAGTCTCCAGAATTAAAGATAAAGAGGGAATCCTAAAAGCTGCAAGAGAAAGACAACAAGTTACAAACAAAAGAAACACCATAAGGCTGTCAGCTGACTTCTCAGCAGAAACTTTACAGGCTACAAGAGAGTGGCATGATATATTAAAGTGCTAAAAGGAAAAAACCTACAGTCAAGAATACTCTACCCGGCAAGGTTATCATTCAGAATGGAAGAAGAGATAAAGAGTTTCCCAGACAAGCAAAAGTTAAAGGAATTTATCACCAAGAAACCAGTCCTACAAGAAATGCTAAAGGGACTTACTTAAGGAGGAAAGAGAAGACCACAAATAGGAAAAAATTATTTCAATGATAAGAGGGTAATGGATACAAATGCACATAAAAGAGGTTAGATATGATATCAAAAACATAAAATGTGGGAGGAGGGGAGTAAAAGAGTAGAGCTCTTAGAAAGAGGTTAAACTAAAGAGATCATCAACTTAATATAGATTGCTATATACGTAGGTTATTATATATGAACCTCATGGTAGTCACAAACTAGGAACCTATAATAAATACACAAAAAACTAAGAGAAAGGAACCCAAACATAATACGAAAGAAAGCCATCAAACAACAAGGGAAGAGAGCAAGAGAAAAAGAAAGGGACAGAGAACTACGACTAAAACACCCAGAAAAAAAAGTAACAAAATGGCAATAAGTACATACTTACCAATAGCTACTTTAAATGTCAATGGACTAAATGCTCTAATCAAAAGGCATAGGGTGACTGATTGGATAAAAAAACAAGACCTATATATATGCAACATATAGGAGACATACTTCAGACCTAAAGACACTCACAAACTGAAAGTGAAGGGATGGAAAAAGATATTCCATGCAAATGGCAATGAAAAGAAAGCTGGAGTAGAAATACTTATATCAGATAAAACAGACTTTAAAACAAAAACTGTAACAAGAGACAAAGAAGGGCACTACATAATGATCAAGGGAACAATCCAACAAGAGGATATAACACTTGTAAATATCTATGCACCCAACATAGGAGCACCTAAATATATAAAGCAATTATTAAGAGACATAAAAGGAGAAACAGACAGTAACACAATAATACTAGGGGACTTTAACACTCCACTTACACCAATGGATAGATTGTCCAAATAGAAGATCAATAAGGAAACATTGGTCTTAAATGACACACTAGACCAGATGCACCTAGTAGATATATGTAGAACATTCCATCCAAAAACTGAAGAATACACATTCTTTTCAAAGGCACATAAAACATTCTCCAGGATTAATCACATTTTAGGCCACAAAACAAGTCTCAATAAATTTAAGATTGAAATAATACCAAGCATCTTTTCTGACCACAATGGTATGAAACTAGAAATCAACTACAGGAAGAAAATCAGACAAGCCACAATTATGTGGAGATTAAACAAAATGCTACTGAACAACGATTGGGTCAATGAAGAAGTCAAAGGAGAAATCAAAAACTACCTGGAGACAAATGAAATTGAAAATGCGACATGCCAGAATTTATGGAATACAGCAAAAGCGGTTCTAAGAGGGAAGTTTATAGCAATACAGGCCTACCTCAACAAACAAGAAAAATGTCAAATAAACTATCTAACAGTGCATCTCAAGCAACTGGAAAAAGAAGAACAAACAAAGCCCAAAGTCAGTAGAAGGAGGGAAATAATAAAAATCAGAGCAGGGGCGGGCCTGGTGGCATAGAGGTTAAGTTCGCATGCTACACATCAGTGGCCTAGGATTTGTGGGTTCAGATCCCAGGCATGGACCTATGCACCACTTATCAAGCCATGCTGTGACAGGCGTCCCACATATAAAGTAGAGGAAGATGGGCACAGATGTTAGCCCAGGGCCAATCTTCATCAGCAAAAAAAAAAAATATATATATATATATATATATATATATCTCAAAGCAGAAATAAATGGAATAGAGGCTAAAAACCAATAGAAAAAAAATCAATGAAACCAAGAGCTAGTTCTTTGAAACAATAAACAAAATTGAGAAATTTTTAGCTAGACTCACCAAGAAAAAAAGAGAGAAGGCTCAAATAAATAAAATCAGAAATGAAAGAGGAGAAATTACAACAGACACCACAGAAATACAAAAGATTGTAAGAGAATGCTACCAAAAGCTATATGCCAACAAATTGGATAATCTAGAAAAAATGGATAAATTCTTAGGATCAGACAACCTTCCAAAACCTAATCAAGAAGAAATAGAGAATTTGAATAGATCAATCACTAGTAAGAAGATCAAAACAGTAATCAAAAACCTCCCCAAAAATAAAAGCCCAGGACCAGATGGCTTTCCTGGTGAATTCTACCAAACATTCAAAGAAGATTTAATACCTATCCTTCTCAAACTCTTCCAAAAAATTGAAGAGGAAGGGAAGCTTCCTAACTCATTCCATGAAGCCAACATTACCCTGATACCAAAACCAGACAAGGACAACACAAAAAAGAAAATTACAGGCCAATATCACTGATGAACATTGATGCAAAAATCCTCAACAAAATACTAGCAAATTGAATACAACAATACATTAAAAAGATCATACACCATGATCAAGTGGGATTCATCCCAGGATGCAGGAATGGTTCAACATCTGTAAACCAATCAACATGATATACCACATTAACAAAATGAAGAATAAAAATCACATGACCATCTCAATAGATGCAGAGAATGCATTTGACAAGATACAGCATCCATTTATGATAAAAACTCTGAATAAAATGTGTATAGAAGAAAAGCACCTCAACATAGCAAAGTCCAAATGTGACAAACCCACTGTTAATATCAACCTCAATGGTTAAAAAGCTGAAAGCTATCTCTCTAAGAACAGGAACCAGACAAGGATGCCCACTTTCACCACTCCTATTTAACATAGTATCAGAAGTCCTAGCCAGAGCAATCAGGCAAGAAAAAGAAATAAAAGGGATCCAAATTGGAAAGGAAGAAGTGAAATTGTCATTATTTGCAGATGACATGATGTTATATATAGAAAACCCTAAAGAGTCCACCCGAAAACATTTAGAAATAATAAATGAATATGGTAAAATTGCAGGATATAAAAATCAACATAAAAAGTTAGTTGCATTTCTATATACTAACAAAGAAGTAGCAGAAAGAGAAATTAAGACTACAACCCCATTTATGATACAAATAAAATACCTAGGAATAAACCTAACCAAAGAGGGGAAAGATCTGTACACTGAAAACTATAAAACATTGTTGAAATAAATTGAAGAAATGGAAAGATATTGCATGCTCTTGGATTGGAAGAATTAACATAGTTAAAATGTCCACACTTCCTGAAGCAATCTATAGATTCCATCCAATCCCTACTAAATTTCCAACAACATATTTCATAGAAATAGAACAAAGAATCCTAAAATTTATATGGAACAAAAAAAGACCCAAATAGCCAAAGGAATCCTGAGAAAAAAGAAAAATGCTGGAGGGATCACACTCCCTGATTTCAAAATATACTGCAAAGGTATAGTAACCAAAACAATGGTACTGGCACAAAAACAGTAACACAGATCAATGGAACAGAATTGAAAGCCCAGAAATAAAACCACACATCTATGAATAGCTAATCCTCAGGAAAGGAGCCAAGAACATACAATGGAGAAAGCAAAGTGTCTTCAATAAATGGTGTTGGGAAAACTGGACAGCCACATGCAAAAAAATGAAAGTAGACTATTATCATACATCATACACAAAAATCAACTCAAAATGGATTAAAGACTTGAATGGAAGACCTGAAACCATGAAACTTCTAGAAGAAAACATAGGCAGCACGCTCTTCAACATCAGTCTTAGCAACATATTTTCAAGTACCATGTCTGACCAGGCAAGGGAAACATAGAAAAAATAAACAAATGGGACTACATCAAACTAAAAAGCTTCTGCACAGCAAAGTAAACCATGAACAAAATGAAAAGACAGCCTAACAATTGGGAGAATATATTTGCAAGCCATATATCTGATAAGGAGTTAATCTCCAAAATATATAAAGAACACATACATCTCAACAACAAAAACACGGAGAACCCAATTAAAAAATGGGCAAAAGAACTGAACAGACATTTCTCCAAAGAAGATATACAGATGACCAACAGGCACATGAAAAGATGTCCAACATCATTAACTATGAGGGAAATGCAAATCAAAACTACAATGAGATATCACCTCACTCCCGTCAGAATGGCTATAATTAACAAGACAGGAAACAACAAGTGTTGGAGAGGATGTGGAGAGAAGGGAACTCTCATACACTGCTGGTGGGAGTGCAAACTGGTGCAGCCACTATGGAAAACAGTATGGAGATTCCTCAAAAAATTAAGAATAGAACTGCCATACAATCCAGCTATTCCACTGCTGGGTATTTATCCAAAGAACATGAAAACACGAATGCATAAAGATATATGCACCCCTGTGCTCATTGCAGCATTGTTCACAATAGCCAAGACTTCGAAGCAACCTAAGTGCCCATCAGGGGACAAATGGATAAAGAAGATGTGGTATATATACACAATGGAATACTACTCAGCCATAAGCAACAGTGAAATCCTGCCATTTGTGACAATGGACCTTGAGGATATTATGCTAAGCGAAATAAGTCAGATGGAGAAAGTCAAACACCATATGATCTCACTCATAAATAGAAGATAAAAACAACAACAAACAATCACATAGAGACAGAGATTGGACTGGTGATTATAAGAGGGGAAGGGGGGAGGGAGGAGGGTGAAATGGGTGATTAGGCATATGTGTTTGGTGATGGATTGTAATTAGTCTTTGGGTGGTGAACATGATGTAATCTATACAGAAACTGAAATATAACGATATACACCTGAAATTTATATAATATTATAAACCAATGTTATCGCAATAAAAAATACATATATATTTAGAAGTTTGGAAACTTGCACGTTGGTAGTGCCTCATTATGTAGGTACCTGTCTCCTACTTCTTACCCGTAGTATATAATAGGATAATTAACTGAAGTAAATTTCTTTTGAACCAGTATAGATTGTTCTTAGTAAACATCTGACTATTAAAATGGTGTTATCTATATTATAAAAAGATCTCTGTAATATACGTGGGCATATATATTTTCAATAAAGCATTTCTGTTGCTAACACCTAGGATAATACATAAATAAATGAATAAATAAAGTCAGGGTAAAACAGACACTTCTGTTATTCTTGGGTGAAATTGGCAAATATTTATATAACCAACTTTTGCTTATTTTTCCATGAGAGGCTTGACACACCTAGGGCAGTACTTCTCGGGTTTCTTTCAGTTACAAGTAAAATAAACCTAAATTCAGTTACTGAGGCAAGACTAAAGGAGTTTATTGACTCATAATCAAAAGGGAGGGAGAGTAAGAATTCAGCTCTCAGGAGTAACTGATACATGAAACAACAAAAAACGGAGACATGAAAACAGTCAGAAATATTTCTTTCTCATTTTTTTCCCTCCACCTACTGACTTTTCTTTGGGAGTCACTTTTTCCAACACAACTGGAACTACTGACCTAGCTGGCTCAATTCTCGCCATCAGTAAGTCAAGGGCTTTCCACTTCCAGCTCAACCTTGAAAAATCCAATAGATAGACTCTGATGGCCCAGGCTGAAGTCGTCTACCCCTCCATCTCTGGACCACTTACTATAACTGGGGAGTGAGGGTGTGCTGGGTTAGCCCAACTTCATCAGGTACCTGCCTCTTGAAAGACTGTAGTCAGAGAGGCATGGTTCTAGAAGTGCCTGTAGAAGACCCATGTTGGGATGAGACAGTATTTCTTCAACAGAAGTGGAATATAGTAGAAGTACAGCAAGAACATAGCAAGACAACCACTCCTATTTGTGTCACCTACTGTGGTGCATGAAAGGCAGTGAGGAAATATTTGGCCTTGAGAAGTGAGTCATGAAGGAATGATGGGATATCACTGTCTTGCTGCTGTTATCACCTATTTTTGCTGACTGAATGAAGCAAATCAGTACCATCTTCCTACTAAAAATGTTATTTGGTGAAGGTTCTTATCTATACTGAAGATAGCAGCAAACAAACAAAGAAAACAGTAAGATAGGTTCTTTTCACCTTGGTGACTTCTATTTATCATCTAAGAATTGCAAGACTGACTTAGATACAAGGACGTTAGACAAATTAACCTACAATAAACACAAATAATAAATCATTATATAACAAATTTTGAAAAAGCCAAGATTTAGAGTCAGCATTACATATGATAAATAAATGAAAAGCAATAGGATATATTGGAGTATATGAGAAAGCCATCTGGTTTCAAACTAATTCACCCTGACCTTGCTTTTCCAGAAAGACCTGACATGGCCTGTAGAGCACGCATTGTACATCTGCTTTAAACATTTACAATGTCCCAAAGACAAGAGTGATGCCCTTGGGGCCTGCCCTGTGGCCTAGTGGTTAAGTTCAGCTCTCTTCACTTCGGTGGCCCAGGTTCAGTTCCCAGGCACAGACCTACACCACTTGTCAGCAGACATGCTGTGGCAGTGCACCACATACAAAATAGAGGAAGATTGGCACAGATGTTATCTCAGGGCAAATCTTCCTCAAGCAAAAAGAGGAAGATTGGCAACAGATGTTAGCTCAGGATGAATCTTCCTCAGCAAAAAAAAAAAAAAAAGATGCCCTTAAAGATAGGGACGTGGCTTCCCCCCATAGCAGCATTTCTTTCAGGATAAGCCTCTCTTCCTAGAAACTAAGGATTAATTACTGACCTGCTGTGTTCACCTTGTGACTGTTGACCTGCTGACCACTGACCTGCTAAAGTTCACCTTGTGACCACTGACCTGCTGTGTCAGCAAAGCAATCTTGTGGCTGTTGTAAAAGGGATATTCCCGTTATGTGTGATGTATGCTCTTTGTTCCAAGATGCTATATAACCACTCTGTACACCCCACTTCTTTGATACGCTTCCTTCCTTGGGGAAGGAAGCCCCTGGGCTATAGTCCTCAGACCTGGCTCATAATAAACTCACCCCAATTTTGATGTTTAGATTGATTACAGATTACATGCATCAACACATATGAGTTTGGGAAAACCAAGAGCATTATTTTTCAAGAAACTGGAAACTAAGGATGTATTTTAGAAAGCAGACAAAAGTCAACTGAGCAAAATTGATTTTTTTGCAAGGGGCAGGATGAAGTTTTCGGAAGTATGAGGTTGTGTGAGTGCTTACAAAGACTTTTCAATTCATTCCTTGTACTTTTCTTGCTTCTGTTTTATTTTCACAGATAATCACTAATATTCTCACATTCTTGCATAATAATTGTGGTAGTCAGTAAAAACTCTTCACAAAATAACTTTTTTCTCATTCCAGGCAAATAGCGGATTAAACTATTTGCCCCCTTGGAGTGAGCTGACTTGCTTTGGGCTCTGAAATGAGCTGATATGATAGGTATCATTTCCAAGTGAAAGTTGTAGACACCAGTGCACAATCTCCCACGCTTTCTCTTTCCCTCCCTCACAGGGACTGGCAATTTCCCAGAGAGTTTAGCAGCTCTGTGTCCTCCCTGGAACCCGTGAGGATGACACGGAGGAGAGCTAATGCAGCCCACATGCAGAAGAGCAAGAAATAGTCCTTTGTTTTGAAACATTGAGATTCAGGGTTTTTTGTTACTGCAGCATAACCAGCCCATCCCGACTGATATAATAATTACAGAAAAGCATGTGTTTATAATGTTGGCATTTGACAGTACAGTAGTAATGGATAATAAATACTTAACAGTGAAAACTCAAGAGCAGATATTATTAGGTGTTAGATTTACTGGTTGTGTTTTCTTCATAATTTTCCATATGTTTCAGATTGTCTTTAATGTTTGAGTGTTGAATGATCTTAAATAATCCTCATATTAAAAAAGAAGAGAATTGTATTAAAAATAAATAAGCCTCATAATTTTAAATAATAAATGATTATATTGAGACCTTTCATTTCTTCTATCAAACCTTCTAACTCATTTTATCTGCATTATCACTAAACGTTTTCTTCAAATACTAACATTTTGTTTCCTGATGCATGTGAATATTTGTATATATGTTTGTGCATTACAGATATAAAAGTCATTTTCTATATTTTGAAATATATTTAATGCACTGCAGATTTTCTTTTAATGCCTGTGGTAGTACACAAGTAGAATTTATAACCAATTATTTCAGTTTACCTTTTATTGTAATATCACATTTGTACATACTGCACTTATTTATTTTCACGTGGTATGAAGAAGTTATTTATAAACACAAAACTTGTCTTCTGTTATCTTTTTTTTTAACAGATATCAAAATGTGAATTGGAGTCAAGGACCAATGGAAAGACAGCTTCCTTTCAAAATATTAGCCAGCATTTTGGAGCACCTATTTCGTGCTGAAAACTGGGAGCAAAATGTTGTTAGTCCTCCGAAGAAAGCATCTTTCACCCCATCATCCACATGAGAAAACTGAGGCCTGTTTAAAGAGGTTTAGTAACTTGTGCGGGGTCACACGGCCAGCAACTGGCAAAACTGGGATCCTCACCCAAGATTATCTGAGTCCATAGAAAGAGCTTTCAGCAGTCATAGTTCAGTCTCCTCTAGTACTGCAGAAGCCAAAGCATACTGCAATTTAAATGCCCTTTCCCCATTTTCAAAAGTTGTTTATTTTAATAAAGCTTAAGATTGCATGGTATTTAGTGTTGATGGATACAACAGTAATATTCAGGGGTGAACTTGTTTTCGATATTCAAAAACATTTGTCAAAACTTTTCCAGGCTAATCATTCTGCATCCCTTCAGTCGTTTCTCAAAAGGCACGAACTCTTTGTCATATCAAACTGCTTGCAGTTGCCTGAAAGCTTCGTATTTCTCACTTCTCCCACCAGTGAAGCTCTAAAGTTACCTGGTCACAGAAACCACCCTGACCTCCCCGGGTAGGTGATATATGCCTCAGTCAGCATGTATGTGTGTCCATCTCATGCCATGTTGATAATGACAAACATTCTTTGTCTACCTTCCCATCCTCAGATTATAAAGCTCATAATATCAGGGACTGGGTTACATCCTTTTTTGCAAATCTAAATCCTAACACAGCATCGGGCATGTAGTCCAGCTTAATACAAAGTCTTTGAAGGGATGGCCGAGTGCTCACCTTCCTTTACGGCTCCCACTACCTCACTGTCTTATCCACCAAGAATAAATTTGGTTTTGTTCATGATTTGCATGCTTGGAAATATTAGGTCTATCCAACAAACTGTACTTTAAGAAATCATTTTCCCCTTATAGTTATTTACAGTTACCTACAAATATTTAAATTAAGCATATCTGTATATTAAATATGTAAAAATACATTCTAAGTTAAGAATAGTCCAGTAGCATCGCCAATAGAATCTCCACGATTCTGCCGAAGACAAGACAGCGCAGGTTCCTGTCCAGCACTGGTCTTTGGAAATAGCGACTTCAGCCGAACCCTGGGATCCTAGGAGCATGTGATAATTTCAACATGTAAACATATGTCCTGACCCAGCAAAGATGCCTATGGGTTTGATAATCTCTCAAAAAAAATACTTTATAAATGAAAAGAATAAAAATCCATGGAAAATTGTGAAATTCAAGTTATTAAAAATTAATAGCACAGTGTGTGTGTCTATATTAGAATCTTCTCTATGTTTGGAAAGGAAGATTTACAAAAAGTATGACAGCATTTTGCTGTGGGATATAAGACAGAACACAAGACTTCCAATATTGACATTTCCATTTGACCCAGTTGGAAGCAGTTCAATTAGAATTGAAATGCTGTAGTACAGTAAAGGGAAAAACAAATTATAAAAGGGGGACATTAAACTTTTTAAAGCAACCTAAATTGGTTGTGGGTTATGTGAGAGCTTTTGGACAAAGACTAATGCCAATTTTTAAAGAGCACTATGTCATAGTTCTATTAAAACTCCTCTATCAAGTGTTTTCCTGGTCTATAAAATAAAAAATACAGTTCATCGTTGTTATTAATGGGCTTTTTTGAAACATGCCATTATGGGGAAAAGCAGCTGGCAGTATGTATTTTAAGAAATAAATACTGGGAAGAGTAAGGTAAGAGAAGGGTAAATACATTCTGACCTTAGAAATATGCATACTGAGCCCATTTTCTAGTGAGAGTGCCAACAAAGATATAAAAAAGAATAAGCCATTTTCCCATTCCATACAATATATTCATTTGGAATTTCTGAGGTCATGGTGAACAAAGATGAACATTTAAATGGAGAAATAAATACAAAATATGACTTGAACAACCAATTTATCTAACAGGAAAGCAAAACAACTTGACATACTTTTTTAAATCCTAAGAAGAAAACTTGAAAGAATTTTCTAGCAACCAAGAAAGGTGAATGAAAATTAACAATAACATTTGAATTAGATTTAAAAACGATTGTGTTTTCATAATATACAATGCCGTCTTCACTCTTTAATTCATATGAAATTATTTCTCTGGGTTCTCATACACAAGGAGTTCTGTTGCTCTTTTTAAACATGTTTAAAAGAAATGTTTGATTCAATTTTATTAATGTTTAATAATTAAAAGCATTGAACTATTAATTTTCCTCTGTAAACAGTTTAGACTGGACCACACACATTCTGATACATGGAATTTCATGTTCATCTTCCCGAAGATCATGCAAACAGTTCTGAATTCTACTTTCAACTACAGATTGTTTAGATAAGTAATACTTCCTATTTCCAATAGGCTTGTTAGTTTCTTTTGTTTGTTTGTTTGTTTCCTTAAACTTTAGAGTCTATGCTCTGATTCTAACCAGGGAAATACAATGACACTTTGGGTGCCCAGGTATCAGTGTCAGCTGGGACCCTATGGCCAACAGTCCTTGAAACATGTGAGTGTTCCCCTCTCCCAACTGTCCATTACCCAAGTAAATGACTAAATATCTGCTATAAAAATATCATCAGCATAACTCCAGATTACCAGCAATGATGCACCTGTTTTAGGTCCAGAGATTCATGTGCAGGGTGTCTATTGGAGAATGTGATCACCCGATCCCTTATCACCTATAAGGAAGTGAAAGAAAAGGGATTAAACAAAGGGAGAAAATGAACTAAGATGTATTGTAACAGAGGCCTCAGCCAATACCACAGGGATCAGGGTATAACATTGGCCAAGGCAGCTCCCCTCTGTTGAGGGCAATTTCCAAGAGGGACTCAACCCAAGACGTTTGGTGCCAGGAGTGGTCATAGGAAGCTGACTCAGCTGTGAATCATCGGCAGCCAATATTTTGGCAGCTGGTGGAAGGTCCTGAAGTGGGGGTCTTGGCAGCATACTACAGTGTCCATTACACCGAGTGAGGTTAAAATAAGAGCCCCTACACTATGTGCAGACCCATTATTCTCTGACAATCTTAAGGATTTAAGTTCAGCTTAGCACACCAATCTCCTTCTCTCAGCCTAGGTTCTCTCTCATCCACTCTAAGGTTCTTCCTCGAAATTTTGCATCATAGCATCCTCACATACCCCAAAGGCTTCCAGAGATGTTTACATATGTATAAACATTGATCAATGTCACTTGGGTTTGTTTATTTGTTTCCCAGAAGGTTTCTCAACTACCATGTAAAATGAGTTAATTCTAAAATATACCAAAGACAAGGGAGATTTTCCAGCCTCACACAACCTATGCCAATGATGTTTTCGGAAGGGCAATCTATTACAGTTATTATCACTGGACCATTGCTGGTAATCTTTATAAGTTACACTGACAATATTTTTACAGTAGGTATTTAATTTATGAAATAGATGGGGTGCAGTCAGCAGGAGGAAGAAGAAATAATTCTCTCATTAGGATAACCAGGCAGTTAGGGGAAGACCTTGACATATGGATAATGTTTTTAGAAAGTTTCAGAGGCACAGTTATATGGAAGTTGTAATTAGAGTCTAATAAGGAATTAGATTTGTTTATACACGCTTCAGAGGGAAGAAAGATTATGGAGGATATTTCCAGGGCACCAAGTGCACTGGGAATTGAGGAAATATTGAATGACATCCTTAAAAATAACTTTTCTGGAACTGATACTCAGATCTGTATAACTGGCCATGCTGAGAGAGGAGTGAGCTAATAGCTTTCAGGGTGATTTTCTATCCAAACAAGCGTGGAGTAAGTAGCTTCAGCAATTAACATGCTTTCAGAGCTGATTCAAGATTACACGAAAAAATTGTAATGTGCAATATGCTCATGTGGGAACTCTTAAAATTATCTCTGTGCTTGTCAAGTGATGAAGCCATAATCACAGCACTGGCATCCATAGACCCCTTGACTCAGAGATTTCTGTGAATCCTATATTCTCATTAATTGTATTCTTTTTTCAGAGCTCCGCATTAAGAACTAGCAAAAAGTGGCCTTTTATGCATACTGGCAAGATACGACGTCATAAAGTGAATCTATGCTGATTCTTGGCTTCATAACGGGGTTGACATCCTCCCACGGGATTTATAGTGGGAAGAGAGTGACTTACTCCCAGCAGACAGAGAGTACCTGGGCAAGACAAAGCCCAGGCAAACCCAACTCCTGAAAGAGCTGTTTGAACACAAGAAGACCAGTTCTGGACCAGGCCATTTGTAAGCCAATGACCCAACGTGCTGCATGGAATCCATCTGTGTTGAAGGTGGTTGCCTCTGTTTATGATGCCAGCTCAGGACAATATCAAAAACTTCCTGTTTACTACAGACAACAGGAAGCTGTGTATCCATTTTTGCTCATTAACAACAACTTTAAGTTAGATGGAAAAGGTATGACTTAAAGATGAGTTAGATTATGCAATTATTTTATTCATCCTAGTATTGAGACTAGTCCAGGGCACACTTTCTATTTTCCTTCTTCTGTCGTTAATGTTTCTTTTTTTTTTTTTTTTTTTTTTTGGTGAGGAAGCTTAGCCCTGAGCTAACATCAGTTGCCAATCCTCCTCTTTTTGCTGAGGAAGATTGACCCTGGGCTACCATCTGTGCCCATCTTCCTCCACTTTATATGGGACACCTGCCACAGCATGGCTTGATGAGCAGTACGTAAGTCTGCACCAGAGATCCAAACCTGCGAACCCAGGGTCGCCAAAGTGGAGCACGTGAACTTAACCAGTATGCCACAGGGCCGGCCTCCTGATGTTACTATTTTTTAATAAAATAATACAGAATTTGATTTTCCCTTTGCACTTTGGGTCTTAGAAAAAAAAGAATAAAATACGGATACTGCTTGGACTCTCATTACTGTGTAGTATGCCCCCCTTCTTCCTCTTGGCCTCCAGGCTGTGCTATGGGAGCTATAAGCCCCCTGGCATATGGATGCTATGCACTATGGCAAAAAGTTGGCCCTAGAGTATTTAGTATTAAGGAGGAGTAGGGGTTGAGTTAGGAGATAAACTTCCATGGGCATATGTCAAGAGACTTCAATCTATAAAATATTAGGAGATGTGGTATTATCCTAAGGGGTGACAGGTAGATGAACTTTCTCACAGAAAATTTGGAGAACAATATTGCCATTCAGCCTTAATGATGTAAATCACACTATATCATGTTCCTGTGTCTGCATATTATTTTCCATTGTTAATACTCCAATATCAGATTTAGTCTTCATCTAAAATATGGTAACACACATATCATAGTGATGATAACCACATGCTGGTGCTTTCTCTAAATATTTGAGATGACGTAGTTGATAGTGACACCTGCCAAAGGTACACTCATTTCTCATTTTACCTCCGTCTCTTTTGCCCTGTCTTTTTGGTCCAAGCAGCTGGAAATATTTTGGATTCCCAATAATCAGATGATAAGAGCAGCCAGTAAGCCATAGCAACACCCCCAGGAAGAATAGTGTAATCTCCTGTGAAGATTTCAGGACCCTCTGAATGGGAGGAGGGGGGTAGTGCATCAATATTTAATGCTGGTTTCTGTGCTGACAAATTAACAGACCTTCTGGAACTACAATTCCAGCTGCCCAATCTGCACTGGGTCAAGCTCCATGAAGGTAGACCCAGGATCTGCGAAAAGAAAAGCTATTTGTCCTCCTCTCCACAAGGACTGCCAATCCTGTAATGTCTTATTTTCTTTTCTTCAGACCCTTTACTGTGTCTACTTCTGTCTTAGTTTAGCTTATATTCTTTACCCCATCATGTGTAACACTATCATATCAATATATTCAAGTCTTTTTCCCAATTGTTGTTCTATGACAACTGGCTGATAAACCCACGGCCTGGATCAATCCAGCTGTTAGCAGGATCATATCTAAAATCCTGAATAAAGTTCAATAATCGCACAAATTTGCAGATGGGTGTGGTTTAAGTTCATGGTTTTAAAACTCAGATTGTCTCTCTATGAAGTCCAGCAGTTCAGACCTTTAGGATCTGGCAGTGTTGGACAAGCCAAATCTTCCTGTGTTACAAGCAATAAAATGTAATGGAAAAAGGCTTTGAGGAGGGGCTGGCGCGATGGTGTAGTGATCAAGTTCGCGGGCTCCACCTTGGCAGCCCCAGGGTTCCCAGGTTCGCATCCCCACACAGACCTATGCACTGCTCATCAAGCCATGCTGTGGCAGCATCCCATATACAAAATAGAGGAAGATGGGCACAGATGTTAGCTCAGAGCTAATCTTCCTCAGCAAAAAGAGGAAGATTGGCAAGGGCTATTAACACAGGGCTGATCTTCCTCACCAAAAAAAAAAAAAAAAAGAGGCTTTGAGGAAAAACATCCAATAAAACTTTTCAGTTGGATAAAGTTACTCAGTGCAAAGACGAGAATAAACGATTACCCATTCTTCAGGGGCCTGACATCTGCATTTTAACTCTCCTTAAGTTGAGAGAGAGAAAAAGACCTGCAGAGAAGAAAGCAAAAATATGGAGCACATAGAGCAGACCTGGAGACTCTTACATTGGGAAGAACTCTGGAGGTGATAATTGGCATATGGAACTGACTTCAATCAAATTAATGAAGCCTAATAAGTCTGGACAGAGTTACACTAAAAACTTGAACTGAAAATTCATGTGACTGCTCAAGATTTCAAATAACCCTTGGGCATCCAACCTTCTGTGAGCAGGAAGTGGATGAGAAAGCAGCCTATCTCCCAAGGTGGGCATGACAGCACTTCAGACATGGCCAAGGGGAATGACAAAAAGGAAACACCTCCCCTCAGGGTAGAGCCAGAGGATACAGAAAACAATGGTTAAGGGAACTCCTTCAGAGATCAGATCAGGGCCTGATTAAGGAATATTCCCCACTTCTATGTCAGAGCTGCCTCACAATGTCCACCATAGGGATTTCAGAGTTGTTTCAGACCAGGGACTACCATGTGTCTTATATTAGCCCCATTTCTGAGTGGAAGTACTTATTGTCCTTAACCAAAACTCATTCCACCATTATAAATTGTGTTTTAGGGGTGGAGAGCCTTTATATTATGGCTCCCTGAGCCAAAAGGAACTATACCTGGATCTAATAGAGGGACTACTTTGCATCCCCCAAAGATCTGGACTTTGACCATGATCCTGAGACTGAATAAGACTTCTGGATTTTCTCAGCTAAGGAGGGGATTAGTATGCTCTGTGTTTGGGCAAAAGAGTGAACTGAAGATTTGGTAACAAGAGAACTGAACTATAGTAGACATTATTAGTGTTCACAATATCTGGTTTGTCTCTCTTTCCAGGCAAGTGGAAGGCAACACTTCCCAGTGTTAAAATTAGGTGGAGCTAGTTGACTAGTTCTGACCAATGGTCTGTGAGCAGAAGTGACATATGTGAATTCTGGGCTGAAGCAGAAAAGAAACAGGTGTAAGCTCTCTATGTCTTTTCCTCTCCTGCTGAAAAAAATCATGGAGGCCTCATGGTGAGGTCCTAGAACCGAGAGATTGAAGGAGCCAGAATCAAGGAGTCAATGCATGGAGAAAAGTTAACCTGGAGAGTTACCTGCAGCAAACTAGCAAGAATAAAAAATAAACTTTCATTGTGTTAGACCACTGGGACTTTTCTAGTCCACAGAATAACCTAGCCTATACAGACTAAATTTTAATAAAATGATGCACATTTCATTTAAAATCTAAATTTTGTAGATTTTGATAATATCATGCATATTTAATTTAAAAGCTAAGTTGTCAGTCAACATTATTTTCCTTCAGCATCTTCAGGATGTAATCCCATTATATTTTGAAACCTATAAGATGTCTGCTGCCAATTTAAAATGTATTCTTATAAGTAATCTTTATTTTCTTTCTGATAGCTTTTATAATAATTTTGTCTTTAAAATCATGCCATTTTGGGAGCCAGCCCCATGGCCTAGTGGTTAAGTTCAGCATGCTCCACCCAGCAGCCTGGGTTCAGTTCCCGGGCACGGACCTATACTACTTGTCAGTGGCCATGCTGTGGCAGGGACCCACATACAAAATAGAGGAAGATTGACACAGATGTTAGCTCAGGGCAAATCTTCCTCAGCAAGAAAACAAAAAAATCATGCCATTTTATCATGATTTCTCTGTATGAGATTTGTTTTCATTTTTTCCTGCTTGAAACTCAAAGTACTCCTTCAATTTGAGAATTTATATTTTCCTTCAACTTAGAAAATTCTTAACCATGACTAATTAAATATTGCCTACTAAACATATATTGGCTCTCATTCTGGCTTCTATATACCCTTAACTAATATTTTAATATTTTCCATCAATTTCTCTCCCAATGGTGCATTCTAAGTGATTTCCTGAGACTTATTCTCCAGTTCATGAATTCTTTTCACAGCTGTGTTCGATTTACTGTTCAATATTTGCATTTAGATTATTTTTTCTATATAGACCTTTCCATACTTTCTAATTCTTTTTATACATTTTTGGTTCCTAACATGACTTCTGTTCTTTATCTCTTCGAATAGTTTAAATAAATTTACTGTAAACTTTCTTTCAGACTATTTTGTTATTTCTAGTTCTAAGCCTCTAAATTCTCCCACTTACTGGATCTGTGATTCTCTCCCACAATGGTTCACTCTGTGTGATTTGAACACTTTCACTATGAGCTCATCTTCATTCTGTCATTCTATGTTCCTTTTGGGGGAAGTCAAAGATGCTCTGGACTGTGGAAATGTCTGACATAGTGATTTCTTGCTCAACACTGCAAGTCCCAGGTATTTCACTGGCTCTTAATTTCTTGACTCCTCACATGCTTCTGACATAATTCTGAAATTTTCATTTTTCAAGGATATTTTCCCCCTATGGACAAGCTAATGAAAGGTAAACTTTCTTGCTGCTTCCTAAGATGGAGCTTTTCTGGTGTTCATTTCAGGGACAGGGCAACCCTGATGATTCTGGCTTTAGGCAAGAAGCTTACTACTAGTTCCCTAGGCCTTTGAGATCTATGGCCAAACATTTACCCTTCTGTGTGTATCTAAAACACAGAACCAGCTATTAAGGTCTCAATATATTTTCAATAACCCCATAGAGATGTTGGCAGAAGCCCCTGCTCAAGCTCTGATGTTGCATGCTTTCTTCACTTTGTCTCATGGTGATTTCTCTCTCTTGGTTTTGAGCTTGGCTATGTTTCTAAATATTCTTTGGTTTATTTTAGCCAGGATTCACTTGTGTATAGAGCTGTTTGTGCCCTATTTGACATATTTCTTGTGCAATAAGAAATAAAACTTAATCTTCATGACCTTTTTATTGGGATTGAACTAGAAATACAAAACAGAGGGAGAATAGATATCCACCACATCCAAGAGAATGTCACAGGTCTGCATTTACTCAATATTTCTATACATTCTCAATATTCCAATAAGGCTTTGAGGTTTAATTTATGCAAAAACATGAGCATCTGTCATTGTTTATTCCTGAGAATTTTTTAGGCTATATTTTCCACCTGCTTACTGGTGAAATATAAATACTTGTATTGTCTTGGTAAACTCTCCATTATTAGATATAGATATTAACACACCAGGAGGGCATTATATTGGTCCAACTGGAAGAAAAGGTGTCTTGAAATAAAGTGGTAACCATGGAAATGAAGAAAAGCTCAGATTTAAGAGATATTTTTAAGTTACTATTAATAGGACCTATGGCCAGATGTGAGGAGTGGAGAAGACAGAAGTATTGAGGATGACATTCATGTTTCTGCCTTGATGGTGGATGGAGGTATCATTGATTGAGAAGGAGAAGACTGATGAAGGACCAGGTGTGGAGTCAGGATGGGAAGATCAGAATATGAGGATGGGACGTTTGTAATAAACTTATACTAAAAACTCTTTTTATTGAATAATGTATTTTGCCATTGAAGGAAGACATTTGGGAATAAGTCACAGCTTCATGGAAATATATAGTCCACTAGAGAGGCTCTGAGTCACTAGAGAGGACAGGAACGAAGGGCTAATGAGAAGGCCTAGGATCTAGACAAGATATCTCAACGTCCTCTCCCAGAGGAGTTGTAATGAGGTCAGGGGGTCAAGAGCAGCTTCTTTTCATGCAGTTGGATGAAAGATATTGAGATAACATTTAGAACACTCCATTTCCATATCTGACCCATCACAGCTATTGCAGTCTTCAGTGATGAAAAACTAAAATTTATCTTTCTGTATCAAAAACATGTCGAGCAAGAGACTTCACAGAAACAAAATGTCCAGTTGCTTGAAATATTCTAAATAGATTTGGCAGTGGAGAAACATTTCCTTCTCAGTAGCACTCCGGCATCTTTACGCTGGAGTCATCAGCACAGTCATTAGCATCTTAATTGAGCAGTGGATACTTCGTGTGTGAAGTAGATGGAGTGCATTTTTAAAGGTTTTTGCTGGACGGTCTGGCTGTGACAGAGCACTGAAAGATGGCCTGAGGCACTTTGTGCCCAACATTATGCACATCCCTAATGAGAGAGGAACTATTTCATTGCCAGACAAATACGTGTGAGAGACTAATAAGCTGGTTAGAGCTATTATCAGAGCAAATGAGCCACCTAAGTGAGAGAGTGACTGAAGTGTGGACTACGTTCCCCTCCGTCTTTGCCTGCAAACATGAATTCGTACGCAGGCACTCTCTACCTGTCTTCTTAAGGAAACCATCATGGAATTTAAGCATTTCAAACTTCAGAGTTGGCTTCTTTTCCACGCTAGGAGAGTATATAAAGTTGCACCAAACATGAACCCACAGGAACAGAATCAATTCCATGATGGGAAAAAGAAAAGGCCATATTGCTGTATTAATTGCTTTATTGCCCTTCTCCCTCTACCCCCCCAAAAATGACAAGATCCATAGCTTCACGGACCTCAGAATCATCTTTGCTCTAATGAAGAGATAGGGCAGGGGAAAGAGACAGAGGAAAAATTTCCCTAATATAGCTTCTTTTGTGGAGTGTGAGAACTTTTGGAAAAGATAAGAATGTCTGAACTATTCGTCAACTATTCTACAAACATATATTGATGTCCTAGTACTAATGAGGCTTTTGTATCCCTCAGTGAACAAAAATAAGAAGGACTGCATCTCCAGTCCAGCTCAGGTCTGTATGGCCAGCCATTAACAATAACAAATGTGCAGAACTACTTTTGGCGCATTCAACCTCTTTTTTTTTCCACATCATTTCTTATTTCCAATTACTCTTTTCTCCTTTCAGTCATCTACCTTCAGCCTCCTCTCAGAAAAATCCCTAATAACGTTCAATGACCTGTTTAATTGGCCTATTTAAAACAACTGAAATAGGACAAGAAATGATGTTCCTTATGGCAATAGAAAGTATAAATTGAAACAAAAAGTTTACAATGTTATACACATTAGTGAAATCTTAAACAAAACAAGAATGGGTGATGTCAATATTTTTAATAACACTTAAAAAACTCCCCACTTGTTTCTTTCCAATCCATTTCACAGGCAGCTGAGATAGTAAATGCAATAAAATGCGATTCTAATCATGTCACCTCTCCCATGAAAACCTTTCAATAGCTTTTTAATGATCTTAAGATAAAAATCAAATCATTAAAGTGTGCTTCCAAGCTTTGCATGACCTCCTATGCCACCTAACGCCCCTCTCCCATTAACTCAATAAGCATCAACCAACGTGGCCTTCCTTTAGTTATTAGAGTGGATCTTTCTACATCAAGAGAGTCTGCTTCCTTCGCCTGGAATGGGTCACTGGGCCGTCAACCCTCCCAGCTCTCAAGCCACCCCCTACATACACACGCACACACACTAACTCTTTCTCTCTCATCATCTGCACAGTTCATCTTTCAGTTCTCCACACAAAAGAGTTCCTCGGAGAGATAATGTCTTCCTTCTCCATCTCCACTATTCTCTCTCATAGTACTATGATTTCCCCCAAAGGACATTCCATGTGTGGTTATTATATTTGTTTCTGTAATTACTATTTAATTTCTTTCTCCCCTCTGTGCTGTAACCTCCATGAGGGTAAGGGCCATGTTTGTTCAATATTGTATGCCTAGCACACATCCTGGTACATAGTAGGTATTCTATAAGTATTTACTGAATGAATGAATGGCTAATGGATAAGAATATTAAAATCAATAAAAATGAGAACACAAACATGTTGCTCATAAAATAAAATTTCTGACATTAGACTCAAATTAGTTCTGAGTTTCTTGGCAAATAGAATGAAAAGAGGAAATCGATAAATTGGATCAGTTGTATAAGAGTAATCAAACCATTTCTCGGAGGCAACAAACCTTTCCTATCAAAGAATGCAGAAAACTTTCTCAAAGAGATAATTCTCCTGCACAGAACTGAACACAGTTCATAATTATGTATGTGTATGATCATGGATGGGTGTGCCCTACATTAGACTCCAAGCTTCTCAAAGGTACCAACCTTGTCTTTTTTGCTCATCATAATATCCCAGCACATAACACAGTACCTGAAATATTAGGAGGCACTGCTGGTAAGTTCTCCTTTAACAGCCCATTGATTCTTTCATTCAACAAATATTTACTAAGCAGTTACTATCTGTGCAGCACTGTCCAAGATACGAAAGAAACACCGTGAGTAAATGATGGAATAGTACACCTTATCCTGTAGCAACAGTAGTCACAAATTCCATATGGCTGCTTTGGGGTTTTATTGTTTCTGTTGTTGTTATTGGCATTTGATGAAGTATGAGAGAAAACATAAAATGTGGTGGTCATATGTAACAAACCTTTTCCTTATACTTCACTTTTTAAAGCTTCAGTGTGTTTCAGGTCAGGGGTAGAATTTGAAGTAATGAGAGGAGATGGAAGAGTGCAGGCCCCCTAGTACCACTTCTGTCAGCTGAGTTTTTGGCAGACTCTGGAGAAAAAAATACTCAAGTCTGAACTTGCTGATGATGGCCGGTAGAGTCAGCGTTCCTCTGTTCTCACTTTTTTTCTAAAATATTCTGCAGAATAGGACTGGTTCATCAAATTTTCTTTTCTTTATAGCAGCAGACAGTGGAGATTCAAACTGCTTTTCTTTCTTCTTTTTAGCCAATCTAGTGTTTTCAGTATCCCAACTCCATGCAGCTACTTTCATTTGAAGTCCTTTACAGTTAGTTACTAGACAGAAATACATAGAAGGATAATGGGGGCATCAAAAACAAAATCATGATTCTTGGGCTATAGTTCCTGATTCCATTTGGAGATGGCAGCTCAATGTTACACTAAACTTAGACCATTCTACTTTAACTTCCTAAAGTAGGGTCCACTTATCACCTAAGGAACAAGTAATCTGATCTCTTCTCCTTCAAGGGCATGTTTCGAAGCACAAAAGTTGGAAGAGGCATTCAAAGACGACTCACTTGTGTCTCATGTGGATTATTTGCATGTGTATGTACGTGCAACATAGTGATCCCATTTCATGATTCCCCTGCATCTCATGGAATCTGATTATGAACATCAGTGAGCCTACTGAGGGTGCAGACCACTCCACCCGTACGTGACGTTGGGCAACAGGTTAACTCAGTCTTTTTCATGAAGCAAGACTGGTTGGCCGCTTTCTGCTGTGGATACACCCCTACTAGAGGTGTGGCTTTATTGAAGTCATTTAATCACTCTGGACATCACTTTTCTTTCCGTAAAATGGGGACAAAAATATCTGTCTTGTCTCTTCCACAGAATTTTCTAAGGATAAAATGATGTTAGGTATGTGAAAGTGCTCCATGACATTCCCAGGGATGGGAAGGATATGAAGTCAAGATGAGAAAACACTACTCTGTGTCTTTTCCAGGCATGTTTTATCCGTCTTCCATTCAGTTTTCCCATGGAATGTGTGGGGAGTTTTTGAGTTGAGGGTTAAAAGAAGCCTTGCATTTTCTACTCCTATCAATGTTTATCACCAGAAATATATTTTAAACACCAGCAGACTCCTCTTTTGCCTGAAAATATGCATACTTAAATCTCTAGATGATGATATTAGAAAAATTTCTTTGTGATTTTAAAATTGGTTCAGTTTAATTTTAGCCCCAGTTATTATGACAATGTTAAATCTATTTGGGCATTTGAAAAACTAATACAGAATAAGGTGGGCAAATTTTTGTTTTGTTTTGTTTTGTTTTTTTGCAAAGCAGAAAAGAATATCAAATCAGACAGGAAAACCAAAAGACTTTCAAAAACAAAATAAAATTGCACATCGTACTTTCAGTGAAATAGTCCAAATGAGAGAGTCAAATTGCTGTTACTCTCATTTAAATAGCTCAGCAATATCAAAAACGAATGAGTTCACAAGTTTGTTTTTGTATCACTTATCTCAGATTTCCCTTTTCGGGAACATTTTTGAAAGCAGAAATAATGTCAGTGATAGCTTCATTTCATGTTCTGGGAAAATAGAGCAGAAAATTACCCACCCCTTGTGCACTGGATGTAGAACTGCCTAAATTATTCCAACAAACCAGAGCCCCTCCGCGTGCACTGCCTTTGGAATGATTCTCTTTGATATGAGTCCCTTTCCTATGGTGGGCACTCCGTTCTAATCTGCACTGCCCTTCATTTCTCAGAATTTCTACTCCACAGTTCTGTTTATATACCATAGAATTGTCAAACCCCTAGTTGATTTCTTGACTACCAGAATGGGGAGGCTTATATCAAATCTGTTTTCAGTGGCTTCACCTAGCCAAGAAAGTTGGTGCCATTCATTCAAAAACATTTATTGATCCCTTTGTGTACTAGAAAAGCGCTAAATACATGAGATACAGAGATTGAAAGCCACAGTTCCTTCATTCAAAGATGTCACCACTTAGTTGGTATAGACAAATAAGGAGACAACTACTATACAAAACGATCACACACACAGACACACACACACACACACACACTGAGATAGAAATAAACACACATTACTATAGAAGCACAGATAAAGGGCTCCTAATTCAGATTGAGACAAAATCAACCAAACCTTGATGGAGATTATATGAGTTGAGTCTCAACTAGGGGCAAATTTTCTCCCCAGGAGATATTTGGCAATATCTGGAGACATCTTCAGTTGTCACAACTGGGGGCTTCCTACTGACATTTAGTGAGTCGGGGGAAGTCATGCTGCTAAACATCCTGCAATGTGCAAGGTAGCCCCCACCACAAAGACTTAAATGGCCTAAAAATGCCAATAGTGCCAAGGCTGAGAAACCTTGTTGAAGAGGATAGAAATGTAATTTAGATTGGCTTAATCAAGAAAAAGGCTCACCTATTTGAAAAGCCCAGGGTGTAGTCGTTCACTGAACAAGCAAATACTGAGTGCCTACTAGGTGATGGGCGATATAGTTACAGGACATAAAGTGTGAACAAAACAGAAAAAGCGCATGCCTTCATGGAGCATAAATCGCACTGGAAGGAGAGACACCATAAACTAGTAACAAGTAGGTAAATATATAATTGTCAAACAGTGACACTTCTAAGGAGCAAAATTAAGTAGAGTAAGGGATGAAAGTCAGTTAGAGAACCAGGGCTACCGGGTATAAGGTGATCAGAGAACAGGTTCCTATTTAGGTAGCCTGATCAGAGAAGTTCTCGCTTATCTGGTGACATTTGAGCAGGGACTAGAAAGAATTGAGGGAGCAAACCATGTGAATATTTGGGAGAAGAACATTCTAGGCAGAAGGCACAAAGGCCCTGGGAGAGAAAGGTGACAGGAATGTTAAAGGAATAGCAATCACGCCCATTTGGCTGGAGTGCAAATGGATGGCAGGGAGAGCGGGAGGAGATGATATTGGAGTGGGCAGAGCTGGGTCACATGGGTCATTACAGGCGATTGAATTGTGTATGGGCAAGATGGGAAGGTTTTGAGCTGAGGATATGAGACGGGCAGGTGTGAGGCAGGGGAATGAGGTAACTGGAGATCTGTTTAACAGATTGAGTCTGGATATTCTGTTGAGAAGAGAGTGCAGAGTAGGAGACATAATCGAGGCAAAAGATGACGGTGGCTGGACCAGGATATTAGGATGGATGGTGGAAGAAGAGGTTAAATGCTGGACATATTTTTAGAGTAGAGTTGATAAAATTTATTGAGAGAATGGACATGTGGCATGGCAGAAAGAGATAAGTCAATGATGATCCTGAGGATTTTTGCCTCATGAGCAAGTATAAGTGTTTGGAAAAAATTTGATATGTTTATGAAACAGAATGGACAGTGAGGCTTTGGCCTGTCATGTGAAGGAGACAGTAGAATAGGATGAGATCAGAGAGAGGAGCCAGGACTAGTTCTCTAGGGGCTAGAAGGCCAACATAAGATACTTTATTTTATTCTAAGTGGAAAGGGAAGCCATTGGAGGGCTCTAAACAGGGGAGGTATATCAATAAATTGATATACGTTTTTCAAGATTCCTCTGGCGTCTCTGTGGAAATTAGACACATAGGGGCAAAAGAATGAGGAACGTCCAGTTAGGTGATTGCTTCAGTCCAAGCAAAAGAGGACGTTGATGTAGACTAGATAGCAGTAGTCGGAGATGAAAAGAAGGGGAAGGAACTGGGATATGTTTTACGGGTAGATCCAATAGGCTTTATTACGGATTGGTTAAGGAAGATAAAGGAAACAGAGGAATTAAGACTATTTAAAAAAATCAGCTTCCCTGATCAGTTCACACTCCAGGTATGATCAGCTACTATTTAATCAGAAAGGCCACATTCCAGACATAACTACAACAAATACCTCAGTTATCTTTACCTCCTGCTATACCAGAAACTATGCCAGTTGGCATAATGAATGTGAGAAATGGGTTTTTCACTGATGATATGAGTAGCTCATAAATGGCAAAATAGGTATTAAAAATGGCTTCCCCTGGGTGTGTGAAGGTAAATGAAGACCACCTAAATGAGAGCAAGCAAAGGCTATTTATTCGGGGCTTGCTGTAGGAAGGGTGTCAGCCTCCATCACCTGCACTTGGCAGAGACTCGAAGGTGGGAAAGCTTTATAGTGGGTAAAAGGGAAGGCTTCAGGCTGCTCTGATTGGAGGCTGTTGGCATTAGGAAGCTGTAGGTGGCTAACCCAAAGCCGCCATGTTACAGAACTGGTTTATTTCAACAATAATTATAATATGTCTGCTTAAAAATAGTTTCTAAAATCTTTTTGGTAACTTACAATCTTAGCCTTATGCTAAATTAAGTAATAGATATTCATTAAATATCTAGATCATTTCTAAGTAAGATTAAATACTGAAGCATTAATTACTAAGCATAAATTTAAGTTTGTATACTTCAGCTTCTTATTTTATATGGTACAGAAAGGCTAGATATTTGAGTCTGTTAATAAACATTTCTTTTTTGCCACATCAATGTTTACCACCAGAAATATACTTTAAATACACAGCCAGTGTTCCCTTAAAGAAACAAATCCTTTTAAAAATTGTGAGATGGTATATTCATAAGCTTTGCCAGTCTGCTACAACATGCTGGCATATGACATACAGTTCACAATTATGTATTTCTCAGTTTTTTCTATAAAATAAAAGTTATTAATAGTTAAAAATTATAATCAATGTTTATAAATGAAACTATTAGAGGCAGTGAGGATAAACAGAAACAACTTTGTGGGCAAGGTGTGCAGGATATGTAGGATGTGTTTTTTTTTGAAGAGTAATTTTATCATAAAATAAGTCAATTGGTTTTTCCAGAATTAGAAAGAAGAAAGTGTAGGACAAAGCCAGAATGGATATGGAAATCCGTAGTTTTGCAGAAAAGGAATTTAATTTCTAGTGGTTTAAGCTGGCGAAGATTTTACTGATTTTTTTAAATGAGCTTTAGAATCAATAGCATACCGATGCAAAACTAGGGTTTGGTTTTTCTCTCTGTTAAAATGACAAAATTTTCTCGGGTTGTTGGTCTGCTCTTAATAAAAGTTGTAAAATGTTTTCTTTATCTTTTGATTAATCCACCTAGGAAGTAAAGACTCTGTGTCTTAGAATAATTTCCTTTGCTTTATGTTGACTTTATTATGTCCTTGATTATTTAAAACAACCAAGTCTTCTCACCTTTAAAAGAAGTAAGAATTTTTTTTTACAATTATGTTACCTCCTATATTTACTTTTGAAATCTTTTATTGTCACTTCAGTTAAATAGGCAGCTTAGCATGATTTCTCAATGGTTCATGATCCAATTCAGCCAGATGTTCAAACCTCCTGACAACATTTGACATTTTGCCTTCCCCAAATCTAATCCTAAATGATCTTTTACACCTAAAACTGCATGTGTTATTTCCCAGAGGGCCCCTGAAAAGTCACAAAAGATCTTTCACCTGAAAAAGAGAGATGCAAAAAGTAACTAGGTTTTTTTGATATGTCGAATTGCATGGGAAGCATTGTCAAATAAGAAAAGATACTTCAGCTTCCCTAGGTTACGTCTGTATGGGTAAAAGTTAATATAAATATGAATTTATATATTATTCATATAATTATATAATTATTATGCATATAATTGTATAATTCATGTAATTTATACAATTCAGATAATTTCAAAAATTATATGAAATTCCTAGAAATGTGTCACTGCCCTTGATGTCCATGATATGTCCTGATGCTGCTATGCCTGAGAGTTACTGATTAAAATTCCAGGTTTTTCTTAATGTTGTATGCCACAGAAATAGCCATATCCTTGTCCATTGCATTATTTTTGTAATTGACTCTCATTATATCTTTAAACATGCCATTTTAAGTCTTTTGTCATCCACAGATAAATTTTTGTTTTAATCCTATGCTTCACCGAAAGCTCTTGCAAGCAGCTACAGGCCAGAGTACTTCGCCTTTGACAAAAAGGGGCAGTCTCGGAGACCCATGGAAAGGACTGTGTAGGCTTCTGATGGCATTGCTCTAATAACTTTGAGCAAACCATACTACTGGACTGGGTCAGGATTTCCAGAACTCTGGAGGAAAAACTGATGGGTTCATGAGATTGCTAACCCACGACAAAGCAGAACAAAAATTAGTCCCACAGAACTGTATGAAGTGATGGAGGATGATTACGGGTTTTGTTTGGAATGTTACTGATGCTTTAATGTTCTCTTTCCTGGCTATAAGGAAGCACGTTCTCTTTTCTCTTAAGCTATCTATAACTCATAAAAATTTAGTAGATTATGCTTTTTTTTTTAACAGAAATGAACATTTATCTTTTTCTTCCTGCCTGATCCCCCTAGAATTCAGAAACCTTTGAGTATTCCTTCACGGCAATATAATTATTTCCATAAGTTTGATTGAAATCTGTTCTCTTTGTAACAGAACATAATTAGAAATATTGATTATGTAACCAAGACTTTGACTGTCATGTTTGAGAATGATGTGCATAGAATCAGATATGACCAGACAGCTTTAAGGAACTAAGGTCGACTTTAAGCCAGTGCTTACAAAGCCCTCTTGGGAAAACCATCCTGATACCTGGCTTATAGGTTCCCAGCTTTACAGGTGAGCAAGGAAAGTCACTCCTGGCAGGCCTGGGAAACAGGATATGTTGGGTACCTCAAAAGGAGAGGAATTCATCCAAATCTGTAAGTACTACTGGTAAAATCTGGTGACAAATTCTTGACTCAGCCTCCTAGTTTCAAAAGGCTTTTAAGAGTCCAATCTGAAATTCCTTTTATACTTCCAGTAAAGCAAACCTAAGAAGGCTTTTGTGGTTAATTACCACTCTTGCTGCAGCTGTGTAAATAATCAGGCCAAATCTAATGAGACCAAGCTTATTTTGTGATCAAGAATAATCTAACTTTGATTGCCATTGATCAAAAGGAAGGTAACTATAGAGAGAAATTTTACGTTTCAAGAGAAACTACAGCACAGCCTTGTGCGTTATCAGATTCTGGTGCTGTTCACTGACTTGGAACTATTTTTCGTCTCTTTGTAAGCTGCATGGTATTGTTACCTACCTATAAATTACACTAGATCTTGTCATCTTGCACAAATTGTCAGCCCACCAAATTTAAAATTTTTGCAGTTTCTTTCAACATCTGACTACAACACTCCAAACTAACATTTCCAACTTTTCTCGCACCCTCCTGACTTGGAGTTACTGAATTGCCCAGACCCTTACTGGGACCCTAGATTGTCTTGTAGCCAGCCTTTCCCCCAGGATCTGAAGAAGCCCTGTGAGCTGAGGCCAGATGACTTGATACAAACTTCAGAGGATGCATCACTCGGCTGATCATGTATGGCAACCTTCGTGCCTGACGCTGCAGCCGCACGGGCCACTCAGGCAGTCCACTGGAGCTCCCGCATCTTCCACACTCTGCTCTGGTAAATAACTGTGACTCTGGACAATATCACCAAAACCTCTTCGATGTCTCTCCCATCACCAAAAACATTCCAACCGTGAATTGGGAAATCTGTCACATTGCCGCTGCCGTCCTCATCGCACCATCTAAAGATGCCTTGAGCCCAGTGCCTAGGAATCTTTGCAACTGGTTGCCCTCTGGACTCAGAAACTAGGTTTATAATCTCCTCCAACCATTCATCTTTGTTCTCCTTTTTATTTCCACAGGAATCCCTCTTATTAAATGCCTGATTGCTCACACCATTCAGCAAATATCCTCTACTGCCAGGTTTAGTAGATGGTTCAGCCAGTCCATCAAGTGCGGAAATCTGGTTAAACTAGCTAATGGACTAGCTTTCTTAAGTTGTTCAATGGAATGCCTGGTTTCCCTGAAACAAAAGGGAGGACTGGCCAAGACCAAGGGCCTTAACATTCCCCTCAGCCTGACTAAATCTTAGAAAGGCTTCTTCCTGCCTCTAGACCCCTTACCTCCGTTTACTTCAAAAAACCTGTAACAGTAAATTCTTTCTCTTTACTTTTAATATGCAACTCTTTTAAAAAGCCACTTGCCAGTTTTACAACCCATGAATGTCTTTTTCAAAGACCTGGGAGCCACCCTTTTGAAATGTAATCATTAAGGAAGATAGCACCCTATCTCCCAGTTTCTGTGGGAGGATGGTAGGAGCCAAATTTAGTCAGGCACTTTACTCCAAGTTGTAAAATTACCTCCTGCCATAAGATACAAAAAAGTTTTTTTTCCCCTTTGGATAAAGTCAATTAGCAGCCACGGATGACATAAGAGCCTCCTACCTCAGCTCTTTGTTATAGCAAGTTGAACTCAGACTAAATTGTGGTCTCCCACAACTGTTGTAATAGCCTTGAATAGTCTTCCTTGCTGGTTTAACATTGTCCCATGCAATGTGTGCTTTGACAGTGGCTGCCATGATCTATCAAGAAGAACCTAGTAAGTAAGACACACCAGGCAATTAAGTCAATTCATAGCAACCTGAACAACTGATAAATAAATGAAAAGCAACAGTATATATTGGAGTATATGAGGAAGCCATTTGGTGTAAAATTAGTTGGCTTGACCTTGTTTTTTCCAAAAAGGCTTGACATGGCCTGTTGAGCATGCATCGTACATCTGCTTTAACTATTTACTATGTCCCAAAGACAAGAATGATGCCCTTAAAGATAGGGATGTAACTTCCCCCATACTGGCATTTCTTTAAGGATAAGTATCTCTCCCTAAACTAAGGGTTAATTACTGACCTGCTGTGCTCACCTTGTGACCACTCATCTTATGACCACTGACCTGCCGACCACTGATCTGCTGTGCCAGCTACGCATCTCGTGACAATTGTAGATGGGACCTTCCTATCATACGTGATATATCCTCTTTGTTCCAAGATGGTATAAAACCACTCTGTACACCCCACTTCTTCAGTGCCCTTCGTTCCTTGGGACAGGAAGGCCCGGGCTAGTCCTCAGATCTGGCTCATAATAAACTCACCCCAATTGTGATTTATAGATTGATTATGGATTATTTCCATCAACACGACCTTGGACAAGTTACCCTCTCTGAGTCTCAGTCTACTCCCCGTCTCAATCAGGGACATTGTCATGGGATTTTTAAAGATCAAAATCCCTAGTGTTTGTAAAACCCAGCACACTTCCCAAAGAACCTGACAATCCAAAAAACTATTAATGCCTCTTACTCCTAACTCATCTCCTTAGCCACACACTGCAAGGTGATTTGTTTCATATGTTATGTCATAAATATCAGATACTTCTTTTAAGAGATTGCACAAGATCTGCAAGTATTCTTTTTTCTTTTCTTTTACTAAATGAATTTCAGGTATAAACTCCCTGAAGAGATCATGCCTCCCATTATCCAAGGCAGGCCGACTTGCAGGCACCATTTATTTTGGCGGTCTGTAGGTAAACAACAGTCTGGAGCAGCTGGAGAGACATACAGACTAGAAACGTGAAGAGTGAGCAGAAGTAGCAGGAGCTAAAACTGAAAAGCAGGGGTTTACACACATCCACAGCCCTACAAGAGCCTTTCACCAAATTAGAGGCTCCCTTCAGGCCCAGCTCTCTCCAGGAGGCTCAGGCCGTCATCTCCATGCAGAGCAGCATGTCATTCTTCCTGGAAGCTGCTCTCTCCGACCTCGTTCTCTTTTAAGTCGTGTACTATTTTACACTAATAACCTACAACTCTATTTCATAAAATATTTTCAAGAAATGCAATCTTTTGGGGAAAGTATCATTGTCTAAAATTAACTCTCTCCCTTTATTAATACTTGTTCTCTCATATTGGGAAATGTGAACAGTAAGTGCCCTTTTCACTGGTTTCATTGATCTGTTAAGTACCTAGGGGCCAGGACTTCAATCAATACACGCAGTCTCTCGGAATTCAATTGCCCTCTGTTAGGAAGCCAGAGAAAATGTCTTCAGATGATGAAACACTTTGTGTTTATCTCAGTTTCCCTTGTTCAATTGTTTTTGAACAAATACACATTTTTTGCCTAATTTAGGTATCACCTGTGAATGATTGTCATCGTTATGTAAAGGACTGAGGGGGGCATTTCCTATTTCTAAAAATAGTATGGTGTTTCTGAAAGCATTTTTTTTATTTTGGTAAATTGAATCAGATTAAGTGGGAGAGGCACAGAATGTTTAAAGAACATCTGTGATTATTGATTGGATTGAGGGAACAATTTGTCTTCGCAAAACTCAGATCATTGGTTGCCTGGAGAAAGAGGGGCACTCTCAGTGGAGGGTAGGCTATGAAACTCCTCATGGGCTCTCATCCCACCAAGTGTGGTGTTTGATTTCCCCCACCCATGGAGAATCAGAGACAGAATGCTGCTCTTACTGACTGGAGCGTATTGTGTTGTTTGGGTAGGGGAAATAAAAGACAAATGATGGTTCATGACATACAACTTGGGGCACTGTCACAGGGCAGCCACCATCCCAGTTTGCCTGGACTGTCCCAGTTTTAGCACTGAAAGTCCTGCATCCCGGAAACTTCTCAGTCCCAAGCAAACCTGAGGTGGTCACCCTAGCATTACACCTTCATCCTTTGTCCTTCCTGATTTTTTCATCTTTACGGTGAACTTTCAAAATTTAAATGCTCATCCAATAGTGCAGCCAATTATATCGCTATATTTCAAGCAACCTTGTTAGGTTAACTACATGTGGGCAGGTTAACTATGGGCACACAGCTTAGTGATTTTATCAGTGTTCACCTAGGCAACAACAGCCATTCCAGTTATTTTAACAGAGAAGTTACTATCAAGAATTGTTAACCAGTGAGAGATTAAATATACAAACATATATGACAATGGAACTCTGACCCACAACCTCCGCAGAAATCAACCAAGGATGGTCATGACTTGGTCGATGACAACCAGCTTACCTGTTTTTGCTCCTGCTTCTAACTCAGGACCAACCAGAGAAAGCCAAATATCCCCTCAAAACCAATCACATAAGATGCCCCATTTCTAGTTAGCCTACTCCCAGCTCTTCATGCCAGCAACCTGCAATCAGGGCATACTTGAAGCCCTCCCTTTGGTTTTCACTATAAAGCTTTCCCACTTACATCCCTGCCTTCATGATTCTGCCAAACGCAAGTAATGGTGGATGACTCTGAGTAAATAGCTTTTATTTACTCTCATCTGAGTTGTCTTTGTTTATTTCCACACCAGGTATTGTTTACCTGAAAAGGGACAAAAGGGGCACTTTAGTTATCCAGAGGGTGAAACTGCAGGAAGGAACTACCAGTCTAGGGCTAGAGAAACAAAAGGAAGAGGTTAAAATTATGAAAACCTAGAAGCTTGGAGGGAGGGCCTTTCACATGGACCAGTGATAATGTGCCATGAACATAATCTTCTACACCACAGGTTCAAACACAGCCACACACACACACATTCACATTACAAAATTATAATAATATAATAATAATGGAATTATAATAATAAATGGAATTATTATAATAAAATTATAATAATAATGGAATTGCTATTGCTTACTGAGAGTCTACTCTGTAGTAGGCCATGTGATATCTAAATCCTATATTAGCAGTTCAAAGTATGGCTCACAAACCCCTCGGATCCTTAAGACCCTTTCAGGGACTCTGCAAACTCACAACTAATTTCGTAACACTAAGAAGTTATACGTCTTTCTTTATTGTGTTGGCATTTGTACTGATGATGTAAGATTAATCATGGGTAACACTGATGGCACCTTAGCATGAATCAGGGCAGTGGCACCAAAATAAAAATATACCAGTAACAATTGTACTCTTCACAGCCATGCACTTGAAAGAAAAATAAATAAAAACCAGCCTCACTTAAGATTGTTTTTAATGAAGCAGTAGAAATCATTAATTTCATTAAATTTTACCCCTTGAATGCTCATCTTTTTAACACATTACATGATTAGATGGAAAGTACACATAAAGCCCCTCTGCTCATACTGAAGTGTTGTGGCGTCTCGAGGAGAAGCACTGGTGTGATTGTTTGAGTTGCGAGCTACACTTGCCACTTCTTTCATGGAACTCCATTTTTACTTGGAAGAATAGCCAAGAGACAAATGATGGTATTCAGACTTGGGTATTTGGCAGATATATATTTTCATTTGAAAATGAACAAAGTGAACTTGTCACTTCCAGAAAAACAACTAACAATTTTGTCAGTGATCACTGATAAAATTTGAACTTTCAAGTGAAAATTAGAATGTTGAAGACTTGTATTTACCACCATGAGCTTGACAGCTTTCCAATACTAAAGACTTTTCTGATCCAACAGGTGGTGAGCTGAACAAATGTAATTTTTTTAATATCCTATGATAAAATGTATCAACATTTGGAAGACCTACATAACTCAGTAAACCAATATTTTCTAAATGACCCATGTGCAATGCACAAAATCATACATGGGTGAAAGAGCCATGCAAACTACAAGCCAGACCAATGGATTTTAACATTACAAAGTACAGAGTGTTCATTGGTACAGTTTACAATTCCAGATTGCAACTAACCTTTTATAAATTACCATTTGTTGAGTTTGGGTAGAATATCAAAGAAGAATATCCACAATTATCTGAAATGGCTGTAAGAATATTCTTTTCTTTTCCAACTACACGTCTGTGTGAGGCCACATTCTCTTCATGTACTTCAACCAAAACAACACATTGCAACAGATTGAATGTAGAGGCACACAGGAGAATCCAGCTGTCTTAAAGACATCAAACAGATGGGCAAAACATAAAACAATGCTACTCTCTGAGGTTTTTTGGAAAATACACTTATTTCAATTAAAATTATATCATTTATGTTAACAGGTTATCTGCTTAGTATTGCTATTTTAAAATAAATTGTAAATAAATATTATAAAAATAATTCTCAGTTTTAATTTTTAATACAGTAAATACCCATAGATATGACTAATATAAATAAAAAGCTCTTTGAGATCCTTAACAATTTTTAAGAGTTAAAGGAGTTTGGAGTCAAACATTGTTGAGAACTGCTGCTTTAGATATACCATCTCATTTTATCTTCACTCATTCTTTGAGATATAGACTATTACTGTATTTTCAAATGAGTTGCCTGAGATTCAGAAAAAGTAACTTGCTGAAGGTCACTCACTTAATAGGTGCCAGGTTTTACAGAATTAGCCACTGGGTGTGTATATAGCAGACTAAATAATACAAAACAGCTAGGCAAGGCAAATTAGGACAAAGGAACAGGATATTGAGCATCTGATAGGTAATCAAGAGATGAAAACGCAGGGAACTGAGGTTTATAGAATACATATCTTTGCTACCAGCTCCACAGAAATTTTAGCATGCCCTTAAATTCTACTGGGGAATCTTGTTATCATTCAGAGGGACATCCAACAACATGCTGGCTTTTGTGAGGGCTATAGTGCGTTTGGCTGGGATGTCCCTTGCATTGGTTACATATTTGGAGCTTTTTAATGCTACAGCAGATGGTTGAACAGATTTGTCACCAAATAACTTAGATCCTTGGGATGATAAGTACAACATTTCGCCTTCACCAGTAAATGCCTAGAAAGAGAAGGATGGATGGTAGGGGCTTACGTTCACTGAGTACCTGTGATCTGGATTTGTCACATGCATCACATCCCCTTTAACCCTCACAAGAGCCCCTGAAAGGTAAGAAGTTTCCTCATATTTAAAATAGACCAACACTCAGGCTTAAAGAGGTGCTATGAATTGCTATTGGGAGGAAGATGAGCAAGTGCAAAGTCGGCCCTCCCTCAGAAGTCTGGGTCCTCCATGGAGGCCAAATTCTGAGAATGAGAGACGAAAGGAACAGATTAGCAGTTCAGTTATCAGAACTGAAATAATCAAGACCTGATTACCCACATGGGCGCTTCCATTTTAAATCACAATGGTTTGGTTTAAGGGATGCCCTGAAGTCTGCATCCAGATGTTTCCAGCTGTAGGAAGTGTACAGCTACAGAAACCAACATCCAGGCAAGACTCGACAATGAGAGCCATTATTTAAAGATATTACCTTTAAAGACTATTAGCATTCTACTAGGCTCACCTCCCCACCCTCACTCGAGATGAATTTTTAATGTATTAAATTTTCATAACTCATAATTCTAGATCTCTGTATTTTCCTGGCAGCTAGCTAACTAAAGATTGTAAAGGAGGCTAAAATTCTACTATATTTGAGTGTGTCTTCTAAAAGATTTTCACATCACTGAAGAGTCACGTGATGTTTTTCCTAATCATACGTTTACAAGTTAAACATTTGCATGCTTATGTGTTACAACATCTGTGCATTAAAGATAATTTGTGTTTCTTTTCATGGAGTGTGGTGAACACAAATGGAATGGAAGCCTATCGGACCATTTTGTCTCTATTTCTTGCAGAGGAGGATAGATCGGTAACTGACTTCAGGGTAAACTTGCAGTCCTGCTCAAAGAAACCACCTTATTCAGGTTGTTCCTTATGCTGTCACCACCTACCCTACTACACAATCCCACAAGAAAGCTGGATGCTCCAGCAGGTCGTTGCCAGCCTTGTGACCTTGGTAATGTCCAGAGTTCTTTCCCTTGAGACCACAACTCCCCAGGATATAATTCTTATTAGAGGACAAACCAGAAAGTCTGTTGGATTAGAGGTGCTGAGATCCAGTTTGGCATCATTTGTGCACTGTAAGAGCCACGGAAAAGGTTTTATAAGAGATGTTTGATAAAATATTAAATAGGACTAACTTGATAAACAGGGCAAAATTAGCTCATTAAGGGAGGGCCAATGGAGCTTAAATTGTGATGATAGAATTGAGATGTGTCTGCCAAGGATGTTTCTACAACCCCCTGTGTGTGCTGTGACCAAATGCAACAGTTGTCTTTCTCATGGCAATAATCATACGTTAGTCCTTTTTTTCCTCAGAACTAAGGCAGCTGAGTTGGTTTCTATGGCATCACTACCATGTTGCTGGTGTGATGGGTATTTGTGTTCAAGTGTTATCTCCTTTGGGGAGAGAACCTCTTTTCCACTGGCTTCCAGTTCTCATAATGAGGGACCTCTGTTAGTGGAACACTCTTGGAAGACAGACAAGATGACGGATGAACTTGGGATAAAACCTAAGTTGGGCCCGTCTAACTTCAGGAAGCACGCTTATGATCTGCTTTTGCAAGCCTTCTGTTTTACAGAAGCTGGCCACTTCACTTTCAAGAGTTCCCTGTACTTTATGAGGATATGAACAGACATTTTTCCAAAGAAGATATACAGATGGCCAACAGGCACATGAAAAGATGTTCAACATCACTAATTATCAGGGAAATGCAAATCAAAACTACAATGAGATATCACCTCACACCCATCAGAATGGGTATAATTAACAAGACAAGAAATAACAAGTGTTGGAGAAAAGGCCACCATCATACACTTCTCATGGGAATGCAAACTGGTGCAGTCACTACGGGAAACAGTATGGAGTTTCCTCAAAATGTTAAGAATAGAACTACCATACGATCCAGCTATTCCAATGCTGGTATTTATCCACAGAACATGAAATCACAAATGTGTAAAGATATATGCACCCTTATGTTCATTGCAGCATTGTACACAATAGCCAAGACTTGGAAGCAACCTAAGTGCCCATCAAGGGGCAAATGGATAAAGAAGATGTGGTATAGATACATAATGGAATACTACTCACTATAAAAAAAGATGAAATCTTGCCATTTGCAACAACGTGGATAACCTTGAGGATATTATGCTAAGTGAAATAAGTCAGACGGAGAAAGTCAAATACCGTATGATCTCACTCATAAATAGAAGATAAAACAACAACCAAACACACAGATACAGAGATTAGATTGGTGGCTGCCAGAGGGGAAGCGGGGAGGGAGGAGGGAGAAAGGGGTGCTGGGGCACATGTGTGTGGTGATGGATGGTAATTAGTCTTTGGGTGGTGAACATGATGTAATCTATACAGAAATCGAAATATAATGATGTACACCTGAAATTTATATATTGTTATAAACCAATGTTACCTCAATAAAAAAAGAAAAAGAAGACATGCAAAAGATACAAATAAATAATTAAAACAAAAAGTTTATAAAGTAAAAATGTTACAGTAAGCTAAGGTTAATTTATTACTGAAGAAAGAAACATTTTTTAATAAATTTAGTGTGGCCTAAGCCCACAGTGTTGAGAAAGTCTATGGTGTGCAGTAATGTCCCTCCTAGGCCCTCACACTCACTCACCACCCACTCACTCACTCACCCCAGCTTCCAGTCCTGCAGGCTCCATTCATGGTCAGTGCTCTGTACAGGTGCACCATTTTTTATCTTTTATACTGTATTTTCACTATACCTTTTCTATCTTTAGATATGTTTAGATACACAAATACTTACCAGTGTGTTACAATTGCCTACAGTATTCAGTACAGCAACATAGTGCACAGGTTTGTAGCCTGGGAGCAAAAGGCTTTGCCATGTAGCCTGGGTGTGTAGTAGGCTATACCATCTAAGGTTGTGTAAGTACGCTCTGTGATGTCCGCACAACGATGAAATCGCCTAATGACGTATTTCTTAGAACCTAGCCCCATCATTCAGCGGCCTGTGACTCTATTAGCATTTTTATATCCAAACCCTACCCCCTCCACCCATTTCCCACAATAATTAAGGCCACAGATTCTTTTCCTAGAATTTAAATAACTTAAAGCTGTTGTAACAGGGGTCGTAGCATGTAGAATAAAGAATCCATGGATAGTATCTCGGGGCCTTCCTTAACCTCATTTTTAAAAGGATGGGTGTTATGAGAGAAACGTGCAAGAGGAAAAGAGATTTTTATATGTAGATTCCTTAAAATCCAATGTGTAATTAAATTCTGTCTGTTCAGGCCAATCCTGTAAATCATTTTTCCAGGCATTGGACAAGAACATTAAAGGGCATTCTATATGTCAATTCTGGCTAAGCCTAATTCCAGAGAAAGTACCAATTTCTCTCCCATTTTACTCTGCTTGGAATACATTCACTCTGCAACACCCGTCCCTGAATGAAACGGAAAGATTATTCTGTGGGATATACGCCCAGATAATCTTTTTGTTATATATCCTCTATTCTCCATTCCAAGGCTCAAACACTTTTTCGTTTTTCCACATTCACTGGGTCAACTTGAATTTCAAAAGATGTTTAAAAAAACAGCCTCATTCTATTCCTCTACGTGCAAATGAATTTCCCCCATGACTTTTTAGAACTGCAGCTGAGCTGGTGTTTCAGTCACTAGCGCCTTGTTACTCTGCGTTAGCCTGGGTTCAGAGTCATCAACCTCCAACTGCCAAGTCCTTTGGTACTCGGCACACAGATTGCTCCACTTAATGACAAGTTTTATTCCTGAATTTTAATGGGGCCTATTCTAACTTCTAATTGCTTTGAAAAACAAGGTATTTTTGAAGGAATCTACACATATTTGGCACGATCATAAATATTTCAAAAAGAAAAATCTCATGCTGGAGACCCATGAAAGACTCATCAGTTAAAATAAATAGGAAAGAACGGTTGCAGAATTAAATTTGCATTACCTCACATCCAATTGGGGCAATTAATATGTTAAACTCTAGTTAACATCAAAAGCATGGGATATGTTAAAATTGTCTCTTTAATAATTGATTGACTAAAATGATTTAATTACAAATTTTGCATTTTCTCTTACTACAGAAACATACTTCCTGTGTGTCACACTATTATTCTTTGGTCAATGAAGTTTGAAGTTTTTCCCCCACTGATATTGAATAACAATAGAGCCTTCGAATGACTTCATTATGTTATGATCAGATCCATACTGCTCTATGCAGTTGATTCTTAGCTTTTACCAGTTGTCACGTGCTACCTTGTACCATAAAACAAGAAGTCAAGAGAAAGACGTCTTCTTCACTAGGAGAACAAAAAGATCTTCAGGTAAGTGCCCTGCTTCTCAGATGTCACACTTCTATTTTTCTTTCACTTGCACTTCTGTTTACATTGGAAGATGCTTGCTAATAAGACTAGCAAAGGTGAGAGGGTGAGAGGGCAAATACACACAAAGAAACATTGTATTTAAAAGGTAATCTCTTCTTCCCGCATACTTAGGTTGCATGAATTTGTCCTGGAGAACTTTTATTCCTATTTGGCAACCCACTCTACTTCAAAAACGTGGCTCCTACTGCAGAGAGCCACTTCCTTGTTTAGGGAAGCAGAGAGAATCTGAGATTTGATAAACCCCATGTTCACCTGAAAGTTGTTCCATGTTTCATATTATTTATCGTTTCCCTACATTTTTAATCGTGAAAAAATTTTAAACACATCAAAAAGTACAGAAACGATCACAAAAAAAAATCTCTCTCTCTTCTAGGAACAAGAACAGCGCATTATTTTTGCTTCAGCTTTTAAAGTAAATAAATAAAACATTGCAGATGCAGGTAGATTTCCAGTTGAAAATGGCCCAAGTTCGATTTTTCACCATCTCTTCCCGGAAGCAACAGCTAACGTGATGTTTGAATGTATTCTTTCTCTTCATGCTTTTGTATTTTAACTACTTATTATACGTCCATGAGCATATTGTACTGTATTATGGGTTTATCAAATTGGCATCAATGGTATCATGCAATGTGCATTGCAACTTGCTTTTATTTTCAATGATGCTTTTAAATTCTATCCATATTACTATATATTGATCTCATTCATTTTTAACTACACCATTGTATAAATACACCACAATCTGTCCTTTCACCCAAATGATAGTTATTGAACTTGCTTCCAATTGTTCATTTATGCTTAATGGTGATTATGATATAGTAGGATTTATTTCAGACTCCTCCCTACCTTACCCCTATTAGGAGCATCTATATTTTAGTGCCATCTTGCTTTTAGACCCCTAAATATGTTGTTGTTATAACTGCTGTTGTTGTTACTTTTAAATTTAGTCATATTAACTTATTTTTCATTTCTACAATCCCTGCTTGGTTCTTTTATGTAAACTCTTCCTTTTTCCATAGTGTCCAGTTGTTACTTTATGATTTCTAGTCTTCTTTCATCTCTGATCATTCTTTTCAAATACTTGTTTGAAAGTCTTTTCTAGATTGTTCATTACTGGAAATCCTTGGTCTGTTTATACACCCATTTGTTACCTGCATTGACTTTCTCAGGGTGACTTGTTCCCTCAAGAACTTGATATTCTTTGACATCTTTAGTGGGAAGTGTTTTCTCCCTCGTAAGAGAAAACCTCATAGGGAAGTTCTATGTTTACCTCCACTGGGTCTCCGGCATTCTTCCACAGTCCCATGGTGCGTTAGGCTTTAGTTTTAGCTCATTGTTCTGGTCTGAGTTCCCCTCAGTGTCTGGAAAGTTGAATTTCTCTTCCTACCTTTGAGGTTGACTCTGTCTTAATGTTTCTTGTTGTATATTTCACTCAGCATTTCTGTGTTTGAAGAATTATTGGGGTGTGTCCCTTTCTTCTACTTTCTAGTGATTACTTCCAAATCCTCCCTCCAAGCTGTCTGAGCCCTACTACCAATCCCTGTGCCCACAGAATATTCCTTTGCTTATAAAGTAAACGGAACAGACTTTCTATTGTAACAAATGCAATTTGTAGACATTTCATTTGCCCATTTTATCTGTTTAAATATAATTTTCCTTATTTATGCAGTTTATTTTTCCTCTGAAATCTAAAATTCTTTTCCACATTTCATCCTTAGGATAAGACACATTGAAAGGTAAAATTAAGGCTTCTAGAATATTCGTATGATTTTATTCATAAATTTAACTTACATGAACATTTTATTTAAAAGCAACTATAGGAGTATTGCTTTCTAACTTTATTTCATCTATATATTTTTTGTTATTGTTGTCGCTTTCCTAAGATTGTGTCCTTTCATGAAACTCAAAATAGTCTTTGTAAATACCTTGTAGAAATATAAATCTTGTGATCAATTTTCAAGGAAAGAGTTGAAGTGAAATATGTAACGGATGGGAGATTATCCTTGAGACTTTTTACGTGAGAATTATAAGGGACAGATATACACACCACAGTATGAGTGTAATAGGAAAGAGTACAACCTTACTAAGTCAAGTCGGTATTATTTCTTGATAACTGCTTTAAAATTTGCAAGAGGAAAAATACATTGTGTGCGGGTTTTTTCCCCTAACATTAAATAACATTCAGGAAATTATCTCATTGTATTCCAAGGACTGGTAATATCAGTTATTTACCAGTTTTGACTTAAGATTTCAAAAACTATAGGATTAAAAAATCTAGATCTATTTTAAATTAGAATAAAAGTGAAGCTTCCAGGATAAGTTGGCATCTGTTATACCTTTTTTCTGAATCTGAAGAAAAATTCTATTTTTTTGAACTCTCCTGAAAAATTAACAACACAGAACACAGAATTCCTCGCTGAGGAAACAGAAATTCAGAGACATCAACTATGTGGCAGAGCCAGGATCTGGACCTGATTTTATCAAATTCCCAACTCTGTGTAGTAGTTTACAGTTTACTTTTTTCCCTACATTACAGATTATCATGGTCTGGCATACATTAATGAGAAGACCTCTGTCCTAGAAGTCAAGAGATTTATGTTCGAGCCTGGACACCTCTCCCAGTCTTCCCATTTTGGGTGTCTTAATGAGAAATAATAAAGAAGCTTTGATAACTGTCAGCTGAGAGCTGGCCTGACACAGCCAGACCATGGTATTCTTCCATTGAACACGAACAATGTCACAGAGCACCAACATCAGCTAAGATCTCTCTGTGATTGTGATTGAGTGAGAACACAAGATCACTTTGTAATCATATCTGATCCTAGACAAAAATGAGAAAAATATGCAAATCACAGACATATGCAAACATCCCCCTCCCAGCTATCACGAGTGCCAGATGTTTTTGTATCAGTTACAGCTTGATCCCCACTCTGCTCCTCCTGCCTCTTAGATACAAACTAATGATCCCCAGGATAGAATTACCCCCATTTCCTGATAGTACCCATCCATAGCACACTCTTGCCTCCTTGAACCCCCCTCAAGTCACCTGCCATAAAGCCAAACTCCATAAAAAAAATCTTCCTACACTCTCTTATTGTGATGCCCACACTTGCCCAAGGGGTCAGTCTCCCTTGCTGCATCAAGTAATAAACCCAACTTCTTGTGTCTTAAAGTGTCCCGGGTGGTCTTTGACTGGTGGGCATCAACAGTAGTAAGGCACACAGTTCTCTGGAATTATCCAGCTTGCCCATCTGCACGAAGAGGAAATTGGACTAACAGCATCAGCGTAATACTCCCCCAGGGCCTTTCCAGCTCTGTTGTGCAATAGTCATAAAAGTTTGTTATTTCTACCTCTTTCTTCTGATTTTGTATGATAGTCACCAAATTCCTGAGAAACTACATAACGATTGTTTCTATTTTTCACAAGAGAAGGTTTACAATAATTAGCACAAGCACTTTGAGCTAAAAGGCAATTTTCCCGTGGTCTCAGTTAGAGAGAATGATGAAGAGTAATGTTGTTATAAATCTACACAACTTTGAAGTCAGAAGCACCAGAAACCCAGATCCACACTGTAAATAGTCCTGTAATCAAATATGCAGGCTTTATAATCTTTTCCTTCCTCTGGGGTTTTAACCAGTTTACAGAAATTGAAGCATGGAAGTAAATTTTTTGGCATGACAGTTTATAAATTAAATGTGGTTAAAAGCGACTGAGTGACTGAGCTTCATTCATGCAGATATAATGATGAAGTCAGTAAATAACATGCAATTTAATTATATTTCTGATATACATGATATGTAAGTTACACATCATAATAATCACGTGGCTTAGAAACATTTTTCTATCTTTTGTTGAAATTTGGCTGACTGGATTTAATAAGTTTCAGTGAAAGATTGACGATTGCTCTCTCTGTAATTGGGAGAAATTTATTTAAATTCCAATAAGGAAAGATATAAGAAGAAATGATACTAGTGAAGGGAAAATAGAGAATGTAGAATAATCAAAGGCAATTGACTGCCAGGTGAAAGAATATGAACAAGGCAAGAGCAGCAACATCATCCAAGGAAAACACCTGCAAAAGAAGAACTGCAGGGAAGCAGATCTTACTAATGGTAAAAGGGCTGTGGATTATGACGACCTTTCAAACTGTGGAAGCAAAGGCATTCTTTGGAAGATTGCTAAAGCAGTCAGGAAGAAATCCTGGTAAAACAGCAGTGATGGAATAAATAAGGAGTTTCTAGGAAGTATGTATTTCTCATATCAAAGAATATTTTAAAAGAAAAATTCAATCATTTTGCTAAGTGCTCCTGCTACTGATGGTTTGAAGGCGGCATCCTTTATTTAATTAAATAGGTGCATTTTGTGGGCAGCTGTGGAGCAGTATAGACAGACCTGGGTAATAATCCCAGATTTACCCACTCCTAGACAGAGCACTTCCTCTTCCTTGTCCCCAATAAAACAAGTCTTGAGTAGCCTGACTGCCACCCAACATCTATGTGGATTACTTAGGAAGTGTTATTTTATAGAGACCACCCAGGACCACCTAAGAGACTACCTACAGGGCATACTAACTCCTCACCATGGAGGTTGTTTATGTTCTGTAACTTCATCAATTTGAAGCTCCAGAAATAATGTATGTTAGCTTAACCCCCTAAAAGGGAGCTTGTTGAGTTACTGGCCCTATTACATCTTCACCTTTTACTTCTGAGTATTTGGAAGTACATACTGAGAAATTTCCTTAGTGACTCGATACCTGTAACACGAGAATCAACATAGTAAATTGATCTGAGAATTTAGCATTTTGGACAATTTCTATTGCTATGTCTTCAAATTCACTAATCTTTTTTTCTGCAATGCCTAATCTGCAATTAATCCATCCAGTGTAGTTTTCATTTTAGATAATGTATATTTCATCTCTAGAAGTTCAATTTGAGTCTTTTTTATATCTTGCATATCTCCCCTTGACTTGCTCGTGCTTTGCTCTTCCTTTTTGAGCACACACATTTATAATAAATGTTTTAACATCTTTGTCTACTGATTCTGTCATTCTAATCACTTATAGATATATTTCTATTGAATAATTTTCCTTCTGGTTATGGATGAATTTTTCCTGTCTCTTTACACACTTGGTGATTTTTTTTGGATTCCAGACATTATGAATTTTATGTTGTTGGGATTTTTCGTTGTTTGTATAACTTTAAATATTTGGGCACTTTGCTCAGGAGTGCAGCTCTATTACTTGGAATCAGTTTGATTCATTTGAGGCTGATTTTAACTTTGTTAGAGTGGGTCCAAAATGCCCTTAGTCTAAATTTAGCCCTACTACTAAGCCAACACCTTTCTGAGGATTCCACTCAATACTTCGTGTGTTAGATCATCTTTCATCCTGGCTGGTGGAAAAACTAACTATTCTGAACACGTTACATGTATTAGCTCATCTCCTCCCTAGAACAGGGTTATGAAGTAGGTACACTATCATTATTACCAGTTTACAGATGGTGACACCGAGGCACCAAGACATTAAGTCACACAGATAGTAAGAAGCAAACCTATAATTTGAGCAAAAGCAATCTGGTTACAAAACTTGTACTTTTTAATCACTGTGCTATTTGTTGCTGTTGTCATCATCGTCATAATCATTGTTATTAATGGCAGGCAGAGAGCACAAGAGCAAACTTATAAGTTGATGTCAGAGTACACAGAATAGTATGTCCTAGTAGAGGAAGGGGACGGGGTTCACCATAAGCAGACAGCATATGGAGATATAGACAAGTAGGCAAATTCGCACCTACGCACAAACGATGACAAGGTTGGGGAATGATGAAAACTGAGATGGGACTCTCTAACACTGAGAAATCTTCCCAATATTCAAAGATCTCTTAATGTTCTACACTCTTTCCTTCAGAAATACTTCCATCCATTCTAAATATCAAATAACAATTGACAGGTTGAAACCTTTTTGGTCCATGGTAGGCAAACCCAAGCTTGGTCAGTCTCACTCTGAAACAGATAAGAAAGTAAAAAAAGCTCTACGAGATCAACCAAGCAACATGCCAAGTGGAAGAAAGGAAAAAACACTACTTAGAAAATAACTGGGAACCAGAATTCAAGTATTCTAGCTCCTGATCCAAAACTCTGGAATGTAATTTGGGATGAGCAATGCCCACAAAAATAATAATACAGGGCATTTTAAAAATAAAAACACCCAAACCCCCTTTCAGTATATTTGATGATGAGAACTAGCATATCCAACATTTGTGTTACACTTCAGAGTTTTCACGGAACTCCATCTGATGTGATCACCATAACAAAACTCTTTGGTCACTGGAGCAGTTACGATTTTCATTGTTCAAGAAATGAATTGTGACTCAAAGAAGCTACACGCCAAGATGGCTCAGCAAGGAGGCTGGACTAGAACTGGACTTCTGACTGCATTCTTTTCCTGTGTGATCTATGCCACACTATTTGACACGCCCACCACTAGAAAAAGGTGAATAAAATTCAAAGACTGTGGCCCCCTGACCATTTGAGAGTTTCTTTTCCCTATGAATATAGGTTTTAAAGGTCAAAGCTTGGTTACTTCCAAATTAGTCGTTTTTGAAATGGGCAATGGATTTGACTGGAGAATCATGGTGACTTAACCGACAAGTAGACTCTGAAGCCCAGGCACACAGATGAGATGTAACACTTGGCACAGATCTGCTTGTGCATATCCACAGTGAGGCCCAAAATACAAGGAAGTTGGGAAATTCCTATTGATATTAGTCAATGTTTGCTGTGTAACAAAAAATCTCAAAATTTTAGTGGCCTACAACAACTAATATCTATTTGTTTTTCTCACAGATCTCAGGGTAGCCTGGGGAAGTTCTGCTTCAGGACACAGGTGAGGTTCAGGTAAGCTCCACTCATCTTTCATTTTCCTAGGACCAACAGCTACCTGGTATATTTCTCCTTAGGAAATGACAGAAGTGTAAGAGACAGGAGCAGAACAATGTCTTTTAAGGCCTCTTGTCAGAACTGGACATTGTCACAAACCAAGGGGACAGGAAGGGTACTCCACACCCTCTGCCGAGATGTTCTGCAAAGTCACACGACAAAGGCTGTGGATGTGTCATGGTAACACAGGGAGGGAGCGAAGAACATTAATCCAATCTGCCACAGTCTTTTATATTTTATTTTGTAAATCAAATTTGTATTGATGATGAGTATCAGGGCCAAAAAAGAATTGCACCCTTGGGAACATAGAAATACTGACTGGTCTCCTGCTGCTGCTTCCACTTGGGAACAAGAATCACTTTTTAAGCCAGAAGAACTCACTAGTGGCTGGGTGTCATATGTACTATGACTATGTCATTTCATAAATTAGAGTTACTTTGTACTAAAATCTCTCCTGGAATATTAAGGAAAATTGCAGTTCAAATAACGATGAATTTCTGGCAAAAGTCATTTGGAGGTGCATCTAGTGAAGTTTAACATTCATATTAAAACTAAACTGCCTATAAAGTCTGAGCTTGTGTGCATACTGCTCTGCTATACATTCCAAAACAAAGAGCACACTCGGCATTCGGTGCTCTGTATTCACATCCATCAACTCATTTGCTTCTTAGAACAAATCACCATATCCTCTACTCCCCACAGCCACCACCTAGCGAACACACAGCCCCCAAACTCATATACACATACAAGGGTATTCAAATACAAAAGACTGAAAGAAAGAAAGGAGCATCCTTGAATCCCAGTTCCTTTCAATTAAAGGGGGCATACCAAATTGAGCCAATCTCACCTTCTGCTTTAAAAAAAAAATCATAGCAAAAATGGAAAATTGACTTCTTATTTCTAAATAATGAAGTGTGGGATCTTGATATCTTGTTTACTTTAGGATATTGATGCTAAAGATCATTTTTCCATATTGGGTATCAGAATTATAAAGAGACACAATGAGCATACTTCCCGCTAATCCCTGTAATCCACATCCACGTGATCTGTGTGAACTCTGCCCCTGGAAAGAAAGCTTCTGCTGAACAAACATCACGGAGGTATTATGTTGCTATGTAAAGTGTCTAATGTTTGTCCCCTGAAAATTATTCCTACATCCATGGCCCCTGTGCAGGGCCTCATCATTGCCTGTCTGAATTAGTGCAGTAGTTTCCCCCTCCCCTCCTCCCCCTCATCCTCCTCTTCCTCTTGCTCCCTCCAGCTTCTCCCTGCGTTTTGGATCTGTCCATTCTCTAATACACAGATCTGATTATGTCACTTCATTAGAATAGCTGACAGTTCACTGGAAGGCTGCCCTTCCCGGTCTGTCCTAACACTAACTGTCCTGCACTAACCTCCTAGCATTAAAAGCCTTCCACACTTTACCTATTTTTCTCCAACCTACATTTCCAGGCTCCTCTCCCATTAATTCCTGGATATACCCAATGCCTCATGCAAATTAAACTGCTTTCTCTTCCCCAGTTTTCTCTTGAACATGGAGCCCTTTGATCACGCTGCCTCCTCTGCCTGGGACACTCTTTATTCCCGCATCTGAATTGGGCACAATGCACTCACCCTATAGCAGCTTTTCAGGCCCTCAAAACCCTAGAGTGTCACAGCAGGCTCCTGCAGGGGTCTCCAGCAGTTCCCAATGATTGCTCCATCATTGATCCATTCCTTCCTTCCCATGCAGCCAGTTCTCAATTGTCCATACTAATAAAGAGGGAAAGAGATGTTAATAATCCAAAATGTTTGATAATCCAAAAATAATGTATACTTGGCTTGTAGAAGAGTGTTTCATATACTTTAATAGAAGAATATGTCCAACGTTCATAAAACTCAACTCAGAGTGATCGTTCCACTAAATCCGCAAATGCTGAGATTAGGCCCCATTCCAGGCAGTGTGTTCAGTATCTGCAATACAAGAGGGAGCAAGACCATTATCTCTGCCCTCATGGGGCTTCAAGTCTAATGGTGGCAACGAGGGTCACTTTATGTCTTTTGTGGGTCCTAGGCACCTCTGTGTGCCTCTTTCTTCATAAAAATAGATTAAAATTTATATTTTATAGCTGTGTTGGGGTAAAAATTAATTATTAATATTATACATTAAAACATTTCTTTGACCTAGAAATTCTTTTTTTTTTTGGTCTGTTGATTTTAAAAGAAATTAAAACAATTTTGTGGACCCCTAAAAATATTTTGGACCCTCGGTACTGTGCCTAATGGAGAAAGTGGTGACAGAGTAAACTGAATATGGAAATACAATATTCCAAGTGGTTTTTTTTTTTTTTTGCTGAACCATTTGAAGGGAAGTTGCAGACATCATGACATTTGACATCAAAATACTTCACAGTCATCTCCTAAATAAGGACACTCATACATATCCACAATGTCATTGTCATACCTCATAAAATTAACATTAATTCATGAAACTACAGTATGTTAACCTACATTGTGGGAGTTTCTGAGTCCCACATCACATAATTTTTGCATTTTATATTGATACTTCTATTTTGAACCAAAATTATGTTACCTAATCTAGCCATTCACATTCTTTGCCACATTTATATTTGGATGACAATTGACTGTGTTATCATTTTTTCTTATTTTATTAAGGTCTTATTGGCTTTTAATATTGTATAAATTTCAGGTGTACATTATTATATTTCAGTTTCTGTATAGATTATATCATGTTCACCACCAATAGTCTAGTTTTTATCCATCACCATACATATGTGCCCCTTTACCCCTTTCACCCTCTGCCAACCCCCTTCCCCTCTGGTAACAACTAATCTGTTCTCCTTACCTATGTGTTTATCTTCCACATATGAGTGAAACAATACGGTGTTTGTCTTTCTCTGTTTGACCTATTCTACTTAACATAATACTCTCAAGGTTCATCCTTGTTGTCACAAATGGCACAATTATGTCCTTTTTATGGCTGAGTAGTATTCCATTGTGTATATATATATACACACACCACATCTTCTTTATCCATTCATCCATTGATGGGCACTTGGGTTGCTTCCAAGTCTTGGCTATTGTGAATAATGTTGCAATGAACATACAGGTGCATAAATCTCTTTGAATTGTTGATTTAATGTTCTTTGGGTAAATACCCCGTAGTGGAATAGCTGGATCATATGGTAGTTCTATTTTTGGTTTTCTGAGAAATCTCCATACTGTTTTCCATAGTGGCTGCGCCAGTTTGCATTCCCACCAGCAGCATATGGGGGTTCCCTTTTCTCCACATCCTCTCCAACACTTATTATTTCTTGTCTTGTTAATTATAGCCATTCCGATGAGTGTGAGGTGATATCTCATTGTAGTTTTGATTTGCATTTCCCTAATAATTAGTGATGTTGAACATCTTTTCATGTGCCTGTTGGCCATCTGTATATCTTCTTTGGAATAATGTCTGTTCATATCCTCTGCCCATTTTTTGATCGGGTTGTTCATTTTTTTGTTGTTGAGTTGTAATGAGTTCTTTATGTATTTTGAAAATTAACCCCTTGTCGGATATATGATTTGCAAATGTTTTCTCCCAGTTGGTGGGTTGTCTTTTCATTTTGTTGATGGTTTCCTTTGCTGTGCAGAAGCTTTTTAATCTGATGTAGTCTCATTTGTTATTTTTTCTTTGGTTTCCCTTGCCTGAGTAGACATGATATTCAGAAAGATACTGCTAAGACCAATGTCAAAGAGGGTACTGCCTATATCTTCTTCTGAGTAAATACTCTATCATTTTTAATGCTTAAAATGTTTCTTCTGCTGAACTGCTAGTGATGCTTTATTAAGACACAAAGTTCTCTATCCTGTATTCTTTCATTGTCACCCTTTGATAATTTTTTTCTTTCTCCCCAAAATCTTTAGCACATACTCCTCTTCAGAAGTTTTTTCATGAATCCAGTTGCCTCGGCTGAAATATTAGGAAAGACAATTGTCATATTCCATCTGCTGGATGTCATTTTATAAAATGCATATGATAGTTACTGAAATTAGCAGGCAGATCCAATGATAGATCTTATCTCTGCTACACTGCATCCTTCAGAATAGACAGTACATAAGCTCAGAGCAAAATGAACATATGAACTCTGCACAATGTCTGTCTCCTTCCCACTCTGTATCTCTTCCCTAGTGTTTCCTAAGGATAATTCACACAAAGAGAGCTATGCCTCCCCTAAAGCCTTCATGCTTTCCACACAAGAGGCCCAACTTGGGGTCTTGTTGACGAGTACCATTAAAGAACAGTAGCAAGAGATGATGACAGAGACAGATCTTTGTTTTATTTGAAACATGTGAAGCAAAATACTCAACATTTTCAGTGATGAAAAACATTTAATCAAGATTTCATTTGCTAACATAGTCATATAATACTTCAATCATCGAGAACAATGAGGAAGGGGAGTTGCAGTGTGTAAAATGTCTTATCCTGACTTGTTCAATCTAATACATCCAATGCAGCAACATCTAAAAATATATGCTTTCACTCCCAAGAAGATGGAGTACACATACTTTTCCTTCTTCCTCCTGCTAAGTATGACTAAACACTCTGGACATAATATATACAAGAAATACAAGAAGACTCAGAAAGGTGGAGAGAAGAAAGAACAATGAGGGACAATAGAACTAGAGGAAGAACCTGTGGTGAGTTCCCTGGGTTTTCTTTTTGCCTCAAATATCCCAAGCAGAAGAAGCTGGCAACCTAGAACCATCAGCAGGTACAGTAGATTAAAAAAAAAAAAACCTGCTAAACCTGAGAGACCTAAGCCTGCTCTCTCAGCCAAAGGACCAGATCAGGGGCAGGCTAAGAAGACTTTTAGATAATAACTGCTCTACTGATGCCAAACACCATAAAAAAGACTGTGGCCCCACCCCAGTCACACCAGCAAAGACTGAGTGGAGAGCTCACACTTCCACCCTTGGGAGGCTGCAACAAGGGGCCTCAACACCTCACCAGGGTGGTGTTAGAGAAGGCCAAGCAGGGAGCTGGGACTTTCATCCCCAATGCCTGGTAATGAGGCCACTAACCCCATCACCACCCCCATCCCATGAGTTTCAATATTCAACACTTGATCAATGTAATCTACCATATTAACAGACTAAAGAAGAAAAAAAATCACATGATCATATCAATGGTGCAGAAAAAGCAACTGACAAAATTCAACACCAATTCATGTTTAAAAAAAAACTTTCAAAAAATAGGACTAAAGAGGAACTTCCTCAACTTGATGAAGAGCAACTACAAAAAAAAAAACCTGCAGCTAACGTTTCACTTAATGGTGAAAGGCTGAATGTTTTCCCCCTAAGACTGAGAATAATTCAAGGATGTCTACTCTTGCCATTCTTATTCAACACAGTGCTGGAAGTTCTACCCAGTGCAACAGGTAAGAAAAATAAGTAAAAGGCATGCAGCACAGAAAGGAAGAAAAGGTGTCTGTAGGTGACATGATTGTCTTCATAGAAAATGCCAAGGAATCTGCAAAAAAAAAAATCATAGAACAAAGAAATAAGTTCAGCAAGGTTGCAAAACACAAGAAAAACATACAAAAATCAATTATATTTCTGTATACTAGCACTGACTATGTAGACACTGAAATTTAAAATTAAATACCGTTTCCAATTGCTCAAAAAAATGAAATACTTATATGTAAATCTAACAAAACACGTACAGGATCTGTGTGCTGAAAACTGTGCAACGCTGATGAAAGAAAGAAAGAAGATCTAAATAAATGCAGGGACAAGCTGTGTTCATGATTGGAAGACTTTAGTACTGAAGTAGCAAAGATGTCAATTGATGTATAGTTTTCATACAATTCCTATCAAAATCCCAGCAATATCTTTTGTATATATACACACGATTATTCCAAAATTTATATGGAAAGGCAAAGGAACTAGAAAAGTAAAAGAATTTTGAAAAAGAAAAATAAAGTATGCATGAAGAATCAGTCTACCCAATCTCAAGACTTATTATTTAGCCACAGTAATCAAGACTGTGATATTACCAGAGGAATAAACACACAGAGACCAATCAAACAAAACAGAGAACCCAGAAATAGACTCATACAAATATGCCAAACTGATTTTTGACAAAGGTACAAAAGCAGTTCAGTGGAGGAAATATTGCCTATTCAATAAATGGTGCTCAAGCAATTGAACATCTGTAGGCAAAAATAGAAAAAGAAACTTATACAAAAATTAACTCAAAATGGATCACAGATTTAAATGTAAACTGTAAAACTATAGAACTTTTAGAAAAACCATAAGAGAAAATCCTTGAAACATAGGTCTAGGCAAAGAATTCTTAACTTGACACCAATAGCATGATCTATAAAAGGAAAACTTGATAAGGTGGGCTTCGTCAACATTAAAAACTTGCTCTCTAAAAAAACCTGTTAAGAGAATGAAAAGACAGGCTACAGCCTGGAAGAAAATACTTGCAAACCACATATCTGACAAAGGACATGTATATAATGAACTTTCAAATCTCAACAGTAAAATCACAAACAGTCCAATTAGAAAATGGGCAGAAGACATAAACAGACATTGCACCAAGTAAGATATACAGATGGCAGATCAGCATATGAAAAGATGTTCAGCATCGCTAGCCATTAGGGAAATGAAATTAAAACCATGATGAGTTATCACTACATGTCTATCAGAATAGCTAAAATAAAAAGTCGTGACAACATCAAGTGCTGGTGAGGATGTGGAGAAACTGAATCACTCATGCATTGCTGGTATGAATGTAAAATGGCACAGCCTCTCTGGAAAACAGTTGGGCAGTTTTGTAAAAAACTAAACATGCCACTTTCACATCATCCAGCAACAGCACTCCTATCCCAGAAAAATGAAGACTCATGCTCACACAAAAAACATGTACATGAATGTTTATCACAGCTTTATTGTAAGGGCAAAAACTGGAAACAACCCAAATGTCCCTCGGTGGGTGAATGGTTAAACAAACTGTGGTCCATCCACACCACGGAATACTACTCAGTGATAAAAAGGAACAGACTATTGATGGGAGCTGGCCTGGTGACGTAGTGGTTACATTCACATGCTTCACTTCAGTGGCCTGGGATTCACAGGGTCAGACCCTGGGTGTGGACCTACACACCGCTCATCAAGCCATGCTGTGGTGGCATCCCACATACAAAATGCAGGAAGATTGGCACAGATGTTAGCTCAAGGATTATCTTCCTCAAGCAAAAAGAGGAAGATTGGCAACAGATGCTAGCTTAGGGCCAATCTTCCTCACCAAAAAAAAAAAGGAACAAACTATTGATAAATACAACAAACTGAATGAATCACCAGAGAACTGTGCTGTGTGGGAAAAAAAAAACAGTCCCAAAAGCTTGCATACTGTATGATTCCATTTATATAACATTCTTAAAGTGACAAAATCATAGAAATGGACAGCATCTTAGTGGTTGCCAGGAGTTAAGGAAGAAGTTGCGTGGAAGGGAAGTGGGTGTAGCTAAAAAAGGGCAACATGGAGGATTCCTCGCAACAGTGGGAATGTTCTGTAGCTTGACTGTATCAACGACCATGTCCTGGTTATGATGTTGTCCTATAGTTTTGGATAAAGGGTATACAGGATCTCTCTGTACTACATCTTACAACTGCATGGGAATCTACAATTATCTCAAAATAAAAAGTTTAATTAACATACACACACACACACAATAGCCTTAGTTTACCAAGAAGCCCATGCCCCTATTCCTGATAACTTGGATGCTCATTAAGTTCCTGACCCTGAGCAGGGACTCGGGACTTCGTATCCAGGCTACAATGTCGAAACTCATCAGCTGTCTGACAAACATTGCTTTGAACTAATGTCATTGGAAATATAGTGAACCTTGATTATCTGTAGAGCTCATTAAATATTTGTCAGCTGATTTGGCTATTTGAGTGGTTGTTCTGAGTTGAAGTCATGCTTTACTATGAGCTCCTGAACCAAATCACTATCTCAGCAGTTTGTGCTTGTGTCCGCGACAGGATAGATATCCCAGCCCCAAACAGTGGCTGCCAACCATGGCTGAACATCAGAGTTGCCTGGGGAGTGATGGATTCAATCTGTTGGGACTGGGACTCAAGCACTATCTAGAATCTCACCAGGAGATTCACATGCAGCCAGAGCTGAGAACCACTGGCCCAAAACAAATAGACAAAAACCCACCAACACATTGAAAAGAAAATGACCAATACGCACAGATTTAAAAAATAACGGCCAAGGATGAGGAGAAACCTCCATTCTCTTCATTGCTGAAGACAGGATAAAATAATTTCCAAATCTTTCTGAGGGCCATTTGGCATCTCTATGGAAACATTCCCTTCCAGGGACACGCCTGCAACCTAGAGCGGGCAGAGGGAGAACTAGGAGACTGCGCTCACCGGCCTCCCCAGTCTCGGGAGGATCCCAGTCAGCCCCTAGGTGTGTGCTACATTATAGGCCAGACCCTCAGGCAGCAGCTTTTGAAGCATGAATAGGCCTTTTTTAGGGAAAGACTGGGAGATGGACATTTCAGTCTACTTCCTCTGTGCTGAGAACCGTTTCTTTGTTTATTATGTAATATTGTGAGTCTCCTGGATGCAAGCCCCATGGGTTTCCTGAGTTAGGTGTTTGGGGGACCCATCCCTCAGGTGGAAGTCTTAAAATTTGGGGCACTAGATGTTGGGTCCAAACCCTTCACTCCTCAGGGAGAAGCTGGGAGTTGTGAGTCCCCTCCCAATTGTATGTTGCTGAGTCAGTGGTGGTGTTTATGGCCAGAGTGTGTCTCAGCCTTTCCTAACCATTTCGGTGTGGCTATTTTTCATTCACCCATTGTGTAGGCGTCACTCAGCTAGTTTCTGGAGTTCTTTCAAAGGGAATTGTTCCGTGAGCAGCTGATGCTGGCCCTGATATCAGTTCCCCTACATTAAATCCAGCATATATGGGGTTAAAACCAAAAGCACCCATCCTGTTCCCTGCTTCTTTAGTTACATTCATATGTAACTATTGATTTCTTTAACCTTTGTATCCCTGAGCTTCACAACTGCAAATAGAAGTTATGAATTATTAAGCTGGGCTCACACTAAAGTTTTGGCTAATTACAGGTCCTTGAAGTTTATTACAGGGAAATTGATGTCCAGAGAATATCAAGAAACTGAAGCTTTCCAGACCCCAACTCCTCAGCTTCCTGGCACCAGAATCCACCACCCATCCAGAGGAAGACAACTAAGGACACCAACCAGCAGATTTCCTTATCTCGCCATCCCACTCCCTGCAAGCAGCCTCACAAGGCCAAACGCAGGCTGGTGGGAAAGCACCAGCAAGTAAGGCCACATGCTCCCCCTCTGCTACCTAAAACCCCCAATAAAGACCCCTACCTTTTTCAAGGAGGTGAACCTGAGTTTTTAGCTCCCATCTCCTCTTCTGGCTGCCTTTCAATAACAAAAGCCCCTTTCCTTGCCATAAGCCTGGCCTTCCAGTTTTTTATTTTTGGCCCCTCTTGTGTGATGGGTAAATGAATCTGTGTTTGTGGAGGAGGTGAGTTTAGGAGCCTCCTGTGTTGCTATCCTAGACACGAATTCTTCCCTTTTCATTCTTAAAATCAATAGTGTAGATCTCAGACCTTAAAAAGTGTTGGTACTTGACCAGCTCTGCTGGCATTAGAGCTCCCAGGATCTTTCTTTATTAATTCTTATAACTGTAATGTGAATCTATAATTATCTCAATAAAAAGATGCATAGCCAGTCACAGAGTTCAATAAAAAAGTTGATCCAAGTTGATCATCCTAATGGAATCGTACATACCAGTTGTATGATGAAATTTACGCTACAGGTCTTACATAGTACACTCCACCTAACTTATTTTTGCAGTATATTTATATTTAGGCTGCTCATTTATGTGACACTTTATTTATTTATTCAGCTGTTAATTTTTGATGTTTCTCCCCCCTGGTATGGCTGGCTTTTTTGTTCTTTATTGCTAGCAGCACTTTTACCTCTTATCATTGTTTCATCATAAAAGAATTTAAAAATCTGTAATAAGATAGCTTTCTAAACAAGGGACAAAGGTAAAATAGCTTGCCCAGGGTATTCAGTCATTCATTGTAACAGTGCTGAGCACTATTCTAGGCACTAAAGATACAGTGTTCAAGTCCCTGCCTTCATGGAGGTCACAGTTAACCAGGTTAGAAAAATAAATAGACAAATAAGTATGTAATATAATATCATGTAATACCACTAAATACCATAAAGAGAACTGCATTTGGGTAATTATTGATAGAGAATGACGGGGACACTAACGTAGCTAGGGTGGTGGTCCTAGACAGCTTGTCTGAAGAGATGACATTTGAGCAGAAGCTTGAATTACATGGTAGAGAATAAGTGCTATATAGTTCATAGTCATCAGGGCAAAACCAATGCTGGCTCTTCTGAGACAGATGCTTATTAATTCTTGATTTTCAGAAGAATTAATAGAGAAATGGGCCCTCAACCGAACTTCTTTAACTTTCAATCCAAAGGCTAAGGCATTTGGTTGGAATGTGGAAAGGGGTCAAATACTTAATGCCCCTTTCTTTCATTCTAGTCTCCTTTGATATTTTTTTAAAAGCTTATCTCTCTCTAAAAGAAAAAAACACACCATTTTAATGAACATTGCAATTAAGAGATGCATCTCCTGGAAACTAACACTCTTTGAACTGCTGTGATGTTGGCCTTTTCCTGATTCGAGGTCAGTGAAGTTATGGTGTTTGTGTCTACCAGGGAAAATCCCTGCATGTAAAATCATTTGGCTGGCTCTGGCTTCCCTGAATCTCCCTAAGAAGCTCAATCTGCACATCAGAGCAGGCTACTCCTTTTCAATTAACTCTCTTTCAGACTTGATCATTGTCCTTGTCTTCATTTATGTCAAATGGTGCTCCCTGTGGAGACAGGCAGCTGGTTATTCCGAGCTAACTCAGATAATCCTTATTAATATAACCGCTTCCCTTGTGAAAATCCATCCATCACCTTCACCTTGATGGGCCCCCATCAGCATAGTGCCCAGTGCCATCTCTGGGTCCCAGATGGTAGGCGTTCCCCACCAACTCTTCGCCCCCTGCAACACTGCACCCTCAGCATTGGGACACTGGCGGCAAGGTGCAAACTGCGTGTGAAGATTTTGAGGCATTTACTTCTTTGAAAGTTTAACTCAATTGAGGAAATGTTAACTCAACAAATATTATAAGTTCTGGGGAAATGAGTGTGGGATCTTAGTATGGATTTACCTAAAAGGTTTCCTTGGAGACAATAGGGCATGTTCTGGGGTAGTTTCTGGCATCTAGGCCAATACAATGTCAAATCAATGTTTTTGCAAGGCAATACCATAGCATGTGCCATGGAGAGTGATAGAGCTTTGAGATCTGATAAACTCCAGGTTCAGCATGAACACCTACGTAGGAAGGCAGGAGTTAACACTTTCTGTTCAATACAGAAAATTGCCTGAAATTAAAGACGAGGAACCAATTGTGGGAGAAGGAGATCACAGCAGTGCAAGAAAACTTCCCGGTCCCTCCTATCACCTCCCTCCTTGTCAGGTTACTCTCTAAGCTCCTCCTGGAACGTGTATGAGCCACTCTCTCTTGACTTTAGAAAGGACCTATCTTGCTTTCTAAATTCAAACTCACACCGGGATTGAAAAGTGAATGGGGCCAAACAAAGAGCCCCTTAGTGTGATTTGTATGAGGATTACTCCTGAGAGCGATATTGGTCTTTACTAATGTGAGGCCTAAAGTAGATGTGGCAAGATGGTGAGCCTGTCATGGGCAGTGAGGAGCTAGTGAACAATGCAAAATGATTGTTTCCTATTTTCCCTTCGTTACTCATAGAAATGAATGGGGACAATTTACTTCTCATGTATGTAGACTTAATCAACATAATGAGTCCTAAGATGGATTGGTAGACCTCATGGGATAGGGTCATGCACCTTTGGAAAGGATGACCGACCTTCTTTGAAAATTCATTGGTGGGCTCACAGGTCTGGGATTGCATACAGCCTCCTCCCCTAAGTGGACAGAGAATTAAAATCAGGGACTATGAGTCGAGAGTCAAATAATAGGGAATGTCAAAAAAGGAAAAACTACTGTGCTACTAGATGAATCTCTGAATATCCAAGAGCTTATAAGTTAAGACCATGAAAAAAAGAGTCCTCTCAGGGAAGCTTGGATGAGGAAGCTTATTGCCAGAGCTGTGAGTATTGCTATCAGAACTGTAACCACCAACATGTAGGGGGTGTTTAAGACTTAGGAAGAGCTGCAGATTCCCCAATACAAGTGAGATATCTACAAGTCTAGATGTGATAAGTAGGCCATGCCAACTGGCACAACCTTGCCCCACTGGGGAATGTAACACTGGAGAATCCTACTTTTGGAATTTGAAAAGACTATGAAGTTTGGTTACCAAGTCAGAAGAAATGCCAATATTTGCTCATTTTCTAAATAAGGTTCCTTACAATCAACTGTGACTAAAGACTTTGTACATAGAGATCCCAGGCTGTGGTAGGGGTGGTGTCTGTTCTCTTGATTTTATCTCATCTAGCATCCATACCCTAGCCTGAGTGATTGTTCTGTAGCATACACGTATTTTTGTCATTCTTGTTCTGATAATCATTTGATGGTTTCCCATTGTAATCAATAGCAAGTTCAAAATCCTTAACATAGCTTATGAAGCCTAAACAATTTCTCTGTCCAGCTTCTTCTCTCATCATTGTTGACATATAGCCATCCTGTACATAAATGGCACATTTTTTCTATGAATGAGTGAGACTTTCTCCCTCAGATCATTCCCTCTGCCTGGTTCCCCCACCCCTTCTCTAAGCTAACTCCTCTCCATCTTTCAGGTTGCAACTTAGACTTTACTTTCTCTGGAACATTTTTCTTAGCCCTCAAATCACATGGTGAACCTCTCCAATGTGCTCCCACAGAATCTCATACGCATTCAATGGTGGCACTATTATTGCCAATTTATCTATAATGCCTTCCTTACCAGTCTGTAAATTTCTCATGGGAAGACACTGCATCTTGTTTATCTTTACAGTCCCAGCACAAAATAAGATCTCTTGTATAAATAAATGAATGTATGAAAACAGCATTGTCACTAAGAGCCAGGAGACCTGCATTCGAGTGAACACCTCACTATTTAACCTTGATTTTAAGCAAACCATAAACTCCCTGGAGAAGAGAATGTAGAAGTAGAAATGTGATCCTCTGTCTGTAAAAAAGGTGGCCGGACTGGGCAATGCCCTTATTGTCCTGTCAATACTATAATCAATAATTCCACATGCAAAAGATCGCAAGGTACACTGGGTTGCTCTAAAATACATACAAGACAAGCATCTGTGAGCACTCTGAAGAAGAGGAAACATAACAGTCTCTATAAATGCACAGATTCAGAAAACCTCTGTTCTAATTGCTATGGGAAAGAGAGAATTAACTGAAAGGACCAGTATAGAAACATGAATACTTGGCCAGATTATGCCCCAGCTCAGCTCTCTAAGATTCAAGTGTTATTAAAAACTAACCTTAATTAGGCAGGACTACGATCTTTGTTGATTGGAATTTATATATTAATTTTTAGCATAGCTTTTCATTGTGGCTGTTAATTGGGCCCCTTTCCTTGAGTGAAAAATGCTGACATGTGCAGAATTGGAGCATTTTCCAGCACTAACCTCCATTTCGCCCCTGTCATGTTTAGGCAAGGACAGGATCCTCTCTGTTCTACCAGAGCCTCGGCCCTGTTTTAGCTGGCATGCAAATGTAGAGTGTGATCTATCATGTTTTATTTAATAGAGTCACTGAGAGAAAGGAAAAACGAAATTGTTGTGAATTAAATGTCCTTGTCTCTTCAGGCAAGAAGATAAAAGTTCTGATTGATTGCCAAGATGGCTGGAAATGGAAGTATTAACACAAAACAATGGTTTTGTTATGTTTCTAGTCTCCGGAGTGTTGCAAATGGCAGAGAAAATTTTATTCAAGAAACAGATTGAGAGACTTTCTCCCTTGCCAGAACAAGGAAATTGGGTGAAATCAGGCAGCAGAGGGTGAAGAACCATGGAGTAGGGCCTAGAGATCTACATTCCAGTCCTGGTCCTGCTATGTTCCCTTGGTGGCCTGGAACAAGTCATATACGGTCCTGACCTCAAATCCCTTAAGATTTGAAGGTCTGGCTAGACATGAGATCTAAACTCTCTTCATTGCCTGTAATGCTATACAATTCTCTCTTCTTCTGAATTACCCCAAGCAATAGGCCTCAAGTAGACACCAACCTCTGGAGGATGCTACTGACCTGCTCTGCCCTCTAGAATCTTGAGTAAAATTATCAGCAGGGATTCCACCAAGGTCTGCCATTTCTCTTCAACAATATATAAAGAAAATGTCTACTAAGAATTTTATAGTAGCAAAAGAAAGTATAAGGTGTTAACTGACTCTACACAATGAATTAAACGTGACAATTTACCAGAATCAACTTAATACCAGGCCAGATTTTAAAATGGAATTTAGGTATTAGACTTCAAACAAAAACCCGGCCACTTTTCAGAACTCACTCCAACAAAGACATGCACTCCTAAAGTGGTCATGAAATGTTCTCTTACTTTATATGTGTTTCAGCTTCTTTTTTTAAATATCTAATTCTGAAAACACCAGTGTGGTTTGCATCCTGCAAAACTTGAAAGATAACTCTGTTTGAATCACAAGAGATGTTGCCTGACTATGGCTCTTGTTCAAAACAATTACTTTGGGATTTATATGCTGTAATATCCATATCTTAACACCAGGTCCCCCGAGTACACTGGTTTCTCCACTGCTTTGATGGTTCTCTTTCATTCCAAAGTTGTTTCTGAATGCAGGAAGTCAAGTACAGAAACTTGGAATCTGGTGTTATGGGTAAAACTGATGAAAAATCTTTCCCCTTGGGGAAATGACTCTCAGGTAGTAAACAACGATCCTTCTCTCGGGCCACTAGGGCAGAGCCACACACACGGTGTGAGTAATTCCCTCGCAGAGGAAATTAACAAGTGTAACTCAAATGAACTTAACTTGTTAGAGTATAGAGTTAATGAGCCTGAAACACTAGGTTAGTTCAGGAGAGTGAGCTTGCGCAGGCTCCAAAGCAACACACTGCATCCCAAACACTAGGAAATCTAGGTCATTTGTCACAAGAAGGAGCAGGAGCAAGAGTCTGTAGTCAGTATCCACCACCACCCATGGAGGAAAGACAACTGAAAACGGACAGGCAGCGTTTCAAAAGAAATCATAGCTACAGACTTCGTGGAAATGGGTAAAGCACATCCAGAGGTGTTGAGTGACTTTGGAAGACACATGTAGATTTATATTTGCATTTATATTATAGTCTTTATATATTAGACTCCTTATTTTTTCATAATTCAATCTGAAAGTGCATTGCTTTGTCCTATCTATTTTTAAAATGTTTAAAAGAGAAAATAAAGATAAAAGTACAACTATGAGGAAACTGTTGTCCTACTTAAATCTCTTACAGTAAACTTTAATTTTTTATTTATTTGCTGAGGAAGATTGGCCCTGAGCTAACATCCATTGCCAATCTTCCTCTTTTTGTATGTGGGGCACTTCCACAGCATGGCTTGATGAGAAGCGCATATGTCTGTGCCCCAGATCTGAACCTACAAACCCTGGGCCGCTGAAGTGGAGTGCACAGACTTAACCACTATGCCACTGGGCTGGCCCCAAGAGTAAACTTTTAAGTCTTTCACCTCTCTCTCAAGTCAGGCTACCCACTGAGGGATACTGACTTTCATGATTCCTAAAGCCACATATTATTGCTTAGACTTGTCTAAGCAATAGTATGGGTAAAGAATGTAACCTTTCCATGCCTTTCTGTGCTTCAGTTTCTTCTGCTGAAAAGTGGGAATAAAAATAGTACCTACCTCATAGAGTCAGTTTACATGGGCCTGGTACTTAATGCATTTTTTTTTACTATTTCAAAAGATATATTTTTCTCAAAATGGAATGAAGTTAGATTTCTTTCTTACACCATATCCCCCCCAAAAAAAATTGTAATTGGAGTAAAGATTTTAAAGTTAACAATGAAGACAAAAAATCCGCAGCAAAGGGTACAAAGTTTCAGGTACACAAGATGAATAAGTCCTAGAGATCTACTGCCCAGCATATGCCTATAGTAAACAAGACTGCACTACACACTTAAAAATTTGCTAAAAGAGTAGCTCTTATGTCGTGTTTTTAATCACAAAGAAAGTAATAAAAATGATAATAACTAAGAAGGCAGGAGGAAACTTTGGGAGGAGATATAAGTTCACATGTGTATACTTATCTACAGACTCATTAAGTTTTATACATTAAATACAGGCAGCTTTTTGTATGTCAATTATACCTCAATAAACAGGTTTTAAAAAGAAGGAAAATATATTTTATGATCTTGAGGTGAAGAAGTTTGGGTAAGCCAGACAACAAAGCTGGGAATCACAGTAGAAATAAATAACAGATTCAAATCTATAAAGATTTAAAATTTCTATATGGAAAAATAGTTTCCATAAACAAACTGAAAAAGAAAAATGAAAATCGTTTTTAAAAAGGTTTGAAACATATGGGACAAATATGTGACAAAGAGGTAATATATTTAATATGTAAAAAACTTATAGAAATTAATAAAGAAAAGAAGACATTCCAATGGGAAAAAAACAAGTAGAGTACATGAACAGGCCACTCACAAAAGAAGTAATGTATATTTCTTTTTTAAATGCTCACTTCACTAACAACCAAAGTCAAGAAAATTAAAACAGTATTGAGATTGGGAATATCCAGGGTCGTGTCAGTGGTGAAATGTGAACCTGGTAAAGATCTGGGGATGGGAAACTGGATTCAAGAATAAGGAAATATGGGGAGAATAGGATCAATAGGGAGAAAGGAAAGGAACCAGGGAGAAAAACCCGGATAATTAACCTAGAGGCAGCCTCGATGGCCTCTGGGTCTTGGCATGAAACAGACCTGGGTATGAATCTTTTCTCGGATGATCACACATTCCATAGCCTTGGCAAGTTACTGGCTTTCGTGATTCTCAGTTTCTTCATCTACGACGTAAAGAACGGTTCTGAGCATTAAGCAAAACAATGTATTTGGCTGGGTCAACTCTGCCCCCCTGCACCTGGCCTTGAGGTTTAGCAAAATCCTTTTTACTGATTGATGCAATTCTCCCTCCTGCTTTTGTTGGTCATGCATACACCACCCAGTCCTGCAGGAGCAGACCAGGCCTCCTTTATCCTCATACCCCATCCATAAAACTGCAGCAAAGCTGAAAACTGCAGACTTCTGAGTCTACAAGCATGGACATGAGGTTTTCAGATCGCAGTCTGAGCTGTCTGCCCAGCCACCAGGGAACAACCCCTTCTCGACCAGTGAGTGAAGCAAAGGCACGCAGTTTCGCCAGACGCTCTTTTCCTAGAGGGGCAGGATTTGTTCTTTGGCTATTTCACGTAGTTTTCTTTTTGGTGGGGGCTTTGTGTTTGATTTTTTAATTAGGTCACTTTTTATGTGTTTTAAATATATTTATTAAGTGTAAGGGACTAGTGCCTCCTGCTGCTCTAACATTCTCAAACCACCCTCATTAGTCAAGATGGAAAGAAGTCTGGGACAGTAAGAAAGTAAGCAAATAAATATGTTCACAAAGACATAAATAAAATGTTTCTTGGGAACAAGAGGCAAGAATATAGCGAGAAAGAGGGAGAGAGAGAACGAAAAAGGGAGGGAGGGAAGGAAAGAGAGAGAGACTAGCATCCGGTGGTCGCCATTAGAGAGGGGGTTTATCCGACAAAGACTGCCACCTAGTGGAACTGTAAGTGCACCTGTTCCCTGGCCTCAGTGCCCTGGGAGGCGGCCGGAGCAGTCAGATGAGGCTGACCTACAAGACCTCAAAGCTAAATAAAAAGCAGATGAATAAATGTTGGACATCAGTAGATTCTAAATCTTGACAACACAGAAGCCTTATTTAATTTGATCCCTGTGCATCAGAGACTTTAAAGAGCCATTAGTCAGGCAGGCTGCTACTCGCTTCTCAGCTGCAGAAAGCTAGTACGGTTTATGGGGCATAAACCAGCTATATTTCACGTGAGCAAGTGAAAGGAAACAAAATCTCTTGTGATAAATAAAGAATAAATAGAACACTATTGCCCTACCCTGCATAAGCCTTTATGGACATCCTCAACCCATTCAGATAGGTTTCTCAAAAAAAAAAAAAAAAAAAAGTATCTATATATTTGAAATTTTTGAATAAATGAAATGACCATTGACATTTTTTAAACGGCCAAAAGTGGCTTAAATTAGAATAGATTTTTAAGAGGGTAATCCTACACAGTAAGAAGATAATAGTATTGATAGAAAGAAAAATATGTTCACATTTAATGTTTTCTCTCTGTTCTATCAAACACAGCAGTAAAGTTATATGTAGAGAGAATTATCCTTAACTCCATGCTTTCACACTATTTTGCTGACTTAAACAAGGATTACTATACTATGTGCCAAAAATCTATTTAAATACCAAAAGCAACTTTGTATTTCTAAGCCTTTGTATTGCCTTTTTATGTGGTAGAGAAAAAAGCAAATAAGATTTGTCTTTTATTTTTCACTCTTGCCCAGAAAAAAAAAAAAAAACTTAGAAGCTCTCATATTCTCTTTAATCACATTTTCTACCTCTAGGCTGCAAATTCAATTCTCATTTACAGATTTCTAAGGTTTGCATAACTTTTAAAGCACGGCACTATATATTTCTGTCCTGTGAGTTGAATACTCTGACTTCAGCTGTTTTAGTGTACAGATTTAATGACCATCCAGATTCTTGAAAAGAGAACAAGCAAACAGATCCAAGAGATACTTTCTCTGCGAGGCTGATGTTAAGTAAAAAGTTAATTGAATAAAATTAGAACACATGACCTACTAAAATAAAAAACAAAAGTTAACAGTAAGATTTCCATTTGAGTACCAAATCTAAAAACTTGACAAGAAACAAAAAATAACTCCAATGTCCATACAATATTTATCATTCATTTAGATCAGTCACTTACATTTAAAAAAAAAAGACACAAAATTCAGTGAGCAGACAGACAATAAACAGTCTGAGAAGCAGAAGAAGAATCAAAAGAGTAAAATTTCATGGTACCCAAGGAGTAGAGTCTCAACAAAGAAGTAAATGCAATTGAAAAGTCCAGTAAAATCGTCTTGAAAAATGTCCATCAGATACGGCAATTAAGGAGTCGTTGGATCTTAGGGAGCAGTCTCAACAGAGTGGTGAGGGCAGAGCCCAGGACACAGTGGATTGAAGAGGAAGTTGGAATAGTAGAAATGGAGATAGCAATATTACTCCTTCAAAAAATATGGATAAAATGGGAAGCAAAAAAAGAAAATGAAGGGAAATTCAGGATTCAACAGAGGAATATTTTTAGGATAGAAGAGCCATAAACAAATTTATTCACTGCAAGAAGGGCCCAGTGGAAAGGAAGCAATGAGGATACAAGAAGCAGAGGGAATGACTTTGGAGGAAGGGCATCTTGGAATCAAAGGAAAGAGGTGTCAAGGGCAAAGGGAAGTGAGGAGTGACCTGGAAAAAGAGGAGAAATTCTTCTTTTGTCTGGAACTGGAGGAAAAGATGGAGGGATAGCTGTGGATAGAGATATTTGTTTAGATGCAGGGGACAGAAGCACATCTGACAGCTTCAATGAGGTAGAAGATAAGGCAGCTGTTGAAATCAAGGAGATGCATGGGTTGATTAGAGGGCCTGGAGAAAGTAGTGAAGATCTGGAATGGGAAAAGATGCTGACCAAGGATAATCCATGCATGTAAGAGGAAGGAAGGCAAATTGTCCCACGAATCCCAGTTTGGTTATTTGCTGGGTAGGTATAGGAGAAGGGATATGAGTGATTTGTTTTCTGCACCCAAAATGATTCCCAGTCATCGTTCACAGAATAAGCTGATGACCACTAATACTTTACGGTTGATCTTTCACTTTAAGTGCAAATGTACACAGCACCTGCTCCCCAGAATATTAACAACCAATTATCATCATGAATTTGCACCCGATTCTAAGCCACATCCCATCTCCACCACTATCATCCTTCTGTTCTCAAAACAAAAGATATTCACAGCAATTTTTTCTTCCTTTCTTCATAAGAAAGTTTCAAAATTCCTTCTATCCCTAATTTGCCACTTGTAGCTGTCCTGACCCCCTCTTAAATTTCTGAGATAATACATTTTCTTCACAATATTAGCAAATTCCATACACTAAGAATATTTCATCCATATTTGCATATTTGATTTTCACACAGTGGACAGATAGCTAAAAGCTGGAGAATCAATCCTAGCCATGAAATTTTTCAGCAGCAAAGATTTCTTAGATACAACTCGAAAATTACAAATCACAAAAGACAAAATTGACAAGTGTGACTGTATCAAAATTAATAACTATTGTATTGCAAAAGACAATATTAAGAGAAAAAAAAGACAAGCCACATATGGGGAAAAAAATTTGAAATCATATATGTTACAAAGGATAAACTTTTCAATGAATGGTACAGAACCAATTGGATATGCCTATACAAAAAAAATGAACTTGGAGCTATACTTCATATCATATAAAAAATTAACTCAAAATGGATCATAGATCTAAAGGTAAAGCCTAAAAAATAAAACGTCTAGAAAAAGGCATAGAAAAAAACTCTAAGACCTTGGGTTTGGCAAAGATTTCTTAGAAACAACACCATAAACATAACACATAAAAGAACAAATTGTTGGGGCTGGCCTGGTGGCATAGTGGTTAAGTTCACGCTCTCTGCTCTGGAGGCCTGGGGTTCATGGGTTCAGATGCCGGGTGCAGACCTATGCACCGTTTATCAGGCCATGCTCTGGCAGGCGTCCCACATATAAAGTAGAGGGAGATAGGCACAGATGTTAGCCCAGGGCCAGTCTTCCTCAGCAAAAAGAGGAGTATTGGCAACAGATGTTAGCTCAGGGCTAATCTTCCTCACCAAAAAAAAAAAGAACAAATTGTTAAATTTGGACTTTACATCTAAAATTCCTACTCTTCAGAAGATGCTGTAAAGAGAATGAAAAGACAGGTCACAAGCTAGAAGGAAATTTCTGCAAAGCATATACCTGAGAAAGAACTTATATCTAGAAAATATAAAGAACTCTCAACGCCAAACAAGAAAACAAACAGCCCAGTTTTTAAAATGGGGAAAAGATTTAAACACACACTTAACCAAAGAAAATATATATGACAATAAGTGCATGGAAAGGTGCTCAACATCATTATTCATTAAGGAAATGCAAATTCAAACCACAATGAGATACCACTACATGTCTAGAAGAATGACTAAAACTAGAAAGACTGGCCATACCAAGCACTGGGGAGAACGTAGAGGAACTAGAACTCTCATACCCTGTTGGTGGGAATGTAAAATGGGACAACTACTTTGGAAAACAGTTTAGTAGTTTCTTAAAAAGCAAAATATACCCCTACTGTATGATCCAGCCATTCCATTCCTAGATATTTACCCAAGAGAAATGAAAGATAAGTCCACACAAAAAAAACTTGTACAAGAATGTTTATAGCAGCTTTATCTGTGATAACCAAAACCTAAAGCAACCCAAATGTCCATCAACAGGTGAATAAATAAACAAATCATGGTATATCCCTATAATGGAATACTACTCAGCAATAAAACAGAATAAACTATTGTTACATGCAACAACATTGATAAATCTCAAGATAAATATGCTGAGTGAAAGAAGCCAACCAACAGGGAGTACATACTGTATGATTCCACTTATAGAAAATTCTAGAGAATGCAAACTACTCTATAGTAACAGAAAGGAAATCAATGGTTGCAAGGGCTGGGAAGGTATGGAGGAACATAGAGACAGATTACAAAGGAGCTTGAAGAAACTTTTAGGGATGATGGATATATTAATTTTCTTGATTGGCCTAATGGTTTCACAGGTGTAAACATATATCAAAATTTTCCAGGGCCAGCCCCAGTGGCTGAGTAGTTAAGTCTGGCATGCTCCACTCTGGTGGCCTGGGTTCAGTTCCCGGGCACGGACCTACACCACTCATCTGTCAGTGGCCATGCTGTGGCAGCAGCTCACATATGAAAAAAGGGGGGAAGATTGGCAGCAGATGTTAGCTCAGAGCAAATCTCCCTCAGCAAAAGCAAAAACAAAAACTTTTCAAATTGTATACTTTAAATATGTGCAGTTATGTATGCTGATTATACCTCAACAAAACTATTTAAAAATTCCACTGCTACCTACCTTTTCTCCATAAAAAAGTATAAGCAAATAATATAATGAACACCTATGTGTTAATTACTAAGCTTTTTAAAAACAAATTATTAAAAATACATTTGAAGCCCCCTAAGTACACCTCTTGCACTGGTTAAAGGACCTCACCACCTCCTCACTGAGGAGGACATGCAGACATTTCAAACCCCTCATTTCCCTTTTGTGAATAAATATATACCACAAATTACATGTAGTTCTCATCGCAAAATAGGGGTTTAGTCATTCTTTTGCCGTCTCCATGTGACGTCAAGTTCAAGTCCCCTCTGAGGAGGTGATAAGTGGACAGTCCCTGTATCTAACCCCATGGCCTCCTCTCGGGGGGGTGTGTCCACAAGGAACGCGTCTGGATTCGCTCCAGCACTGCACGGCCTCGGCCCTGCTCTGCTCCGGGAGCAAAGGAGTGGGGCGGGGACGACTCTGAGGAAACTCAGGTGCGTGCATGGCCTCTTTTCATTTCCCAGCTGACTGCCAGCAGTGGGACGGGCTCTCCACTTCTACTTTATTATTCAGGGCTGTCCTGCTTTTCACGCATTATGTACTCCCTGTTGGAAATGGCAATGTCTCTCCTGGAAAAGAAAAAAGTTCAGCCTGTCAGCAGTACAGGGGGAAGTAAATGCATTTACAAGTTCTAACGTTATCTTAGCAACTGCTTTTCTGCACATTTTGCAATAATACAGGAAAGAAAGCCTATCTCCACAATGATATGACCCAAAAACATCAAAGAATTAATGTTAGGCTGAAATGGGAAGAATATACCCTGTCCCAAGATTCGTCCCTGGGAGCAAAATAAACAAGCAGACTTCTAAGTAACTATGCCCCTTGCAGAAAAGTTCAGAATGGAAACTCCAGGGTCTCAGAGACCACCGTGTTTAAGACTTGCTTTACAAACAGGGAACTGAGGCATGAATGCTCGATTAGGTTCTATTTCAGAAACGTTCTAAATCTCTAAAAGGTCAGCAGAGTCTGCCCATATTTATTGTGTCTTTTAGTGCTTTGCTAATGGCTTTTCAAAACTTCCAACTGCAGAACAATAAGCTTCAAGATAGAGACAGACGGATGGTTCTCAGTCCATGAGGCTAAGGTGAGCAATCTGTGAAAGCTAATTACATTTCATCCCCCTGAGCGATGAACTGGCAACGGCCCCTGATCGAAGTTTTCCCAGTTTTCCTGGGCAAGACAAAAAGATCCGCTGCGCAGTCTTCTGCCGTTTCGTGACCAGCACCACACCCCCCGGCCCCGTGATCTGTGACAGATTATTGGTGGCTCATTGTGTAGCCCTCAAACGCCTTGCTTCCGCAGAGCAGAAAAGCTGACATGCATGTTGATTACGAGAGTCTGATGGGATCAGTTGTAAGTGGGATAAATAACCCCTCTATCAGTACCACCAAGAGAGTGACCTTTCACAGGAAATGTGTAATCATGAGTCGCCTTAAAAAAATCCCTCAAGGTTGCCCAGAACCTTGGGGTAAAGTTCAGTTTTCTCTATTTCCCTCTACAAAGCCCTTCACAACCTGCAACTTCCCCATCTTTCTCACCTCGTTGTCAACCCCACCATCACCATCACCACTCTCCATCCTACCCCTGCACCCTGAACTCCAGCCAAATGTTTGAAATTCTCCGGTGAGGCCCTGCTGTGCTTGCATGGCTTTGCTCGCTGGGGCCCCTCTTCCTTGAACGTGCCTCTCATCTTCCACCATCCTACATCGGCCTTGATGAGGCCCTCAGTCCAACAGCCCGGGAGGAACTGAATCTTTCCAACTGAGTGAGTGAGTGAGCTCGGGGGCAGATCCTTCCCCAGTCAAGCAGTCGAGATGACTGCAGCCCCCGCTGGCATGTCGATGGCAGCCTCAGGAAAAACTGAGCAAGAACGAGCCAGTTACGCCAGGCCCAGACTCCACACCCACAGAATCTATGATAAATGCTGTTGCTTGAAGCCACAAGTTTTGGGGGTAGATAATGAATAGAGCATCCCTTAACATGCAGTTCCTAGTACCCACCAGCCTAGGAAGAATTAACTCCTCTCTCCTTTCCAACTAACCTTGCCCTCTCCTCTGCCTCTGCTGTAGGATCGTCATGCATGCGCTTGTTGGCAGCTGTGTCTCTCCCATTCCACTTGGAGCCCTTCGAGATTGGGAATGTGCCTTTTTGTCTTTTTAAGCCCAAAATCCTAGCATGAGGCCTGACACATGGAAGAACTCAATAAAAGTTTGTGAATTGATGAATTGAGTGAATTACATTACAACTTAGTTTCAGAATTGAAATTTAAAACAAAATTTACAAGTCAAATTTGTTTTCTTTCAACTACAGGGGAACATGCTAGGAGTTATCAGGGTTGTATAAACCCTGATAGAGGTCTATTTTTTAATTCGAAGACAACCCTTGCTGACCACAACTTTATCCAGTGTGAGGATGTCAGAGGCGCCTCTCCCTCGGTGGGGCAGAGACTCAGTTAAAATGGAAATCACTCAGGCTAAACATCCTCAGATACAAACTACCCACTTGGGACAAGGAAGAAGCACCTACTAATCCACTCTGTCTCTTCATAACTACTTTAAGGAGGTCCCTTCTAGAAGGAAGAAGTCGGAGGGATGGCAGCTTCGATGAGCTCTTCCCCAAGAACAAGGGCATAGCTTAGAAGTCTAACAAGAATTCTAGTTACTCTTTCAGAAGGGAATTACAAAATATCCATCAGTGACTGTGTTTACCGTATGAGCTATCTCCTATTTTTGTTTCACATTTTGAATAATATTAAAATGCATAAAATCAAAAGCCCCTGGATTTGTTTTCTAGGAAATGGACTGTGTAGAGATTATGGGCCACTCTATTGCTGGTGAGTCTCTTTTAGCTGTAGAGACGCTGAAAAGATTAGAAAAGATGGAAAAGCAAGCTAATTTTCTGTGGCCCGCTGCAAGGGAGGAAAGTAAAAATAATCAACGTCATTCACTAGCTATCTTATCCCCCATTTGTGTCCACACCAATCCTACGCTGCAAAGTTAACAGTGTTTGCCCATGTTATGGTTTCAGAATCCAAGGTTCAGGGAAATTAAGTAATTTGTCTTCAGTTACACAGCTAGTAAACAACAGGATCGCGACCTGAAGCTGGTACTCAAAGGCTTTGATTCCGTTATCTTTCCTCTTAGACTGCACATAAGGTGTTGGCCTAGTCTTTAATTCACTTTTCCTTTTTTTTAACAAGTATTTGTCGATGCAAAATAATCAATAACCGTTCTAAAGGTTAGAGAAATAAGTTGAGTTTACTTGAGCCAAAGTGAGGATTATAATCCGGAAGGCCTTAGAAAGCGTCCGGGAGAAGCATGGTTTTCAGTACAGTCTTACAGCTTTTTAGAACAAAGAACATACATTAAACACACCCAGGATACATTTTCATCAAAATCTCAAAGAGGTATTCAGTTGCAAATTAGCAGGTCAACTTGACCCTGATGTCCAGAAAGGGACTAATTCCAGCATTACCATTACCAATAGGGGGTTACCAATAGGGTAACCAATAGGAGGGGAAGAATGCATTCTTCTCTTAAGAGAGTGTATTCTTTACTTTAATGGTTAAGCAGATGCGCAATGTGTGTTTGATAGGCTAAAAGTCTGGCTTTTTAGTTCAAGCCGAATCAGTTTCAAACTCGAATAGTTTCCCCATATGCCTCAATATGTGAGAATTTCTTGTCACATTTATGAGCATTGTCCATGTGCCAGTCTCTTTGCCAAGGGAGGCACCTGAGATGTGGCGCTGGGTGCTCCAGTGGGAGAGCCAGCACCCAGAATGAATTTCCTGCCAGGAGCAGCCCTTATGTTTGAGGAATTTTTTTCAGCTGATAGTTTTTCTCATATTTTCTAAAGATTTTTTCATCCATATCTCTATTCCAAGAGAGCAACTATTCTAGCACAAACAAGATTGATTCTGTCAAACGCAGGAAGGGCAAGCTAATGGAATACTTGAGTTAATCTGCTTCCAACAATAAAGTCTATTTAGTAACTTATTTCATGGTACAAACTGTGCCCAAAACGACATGTTCACTTGTCTCACTTCTGTACATGGAACACAACACTTGGTAGCTTGGGATTTTAAAATCTACATAATATCAATATGAAAGTTTGAAAATTTGGTTAAACAGCTAAGGATTCCCAAACACACACATGTTGAGGAGCCACATGTCAATCCCTCTCCATCCCCACTACACGATGCAACACTAGGCATTCAATAAATGGTGGTAGATGATTTAACGTACCAAGTGTTGTAGCGGCGGCCTTTCACATAGTGTCCCAGCTAATGGCTTCACCAGCCCTGGGAAACAGATGCTAATATACCCAACATGTGATTATCTAACACATATTTGCACTTATCATGTGTCAGGAACTGTGCTAAGCATGTAACATGTTTTCTCGTTTAGTCTTTCATTCAATAACTATTTATTGAGAGTTTATTAGAATCCAGGGATGGGATTAACTCCTAAAGATCCAACAGCATGCAAACCAAATAGACAGGGCACTGTCCTCATGGAGCTTGCTTTCCAGGTGAGTGGAGACAGCAATAAATAAGAAAAGAAATAATAACAAGATAATTACAGATTATGACAGTACTGGGGAGGAAAATAATTAAATGAAGAGATAAAAGTGCCTAGAGAGGGGATGTTTACTTTAGAAAGCATGATCAGGGAAGGCTTTCTGGGTGGTGATGTACAAATTGAGGCCCAAGGGACATGAAGGAGACATCAATATAAAGATCTGGAAGAAGAGGGCCCAGGCTGAGAGACCACGTACAAAGGCCCTGAGGTAGGAAATAGCCTGACCTGCTAGATGAGCAGAAAGATGCCAGAGGTAGGATGGTCCCAGGTGAGCCTAGAAAGGTAGGTGGGAATCCGATGGTGCCCGGCCTTGTGATTCATGGCGAGGAATTTTGGTTCTGTTTTAAAGCCACACACAAGCACTGAATGTTTTAAGCAGAGGGATGGTATGATCTGATCTGTGCTTTCTAAAGATGATTCTGGTTGCTGTGCAGGGAATGAACCTTAGATAAGCAAGAGGGGCAGTGGAGAAACTAGTGAGGAGGTCATTACTGCCACCCAGGCTGGAGATGGTGGAGGCCTGGCCAGGGAAGTAGCAGTGGGCATGGAGAGAAGTGGGCAGATCTGGGATACACTGTAGTGGTGGAACCAACAAAGCTGCCGGAAAAATTGAACATGAGAAGTGACCTTATGGGGTGGGCAAACTTACTGCCCATTTATTATGCCTTTATACAGATAAAAGAAAACAACTGAAACTTAAGATGTTAAATTACTGTCTATTACATCTCAATAAACTAGCAGACGAAATTACCGGCAATAGCTAGGGAGTGGAAGCCGTGAGAATCGCACAGCGTGCTTGACTCGAAGCCCGTAACCACCATGCTCCACTGCTTCATGCGCATCCCTACTCCTTACCCAGAATTTCTCCGGGAGGCCTCACTTTGTCTCATCTGCTCCTGGTCCTTGACTTTGGTTTTCCACCAGGACCACCACGTGCAGCCGTGTACGCTGTGCCTGCACAAGTGGGGGGGTGAGGGGGACACAGACTACTGTGGGGGGTTTAAAGACAGGTTTACAAATTCATTGATTCTTACTCCTCCCCTCAAGTGCTGAATTCCCCTGCTCTTCAGTGTGGGCTGGACTCAGTGACGTGCTTCTGGTTACAGAACACGCAGAAGTGACCCGATGCCACTTCTGAGATTAGGTTATAAAAAGACTGTGGCTTCTGTCCAGGGGTTTTCTCTCTCTCATCACCGACTCTGGGGAAGCCAGCTGCTGTGTCAGAAGGACACTCAGCAGCCTGTGGACTGGCCCACAAGGCCCAGAACCGAGGCCTGCCAGCAACCATGGGAGTGAGCTTGGAAGCAGATTTTCTGAGGCCTGCAAACAGGCACGATAAACAAGTTTAGAAGCACATGCTCCCCCAGCCAAGCCTTGAGATGACTCCAGCCCCAACTAACACTTGAATGCAGACACTTGGAAGACTCAAATGCCACACCCACACAAACTGTGACCCAATAAATATTTGTTGCTTTAAGCTGCTAAGTTTGGAGTGATCTGTTACACAGCAGTGGATAACCAATACAACTAGAATGTGAGTGGTTCCTGGAGTTATACAGCACAGCAGCACTGTTCCCACACTTGATTGCTTTTCTAGTACTAGTTTTGGACTTTTTATTCCAGTTCAACCTTAATCACTTCACCAGATTGGACCCCCATTCTCCGTCTACTGACTTCACATCCCTCATCCACAGGTGAAGAGGTCCTCCACCTCCATTCACCTCAGACCCAAGGGCTTGGTCCAGGCTAGACTGGCACCTTTGCCTGGATTAAACAATACAGATCAAAGTTTTCAACTTTAATATTTCTGTATACTCCCAGTGTAAGATCCTGATTGTCCACCACGTTCAGAGGAATACGGTATCAGAATCCCTGGGGAGCTTTACATACATATGGATTCCTGGGCCCAACACTAGAGAGGCTGATTCAGTGGGGTCCAGGAAACTGTATTTTTTAAAGAGCTCCCAGGTAATTCTGAGGCATGGCCAGATTTCATAAACTCTGGCTTAGTATTTGTCCCTGAGTTGCTGTGGAAACAAGGCCCATACCTGGCACTAGAAGCTGGGTGTCCTGTGTCCTCTTCAGTAGATCTCTCTCACAGATGCAACATGAAGTTGACATTTTCCTCTATGCATTTTCTTGAAGGCAATAACTGAATTATATTTACTGAATGTCTGCAAAGATGCAGCAATAAGTCTATATTGAATTCACATAGGAGACACTTTAGGAAACTGGGATTCCCTTGATAGAAGTCAGTACTCTGCATATATACATTTATTTACCGTGATGTCACTTTTGCAGTAACTAATTTAATTGGAATCTTCTCTGACTCTGAGGAGAATGTGAAGAGCATCTCAATAAATTAATAAATGACGGCTTTAGGTTTATCAGCAATCAAGGCTGCAAAACCAATAGCTAAAGAAAATACAGCAAAGCAAAAATAGAGCCATTTATTCTGTGAAAGTTAAATTTGGGGAAACAGGGCAGTCAGCAAAATGCCCGAGTCAGAAATGATCCTGGAGAGGCATTCTGGTAGGAATAAAGGAACTGCAGTTTTCTAATTAGCAATGCAACGAATGCTAAAAGTGACCTTAAAGTGGAGCTTAAAAGGTATTTTAATGAGTTTTTGGTGGGGCCTGCTGATGGGCCCTTTCTCATAAGTGAAGAGAAATGTCTTAAAATTAACCAAGGCTTATGATCATCATATTGGAATCATATTTCAGGGAAATAAAAGCCTTTGCTGGAAGTTAAGCAAAAGGCCCAGTAGGAATACTAATCAAGCTTGTATCTTATGTTAACTCTAAGAAGAGGCAGATTCCTGAAGTTGAATTATTATGGCATTGTCTCCTTTTAACCTTCTTTCTAAGAAATTGTCACTGATTTTAAATACACACACCACGTACACACACAGACCACACACATACACACCACCTATACATCACACACACCACACACATCCAATACACACAGACACCACACGCATACACACACACGCCACTTCATTGCTCCACATGTACCTAACTGTCTGCCTCACTGTCCTGCCCTTCCTCTCCAAGGGTTCTTCAGATTCTTTCCCAATCCCAATTACATTGGAATATATCTCCCAAATTCTTCAAAGCCCTCACGTGCACTAGACTTCTAGTTTAACATAATATCTGCTACCAATTTTCTGTAAAAATATCTCTGTGGATGGACAAAAACAGCCTACATTCTAGCTTGCAATCCGATGCCCACAACAAACTCGCCCAACTCACATAGTTCTTCTGAACTTCAGCCTAGGGTCATCTAGTCACTTCTGTGGCGGCTCCCACCTCTGTGTGGGAGTAGGACCCTCTGCCTTGCTTTTCTTTGGCCTTCTTCCATCTGCTCTTTGTTCCAGAAGTTATTCAAATCCTCTGTCTCACTCTTCCCTGTTTTAGTACGAACATGGAGTTCTCCCTATTGTTCACCATCCCGTCATTTTAGAAAGAAAGGTGAAGAAACCGTGTGGGCTCAGAATAAGCCCACGAGAGTTGATAAATGCTTATTACAATAATAAATCAATAGTAATAATAAATAATATAAGAATTGATGTGTTTATTAAATAAAGGGCTGACCTCTGACCCATACCGTAACACAGGTTTTAGGTTCCTTGAAGACTATTTCATGGTTGGTCTGGAAAATCTATATTTATGTTCACAGTTTTCCTGGGGGGAAAAAGGACACTGTGTGCCTCAGTTTGGTCAGGGCAAAACTGGCTTTTGAGGATCAGTGATAAGTGCTGTGTCTTCTGGGAAAACTTTAAGATTAACAGCAAGAATCCAAGTAGGACTTCTTATTTTAGAGCTCTATAAATGAGTTATGTAAGTTATTTAAGAATAAACATATGGGAGATTCTAGGAAGATGGTGGCATAGGTGGCCTCTGAACTCAACTCTCCCACAGACACAACAAATCTACAAGTACCTGTGGAACAATTTCCTCCCAGAGAGATCTGGAAACTGGATAAAAAGGGCCCCCACAACAAGGGAGAACATGACAGGGGTGGAAGAGGCAGAAATATACCTCTGCTGAGGAAAAACCACATCCTAGCTGCAGAGCTTCACGGCCGAGAGCAATCATAAAGGTAAGGAGCAGGTGGGGGGGATCTGAGGGGGAGATCTGGGCCACAACAGGCACCCCAGCCTTTAGATTCAGCACAGTGGAGATGAAATCCCATAATACCTGGCTTTGCTGGCTTTGAAAATAAACAGGGAATACTCCCAGAAAAACTATCGAACTTCAGAGAAAGAAAAGCCTGCTCTTAAAGGGCCTATGCACAGATTCACCCGTTCCAGAAACGAACACAAAAACACAAAAAAAGTGCATAGTCCATTGGTAAAAGAGACTTACTTACTAAGCTTCAACTGCATCTCAGATAGGCAGGAGGCATCTGGGCCCACCCCATCAGGACTGAGACACTGGCGGCAACCTTTATTGTGACCTAGTTCAGTTGTGCTAACACAGACACTGGCAGACGCCACTGGATTCCTTTCTCTAGCCTGTAGCACAGGGATACACCCCACCCACTAGAGCACCAATTTAATGGAGCTCTGCCAGGGCAGGCAGCCTGCCTGAGGGACTGGCCCCACCCACCACCAAGCCCCTAGTGAACTTGTGGGCCCACCAAGGCAGGGTGTGTGGGACCTCTGCAACAGGGCAAGTGGGTCCAGCTTAGTGGGGAGTGCATGCAGGGCAGGCCTACATTGGTGGGGTGTGTGGGCCCACAGGCTGTGGGGCATGTTGGCTCCAGCAGAATTGTGCTGCTGGCCATCTCAAACAGCCACAGAGGGGATCTGTCCTGCCTTCCAACTCCTAAACTGATTGTGTGCTGCCATGCCTAGGTCCAGGCGCATCCGTCTGCCCTCCTGAGAGAGCTGACAACAACTGCATGCTGCAGGGAGCCACACCTGAGCCCTGCAGAACCTGTGAGCCCCTGACCCTAGCAACCAGCCACACCAGAGGCCTGACTCACTTAATAGCAAAAGAGCAGTAGTTGTGTGCCATTAGACCTTGCAGCTAGCCATGCCAGGGCTTGCCCCACCTAATAAAGTAACCATAGCAGCCTCACACAGCTGAGCCTTACAACCAGTTGGCCTGGGGGCCAGCCTAGCCTACACATGTGCCCACAGCAAGAACAACCCCACCACAACAGAAGGGCACAAACAGCCCACACAGGGGACACCCCTGGAGCATTAGGAACAGGTGATGAGAGGAAAGCACATTGCTGGGCCCTATAAGGCATGTCTTAAATAAGGCCACTTCTCCAAGATCAGGAGATATAGCTAATCTACCTAATACATAGACACAAGCACAGAGAAAGAGGCAAAATGAGGAGACAAAAGAATATGCTCCAGGGCCGCCCGGTGGCGCAGCGGTTTATTTCGCGCTTGGCAGCCCGGGGTTCGCGAGTTCGGATCCCGGGCGCCCGCCGACGCACTGCCTGTCAGCCACACTGTGGCGGCATCCCATATAAAGTGGAGGAAGATGGGCACGGATGTTAGCCCAGCGCCAGTCTTCCTCAGCAAAAAGGGGAGGATTGGCGACGGATGTTAGCTCAGGGCTGGGCTTCCCCGCAAAAAAAAAAAAAAAAAAGAATATGCTCCAATTAAGGGAACAAGACAAATCCTCAGGAAAAAAAACTAAATGAAACAGAGATAAAGAATCTACCTGATAAAGAGTACACTAAAAGTCATAAGGATGCTCAGTGATTTGGGGAGAAGAATAGATGAACACAGTAAGAACTTCAACAAAGAATTGGAAAATATAAAAAAGAATCAATCAGAAATGCAGAATACAATAATGGAAAAGAAAAATTCACTAGAGGAAATCAACAGCAGAGTAGATGGCACAGAAGAATGGATCAGTGATCTGGATGAAAGAGTGGAGGAAATCAACCAAGCTTAACAGAAAAAAGAAACAATTAAAAAGAATGAGGACAGTCTAAGGGACCTCTGGGACAATATCAAGTGTACTAAAATCCATATTATAGGTGTCCCAGAAGGAGAAGAGAGAGACAGAAGGGGACAGAGAACTTATTTGAAGAAATAATAGCTGAAAACTTCCCTAACCTATGGAAGGAAACAGACATCCAGGTACAGGAAGCACAGAAAGCACCAAACAAGATGAACCCAAAGAGGCCCACACCAAGATACATTATAATTAAAATGTCAGTAATTAAAGATAAAGAGAGAATCCTAAGAGCTACAAGAGAAAGGCAACAAGTTACATACAAAGGAAATCCCACAAAGCTATCTGCTGACTTCTCAGCAGAAACCTTACAGGCCAGAAGGGAGTGGCACAATATATACAAAGTGCTGAAAGGAAAACCCTACAGCCAAGAATCCTGAGAAAAAAGAACAAAGCTTGAGGTATCACATTCCCTGATTCCTTTTTGTGTGTGTGTGTGTGTGGTAACATTGGTTTACAACACTATATAAATTTCTGGTGTACATCATTATATTTTGATTTCTGTGTAGACTACATCACGTTCACCACTCAAAGATTAATTACAATCCATCACCACACACATGTGCCTAAACACCCCTTTTGGCCTCCTCCCTCCCCCCTTCCCCTCTGGTAACCACCAATCCAATCTCTGTCTCTTTGTGATTGTTGTTGTTTTTATCTTCTATTTACGAGTGAGATGATATGGTATTTGACTTTCTCCCTCTGACTTATTTCACTTAGCATAATACCCTCAAGGTCCATCCATGTTGTCACAAATGGCCAGTTTTCATCATTTTTATGGCTGAGTAGTATTCCATTGTGTATATATACCACATCTTCTTTATCCATTCATCCCTGATGAGCACCTAGGTTGCTTCCAAGTCTTGGCTATTGTGAATAATGCTACAATGAACATAGGGGTGCATCTATCTTTACACATTCGTGTTTTCACATTCTTTGGATAAATACCCATCAGTGGAAAAGCTGGATTGTATGGTAGTTCTATTCTCAATTTTTTGAGGAATCTCCATACTATTTTCCATAGTGACTGCATCAGTTTGCACTTCCACCAACAGTGTATAAGAGTTCCCTTTTCTCCACATCCTCTCCAACACTTGCTATTTCCTGTCTTGTTGATTATAGCCATTCTGACAGGAGTGAGGTGATATCTCATTGTAGTTTTGATTTCCATTTCCCTGTTGTTGAACATCTTTTCATGTGCCTGTTGGCCATCTGTATATCTTCTTTGGAGAAATGTCTGTTCAGATCTTTTGCCCATTTTTCAAATGGGTTGTTAGTTTTTTTGTTATTGAGAAGTATGAGTTCTTTATATATTTTGGATATTAACCCCTTATCAGCTACATGGTTTGCAAATATCTTCTCCCAATTGTTAGGTTGTCTTTTTGTTTTGTTGATGGTTTCCTCTGATGTGCAGAAGCTTTTTAGTTTTATGAAGTCCCACTTGTTTATTTTTTCTATTGTTTCCCTTGCCAGGTCAGACATGGTACCTGAAAATATGCAGCTAAGACCATTGTTGAAGCCCTGATTTCAAAATACACTACAAAGCTATAGTAATCAAAACATCAAGGTACTGGCACAAAGACAGACATACAGATCAATGGAACAGAATCAAGAGCCTAGAAATAAACCCACACATCTATGGACAGCTAATTTTCAACAAGGGAGCCAAGAACATACAATGGAGAAAGGAAAGTCTCTGCAATGAACGGTGTTGAGAAAACTGGATAGCCACATGCAAAAGAATGAAAGTAGACCATTATTTTACACCATACACAAAAATTAACTCAAAGAGGATTAAAGACTTGAATGTAAGACCTAAAACCATAAAACTCCGAGAAGAAAATGTAGGCAGTATGCTCTTTGATATCATCCTTAGCAGTATCTTTTTTGAATGCCATGTCTCATCAGGTAAGGGAATCAAAAGAAAAAATAAACAATTCAGACTACATCAAACTTAAAAGGTTCTGCACAGCAAAGGAAACCACCAACAAAACAAAAAGACAACCTAACAATTGGGGGAAGATATTTGCGAATCATCTATCTGATAAGGGGTCAATATCCAACATATAAAGAACTCATACAACTCAACAACAAAGAAAAAACAACCCAATTAAAAAATGGGCAAAGGATCTGAACAGACATTTTGTAACAGCTAGATCTTAAGTTAGCATGAGGGAAGCCATCTTAGGGAAAGGAAGCAATATTGTAACTATGACCCTGACTCACTAGTATTTGTAAATGTGCTCTAGCCTGCATGTAGCCTAGATGATTTAACACCTCTCACTTTTGCAATATACATGATCTGCTAGTTCTATGACTCCTGTTTATGTGTATCTCCCACTGGCGATAAGATGATTACTTTGTTCTGAGTTCCTCAGGAGCTGACGACCTCCAGAAAGAAAAAATCTGCATTGGTATCCATCATGAATGAAAGAAGAAAGAGATAGTGTGGCACCTTGAAGTCCATCACTCCAGATGGTCAACAACACCAAACCCCCTTTCCATGCCCATTTCCCCCATATAACTGCCTCAAGATTCTGTATAATTTTAAGATGGTTCTTCAGGACACTAGTCCACCATCTTCCAATTCTCCTGGCCAATCATATAAACTTTCCTTTTTCAGCCACTGGCTCATTTGCAATTGATTGGCACTGGATTACAGTGAACAGAACAAGCCCCTTTTTGCTTGGTTTCAATTTTTCCAAAGAAAACATACAGATGACCAACAGGCACATGAAAAGATGTTCAACATAACTAATTATTAGGGATATGCAAATCAAAACTACAATGAGCTATCACCTCATGCTAGTCAGAATGGCTATAATTAACAAGACAGGAAATAACAAGTGTTGGAGAGGATGTGGAGAAAAGAGAACTCTCATACACTGCTGACAGGAATGTGCACTGGTGCAGCCACTATGAAAAACAGAATGGATATTCCTCAAAAAAATTAAGAATAGAACTACCATACGATCCAGCTATTCCACAGTTGGGCATTTATCCAAAGAACATGAAAACACAAATGTGTAAAGATACATGCACCCCTATGTTCATTGCAGCATTATTCACAATAACCAAGACTTGGAAACAACATAAATGCCATCGATGGATGAATGCATAAGGAAGATGTAGCATATATACACAATGGAATACTACTCAGCCATAAAAAAAAAAGATGAAATCTTGCCATTTGCGACAACATGGATGGACCTTGAGGGTATTATGCTAAGCAAAATAAGTCAGACGGAGAAAGTCAAATACCGCATGATTTCACTCATAAGTGGAAGATAAAAACAACAGCAACAACAAATACATAGACACAGAGATTAGATTGGTGGATACCAGAGGGGAAGGTGGGAGGGAGGAGGGCAAAATGGGTAATAGGGCACATGTGTACGGTGATGGATGGTAATTAGTCTTTGGGTGGTGAATATGATGTAATCTACAGAGAAATTGAAAATAATGACATACACCTGAAATTTATATAATGTTATAAACTAATGTCACCTCAATTTTTAAAAAGAATAAAAATATGATTTGTCATCAAGAAACTGGAGGTGTTTCTAGGCATTTCATCCATAGCTATAACCCATGAAGCCTAGGAAAAACCTCCTCTAGCTCAACAGCTTTGCCAAGAGGGGAGTGAAAGATTAAAGGAAAATCTCTCATTTAGAATTCCTTGAAGAGTTTCACAGTCAGTCTTGGGTCTCAGTCTAGACTCTAGACCGATGCAGAGATGAAGAGCACAAACCATGCCAAAGCAACACCTTGCAACTCAGAGTGTGGGCCTTGGACCAGTAGCATCCTGGAAGCTTCTTTGAAATGCAGAATCACCGTGCACCACCCTAGACTTACTGAATCATAATCTGCCTTTTTAACAAGATCCTCTAGTGATTTGTATGCCCCTTAAGGTTTGAGAAGCTCTGCCCTGGAAGAATCTTCTCTAACTGGGAGTTATTGAAAAGTGGGGCAGCTGGGTCATTAACTTCTCCTAGTTTTTCCTCCTCCCCACTTTCCTGGGCCATAGGGGTTACCCATAGAGGTAGGGGCCTGGGGTGATTCCAAAGACCAGATTAAGTACTGTGACCCCCAAATTCCAGCAGCAATCACACAAACCTAAATTCTATTAAGCTATATTAGAGAAAAGGCACAGAATTCTGAGAGTCCAATATTAGTCAAGACTCTTAGAGTTGCAATAGCAGAAAATCCAACTCAAACTAGATTAAGCAAAAAAGAGAACTTAGTTTATGTAACTGAAAAATCCAGGCATTGATCAATTCCAGGCGCAGCCGGGTTGATGTATTGAAACAATATTATAGACAGCTGTCCGTGTCTTTGGAACATCTGTTCTGCTCTGTGTTGGCTTCTTTCTCTGGGAAGGCTTGTGCGTTAGCACAGCTCCCAGTTCCGGGTCTGCCTCTTCACAGCTAAGTCCACAGAAAAAGAGAAGGCTGCTCTCCCAGCAGTTTCCTAAGATTCCAGAACTGAGTCCTGTTGGCTTTGTTTGTTCCAGTTTGGGCCACATGCTCATTCCTAAACCAATCACAATGGACAAGTGGATGTGACCCTCTGAGTCAGAAGCCCACTCTTGGAGCCAAGGATGAGGTCAATCTCATCTGAAGTACATTGACTGACAGTGTGGGAGAGGGGCTACCCTCAAGGAAAACTGGGGAGCTGATGGCAGAGGAAGGGGAGATTGACGCTGAGTAAAAAAAAAGCAACAGGTGTTCACTCAGGCACCTGTCAGCTGAAATCCACAACTGCTCTCTCCTCACACAGAAGTGACCTCTCCAACATGGCCATTCAATTAAAGCCATTGCAGGAGAGTTGCAGGGCAAGGAATTGGACCCCGCCCCCCAGTGTATCTTCCTTGTCAGTTGGGGGTTGTCCATTGTTCCATTATGAATTTTACAATGTAAAAAATTCAATTTATATTTAAATCTATGTCGATTGGTAGCATTGCTTTGCTCACTTTTTCAGAGTGACAAGGTTTGACCCAACAATCTTACTTAATAAAGGTGAAAAATCATTAGCCAGTGAAAATATAGAAGTCATTGTGATGATGACAGAACTCTGGGCAACCCTGTGACATGTGCAGATTTTGTCATAATTAATGTCCGATGCCACCTCCCATGAACTAACATGGAAGGTTTTAGCCCAGATCAAAGTTCCCAATGATCTCTAATGCCTCTGGGAAGTGTGACTGTGCCTCAAGGAAATACTGCTCTCCCTCCATGTCTGAAAAATCTGGTTAGAGAGCTGTGGGTCACCTTTGGAGATGTTCAATTTTGTTCTCTGCTACTCAACTCTCAAGTGAACTATTCTGTACAAATCTACTTTAATTATGTATTAATTTCAATATTAGTACATGCAATACACAACTGCTGCTCATTAAAAATTAATCTGGAATCTATCAGTTTTATTTAGTATTCATTATAAGGCAATGTTCACTTTTTTAAAAAAAGGCCTCCAGGTAAATGTGTTGCTCTACATAACCAAGAGTTGATTTGCCAGAAACAGAAATACCTTGATAAGAATTCTGCCCACCTTTTCCCTTCCCTCCTCTCTTTGGCAGCTTCATTCACAACCATCAGTAACACACTGGCGGAAGGAGGAACTGGATTGGTTACATGCAGCACTGGTGGACCCTGCTGTTCTAGGTGGTGCTTGGAGTTGGAACACAAAAATCCTATTCTCATTTTGCTATTAAAAGGAAGTATTTCATGTCCTTGTCTTCAGCAGGCCTGCTCTGAAGATTCTGCAGCAGGAATGCCTTTGTTTAGGTGTTGACAAGAAGCCCCAGGGCTTTATTTCTCCACATCCATTACTGTACTTTTCCATGCAGTTAGGTGCAGAGCAAAATAATAATGCTTAAATTGTGTGTGGGAAGGATCACATGGGATTGCGAAAACAAAATAACATCTTAAGCTGTTTTCTTCTGAATCTGAAAATAATAGTTAACATTTATGGAGACATTAGCTACTGAGCACATGTCTTATTTAATCCCCAGGTGACTACTGCAGTTACTTCTCACTTAATGAATTGAGCATTGTTTTCATAATACCTTAGAAGGATTTATACATATGTTCACAATTAATGAGCAACACTTTAACAAAGAAGAAACAAAACCCTAACTCTGAATTCACAATGCCAAACAATTTACAGAGAAAAGTAATTTTTGCAGTACAGTTGTGGTCTCTTGTGATGGTATCAAATCAACAATTCAAAAGTGAGTTAAGTCATACATACCAACTTGGGCATTATTTCCTTAATATAGGAATTGATGCTGCTCTTCAGGCTATTTCACAAAAATGTCAGCTTCAGACTAGAACTGACTCAAAGAGAAGTTTTAAAAAAGAATGTTTTGTGGCTGCTTCTCAGTGAGCTACACCTGAATGTGCTCCCACCTACCTCTTCTTTGACTTTCTCGCTGGTTCTGGTTAAAAAATAAGTAGAAGAAGTGAAAAATGTGCCTGGCCAATGTTCTAGTTGGGCTGTTGATGCAAGCACAGAAACAAACTTCAGTTAACATAAGTAAAAAATAAAACACATGGTGGAGGGTTGGGGGTGTGATATAGGACAGTATAAGACGCCATCCAGGCCTGAGACAGTGATGGGAATGGGAACGAGAAGTGGGTCAGGAGCCCCTCCTTCTGTGACACTGTCTACTTACTCTCTTTGCAGACCAGCTGATTCTCTGCTTCTCACCCACACAACAAAAAATGGCCACTCACAGCTCCCAAGTCTAGACATCACATGTTGGCCAAATAAGAAACTATGCTTTCTCCCTCTTTTTCAGGCCCAATTTCAAATTCTCAAGATAAATAATCTGAAAGGCCCACCTGGAGTCAGACATCCACCTCTGGACTATTCAAGTGTGACTGGGAGGTAGGTTCAGATAGGACAAAGCGATTAGAGGACCTATCAATGCAGGTTGGAAGACAGTTGCCAAAGAAGGGGGAGTGACTGTGAAATGGGAAGATGCCCTAAAGGATGTTTTGTTAGTCTGGGTTCTACAGAGAAACAGAATCAATAGGATATTGGTTCCAGATAGATAAAATAGATAGAGATTTATTATAAGGAATTGGCTCACACAATTATACAGGCTGAGAAGTCCCAAGATCTGTAGTCAGCAAGCTGGAGACCAGAAGAGCCAATGGTGTAGTTCCAGTCCAAGTCCCAAGGCCAGAGAACCAAGAGGGCTTCCAGTCCCGGCGCAGAAGACCAATGTCCCAGCTCAAACAGTAAGACAGGTGAAATTCCCTCTTACCAGTCTTTTTGTTCTATTCAGGTCTTCAGTTGTTTGGATGAGGCCCACTCACATTAGAGAAAGTAATCTGCTTTACTCAGTTTACCAATTCAAATGTTAATCTCATCCAGAAACACCCTCAATGACACACTCAGAATAGTGTTTGGCCAAATGTCTGGGAACCCCATGACCCTGTCAAGTTGACAGATAAAAACTAACCATCACAGGTATCCTCCACCACAAACAACACAGTCTCTTCTGGAATCAGTTCATAAAGACATAATTAGAATATTCATCTAATGATATTTTAATTTCTTATGACAATATAGAAAAATTAAGTCAATAATAAAATTTTGTTAATAAAAAATTAATTGGTATCTACTTGGAAGGAAAGTAGAATGCCAAACAGGTGCCTGGACCCAAAAAAGTATTTCTATAACCCAATTGATCACAGATTCCTCTCAAAAAAGACATTGGCACAAGTAACCCCATCCCATTTTACTTACCAAAAATGATGAAGTAATGACAAGAGAATTCTTCTGGTTCAGATCTGAAGATTTATTAGAAGATTTTAGACATGTTATCACATTCTTCTTGCTTAAAGATATATCCATCCCCTAATTCCAAATCCAAACTGATGGAAATTAACTTAAGTCTTACTACAGTTGTCATAGTGATGACCTTTTGCAGTATTAAGTTAAGCAGAAGCTAATAAAAACACAATGTTTTAATTCACTAATATAAAGATAACTTATTAGACTGTGATTTGCATTATTAAGCAAGTTTGAAAGGTTAAACATTCATGTTCTAAATTATAGAATAAAGGTTACACTCATCCATCTCTTTGTTGCAGAAAGGAAGTGTGTTAAGATTGGAAATATAAACAATTTAGGAATATTTATGCTTTTACATAATTTATTATCATTTATTCACCAAATACTTGAACACCTACTATGTGGTAGAGCTGGCCCTAACTTTAAGAGATTTACTTCAAATGCAAAATGTATGTTTTTTTATTCATGAGTTATTTGGCTCTATTAAATATGACTGCTACTTAAAGTCTTGTCTTTAAAAGAAACCAATAATATTCTTTTAAAGATATATCAATCTTTTAAATATTGAGCATTTACATACTAAGAATTATTCTGAGAAAATCAGGTTATATCTTACCCATTTTTCAGATTCAGAAAAAAAAATAAAAGAGAGAGAGATTAAGAGAAAGGGAGAGACTGAGGGAGAATATGATAAAACAAATGGGGCAAAATGCAAACAATTGGCAGAACCAGAGTAAAGAGTCTAGGGGAGCTCTTTATACTATTCTTGCAACTTTATGGGTATATTTAAAATTATATCAAAATTTAAAGTTACCAAAAATTGAAAAAAGTTAAAAATAGAACTACCATATGATACAGCAATCCCACTTCTGGGTATCTATCCAAAGGCAACAAAATCACTATGTCAAAGAGCTATCTGTACCCCCATGTTCACTGCAGCATTATTCACAATAGTCATGACATGGGAACAACCTAAGTGTCCATTGATGAACGAATGGATAAAGAAAATGTGATGTATATATACAATAGAATATTATGCAGCCATAAAAAAGAAGGAAATCCTGCCATTTGTGACAACATGGATGGACCTTGAGGTCATTATGCTAAGTGAAATAAGTCAGACACAAAAAGACAAATAATATATGATCTCACTTATATGTAGACTCTAAAAAAACTGAATTCTAGAAACAGAGAAGAGATTGATGGCTGCCACGGTTGCCAAAGGTGGGGGGGCAGGAATGGATAGAGGTGGTCAAGAAGTACAAATCTCCACTTATAAGATAAACAAGTTCTGGGGACGTAGTGTACAGCATGGTGACTACGGTTAACAATACTGTATCGGATATTTGAAAGCTGTTAGGAGTAAATCTTAAAAGTTCTCATCACAAGAAAAAAATGTAATTATGCGAGGTGATGGGTTTTACCTAAACTTATTGTGGTAATCATTTTGTATTTATATATATGTATATCAGATCATTATGTTGTACACCTTAAACTAATACAATATTATATGTCAATTATATCTCAGTAAAACTTGAGGGGGGGAGCTGATAAAGTTGGTAAGTTGATAAACTGACCATGAAGTCAGGTTGTGTGAATATAAGGTGGGCTGTCAGCAGGGAGACACTGGACGGTTTAGTGAAATCACAGCAGTCACTTTCATTGAATCTAACTTTTCACTTTCCCGCAATGAGAAATGTGTGGTAGGAATTGTGTACCTGCCTGGAGCTCTGGTCCTTTGGGAATCTCCAATTCACTTACAACTTCAGACGTTTGCTCAGGCTGTTATTGGCCAGCCCAATTTGACTCTATCTTTTCTTTGGGAGCATCATCTCACCAGATGGGTCCCCGGGGGCAAACCACAAAGCTACCACTGAGGAAGACATCAAGCAAGATGAAAAACACATTCCCACTAAAAGTTATTTAAATAAAACTAGGTTGATGAACAAAAATAAGGAGGGTAACTATTTTTTCACTTTATCATATTGAGGGTAGGAGGATTAATTAGCTTGTTTTTGTAAAGTGCTTTAAAGATAAATTGTGCTGTTAATTGCCAAAACTTATTCCTACTATACTTATTTGCTGTGTCCTACATAAATATTTAATGTTGACCCTGGGAAAGTAACTCTTGTTTAATCTATCATCCTTTTATTAGTAGACAGTATACAACAGCCAAATTTTTCCTCTGAACAGATTATTTCTAAAAATGCCTCCACGATAGTTTCCCATCAACCAAGCAATAATCCACAAATAAATCATTAATTTTTTCTCTCTCTTAGCAATGAGAACCACATCATATGGTAGAACCGATATGTTGGAGCTCCTTCAAGGTAAAATAGGAGTTAATTTTCCTCTGCACCATTGTGGTCATAATCACAATTGTCATTGCGAAGGTAAAGCTTTTTAATAAAGAAGAAACAATACAGGTTATGATTCATTCAGCTGCTTCCCAGCATTACTGACCACAAAACATGCCTTATTTCTGGAAACCGGCTTTCACAAATTAAGAGAAAACAATCCTGGTGTCACCCAAAGTGGCAATTTTCAACTGGCATATTTCATGTCCCACTAATTAATCCATTTGGTAAGAAGGTAGAGGAAGAGCACCAGCGCCTCTTTTCGTTGGAATTTTAACTTGTGAGTGAGATCAATGCAGGCCCCAGGCTTTGGCCAAGGCGCTCAGTCCTGCTGCGTGGAGGAGCCCTGGCTGGCTTTCTTCTTGATCTGCAGGTCCCTGGGCCTCTTTATGCAGCCTTGGCAGATGAACATCTGGGCCTCCCACTGCAGCAAAAGCAGCCCCACATGTATACACAGCACCTGGCACTGGAAGGTGGAAAGGCAGGAAGCCAGTGGATAATCCTTGGCAAGTAAGCTTGGCAGAAAAACAGCAGGAAGTGAGCAAGGGGATGATGATTAGGAGAAATACCATGTACAGACTTACCCTTTGCAGGACACAGGATTGCAGTGTCTGTCACATTTGCTGGTGAACATGGGAACAGAAATGTGACAAGCTCTTAATATGTTTTCAAGTGTGGCCAGGAAAATTCTATGTCTCTAGTACACTAAATAGGAGTCCAACTAGTCCAGAATCACTGACCCAGGGAACGTGTAGTTAATTCAAAAAACACTGGATAGTTTCCTTCCCAGCTGAAGCCTTAATGATTTGGCCAGCTCTGCTTTCATCGGTGGAAAGGCCCTTGGGAGGCCAGCCTCCAAAAACAGAAACAAAGGGAGCTACCCTTTGCCCCTATCACAGCTGTCTCTATTGCCTCAACCTCAACTTTTCCCTAGAAAATTTCTCACAGCCGTGGGTGGCAGAATCAAGGTTGTTATGATTGCTTCCCCTACCCATGGACTTGCTTTTTTCCAAGCTGTATGACCTCGGACTTGAGGTCACTCTTGGTGAAGCAGGCTACTTTGGGAAGGTGGAAGAGCCAGTTCTGTGCTCTTGAAAGAGTAAGTTCCCTCGTAGGGTTGGGGTGGTGTATAGGGTAAGCCCTGTAGCTCACCGACCTAGCTGAATTAGAATCTGGGCTCTTTCACTTAAGAGCTGTGTGACCTCCAAGTTCATCAACATTTTTGAGGCTCAGTTTGCTCACTTGCAAAATGAGGAAATAGTATTATAATGATTAAATGCCGGCAATTACCATATTCATCTTAAAATGCAGTCAATTATATTTTAATGTAGAAATAGTGAACTTAATGTGAAGGAAAAAATGGCTGACATTTAAGAGTATACATTTATTCATACAATTTTACATCACTCTATCCGTTAGTGCCATAACCAAAATTTAAGTGAAGCCTTCTTTGAGAAGATGTTTCTAACTCATTTGTAACCATATTCAGTTATGCATTTTTCATTTTCAAAACCTGTGCTCATGAGCTTAGCTTTCTTGGCCATTTCAAGTTTGACGGTGAAATTCCTGAGCTTTCGGGGCTGCTGTGTATAGTTTTACACTGGTTACGTACTGCTAGCCTGAGAACAAGTCATTCACATAGACCACAAGGACATGTCTAAAAATACGACATTCCCTTGAATGAATCACATATTGCTGGAAAGAAACCTGCCCTTCACGAAAGCTACCAGAACCTGGTCTAGAAAGATGGTCAGCACAATGGGATCAATATCTGTATGATGCATAACTTGGTAAGGACAACCTCTTTTCACTTTGACGATTTTGATTTATTCAAGAATATAAAGTTGGGGCCTGCCCGGTAGTGTAGTGGTTAAGTTCATGCACTCTGCTTTGGCAGCGCGGGGTTCACAGGTTCAGACCCAGGCATGGACCTACACATGGCTCATCAAGCCATGCTGTGGTGGCATCCCATATACAAAATAGAGGAAGAGTGGCACAGATGTTAGCTCAGGGACAGTCTTCCTCACCAAAAACAAACAGACAAACAAAAGAATATAAGGTTGACTGAAATTTTAATGAAACAATTGTCATTATTCAAAGTTCAGTTGGCCTGGGAGAAATATTTTCTGCAGAGTAATATTAGATCACTATTCTAACAAGGCATTTTTAAATATGACACATTTAACTAATCATAAAGCATTACATACTCATTGCAAACAGTTTTGGAGGGAAAAGTGAGCATGTGAAAAAAAAGACCATTAAAATCACAATACTATTACCACCCAGAGAAAATCTCTTTAAACATTTTGCTGTATTTGTTCCAGCTTTCTTCAAATGATATACGTGAGCATATGTAATTTTTTCTACAAATTCAAAATTATCCAGTTATACACATAGTTTTAAAAGTATCATGAACATTCCATTGAGTACCTTCAAAAATAACACTTTCAATGATTGTGTGTTAGCATATTATCAGATGTTTTGGTTTATTTTATTTATTTATTCTTTTATTACTATTATTATTATTATTATTTTGGTGAGGAAGATTAGCCCTGAGCTAACATCTGTTGCCAATCCTCCTCTTTTTGCTGAGGAAGATTGGCCCTGGGCTAACATCCGTGCCCATCTTCCTCTATTTTATGTGAGATGCCTGCCACAGCATGGCTTGATAAGCGGTGCATAGGTCCGTGCCCGGCATCCAAACCTGTGAACCCCGGGCTGCCGAAGCAGACCACATGAACTTAACCACTACACCATTGGATCAGCCCCTGCTTTTATTTTTAAACTATTATAAATATTGTGATGAGTGTCCTTAACATAAATCTTTAATCAAACATCTGATGATCTTCATAGAACAGATCCCTAGAATTTTCAAGGAACCTGGTAAGGACTTTGTCACAATGCTAGTTTCTCATCATAGAGTTCATGCCAATATATTCCTACCAGAGAGTATAAAAGCATTCATTTTCTCACATTCTTGCCAAGACTTCATTTTCTGAAATATGTCTATCAATAAAATCAGTATCTCAAAAAGATATCTGTACTCCCATGTTCACTGAAGCATTATTCACAGTAGCCAAGATATGGAAACAATCTAAATGCCTCTCAATGGATGAACGGATAAAGAAAATGTGAGATAGATAGATACACACACGTGCACGTGCATACATACACACACTGGAATATTATTCAGCCTTAAAAAATATACACAATTGAATATTATTTAGCCATAAAAAAAGGAAATCCTGCCATTTGTGACAACATGGATGAAACTGGAGGGCATTATGCTAAGTGAAATAAGCCAGACAGAAAAAGACAAATACAGTATGGTATCACTTCTATGTGGAATCTTAAAAGAAAAGCCCATCTCATAGACACAGAGACTAGAATGGTGCTTGCCAGAGCCTGGGCAGAGGGGGAAATGGGAGATGTAGGTCAAGGGGTACAAACTTCGGTGACTATAGCTAATAATACAGTATCTTATACTTGAAAGCTGCTGAGAGGAGATCTTAAGTGTTCTCAGCCCCCCCAAACAGAGTTAACCATGTGAGGTGATGGATGTGTTAATTATTTTGATCTTGGTAATTATTCCACAGTGTATATGTATATCAAATCACCACACTGTACACTTTAAATATATACAATTATATTTGTCAACTATTCCTCAATAAAGTTGGGAAAACAAATATTTCCATCATTCAGTTGGTATTTACTGTATACCTACAGTGGCCAGAGCCAGGCTATGGCTTCAAGAAATGCAGCCTGGTGGAAGAAACAAAATCACAACTGAGGGAAAGAAATGATAAATAGACAAGAGAATAAATATAACATATTATGCTAAAATAAGTACATAAAATGAGCTCTGGCTAAGAAAAAGTGAGGCAAATGCATGAGGAGGAAGAAACCTGGGTTATAGCGAGCAGTTGCATGGCTCAGCTGGGAAGACCTTTCTTAAAAATACCTTCTAGATATTAAAATGCATTTCTGGTACATGATGTTTTGAATATCATCACACAGATGAAGACCAGGCACACAGCTTCCAAAAGTTGGCCAACCATTGGGTGGACGCCAAACAGAACTTCGATCAACACTCTGTGCCGGCCAAGGGGAAGAATCTTAACAACCGGGACTGGATCCACACCTTGTGATGGGTGTGTGGTTGGCAAGTTCAGATATGACCCTGCTTTCCAGAGGCAGCCTTCAAACAGACTTAGGAGGACTGGCTGAACATATTTCAGTAAAAGGCACTGCCATTTTTGTAAGCCTTCTAAAGTCAGGAGAAACATTTAATTTGGAAATAAGGCAGGCACATTAATATCTAAAATTTCAATGTACCTTAGGCATTTGACTACAAAATTTTGGTGTAAGTTGAGGAAAGGCAATGAAGCTAAAATCAGCAAGCCTCCCCAAGTATAGAGCAGTAAATGTGGCCAAAAACATTCAAAGAAAACACAGAGCAAAACTAAATTCAATAAAAAGGAATTTAAAACACTGCCAAAACGCAAATCAAGCTATCTTGTTCTCTCATTTTCCAGTTAATTTACCCCATTACAATCCTTTGGTCTATTATTTACCATCAGTTTTACTGTCAGGATTTTAGATGTTCTTTTAATACGCCCTCAGTTGTGTATATATGAACCTCAGGGCACAAATGACCTCCAGAACAAAAAATGAAAAACCATTGAAGCTGAAGCGATGCACACCTGGCACCCTCTGCAATTCCTCCCAATATCTGGAGGTACCTGTGTGCGAATAACCCTGCCCTGGGCTGTTGTTGAAGTAACAAATTGCAAAGTCTGGATGTTAAGCGATGAGACTCTAAGATGACACGTCTTTGCTTTAAGTTTCAACATTGTGTGACTTTGGCAAATCACTTAACCTTTTTTAAGACTATAAAATGTGTATTACCAAAATAATACTTAATCTCAAGTGTTGTGAAAATTAAATGACATAACGCAGGTAAAAAATCTTAGCATATGATATAATATATGTATAATATTATTAATGGTAGTGCATTATAATCGCTATTATTTTTGTCATGATTACTTAAGTATTCGGCTTACAAAACAATTCCTAGTCTCATATTTCACAATAACTTCTTGTTGAAATATCCAGAGAAATACAATCATTCAGACCTTGCTTTGCCCACATCCAAACCTCAAAAAATATAATTTTCTCCTCATATACAGTTAGTTTCTAATTGTATGTGATATTCCAAGCCTACCTAATATTTCTTGTTCCTATTCTTAAGTATATTAACCTCAATGAGGTTCATGAAATGCAAGTCAAAACATAAGAGTGTTATAGCCTATAGAAATACTGAGTTTTCAAATTTATTACTCAGGAAGAAGTTTTTTGCTTTGATGAATTAAAAAAAAAAACCCACCAGAAGAAAAAAAAAGTGTCAAAAACCACAGACACCAGACCATCTCTGAGGGGCAAGGTAACCACCTGCTCAGACCCATATTGACACTGTCTTTCCTCCAGGACAGTGGAGTAGGGCAGCTTGTTCTGGAAGGACGAGGACCTTTGGCTACAGATTCTGTCTCAGGTGATGGCTTTCCTAGGTAGACTATATTGATAGCTGGACGAGTGACAGAGAACTCTGTTTTAAACGTGAAAATGGTGACGTCCTGCCTGGTTCTTCCCTGCAGCTTTCTACAATGTGGAATGCAGCAGACTGTCTGAGGTTCCAGTCTACTAGAATGAGTGAGAGAATGAGGGACTCTTGCATATAGCACCAAGTGGTTGAATCGAAGTTTACATAAGGACCCTTATGTCTAAGAAGGCATAAGCATCTCAGTTACAATGAGAAGAGGCAGGAATCCAAAGGAAATCAGATAGTGAAATTTGTCTCAGTAGTGTTTTGAGGAATGATCAAAACACAATCTGTATTTGGGGAATAACTAAAATTCTTGGACGAGGCTCCACTTACTTTATTCTTCACTCCGTTTTTCCATCTAGATTCTCAACTCAGAGAGACAGGTGAAGACCAGAGAGACAGAGAAAGTGAAACTCTGTTTAATTGCAGGATCCTAGGCTCACTGGAAGTTTGAAAGCCTTCTTATTTGGAAGTATCATCTGCGTCTCCTTTACAGCAAAAGAGTTCCACTTGGGACAGCTTTTTTTCTAAGTCTGTCTTGGCAAATGAATTTAACCCCCCCAAAAATGCATTTGCTTACTAGTCTCTTAGACAAACAGGCTGTTGGTGTGCTTTGGCATTCTGGAATAGTAACCCTCGTTATTTTCTCTGTTGTTATCCACAAACTTTGACATCTTCCTGTCAGTAGCATTATACATGTAATTCATCAAAGCTTCAGTTCCAACATAACTCCTCAAACACACCTCGCTTGTGAAGCATCCTCGCTGGCTTTCTTCTGTTATATCCCTTCGAGTTAACTTCCAGCTGACAGACCAAGATTTTTTTTTTCTTTTCTGTAACCATTAATCTTCACTGAAAAGCTGTTCAAATGCCTTCCAACAGCTTCAGGGGCAGAGCCTCCTGCTGGCACTACTAACCCTCATAAATATTATTGGGATTGTGCATGTACACCAGGGAGGGATTTTTAACCCCAGAGAACATGAAATGCACACCAGCAGTCTCCTTCTGAGTATGAGTTGTGCAACTGAGCGCAGGAGAGAATGCATGCAGGAAATTAGTTAACAATTGAAAGGGCAAACAGGTGTTCCACACAGGCTTTGCTTCCAGGGAGTAGTAAGAATGTCACACTTTATTGTGTATTATTGTTACTTATTATTACATCTTACCTCCTCCAGTAAATGATAAACTCCTGGCAAGCAGCATCTTTGTATTATTCATGAAGTCTTTGGCAAATAGGGATTCAGAAGATGTTTGTTGAATAAATGAATGGATGAGTGGATAAATGGGTGGATAGATGGGTGGATGGGTGAATAGCTTGTAAAATAAAGCTTATATTTTTCATATGTCAAATAAAAAATAGTCTCTGGTAAGAACATACTCCCCAATATCAAGATGAGCAAAATACTTCAAGTCTTTTTTAAAAGAACTATCACATTATTTGTGTGTGTGTGTGTGTGTTTATCCCTCAAAGCCACCCACATGATTTTGCAGCTGACTGTTTTAGAAATTAACAACAGCACTGTATTTTGAAAAAAATCTTGATGTTAGTTGTCTAGGCATGTGCTGGAACCTTAGGAGCATTTTCTAAAGAAATACTGCCTGTAGAAATTAGTGAGAGAAGATTATGACAGAGAAAAGAGAGAAATATTTTTAACAAATTAGATCAAAAGAACTTATATGCCTTAAAAATTATACTTAAATTAATGCTCAGAAAATTCATATAAAAGCTAGAGGATGGGTAAAGCTCTTGTGAGGGAGGGATTATAAATTTAGAGGTGTGGAACTAGGCTTATCACATCTGAGTATTCTAGTGAGAATAATATTCTAACAGAGAGAGTGCCAGTGTTTCTTCTGTTTTATTATTTCAATTTTACTCCCAACAAACTGGCCAAGAGAGCTTGCTGGTCTGTGGTGGTTCTCTATAACCATCTCTCTTATCTCTTACAATGTGATAAGTAACTCTGTGCACTGCTTAAAACCCTATGCAAATTCCAGCTTCTGCCCCAGACACTGGACCTATTTGACAAATCATTTAAAATAATTTTGATTAATATGTTAAAGGTTATAATTTAAAAGGTAGAGGACATCCAAGACCAAAGAGATAATTTCATCAGAGAGATGGTAGAAATAAATAAAACAATAACACATAAAGAAAGGCTTCAACTGCTCATTAATAGACTTGACACAGCTGAGAGAATAAAAAGTACTAGAGCTGAAGAAATGTCAATAGCAATTACCCAAATTAAAACTTAACAAGAAAAATATTTTAAAAATATAACATCCAAGAGCTGTGGAAAAACATTCCAGAGGACAAGAAAGAGAGAAAGGCTCAGAAGAATAGAGCTGAAGAAATAATGGCCAGGAGTTTTCCAAATTAATGGTAGGCATGAAACAACAGACCCAAGAAGTCCAGAGAACAGTAAGCATGATCAATACAGAAAAAAAAAATTCTAGACCTAATATTCAAACTGGTAAGAACAAAGACAATGAGAAATTCTTGAAGATAACCAGATGTAGAAGAAATATTATATACAGAGGAAGAAAGACAAAAATTACAGCAAACTTCTTATCAGAAACATCCAAGCTAGAAGACACAACCATTAAAGTGGTGGAAGAAAAACTCTCAACCCAGAATTCTATATCCACAAAAAAAAATTGTTCAAAAATGAAGGAAAAACACTTTTCAGACAAAAACTGAGGAAATTTATTGCCAGCATACCTACTCTACAAAAAATGTTAAAGTTCTTCAGGCAGAAATAATATATCAGACTGAAAATTGGATCAACAAAAAGAAATAAGAACAAAGGAAATGGAGGAGTGATGTCAGCATCATGGCACAGTGAGCTTTCCCCTTTAAACTCTTCCCCCACTAAGATACAACAAAACAGACACTCGCATACCAACAGAGGACACTCACACATCACAAAAGACACCTAAGAGACCAACTCAGCTGTATATCTGAAGGTGGAGGTGCTGGGAGCCCCAGAGAAAGTGGGGAGAGGTAAAGAGAAATCCCCCCCCTCCCCATTCAATCAGCAACTCTGGGTCTGTGCAGCTTTCAGAGAGAGGGGGGAGAGATGGCCCTCTGCAGGAAACTATCACTCTCCAATTTATCTCACAGACTGTGAGAAATTTCCACAAGGAGGAGATGGAACTGTTGAGGGGGTGTGGTCAACATCCAAGCACCCCAGGAGAGCAGATAGTGAGGGAAGAACAAGAAGCCCTGAGGGATCGGGCAGGCAAAAGATAGAGCCCCACTCCTGCATGCCCAGTGTTTTAGCATAACTGGTCAGCCAGAGAGCCCACAGACAGCAGCAAGCTCAGAATACACAGCGCTTGACCCCCACCCAGTGAAGGCAGATGGAAACTGCCACCAGATATCTTCATTATGAGAAACAATAAGCCAAAATCCAGAGGCTGTAGGCAAAAATATGTTAAATCTCCAGACCAGAAGGAAAATGGCAAGCACCAAGAAACCAGCCTGAAAGGCACAGAAACCTATAACCTATATGATAGAAAATTCAAAATATCTATCATAAAAAAGCTCAACAAATTACAAGAAAACACAGATAGACACTTCAATGAAATAAAGAACTTCTTCACAAAAGAGACTGAAACCATAAAGAAAAACCAATCAGAAATCTTGGAGTAGAAACACACAATGGATGAGATAAAGAAAAATCTAGAATCTTTAAAGAACAGAGCTGACAATGTGGAGGAAACAATTAACAATATTTAGGATAGGAATGCAGAAATGCTCCAGATAGAGGAGGAGAGAGAACTAAGACAAAAAAAGAAATTCTCCGAGAAATATCACACTCAATTAGGAAATGCAACATAAAGAGTATAGGTATTCCAGAAGGAGAAGAAAGGGAAAATGGAAAAGAGAGCTTATTCAAAGAAATAATAGCTGACAATTTCCCAAACCTAGGGAAAGAGCTGGAAATACCAGTGAATGAAATCAATAGATTTCCTATATCAACATGAAAAGACCACCTCCAAGGCATATAGTAGTAGAGTTGGCAAAAGTCAATGACAAGGAAAAAATATTAAGGGTAGCTAGACATAAAACAAAATAACATACAAAGGAATTCCCATCAGGCTCTCAGCAGATTTCTCAACAGAAACTCTACGGGCTAGGAGAGACTGGAATGATATATTCAAAATTCTGAAAGAAAAAGACCTTCAGGCAAGAATACTCTATCCAGTGAAAACATCCTTCAGATATGATGAAGAAATAATAACTTTCCCTGATAAACAAAAGCTAAGGGAGTTCATTACCACAAGACCCCCACTATAAGAAATGCTCAAGGGGCCACCCGGTGGCGCAGCGGTTTAGTCCGCGCTTGGCAGCCCGGGGTTCACGAGTTCGGATCCCAGGCGCCCGCTGACACACTGCCTGTCAGCCATGCCATGGTGGCGTCCCATATAAAGTGGAGGAAGATGGGCACGGATGTTAGCCCAGGGCCAGTCTCCCTCAGCAAAAAGGGGAGGATTGGCAACAGATGTTAGCTCAGGGCTGGTCTTCCCCACAAAAAAAAAAAAAAAAAAAAAAAAAAAAAAAAAAGAAATGCTCAAGAAGGCCCTCATGCTGGAAAAAAAAAAAAAAAGAGAGAAAGGGGGTACAAAGCATTGAGCCAGGAGGAAAATAGGCAGACTAAACCAGAAAATTTGCAGTTCTCTATCAGAATAGGTTAGCAAATACTTAATTACAAAATCAAGATTAATGGAAGGAAAACACCAAAAATAAATATAACCTCATCACTTTAAACACACACTCACAACACAAGATAGAATAAGTTGTGACAATAATAACTTAGAAGGGGAAGAGGGAAGGGATTGAATCGACTTAGTCTAAGGAAATAAGAGGCCATCAGAAAACAGAATATCTCATCCATGAGATTTTTTATACAAACCTCATGGTAACCATTAAACAAATAATCAGAACAGAATCACATATGACAAAGAGAAAACTAAAAGAATCATCATACAGAACCACCAAACTGAACTGGAAGTCCAAAACACATGGGACAAGAAATGAAGGAAACACAAAAGGACCGGAAAACGAGTGATAAAATAGCAATATTAAGCCCTCATATATCAATAATCACTCTAAATGTAAATGGATTGAATTCTCCAATCAAAAGACACAGAGTGGTGGGATGGATTAAAAACCAAGACCAAACAATATGCCACCTCCAGGAAACACATCTCAGCTCTGAAGACAAACACAGACACAGAGTGAAAGGATGGAAGACAGTACTCCAAGCTAACGGCAAACAAAAGAAAGCAGGTGTTGAATACTTAGACAAAGTAGACTTCAAGGTAAAAAGGATAATGAGAGACAAAGAGGGGCAATATATAATGATAAAAGGGACACTCCACCAAGAAGACATATCACTTATAAATATATATGCACCCAACACAGGAGCACCACAGTACATAAAGCAACTATTAACAAACCTAAAAGGAGATATTAATGACACAATAATAGTAGGGGATCTTAACGCCACACTACAACAATGGATAGATCATCCAGACAAAAAATCAATATGGAAATAGTGGACTTAAACAAAAAACTGGACAAGATGGACCTAATAGATATATACAAAGCATTCCACCCAAAAATAGCAGATTACACATTCTTCTCAAGCACACATGGAACATTCTCAAGGATAGATCATATGTTGGGAAACATGGCAAGCCTTTATAAATTTAAGAAGATTGAAATCATAACAAACATCTTCTCCAACAATAATGCTATGAAACTAGAAATCAACCACAAGAAAAAACTGGGAAAGTGACAAAGATGTGAAGACTAAACAATATGCTACTGAACAACCAATGGATCATTGATGAAATTAAAGGAGTAATCAAAAAATATCTGGAGACAAATGAAAATGAAAATACACCATACCAACTCATATGGGATGCAGCAAAAGCAGTCCTGAGAGGGAAACTCATAGCAATACAGGCCCACCTTAACAAACAAGAAAAATCCCAAATAAGCAGCCTTAAACTACATCAAACAGAACTAGAAAAAGAACAACAAACAAATCCCAACGTCAGCAGAAGGAAGGAAATAATAAAAATTAGAGCAGAAATAAATGAAATTGAAGAAAAAAATACAGTAGAAAGAGTCAATGAAATAAAGAGTTGGTTCTTTGAGAAGATAAACAAAATTGACAAACCCTTAGCCAGACTCACTAACAAAAAAAGCGAGGAGGCTCAAATAAATAAAATTAGAAATGAAAGAAGAGAAATTACAATGGATACCACAGAGATACAAAAGATTATAAGAGAATACTATGACAAACTATAGGCCAACAAATTTCACAATCTAGCAGAAATGGATACATTCTTAGACTCATACAACCTTCCAAAACTGAATCAAGAAGAAACAGAGAATTTGAATAGACCAATCACAAGTAAAGAGATTGAAACTGTAATCAAAAACCTCCCAAAAATTAAAAGTCCAGGACCAGATGGGTCCTCCAGAGAATTTTACCAAACGTTCAAAGATTTAATACCTATCCTTCTCAAACTTTTCCAAAAAAAAACAGAGGCAGTTGGAACACTTCCTAACACATTCTATGAGGCCAACATCACCCTGATAGCAAAGCCAGACAAGGACAATACAAAAAAGGAAAACTACAGGCCAACATTGCTGATGAACACAGATGCAAAAATCCTCAACAAAATATTGGCAATACGTTAAAAAGATCATACACCATGACAAAGTAGGATTTATACAAGGGACATAGGGGTGGTTCAACATCCACAAATCAATCAATGTGATACACCACATTAACAAAATGAGGAATAAAAATCACATGATCATCTCAATTGATGCAGAGAAGGCATTTGACAAGATTCAACATCCATTTATGATAAAAACTCTCAACAAAATGAGTATAGAAGGAAAGTACCTCAATGTAATAAAGGTCCTATATGACAAACCCACAGTCAACATCATACTCAATGGGGAAAAACTGAAAGCCATTCCTCTGAGAACAGTAACAAGACAAGGGTGCCCACTCTCACCACTCTTATTCAACACAGTACTGGAGGTTTCGGTGAGAGCAATTAGGCAAGAAAAAGGAATAAAAGGACTCCCATAGGCAATGAAGAAATGAAACTCTCACTATTTTCAGATGACATGATTTTATATAGAGAGAAAACCCTAAAGAATCCATTGGAAAACTATTAGAAATAATCAACAACTACAGCAAAGTTGCAGGGTACAAACTCAACTTACAAAAATCAGTTGCATTTCTATATGCCAAGGATGAACTAACAGAAAGAGAACTCAAAAAGATAATCCCATTTATAATTGCAACAAAAAAATAAAATATCTGGGAATAAATTTAACCAAGGAGGTGAAATACCTACACAATGAAAACTATAAGACACTATTGAAAGAAATCGATGAAGACATAAAGAAATGGAAAAATATTCCATGCACATGGATTGCAAGAATAAACATAGTTAAAATGTCCATACTACCTAAAGCAATCTACAGATTCAATGCAATCCCAATCAGAATCCCAATGACATTCTTCACGGAAATAGAACAAAGAATCCTAAAATTCATATGCGGCAACAAAAGACCCAGAATAGCTAAAGCAATCCTGAGAAAAAAGAACAAAGCTGGAGGCATCACAGTCCCTGACTTCAAAATATGCTACAAAGCTACAGTCATCAAAACAGCACAGTACCAGTACAAAAACAGACACACAGATCAATGGAACAGAACTGAAAGCCCAGAAATAAAACCACACATCTATGGACAGCTAATCTTCCACAAAGGAGCTAAGAACATACAATGGAGAAAGGAAATTCTCTTCAATAAATAGTGCTGGGAAAATTGGACAGCCACATGCAAAAGAATGAAAGTAGACCATATTCTTTCACCACACACAAAAATTAACTCAAAATGGATCAAGACCTGAAAGTGAGACCTGAATCTATAAAACTCCTGGAAGAAAATACAGGCATCACACTATTTGACATCAGTCATAAAGGGATCTTTTTGAATTCCATGTCTACTCAGACAAGGAAAACAACAGAAAAAATAAATAAGTGGGACTTCATCAGATTAAAGAGCTTGTACAAGGCAAATGACACCAGGATCAAAATGAGTAGACAACCCACCAGCTGGGAGAAAATATTTGCAAATCATATATCCGACAAGGGGTTAATCTCCATAATATATAAAGAACTCACACACCTGAACAACAAAAAAACAAACAACCCGATGAAAAAATGGCAAAGGTTATGAACAGATACTTTTCCAAGGAAGACAAACAGACTACCAATAGGCACATGAAAAGATGGTCAAAATCACTAATCATCAGGGAAATGCAAATCAAAACTACACTAAGATATCACCTTACACCGTTAGAATGGCTATAATCACCAAGACAGAAAACAACAAATGTTGGAGAGGTTGTGGAAAAATGGGAACCCTAATTCACTGCTCGTGGGAATGCAAACTGGTGCAGCCTCTATGGAAAACAGTATGGAGATTCTTCAAAAAATTAAAAATATAAATGCCTTATGATCCAGCTATCCTACTAGTGGGTATCTATCCAATGAACCTGAAATCAACAAACCAAAGAGACTTATGCACCCTATGTTCATTGCAGCAATATTCGCTATAGCCAAGAAGTGGAAGCAACCCAAATGTCCCTCAACTGCTGATTGGATAGAGAAGATGTGGTGTGTATATATATATATATATATATATATATATATATATATATATATATATATATATATAAGTTGAAAATCATTTTTATGTAAATGGAATTACATTATATACATATACAATGGAATACTACTCATAAGAAAGACAAAATTGTCCCATTTGCAACAACATGGATGGACCTGGAGGGTATTATGTTAAGTGAAATAAGCCAGAGAGAGAAAGACAAACACCACATGATTTCACTCATATGTGGAATATAAACTAACACATGGACAGAGAGAACTGTTTGGTGGTTACCAGGTGCAAGGGGGGTGGGAGGTGGGCACAAGGGGTCAAGGGATGCATTTATATGGTGACAGACAAACAATAATGTACAAGTAAAATTTCACAATGTTATAAACTATTAAGACATCAATTTTAAAAAAAGGAATATCCTATTTGCAAGGACTGATGAAATTGGACTTTGCTGATGACCAGATCGATAACCAATCAATGGAGTACAAGTCTAGCCTTTTGCCTGATAACCAAATCTCCAGCCAATCTATGAAGTACAAACTCAGCCTGACCTCGTCCAGCACCAATGAACTCTTCCTTAATACAACTCACCTCATCTTCCTTTCTTTTTCCCATAAAAGCCCTGAGCCTCTCTCCTGTAATCAGGATACTATTTGGGTTTCTACCTGAACTGCAATTCTTTGATCCAGAAATAAATATCTCTCCATCTCTCAAAAAAAAAAACAAAGTACTAATCTGTTCATCTCACAGTATTTTCTACTAGACTGTGGGCTCCTTGTAGAGGGGCTACATTTTCTTGACAGTGGCGCCCTCCCTCAAAACCAGCACAATACTTATATAAAATAGGAGTTCCCAAAAGTTAAATCAATAAAGCAATTGCTTTTTAAAGAAATTGCAATGGATTTTATTCTTCAATTAGTTATAGTTTATTCAAGGAATAATAATTTTTATGTAAATGGAATTACAATCTATTGAACCTAATTGAGCATTTCTCAGTTATTTCCAGAATTTCATGTAAGTTGAAAATCATAAAAGAAGGCACCATTAACATTACATTACAGGCACACCTCGGAGATGTTGGGGGTTCAGTTCCAGACCACTGCAATAAAGCGAATATCATGATAAAGCGAGTCACAAGAATTTTTTGGTTTCCCAGTGCATATAAAAGTTATGTTTACACTATACTGTAGTCTACTTGGTGTGCAATAGCATTATGTCTAAAAAACAATGTATATACCTTAATTTAAAAATACTTTATTGCAAAAAAATCCTAACCATCATCTGAGCCTTCAGCAAGTTGTAATCTTTTTGCTGGTGGAGGGTCTTGCCTCGATGTTGACGGCTGCTGACTGGTCAAGATGGTGGTTGCTGAAGGCTGGGGTGGCTGTGGCAATTTCTTAAAATAAGACAACAGTGAAGTTTGCCACATCAATTCACTCTTCCTTTCATGAACAATTTCTCTGTAGCATGCGATGCTGTTTGACAGCATTTTACCCACAGAACTTCTTTTAACATGGAAGTCAATCCTCTCAAACCCTGCCGGGGCTTTATCAACTAAGTTTATGTAACATTCTAAATCCTTTGTTGTCATTTCAACAATCTTCACATCATCTTCCACCAGGAGTAGATTCCAACTCAAGAAACCACTTTCTTTGCTCATCCATAAGAAGCAACTTCTCATCTGTTAAAGTTTTATCATGAGATTGCAGCAATTCAGTCACATCTTCAGGCTCCACTTCTAATTCTAGTTCTCTTGCTAATTCCACCACATCTGCAGTTACTTCCTCCACTGAAGTCTTGAACCCCTCAAAGTCATCCATGAGAGTTGGAACCAACTTCTTCCAAATTCCTAATATTGATATCTTGACCTCTTTCCATGAATCACAAATGTTCTCAATGGCATGTAGAATGATGAATCCTTTCCAGAAGGATTTCAATTGACTTTGCCCAGATCCACCAGAGGAATCACTACCTATAGCAGCTGTAGCTTTATGAAATATATTTCTTAAATAATAAGACTTGAAAGTCGAAACTACTCCTTGATCCATGGACTGCTGAATGGATGCAGTGTTAGCAGGCAGGAAAACAACATTAATCTCATCATACAGCTCCATCAGAGGTCTTGGGTGACCAGGTGCATTGTCAATGAGAAGTAATATTTTGAAAGGAATCTTTTTTTTTCTGAGTAGGTCTCAACAGTGGGCTCAAAATATTCAGTAAACCCTACTGTAAACAGATGTGCTGTCATCCAAGCTTTATTGTTCCATTTATAGAGCACAGACAGAGTAGATTTAGCATAATTTGTCAGGGATCTAGTATTTTTGGAATGGTAAATGAGCATTGGCTTTTACTTCAAGTCACCAGCTGCATTAGCTGCTAACAAGAGAGTCGGCCTGTCCTTTGAAGATTTCGAGCCAGGCACTGACTTCTCCTCTCTAGCTATGAAAGTCCTAGATGGCATCTTCTTCCAATATAAGGCTTCTTATCTACATTGAAAATCTATTGTTTAATGTAGCTACTTTCATTAACTATCTCAGCTAGATCTTCTGGATAACCTGCTGCAGCTTCTACATCAGCACTTGCCGCTTCACCTTACATTTCTATGTTATGGAGATGGCTTCTTTCCTTAAAACTCATGAACCAACCTCTGCTAGCTTCAAACTTTTCTTCTGCAGTTTCCTCACCTCTCTCAGTCTTCATAGAATTGGAGAGAGTTAGGGCCTTCCCTGGATTAGGCTTTGGCTTAAGGGAATGGTGAAGTTGGTTTGATCTTCTACTCAGATCACTAAAACTTTCTCCATATCAGCAAAAAGGCTGTTTTACTTTCTTATCATTCATGTATTCATTGGAGTAGCACTTTTAATTTCCTTCAAGAACTTTTCCTTTGCATTCACAACTTGGCTAACTGTTTGGCACAAGAGGCCTAGCTTTTGGCCTATCTTGGCTTTTGACATGCCTTCCTCACTAAGCTTAATCATTTCTAGCTTTTGATGTAAAGTGAGAGACATGCCACTCTTTCTTTCACGTGAACACTTAGAGGCCATTGTAGGGTTATCAATTGGCCTAATTTCAATATTGTTGTGACTCGGGGAATAAGGAGGCCTGAGGAGAGGGAGAGAGATGGGGGAACAGCCAGCTGGTGGAGCAGTCAGAACACACAACATTTACCAATTAAGCTCACCAATTAATCTTATATGGGCATGGTTCATGGCACCCCAAAACAATTACAATAGTAACATCAAAGACCACTGATCACAGATCATCATAACAAATATAATAATAATGAAAAAGTTTGAAATATTGTGAGAATTACCAAAATGTGACAGAGACAGGAAGTGAGCAAATGCTGTTGGAAAAATGGTGCCAATAGACTTGCTGAATGCAGGGTTGCCACAAACCTTCAATTTGTAAAAAAAATGCAGTATCTGTGAAGCACAATAAAACAAGGTATGCCTGTATAATAAATCAAAGGAGGCTATGTTTTTTAAATATTCTTATTTTATATATTAATTGTTACACCAAAAAAAGATGTTAGGTGGCCTTAATAAGCACATATAATAGTAGCAGTTTATATTCATCAAGTACTTACTAAATGTCAAGTTTTCTTCTAAGTGCTTTAACTCTATTAAGTTATTCAATCCTCATAACAGCCCTACTAATAACCCAATTTCACAGATGAAGAAACTGAGGCACAATGTTTAGGAAAATATACAAGATCACACACCTGGTAATGGATGAGTTAGGATTAAACTCAGACCCCCTGGCTCCAAAGCTCACACTCTTGGGCATACAAACCTGCCTCAACACAAAGAGAGATTTGAGACAGTCAGATGGGCTATGTTCTGATTTTTAAATCTCAATGTGACTTCCTCATGTTCAACATCCAGCCATTAAGTACAACAAATTGAAGCATGAAGCACACAGACCAAATGCTGGGTGGACAATGTTTCTATTTGTAGCCCGATCTTCTTTCAAGCCTTAACCTCTCTCCCACTGTAGCCTCCTCTTCCTGAAACGACACCTATACCCTCATGTTCTCTCTGCCCTCATTCCATCAACACTCACAAACAGAAAAGGACCTTTTCAACTTGTTCATTTAACTTTTTTTTTTTGTAAGATTGGCCCTGAGCTAATGTCTGTGCCCATCTTCCTCTATTTTGTATATGGGACGTCGCCACAGCATGGCTTCACAAGTGGTGCATCAGTCTGCGGCTGGGATCCGAACCTGCGAACCCCGGGCCCCCAAAGCAGAACACACGAACTTAACCACTATACCACCGGGCCAGCCCCTCAACTTGTTCATTTTAAAGTATATAAAATGACTGATGTGATGTTGTTACCCCATCCAAGGAATTTGGATTTTTAACAAAAAACAGATTCTTAAATCAAAAGACCAAATCTCTAACAGTGAGGGTTTCAAGGATTGCCAAGGCTGTGAAGGAGATGGTGTGGACAGGGAGAATTTCTGGTACCACTAAAATTATATCCACAAAAGAGCCAGTCTAGCCTTCTGAAAAGAGGAAGTCTACCATTTTCTTTGGAGTCTACCATTTTCTAGCTGTGTGAATACAGAAAATGTAGTTAATTGGGCCTCTTTTTTTTAATTTTTAAAGAAGAACATGGTACCTACTTTCCAGGGATGTGACAAGACTTAGTGATAATGTATATAAATTAGCACCCACAGTCTCTGGTACAGGGTTCACTCTCCATAAATTATTGGTATTGATATTTAGTATTCATTGTGGTATTAGTATAAGTATTAACATTAACACTAATCAACATTAATGAAAAAATACTGAAGCTAGCATTAGAAAACCTGGATTTGTGCTTTAGCTCAACCCTGACTGTACTGGGAGAGGCAATCCCCATGGGCCCTGAACACCCCTGCACGTTCCTTCTGGGTAGCCAGAACGTAAGGCCCTGTGGGCTCTTTATCAGGGCCATTTCTCAGGGTTGTTTTTGTAACAAGCAACCTTGAAGGATAAGGTAATGTCTCCATCCAGACAAAGAGCAGGTTTGCTTAGCACTCACTATAGAACAGTCAATTCCTCTCCTCTAACACAACCCACTGCAAGTGCAGCATCCGTCTAGGCCCATCTGCATCACCCTGTGGGATGTGGAGGGCACGGGGAAATGGGGAAATTTAAAACATCATGCTCGTGCTGTTCGCTGTGCTGCCTTTGTCTCTGACCTAGGAGCTTTACGGCTTCTGCCAGCATCCAGAGAACAGTGACAGACTAGCTTGTCAGCTTACACGTGAGGTAAAATCTCAGAGCCTTCACAGGTCACGACAGACTGAATTTTCTCATTTACCACAGAAAGAATAGTACCACTTCCCCTATCTCCCTCGCAGAACTACTGGAAAAGCTAAATAAAACATATATTAATGCAGATTGTCAATCTTTATTTAAGACGAGAAACTCGTACGACACCAGCGACTGTAGACCATAAGGAGAGCCTCATGCCATAGCAATGAGGGACTCTCAAAATACAGTAACACTTTATTGTTAATTACCAGTCAGCAAGTGTCTGTATTTTTTAGGCTCTATCTTAAAAGCATTCCATGTGGTTGTGGTATCAAGAGATACCAGACACTGAGAATAATGGCATGTGAGTGATGCACTCCTATGCATGCATGCAAATGAACCTTCTGGTAACTCATAAACTGAAACGAAGACAAAAGTCCACAGAACATTCACCTTCCTCTGCTGAGATTACATTGTCCCTTTTTATTGTAGTTTCGATATAATAGCTTACATATTCATTTTTCTCTTATTTAAATGAGCTTTACACTGCGGGGATTCTACACTCCTTTCCGTAAGTACTTGGTCTTTTCTCCTGGACTAAAGACCATGGAGATTGACATGGAAAGCCAGAATTACACCACTCCTCCCACCTCACATGCATCGAGGCCAAAGGAAAAAAACATCTGCTCTGAGACTTACTGCCAACTACAAAGAACTAACGGAAAATCAGGACCTTTGAGTGGTGCGAATGCTAGTTACAGTTTGAATCTATCAAGAGATTACTGGATATGGGATGACCCATACGCTGAAATCCTCAAATGGTCACATGGGTCCTGCTCAAATTCAGTGAACCCTTGAGGGTCATTCAAAATCACTATACCTAGTACCCTAGACATTTTCCAAACCATAAACGAAACCTGGCCCACGTGAAAAGTGATTAAGTGATAAGTCATTAATACGGCTTTAATATTTCATAAGAAGCCTCTAATTCAAGGGCAGACTTATGTTTCAACGGTAAACCAAAATGATCAGAAATCCATATGCATGTGAGCACGATGAATGCTTTATTAATAACAAATGTGTCCACGTTGAGATTCAACACATCCATCTGCAAATGTCTGGTGAAACAGTGGGAAGCCAAAGGAAGTAATTTGCCTAAATCAGTTTGCAAGGGAGATTTTTGTTTGTTTGTTTTGACTGATGAAGGAAGGAGGTTTTGTGTGGCACCTAAAAAATCTGAGAAACGGACAAGAGAATAATATTGTGCATGCATCTCCTCTTTGCTGCTGGACTGGCTCTGGGGCATACCAGAGCATAAAGACTGAAGCTTTGATTCCAAGCAACAGAAGGAAACCTCAAAACATACAGTCTCCCTGGCAATCAAAATTGCATTCAATGCTTTTGTTGCTGTTACACTAACACTTTAACGTGTGTCGGGTCTATTTGCTCTGGTTCAGGGAGACCAGACAATAGACTTTAATGTGAAAAAGAGGTAAACAGTTCAGTATTACTAACTGAACACTACAGGAATTTCTTCAAGGTTTGGGGGGACTCTTTGTAGCCTGCATTTTCTCATAATAATAGCCACTCAAAAGAGTGGAGAAAATGAAAGAAGAAAGGAGAGGGGGACAGAGACAGAGACAGAGAGAAGTAGCTAGGAAATTAAATTCCTAGAAGTACTGTTTTTCAGTTAGTCTTCATAAAAACAGCCTTATTTTTCATTTCTTTTGTTTACCTTTAATTTTTTAAATATTGATACTATCCTACATAATTTTCCTTTTATGTAAATAATCTCTTCATAACTGTAAAATACACAGGCTGCTTCTGGATCACTACTCCTCGGATAAACGCAGTCACTTCCTTCTCTTGGTCTTTTCAGGCCTCTGGCACTGACCTGGGACCCCTGTCCCACCCGGGACACATTCAGATAGTCAGTAGATAAACTGCTCAAAAGTAAGGAAGGCAAGGTCACGCCACTCAGCCTCCTGGGCTCTCGGAGGATCGGACCCTGCACTGCAACCTCAGTCTGATCAGGCGCTTAGCCCTTCCGATGCAGGAGCCAGGAGCTCCTGGAGATGATTCCTGAGTTCCCAAGGAGGTAACTTGGGAATAAAGAGGTCAAAGACTTTTAATCACAAACTGCAGAGGGGAAGGAGACAAATGGACATCATTGGGCAGGTGCTGCTTTGTCCCCATTGGAGTTTTCTGTGTGATGCATGTACATTGCACTTATGTGCATTTATAAAACTTGTAGCATGGCTACCTTAGTGAGTGATCAGAACTTTGTAGCCATGGACTTGTTGCTTTGATTATATTTTGTCATTTATGTCACTTGTATGTCACATACCAATATAACCCCAAACTATACTCTACACCACCACTCCCAGGCCACATCAACCTGAACATTCAGTTAGGATTCTGAGATCTGGTAAGAAATTCCCAGGGTCAGCCTCTACCAGCAGACCCCTTCCAGGCTGATGTCAGTCATCCCTTTAGCGAGGGAGTCTGCAGTTGTCTCCCATGTGTTCCTGGACAGTGCTGCTCCTGACCACCTCCCTGCATCCTCTACTCAGCTTCCTTTGGTGCTTAGGGAGTGTGATGCTTGATGCCAGCCCTGGAATGTCCTTTCCACCAAAACTGAATAAAAATGGCCAATGTTCTCCGTACCTTGTCCACACCATGACTCACTGTGTTCTGCTTCATCTACTTTAATACCACCCTCTCGTAAATATAAACATGACAGCCTTCATCTAGGTTTGTATCTTTTTTTAATTAAGTGCCCCTCCTACCTCCCATATTTGAGTATTCTAGTTCCCATGAGTAGCACGTTCAAGTCTGGACCCTGTCACTTTCCAGGTGAGTGATACTGGGCAACAATTTCTCTCCATCACCTGTATGGAGTAATTATCCTACTTCAAAGGCAATTGTCAGATTCACCTCTGTTGCACTGTCAAATTCCCTCAGACATCACAGAAGTCTTCTTATCTGATGCAGTTGGGACCAGAAGTTGATGGGTTAATCAAAACACCCAGAAATATGGAGAAATCTCAAGATTAATAATACATACTGTGGTGGGCAAAACAATGGCCTCCCAAAGATGTCCACATCCTGATTCCAAGAACTTGTGAATAGGTTATGTTACACTGGCAAAGAGGAATTAAGATTGCAGCTGGAACCGAGGTTGTTAATCAGATGATCTTAACATGGAAGACTATCCTTGATTATCCTGGAGGCCCAATGTAATCACAAGGATCCTTAAAAGTTGAAGAGGGAGGCAAAACAGGACCAGAAATGACAGCATGAGAAGGATTCAGCCTGATGTTGCCGTCCTTAAAGATGGGGGAACGGAGCCACAAGCCACAGGGTGTAGGAATGCTCTAAAAGATGGAAAAGGTAGGGAAATTGAGTGTCTCCTAGAGGCTCCAGAAGGAAAGTGCCCCTGCTGACACTTTGATTTTAGCCCAGTGAGACCCATTTCAAACTCGTGACCTACAGACCTCGTAAGATAATAAATTTGTGCTATTTTAAGCTGCTATGTTGTGGTAATTTGTCACAGCAGCAATGGGAAACTAATATACCTCTATTAAACATTTCAGATTAAAACAGGGGATTGCTCATGCACCTGCCAATCTTTTGATGTGGTACCAAAGCCTTTTACTTGAACGCATATCACAGATTGGAGTTACATAAAGTCCTTTTTAATTAAATCACACCCATATATCCAGCTACAATTTCCAGTTCAATTGCTTAAAGTAAAGCAGTCTGCTAACAGACTGTATCCAAATATAAAAATAATTCTTAAAGAGTTAAAGAAGAAAAACAGGCCAACAAAATATAGGCAAAAGAGTTAAATGGACATTTCACAAAAGAAGTTATAGGAATGGCCAATGAGCATATGAAAAGACACTCAACATCATTAGTTGTCAAAAAAATGCCAACTAAAATCACAGAGACACCATTACATACACATTAGAACGGCTAAAATTTAAAATACTGACAATACCAAGTATTGACAAGGATTAGACTTTTCATTATGTGACATTTGAAATAATATATTTTGTTTTCTTTTCTTGGAAGTTTCATCAATAGTTCAACTGACTCTACAATTTATTCACAAAGCAAAATGACGGATTTTCCAAAAGAGCTTTTACATAGTTTTTAAGATTAAAATTCTTTTTAAGATGTACATTCAAAGAAAAAAATATCAGATTAGCACAAGACTTCTTTCCCAAAATGGTATTTCAGAAGACAAGGAAGCAACACGAGCAGAGTTTAACGGAAAGAGTATTGTGACCCAGAATTACTGTTCATATGAAAGGAAAAATAATAAAGCATTAAAGAAATGCTGGTGAGCCATGTAACAAGAAGGAAAAGGAGGAGGAAGGGGAGGAGGAAGACATGTTTCTTGGAATATGTATGCTTTTATCTGTGCTTAGACAAAATTACCAAATTCTCTCATCTGTTCATTCTCTCCCTTCACTGCAGTCCCAGAATGCCCTCCTCTGGTGTGATGTTCCTGAGACTGTTTCTGTCCGACAGGAGGACACTTCTGCCTCATCGTCGTAAGTGTCCTGCCAGCTCCTGAATGTCAGGAGCTGCTTTTCCCTTTTCAATAGTTTTATCCAGATGGTGGGGACGAGGTGAGAGCTAATCCTAATGCTGTTACTTGTACCTAATATTTTTGATGCTTCACATATCTAGTAAGAAGCACAAATTTGGCAAGATTTCAGTAACAACTCTTTTTAAAGAAAAACATGTTTGTATCTAAACTAATGAAACAGTTCATATCTCTGTGCAGGAAATGCTGCCCCTCTCCCACTCCTCAATTACCCTAGAGAACCTCGAGGGCGCTTCTGTTTGTAATAAATATGTCGGCTTTGTTTGTTTACTTGGTCTTCCCTAATACTCACAAATATTGATTCTATCAGTGGATTTGTTTAAACGGCAAACAAAAAAGAGCTTCCCCATATGAGCATTTCTAAGCCAAGTTTCTGGCCAGAGGGAATTTGTTCCCCTTTCAGTTATAATTCTCTCCAAACAAGGTACTATCAGGGGAGGCCTAAGAAACAGCATGTGCGACTCCGCTCATCGTGGCTTTATGTCAAGTTTTAGCTGCAGCCGGAGCCGAGTCCCACAACACAGAAACCAACAGAAAAAAGAGGTTCCATTCCCACCGGGAGGAGTGGCTTCCGGGTCTCAGTGGGCAACACAGAGAAAGAGAACTTCTCGGAAACAGGAAATGGGGCTTTTTTCTATTCCCTGTTTACCTTCAGAGTGTTGCCATTCTGAGCTTTCTTACCCTCTTAACCCTCTCAGCTCAAGGAAACCAAAAGAAGAAGAAACTGGCAATGGTTAAGTCAGTTAGACAAATAAATCCAAAACATCACCTGTCTGGTGACTGTCTGCTACAATCTCCTGACTGAGTCGAACACAGCGACAGCCAGAGACACATTCAGGCTAGTGTGCCTCTGGGGAATTAGAGAGTCCAGGATTCAGGAAGAGCTGGATCTCAGCTGTGCCGGCCCACCCAAAAGTACAGAGACAGCCAGTGGGCGAAGCTTGCCTGTCTGAGGACGCGCCCTGTAGTATGACCGCTCGATGGGCTGGAGAAGTCACTCTGCAGTTTTCCATCCTTCTCCCACCCTCTGCTGCCTGTACTATCATAGGGGTCTTCTCTAACCCATGGTCAGTCGGTCAGAGCAGCCCTTCCTCCAGGTTTCTAAGACATTATTCTATGACAGAGTCTTTCAGGAAAAACTTCCTAAGAGGTCAGCCCCTGCCTTATTTCTCTGATTTTGCCTTCCCCATCCCCTCCCAGCAGGGATATCTGATGACCCATTTACAGCCCCGGGGCCAATGTGGTGGGGGGAGGAAGTACAGCAGCAGCTTCAGATTTCAAGGTGATGGCGCCTAGACCTGATCCTGTGGACTTCGGATCTGCCCTGGGCCAGTTGGTAGACCCCTAGGCACAGCTCTCCTTTCTGTCTACTCCCTTGTCCCACCCACTGCCCCACAGTGTTGATCCAGACTCTGGGACATGACCTCCTCCTTGATTTTCCTGCCTCCTACTCTCACCTGAGCCCAAGGAAGCCTGATTAGGGCACAAAGATCATGCCAGCCTCTTCTGGGGGACTGAGTACAATTCATTTCCCTGCCCCTGGCTGGGGACCTAGTTTAAATCGAATTGTCTTTATCCTTTCCAAAGTCAAGCCTTTCAACATGTGTTCTGACCTGAACCAGAGGTCTCCAATCCTCTATTCTCCTTCAGAATATTCTGCACTGATTGGGAAACAATAAAAATCAGATTCACAGTCTCTACTCTACAAACCTCAAACCAATAATGTGATGTAGTCATGTCACCACTAAAGGAGGGCACGGGGTACATATAATAAAGGGAAACTGGTTTGCTGTGAATGAAGGGTCTGAGCCCGGTTTCTACCCAATGTTTGCGGTGTAGATGGCCCTCCATGAACAGGGAGCACACAGACATGAAATCAAATGCCTGCCTGGAAAATATGCACATGGCAATCATGTGATTAACCAGCTCCACATAATGGTCACATTATAAATACCATTACAGATGTTAAAGTTCAAACAGCGTGGTGCCTTCTAACGTGGAGACTCTCACGTCCTCTACTGAGTGGTAAATCATGGTCCCAAGGAGCTCATGCTTCCTCCCGCTTCCCCTCCTCCCAGGATGTTGTGAGGGTCACATGTGCCCTTCAGCAGTGATGAATGGGGTGTTGTGCTAATGCTGGGCGCCACTATTACTCATGTCCCTTTCCTCTGGCCAGGTCTTTCATTGCAGCATCCTGGAAGTAGAAGCAAAAACTGTATTACAGAGGAAACGTTCATCTTCCTGATTATAATACCTGACAAAAGGCAGCCTTTTCGATTAATCTCGGGTACCTTCCACTGGAGGGGCATCCATGCATTTACTCACCGGACGTGTGCAGGGCCCACATCCAGGAGCGTCACGCGGAAATGGAGTATGTGGCTCTTGGGGTCTATCACTTCAGCCTGAAGAAGCTGACCTGATAATCATACCACTCCCCTGCCACATCCTTCATCGGCCCACTCCGGGTACAAGGTAAGAATTCTACTGGCGAGAATCTGTGTCCCAGAATTCCTCACTGCCAGGACCCAGAGGAGCTCTGTTGAATATAAAGTATTCCAGTGTATTTTAGCTCTCTCATTGCAGCCTATTATAATCCAATTAATGCTTATGCAGAAATACCCTGGATTTCTCAGAGTCATCTCTTTCCTCCTTTTTAGTTCTTAAACCGATACTCAAAAGAGGGTATTCAGTTACCCAAATTATCTAAAGGATATTGGCCAAAGATTTATTGTTCAATATGTGTAATTATAGTGATTTTTGTTATAATTAATGAAGAGGCGGAACAAGTGACAAGCCCATCAGAGCAGGATAAAAGCATCAATTTGGGTTACAAGACAGTCCATTACTGTAGTTGATCACGGTTTCTATTAAGTCTACAGAGCTACAAAGGTTCTAACTTTGCCATCTGCTACTCCATCAAATGGTTTATAGAAAAGCTTCTGGCCTGGAGGAAAACTGTAATGCAGCTGCAGACTGCTTGCTACTCTCTTTTTAAATTAAGACTTTTCAAAAAGTCTAGGATCCAATCCAAACTGTGGGAAAAAGGTGAATGACTTCATGTAGTATAGGGCCCACAAGCCCTGCAATTCACAATTGTAAAAGTTCAGCCATGATTTATTTTGAATTTGCTGCATATGGGGCAGGTTCCAGCCCCTGGGGATACCTAGATACAGGAAGTACAGTGAGATCTGGCGCATTAGCCAACTGGGAGGGCTTTCCAATTGCCCTCTCTCCAGATCAACACAGCAAACCTCCCTCCAGGCTGCCAACACTGGAAGCCACTACCCAACCTCTTTATAGCCGCAGAGACATTATGAGAGGACGGTTAAGGCAGGTCTTTGCTCCTCTATCAGCCCTGGACACTCCTTTCCTGAGTCCACAGCAGAGTCCTCTCTAGTTCAAGACTGACTCTTAGAGCCAGATGGAAGAGAGTCACGGGTCTGTTCCTAGATTATATACAGACTGTGTCCCTCAACAGGCAACTTCAAGGTTTCCTTAAGTGGCTTGGGTTTTACTAAGTAAAGAGTCTCTGTAGCTCCAAGATTGAAGAGAAAACATGATCAACTACAGCTTCAGTTGATCCAAAAAGGAGAGTCAGGGTCATAGAGCAAACAGAATTATTCATCTACAGTGCCAGGAACTGACCATTTTCTGAAAACAGGCCCCCTTTTCTCAAGAGCTAAGGATGGATCTGTTCCTTTGATATCTGGGGCAAAATTGGCTACACCACCTCACGGTGGGGCACAGGAAGAGGCAGTCAGAAGAGATCCCAGTTGGTGGAAATGGCCAATGAACTTGCAAGAGTGGCTTCCTATTCTATCCTGCAATCTCCTTTATAGAAGCTAGTGTGTGTGTGTGTGTGTGTGTGTGTGTGTGTGTGTGTGTGTGTGTGTGTGGAGAGAGAGAGAGACAGACCGACAGACAGAGGAGAAAAGTTAAAACAGGCTTTTAGTAGGTTTCTATTCCCCCAAGCATCTCAGAGTATGGTCAGGAAGATGGACAAGTAAATCAATAATTGCAAAGCAGCGTGTTACACTTCACAGCAGAATCGTCCTATGGACACTGCGCAGGGAGTTGTAAATGCTGTCCGGTGTAGGCAGAGAAGGCTTCACGGAAGAGGTGATGATCAAACTGACTCGAAGGATGAGTAGGAATTTCCAGATACCTTAGGGGGTCAAGGCCATTCCTGTTTGCTGAGGTGAGTGGTTCTCAAACTTCAGCATGCATAGAGTCACCTGGAGAGTTTATTAAAGCACAGATTGCTGGGTCTCACCCTTCTAACAAGTTCACAAGTGATGCTGATGCTGAGAATGGGGGGCTCAGGCACAGGATAAAGAGCAGAAGTAGAGAAAGATATGCTGGGAGGTAGTCAGGACCGGGATCACAGGGGCTCTGGGGTCCAGGGAGAGACCCTTCACTGTCTGGGCAGTAGGGTCCCACTAACAGGCACTGAAGACTGCAATCATCGTGTTTGTGTCTTAGGAGGGCCACTCTGGTGAAGCGCAGAGGGAAAGGAAGTGATAACCCGGTTCCAGGCAGCCACTCAGGAAGCCACAGAGTTAGAGCAAATGCCCAGGGGGTGACAGGAGTGTTGAGGACAGATCTGAGGTTCTTCCATGAAAAGGAGAAAAGAGCCTGGTCTCTGGAGCTACCCTCCCAAAAGAGAAATAAATCATCCATCTCCTCTGTCTCCAGAAACTGCTATTCATCCCCATCCCTTATTAAAATACACATGATGAATCTTCTGGGACAGGACGCACAGATTTTAGCATCATTTACTAAACAGCCATAGTTTGTTAATTCTTTTCAAGAAAAAAGGGAAGCATCCTTATTTAGTGAAGTTAGATTATCCCGTGAGTCTTTCATACACATCTCTGTCACCTACAAAGCCCTAGGTTGAGGAGCCTGGGGAAGGAAAGGGGTGGGGTGGGGGAGCATGTGTGTTCACAGTTTGGGCAGAAGCCGACCAGAGAAGGCTAGAGGAGCACAGAGCAGTGATGTGGAGAAGGCAAGAGGAGTGGCGGAAATACCAAAAGCTAGCGCAGCTGCAGGGAATGGAATGAGGATTTCTAGGAAGCCCCAGAAATATTTGGTGGGTAGCTGAATTTCCTGCAGAATACGCTAGATGGGGGAAATATAAAATATTAGCAGTAACATCAATAAAAGTTAACATTTATTGCTGCTTACTCTCTTAGCCTGGGTTCCCCCAGAAGCAGAGCCCGAGACAAAGGCTCACCTGCTGGTGGTCTATTTGGGAACGGGACCTGAGGAGCAGGAGTGCGGAACAGGAAGGTGGCCTGGGAGCAGGGAAAGCCAACCCCAGGCTGTGGGATAGCACTGACCACCCCCCATTAGATAGATAGACAGACAGATAGATAGACAGACAGCGAGATGATAGATAGATGATAAATAGACAATATATAGATGGATACTTGGATGGATGGATGGACAGATGGATTGATGGATGGATGGATGGATGGATGAACAGATGTGTGTATATATGTATACACACATTTATACATATACATGGAGTATCATGCAATTATTTAAAATGATGACCATGAAAAATACGATAATATAGAGAAATACTTATGATATGAGGTTAAGAAAAATATAGCCTACAGAACATACAGTATGAGCTTAACAATATACAAAATATGAAATACATAAGAAACTGAAAGAAAAAGTAAAAAATGATGAAGTGGATGGCAAGATAATACTAATTTAAAAAATTTTTTGTATTCCTCAATATTTTTTAAATTTTTCATAAAAACACATATCACTTTTATGATCAGTGACATTTTTTATTTTATTTTAATAGGCAGCGGATGAAGTGACTGTTACCCACCAGGGGCTCCCCACTGGTGCCCTAGGTCACCTTCCAGCACCAACTGGTTGGGTGGTCTGTCCTGTCCTGTACCCGTCACAGCAGCTGCTGTCACTACTGTCACTGACGAAGGGCCCTTTTGTGGCTGAGGAGGTTTTGTGTCCTTCGCAAAAGGTCTCTTTCAAAACATTCTGCTTGGAACCTGGAACTAAGTCTCTACTCCTGGGCTCCAGAGATGTCTCTGCCACCCCAGCTGGGCATGACCCCAGCCTAGCCACTACTCTGAGTCCACAGCAGGGCTAAGGGTCCTGGAATGCTTGTGTGTGAGAAGATCTAAACTGGGGGGCGCCCTGCTGCAGGTCTGGCCTGTCAAGGTGAGCTGTCTATCCTGAGTGAGGCCAGAACTGTGTCTCCTGCATTCCCTGAAGTCCCAGCAGTCTTCTAGTGCCTAGAGAAGATGAGAATCTGGGAGGGGAAAGGGGCACAGGATCTACACCTTCTCACTCTCTACTAACGTCTCTAGGTGTGGTTCCATTTCACACCCCAGCCTGCCCCATTTCCTTCATCCCCAATGGACAGATTCTTACATCAGTAGGATTTCCCACTCTGAGTCGGCCAATGAAGCCCCTCCCTTTTTTGCTTTTTTTAAGGATAGAGCTGCCCCTTGCTGCATCTCCCTCATAACTGCTGCATGGCCAAGTCCATCATCATTTTATCTTTGGAGTCTATTTACTCTACTTCCCTTCTGGGAATAATTCCTGGAGACCCAAAACTAGAGAATGACTCTCCTCAGAAGAGTCACGACCCAGTGCTTCACAGTGACGTTTCACAAGGCCACATGGTTCCCTTTTGTCCCTTAAGAAACAGTCTGTTATTCCAGGGAAAACAGAGTTGCTTGACAGGGTGGCCAGTGGAGGAGACAAGGCTGTAGATGCTGGCTATAACCTGAAGTACACTTGCAGTTCCATCTCTCTCTACATCACCAGGCATCAGAAGACACTTTGACATGGGAGTCATTTAGAGGAAACCTCGAAACCAACAGTTGGGCTATTTTAGTGGTTGGACAGCATATTTTAAACAGCATTCCTGTGTTTTGAGAATTTCACACATTATGAGGTCCAGCTTCCCAAAGGAGATGTGAGATCAGGCTATCCAGCATCCTTTGCAATGGTATGATGGTAAATGTTTCACAATCAGCTTTCCAGGGGGGTAAAAAAGCCCTGATTGGTAGCATTTGCCAATTTCCATGGTGTAAATATTCCTAGTGTGGCCTATTTCAAGTTACCAATAGCTTAAAATCTGGCCTATAAAATCTTTGAAACTTGACAGTCTGCTCTCACGAGCTGGTTTGAGACAGCTCCGACACAACACTTGACAGGCCTGTGACTTAGATTCCATAACGAGATGTACCTGCATGAAAGTTAAGCTTTGAAGAGAGAAGAGGGAAACATAAGGAGGCAGGCTCCACATGGAATCTATATTCTTGCAATGCGGCAGAGGAGGTGTCCGCTCCGGGGTATTAGACACAGTGGGTCTAGCGCCCAGTCCCGGCTCCAGCACTGAGTTGCCCTGTCTGTTCCCGCAGCAATGGCAGTAAGGTCATCGCTGGAGCAGACCCGAGGTACGTCTGAGCATTGTTCCTGACTTCAGGACCTCCTGGCTCACTCGGAGGTTCTGTGAACTTCCTTATAGTCTTTAATAAATCCCTTTCGTGCTTTGACTGAACAGAGTGGATTCTCTTATTTGCAAATAAGAGCCCTATCTGATTATAGTGAGGATCCGGCTGTTTGAGGCAGAGACAGATAATGGTAAGCCAAATTAAATATTGCTTCCACTAAATCTGTCTTCAGAGTTTAAGACTTTCCCTAGGAGGGGTGAATTCAGGTTCTATTCAATCCCTTGTGCTCCCTACTGATAGGAGTGGTGCACAGAAACAACCTCAAACTCGGATTACTCTGCAGGTTAAGCTGTAGGAAGGGTGCCGCTTAATTATGTAATGAAGCATCTAGTAAGAGTTCCAGAAAGACCTGGGGAGAGGAAGGAGTAACTCCCTCCACCTCAGCAGTGCCAGCTCTCACATTCACCAAAGGAACGGTGAAAAACTCTGAGTTTTCCAGGAACCATGCAGGATATCCATCACGTATATTTTGATAACCCATCTCGAATTATTCACTCCTCAAACTTTACCTTAAATATTGTTCTAACACTGTCTAGACCATCTGCCTCCAAGGTACCCAAAATGCTTGCTAAAAATTATTTCTGCCTTGCCTTGAATCAGAATCTCTGGGAGCGAAGACCAGGAATTTATATTTTTAACTTGCACTTAAAATTTTTGAGAACCAAACTTTCTTATGATCAACATCACAGAAAAGGGCACCCCCCCAGAAAAAAAATATATTAAAAAGTTCAGCAGAAAACAGTATATGCTTAACAGAAAACAGTATATGACACAAATTACACGTTTAGACATGCAGGCATAACATTCCCATGAAATGTTTAATAAACATTTGTAAGCTATAGTTTCAGGCCAATAAAACTCTCCAAAATGCCTAGGAGATATGAAGAAAAGCTGAGATGAGCCCAGTCCATTTTTCGTGAGGAAGTCACAATCCTCCCCCATCTTTCTCTCCATATCCAGAAACTTCCGGTCTCCACAGGGATCTGTCCCCAGGAAAGTCTCTGAGGAGGGCTCTACCCAGGCAGTTTCCAAACGCTGCTTCTTCTTATGAGGCCTGGAAGATATGGTGGAGTTAAGACAACAATTGCTAACCTTGAAGGAGTTATATTTGCAAGACACCATTCTAAGCACTTTGAATGGATTATTTCATTTAACACTCACAACTTTGTGATGTCAGCACAATATTATTCTTATTTTATAGATGAGGAAAGTTCTCAGCGAGTTAGTGGCAGAGGTGGGATATGAACCGTGGGAGTCAGTCTACTCTCTTAGGGACTGCACCACACCGATAGTACCTGACAGTTGTCAGATCAAAGACAGGAGAAGGAAATGAAGGCCGCTGCAAGGAAATCTTGGAGAGTTTTACAAGGGGGCTGGGTTTCTTCATTAGCTGCTGACACACGGATGGTAGCAGTGACTGTGACTCCACCCCTAGTTTGGGTCATAAACCATATGTATAGAGTAAATGGCTGCAGTTGTTATTACAGAGGATGGACTCTGTCTTTGCCATCTGGTCCTTTTGGTGTCCTCATTAAAACCCAGGTCAAAGAACACCTTCTAGGGCTTCTGCTGAACAGGATGGACCAGGGGTGCTCACTGAAGCAGCCCCTGAATGAGTGCCATCTCCTCCACTGTCTTGTTTTTGCAGGTTTCACAGACACTAAAGCCCTTTGCTTGAAGCAGTGCAGCACGGGCCTGGGCTCAGATTGTAACCCTACCACACAAGCTCTGCAACCTTGGGCAAGCTCATTCACCTCTCTGAGCCTGTTTTTTCAACTGGAAAAAGGAGATGACCATTCTTAACTCACAGGAAGGGCATGAGGATTAAATGAAAACAACATTTAAAAAAGGTTCTGGCAAGAGTAAACCCCCAAGAGATAGTAACTACCTGGATCCTTACAATAGCCCCTTCTCTTTCTAAATCACTTACTCGTTAATTCCTTTATATCCAAGTTCCTTCAACAGACATTTGGGAGTCCTGTGCTTCTGCTGTGTGCACACACCTATCCCAACAGGACCCTGACAGACAGGGGATGTGGAGACGTGTTATTGGGCCGTGCCCACTTTCTCTGCAGAAGCGTATCTAGAAGACGCAGCAGCACCACCGCCATTTGCTTTCACAGAGACTCTACTGCACGCGAGGCCCAGGCACCCGGGGAGTGGGCCCTCCCTCCCTCCACACTCTTCACCTCTTCTCTCCAAACAGGAAGAGCAATTTCTTTTCTCACGGGAATAAATGGGATGCAGAAAGCTTCTCTTCCACTTACAGCTTCCCCCCAACCCTCTGCCATCTGCATCGGCCACCTGGCTCTCCGTGTCTCTCCTTCTTGTGCCATCTTGAGACTCTGTCCATGACAAGGAGCAATAAATCAAGTTCACGTCCAGAAGCCGCACTGAGGAGAAAAACAAACTCAGATTAAAGCCCGTGCCTCTTCTGATGAACGAGGAGTGCCAGCGCCATCAGCCAAGGTAAGACTGAGTGACGCCTTTCTGAAGGAATGTTATACGGATTTCATTTTCCAGCTTGCCTCCAGTCCCCTTGGGTTGGCTTTTTTCATGAATTTTTGACACTTATTCATATGAATAAATGGATCATTTGATCTTTCTGGATTTTCTTTTCAGTGACTAGGAAAAGAAAAATTTAAATATATAATTTCAAGCCCTCAAACTACTGGTTGCAAGTGCAAAGAATGACATGAAATGAATAGACTTTTTACTCTGTTCTTTAACCAACTGATATGTTTACATTTATTATGTCTTATCTGCCTGACTGCAAGCTCCTGCCCTCAAATCTCATGGAGTAGAGCAGGGGCTCTCAACCTCAGCTCTCCTGACATCTGGGGAAGGATGACTTTCTGCCGTGGAGAGCTGGCCTGTGCACGGTAGGATCTTGGTCATATCCATGGCCTCTACCCACTGGGTGCCAATAGCATTTGCCACCCCACTTGTGCCAACCAAAATTATTTCCAATCACTGCCAGCTATCTCGAGGTGGACAAAATTGCCCCCTGGTTGAGAACCACTGGACTACATAGACACTTGAATGAATACCTGTAATGCGATGAGAAGTGGTGGACAGCAGAAATGCATCAGGTGCTGCAGCAGGACAAACTCACTCCACCGGGGAAAACAGAAGAGAGGACAACCGAACCTGATTTAGAGCTTCTGTTTTCAGAAATAACTCCCTGCGTTGAACTCAAATTGGCCTTCTCACACAACTACTATCTTTTGGTCTAGACTCTCTCATTTGATCCTTTGAAGTTAATAGAAGCAAAAACTAGTCGTCTACACAGATGTTTCCCAGCTCACGTGATACTGAGTTCACTGCTGCAGGCTCTGGTTTCGAAGGAGAGAACAGAAGACAAGAGATCAGTGGTTGAGTCTCAGCCCCTGTCAGTGAAGAGGAAGCCAAGGAAGAGAGCAGGTCCTGGGAGGAAACTGGAAGAAGCATGAAGACACCGTCTATCACTAAGCATAGGCATCCCAGTTTACAGAACAAACAAAAGTCTGGACAAGATCTTTAACAATCTGACACATTTTTCTACCATGAAATGAAACAAAAGTGGAGCCGTAACAGTTGGGTTGTTTGAAATGTAAGTTTGAGCTCCTGCGTTCAACCCTTACTCAGAACCCCATGCACGTGACCACTGCTGTTGGCTAGTGGTGTTTCCTTTGCCCTCCAGGTTTTAACTGTTTGCTCCTCTCCAGGTTAAGAAGAGTTCCAGCTGCAATAGCAGGTGCTCAGACACTCACTGTTGTAGGCCATTCACGCCAGGCAGCCACACAGTGTCATTGTCCCATGTACGCAGAGTTGCGCGGGTGCACAGGAGCCCGTTTCATCTCATTGACTTTTAATGCTGATCAATGTACAAAGTAAAAATGAAGGGAAGTACTTCCAGAATGGTGGAGTAGGAACCTCCAAAATTCCATTCCTCCATAAAAGCAATGAGAACACTGGCAAAGAAAATTTTTAAAAAGTCAAAATTAAGTTTTTCAGAACTCTATGAATTAACTAAAGGCTTGCAATGATCCAAGGAGGATTTATTCAAGAGAAGTGGTTGAAAAAGGGCAAGTTTTGTGGTGTTTGAACTTGTCCTATTGCCCTCCCGTTTTGAATTGGAAAGTTTGCACCATCATTTGTTGAAAAAATGGATGCCATTTGCTCTGCTTGATTAAGCATCAACTGGTTTATAATATGGCTGAAAATACACGTTAATGGCAAAGCAGCTATTTTACCATCCATAAACCCAGCTTCAGCAGCTAAGTTTTTTACCAATAAGTGAATTGACAGAGTAATTTTTCTTGTGACTTAATGGAGTTCGTGTAGATCCTAACAGATGACTTTAACAAGGAGAGAATCTGAGAGCTAAGACACGGGGCTCATATCTAGTTCTTCGTGAGTTCTTGATACACTATCACTGTTGCCACCGGCACGGTAAAACGTGTCCATGGGCTTCTGACTGGGCCTCTGCCACTGAGCTTGAATTATAAAATAAGAGTTGTAGGGGAGGGCAGCAAATCCCTTCTCTATAACTACCCTCCTGCTGGGATGTAACGCCTCCGCCAGAATGAAAAAAGAAAGTTAAATTGCCTAGAACTGTTAGTGAGTGTTTCGGGGCTTTTCACACCTTTTTTTCAATTCATTTTTGCCAAGAGTATAAGTCCCTTTCACATCATCTCTGACTACTTCGGTTGTCATGGTTCTCTAGCTTTCACTACTTCTGGAAATAAACAACCCATTAGATTTATGTCATTGTTAATTTGTCTCTTTGTGTAACACAGACAGGTGATCTGTAGCCCAGAAATCAGCGCTCGGTATCCCAAGTCTCCCTTAGTGAAAAGCTGACGCCAGGACGTTTGAAGGGTATATATAACAGCATGACTTCTATTTAGGGGACCTGCCCTCATGAAAAGGTAAGTACTATTTTTAATAGTATGTCAATTTTGCATGCTTCTAGAGTTGCTAAAGATAGTTTATTTTATTAATCTGTTGTATATTTTCAGTACTATCTTGGGTCCAGGCCCCTTTTTTCATAGATAATGTGAAAATAAAAATTTGCCTAAATTGTTTCCAAAAAATCACAAATTCCAAAGTGATAGACTCCAAATGAATGAGATTTTTTTAAAAACATATTTACTTGAAAGTGTTATTACAGAATTATCTGGGTGTTCTTTTAAGAGGTTATGAACTGTTTTTACTCACAACACTTCTGACACCAAACATGGGGGGTGGTTTTCCTGCACCAACCCATTCTCCCACTCTCCAGACACCAACTGGGTGTCCACAATTCAATTCTGACACTAACGACCCAGAGTTAGCACAGACCCCACAGGTTAAGAGCTCAGTCCCACAAGACTGCCCCCACTTCAGATGCCAACCACAAGTCCTGGGCTTCCCAGACTTTTGCCTGACCATCTATAAATCTGGGGTTCCCATAACCCCCTCCTCAGGTTTGATGATTTGCTAGAATGGCTCACAGAACTCAGGAAAACAGTTTACTTACCATTACCGGATTATTATAAAAAATACAACTCAGAAACAGCCAAATGGAGGACATACACAGCACAAGGCATTGAGGGGGGAGCACAGAGCTTCCACACCCTCTAAAGTCATGCCACCTTCCTTGCCCCTCACTGTGTTCACCAACCCAGAAGCTCTCCGAATTCTGCCTCTTAGGAGTTTTTATGGAGGTTTCATTAAGTAGTCATGACTGATTAAATCACTGGCCATAGGCAATTAACTCAATCTCCAGTCCCTCCTGGAGGTCAAGACATAAGGATGAAAGTTCCAATCCTCTAATCATGCCTTGGTCTTTCTGGCAACCAGCCCCCATGCTGAAGTTATCTAGGGGCCCCCAGCCACCAGTCATCTCACTAGCATACAAAAAGACACTCATCACTCCAGAGATTCCAAGGGTCTTGTTACGGCACAAAGGGCACCATCTGCTCACAGCATGACAAAAGCCAATTGTCAAGAGGCAAGATGGTGGAAAAGAAAGGGTTTATTACAGCTTGCTAGCAAGGGGGAAGATGGCCGACTAATGTCTCCAAGAACCATCTCACAGAAGACTACAGGCCAGTTATATTGGGGCTGGTCTCCTGGTGGGGGGGGCATCCATCTGACCTCTGGGGGGAGGCATCTGGTCTCAGGGTGGGGCATCCATCTAGTCTTAGTTCCTGGCAGTCTTTTGTTTTACTTGATATGCATCAGAGACTGGAGCAATGCCCTATACCCTGATCTTTCAGCTGTCATTGATGATGGCTATCAGCATAGACTCTCTGCCCAGGGGTCATCACATTCCTAAGGAACTCAAGAGAACAAAATTATCAATTTATAGCAGCTGGGAGGGACCACAAAACCCACAGAGCATGTCTGAGCTAATCAGAGGTCATTCAAAGTTACAATATGGTTTCTTTTCTACAATATGACTTCCCTATGTCAACCTTGTGTTGAACTGGTATCAGTCTTAGAAGCTCCTGCATCAGGAACTAGGGACTTAGACCAAATATTATAACAAAAGATGCTCCTATCATCCCCATCACTCAGGAAATTACATGAGTTTTAGGAGCTCTGTGCCAGGAACTGAGGACAAAGACCAAATACATATTTCTTATTATATCACAATACCACAGAGGCACATCAATTCTTTCAAGCTCCTGAGAGACCCAGTCTACAATTCAGTGGGTGTGAGTCTCCCACATGGACTGGTCCACCCAGTCCAGGACCCAAAGGGAACTCAGTCTGAAAGAATATAAATAGCTTCATACCCATTAGCAAGAAAAGAAGTTGTGAAAAAGTTTATCATCTCCCAAGGGACCAGGTCCTATTTCCTGTTAAAATTATCTAAGAAGCTCTGGAATCAAGACCATATTCCCTTTCAGTGTCATGGAGAACTGCTTCCCCAAATCTTGATGCTAGGACTTCCCATCCATCCCCCCCACCCCAGCCCCACCATCTCGAGCTCATCTGGACCCTTGGCATGTAACACTTGCTAGTAACTTGAAGGCAGAAGTCCTGTCTTATCCTTGTGCTGTTAGCACCTACCACATAGCCTAAGGCATAGGAAGCTCTCAATTGTGTTGAAATAAATGGAACTAAATACTTGTTGAATGGGCTATATTTGCACAGGCCTGCAATCCTAACTTGAATGTCGTTAAAGCGAGATATTTGAGGGAATAGGTCAATGTGCCCATCCCAGGCTAAGCCCAGTCAATCTGATGGAAAGAGGGACAGCAGATCTGAGGAGAGTGGCCAAGAACCAGAACCTGCAGGAAGGTCAGATACACCTCATCTAGGTCACTGGCCAATCCAGGTAGCACTTAAGAGTCAAGATCACACATCAAGATTAATTGCCTTCCCTAAAGAATTTGGGACATAGACTTGATCTCCAGTGTTCCCTGAATCAGTTTATTCTTTGATTCAATATTCAACAAGCCCATGTGCAAAACCCCTCTCTGAGAGATATAAGGGGAACTAAGGCCTTTAACAGCCTGCAGAGATCCTTGGGGGATGCATGTAAGCAGACATAACACAAACTCGAATAGGCGTGTGTCATAAGAGGGAGATAATGAAGTTCTACTTGATAAGAGATCTGTTAATAATCATTTTCCAAGTTGATTTTTATCAGAGAAGTTCTTTCTCACTTACGACTTTCTAAATGTATATGCAAGGTAGAAAGGAATTAACACATGTTGCTCAAACTGGTCTCTCTGCTTAGAACACTAGTCTCTCACCACTCCTTCTTTTTGTTAATTCCAGTCATCTTCAGGTCTCAACTTAGGAGTCAGTTCCTCCAGAACATCTTCTTTGATCCTCCCAGGGTCCCTGCTACATGCTCTGAGACTCATAGGATTTCCCTTATCAGAGCACTTACTACACTGTATCCTAATTATTTGCTTAATTTTCTGTCCCTCTAATTAGATTCAACGCCATGAAGCTAGAACTGCAATTGGCTGGGTCACCTGTATCTCTGCTCAGAGTCTGGTGCATAGTAGGCATGCAGTGAATGTTTTATATGGACTTAGCGATCAGTCAACACAGAGCACATTTAAAGAGCCTCAGCAAAAATCAAAGTGGAATAACATCAAGTGGCCAAATTGCTCATCAATCTAATTAGACAGGAAAATGGATTAATGCAAATTTTCACATCAAATATATAATTCCAGGCTACAGACCCTGCCTCTCGTGTATGGAAAGGGATTCACTGGTACTAGCAATAAGTCATAGAGGAAATGGAAGTAGATCATTTGAAACCCAAAATTATCCAACATTTGTTTATTCCCACCATTAGTTTCTGCACCATCACAATATGTTTTAATAGAACCACGAATAAAGAAGGAGGAGAAACCAGGCCCTGACTTTCCTCTCCTCCCTCTTCTGCCTTCTGCCTTCTGCCTTCTGGGAGTCTGAGAGTAAACTGCAATAGCCAGAAGAAGAATGAGGAATAAAGGGAATGAATAATCCCTGCGCTTCAGCTTTCAGTTGTCATGCACTGTCAGTTTCTGACAAAGGATCAGAGTCGTGCCCAAGGCTTAAACAATCTGGAGTGCCAGTATTCAGGGTTCTGTATCCCCGGTCCTGGACCCCCTGCTCAGGAAGCTTCCCTGTATAGGCTGTCTCTACCTAAGAAGCAGGCTGCCATGGGATGTTGAGTCCAATACTCATCAGCATCACTGAGTGTCATACACACCTGGACAGCCTCTGAACATGACCCTGAGCTGCCACATTACCACTGGGATGCAAAAAGCAACCCATGCTGCACTTTTCAATGGAAGTGCTCCCATTTGATCTGTGTCAGTGCAGACTGCTTTTCCTACAAGCCTGTCACCGTGTGTGATGCCTCTATTACACACACAGCCTCTGGCAACATGGACCAGACTGAATCCCTGCCCCAAATCAAAACGTGCCAAAGCAGATCAAAATATGAAGCAGTGCTTAAGTTGAGGTGGAGAGAAATTCACAGGCACAGACATGTAACTCTCACCTCTTTCTTTGCTTCTTTCATTAATTTCCAGTTGGGCTGTGGCAACCTAGGTGGATGCCACATCACCACCCTCCTCCCTGCTCCTCAAAACCATTGTTGCCACCAAAAATCACCCAGATTCCACTACATCATACAATGCTGTTCATTGGATTCTTGCAGAGAGGCAATGGAAACACGACATGACATCTTCCATTTCCAAACAGAGCCCAGGGAAAGCATCGTTCTGCTGACAAATGCTTGCTTTGGGTGTGCCCAGCTTTCCCCAGGCGGTTCATATGCACACCCGGTTGGAGAGTGGCACTTTCCAGTCCAGAGCAGCTGCTCCACTGAACCACCCTCAGAAGGATGCCTCAGCTAAAAGCCAATTGTTTATGGCAATACCCACAGATTAATAAAGCATGTGCAAAGAGACAGCCCTCTAAATAATCAGCCTTCCTATTGCAGATCTTGGGAAGTCATGCTCGATCCGAGCCTGCCTGCAATTCTGGCTCCTTAACCAGCACAGTTCTGAGCAGATAAGGTCTTTCGTTACAAACTTCAGGTGCCTTTCCTAAAGCACAGGTGAGAAACGAGGAAGAGAGTACCTCCTCCCAGCTCTTACTGGGATGCAAACGTGCTTCTCTCTCTGAGCTGGAGGTCACCAGTGCGATGGCCATAAAGCTCCCACCTAAAATGAATCCACATCTGGGGAGAGGAGAACAAGGGCTGATGTTAGACCTTGTTGAATCCTTGTTGAATACTTGAGGAAGCGAAGAAAAAGGACTGATAATGGGCCTTGTTGGGATTGATTCTAGAAGCTACTTAAAGAATAATGTGTTTCTTATTACAAAAGTAATTAACGCTCACTGTAGAAATACAGACAAGCATGGGAAGAAAATAAATTAGCAATAATCTACTTTCCAAAAGTAATCACTGTTCAGATTTTACTGTGGTTCCTCCTTTCCATGTGTGTGTGTGTATTTTTTGTTGTGAGTACTATTTTGTAACTGGTGTTTTTACTTAATAAAAACTGCTATATTAATATTTTTGTACATTGTTTAAAGACCATATGTATGGGTACTAAAAATAGCTAACACTTACTGAGCCAGAAACTTTGTTGTATTATCTCTTGTTAACAGATAAACTGAGGCATATTAAAATTTCTAAGAGTTTATCTAAGCCAAAATGAATTCAAATCGGGCAGTGCCAAACGGGAAATGGTTGGGAGAACCCACTGACAGGAGCTCGGGGAGAGACTTTTACAGAGGAAAGGCGGAGGCAAAGTGAGGAAATGATTGACAGGCTCTTGCTTAAAGCCTAGTTGGCTGCTTGTGGTAGGATGTCCTTAGCGTTTTGATTTCATAACCTCGAGGCATTTACACGCTTAGATTTTGGTTTCGTTACACAGGCCGCCATAGCATTAGAGCTACATCGGTCTAATGGCCTCCTGGTTTAATTAATTTAACTCTCTTAACCTTCACGAGACTCTCTAAGTTAGATACTATTACATTTTACCATTTTATAGATGAGGAAACAGAGATGTAGAGATAAGCCAGGTGATGTCTCTCTTCTGTTTCTCCTTTCCCTCTCCTCCTTCCCTTACCCCATCCTTAGACCCAGAGACAGAAGACAGCTTCCATTGCCTTCTCATATCTCTACAAACCAGCTAGACTCAGCCCTGTGAAAACAGGTCACGAGGCAGATGGCAGATCTTCCAGGACCAGCTCTTCCAGGACAGAGCAGGTGTGCCTGCAATGAAGACCCCAGATCCCCAACCACTGCCCATGACACTTTTTCACCCTGCCTCCAGCCAGTGTTGGACCTGGACTCAGTTTTCATGTTAATGTGGGAGACACATTGTTACTGAGCAAGGGCTTGCTGCTCAATATGCATAAAAGCCAATACTATGGCACTGATTTTGAGAAAAGAAAAGGTTTTATTGCAAGTTCGACTGGCAAGAAGACAGGAGGCAAGGCTCTCAGATCTGTCTCCCTGATCTGGGGCTTGGGGTAAAATTGAAGGGATTAGGGAGGGCAGGCTGGTGTGCAGAAGTGCTGGCAGGACAGGTTTTGATTGGAAGGACTTTAAATAAGGCCATTTATGGTGAGGTATGGAAAGGGGTTTAACACCAGATCATCCTGGACAACAGACTCCTTACTTCTGAAGAGTCCTGGTTTCAGTGTCTGGTCATGTCCAGTCCTTTGGCTCCATGGAGGTGGTGGGGAGAAACTGGATCTGGGTGTTATTTCAGGTCAAAATGTCCTCCTCTGCACATGCTTCAGTTACATGACTTGCAGTTTTGGCTCGCTGCCCCAGCAAGACAACTTTGACATTCTGCTATTGATATGATGGGGCCAGTATGAACCGGTCCTGTGGTCACAACATAGCAGCATTCTCCATGCAGCGTTCCCTGTGCATCATTTTGACGTCACAGTTCGTGGCCTCTGCTTCAGTCTTGCCAGGATCAGAAATGACATTCACCATATTTTCTCGTTTGTATCATCTCTTAATAAACAACGTGCTGAATCTTGTTCTCTCCTGCTTTTTATCTCTTGTTTTGAATTATTTTTCTTCCCCTTCTCTTCCACTCTATTTTCATCACTGCTTGTCTTTGTAAGACAATATTTGATCTCCTTTCTTCTTTTATTCCCTTTGTTCAGTGCACCTGTCCCCCATCTCACCCCATCCCCTCCACCAACTGATTTCTCAGCTCCATTTTCTGTAGATATCACTCTGGAGAGAAGGTCCCCTTCCTTTTTTCCTTGGTCTACATGCTCATTCCAAGCTGCTCCTGGCAGATGGAGGAGCCAAGGACACCAAAATTGACAAATCCCCGCTCCATATAATAAAGAGGTGGTGGGAAATTATCCCAATCAGAAGAAGCTGCTAGCCGCTGCCACACACAAGCACACATTCCCCTGACCACATGAAAGCTGTTCCCTGCCTTTCCGTTTGTCTGCATTCCTCCTCAGTGCCTTCCACTTCTCACTGGTTCCCCACACAACCAAACCAATGTGCTGCTGTTATGCCAAAGGGTCTTTCCTAGAGCCTCTCAGCCAGCATTTTGCTTCACCACCATTATATCTCACAAACGCAAATATGAGTAATGTGCGCAGAAAGATTACAATGCACCCTACAGGTATTATCTGGAGTCAGTTCTCCTTAGCTTTCTAAGGCTGAGGTGTTCCTGAGACATTTCACTGCAGTCCAACCTGCTACCTAGAAACCAGGCTGCCTGCTTTCACCTGTCACCAATAACTCAGGTTTAGGAGTCAGAACATTGCAAGCAGGTTACAGTGAGGTAGGGGGGCAGTCTGAAATACAATTCATTTTGCTTCCCGGGCTGACTCTCCATCAAGGCTTTAGGGAGCACTTGTTTCCCAGTTTGATTATATTCCCTCACCACTCCAATGTCGCCAGCAACTCCTGTCTCTTCTCTGTGCCCTGCCTGCCTCCTAATTTTCACACACACACAAACACATACACACACACTCTCTCACACATACACAGACACACATGAAAATATACACCCAAGACTCCGAGGATTTTCAAAACATACTCATTAATAGTAACTGTGGGGGATCAGAATTTTCCACCCCTAAAATGTGTCTCTTTGGCTTGATTATTTTTAAGAACAAAAGACTCAGGAAGAAACTTTGACCTTCCCCCTAGCTGCCTAAAAGAATTTAAGAGAGAAGGCCCGTCCCGGGAAGGAGCTATCACCACAGATAACTATAGTATAATGTAAACTAGGTGTGTAGACAGGGAGGAACCAAGCAAGGCCCATTTGATCAAAGTCCTCCCCATGTCCCACTGTTTCTGCAAGGCGTGGCAAACATTTGTTTACAAACATTTTCTTTTCCATCTCCATGTGAATTGCCTTCCTCCCCTCTGAAGTCCCAAACTACCCTCAACATCCTCCTTTGTCTTTAACTAAAGATAGTATTTAAAGCAGTAGCTTCAGCTGTTTTGGTGAATTACTCAGTTTTCTTGAGTTTCTCCCATGTACACATTATTAAACTTTGTTTGGTTTTCTCCTGTTATTCTATCTCATGTCTATTTAATTCTTGGACCAGCCAGAAGGACCTAGAGAGTAAAGGAGTATTCTTCCTCCCCTACACAACCAAGCACTGCTTATAACAGGTCTTTTTTTGTTGTTTTTAATTTTTACCATAATGGAAAATAGAGAAGAGAATTAAAGACAGGTAGAGCTTATAATGAGAACAAATCCCTACATATCTGCTGAGACCTGACCACTGACAATCTCCTCCGAGGACTGGACAGCCCCCATGGGACTGGTCTCCACAGGCTTGCTGCTTTAGGGTCCCAAATTGTTGGTAGCATTGCCTGAAAATCATGAACGGTCCCAGACCACATGTTGTGGCTACCCACTGGGTTTGCTTCTTAGAAGTATATCCAGCCCTGACCTGTCCTCTGATGGTAACACTGGGGAGCTATTTCAGACATTAGCATTGCAATGAACAGTAAAAGGTCCCATTTGAATAATATAAGATCAAAATCCTGTTGCTGCTTCACCTCAACACACATTCTCTACCTCAAGGCTAGATGGTAGCGGCATAACCCCACTTTGCACTGAGCTAGGAAAGAGTTTGCATGATTTTCTCAAGGATGACAGAAACATGCAAAATATGCCAGGATACAAATACCTCACTGAAGACCCAGTGCACGGAATTAAGACAAAGTCTATGGAGAAATCGGAAGAATCATTGATTCGGGAAGATCTCAAGCAGGTAGAAGTTAGAGGCAAGGTTTTAAATAGCTACTGCCAGCTATAAAAATAAGTGAACCGTAAATTCTTCTGACTGTAGGTTTCCTAAAACAGCAGAGATAGAAATATTCCTAAAATCCTAACACAGGGAAAGTCACTCAAATAAATACTTCTTAAGGGAATCAATGCATTAAGAGGAAGCATTTGCAGACTGAAAGCCACATGATACACAGACGTTGCATCCTGACAGGATACTTGTTAAAAGAATCCATTTGCGGCTCCAATATTTAGGGTCAGTAATTTCTCAGAAAAAGGTTAATGGAAACAAAACAGAATTCAGGGCACATTCTCCCAACCAGTGTGCAGAAATATAAGCAAAAATTACACCCTCGGGCTATAGAATGCAAAATTATTGCAACATTCTATTTAGTAGAATTTGCAATCAATACAATGGAGAAGAAGGGAAGGGTATATGGAGGGGGTATTTGTGTGTGTGATTGGGCAGGTGGACTAAATGACCTCTGGTCACTTCTGGCCTGAGGTTGCAATGATTCTATGTTTGAAGGCAGAGAGTATGGATGTGAATAAACCAAGTGGTGACTGGAGGGAGCTGGAAAAAGTTTCTCAAATCAGCTTCCAGCTCCAGAAGCTGCTCTGAAAATTGTATACGGGTGTCACAGACTCACAGAAGTTAGGGAAAGTTGATGGAGAATGAAGCCATAAAACCTAATGGCTGTGGCCTAATCTTCCTGTGGAAAACTGGGCAGCAGTATTCTAGAAAGGTTGAGACAGTGAGAGTCTGACTTGGGTTTCAGGGTCTAGAGCAGCGGTGTTCTCTGGAACATCACAAACAGTGACGGTCCCAACAGAGCAAGAGAAGGATCAAGCAAGAGAAGATCCCAAGAAGGAGTCTAGAAACACCAACAGGACAAAGGAGTCTCAGGCCCAGGCTGGAGGGAATCCTTCCACAAGGGATGTCAAGGCTGTCCCAGTGCAAATGACTTTTGAAAAATACACCACTGCATGTAACAGGCCCCACAGATATCCACACGAGTCAGCCACAGCAGGTATTTTGTGTCTTTGGCTGAGAGTGGTGCACAGTCCAGGCTGGTCACAGATGGCTTTTAGCGAGGCCTCACTACCCGCCAGGCTCAGGGCTAAGTGTTCTGCATGCAACATGTTATTTAGTCTTCACAGCGACCCTCCATCCTCATCAAACCCCTCAGTTAGAGAAATAATATTTATGGAGGATTGATGGATTCTAAACTGTATCCTTCAATTAAACTAAACCATTAGAAAGCTACACTACAAGGAATGTTTCGGGGTACATGGTGCTCACCCTCCCCCCTCCACTCAAACTCCTTTAATTGCATAGCACTGTGATATTACCCACCAGCTGACACTGTAAGAAGCAGTCATGTGAAAAGTATCATTGTGCTTAATGTAAGGATTGCATTACACAGTATCCTCTTCATGAGTCTCCAAGTGACATAAATCCTAGGCTTAGTATTAAGAATTATCATAGTTCTCCTAGCACATGGCATGTTTTTTGTTCTAGACACTGAATCGTGCTACCGATCCTGTTTCCCTACTTGCACTGGCTGCTAGGAAGCTCTAGACCAGGTTTGCGGCCAAATTCAAGGCATGCTATTACCCTAACTTCATTCCATTCTTTCTTGCCCCCACATTTTTTATTTAGTTATGTCTTATCTTTTTTATCCTATAAAATTTTGTACATTGTTCAAAAATCTTTTGTACAAGATCAAGTGTAAACGCATACATATATTCATATGTACAGATCTAAAAGTGCTACAGCCAAATTGCAAAAACAGTGCAGGTACAAAGGGTTTCGTGTACATATAATTGAAATTAGTGAAATTCCTGTCTCCTGTTAAAATTATTTCTTATTAAAATTTATAAGTAACCCAGTTTTCCTGCTTCACATTTTTATTGAGGAAATCCATTTTCAACTTGCCAGAAACCTGAATTTCTTTATTCCTCGTAGAGGAGCCAAGTTTTCTGATTTATATGGAACAACTTCTCCATCTATTGGCACAATTTAATATTGCAAATAATATCTTGAAATAAAATGTTCCTCTGTTACTCTATGGAGATTTTTTCCCCCCATTAAGTCTCTCAAAAAGTTTCCACTGTCAATAATTAAACACATCTCCCCTACATTAAGCTCTTTGCCTTCAGAAGTAAACAAACCTACAGAAATTAAATCCATGGCATCATCACTGGGCTGACAAGCTTCCTGGATCACAATCTCCACCTCTTAGAGGAAGTCAAGCCAAAGTTTCCAAAATAAGATGTAAAGGAATGCGGAAGTATTCTGCATAGGCTTCATCTAAACCAACCTAGGCTGTGAAAATCATTTTAAAAGCATGTTTAAGGGCTGAGTGAAATATTGGACATGCCAACATTTCAGTCCTCATCTGGAATAGCTTATAAGTGACAATACATATGGGCATCCAAAAGGGCCACTCAACTTTGTAAGTCTGTGTCATAGACTAATACTGACTACTGAGAAGGAACCAGTCTCACCGTTCCCACCCACCAACAAATCTCTACCCGAGCAAGGCATTCGCTTCATCTGACAAGGCAGCCCCACTTTCTCGTGAGCAAAATACATCAGCCTTGAAATTTTTTTAAAGCATAAAATGTTCTCAAAATCCCTGTGATGCTGCAATCTCCATATGACTCTGTGTGTCTGCAGTGAATCTATTTATAGGTACATCTCTTATATTATCACCCTGCAGATCTGAACTGAAAACACAACTCTTCCACTTACACAAGGTGTGCAGCCTTGAGCAAGTTACTTTCACCTCCCTAACCTTTTTTTCTCCTGTGTACTTGAAAATACTTCTAATTACTTTTAGGACTATTGTGAGGATTAAATAAGATAATATTTTTAAAAATACCTAGCACTTAGTAGACACTCAATAAATGGCAGATTTTAGTAGTTGTTGTAGAAAGAAGAAAAGGCTTTATTGTGTTTTTCCCTAAGTCCCTAGACCTCTCAATCCTTCTCATAATGAATCCCTGGCCTGAAGAAACAACTTAAGAGGACCTGAAAGCAAGGGAGAGTCACAAACAGCAAGAAATAAGGGCCTTGATAAAAACTATGAAATTTCAGACAGGAAGAAGCAAATGGGAGCAGAAGAAAAAATAATAAGAATTAGAGCAGGAATCTGAAATTGAAAAGAGAAAATCAACAAAACCCAAACTTGGTTCTTTGAAAAAAATCAACAAAATTGATAAGCCTCTAGCCAGGCTAACTAAGCCAAAAAGAGAGAAGACACAAATTACTAACATCAGAAATGAAAGCAGGGACATCACTATAGATCTCACGGACATTAAAAAGATAATAAATGAATACTAGGAACACTTCTATGCCCACAAATTGATAATCTAGATGAAGTCAACCAATTCCTTGAATGACACAATCTGCCAAAACTCACACAAAGAGAAACAGATTATCTGAATAGGTTTATAGCTATTAAAGAAATTAAATAAAAAATTGTTAACCTTCCAAAAGAGAAAGCACTTGGCTCAGATGAGTTCATTGGTGAATTCTACTAAACACTTAAGGAAGAAATTTTACCGACAATCTACAATCTCTTTCAGAAGGTACAAGCAGAAGGAATACTTCCTAACTCATTCTATGAAGCCAGCATTATCTTAACCCCTAAACCAAAGACATTACAAGAAAAGAAAACTACAGACCAAAGTTGCAAAAATCCTCAACAAAATATTAGTAAATCGAATCCAACAATGTATAAAAAGAATTATACACCACGACCAAGTGAGATTTATCCCAGGTATGTAAGGCTGGTTCAACATTCAGAAATCAATTAATGTAATCCATCACATCAACAGGCTAAAGAAGAAAAATTACATGATCATATCAACAGATGCAGACCCAGCATTTGACAAAATCCAATGCCCATTTATGATAAAAACTCTCAGCAAATTAGGAATAGAGGGGGAACTTCCTCAATTCGATAAACAACATGTACAGAAAAACCTATAGTTAACATCACACTTAAAAATTAAAAACTTGAAGTTTTCCTGCTAAGATTAGGAACAAGATAAGGATGTCCCCTCTCACCACTGTTTTAATATCTTACTGGAAGTTGTAGCTAATTCAGTAAGACAAAAAAAAGGAAATAAAAGGTATACAGATTGGGAAGGAAGAAATAAAACTGTCTTTGTTTGCAGATGACATGATTGTTTATGCAGAAAATCCAAAATAATCAACAAAAAAACTGGAACTAATAAGCCATTATAGCAAGGTTGCAGGATACAAAGTTAATATGTAAAAGTTAATCACTTTCCTATATACCAGCAATGAACAAGTGGGATTTGAAATTAAAAACATGTTACAATTTACATTAGCACGAAAAAAAAATGAAATGCCTAGGTATAAATCTAACAAAATATGTACAAGGTCTATATGAGGAAAACTAAAAAACTCTAATGAAAGAAATCAAAGAACTAAATAAATGGAAAGATATTCCATGTTCATGGATAGTAGGGCTCGATATTGTCAAGGTGTCAGTTCTTCCCACCTTGATCTATAGATCCAACACAATCTCAATCAAAATCCCAGAAAGTTATTTTGTAGATATCAACAAGCTGATTTTAAAGTTTATATGGAGAGGCAAAAGACCCAGAAGAGCCAATTCAATATTGAAGGAGAAGAACAAAGTCAGAGGACTGACTACCCAACTTCACGACTTACTATGAAGCTACAGTAGTCAAGACAGTGTAGTATCAGTGAAAGAATAGACAAATAGATCAATGGAACACAATAGAGAGCCCAGAAATAGACCCACATAAATATAGTAACTGATCTTTGACATAGGAACAAAGGCAATAAAATGGAGCAAAGATAGTCCTTTCAAAAAATGGTGCTGAAACAACCGGACATCCACATCCAAAAAAGTGAATCTAGACACAGACTTTACACTCTTCACAAAAATTAACTCAAAATGGATCACAGACCTAAATGTAAAATCAAAACTATAAAACTCCTAGATAACATAGGAGAAAACCTAGATGACCTTAGGTATGGTGATAACTTTTTTAGATACAACACCAGTGGCCTGATCCATGAAGGAAAGAATCGACAAGGTGGACTTCATTAGAATTAAAAACTTCTGCTCTATAAAAGATAATGTTGAGAGAAAGAGAAGACAAGCCACAAACTAGGAGAAAATATTTTCAAAAGACACATCTGATAAAGGACTGTCATCCAAAATACACAAAGAACACTTAAAACAACAATAAGAAAATGAGCAATCTGATTAAAAATGAGCAAAAGACACAAAAAGACCCCTCATCAAAGAAGATATACCAAAGACAAGTAAGCACATGAAAAGATGTTCAGCATCATGCGTCATTGGGGAAATGCAAATTTACACAACAGTGAGACACCACTACATACCTATTAAAATGACTAAAATCCAGAACACTGACACCACCAAATGCTGGAGAGGCTGTGGAGCAACAGGAACTCTCATTCATTGCTGGTGGGAATGCAAAATGGTACAGCCACTTTGGAAGACTGCTGACCACTTCTTATAAAACTAAACATACTCTTATCACACAACTCAGCAGTTGCACCCCTTGGTATTTACCCAAATGAACTGAAAACTTATGTCCACACAAAAACCTGCACATGGATGTTTAAAGCAGCTTTATTCATAACTGCCAAAACTTAGAAGCAACCAAGTTGTCCTTTAGTAGACGAATAATTAAACTGTGGTACATCCAGACAACGGAATATTATTCAGAACTAAAAAGAAATGAGCTATCAAGCCATGAAAAGACGTGAAGGAAACTTAAACACATATTACTTAAAGAAAGAGGCCAATCTGAAAAGGCCGCATACTGTATGATTGCAACTATATGACATTCTGGAAAAGGCAAAATTATGGAGACAGTAAAAGGATCAGTGGTTGACAGGGGTTAGGGGAGAGGGAAGGATGAATAGTCAGAGCACGGGATTTTTACGGTAGTGAAATCATTCTGTATGATACTACAATAGTGGATACATGTCATTATATATTTTCCAAAATCAAGAAAATGTACAACCACGAGTGAACCCTAATGTAAACTATGGACTTTGGGTGATAATGACGTGTCCATGTAGGTTCACTGATCATAACAAATGTCCCACTGTGGGGCAGGATGGCAAGAATGGGGCAGGTTTGGTGTGTGAGGGTACAGAGGGTATACAGGAACTCTCTGTACTTCCCACTCAATTTTGCTGTGAACCTAAAATGGCTCTAAAAATTAAATGTATTAATTTTTTCTAAAGTTTCTGTTAGTTTCTCTGACAGGCAATAAAATATAAAAGATATCATATAGTGACATATGCTGTCAAGTAAATAATAAAGAGGTTATGTGACACACCGTGACTGGGGTGAGGGGGGGTCTCAATTTTTTTCTTTTATGATTTATGCTTTTAGTGTCATATCTAAGAAATCTATGCCTAACCCACATAAATATTTTCTCCCATGTTTTCCTCTAGACCTTTTATAATTTTAGATTTTATATTTAGGGGTATGACCTATTTTCATTGTGGTACAAGGTATGAGTGGAAGTTGATTTTCTTACATGTGGATATCTAACTATTCCTACCTTTTTCTATTGAATTGCATTTGCACCTTTGTTGAAAATCAACTGTCTTTGAAAAAAGACACACATATATATGCATGTCTATTTCCAGACTCTCTATTCTCTTGCATTGATCTATGCATCTATTCTTTTTTTTTTTCTGCTGAGGAAGATTTGCCCTGACGTCTATTGCCAATCTTCCTCTTTGTTTGCCTGAGGAAGATAAGCCCTAATCTAACATCTGTGCCAATCTTCCTCTACTTTAAATATGGGTCACTACCACAGCATGGCTGGTGAGTGGTGTAGACCCGTGCCCGGGATCCAAACTCCCAAACCCAGGCCACTGAAGCGGAGCACACTGAACTTAACCACTAGGCCACAGGGCCAGCCCCTATGTGTCTATTCTTTTGCCAATACTACAGGTCTTGATTAATACAGTTTTACAGTAAGTCTGGAAATCATGTAGTGAATGCTTCAGCTTGGTTCTTCTTTTTCAAAGTTGTTATGGCTATTCTATTTCATTTGCCTTTCTATATAAATGTTAGAATCAGCTTACCAATTTCTACCAAAAAATCCTGCTGGATTGGATTGGTATTGCATTGAATCTATAGTTCAATTTGGAAAGAACTGACATCTTAACAATAATGAGACTTCAAATTCATGAACACTGTATACCTTTCCATTTATTTAGCTCTTCTTTGATTACATTCATCAGTGGTTTGTAGTTTTCAGCCGACAGATCCCACATATTTTTTTGGAGATTTATGCCTATGTATTGTGTAATTTTTGTGCTACTGTAATAAAACTGGTCTTTAATTTCAATTTCCAATTCTTCATTGCCAGTATATAAAAATATAGTTGAGGGGCTGGCCCCATGGCCTAGTGATTAAGTTTGGTGCACTCCACCTTGGCAGCCTTGGTTCAGCTCCTGGGCATGGACTTACACCACTCGTCAGTGACATGCTATGGCAATGACCCACATACAAAATAGAGGAAGGTGGGCACAGATGTTAGCTCAGGGCAAATCTTCCTCAGCAAAAAATTATATAATTGAATTTTACATATTGACTTTCTATCCTAAAATCCTGCTAGACTTATTAGTTCTAGTAAACTTTTTGCAAATTCTTTGGGATTTTCTACATAGTTGTTCATGGCACCAGCAAATAGGATACAGTTTTGTTTCTGTCCAATTTGTATGCCTTTTATCCTTTTTCCTGGCTGATTTCACTGGCTTGGACCTAGAAGAGTGTTGAATAGAAGTGTTGACAGTGCACATCCTTGCCTTCTTTCTGATCTTACAGGGGAAGCATGCAGTCTTTCAGCATTAAGTATGATGTTAGTAAGTTTATCGTAGATGCCCTTTATCAGGTTGAGGAAGTTCCCTTCTGTTCCTAGTTTGCTAAACTTTTTATTATGAATGGATGTTGAATTTTGTCAGATGCTTTTTCTCCATCTATTGAGGTGATTATACTTTTTCTCAGTCTGTTAATACAGTAAAATATACTGGTTAATTTTCAAATGTTGAACCAGCCTTGCTTTCCTGATGTAAATCTCTTTGTTCATGATATACTCTCCTTTTTATATATTGATAAATCAAATTGGTTAATATTTTGTTGAGGGTTTGCCTGTTCTGGACATTTCACATAAATGAAATCATATAATATGTGGTCTTTTATGACTGGCTTCGTTCACTTAGCATGATGTTATCAAGATTCATCCATGGTGTAATGTTTTTCAGTACTTCCTTCCATTTTATCGCCAATTAATATCTCATTATAAGGATATACCACTTTTTGTTTATCCATTCATCAACTGATGGGATTTTGGGTTGTTTCTACTTTTGGCCATTATAAATACTGCTATGTACATTCATGTAGAAATTTTTATACGGACGTACGCTTTCATTTCTCTTGGGTATGTACCTAGAAGTAGAGTTGCTAGGTCATACAGTAACTCTATGTCTAACATTCTGAAGAACTTCCAAACTATTTTCCAAAGTGGTTGCACTATTTTACATTCCCACTAGCAATGTATGAAGGTTCCAACTTCTCCACATCCTTGTCAACACTTGTTGCTGTCTGTATTTTTTTTACTGTGTCTGGTTTTTAAATGTTTCTGCTCAAACACAATATATTTCTAATGTACAGCACATGTATGTCCAATAGAATCTTTTATATGGTCTTTTTAATTATAACAAAGTAAATAAAGCCATAATCAGTGAGTGAAATATCATAAAATTCAAATATAAATTGTGTACAACCTATGTTAAATAAGTAAAATTGTCCACTTCAAAGTAGTTTTTAAAAATAGTCTCAAGATTAAAGATCCGTGTGTCACTGGAGAACATCTTGCTGATGAATCAGCCAGACCTAAATTCATGATCAAAAACAAAACCTATATAAGAAAAAATTGACAAGAACTTGATTCTCCAACCTGGCTAATATTTATGCTTTTTTTTTCCAAAGGGCTAAATCATTTTTTCCCCAGCTTTGTTGAGGTATAATTGAAAAACAAAAATTGTACATATTTAAGATGTACAATGTGATGATTTGCTGTATATATATATATATATATATATATATAGTGAAATGATTACCATGACAAGCTAATTAACACATCTATCACTTCACATAGTTACATAGTTACCTCAAAATAATGATAATAGTTACCTTTTTTGTGTGTAGCAAAAACACCTAAGATCTACTCTCTTAACAAATAAAACTGTAAAACGTTGATGAAAGAAATTGAAGAAGACACAGATAAATGGAAAGATACCCTGTATCATGGATTGGAAGAATTAATATCGTTAAAATGTCCATACTACCCAAAGCAGTCTACAGATTCAGTGTTATCCCTACCAAAATTCCAAGGGCATTTTTCACAGAAATAGAAAAAGCAATCCTAAAATTTATACAGAACCACAAAAGACCCCGAATAGCCAAAGCAATCTTGAGAAAGAAAAACAAAGCTAGAGGCATCACACTTCCTGATTTCAAACTATATTGCACAACCAGAGTAATCAAAACAGTATGGTACTGGCTAATATTTACACTCTAAAAACTTCAAGTTTTCAGCTTTTGCCCTCATCTCCTCATAATAACAAAAAGTGACTCAGTGCTTTATATTTTCAAACCACCCAGGTCAACAATTATTTTCTTCTCAAGAGTCCTGCTATGGAAATCTGTGGCCTCTGGTATCAACCATAATTTCAATCAAGGCTAAATCAGGAATATTTGGGTCTTATAATTTAATTTGTAAAGGAAAAATTCAAGAAATATAAATTTTTAAGAGTATCAATTGTTAATTTCTCCCATAAATTAACAAAAATATGATGGTAATATCCAGCATTGTGAAGGATCCTGATAGACAGTTACTCTGCCTCAGCTAGTGGAAGTTTAAACTCATACAAGTTTTCTGGAGGACAATTTGGAGGCATACTTTAAAAGTTTTAAGAATGCACAAACCCTTTGACCCAGCAATTCTTCTTCTAGGAATTTGTGCTAAGGAAGTAATTAGACATAGGATCCAAGTTTTATGCATAAAATTGTTCACCTTTATAATGGAAAAATGAGGAAATTTCTAAATAGCTAAAAATGGGGAATAGTCTGTGGTTAAACAAAATACAATCAATTTGATGGATGCAAGATTATGCAACAATACAAAAATCATGTTTTCAATTAACTTTCAATGGCCTGAGAAAAGTTTTTGATGTTATGTTTTGAAGAAAATGCAACATATAAAACTACCTACTTCCTGTGTGCTTCCCACTTCCTGAGATAGGACAGAGACTAAACTAAACATATTAACAGTGATGTCATCCATAGGCGGTAGGATTTTGGGTAGTTTTTAATGGAATGTGTGTGTGTGTGCACACATATGCGCATGCATGCATGAGCACACACGTGGGTATATTTTTCACAGTGAACATTATTGTAATGGCAATGAAAGTGATGTACAGGAATGTTCTTAATTTCACCTCTGTTTAAAACAACTTTTTTATTTTACTGCACAGCAATAAATGTCTCCTTCAAGAATACCTCATTTTGCTTTCTCCAAAAGTTGCAGAATCAAGTTAGATAATGAGCAGTTTATTTGCAATAATAACATATCGGCTCTACTTAGGGAGCCAGCTCACAGAACTTCTCCCTGTGGCAAAACAAAAATGTCACACACAGAGGCATTACCATGTTTATGCTAACTCTGGCATTTTACACGCTTGAGCTCATTATTATTCTCATTAATTTTGTGATTGTTAATAGCACTGCTATTTATATGCCTTAACCTTTACAGATTTCAATCAAAGATTTCAAAACTCAATGGAGAATGTGTCTAGAATGTAAGAGGATGTATCTGAGTGATTTTCCCCAGTGGGAAGCATATTTTGATCCTCAATACATTTAAATGACTGGGATACCTAGCTAGAGAAAACTCGAGAAACAATTTTACCAGTGAAGATATAAAAATTGTAAATGACTAATTGGCTTTCATAAAATATGCATGAATGTCAAAAATATGTATGAAATAAAAGCAACCTTCAGGGATATTTTCTAAGTGTTCCCTTTTATGTAGGGAACCTTAAACTAAGTAAGAAATAGGGGCTGGCCCAGTGACACAGTGGTTAAGTTAGCGTGCTCTGCTTTGGCAGCCTGGGGTTCGAAGGTTCGGATCCCGGGCACAGACCTACACACTGCTCATCAAGCCATACTGTGGCAGTATCCCACATACAAAATAGAGGAATATGGCCACAGATGTTAGCCCAGGACCAACCTTCCTCAGCAAAAAGAGGAGGATTGGCAATGGATGTTAGCTCAGAGCTAACCTCCTTCACCAAAAAAAGTAAGGAAGAAGAACTTTTAACAAAGAGTCTTATTTGATAACAAAAGCTGTTCTAGGCTTACATCTGAGCAGGATAAACTGTAAAATTCGAAAGGACAAAAATACAAGAGATTCTCTATTTTAATTATCAGGAACACAGAGAGGACCCCACTGTTCACTTTTGCCAACAGCTGGTTTAGGCTGTCTTGCCCAGTCATTCTATCCCTGGTCATGGAGTCGTTTACTAGTCTGTGTCAGCTGTGATTCTTTATAATTATGAAGTGCTTTACAAGCATTGTTAAAGCTATTATATATGATAAGCATAAAAGCAGTAAGAACTATTATATCTTCCATCTTTTTCTATGCTTTAGAACAGTTCATAAAGCAGGATAATTACCTGTTGTTTACAAGAACCATCTGATGGCAAAAATCTAAAAGTTTAACAAAGTAACCTGTTGCTGAGGCTGTGGTGAACCAGGCACCTGGTGGTGGAAATGTGCACAGTTCCACCAACCTGTGGAGACTGTCCGGCCGGAGATTATCAAACTGTTGCCTCTCAGCTCCAAATCTACCCTTTTATTCTCTGCTTTGGGCTGCAGGGGCCAGGACTCTCAAACCACCTTTCTGTTTAGTCAGGTGGCTCTAAATGAGGATGTGTCAATAGGGCACCAGAGGGCGCCTGAGAGGCTGGAGGACAACGAAGGGATCTGCTCCCTCCTGTTCGCTGGGGGCTTCCCGTCTGCTCGCAGTTCCCAGGAGGCAATGCTTGTCCCCCTGGCAGCAGTAGCACCTTCCTGTAGCAGAAGCCAAGTTCAGTTTTCCATTCTCCCCAGAATTGCAAACCTCTGCCCCCCACAGGGACATCAGAATCAGCTGGCCACCTCCTCCTTCAAGGTCTGGGAGCCAAGCCCTCAGGGCTCCCCATTTGGAACTCAGAACCAGCGGCCCCAGTCCAGCCGCACCGTCTCCTCCGAGGTCTAAGCGACAGCTCCAGGGGCCCCTCCTCCGAGTTTGCTCAGCTGAGGGCTGGTAGCCGCTTCCTACCGTTGCTGCCTTTTTGACACCTTCAAGTTCTCTTTTTACCCTTTCAGCGATTAATAACACTACCTAGCAAACAATTCTTTATATTAAATTCTTTTGGTTCAAATAACTGATGTGGTTTCTGTTTCCAAATCTGACCTTGTCTTAGTTTGGGCTGCTACAACAAGTTACCACAGACAGGGTGGCTTAAACAACAAACACTTTTCTCACAGCTCTGGAGGCCAGAAGTCCAAGATGAAGGCGCCAGCGCGGTCGGTTCCGGTGCGAGTCCCCCTCCAGACTGCCGACTGCTGGCGCTGTATCTTCACCCGGCAGAAGATGCTGATCGAGCTCTCCTGCCCCTTCTTGGAAGGGCTGGAATCCCACTCAGGGCTCCACCCTCGTGACCTAAGCCCTCCCAAAGTCTCCACCTCCAGATATCATCACACTGGGGGGGTCAGGAATTCAACATATGAACTTGGGGGGGGGGCACGTTCAGTTCCCCGCAGAGCCGAACCAATAAAGAAAAGAATGTGGCAATATCTACCAAAAACGACATGGATTTACGCTTTGGGATTGACCCAACAATACCACTTCTAGTACTCTGCAAAAAGATATATGGTCTAGGATTTTCTTTCAAGTGCTATTTATAATAGCAAAGATTGAAAACAAAAATGTCTATCAACGGCACATGCATATAATAGAGTATTAGGAAGTCACAAAAAGGAAAGGGAAAGGCTCTACATATTGCTATGGAGTGTTCTCCATGATTCATGGTTAGGCACAAAAATGAGAAAATGCGTGTAGGGTGCTGCTATTTGTCTAAGAAAGGGAAGAATAAAACCATACTCATATATTTGCTTTTGTTAAATTAAATTGAAAGACAAAAAATAGGATACCTATTGGAGGTAGGAAAGAATAGGTTGAAGATTAGGATAGAAGCTAGACTTCTCTGAAAAGATGCTGTTTTACAGATTAAATTTTTAAAGGTTCTGGCCACCAATTCCAACATGTGGGTGGGGGGGGGGTCCCCACACCAACAAGAATTCTCCAGCACCAGCGGGGTGTCCTATAATTTAGCTCAATTCTGACGCTATCTACCTGGAGGTTAAGGGCTCAGTCCTACAAGACTGTCCCCCCCACACACACACACACTTCAGACACCAGTCACAAGTCCAGGTTATCAACTGTGCTTCTGACCGACCAGCTAGAGCCTGGAGGTTCCAAAAACCCCCTCCTCAGGCTCAGTTAATTTGCTAATGCGGTTCACAGAATTCTGAGAAACATTTTACTTACCAGATCACCAGTTTATTATAAAAGGAACAGCCAAGATGGAAGAAATGCACAGGGCAAGGTATGGGGAGAGGCTGTGGCGCTTCAGGTGCACCGCTCTCCCCAGATCTCCACATCTTCACCAACCCGCAAGCTCTCGGGTAGAGGTTTCACTACATAGGCACGACTGAGTAAATCATTGGCCATTGGCGGTTCAACCTCCAGCCCCGCCCTTTCCTCCCTAGAGGTCAAGGGGTAGGACTGAAATTTCCAACCCTAATCACATAGCTGACTCCTCTGGCAACCAGCCTCAATCCGTAGGTGTTTTCCAAAAGTCACCTTATTAACATAACAAAAGACACTTTTATAGCTCTTATCACTTAGGAAATTCCAAGGGTTTTAGGAGCTCTGTGCCAGAAACAGGATGAAGACCAAATATATATTTCTTATTACAAATCACAGTATCACATCTTTGAAACCATAAAAATAATTTACATAATCATAAATAAAATTAAATTTTTAAAAATGATGTATTTCATAAACTTGTTTGTTTTTGTTTAAACTGTATCCACTGCAAAGGCATTGTTTCTTCAAAGATCAACCCAACAGCAAGGACCACCCCTAGTGGCCAGATTGTGTCTCTACCATTTCCTACTAAGAGGAACCAGCACTCTCTTGAGAAATGGCAGGTTCTCCGTCTGGAGCAGAAAACGAACAAAGCGAGTGAGGAACCTCTTGTTACTCCAGAAAGCAAGGAAACGATCCAGGACAGCTGGGTTATGTCAAAGGACTTGACATGAAACCTGAAGTGAGTTGGCTCACCCATCGCCCAGCAAGCCAATCTCTGACACCGGGTGTAGTGGAAGAATGTAGGAACTTTCTATTGCAAAGCGCTGAGCAAGGAGAACAGGCAGCTCACGCTGTAATCCCAAACTCCCTGAAAAGTTACAAGCAAGAGTTTTTAAAGGGGTGATCAAAGGAGAGTAGCCACGGTGGTCGTGACCACAGGCATCTGGGGGAGCGATTGTGCAAGGGTGGGAACAGACATTCTGGCAGGGAGCCAGCTGTTCTCTCTCTCTTTAGCAGGTGGTCCAGCGTTTCATCCTTTAATCTTCCCCCAAAACCAAAAACTGGGCCCTGGGGAGAAGAAACTGCCTCCAATTAACCATTACCAAGTTTACAAGGCTTTAGACGGGGAGGGGAACTGTGACCTTGCAGGTCGGCCCCTCCCGGCAGCATTCATTTGGCCAAGCTGCAAGGAGGGGTCCATGGTTATCTGTCTCCATGATAAATGGTGGATTTTGGCACCAGCAAGCCAAGTAGTTGGGGAAGCTTCAGCTTCTTGATATTCTCTGGATATCAGTTTCCCTGTAACAAGACTTCAAAGCACCAAACTTCAGTGTGAGCCCCAGCATGAGGCCACCTGGGCTTTAACAATTCGTAACCTCCATTTGCCTTGTGAAATTCAGAGATACAAAGGTTAGAAAAACTGATATTTACATGTGAATATAACTTAGAGAAAGCAGGGAAAAGGGGATGAGTGCTGTTGGTTTTAACCCCATATATGCTGGATTTAATGTAGGGGAACTGGTATCAGTGCCTACATCAGACTCAGGAGCCAACTGGAAGAGATTCCATTAGAGTATCCTCATTTGCAACCCCTAATGATTAATGAGTCCAGGCAATGATCCTCAATGCCTGCTCACATCACACAAAAAAGAGACAACCAGATATTCTGTACCTCCTGATAAAAGTACACGATATCATCTATGAAGTATTCTTGTGCAAAACATGCAACGATAATCTAGTTAAGCATCAAGGTGCATGTACCGACTTGCAGGGGACAGAGGAACATATTAAATGACATCATGCAGACGCAATTAGCAAAATCCAGGTGATAGAACACTTACAGAACAAACAATTATTTCTTCAACAAATAAAGTGCAAGAAAAAAAAGAGAGTGTGTAAATCTGTAAATTAACAGAGAAAAGGTTATGGACCTGATGTAAACAAATGGTTTAAAAAATTTTGAGACAATTGGGGAAATTTGAACCCAGATGGGATATTTTACGATATTTTGGAATTATTTTTAACTTTGTTAATGTGATAATGGTATTGTGGTTACAAAAACAAAATATATGATACATAAAATCGTGTAAAGTCAGGTGTTTACTTCAAAATTATCAGGTGTGGGAAGATCTGAGTGAGGATATAGAAGAAACAATATTGTCCAAGATTTTACTGTAGAGTTTGGGTCATGGGTACATGGGGGTTCATTATATAACTGTTTTTACTTTTTTATATGTTTATATTTTCCGTAATAAAAAGTTCGCTTAAAAGGCAAAATCATCTAAGTTAAGAAGATTTTTGGAAGTAGCTCTAATAACTTTTCCTATTACTTGCATGATCACTGCACTAGCCAAGTTTTCCATTTCTTCTAGAGTCAACTTTTGGTAATTTATATGTAACGCTGTGAAGAAAAACGTATTCCTTAGAATCTTTCTAGAAGAATGAATAAGTCCGCTCTGTATAGAGGGTAAGGCTGTAAGCAATCCTGACTGTGGGAAGAACAATCGTGCCTGATAAAAGAATGTGAGGAATTTCTTAGTTACATCTGAAAGAAAAATGAGGGGAGAGAGAGAAGAAGGAAAAGAGTAGTGATGGCAAAGAGAAAGACTGCAGGTGGCCATGCAATACGTGATTAAAGCCTTTCCCGTTACTCTTAAAATGAACATAAAATGTCTATACGAAATAAAAGCCTTAATAGTATCCAACATCTAGTGAGCATTTACAACGGCCAGTCACTTTTCTCAGCACGTATACATATTAGCTCATTCAGCCTTCATTACAACTCTGTGAGGTAAGAATTATCACCACTGTTTTCTAAACGAGGAAACTGAGGCACAGAGAGGTTCACTATTTTTCCCACGTGACACTAGTGAAAAATGGAGTCAGGATTAAAACTCAGGATCAAAGGCAATATGGCTCCGGGGCCCGCACTCTTCGGCCATTAGACCCAGGGCAGGTTCAGAAGACTACCGCCCACAGGTCAGACACAGCCGGGAGCCTGTTTCCGCACAGGTTTTCTTTCCGGGGCCTCTCTCCAGGGCCCGGCGGACCGCCGGCGGGGATGCTGCAGACGCCGCGCCCGCGGGACTGGGGGCCGGCTGCCGGGCCTGCTGCTGGAGGGCTGGGGAGTCGGGGGGCTGGGGGGCGCGGGGCCGGCGGTCAGCTGTGGGGCCAGCTGGAGGGCAGGGGATCTGGGGGGTCTGGGGGGCCAGCTGGGGGACCAGGGGATCGCGGGGCCGGGGGGCCGGCTGCCGGGCCTGCTGGAGGGCCGGGGAGTCGGGGGGACTGGAGGGGGCGGGGGCCGAAGGGCCGGCTGGGGGACTGGGGAGCCGGGGGGCGCGGGGCCGAGGAGCTGGTTGGGGGGCTGGGGGACCGCGGGGCCGGCGGTCAGCTGCGGGGCCAGCTGGAGGGCCGGGGAGCTGGGGGAGCTGGGGCGTCGCGGGGATCGGCTGGGGGACCAGGGTATCGCGGGGCCGGGGTGCCGGCTGCAGGGCGGACTGGAGGGCGAGGGAGCCGGGGGTCGCGGGAGTCGCCGCGGCGCGGGGTCACCTGCACGGCCACGTCGCGAGACCGGGCTCACCTGCGCCCGCTGGTGCCGTCGAAGTCCCCGGCGGCCGTCCGCAGCCCGGAGCCCGGGAAAGACGACGAGGCCGCCCGGGGGAAGGACGAGGGGGAGGAAGCGGGACGGCAGGCCCGCCAGTGCCGCCGCGCCCCCACGCCCTCCCCTCGGCGGCGGGCAGGTGCGTCCGGGAGCCGGTACGGTAGGGGGCGCGCCTGGCACGGGGAACCGTCCACCTCGTCCCCCGGGGCAGTCAGTCACAGGCGCAGCCCCACTGTGCGTCTTGAGAGCTAAGAAAAGCATTTACATTTTTAAAGGTTGTGAAAATAAGATAAGGAAGAAGGGTGAGGAGGTGAGGGAGTAACTTACGTGCCCACAGAGACTGAAATATCTGCTATCTGGCCCGTTACAGAAAAAGCTGACCAACCCAGGCTCTAGTGCCTTGTGTGGTCTGTGCGGTTTCCTTGTGGAAAATGGAAAAGGGGCAGATGAACCCACGTTAGATGTTTCTGGGAAAGTGAGGACAGTCTACATGGATGAAGGAGTGTGGGTGCTTAGAAAAATACGAAGAAATCACACGATCACGAGGCATGAGAAGGTCTTTGGATTGTCACAAGCAGATAGAAGTGGCATTTGAACCAAAATCAACCAAATCTCTGAGGGGTGGAAGCTACAACTAAGTTTTTATATACATTTGTCAGAAATCTGCTGTCTCTTTATGGGTTTCAAAATTATTCGCATGGAGTATTTCACAGAATTGTATTAAATTACTTTAACATCCATATTTGTAGTTACATATATCAATAAATGTTTGCATATTTTACCTCATATTTAATTTAATTCATCACAGATTTGTATATTTTATTTTTTCAAAGACACAGTTCTAAGAATTAGTCAATTCTATATATTTTATAATTCATTAATATTTTATGTTACTTTTATATTTTCTTTACTTTTTTTCTGACTTTCCTATTTTTTTTAATAACTGCAGAACTTAAGGCTATACACTTACCACTTTGTGCAGCTTTGGTTACCCCCAAAATATTTCAGGGGTGAGGGAGAGGGAGAACTGTGATGCTTTTTTAAAAATTATTATTAATGGAGCAATATATCCTATGTTCACAAAATAGTTCTTGAGAAATACAAAGAATACAGATACTATAAAACAAAGCAAAGTCCAGGCAATGATTTTAAAACAGAAAATATTACAAATGAAATTATGTGATTTCATAAATGTGCTTCAAAGTAATTGAGGATGGGAGGCGGATATAGAAGTAACGAGATTAGCCAGGAGTTGATAATTGTTGAGGCTGAGTGATGTCTATATGGGAGCTCATTATACTAATCTCCCTACGTTTGTAAATGGCTGAAATTATTCATAATTTAAAATGTTTTAAATAAAGCTTAAAAAGTGACTAAATAGAAAACTTCTAAATTTCCAGCCTGGCAAAAGTCGGTTCAGTTGCAAGACAAGTTTAATAAATTGAATTTTTTTCCTCAATGTAAAAACAAAATTACACAACTAAATTTGTGCCTGGTGATTTCAACCAAACACTATAGCATCCCCCACCCTCTAGCCCCCAAAAATCAACATGGTGACAGACACATCTGTCAGGATTTGGAATTTTACCCTACTTACAAGCTAATAAGAGCCTGTTACTGTTTTATCAATATTGGCAGAAGACACAAGACTCCTAGGTCATAGAGAAGGTCTTTATTTCTCATGGTGCAGCAAGCAGCGTGAGCATTAAGTCATTGCCCCAGGTCCCATGGGGGTGATGTGCAGGGGCCCAGAAGAATGTAATGTAATACATGGGTTTGTGTCATACATGAGGAACGCTGAGCTTGGAAATTCACCACTTTTATACCATGACCCAGACTTGACAATTATAAATTCTTAGACAATATTGTTTCATCTATACCCTCAGTCAATTCTCCCCTCCCCCACCCCACCCAACAATTTTGAAGCAAATGCCTTACTTTATATGATTTCAACCCTCAAGGTTGCTCACTGCAAACACAACCCTGAGGAGTGGCATCAGTAAAGAGCGGTCAAGACCTTGCATTCTTGGCATACCCAGCAAAAATGTGCAGGATGCTCAGGCACGTGGAAGATTGCCTTCCCCATCAATCCACCCGTTGTCCCTACGTGTTGTGGCTTCTGGCAGACTTTCACAAAAGTGCGTCACTCTGTTGGCTGCTTTGATTAATTTAACCAACAGAGGCTAGAACTGAATCTGTCCAATTTGTCTCATACAGCATTTAATTAAAGCTGCTATCAATAGGACTCCAAACAAGACAAAGTTCACCTGCAGTATTGACCTCAAATATGCCTTCCAGGGTTCTGGGCTCAGACAACTGTCCCTGGGGAGACCAGGGAACTTATTTCAGACAGTCAGGATGTAGTCTAGTCCAAGGTCCATCTGTTATCCATTACAAACCAAACAAGGGAGTTGACACTGACCTGCTGATCTTTGGTGTCATTGCCAATAACTGTAGGAGGCAATAGATGGGCCAAAAAAAGCCCTGAATCCCCAATGGAGAGACATCCCTTGGCCCATTTCCAGCCATATGCAAACAGGTAACCCAAACAGGTAACTCCTGTCAGGATTTGTCATTAAATTTGATTTGGATCAGCAGTACACTGGTTTGCCTAAGTCCCACGGGCACTGTCACTGAGTGGCTGTAGCCTCCTTTCCCATACACTGCATAACCCAAGACCTCTCAAGCTTAGAGAAGCACATGAATTTGTAACAGTCAGAATGAAACAAGGTTGTACCAGTCTATCTGTTTGTACCTGTTTAAAGGGGTCTATGTTGAGAGCTGTTGTTGATGGCATCAGCACAGCAGAATAATTCAGGGTCAGCCATGTTCACAGATTGTCAGCTGCAGTTGCTGTTTGACTCAAGTGTCAGTGTTGGATCTAGACAACAAGATTATTAACCGCCCCCACCCTTGTACATCTGGGGTTTCCACCACAGGTGCTGGGGCAGGGTAATCTATCAGTCCATAGTCTTCCAAGTGGCAGACCAGATAGCAGACCAGACAGGTAAATCATTGGCAATATCCCAAGAGTCGGTAAAAGATATGTTTCACCATAGGGTGTATGGGCCAGGGTTATGAGAATGGCCTTGAGTTCTGCCCACTCAGTGGACAACCACACCAGTTTTCAGGATGGCACATATGGAGCAGCAGTTGAATGGCTGCAGCAGACCCATGACCACTAACAGGTTTCAATTCAGCCAAACCTTCAGTAAACCAGGCCCAGGCCTAAGGCGCACCTCTGTGAATTGAGGGCCCCATTGAGCCAGTGGCTTTACTTCAGAGAGTATAGCACCAATGGAGTTTCCGCAAAGCAGTAGCTGCTACTTTTTCATATAAACTGAGATGCTGCTGGGCCAGGCCGCTGCATCCTTGAATATCCAATTTTCCATTTGACTAGTCAGGTATATTAGGCCTTCTCCTTATTAGTTGTCAAGTCTGAGTTGACCCACCCCAAAATGAGGACATCAGGCTGCAAATGTTACGACCCAAAAAGGGAGATCGTTTGCCCTCCGCAAGACATGCCAATAGTCAAGAGGCAAGGTGGTAGGAGAGAAAAGACTTTTTATTACAGGTGGCAGCAAGAGGGAAGATAGCTGACTAATGTCTGAAAGAACCATCCTCCAGAACAAAGACTACAGGCCAGTTATATGGGGGAGCTGGTCTCTGGGTGGGGGAGGCATCTGGTCTCAGGGTGGGGCATCCATCTGATCTTAGTTTCTGATAGTCTTTTGTTTTTACTGGATATGCATCAGAGACCAGAGCAATGCCTTATACCCAGATCTTTCAGCTGTCATTGATGATGGCTATCAGCATAGGCTCTCTGTTCGGGGATCATCACATTCCTAAGGAACTCAGAAGAACAAAGTTATCATGTTATCGCAGCTGGGAGGTACCTGCACAAGCAGGGGTCGTAAAATCTACAGAGCAGTTAGATCTCCTCAAGGGTGCATATCTGGCTGGGTTAGTTGGTCAGAGGTCATTCAAAGTTACAAAAGGGTTTCTTTTCTACAGTATGGCTTCCCTTATGTCAACCTTGTCTTGAGCCGGTATGACAGTCACAAGGCCTCCATGGGTTAGGCCAACAAGAGCCGGGCAACAAACAGGTCAATAGCCGCTCTCCTTTTTAAAAGAGGTGTACTTGGTGCCCGGGTCAGGCAGGTGGCGATATTGTACTGGGAAATTGCCTCTGCATTCTGCAACCATTAAGTCTTTAACCAAGGCTGTGATTTCCTTTCTTCTCAGATTTTATATTCTTTTTGCTAGCCCACTGGGAAGAGGACAGAGATTACCTCTCTACGTGCCACAGTCGCTGAATGGAAGAATCCCTCCTGGACTTCATGAGCCTTCACAATACAAGCATGTGCAACATAAATATCAATGCACGTTCAGCAGTGAAAGACACAATAGTACATTGAATCTGCCCAAAAGGTCCTCCCTACAATGTCACTTTAATTTTCCTTCTTTGCAGAAAATGTTTCCCAAACCCCATGTGTTGAATTTTGCACACCTTTCCCCGCTACAACAGGGCTTCCCAACTTTGGCATTAGTGACATTTTGGGCTGGATAATTATTTGTTTCAGGAGGTGCCCTGTGCACTGGAAGATGTTTAGCAGCATCCCTGCTTCTACTCACTAGAACACTCCACTCCCCTCTGGTTGTGACAATCAGAGATGTCTCCAGACATTGTCAAATGCCCCCTGGGGGACTGGGGAGGGGTGCTAAATCACCCTAGTTGAGAACCACGCCCTAGGGGAACATGGGCCAATGGACCAAGAAGTCTAACAGGCATATCAGGTGCAACAGCTGCTGGAAGTCCAGAAAAGGTGGGGGATGCAGATGGAGGGAGAGGAGACAGGCTGTGGAGGATGGCTTTTTTTATCCTTGACACCAATTCCCTTGTACCTATTACTGCAGCTTCCCCCACAGTCCTCAGTGCCTTTACCCACCCTTGCATCCAGCACGCCCAACTAGCTGGGTGGGATTGTGACCTGGGCACCTATATACAACAACACTAAAAATATTTGAGTTTCTCTCCCTCCTTAAAGTTCCCCAAGCATATTCAGCTTTTTCCTTAAAGCAGCCAAAGTTGGGGTATGGCAGAAGGGAGGAATTGGGAGGTACTGAGGGACAGAGCAATTCAACGCCAGTAAGCAAGGCTTTGCATCAACTTTCAGTTTCAAGCAGCTGCCAGCAGCTTGGGCTCATCCAAACAAACACCTGTTTTTGGTCCACCTGATGCTCTATCTCCTATTGCTGACATCATTTACTTAAGCTTTGGGGATCCCTTGACTCAGCAGCTGCAGCCACTTTGGGCTGCCCCACTTTTGCTGCCCTGTTGTCACATAACATCCCTTTTGCCTCCTGCTCTTGAAGACAGTGATCCCAACCAAAACATCATTTGGGTGGATTGGTTCAGTCCTGGCTCTTGCCACTTAGCCTCTAAATATTCATTAACAGGTAGGACAGTGGGGACCCTTACTCACCACTTGGGTGAGAGCATGTGCTACTGGATTCTGGGGAGTCTCCTCATACCCACTAACACAGCCCAGGGGGTCTTCCAAAAAGGCATGTCTCCGCCAGCATCCCATCTTGTCACCAAAACTGTCAGCCTCTGAGATTTTACCCTACACAAGCTAATAATTTAGCCTATTGCTGTTCCATGAATGTTGGCAGAAGGCACAAGATTCTTAGGTCAGAGATAAAGTACTTTATTACTCACATACAACAAGTAGCATGAAAATAATGTTGCATCGGTTCCCCATGAGGACAGCAGGTAGAGGCCCAAGTGGATGCTATGCCTATAGTGAGTTTGCTTTGAAGCTGAGGGAAAGCAAGCTTGGGGAATCCACAGCTTTTATAGTAACCGGAAGACAGGTCCAAAAGAAATACCCCAAATGAAGCACAAAGAGACTAAAGGATGGAAAAGAGCATAAGAGACGTAGAAGCTACAGTAAGACTTTTAAAAAGTAGTTAAACTAATATGTGAAAACAGTCCCTTTGTAAACTGGAAAAGGAAGTGAGTCCAATTAGTGACAAATTTGCTATTTTTTTAAACTCTCATGTATCAATGTTACCAAACCATTTTCTGGAAAAGAATATTAAATACGTCAGAAGCAGCAGCCTCAGAACAATGACATTACTGCTCCTGGTTTCCAACACCACCGTCCCACAGGATGAGGAGCATCTCTCCCCATGTGCACCTGAATTACAGGGCTGCAGCAGGGATCTCTGTGCTATCGTCAGGGAGAAGAAGCCCTGAAAAGAAGTGAATAAGGAATTCTAGACTATATGGTGATAGACCAAGTTTCCCTACTAGAACATTTAAGTCCTTCTTTTCTGCAAAGCATAAATAATTTATAACCTCAGGGTATCCAATGACTTCACTTAAATAAAATGATACTTGGTTGCATAGAGTTTTAAAGCACAAACCCTGGAGTTAGACCAGCCTCTGTTCGAACCCCAGCATCACCATCTACAAGCGATATGGCCTGAGCAAGTGACATAATCACGCCAAATCTCAGTTTCCTCATGTGAAATGGTAACCATGTCACCAGCCTCAAAGTGTTGTTGTGAACGGGACATTGGCTTTTATTAGCTATGTTGAGGGGACTCATGCTTAATTGTAAAGCAGGTGGCCAGAGGATCCTGGTTCTCCGGGAAGGCAGCTCGGGGATTCAGGCACTCAGGCAGTAAGAAAGAGAGCACGAAAATTAAGAATATGACAGGCAGTCATGGGGGTGGCAGTTGGATATTTGTGGGGGTCCAAGATGAGGCTAATAATTGCCTCTCCTTATTATGAATATAACATTTTTTAAGAGGAACAGAAAACATTTATTTCAAATTTCCTCTGGTATGAGGAAGACATACAGTCAGTGATGAGCTTGGGTATTCTAGAGTTCCCTGAGGCAAGAATTCCAGGAAGGACCTCCTCATACTTCATTCATTGCCGTACAGATATCCCCTCTCTGTGCCATGCTAGAGAAGGCTGAATGGCACGCAGGCCAACAGGAAACAATAGAGCAGGGGGCAGAAAGAAACTGACAGTAACTCAACAAACTGGAACTGAGCATCTACCACGTGCCAGGCTCCGTGTTAGGGATGATGAGCAAGCTGTCATGGTCCCGCCCTCATGGAGTATGTATTTCCAGGTGGCAGCTCCCTGGTGCCAATCTGTGGACATTCTAGAGCAGAACCACCTGTAGCATTTAGATGCCTCAGACTCTGAACACAGATCCCACCCTGACCTAAGGAATCAGACATTCTAGGAGGTGCGGGACACAGGAGGCTGTATTTCTAATAAGTGCTCTCTGGTGATTCTAAGAAACACTCAGTTTGGGAACTACCACTGGTGTTTCTCAGAGGGTGGTCAGACCCTCAAACTCAGTCTCTCTGAGAGCGCAGTATAGGGCCGTGTGTTTTTAGTGCACCTCGAGGTTCGAGAACCATTGTGCTAGCCTGCCTTTCTCTTACACCGTTTCCTTTCTATTGAATAATGCGTGTGAAAGTGCATGGTGAATTACAAAGCACAACATAAAGTTTGTTGGGTCTAGTTTCTAGGACCTTTCTATAAAGTGAGAAAGTCCAGTCTATACAAGTAACTGAAGTCAGTGTAGAATATAATGAGGCATTCCTCAGAGCTTCACAGGTCTCCGACCAAATCCTCATGGTTCTTTTTTTTTTTTTTTTTTTTTGCTGAGTTAGATTCACCCTGAGCTTACATCTGCTGCCAATCTTCATCTTTTTGTATGTGAGCCGCCACCACAGCATGGCCACAGACAAGTGGTGTAGGTCCATCCCCGGGAACCAAACCCAGGCTGCCAAAGTGAGCACACTGAACTTAATCACTAGGCCATGAAGGCTAGCCCCTCGTGGTTCTCCTTATAGTAGCAGAACCTTCTGGCAGGTAAGGCTGGTAGAACAGTGCCATTACCTCAACTGAAGGCCCTTCTGCCACTGGCCCCTGGAGCAGATCTGTGGAGGCTGAGCGGTTACCACACCTGGACGGCTTCCTGTCAGAAGGTCCATACAGTATGCACACTCCTTTAGGCCACTTGCACAATTTTTTATATCATCATAGAAATATTTATCAGGCGGACCTTGTATGAGCCTAGTAATATGGGTCTAAATCCCTGAAATGTTTAGCTTTCTCAACACACCATGAAATCCAAACTCAGGATGTGGGATTCAGGATGAGGAAGAAACTGGACGGGTAGGAGGGGACAGACAGACGGCTAGAGAAGATGCTGAATTCCCATTTTAGATGTGAAGAATGGCAAGTGCCTTTGGAATATCCAGGTGGTTATGTCCCATGAATGGCTGGAAATAAAGAGTGTGGTGATCTGAAGAGGGCTACGACCAATGACGGAGACGTAGCAGACTTCAGCGAGAGGCGGCAGGGAGTTTGCACAGAGAGAAAATAAATGAGGAAAAACTCATCAGTGTACGGAGCAACATGTAAAGCGAGAGGAGAGAGTGTAGTGAAGGAGCCTAAGAAAGACGGATCAAAAAGAGAAGAGGTGAATCATGGGAGCGGAGGGCTCTGAAGCCAAAAGGAGGTTAAAATTTCAAGGAAAGACTAGTCAGCGGTGTCAAATACCACAGAGCATTTAGCAAGGGCAGGAATGGAAGAGAGGCCACTGGATTTGCAATCCTATGTCACTGGTGACATTCCCAAGAGCAACAGAGCAGAGTGATATGGGAATTATTTCCTTCATTTTTTTAAGTTAATTTTTTATTAAGGTAAAATTGGTTCATAACATTATATGAATCTCAGGTGTACATAATTATATTTTGACTTCTGTGTAGACTACATCGTGTTCACCACCCAAAGTCTAATTGCCATCTGTCACCGTACACATGTGCCCTTTTACCCTTTTCACCCTCCTCCTCCTCCCTCCCTCTCCCCCTCTGGCAACCACCAATCTAATCTCTGTGTCTATGTTTTTGTTTGTTGTTGTTGCTTTTTTATGTTCTACTTACGACTGAAATCATGTGGTATTTGACTTTCTCTGGCTGATTTATTTCACTTAGCCTAATGCCCTCAAGGTCCATTCATGTTGTCACAAATGGCAGGATTTCATCTTTTTTATGGCTGAGTAGTATTGTGTATATATACCACATCTTCTTTATCCATTCATCCTTGATGGGCACTTAGGTTGTTTCCAAATCTTGGCTATTATGAATAATGCTGCAATGATCATAGGTGTGCAGATATCTTTTCGAATTAGTGTCTTCATGTTCTTTGGCTAAATACCCAGAAGTGGAGTAGCTGGATCATATGGTAGTTCTCTTTTTAATTTTTTGAGGAATCTCCATACTGTTTTCCATAGTGCCCGTACCAGTTTATATTCCCACCAGTGTATGAGAGTTCCCTTTTCCCCACAGCCTCTCCAACACTCGTTATTTCTTTTCTTTTTAATAATAGCCATTCTGACAGGTGTGAGGTGATATCTCATTGTGGTTTTGATTTGCATTTCCCTAATACTTAATGATGTTGAACATCTTTTCATATTCCTGTTGGCCATCTGTGTATCTTTTTTTTTTTTTTTTTTGGTGAGGAAGACCAGCCCTGAGCTAACATCCGTTGCTAATCCTCCCCTTTTTGCCGAGGAAGACTGGCCCTGGGCTAACATCGTGCCCATCTTTCTCTGCTTTACATGGGACGCCGCCACGGCATGGCTGACCAGCAGTGCGTCCGCGGGCTCCCGGGATCCGAACTCGCGAACCCTGGGCTGCCAAGCACGAACTAAACCGCTGCGCAACCAGGCCGGCCCCTGTGTATCTTTTTTGGAAAAACGTCTGTTCAGATCTTTTGCCTATTTTTTTATTGGGTTGTTTGGTTTTTGGTGTTGAGATGTGTGAGTTCTTTATATATTTTGGAAATTAACCCCTTATCAGATATAGGATTTGCAAATATCTTCTCCCAATTGTTAGGGTGTCTTTTCATTTTGTTGATGGTTTCCTTTGCTATGCAGAAGCTTTTTAGTTTGACGTAGTTCCATTTGTTTATTTTTCTTTTGTTTCCCTTACCTGGTGAGACATGATATTCAAAAGATGCTGCTAAGACTGATGTCGAAGACCATACTGCCCAGATTTTCTTCTAGAAGCTTTATGGTTTCAGGTCTTACATTAGCGTCTTCAATCCATTTTCAGTTAATTTTTGTGTATGGTGTAAGATAATGGTCTACTTTCATTCTTTTGCATGTGGCTGTCCAATTTTTCCAATACCACTTATTGAAGAGACTTTCCTTTCTTCATTGTGTGTTCTTGGTTCCTTTGTTGAAAATTAGCTGTCCATAGATGTGTGGGTTTACTTCTGGGCTCTCAATTCTTTTCCATTGATCTGTATGTTTGTTTTTGTGCCAGTACCATGCTGTTTTGATGACTATAGATTTGTAGTGTATTTTAAAATCAGGGAGTGTAATACCTCCAGCTTTTTTTTCTCTCTCAGGATTGCTTTGGCTTTTCCTTCATATTTTTGGCCAGTGTTTACTAATAAAACTCAATTCCCGTTATAGTTCTGATTTAATTATTTTCTGTAAAGGATTATCAATTCTCATGTTGTATGCCTGTTATCACTGAATACTAAGAAGTTTTACTTTCTGGAGGGCTGCCTCAGTAGGAATCAAAATTTAGCTGGATATGTTCTCTTCCCTGCCCCCAGCCTTCCATCCACTCCTGCCTTCCCTATACTCTCTCTCACTTCCAAGGGGATGCTAGTGTTATTATTTTTCAGGGTTTGTGGTGAACCTTGGGCATATGGTGGACACTCAAGGAAAGTTTGTTCAATGATGGTGAATGGAAGGAATTTAGGAAGTGGGTGGGAAGAAAGTCTTCTCCCATATTGGAAATTTAGTAAATACTCTCTCTTTCAAAATTAAGCATAACCTTTTATATTTAACAATTAAATATAATTAGGGGATACTGTACCCTATATTGTAGCAAGACAAGAAAAGTGACTTGGGCCTGAGGACTGAATCCCAGCTCTAGGACATTTAATATCTGCAACATGGGGTAATATTCCTCATTTCATAGGGGAGTTGGAAGAGTCAAATTAAATAACATATGTAAAGATCCAATCTTAGGGCCCTGCAGAGTAGGAGCGTGGTAACTCGTGGGGTCGGGATTAGTACCAGCTATTAGTTATTCATTTTACATGCTGTTTATTCAGGTACTCAAGATGGAAAACTACAGTAACTTTCCACATAAGTTGGGCATGAAAACCTCACCCACCACCTTTCATCTAGAAAGATGTAATCACTTCTTTGAATTCATATTTGCCTGAGACGGCGCAACTCCAACCAACCTACGGAAAGCAGGTCCTGTGAGGAAGGCCCACTCAGTGTCAACTCTCAGCATTTCTCTGACTCCGACCTCTGAACAGCCCGCATTATAGTGTTGCAACACGTTGAAAAAAAAATTACACATAGAAACTTTGCATTCGTAACCATGGAAACGCTGACGTCCTACCATGTCTGCGTGACCCCACGCCCACTTGGCACGCTTTGCAAGGAGTTAAGGTGGGGCGGGGGAGCAAGGGAGTGAGGGGGCGAGGCGGTGGGACGGGGCGAGGTGATCACAGGTAACGGACCACCAAATGACGAAGCCTCTTCCGTTACGGACAAGGCATTTATAAAAGCTGCATTTCTTCCCACCCCTTCGGCTCCCTTTCTAGCGCGAGCCGGGCAGTCACACTCCAGGCCCCGGTCCCAGGCCCTGGGCCGGCAGAAGTGGACCCGGGAGGCGTCCGGCCGCTTCCTGCCGCTGACGATTAGCGACCGTCCCCTCCCCCAGGGCGAAGTGCCTCCAGCCGGGTGGGGGCGGGGGAGCCTGCGCAGACTCCGCCCGCCCTCGGGCCGCGTCCCCGGCCGGTCCCGGCCCCGCGCCCCCCGCCCCGCCCATCGGCCGGTGGCCCCGGGGCGACAGGGGGCGGAGCGCGGAGCGGCGGCGGCTGGAACCGCGCGGCGCACGGGAGCGCGCCCCGCAGCCAGCCCCGGCCCGGCCCACCGTCGGAGCTCCGCCGTGCCGCCCGCGGTGAGTCCCGACCCGGCCCGCCACGTCCCGGCGGAGCGCCGGCGCCCTGACCCGGGGGCGGGGCGGCCCCTCCGCGGCGCCCGGGCCCTTCCCCGCGCGGGGCCGAGCGCGCGGAGCGGCCGGGGCGGCGGGGCCCGGGAAGGCCGAGGGAGAAGCGGGCACCAGTTCCTGCGGACTGACCGCTCCGCCCCGGCCTGCGCCGCGCGGGGGCCCGGGGGCGGGGCTGGACGCGGCTCTCCTCGTCCCCGTGTGCCTAGGCTGCGCGGGCCGCCCGGAGGGTCCTCGCCGAGGGTGTGCGGGCCGCACCGGGGAGTCCTAACCCGGAGGGTGCGCGGGCCGCACCGGGGAGTCGTCTCCCGAGGAGGGTGCGCGGGCAGCACCGGGGAGTCCTCACCCCGAGGAGGGTGCGGGGGCCGCACCGGGGAGTCCTCGCCAAGCCCGGGCTGGCCTCATAGAGAAATCCTCGCTGAGGAGCCGGCAGATGGGAGAATCCACCCCAAGTGATAAAGGGAAAATGGGGTGAGGGGGAAGAGACCCCTCGGCGGAAGGGTTGGGCACAGAGCCCACCCTGACTGATTCAGAGATCCAGGAGGGAGCTTGGGCCGCCTTTCCTGGTTCAGCCAGCACAGCAGAATGGCACATGGTCCTTGTAACATCCATAACCCTCCTCAGGGTGTGTGTGTTGGAGGGGACAGGGAGACAGCCTCTAGGACAGCAGTTCTCAAACTTTTGGGCGGCTCAAAAACCCCTTTACACTCTTAAAAATTAGTATACTAAGGAGCTTTTGTTTATGTGTGTTACATCTTTCAATATTTACAATATATAAGTAAAACTGAGAAATTTTTACTCTGTTTCATAATTCATTTAAAAATAATAGTGGATCTGACATAACATAGGTTTATGAAAATAATCATAATTTCCAAAACAGGATGTTACTGAGAGGACTGGCATTGTGTTATATTTTTGGGAATCTTTGTAGTATAAGGTTTAATGGAAGGCAACTGGATTCTTATATCTGCTGCGTTCAGTCTGTTGCAATATCACATGTCATGTAGCCTCTGGAAAACTCCGCTGTATACTCCTGAAAACGTGAGGGTGAAAAAGGCAAGTAGCATCTTGGTTTGGTTATGAAAGTGATTTTGATCCTGTGGATCCCTGGAGTCCCCTGCACCACACTTTGAGAACCACTGGTGTAGAAAATGCTTTGGAGGCTTAAATCAGTAGGCCTGCTTCTTGTTTGTGATCCTTCCTCTGAATGGAAACACACACCACCCCAACACTGGGGACAGTGTTACCCTCTGGTATTTGGGGCCAAGCCTGACCTCGTTTGGAAACCAGGTACGAGGTCCCCACATAAGCGAACATGAGCCCGGCTGGCCCCCTGAACGCTCAGCAAGGCTCGCAGATGGCTTTGGTTGTTTCTGTGCCTGCAGAGCTGACCTGTCTCTGCATGCAGATTGCAGCAGGGATGTGGCACACAGGACCTGGGGGTTCAGAGAAGAGCCCACGGGAGCCCGTGCCAAGTGTGTAGGGTTTGTGTGAGTTACCAAGTGGTCAAGAAGTGATGTCCTAAAGAACAGGGAGGCGGGCTTTTGCCCTCCTTTCCTCATGTTCATTTCTGTTTGTGGTTGTGCAACCTTGAGCTTATTGGAATATGGCTCCCCAACCTTGGTGCTCTTCCACTTTCCACTTTCAGAGGCGTCTCACTGTGAGTGGCCCTTGCTCAGCCCCTGCCAGAGAGCAAGGTCCTGCCTCCTGGTGTGTGGTAGGTGGGATCCCTCACTGGATTATTTCCTTGGCTTCGTGCTCTGTCAGCACAAGTTCCAAGTAGAAATTACACACATATATACGCCAAAGGAAAATAATTCTCTAACTCTGGCCTCCCTTTTGTTCCTCCATCCACAGAGCCTCTGGTGCTCTGGTGAAGCAGCTTCGACGCTGCGCTGATACTTTAGAAATAGTGCAAGCACACGAGCATGTCACATCTGTTTTTGCACTGTCCACAGAAGGGAGAAGAGGAGGGATCTACCTCCGAGCACCGGCTGTGTTCTTTGTGTAAAATTCCACTTTGAGGGTGAGGTCTCCTTCCTTCATCCCTGCAGTTGGTATTATTGACCACGTGCTTACAAACTAAGTGCCTAGGTCTGTACTGGACACTGGGGAAAGTAGTGAGCACAAAGTAGTGAGATGCAGTCCCTGTCTTTCTGGACCTTACAGTCTGGGAGCTTAGGTAACTGCTGGTTGATTGAGACAGTGCACTGTCAGCGTGTTCACATGCGACATGGCCCTTTGTGAAGAACAATACCCCTATCAGATGTGGGCTTCAGAGCACGTGCTGAGGGAGCCAGAGTTCCAAACTGTAATGAGAAAACCAACCTTTATTACCATGATGCCTGGCAAAGAATTGCCTTTGCCTTCCTCCCTCCACTCTTCCCTTTATGGAGGAAATAACTCCCTGTTACCGCCTGACTCTGCACAGAGAAATATGCTCCAGCCTGGTCCCAGTCACTGGGCCAGTCTTGGCCAGGACACTTTCTCTGGGCCTCAGTGTCTTGTCTTTAAAGTGAGGGGTTGGGCCACTGACATACCAATAGGGACACTGCAGATGTTCCAAGGAGCCAGTGGTTTGCTGGAGTTGGCTTGCATTAGCATTTGTGCACATCTCTTCCCAATTCCATGTTCAGGGGCATCACATTTTTTAGCTTGAAATAACCCATTAAGGAAATATTTATACCATGGAAATACGCAAATCCTATAAAGCAGGGCTTTTTTCCCGCCCTGGAAAGCAAGTTATTAAAACATTTACCAGCACACCATTGCTATTGTCAGAGCCAGGGTGCTTTTTGTTTGTGTTTTAATAGAAAACAAACTCTTTAGCCTGGACAAAAACACTGGATATGGGGTGTGTGATTCAACTCCTCCAAAACTTTTGAGAGGGAAAAAACTGTATTCACCACATCCTGGAACATGGGTCAGCACACTTCTCTGTAAAGGGGCAGAAGTAAGTATGTTAGTGGACTATACAGTCTGTTACAACACTCAGCTCTGCTCTTGCAGTGTGAAAGCAGCCACAGACAATATGCAAACGAATGGGCACAGCTGGGTTCCAATAAAACTTTATTTACAAAACAGGTGCTAGGCCATAGTTTGCAGACTCCTGTCCTAGAATGTCAGAACAGGAACCAGGCTTCAAGAGGTAGTTTCCTGGAAAAGGAAATTATTCAGGACTTTATGCATGAATACCAGGGACTTGATCCTCCAAGATAGCTGGAAGTAGCAACTGCCAGGAATTTGGAATCAAATGAAGAAGAATCCACAGTAGGTTGTTTAGAGGAAGGCCAAGTATGTTAAAGTTTTGAGGACACAGCCATGGATGGGAAGTGGGGGTCTTTATTCCCAGCTGCCTCTCTGGAGCCATCTCAAGCATTATGCTGGGATGAGTGGACCTGCAGTCTAACCAAGTGTGTGAATTTTGGGTGTTCTTGTGCAAAAATCAGTAGTGTCTCTAATAACTATTCTGATTCTAGGGGCAGGGACAAAGGAAATGCTAAAAAAAGGAAAACCCTCATTATATGTGTCAATATTATAAACTGTATATATACATTGTCGGTATGTATACGTATGTGTACGGGTTTCCCCCACTATCCGAAAGTTCACTTTACGCCACTTCGCTTTTATGAAAGACCTACATTAGTACGTGCCCGTTTTCGCTAACTGAAAGAAATCCAAAGAGGATTTTCGCTTTTAAGAAAAAAGGCAAAAAGCAAAAATAGCATTCAGCATTTGTTTTGCAGCGGGCTGTTCTAGAGGCTAAGCAGTCAGGCATACAAGCAGTCAGGTCTTTCGAGCCTTCCCCATCAGCAGATGAGGAGATCGACCTTCGACAGGGAGGCAGGCAGGCACAGAAGAAGGTGTAGATGTTAGTGACCCGTGTGGCCTGATGGATTCAGGTGACGATGAGACGTTAATAGATGACCTCTTCCTCTCTCTGCTACACCCCAGTCTGCTGTACCTCACATCACTCCAGCCTCGGACGACTCAGCCTAACACACCATCACCACCACCATCACCGCTGCCACCTCTCTGCCTTCCCGTGTACTCGCTGTCTTCCCCATTCTGGTAAGTGACTACACTGTACAGAGGTTATTTCTACTTTACATGGGCTGTGTATTTGTCGTATCATGCCTGCTTTCATGATGTTAGTGTTATTTGGTATGATTTGGTAGGTTATTTTTTGGGTCTGGGAACACTCAAAAATTTTTCCCGTATAATTTCATGGTAATTGCTTCTTCGCTTTACACCATTTTGGTTTACGAAATGTTTCACAGGAACACTCTACTTTTGGATAGCGGGGGAAGCCAGTATACACGTATTGGTATATCTATATATGTACCTAATTTGTGTGTGGGTATGATTACATATTCCATGTGTTTAAAATAGCCTTGTAAATGTTTGGAAGACAGACATACCAAACTATTGACAGTAGCCAGTTCTGGGCAGTGGAATGGGGTGGAAGGAAGGCAGGGAAGTTTCACTTGTTACTTTTTGTGATACCATAGTCTGCCTGACCTGTGACCCTGCGACATTCATGTGTTGCTTTTAAATAAAGAAAACAATTAAAATCCCAACAACCTATTCTTTTTAAAGAAAGATAGGATTATTTCTCTGGTCAAATGTTACCACCACCCCCCAGTGAAACAAATTACTTTAATTGTCACGTCACAGTTCTGAACTAGTATATATGAACTCAAAATCATATTGAGAGAGCCCTCTCAGATCAAAACATTTTATTGAACAGTATTGTTTGACTTAAGCCCCAGTCTAAGGTTAGAAGTACCAGATCAAAATGTTCCTTAATGGACTATTATGTAGTCCTTACACTGGTGTAAAATGCCATTTCATGAAATGTAAATTTAAAAGCATGTTACCTGGAAATATTTCCCTGTGATCCTGTTTTTATGAGGAGAGGAAGCATGTGGATGTCTGTGTGATGTGCACGTGCATGGACAGAGGCGGCGGATGTGTCAAATGCCAAGGGCTTTTCTCTTGGTGGGGGGTGGGGTCCAGTTGATTTTCAGACTTCTTTGCTTTGCTTGTCCATGTTTTCTAGGAAGTATTAAACAAGTATTACATTTGATATGACAAGGATTAAATTTGACAAGACCAAAAGTAACGCCCGCAGTCACTTGTATGTTGGGACAACACAGCCGCCTTCATTTTTCTGAGACTGACCGAGCACCGGCTCGCCTGGTAGCAGACCTCTGCTCTCCCTCCCTCCCCGTGGGAAGTGGAGACACGAGTGTGGAGTGAGAGGCAGGGGGAACCAAAAACAGGCCCAGTGACAGACCTTTGTCACACTGTGCATATCTACTTCCCCTGTGGAGTGGGCTCCAACCTCGGTCCTGCCCTCTCTCTGCGTCTGACCCAAAGGTTGGAAAGTTCCTCATGGGATTAGCACCATCAGCTGAGAAGCCATCAACTGACCATCTCGCCAGGTGGACTGGCTTTCGTTTCTTTTTTAGCTTTTTTTTTTGTGTGTGTGTGTGTGTGTGTGGGGAAGACCAGCCCTGAGCTAACATCCGTTGCCAATCCTCCCCTTTTTGCTGAGGAAGACTGGCCCTGGGCTAACATCCGTGCCCATCTTCCTGTACTTTATATGGGACGCTGCCACGGCATGGCTGACGAGCAGTGCATCGGCGGGCGCCCAGGATCCGAACTCGCGAACCCCGGGCTGCCAAGCGCGGACTAAACCGCTGCGCCACCGGGCGGCCCATTTTTTTAGCTATTTTTAATGGAAAGTTTCAAACAGGCAAAGAAATGAAGAGTATATACCCCTGACTTCAGCACTTATGAACATTAACATTTGGCCAATCTGGTTTCATCTGCACCTTTCCTAAAACTCACTTCTTTTTCCCGCTTCCAGGAGTTAGCTCTTCATTTTCAACTGTATAAATTAACAAAAAATTATTCTCTGTTGTGTCTTTTTAGTAGCGAGCATGTACTGACTGTTGTAGCAGACATCTTGAAACCAGTCTACCCTAATGTCCACCCAGCTGAACCGCTGAATGGTCCTTGAACATGTGCTCTGTCATCTGCTTCTCTGCTTCTGCGTTTGCTCTTCTCCCTGCCTTCGAGTCTGAATCGGTCTTCCCGCTTTCCTTCTCCCAGTTCTCCGCCTCTGGAAAGCCTTTCTCGATCCCCTGGTTACAGCTGTCTCTTTCCTGTGACCTTTGTTGTGACCTCTATCATATTGTAATAATTTGTGTGCTCATCTTAGTCTCCTGGGTAGATTGTCCCTTGGTATGAAACAAGGAGTGTTTTCCTACTCTCCCTCTCTCCTGTGGTAGTTAGCAACGTGTGCTGCAAAGAAGATGCTCAAGAAAGAGATGCTAGATTAATCTGAATTAAGTTCATTGGAGGAAAATTTTTATTATAAAAGAAATGCATCCCATTAGAAGAAAAATTTTCAGATGTTGCCTAGGACCAAAAACATTTTGTCTCACCTGCAAGATTTGAAAAGATTTGGAAAGAATTGTGATGACAAAAATCTTAGATTCGAGCCGACATAAAAGGCAGCTTTTTTCTCAAGGAAAACGTTTTTATTTATGGTCTGTTATTTTTTCACATATGTCTGGAGCCTTTAGGTCTTCTCTGATTTTAGAATGCTTTTTCCCCCAATAGATAAGAGTGACTGTGACTGCATTTTAGAATATCCACTGTGTCTTAAAATGTAGATTTAAATCTTCAGTAAAAGAAATTGGCTACATTTAGGTCCCGACACTCATGGAGTATGTTGATATCAGTCTCATGAATAGTGGTAGCTCACCCGTGTGGGGTTCCCAGCTGCACTGTGCTTTCATCTATTATGATTATTAATGATCACAGAGGCCCTTGTGAGCTGGGCAGAGCAGTGCGGTGCGGGTCCTGCCACCTTAAGTCTGCAAAGAAGTAAACTGAGGTGTAGGGAGAGAGAGCGAATCTTGTCTCCTGCAGTAAGCGGCACAGTCTGATTGTAAGTGTAGCTTGGAAACTAAAGGGCTATGGGATTAGATGTTGCGAACATGCAAAGACAGGAAACTGTCTCTCTAAGCGTTCTGTGTCTTTGGGAGACACACCAGCTTCTTGAGGTAAGTGCGTATCCCTTAATATGTAGAATTACTAAGATGACGTCACACTCTCTGAACCAATCGGTTCTCAGATTCCTCATGTCCTGCTTTAGTCTTTGTTGTGAAAGTTAATCCACCTTCTGATGAATTGGCAAGACTGTCTTGCATGAGTGCTGGTGTGCTTCCCTCTCGTTGTTTTCTTGACCTAAGGAGAACTCTGGGCAAGCCCGTCTTTGGACAGTATGACTTGCCTGGGCTGTTGCTCAGACTGACGTGTATGGAGCACTTAATTACTCCTTGTCCTCCTCGTCCTTTGATGACCGTTATTGTAAAATTACAAAGTACGCACTGTGGCCTAGTTCATGAAGAACTTGCGTCAGTCTGAGAAGGCGCCCCCTTCGTGATCACCACGTTTGAACTTGTGGTTGAGAAGAGGAGAGGAGAGTAAATCACTGTGGGCAGCTGTTATGTGCAGGAGCTGTGCGAGGGCAGACCTGCCAAAGTACAACTCTGTAATCGTCGTGGGATCAGGACCAGCCCCGGGATTGGTTTTAAGGATGTGATGTTTCATAAACCCCTATTTGCTCACGTAAGGAATCAGTTGCACTTTAAGTCCCTGTGATGCCTGCTATCGTCATTTGGTGATAACCAAATGCTGGTATGGGTTTGTCATTAACATCAACCCATGGTTTAAAAGTTATCTGTCATACAAATTTTCAGCCAAAATCAAGGATATTCTAGGGGAAATAGAGGTTGACTATCTAGTCCTCACCTATGTACCTTAGAGTTTGAAGATTGTTTTAAAATGAGATTTAATCCATTTGGTTAATTTGGGTCTTTGTATGAGGAGTGGCTATAAAATTCTGTCACGCGTGCTGCCTGGTGGGAGGCAGCAGGGTGCGGGAGTGGGCCCTGGCACCAGGGGGCCTGGGCTTGACTCCCAGCTTGGCCGCTCACCAGTCATGAGACCTTGGCAGGTGACTTAACCTCTCTGATCCTCAGTCTTCCCTCCCGTCAAATGGGATGGTGATGCCTCTCTCACAGAGCTGCTGAGGGACCATGCCAGACAATGTGGGTGAGGTGCCTGGGCCCCCGCAGTCACTCAGCCGTGTCACGGGGCTGAAGTGCAGTGGAATGATGTAGCTCTCGGGGCATAATGCCCGCACACTGCTGCCCTTCTTCTGAACTTCTGTCTCAGCCCAGGCCTCCTGAGCTCCAGACCCACATACGCTGCTACCTACCGGGCATCTTCATCCCAGACTCACCATATCTAAAGCCGACGTCCCGGCCCCCGTCTTGGCCAGTGGCTCTGCCAGTTTGCCCAGATGAGGACCTCTCTTTCTGCCTCACGCGGCCTCGGTCCATTCTGCTCCCCTAACTCTCCCTGGTCTATTGCTTCTGCCCTCTTTGTCTGACTAGATGGTGCAACAGCACCAGAACCTGCCTCCCTGACACCAGTCTAACATCCTTCCCTGGCGTCTGCCCCTACCACAACCAGAGTCATGTCTGAAAATCAAATGAGGTCTTGAAGATTCCAGCTTGGAGTCCTTTCACGGTGCCTCTTGTCTTCAGGATAATCAGAACCTTTCTGTGAGGCCCGTCATGACGTGGACCCTGCCCCTTCCGCTTTCTTCTCCTCTTGGCCCTGCCCGACATGCACCCTGTACTTCATCCACGTGGAGCTGCTTTATGAATCCCACGGAGTCACACTTCCGTACCTTTCATGCGCTGTTTTCTTCGCCCAGAATATTCTTTCCCTGACTCCCTCCCTCTGTGTGGTTCTGGAAAGCTCGTGCGTGGTGTTGCCTGTCCCTGGAGGCCTTCCTGACCCCGTCCCCTGCTGGGTTAGGTGCTCTCCCTATGTGCTTCTTTGTCAGCCTGCACCCCCTGCTGCGGGAGCATGGACTGCACGGTGCTGTCATCGCCTCCTGGCCAGTCTGTGTGTGACTGAAGAGTGTGGGGGACTTAAGTCCCTTTATCCCAGAGGTCCATAAATGTCAAATGTATGAATGAATCTACATCAGTCCCTTCTCTTAGACGATCAGAGGGGCCCAGGAACCAGATGTGTTTTGGTCTGCTGCTGCTCTATATTTGTCACATCTTTGACCCAATGAAATGGCTATTGCATATAGATGCCGAGCTACTGTGAGGGCCACTGAGGTGGAACTGGAGCACAGTTGCTTAAGAGCTGGGCTTTGTCATCTGATGGACTTGAGTCTGAGTTCCACTTCCCCCTCTCAACACGCCTGCAGTCTGGCTTCAGACTTCCAGCTCCAAACCACATCACTATACTGCTGTGGGGAAAGAATGTGCTGGTCGGAAAACAGGAGCATCAGGTCCTCCTGGCAATTGCCTTTCTTCTGGAAAATCAATAAATATATGGGTTTATACCTCGAGCTTCTGGGAACTTCGCTAGTGTGAGTCATCCCTCTTCGCTAGCATGAGTCCAAGCCGTTCTGAGTGGGTGGGGGTAGGTGACCTCAGAAGTTTGGTAAATTTGTACAGAGAAATGCCACCCTGTGAGAAATCTGGCAGCCTGACACCAGTCTTTTGTGGTGACAGTGTTTCTTTTTAATTCCCAAAACTTGAGTTAGAAAAGCTCTTTACCAAGATCCATGAAGTGAGTTCAGGAGCTTAAGAAACCATGCAGCTTTCTTAAAGAATGGGCGCCAGCTAGGCCTGCTCTGTAATGCTTTGAAGAGCTATGGTTGCCCGCCCCTCCTCCCCTCCTGCTGTCAAGACCTAGATGCGGTTGGAGTGGTTGGGGTCTCTGCAGGTGTCATTTCTGAAGCCCCACTGGAGACGGTGGGTGGCTGCAGGGGAAGGGACCCACGTTCCAAGAAGAGGTGGAGGACTGACCTCAATGAGAAGAGGAGGTAGGGAGCAGAGGGCCGGGCCAGGACGCCTGGTTGTGAGGGGCCCTGCCCTGCGTCCTTCTGTTCCGGCCAGTGTTTCACGGCCCCACGATGGCTTTCTTTTCTCAGTGCATCTCCGGAATTATAATTCTAAAGTTCACCAAAACTTTTTTGTGAAACCCTGCTTATATTAGCTCACAGTGAGACCGAAAAGTAAAATGACTCTTTCTGTTCTTTTGAGTTTGTGCTACTGCAATTAATTTAAAATGAGCTTCGAGGACGTGTGAGGTGAGCCTTCCTCCTTTGGGAATTGCGTGTGATGTCTTGCTCGGCCAGTGAGCCTAGAACTGGAGCGTGAAGGAGGCAGGGGCTCTATTTCCCGGCCAGAAAGTAAGGGGCAGGGGCTGCATTCAGACAGTGCAGTGGCCAGGGCCCTTCTCCCAGCCCTGACCGTTGCCTTTGGCAGTGGCTGTGCATATCTGCTGAGGGAGTCACGATCGTTTTTGTGATACATCCTGAAAATGTCCAGTGTTACTTAATAATGGAGTTTGGGGAAACAGAAGGAAGATTTCAGGAAGTAGCCACTTTTTAAAAGCAGTCTAATATTTCCATATTACGAGTTAATTTCTTATCAAACTCTAACAAATTCCAGTACTGGAAATCTACATCTTAAACCCAGTGGGAAGCTAAGAGAGTACTTTGTAGTTTGTCTTTAGTCAAAATCCCTACAGTGGCCAACTCTGCTGCCTCCCCACCTCGTCTCCTCCTTTTCTGCACTCACTCACTCTGCTCTGCCTTCTTGCCTTCCTCAGATCCACCTCAGGGCCTTTGCACATGACTTCACTGCTCCTCCGGATTGCATGCAGCTTGTCCCCTCACTTACTTCAAGGCTCTGCTCTAGTGGCTCTACATCATTGAGGCCTTCTTTGACCTCCCGAGACCCTTCATGGTCCCGACACTCCCTACTTCCCCCCATCCTGCTTTATCCACAGCGCTGGTCACCGACTGACCACTCAGTTTGTATATTTATTTATTGTTTAGTCTGTCTCCCTCCATTGTCTCCCTCCGTCCTCGTGGAAGCACCACAAGGGCAGGGACTTTGTCAGTTTTGTTCCTGGGTGTATTCCCAGTGCCTAACACGGTTCCTGGCACACATTCAACAGTTAACATATGTGTCGAATATACAAACAGATGCATCCTAGGATTTTTCACTCAGAAGGGATGTTTTAGGTCATCGACTAACCCTATGTTACAGATTGGGAAACAGGCCCAGCAAGCTTGTATGGCTTGTTCAGAATGAAACTGAATCATCTAAAACCTGTTACAGCTCTCTTAGCCCATCTAGGAATGTATGTGGAGCATTCCAGTCAGTTGTCCAGGATGAGACAGAAGAATACGTGAAAACAGACTGGTAACTTAAAAATTTAGCAAAAAGAGACAAGTTACTTTGTGACAGCAAGCTTTCTGATACAGAGGGCAGAGTCTTGTTCATTTTATAGCATAAAGTGCACCTCGTGTATAGTTAGTGCTCAAGAAAAATGTATTGGTGGATTTGTTAAATTGCTATAAAGCCACTCCTTTCTCCAAGACCCTCCTTCTGCATTACTCTTTTTCTTCCCTTTTTTTTTCCATTCTCTCCCAAAATAAACAATTGCTCTTATGGCTTCTCCTACAAAATTCTTTTGGTTACAAGTATCACATTTAAGAGATTTTTTGTGTTGTTTTTGTTTTTAATTACTTTTATGAACAGCTTGGAAGATCAAAGAGGTGACATGGTCTCCAGGAAAATTCAGAAATATTGAATTATTACAGTTTCCCAGATGCATCTGCATCAAATAAAGCAAAGTACTAATATTTCTGGCTCCCTGCTTTGTGCAAGAATCAAGTGGACAAGCCGTGATGGTCTGCTGGCCTGAATGGTTCTGACCTCAGTCTTGTTTATGCTTATATAGACATCCTTGGAATCTCACTTTTTGTTTGTTTGTTTGTTTGGTGAGAAAGACCAGCCCTGAGCTGACATCTGTTGCCAATCCTCCTCTTTTTGCTGAGGAAGATTGGCCTTGAGCTAACATCTTTGCCCATCTTCCTGTACTTTATGTGGGACGCCGCCATGGCATGGCTGACAAGCAGTGCGTCAGCAGGCACCCGGGATCCAAACCTGCAAACCCCTGCGAAGTGCGCCAACTTAACCACTCCACCACCTGGCCAGCCCCAGAATCTCACTTTTGACAAAAAATTGTTTATAAGTAGCATGATGTTTAGATACACAATGGTCAGTTTGGGAGTGGGACCAATTAATTTCTCTTTAAACAGAAAGAAATGAAGCACAGCTAATCTTTATGGTGAACTGAGGTGAACTCTGGAGATGCACTGATATTCCTTTACCTTTGGAGCTGGAAGCCACGAAAATTCAGGATGAGTATATTTAGGAAAGGGAGTGAAGAGAGGAAGAGAGGTGGGTAAACCACATGAAACACAGAGGAAACCTCTTTCTGTTGTTTGCACAGATTTTAAAAATTCACTCTTGTGTGTCTTTAGATATCCTGAATACACAGCTGGGAGGCTGTGTTGTCTGTACTTTAGACCATAGAGCAGTGGTTCTCAACTAATCGCTTGAAAGCTCCTTCAAATTCTACAAGCTCTCCTGGAAACTGATATGCACGCTCCCCATCCCCTCAAAAACCAACTCTGTCCTCCCCACCTCATTGCTGACGGGAGTTCTGCTGCTCGGGGTTACTCCTCTCCTCTGCTCCTTCCTACTGGTGGGTGGAAATCCAGTGGTTGGCTGTAGGGCCCATTCACATCTATGCCTCTTTCTCTATCATAAGACAACCTAAGAGGATTCAGCTCTGACAGCAGAAGCAGCTAAATCTTTGTTTATATTATTCCAAAGGCTAGAAGGAGACCCAAAGAGGGAAATCTTATTTTATCTGATCATTGGCATTTAGCTACAGTCAGTGGACTATTCCAAACCCCCCTACAAATCAGGCTGTGCTGAATAAGCATCTTCGAGTAGCGTTCCCTGTCAGCTGAGTGTGTGGTCCAAGATTTCTTCAGCAAGAGTGATGGTTTTGCAGTGTACTGCCCATAAGCTGTACTGAGTCACCCTCACAAAGCCCTTTTGCAAGATTGCTGCCTGGGCTTGGAAGTTCACTCCGGGGTACAGACAGCAAAGCTCAGTGACCCAAATGGGGATTTTGCCCATGATTTAAGCTAATCAGTCACTTATCTGCTATAACCAACTAGGTTCGCAATGCACCCGAGCATGGGTGCAGATTATACAGCAGATTTTAGGGCTGCCTAAAGATTTTAGGGCTCCCTTCATGCATAAGGGAATCTTGTAGACTGCAAGTCTCAAGATCAGACAGAAGCCGAGGGCAGTCCTTGCCTCTCCAGGGCTACAGAGCTGTGTCTCAGCCACATTAATAGTTAAGTCCCCTCAGAGATGAGAACATTTGGTTACCAGAGGCCATCTTAGTGTCACTCAGTTTGGCCTTTCTGGCAGACAGGCGGTTTACAAAAGAAGAAATTCAGATGTCTAACAGACAGACGGAAAAGTGTTTACCTTCACTAGCAATTAAAGAAATGCCTAAGATGAGCTTTTTAATCTCTCAATTTAGCAAAAGGTAAAAACAAATTATGTTGCCTGGTTTAGGCACCTCCATTCACTGCTTCAGAGAAGGATCGTAAAATTGGGGCAGCCTCTCCCAGGCAGTCTGGTGATGGGTGACAAAATGGAGATTTGCACATTCTTTCATCCAGCTGTCCTCCTTCTAGGAACTGAAGCTAGGAATTTATTTTAAGGAAATGGATAAAGGACGTACTCAAAGAAGTGTATACAAAAGGTTGCAGCAGTGTTTGAATGTTAATACTTGGAAACAACCTAAGTATTTTAATAAAAAGGGATTTAAGTAGATTATTATATATATCTGAATGATAGATTTTTATGGTGTAGATAAAAGTGATATAAAATATCACATGGTGGCCCTATAAAGATGTTTGTGGTCTATTACTGACTGAAAAAAGCAATTTACAGAACAAATGTGAGGTCTAATCCATTTTTTTAAAGATATCCAAATACATTTAAAAGTCATGTTAAATATAACTCCAAACCATGGTATTAAAGATGACTTTTATTTTCTTCTTTTTGTTCATCTGCATTTTCTAATGCTTCTACAATGAGCATCTACTTTTTAATGTAATATTTTCACCACCTGAGAAGATGTGGTTCAGCAGCAAGTTTGGTGTCCTGCTGGGACTGCAGCGGGAGGAAAGAAATGGGAGCAAAGACTCACATTAAGTGATATAAGTGAAGTAGAAAGCTGGGGGATGGTGAGAAGGAAGGGATCCAGCTTAGACTGATGTGTTTGACCTGTGTGAAGTATGGAGCTGTCCATCTAGAGTTAAGTAGGAACCATTGTGGATTCTCTTCAGAACCATTTCACTGCATTGGTGGATAATGAAGGACATATTTGGGGGAGCAAAGTGGGTTTACCTAAAGAGTAATAGTCACAAATTTACTTTTAAATAAATACCCATCAGACATTATTAAAGAAAGAACTGCATATTGTAGTTCCAGGAATGTCATGAACTGTTCTATCTTCCTTTCAGAAGACGTAGCCAAAGATGTCAAGTTCTCATTTTATACTCTATTCCTTCCCATATGACGTACCCTCCATAGACACTTATGTATGAATTGAAAATGTCTGTTAGAGCTTTTTAAAATGTAAGTAATAAATGAGTGCACGCTTATGGAAAATGGAATATGGATTTTATTCAGAGGTATATAACATAAAGAGCTAAAGCCCACTCTTTATGCAATGTATTCTTCTACTTAGGGATAATCATTAACTTTATTCTATAGCTTTCTTTTCTGCATTCACTTACATATACAATGGTGTGTGTATGAATGAATATATAATAGTCTTGAAGTTTTTTAACTTAAATTAGATTCCAGTATGTACATTATTCTGCAACTTTTTCTATTTCACTTACATCACCGAACGTGAGTCTTTGCTCACATTTCTTATGTTGGGTCTGAGTGAGGAATTGTATGTTTGATATTTATAGTGATAAAATTGATTTACCCTTACTCCTCTGCATCTCCTGGAATAAACTGGTCACCCAGGGCAGATTGTTAAAACTTAACCATAAGCTGTTTTCCTAAAGTTTAGCTGTTATTCAGTTCTCTGGAATTCTGAAGTACACGGAAGTTTCAGTAAATGATTATAGAACTACCTCACAAAAACGCCAGAAGTGATTTCGTGTTCTTTGGATAAATACCCAGAAATGGAATACCTGGATCATATGGTATTTTTATTTTTAATTTTTTGAGAAATCTCTATACTGTTTTCCACGGTGGCTGCACTAGTTTGTGTTCCCACCAGCAGTGAATGAGAGTTCCCTTATCTCCACTTCCTCTCCAATACCTGTTATTTCTTGTCTTTTTAAGTAATAGCCATTCTGACAGGCATGAGGTGATATGTCATTGTAGCTTTGATTTGCATTTTGCTAATAATTAGTGATGTTGAACATCTTTTCATGTGCTGTTGGCCATCTGTATATCCTCTTTGGAAAAATGTCTGTTCAGATCCTTTGCCCATTTTTTGATTGGGTTGGTTGGTTTTTTGTTGCTGAGTTGTATGAATTCTTTATATATTTTGGAAATTAACCCCTTATCTGATATATGATTTGCAGATATTTTCTCCTAGTTGATGAGTTGTCTTTTCGTTTTGTTGATGGTTTCCTTTGTTGTGCAGAGGGTTTTTAGTTTGATGTAGTCCTGCTTGTTTATTTTTTCTCTTGTTTCCCTTGCCTGAGGAGACATGGTATTCAGAAAGATACTGCTAAGACCAATGTCAAAGAGCGTACTGCCTTTGTTTTCTTCTAGGAGTTTTATGATTTCAGGTCTTACATTCAAGTCTTTAATCCATTTTGAGTCAATTTTTATGTATAGTGCAAGATAATGGTCTGCTTTTTTTTTTTGCACGTGATTGTCCAGTTTTCACAACACTATTTATTGAAGAGACTTTCCTTTTTCTGTTGTATGTTCTTGGCTCATTTGTCAAAGATTAGCTGTCCATAGATGTGTGGTTTTACGATGCAGTCTACACAGAAGCCAAAATATAATGATGTAACACCTGAAATTTACAGTGTTATAAACCAGTGTGACCCCAATAAAATAATTGAGTCCAAAAAAAAAATAGCACCAGAAGACTGTGATATGCTTAAGTGATACTTGTTTCAACTCTACTTTAGAAGGATTTCGAGCATTTTTTCCTCCTGCTGGAAATTCGTATTTCAATGGAGGGGAAATCAGCTGTATTTTCTTCCCGGTTCCACCACTAACAAGTCCACCACATACAAGACCCCAGGCAGTCAGTTACTTTCTTTTCAGGGCCTCTGTTTCCTCACCAGGGGAATGCTACATGATCTCTAAGGTTTTCACAGAAGGCTCAACACTCTCTGATTCTCTCATGGCCTCCTTGGTATCAAAGGTCAAGGTGTCCTCAGGGCGTGGTGATGGGTTAGTGCCATGCCATAAATGCACATGTGAAGGTGCCGTTCCAAGTCACCTGCAGGTGTCCTAAATTGAGGCTAAAGGTCAATTGGCAGCAAAACTGTCTGTGGTTGGGGAGGAACCTCAGCTCTGAACTGGGAGCAGGTTCATTTGTTAAATCTGATCTGCCTGCCTGTGCCTAATGTTTGGTATTTATAGTGATTTACTTTAAAAATCTAGTGTTCAGCACTCCCTCCCCACCCCCACTCTTCCATGCACAGAATGTACCTGTGGGGATCATGACATGATACAAGTCACCCAGGTGGTATTTCAGGATGGGGTAGCTTTGAAAGACAGTGTTTCTCTTCCAAGTAACTATCCTGACTTTCAGAATGTGAACTTGGTGCAGTGAAGGATTCCAGATACAGTGTAAGTGTCTCTGTTTGGATTCCTTTTGTATAAGAACTGTTCACGTGTCCTAGTTGATTCAGAGGCCATGGGAGAATGGTTATCAGGCCCAGCATTCTGAATGCAAGTATGCAGGAGGGACCAGTTCTGAAGGAGCTCCAGCCTTGCTGCTCAGAAGATATAATTTCTCCTTCTTCTCTTTCCTTTTTTTTTTTTTTAAATTTCTTTTCCTTTGCCTCCATGCAGTACTGTCTTATTCCGTGGAACAGAAAAGGCAACACGCGAACATATTTCCAGGCATACTAACTCTTCCCGCTTCCAAAAAAGAAAAAACTAGGATAACACACTACTCTCTCCTAAAAAGTCCGAATTGACTCTCTGTTTGTTCATTCCTCTCTTTTATTAGTATCGAATGGGGATTAGATAAAAGAGAAAAAAGGCAGGAACAAAGCAGAGGGTGGGGAGGATAGGGGATAAGCCAAGGAAACAATAGGGTCTGTGCTTTATGTGGATGTGAGCAGTAGGCAAGGATCCCCGGCCAGTTGGTGGAGTTCCTAGATGAAACTCAGGTCTTGGGATAATTTGGGGATCTGCAGGACCCATGGTGATACTCGAGATTTGGGGATGGGGTAGGATTCTGGCCAGGGTAAGGCAGACCTGGGAAGCACTCATAGTGCCTAGATTCTGCTTTGGATCTGGACTGTTCCCAAGCCAGAGATCTTTCCCCTCACACCCTCCTTGGAAGGCAGTTGTTTTTGGCTTTCTCTTGGGCAGACTAAAGCACTGGTAACTCCTGAAAGGGAGGTTGAGACAAGAGCGACAGTCTGAGTGAGCCTTGAAGTGGCTCGATTTCCAGAGCCTTCCAGGCTTATATGGAGGGGCTGTTTCCCAACTTCCAAGCAAAACCAGTTTTGATTGCCAAAACACAGCTGCTGTTGCTTTCCACTGACCTGTGGTTCAGTCACAAGTGGAAGGGACGTGTGACAGTCAATGCCTGGCTCCCACCGAGGTGCTGGGTGACCCCTGGATAGAAGTAACGGCAACTCCAGTATTCAGAACTGAGTCTTGTGGCAGGAGGTTTCAGATCCCCGAGTCCCTTCCAGCTTTCACCAGCTCTGGGGGTTGGTGACCTCCAGCCAGCATCATCTTCAGAACAGGCGTTGCTGCACGTTGAGAGGCAGAGTGGGGCAGGTGGACAGAGCCGGAATTCAACAGCCAGCAGATGTGTGCCTTTAGGCAAGTTTCCCTCTGAGCTGCAGTTTCCTCAGCTGTACAATGGGAATAATGATATGCTTTGACTTGAGGAGATGTTGCCAGAGTTAGGAGAAGATGGTATCCAGCACTTGGCACGGGCTGGTACTTGGTAATTAGTAGCTAGTTCCTCTTGCCTCTGACTTCTGCAAGTAGAATTTGCTTTATTATCTAGTGAAACTAGACAATTACCTAGTTTCTAAGGGAAAGGGAAGCAGACGGTAGAGCTTTACATCAGCTTTCTCTGCAGGAGCCATATTGGTCACTAGATCCATCCTGAAATGCCAGCTGGCTTTGTAGGGTGGTGGGAATAGCAGGGATTAGCAGGAATAGAGGCTTCCAAAATGATGCCAGGGCATTTGAGAGCTACAGAGAAGTAAAGTGACACATTTCATACTCCCTGCCTCACGGCAGATATGGGTACAAATTGGCAACTGGCTCAGCCATAGAATTTCAGCAAACCTGGAGCACCTGGCTGCTTTAGGGCCTGACGCAGAGGTTGGGATGATTCAGAGACTTAAGGCTTTTTAAAGACATGAATGACCCATCTTGCCCGGTTCTGCGAGGGCTTCCCACCACCTCCCCTGGCTGCAGAGATGCTGAAATGTCCCACAGCCTGTTTGGAGCCACTTCTGTTGATCCATTTTCTAGGCAGGCAGAACACCAGTTTTACTGTTGCAGCTGCTACTGTTTGGGGGTGGAAAAGTGAATTGGAGAGTCAGTGGCACCGGTGACAAACCAAAGGGAGAGTAGCATTGTTGCTTTTTAAAATTCACATCCTCTTCAGAATTCCAGGCAGTGGAATTATTGGTCTCATCTTCTGAGCCCAGAGGTTTGTAAACTCTCCTTCTGCAGACAGGCTGGCATGTTTCTTACTAAACAGTGTGTTGATAGGTTTTTCCTCCTGACTGGACCCTTGCTGAGTGGGGGTGAATAACAAGTCTTCTTGGATTTGTGTGGCACTTCGTCATATGTACACTCTCCCCTCAAAAACTGAAGCCCCAGTCTCCCTCCCACAGCAGTCCTGATGTTCTTACACCCCCCACACCTGGAGATCAATTGGGTTCCTTCTCCCCCTTGATGATCCCCTGTTCACTCAGAGGCTATTTTCTCTAAATTTTGTCTCCTCAGCTTTCAAGCCATCCACCTCTTTTCCATTTCAGCTGCCACCATCCAGTTGCCCTCCCTGATTACCTCTCACCTCCTCCCTCTCCATGCTTTCCTCCCTGAGTTTTCTCTCCCTGGTTACCCTGCCATTCCTCCTCTCCAAAACATCTGCCAGGTTAGGTTGGACACAGGTGGCAGGCTGGTGGTCCACCAGTCCACTGGGGCCCACAGGCGTGTTCGGTTTGGCCATCACGCTGCAGACCCACATGGTAGTTTAGAAAAATTTAACTAGCAACATCTGTAAATCCAGGCGTTCATGTAGAAATCCAGATGACCAGCCTCACTTGAAAAAGCCAATGACCTGTCAGCGCGGGGCGGGCATTCCTGCGTGCAGCCCTCGGCTGGAGCCGAGTGGCCACTGCCCCTTAGACGGGCAAACACTGCCCAGGTTGCCTGCCCCCTGTGCAGCCTGCCTCCCTGTGGGGTCCCTTCCTGAACCAGGGGGGCATTTTGGTTGTGTTCCCTCCCCTCTCAAATATACACCTCCCATAGCACCTCGCTGCCCCTGTAAGTGTGAGTTCCTCGGCTAGCCTCCACAGTGTCCAGCGATTATTCCCAAACTGAACACGTGTTAGAAACACCCGGAAGATTAAAGACTGTGATTCCTGCCACCTCCTGCCCTCAGTTCTGATTCAGTAGCTCAGGGGTCAGACTCAGGAAGCTGTATTCTTAACAAGAAAGATCCCAGGTAATTCTAGAGCGGATGGTCTAGGGCACATAGTTTTATGAACACAGTTACAGTATGTTTCAGGGTCCCTTGCTGGCCTTTCTGTAGTTTCAGTTCCAGAATTCCTAGAGAAGGAGATTGATTGGCCCAGATTGGGTCAGACACCTTCCCTCTTTGCTACCGAATGGCAGCTTCTGCAAGAAGCATGTGGGAGCAGGGAGAAGAAGCAGGTCGCAGCCCCGAGGGCAGCTGGGCAAACCGCCTCACCTCCCTCTGCGTTCTCTCATGCCGTTACAGGTGTCTGGCCTGTCCTGCCACCTGCCACCCGGGTAACTCCTGGAATGCAGGGCTGCTTCTCAGTCGACTGCCTCTCCCCAGAACCACCTACACTGCAGAGTAGATGTACAGATGTCTATTCTTTTTAGACTTTTAACTAGTTTTCAAAAAGTTATATGTGTACACAGTTAAAAATGCAAACAGTACAAAAGGATGTACAAATGAAACAGAGTCTTTCTCCCAGTCCTGACTTGGGGTCCCCTGTCCGTACATCTTAAAGGAACCAGTCCCTTTTGTGTCTTGATGAAGATAATGAGCCTGTTTGTGGAGACAAGGCCCACTTGTAACTTTTTATCCCCACAAACCCCAAAATATGTTGAATATTTAAATATTTACTCATAAAAGCCCTGGATTAAGTAAGGAAATGTTACTATTCTTAAAGTTAAGACTTTGGGGGAAGGATTGAGTAAAGGATTTTTGCCAGAGGGGTCGGACTAGAAGCAGGTCCTCTGACGCCACCGCACGTGTTGTTCTCTCAGTCGTATAGTGACGTTGTTTGAAATCGCTGTTCATCTGCAGGCCAGAAACAGGGTCTTCCCTTGTTCACTGCTTATAATTTATGACAAAATACATGAGAAGTCCTGCCCAGAGCTGGGGGAGAGGGTCCCCTCCACATTTATCTGGGGAGTTTGGGCCTTTATGCCACCACAGGGTACCTTAAAGATGTGAACACACTGTTGCTACCACATGCAAAAGTGAATCAGGAAGACTTCTCACGTGTTGATTTAAAATGGTGCAGAGACTGTTACAACAGAAAACAGCTGCTTTGAAGTGCCCCCTTCCAAAGTTCACGTTTTACATAATTGCATAACGTCGCCTGCTATGGACCTCTTACCACCTGTTAGGCAAAACAGTGAGTCCAGCTCAGAGGTCTGCTCATATATTGAAGATTTACCCTGAGACACGTCCTTCATGTCCCTTCTTCCTATATCTCATCAGTGGAAGAATGTTGGAAAGTTGTAGAAATAAGACAAAAGAAGTTTGGGGTTTCTGCTCTCTTAAGAGGTAAATGCTTGCTTTCACAATGGCTTCACAGAAGCCCATTTTATTTGCTAAGACTATCATTCTTGTATTCATTTATGTCCCACCTTCCCCCTACTTTGAAAATATAAGAGATTTCTTGAAGTGAATGTGTGTCATAATTGTTAAAGAGGGCAAACACTTATCAGAATAAATGAGGTGCAGGTTTGAGAGTAGAAATTAAATGTTCTCTTCCCTTTTCAGGGACACGAGGCCATCAGGAATCATGAGCAACCCATTTGCACACCTTGCTGAGCCTTTGGACCCTGCACAACCAGGAAAGAAGTTCTTCAATTTGAATAAATTGAAGGATTCAAGATATGGTGGGTACATGGCTCTATGATGTAATTGCTCTGAAAGCAGTTGGCATCTCACTTGCATAATAATTAACCTGTGTAATTAATTAGCCTTTAGGAGAGTTGGAAGAGGAAGTAGTAGAGAAGGACTGAATGGTCTTGGATTAAGTACACAAACACACAAACTCACATGTTTCTTACATTGCTCATTTTTGATCAGGTAATAATGATTATATACATGTAACATTTATATAACACTTTGTAGTATAGAGAGTGTTTGTACATATTTATTATATCATTTAATCTAAATAACAACCCTATGAGGTCATGTTTATGAAATATAAGAAGTCTTGAGGAAGCTGAGGCCCAGAGAGGGTCAATGACATGATCAAATAGTGACTATGTGGGCAGCAGCAGAGGATGAAAACACGAGTCTCTTTTTATTCCAAATCCTGTGCTTTTCTACCTTTGCACTCTTATCTTTTCCAGATAATACTGGTGAATAATTTTCATACATCAGGATGGAACATTTCTTTTATAAATGAACAAAATACTTTTTCTTATGAATTACTTTATGAATTGTTTTATCCTAGAAACCCCAGTTACCAGTGACCATACCACATGGTATTTAGGGTTTTATTTCCTTTGAAAGATGTGCGTGACTATACTTCCATCTTCATTACAATAATTGTAAAGGGGTTATTTTCTCATTTCTGAAACACTAGTTTTCATATGAAATATTGTTGTGTGTGTGTGTTACTTGCTAACACATAATACAGAAAATATCTGGACTGATTTCTTTCATGATGACTTAAGGGAAGCTCTGTAATTGGAATCCAGGGCAAGGCACCCATTCATTATGAAAGCATTAACTGTAGTAGTATTTTATTTTGCCCAGTCTGTGGGTACTTTCTAGAATTGAATGTCTCTTAAATCCATTCAATATCCTTATATTTTAAGCTGTTGAGATCAGTTTAAATTTACCCTCTTTCCTTGTTGGAAGAACAGTCTGATGCCTTGTATCAAGTTTACAGAGACTGGCTTTAAGGAGCTCTTATAATAAGGTGTCTTGATTTTTGTTTGTTTTGTTACACTTTCTCTTTTACTCCTAGGACGCTTACCATTTTCTATCAGAGTTCTCCTGGAGGCAGCCATTCGGAACTGTGATCAATTTTTGGTGAAGAAAAATGACATTGAAAATATCCTGAATTGGAATGTCACGCAGTATAAGAACATAGAAGTACCATTTAAGCCTGCCCGTGTCATCCTGCAGGACTTTACGTGAGCCTAACGTCACTTCACTCTTTTCTTGTCAGCCTTTAAAGAAAACTTTAAAAGAAAACATGAACAATGACTGTATAATTTATCACCCAATATCCAGACAGTTTTGAAAATGAAAGGGGACTGTTATCCTTGGCAGCAAGAGATTGTCTCAGGCAAATCGGGATGTGTGGTCACTCCACATTTTCCAATGGCAAAGGCCACTGTCTTTGATCTTGAAGATCCTGGTTCTGAGGATACTGGGTAAAGGAGAAAGAAATAGCGTGGAGTGGAGCCATCTCAGAATCTTTTCTCCTGCAAGTTCTATCACTCAGGGAGCCAGATTTCAAACAGCTGTCCTTAGAACATAGATGTGCTGTCCCCTGAGGGAGAAGAAACGTAGTTCACAGGCCTGACCTGTTGCTCTTAAGCCTCAGCTCACATCCTGCCGTTCCCAGGAATCTTTGCTCCATCATGGCCTGTTTTTTGAGACACTACCTTCCCATTTTTAAATGTTATTTTATTCCTTCTAGAGACCAAATTTTGTTTTTCCAGAAGATCACCTAAATTTTATACTCTATTACATTAAAAAGGAAAGGTTCACTTAATATAAATTTGATTCACAGCCTACTTTTCTTAATTATATCAGAAAAGACCAAATTAAATTTGGTCTGAAGTTTCAGGTGTGATCCGTCTGTCTTCTCCAGGTCTTTGTCACCCCACTCTGTGATGGGAAACAGGCATGGCAGCAGAATGTTCCAGAGTTTTTAAGTGCCAGCTTTCCCATAGTCTCTCTATTTAGACCCTATTCATCGTTAACTTTAATGCAGTGATAAAGACGCATATAGAAATACCACTCAGTCATGGCACTTACTGCCTACACGATTTCTGCTCGAGGAAATGTGTTTAGAAACCTTGCTTTTCTAAATCATCCATTGTTAGCTCCACTGATGAGATAGTCCCATTGCCAGTATTATCAATGGAGGCAAAAGCTGAAAATCCAGTTACACGTGTTTAACAGATTTATTTTCTGCTTAATTCTCTCTTTACTTAGGGGTGTGCCAGCTGTGGTCGACTTTGCTGCCATGCGTGATGCTGTGAAAAAGTTAGGAGGAGACCCAGAGAAAATAAACCCTGTCTGTCCTGCTGATCTTGTAATTGATCATTCCATCCAGGTTGATTTCAACAGAAGGTGAGAGATTAAGATGAATACCTGGGTTTTTTGCTTTGTGCAGAATCTTTGAGTACAAGTCTTTTGTGTGTGTGTGTGTGTGTGTAGTTAAATAAAATAAGAAAATCTTTAAAAGCTGCATTCAGGAAAACTCAAATGTAATGTAGATTTTCCAGTGAAGAATTTTCTTTGGTGGGGGGTTGAATTTTTTAAAACCCCTTTTTTTTTTAATTCTTGGGAGCGACCTGTGTTTAAATCCAGCTTGAAGTCTGGGTGAAAAACACACACATCAATTTTTGCCATGGAAGCTTGTCAATACCTGTGTGTGTGTGACTTTGAAAGAGTTTGGGGTTTTTTAATCACTGGAGCCATATTCCTTTTTTGATCCCCAGTAACCATTTCGTATCTGGCTAACTCTGCCTCTCCACGTGGGTTTCCATAATGCCTGTCCCTTTTTTTCCTTTGTTACTTCTTCTATTGTTTGGGGTATCTTCTCTTTTCCTGCCAAAATCCTACCAATAACCCTAAAATCTTAGAGGCAATCGACAATAAGAGTTTATTTCTTACACATCTGCAAGCTGGTTGGGAGGTCCACTGATCTCGGCTGAGGGCAGTCAGTGCTGCAGTGGCCCGGTTGACTGTTTACACTGCACATCTGCAGGGCGTCTGGCGCAGCTCCAGTCCAGGTGTGTTTCTTTGGGGGCTCAGGCTGAAGGAGAAAGCAGCTATCTAGTGATTACAAACGCTCAAGCAGGCAAGAGGGCAATCTCTCTTGAGGCCTAGAACAGGACTGGCATAGGGTCCCTCCTGTTCACGCTGATATTAATCAACGCAAGTCACACAGTCAAGCAAAATGTCAGGGGAGGGGGAGGGCACTCCATCTACTATAGAAGTAACTGCAAGGTTACACACAAGGGTTTGGATACAGGGAGGGTAACCAAGTCCTGTGAGAAGGCTGGTATCTTAATCTGGAAGCATAACTAGGTAAAGTTATCATCAACTGTCAGTGGGTTTCGAAATAACTATTCTGCATACAGTGCTGGGAAAATTAATTATTTGGTGGAGGGAGCAGTTCATATGAATTAAAGCATTTAATTTAAAAAATGAAATCAACAAATTTAGAAGAAAATTTAAGTATATGTGTGTCAAATGTCTTGATGAGAAAGACCTTGCTAAATTCAGAAACAATGAATGAAGCAAAAAAGGAAAAAAATATATAGATTTAATGACTTCAAACTTAGCAGGAAATAACTTGAAAAATATTTGCAACAAATATGGCAAAGAGTTAATATCCTTAATGTATAAAGAGTGTGTATAATCCATTTAGAAAAGACCCAGCAGATAAATGGGCAGAGGAAGTGGGCATTTCACAATAAACGGAAATGCAAATAGTCAACAGTATATAAAGCCTTTTCAACCTCACAAGTAATAAAAAAGTAAATTAAATCCTTGAGATACCGTTTTCTCTTATGAATATAGTCAAGATTAGAAAATAAACATTATTAATTATAAAGGTGTCAAGAGGGACTTTTGTACACTGCTGATTGCCCTGCAAGTTAGAAATGGTGAAAACAGTAGGTATGAAGGACTTTAGAAACTGCCATTACCTTTGTCCTAGAATTTCCACTGCTAAGCACACCCTGTAATAGCTGTCTGAAATTCAGAAAAAGCTTACTGACTAAAGAGTGTTCATTAAAGTATTATTTATAATAAGGAAAACCTAGAAGCATTCTAAATGTCCAAGAAAGGAGAATGATTTATTAAATTATGGTACATACGTAAAGGGAATTATTAGGTTACCTTTACAGTTATGTTTATAATGTGTTAATAACACTTGGAAAGTGCTCGCGTCATAGTTCAGTGAGTGGATATAAACTGCATGTTTAGAGTAAGCTCAGCTAGATGAAAAGTTAGGCAGATTGGGATTATAACTGTTCTTTATTTTTACAATACGAAGTTATTGTTTTTGTTTGTTTCTTTTGAGGAAGATTGGCCCTCCGCTAACATCTGTTGCCAATCTTCCTCCTAGTTGTGTATCATAGTTGTGGAGTTGTAGCTCTTCTATGTGGGACGCCATCTCGGGGTGGCCTGATGAGCGGTGAGTAGGTCCACGCACAGGATCCAAACCGGTGAACCCTGGGCTGCCAAAGAGGAACGCACAAACTTAACCGCTGTGCCACCAGGCCGGCCCCCCGAAGCTATTGTTTTTATAATAAAAGGTCATTTAAGAATATGAAACAAACCATTCAAAGGGGAAAAAGACCAAAAACCTTTATTGCTTCCTTGAGGGTTTAAGTAAGTTCCATACGGCCTCAAGGGAAATGTAGAAACTGATCATTCTCCAATTAATGTCACCAATATCCAAACCAGGTAAATTCAGGATATAGAGAAATCTGCTTTGTCTCCTGAATTGACGGTTCTTGGAACAAACAGACCGGATACTTTCCAGCTTTCCCTTCTCCTTTGGACTCTCAACCAATCCTTAGGCAACATGTCTCTTTTTTCCCCTTAAATCACATGAGCTCAATTTAATGTTTTGGTTTCAAAGAGAAGAGTTAAAAATATGTACCCAAAGTGTTATCCTATTTGAGAATAAAGATGTTTCCTAAAGTCTCACTTCAGAAGTTATAAAAGTAGCCTCACAAAATCATGGGCAACTTTATCTTTCTTGGAGACTCTCGTTGGTGTTGATAATTTACCTTCATTTCGCTGGACTGGAAGGTGAATGGAGACAGAGATTGTAATTGTTTCAGTGTCTGAAGTATTTTGACTCAAAATTCAAAGAGCTCCTAACTATTAAGCAGTTAAATGAATCTAGGTCCTCACCAGGTTCACTGTGATTTTTTTTTTTCCCCCTTTAAACCTTGACATCCATCAACTCTGGTTTCAATTCTTTATGGACCTTTTTCATTACACTGTAGTACTGAAAATATTATTATGAAAACAGCAAAGTCCAGAGGTGAACCTTGATCCAAATTGATATCCAAATCTAGCAAGCACTTTTTTTCTTTTTTGTAATTAAAGAGAACATTTTTGTTAGAAGTGTTTTCATTGGTGGTGTTTTGTTTTTATTTCTTGAGTTTGGTTTTGCAATTTGACCTCGCAATCTCTCTCCTCATTTTTGTAAGGAATTAAATGTGATATGTCTCAACATTTGTGGAACTGTGTGCTGTGGCTTATTTCCAGCTGTTTCCAGAAATGAACTGGAAAAATTGGATAAGGAGTGGTAGGATGGTAAATTTTCTCAGTTAAAGTATTCCTGGGATCTTTGCCTGGTTTGAATAATATTAATTGACCTCACACTATCTCCAGGAATTGAGAATCTGACTAACACATTATTGTAACGTTTTACAAAGTTATCTCAGAAATAACCTTTTTTAAAATCCCAACAAGAATATTGTAATGATTTCTGACCAAGTTTCATGAGTGTGAAAACTATGTCCTCTGTAAATACTGTTTGTAAATTTCTGGAGTACCATTAAACGTAATACTCAGAAACTTTGAACTATGTCCAAATCTGAATTCAAATTATGTAACTGAGGAGAAGTTTCCTCTTTAGTCTGTGAGGCCTTTCGCATTCAGAGACCTTATTAAAAGCTCACCAGATTGGGTAAATTTAGGAAAATTCTGAGTGGTGGAGAAATCCAAATTTTAAGTCTGTTTGTTTGTTCCAATAACTAGAGCTAAGTGGATTGAGCCCAGGTTGGCATAAAAGGTGTTTTGTTTTAATGAGTAAATAGGTTTTTACCTGGAAGTAACATATCTTAAAACAGACTAAGCGTTCCTGGCTTTTGCTTGTCCTGTGAACATGTTGTTGACATCAAAGGGATGCCCCAGCATTCTCTGGGGTGAACGTTTGCCTTCCAACCCTGCTTCTGCTGCTAGAGGCTCTGCCACCTTCTGGTGCTGGAGGAAAGAGGACAAGGGACAATGACTGGGAGTCCACAAGTGCCCAGAGGACAGCAGAAGAGATGGGAGCAGCAGGGGCAGGGCCACATGCAATTAAGAATAATATTCCAAGATGCCTTCCTTTTTTTAAAATTAAATCCATTTAACAGATCTATAGTGCTCTGGTATTTGTTTAAGAAACAGGTTAGTTTACAAGAGGAGAGAGTTAGTGAACCCAAAGCTTTCATGCAGTTGGTAAATGTAGCCATGGAGAAAGAGGCAAATCACCCCAACTTGGGGGTCAGAAGTGTCCTTCAAGGAGTATCACTGGATCTGTGTCCTGAAGGGTGTTTATCAAACAGAGAAGCCCTAGAGAGGCATTCTGCACAGAGAGAATCCAGTGTGCAAAGGCATGAGGAAAGTGGGGCTTGGGGACAGTCTGAGGGCTACAGGGTGGCTGAAGCTGACAGTTTGGACCAGAGGAGAGAAGAGGGCTTTTTAGAGGAAGTTGGAGGTCAGAATGAAGGGCTTTGTTTTTGATGGGAAGCTATTGGCAGATTCAGGATGGGTCATGGTATTGTAGAAAACATTCTGGTGACAGCACAGAAGATAGGTTGAACAGACTGGCAGAGAAACCAGTTAGGAGGCTCTTTCTGGAATAAATACTTCGATTGCTGTAGGTACTAAGTGGCAAGAGAGGAAGTCATTAGATGAGATACGGACAGACCAGGATGAGGAAGAGATTTAGGAAAGAAAGTCATGCATTAGGGTTTGACCTGTTGAGTTTGGGTTGCCCGAGGTATTCCTGATTCAGAGGCCCAGGATACACTGGGAGTGTGGATCTGGAACTGAGGAGACAGTGGGGACTGGAGGGATGGAGCCCTCAGTGTACTGCTGAGAAGGCGGAGATGAGTACCCTGAGGAGGAGCTGCATCGGACCCAGACGGTCCAGAGGGTCTGCTGATCCGGGTCAGCACTGCAGTCCTGCCTTCTTCCACTCCACCAGGGTCTCCTCTCTCTTTCTTCCTTTTGTTTTTCTCTAACACATGCACACATTCTCAGCCGTTCATTTTCCACGTCAGGGACTGGCTAACTTTTACAGTAAAGGGCCAGTGGTAAATGTTTTAGGCTTTGCTGGCCACGTACTGTCTCTGTTCACATGTTCTTTTTTTTTTTTTCAACTTCAAAAAATGTAAAAATTATTCTTTGCTTGTGGGCCAAACATACCCCGAGCTCTGAGTTGTGGCCCCTGCTCTAAGGCCCTCTAGGAAATGGATCCCATTAAAGCAGCTGATACTTATCTTGGAGAATATTCACATCAAGAGAAAAACTGAGCTTGGTAACTGAACGTGGGTTTTGTCGAGTAAATAGTAAGTGCCTTTAGTCCTTTTCTCCCCAGGGAGTGCCTACCCCTTTTTATCTGGCAGACCCCCACTCAGCCTTCAGACTACATCAATGTCACTTCCTTCTGGAAGGCATCCCTGACTCCCTGGTCTGAGTGTGTGACCCTTTGGCACCTGTTCTTCCCTTATCGTGACATTGATGGTCCCATCTTAGAATCGCCTGCCTGCTCCCCTGTCCCTCTCCCTGGGCTCTGAGCTCCATGTAGACAGAGCACATGCTGCTCTTGCACTATTGTAGCCCCAGCATGTGGACCAAGGTAGGCTCTGTAGCTCATTGGTAAGTGAAGGAGAGGGGGTGAGAGTATAGTGGTTAAGGTTGGGGCTCCAGGCCCACAGACCTGGGTTCAGATGACAAGCTTCTGACCTTGGACAACTAATCTACTCTTTCTGTGCCTCAGCTTCCTCTTCTTTACACTGGGGTGATCGTAGTACCTATATGAGGGGTTGTCATGGTGACTGAATGAGTTCGTGTGTGTAGAGCAGTTGGAGCCTGTGACATAATCTTGCACTTTAGCTCCTGTTATTATTGTGGTGGTGATTACACTGCCACCATTACAGCTACAGTTTCTGTAACTACTGCTTCGGGGAGGCAGTATGTATAGAGGTTTAGAGCATCGACTCTGGAGTCAGACTGCCTGGGTTTCAGTTCCAGTTCCACCATTTACAGCTGTGTGGTCCTGAGCAAGTTTCTCACCCTCTCTGTCTCAGCTTCCTCTTTTGAAAAATATGGATATTAGCTGCCTCTAACTCAAAGGATTATTATGGAGACTAAATGAGAAAATAAATGTAAAGTCTTTAAAATAGTGTCTGGTTCCTAGTAATGTCAGTAAGTGTTAACTGCCAACTAATGAAGTCTACCTGGGTCTCAGCTATTCATTTTCCTGTCCTTTCCTGTGTTCACTCAATCCGTGGTACAGTTTGTATGCGCCTTGTGTGCCGAGCCTGTGGAGCTGTGACTGTGGCCTGTTGTACCTTGACTCAGAACAATGTAGTTTGATAATAAAAACTGGAAAAGCTTCTCGATGCTCTGCGTTGCCTACGTCGTTCTGATGGGCTGAATGACCTTGAGTAAACCTCAGCATATAATCTGGGCTTCGCAGTTCTTGCGTGGCACCATCCTCATAAAACTCTGTCCGAAAGATAGGAGATTGTGGTTCTATAAATGCCTGTGCCTCTCAGCATCGCTGCTTCCCTGTCTCCCAACATAAACAGATGAAGAGGCCAGCCCAGATGTGGCTCAGCTCAGAGGGCTGTTATTACAAGGTCGTGGATGAGAAGGGAGCACAGAAACAAGGGTTCTTTAAACATCTGAGCTGCTGTTGTCATCATAAATGTCTTGAGTCTGTTCCTCAGAGTCAGACTTTATGATTAGTTTCATTTTAACTTGAATAAACTTAATGTTTTCTACGCACCATGTTTAAAGGCATTGTAGGAATCACTTGAACCAAATAATAGTTATTCTTTTTTACTTTCACTAATTACATCTCCTTTCCCATGTGATGAATGCATAATACCACCCAGCAAGCCTACAGATGAAAGGGCTGTTTTGTTTATTCGTCACCAATAAATTTGACTGGTGACATTTTGAGCCTTAAAAGTTATACATTTAGTTTTTTTCTCTGACAGGGCAGACAGTTTACAGAAGAATCAAGACTTGGAATTTGAAAGAAATAGAGAACGATTTGAGTTTTTAAAGGTATGGGCAGAGTTTGGCTCCGTTGGCTGGGTCTCTCTGTGTGCGGGGTACAGGGAGAGGTACAGGGGGACGGGCCGCGTAGAGGCACGCCAGGAGTTCATAGTGTTCTTCCCATTTTTCAATCCTAGTGGGGTTCTCAGGCTTTTCACAACATGCGGATTATTCCCCCTGGCTCAGGAATCATCCACCAGGTGAATCTGGAGTATTTGGCAAGAGTGGTATTTGATCAGGATGGATATTATTACCCAGACAGCCTTGTGGGCACGGATTCGCACACGACCATGATTGATGGTTTGGGCGTTCTCGGTTGGGGTGAGTATTCTGCCAGGTTCCTGTTGCACATATGCTGTTCTATGGCCTGTACCTCAATTTACTTTGATACCATTACATCCCAGGAACATGCACATGCATGACCTCGAGTATCAGAGAGGTACTTTCGTCTGTTACTGCTGTATTCGCAGTGCCCAGAAAAGTGCCTCATGCCTAGTAGGCACCCAATAATAATGTTTGAAAGAATGAACTATAATAAGGGGTTAGGAACATTTAGAATAAATGAAAACCACCTGGGGTGTTTGTTAAAAATGGAGACTCCTGAACCCCACTCTCCATTTTAGTGTGGAATCAAGGGGATTTTGATACAGGTGTTCGGGGAACCACACTTTGAGAAACACTTGTTAAATAAAGAAAAGATAACTGCCCTTTATAGAAATTAACTCTGTACTAGTAAAACACTGTAACTGGTTTGATCACCTGTTAATGACACTGAATTATGCCTTTGGGATACAGTGAAGAATAATGAAAGCATTCTGTCACACTGCTTTTGCAGGTGTGGGTGGTATCGAAGCAGAAGCTGTCATGCTGGGTCAGCCAATCAGCATGGTGCTGCCCCAGGTGATTGGCTACAGGCTGATGGGAAATCCCCACCCTCTGGTAACATCCACTGACATCGTGCTCACCATTACCAAGGTAACGATATGCGGCCTCCTCTGTGGTCTTGAAGAGTCGCAGTGACAAACAGGGAGGAAATACATGATGGAGTCTCAGGAAAACATGATGGTTTCCTTGTATTCTAGAAATGCTAGGAAACAGGATGTCGGTGACTTAAAAAGAGGTGAGATAAGGGGACAGTTCTGTGGTTAAGTTTCAGAAAATTGTGTTCATTTTACTCTTCTGTTGCTGCATGGATCTTTTTCTTTAAAAAATCCTTTTGAAATTGTGAAATAGTTCAAATACACAGACGTAAAAATGACATTCACATGCCCATCACCTAGACTTAACGGATGGCAACATTTTGCCATAGTTGCGTCAGAGCTCTCTCTGTTTGTGTAATTTTTAAGAAATAAAATGTAATATTTATGGCTAAAGCCATCCTCCCCATTCCTGGAAATAATCACTATCTTGAGGGTATGAGAATCATTCCCGTGCATGTGTTTATACTTTTACTACATTTTGTCCCCGTGGTTCTTCTTTATGTGTCAAAAACTCCTTCTATGAATAATGTTTGAATTTTTTTATTCCCGTCTCTATTATAAGTTACATTATTCTAACAGATGTTTCTCCAAGCTGAAAAATATTATTTTTGTTCTTTTTCTTTACCTTTTGTAAGAAATAATCTTTTTTTGTGATTTGCTTGCTTTCCAAAAAGAAGGCAGTTTCACTTTGAAAGATTATTAGAGAAGTGATGGTTTTTATTATCACAAACAATTTTTTTTTGTTTTTTTTTTGGTGAGGAAGACCAGCCCTGAGCTAACATCCGTTGCTAATCCTCCTCTTTTTGCTGAGGAAGACTGGCCCTGGGCTAACATCTGCCCATCTTCCTCTACTTTATATGGGACGCCGCCACGGCATGGCTGACAGGCAGTGCGTCGGCGGGCGCCCGGGATCCGAACTCGCGAACCCCGGGCTGCCAAGCGCGAACTAAACCGCTGCGCCACTAGGCTGGCCCACAATTTTTTCTGGTTGTCTAGTTTGGAGGTTCGGAGTGTTTGGGATGGACACTATACTGTTAAAGGCCAAAAAAAATTTCTCTTTGATTTAATCTTCATGGAATTTGGTATTGGATTTCTTTGAACACTATAGCTTATTGCAGATATCTGTGCATTGTTCTTCAAATGTGGAATAGTGTAAGGCTTGCTCACAAAACTTGGCAGAACCCCACACAACCAAAAGAGCTTACCTGTGTGGTTGTCGTAAAAGCCATTTCATGAAAGTGGCTTCACACAGGGCCGAGTCAGTCACTGAGGCCCCAGCCCTGGCGTGTATGCAAGAGATAGGGGAGTCGGACTGTCTGGATCACTTGGTTACGTTTGACTCACACCTGTCTTCAGGACATTTGTTCATTATACCCTTGAAAACAAGCCATTTACTTACTCAACTAGTAGAAGTCATAATTTATTTGGGTTGAAAGAATTTAACTTTTAGCACTTCTAGGCACTTCCAGTGGTCCCATTAGAGAGTTTCTCATTTCGAAAAACTTTTCTTAATGATGTTATTTGTATTTTTGGCATTGCTCTTTTCTTTTTTGAAAGAACTGTTTTGACATAGTTTTAGATTTACAGGAGGATTCATGTAAAGATGATACAGAGCGTTCCTGTTACCTTTCTCCTAGCTTCCCCAGATGTTAACATCTTACACAACTGTGGCACATTTATCAAAATGAAGATGTTAACGTGGTTATGACACTATTAACTAAGCTAGAAACTTCACCAGTTTTTTCAGTAATGTCCCTTTTCTGTTCCAGGATCCAATCCAGGATACCATGTTCTATTTAGTTGGCGTTATTTTTAAGTTTAATTATTTAAAGTAATCAAAAATATGTTGAGCTAATTTTTTGTTTGTGTTTACTCACAAAGCTAGTTGATAAGAATTGCTAGCTGCACTTTAAACATGGGCTCTCGGGTCTCAACTTTGCTGTCGTTCTGCTACACAGCACCTCCGCCAGGTCGGGGTAGTGGGCAAATTTGTCGAGTTCTTCGGGCCAGGGGTAGCCCAGTTGTCCATTGCTGACCGAGCTACCATTGCCAACATGTGTCCAGAGTACGGAGCGACGGCTGCCTTCTTCCCGGTTGATGAAGTCAGCATCAAGTACCTGGTGCAGACAGGTAAGTTCAGACCTGTGAAAGCAGACGGCCCTTCGTAAAATGGCGTAGAACCCGAGACTCAGAGCTTTCCCTTCTGCTTCTGCCCCTGGGAGATCTGGCACCATATTTGTAGCATCTGTTAAATTGAAACAAACATACTGCTTCAGAGAAATAGAACCCTTTCTCCTACTGAAACCTAAGAGGAGTTTCTCCTATACATCCTCCTGAAGAGATGGCATGGGGTGTAACGAACAGAGGGTCTAACAACAGGTTGTGGTAAATACGTTAAGGAAGCTCAGACAGTCATCTTTTATGAGGTCCATGCTGAAAGCTGATGACCTTTACAATTCAGTTAAACAGGCAGACAAAAAATGCTGGTCTATTGTGGGTCTAAGAATTAAGCTCTCAAACAGTCTTGTTCAGCTGTCAGAGATTCAGGTGGACTGCAGGTCCATTGGGCGTACAGTCTTGATAAGAATCAAACAGCAGAGCGTTCAGGGTCATATTCCTAGTGATACAGGGTTATGAGTTAAGACTTCGGACTTTCCAGTCAAACTCAGGTTCGGATGCTGGTTCTGTCATTTACTGGCTGTGTTCTGTGGAAAAGTTACTTAATCTTGAGCTACCATTTCCTCACCTATAAATGACAATAGTAACAGCACTTGTCTCATAGGTCATGATGAGGGATTAGAGATTGAGATAATTCATTCAAAACGTTTAGCACCCAGGACGTGCTTCTAGCTGGTGGTTTGTGAAGGCAGTCGGGGTGGATTATTATTTTAACAATAGTAATGTGGAATGCTGAGAGCCGGTGGTCTGTCGGAGGCTTTGACAGCCGAGGCTTCGGGTCTCCCTGATTAAGGACATAACCAAAGCGAGGGGAATGCTTGTAGTAGGACCAGAATCTTCTTCAGAAAATAGTCACTTTGGTAAGAAGAACAGATCAGTTAACGGCCCCTAATAAGCAGCAGCATCGGGTAGAGCGTCAGAGTACGAGCCTGCACACTGAGGTGCCAGCAGAGCCGTTGGTGTGGAAGTGGACTGCGGGTTACCTGTATAATTGCCCGCGGAGGCGTTAGCTTATAGTCTTTCACCAGGAAACATTAACATCTGTTACTTGTTACTTCTTAAAATGCCAATTTAGGTCGTGATGAAGCAAAGATAAAGCATATTAAAAAGTACCTTCAGGCTGTGGGAATGTTTCGGGATTTCAGTGACCCCTCTCAAGACCCAGACTTTGCCCAGGTACGAGAGCACCTTCCACCGAGCGTGTTTCCTCTTCCTCAAGGCTGTGCTGTTAGTTGTGTATGGTTTTTCTTGGGGTGTGTTTGTAGGAAATTAGTCAGTGCCAACTCATCACAGAATAACAGGGTGTTAAAAGGCTGAAAATCAAAAAGATAAGGAATTGTAAACATACCAAAATAGTATAACTTCTTCCATTCCTCCTGGCCATCGAGTGGAGTTGGGTGCGCGCTCCCTTTCTGAACTATAGTTTACTCCTCCCGTGTGGAAGACCCTTGGAGGAGGACTTCACGAGAGGGACCAGAGCTATTTGAAGGCTGAGCTCATTATTACAGGTGGGGAAAGAAGTGGAAGTGTGAACATCTCAGTTAGTTCCGATTTATCCAATCCCTTACCGTCCTTCACTGTCTAGGGTGCAAACTGAATCCACATTTTTCTCGGCAGCCAAGATCAGAGGGTCTACTAGATGTGGGACCCTTGTTTTCTTTCATGTTACATTGAGGGAAGGAAATATTCACTTAGACCAAGGCCCATTTCCTGGCATTGATGACTTAATGGCTGCATCCCTCCCAATCATCTTAGAAAAGTGCACTGATTTATGTGTCATTTGAGTAGAAAATTCATCTCAGACTAACATAAGCAATAAAAAGGATGTATGAGCTGCTTTACAAAGATGGACAAGTAGAAGACACTGGGCAGCAGCTATAATGCCCACTCTGGTCTTTCTGACAGCTGGCGAGGCTTCCTGCCTGTCCCACACTACTTAGGTGCCCATCTTGATCTTTGGAAATTCATCTCTTAAGTGTTAAAATGAACATTGATCTCCTTGTTGAGTGTGGTGGTTTCGTTTGTTTGTATTGTTGTGATGTTTTAAGTTCTCGGTCATGGATGTGTTTTTTCTTTGTGGGTGTAATGCCAGTTGTGCCCTTCCTTTTCTGTTGGGTGCACAGATCGTGGACTTGGATTTGAGAACAGTAGTGCCATGCTGCAGTGGACCCAAGAGGCCTCAGGACAAAGTCGCCGTGTCTGACATGAAGAAGGACTTTGACAGCTGCCTTGGAGCCAAGGTAGGGGCCTGGGAGAGGCAGGTGGACATCCTCCCGACCTGCCCCCGCCCAGCTTCTTGGTGCCTAGGCTTCATTTCACTGCCCTCAGTGATGAATCTTCCTGAAGCCTGGCACTGAGGGCGTTTCTTCTCCATCCTGTTGTCCTTAACACCTCCTAGCGAAGAGCCGGGCAGCTTCCTTAGAGCACTTGGGCGCCTGTAAACCCAGCTCAGCCCACCTTTTTTCAAAGCATATTTGCTTTTCCCTACCCTCACCACGTTGTCCTCTCTCCTTGCCCAAGCTTTTCTGGTGATTGTACTTTCGTCCGTGCCATCCTCTGCCTGCATGTCTCTTCCCATCTGTGTCCTAATCCATCAGCTCCTCCACAACGTGGCCTCAGATATCAGAGCAGAAAGTCGTCTTTCTCTCAGTTGCACCTTCGTAGCACTTGGTCTGAAACCCTTTGGTGGCGTTCCAAGTTCTTTAACTTATATTATTGGTACTTTATATGATTTGCATGTCTGATTTCCCTCCCGGACTGTGTGTTTGAGGATGGGATTTGTGTCAGAATCACCTTTGTGTGCCACAGAGTACCCAGCATAATGTCTTGCAGGCGGTAGATTTCAGTGTATGGTTCCCAAATGAATGATTACGATGAGTGATGGGCGTTCTCCTCGTGACACCAGCGTCACCCCAGAGGCCCAGCTGTACTGTGTGCACCTTATTGGACGGGATTAGTTGAATCTGGCCAAAATGGCACCTAATTCTAAATTTCCGTCAGGTTAGAATCAGTGGCCTCAGTCCGTATCCATTAAACTCTACAATAATGTCATCGAGTTCTAATTAGGCTAACTTTGAACTAAATTTGTAGTTTTAACATTTTCATTTCTGAGGTGGGAAGGAAGTAATTGTTAATACTTTCAAAGCAGAGTAAGATTCAGAAGTTATGATTGCCTTTTGTAAAGATTTAAAAAGAATAAAGAGAACTTTAATTTTTCTGTAACCTTTCAGTGTTTACTGGCCGAGATATTTATGTTTTGTTAAGAATTGGACTTTAAAATTATAGTTACCAAAGTATTTCTTCTCCCAAAGTGAGAACTTTTGACTATATATATATATATATTTTTTTTTTTTTTTCTCCCTGTAGCAAGGGTTTAAAGGATTCCAGGTTCCTCCAGACCATCATAATGACCATAAGACGTTTATCTATAATAATAGAGAGTTCAGCCTTGCTCATGGTTCTGTGGTAATTGCTGCCATTACTAGCTGCACAAACACCAGTAATCCGTCTGTGATGTTAGGAGCAGGTAAGTGCATTCAAATCCCTCCCCATGGTCATGTAGACATGAGGGTGGAACTCTCCCAAAAGTTGACCCTGGGGTTTAACTGGGCTCTACATGTAGTTCCCTGAGCCTTATCTTTTCCAGACACAGGGATTTATTGGCTCAGAAATGTTTACACAACAAATGGTATCTAAAGCCAAGTATTTAAAGTAGAATACATAATGCATAATAGTCTTTAGAATTAACACAGAAAATAAGTAGAAGAAAGCAAAAAAAGATGAATTTCTGGTAAAGCCTAGAACCTCATGTCAGACTTTAGAAGAAAAAAAACCATTTCCATGTCACAGACTGTTCTCTGTAAACCCCCTGATAGGCCTGTTGTACAGTGGAACTTAGTCCAGCTTAGAGGTGTTGTCAGGTGCATCTGATTTAGGGCACGGGGTGCTGGTTGATAAAACTCACCTGCCTCTTATGCAATTCTGGTTAAGCAGTTAATATTTACGTGCAGAGTTTCATTGATATAAGGTCTCCTTGGTTTCCAAATTTCTGATCACCCCCAAGAGTTCTTCTTGTGTCTGTAGACCAAAGAGTATCAGCAGTTCTTTCTTTACATAGTGGACAAGTGCATAAGGAAAACCTTCTTTGTGCAAGAATTCATCTGTTGCCATCTAAGCTTTTTTTGCCTGGAGCAAACCACTTTCCTTAAGACAAGTCACCAGCGTGTAAAGTCTGTAGCTTTGTGTCTCTTTATACTTTACTCCTCATTTCTTTACTGCTCCTGTGATCCATCCAGTGTCCTGTAATAATCTCTGTATTTGCCAGAAGTCCAATAGACCAGGAGCTCTTCATCCTCCACTTCAAGAAATATCTGAGGACTAGTTTTTACTTCTAGACTGACTGTCTTCCTCACCAACCAGTACCCAATTCGTATACTTTAAAATGGGCCCTTCCAATTATAAATTTCATCCAAATAAAACATAATTAGAACAATTGCTTTCCCTCCAAAAATTAAAAACTCATTCTGTAATATATTCCTAAAAGGTTTTAGGTTTATCTCTTAAAAAAAAAGGTCTCATCTCCATTTCCAAGACTAATTTTGAATTTACTGCAGACATGTAAATGACTTTGGGCCAGTGAGCTCTTGGTCTCGATGAGGCAGCAGAAATGGCAGAAGGTGCCAACATGAATGGGGCTTTGTCAGGCGGTGGCGGGAAATGCAGACTGGAAAGTCAGGCTCTTTCCTGAACTGTCCCTGGCACCTCGTACCGCAGCCACCCACACGGCATCTGTGTTTCCCATTTCACAGGGCTGTTAGCAAAGAAGGCTGTGGATGCTGGGCTGAACGTGAAGCCTTACATCAAAACTAGCCTGTCTCCTGGAAGTGGGGTGGTCACCTACTACCTGCGAGAGAGCGGAGTCATGCCTTATCTGTCTCAGCTTGGGTGAGGGAAAATTTTCTGTTACACCATTGCTTTTGTTGTGTTTTATTCCACACGTGTCTTGCTGTGTCACCTTGTCACACATGTGAGCTTATCTGATGTCTCTAACGGTACAGTCTTTTGTCCGATGGTAAGTAGACTTAGACCGTTACATGCCAGCAGAGCAGGGCCGTCCCGTGACAGTTGTGCTGGTTGTTCACCATACGAGGGTGCCCGTGAAGGGCAGAGCAGGAGTGGACATCCAGCCTGTGTTGTGGGGTGGTGCTGCACCCTCCTGGAGACGGGGGCGCCCTTTCTCAGTTGCTCAAAGGTATGCTATGGGCCAGCACTGCACCCAGGAGTCTGCCCTTCGGTATGAAAATAATTATTTACCATGGCTAAAAATGCTCTAACTCCTTGAAGTTAGTTAGTTATTTGTTGCCAAATACAGTTTCTCCAATTTCCCCATTATTCCTCATTTGGATGACAAAGATTTTATGCATGTTCATTTATTCGTAGATTTTATTCCTATTTCATTTACAGAAGTCAAAAGTCCTTGGGATTATGTAATAAAAGTAGTGAATAGAGACATTAAATGACAAATCTGATTTCAACTTTTAAAAAGTCTAGATCATTCAGTTAGACTCCTTTTTGAAGTTACTCAAAAAGGAGCATAACTGAATGACCTAATGGATAAATAGTATATCAAAATGCTCCCAAGAATGAAAGCGTGATAGAAACAGCAGTGTGCTAAGCGTATTTCATGCACTGCTATTCTCTTTAAATCAGTGGTCTCCAGGGAGCGTTACCTGCAGAGGGGCTCACTAAGCATTATCTCCGTCGTGTGCTTCTCTCCTGGCACCAGGTTTGATGTGGTGGGCTATGGCTGTATGACCTGCATTGGCAACAGTGGTCCCTTACCTGAGCCTGTGGTAGAAGCCATCATGCAGGTAAGTACGGAGGAGCCTGTGGATCTTCAGGGCTGTTGTCTCTTTTCATATGATGTGACCAAAATGCTGATAATTTAGGTAAGGTTCAGGGAAGCAGGGGCTGTGGTCAGATGTATGGTCTTTGGAGTCAAGCTAAACTTACTAGCTGTATAACCTTGGGCAAGTTCATCAAGCTCTTTGTGCCTCGGTTTTCACAACTGTAAGCTGGAGGCGATAGTGCCCGTTCCATAGAGTTGTAAGCATTGAGGAGATAATGGACATAAAAGACTCGGTGTGGTGCCTGGCACACAAGTGCTCAGTAAATGCTGGTTTTGACTACACAGGGCTCCAGAAGTGAGTGTTCCTGGTTCCACGTCAGACAAGTCTCACACAAATGAATCTAAACTAAATTGCATTGGCTTGATTTTTGTCCCATAAATTCTGTAGCGTTGAAAACCACTATATGGTTTGCTTTGCTTGAATTACAGAATCCGTGTAAGTCACTGTGGCTTCCTTTAGCTTTCGACTTTTAGTCTGTGCCACCTATTCTTAGGCCCCAGGCAGCAAAATAACCAGGATGGTGCCTTCTGACCTACCTGGTATTTTCTCACGAGCAGAAACCACTGCATGTCTCTCTCTGTCTTTTAATCCCAAGTGTCCCCCACAGGGACCCCTGTGTACTCCCTTCCAGGGGAGAGGACTGGGTGAAAAGGAGCTGAAAGAGCTGCAGCCGCTTTGGCAAATGGTCTCCGACAAGAAGCCGAGGCAATTTCTTCTCCTTGTGACCTGAGTTTTCTCTCGCCTTACGCAGGGGGACCTTGTGGCTGTTGGAGTTCTGTCTGGGAACAGGAATTTTGAAGGTCGAGTCCACCCCAACACCCGGGCCAACTATTTAGCCTCTCCTCCCTTAGTAATAGCATATGCGATTGCTGGGACCATCAGGATTGACTTTGAGAAAGAGCCATTGGGTAAGATTTTGTTTGTGTGGTTACAATCTTTTTTCCAATGAATTCAAAAATATTACTAGAAGAAAGTTACTACTTTCCTCAATAAATAATGAAGCACAGAACTCCCAGAGATGAGATGAGAAGGAGAGTCTAAGAAATAACTGAAATAAACAAGAATTTACTAAAGGGCAAAGGATAACAAGAGGGAAATAAAGTAATAAAGAAACAAAATATCGGAGAGCTTGCCATTCTGGTTTCTTGTCCAGTTCCTCTCCTCAGCTCCTGCTTTAACCTAATGATAGGCATTGTTCTAATATTTCCTCTGTAGAAACACATCCCAGATAGTTCAACTTCTCAAAATTCAGGGGAAATGATGCTTTGTGTCATTTCCTCTGGTCTTCTTGCTATACCCTCAATCCATTCTAAGCATATTAGATAATATGAAAACAATGCCCCTTAAATTTACTTTTAGGAAATCATAACTTCAGAGGTACAGTTGATCTTCATTATATGTGGATTCTATATTTGTGGATTTTCATAGTCACGCAGTGTGTATTTACCCCAAAAGCATCATGCTTCCGTGGTCGTTCACAGGCCTGCACGGAGGGGTGAAAACTTTGAGTCGCTCAATGTGCATGTTCTCGGCTGAGGTTGGACAAGGCGATGCCCTGCCCTTTTGCTGTGGCTGGCATTCTGTAAACAAGTGTCCTGTTTGTGGTCTATTTAGTGCCATGTTTTTTGCATTTTTGTGCTTTTTGTTGGTGATTTCATTGTTTAAAATGGTCCCCAAGCACCGTGCCGAAATGCTGTATAGCGTTCCTAAGCCAGAAGAGCCTGTGATGGGCCCGGTGTTAGACAGGCTCCCTTCAGGCAGGAGTTACAGTGCTGTTGGCCGTGAGTTCGAGGTTAATGCATCAACAATGTATATTAAATAAGGTGTCTGTAAACAGAAACACACATAAAGTGGGGTTCTGTGTTGATTGGCTGAGGGAAATGTGATGAGAGTCTCTCAGGAACCTACCCCTGTGTCCCCTGGGGGCAGGGATTCGGTATTCACTAATTCGGTGTTCACTGAGAAACAAGACTTGACTGTATGTAATAATGAAAATGGGGTATTAAATGAAGTTTTTCTCATTAATAAACATTTTTTTCCCAGGCGTGAATGCAAAGGGGCAACAGGTATTTCTAAAAGACATCTGGCCAACTAGAGATGAGATCCAGGCGGTGGAGCGTCAGTACGTCATCCCTGGGATGTTTAAGGAGGTCTATCAGAAAATAGAGGTGAGGTCCCCCGACCTGTCCCCAGATACCTGTCCCGAGGGATCTAAGGGGAATCTGCTTCCTTGTGTCATCTCTGCAGATCTTGAGGCCAATGCGGGTGTAAACTATAGGAAGTAACGTTTATTTCTTCAGAGAACTAGGGAAGCGGTTCTCAGTCATTTCTCTCCTGTGCCTCACGTTTGTACAAACCCCACACTCCCCAGATGTTCCCAGATTGGACCAGTGGGCGGCAGCCTCAAAAAGAAAGGCCTCAGGTGGTGTGTCATTCCTGCCCAGCTCTCCGTAACTCTCCCTCTTTCCTCAGACACCTGAGGTGTTGTCACCTGTGGTTGAGGACCCCTGACATCACTATAGCGTGTCACTGAGGTGGAGTCAACTGGTTGAATGCACCTCTCAGAATTATTTGGATGCTTATAAATAAATAAATAAAAGCCCCTCAGTAGGAAGCACCAAACTACCAAACTGCTAAAATAAATAAAACTTTCTGTGCATGTTACAAATAGGGAGAAAATGTATGGGGCCCAGTGTTATTTTCTGAGACCCTTGGATGTTCTTTCTCCCCCTGCTTTTTGTGTTAGCTGACCCAAGGGCTGCTGACTGGGGCTTGGGTTGGAAATAAGAGAGCAGACTGTCTGGGGCGAGGGGTCAAACGGGCGTCATATTTGTGCACTGCGCCCTCCCCACAAGCGGTTCATTGGGAAATGGTATGAGGGAGTTTGGGGGGCATTGGATTAAATGCATTTCTCCAAAGGCTGAGTTAATGGACCTGTGGAGAAAATTCAAGCTGATTTTAATGCATAGCAGCTGTCATTTGTTCTCCAGTGTCCGTGTGACCTGGAAGTCTACTTCCCAGAATCTTCAGAGAGTAAATAATTTCCCCTTTGGTACAGCCTGGATTATTATTTCATAAGTTATATTTATAAGTATATGGATTAGTTATCTGTTGAGGTACAACAAATTACCCCAAACCTTAGTGGGTTAAAACAGCAAGCATTTATTATCTCACAGTTTCTGTAGATCAGAAATCCCAGTGCAGCTTAACTGGGTGCCTCTGTCTTCTCAAGGCTCCAGTCAAGGTGTCCTCTGGGGCTGCAGCTCATCTGAGGACTCAACTGGGGCAGGAGCCGCCTCTCAGGGCTCTCACGTGCTTGTTGGCAGGGTGAAGTTCCTCACAGGCTGTTGCACGGGGGGGCTCAATTCCTTGCTGACTGTTAGCTGGAGGCCAGCCCAGAGCCTTGCTCCATGGGTGTCTTCACAGCTCACAGCGTAGGCCTGTCTTCCATCAGAGCAAGCTGGCGAGACAGCAAGGAAGGATGAGAGAGACAGAAGGCAGGGTCTCTTTATAACCTAATCTTGGAAATGAGTCACTAGGTTCAGCTCATACTCAGCAGGAGGGGATCACCTAACGGTGTGAATCCCAGGAGGTGTTGGAGGGGGTGGTCCTTGGGGCCATCTTAGAGGCTGCCTATTACAGTGCACATGTATCTTTAAGTGACTTAGCACGGCATTGTCTAGTGTAAAGAACTCTTGTGTGTGACTAGAATAAGAATAGGTTTTACTGTACTCTTGGCTTGAATATATGTTTTGTGTTTACATGTTAAATTTTCCTTAGAATAGAATGAAATTAGGTCTGCTTTTCTTTCTTTTTCTTTTTTCTCTAAGACTGTGAATGAAAGCTGGAATGCCTTAGCAGCCCCATCAGAGAAGCTGTATTACTGGAATCCCAAGTCTACATACATTAAATCACCACCGTTCTTTGAAAACCTGGTATAACTGTTCATATTTTAACATAATGAGTTCCTCAAAAGGTTTCTTTCCTTATAAAATCTACTTTATTACCCTAGACCCTTGATTTGACTACCTATTTCATTAAAACCTTTACTAACCCCAGTAGATGATACTGGGGAGAGTTTTGGAAGCTGGGAGATTTGGCCTACAGTTTCTCTGTCCAGGGCTTCTGTGTGGCTGTGTAGGGACACCCTGGTGTTCAAGTACCACCTGGACATGGACTCAGTCAAGTCTGAGGAGAACATCCCCGGGGCCTGCCATATTTAATCCTTATACCCATAAAAAGGGAATTCTCCCGTGAAACTGATGATCAAGCAGTCCATGCTCCCTGGGTGGGTCCCTGTGGGAAGGGGATGGGAGTAGAAGCCAGGATTCCAGTTGTCCTCAGCATCTGAGGAGCTCTGTGGATGTGGAGAAAGAGAATGTGTTCGCAGCTGCACCCCTGTTGCTTTTGAGGGGATAGTGCAAATACTGTGCCTTTCCTTCAAGGGTGCGAGACGGATGTTTTGGGTAAATTCACCTTACTTTTCTAAGCACCCCTGATAAAACTGAAAAACTAGAATTTTCTATGCGTTGGTGTAGGGCTGTCATCTGGTTCAGGTCCATGGACCACGACTGTTGAGACTCCCTGGGGACCCGATGAAGAAAACCTGGGCAGACACTGACTTGCTGTGTTCTTTGCTAGACTTTGGATCTTCAGCCCCCTAAGTCTATAGTGGACGCCTACGTGCTGTTAAATTTGGGAGATTCAGTAACAACTGACCACATCTCTCCAGCTGGAAATATTGCACGAAACAGCCCTGCTGCTCGCTACTTAACCAACAGAGGGTAAGTGTGAGTGAGGTGAGGAAAGACACAGGTGAAAATGGAGCGAATGAGGCCGGTATTTCTCTTTTCACGTGGTCTCTTCGGAATCAGACTCTTTGGTTTTTCACTGAACCCTGGGGCTTGGAAACCAATCACTCTTTCTGTTTGCTGCTTCACAGCTTCCACAGGCGACGCCACCAGTACGTGAACCCCAGTGAGGGGAGGGGGAGGCAACCTTCTTTTTGAGCAGGTGTACTCATCGGCTCAGCTGTCATCCTTGCCCTCTGCTTGGCTAATTGTGAAAGTACAAGGCTCTGCTCTTGACCCGCAGCAGAGCCTGGTGACACTGAAGCGCTCAGCAGGGGTATAACCTGAAATCACTGTCATTGCTGATTGAGAGACATATTGCTCACAGGGAACTGCTTCAGTGATTTCAGTTCACACATCCATTCCTCAATCCTTCAGTCATATACTGATTTTAACAGGTATTATACCAATACTATCTACTGTCATCTAGTAGACCCATGTTAATCAAAGTCAGTCTCAAATCTGACTTTCCGTGAGAATCATCTGGGGAGATAAAAATTCCTGGTTCCCATCCCCGCCTCCTGAATCAGCCTCTTCAGCGATGGGGCCCAGAGCCAATTTGAGGAACAAAATCCAACACCTTTTTTTGATGAGCGATTGTTGACATCTTTTGAGACATGGACTCTTCAGGTAGTTGAATAGAAGCAAATATAATAACTTCCCAGAAAAATGCTCATATCCACAAGATTTAGGATATAATCTCAGGGGTTCATAGACACACTCACCTGCTCCTGAAGCCCATTCATAGACTCTCTCAATCCTCCAATTAGATCTAACCATTAAGTCATAGTAACACTCACACAAGCTCCTAGCGTTTTAAGAAACAGCCCAGTGAACTGGTCACTGTATTCATTGTAAGATGCTGTTCCTGGCCTCACAAAGTTCCCTTTCTTTGGGGCCTGCAGAAAGACCCTTCTGGTTTTCAGGATAAGGAACAGCTGTTCTGGCTCTTTGGCACTGCTTTTTTATCTTATGAAGCTATGAATCATGTTGCTGGTCGTGTCTGCCTTTGTGTTGAGTTCCTGATGACTCGGGCACAAATCTGAACCTGCTTCTGCTTAGTTCATGGAACTGTTTTGTGTTTCCCCCATTCTTGGCTCCATCTGACTGGCCTACCCTCATGACCCTCTTTGCTTCCATTTCTTTATCCAGTTTTAGTATTTGACCTTTACCGAAGCTTAATAGGCTACCCTATGGAATAAATAAAATCAATACTCTTATTCCTCCTGATTTTTCTACCCAGATTTATATGACTGTGAGTTGACCTGGGAGAATATTGGTTCCCACCCTTCACCCCCTCACTTCTCACCTCTTACTCTGCCCTCAGTGGAAGCCACGTGAACAGCTTTTCTGCCTTGGAAAGCAATGCTTAGTAGAGTTAGAGAAATAGCTAGTTTATGGGTTTTTTCTTTTCTTGGTGTAAGTTTAATCTTCTCTCGGCTCACTAAACCAGCTCCTCCCCTGCTTTGTGTTACCAGCCTGACTCCACGAGAATTCAACTCCTACGGCTCCCGCCGGGGTAATGATGCCGTCATGGCGCGGGGGACGTTCGCCAACATCCGCTTATTAAACAGATTCTTGAACAAGCAGGCACCGCAGACTATCCACCTGCCTTCTGGAGAAATTGTGAGTATTGTCCAGAAGCCAGCATGTGCCCGGCGCTGGGTGGTCGGCTGTTCACACAGTCACTTTCCTTTTGGTCTTATTTTTTCTTCACACCTCCATCCCACTCTGGCTGCCTGTAGCCCCTCTTGCCAGGTGTCCGTATATGTAGAGGTTATCACTGATGGAGTTCATCCCTTTAAACTGCAAACCTCCTCTTCCTGCATGGGGATCCTACTTCATGGTGGAGCTAACTCTAGTTACCTGGGAGTTGAGCTGATAAAGCCTCTGAGTGAAATTTCATCAGTTCAGAGTATTTGAGGGAAATCCCGGGTTAAAGTAGAGGATATTCATCCAGAAGTGCTATTATATGACTTTATTAGCACTGAATTTAATTCAGCATACCACTAGGAAAAGAAGGGATGTAGAGCCCTGCAGAGGCCCGCCTGGGTCCTGACGGGAACCGTTTGGAGTTGGCGTGTTGCAGCTGGAGTTGCTCACAGACAGGAGGCGCGCGAGGGCTGGGCAAAGCCTGCGCTCACAGTCAGACAAGCCTGGGTTCAAGTCTCAGCTCCACTTCGTACCAGCTGTGGAGCCTTCGGCAAGTTATTTCCCTCTCTGAACCTCCTTTTTCTTCCTGTGAGGGAGAAATAATGTCTTCCTTGTCAGGCTCTCAGGCTTAAACTTGAAGGGAAGGACATGTAAAACAGTAGCATCGTATCTGGCACATGTGGCAGGTCCTCAGTGTCACTTCCCTTTCCAGCGAATGCTGCGAAACTGCTAGAAAACTGTTTGAGCTACTTGAAAAACAATCCTTCCAACTTATTTAATAATAATAATGCTAATATTTATGTGGAACTTACTACCTCCCAGGTACTGTTCTAAGCTCTTCACGTATATTGACTTATTTAATCCTCATAACAACCCTTTGAGGTAGGTGCCATAATTATCCGTGTGTTAAACTGGGAACTTGAAGCTTAGCGAGCTCATGTAACTCCCTCAGGTCACACAGTGGAGAAGCTGAGATTAAAACATACGGAGTCTGGCCCCGCAGTCAATGGTGTTTACCACCACGCATGCTGCCTCACTGTGGCTGCTCGTATCTTTGTAAGGCAAGCTCTTTCTTCATAGATAATCATTGATCACCAGGACCCAGCACAAAGTCAATGCTCAGTAGAAATTTGTTCTACCAGGGATGACAAACTATTAAATGAAAAAGGTACAATTAACTGGTGGAATGCCCCGGAGCCCAAGGGGAAGGAGTTGCCGTCATGGACATGGAGGGCCTCTGGTAAACGGTCACAGTGGACCTCACCAGCGTAGAAGCCTCGCCGTGACACAGAACTTCAGTCAGATGTTTAGCTCCTCATCTTAAATGAGGAGACAGAATCAGAGATGAGCAGACATGTGAGCCAAGCCTGGAGCTTGAAAGACAGACCTAGACAAAGAACGGGGGTATTCAAGGAAAGAAAACCGAGATAATGCGAAGAGTAGACGAAAACTTTAAGAAAGACAGTTGTCTCCTCACAGTGATAAGAGATGACTTTCTGTTGCTATAAAGTAATCAGAGGACAAGAAAGAGCTTCAAATTAAAAAAAAAGCTCCTAATAAAATTCACAGGAAAAGTTGAGAAAATCTCCCAGAATATAGAACAGAAAGACGGGGAAAATTAGAGAGAAAATGTAAGAAAATGGAGGACTGAACTGAGGATGCACAACATCTAACTGAAGAGAGATGCTGAAGAGAGCAGACAAAATGGAAGAGAGGAAATTGCTGAAGTGACACGAGGCGGTTCCCCGGCTGCAAGGTCTGCGACTCCAGATCGAAAGGCCCACTGCGGCCCGCGAACGGATTAAAGAGGACCCGCTGCAAGTCACATCATGTGAAATTAGGAACAGCAGTGAGAAGGCGAAGGTCTAGAACCTTCCAGAGAAGGAAGAACATCTTACACGCAGTGACTGGGGATCAGAAACACTCAAAGCAAGTCTGGAAACTTAGACCAAGGAAAGTGATTTACACGCTAAGATTCTGTGTCCCTCATACTACCAGTCAAGTGAAATTAAAGTAATAACACTTTCAGATATTCAAAAGCTTTAAAAATATCCCTCAATCCCTGTCTCAGGAAGCAATTTGGTGAATGTGTTCCATCAAAATGAGGGATAAACCAAAAAAGGGAAGATGTAGGATACAGGAAGAAGAACTGCAGGGAATCCCAGCATGTTGGTGAAGGAAGATTTCTCAATCACAGGATACACCACATCCAGAGAGCAGTCAGTCCAGACTGGAACAGGACCAAGGGCTCCAGGAGTCACCTCTCCATGGAGACTTTAAATGATAGATTGCCTGATACATCTGAATGTCTTTAGAGAAGATTTGTACTTCAGGCAGAGCATTTGGGGATTATTTAGTGGGTAGGGACATAGAAAACAAGGTAAGCACACACAAAAAATGAAAATTATTAATTCTAGTGGAAATTTTTTTAAATTGCTGAGAAAAGGAAATCATAGTACATTACATGACTCAGGTGTAAATAGCATTGACATAATCATCATAATGCAAACACCAAATACTGACTCACCAAAACGTGTGACATAATGCTGTTGGGAGGCCGGGGAGAGGGGAGGTGTGAGGAGGGGGCCTTGGGGAGCGGTGGTTAAAAACCAAATCCTCATCAAAGGAAGAAACTGATGGATGATAAACATGGAGAAATGAAGAAGTGGCAGTTTAAACAAAACACCTAGAAGATATAGAGGCACAATAACAGAAGAAACAACTAAATTTTTATGTTCTCTTCTTTAGAAGAGAGGGAGAATGCAGGGAGCTATTGCTTCCCATGCTGTTTAGTACTCTCCACGGGGCTTGTGGTAGAACAGTCAGAAGACCGGAATCCCAGACCTGCTGAGTCCCTCCAATCTTGGGCAATGTGACCTGCTCTGCCATGGGATTGACAGCTTTGCGGCAGTTTTAAAAGCACTTTAGAACACACATTCTTAATACCCAAAGCTAGTAATAGGTATCTCCGAGAAAATCAGGTAGGTTGTTTCTGGTTTTTGAAAGGATCCAGACTGTTTGCTTGGACAGAGAAAGCTTTTACTGTTTTTATAACCATTTCTGTCTGTATTGATGAGTTCGGTCCAGCTGAAGACGTACAGAATCCGACCCCGACTGAGCAACTGCCGTGTGAAGTTAGCCACAGGCCTCCATCAGTCCCCCAAAATAGTGACTTGTGAACGCCTCCCTAAGACTTCCATTGAACACCTTCTAGAGCTTCTAGAGCTTCTTTCAAGTGAAACGCTCCCTTTTGAGGGATTTTACTCTCTGACCTTCGTGGCCAGGGAAAGCAGCTGTTTCGTGACCGCATCTCCAGCGATGAATCACATGTCTGTGAAGTCTCAGCTCAGCAGAATATTGGGAGTTCCTGTGAGAAACAAAGGATCTGTTTGTGTAAGATGTTTCTCCTGTGTGCTAAAATATTAGTGAATCCCTCCCCGTCCTTTATTGATTGGTGCTTCCATCCCTGTTTCTACTCTCTCTACCCTTGACCTCCACATAGAAGGGTAACTAATAAAAGTTTGCATTTTATGTAATTTCAGAACATGTGACCTTCTTTGTGTGGGGCTACCCTTCACAACTGCCCATCGCGGAGTCTCTGATACTGAGTCGAAACCCAGGTTTTGGTGGGGTTCTCTGTTTTTTAAGCTGTAAAATAGTTTAATCAATGGAAGAAGGAAAAAAAATCTGATCTAGTTTCCTTTTTCCCCTAACACCCTAGGATTTGAATGTTTTTCTAAAACCAGGACAACAAGCATTTCAGTTAAAAGAATATAAAATTCACTTTGGGAGGGGTAAATAGATGGAGTTAATTGGGAATCTGTAGACCAGGCGGCTGGTTGGTGGAGCTTTCTGTCGGCTTTGCGTTGCCTTGGCCAGCAGACCCTCTGACCCTAACCTCTCACCGGGTCTCACTGGCCTGTGTCCACTCTCTGTGCCTTTACCACGTCTGTGAAACCTTCCTCTTCTCTTCCTCAGCTTGACGTGTTCGATGCCGCTGAGCGGTACCAGCAGGCAGGTCTTCCCTTGATCATTCTGGCCGGCAAAGAGTACGGCTCGGGCAGCTCCCGAGACTGGGCAGCCAAGGGCCCTTTCCTCCTGGTGAGTATGACGCAGAGACCACCCAGCTGGCAGCCGCCCCTCTGGACCGGAGGGACGCTGGGAGGGGGCCTGGGAATCAGTTCTGTTGCTTTGCCTCCAAGAAGATGAGGTGGAATAGCAAGCTCAGAAAAGCATGTAACGATTGTTCACCTCCTTCTTCTGGGTAGATCTGGATTTACTTCACTCAGCAAAGGGTAATCTAGAGTTGAACGGGTTCCCTTAGCTCAGACATTCACACCCTGGGGACCATGGATCTTTGGGGGTGTCTACAGAACAGTTGGGGGAGGGTCTGTGAAGTCCCTGAAATTATATCCTAAAGTGTGTATGTGTCTTTTTTTTAATGGAGAAAAGTTTCATGGTTTTCATAACGTTCTCAAAGGTTGACAACCCAAAATTTATTTAAGGCCATTGTCCCAGGTGAATGCAAGGGGTAAGCCAGGGCTGCTGGTACTGTACTGTCTGTCACATTAACCAAAGGGAAAAAGTGAGGAGTCCCGGCTTTAGATAAACTCGGGGAATGCACTTTTTTCTCTTTTGTGAGGAAGACCAGCCCTGAGCTAACATCCGTTGCCAATCCTCCTCTTTTTGCTGAGGAAGATGGCCCTGGGCTAACATCCGTGCCCATCTTCCTGTGCTTTATATGGGATGCTGCCACAGCATGGCTGACAAGCGGTGTGTCAGTCCACACCCGGGATCCGACCTCACGAACCCCGGGCCGCCGAAGGGGAGCGAGTGAATTTAACCACTAAGACCCTGGGGAATGCGCTTTTTACGACTGCTTTTCACCACCTGTGAAAATCTGCTTATGGACTCGGTAGAAAAGGAGGCTCTGTCTGTATGTGGACAGGCAGCTCTTTAGGACCTCCAGTCATCTCAGGGCTCGGCCTGCTGGAGGTGTCCCCGTGGGAGGGGCCGCGCAGGTAGCAGAGAGCTTTCACCCCTGGAGCGTTTGCTTGCCCTGAAAGCATGGAAGAATGTTGCTGCCCTGCCTCGATCCTCAGGGTAGGGTAAGATGGCTTGGTTGATCTTGTCAGTTTAAATGATTTATGGCTCAAGCAAACTCATGCACTTGGGAAACACTGAATAAGTTGATATCCATGAGTGGAGTGAAAAACTGTGTCCAGCTGGCAGGCAGCCCTCCAGACACCCAGGCTTCTAAAAATGTCTTTGAATGTCACACCTATTTTTTTATCAATCATTTTGCTCTGTGGAAAAGAAAGATGGATCTCGGATTAGTTGGTAGTATGTCAAAGGCCTGCCTTTTCTAGAAACTGCTGAAAAGAACCAGAGGAATTACAGATGAAGAAAAGGATTTCAGGAAGGAGGCTGGGGGCTGAGAGTAGAAATGAGCTTCAGGCCTTGAGCAGTCTGGGGCTCCGTAAGCTCTGGTGGAGGAGAAGAGAGCCAGCGCCCGAGGGGCCTCCAGAGTCTAGACTTCTCTACAGAACTTCCAGGCTCTGACACTTCCATCTGCAGCTGGGGCCGCTTGGCAGTGTTGGACTGTTCTCACACAGACGGGGATAGACAGGTGTGACCTGCAGCCCTGACAGCCACTTACACAGAGCCAGTGACGTGGATAGTGTGTGTTTACAAGGACTTTCACTTTCCTCAAAATGAATACGTAATATATACATACACAAATCCATACAAAATGTCTACCATCCGGAAGAATCTGCCCTTCCTGTTTTTAAATTTGGAAACACCTGTGGGATTTTAAAAACTACCTATGCCTGGGTCTCATCCCCAGAGATTCTGGTTTAACTGGTCAGGAGAAAGGCCTGGGCCTGGAGACTTTAAAAGCTTCCCTCGGTGATTCTAATATACAGCAAAGGTCGAGAACCGCTGCTCTATTGCCGCAGTTCTCGTACCTCACAGGAATCCCTGTCTTCTCCCCCGACGCTCCCCGCGAGAGATTCTGATGCAGTCGGTCTGCCGTGGTACCCAAGAATCTACACTTTTAACAAGCTCCCCGAGTGACCCTGATGCACCGAGTCTGACTCAGAGTATACCCTGGATATCAAGAGACCTTTTAGGGGTATCTTCGTATTATATTATAGTTAACTGATATTTGACAATGAGGTGTTTTAGTTAATCGAATATCCTAGTTTATTGATCATTGCAATATATTGCCAGTTATAGATAAACCAATAAAACCTACTGTATAGGAGGCTTAATGTCAAGACTATATTCAATGCAATTTATTCTTGAAACAGGAAGTGTAAAAGCAGCACATAGCAGGTAATCATTTACATTCTCTTTAGTATGTTCTGAAAATTGCTTTTTTGATTAAATCTTCCGTGTTTGCTGATGCATCTGCAATAATAGCAAATTTTAAGGGAAAGGAAAGAATTTTCTTTGTGTTGTTTTGTGGTGTGGATTCCAGATACAATGGAAGTTTGCTAAGAGATGTCGTCTTACGAAGTGGCTGAGTGCATGGTCAGACTACATGGGCTCAAATACCAGATACTACCACTAACTCCCTGGGTCGAGGGGGCAGTGCTGTCACAGCCTCCACCTCCCAGGGCTGGCGGAGGGTGGAATGAGCGAGTTGGTTTACGTGCTCACACGTGCCTGTGTCTTACAGGCACTCAGTTCAGACTAGCTACTATGTTATTTATAACGAGAGGGTAGCATTTTCTGTAAATGATTAAATGGTACTTATAAGAATTTAGGTGTGAGGAGAGTTTTGACTTAAGAAGGCTTCTGCAAAGTTTCTCTGTATCTAAAGAAAAATCGAACTATGTCCAAGCTGCTCTCTCGGCCCATCAGGGAATCAAAGCCGTGCTGGCCGAGAGCTATGAGCGCATTCACCGCAGTAACCTGGTCGGAATGGGGGTGATCCCGCTCGAGTATCTTCCTGGGGAGAATGCAGACACCCTGGGACTCACGGGGCGGGAACGATACACTGTCAGCATTCCGGACAACCTCAAACCACGAATGCAAGTCCAGGTCAAGGTAAGCCGGAGCCACCCCAGGCCAGGCCCCGCTAACAGAGACCCTGTGTTGGTAAGGGTCTCGTGAGGAGGAAATCAGTGGGATTTGGAAGGGAAAATATCACTCATTGACAGCGTTAGACCCAGGAGCTCCACCAGCACCTCTCCCTGCCTGCACAGCGCGGTGAGGGTGATGCCTGCGGGGTCGTTCCTCATTTCTGTTTCTTCATAGAGTTCTCAGTTCCAGTCTCCCCTGCCAGCCCACTAGCTCCTGTTTCTCCCGATCTCACACAGCCCAGAGAAGAGTGATGAAGGCTCAGGGATAGGACATTATCTAAAAAACACCTTTGTGTTATAAAAATGTGAACTACAGATGCGCTCCCTCCGTCCCCGAGCCTCACCCCAGGCCCCAGGCTTTGGCAGCCCCGAGGTGAAAATGACAGCTCCCTGGCGAGCTGAGGCCGGGGCGCCCAGCACCCCGGTCCGGGGTGATCAGACAGCAGGCAGGGCGGCGGCTGAGGTCTCTGTCCCGGGCTGAGCGGCTGGGCCGCCGCCTGAGGGACGACCGAGATGAGGGTGACCAGCGTGACACTTCCATCCGCAGGAGCTCCCAGAGAGGGCTCAGACGCTGCCCCAGACGTGGCTGTGAGCTGCCCCGAGAGGCTGTCTCGGATTCTCAGTGCCTCGCTTCCTCCCGCACACTCCGCCCGCCCGGGAGTCGGGCTGACGGCGGGTCTGGGCCGGGCGGGGGCTGCGCGCTCCCAGGCGCTGCTGGTGTGCGGACCACACTGGGGGCACCCTGAGGGCCGGCTGGGCGGGATCCCCCCCAGTGTCCCGCCCCCTCCTTTAGAGGTCCTTTTCTGCTTCTTTGTCGTCGCAGCTGGACACCGGGAAGAGCTTCCAGGCCGTCATGAGGTTTGACACGGACGTGGAGCTCACGTACTTCCACAACGGGGGCATCCTCAACTACATGATCCGCAGGATGGCCAAGTAGGCCCTCGCTTCCCAGGGGACCCGACTGGGGGCTGCACCCCGGGAGCGCGGTGCCCCAGGCAGCCGCCCCGGCAGAGGCCTCCCTCCCTGCCTCCCGCGGTGCCGCCCGCAGAGCGCCGAGCACTGGGGTTCTGGGGCCGGGCCTCCAGGCACAAAATCAGCAGTTTCTGCCTTCTCTATTTCTGTTAATCTTTTATCTTTTTCTGGAATGTGGAAGCTAGAAGGGGGGGATGTCAGTAGTGCCAGAGAGAACTGAGCTCGTCTTGGAAGTTACTGCTCACAGAATGATGATTTTCACTCGTGCCTGTTAATGTTCAGCTGAACACAAATGAGTCTGCTCAGGTGTCTCCAGCCCTTCTTTTGTTCCCCTCTGGTATCCTCTGCTCCAGGAACCCTTTCCCTGGGGGTCATCGGCCTTGCATCTTAGACCAGTGTTGACTGACAGGTGGTAGATAAGAACTTTCTACACTTCAGATCCGAATGTGTCAAGTCCCCCTTTTCCTTCAGAGTGAATGATCCGACACCTCGTGGACAGATCAAATGCCGGCGTTTTTTGATTACGTACCTTTTGATAGATCAACAGTAAAGAAATGTGAAGTTTTCTTTTACTATCTTCAAAAATTTTCCCAGAAAATTCTTCATTGGTCAAGAGGAGGACTTTGGAGGTGGTTTTGGAGAGAGACACAGAACATTTCTAATTTGAATAAGATTAAATCTATTTTCAAGGAAAACATTTTGCCTTTGGATTGACTTCTGCTGTGTGTGTGGCTGTAGCTGGGGGTATTTGGAGCAGGGCAGACCTCGGACGGCAGCGTCCTGAAGCCCGATGACCTTCACGTTCTCCTGCCTTTACAAGCACGTCTATGCAGGTAAAATGGAAGTGTCGAGGAACTAGTATGTGCTCTGCCTTGTTTGGGACCAGACAGGAGGGGAGCAGGGGCGACAAGGTAGTATGACGAGCAGATCTTAATTTTTTTTATTTTCATATTGGTTTATCTGCTTGTTTTCATCACTGAAATTGTTTCAGGCACATGTCTTAGTCTGCTCCAGCTGTCATATCCAAATATCATAGACTGGGTGGCTCAAACATCAGCACTTTATTTTCTCACAGTTCTGGAGGCCAGAAGTCCAAGATCAAGGTTGCGGCCGATTCATTTTCTGGAGAGAGCTCTCTTCCTCGCTTTATACGGCCACCTTCTCCTGTGTCCTCAGGCGGCCTTTCCTCAGTGCATGCGCATGGAGAGAGGAAGAACAGCTCTCTGGTGTCTCTTCTTGTGAGGGCCCCACCCTATGACCTCATGTAACCTTAATTTGTTCCTTAGAGGTCCCATCTCCAGAGTCACAGGGCGGGTCAAGGCTTCAGCATGCACAGGGTGGGGGGGCTCACAAACATTCAGTCCATGACAGGGCACCTTGTGGCTTACAAATTAATCTCTTTGTAATGAATTTTAAATCCCACTCAGGGCTGTGGCCTGGTCATCAGAACGCCGAGGGTCAAGTCCTGTCCACGCCTCTTCTGGAGGAGGAACAGGACAGGTGACTGAGCACCCGGCCTCTGAGGTCCTGAGGTCTAACCTGTGGTCATGAACAAAAATTACAAACAGACCCTGTTGTACAAAGCAGCCCGTGACCCTCAGATTAGGATCAGTCCCAGCAGAAAGACACTAAGGAAGGCTGAGAGAGCAGACCTCCCCCGCTTAGCTCCCCATTACTGAGCATGTGGGGAGTGGTCTAGCTCCCCGCATTCAGTGGTTATGGGGAAACGGATCTGTGGTTCTGACTGGTAGAATGGAGTCCCTTCACTCTGGACTTCCCTCCTGTACCTCCAAACACACACTCTATCCTTTTCATTAATAAAGTGTCTTAGCCAGTGTCACATCCTTGCCCACAACAAGGCTCAACAAATAAGCCCCTCTTACCTGGTTTCTCAAGAAGGCACTGGTGCTCTTGCTCTCCAGGTTAAATATGCTGCTCTTCCTGGTCCCAGTCCTCCTTCCTCTCTGTAGGATTCCCATCTCCTTGTTGTTACAGTTTTCTAGACCCATTACTGCCTGATCTCTCCTAGGGGAACAGGCATTCCTTGGTGTGCACAGTGGGTTAACTCACAAGCTCATTTAATGCAGCAAATTAGCATGTGTGTCTTTGGCTGTGGCATGGCCTTCATGTAGGTGTGTTTACACACCACGTCTTTACAGTGCACGGAGAGTGACCCAGGGGAAGGATATATTAGTCATGACTCTTAGTTATGATGTTAGAAGCACAACTCAAACTGGCTTAAGGAAAAAAGAAAATAATTGGTTCACAGAACTTGAAGAACGGGGGTGGCCATGGCCACGGGCTTGATTGGATCTAGGGACTCAAACTCAGGCCCCCTCCCATCTTTTCCCCTCTCATCTTACCTTCCATTTGCAGTGGCCTCATTCTTCCGGGCCGCCCCATGTGTTGGGGGTATGGCCACCAGCAGCTCTGGGTTAACAATTAGTAATTTGGGATCTTAGAGATTTGGCTCCCAGTAGTCCTTAGGCTAAAAATACTGGGAGTCTCCTAGTCACCTAAATGAAGAACCTTATTTTGGGCAGTTCCCCTTTCAGGGTTATGTTAGGACAGTGTGGTGAACCCCCCAGGGTCATACAGGAGCAAGGTCGAGTTCTGTTCTGAAAAACAGTAACCGAGGCTCCACCGGCCGCCGCCTTAGGAAGTTGTCAAATGTCATGGCCACAACAGAAGTTAACACCCATGTGACTTTTGTTCACCCAGACAGCCTAATTATTATGAACAAAGATTATATAATTATAGCCGATATTTTAACAGCTTTAATAACTTGCATCCCAAGAACTGAGGCCTACATATTCAATGCAGATTTATTGAGTGAAATTTATAGTTTTATTTCAGAGTATAATAAAACAGAGCTACTGGTAAGAGCCTGTAATTAATTCTCTGGTTTGGTTCTGGTTCTGTCAGCATCTGGGCGGATACCTGCTACTGTGCTTCCACGAGATGTTAACGACGTCCCACGAGTAAAAGGGTTTCGGGGGTCTGGATTTGGGAACCACCGGGTTAACTGGGTCCTATTACCACAGAACTGACACAATGACAGGGTAGGCTGTAAGTCTCTCATTTGAGGGGAGGGGGCCGCATGCACCACAGAAACCCATCAGACCACAGGGTGTGTTCTTCAGAGCATCTCACAGCACCGCGTTCCACGGGATGTGCTTGAGGAAACGCCGACCTGATGGCTTCTTGGTTTTTTAAATTCAAATAATAATGACAATTTTAAAGACAGGAATCAGAGTTTACTGCCCTTGTTATGCAATCAGGCATTTGACTGAAGGGGACTTTTCATTTCAGGGGAAAACATCACCATGTTGGCATTGGCAGGGACCACAGAGATAACAAGATCCTGTGGTTGTACAAGGGACTGAACCATCTGAGGAACTTTGAAAACCACACATGGCTGGACACCCTGCCAGGATGTTCCAATGGGGGCTGGGCATGTGCCCATGAAAAAGACTCCCCACTTGGTTCCGAAATGAGCAGCATTTGGGTGTCAGTCAAGAGTTGGCAATTTTTAAAACTCTACCTACCCGTGTCTTTCATTCAGTAAATATTAACCAAGTGCCTGTCCTCTTCCAGGCTCTAGGCCTGGCAATGGCTTGACTTCATGCTAAAGTCAAACAAGGAAATTCTGAGTTTTTCTTGTTTCAGCTTTAGTCTGCCACCTTCTATTAGCTGAAGAGAAGAGAGGATTATCCACCTTCATCCAAATTGAATCATTTAGATACTTGAGAGAAATTTTCTCAAACAGATTTCCAGTAGATGTTTTATACATCCTATTGGAGCTCTTAACATCCAAAAAAGGCAATCACATTTAAAAAAAGATACTTGTGAGACTGTGACTTATAATAAGAAATACAGGCATATGTATTTGGTCTTCATCCCCATTTCTGGCACAGAACTCCTAAAACTCTGGGAATTTCCTAAGTGATGACAGGGGCAAAGGTGTCTTTTGTTATGTTAATGAGGCGACCTTTGGACCACACCTAAATTGGGGTCTGGTTGCCAGGAGAACCAACCATGTGATTAGAGGGTTGGAACTTGCAGTCCCACCCCCTGACCTCTGGGGAGGGGAGAGGAGTTGGAGGTTGAATCAATTGCTAATAGCCAATGATTGCATCAGTCATGCCTCCGTAATGAAGCCTCCATAAGAACCCAAAAGGACCGGGTACGGAGAGCTTCTGGATTGGTGAACACGTGGAGATTTGGGGAGAGTAGTGCGCCTGGAGAGATCATGGAAACTCGGTGCCCTTTCCCCATACCTCGCCCTATGCATCTCTTCCATCTGGCTGTTCCTGAGTTATATCATTTTATAATAAACCAGGATCTAGTAAGTAAAATGTTTCTCTGAGTTCCTTGAAACACTCTAGCAAATCAATCGAACCCAAGGAGGAGGTTGTAAGAACCTCCAATCTAGAGCCAGTGGGCCTAGAAGCACAGGTGACAACCTGAACTTGTGACTGGCGTCTGAAGTGGGGGCGGGGGCCATCTTGTAGGATTTAGCCCTTAACCTGTATGATCTGACGCTATCTCCAGGTGATAGTGTCAGAACTGAACTGAATTGTAGGACACCCAGCTGGTGTTGGAGAATTGCTCGGTGGTGTGGGGAAACCCCACGTTGGAAGTGGTGACTAGAACCTAAATACTGTAATGAAATATTAATGGAAAATGAATAAAAATCAGCAAGCAAGTTGGTGTAAATAATCCATTTTAATTGAGTCTTACTAAGACTACTTCTAGTAATAACCATTATCAAGCAACTACTGTATATATCATGTACTTTTCACACATTATTTCAGTTAAAAACCCTCCACTAACCTTAGAGTTATGTATTATCCTTGTTTTACAGATGAAGAAAATTAAGCCAAGGAGAAGTTGTGTAACTAGCAGGTTCTCTGATTCTCAGCCAGATGAAATAGAGAGTGAGGTGGCTGTAGCATGTCACCCCACTGATCTCTGGGGTTGATTTGGATAGTATGGGTGGTCTCTGGGACACCAAAGATGTAAACAGGTGCCACTTGAAAAGAGTTTTGCAATCACATATTTTGAACATACTATTAACATTTTATGATGTCTGGAGGTTTGTTTAAGCCATTGATGGTCCTGGTGAATTACAAACAACTAATCGGGGTCTGTTTTAGGAAGATGCTTAAATCACTATAGAGCCTACCCTGAATTGAACACAAAATACCTTGGCCTGGATGGAAACAGCAAAACTCAGGCAGCTGTCTCCATGTCTAGAAAACCCCAAACTCAGCTCTGGAGCATCAGCAAACCTTGTTAAGTGACACAGGAATGCCATCTGGATATGTATTCTAATTTTGTAAATAGAAAAGACAGCAAATTAAACTGCCTAGTCAGTATCATCACCCAAGGAACCTAACTGGGAACACAGTCAGAGTGTTGACCGTCCACTATTGTTGGAAAATAACCTGAGGTGACCATTCAAAGGGAACGACAGCACAGGTTAAGAAAGCACATTAATAGGGCAAGATGTACAATAAACTACAAGAACAGAAATCGACTTCTCAAGAAGTACTGTATCATTTACGTGCCCCCATTACTAAGAGTTGTCCACTACAGAATTTAAAGATTACGTACCACACGTCGCTATGCAGAGAACAGGAGCATATGTAACGATTATACGTATGTATATGTAATATATATTGAACCCCTGGAATTATCAACATTTAAGGGATCAGCAAAGAGGAACCATTAGAAAAGACTGGGATAGAGCTAGAAAGGATGAATCCGAGAGGAAGTTCCAAGAAAGGAGTACTCAACAGGACCCAAAGCAGCAAAGAGGTCGAACGAGAGAAGGACTAAGAAGTGCCCAACGGATCTGGCAATCAGTCACTGGTGACCTTGACAAGAACAATTGCAGTAGATGGTTAAGGGCAAAAGCCAGTTTACAGTAGGATAAGCAAGGAATGGAAGTATGGAAAACCTTTTCAACATTCATTCATTCATTTATTCCAGTGTGTACTAGTAGCTACTGGGTATACACTGGCAGTTGGTTCTGAAGGGAAGGATAGAAACAGAAATTCAGGCTTTTTAATTTTCCCCAAGTACTTAGAGCTCTATTGGCTTACAGAGCATTCGGTGCTGTGATTCCCTCCCGTGCTTCACATGTGTGATGGACTACAAACTGTTGAAAACAATACACAGAAGGTGAAGTTCAGGGATAAATATTCAGTGTGGTACAAGCCTTAAGTAAATCATCTTCACGGTGGTACAAGCGATTCATGATTTACCCACTGGGGCTAATTTCTTCTTCATTCAAGGTCACCCATTCCCCGTAGCTGAAGACTGAGGTCCTCAGGTCATTGGGACATTTCTGCAGCATCAAATGGTATCTTCTCAAAATGAAAGTCCTTCCACTTTGCATACAGTGTCTGAACTCCGGTTGCAATATCCTCCACCACAAAACTTTCAATTTTTATAACTGGAATCTCAAATGCCTTATACTTCACATAGATTCCCCAGTCATGGCTGCAGTCCTCTCTGGCACAGAATATCTTTGCTTTCTTCTCAAAAGACCCAAAGCTCTTTGGTTTGGGGTGTACTTTACACACAAAGCATTCCCTGAAAGCATCTCCGACCACAGTGTAATGGCATTCCTACACATGAAGGGATTGAAAAACACAAAACAGAACATTAGAGCCAGTACAAAATTGTGATTACAAAAAGAAAACTCCATGATAACCTGAGATGAAGAGCAGGTGGGATTCCACTTATTTCATAGATGGGGGAAGAAGGAAATATGGATTCACCTGACTCCCAATGCATCCTGACTCCCAGTTACAGGGGCGGAGGTGAGGGTGGGGTAGAGATGCAAGGGAGGTGATACGGGACATCTCATGAGGAGGACTAAGTTTCCAGGCAACCTAGCTTCCAAAAGTAGATACTCTTTATTAATTCAGAAACAAAAGGAGTATCTGTCGAAGATTTGCGAAGCCTGAGTCCACCAGTGGCCCTGACAGGCATAATCCAAAGGGTAGAGAGAAGAACAAGAAAAGGTCAATGTGGACCTGAAGAGGGTCAGGGACTAATGTGTCCACAGGCCCCACCTACAGTCAACTTCAGAGTAAATCTGAGAAACGGTCACACTGCACAGAATAATACAGGAAAATGTACAGTCTAAAAGGGCCATTTCAATAGAAAAATCACCCACACTGGAGTTGGAAGGACCTTTCACAGCTAGGGAAGCAGCCTCAGAAAGGCATGGGGCCCTGCCAGTGTCACCCCCAACAGGCTTCTTGCTCAAACGGTTGCACTGATTATAGACTTCAGCTTTCCGGACCAAACAGAACCCTCAAGAAATAAGCCATCGTCTGAGCTAGCCAGGCCTCCACCCGCCCTGCACCAGCAGCAAGAGTTACATCCAATTTTTGTCTTTGGAGATTTCCCTAATCCTTTATCTAAAAGTTTAAAAATACATAGAGAGAAAGCTAACCTACAGGTGGTCATGTTTTTAAAATAACGAGATATTTTGTTTTCATTATAAAAGTGATCCATATCCCAAAAAGTTTAGAAAACAACAGAAAATAGTAGACAGAGAGAAAAAAATCATGGAGTCTTACTGCAAAATATTAATACAATTTAGTATATTTCCTTTAGGCTTTTTTCTGTACAAAAATAAATTTTTTTACTTTTTAGTTTTTGGTAGTGATGGTGGTATTGCTGCCATTATTTCACACCACTCTAATCACAGCGTATTTATAATTTTGTATGCTGGTTATTTTTTCCACTTTACCATTAGTCTGTAAGGAGTTTTTCATTATACTACATAAGCTTCAGAATCACTTCATTTAATAAATTTTGGAATAATTTTATGGTTTCCAGAAAAGTTGCGAAGATAGTCCTGAGAATTCTCATATACCCTCACCTCACCTAACTCTTTGTTTCCCGAATGCTGACATCTTACACACCATAGCACATTTGTGAAACTAAGAAATTAATATCGGCACATTACTAATAAGTAAACTATAGATTTTACCACTTTTTCTAATAATATCCTTTATCTGTTCTAGGATCGAATCCAGGAAACCACACTGCATTTAGCAAAACTATTATTTTTAATGGCTACATAATATTTAATTAAGTGGCTGTGCAGCAATTATTTAAACTATTTCTTTATTATCAAACATTAAGGCTTCCTTTTTAACTTTTTAGCCTTTTAAAATACATGGACCAGGGCCATGGTAACAACAGAAACAATAGTATTTTTACTATAAATATCTCACCAACAGACAGTAAGCTTTAATTAGTGCTAAAAAATGACCCAGTGCTCTGTTACAAAGGCTGCTTACCTCCACCACTCTTACATCAGCCGTATAACATGCAAAGGCTTTGCACTTTCTGCAGAGCAGTTTTTTATTTTCCTTATCAAGTACAGGTTTTGCTTCTCCTTGACTATCTCTGATGAATTTTTCGTGAATTTGTATCTGGTGAATCTATATGCAAAAAAAACCCACGCGTAAATGTAATTTAAGTATAACTAGGATATATATGTATATACATATACACACATATATTTAGGTGTATAATCATTCATTCACATACGACTTCCATGAACATACAGTACCTGGCTTTGTTTATACAAATCCCATATAATTTTATTGGTTCTCCTAACTCTTTGTTAGTCAATGTTTAACTGTGCCCTCCAATTAGTCTTTTAATTTCTTCATGAAAGCACTAATGATGGCCATAAAATAGTCATGTGAACCATGCTTTCTACTTTAGTAGTTGGCAAAACTTTAAATATCCTTCACAAATAGGATATGATATGCATTGTTTCAGGCATAATTACACACAATTCCAGAGCATAAACCCATTAAATGGAACAGCAGGCAGAAGAGCCACCACCATCTAAAATCATTTTTCTCCCTCCCCTTCCAACCAGAGAGTACTGTTGAATTACAGTGAAGTTAAATGTGTGTATAGTAAGACTGCATTCTATTTCAAAACGTAGGCCTTGGCTAAGTACAACTAAGAACCCTGGACATTATATATAAAATAAACATAAGAAGATTCTGAAGGGTGAAGAGAGGACACTTGAGACCCTAGTAACAACATGGTGTGAGTTCCCTGGGTTTTCTTTTCACCCCGTGTATCCCAGACTTGGAGCGGAAGAAGTTGGCAACTAGAAATGCCTATGGGCGTGGATAAAGAAGTCTCAACGCAAGCCTATCCTCTCTAGCCAGAGAACCAGGAAAGGGGCAGCCTAGCAAGCTAGAAAACTTTTAGGCAACAACTGTTCTACTCCTGCCAAACACCACAGAAAACAACAACAGAAACTGTGAACCAACCCCCCCCCCCATACCAGCAAAGGCTGAGAGGGGAACCTAGAATTCCACTTTGCAGGGCTGTAATGAAGCACCCAACCCTTCCACCTGGTGGTGTCAAAGAAGGTCAAGGAGGGATCCAGGACTTTCAGCCCTCAACTGTGGCATCAGTGGAGACCAGAACTCCCATTCCCACCCTCAGCAACGGGGAGCCTCCCCCACACTGGTATCAACAGAGGGTGAGTGGGGAACCTGGACTTCTACCTCTGCCTGGCGGTGATGAGACAGTGTCTCCACCTCCCCTGCCAGAACTGTGTCAGGACAAGCCAGATAACACAGAAGGTTAAATAAGATCCTGAGTCTCACAGCACAATATGAAAATGTCTAGGTTTTGATTTAAAAAATCACTCTTCATACCAAAAACCAGAGAGATCTCAAACTCAGTGAAAAAAAGACAATCAATGGATGCCAACACTGAGATGACAGAGATGTTAGAATTATCTGACAAAGATTTTAAAGCAGCCATAATAAAAATGCTTCAATGAGTAATCATAGACACTCTTGAAACATGAACAAATATAAAGCCTCAACCAAGAAATGGAAGATATAAAGAAGAACCAAATGGAAATTTTAGAAGCTTTCAGTTCAATACAATAATCAAAATTAAAAGCTCAGTGGGTGGGTTCAACAGCAGAATGGAGGGGGAAAAGGAAAGAATCAGTGAACTGGAAGATAGAACAATAGAAATTACCCAATCTGAACAACAGAAAGAAAATAGACTGAAAGAAAAATGAACAGAGCCTCAGGGACTTTTAGGACTACTAAAAAAGATCTAACATTCATGTCACTGGAATCCTAGAAGGAGAGGAGAAAGAGAGAAGAGCTTAAAAAGTACTGGAAGAAATAACGGCTGAACATTTCCCAAATTTAACATAATGTAACATAAACCTACAGATTCAAGAAGCTGAACAAATCTCAAAAAGAATAAACCCAAAGAAATCCACACCAAGACACATTATAATTAAACTTCTGAAAACTAAAGACATAGAAAAAGTCTTAAAAGCAGCCAGAAAAAAACAACACCTTACCTATAGGAGAAAAACAATCTGAATGACAGCCGATTTATCATCAGAGACCATGGAGGTCAGAAGGAAGAGAAACAATACTTTTCAAATGGTGAAAGAAAAAACTGTCAACCCAGACTCCTATACCCAGCAATATATCCTTAAAAAATACAGTCATATGCTGCATAATGACGTTTTGGTCAACAACAGACCGTATACATGATGGCGGTCCCATAAGATGAGCACCATATAGCCTAGGTGTGTAGTAGGCTATCCCATCTAGGTTTGTGTAAGTGCTCTCTATGATGTTCACATATGATGAAATCACCTAATGGCACATTTCTCAGAACATGTCCCCATCATTAAGTGATGTGTGACTGTAAAGCGGAAATCAAGACATTCTCAAATGAAGGAAAACTAAGAGAATTTGTTCACCGGCAGACCCTCCCTAAAAGAATGGCAAAAGGAAGTTCTCCAAACAGAAGGAAATGATAAAAGAAGGAACCTCGAAACATCACAAAGGAAGAAAGATCATGGTGATTTCCACAGTGTCAGCTGGGCAATCTGCCCTGTCCCCCAGGTTGTGGAGCTGCCTCTCTTTGATCAGACTGCATTTTCAAGTGTTCCACGTGGAACTAGACAGCCTGATGCAAATCCTGTTTCTACCACTTACCAGCTGTGTGATTTTGGGAAATTGCCTCAGTTTCCTCAAATACAAAATGGGAACAATCATAGCATTTATTTCACGGGCTGTTGGGAGGCAATATAAGTTTATAACTGCTCAGAACCTCCTGGCACAGGTTAATGCTTGTCAACGTTAGCCTTGGTCTATTAGGCTAGTCTTATGCTAAGAACCTGAAAATGTTAATATAGTGATTTGTACTTTAGCATCGATACCCATTCATGAGTTATTTTTTCAGAAATATCACAGCTATTTTCATTTATTTATTGTTCTATATAAACTCTGGAACCATTCTATCAAGTTACAAATATCATTTACATGTTGATTATGGGCTCTGATAAACCTAAAAGTGAATTTGGGGTGAAGATGCATCTTTAAAATATTCAGTCATTCCATTCAAGAACATGGCACTTCAGAGCATCATGCTGGAGTGAGATTCCCTCTTTGAATCTCTGCCCCCTAAGGCATAACAAAAACATCATTTGCATACCAACAGAGGTCAATCAAACACTACAAGGGACTTCTAAGAAACCCTTGCTGCAGTACATCTGACGGTGGAGGCACAGGAAGCCCCAAAGGATGTGAGGAGAGGTAAGGAGTTTTACTTCCCCTCCCCAAACCATCGGCAAAGACAGACAGCACGCCTCATGGACAGAGGGGGCGGAGGGGTGGCCCTCTGCGGGGAAAACTATCGCCCCCCCCCCCGCCGGTGCTCTCACAGACTGTCGAGAGATCCCCACCAGGAAGCGATGAGGGACTGTTTCGGGGGTGTGGTAAACGCCCCAAGAGAGCCAGAAAGGAAACCCCCAGCTCGAGCAAGAGAAAGAGAGAACCCCTCCCCCCACACACCCTGCGCTTCAGCACAATCCCTCCGGGGAGCAGTGGGCTCAGAGCACACCGCTCGTGACCTCCATCCGGTGGCAGCAAGTGAAAACTGCAGGACCATCTTCAAGATGAAGAAAGGCAAAGGTAAATCTGCGGGATCTATGCAACGGTATCTTATGTCTACAGAGCAAGAGGAAAATGACAAACACCCAGAAACCAACCCTGAAGGCACAGAAATCTATAACCTGAACAACAGAGAATTCAAAATAGCTATCATAAACAAACTCAACGAAATACAAGAGAACACACAGAAACAAATCAACGAATTCAGAGATTTCATCACAAAAGAGATTGAAACCATAAAGAAAAGCCAATCAGAATTATTGGAGATGAAAAAAAAAAATGAATGAGATAGTGGAAAAAATGGAGTCTTTAAAGAGCAGAACTGACAATATGGAGGAACGAATTAGCATTATCAAGGATAGCCACACAGAAAGGCTCCAGATAGAGGAGGAGAGAGAGCTAAGACTAAAAAGAAATGAAGAAATTCTTCGAGAAATATCAGACTCAATGAGGAAAAGCAACATAAGGATAATAGGTATCCCAGAAGGAGAAGAAAAAGAAAAAGGAGCAGAGAGTTTGTTCAAAGAAATAATAGCTGAGAACTTCCCTAACCTAGGGAATGAGATGGAAATAAAAGTGAATGAAATCAATAGGTCACCTAAATATATAAACAGGAATAAACAATCATCACGACACATAGCAGCAAATTTGACAAGATTCCACGACAAGGAAACAATAGTAAGGGCAGCCAAACGAAAAAACAAAATAACATACAAGGGAAACCCCATCAGGCTCTCAGCTGATTTCTCGACAGAAACTCTACAAGCTAGGAGAGACTGGAATGATATATTCAAAATCATGAAAGACAAAAACCTTCAGCCAAGAATACTTTATCCAGCAAAAATATCCTTCAAATATGAAGGAGAAATAATAACTCTCCCTGATAAACAAAAGCTAAGAGAATTCATCACCACAAGACCCCCACTACAAGAAATGCTCAAGAAGGCCCTTAGGCCTGAAAAAAAACAAATGAGAAAGGGGATACAAAGATTTCAGCAAGGAGAAAAGCAAGGAGACTAAACCAGAACACATTACAGTTGGATAACATCAAAAATTAGTTCAAGCTCATCACTGTAAACACACTCATGACACAAGATGGAATAAGTAGTGACAACAACAAATAAGGAGGGGAAGAGGAAAGGGATTGAATCGACTCAGCCTAAGGAAACAGGAGGCATCTGAAAATGTACTGTCTTATCCAGGAGATCTTTTATATAAGCCTCACGGTAACCACTAAACAACCAGAAGAGAACCACACATGACAAATAAAGAGAAAACTAAGTGAATGAGCATGCAGAAATACCAAACTGAATTTGCAGTCTGAAACACATGCGACAGAAACGAGGGAAATGCAAAAGAACCAGAAAATGAACAATAAAATAGCAACATTAAACCCTCATATATCAATAATCACTCTAAATGTAAACAGATGGAATTCTCCAATCAAAAGACACAGAGTGGCGGGATGGATTAAAAACCAAGATCCAACAATTTGCTGCCTCCAAGAAACACATCTCAGCTTTAAAGACAAACACAGACTCAAAATAAAAGGATGGAAAACGATACTCCAAGCTAATGGCAAACAAAAGAAAGCAGGAGTTGCCATTATATCAGACAAAGTAGACTTCAAGATAAAAAAGGTAATGAGAGACAAAGAAGGGCAATATATAATGATAAAAGGGACACTTCACCAAGAAGACATAACAATCATAAATATCTATGCACCCAACACAGGAGCACCAAAGTACATAAAACAACTGCTAAAAAACCTAAAAGGAGATATTAACAATAACACAATAATAGTAGGGGATCTTAACACCCCCCTTACATCAATGGATAGATCATCCAGACAAAAAGTCAATAAGGAAATAATGGACTTAAACGAAAAACTAGACACGATGGACTTAATAGATATATACAGTGCACTCCACCCAAAAACAGCAGAATACACATTCTTCTCAAGTGCGCATGGAACATTCTCAAGGATAGACCATATATTAGGAAACAAGGCAAACCTCTATAAATTTAAGAAGATTGAAATCATTACAAGCATCTTTTCTGATCATAATGCTGTGAAACTGGAAATCACCTGCAAGGAAAAAACTGGGAAAGGGACAAAGATGTGGAGACGAAACAACATGCTACTGAACAACCAATGGATTGTTGATGAAATTAAAGGAGAAATCAAAAGCTATCTGGAGACAAATGAAAGTAAAATACACCATACCAACTCATATGGGACACAGCAAAAGCGGTCTTGAGAGGGAAATTCATAGCAATACAAGCCCACCTTAACAAACAAGAAAAATCCCAAATAAATAACCTTAAACTGCACCTAACAGAATTAGAAAAAGAACAGACAAAGCCCTGAATCAGCAGAAGGAGGGAAATAATAAAAATCAGAGCAGAAATAAATGAAATTGAAACCAAAAAACAGTAGAAAGGAGAGCTGGTTCTTTGAGAAGTTAAATAAAATTGACAAAGCCTTAGCCAGACTCACTAAGAAAAAAAGGGAGAAGACTCAAATAAATAAAATTAGAAATGAAAGAGGAGAAATTACAACAGATACCACAGAAATACAAGGGATTATTAGGGAATACTATGAAAAACTTTATGCCAACAAATTGGATAACCTAGAGGAAATGGACAAATTCTTGGACGCATACAACCTCCCAAAACTGAATCAAGAAGAAATAGAGAATCTGAATAGACCAATCACAAGTAACAAGGTAGAAACAGTAATTAAAAACCTCCCAAAAAATAAAAGCCCAGGACCAGATGGCTTCCCTGGAGAATTTTACCAAACATTCAAAGAAGTTTTAACACCTATCCTTCTCAAATTATTCCAAAAAATAGAGGAAGATGGAATACTTCCTAACACATTCTAGGAGGCCAACATCACCCTGATACCAAAGCCAGACAAGGACAATACAAAGAAGGAAAACTACAGGCCAATATCACTGATGAACATAGACGCAAAAATCCTCAACAAAATATTGGCAAACTGAATACAGCAATACATCAAAAAGATCATACACCATGATCAAGTGGGATTTATACCAGGGACACAGGGATGGTTCAACATCCGCAAATCAATCAATGTGATACACCACATTAACATAATGAAGAATAAAAACCACATGATCGTCTCAATTGATGCAGAGAAGGCATTTGACAAGATGCAGCATCCATTTATGATAGAAACTCTCAACAAAATGGGTATAGAAGGAAAGTACCTCAACATAATATGGGCCATATATGACAAACCTACAGCTAACATCCTACTCAATGGGGAAAAACTGAAAGCCATTCCTTTGAGGACAGGAACAAGACAAGGGTGCCCACTCTCGCCGCTCTTTTTCAACATAGTACTGGAAGTTTTGGCCAGGGCAATTAGGCAAGAAAAAGGAATAAAAGGACTCCAAATAGGCAATGAAGAAGTGAAACTCTCACTATTTGCAGACAACATGATCTTATACATAGAAAACCCAAAAAAATCCGTTGGAAAACTACTAGAAATAATCAACAACTACAGCAAAGTGGCAGGGTCTAAAATCAACTTACAAAAATCAGTTGCATTTCTATACGCTAATGATGGACCAACAGAAAGAGATCTCAAAAAGACAATCCCATTTACAATTGCAACAAAAAGAATAAAATATCCAGGAATAAATTTAACCAAGGAGGTGAAAGACCTATACAATGAAAGCTATAAGATACTATTGAAAGAAATTGATGAAGACATAAAGAAATGGAAAAATATTCCGTGCACATGGATTGCAAGAATAAACATAGTTAAAATGTCCATACTACCTAAAGCAATCTACAGATTCAATGCAATCCCAATCAGAATCCCAATGTCATTCTTCACGGAAATAGAACAAAAAATACTGCAATTCGTACGGGGCAACAAAAGACCCCAAATAGCTAAAGGAATCCTGAGAAAAAAGAACAAAGCTGGAGGCATCACAATCCTGGATTTCAAAATATGCTATAGAGCTATAGTAATCAAAACAGCATGGTACTGGTACAAAAACAGACACACAGATCAATGGAACAGAATTGAAAGCCCAGAAATAAAACCACACCTATGGACAGCTAATCTTCCACAAAGGAGCGAAGAACATACAACAGAGAAAGGGAAGTCTCTTCAATAAATGGTGCTGGGAAAATTGGACAGCCACATGCAAAAGAATGAAAGTAGACCAACCATCTCCTATCGCCATACACAAAAATCAATTCAACATGGATTAAGGACCTGAAACTATAAAACTCCTGGAAGAAAATATAGGCAGTACACTAATTGACATTGGTCATAAAGGGATCCTTTCAGATTCCATGTCTACTTGGACAAGGGAAACAAAAGAAAAATAAACAAGTGGGACTTCATCAGACTACAGAGCTTCTACAAGGCAAATGAAACCAGAATCAAAATGAATAGACAACCCACCAGCTGGGAGAAAATATTCGCAAATCATTTATCCGACAAGAGATTAATCTCCATAACATATAAAGAACTCATACAACTGAGCAACAAAAAAACAAACAACCCAATCAAAAAATTGGCAGAGGATATGAACAGACATTTTTCCAAGGAAGAGATACAGATGGCCAATAGACACATGAAAAGATGTTCAACATCACTAATCATCAGGGAAATGCAAATCAAAACTACACTAAGATATCACCTGACCCCCGTTAGAATGGCTATAATCACCAAGACAAAAAACAACAAATGTTGGAGAGGTTGTGGAGAAACGGGAACCCTAATTCACTGCTGGTGGGAATGCAAACTGGTGCAGCCTCTATGGAAAACAGTATGGAGATTCCTCGAAAAATTAAAAATAGGAATACCTTATGATCCAGCAATCCCACTCTTGGGCATCTACCCAACGGACATGAAATCAACCATCACAAGAGGCTTATGCACCCCTGTGTTCACTGCAGCATTATTCACTATAGCCAAGTGGAAGCAACCCAAGTGTCCCTCGACTGATGATTGGTTAAAGAAGATGTGGTATATACATACAATGGAATACTACTCAGCCATAAGAAAAGACAGAATTGTCCCATTTGCAACAACATGGATGGACCTAGAGGGTATTATGTTAAGTGAAATAAGCCAGAGAGAGAAGGACAAACACCACATGATTTCATTCATATGTGGACTATAAATGAACACACGGACAGAGAGAACTAGTTGGTGGTTACCAAGGTGGGGGGTGGGCACAAGGGGTGAATGGATGCATCCACATGGTGACGGACAAAAAATAGTGTACAGCTAAAACCCCACAATGTTATAAACTATTAAGACATCAATAAAAATGAAAATTAAAAAAAATAAATAAGGCTGTCATTTTTTCTGTGTAGCCTGGAGTTAGGGTGAGGAAGACCAGGGGGCCTAGAACTTGAGAGAGAATTTAAAAAAAAAAAAAAGAACACGGCACTTCTTTTCTTTTCTTTTGTCTTAATTTACCTCATATCTCTCAGTAAAATGTTTGTAGTTGTCCTTATTTATGCTTCAAACATTTCTGGTTAGGCCAGTAGATGTAGTAGTTAAACAGAGGGGCTCTGCCAGCTCCACCCCTAACTAGTTGTGTGACCCTGGCACTGAAGATTTTCATGCCACAGTCTCCCTCCTATCAAATGACATAGTAAGAGGCTCCGCCACACAGGCCGCTGTGAGGCCTGTTGACATAAAGAATGCGTTTGCAGGCTTGGTGGGGAGTCCAAGTTCTGCGTGTGTGAGCTGTGGTTGCTGTTGTCACTGTGAATGGAAATCTCCCTCCCCGGATACCTTCCACTGGTTACTCATCATCCACACAAAATCCATGGATCTCTAAAGCACTTCAAATTCAAACAAAATTTGATTTATATAAAAAATTTAGGCCTGGAATATAGGTTAGGAAAACAATCAAAATATAATTTTCTCTCCCTGCACTCCCCACCCCATCCCATGTGAAATTATCTTCATTGTTTTTGTAAAAATAAAGGATGGTTACGCCTCCTATTTTCAATTCAATTTTTCACTGCTGTAAAACTATGACATATATGTACTTATCCATTATTTCCTTTGGATAAATTTCTAGACGTGAAATTCCTGGGCTACATGACATACATTTCCCTATGAGCGATTTTAATTTCCTTTTTTCAGACATGGTTCTAATCACTCCTTAATGCAGACTGGGGGTGGGGGATGTGATAGGAAAGAGGGTACACAAAACACTTGCCCTTTGGGCATCTAATTAAAAAATTCACATATATCTAAAGATATTCAATTATATATGAAAATTCAATTAAAAACTAATAATCTCAAATATTTAAAATGTTACTATAGGCAATAGATATAAGTCCTAATCAGTTAAAACTAACTACTACTGCTATACTTTAACTAAAACTCAGTAGCTGGGTAAAGAGGCTCAACCAGGGCTGGCCCAGTGGCATAGTGGTTAAGTTCACACGCTCTGCTTGGGCAGCCTGGGGTTCACAGGTTCAGATCCTGGGTGCAGACCTACATGCCACTTATCAAGCCATGCTGTGGCAGGCGTCCCACATATAAAATAGAGAAAGCCGAGCATGGATATTAGCCCAGGGCCAATCTTCCTCAGCAAAAAGAGGAGGATTGGCAACAGATGTTAGCTCAGGGTTAATCTTCCTCACAAAAAAAAAAAAAAAAGAGGCTCAACCAAAGTCACAAATTAAGTCTAGAGCATACGGCCTTCCCCCACCTGTGGCTGAAGAAGCAGCCTAACTCCACTCACTGAGGGGGAAAAAGCACGACTCTGAAACTCCGATTGTGTGCAGTCCTGGGTACACTTGCTGGAAGGTCTTCTGTCAAAATGAACTTTCTTTCACCCCGAATCTTGTTCTCTACTCCGGGAGGAAGGAAAGTGGGCTTCCTCATTTTGATTCCAGATAATCCTTCACAACCAGAACTGAGAAAAATACCCTTTACCTTACTCCTCCAGAATGAAATACTACCAAATCCTGAAGCTTCCATCATGGAATTCAGTTCTTGGACGCCTCTGGACGTCTACCTGTTAAGATGGCAGTGGAGGAACAAGAGGTTCCCCGGGGATGACAGTGCTCCGGTGAAGGTCAGCCCCACGCAGACAGCGGACAGTGCACGTGGGGCCAAGGAAGAAAGCATAGTCTCCCTCTCCACTACTCAGAGACTGCCCTACAAGGTCCTCAGAAGAGTGTCTTCCTCCCATTAAAGCTGACCCGAAGGGCCAAGGTGCTCAGATCCAATGCCAAGCCCTTATCAAAACCAAAGCGAGGGTCTCACCCCAAGAACCATAATTTCTTTTAGTTTTAAGAATATATGGTTTCCCCACCTTCCTATATTTCTACTAAGCCTTTGAAAGCAAAGCCTTCCTCTCTCAACGGAGCAGCAGGGGCTGGTCACCTACGACCGGACAGGGCTGACGCCGAGACTCCAAGCTTCCAGCTAACCCAGCACTACCAGTGACTCCCGGCTGTCCTTGTTCTGGGCCCCCTCTCATTCTTTACCATCCCTCCTGTTTTCGATCTATGGGTGTTAGGGAATCCCAAATGCTATTAAATACCTAACTCAACAGATATTTAACCCATTTTCTCCTCACCTCACTCCTTGACTTAGTGTGCTGGCTACAAAAGAATGTCTATGTCTGGTCTGGCCTCCATCCTCCTCAACAGACTTACTCTATTGCTTCTGCTGCATGAGCCTAAGCAGCTTGTCACCCAGTGGAGGAGATAAAAATTATGCCACGGGTACTAAAGCTAGTATGGTTTTAAAGCCTTTATTGGCAACATCCCCATATTCTACAAAATAGGGATGTGGCTTGGTGAAAAAACCCTATCCTCAGTAAAACTAAGGAGAGAAATTAAAGAGGCACTAAAGAATCTCCCTGCAATTCTTCTCACTGAAAATGTGGAAGAGGTGTTTTGAAATATCTTGATCTCCAAACTTTAGGAAGAAATGTTTAAAATGTTTTAAACTGACATAAAGCTGTAATTTTTGCCCTAAAATAAGTGATAGTTTGCTTTAGGTCACTGCTTTGCAATACTTTTTTGACTAGGACTTTTTCAAGTTATGGACACTGTGGAGTTGGTCTGCTGAACTGTAAGGCTCATCTCCATTAGGTTAAAGTACGCCTCACGCTTCTGTCCAGTAACCACTCCCATCTTTGAGCATTCTTTTATACCAGGCACTGTGCTAAGCAATGCATACATCTCATTTTATCCCTCAAACTGCTCTGTGAGTTATACACTGCTTTTTCCCCAAATTTTCAAATGAGGAGACTGATGATTTATAAGAGGAACCACTCGAGGTCACATATCTTGTAAGTGGCAGAACTGGGATTGAAACCACTGATTTCAAGGTTAAACTCTCCCCAGCCCTGCAGAGTTCAATGCTTCCAGAGAGGTTGAGATCAAAATCTCTGCAAAAGGTCTGGAGAACGTGTGTGTGTGTGTACACGCGCGCGTGTGTTTGTCTTGACTTTCCCTAATCTGGTTCCATCATTCTGTGTTATAAAGGAAATTACAGTAAAACTCAGGTCACTACAAGAGGCTGAACTGAACAGCTGTGCCACTCCAAGTATACGCTACTCTCCATACCGGCGAACAGGCGTCCTGAAGCCCGCGTGGTGCACTGGGCATTTTTCTCTGAGGGCTTCAGACGGGAGAGAGAGAGATTTGAGGGAAAGAATAAGAAGAGCTGTGTCTTGCACTGTTGGGTGTGGTGCTCAAGATGAACTGTTAAGAGCAATTCTGGCTCAGTTTACCTCCTAGATCTAAAAATATAACTTCAGGTATTAGCACTAATAAAATATATTTTAATCTCATTGAGACTTAAAGTAGAATGAACCTGATGCTCACCGCAGGACAAAATTTTAAGCAGGGACTTACTGTTTAAAGCCACACCTGGAGCAATATGATCAAAGGCACCAGCCACGCTCACAGTCCCTGTCTGTTACTTACAGTCAGATTCGGAAAGAGTAACACAGATGAAAAGACTTACCTTTTCCTTAAATACTGCTTCATTCCATGCCTGAAGGTTTAAGATGGAGTCATTCATCATTTTTTCTTTGCACATGTTTATTTTCTCTTTTTCAATTACATCAGCATCACTAGTCAGAAGGAGGCACTTGCTACCTTTTGCTCTTCCTCTGCCTATCAGAAAATGAATATTTTATTTAGTGTCTTTGACTTAAAACTGATAACTCTGAGACTAGGTAAATAAAGGGAGAGGGGTATTCCCAGAATTCAGCTTTGGTTCACTGAATCCCACTCTCTAGGGCAGCTGAGTGGTTAGACCATGGGCTCAAACACAGGTATGTACCTGCACATCAACCACGAGGATAAATGGGAGCCCACCTTAGCCCAGCTTCCTTGGGGTCTCCGTGGTGAGTGTGACTGGACTGCACAGTGTCGGCAGCACTGCTTTAAGGGCAACCCAACATGAACCCTCAGGATGATGCTGTGAGGGCTCTGAGACGAAGAATAAACAGATCCTCCCTCACGAGCCTCCTAGGAAATGGGGACTGAGTTATGGTCACGCCACCAGGATACAGGCAGAAAGGATGAGTGCTGTAGGAAAGACAGGCGTAAAGGGTTACGGTCATTCAAGAGAGACTGCTGCCAGCTGGGAGAATTAGCAACAGGTGATATGGCGGCAGGGGAAGAGGTGAAACGAAGATCAGCAGCAGCACAACACGAGCAATTCCTTCAACAAGGAAAAAACAACGCAGTCCAGTCGGCTGAAGTGGATAATGAATAAAGGGGAAGAATGGGAAATAGGGTTGGAAAAATGAGTGGGTGCTGGATCTTGAAAACTCTTTAACAACAAGAGAACTGGGGAACCACTGGTGTTTCTATACAGGGAAGTGACATGCTCAGAGCTGTTTTTCAGGAAAAGCAACGAGGCAGCTGTTGTGGAAACTGGAAAAAGGAAGAGAGGCTAGTTAGGAGACCATCTAGTTCAAGCGGGACAGAAGAACTCCTTGGAGTGTCTCTTCTGTAATACAGGGAGCCACTAGCACCTAACACAACCATGAAAGGTCCACACGTCAACTGCCAAAGCCTCAATCAAAGTTGTAATTATCCTTCCATACATATGTCAATGTTGGTCAAGTAAACAGGATTCATTGTGAACAACAATCAAACAGGGTATATGTTAGTGGACAAAATTGTATCCACCCAATCCTGACCAAGGAAGCCACATTTAGAGCCAATGACACCAGAGTTCACTGTGCCATTGGTCACACACCCAACTATGGCTCGGTAGAGGAGGAAGGCTAGAGTGACAGACACATCCAGAAACTGGCCCCCACTTAGTGACGGCATCAAAGCTTCTCTCACCTCTGGTTTGGATCATTTTGATGACATTGCCCACATACTCATACAGGATGACCAGACTGCACTGAGCAACGTCGAGGCCTTCATCAGCAACTGAGGTGGCGATCAGAATCTTATTATCTCCATCGGTTCTGAATGCATCCAGCGCACACCGCTGTGCTGGGAGGGTCATTCCTATGTCAGAGTCAGAGACCATTATACAACTCACCGAGGAGGGAACTTTACCCTTGAAAACAGCTATTAATTACGCAATTCTTAGTACATGCCAGGTACTGTTTAAGCGCGTGGTACTCATGATGTCACAACAAGCCTAGGTAGTAGGGTCCAGTATCCTTGTGTTAGAGAGGACATCGAGGGTGGTGTCTAACAACTGGGACTCTGCCACAAGCCTGCCTGAGTTCAAACTCCAGCTGTGACACTTACTAGCCACGTGGCTTCAATCATGTTATCTCAAAACAAATATTGACTGTTTTTGCAAAAATATCAACAGCTAATCATAATGCCTTTGCACGTGGATAGGAGTTTACGTCTGATAAAACATCTTCAGATCTACTTACCCACTGGAATTTCACCAAGCCATTTTAGGTTGATGCGGCAAGTGTTGTGACTCCGCTCTATGGAGGAAGACCTCAAGGTTTGGAGGAATGGTAAACTGGCAGGCTAGCTAGTGGCAAAACCCGGCCCTGAACTTAAGTCTAGGACCCTGATAGTGTGTGGTTCTCAGCCACTGACAGACTGAGGAGAAAGAATTTCAGTGGTCTTCACCTCAGAGTTAATAGAATTTATAAAAGTTCCAATTTTTTGCTAGTATATAAATCTTGAGATACATTCTGTTAACACCAAAACAATTTCTTTTCACCATCATCTTCTACTGAACAATAAGCATGCCCAAGACAGACACCACGCTTCATTAATTTCTGAACTTATCTCTCCACTTGTTCCTCAAACATTATTCATTATGGTTTGTGAGATAAGGACACAATGGTTAAAAGGTCCATTTTTATCTACAAAGAGCTCAGAGTCTGTGGAAGAAGGACACAAATAGGAAGCTATAATTCAATCTGAGGAACAAGGAAATGGAGGCAGAACTGGATGCTATGGGAATGTGGAGGAGGGACGTCTGTGCTAGGAGGTTGGGGACGGCTGCCTGGCAGAAGCACAATGACCGGCACAGAGTAAGTTCTAAACAAATGTGGGTGAGTGGATGGATGGACGGACGGATAGACAGATGGAGGGGTAAATGAACAAACAAATAAGAAAATATTTTCTGAGTGCTTATTTGTGGAGTTTAAACACCAGATTGGATTCATGTTAGAGTCAGATGGCAGAGAACTTTGAATTCAAAGTTTAGACTTCATTTGGTAAGCCAAATTTTCAAAATCTGAATTTATTTTTTAGATTCACAAGGTTTAAATTTCGCATAGGGGGAAAATGCAAGGGTGACAGCTGGGGACTGACAGGGTGGGGGCTGCCTATTACAAACAACACGAAACAGGAGGGACAGAGTGAGGACCCGTCAGTGATGGTCACTGAGGCATGGAGAGCTTGGCTGTGGGAATGGAAGGATGAGGGCTGGCCACCTAGGACCCTCCTGGAGGACCACAGAGGCAGCCTACAGAATCCTTTGACCACCCGAGCTAGATTTCAGGAATGTCTGCTTGGCCACTTTTTTAAATTGAAAATATATAATACCCACAAAAGCACCTACAGTTTAAAGAATAATGATAAAATAGTCAAGGAACATTTCCAGTTAATCTTTTTCTATTGGTTGAGAATTTGAGCAGGAGAGTGACATGCCCAAACAATATTTGAAAAGAATAACTTTGGTTTTGTCTGCAGGACACATGAGAGGAACAACGTCTACAAGGTTGTGGCATTTGAGCATGTGATGGCTTCTGATGTGTCAACTTGGCTATGCTGAACTACAGTCCCCAGTTATGCATCCTGGTGCCTCTGTGAAGAGAATTTGTAGATGTAGTTAAAGTTCCTAATCAGCTGACATTACATTAATCAAAAGGGATTTCATCCTAGGTGGGCCTGACCTAATCAGTCATCCCTTTAAAAGAGGGCATAGGTGTTCCCTGAGCTCAGAGACTCCAAACAGCTCATGCCTGTGGGGTTCCACCCTGCTCCTGACCACTTCAGACTTGCTCTGCCAGCCTAATTGTGTGTGCCGACTCCTTGTAATAAATCCCTGTGTGTGTACATACACATACAAACAATATACATGTGTGTATGTATAAACTCCTACTGGTTTGCTTCTCTGGTTGAACCCTGACTAAGACAACCACTAAGAAAGAATGTGAGTATACTATACATATTATATATATACAGTATACTAAATCCAACTCACTATATATACATACCTGTGTTATTATTCGTTTTGCCACGTCCGGTCAATATGCCAGGTTTTAGAAAGCTCAGTTTAGGATTTTCTTCAATCCATTTCTTTAAAGCCTGAAAATGAAAAGGAATTATCAGTTGCACACTATTTGCATGCCATCGATATTAATTCAATATTGAAATATACGCAAGAAGAAAAATAAAACTTTTAGTATACAGTTTTCAGACCAACAAACCTGAGATAAAAGCTTCTTGAAATTGAATTCTATACAATAATTAACTGTAATGGTAGAGATCTTTGTGATCTGATGTGGTTTAATCTCTTAAGATACATTTTACACGAAAAGGCAAAGCTCAGAATAGTGGGTGTATAGAACTAGTAAGTGAGTTTAGCAAGATCTCAGGACACAAGATCAATATACAAAAATCAGTTGTATTTCTAGAAGCCAGGAACAAACAAATAAAAGTACCCTTTACAGTAGCATTAAAAAAGTAACACTTAGATAAGTCTAACCAACTATGTACAGAATCTGCATGCTGAAAACAACAAAGCACTGATAAAAGAAACCAGGGAAGACGTGGTGGGGGGCCTCTACGGTAGCCCTCAATGATCTCCACCCCTGGTACTCAGAGTCTTGTGTAATTCCCTTCCCTCAAGTGTGAACTGAACTTACTGATTTGCTTCTAAGGAATAAAACATAACAGACATGATGGGATATCACTTCCAAGTGGAAGTTATTCAGTGACTGTCACCTCCCTACCAGGTACTCTCTCTCAGTCTCTCTTGGATCGCCACTCTAGGGGAAGCCAGCTGCCATGCTGTCAGGCAGCCCTGGGGAGAGGCCTACATGAGTGAGCTTAGAAGCACATCTTCTGAGACCTGCCGACAGCCACGTAAGTGAGGTTGGAAGTTGATCCTCCCAAGCCAAGCCTTGAGATGACTACAGCCACTGCCAACACCTTGACTGCAGCCTCATGACAGAGCTGGAGCCAGAAACACCCAGTTAAATTGTCTCCAGATTCCTGACCCATAGAATTGTAAGATAATAGATGTTTGTTGTTTCCAGCCTTTAAGTTTTGGGGTAATTTGTTATCCGCCATAGATAACTAACACAGAAGCCCTGTATAAATGAAGAGATATACTATGGTCATGGATTGGAGACTTGATATTGTTAAGATGTCCTTTCTCCCCATTTTTATCTATAGATTCAATGCAATCCCAAATGAAATCCCAGCAGACTTTTTCACAGATGTGGACAAGTTGATCCTAAAATATAAACGGAAAGGCAAAGGAAGATAGCTAAAACGATTTTCAAAAAAAGAAAAAAGTTGGAGGTTGCACACTACCTGATTTCAAGACTTACTATAAAGCTACAGTGATCAAGACAGTGGGGGATGGCTGAAAGGATAGATGTATAGATGAATGGAACAGAACAGAGAATCCAGAAATAGATCCACATAAACACAGTCAACTGATTTTTAAAGCAGTTACAATGGCAATTCAAAAGAGAAAGGAAAGTCTTTTCAATATACAATGCTGGAACAATTGGATGTCCACATACAAAAAGAAAAAAAAGCATCTCAACCCATGCCCAAAATAGATCGTAGACCTAAATCTTTTTCTTTTCTTTTTTTTTTTTTTTTGGTGAGGAAAATTGGCCCTGAGCTAACATCCATTGCTAATCTTCCTCTTTTTGCTGAGGAAGATTAGCCCTGACCTAACATTTGTGCCCATCTTCCTCTATTTTGTATATGGGATGCAGCAACAGCATGGCTTGATGAGCGGCACGTAGGTCTGCGCCCGGGATCTGAACCTGCGAACCCTGGGTTGCTGAAGTAGAGCACGTGAACTTAACCACTATGCCACCAGGGCCAGCCCCTGCAGACCTAAATTTTAAATGTAAAACTATAAAACTTCTAGAAAACAACATAGAGAAAATCTATGATCTTGGGTAAGCAAGGGGGTCAGATACAATATCAAAAGCACAATCCACAAAAAGAAAACATTGATTAACTGAACTTTGTCAAAAGTTAAAACTTTCAATCTGTAAAAGATACTGTTATGAGAATGAAAAGACCAGAAGAAGATATCTGCAAATCGCATTTCTGACAGAGGACTTTTTGTCAGAACATAGAAAGAACTCTCAAAAACTCAACAATGACGTGATAAACAACCCAATTAAACCCAGTTTTAAAATGGCCATAAGATGTAAACACACACTTCACCAAAGAAGATATATGGATGGCTCATAAGTATATGAAAAAACGCTCAACTGGATTAGTCATTAGTGAAATGCAAATTAAAACCCTAGTGAGATACCACTACCGAGCCCATAGAATGGCTAAAATTTTTTTAACTGGTGAATAGAATAAAAAATATGAAGCGCTTGCTCTAGCAAGTCAAGACATTACAAACTAGAGTGATTAAGACAGTGAGGCACTAGTGTAAGGATAAACAAACAGACCCTCAGAACAGAACAGGGAGCCAAGAAACAGACCCCCACATATGTGGTTGCTTGATTGCAAAGCAGTGAGGAGAGGACAGTATTTTCAATAAAGTGGTCCTGGGCCAATTGTTATCCAAGAGGAGGAGGAAGCTTACATCCACAAGGGCTCTGGTTTTCACAAAGAGAATGGTTCTGGTCTCTGGGTTGAAGTGGTACTCCTCTTGCAAGATGAAGCAGAGGTCTTGGAGTTTAGGGTTCTCATTGCTGGGATCCAGGGAAACACTTTCTAGTTCCTGCAGCTTTTCTGCAAAAGGGGAACATTTTATAAATGGCTTATAAATTCTAGACATTTAGAACATACTGTGACCTTTAGCTATAGTTCAAAAAGTTAATCTCTCAATCTTTGACCAGAATTTTATGAGTAATAACCACTGATTTAATGCATATATTAAATACATCAATAAATGCATACATTTTTTTCCCCAGAGAACTGGTTGTTCGATGTTGAGCAGCACACCACTGGGTTACATATATGTATAGTAAATACTTTGGTATAGGCCAAAACAAACTTATTAACGGTAATTACCTTTGAGAAAAGGAATTTGAGAGAGGGAGAAGAAAGACTCGCTTTTCATTTAATGTCCTCCTATATTTTTCATAATATGAGGGCAGTGAGATTATGAGCAATTTTGGTTTTCTTCTTTATATACAAGTATATATAAATTTTATAGTTTTTTAATATCATTAAAACACTTTTTTTGTATTTTTTAAGCCTTTATAAAATCACTAAAAATTAAACAAAAAAATGCTACTATCCATTGACTATTTCTTTGGGATATATCCTTTGCAAATCCCACTATTTTTCCTTCTTCAAAAGAGGAAATGACGTAAGCAGCAAATTCTTTCCATTAGTACCCGATTTCACTGAAGCTTAACAGTCCTGCCATCACTAATATCTTCTTAAGCCCAGGACAGCTCCCTGAGCAGCACTGAATGCTAAGTATAATACAGTGGAAGAGTGCCGCCCCGGAGTCTCCAGGCTCCCATGGTTTCCACCTCGGGAAACACCACCCACCTTCGAATCTTCGAGTGAGATCTTGTTCAGTCTCATCAAATCCTGCCGCTCGGACATTACTGAAGAAGTCTTTCAAGTAATCCAGAGCATCTTTTATTCGTGCATGCTCACTGATAATGAGGGCATCGTTATATTTCTGTTTAAAAGGAAAACTGAGTTTCAATGAGTTTCTACTGTCTAATACATTCGCTGTACTAAGTTCAATTAGCTGTATTCAGCACGGAATTAATTTTAAGAATAAACTATTCTCAAATCTATTCCAACTTGGTTTTTTAAGATGAACAGTCCCTAATGGTACTGTAATAAAACCTTTGAACCAAATATTGTAAAAAAAAAATAAAAATCTCAGTTAGCTAGAATCATTAACTAATTAGGATTGGTTTGGATTCTAGAATGCTACCTTGGAAGAGAAAGAGAAAATTACAAGAAAAAAAATGCATGTCAAAGATTAAAAAACAAAAGCAAGTCAACCTCCACATCAGCCTGCCTCATAATTCAGATTTTCAACTTAATCTCTATACAACCAAAGCCATCACTGAATTGTAATTGCACCTTTTCAGAATGATGGCACTGACCACCTACACCAAATATTCAATAAGTTCATTTAAATTCTATCAATGCATACCGATTAAGTGCATTTTTAAGTATTTTCCATGGCACAATAAGCAGAGGTGTTGGTTGTTGCTTCTTTTAACCAGAAAGCAACCAGAGACCCTGGATTTCTGAGCATGTGGCTTTATCAAAGGTAAGAACACATATGCTTCAGGATATGGCAACAGGAGCCACTCACTGAACTGTCACCGGTCATGTATCTACAATAATGTTCATCATCACCCAACTCTTCCCAGTCACGTCCATCATGGGGACGCTGGAGGCACGGCACAGCCTTTCTTTCTGTCCTGTCGCCTCTATTCTTACATTTCAGAAAGCAGACAGAGAGGATGCTGAATGGGATAACTTTTGGAATTTCCTTCATAAGAACCTCCTGGAAAGTTCCTAATGAGCTTTTGGGGACAGGATGAAATGTTGAATTTCTCCCGGCTGCCATAGCACAGCTCCCAGTAGGTGTTACAAGTGAAAAAGGCCTTCCCAAGAAGCAACGTACCCGCAGATGAGAAGTGTACAGAAATAGTGCTTTACAGATCCTGCTCTCTTCAGCTTTGTCGGGCATCTGAAACACCATGCATGCTTTCTGAACTGCAATAATCCACTGTTCATATTTCTGTGTTCCAAAATCCCGATTTTGAATGTGAGATAAGTTTTCTGGGAAAAAAAGGTTTTCACTGTACTGTAAGGTCAGTCATTTCAGGTTTGAAGCACACCTCACCCTCTATTTTTTTCTTATTCTCAGTAAAGGGAGTAGTCCTCCCGGAAGCCTGAGCTTCTAGCAGTGTACCTGTGTACGTGCATGACTGTTGACTGAACACTTCCTACACACCAAGAATCAAAGCACCTACAGTCATCACGTCAGTTCATTTTCACCACTCCTGAGGTAGATATTATATTTTACAGATGAGGAAACTGAAGCTCAGAAAAGCAAAGTAATTTACCCAAAGTCACACAGCTAGTGCATGGGGGAGCGCAGGAATTCAGCTCCAGGAGCGTCCCATACCCCAGCCTTTGAGTAAGGCTCTACGAGTTGACACTGAAGCAGCCCAGAAGTGCAACAATGGACATGAAAAATCCAACTGTGCCTTTAAACATGAAAGAACAGTGAGTAAAAATAATAGGTCTCACGAGCTTCAACAGAGGAGGATATTTAACAGCAGGAGAGACAGACTCCACACAGCCTCTTCCGCTGTGCTGTGAACTTGAGCCATGTGGTCTCCACAGCACCATTCACAGGGCTGAGCGGAGAGCAGGCGCTCACAAGACGCTTGTCATGGACGCTTCATACGTGCCCATCCCCCAAGCGACACCCCTCTTGCTTGGGTCAAAACTGTGCTTCTGCCACGGCTCCGTGCAAGGTTCTGGGGACAAAGGAAGAGGAAGACACGGCCCTGTTCTCAGGTGACTGTCTGTGAGTTACTCGAGGATCAGCACCCAGGGCTCCTCGGGAGGAGCACGGTACAACAAAATCCACAGGCGAGAGCTGCATTTCTCGGGTAAATTTCTCCCCTCTCCCACTCATTTCATAAGGGAACAAAGGAGCCTCCCCAGACAAGTAGCGCTGACGTGCTTCCCTCCAGCCCCAAGTACAAACAGGGAGGCCAGCAGTGAACTAGATGGATCCACAAGGATTTACTGGACTTGGGTAGGTGTGAAAATAAGCTAAGCAATCTGCAAATGAGCAGTTGACAGGACTTGGACTGGCGAGAAGGTGGAGGTAGGGTATCAGAGCGGGAGGAATAAGAAGGTAGACATTCACGCCTCCCCACCCTTCTGCCACCTCCCCAGTTCGGACCATGTCCTAACGCTCCTGGACAACAGGACAGCCTCCCAACTGCTCTCCCTACTTTCCGCCTCGTTCCCTCCAATCCACTCCCCACTCAGCAGCTAGGGGGAGTTTCCAAAATTGTAGATGAGAAGCTATGCTACCCCACTGCTTAAAAGGCCTCAGTGGATTCCTCCAGCCAAACTCCTACCCCGGCTCACAGGGTCCTCTGTGGTCGGGCCTCCGCCCGCTTCAGCCTCTCATCTCTAGCCGCTCCCCTTCCTGCATGTTCCAGGCCTAATGGAGGTCCCCACCCTCTCACTCCTCTCCCAGCCTTTGCTGTTCCCTCTGTCTGGAGCACACCTTGTCACCACCACCCTCCTGCCCCACCCCTGTTGCTTTATTGTTATTACTTATCTAATTTTGGCTTTACTGTTAGACTAGAAATGCCACAAGGGCAGGGCAGCGTCTCAGGGTCCAGGCTGTGTTCCCATCGCCGGGCACTGAATGAAGGAACAAGGGAATGAACATGTTCAAGGAACTGCGAAGTCAGAGGGTTCAAGTAGGGAAGGAGTGGAAGATAAGACTGGAAATGTACGTAGAAGCAGATGTGTGGGCAGGGCACAGACTGTCAGGTCAGAGGTCAGAGAGCGCTGCCTGTAAGGTGAAGGGATTCAGGCAGGATACCGACACCATAAGACTGGTATTTCAGGAAGGCCAAGCAGGCAACGGGGGGTGGATGGAAAAGAGAGCGGAGGTGGGCACACCAGCTAGAAGGCTGTTAGGATAAGTCCTAAATCAAGCTGTAAAAGAAAAGGAAAGAGAAAAGCAAAAAGTAAGAGAGAGAAGTGAGACCCCATGAGGAGTCTTGCAGACATCACAGACTCAACATCTCCAGAACCCTGAACTCACCCTGTACCTGCCACAGCTGCTCCTAGTTCTAGAACCAGTACCACCCATAGGCATATATACAGGTGAGTCAGCCAGAAGCCTGGGAGGAAGTCACCCCATTCCCTCCCCTCTCTCACTCCTCCCCCCAAATCCAGTTAGCGTTAAATGGAACACTTCCTGTTTACAGCGGTTTGCACAAGCCTCCTCTTTCTTCGACCCATCTCCCCTACCTCTGTTTGGCACTCTTCATTCACTGACACCCTGATCACACCATTAATCAGTTTAAAATCTTCAGTTGCTTCCCATTGCTTTTAGGATAAAATTCAAACTGAGCTTGGCCTACCAGGCCCTTCCCTGTCTGCCCCCCGCCTCTCCCCTTAGCCTCACCCCTTCCTACCACTCACATTAGAATTCTCATGCAATGCTTGCAGTTCCTAAAGCTCACTGTGCCCTCTCTTCCCTCCATGCCTGATGCCTTTTCGACCTCACTTGATTGTTTCTCCTTCCTAATTTAGCCGACTTCAAGATTCGTCTCAGGTATCACCTCCCCCAGGAAGCCCTCCCTGTAGCCCAGGGTGTAAGTCTGCCCCGCCGCAGGGAAACTGCTGGCAATCTGACTCTCATTCTTTGACTGTGAGTTCCCTGAGGCTGGGGGCAATGTCTCCAATCTTGTTATTTCCATTACCCAGCACAGTGCCTGGCACAATAATCCCTGGTGAATGAATGAATGAATAAAAGGAGAATAGAACTTGGTGACTTCCTTAGAGAGTCTCAAACAAAAGAGAATCAAAGATCCCCCCAGGCTGGAATCTGAGCCATCAGGGGAATGGTGGTTTCATTCACACAAACGGGGAAGTCAGGACAGAAAGCTAATTTGGAAGGTCAAGAGAGCAACGAACTCATTTAGATATGGTATTTTTCAGGTGTGTGTGTCCAGATGGATTTACTTTGGGTTTAAAAGGGGGAAAAAAAGTGAGAGAATAACAGAGGACTTAGAAGATACCTGAATAACCTGTAATCAAGAAGTCAGCCTCTGGATATGGTCTAGACATGTCTGAACTGAGAATGCAAAAAGACTTGAGTGAACAATACAGACGGAAAGGATACCGAAGGAGATTTATCTCACCGAGAGTGGTGGTGCCGAGTTCGTCCAAGATACTCTTTGCCAGACTCTCTGTCTCCCTCATCAGCTGCGATATAATGCATTTAAATCTGTTGGTGGTCCGTGACTCCACTTTCCTGAAATCTATAGGCATGAAGGGAAAATGAGTATTTTTCAGGAAGAACACATCATAGCTCAAAGTAGCCATCTCCAAACCTTTCTCTGCCTTTGTCACTTCCCCGTAAGACCCGAGACCCCCAGCTCACAGGCAGGTAGTCTAAACGACACAACAGTGCCCACCAACCTTGCAACAGCTCCCTATGCTTACCCCCCTGATTCTAACATCTCTGGGCCTAACCCAACTTCTCACGCTGGCTTTGCTGCCACTCAGCCACAGCCTCCGCCCTGACGAGGCTGACGTCCATCTCGTCTCTGCAAAGGCCACATTTTAACCCTGTCTCTGTTCCTTGATCTTCTCCCTTCCCACCCACCCCCAGGAGTGTTCACAATGCTCCTCACGTTCATTATTGGGTTGTTTCAGCAGAAACTTAGTAATCGCCTACCACGTGCCAAGTTCTGGTGAGAGACAGTTGAAAAGAACACACTCCTGCTCCAGAGAGGTCTGTGTTCTTAGGGGAGAGAAAGACACAGAGCCAGTCACCACAACGGAGTGCTGTCACATGAGTGTGTGCAAGGGTCACGGAGCACAGGGAAAGGACTCTCCAATTCTTCTAGGGGAGGCAGTGTTGTGGGATACATAGGGGGAGAGGCGAGGAGGAAGCAAGTGCAGCCACGCACAAAGAACAGCGTGGACGAAAGCTGAGGGAGAGAAAGTGCAAGACTGATTTGAGGTGCGCAGAGGATGCAACAGGGTTGGTTTATGGGAGGCGGGAGGAGAGGCAGCTCAGAGGGCGGGAGGGACCGGATTATAAGGAAATTTGTACGTGATCTTAAAAAGTTTACACTGGGTACCTTCTCTAAACTCCTTAGAGGCAGCTCCCACAAAGGACCTTAACTGGCCCCTCCCTGACCATTTCACGTGCTGCTCTGCCTCACACCCATGCAGTCACATGCTGTTCAGACACCAAGCGCAAAGTCATACGCATCTTCTGTACCCCTCTTTCCCTTGCTGGGTTAGTATAGCACTGGGATTCAATAAACATTTATTAGTCAGGCTTATTTTTAAAAATCATATTCTGATCTTTTGAGGAAAGATATGGTGATTTCAGACAATTTCATGTCAACCAAAATTGTCAGAGACATATTCAAATCATGAATGTCTACACAGTATCTCCCTCAGGCCTGGACCACAGGGAAGGACTGAGCCATCTCTGCGCTGAGAGTTTCTCATCACCTCTCTCTCGGGGCTGCCCCCATGTAAGAGTTTAGGGAACTGAAGAGTAAGAACATTTGCCTTCCAGAGGCCACTCCTGAGGGTCATCCATTGCTCGGGGAGAGAGCTCAGGTGGGCACAGAGGCTAGAAATGTGATTATTCCCCAAGTTTGGGGTTAAATGTTTTCTACTAAACAGAGAAAGGGTAAAACTTCAGTGTTCATCTAAATGGCTCTGAACTAGGAATAGCAGAGGTTATCAAAGTCCCAAAGCTTGTTACTGAAGCCCACTCACCCTTCTCAGGCTTATAAACAACTTCCGTCAGTTCCTGCAAGTTGTCTCTGACGGTTGAGATCACCGACGTGTCGAGAGAAGCACACAGTTTGCAGATGTATTCCATGGCTTCATCTGTGTTCTTGGCATCCCCAACACCGACAGAGGCCGTCAGCCCAAGGACCTTCGAGGAGCATCCCAAAGCGTTAGATGTCTGGGAAACAGCACGATGTTCCCACAACCCCTCGTGTAACTCTTTCCTGCCGAAGTCGATTTCTTTACTAACTTCAGATAAAGAGCCAAAACATCATTTTTTTTTCCTGACATCCTCTATGGCATCACCAATGGAAAGGTCCCCGTTAGGCAAAGCACTGAATAAATGCAGGAGTCACACATCATCAGCTGAACACAAATCAGCATAGAGAACCAAAGGGGAAACTCTTCCAAGGCAGGACTTCTCTCTTCTCTACCCTTGTGACCCCCATGATACGTAAAACAACATACTGAAAAGGAAAAGGGCTGAAATCAGACATACTCCCATCCAATCTCAGCCACGTCTCGCTGGCTGTGCGTCCTTGGACGAGTCTCTTCAGCTCTCTGCAAAGCTGGGGAAGAGCTATTGCAAATGGTAGCTGTGTGAGTTCAGTAAGATAATATTTGTAAAGAATTTAGTTGAATGGTCATCTAACACATATTTATTTCTTCCTCTACTAGCTACTCAATAAATATTGAATGATTGACCCAGCAGCAAGGAATCTAGTTAACTACCAATTTTATTATAGAATAAAAAGCTGTAAGAAATGTGATTGCTACTCAGTTTTGTCTATGGGCACCATACTGAAGTTCTTCTAACCTGTGCTTCCTAAACAGGTAATTATTAAGACTAGAGAACTTTATACAAATGTGAGATTGGTATACTATAAATTCCTGGTTTCCAACCTTGGTTGGGCCCCAATATGACCAAGCAATTCTTCTGTGTATTCCTCTCAGTTCTCTCTCCCGTTTCAAATACTCTCCATGCACCCTCAGCTCCCTCCCCCATTCCCATCTTGATTATTCTCAGCAAATGATGTACAAGCCTCTTCTATGTTCAAGAGAAAAGAGAAGTTACATGCCAGGGATCCCCTACCTTTCCTGCCCCATCTATGAACTACTGTCTATCTTGACTCTTCTCATCCCCTCCACCCAATGACACCAAAAATGGCGTTCCATCTGCTGTCCTGGACAAATCCATCTGGCCCTTGCCTACTAATCTCATACCCTCTGGTCTCTCCTGGCATCTCGTTCTGTCAGTCATTCCCTCTCTCACATGTCACCTCACCTACTGCTATTCACTGCTTCACACTCTGTACTCAGGTGATAGTGAAAAACTTCAAGATCTTTGAGTACACTATACTCTGTGCCTCTGGACACACAGCAGCTTTTACTGAAAACCATCCAGCTATCTGCCTTATAAACTCCTGTTAGTTTTTACCTAACCTAACTTCTGTTAGGTCTGGCCTTACTTTTACAGCACACTTAGGAGCTCTTTCATTTCTGTTCCGAGTGCACCTCATACCCATCTTCATAGTGTGCCATCACGACAAATTGTGACATAATTCTTACATATCTGACTCCCCACAAGACTTAAGCTGTTTGAGGGCAAGGACTACGCCTTTTCATATTTGTATCCCTGGTGCCTAGCACAGTGCCCAACACATGGAGGCACCTAATACATGTTTGTTAAGTGAACAAATGAATCAATCAATCAAAATTAATTGATGAGTTGTACAATATAGATTTAGGACCTGAGAAGGACATCTTTGACATGGCCACGAGGGTAAGTAAATAGGATTTAGGAAGCTTACAGCTCTCCTGAGGAATCTATCTGACTTTGGAGTTACCTGGGGCAGTGGGTCTGAACATCCTCCAAGTTTCTGATCTAGATAATTAAACATGATCATATTGTAAGGATGGTGTTTACTGGTGTTGTGGCATTCATCAAATATCATCAAAGTAAAGACAGAGAGTGAGGGAATCGTCCCACTCTTAAGACTGTTCATAAGAATCTGTGGAGTTAAAACGATGATGTCATTGTTCTCAACAATCTCTTCCACTGCGACAGTCTCAGATGTTGCTCCAGAAATGCCTGCAACTTTGTACCTGCAAAATGACAGAAATTCCCCATTACCAACCACAGTGTGAATGAGGAACCATAAAGATATGAAACACCAGATAATTAAGCTCTCCCTAAGTCCAAAAAGGATACATCTGCAGACAAGTTAAGTGCTTAGCACAGAGCCTGACACATGGTAAGTGATTAATAAATGCAAGCTAGTTTTTCTTTAGAATTTTTAAAATTTTATTTACTTATTTATTTTGAGGGACATTGGCCCTGCACTAACGTCTGTTGCCAATCTTCCTCTTTTTTCTTTTTTCTCCTCAAAGCCCCAGTACATAGTTGTATATCCTAGCTGTAGGTCCTTCTAGTTCTTCTATGTGGGATGCTGCCTCAGCATGGCTTGATGAGCGGTGAGTAGGTCTGCGCCCAGGATCCGAACCGGCGAACCCTGAAGCAGAACACAGGAACCTAACCGCAAGGCCACTGGGCCGGCCCCCAAATGCAAGCTAGTTTTAATTGTCACTAGTAGATATTAATTCTTTCAAGCCACCAAGAAAGAAAATAGTACTTAAAGAAAAGAGTAATATTAAATAAATTATAAAATCATTAAAAAGAGCCATTTAAATGTAAAATTTATCTCTTAAGTCATTTACTCACTCTACAAGAGCTAATCAAAGCAGTTTAGGATTTCAGGTTATATCTAACAAAAAAGATTTGAATCCATGAAGGAATTACATCTAGATTATATAAAAGCTGAATCTATTATAAATTTTTTGAATCATGGTTTTCCAAAAACAAAACAAAGCAGAAAACACAAAGTTACATGAAGCTGGAGAAAAAGAAGGTGGACTGTAATACCTACCCACGTCTTTCAAAATATTTTGAGAACACAGATTTCTGCTGTTCATACACTGGGAGTTGATTAGCAAAAAAGACCACCTTCCCCTTTTGTCCTTGTGGAAATTTTTTAAGATGATGTTCACATATAAGAAGTGCAGTGAGGGTTTTTCCACAACCTTTTAACATATAAAGAGAGAAAACATGTAACTAATAAATATTACACTAAAATATTTCTGTAGAAAGGTAATTATTTTTGGCTCCCCTAAAACCACTGCACTGACTAGTAAATTGGTAATGTGGATGGATTAACAACTGCAGAATTTACACTATGACTCAGAAATATCCAGCTACTTCCCAGGGAACATGCACTCCGACAGCCAGGGCCTGAAGCGAGCTGAAGAGGGCATATGTCGTTCCCTCCTCATGGTCCTTAAAATACCTGAGACGATATTAACAGGATGGTTTTCTCAAAAGACAAATGGTGGGGGCCGGCCCGGTGGCGCAGCAGTTTAGTCCGCACTTGGCAGCCCGGGGCTCGCGAGTTCGGATCCCGGGCGCCCGCCGACACACTGCCTGTCAGCCACGCTGTGGCCGCGTCCCATAGAAAGTGGAGGAAGACGGGCACGGATGTTAGCCCAGGACCAGTCTTCCTCAGCAAAAAGGGGAGGATTGGCAACGGATGTTAGCTCAGGGATGGTCTTCCTCACAAAAAAGAAGACAAATGGAATAATGAAAAAACTGAAACTCGCCCATTTTGTCCCAGTGTTCAATAAAAGGAAAAAAAGGAAAAGCAAACAGAGAAACAAACTATATAAGTCATGGCAAGCGGCTTACCAGTAGGAGCACATATTATTGTGTTTTTTCCTTCCTTAGCAGGCAAAGCGAGCTCTAGTTGGTAATTTCTTGGCTTCAATGGGCTGTGAGTATGAGACACTTCTGTAATACAAAGGGAACAACTCAGTGGTTACTGCTCTGAGGAATCAAGGAAATAGCTATCGTCAAACAGACAGGAATTCTGATTCTAGCAAGAAAAGCCTCGTTTAAGAAAGCTTGGAATCCTTGTTTCTTATTAACCATTCCAGCTTCTCCACTGATTTGAAGTATAGAATTCTCCCCCAAAGACAAAGTACCAGTGGCAAGAAAAAAAATATCCCATGGAGATTTCTTTCTTAAACAACCATGGAAGCCTCATAAGGAGAAACTAAAGCAAGAACGGCCTAATTCAGGGCAGGAGAGATGGCCACCGCTTAAAGGAAATGCCATTCAAAACGAAACAACAACAAATCCCTCCAACATCTTTGAAAAACACTGAACTGTAAATACTGAACTCCCAAAGCAGTCTCTTATTGACAAGCAACCGTGCTTTGTAACTCTGCGGACTTTCATGTGGTATTTTCTCTCAACAGAACCAGAAGTGTAAAAAACTAATCAGAGGCCTTATCTCACTAACAGATAAGCATAGAGAATGTTAAGAGCTGGACAAGACTTTGCAAATCATCCACTGAGTCCAATCTACTCATTTTAAAGAAGAGGAGAATTTCTGAAAAGTTAAGTGAGCTCACTAAGGATCTCCACATGTCAGAAAAATTTAAAGCAACATTGATTTTATTCCGGAATGACAAAAATCTTGTATCATTGGGTTGCAGAAGTAATCTGGAAATTTTCTTCTTATGGTGTTTTCCTCAAATCACATCATCCTTCTAACACTACTCATTATTAATCCTAACTTCTTCCCTGATGCCCTTTTATAACTTTTTTTGTGTGTGTGTGAGGAAGACCAGCCCTGAGCTAACATCCGTTGCCAATCCTCCTCTTTTTGCTGAGGAAGACTGGCCCTGGGCTAACATCCGTGCCCATCTTCCTCTACTTTATATGGGACGCCACCACGGCATGGCTTGACAAGCAGTGCGTCGGCAGGTGCCCGGGATCTGAACCCGCAAACCCTGGGCTGCCAAGCGCGGACTAAACCGCTGCGCCACTGGGCCGGCCCCTCATTTTTGTAACTTTTTGCTGTGGCTTACTATGCAACTTTCTGGTCTCCTCATGAAAACATGCTTCTAGAAACATAAGGTAGATCTCATAGGACCGCAGCTAAGGTGTACAGTGCCTTTGTGTGAAATAGAAAAAGGATCCTCTCTTGGAGGAGACAGCTCCTCCGTGCACGGTCAGGCAAACGGCACAGGCTGCATCTCAGCGGGCACATCTGTGCAGTGCACAAACTTAACCAACTTACCCTGCAGCCCCGGGATCTTACAAGGAAATGGAGCAAATGACTCACAAATAGCAGAAGTATTTCTTTAGAAAGCTGGGCTGATTTTGGATTTCATAGACACTGAGCTTCGGGGAGGACTCTATTTGCACACACTTGCACACATAGACATGCACATATGTTCTTAGTGATAAAAGAAGATAAAAGAGGAAGAAGAAGCTGACAATAGCCATGGAAGGGAGAGAATGACATTTGTAATTATAGAAAAAGTATCTAGTTTAATATAAATTCTCTTTTCTTTTTTAATATTCCTTAAAAACCTTTTTGTAAGGCTGTGACTTTTGGCATTGCAAAACACATCCCCACACAAGATACCTGAAGAGCACCAAGAAAACAAACAGCACTGAGTACCTGAAGATGGACTGGTATTCTGACTAAGATTCTGGTATTCTGGTTTTTCCTTGTAGAAAATCTGTATGTCAGAAATTTCCACTTCCTCATCCTCAAGATCTTTAGTTTCAACACCTTTTGCACCTTTATGAGACCAGAAAACATCTTAGAATCTTTACATAATCTGATTATAGTCTTGATAGTAAAAGCCCACAAAGAGGTCATAATACTAAACTTTTAAACTTCCGTTAACTTTTCTCACAACCACTCCCTTCACCTTTTAAAACAATTTAATGAATCTTTTTGAGTTTGAAATCTCAATTTGGAGTTTGAACTTCAATGTCATTTAGGATTTTATTATTTGAAGTGTGGAACATGGACCAGCAACATCTGGAGCTTGTGAGAAATGCCGGCTTTTGAGCCCCTGCTGAATCAGAATCTGCATTTTACCAAGACCCCCAGGTGATTCACGTGCACTCTAAAGAAGAGAAGCACCATTTAGCAGATGTTCATGTCTTCCATTCCTGATCTGACCCAAGAAATCGGATGTGTATTTATACAGACAATTTCTGGAACAACTTCTGATCTAAAGAAGCCTAGGAAAAGCTAAGACCAGACACACAGTTTACCAAACTCAGCCTAGAACAATGCTCTGAGAAGACGTTAGCTTCAGGAAGCCAAATGATGGCTCAGAAACTTCATCACAACAGATTCTTTTTTACGATTCTGTTCTGGTTCAGTTCCAGGTGGCTTTCAGGCAAGAGAACGAGGCAATGTCTACCATGAGTCTACTCTGAAGAGGGGTGAATCCTGGAGTATGAACCTTTAACCCTAGAACTTTCAAGTTATTTCTCTGATAATCTAAACCCAGACAGTGAGCTCAGACTCTGCCTTCCCCGAGAGCTGTTTGCCCTGGTCCATTTTTAGGGGTTATATACAACCAAACTACTTCTGTAGGCAAGTAGCCACTTGCGTCCCAGAAGGCGATTTCATGCTGGTCTCTCACTAGAGATGTAGCCATGGGGAGCTGAAGGGAAAAATGCCTCGGGCAGCGGGTGAGAACAGGTAGGAATGAAGGCAGCCCTAAGGTGAACTCCGAGGAAGGCAGAGCAGCACATTTTCAGACCCTCCCACCCTTCAGAGGTCTTTCTTGGAACATCCTACCTTGCTCTACAAGCCACAGCTCACTGAACTTGCTCTCTTCTTTCTCCAAAGCAAGTTTCAAAGTTTTAGGCCAGTTCTCCTTGTCTGACTTGAGAAGGCATTCAACCATTTTCTCTGCACCTGCCATCAGCCCCTTGTTGGAACAAACCTAAGCAAGACAACTACAGTTGACTGGCCAATTATTTCAAAAGTTTTCCTTTTATGAGTTTTTACTGAAGAAATATCAGTTCATGTACTATCTGATTTAAAATCATCATATGCTATGGTTCAAAAGGTCTTTTTCATGACCATTTTTGCCCCCCACAACACAGTCTTTTAAGATACCTTTCCTTCATCTTTGTCCTCCACACATGATATCACCATGTCAAGCCAGGCCTTCTCGCCTCCTCAGAGATCTTACATCTATCATCATCAGCAATATTAGGAAGATACTTAATCCATCTGACAACCATTCAAAATAAGGGCATATCGGCATAGAGAGATACTTGGAAGGATATAACAAAATATTAACGAATGGTTTTCTCAGGGTAGTGGGACTTATATGACTCCTATTATTAATCATAATAACTAAAATTTATTAAGCACTTATACATGCCAGGCAAATATAAGTACTTTACATATATTATCTCATTCAATCCCTATAAAAATATCATATTAATAAGGCACTACTATTATTTCCATTTTACAAAGAAACAGAGGCTTAGAGAAACTAAGTAACTTGTCTAAGATCACACCACTAGTAAGTGGTTAAGCTGAGATTCTGACAAAATTTGTGTCCAGAGCCTGAACACTTAACCACTAGAGTCTATAGCCTTTTTATTTATTTGCTAAACTATTTGATTTTATTTAGATTTGCATAAAACATTATTCACAAAAGTAATAAAATAATTTTAATTGAAAATAGGGCAAACCTGAAAAAAACTTGTGACACAAAAAGTACTCAGATCACAATTAAAAGCATTATTGTAGGTAATAATGTCTTAGATTTGAGGACTTTCTGGATTTTGATGATCTTTCTCAGGGCTAAAACAGTACAGAAAACAGAAGACATTTCCCATGTGCAAATCATTTCCCCCCCCAACTCAGTATTTTATATTAATTAAATTACCTGTATAATTTCTTCACATTCCTGATCAATTAAACATTCAGATATTTCAGGAAGGATATCTTTTGGATTAATTCTGGTTTTAAATTCTGGTTGTAAACGCCTTAAAAGTGCTCTATGCTCCTCCAACTTTTCAATTTTTTGGAAATCCCAACTTTCAATGGCTTCATAAAGTCCAGAATAACCTGAAAAGAAAGAAGAAATTGTGGGCTTTTATGAGACCAACTGAAAAATACTTTGAGATTAATATCGTAGGAATCATGTTTGAATGTATAGTGAAAGAACTCAAAAAATATCTGTAAATCACTTCAATTATTAATGATCTTTCAAAAAGAAAACTCAATACTCACCTTAGGCACCCAACAGTTTAGGTCCTCTAACAATATGTATTATCTCTTAGGAGAGAGTACTAAGGAGAAATCTGAAGGCTTACACTAGGTCTTAGCATAAAATCTTCCTTCCAAAGTGCCCCATGGAGTTCACCTACAACCCTGATTTGTCTTTCAGTGAATCAAACCATCATGTTATTAGTATCTTCTCAGTGCGAAGTAGTAAAGAGGACAAAAAGAAATACAAATCTTAATTCCTACCCCTCAGAAGCTTACCTTCTACATTAAGTACAATGGGAAATTTGAGGAGGAAAAAAATTATATCCAACTGTAACAATCCAAGAATGCTTCACTCTAAGGTTCTCTAACAAAATCACCAGACTTGTCTGACTTTAAGGCCACACTCGTGTCATTAGGCTATAAAGAGCACAGCAACAGAATGAACACATGTGAACTACTACCCAACTTAAGAACTAGAATATTCCAATACTTTTGTGAGTGTGTGCCTCCTCTTTCCCGCCCTCTGCCTCCCTGCAAAGATACTACTATCCTGTATTTGATGGATCAGTTCCTTGATATTTTTAAAATTTTTTTTAAATCTGTCTCTAATTCTTTGTTTTTTAATATATTTTTGTATTTATTTGTTTGAAAAATAATCCAAACAAGTTCCACATGCATTTGTTGTTTTGTCTCCTAGGCCCTTCTCTCTTCCTGTCTCTCTCTTTTTTTTTTTTTTGGTGAGGAAGATTGGCCCTGAGCTAACATCTGTGCCAATCTTCCTCTATTTTGTACGTGGGATGCCACCACAGCATGGCTTGATGAGTGGTGTGGAGGTCCATGCCCAGGATCCAAACCCGTGAACCCCTGGTTGCCAAAGCAGAGCGCGTGAACCTAACCATTACGCCACTGGGCTGGCCCTTGAGTTTTTTGAATTGTATGGCCTACATCTGATTCCCTAAACAATGTATGTTTAGTTTAGCTTGTTTGGAACTTTATAATTATATCCTACAAAATGTAATTTTCTCTGACTCTTTAAAAAAGTTTAATATTACATTCCTAAGTTTCACCTGTGTTGTCATGTGTAGCTGAGTTCATTGATTTTCACTGCAGTACAATGGACCATTGTGTGCATATTATAAGATGTATGTACCCATCCTCCTCGTGAAGGATGTTGGGCTTGCTTCCAGTTTTGTTTGTACGCTTGCTTGTTTTTGTTATTACAAACAACTACAGTACAAGCATTCTTGTATGTGTATTCTGGAATATATGTGTAAGAGTTTTTCTAGGGCACATACTTAAGAGTGAAACTCTTGGATAGAAGGATACATGAGTGCTGAACTATATAAGATGATGCCAAATTGTTTTTCAAAATAGTTGTATCAACTTAACACTTTGTATAGTGATATTTAAGATTTCCCATTATTAAATATCCTCTTCAAGCCTTAACACTGTTGGACTTCTTAAGTTTTGCTATCTAGTAGTTAAAAAATTGAGGGTCTAGTGGTTAAGATTCAGCGCTCTCACCGCCACGGCCCAGGTTCATTTCTAGTCACGGAACCACACCACCCATCTATCAGTTGTCATACTGTGGCAGCTGCGTGTTGCTGTGATGCTGAAAGCTACGCCACCAGTACTTCAAAGACCAGCAGGTTCACTCATGGTGGACAGCTTTCAGGGGAGCTTCCAGACTAAGACAGACTAGGAAGAAGGACCTGGCCACCCACTTCTGAAAAACTTGGCCGTGAAAACTCTAAAAACAGCAGCAGAGCATTGTCTGATATAGCACAGCAAGGTGAGAGGACAGTGCACAAAGCCAGGCAGGGTTCCAGCTTTGCTGTCCACAGGGTCGCTAGGAGTTCTAATTGACTCCAACGCACTAAGGACAAGTTATAAAATGCTATCGCATTGTGTTCCTAATTTACATTTCCCTAATTGCTAACTGGGATGAGAATCTTTTCATATGCTTATTAACCTTTCATGCTTCCTACTCTTTGAAGTGTCAGTTCACATCTTTTGCCCTGTGGATGTTTTCTTTCTTTTTCTAATTGATTTGAAAGCCTTTCTAATATATTCTGGATACTAATTCTTTGGTGATTATATATTTTGCAAATATCCACTCCCAGTTTGTGACTTGTTGTTTCACTTTCTTTATAGCGTGTTTTGATAAACAGACATGCTTAATTTTAATGTCATCAAATTTATCAAGCTTTCTTTTATGGTTAACACTTTAATGTCTTGTTTCATAAATCCTGCCAATCCCCAAGGTCATAAAAATATTATTCTCTCTTCTTTTCTCAAATTTTTAAAATTTTGCCTTTTAGAATTAAGTCTTTAATTCTTTTGAATTCATTTTGTGTATAAGTGTGAATGCAATGAGGTAAGAAATACAAATTTATTTGTATCTACATGGATATGAAAGTAAGGATTTGTTTGGTTTTTAACATTATCATATTTAGGTTATCCTGTTTATAAGGGCCCATTGCAATTTATCAAAAAGCCCCTACTTTCCCAGTGTTCTCTAATATACCAGGTTTCCATAAATATATGAGTCTAGTTGAAGGCTCTCTATTCTATTTCACTGGTCAGTTTGTCAATGCCAGACCAACGTTACACTGTCTCAATGCCTATAGCTTTATAATAAATCTCGATATCTAGAAGGGGAAACCCCAGTCGACTTGATTCTTCTTCTTTAGGGATATCTTGACTATTCTTGGGTCAGAATTCTTCCATATACGTTTTAGAATCAGCTTGTAAGTTCATGAAAAAGCATATAGGATTTTCATTAGAATTGTATTGACTGTATTGTAGGGAAAGCTGACATTTTTATGATATCAAGTCTTCTTCTCCATGTGCCTGGGTATATATCTCCATTTAGATAGGACTTCTTTAACATCTTTCAATAACATTTTATCATTTTCTCCATTCAGACTTTACACATCTTTTGCTAGGAATATTCCTAAATACATTACAACTTTTGTTACTATTATAAATGATGTTTCATTTTGGATTACATTTTCTATTTGCTTGCCGTGGGTGGAATTACAACTAATTTTTGTATACTGATCTTATATCCAATAAACTTGCTAAACTCTCCCACTAGTTACAATAACCTCTCTGTAGATTCCTTTGGGTATTTCACGCAGACAATTACATCATCTGCCTGAAAACAGTCTTTACATTGCCTCAGACTAAGATGAACTACATGTGGAGACCTCAAAATGAATAGCATCTCACTCTTACAGCATTCTGAAACATGCAAGTAATATACTCTCATTTGTGAGTAAGAAGAATGAACTAACCTGCTTGGTCAAGGGCATCCAAAAAGCCACGGAACCAGCCTTCCTCCTGGAGCTCCAACAGGAACCGGAGAAAAAGCGAGGCAGCCTCCATGGTGCCTTTATTGTTTTTCTCAGCCTGAACATACTGCACCATATCTACAAACAGAAGCACGAGTGACTCACCAAACTGCAGAACCACCAATCAAGGGAAGAAAAACCTGAAAAGGGTTGTCAGACCTTCTCAAATGGGGTTGGGGATTATAACAAATCACAGCAATGGAAGGAACTGCAGGAAGGCAGCAAATTCTCTGCCCAGGCAGATTGTGCCCATTCTTCACCACTCCACCTCCCACCCTCTCTGGAAACTTCTCCTAGTTTGGTATGGAAGTCTGGGAACATGCTCTAGGGCAGTCCTTAATAAAAGGAGTTTCTTAAAGATGTTTGAAAAAGTCTCCCCATAACAAGAGTGAAGTCATGGTAGCACCGAGGAAGATGGAAGAACAAAGACTTCCTCCAACATTTTCATAGTCTCTTGTTCAAAGTCTAACGTAACTGCAGGACTAAGAGTGTAAGGATAGGACCACTCCACAGCAACACTAACAGTTATAGTGGACTCAGCAAGGAGAGTTAGAGATAGAGATTCTTTCACGGTCTTTTTCCCAGGTTTTTGCTAAAATGTAGGAAATACGGCAGAAAAGAGAAAGGAAGAGGCGCTAAAGAGAAACACAGTGAGGCTAGGTAGCAGAAAACCATCTACCAACCTGCTGGTGGCCATACTTCGTACACTCACTCTATGTCTGGGGTGGTGACCAAACTGTTGCCTTCATATGACTTGATGTTTGGTAATTTTCCATTTTTTTTTCCCCATTGTCAATGGAATGTAAATTCCAAGGAAGTCAGCCAGTTGTCTGGCTGGTTAACCACTGTATTCTCAGAGATTAGAAGAGGACCCAGCACATGACTAACACTCAACAAAGGTATGCTGAACAAATGCAAGAAGAAAGGAAGAAATGCTTTCCTTCTCTGCCAGGGTCTCTGTCTTGGCAACAATAAAAGTAACCCTTTTAAAGTGTAAAACTCAATGCTTTTTAGAGTTGTGAATCCATCACCACTATCTAATTTTAGTACATTTTCATTACTGTAAAAAGAAGTCTTGTACCCATTAGCAGTCACTCCCCATTCCTCTCCCCACACCCCCAGGCAACCACTAATCTACTTGGGTCTCTATGGATTTGCCTATTTTGGACATTTCATATGAATAGAATCATACAATATGTGGCCTGTATGACTGGGTTTTTTCACTTAGCACAATATTTTCCATGTTGCACCATGTATCATTCATTCCTTTTTTTTGCTGAATAATATTCCCCTGTACAGATACACCACATTTTGTCTATCCATTCATTAGTTAATGGGTACTTAGTCTGGCCAATTAATAAACAGAAACCTCATTAAATTGGAGTCGGGAGGCCAAAAGGGGAGCTCGCGTGCCCTACAGCAATGGCCAAGCCCAACAGGAAGAAGAAAGACTTCCTCTTCTTGATGGGCAAGAGCTCAGTCAATGAAAGACTGTCACAACTCAGCCAATGAAAAGCCATTACACCTTGAACTGTTCACAACAGCCCTCCCAACTTCCTCTTCCCCTCTATAAAAGAGTTTCTCCATCACTCCAGTCTCTGCCTGTGTCTTCACATGGCATTCTCTTTGTCTCTCTGTCTTCACATGGCTGTGTTCTTACGAGGACATCAATCACCTTTGATCAGGAACCCACCCTACTCCAGTATAACCTCATCTTAGCTAATTATCTCTGTAAAGATCCCATTTCCAAATAAGGTCATATTCTGAGATACCGGGGGTTAGGACTTCAACATATCTTTTGGCGGGGGGACACAATTCAACGCATAACAGCAATCTATCTTGTCACTTATCCCAGCTTCCCAGGGCACATAACCCAGCCTACTCCTTTGAGTTAATCCTGTTCCTAAACCAGTCCTTACGGCTGGGTTCTTGCTCCCAGGCCTCCCTGCTGTTTGTTCTTCCCTCAGACATGCTACCAGCCATTACTGATACTCCACATGGAGGTCCAGATTGGTCCCAGTCACAGCTGACACCTTCCGGGGTAAACTGCCTTGCCGTATCCTGGGCAGTTCAGGTTTACTTCGTCCCTAGTTGGGCCCATCCTGCTGCTACCTGACCCCACTGTCTGCTGCAACTAATTAGTACAACTTTCCTCAAAAGCCCCAGGAATTCAATGCAGGGAAAATCCCATTTTGGGGCGGTCAGTATTTCCGCTGCCTTTGCCATCCTGGCCTCTGGGATGCCATCCTCAGCTCCCAAGGCAGAATTTCTTGATCACTTTTCTGTGCTTTCTCGGCCTCTTTGCATGCTTCTGACTAGAGAGCTGACACTGCCTAGTATACAGTAATTGTTTGAGGGCCTCTCTTCTCCCTTAGACTGTGACCATGGATGTGCTATATTCCGCTTTATCTTCACCCTTGTACTCTAATCATCAACAAAGTGCCTGGCTCATGCACGTGTCCAGAAAATGTTACTAAAGCAATGGCTAAATAACTCAGAATACTGCTCACCCAGTGCCCCTCCAGGATAAGGGTTGGCCTTTGACTCCAAAGGGATATTGTAAAAACTCTGTAGCCCACACCCAGGTCTACCTTGAAACATCCTGGATAATCTGTGAATAAGCAAAGCCCTGCAGTACCCCAATGACCATGCAAGCTCTCCAGAAACATGGCTTCAATGCTCCTCTCCCAAGATGCAGCTAGTGCACAATATCCAACACGTGGAGAGAAGAACGATAGTAAAAGAGATACTGGATATTGCTAGTGTAATTTACACATATTGGTGCATTTGTGTGTGTGTGCATGGGGCATGTATGGGCATAAGAAAAGTATGGATAAGCTCCCACTGCCTTCTAATGAGGGCAAAAAATGAGTCCAAAAGTTCATGTGCAGCCACAACACTCATTAGTGTCTCTGCTCCCTGACTGAATCCTGACTGACAGAATATACTTGTCACAATTATGTCTAGCCAGCAGAATCCAGAGTTTCCAAAGCAGGCAAGAAAAAAACAGACAATAGAGAAACTTAATCTAACAGAAAAAGATGGAGAGAAAACAAAAAGTTTATGGACACGTGTACGTGATAAAAGTATAAAGAAATGAACCGGAAAGATATTAACCACCTAAACAATAAGAGTTGCCTCTGGAGAGGGGCTCGAAATAAAACTTCTATGGCATCTTTAACATTCAAAAATAAGACAATATTATACATAGCATTCTTCAGCTTGCTTTTTTTACTTACCTTTTGGTATTTTTATTGTGATTGCATAATAACTATAAATTAAAACTAATATACATGTTACAAACTATCCCACCTATGCGCTCCCACAGCACACTAGGGTTTTCCATCAAACCACTTACCACACTTTACTCTCTACTTTTTTACTTGTTTATTTAGGTACCGGCCTTCACACATGCACTCCAGTCTCTACTAGGGCGGGGATCATTTCTATCTCACTCACCACTGATTCCTCAGTCCCTAACACGATGCTTCCTATTGGCTAATACGTGCTGGGTAATATGTGTAGTAATATGTGTAAATTATCTCCACTGCAAGCCCAATGCCTGACACGAGTGGCTTGTTAATTGAATCAATACACGAATGTATGAAAGAACCGGATTCACACCAGTTTGTTCGTGTCTCACTCATTCCAAGGATTTCTAAGAGACATCTTGCACAGGCTTACGTTCTTCAGGGGCCCGAGCTACTCTGTGGCAGTCAGGAAGTTACTGTGGTCCTGCCCTCTGAGCACAGCCGGAAGGTGGAGGTCCATGTTTGTTGGTGGGATTCTTTCAGTCATCGCTCCACAGCCCGTGGTTTGGTTTTGCAGAGCAATTAGCACTCAAGTTACTTGTCTGCTATAATGCAATTCCCAAAAACTGCTTCACATCAGGAAAGATATTTAGATACTTGGAGTCTGAAAAGGAATTGCCAGATCCCCTCTCTCGTCTCAACACCTTCCAGGCAGCCCCTCCCTTCTCTTTCCCCAAAGGCTCTGCTCATCTCTAGCACAAAGCACTTCAATACAAAGGTACAGAATGGCCATTATCCATCATCATGTGTCTCAAAAGCTAGATGGAAACCGCTGAACTGACCTAAAGCCATTCACTCCAGGAGTCTTGCTCCCCTCGAGTTCCCAGCTACTTGGAAGTGCAAACAAGACCCACAGAGCAGGCGCCACTTTCCTTGGAGCTCTTACAGTATCTTGTAATCATTTGTGCACACCTGTCTTCACTCGTCTCCCACCCCCAAAACCTTGGGCTGCAAAGTATTTTAAGGAAAGGCCTGTATCTTATTCCTGAATCTCGGATGCCAGCACAAAGCCGAACACACAGTAGACAGAATCATCAGTAGAGATAGGTGAAATGGACACGATCTGATTCCCCAGCTTTGAACCCACATAGATGTGCACTCCTAAGCAAGTCATTTCACCTCGCTGGGGCTCAGCTGCCCCGTCTGGGCCTCCAAGGGCTCCTCAAACTCTGACAAACTCTGGTCTAGAATGCTGGGGGCATCTTGCCACAAACCCGCATTCCTAGCGGGCTACTTGGACTGATTAGAAAAGAGGAAAAGAACGAGGGGAAACCAGGTCCTGAATTGTCTCCCGGCCCACCGGCAGGCGCCGCCGGGAACCACTCACCGTCCCCAAACCAGGGAGCCATGTAGCTCAGGATGTGGGTGGGGTCCAGGGTCTTCCTCACGTAGTCCTGGAAGGCGCGCAGGTTCCGGCGCTGCTGGGCCGTCATGCTGGCGGCTCGGCTGCCCGCGAGGCCCGCGCCGCGCCCGCGCCCCACTCCCTTTAAAGCTGGGGGAGCCGGGAGGGACTTTCCAAGAAACTGACCCGGTGCCGGGAGGAGGAGCTGCCGGGGAATCGTCCCCGGGAAGGAAAAATCGAAACTGCAACCTGGCGCAGGCTCCCCGGCCGCGCCTCCCGGCGGTTTCCTGTCCAGCCCTGCGCAACCCCGAGGGACCCAAGAGAACCTGGGCACTGTTTTGTGATTTTCATTTTATTTATCTTACTTTTTGTTTTGCTTTTACAGCGGTAAAGTTTAGATATGATAAAATGCACATTTTGAAAAATGTATAGGGGTGTAACCACTTGCCCCAGGTGTGTGGGGCCTGTGGGAGGTGCATGTTGAACTTTACAGAAACTGCCACCTGTTTTCCCAAATGGCCGTACCATTCTGCATTCCCACCCGGAGAGTAACAGAACTCCAGGAGAGACACGTCCAGTAAATACACATTGGTCAGTTTGGTTGGTTGGTTTCTTTGTTTGCCGTCTTGGTCGGTGTGAAATGGTGTATTATTGTGGTTTTAATTTTAATTCCCCAAATAATTAATAACCTTGAGCATATGTGCATGTACTTCTTGGTCATTCATAGATCTTTTGTGAAGCATCTGCTCCAATCTTTTGCCTGCTTAAGTTGGTTCTCTTTGTAGTATGAATTTACCAGTTATTTATTTATTCTGGATACAAGCCCATTGTCAAATATGTAAACTCTAAATATCTTCTCTCAATCTGTGACTTACTATTTCATTTTCTTAAAGGTGTCTTTTGAGCAGTTTATTTTGGTGAAATCTAATTTATCCGTTTTTTCTTTTGTTTTCTGCTTTTTGTGTCCTCTTTAATAAATGTTTGCCTACTCCAAGGTCATGAAGGTATTCTGTGTTTTCCTTTAGGGTCTTTGTGTTTTTAGCTTTTATGCTTAGTCCTATGATCATCTCTATTTTGTCACGGCGTGAAGTAGAGGTCAAGGTTTCATTATTTCCATACTTATAACTGTCCCAGCACAAATTGTTTCATTTGTTGAAAACTCTTCCTTCTCCCATTGACATCTTTGTCAAAAAACAATCGACTGTATGTGTGCAGGTCTATTGCTAACTCTACTCTATTCCATTTATCTATTTGCTGATACTGCTTTATTCTCCTTTGTAAAGATTGTATTGGCTATTCCAGGATTTTTGCATTTCACTATGAAATAAGAATCAACTTGTCAATTCCTACAAAAAAAAATGCCTATTGGGATTTTGATCAGGATTGCATTGAACCTGTAGATGAAATTGGGGAGAACTGATGCCTTAACAATATTGAGTCTTCGAATCCATGAACATGTCTTTTCATTTATTTAGGTCTTCTTTAATTTCTCTCAGCAACATTTTATAGTTTTAAGAGTACAAATCTTATGAATCTCTGTTAAATTCTTAACTATTTTATGTTCCTTGATGCTACTGTAAATGGAATTGTTTTTAAAGTTTCATTTTCAATTTGCTGCTAGTATATAGAAATACAAATGGTTTTTGCTTCTTTTGTGTATGTGTGTTTTGTTTTTTTTGAGGAAGATTGGCCTGGGGCTAACATCCGTGCCCATCTTCCTCTACTTTATATGTGGGATGCCTGCCACAGCATGGCTTGATAAGTGGTGGGTAGGTCCACACCCAGGATCCGGGCAGGGAATCCTGGGCCACCGAAGCCAAGCGCAAGAACTTAACCACTAGGCCAGGGGGCCAGCCAATTTTTGCTTCTTCACCTTGTGTTATGCAACATTGCTAAATTCACTTAGTTCTAGTAATTGTTCTGTAGATTCTTTAAATTTTTCTACTTTAACCATCGTCTCATTTGTGGAACACATGATTTTTACTTCTTCCTTTCTAATCTTTACCTTTTGTTTCCTTTTCCTTCTTGCACCTACAGCCTTCGATGGAAAGTTGAATAAAAGTGCTGAGTTGACACCCTTACCTTATTACTAATCTCAGCAGGGAAACGATCAATGTCTCACTTTAATTACCATGTTGGCTGTAGGTTTTTCTTAGATGCCCTTTATCAAACTGATGTTCTCTTTTACTCCTCGTTTGCTCAGAGTTTTTATAATGAAGGGATGTTGAATGTTTCAAATGTTTTTTTCTGCATCTATTGAGGTGATCATATATTCTGTTAATATACTGAATTTCATTGATTTTTGAATATTAAGCCAACCTAGAATTCATGAGATAAATTTGGTCATGATGTACCATCCTTTTTTATATATATTCCTGGATTCAATTTACTAATATTTTTGTATGTATGTTCATAAGGGATATTGGCCTGTAATTTTCTTTTCTTGCAATGTCAGGGTTATACTGGCCTCATAAAACAAGAGCTTGTGTAAGGTTAGTATCATTTCTACCTTAAATGTTTAACAGAATCCACCAATGAAACCATTTGGGCTTCAAGTTTTCTTTGTTTGAAAATTCTTTATAATGATTCAATTTCTTTACTAGATATAAGGCTATTCTGATTTTTTATTTCATCTTGAATCAGTTTTGGTAAGTTGTGCTTTTCAAGGAATTTCTCATTTCCTCTAAATTATTAAATTTATTGGCATAAAGTTGTTCATGATATTTCTTATTATCCTGTTACCTTTTTAAAAATCAATCTTGCCAAGGATTTACCAATTTTATTTATCTTTCAAAAAAAAACAACTTTAGGGGCCAGCCTGGTGACGCAGTGGTTAAGTTCATGTGCTCTGCTTTGGCAGCCAGGGTTCACGGGTTCGGATCCCAGGTGCAGACCTACACACCTCTCATCAAGCCATGCTGTGGTGGCGGACCACATATAAAATAGAGGAAGATGGGCAGAGATGTTAGCTCAGGGACAGTCTTCCTCAAGCAAAAAGAGGAAGATTGGCAACAGATGTTAGCTCAGGGCCAATCTTCCTCATCAAAATAAAAAAAAAAACTCTGGCTTTGATAGTTTTTTATTGTTATTCTATTTTCTGTTTCACTGATTTCTGCTCTAATCATTATTCTTTTCTCCTACATCCTTTGGGTTTAATTTGCTCTTCTTTTACTAGTTTGTTAAGGTAGAAGTTTAGATCACTGATTTCATACATTTTCTTTTCCAATAAAAGCATTTGAGGCTATAAATTTCCCTTTTCCCAGCTGAGTTCTAACAGCCCATCAATTTTGATATATTGTTTTCAATGTCATTCCATTTGAAATAATTTCTAATATCCTTGTGATTTCTTCTTTAATCTATGAGTTATTTAGAAGTGTGCTGTTTATTTTTCAAATATTGGGAATTTCCTAAACATCTTACTGTTACTGACTTCTTAGTTTAATCTATGATCAAAGAGCATATGTTGTAAGATTTCAATCTTTTGAAATTTATTGAAACTTGTTTTATGGCCCAGATATGGACTATCTTGTATATGTTCCAGATACACTTAAAAAGAGGGTATATTCTGCAGTTTTGGGGTGTAATGTTCTATAAATGTCAATTACATCAGGTTGGTTTATAGTGTGGTTCAATGCTCTTATAACCTTACTAATTTTCTGTCTACTTGTTCTGTCAAGTACTGAGAGGGGGTGTTAAAACCTCTAACTATGATTATGGAGTTGTCCATTTGTCCCTTTTGTTCTATCAGTTTTTGCTTCATAAATTTTGTAGCTCTGTTATTAGATGCACACACATTTAGAATTGTTATGTTTTCCTAATTATGTCTTTTATCATTATGAAATGTCTCTGTCTCTGTTAATACTTGTTATGTCAACGTCTACTTCATATGATATTACTATACCCATAACAGCTTTCTTATGCTGTTTGCATGGTGTATCTTTTTCCATTCTATTGCTTTCAACCTCTCTGTTAGTATTTAAAGTGCACCTCCAGTATACAGCTTATAGTTGGGTTTTCCTTTTTTATCCAGTCTGACAATCTCTGCCTTTTAATTGCAGCATTAAATCTATTTACATTTAATTATTGATATGGGTTTAAAACTACAATTTTGCTGTTTGTTGCATCTTATTTTATTCCTTTGCTGCTTTATTCCTTCAATTTGGGTTAATCAAATATATTTTTACTTTTCTTTTAGCTATAATTCTTTGTATTCTTTTAGCTATATGTCTCTCTCTCTCTCGAGATATATATGTAGTGGTTGCTCTATGGATTACAATATATATCCTTACCTTATATCAGTCTACTTTAGAATTAATATTATACCACATCAGGTAAAATATAAGATCCTCACAACCACATAATTCCATCTACTCCAGCCCATCCTTTGTGCTATTGTTGCCATATTTTTACTTCTCTATATGTTATAAACCACATAATATAATGTTATAAGCTTTATTGTAAAAAGTCAGTTGTCTTTTAAGAAAATTATAGTCTTTTCTATTTTCCCATGCTGTTTGCCATTTCTGGTGCTATTCATTCCCATTTGTAGGTACTGGCTTGCATCTGATGTCATTTTTCTTCTGGCTTCTCCAATATATTATTAAGGCTTCTCGTGAATTTTTCACTTCAAATATTGTTTTTAAAAGTTCTAAGATTTCCATTGGTTCTTTTGTTCTACTTTCCATTTCTCAGCTGAGAACCTCCATCTGTTCATTCATTATAACCATCTTTTCTTTAAGTTCATGTACCTATTTCTAATAGTGTCTTTAAAGTCCTTAATAATGTGGATTATCTCACAGTGTTTTTGTAACTGCTTTTTCTCTTGACTGTGGGTTCCTTCACCTTTAGTAATTTTTTATTTTACGCTGGACGTTATAGATATGCTGTAGAATCTCTGAATTCTATTATTTTACTCTGGGGAGCATTGCTTTTTGTTCTAGCATGCTAACTTACCAGCTACTCATTTTGACTTTATAAAGGCTTTGCTTTACACATTGAGGTGGGTCTGTTTCACTTTTGCCCTTAATACAAGGTGAATCCCTTAGTCCTGGGTCATTGCCTTTTCTGCTAAGGTGTGGCCCTGCAGGGGCTTCAGTGAAAAGCCTTGCCCTTCTAAGTTGGTGGGACTCAGACTCCAAATTCTGTTTTCCCTGTGATGGCAGCTAAGATATCTGTTGAGCTCTTTCAGCCTTCCAGCTATGGCTTACCTAAGCTCCTGGGAGTCTCCCCTGCATGTACACATTTCAAGGTCAGCTAAGGATTTCAGTGACGGTTATATGCAAATTTTAGGGCTCCCCCTTTGTGTTTCCTTTCTTTCTGAAATTTCCCCCTCAATATGTTCACTCTGGCAGACCCAGGGTTCATCCTCTAATTCAATGACTGGCTTTCTGCTTGTGTTCTAACCTCCATGTGGACTGGGGAGGACCCTCAGAAGAAAAGCCAAATAAATGCAGTTCTCCTGCAGTAAAGTTCCCATCTTTCAGTGGTCTAATTCCCTCCAGTTTCTGCCTTTTGATTTTTCTCCAGTGCCTTCAAGTACTTGTCCTTTATGTTTTGTCCATTTTTATAATCATATCATACATGCTATTCTGCCACTACTTGGGTTTGGATCTTTAACTGAGGAAAAGAATTCAGACCCCAAATTTCTTTAAAAAGATAAAGACATGCCTCCTTTTATGCTACCAGTGGGAAATAACATAGCCTTGAATAACAATGGATTTATTAAACATCAACAATTATAGTATAGACTGAATCTGAAAGGACTGAAGTCCCAGAAATGGAGTCATCTGGTAGATTTGGAGGTCAAATTTGACCAAGGCCAGGGAAGAAGGAGAGTGTCCTAGAATGGTGAGAAGAAAGAACTAGATTTAGACCCTCTCCTCACCTGGGCATTAATTTATCCTACACATTTACAGAGTATCTATTAATACCTACTAATATGTCAGGTATCATGAAAAGCACACGAAGACGAAGCTAAGTGAAAAAGAGTCTCCCTCATAAGCTTAGAGTCTGATTGGGGGAGGAAGCAGACAGACAATAAAAATGTAAAAACACAAATAATTAAGTAATTGCCAAATGTGAAGTGATACAAAGAAAGCAAATAGAGTCATGAGACAGAAAATAATGGAGGATGGAAAAAACTATTTAATACAGTGGTAAGGGAATATCTTTCTGAGTAGGTCACATTTCAGCTGAATTCCTAAGAATGAGAATCAACCAGTCAAAAAAAGCAGGGAGGGGGGATTCCATGCAGGGGGAAGGAAAGCACAAATGGGTCAAACAGAAAAAGTGAAAGACACTCGTAGCTGGAACTTCATGAACGGGGAAGTGGTAGGCAGTGTTGGGGAACAGGTAAACAGCACCTTGTAAGGCAAGGAATGAAGTGCATTGTAGGGTTTTAAGCAAGGAGTAACATCATCTGATCACATTTTTTAAAAGACCTCTCTGGCTCCTGTGCAGAACAAGCAGGTCAGTTGGGAGGTGACTCAAGTAAGAGATGATGAGGGCATAGATAAGGAGAGTATAAGAAGTGAATTGTGTGAGATCTACTGTCAAGGTAAGATTGAGTGAACGGCAGTGGAAAGGAAGAGGAAAAAAATCAAGGCTACGTTCTAGGTATCTGGTGTGTGCAACTGCAAGGATGAAAGCACCATGACCGAACTGGAGAAGACGGGGGAGGTGGCAGCAAGCACAGTGACAAGTAAAGCAGGATAAGGGAATAAAGCATCATGAGGGCTGCTTATGTCAGATGAGTCGCTCAAGGAAGACCTAAATGAAGTGAGAGCGCATACCATTGGGTGAAGAGCAATCTACTCAAAAGGAACAGACAGTGCCAAGGCCCAGCGGCAGAAGTGACATGGGCCTGCAGAAGAGAAGGAGGTGAGTGGGGTGGCTGGAGTCGAGTGGGCTGGGGAAAGAGAGAGAGAGAGATGTGGCCACGGCAGTTCACATAAGGCCTGACAGACCATGGTAAGGACTTCGGTTTTGATCCTAACTATGATGGGGAACCACTGCAGGATTTTGAGAGGGGGAAGAACACGATCTCGTTTTAAAGGATCACTGTGGTCGACTGGAGGAAAACAAACTGCAGGGGCAGGGGTGGAAGCAGAGAGGGCAGGTAAGAAGCTACAGCACCAGTCCAGGCGAGAGGTGATGGCACCTTGGATTAAGATCAAAGCGGTGGAAATGGTGAAGTGCACGATATGTAATCCTAAAATCCTACACAATTTGCTGATGAATTGGATGTAGGATATGTCAGAGAGGAGTCAAGGAGAACTCCAATTTGTTTAACCTGAGCAGCTGCATGAATGGTGGGGCCATCTATTACCATGGGACACTGGAAGAGGAGCAGGCTTGGAAGAGGAAATCAAGAGGATGGCTGCTTGCTTTCTGATGAAAACGATCCACAGGCAGGGCTTCTCAAACATGAATGTGCACACGCATCACCCACAAGTCTGGTTAAAGTGCATTCTGAGACTCTGCAGTCCTAACAGGCTCCCAGGTGATGCTGATGTTGCTGGTCCACAGACTGCACTCTGAGCAGCAAAGTCACTCAAAAATAAGACATAAAGGAAAAAGGAGGATAACTGAAAAACCAAAATTGTTATTAAAGTGAAGGTAAGTGAAATCCAGAGCACAAGGGAGGGATTAGCCTAGAACAGTGGTTCTCAAACTGTGGTTTGCAGGCCAGCAGCACCAGAACCACTCAGAAACTTGTTAGAAAAGCACATTCTTGGCAACTCAGACCTGAATCAGAAACCGAGGGAGTGGGGCCCAGCAATCTATGGTTTAATAAACCCTCCAGCTGATTCTGACACATGTGCAAGTTTGAGAACCAGAGGCCTGGAGGAGGAGGGCTTCATCCACTGAGTGCAGAGAAGATGGACGCTGTGGTAGGTTGACTGCAAAATTACCACAATTCTTCACTTTTCCCAATATTACACCTTTTACAATGTAACTTTGCAGCTCTTCCATCAACAGTGGAGTCTCTTTTCCCCTCGCCTTGAATCTGCCCGGCCTTATGACTTTGCCATAGGCAAGACAATGTGGAAATGACAGTGTCAATTCTCAGCCCAGGCTTCAAGAGACTTTGCACACTTCTGCTCTTTCTCTCTTGGACCCCTGTGACCACCATGGAAACACGCTCAGGCCAACATGCTGGAAGATGAGTGACCACATAGGGAAAACCCAGTAATCCCAGCTGAGGTCATCCTAGATCAGGAGATCCACCAGTTGACTGAAGACACATGAGAAAGCCAATCAAGACCAACTGGGCAGGCAGTGTCTCAAATAATATGCTAGAGGTATTGTTTTTGGTAAACAAGCAAGGTTTGTTGTGCCTCAGCTTGGTGCTGACCAGAATGCCCAGCCAATATGGAAAGTATGTGGTAGAGAGAAATGGGAAGTTTGAGAAGGTGTGGAAATAGCCATCATATCAATCAACAAGAAAACTAAAGAAACTTGTCCACTAATGTGTGTCATATGAAGTTGAGCTGGTGATTGTGTTTTATGGTGTCACCCATCTGCACAGTTACTGATTTCCTTCAGGAACACTTAGCAGGATGCATGTAGACAAAACTGAAGAGCTGGGTTCATCCAGACTGAGGTCTTGCTGGGTCATGGGTTAGTAAACTTGCTTGCAGGACAAATCCAGCATGTGGCTTGTTTTTATACAGGCCACAAGCTAAAAACTGTTTTAACATTTTAAAAGTGTTGTAGAGAAAAACAAAGATTATATGACAGAGACTGCATATGGCCCATAAAGCCTAAAATATTTACTATCTGGCCTTTGACAGGGAAAGGTTGCTGACCCCTAACTAGGTGAACGAGGAGAGAAAAAAGGGCGAGTTGGAGGGTCCTGCAAGGGAGTGATTTAAACATAATCCAGAAAATCATAGCTGCGCCCAAAGGGAAGTGTAGAGAAGAAGGGTGATTGAGAGTAGGGTCAAAAAGTCGTACCTCTTAGTCCTGTGTTCTGTCTAAAAATCATAGTAGATACCTTTGGAGGCAGCCTAACCTACTCCACCAAGAGCAACATTTCCTGATATAATGATCACATGGAGGTAACAGGGAGGTGCTCCCAAGAATTTAAAGATTAGATTAACCTCTTGGAAAGTCTGCTGATGTCTGACTGTGTGCAGGGCACTGCATTTGGTACAGGAGATACAAGATAAAATCGGAGCCAAAGAAAGTACATGGGACTCCAGGGAACATTTCTTGGTCTCTTGTGCCAGCCTCCTTAATGTTGTGTTTCCTAGAATTCTCACTTCCATCTGCTTCTCTTCCTGCTCAGCCTCCTCTCTCCAGGAGATCTCATCCACTCCCACAGCCTCCCTGCTCCTCTATTCCCCAGTGACTCCTAAATCCTCTCTCTAGCCCCACTCTCTCCTCCAAGATTCACACTATTCCCACACCCATTTCCAGTGTACCCACTGCATACACTGGGTATCCTCCGTGGGTATCCTCTATTCCATGCTGTCCAATAGAATTTTCTATGATGGAAATACTCTCTACCTGTACTGGCCAATATGGTAGCCATGAGCCTCACGTGGCTATTTAAACTTTATTAAAATTAAGTAAGATTAAAAATTCAGTTCCTCGGTTTTACTAGCCACACTTCAAGTGCTCAATATCTACATGTGGCTACTAGCTACTATACTGGACAGCATAGCTCTAGGCAACTCAAACAGTCTCAAATTGAACTCATTTTCCTCTCCAACCACCCCTATTCCTATATTTCCTACCTTGAATATTATCACCATGCATCTCTCAAATGAAAAGAAAAAGTCTGGTTACAAGAGACTTTTCCCTCTCCCTCACAGCCCATCTTCATGTAATGGTGCCCACGTTTTGTCCAGCCTCGCTCAGACACCTACTGAACCGAGCCTCTCCTCTGGACCCCATTGCCACTGTTCCACAGGCCCTTCTGACTTCTGGTTTGAGCTACTGCACAGCTTCTTAAACGGTCTTTTCCTGAGGTTTTTCCCACTCCAAACTTTCTTCTACATTACCACTATTTCTTAACAAATCTAATCATTCCATTTCCACCTTCTATAAAATCGCTGCTGGTTCCATCATTCATCCTTATACCCCTAGCATTGAGCAGTCCTGGACCGTCTGTATGCAGTGTTGATGAATAAAGGAAGTTTACAGATAGGAAAGCAGAGATATCCTCTTGCCTAGGGGAGAACTGTTTGCCTACTTAGAGTGCTGAGGCAAAGAAGCGGAAGCCAGCCTTCTCCAGGCAAATACTAGGTGCCTAACTTTGTCCCCGTGTTTATATAAAAGAGCGTCATGTGATGTTCTAGCAGACATCACAGGTGCAGCTTCTGCTGGGATGAACTTACACACAGATCTTGGCCTAACTGGAATTCCATTTCCCTTGCCTCTTGCTTTTCCCAGGCACAGATCCAATGGTATTTACCATCCCCCAGTACCCCTGCAGGTAAAGTAGGAAAGAATTCACTAGTTTTCATGACACTGTAACAACCAATCTTAGTACTTTTTCAAATGGCCATATCCCGCTTACTGTTTTCCACTACCTAAGTGATTCAGGTATTGACAAAAAACTCAGAATGAGGAAATAATTTAGCAAGTTTTGATTATCTTCTCTGGGCATGTGCCAGCTGCTGTGGCAAAACACAAGTAGAGTTTAAAGCACAAGATATAATACTCACGACACAACCATTTTCTTCTCCATCCTATATCTCCTGCATCACCCAGTGTCCTCCACATAAAGGATACTTACAGCCTTATAGATTATCTTCAATTCCAATCACCTTCACCTCCACCCATTTTAGTTATTTCCAATCATGCTTAGAATTAGGCGACCTCTACAATATTTCTTCAGTTTTCTTACTCCTACCTCCACTATACCTACTTGAACCCCACTGGAAAACTAATCCCTTGGTATCTCCCAGTTTTCTAAGTATAATGGTCACCTCATAGCCTCACTGCCTTCCCTAAACAGCCCAGACACCAGAATGCATCGATTCAACCATACTCACCAGTTATCTCCCTCAACTCCCTTGCCCGTGAGCAGAACCTCAACCATGGATAAATGCATCCATTTGTTCACTCACTGTATAAACACTGAATGCATACTATACATCTAACATTCTTTTCTGCTTCTACTCCTAGTGTTGAATGCTACCAGGACAAAATCACAAATTCTGGTGCCTCATAAATTTTGATATCGCTTATCTCAGGTGAGGATCACCAATTCTTAGCTAAGCCTCCCTCCACACCCCTCAAGGGGCATTTTTCCACTCCTCTCAAGCCCAATCCTGCTGATGATTCACCTTTCCCAGAAGAAGGCACTGTTTCCTATTTCATGGAGAAAAGAAAGCCTTTAGAGCATGAACTACCTCATCTGGATGCATCTATCCACAAATGTCTCTTTGTGCATTTGTACCTCCTTCTGCCATTTCAGAATAAGACTTGCCTCTGCTCCTATCCACATTACCTGTGCTCTGGATCCCCTCTCCCATTGAGGGAACTTGGCTACATCAGTTATCACTTCCTTTATTTTCAAATTTTCCTGTTCCGAGGGCTCCTTCCCAAAAGGCTTGTCTTTCCCTCCTATCCTAAATTTTAAAAAAGCAAACTCTCCTTTGATTTTATACCCACACAAGCTTGCTTCTGAGCACAGTACCAAGAGCAGTTGACTGTGTATCTTGGACTAACATCCTCATCCTTCAGGCCCAGCCTCATAAACAGGACCACAACATCTGTCTAGCGACTTGGCTCTTTCTCGCAGACAGCGCAGCTTTAATAGTCACTGCGTGACTATTGTGATTCTGTCCCCTTTTGCTGAGTATACATGGCTGATAACTCACTCTGACTGACACACTCTCACATACAGGCAACACTGCAGGCCTACAGAAGCACTCAACTTTTTGTTTTGAAATTATTTCAAACTTACAGAAAAATCACAAGAAAGGTACAAATAATTCCTGTAAATTTATCCTCACTCACCAGTTTTTAACATTTTGCCACAATATGCTTTATCATTCTCTCTCCATCTATATTTGTATTTTTCTGAACCATCTGAGGGTAGGTTACATACACAATGATTATGATTTAGCTTCCCAGGTAGGTTTTCCTAAAGGCGCCAATCACTGGACATGTCTATACAAATTCTGGTCTCAGTGACATCTACATAATCGTAATTTAATCAGTTAACATTTCGATTGTACATAAGTCTAATGAGCTAAATGTTAGAAATGGATCCATGCTCTGAACCCTGGTAAACCCCAGTTTCTAAGGAGGCACCCCTTTCTTTCTATTTCCCATCCCCTGCCCCCACTGGTGGGGACAATGGGGCTAGTGACAACCCAAACCAGGTTATACATGATTTCCAGCACCCCAAAGCACCTTCTGAAAAATTTCCCAAGTCCAGAGACACACAACTGGCTGGCTCAGGGCATCCACAGTCCACACTAGCAGCAGACTGCAATTATTCCCCATGATGGAAGAATTCCAGTCAGTACGGGCCATCAGCTTATCTTGCCTAAGTCCTTGCCCCTTTGTACACACGGCTCATCATTACCACAGGTTAGATGGGTTAGGGAAGCCCTTGGATTGGCTCCCCCAAGAGCTGAGGTCAAACTTCCCTACTTAGCCTAGAAAGTAAAATGAGTAACAAGTTTTCCTGTTAGGAATCTTCGGATCAACGAATGAGCAAGTGCAAATGCTTGGATGCATTTCCTCTAAACAAATAAAGTTGCAGAAGTCACAGAAACACTGAAAACCTGAGGTAAAATAACATGTCTCATAGATAGTGGAGTTTGTAGATAGAGGAGCTCCCTGAAAGCAGAAAGCAGATCTTGGCCAATTTTTTGCGTTTCTAGCACCTATTCATCCATCCAATAAGTGCTGTAAGCACCTCCCATGTGAAAGGAAATGGAGAAGGGATGCAGCAGTACACATATATACAGTTGTCAAAGAATTTCCAGACTGGTGAAAGATAAGACATGTAGTAGCCAATTACAATGTGTGATGTCTACTCTGGAGGAGTCCAAGGTTGTTGAGAGAGCAAGTAATTGAGGGGAAATCATGGGGAGGAGAGGGACACTCTTAACAGAAACCTAGTTTTGCCAGGACGGAATTCAGTTCCCAGCAGAAGAACGCCACATATGAAGTCTCTGAATTGGTAGGAAGTAGCACTTCCATAGACCTGAAGCAGGCTAGTATGGCCAGGACACAAACAAGGGGAGGGAAAAGCTGCAGACAGACCAGTGCCTGATTAGGCAGAGATTGGTAAGCCATATTGTGTAGGATTTGTTTGCTTTTAATATCCTAATGATAATAGGAAGCTACTGAAGGATTTTAAGTAGGGGAATGAAATGGAAAAAAAATTTTAAAGATCTCTTGAATGCTACATTCAGAGTGGAGCAACAGTGGATGCACGCAGACCCACCACCGTAGTACAGATGAGAGATCATGGCTGCCTAGATGAGATGATGGTATGGACACATTAGAAATATTAAAAAAATATTCAGTGACCAGGGTTTGGTGATTGGATGAGGGGGCCAAAGGAGAGGGAAGAATCAAAGACTTGGAAATTTTTGGCTTCAACAATAGGATGATGTGATGGTGCCGTGTATCAAGACGGATTTTTCACTAAGTGTTTAACTGAATACATTAAGATGGGATTTCACTAAATGTTTAGCTGAAAAGATGTAAAATCAGAATGTGGACTAAAACAGCATTGTTAAGTTTTTAATACTTAAGAAAAACTACCGAGTCATTTCATAATTCCAAAGTATATTCCTTGATCAACTATAGTCTTCCCACAATTCCTCAACGTCCAAGCTTACTAAAAATTGTCAACATCAATTTTAGATTCTTGTCATTTTAAATCAGTTTCCTACTGCCCTTAGGATAAACACAAACTCTAAAGATGGCCTGCAAAGCTTGGCCTCACATTCTGTCCTTTGGCTAATCCTGCCTTCTTTTAAGTTCTTGGAATATGCTAGGCTCCCCTGCCGCCTTTCGATCTTTGCACATCTTTTCCTTTGCTAACAGCAACTCTACACCTAGTTAATGTCTACATGTTTTCTGGATTTCGATTCAATCATCACTTCCACCTGAGATTAGGCCTCCATTATATGCTCTTATAGGAAATCATTCTTTCTCTCCAGAGAACTTACAGTTTTGTAATGTTCATATATGCCCCGTGAGGGCAGGGAGCATATCTGCTTTGTTCTATCACTGAATCCCTAAAAACCTAGAACCTGCCACACAGCAAGGCATTCCAATTTCTGTTCAACAACGAATGAACATGGCAGCAAGGCAAATTGAAGGCTAAATTTAGATTTAATCCCCGTTCTGCTGTTCATTGGCAATCCTACACCTAGCTATAGAATGTAGAGCAATTTTTATCACTTCTAAAACAGGATAGAACATAAACATAGAAACTTTGTGTAAAAGCAGTCTGGCAAGGATTTTCATTTTTAGTAAGCTAAATGCTACATAACTGCATTTTGCTGAAGATAGAAAGCAAGTAAGATACTCTTCATAATCAGATTAAAGAACTAAAATAATCAATAAAACTGTGAAAGTAAATGCAGATCACGTAGAATTCAGTATTTATGACACAAGTATATCCTTAACTATTTTCAAGATTTTAGCTCCACTAAAATAATTTTTTTTAAAAAAATGATTTTTTTAAAAAATCAATACTGCATAGGAAAATTTCTGGATTCTTATTGTAAAGTGTTACCATTTTATTTTTTCTTTTGTTGAATACACATTTGTTTTACTGGCAGTCCAGATAAACAAGTATATAAAGGAAATATTTAAATTTTTCTTTTGGCAGATGTCGAGATAAACTGTGCAGATTAAAATGCCTTAATTTAACCTGAAGAAATGGTTTTGAATCATACAAATTTTTAAGAAGAAAAATAAAGACTGTCCAAAGGGATTCTCCTAGCTTATAACACATTTCCAGAGTAACTCTCAAAAAAAAATTCAAAAATACTCATTGACTACTTTAAAAATATGTCAATACCATATGGCTTTATGAAATAACTTCTAAAATTTATATTTTTTTATTTAAAAAGGATCCCAAGTTTTAAATAAACTGCTAGCAATATCATTTTCTTCACTTAAAAGTGCATATCTCTGAGGGTGGACAGACATACTTTCTGAACAAATAATTTTTACAAATTTTTAACACAAAAAAAATCATTTAAAATATTTTTAAGGGGGAAAAGAGTTTTCACCAAAAGTCATCTTTAAATAGACTGCAGTAGATGACATTGTTCCTTTTTTTTTTTTTCTTTTAATACCATCAGAATTCTCAATGAGATGCTTTGGCAGTTTTAAGACATATTGTGGTCTCTACCAAGAGACACTGACATGAGTGATGTCCGTGGAGATGGCAGTTGCCTTGATGGCTCAGTTTGAAGAGAAACATTACTGGGCTGGTTCTCCAAATTAGAGGTAAAGATGCTCTCTTCTCTTACATCAAGAGTTTGTTCAGTTGAAGCTGCCCGGGGTGGAATATTATCTACAATTTTGTTGGCATCATTCAAGTTGTTATTAAGTGTGGTAATTTCACATTCCTTGTCCAGGACACCAAATTCATCTTCTATTGTAACTACATCTTTAGTTTCAAATGGTTCCAAGGAAGGAGGCAAAAACTCATTTTGTAGAGGGCCTTGAGGACCACTATGGTCACATTCTGCATCCTTTACTTCAGAATCCTTATCACTATCACTGTCAATGGTGATTACAACTGGGGACCGTGAAGCATTATCTCCATGATGTTTCTTATGCTTCTTCTTATGTTTCTTCCTTTTCTTTTTATGATGTCTCATTGTATCAGTAGCTTTTCCTTCATAAACTATCTCCACACTTAGGCTCCGGGTCCTCCTTTTCCTCCTCTTGTGTTTTGTCTCTCTATCTGATGATCGGCTATCTGAAAAGCTGTCACTCTCATTTTTGTAGTTTCCATCCAATTTTGATGAAGATTTTTGGTAATGACTTTCCTTTAGTTTAGAAGTAAATTCACGAGATGATTGAGCCACTTCATTAGTACCCTCCAGATGCCGTGTTTTGTATTTTCGTTTCCCTCCAGGCTTTTCATTTCTCCCCCGGTCAGGCCCTGTAGATGCAGTCTTTGATCGACTACTGGATAGGCTCCTTGATCTGTGCCTTTCGTAGTAGTAATATTTCCTTTCACTGTGATTATTTTTTTTCCTAGCATTTGTTCTTTCAGAAAAGGACTGCATTCTAAATTCTGGACTTGAAGATTGTCTGGAATAATGAGCTCTGGACAGAGTCCTCCTCCTGTAAGATGATTCGTAGCCATCCCTGTCCTTGTTTCTACTGTAGTAAGTATACTCCCACTTGTATCTGCTTCCATAATTATTTCTTAAATAATAACGATCTCTATTTCTGCTCCGTGATCTTCTTTTACCATGATCACTGCTACGAGATCTTGATCTGCTTGTGCTTTCACTACTTAGAGACAGAGTTTGGCTTTTTCTCGACCAACTGCTGTCTCTAGTTCTTGATCTCTTTTTGTCTCTTCTACCTCTGGGCCTGCTACTCTCCCTGCTTCTGGATCGTCTGCTTTTCATTCTTTTCTTCCCATGATGCTTCCTACGATTCTTCTGATCATGCCCACTTCTACTCTGGGAACATGAATCTGAACTTCTCGATCTTCCCCTCCTTCTGTGTCTATGGTTATATGGGGAATATACTCTGTCTCCTCTGATGGATGAGCTCAGGTCTCTGGGAGAGGACAATGATGTAGATCGTTTCTCTTCCTTCTTTGATTTGATTCTTCTACCAGAATCACAGTGACCTTTATTTATTTGCTCATCCTTGCCAAGGACAGAGCGTGGAGATGAACATCTACTAACATCACTATCACCAGAACTGTAAGACTGCTCTTGTTCTTGTGTCTTCATGGTCTCCATTTTCTCATAAGAGCCTAACTCCTCAGAATCAGAGGACAGTTCCACAAGTTCTGGGGTCCTCTCAGCTAGTGGTTTAACAAACCCAACAATGACACAATTATCTGAAGAAGAATCACTGTCATTATTTAGGTCCTCGTTGGTTTGTACTTGTACCTGAGAAGTGGCTCTTCCTGTTACAAGTTCTTCATCGGAACTGTCAGAAGTATTTAAAAGGGAAGATATGGCAGCGTGTACCTGCTCTGAGCTTGAGTACGAAGGCCCTGGAGTTTCATCATCCCATGGTGCGTGACTAACAGTAGCTATATTAATATCCAGCTCGTGGGTCTCAGCTTCATCGGGAGATATTGTTATGACTGAGGAATCAGAATGGCTACCTTCTTCATATGAAGGAGCAGGGCAATCATAATTGGCATGCTGGTCAAAGGCTGCCATGTTAAAAGGAGATCGAGCAAAACTGATAAATTCATGTATAAAATGCTCAGTCCGATTAAGTAAAAATGGCCTTAAATCAGACACAAATGCCTGACTCTCCAAGTCATAGCGAGTAACATTACTCATGATGATGTGCTGGACGATATTCACTAAAGATCCGTGAGCTCCAAAAAGAACCGTAAGTTCACGTTTCAACCAGGGGACTAATCTGTGAAGGCAAGCCGGATTTCTACGGAAAAATTCAGCTGAAATATCCCTGTAGCGACCACCATCTTCAATATTTCTAACGCGAGCACCAGCACGGTAGAGAGTTCGCCTAAAGTTAATAATATCCTGTTCTTGAATTTTCCGCAAAGATCTTTCATCTGCAGTAGGCGGCCTCCTGACTGCAAACTGTCTCACAAATTGAGGAATTTCACCATCTCGAGGTCTTGTGGAAATGCCTAACCCTTCAAAGAGCACTCCACTATCTGGGGGAGTTGTTGTTCTTCTACTCACGGTACCACTAGGTGAATAAACAGAAGTACCTCGGTCCCTTGTCATAGTTGTACGATAGCGGAATCGTGGAACATCAGGGGTGGCAAAAGAACCATTATATGAAGGCCTTAGGACATACTCCTTGAAGTCATCTTCTGCCCTCACAGAATGGAAAATAGAATCAAAGGGCTGTTTACATAGTGGACATTCAGCTTTGTTTTTTGACCACTCCTGTACACAGCGAAAACAGAACTTATGTAAACAGCGATCTAAGTACGACACATTATCAAATCTATCCAAGCATATAGGACACTTAGAATCAGGAGATGCATCAGCTGGGACCGTCTGTTGCAATTTGCTAGTGCCAGCTTTAGGTGAAAAGTTGTCCATTTTAAATTCCTTAGTGGCTGATGCCATTATCTGTAAAAGGGAAAAAAATACATCAGTAACCTGATAAAAGAGGAATGACAATCTGAAAAAAACGCAGTGACTCTCTTTCAGTCCCCTTCCCTTATCTTTTCCCACAAGGATCACCAGAATCTTAAAGATTAGTTTTGTTTTCTTTAAATTTATCAGTTTATATTGGCCCATAACTTACAAAATAAATTTGCCAGAGCTGAAATCTAGTATGCATTAACACTTTGGCCTTGTTATCTTATAAAATCCCTCTTTAGCTGCATTTCATACTAATCACTTCATATATATTACATATTAGTTTCTTCCTTAATGTTTCCCTAGCCCTACTCTTCGTGCTTCTCCACCTCCTCTGTCACAGGAAGCCCCATCACTAGTCAACTGCTGTCAAGTTAGTCAAATAACAAAACTGTAATTTTCTAAACAGTAGACTCATTGGTCCTATCAAGCTCTAACAAACACAAACAAAACCCACAACAAAAATCTATGGTTGTGAAATATAAGTATTTCCTCATCAATCAAATTAAACTTGTTCACCTAGGGCATCTTAGCTTTCTCAGAGCCATAACTTAATAGGGAATCAATTAATGCTGAACAAGTCTCTTCAGGGGATGCAAATATTTCTAGTCTTCTATTTTCTAGAGTGCAAATGTAAAAATCACCACTGTCCTTAAGCAAAATAGTAAAATTATAAATATACAATACTAATTGCTTTTTTGTTAATACATTTAAACTCTGAAACCTTAATATTGCGTAAATTTCTCAGCATTTCCCCCTACTTCTAATATTCTTTATTCCCCTACTCAAGAAAAAAAATTAAAGTAAAAACCTTTAGGATAAGAGAGAGTGTGCCTGCATTAGGGGAAGGAGTGAGGAGTGGAAAGGGAACTGGAGAGGTTATCAGAAGACCCGGATTGAGGACCAGTTTCACCTAAAATTAACTCTGTAAACTGGAGAAAGCCATATTAACTCTGGACTTTAGTGTGCCCCTCTATATAATACAGGGATTATTAGACTTTGAAAAAAGACTGGTGAATTTCAAATTAATACATCTTATCTTAATTGGTTTCTTTGGAATGCAGAATTTTAGTGTTTACTAAACATTTCCAGTTCACATAAAAATTACAACCCAGAATAAACTTATTAAAGGAAATTACTAGATAGTAAACTTGTAGTTCAAATAAAATAAAATCTCAAATAAGTATGATTTTTTAAAAAATGGAATCTTAGTCTTCCCTTCCCTAGTTTTATAAGCCTGTTTACCACTTTGACAGCACAAGTCTAAAAAATGACCAGTAATGTCATCCATAGTAGGTAAAAAGGACAAACTGAGTTCTGTTTTGTATTTCTACACAGGAATATCTTTAGCTACAAAGAATAATACTTATCAGAAACATCAAACAATGGCATGAATATAAATAATCAAATAAGGAATTCAGTCCTTCAGAATCATAATATTAAAATTTTGCTAAGATACAAAGTAGAATTACCATATGACCCTGCAATTCCATACCTATCTATCCAAGAGAAATGAAAACATAGGTCCACACAAAAACTTGTGAGTATTCAGAGCAGAATCCGTCATAATAGCTCAAAAGTGGAAATAACCCAAATGTCCATCAGCTGATGAATGGATAAATAAAATGTGGTATGTCCATACAACGGAATATTTGGCAATAAAAAGGAACAAAGCACTGATACATCCTACAACACAGATGAATATTTTCATTATGCTAAATGAAAAAAAAAAATCAGTCACAAAAGACCACATGTTGTATGATGCCATTTATATGAAATGTCCAAAATAGATAAATCTACAGACGGAAAGTAGATTGGTTCCTGGGAGAGAGGGGAGGGATTATAAGGTTTCTTTCTAGGATGATGAAAACGTTCAGTTAGATTATAGTTGCACAACTCTGTAAATATACTAAAGATCACTGGATTATATACTCTAAACAAGTGAACTTTATGGATGGAATGTAAATTATATCTTAACAACAAATTAAGGCATAAAATAGGGATGGCTAGGAGACAGATTAAGATTTGTGGGTTTGTAGGAGGGGTTCTGGGTTTAGGTAGCAAAAGTGAACCTGATGTTAGATTTAGGGCTTCAGGTTCTAGAAGAAGCCTGTAATAAAGGTTTCTCAATCCTAGCACTCTAGGAATTAAGGCTTCAAATTAATTTCCCCATAGAGAAGATTAATCAGTTTTTCTGATCCCATTTCCTTAACTGTCTCCCAAATTGTAACTAAAGTTTACCACCTTTAGGATAAATGATTAAGCCAAATCTTCCCTTCCCCAAATCTTCAAATCTGTTGGCTTTAACAAGAATAAGAACCCTTTGTGTCACATTTGGGGGGAATTTCAGATAATCACCAAGCATAACTATCTATGGAAAATGGACAGGGGAGGGGGACCCATCCCAGAACAATCAGGAGGCTGGAGTCTAAATTAGACCATAGACTGGACATTTAAAAAACGGCACAGTGATATAAACAAGTAGGAATGCTCTGCAAAATTAAATATTTTATAAAGCCAGACTTCCTATAAAAGTCACCTTCTGTGGCATTCCTTAAATTAGCACTGTATATAAAATTTAATCACCAGCTGATTACATTTGGGGGAGTGGTGTTAATTCCAGCGCAGAGCAAGGACTGAAAATCAAAACCACTTACTAGTGGTGTGATCTGGAGGAAGTCACTAAATTTCTCAAAACCTTGTATCTTTTCAATTCTAAAATGGGTTAAGTAACAGTACCCACCTGAAAAAGTGGTTGTGTGAAGGGATATATTCCACGTAAACGCTTAGCATAGTGCTTGGTGCACAGTAAGAACTTAATACTGTTTCTCTATGTTATGTAAAAATGAAGTTAACTTTGGTCGTTTCCATCATCCATAAGTGATTATAAAGGCCCAGAAAGATGACAGTCAATAACAACTAAATAATCTGCAAACCTAATATCATTATTACCCTTAATATACCTAGGTAAAGTGGCTAAAAAGGGTTCACAAGAGGATGAACACTCCCAAGTATTAAAAATAATCTGGATCTTACCTCTTCTGCCATTAAAGAAATCACTGTCTCTCTCTGTACTGCAATTTAATCACCAATTCCAAAAGATAATACGAAGTTACAGGATCTATTGACCAGATCCCATAAAATTTAATTCCAATTCCAGCAATTAAAAGAATTGCTTGGGAACCGTTGCCCTCTAAAGCTCCTCATTCCAGAGAAGCATGATTGTTTTGGCTGACTGTACAGCATTACATGTCACTTGACTAAAAACAACAAACAACCTCCCCCCCCCCCCACTATAAACTTCTCTTTTGGGTAGCTCTTCCTTAATTTATCTTAAATATTCTTGACAATTACCTACCAAGAACCCTATTCACATTTCCTCTTAAATCACCATTTGCCTCATCTCAGTACTGCCCTCTTCCAGTCTAGGAACCAGCAGCCCATAGGGCCGGCTGCGCTGACTCGAGGGACGAAGAAGTCACGGGCAGGAGAGCCCAGCTCACTTGTGACACCGCACAGACAACTCCAAGAGTCGCGGTGACAGTCGCTTCCTTTGGCTGAGAACTGCCACCGGCCAGGGTCTACGGTAAGCACCACGTGTATTACATAATCACAACGAACTGAAAGACTGTTATTCCCATTTTACAGACGGGCTCGGCGAGACCAGGGGACCTGTCCAAGGTCACGGCTCTGACAGTGGCGATGCCACGACTCAGGCGTGAAGGTTTTGTGTTGGGTTTTTCCCCAGAGACCAAGCTCCTTCCAGTACTCGGCTGGGCTCGCGCCCTTCGAAAACGCAGCCGTCCCCCGCCCCCCGCACGAATCCACAGGTGCGCCGCCGGAGCCGCCCGCCCGCCCGCACGGCCCCCGGGCCCAGACCGCAGCTCCAGCGGCCCCCGGCCCCGCGGCAGGGGGAGCTCCGGCTCGCCCGGCCCCGCCGACCCCGCGCCCCATTGTTCCGGACCCCGCTCACCTCGGAAGATGCGGGCGCAGGCCCGGCTGGGGCGCCCGCGGCAAGCTCCCGGCGGCCCAGGAAGCTCGGTCGGTGGCGGCAGGAGCCGCGGAGGCGTACCCGGCGACTTCTCCGCCGGCCCTCGGCAGCGGGCGCGGGCGGGGGCGCTTCTCCCTCCTCACGAGACAGCGGAGCCCCCGGCGGCTGCTGCTGCGACCCCTATGACGTAAAGCGCTCATCACCAATGGCAGCTTGGGGGCGGCGGCGGAAAGCGAAACCCGCTCCGCAGCCGCCGGCGCGTCAAAACACGGCCCCGGGCGGCGTGACGCCTGCGCGGTGGGAGCGCGCCCGCCCCGAGGGCGGGGCTTACGGCGCTGGGCCCGAGCCCTGCCCTTCCCCCACAGGCCCCGTCGGTCCAGGAATGAGAGCAACGTGACCCCCGGGGCAGAAGTCACCAGCCTCACCACAGTCCTTGTTATTCTTAATCGCTGGGGGGACGGGGGCACGAGCTTCACGTTCGCTCCTAACCTGCCCAGAAAACGCGATAACTAGCTCGGTCTTATTTAAACTTCACCAAACTCCGCGAGAAGTTACTCACATCATCTCTGGGGTGCAGATAAAGAAGCTGGGTGACACGGGGGTGAAGTGACCTTACCTCCGGTTGCACAGCGGGGAAATAACACCGGGATTCGAATGGACTCCACAGCCAGAGCCCAACCAGTGTCCTACCGTCTCGAGTCTACCCCATCTGAGATAAACGGGGACCACCTAAGAGAACGGTGCCGTGAACGCTTACCAAAACAGAGCGTCTTCTCTCAGACGACTGCCTCGCCTCTCCCCTCCCCCGCTCCCCGCAATCCGGACTAAACCTCGCTGGGCTGTGGGGACGGAACACCTGAGCCCGAAGCGGCCCGGTGCCCCGTTCCACCTCAGGCCTCCACGCGAGCGTCCCAAGGTTCTAGAGCTGAACTTCGGACAGCCCCCCGTGCCAAACCGCCGTCCTTCGTCTCCGCTGGGTGCCACCGTCCTAGGCCGTGACAAACGCTCAGCAGACACGGGGTGATGGTGCCGGGTACTTCTGCTTAGACGTGTCCCTTCCATCAGCAAGCCAGTGCGTCCTCAGACCTTCGTTTCCCGAAAAGGGGCTCTGAACGGGGATTCCCGCAACGGCTCGTCACGGGTATACAGAAGGGGGTGGTGGTCGCGTCTACTTTGTCAAAGACGAATGTATCTATGTGTTTGTATGTGGGAGCAGCTGCGGGGGAAACCTCAGTGCTTCCACGTTAGACGCCGGTGTAATGTCTAAAACGTGGACTGTTTTCCCAAACTTGCACATACACACGACGGCGCGCTACCCCGCGTTAACACTGCACTGCGACTGGAGGAAGACCGCTCGACGAGACACGCCTCTCTCTCCAGGCGGCAAAAATCCGATTTTTAACGTATTTTCTCGCAGCTCTCACCCCCTCCCTGAAAGGCGGGCTGGGCCCGGATCACGTGACCCCCGCACTCCGGGCGGAAGCGGCCGGTGGGCAGCGCTGCCGGAGGCGAGGGGGCGGGAGCTGTGCCCGGCCGAAAGATGGCCGCCGCCGCCAGGCCGCCGCCGCCCGCGGGTTCCTCTAGGCCTGCAGCTTCCGCCGCGTCCGCCGCCCGCCACCGCCCCTTACCATGAGGCCGGTGAGTCGCCGCACGCTGGACTGGATCTACTCAGCGGTAGGTGCGGGTCGCGCGGGGCTCCACGGTGTAGACTCCCCAGGCCCGCAGGCGCGAGGACCCCTATTTCTTCAGCGCCCAGAAATTCTAAAATCCATTCCTGAATTAAGCTTTTTACTCGCTCTCCTCGGCCCCGCCTCTTCCTGGAGGACACGCTCTTCCGCTTCTTACGTAAGGGCTGCTCGGTGTCCTCGCTCCGGAGCCCGGTCTGTTCGAGTTTGTAATTCCCACCGTAGCAACGTACGCGGCAACCCGCGGGGGGCGGGGAGGGGAGTATCGCTCTCGTGACAGTACTTTTTTTGCTTTTGCTCCCCCTCTTGCGTTTTCCTTAGTTGCTCCTCGCGATTGTATTACTCTCCTGGGGATATGTCATCTATGCATCGACAGTAGCTGCACGACGACAGCTAAGGAAGGAATACCCAGACAAAATCTTCGGGATGAACGAAAATTTGTAATTCTTCTGGACATAATTCTATGCAGATATAGTTCTTTACCTCATGCTGACACGTGTTGAGATGTAAAATCCTTAATAAAGTTTCCAAATTTATTTTTGTATAGTCTTTTATAATAACCACTAATATACCAATTTTTCTAATACTTAGAAGTTTGTTTTACACTGTCATATATAACAAAACAAAGCAACCTAGATCTGACAGCCTTTGAGTATCAGATCATACATGGATTGATATGCTTTTCAATCTAGAGTTTGTAAAGTATATTTTAAATGCCTCAGAAAGCCTTCTTTAAAACAAAAGTGAGGGCTACCCTTGGCCTAGTGGTTGAGCTCCGCTGGCTCTGCTTTGGCGGCCCTGGTTTCAGATCCCAGGTTCTGACCTCCACCACTCCTCCATCACCATGCTGTGGTGGCAACCCACATACAAAATAAAGGAGGACTACTGGCACAGATGTTAGCTTAGGGCGAATCTTCCTCAACAACAAAACAAAAATGTGTGAAATTTGTTCTTATATTTGTTTATTGCAGCATATCATTCTGTTGCATACCTTCACATCAGACTATGTAAGAAAAAAAATCTGTCATGTGACTGAATACTTTTCTGCATCCTATTTTCCATGTCAAGAATGGCCAGAAAAAGTAGGTGATTGAGGGGCTGCCCGGTGGCACAGCAGTTTAGTCCGCACTTGGCAGCCCGGGGTTCGCAGGTTCAGATCCCTGGCGCCCACCAATGCACTGCTCAGCCACGCCACGGCAGCGTCCCATATAAAGTAGAGGAAGATGGGCACAGATGTTAGCCCAGGGCCAGTCTTCCTCAGCAAAAACAGGAGGATTGGCGACTGATGTTAGCTCAGGGCTGGTCTTCCTCACACACAAAAAAAAGTAGGTGACTGATTATATCATATTTTTTGTGTGCCCAGTTTTATTTATTGTTAAATAATTCAGAGTCTAAAATTGTACCATGTTCAGGAAGAAATAGCCAACACATATCTGAGAGTAAACTTTATTCAAGTTACTTTTCCAAAAAATATATTCAGTAAATGTGGTAACGTAGCAACCAACTTGGGCTCATACACCTGTGAAATTTTCAAGTAATCTTCAATGATGTTGATCAGGAAAGTCTTTCATTGGGGGAATTACTTCTCCAGTCTCCAGAATTGTATCACCCTAGAAAAACAAAGATGCATTAGTAGAAAAATCTTGTCTGCAGAGGTGACAGTTCCATTTGGTCAGACCTCATGGAAAATCTAGTTCAGCTCTGGCACTCACACTTTAAAAGGGACTTAGACAAAGTAGAGGCTGTCTGAAGATGATCAACCAGTATTCGAAATCTTAAGGAACAAGTAAAAGAATAGGAGAAGTTTCACTCAAGCAAAATGACCAGAAAGGACATGAAAGTTGTCTTTACAAAGTCATAAAGGGATAATCTCTATTATGCATAGCCCCAAGAAACAGGAGAAGCTCTGGAAAGAGGTTGCAGGGGAACGCCTTCAGTTCAATATAAGGAGGTAATGTATTCCCAGCAACTGAATGTGTTAGGCAATCACCAGTTTACCATTTGGCTCAGATTTTAGAGACAGAATGCAAACTTTCCCTGGGCAGCTGGTTCAGATGTCTTTTCAAGCCTAGATAGAGTGTGTGTAGTAGAAAGGGCATGAGCTTTGGAGACAGAGCCAAGTGGTGAGAATCCTAGAACCTCCACTGACAAGCTGTATAATTTTAGGCAAATTACTTAGGTTTAATTTCAGCTTTGTGTTTAAGATAGCAGATTCTGTCAGCCAGACAGCCCATGAATGACTGAATAGAGTAGAATTACCCCCATCCCCACCCCTGCCATTCCCTGAACTTGAGGAAATAAACTTGTATTATGTTTAAGCCATTATACATTTGGCGGAAAATTTGTTACCACAGCTAGCATTACCCTAACACGGAAATTAGTAACTTGAAGTGGTACTAATGCTGCTGTAGTAAAAATTGAACCACATGGCACTGGCTTAGCAGTCTGGTGGCAAGGACACTGGCACTGGAGGCTGAAAGATGGAAACAAAAGGCAGTGATGACACGGAAGCACTCTGTCTGATGAACTTGAGGTTCTAGGAGAAATAGCTGAAAAAAAGTTATAGCATGTATTTAATTACTACTGGCTGCCTTGGGAATGTACTTAAGAAACATGAGCTCAGGCAAGAAGTGACTGATTTCAGAGGAGAAATAAACATGGAGAGAATCCAAAAATTAGGGACTTTGCAATACTGGAAAATCACATTGATTGTTTCTGAATCTCCAAACATTGAGAGTTAACACTGAAGAGATTCTGAGAAACAGACACCCAATAAAACTCAGTAAACAGAGGGATCAGCACTATAGCAAAGATCAGACTGAAGGGACGGGAGCCTTTGAACCGTCTGTTTCAGATGGCGTCCACATAGCTGCCACTGAGTTCAGAAGCAGTCGCATGAGGACAAAGAAATGAGAGAACTTGGTAACTGTGTATAGAAAGCACACGCTGGCACATGGGACTGATTAGAAGCAAATAGATTAGACTCATACCAAGTATTTTTCTTTCCATACCTACCAAATGTGGGAACTAGATGGTCAAAAAAACCAAACATATAGACAAAAACCTGTGAATGTTTGAGCTTAAAACCACCTCTGGCACTCAACCTTCTGTGAGCAGGACACAGACTCTGAAGGCTGTACAACCCTACGGGGAGCATGCTTCCCAGTACTCATTTTAGATGGGGTCCCCTGAGACGTCCAGCCCACTCTTTCCCTCCTCTGATCTTAGAAGCCTCGTATTCCAGGTGGCATAATTATGAGATTGAGGAGGATTGTCTGATCCACACTAGTCTGTGATGTCAATAGGAAATAAACCTTTGTTTTGCTAAGCCACTGAGATTGGGGGTTTGTTACTGTCTATCCTATTCTAACTAATGTATGTACAAATGAGCATTCTTCAGGTCCTCAAAGGGGAAGCTTCTCAAAGAGGTCAATGGCACAGAAATAGGAAAGAACCACAGTGGCAAAAAGTATAGAAGTAGGAGAAATGCTATGGAATCGCTATGTGGTCTTCTATAAAGAGCCTTCCTTCTTTTCCTTTGAACAGTAATGGCAAAATAAATAAAGAAGTAATAAACAACCATACAAATGGAAGAATAAATAAATTACCCAACTGGTGAACCCAGCAAGATAATTTCCTATTTTGAGACTACCTAGACCCTGACACAAATCAATTATATACAATGAAATATAGAAGAAATCTACTATTTCCTAGAGCAGAGCTCCAACTGGAAATGTTAGCCAATTTTGGTGGTTCTCCCTAAAATTCCCTTCTGTTGCAGTAGATAATGGATTATCTGACTGTGTCATTTGATTGAAGCAAGAATCAACACTGAGCTTTGTTTTTTAAAAGTACAGTACTTAGAGATTGATGGTAGTTCAGTATCTGTGACTAGAAATAGGATAAGAACATAGCATGTCCTTTAATATGCTAAACGATAACCTCACAAACAGCCAATAAAAACTCGAACTGACTACTGAGTAACCTTTTAATGCTGAAAAGACTCATTTTAAATTGAGATAATAGTTTACATATTCCTAATATGAAATTTAAAGCACACATGAACAGATTTTAAATTCACAGATGGAGAGGTAAAGGTCAAACTGCCATGAGAAATGATCGTCTGGAAATAATACAGGAGGAATTCAGTTGCTGTCACTATCTTCAGGTGTCTGCTTAGGCTAGGGCCCTCAGTCCTTACCACGTATGAAATAGGGCACTGGTGAAAAGCTGTTGGCACCTTCCATTCACTTTAGGACAACAAAGGTTATCCAACAAGTTTTATAGCCAGGTTGAAAAGAAATGTGCCCACCTCCCGTTTTCAACTGTAATTGCTACCTCACACTAGTTCCTTCTTTTTTTTTTTTAACAAGAATATACAAAACAGGCATGTAAACTGACAGCAAGAAGAAGGGAACATTTTAGTCTAATGATCACTTGGGAAGGGAAAGGAGAGAATAATGAACAAAAGAAAAACCAGAGACATTTTAAGACTTACTGGGAATATTCTGGGCTTCCTTTCAACGATGGCATATGGTTTTGTCTGCAATAAAAGTAATGTTCTGTTAATTATGGTTTTAGAGTTTCTTCTAAAAGTAGATGATATCCCCAATTTTTAACTTAAGTCCAAAACTTTCACTGAACTCCCAACACACACATCCAACTGTTTGCTCAAGAGCTCTGCCTGGCTATCAAATACGCAACTCAAAGGTAACCAAGCTCAGCACACCCTCCTGCAACCCCCAATCCTTCCCTGTCTTGGTAAAATGACACTTTCGTTCTCCCCATTACGAAGGCCAAAATTTTGACTCTTCAGCAGACCCTGCTGTTTCCACCTTGAGATTACATCCTGAATCTAACCGCTTCCCCCACCTCTAGTGCTCCCACCCTTGCCCAGGCCTCCATTTCCACCCGCTCGTCTCCCAGCTTCCATGTGTGCCCTCCCTTCCTACAGTCTGTTCTCCACTGTAGGCAACATGTTCAGAGGGAAATTTCCCAAGAACCCCAAACAATTTTGGTTATTTGCTTCACTCTCCTTTCAACAAGGTAACAGGAAGCAAACTGGATTATCTACAATTTGTTGGGCAGTCCCTAACTTTTGTTTTATTTTTACCTTGAAATAATTTTAAACTTACAGAAGGTTGCAAGAATTATAAAAATAATTTTTTTAATGAATCACTTCATAGTAAATTGCTGACTAGTTTATTACTTTAGTGCTACAAATAAGGACAATATTCTTAAAATAATCATAATACAGCCATCAAGATCCAGAAATTAACCTTGATACATTACTACCTTCTATGTAGTCTAAAGAACCCATGCAAATTTTACCAATTGTCTCGATAATTGTTTAGTTCTCAGAAAATCCCCTTACATGACTTGTTCTCCATTGCGTACAATCTTGAAAAGTCTGACACCAATGCTATCTTTGTTCTTTTGACTAAGCACTTAGATTATGCCCATGAATCAAGAATTGCATTTAGTTGACATGTCTCTTTAGTCTTCTTCAATCTGGAACAAATCTTCAGTCATTCTTTAACTTTCATGATCTTGACACTTTTGAAGTAACAAGCCAATTATTATACAGGAAAGTCCCTCAATTTGGGTTTATCTTATGTTTCCTCATGATTAGATTCAGGTTATGCATTTTCAGCAGGAATATCGAAAAATCGATGTTGTTTCTTCTTACTGCATCCTATCAAGCGGTACATAATTTCAGTTTGTCCCATTATTGGTAATGTTAATTTAGATTTCTTGATTAAGGTGGTATCTGCCAGGTTTCTCCACTACAAAGTTAATCTTTTCCCCTTTGTAATAAATATGTTCAAGATAGGTATTTTGAGATTAATCTTAGCATCTTTTGATGTTCCTTGGCTAAATAAAATATTACTATGATGAATCTCAAATGGCGACTCCTTGTCCATTTATTATTTAGCAATCTATTGTACAAAAAACTGTCTCTTCTACCCATTTATTAATTTATGAGTATGGACTAAATATGGATTTGCATATTTATTTATTCAGTTGGTTATCATCTATTACTATCATTATTTATTTTGATGCTCAAATTGTCTAAGTGGGAGTCCTTTTAAGCTGACTCTGTGTCTTTTTGATATATCTCCATCATTCTTTGAACACTTCTTTACTTTCTGGCATGACGAGTTCATCTTGTATTTTCCCTGCCCCAGTCCTTGAATCGGCCATTTCTCCAAGGAGCTCTGGATCCTTTCAGCGGAGAACTGTATTTACAAAACAAGACCAGGCTACAAGATGTACTAATTACCATGGGATAGCACTGCTCCCAGGCCCTGGCAGTGGACAGAGCTACAGACTCTTCACATTTACATCTATTTTTATTTCTATATCAATACATATTAAAAACCCTGAGTTCACACCAATACTTCCAATTCCATTCCAGTAACACAGGGTTTTCTCCCTTTCCATATGTGTAACTCCCTTTTCCAACAGTGAGAATCCTGGGTCCCATTATCATCAATACATGTACCTATTTGCTCAATCTTCCTATATATAACCAATCTCCTGTCACCACCACCACACTCCAATACAAATAGCCTCCTCATTTCAGGTAGGTTTGACATCTTACTCTGGGTTGCCACCTCTATCATTGCCCCAAACCACCCCTCTTCCAGATGTCCTCCTCCCCTTGCTCAGGTTCCAATATCCTACACCAGGTTGCTGCCACTGTGGCTCTCCAAACAGATGTATTCACCAAACCCCCACCCACCCACCCCACAACCCACTCAGGATCTAACCCACCTCACTGGGTACAACAATGTCCTCCTCACTCTGGGTTATAACCCATGCTGGGCAGCCACCACTGCAACTCCTTCCATGCCACTCCCCAAAATGCACTCCTTCCTCACCCTCCCTGGGATCCAACACTCTATACCAGGCTATCTCTAGCCTTTAAAATACGGCAACGGGCTGGCCTGGTGGCATAGTGGTTAAGTCCGCACACTCTGCTTCAGCGGCCCAGGGTTTGCGGGTTCAGATCCCAGGCATAGACCTATGCACCACTTATCAAGCCGTCCTGTGGCAGGCGTCCCACATATAAAGTAGAGGAAGATGGACACAGATGTTAGCCCAGGGCCAATCTTCCTCAGCAAAAAGAGCAGGATTGACAAAAGATGTTAGCTCAGGGCTAATCTTCCTCACACAAAAAAGGGGCCAGCCAGTGGCGTAGTGTTTAAGTTCGCGTACTCCACTTAGGTGGCCCAGGGTTCACGGGTTCAGATCCCGGGCACAGACCTACACACTGCTCATCAAGCCATGCTGTGGCGGCATCCCACATACAAAATAGAGGAAGATTGGCATAGATGTTAGCTCAGGGCCAATCTTCCTCACCAAAAAAAAAAATAATAATAAAATATGGCAACTGGCTCAGTTCAATCACCCCAGGCAAGATCTTTCAGTGGAAAAGTTCAAGCTTTTGGACATCCTAGATTCTAAAGAAAGTTGTGAAAAAATCAGATCAAATGAAGGAAAAGGAAATGGGGTGATGACAAAGATAACCTTTGTCTATTTCGAATTTTATCTTATATTAGATCTACGCTCAAAAAAAGGAACAGAAATTCTTTTCTCCCTTCCTACTCAGGACCCCGAGTTTACACTAGTATTATTAGGTCAACTACATTCTGATGATTTAAACACTCTCCACGAGGAAATGCATTTCAAGTTGTAAGCAAGCAATATAAAGACTAACTTTTTGAAAAGTCATACATTACTTAAGTTTCATTAAACTTTTTACTTAAAAGGATTCAAAGCAGTTCAAAATCAGTTACAAGTGGTGGATTACTTCCACTAAGTAAAGCAGAGTAAGGCATAATCACACAGGAAATAATTTTGTACAATATTAAAAATAAATTCTAAAAAACACACACTTAAAAATACTTACATTCACATGATATTTGACATAATAATGAATAATCCAAGCAGGTATAAGTATATGAGTAAAAGCAAAGATACTGTGTCGGTATGTCTTATAGATCTGGGGGAAAAAAAATACACAAAATAAACAAATACCCCATTTTTTATGTTTGTGGTAGAAAAAAAGCATCAATGATATAACAATGTAATTACTTTAAAATCTCTAAATGCTACATATTTCCTTGCAGTCTACAGCTAACCTCACTGATTCGAATATTTTTACTAAACATTGGGCCTGCTAGGGGATACCTACAGAGTTCAGAGCAAACGAGGCTTAAGACAAGTAGCATTTTGCAAGACTACAGTAAGGTATTTATAGATATATGTTTTTTAAAAAAGACTTCTAGGGGCTGGCCCAGTGGTGTAGTGGTTAAGTTCATGCCCTCCGCTTTGGCAGCCCGGGCTTCGCAGGTTTGGATCCCAGGCTTCGCAGGTTTGGATCCCGGGCTAGGACCTACGCACCGCTTATCAAGCCATGCTGTGACAGGCATCCCACATAAAATAGAGGAAGATGGGCACAGATGTTAGCCCAGGGCCAATCTTCCTCAGCAAAAAGAGGAGGGTCTGGCAACAGATGTTAGCTCAGGGCTGGTCTTCCTCACCAAAAAAAAAAAAAAAAAAAAAGACTTCTAACAATACCCTTACAATAAGTTCGTTAAAGATAAAACAAGGCATAAACAATGAAAGAATACTTTTAATCAATTTAACCAGAGTAATCAAACCTACAGAATTTTTCAGATAAAGTCATTCCCCTAATTTATCAATTTCAGATAGCCACAGTCAACACCACTTGTATCACTCTAGGTGTAAGGCAGACATCCTTGAGCACACCAATGCTGGAAAAAGAATGTTTTACATACTGGGATAGGATGTTACAAGCTCACTGTGAGATGCCTTCAGACACACTATTTTAAAAGAGAACTAAAAATGGAACTTTTCCATGGCATCCAATTTGACCGAAACACATCTATCCTTTCAGGAAAAGGACAGCCTACATTCCAAGTTTTATAATAGATATGATTATGGAAGAAAAAATTAACTCAAAGTAAGGTGAGACGGATTTCAACAAATGATTATTTACTTTCTTAGACCACCAGCTGAGGGGTGGGATGTCAACTTTCAACCAGTAGCTGCCAAAACCCACTAGAAATGTCAGGGATACAAAGGGGAGAGGAGGGTTGAATTAGAGTTTAAGTTTACCACCATAAATTTTACCACATAAATAAGTATCTAATACTACTTTCTCAGAAAAATTTGCACCAGACTTTGTAGCACAGTGAGAAAGAAGATACACACGGATTTCAGTGTGAACTCCTTCAATTCCTAGCTCTGTGACCACTGGTAAACCACTGAACTTTTGTAGGCCTCGGTTTCCACACATTTAAGATGAGAATTAGGAATAGTCTCTACCTTATAAAAGAATGAACACATGTAAAACCCTCAGCAAAGTGCCAGGCACAAAGTAAGCTTTCAAGTGTTACTTATTAATAGTACCATTATTATTAGCCAATGTTGTAGCCAACTGAAAGCAATTCTGAGATGTAGCGCTCATCACCCATAACTAATGTGATTTAATTAACGACCTCAAGAAAATGTCCAGAGACCCTGAAAATAAAGGCAGCTCTTGAATGAGTGGTTTTCTGCAAAGTCCAGGAATGGCGTTTTGACATGCAACTGTGCGAAAAGTCCACAGTGGTAGTTTAGAACGGGCTCTGCGAGCTGACTCATTAGGCCCACCAACGGGCCCGTCCTTCACGGCGATCACAGCGGGCGACACCGCCAGCTGGGGGCTCGCTGTGCCCTCTGGTAGTTGCGTGTAGGGTTAGTTGGTCTTGATAACCTCAAGCTCCAAACTCAGACAAGTGTCCTCGAATACTAAAGTCACAGAACTGTGACTGCAGAGAATCCTTGGCCTTCACGCTGAGGGAAGATTTCTACAGTCAAAGGAGAACCAAACGTACAGCGCCCTGTCAAACGCAAGCACGATTCGCCTCCTCATCACACTGGACAACAAAAGGGCATGACTCTCCCAAAGCCACACATGCTCCTGGACTCCCGACCCCCAGCCCGGCACTCCTGGGACAAGACAGCGTCCCCACTAAACCTCAGTCTCGGCTGAACCCGATTCTCCCTCGGGGAACCACCGGGACTTGCGGGCGGTCAGTCCTCGGTGTGGCTCCAACAAGCGGGCGTACAGCAGCCAGGCTGGGGGTCGCAGCGGGGGGTGCGTGTGGGACCGGGGGAGGCCCGTCACTCACCACGTTCTTCCAGGGGGCCTTGTCCTGCAAAAACTTATTCCAGAACTCCTCCATAGGCCACATCCTCCGCGGGGGCAGCAGCGGCTCCCGGGGGCTCAGCTCCTGGTCCTTCAGCCATCGCCTCCTCAGCTCGCGCAGCTGCTGCAGCCGCAGCTTCTCGTCTGGCGTGTACCCCGACATGTTGCCGCCGGCACCCAGCAGAAGGACACGGCGCGCCCCCGCACCAGGCTCTTGTCACCTAGGCGCGCTCCCGCTCTGCAAAGCGACCTTGCGGGGACGCCTGGGAGCGGCGCGCCATTATGACGTCAACGCCGGGCCCGCCTCCGCGGCGGCTCCAATCGCCGCCTCGCGGCCAGGCATGCGCAAAGTCCTGCAGCCCGCTTCTTCGGGCCAGACTGCGAGCGAGCGGGTGGGGGAGCGCCTTGGTTATGGGATAAGCAGGGAAGTGACGGATAAGAGAGTACGAGAGGTCAGATGACTTGAGGTTCTGATAAGAAAGAACTGGTATTCTGGGAGCTGGAACGATGAGAATATCTGATTCAATGAATGTGATGTCCAAATGCAAAATTCTTCACTCGCCTCTCCCACCTTGGAATTTCTCTTCCCATGGCCTAAGCCTGTGGAGACACCTACGTCCAAGTTTAAATCCCAGCAGTGCCAGTGACTGGTGAAATGACCTTGAGCAGCTGTCTCAATCTCTTCCTTCATGTGTACTGCGGAAGTAAAAAGAGTTGCTTAATACCCAGCAGAATTTCATAGCCTCATTCACACTTTGACCCAGCAATCCCACTTCTAGGACTCTATCCTAAAGACGGAGTGGTAAAGATATGAAAGGAATGTGCACGACTGTTCACTGCAGCGCTGTTTATAATAAAATACTGGAAGTTACTCCAAATTTCCCCAACAAAGGACTAGCTGAATAAATTATGGTACAATAACGCAATGAAGTGCTCTATTTACAAGTGGAGTGATCTCCAGAATACATCGTTAAGTGAAAAAAGCTAAGTGGAGAAAAGTGTATTTAATATGCTACCTTTTAACCAAAAAGGGGAGGGGGTAGTGATATTAAATACATATACATGTTTGCTTGAATTTAAAAAATAAAGAAAGGAAAACTATTGATTTTTTTAAAATGTTACCTATGAGGGAGGAAGGGAATAGGATAGAGGAGATAGGGATAGAAGCTAAACTTCTCTGACTATATCTTGTTTAATAGATTTGACTGTAGAACCATGTAACCATTTCATATCATTATAATTCAAAGTTAAATTTACAAAAAGTAGCCTCTAAAAATCAAAAGTAAAGACACATGGATCTAACTGATTGCCTTGGTGGCATAATATTGAAAACACACCATTTCAAGTAACTTTAAACCGTCAAAATTACTATACATTCATAGAGAGATATACCTCAAAGACAAAACAAAATGCAAAAAAAAATCTTAAACTGTTTTAAGTAGTCATATTGTTGGTAGTGATGGTAGTGGTGGTATTGCTAATCTGACACTGAAGATAAACATTTATGCTAGGATTTTTATTATGGGAGAATGGAGACAACAAACGTAAATTGTATGAGTTTAAAAACTCTGTAGTTCTGGATTTGGATGGGAAGAATCACTATGAACTCATGATGTATTTTATCTTTAAATATAGATATCATTTATCTTAGCTCTGCCCAATGAAATGGCCTAAAAACAATGGCCAACTCAGTAACCATGAACATCTCTAATTCCTAGATTGTGATCTCTAAATACCACTTTCTATTAAAAGGAAGCAAGACTCCTTGGAGCAGCAGTTCTCAAAACATTTTTCTCCCCAAATTTCTTTAAATTCTTAAAAATTGTTGAGGACTCCAAAGAGAGCTATTGATGTTTACTGCATTAGAAATTAAAACAAATTTTTTTTTTTTTTGGTGAGGAAGATTCACCCTGAGCTAACGTCTGTGCCAGTCCTCCTTTATTCTGTATGTGGGTTGCTGTCAAAGCATGGCTGATGAGTGGTGTAGGTCTGCGCCTGGGATCCGAACCTGTGAACCCTGGCAGCCAAAGTGGAGTGCACCGAACTTAACCACTATGCCCTGGGGCCAGCTCCAAAACAAATTTTAAAATAACAAAATATCCATTAACAAAAATTATTTCGTGAGAAGAGTGCCATTGTTTTACATTTTTATAAATCTCTCTGATGTCTGGCATAATAAATGACAGCAGAATTCTTATAATCGCTTCTGCATCCAATCATAACATCACACACTGTGTAGCCTTTGGGAAACTCCACATATATTTGTGAGAGAATAAGAGTTAAAGAGGGCAAATAGCCTCTTAGTATCGTTACAAAAATAATTTTGACTTCAGTAACCATGATATTCAGTAACCCCATGAAAGGATCACAGGGACTCCCAGGGTTCTCTAAATCACACTTTGAGGACCATCACTTGGGGGAAATAGCTAATTCCAGGTCCCAATTAGGAAATATAAAAGAAGCCTGAAACATCTTGTCTGAGCAGAGAGCGGGGGTGTTTTCAGAGACTAGCAGGGTCATGTCAAAAGGATTCAGGAGCCAGCTTGAATAGTCTTCCACTGGTCGGAGATGGAATGATTTAAGCATCGACAATATAATGACTTCAGTGGAATGAAAAATATCAAATATGTTCACCTTCATGAGTTCATAATGATTTTTTAAAACCTTGTTGGTCATTTTAGGATGGTATTAGAGAACCAACTCATTATTTTGAAAACTGGTGCATAGAGGAAAAATAAAGCATTTTTCTGGTCTCTCTATATAAATTGCATCTTAGAGTAACAAAATAGCTGATGAGGGGAAATTTATTCAAAGAAGCGTAAAGACCTAATAAAAGAAGAAGGGATGGCAGAGTTAGAATATCACTATTTTGCAACTATTAGTTCTTGAATAAATCAATGCGTTGATCATCAATGGCTGCTGACATCTCAAAAAGAGAGCAACTGCGCCTCCTGGTGGAAGGCCGCCTCAGTGCCTGTGAAGTAGCCTTGCCAAACAAAACATTGAATCTGAATCTGATCAAGTTTCCAGATCCAACTATCCCTTTACAGGAAATATAGGGGAGAGAGGAACTCCTTATACAACACCAAAATGATACATTCAGAAAAATCCAGTTTGTATAAACTGCAGACAAGCAACTCGGTTTCTTAAACAAAAATATATCAAGGGGAGAAAGAGAGAGAGAGAGGGAGAACCCGTAGATTAAAAGAGACAATGATAACAACAATAAGAAAACAACCAGATTGAAAAATGGGCCAAAGACCTTAACAGACACTCACCAAAGAAGATACACAGATAGCAAATCAGCATGTGAAAAGATGCTCCACATCATACGTCATCAGGGAAATGCAAATTAAAACAATGAGACACCACTACACACCTACTAGAATGACCAAAATCTGGACCACTGACAAGACCAAATGCTGGTGAGGCTGTAGAGCAGCAGGAGCTCTCACTCACTGCTGGTGGGAACACATAATGGTACAGCCGCTCCAAGGCTGCTCGGCAGTGTCTTACAAAACTAAAGATTCTCTTACCACACAATCCAGCAATTTCATTCTTTGATATTTGCCCAAAGGAGCTGAAAACTTATATCCACACAAAAACCTGCACGTGGGTGTTTATAGCAATTTTATTCATGATTGTCAAAACTTGAAGCAACCAAGATGTCCTTCAGTAGGTGAACGGATAAACTGTGGTACATCCAGACAATGGAATATTGTTTAGCACTAAAAAGAAATGAGCTATCAAGCCATGAAAAGACATGGAGGAAACTTAAGTGTATTTTACTAAATGAAAGAAGCTAATCTGAGAAGGCTACAAACTGTATGATTCCAACTATATGACATTCTGAGAAAGACAAAACTATGGAGACAATAAAAAGGTCAGTGGTTGTCCGGCCAGGGAGGAGGGAGTGGTTATGAATAGGCAGAGCACAGGGGATTTTTAGGGCAGTGAAAATATTCTGTATGATACTGTAATGATGGATATATGTTACTACACATTTATCCAAAACCACTGAATGTGCCACACCAAGAGTGAGCCTTAAGGTGAACTGTGGACTTTGGGTGATTATGATGTGTCAATGTAGGTTCATCCTTGGGAAGAAAAAAAAAAAAGGATCATTCTGGTGAGTGATGTTGATAATGGGGGAGGCTACGCATGTGTGAGAGCAGAAAGATTTTGCCTGTGCCTTCCTCTCAATTTTATTGTAAACCTAAAACTGCTTTAAAAAAATGAAGTCTTTAAAAAGAGACAATGAGGGAAATTTGAACACTCCCTTGATCTTTTATGATATTAAAAAATTATTGTTAATTTTTCTATGTGATGATACTATGGTTATATATTTTTTATTTATTTATTTATTTTTGCTGAAGAAGGTTCGCCCTGAGTTGACATCTGTGCCAATCTTCCTCTATTTTGCATGTGGATTGCCGCCTCAGTATGGCCACCAACAAGTGGTGTAGGTCTGCACCAGGAACCAAACCTGGGCACCGAAGCAGAGTGGGCTGAACTTAACCACTAGGCCACAGGGCCAGCCCCACTGTGGTTTTTAAAAGTGAAGTCTTATCTTATAAACATATCTTCCGAACTACTTATGGATACGCAGATATTATGCCTGGAATTTACTTCTAAATAATTAGAGAGAAGAAAGAGGTTTGGAGGAAATAAGATTAGTAATGGGCTGGTAATTGTCGAAGTTACCTGATAGGTAAATGGGGTTAATTATACTCCTCATATATTATTTTGTATATGTTTGAAATTCTTCCAAATTGACACTTTTTATTGATCTATGCCTTGAAGTACTAAGTAAACAGTGCATTTAAGCTATTATTAATCCTCATTCTATTTTATAATAGCTACATTTTGGATTAAAATTCTGCAGCCCACTTAGGCAGCTCTCAACTCCTTTATGATGAGATCCAAACAATTGATACTCAAGTGAGACTAAGTACCTGGGTACTTAATCATCCCAGGAAGGACTGTATTTATGTCCTCAAGGAAGCATTTGATAACCCAGATAAATGTTTCCTTTGTGAGTAGAGTTAAAGACATCTAGTAATTTCTTGAATTTGGGGCCTTCATTCTGACTTACTCTGGAAAATTACTTCACTTTCCCCGCTTCCCACCACCACTACATTTAAAAAGAAAAAGAAAGAAAGAAATGAAATCAATATTGTTTTGGAAAATATATTCTTAGACCACTGTCTGCTGCCTGCCATATTTCCATCCCTTCCCATTCGCCCATGGCTGTGATGAAGCACAGTGGAAGAGCGTGTGCCGCTTGCACGCCTGCGATACGTGGACTCACAATTTCAGATGGTCGGCAGTGCCTGGATAACTGCTGGGTATTTCCACAAGAGGGCACTCTGGCTTGCTGAAAAATTATAAATACAATTAAATCGGGATTTATATAAGGTCTCATTAACCAGCCCACAAAACTTGGAAGGGGCTAAGGCAGAGTGGGCAGGGAAAAGAAGGGACCAGGAGACAAGGTGAGAGGGTGTGTTCTGTGAGTTAACTTACCTCTTCCGCTTTGGATCTATCTAGTAAGGGTCTATACTTCCAGCTATGTTTTTAGAAGTCAGCTTGGTCTGACCCCTGGACGAGCACACTAGCTGGGGCAGACGTGAGACTGAGGCCGTGGATTTCAGGTGGTGTGGGACAGGAGGCTGAACTTAGGGCAGGACCCGCCACCAGACTGAGTGTGCAACCAGGAATTGAGGTGAGAGGCCGCATCAAAGTTCTCTTTCCTTCTTTCAGTCAAAAATGTAGAAGCTTGTGCTGTCTTCATTTTAAGCACTGCTTAAGCCAAATAATTGAAAAAATATTTAAGTTCTGTCTAAATTCCTTTATCTCCTAGTAAGATTCTTTCATCTTGTTCTTTTGTTTAAAAAAGAAATCATATCACCCTACCATACGGGCATCATTATTTCCAAGGGGGCAGAGGGGAAAAGGATACTTGCTCATGTTGATCAGAAGATGCTTAAGAGGGGGCATTCTGCAAATCCCTACTTTGAAACTTTGTTGTAATCAGTGTTTCAGAGGTATACAGAAGTGAATATAATCAGCAACTTCATGGTGAAGTTCACTACTCACAGAGGCAGAAGGTCACACACTGTGGGCCAGAGATGGAGTTTTGAGCTGAACTCTTATCTGAACATTATAGTTTCCATCTATGGAGCATGGTGGGCATGACTACAACTGTCTTAATATCCTTCTGAGATTAGCAGAGCAGCAGAATAAGTTGTTTGACATCCTAAGCATTTAGAAATCCAAGACAACGTCCATTTGCTCAAGTTTTTGCTTCTAGTTGGATGCCTGCAGTTTCAGTGGCAAGTGATGCCAATCAGAGACACTCTAGAAAGAGCAGTTGATTAAACTCACTAACTCAGTAACAGAGAAGGCATGCTCGAGTTCTCTACAAGAGGTTCTAAAGTTTGTGTTTTCTTTTCACGATAATTTTTAAAAATTAGTGTGAGCATATTCTAGATCACTTGGATAACCACCTTATAATCAAAGCCCCAAATCTGCGTGTGTGTTTACAATGGCGTGGGCGCCAAGCAGAGACCATGTGATGTTATGGTGCACTACATGAATAAAGGTTTCAGAGATATTCAGATGTAGGGAAGCAGTGAATGGGGCCTCTGCACAGCACAGATTCCATCTTTGTATATATCGACTAGCAACCGTTCATTCAGTAAGGAAGGTAATAAACACAAAAAATGAAAAAGTTTTCATTATGCTTTCTTATTGTTAGAATATTTTGTTACTGCTGTAATTTGGAGGGTGCTTACTAGCAGATCAGCCAAATTATGAAACAATGAATTGGTTAAAATTAATGTCACTGTTTGAAAGGAAAAATCAAAACAATACTCAATGACTCAGATAATGTTCTAGCATGTTCAAAATCAAGGCAATACACAATGAAGCAGGATGCATCTTTCCAAAATGCATCTTTCCACTAGTCAACCCAACATCACTGTTTTTGTTGTATTAAAACATATCCATTATTTGAATTTTATTAACATCATATTTTTGTTCTCATTTGATCTATAAATTAATTTCAGTTTTATAGTTGAAATAAAATATAGGTAGTGACTATATATGTAATTTGTGTTTGGAGTATTTACTTAAATACTTAAGTATTTACTTAAATAACTTTACTTAAAGTTATCATGGAAATAATTTTATTCTAGGAATTCTATGCAAGAATTTGTTTTCCCTCCTTTAAAAGGGATTATTATGTTACTTAAATTTGAAAACACTGTTGTAACATCATACAGGTTTATTTCTTTTCCATAAAGTTATTAATGACCAACAGGGAATAAACTACGGAAAAATAGAGTGAGCATGTAGTCATGAGAACAGCTGCACTGCTTTTTGGAGACAAGGGTGACAACTAACTTTGTGTAAGATCTAGTATTCTTATTGGAAGAGATCATTCCTTAATTTCAACCTAGTAAATTGCATGTCATAAATGACCTATCTCACAAAACATCAGGGGCAATGTGTTTAAGCCCCAAATTTTCTGAAGTCTTCCAGAAAGACAATTTTTCTTTTCTTTCTTTTTCTTTTCTTTTTTTTTTCCCCATGAGCAACTAATTTTGCCTTTCCCCCCCCCCTTAATTTTAGTTGGTTTTCATGGAAGAAAGAGATGGCATTTGGAGAGAGGGAGGTGGCATCTGAATCATTCCAATGGATTGTAACACAAATACATAATACAATTATTACATAATAACTGATAAATTTTGCATTCACTTTTTACTTAATAGGTCTGATGTAAGAGTCTTAAAGTCATTATCAGTAAGAAGGAAAAGTACTGTTTAAAAATTTTTAAATTAACATTAAAACCCTTCATCACTATGTAAATGCAACTGTATTCTGTTTGTGGTTTTGAAATGACATTTTATTTCTTTGCTGCTCATAAGCTATCTTTGATCTCCACACTCCTGCTTTGAAGAATTCTGGGTTTCTGTAAGGATATGAGTGGTGAGAACATTTGAATGGCTTCTTTGTTCTCTCTTCATCTCATGAGCATGATGATACAGAGGTCATAATCTGGAAGAGTTATTGTTATTCTCTTCACCTCCTTGTTCATGTCCTCACACCACACACACACACAGATAGATTCTACCTACTTCAGATAACACCACAACCACTATCCTCGCTTTATTACCTGGCAAATTTAAAGTAAGAAGTAGTATATCTAGACTGGGCCCAATGAAATGGAGAGTTGAGACACAAAACTGGATAAAATCCTTTCCTTAATATTTATTTTAGCCAGAATTATACCAATGCTTGTTGGCATTGCTCAATTCATTGAATGTTACTCAAACTTTTTATCTGCATCTGTGAGGGAACGTTTCACTCACTGATTACACCAGTATTTGTTCAGTGAAAGCAATGTGCATAAGCCTTAATAATAGTACCTTTTATTGGCGTAGAATTTTCTAGTTTATGAGGTACCTTCATTATATATCCTATTTAATGCTCACAACAACCTTTTGCGTCTGTTTTTCGTTGACTGTGAGTTGTTTAAAGAAATTAAGATCAGAAGCAATGATCTATTTCACTTCTCTCCAAGTTACTCCTTATCAAATGAAGCACTTTTAACACTCTTCTCTTAGAAAGAGAGCAAAGAGGCCTGTTTGTTCTAGTGGATCAAGAATGAAAAGAAAACACCTGTACAGACATTTTCTACTAATCTTGACTATGGTTGGGTATAAATGCAAGATCAGTGACTCCTCTTGTCTGGGTGGAAGGTGGACATCACCATGTCACATTGGTTCTCAACACATCATCTGAACTGGTGGGATGTGCCCTTCAACAGCCTCTGCCATGGCTGGGCTCAGCACACCTACTTCTAGCAGATGGAGGTCAGCTCGTCTCTGGTCCACATCCCCCAAATCTACACATCAGACAGTGGCTTACTTTTTATTGGCCTGTTTACTCACATGAACTACTCAGAGAAGCAAGAGACTAATTACAATAGGCTCAACTTGGTTTATCTTATGCAGGGAGAAAAGGGTTCAATATCACAACTCCACCATACTTCCACTTTCAAAGTCACATCTTACCATTTGTGAATACATCAGCACCCTTCTAGCAACTGCTCACTTATCATAATATATAATTTTCATTTACCAAATTCCTTCCAAGATCTCATATCACCAAATCTTGGTAATTCGTGAGTGCTTACAGCAGAAACCATCCATGCATCCATTCATTCAATAAACCTTTTATTTAGTGTTTTATATATGCCAGACACTGAGCTGTGGTGAGAATAAACTTAGGAACAAGACTCAAGGGGCCTTATGATCTGATAAAGGAAGACAGATACATTAACAAATAGTGTACACGATGGCTACAGTGGATGAGTGAATGATGTCCCAGGCTTTCTTTGGAGAAAATAAACCTGTCTACTTTCCATTCTTCCATCCATCTGTGCATGTATCAGATATTGGTCTTGAGTACCTACCAGGTGGCAGACCTCGCCCTCAGTGTCAGGGATACATAGTTACATGAGACAGCCCCTGCCTTCGGGAGCCCACAGTGAGTGTGGGAGCCAGATGAGTAACAAATACTTGGAATAAGCAGGACACAGATCCTGGCTGCACAAGGGAGGGACTGATCAGCTACCTGGGTGAGGCTTCAGAGGAGGCTTCACGGTAGAGAAGGCGATAGAACCAGGTCTAGAAGGATGAGACACTGTCGTCAGGCAGATGAGAGAGTACTCAAGGAAGAAGCACAGACTAGTCCTTTTCATTGTCGCTGAATGTCTAGATTTAGGAGCAGGTGTTCACTCAGACCCTCTCTCAGCTCAAAATGCCCATGAGTGTGCAGTGGGAGAAAAGTGAGTACGTCATGTACCATAACTGGACCGGCAAGTCCAGCTTGTCTGTCAATCATATCTGATGGGCCTGGGAGCCCTCGCCTGCAGCTTCAAATCCAAATCCCAGTGATGATTTTGAAGGCTCTTTGTAACTTGCCTTCATCCCACCTACGCTGCTCCTTTCACCCTCTTCCCCTGTCTCAGTCCTACATTAGAAGGCCCTGGGCTTTCCACCCTCAACAATGTGGCTTTATCCACTCCTCTCTCTTGCCTTCTGACACCAGTCATGCTGTCTCCTTCCTCTCCGCCAGTCCACAGTTTAGCTCGAGTCCCACCTCCACTGCAAAACTTTAACCTCGTCAAATGACAAAAGTAGAACAATTTAGTAACGAGTTTAATCTCCTTCATTCAAGGGAAGACGACCCATGGATTGGGGGAGTGCAGTAGCTCGAAAGCAGTGGACCATTCCTCCCGAGGGATTTTGAGCAAGAGTGAGTTTTATAGAACATTAGAGGAGGCACCTCGGAAAGAGGGCCTGATTGGCTGGGAGGTCGGGGTTTCCTTGTAAGACCTGTAGGTCCTGTTTTCTAGGCTAAGGTAAACTAGCTAAAGCTGAGTGGGAGGACTGTGATTGGTTCATGTTAAGTTTCCTTGATAGTGAGGCGTTTCCTTTAATAAGGGGCAGACTTAGGTTTCGATTTGTGACATGGGCTGGGCCACTGGGGGGCCTCCACTTTGTGGGTCCTGATGTACGAATTACCTTTATCAACCTCCACAGCCCAATGACTTCCATTTGTTCTGTCCATTTAAAGGACTCCTTGTGTGCTAAACCTGTGCCAAATATTGCTTCCACAAACAGCTCAGATAAACAATTTTACTAACATCCCACTCTGCCTAGCCCGAGTATACCTGAAACACTTATACAGAAAGAGACACTACCAGATCTTGCAGGACATCTTGGAATAGAGTTCACTGAGAAGTTTAATTAGCATGAAACAATGTATGATAACGTTAGTAAATGTCTAGTGGCTAAAGCTGACAGGGCCGTGTTCCCAAATTGCCATTGTTGCAAACACTTCATGCTGCATTCACTATGTCTCAAGCTGTGGGAGGCACCTCCCTCCAAGCTTCACTCTTGCCACAGCTGGCCTTCCTGACCCCGTAAGCTCAGACCCTGTCAGAAAGCACTCTGCGGTTCTACTTCCAGCTGTAGAAACTTCTACTTCAGAAGGTTCTACTTCTGAAACCCGGAGAAAAAGAGTCAGAATGCTCACAAATGTCTCTGAAGGAAATTTGGGCCTCATTGCCTTTCTCTCACGCCATCCTCCTTCCTTTCTTCCTGTTGTTTCTTCTCTTGTGTTAATCAGGGTAATTAACAAACAATCCCCAAATCTCATTGGCTTAAAATGATGAAAGCATATTTCATGTCCACATCACAGTCCGTTGTAGGTTGTGGGAGTTAGGGGGCAGGGGGATGCTCCACACAGGTATTGAAGGACCCAAGCTGATGAAGGCACCCGTAGCCTGCCTGGGCAACGACATCCACCAGATGGGGGGCTGGGGAGGGGAGAAGAGACATGGAGGATAATGCAGGATATTCCATTGCCAGAACTCAATCACAGGGTCCCACATACCAGCAGGGGATGCTGTGAAATGTAATTTAGCTATGTTTCCAGGAAGAGAGCAAAATGAGTTTGGTGAACTAACCCACTATCCCGTTTGGCTAGCGAGAAATTTATACCCTTCCTTAGAGGCCTATTCTCTTCAGCCAGTCCAAGGAAACACCCTTTGGTACCTCACACAATTCCAACAATGTGTTTGATGGGTCGTGTACAGTCCGGTTTCATCTACAACAAACGTCTTGATCCTCTATCACGTACTGTCTTGTATGACTCTCAGATTGTGTAACATATACATTTCTTAATTCTTCAGAGAGAGTCCATGGTGGAGGGGGTAGCAGTGTGAGAGAAGGCAGGCTAGAAAGGGCTGTTTTTCGTAGAAGGGGGAAAAGTAAACAATTTAGACCTTTTAGAAATTTAATTAAATGTGTATCTGCAGATTATGATATGAAATTAATCGTTGCAGGAATTTGAGTGGAAAGATATTTATTTCTGAGCAGACTATTTATATCAGGGACAGTTAATTTGGACTTAGAGGCATTAAAAAGGATATTTTAAAAACTCAAATATAGAGGATGCACTCAGAGTTTCATAGTTAGGGGATTCCACTAGATGGCCCTGTTTCAAAATATTACAAAGCTGGAGATGAATGGCTTTCTGATGAATTGCAACTCTCTTACCTTTTCGGGTATTTAGGCCACTTCGTTATCAATTGTAGCTGATTTTCCTAAAATAGTATTGATGTGGCAAATTTCATCTTTTAGTATGACATGGAAACTGTTTTGGTAAAAGAATTTAGCTCAAATTTTTCTTAACAGAGAGTATTTTGTTCAGAACAGATCACTTAAAATGAACAACCTGGCAACATTGAAATGACAACCTGTCCCCCAAAGTGCAGCATCAGCAGTGATGTCAGGAGAGTCCAGAAAGCAGCCCAAGCTGTAAATTTCCTTTGCTCCAAATGGATTTTAAAACCGACACAGATTCTACTCCTCCTTTTTTTCCAGCTCTATTTTGAAATACACATTTCAGAATCCCTAAGGTTATTCTGCTATGTTATATGGATTCTGACAACTCCAAATAAGTGAAAACCACTCAATTAAATTATTCTCTGAAACTAAAATGGGATGATTATAATAAGAAGCTGCAAACCCAGTATTTAGCAAGCAAAGCCTGGTAGTTGCCATTATAAGGCATTTCCAGAATTGCTGACGAGACAGAACAGAGGACACTAGAGTCTCTTTTTCCTATCCATGCATTCATTAATACTGGCATCCTTTGTATCAGGTGCTAGCTCTTAGTGCAAGAAGGGAGTTCATCTGATTAAAAATAAAGGAAGGCAAGGAAGTGGATAGTGGACCCTGACTCTCTCCTTCCTTCCCTTCCCCAACCCTCAGTCCTGCTCAAAGGCGACCAGTGGTGGAATCTCTTACCACATCTGCTCTCATCGTCCTTCTAGCAAATCTGATAACAGCAACATTGGTTTATTCCCAGAAACAAAGGAAGTCAACACCAGGACTTTCTTCCTCCACTTCTACCATCCTTCAGGATTTTTCCTATATTTAAATGGAGCCCTCACACTACACTCAGTATTACTAAATCATTCTAATGCTCATCCACAATTGTGGATGAGAAATCACAGGCTAAAGTAATCTCACATCAGTAATGTGGTCGTCTGAGTTATCTTGGATATTATATTGAACCCATTTCCCATCCTGGTCCTGCCAAACTTCTGGCAGCTATATATTTCCTTATCCATTAAAATCCAGACCACAAAAATCACATATCTGTGTGTCCAGAGAATTGAAGGATTAAGTTTGGCCAAGCTAATGTGCATGTAATTCCACCTCTGGCCATGATGAAGCAACAGGGATTGAATATACCTTTTTGCCTTAAACAATTAGAAAATCAGACAAAATGTATGAAGTAATGGTTTTCAGACATTGGGCATTAGGCAGTATAGGACTAATCCCTGAGAGAAGGGAAATAAATGAGGTGAGCCCTACAGTTGCCCTAAGTATCATTTGTGAACAGGCTGTTAGGAGAATCACAGCAGAACCGTCAACTCTAATTAGATGAGGTCACCCCATAAAGTTAGGCTATAGGTAGGTCACGATCTGTGGTGCTATGAGGTCCATTTTGCCTCTGAAGTTCTTGGATGCTAAACCACAGGTGGTGAAAGCAACAATGTTGGATTGTTGCCTGTATGACCAGGTGGATGGTGAACCCATTAACTGAAACATGGAATACCAACCAGGGCCATGTGCACCTGTAAAACATAATACACTTCGTAGCAGCTAGAAGAACTGGTGACCACTGCACAAGAACATTGGCACTAAAGGAGATGGGAGAGTAACTAAGATTCCAGGAGCAACCAGAGGAGGAAACTGAAAGTTAAATACATGGACATTTAGGAAAATGGAACAGTGCCTGTCTTGGAGGATTGAGCCAGAGTGCTGGTAAGCAGGGGACCCTAAGAGTGGACTCCAATACTTTTGGTTGGGGACCTTGAACCAATGAGGAAAACAGATCTGGCAATGTATGAATGTTGATGGAGGATGGGAGCAGGATGGCAGGACAGGGTTACAATAATCTCTATGTATCTTTATATTTACAGTAGGTTTCTTTTAGGCAAAATATAGTTGGGTCTTGTTTTTTGATCCACTCTGACAATCTCTGTCTCTTAACTGGTATATTTAGATCACTGACATTTAGTTATGACTGATACAGCTGGATTAATATCTGCCATATTTCTTACCATTTTTTGTTTGTTGCCCTTGTTCTTTGTTCCTATTTTTGTCTTGCATTTTTTCTGCTTTTGTGGTTTTAACTGAGCATTTTATATAATTCCATTTTCTCTCCTTTCTTATCAATTACATTAATTATAATTCATATCAATTTTACTTCTTTCTTTACTTTTTTCAGTAGTTGCCCTAGAGTTTGCAATATACATTTATAGCTAATCCAAGTCCCCTTTCAAATAACACCATATCTCTTCATGGGTAGTGCAAGAACCTTATAAAATAAAGTACTCCTAATTCCTCCCTCCCGTCTCTTGTATCATTGCTGTCATCCATTTCACTTATACATAAACTGTAATCATCAAATACATTGCTATCATCTCAAACAAATCTTTCAGATAAATTAAGAATAAGAAAAGTACAAGTTTTTATTTTACCTTCATTTATTCATTCTCTAATGCTCTTCCTTTCTTTATGTAGGTCTGAGTTTCTGATCTATATCATTTTGCTTCTCTCAAAAGAGCTTCTTTTAGTGTTTCTTGCAAGGTAGGTCTACTGGCAACAAATTTCCTCAATTTTTGTTCACCTAAGAAAGTATTTCCCTTCATTTTTAAAGAATAATTTCACAGGATACAGATTTCCAGGTTGGTGTGTTTTTTTTCCCCAATGCTTTAAATATTTCAGTCCTCTCTTCTTGCTTGCCTGGTTTCTGAGAAGTTGGATGTAATTCTTATCTCTGTTCCTCTATAGGTAAGGTGTTCTTTTCCTCTAAATTTTTTCAAGCTTTTTTCTGTAGCTTTGATTTAATGCAGTTTGAGTATGATATGCTTAGGTGTGGTTTGGTGATGGGGGGCACTTATCCTATTTGATGTTTTCTGAGTTTCCTGGATCTGTGGTTTTCTATCTGATATTAATATGGGGAAAATTCTCAGTCATTATTGCTTCAAATATTGCTTCTGTTCCTTTCTCTGTTTCTTTTCCTTCAGATATTTCCATTCTGTGTGAGAGAGGCAACCCAGGACTGAAGCCTGATTCTAAGACCAAAGCCCATGATTTTCTCCATGCTACTTTAAGAACAGTTTGCTAGCAAATATTTAGCTTTAAGCCATAAATTACTCAACTGAAAAACTGCTGTGGCATAAGAATATAAAGTAAGCCTGAGTGAACAGAACAAACACCGGTGTATAGGGCTGTGAGCGAGGGATGGGGATGGAGAAGAGACTACAATTGTTGACCACTTAGAATGTATCAAGTTCTGTGGCCCAGTCTTTGTATACCTTTTCTCTTTTACTCCTCCCAACAGCCCTGTGAAGCAGGGATTATTATTTTCACGTTACCAATGAGGCTGTGGAGCACAGGGAAGGTTAACCCGATGCAAAATTGTCAACTTAATGAAGTTTGACTTTTATGCTTTTGTTCCTTTTCACCCGTTTCTCATTCCCCTGTCCCCAATATTTCAATCTTCCTGCTTCCTGAAGCTCTCAAGTAGGTGGCTTTTCCTTTGAAATTTGAAAATCTAATAGTTGACAATCTCAGAAAAAAAGTTGATAGAAAAATTAAGTGATTTAATCTCATCTCTTGATTGGCTTGATTTTATTGTCAAAGAATGTGTGTGTGTGTGTGTGTGTGTGTGTGTGTGTACTTGAAATAGATACTATCTTCCTCCCTTCCTTCCTTTCTTCCTTCCTCTTTCTTTTTTCCCCTTTGGTTATTTTGTTGTGTGTTTAAAAATGTCTGCCTTTTGCTTTGCAACTTGAATGACAATGTGGCTTAGTATAATATCATTGGGTCCCACTTCCTATCCCACAGAAATTGTAGATACTGCTCACCTGTCTTCTGTGGACACGTCGGAGGCCAGACTGACCTTTTCTCCTTGTGAGTGGCTGGCTTTTTCTGTCTGGATGCCTCAGGAAACCTTTCTTTCTCCCTAAAGTTAAATATCTTAATCAATGTCTATTGTTTTATATCAAATAGTTTCTGGGTATTTGGTGGACCCTTCAATAGTAGATTTTATTCTTCTTTCACTCCAGGGAAATTCTCCTTCATTATATTTCTGAATAATTTTTATCTTCTATTGTTGACTATGCTATTTCAGGAATAACAAGTATCTATATTTTGTATCATCTAGATCTGAACACCTTATTTGATCTCTGATTGTTTTAATTTCTTTGTAATTTTCTGCTGTGTTCATAGTGAATATTTTAAGTCTTTCTTCAACATCAGTACCTCCTCAGTTGTGTCTAGACTGTACTTTGATTTCTAATTTATTTGCTAGATCTATCACTGTATTATTTTGGTTCTGATTGGTTTCCTTAGCCTTGCAATTTCTCTTTCATCTCTTTCTGTTGTTTCAGCATTTTGTCCTTGAGTCTTATTTTATTGATAGCATATTTTCATTAAGTTTTTCTTTAGCACAAGGCAATCTGAAGGAGTTTTCTTCTGTTTTTTGGTTTTGTTTTCTTCCAGACTGTTTGTTTTCTGTCTGATGTGTTTTCTCTCTCTCTCTCTCTCTCTCTCTCTCTCTCTCTCTCTCTGCCCCCCTCCCCTGTGATACATTTACAAGGTCGATGTGCCATTTATTTTCATTTTGCTCAAGCTACAGTTGGGCAGTTCTGTATAACTCTTCAGTTTCTCTGATCTACTGCAGTTCTTCTTGACCTTCTTCTTATCTTCCCGGAAGCCATTTATCACCCCTGTGGGCAACAACTTGGGGGATGGATGTCATTTTCTATTTACTTTTTGTAGCCTGAGACTGGAGAGTGGGAGAAGAGCCCCTCTGGAGCTGCCTGCAGTCTTGGCTGGGATCCTGGACCAGATTCTTTCTTCTGAGTGCCAGCAAACGTCCTTTACTGGGGCCAGTCTTCCCAGCAAGGGCCAGGCATCTCCTAATCCACAGGCTCTGGTTGGTTCCTCCAACACAGCAGTGACCTTGGAGAATGGCTTGCTTTGTCAACCCCTCTTGCCTCAGTAGGGTCTGCAGTGGGGCAGAAAGCGGCTCCTATGCTCATACATTCCCCACCCACTCACCCTTCTGGCCACTTCTCTTCAAGTCAAGGTGAAGTCAGCGTATTGCAATGTTGTTGACTCACCTTTTCCTCAGTTCTCTTTCTGGGGAGTTGGCGTGGGTAAGCAAGGTTAAGAGCCACTTTTCAAACTTTATTACATGAAGTTTTATCCTTTTTCAATTTTGATTGCTGCTGATGAATGTTTGGCCTTTTGAAAAACAGTGTTTTTCATTTCATTGGGTACTGGGGGAGAAATCTTCTCTGATCTGACTTCCTTTACCCTAAACTTTCAGAACAACTTAAAACAAGCATGACTGGTGATTCCAAGCACATGGTTCATGGACCACACTTAGAAAAAAGCAAAGCGTGAAATTCAGAGTCAAGATGAAAATAAAATTAAGGATGGGGTGGAAACAAACAGACATTTCATTTTGGCTTTAAATATTGAGAAGGTTCCTAATTCTATATTTACTTAAATAATATACTTATGCTTCCAAGAGTAAAAAAAAAGGCCAAGACACCTTTAAGTTTTTACCTTTCCCAATGTTAAAAAGCACTGAAGGTGATAGTTTCAGGTTAAAAACCTCATATATTAAATATGTTAAAAAAAGAAACCCAAAGCACCCTCATAATCACATAGGGTGTAGAGTGGCATTAAAACATGCCCCAAGTACACAATATCCTTTTCCCAAGACATGTCCTTCTAAAAGCAGCTGAGCTGAACATCTCTTTTACCGTACTTTGTATTTATTTATCTTACAGAGTGAAACTAGTTCCTTCATTGCTTTTAGAGATTAATTCCGTGTGCTGACTTCAACAAGACTTGATGCTTTCCACTTGTACTCAGCCACATTTTAAGCAACACCCTGGGAGACAGAGTCAGTGCTGTGCACAGGGATTTCACTGCGCAGTTCACGTCGAGATCAGCAAAAAGGTGGATAAATCCCTAGATGCAGCTTTAATTTTGTTGCCAGGAAAAGAAAAACAATAAACCCAACCAGTGTTCAGAGTCCATCAGGCTTAGCTTCTCCGCTGTGCCTCCACGAAGTGCACTGGGCAGGAAACAGCACATCTTGCAGCCAGGCTCCCCTTGAACCACCGCTGCCAGTCAAGCCCAGGGGGACTGGTCCTTGGGGTCCAGTGATCAGGCTATCCAGAGTTGCTGGGTCACAGGTTCCTGAGGCCTGCTTGTCTTCTTCTCAGCATTTGGCAGGTGTGCTTCACCATTAACTTAATTATCCTGTGTCCCTTAGATGTTTCATAATGATTGCTCTACATGTCTCCTTAACCTAGTGAGCAAATTTGCAAGAATTGTTTATTCATTTTAAAGTATAATAATGCCTCTGCATCACAACAGGAAGAGGCCATATGGGCCAGTGGCCATTACCGTTGATTTCCTGGTATGCTTCACAGTGACTAGTTAGTTACAGGCCTGGGGGCAGGGTAGCCGTGTTCAGCACCTGTGCTTGGGACTCAGGAATCTATATCCTGGCCCCACTACTAACTAACTGTGTGACAGTGCAAGATACTGACCTTCATTGAACCTCAGGTTCCTCATCTGTGAAATAGAGATAACAATGGCGCCCACCGGGAGGATAAAAAAGCTAATAGAAGAGGGAATTCTTCACCCTGTGCAAATGATGCAGCTGCTGCAGGTGATTATCATCTTATTGCTTTATTAGAGAAGGCTGGTACCAAAGGTTCAAATTTATGTATTTTAAATTTTTATTCACTTTCTTTATCAATAAAAATGAATATAGTGAAGTACTTCTGAAACCAGAGGCTTTTTATTTTCAAGTTTTAAAATTTTAAACTGTATAAAACCACCTTGTTTTATGGATGAGGAATATAGAGAAATACAGAGAAACATAGAGATGTGCCTGAGTCACAAAGCTGACTAGAGGTAAAGTCAGTACTGAAACCCCGGTCACCTGATTCTGAGTCCAGTGCTCTTTTCAGGACATTACCCTCCTCTCTTCGCGTGATCATGCTCATCATGGAGATGGGTGGTAGCTGTGTTTCTACAGAGCCTTTCTGGATGTTAATAACTTCACATTTTGGCTGTTTTAACAGCTTCAAAATAACTCTGGATTAAACGCGATATTTATCTTCATGTGAAAGTTCAGGTGAGCAACCCAGGGCTGGTGTGGTGGCCCCGCAATCCTCAGAGACGCAGGCTCCCTCTGTTTTGATGTCCTGTTCACTTCAGCACGTGGGGTCTGTCTTTGGTCCAAGAGGGCTGCTCCACCCTTTACCATCATTTCCACTTTCCAGTAAAGATGTGGAGTGGGGTAGAGGTGGGCTTGCTTCTTCTGTTTAAGAATACACAACATTTTTGCTCACATCCCACTCACCTGAACTTAGTCATATAGCTACATCTAGCTGCAAGAGAGGCTGGGAAATGTACTTTTTGGTTGTGTCCATCCAATAATTCTATTTCTATGTAAGATGGGAAGACTGGATATTGGAGTACAATTAACAGTCTCTGACACACACACACACGATAAGCTTTGAATAGTGTGATTTTTTACAAAAGTACTAGAGTTTCTAGGTTTTAATACAACTGCTGGAGGGTGTACATAGACTCTAAGCTTCTACAAAGGGTAATTAATCTACTTCTTGAAATGCGATTCAGGACAGCAGCTTCCACCTAAGGGTCTAGGAAGGTGGTATAGGGGGGCGACACATCTTTACAATATTTACAAAGCCGATGGATAAAAAGGCAGACAATAACAAGCGTTGGTGAAAATGTAGAGAAACTGTAACTCTTGTACTCTGCTGGTGAGAAGGTAAAATGGTGTAGCCACTCTGTAAAACATTTGCAGTTTCTTGAAATGTTAAACATAGAGTTGCCGTGTGACTCAACAATTCCACTCTTAGTTATCCACTCAAGAGAAATGAAAACTTGTGTCCACACAAAGACTTACTTGTATGTGAATGTTCATAAGAACATTAGCCATAATATCCAAAAAGTGAAAACAACCCAAATGTCTGTCAACTGGTGAATGGATAAATAAGTGGATGAATCTCAAAAACATTATGTTAAATGGAAGAAGCCAGATACAAAAGACCACATATTGTATGATTCCATTTATATGAAACACCCAGAACAGGCAAATCTACAGAGATGGGAAGTAGATTAGCCGTTGTCTGGGACATGGTGGGGGGGAATGGATGGGGTGCGGTGACTGCAAATAAGCATGCGATTTCTTCTTATGGTGTTGGAAATGTTCTAAAAATTTGATTGTGGTAATTTACAGCTCTGTAAATTTACTAAGAATTGTTGAATTGTACACTTTTAAAAGATCAGCAGAAGCAGCATATATATCCTCAACTGGCTGGTATGATAGGCTAATTCAGCAGGGCCAGGCTGGGAGAGGGGACGACGTAGGTACTGGAGATACCAGACATGGAGATACTTGTTCTCTGCTTGCAAAGGGCTCACATCTTAGAGGTTGTTAAGGAAAATTTCACTGAAAGGATTTTTGATTCCACATAGTGGGTTGGATAAATTAGAACATTTAAAATTTCATGACTTTAAATGTTCAACACACATCCCACTGATATTTATTCTCTGATTTGAAAAGTTCATGATTTTTCACTTCTCGTGTACCCATCCTCGTTGTCTGACTGCCTTCTAACCTGATAACTTTATCCCAAATGGTGTCTTTTGTTCTCTGATAACCACACTCAGGCCTCCTGAAATATACTCTTAAATGAATCTTGTTCCTGCCATCAGCTCAGCAGTTTCCTCAGTCTATGAAAGGAATGAGAGAGGCGTCACAGGATGTCCCATAACATCTTCTAGATGTAGCCCCCCCTGAGTCTAAGAGGGTTTTTCATTTGCTGTGTAGCCTAAGAAAATCTAGAATTCAAGGACTCACCTGATTCGTTGTTGGGGAAATTGTGCAATGCTCAGAGATGGGAGAAAGTGAACCAGGAGAGTTGCAGCAAGCAAGGGAAGAGAAGAACCGAGTCAGCTGTGCTGGACTTGTGCATGGAGGATAAGCAGGTGATGACTTAGGGGGTGTGGCGGAGGAGAGCCACGCATGCAGCAAAAGCAGCGTTCAGAGTACACTCCCAAGGTCTCTGAGGGCCAGCTGTCTCTCCTACCGTTTCCATGAGACCAGACCACACTGTGAGAATTGAGATGCCTAACCATTCATTCATTCATTTATTCTTCACATATTCACCAACATGTATTTTTTGAGCCTCCTGTTGCCAGGAGTGATGATGCTCCTAAGAGCCGTGACTTGGCTTCTCGTGCCCCCTGCCTCTCAAGCTCAGGTCTCATCTCATTGTCTTATACATTTCTCCTTTCATTTTTTTATTTCAAAGAGTCTATATCTTCTTGAATTTTATGAAAACAATTAAGATGAGATCTAAAATTAGCTTCTTGTGCCTATAATAAACCTTTCCAGAAAGTACTACCTTCCCGTGTTTCTTGAGCATTTTGTTTCTCTTCCTTAATGTTACAAAGTACTTTCCAAGTTCACATACGTAGCTACAATGTAGAACTTTAGGCTTAAATATGAAAAAAACATTAAATGACCATAACTGACTCCATTTTCCAATCTGAATACTGATAACAAAATTAAGAAAAAAAACATGATCAGAGAATTCCTTCCAAAGAAACCTCCAAGCCCAAATGGCTTTGTGGGTGAGCCCTTTCGAATATTCAAAAAACACGTGATTCTCGTTCTTTGTAAACTGCTTCAAAGATAAAAATATGGAATTGTAAAAAAACTAAAATTACCTTGGTACCAAAACTTAGAACAACAGCAACAACTGTAAACCAATCTTATATATCAATATAGATGCAAAAACCTTGGGTAAAATACTTACAGACTAAATTCAGGAACATATGTAGGGATTTTGCACCATGTCCAAGTAGGATTTCCTCAAGAAATGGAAAGATTCCTTAATATTAAGAAATATATTAGTATTAACATTCATTACAGAATAAAAATGGCCACAAATTCTTTGACATTCCTGTCATTGAGGGGTAGGGTCCTTTGGTCCCCCTTGAATCTGGGGTGACCTGTGACTGCTTTGACCAATCTAGAATGGTGGAAGTGACACTATGCCAGCCCTGAGTCTAGCCTTTGAGCAGACTGGCAACTTTCATTCTGGCTTCTTGGAGCCCTGAACCACCTGTAAAATGTTGGTCTGCCCTGCTGGAGAGTCCACATAGAGAGGTTCTGGGACTATATGGGGAAGGCCCAGGGCCCAGCTGGGTGCATCCTTCCAGCTATCCCCACCAAGATGCCAAGCAGGTGAAGGAGACCACCTTGGACCCTCCAGACTGCCCCAGGCACCAGCCCCATACCGTCAAGTGACCACACTCAACATCATGTGGAGAGAAGACTATCCTGGCTGAGTCCTGCCCAAATTCCTAACCCACAAAATCATGAGATATAATACAATGGCTGTTGTTTTATTTGGGGTAGTTTGTTAAACAACAATAGATAACTGAAATAATGGTCCAACAACATGTGAACTGACAATTCACATGAGAAAGAAAATATCTAATTTATATAAACAAATCTTCAATTTTGCAAGGACAGTATAGGGAAACCAACACTGCTATACCATTGTTGGATGCAAGAGTTTGTGCAAACTTTTTGGAAGGTAGTTTGGCAATTTGCATTCAGATATAAAATATGCAGACTTGTGATCTAGAAATTTCACTTCTAGGAGTTCTTTCTAAGGAAATAACCCACTGAAGGCACAATGATCCATGTATAAAGATATTTTCGGTAGAGTGTTATATAACAGAGAAAAATTGGTAACAGTCTGAATGCTCATCAGCATAGGACTGGTTCAATAAAATACACACATCCCTCCAATGACATTGTATGCAGCTATTAAAAGGGATGCCTGGAAGGTAGAAACCAAATTTGTTATGATGTTTATTTCTGATGCCCTAGAATTATGGAGGACTTTCACTTTCTGCTTCACATCTCTTTTTTTCCGATCATATTTTACTTTTATGAAAGAATAGAGTGTTTAAATAAATTAAAAAATAAAGATACAGTATTTAAAAGAAGCCCTCCACATAGGTTAGCCCAACTGGAGTTCTGCTCCAGGGTTTGGGACCCACCTCCAGAGTAATAAAAACCCCCCTTTTATCTGGCTTGTCCTCTGTGGATGTCTGCTATTTCCTCTTGGGACCAGGCAGGGGCTGGTGTTTGGTAGAGGCTAGGATTGAAGTGTGCAGCATCTGATATCCTAGCCATCTGCCTCTCAATTTATAAATATCTATTGGCACCCAGAGATATAACTATGTATGTAGACATGCCACCTACAGTTAGAATTTGTAAACAGAATAATTTCACACCTCTCAGGCAGTCCCGGAATTAACAACATAATATGAAGACCCTTCTCTTTACCTGAATTTTGATCTGTATCATATCATTAACCAAGATCTTCACCATCCCACCTCTACCTCTTTGATTTGGTTTTGTTTAGGGAACCAGTTCCGCTGTCCCTTACGTCTATGTTCCATGTGTTTGTTTCTTCACGTTACTCACAAACTTGAACACAAATAGGAGAGAACCAGCAGGGTCAGGGCATGGTAGTGCTCAGACCCGAAGTCCCTGGGCTTTCAGGGCCTGCAAGCATGTCAAATGCCTCTCCAAATCTTGCTTAAACCTACTCCAGTTATCTGGAGAGGGCACCATCCTTTCTTATCTGGATTGACTTCTGCATTAACATGTAGCCCTGGTAACAACTAAGTGTTGGTGATGAGAAATCTTATTTGAAGGAAAGCTCTTTTCTTGTCAAAGCAGCTGAGTGTGTGTGCCTTCTTATCAATTTGAATCAATTATTCATTCCATTATTAAATGGAGATTCCTCTTAAACTCTTTGTATTAGAAGCAGGCTGGTACATATTTAAAAGAGACCTGGAATATTCAGAATGGGAGGGAAAGCAATCCTGGATGATGTTGAAAGCACTGAAAAGTAGGTGGGAGACTGACATCGTGATGGCCCTTCTTGTGGAGGAGACAGCAGTGAGAGAGTTACCTAGCATTTTGATTTTAAGGAATTATCAGTCAAAGGCTATTTTCTTTTCTTCGTAAAAATAGAAATTTCTTAATTTTTCCTGAAAACACGTTTGCTGCTAAAATTCAAATAGTACAAAGGAACTAATAGCCCCCTTGCACTTCCTGCTTATAATCCCATACTCCTAGAGATAAGCACTGTTACCAGTTTGTTCTATGCACTTACAGATATTTTATGCATATATGGTTTACACATATACATATTTATGGTATATATGTGTGCACATATGTGCATATTTAATTTTAAAATACCAGTGGGGTCTGTATCAGTGAGGATTAGGTTTGCCTGCACATAAAAGAGACTCAAAAATATGAGGTGAACAAGACAGGTGTTTTCTTTTCTCTCACAAGAGAAAAACAGCAGGAGGCAGATGGTCCGGGGCTGATGTGGTGACTCCATAGTCAGCAGGGACCCAGCACCTTCCAGTTTTTCACTCTGCAGGCCCTAGAGTGTGATTCTTGTCTTCATGGTCCAAGATGGTCCAAATTCCTCCATTTACATCCATATTTCAAGTAGTGGGTTGGAAAAATTGGGGAAGAAGGACGCAACTCTCTCCTTTTAAGGGAAACTTCTGAGGTTCATTGTGTTTATTTCTGAGGCCTTAGAATTATGGAGGACTTTCACTTTGTGCTTCACATCTCTTTTTTTCCAATCATATTTTACTTTTATAAAAGAATAGAGATAGAGTGTTTAAATAAATAGAAAAATAAAGATATGGTATTAAAAGGAGCCCTCCATATGGTTCAGCCTAACTGGAGTTATCAGTCAAAGGTTATTGATTGGAATTTAGTTTCAACAGACATATGAGTCGGCCTCATTGATTAGAATTTAGTCATATGGCCACGTCTTTGCAAGGGAGGCGGAAAATGTGATCTTTTAGCTGAGTGACATTGTGCCTGGCTAAAAACAGGGTTCCCTTAACCTGAAGGAGAAGCCTCTTTGGCAGGCGACTAACATTCTCTCCCAGTGTGTTACTGTTCTTAATATTCAGCAACCGAATAATATATTGTGGACATTTCCAGTTTTAATAGCTGAATAGTATTCTGTTACATGACTACGCCAAAATTGGCTTAACTAGATGCCTACTGATGAGTATCTCAGTTGTTTTCTTTGTTTTTCCAGAACGATATTTTCCACCCTTTGTATGTGGAAAACATGGAAGACAATTTCCACAATACCATTAACTTCTGGTCTTCTCACTTCTCTCAACATTTCTAACTTTGTGCTCAATTCAGTTCATGTACACTTGCTAGAAGCCGTTCCTTTCCTCCTCGAGGCTCTGACTGGAGCCCCTTCTTGTCGACTCCTGTGGCTTCAAATCTTCTCTCTCTGGTACTGAGTCCTGTTATTTCCACTGAGTACGTAATCTTTAACCCACTTCTAGGAATCTGTCCTATGGATATAGTTTCAAATGTCACAAAGATATATATTCAAGAATTCTCATTACAACATTATTTGTAATAACAACAAAAACAATCACAAAGGCAGAAAAAAAATCTTTTTATTCATTAGGTGAGTCAAATAAATTATGCTACATTTATGTGATGGAATACAATGCCACCATTAAAAACTATTGATCTACATTGTGGAAAGCTGTCCAAAACGTACTGGTCGGGGGAAAAATAAGATGCAAAGCAATATATACAACATTATCACAATTGTGTTTTAAAAAAAAGAAATATACATACAAACACATTCAGTAAAATTCCACCTTAATATGACATGTAGAGTCTAAGGAATTCAGTGACCCAAGATGTGACTTTCCTTTACTGTGAGGTTAATGAAACGACCCCCGCCTGGAGCTGGTCCAGTTTTGAGACCCGAATCCCACCTAGTCCTATCTGTGGTTTGGCACCACCTGGTAGCAATGGTCCACTCCAGTTTAAATATTACTGGCCTGCAGCTTCTAGAACAGTGGTAGTGTTTCCAGAAATCCTCCTGTTGATTGGCTCCCATTTTACCTAGAGAGATTGGGCCCAGAGAATAATGAGGATGTGGGAACCCATTTTTCGCCTCCTCATTTCCTGAGATAAGGTGGCATGTCACCTTCCCCTCTTCACCCCCCCCCCCCACCATGTCCCACCTCCCTGCCTGAGAGCCTGGGCTGAACAAGAACAGGAGGTAAAGGCATTTGTGTTGGAATCTGAGCTCCCCAGGGACACTCTGCCACTGGGTTTCATTGCATGTGCTTACGTTTACTACATGCTGAGCTGTTTTTTTAAGATTAGTATGTCTTTCTAACAAAATTTAAATTAATCTAAAATTAGAAAATTGAACGAGGTAACATTGGGTGTGAACATAAAAGCTATGGTTGAAACCATTTGATCAACAACCATAAAATAAAAACACAGGGTGCCTATCCAAGGGCTGACACCGAGGGAGGCAGGGTTTCCCCAAGGGGGCAATGAAGAGATTGACAAAGTTTCCCACAGTCATAACTGGAGGATCACAAGCTTGTCTGATGACAGGTGATACAGAAAGGACATCAGTCGACTTTACCAAACGCGCTAAAGGCAGCATTTATTAATTCAAAGACCCTCGTCCAAAGAGGACCCATGTGCCAACCTGGCCAGTGATGTCTCCAATTCCCGCTGGACATGAAGAACCAGGAAGGTATGTGGGAACTAGAAGTCTAACACAATCCGTGGGCGTATCTAAAAGAAAGAGAGTTGGGAACGGAACTGTGGAAGGTGTCTCGGGACCACAGTGAGCCCATGAGCACCTTCACACCGCCACTTCAGAGTGACACCAACAGGCTGGCCACTCTGTTTTTGTGGTCACCAGGCCATGGCAATTGAGTGAGTGACAGAATGTATAAGTAGCAGTGTGTATTGAATGACTCAATACAGAGAAGAACACAGACAGATGTGGTTTGTAACTCATATATCTGTTGAAAATTGGAATCCGTTCAGTGGCTTTGGGTCTTAAGCTTTTTTCCTCATTTCCTGTACTTGTAGAAATAATATCCCCACTTTTTCCTGATTCCTTTGCTTCTTGTTCTATTGTGAGTAGCAATATATTAAGAATTGTTTCTCCTTTCCTTGTTTCCTTTAGGAAATTAAGTATATGTATTAAAATTAAAAGACAGATCACTTTTTAAAAATCATGTGTTAGCAATAGTTAATCATGGAAATACTCTTAAGCAAATAGTTATTTACGTTTTTTTTTAAGGTGATTGATATCTATATATACTGTGAAAAGTGGAAATTCATAGGGAGTTCTTCTTCAGACTCTTCTGTTATTCTCTGCAATCTTATTTCTCAAATTTTTCCTTATTGCAAAATTCCATTTAAAAATATAAATATTGTCCATTAGAGTGGTGCTAATTAATCCATAAATAGAATGTATTCTTGGTAAATCACTCATGGTTTACAACTATTTACATGTAGGTTGAATATACATTTATAAGTCATGTTTTATTTCTATGTATGGGGAATAGCCGATTTTTAAAATTATCTTATTCAACTCAGCTCAAAGGTGTGTGAAGAACTGTATTAGCTTTCTAATCTGTAAACTGGAGCAGTTCCAGATTGTTCAGGAAAGTCATCTTTGAAAGCATGTATATGCATCATTGATGATTATTTCCTTGTAGCCTATGAGTAAATACTTTGGAATGGCTAATTGATGTATGTATAGTGCAAGCAATTTCTATTTTAAATTGATAAGCAAGAACTTGTATCTAATTTTATGCATAGTCAGTATCTGTCACTTTTTTCATACATAAGAAACGTTTATTATTAATAACAGCAATGGCAATAAGAAAAAAACATGTATTGAGATTAAAAATTCAGAGATGCCAGCCCAGTGGTGTAGTGGTTAAGTTCACATGCTCCAGTTTGGCGGCCTGCGGTTCGCAGGTTCAAATCCCAGGCGTGAACCAATGCACCACTCATCAAGCCATGCTGTCGCAGTGTCCCATATACAAAATGGAGGAAGATGGGCACAGATGTTAGCTCAGCCAATCTCCCTCAGCAAAAAGAGGAGGATTGGCAACAGATATTAACTCAGGGCCAGTCTTCCTCACCAAAATAAATAAATAAATAAATAAAAATAAAAACTCAGAGAAAGCTTACCTGGGCTACTGGACGTGGAGAAGGCAAGAAGATAAAACCCCAGTGTATTATCAGTGAGGCATGCTGCTTTGTCTTAAACAGGCATCCTTTTTTTAATATAATAAGAAAGAACTATTAATAGCAACTAGCTGTAGGCTGCTAAATGGTTTTTAGAATTAATGCCATTTTATTCAATCACTTAGGATGTGAAATTTCTTCTGGAATTGCATATATGAAACTGATTACCTAATGGCAAACCAATTGAAAGTATTTTTTTAAAAGAATAATAGAGATAAAAACTCAAAGAAAATCCAAACTCCTAGAATAATTCAAAGGATCAAACATGAGGCACAGAAGAGAAGTAGCCTCCAAGTATGACGAACAGAGAAGGCTCCCCCTAGGCAGGTAAGTCAGCCCCCTGGGGGGGAAATCCTAAGGGTAGAGTGGCAGGATTTCTTTTTTCACTTAATCACATAAAAACCTACACATCTCCAAATATAATTATAATCATTTTTTTCAACGATAAAGTACTTACCCCTCTATTTACTTAATTGTCTGTAGCCCATTTCCCTTCTACATGTTAATGTTTTTCTAGAGCACTGAGGTTTCTGCAGGAGAATATGCAAGTGTTTGTTTTGGAATGGTTTCATACTAGAACTTTAAGGAATGAAACTTCCTTATAAATCAGGGAACTTTGTTTTGTCTAGAACTTTACCAAGAGTTGTCTCCATTTTGGAAAATCTTGTCACCAATGGCAATGGTTCTGGTGGTATTTGACCTGCCAATAGTACCCAAATGCTTAGCTGTATGTGTAACTGTCACGTGCATGGCGATTGGGCATTAGCCCTTGAGCTCTTCGTTATGTCCTCTCACGTAGTCATGTGCAAGCATTTGTGACTGAATGCATACAATTTTATTATAAATCATTTTAAAATTTTGCCTTTACATTATAGTTAAGACACGAAGCTTAGTTTTTTAAATGTGTGTGTAGAATGCTCATATTATCTACAAATTCTATTTCTGGTTAGTAAAGGGGTTGGGAATATGTATTTGAGAGAATCATTATGTAGATAACAAATGAAGCTATGTGTGTTGATGAGATCAATGAGGGAAGCAGTGGTTACTATTTGTGGGGTTATGGACACCTTTGAGAATTTAATGGAAGTTATGAACTCATTTACCATGAAAACAAATAAGTAAACAGATATCCCAAATCATTCACGCAGTGTCAGTAGTGTACTCAGAGGTCAACTGGGAACAAGGGTTTCCTTGTCAACTGCATCACGGGGAACAAGGGGTGCTGGCCATGCTTTGTTCTCAGACATGAAGAGCTATTCTGCGTGTCATGTACATTACAATATGGAGACCACCTTATTTTCCTAAAAGGAAAAGCCCTTCTCCCTACCCACAGGAGGAGATCTGTTTTGTTTAATAAATTATAATCACCTTGGGTGGAGATTGGGAGGTTTGACTCCTCAAGGGAATGCTTGAGTAGTGGCTGATGGCCATTAAAAGGCTGGATTCCCATAATTGAAGCATATTACTTCTCTGATTGGGTAGTCCCCATTTAGCAATCCTCAGAAGATGCACCTCTGACCCTTGCAGTCTTTTTATAGAGCCAAGCTCATTAATGAGTTTGCTGTTCCCTTAGTAGGATATTTTCTTCAGGAGGCTCCTAGTACACTGTATTGTTGAATCCTCCATACAGAAGTGCCAGACTTACCGCAACGAACAACACTTAGGCTCAGTCTGGAACATTCCTTCCATTCCCCTTCTTTCCCACCATGCCCTCCACAACTACCATGATTATAGGCATAATATATATTAAAGCACATATGCTTGTGGAACTGGAATGTTTTGGAGAGATGTGTAATGGAGATGTATACATTTTGTTTTCTGTAATGTTACGTTGTCTACTATTTTTCAAGTGAAAAATAATTTACTGAATATAAAACATTCTCCCAAATGATTCAAAGTCACCACTTAGCATCAATAAACATGAACATGATTCAGTTATCCACATACACATCTCCAAACATTGGTACACGCTTCGTTTCTGTTTATTCCAACCAATAATTTATAAAAATCATTGCCAATAACCCAAACCAAACCAAACAAAATAAAATCGAAATCATCAAAACACAAGAAGACAGACCCACTTGTGTTCTGAGGAGAAGACGGGAGGGAGGAAAGAAACAAACTACAGGTAATGATAGACTGATAGAGAAAACTTAATTTAACTGAATGTCTTTGATATTCTGAATATAGTTACTGTTTAATGAAAACTCGAAGTAGCAAAAATATGAGAGTCAAACAATAGACTTTTTCCCATTGAGGAAAAGGAAGTAAACATGGAAACCTCTTCCCTCTGAACAAAACAGATGCTGAAACAGCCGGTAGTCACAACAGCGCGAGAGTGGGTGGGGATATGGTTTGGAACTACACATGTCCCCTAACTCTCCTGAATTCTGAAGCTTTGCTCCCCATCCCCACCAATCCTGCCCCTATTTAGACTCTCCACATGCAGAGCTACTGTCATTCACGGAAATGAACCAAGTCCTCCAAGTACAATGGGACAGGAACGATGGTTGTCAATCACTGTTCCAGGGCATCTGTACATAAAAACATCTACTTTCTTACAGGAAAAAAAAATGAAAAGAAAAAATAAATTCACTAGAAAGCAAAGTGTGCAAAGACCAACATATATCTTTGAAATTTGTAATTAAAAATTCATTTTTGTTCTTTGATATATATCCCTTCAACCTAAGTAATTTGACATAAAACCTAGGACATAGTAGATATTCAATAATATTTGTCAATGCAGGAATGAATAAAAATATATCACAAAGCCAATATCCTTAAGTTGAGGACATCAAAATTATTTCTTTTCCTGTGAATTAAGTATGGCTTCTGCCACAGCATTTGTAGTTTGCATTCAGTACACTCAAGGACACTAGGATGAGGATACTTCAATCTGTACACTTCAATCTGCCATGTACAAGGCTCTGTGCTTGGCGATGATGAGTAGCTATAAGAAGCGCTAGTCAAGGTCACGCCCTCAAGTTATAAGTCTATTTCTCCTTCCTCCTCCGGGTGATGTAAAACACTGGCCAAATTAGTGAGGCAGCTGAGCCCACAGCAAATGCCCTTCCTGTGAAAACATCCTTGGCTGTCGGGCCGTATCACAGGGGGCTGTGAGCCCAACCACAGGCGACAGCAGGAAGGACTGAAGGAGCCCCAAGTTAGGCGAGGAACCGAGAGAGCCAAATGGAAGGGAGAAATGTGAAGCCATAGGGCTGCCTTCCCTTCCCTGAGTTAAAGGTTTATCATCATCCTGCTCTCGAGAACTCCCATATGTTCCTCAGCCATCCACAGAGGGGACCAAAATGTCAGACCAGTTCTGAAAGGGTCGACATGGCTTTTTAAAAAGTGATTCTCCTAGCAAATATTACTGAGTGGTAATCCATTGTGTGTTTATAGAAGTTTGTTTATCCATTTACCAATGGATAAACATTTCGAATTTTTGACAGTTGTGAATAAAGCCACTTTAAACATTTGTGTGACTTTTGTGCAGATCTATATCTTCATTTCTCTTGGGTAAATGGTCATATGGTAAGTGTATGTCTAACTCTTTAGTAACTGCCAAAGTGTTTTCCAAAGTGGCTGAACCATTCTGCTTTCCTACCAGCCACGCATGTGAGTTCCACTTGCTCTGCATCCTCACCAGCACTCGGTGTATCAGCTGCTTTTTTATTTTTTATTTGATGGGTAGTGGTATGTCATTGTGGTTTTAATTTGCATTTCCCTGATGACTGATGACATTGAACATCTTTTCACATGTTAAGTGGATAGTGGTTTGGAACCACATTACTTGCCATTTGTCTTGAATCTTCATTTGCTTTATAATGTTTGATAGTTTGCTGGACAAATTAAAATTATATTTAGTGATAGTCTGAGACACAGGATGATGTTATTTTCCTCCACAAAGTATTTTCCTTTTTTTCCCCTACAAAACACCTGAGTATGTTAGCAGTCTGGGATCAGGTTTGAGGGGTTTTGCAAGCTGGAATAAAAATCCAGACCCATGCTTCCAGGCTGTAGCCTTCGAGTGTCTCAAACAGAGGAAGAGATATTACATTGGATTCTCTCTGTCTTTGAGGGGGATGAATGCCAGTCCCCAAACCTTCATGCAAATGAGTCCTCAAAAGCTTAGCTCTGTGCCTCAGCTGCTTCCAGTGGGTTGCCAAGGACCCTTACAGCCAAATTCAGCCCTTGGGTTCAGGATACAGGTGGGTCGTTGTCCAAATTCTCAGTGAAGCTGTGCCTTCCAGTGTCTTTCTTACTATCAGTAAATCTTCCTCCCCAAAAAGGCTTTGGTTCACCTCTTTACCTCTAATTGTTTCCCTATTCTAATTTCTTGTTATCTCATTAGGTCTCTGCTGCTGGTAAGAATGTGTGTGTGTGTGTGTGTATGTGTGTGTGTTTCAGCTTTTTCTGTTGTCTTTAAGTGGGAGACTTGGTTGGAATCATCCAGTCTGCCAGCCCTGGAATCTGGAATATGAGCTAATGTTCTAACGGGGAAACCAGAAATAAACAAATAAACAAGTGAATACATATAGTGTCAGGTGGTGAAAAGTGCTGTAGAGAAAAATAAGGCAGAATAAAGGATATAAGAATGCCGGGGATGAGGGAAAGAGTTGTCAAGGAAGATTTTTCCAAAATGATAACATTGAACAAATAACTGTGAACAGTGAGAGAGGTATTTGTTCTAGGAAATTTGGGATGTAGCTGGAGCAGAGTAAGTACAAGGGATGCAAGGAGCAAGAAATAAAAATGTTACGTGGAGAGGTAGTTGAGGGCAGGGTCATATAGGGTCTTGCTGGTCATATCATCTTTGGATTTTACTCTGAATGAGACAAGAAGCCATTAAAAATTTTGAGCAAAAGAGTGACTAGGTTTTACCTAAAATTTAAATAGATTCCTCTGGCCTCTATGTTGAGATCAGACTGTAGGAGGCGGGTGGAAAGAAGCAGGTCCAGTTGGGAAGTTATTGAAATAATTCAGATGAGTGGCGGAAAATATGATGGAGGCTTGAACCATGAAAATAGCAATGGAAGAGATGAAAAGTGTTCAGATTTTTGATATATAATATTTTGAAGGTGAAGCCAACAGGATTTACTGATGGATCTGGAATGTCAGAGGAAGACAGGAAATAAGGTTTTTCCCTGGGCAACTAGAAACACAGAGATAGTGTTTCCTAAGATGTAGAAGACTCCACAAGGAGAGAATTGTCAGTAGAGGGATGGAGGATATTGGTGGAGAATCAGGAGTTTGATTTGGGACAGGTTCAGTTCGAGATCCCTATGAGACAGTCAAGAGAATGTCTGAGTAGATGGTCGACTATGAGCCTATTAACTTAGGAAAGAGGTCAGGGTTAGAAATGTAAATTTGGGAATCATCACTGTGTAGACGCTTTCAAAGCTAAGAGACTGGGGGTGCTATTACTGAGGGAGTAAATAAAGGCAAAGAAATAAAAAGATTTTAGGGCTAAATCCAGAAGTGTTTTAACACTTAGTAGTCAATAGATGAAGAGGACCTGACCAGCCAGTGGAATAGAAAGAGAACAAAGAGAAAGTGATGTCTCAAGTCAAATTTAAAAAGTGCTTTAAGGAGGAAGCAGGATCCACGGTTCTTAGAAGGTCAAGTAAAGCCATGGATTAAGCAATGTCCAGGTCTTTGGTGAACTTGACAGGGGCTATTTCTGTAGAATAATGAGATTGACCAAGTGAAAATGATTCTTCTTTTTCTTTAAAAACAGCCTTTATCAAACTTAACAGAAAAGAGGCTATTTATTGTACCAACATGAGATTTACTAATTTTCCTCTGAAGCAGTTAATGTGAATTACATTGATAAGCCAATTGCTCAAAGACACTTTACTTATTCTGAATAATCTTATCGTTAGTTAAACTAGGACTTTTAATATTCTAGAAAGACATACCTTTATTTAAGAAGGAGAGGGAGAATTTTAGAAGCGTAAATCCAAGCAATAAATAGCATTTGACAATACTGTCATTCAAACAACATTTGTTCTTTTGAGCAAAACCCAAGAAAAAGAATTCTAATTAATTCTGCTCTGGGCAGCAGCAAATAGCCTTACATGACGTCGAGTCTACAGAAAGAAGCACCTCTTCACTCCCGCCATGAAAAATGCTCAGTGGTTTGCCCTTTATTTATTTGAAGTATTATTTCTTTGGCCTCGGAAATAGCTTTGTATATGTTAATTTCTGGATTTGTTTTATTTTCCACATTCTCAGATTTCTCATATTTATCTAATATTCTCATATTTTGTGATATGGGAGCAGGTGGGTATTATATAATTTTTGAGCTCTTATATAAAACAAAAGTAACATTTGGAATCTTAAAAGAACACAAACAAGCTTTCACATCTACAAATTCTCCAACATTTTCATGAATAATAAAACATTCATAATAAAACTTTAAGTACTACAATTATTTCTAAATTGTGTATATCCTATAATGAGTTCTTTCAGACTTTGATTTAAACATAACTTATTTTCTTTTCTCCACAGAATATATTTATTCTCTAAATTCCCATAGAGAATAAGAAATCCAATTTTCTTTTATCAGAGTGGTTTTCTGATTGTCTTTCAGTTAAAATTTTTGTTTCAATGAGACATTAAATATGTTCAAACCACTTAAGATATTTCAAACTGGGAATGGTTTCATTTTAAAGCACATTTTGATACCTTTTACGGACAAAGAAAATCTTTTGGTTTGAGGAAGAGTAAGGTGAACTAACAGCATAGACACAATACAACATTGTGGTTAAGACTGATAGGGTTGGAGTCAGTCATACTTGGGTTTAAATCTCAGGTCTTCTACTATCTAGTTTCATAACCTCAAGCAAGCTACTTAATCTTTCTTAACCTCATTCCTCATCTATAAATGGGGACAATAACACCTGCCTCATGGGGTTATTCCAATGATTTTATGAGCTGGCGTATGAAAAGCACTTAACACTTGGTTAGATGCTGAATAAAATAAAAGTATAAATCATCATCATCATCATCATCATCATCATCATCATCATCAGAACTGAACAATCACCAAAGTGAAGTAGTTTAAAAAAAAAGCCAGATGGGGCCGCCGGGTGTCGCAGCGGTTTAGTTTGCGCTTTGGCAGCCCGGGGTTCGCAGGTTCGGATCCCGGGCGCCCGCCGACGCATTGTCTGTCAGCCACTCTGTGGCGGCGTCCAGTATAAAGTGGAGAAAGATGGGCACGGATGTTAGCCCAGGGCCAGTCTTCCTCAGCAAAAAGAGGAGGATGGGCAAGGGATGTTAGCTCAGGGCTGGTCTTCTTCACAAAAAATAAATTTAAAAAAGCTAGAGTAAGCATGATCATTACCAAAGGTTGGAATTTGCTTTCACAAGGGAGACATCTATTTATATTAAGGCTTTAACAATAAAACACACTAAAAGGATGATTCATTACATTCCTTGTACTAGGTGCTGGGTGTTTTTGCATACACATCTCAATTAAGCCTGACAACAGCCCCAGGAGGGAGGTAGTATATGCCCATTTTACAGATGAGGAAACTGAGGCTCAGAGGGGTGAAGTGATTTGGCCAAGATCACAAAGCTGTTAACATACAGAATCACTACTCAATTCCAATTTGTTTGACTCCAAAGCCCTGTTTCAACTAAACTTCTGAATTAGAGTCACTTTGGGGACTATCCAAACTGGACCATCCACCTCATCCAGACTAGATCTGAATCAAAAGCATGAGTTTGTGGGTAGCACGGGCTTTATCAACCCTCAGCTTTTATTCTCTCATTCATCTGCTATCTTATCACACCAAAGGAACCTCAGAATTCAGAGGGCTAGTGACCACACCTGCAGCCAGCATATAGCCTGACTCCACCAGCTCTTCTCTGCACAGAACTGGAACATTTCACTACCCTGGACAGTGCCCTTTCCTAATGAGTGAATGCGATGGAGCCGGGTCTGGGCTGACTGGACCTCCTGTGGTCCCATGAATGCAGTTGCGATCATTACCAGTCAACCTTGGGTTGAAGAAGTTGACTGACTCAGCAAGGCTGGCATTTCCTCCTACAAAATTCTTTCCAGCTCGTTGGCATTGGTACCCAGGACTGGCTGGAGAATTCTGATAACAGATTGCTGGTTGGCTTCCAGAGGAATAGCTCAGACTGTGCAGAAGACACATTGGAAGGTGGAGAAATACTGACGAAGAAACTTAATGATGACCACCGGAAACTTTGACTACCTCCATGGATGCCTTCACAGCTATTTAAAGCAACATCTTGGAGTTAACTGAGACACCAGAAAATGAAACAAACCTCATGAATGGAAATTAACAGTCAGGCTTTGACCCACTTAAGTAGGTATTATGCTTCTTGCCAAAGGCCTGCCAGAGAGCACACTCTGGGTTAATGGCTTGGTGCCTTCTTCTTCAACACTTTTGTATGGAAATTACACAATTTTCTCCTAATCCCCTTGCAGAACTGTGCCCTCTTCTTTCCTCACCTCCGTTCTTGGTAGCTTTTTCTAACTACTTAACTACTTCATAAAACACAACAAGCAAACAACTGGAAAAGGTGACTGGCTCAAACAACTGTGGATATTGACATGTTAAAGTTAAACTTACCGTGCAAGAGTAAAATCATGAATCTTGAGTGAAGACACTGTGTATCTCTGTAAGCTGTGGGCAATATTTGGCACACACAGAGTGATTCAAAAATATTCTTCAAGGCCTTCCAAGCTTGGGACGTAATCAACTTTTCTAGTTACATCTCCTTTATTATTTAATTTATCTATGCTCTTATCTGGCACTGTGCAAGAGAAATATCACGTGAGCAATTATGTCATTTTTAAATCTCTAGTAGCCATCTTAAAAAAATTAAATAGGTGAATTGAATTTTAATAATATACTTTAATCCAATGTATCCAAAATATTATTTCAACGTGTAATCAATGAAAAAAAATTACTGAGATAGGCTACATTCTCTTTCTTTTGGTACCAAGGCTTCAGAATCTAGTGTGTATTTTACACATTTAGCACCCCTCAATTCTGACTAGCCACATTTCAGTGCTCAGTGGCCTGACGTAGCCAATGGCAACCCCATCAGACAGTACAGCTCTACTCAGAGAACTTGGAATAATAAACAAACAAGGAAGTAGTACAAGTTCTCCAGAGGAAAGTAAACATGGAAAGGTTAAAGGCATTCTCGCTGTTGCATAAACTTTGCACCGAGACGGTGTGTTGAGATTCAATAATAATTAATCCACACCTTTTTGGTCTAATTTTGAGGGAAGTAGAAACTGAATGAGGAAGTTGACCAAGTTGTGGAATGTATTAAAGGTGCAGAGCTTTATAAACTAAGAGTGTTCTGCCAAGAAAAGGATTGCTTAAAGGAGCCTGTGTGAATGATGAGAGACATGAGGGTTGGGGGAGAAGGGTCTACTACCTCTGAGATCTTTTCTAACACAGGGTTTTTTTTTTTTTTTGTGGGGAAGACCAGCCCTGAGCTAACATCCGTTGCCAATCCTCCCCTTTTTGCTGAGGAAGACTGGCCCTGGGCTAACATCCGTGCCCATCTTCCTCTACTTTACATGGGACGCCACCACGGTGTGGCTGACAAGCAGTGCGTCGGCGGGCGCCCGGGATCTGAACTCGCGAACCCTGGGCTGCCAAGCGCGGACTAAACCGCTGCGCCACCGGGCGGCCCTCTAACCCAGGGGTTTTATGAAGCTGTATTTTCTATCAACTTTGTGAGTACTTTTGAAGTGCTTTACAAATGTTTATTCTTTTAAAATAATTTATTCAACCTTAAATGTTGTCTATGCTACAAATTCAGGAAATGAACATTTTAAGTACCAATCTCACCTTAAACAGATGAGCACAGTTTCAAGTTTCTGGAGTTCAAATAAAAAGAAAGCGCTAACTTATTTGCACGTGGTTTGCATAGTGGCCAAAAACACTGGCCTTGGATTCTGAGAGACCCAGATTCTAGTTCAGCTGCCCTAGTTACAGGAATTGTGACTTTGGGTGAGTCTTGTAGACTCTCTGCACGTCATCGGTGTGATGGAGATGCTAACAGGATCGATCACCCAAGCTTGGCGAAAGAATTCACTTAGACAGTGTGCAAATCTCCTGCAAAATTCTCCATAAATGTGTGTGACTATGCCTTGCAACTCTGCAGGTTGATGATTCTAGTGCAGCCATTCTCATCTAGAAAAATCTTTGGAATGGCTTTTCCATGTAGGTGAAAGTCTCCTTATAGCAACAGCCAAATAAATGACTATATTAAATAATATTTCTTCTAATTCTAAAGACCTCCCTCCCCAAACAGCCACCTAGGAACAAGAGACAGTGAAAAGTGATTGATGTGCCCCCATCAGCCCATAGCAGGAATTGGCTTGAGCAGCAGCAGCAGCGTGAACTAAGACGACCCAGGGACCAGACAAGTTCTTGGCCAAGGGGCTCCCAGTGGAGATCTGGCAGACTATTCTACAGTGTGCTGTGGCTGCAATTCAGTTTAAGCTCTAGCTGAGTGACTAAACACTTAAAGGAGCAAAAAACAGCCTCAAAGTCTTGCCAACTTTGAAAGACCTTCTGGCAACAAGAAGCTTATGGCTATACCTCCAGGAGGGCCAAAGGGACCAAGAGAGGCATTTCCATTTTGTAGCTCTCTTACTAACCAAAAGCACAGGAGAGGTTTTCAATTAAATGGACATCCATGAGGAATAAAAAAAATCATAGCAGAAAGAGAGAAAAAAAGGAAGCACATGGTTTATTGGCCATCTCTGCTCAGCAACACATATTTAGGGGTCTTGTCAGAAAATGGTATGTGCTCACAGGACCAACCTTCCTTTGTTCTGGATATTCGGGAAACAATATCACTCATTCTTGTGGGTTGCTTAGCATTCCTAAGATATTACACTGGCCAGAGCACTCTGATAAGCTCTAGTGCTCAGGGTTCTGTATCCTTGACTGATCAGGGTCCTCCCAAGGAACTGGTACACAAGACAGATAACTTAGAGGTCAAGAGCCTGGCTTTGAGCCAAACAGACTGACCATTAGAATTTTGGTCCTGCTCATTATTAGCTTGTGATCTTCACAAGTTACTTTACTCTCTAAGCCTCAGTTTCTTCTTCTATAAAATACACATAAAAAGATGTCTACTTCATAGGATAGTTATTAGGATCCATGAGAATCCTATACAGTGCTCATCACAGTTCCTGCACATGGGAAGATTACAATAAATGTTGGCTATTTCCCCATACAAGACTGGCGGGAATGTGTCTTAGCAGTTTCCAGAAACTGAAACTAGAAAATTGCCAAATGATAGCAATCTATCCAATCCCAACAATTTATACAACCAGAGCCAGACTGCAGCAAGACCATTTACCTGGCTCCACTGAAAGCTCCTGAAGAAGAAAACACCTGTGTAAAGAAGGAAAGACTGTCAGAGCTGGAAGGACCTTAGAGTCCAAACTTTCATTTTCCAAATAAAGAAACGGAAACTCTGAGAGGTAAAGTAACTTGTCTCATGTCAAGAGCTAGTTAGAGGCTGGGCCAGAGTTCTTGACTCTTAATTCTGTGATCTGATGAGTTCAAGTGTGTCTGTGGTTAAAACAGCTCCTGAAATGGCAGGCCTGTGGAAGAAAGGTGGGACGATTGTCCTAGATATGAGGGATCCCACCTCCTTCTGTCCCTGACCCACAGGATCTGCCCAGAATCCACAGCTCCACAGCACCTTGGTCGGCGGCCCCTCGGAGAACCACCTTCGTTCTCCCCGCAGCAGCGAGGTAGAGTCTAGGCGGATGGATCTGGGTGCTCACGTGGCCCTGCCTGACCACGGGCGACTTTCTCTGAGCCCCAAGTTTCATTATTAACAATAACAAAATAATAATAAATAAGTATAATAATTCAGGGCTTACCATGCGAGAAGCACGTTACAAAGCATATAATGTGCATGATCTCATTTAATTCTCACATTCACCATGTGAGAGGTAAGTAGTATTTTATCCCCATTTTACAGAAAGAAAACCTGCCCAAAGGCGCACAGCTAATAAGTAGCGTAGGAACTGAATCTGGGTCTGGCCGACTGCAAAGCCCACGAGCTTGATGGGGGGACCCCACGGGAGGACAGATGTCCGGAGCATCTGGAAGCATAGGGACCCCTTATATGTAATGTCCCTGCTAGTCCGTGTCAATAGGTGGTCCTGAATAATATCAGCATTGATCCCTGTGTGGTTGAGGTAATTTTCTTCTGTGTGTATATACAACCTTTAAAAACATCCACATTTATTCCAACAAAAATACTTGGATCTGTGGCTATGACTTACCAATTCCCATTGGGCTCCATATTGGGGCTGGGGTCATGCCACTGCAAGCTCCCCCTAGATCTGGAGACAGGTGCCCGTTGGTGACCACCTGCGGCAGCAGACCTTAAAGCCAATGACAGCCTGGGCAGGTTCCCAGCTGCTGAAATTAGCCTGCAGGATCCTTGTAGGCAAAGCTATATTTTAGGACAGCATCACAGAACAACAAGTGATCGGAACACAGCCTCTTCCGGGCTTCCTCTAATGTCCAAACAGCTCGTGCTCATGGTTGACCCAATTGCACTGAATAGAGAGCAAGAATCTTGTATAGAGAGCAAGAATCTATTTATTTGTTAAATCAACAAATATTCAGGCACATACAATTCAGGAAGTGAATGATAATGACTTTCTCTTAATAAATTTTAATTATAATAAAACAAATTCTCTTCTCCATAGGATTGCACCACATTTTAGTTAGCAAATTCATTTATTGTGAATGATTTCATTAGCTGCTGAATTCTTCCATGGGAATCGTTTAGAGTTACTGGTGGTAATAATGCTTCTTAATGAATTACCACGAGCAAAAGTGTGACTAAGAGCCCAGTATGGAAAGAACTTTCTGATCTAGATGGGGAATATTCAAGGCAGAAGGAAACTTAGGATGTATTTGTTCCACAGCACCCCCCACCCAGTGGGCATCATTTACAAATCAGGAAGCAGGCTCAGAGAGTTGATATAATTTTCAAGGTCACCCAGTGGGTCAGAGGCGTAGCCAGGGGTCCTGACTTGCAGGGCAGCGAAATCGTGTCACTACACCACCCTGCCTGGTTCATGTTCTGCCCTACAGTTATGGCAGTAACTGTGCACAGGTGACTCACCACTCCCCATTTGGGGGATGGGACTCAGAAGTTATTACACAGGTTATCTTCACAGGAAGAATTCAAAATATTTATTGAATAGAAGGTAGAGATGTACTAAGAATCCAAATTCAGGAAGAATTTATTGAACCTTCAACATGCCAGACACCCTGCATCTGATCTCATCTGTACAACAATCTATGAAACTGATATAATTGCCCCATTTCACAGCTGAGGAAATGGGGCTTGGGGAGGGCATGAAGTGACCCAGTTCACACAGTAAGTCACGGAACTAGGATTTGAAATTGGACTTTGTGACTCCAGTCCAGGCACTTTCTACCTCCGCACATAACAGTTTATAAAGTTTCCACGAGCACCCCCAACTAGGCGGACTGAGGATCTCCTTGCTCTATAAACGTCCAGAGAGTGCATCACGCTGTTTCCAGTGCCCTTTAAGGTAAAGGCACAGCATTCGGCTCGTGGTTCTCACCCTTGAGGAATTATTCTTCCTTCTGGCTGATGAACTGACACTGTTCAGAAAGATCTTGGGTAAATTGTTACTGCTGGCACAAAACACAATGCCAAGTGGAATAATAATAAATTACAAACTCAGGCATCTCCCCTACTGTTCCAGCCGGAGAGCTTATTACCACACAGACAAATCCTCCAAGCAGCTCAGGAAAAATATAAACATCAGCTCCTGCATTTTACTCATATCGATAGTTGGTCACCTGCCAAATGGGTTTGCAGTTTAGCATGTGATATTAAAACCTCTAAATCCACCATCTTTGGCTTGCATTTGATTCCCTCCAAATGCTCAAAGTCCCCACCATCCGTTCCCATGCCAGCTAGGAATCTGTAACTCTTTACTCACCTCCCCTGCCTCTTACACATCAGCTTCTTTTTTGCATATGTTGCATCAGCTTGCTATGTATGCTGGAAACCTTTAAATATTGAAAGTTGTAATTTAGCAAACTACAGAGAAGCCAGAAATACAAGTTTGGATTTTTAATTTTTTTTCTAATAAGAAAGGGCTAGAAATGCACTAACGCAAAGAGAGAAGAGACTGAATGTCCTGCACAGGTTTGGGGAGTTGCTGGATATACTCTTTGTAAGGTGGCACCCTGTCACGCATTGCATGTAGAGGCAAAGGGCATGTAGTAGATATTGTCTAATTGTCGCTCCTTCAGTGTTTCTCCCACCAGAGTCAATGCCTTTCCCTTCTGCTTTCTCCTCCTTATTTCCCGTTCTCTCTGCACCCCCCACTGCAGGACAGTACAGCCTCCCTCCCATCCATTGGTACAGCTCTGACCATGACCACCAATGACCTTCCAGTTGTAAATCTATTGAATATATTTCAGTCCTTATCATACTTGGCCTTTATGCCATACTGTTTATTGTCATTATTATTGTAAGTTTGCATTAATAAAGTGCCTACAATATATAAGGTGGTGTGTTAAACACTTGACATGCATTCTGTTCTTGAAGACTCATAACCCCATGGGCAGATATCATTATTCTTCCTACGTTACAGATGAAGAAATTGGGGCACAAAGGATTAACTCACCCGTTGAAGGTGACACAGCTAGTTAATGACAGAGTCAGATTTCGAACCCAGGTTTTCCTAACTCCAGCCCCATGTTTGTGAGTGTGATGCTACATTGCCTCGTGATGTTTTCAAGAGACTGACTATACGGAGACATCAGAGCCATGGGACCTAGATCTAGATTGCAAGTGGTTTTCCCATTTTTGAGCTGGAATAATATTCAGAAAAGAAAAGCTTTTTTATGGAAAGAAAACTGGGCAATGCTGTATCAAAAATGGTTAAAGGTGAGAGCGAAAATATACCATAAAACTTCCATCAGATAAATTCTAGTCTATTAGAAACTAATTAAAAAGTGGAAAAGAGATTGATTATCTATATGATTTCACCCCACATCTTGTTTCAAGTGGTATTTGGTGTGCAGCCCCTGGCAGACAGACTCTGGAGGGCCCTGACAAGCCCTGCCTCTTCGTGTTCACACCCTTGGATAATCCTCTCCCACTGAGTGTGGGCAGGACCTGTGACCTCTTTCTAATCAATAGAACATAACAAAGGTGATGGGATGTCACTTCCATGACTAGCTTGCATTTTATAATACTTCATCTTGCTAGCACCCTCGTTCTAGAGACTCTGCCTGCTGTCTTGGTGAAGTAAGAGGTCACGTTGGGGAAGTCCAGGCAAAAAGTAATTGAGGATGGCCACTAGGAACTGGGGGCACCCTCCAGGCTATCACCAACAGCTGAGAAGCTGGAGCCCTCAGTCCTGCAACCACAAGGAAATGGATTCTGCCAAAAATCTGAGTGAACTCAGAAGCAGATTCTTCCCTAAATGAGCCTTCAGATGAGAATGCAGCCCAGCTGACACCTTGATGCAGCCTGGTGAGACCCTGAGCAGAGGACCCAACTAAGTCAAGTTCTGACCCACAGAAGCTGTGAAGTAGTAAATGTGCATGGTGTTAAGCTGCTAACTTTGTGGTAATTTGATATGCAGCAGTAGATAATAATAGATACTAATACACACCCTCACTTATGGCCTTTCCCAAATTTCAACAAAAATTCTTAGCAAATCACATACCAAAAAACTGGAAAAAATCATAACAAGACTGAATACTGCAACTGAGAGTTAATTTATTCTCAGAATCTTGAAGGGACTGTCTCTAACCACAAAGCCAAAGAAACTGGATTGAAAAGAACCTGTGCTGTGTCAATTGTTCTATGCACTAAAAGAAGGGTAGTTGTTATCTATTCCTGCCTAATAAATTACCCCAAAACTTTTGTAGTTTAAAGCACCAATTAAAATTTATTCTCAAAAAGTTAGAGTTACCATGTGACCCAGCGATTCTACTCCTAGGTGTATATCCAAGAGAATTGAAAACAAAGTTTACATTCACACAAAAACTTGTACATGAATGTTCATAGCAGTATTATTCTTAATAGCTAAAAAGTGGAAACAACTCAAATAATTGAACGGATCATCTGATGAAGAATGGATAAACAAAATGTGGTATATCCATACAATGGAATATTATTCAACCATAAAAAAGAATGAAGTACTGATACATGCTACCATGCAATAAAGCTTGAAAATATTGTGCTAAATGAAAGAAGCCAGACACAAAATGCTACATATAGTATGATCCCATATATATGAAATGTCCAGAATAGGCAAATCTATAAAGACAGAAAGTAGATTAGTGGTTATCAGGGAATGGCAGGGAAGAAGAGTAGAATAGGTGGTACAGGACTTATTTTGGGGATGATGGAAGTATTTTGGAGTTAGGTAATGGTGATGGTTGCACAACATCATGAATATACTAAAAACCACTGAATTGTACACTCTAAAATGGTGAAAATGGTAAATTGTATGTAATATGAATTTTATCTCAATAAAAAATTTTAATAAAATAAACATTTATTGTTTTTCACAGTTTCTGTGGGTCAAGAATTTGGGAGCGATTTGACTGGGAGATTCTGACTTGAGGTCTCTCATAAGTGGTCAAGATGTCAGCTGGGGCTACATTCATCTGAAGAAGTCTAAACTAAACTGGTCTAGAGCTGGAGAATTTACTTCAAATTGGTGCTGGTTGTGGGTGGGAGGCCTTGGTCCCCCTCAATGACCTCACAGGCTGCAGGAGTATACTTACCGCACGGCAGCTGACTTTCTCCAGGACAAGTGACCACAAAGATAGCAAGGCGGGAGACACCACATCTTTTATTTCCTAGCCTCAGAACCCAGGCACCTTTATTTTTGCAGAAAGTAAGAGGTCTTGTTTAGCTTCTTGCCACTTTTCTTTCCCCTCAAGACAATCAAGGCCTTTACCAACTGGAGTACTGAGAACATATCCGTCTATAGCAGAAATGCTATTTTTTTTGGGGGGGGGGGGTTACCAGAATGTTATTCTCTATCTCCTATTTATTCTACTAATTTTACATGATCAGCAACTATAACTCCCATAAACCATGTAAGCGCACAGTGGGGAATGGAGGGGATTAGGGTAGGAAATCAGGTAAAGCCATCAGGTAAAGGACAGTAGGTGGAGCTGGAGAAAGATAAGCTCTGGTAAAAAGGTATACAGGGAAGGACAGACTTTCCTGATATCATCTGTTAAGTTGCTGGAGAGGCTGGCAGTAGGGGTGGGAAGCTATAGCATCTTAGTCCAGCAAAGCCACACTGAATGAAAGAGTGCTAGATTCTGCCCTCTGAAAATAGAACAAACCAGATTCAAGGGGACAAAGAATCAGACCAAACAGCATCCATTCACCATATCTGTTGGTAATCACCAGTGTAGAAATATCTCTTATTCAAGTATAAGTTAGTAGGGAAAAACACATAAAGCTTATTCAAAAAAGGGAAATGTATACTCAGTTCAGAAACCTCTGAACATAATCTAATTTAAGGTACAGACAAAGAAAATTCCAGAAATCTGGTTGGCATTTTTAGCAGTGTATGAGAAAATAAGACTCTTATCATAGCAAAAACTATACGAGAACAGTCTAAGATGGAAGATAAGAGGGTGACATGAAAATGGAGATGAGTGAGATAAGAAAAGATATGAATCCACATATATAATAATATTTTAAAAATCTACATTTGAAGATAACATTTACACAATGGAAAAAAATGAGGAAAAAAGAATGAAGAAAATATGATTTTAAAAATGATAGATATGGATGACAAAGAAAGAGAATTGGACAGAAGAATTATTGATGTTCCTTCCAAAGAAGTAAGAACACTTGAGACAGAAGCAGTAATCAAAGACATATTTTAGGAAATTTTTTCTGAATTGAAAAACCACTGGAGTATGAAGATTAGGAAGGAAAGAGTGGACCCCTCTCTACCTAGGGGAATAAATGACCTCAATCAGACCTCATTGTAAACACATTAATGGTATTTTTCCTGAGGAGTTTCTTTCTATAGAATGTTTTCATCAGGACGTGCCTGGTCTGTCCAGGTTGCTTACAGTGAATAGACCTTGAATGTCTGGGTTTAAGGAGCATGGCGGCTGGAGAATAAAGTGAGTCATGTAAGTTTTTCTTATCTGTGTGATTGGTGGATTATAAATGAAACAGTCCTTCAAAACCAGAATGGCTCCCTTTGTGATTAAGATTTCCACACACATTGTTCAAAATTCACCGGTTAATCCAAAATCAAAACCCAATGTGTAAAAAGGGGGATATTTTTTGAACTTTTGCAAGCTTCTGATGATTTCAGTCTCCTCCAGGGAAAGAATGCTTTGTTTCTACCTGGTTTTTTGCCTCTGTCTTTTGAATTATCAGGAATATTTGATGAGGAGTAAGAGCTATGATTCACGTGAGTCTGCTCTGACTTTTGTGTTAGTACAAAGATTGGAAGGGTAACCACGTTCCAGGCAAGACTAATAACAATAAACCATCACTTACTCTGAGCCAGGTACTGTGCTATCTTTTTCACATACATGGTTTCATTGAATCCTAACAAAACTAAGCCAGTAAAGTGCTATCATTATTCCACCTTGTGTTGAGGAAATGAGGCTTAGAGAGGGTAATTTGACAGAGGTTTCAACTCAAGTAGTAGAGCTGAGATTCAGTCTATGCTATTTGATTTCCAAGCTTGAGTCCTTAACCATTATGCTTTCTGCCTCCCTTTGGAAAAAAGATACATGCATAGACGTATTCTGGAAAAAGTTTAGAATTATATGAATATAGAAAAAACCTTACAGGTATTTAATAAAACAAACATGTTATACATAAAGGAACCAAAACCAGGCTTCTCTACACAACAGCAAAGGCCGGAACACAATGGAATCACATCTTCAGAGTTTTTAGGAGAGAAATGCTCCAACCCAGGTTTTTAAAATTCACTCAAATAGATGTGAAGCCAATCAAAAAACAGTCTCACATCTGTGAGGGATTAAAAGTTTCCACTCACCTATTCTCTTAAAAAGCCAGCAAGCAACAACCTTCAAGATTATGAGGCAAATCAAACTTACAGGGAAAAATAGGATGATGTAAAAGAAATGGCAACAAGCATTGAAAACATTTTGAGATAAATCTAAAGAATTGTAAACTTTGTTACAAAATGGAATATAGCTGTCCAACTGTAATCTTGAAAGAAAAAAGAACATATAAAAACAATTTAATTAAACTCCAGATTACATTAACAAAGACTAGAACAGGACGAGAAGAGGAAGTAAGTGCTGATTCCTCATCCATATATAGAAGAAGATCTGATGATACCATTTCGTTTCTTATTTTGATTATTTAAAAAATATAGGTTTACAATGTTTTTGAAAAAGTTAAAGGGGAACTACTCGTGATCTTCAAAAAAAGAAGATAATGGGGGGCCGGCCCGGTGGCGTAGTGATTAAGTTCATGCGTTCCGCTTCTGCGGCCAGGGGTTCACTGGTTCGAATCCTGGGTGCGGATCTACCCACCGCTAATCAAGCCATGCTGCATCCCACATCGAAGAGCTACAGCTCTACATCTATGATACACAACTATGTACTGGGGCTTTGGGGAGAAAAAAGAAAAAGAGGAAGATTGGCAACAGATGTTAGCACAGGGCCAATCTTCCTCAAAAAAAAAAAGATAATAAAAGGAAATAACAAAAGACGTAAGAAGACAACCAGTATGTACACATTAGTTAATCTATGATTCAGTTTCCCCATTATAAATGGGACTAATAATACCTACCTGAGGAGCTGTGAAAACCAAAATGATTAATGTATATCAAGTGTTTAGAATGATGTTTGGTATATTGTAAGTACTATATAATATTAGCTGTATTATAGTATTATACTGTATTTTTAAAAATTCTATAGTAATACAATACTATCATTTTTAAAAGTCCTCTACAATAAGCAGATGTTACTTTTCAAATTGAAAGGAAAAATAAATGTTATTTCTTAAAAATTAGACAGCAATTTTATTTTATTTTTTTATTTTTTATTTTTGGTGAGGAAGACCAGCCCTGAGCTAACATCCGTTGCTAATCCTCCTCTTTTTGCTGAGGAAGACTGGCCCTGGGCTAACATCGTGCCCATCTTCCTCCACTTTATATGGGACGCCACCACGGCATGGCTGACAGGCAGTGCGTCGGCGGGCGCCCGGGATCCAAACCCGCGAACCCCGGGCTGCCAAGCGCGGACGAAACCGCTGCGCCACCGGGCCGGCCCCTAGACAGCAATTTTAGAACAAATTTTCCTTTCCTTCTTCCCTTTTACTATACAAAAAAAAAAATTGACTTTAAAAATTATCATTCTATGTATATACGTTAATGTAGTGGCATAAAATTTGGGTTTAGATTTTAAGAGGATTCTTTCCCATTGTAATTGTAAATCCTCCATTTACTTCAAAATTTCTACATTGCCCTTGGTTAGATTTCATTTTTCTTCCCCAAATTGCACCCCAGGGATTATAGGCACTAAATGTGACCTCATAAACTCCGAGAATTATAAAATACGCATTAGCAATTCCAATACTTTGGCCTTATGTTAGGGTCCCCTCCCAAAAACTTTGCTATGTCCTAACATCAACATTACCCCAAAGAGGGTCTGAAGAGTGTTGCCCAGGAACTCACATTGTAGGATGATTATAAATGTTTGGAGAATCAGTTCAATAGCAATAATCATGACAGTAGATACTAGTGTATTTTCCACACCTTTCTTTTTCAGATTAGGCCCACAGAAATAAAGTAGGGGGATGTTCAGACAATATGAATACAAATATGTGCACACTTACCCTCCACCCTACCCAGTGTGACCCTTGGATTGAGACAATGAATACTTGCAATGTGAACCCAGTCATAGCCTTCTACTCCCGGCTGTGGTGCATACTTGGAGTTTTGGTTTCCAAAGGATATAAAAGGAGAAACGATGAGGCAGATGCAGGACAGGGGCTATCACAGAAAACGGCCGCCTTCCAGAGCGGGGCGACTACCTGTTTTTCTAGTGAAGACATCTCAGATTTAGGAGGGCAGAGAAATAAATTCATCACTGGGGGCACATTCATCAGTGTTTCTGTTCGTAGAAATTCCCTCTAGTAGAAATTCCCACTAGACCATGGCATAATGTCTTCTCTTTATTTTCTGGTGGTGTGTTTTTTGTGCCTTTTCTTAGGCATGTTATTGGGAAGCTTTTGGAGAGCATATCATGTCCTACTAACATGGAATCCCGGAAACTCATGACTTCATTTTAAACCCTTTTGTCATCAGGCCAAAACTTTAAATGACACAACCTGAACTTTAAAATTGCTATTTGGAATTATACTTCCCTTTTGGTTCGAAGCTCACCTCTTCAGTTTAGTTCCAATATCCTGGGATTAGAGAACTACGCTAACAGCCATGTACTCTCCGTGCCTTTAACGATTTTCTTGATTTGTTTTTTACATCTTCTCTCAGTCATCGTCTTTTCACATTGCATCCCAAGCTTTTCAACCTTGTTCTCCTTCACCAACACCCGACCACCTTTGATCACAAAAGCACTTCTTCTCAAGACCTTCATGTGTGGGTGCACTCCGGGGCTAATAATTTGGCACTCAAAGAGATATTCTAAAATATGGGTTCCATGTTTATTTAACAGCATCAGGAAGAAGCTGGCTTCTATTAATAAAACAGTACGCCACTGGCTTTATATTAAAAACGTAACACCATCAAAAATATTGAAGTGCAGCAGCTGACAAAATATTAATGTCTGAGCATTCACAGCCTCTCACACTTCCTCTTCTAAGGAGGGTGGGTTTTGGCTTGATGGCTTGGCACCCAGCCTCTCCTTTGCTCTGCAGCATCTGAGAAACAGGCACAGTGGGAAAAAACACACAAACCTAAAGAAATCAGAGCGACTTGGTTATTCTCCATAATAAAGGGCTCGGGTAGAAAGGGAAGGAGAGAGAGGAAGACCAATCACATGGTTGGGTATTAAAAGCATTTGGGGGAAGCAACCCAAGTGCCCATCAACAGATGAATGGATAAAACAGATGTGGTATATATACACAAAGGAATACTACTCAGCCACAGAAAAAGATGAAATCGTGCCATTTGCGACAACAGGGATGGATCTTTAGGGTATTATGCTAAGTGAGATAAGTCAGACAGAGAAAGACAAATAGTGTATGATTTCACTCATATGTGGAAGATAAACAAACAAACACATAGATAAGGAGAACAGATTGGTGGCTACGAGAAGGGAAGGGGAGGGGGAAGGGTGAAAGGGGTAAAGGGGCACATGTGTATGGAGATGGATTGAAACTAGATTTTTGGTGGTGAACATGATGTAGTCTATACAGAAGTGGAAATATAATAATGTACACCTGAAATTTATATAGTGTTACAAACCAATGTGATCACAATAAAATAATTTTTTTAAAAAGAGTTTGGAGGAGAAAATAGAGAGGAATCATACACTTCAGAAACCACTGGCAACTGTGAGTGTGTGTTGTGTGTGCCCGTGTCTACGTGAGAAAGGGACAAGCAGACAGGAGAGTTCACTCTCTGAACCTTCACTATTTATTAAGAATATCCTCCCACTTTGGCATTTTTCAAAAGATCCTGAAAAGATATGAAGTGCTTCCAATTATATTTTTCTGTCCTAATCCTGGGATGTATTTTTTTCATTCATGCGACACCACAGGATGGTAGGTCAGCTGGGGCTCCAGATATACATGGGTTACAAAGATAAGGCGTTCATTAGATATACTGGCCAGAAAAAACAATTTAATCTCTTCAGAACTGCCCTCATTTCAGTGTTTCTCCATCTCTCATGATTAGACAGCCATTTGCCACTGGATCTTCACTAATAACAGCAATAAATGATAACTTATGTAAATATAGATGCAGTTGATCAAAATATGTTCAAAAACTTGTTATTTCCAGATTTTTTGATGGTAAAACATTTCCTAATTTTTGGTAATTCTTTTCTCTACAGATTTCCTTTGTGATTTTTTCTGAAACAGACAACTTCTTAAGAGGCATATTTAAAATTTACATATTTACAAGGCAAGTTTATAATTTAGATAATAAAATAAATTACCGACTCCAGATAAATAGTACCACGTCATGTGTCATGGATTGAACTGTGTCCCCCCAAAAAGATATGTTGAAGTCCTAACCTCCAACACCTCAGAACATGACCTCATTTGGAAACAGGGTCTTTTCAGAGGTAATCAAGTTAATATAGGTCATTCAAATGGGTCCTAATGCAATATGACTGGTGTCCTTATAAAAAGGAGAAATTTGGACACAGAGACAGACACGCACAGAGGGAAGATGACGTGAAGAGGCATGGGGAGAATGCCATGTGAAGATGGAGCCACAAACCAAGGAACTTCTGGGGCTACCAGAAGCTGGAAGAGGCAAAGGAGAATCCTTGCCCTATAGGTTTTAGAGGGAGATGGCTCTGCACCACCTTAATTTCAGGCTTGTAGCCTCCAGAACTGTGAGACAATACATTTCTGTTGTTCTAAACCCCCCAGTTTGTGGTACTTTATTATGGCAGCCCTAGGAAACTAATAGGACATGTATTAAACAGTCCCAGCAATGTTGGCTGACTCCAATTACTGTCATGAATGACTACGGGCTGGGTGTTCTTAGGACTGTTGTGTTTGCACCAAGTATTTTGTGGTCACTCATTGTGAAAGTACTTGACAGGTCAGTGTCTTCCCTAAGAGGAGATTTTTTCTTTTCTTTTCTCTTTCTTTCCTTTTTTAAGTTCAGCTTGATTATGCTGTCTCCCTCAGCAAGAGTGGATCAATTTGCATATTTCTAGTTATGTAAGGAGTTGCTTATGGAAATCTGGTTAATAGGAACCATATTTTCACTGTATTCTCATTTAATTTCAGCATTTCAGCCTGAAGCCCAGGTTAGCCTCCTGGCTCATTGTCAGCCACTTAACACACTCCGGTCACCTCCTCTTCCTTGTCTCAACCCCGGGGCAGGACTCAGGAATAGAGTGAAAATGTTCATTCTCACATTACTAATTTTTTCTTAAACTGAAATTTTAATTGTTGTAGTTTATGCCCCAGCAAAATGTTCCTGGCTTCAATGTGGCTGTATCACAAAGGCCAAATTGTTGAACATCTGCCCCAAACTAGCAGTGCGACAGCAGGACAGCAACGCTGGGGTCAGACACCTTGGGAGTGATCCAGGGTCCACCTCAAGGACATCGTAGCCTGAAGGTCATGGAGGAAGACAACATTTTGTGAGATGCCCTTAGGATCTTCTTCTACCCCAGCACACTTCCTCCCCCAGCCCCCACACACCCCAATCCCAAGATCTGAAGGGAGGTCTTAGATGGGGCTAGAATTCTAGAAATCCAAGTAGTGAAGATCAAGACATTGGAAACGCCTTATTCCAACTGCATTCTGGGCTGGTGCTGTTGGGTGGTCCCACCAGAATTGGTATAAGGCAGTAAAAGATTAAGTGTCAGGTGGATTGTATGGATCTGTAGTCAGCCATTTGGGCAACAACTTCACATTTGCTGCAATGTTTCCCTAGCTCTTCTCCCCTCTCTACATCTATGCCCCTTGCAATCTGACTTTGTAGCCGTCCCACTCAGAGGGAGGAACTGGCCTTGTGATTCGCTTGAACCGATAGAATGCAGGAGAAGTGATGCTGTGCCAGTTCCAAGTGGCCTCAAGAGGCTTTCCATGTTTCTGCTGTATCTCTTGGACCCCCGGTTCTGCCATTGGAAAAGTCTGGCAAGCCTAATGGAGGATGATGGACCATGTGGAGGAGAAGGAAGGGGCTCCAGCTGACAGCCAAGCAAACCCCAGAGGCCTGACCACTTAGCAAAGCTGCAGCTGACCACAGGCTCATGAAGGAGCCCAGCTAAAACCAAAAGACCTGCCCAGCTGAATCCGGCGCACATTACCGACCCACAGAATCATGAGCTCAATGAAGTATTTTTCTTTTAAGCCATTAAGTTTCGGAGTAGCTTGTTTTGCAGCAATAACGAACCGATACAACCTTCAATTAAATCACTTTTAAAAAATAATTGTGAAATCATGAGTCTGATATGCTAGTAATATATTTCCCTAATACACAATAAAATGAATACATAATTTTTAAATTCTCTAATAAATATTAAAGAAGTGAGGGAAAAGAAGCTGTTATTCCAGGCAAGGCAAATGGTCAAGAGGACATTTAGAGAAGAGAAGAAGTTTAACTGGATTTGGAAAAATATGTAGGATGTGACTGCGTAGAGATCAGCCAGGACAAAAAATGTGGATTAAAGAGGAGAGGATAGGCTACAAATATCAAGTGTATTTGTGGGACAGTGAATAAATCAGCTTAGTTAAGACATTGTTTTGGTTTTGCTTCTTTGTGAAGTTCTAAATCTGGAAAAAGAACTTTGTTTTGAGAAAAACTTTAATGGAGGCTAATGCTTTCAGTTGAATGGCAAAATAAAAAAAAATTGCCATCTGTTCTTTCAAGCTGAGACCAGTGCATTTCAACACATTCTAACCTCATTAAAGGGGTTTATTTTTAAGGATTGTAACTTTCTTTTAAAGTCCTTTTTTGACATAACAAACAGAGAATGACTTGCCATTCCTACGTTAAATAGTTCAGACCCCGCGTGAGGCAGATTCTAGCGGGTAATAAGGTAACAGAAATCGCAGCTGACCGGAAGCCAGGGCACCGCTGACGCTCTGACTCAGCCACAATGAGCTGTGTTACTGTAGACAAGTGACAGGTCTCTGGATCTCACCCTCCTCATCCGTCAAACGCATGGGGTTTAACCAGATGACCTCTAAGATCCCTTCCCGCCCTACGGTTCTGTCGTCTCTGTGAGAGATTCAGCAAGACAAGCAGTCATCGAGAGATGGTCAAATTCAGTGCCGATTCAGCCACCGGCAGGAAGCGCTTCTGAGTTCTAAGAGCAGGACATGGTGTAGAGTCCTGGTCTACCAAGATCCAAGTGATGCTCAATGTTTAAGAGCTCGGTGTAACTCGGGCTCCTCGCTCAGTGTGTGTGTGTGTATGTGTGTATGTGTGTGCTGGGGTGAGGGTGAACAATGAAAAAGTTAGGGTCTTATGACTATATTATATTCAGTCACTCTGAAAGATTCACTTCTCTAAGAAGCAGTTAGGATATTACTGGAGACTGATTCACACTTTGCCTGCAAATACTGTGGTCAGCAAATCTCCAAAGCTAGAGCATCCTTCAAGGGAGCTTCTGGTGATCCTGTCTTAGGAGAAGGCACAGCGTTCAAAATAGGGTCCAGCATCACTGGAGTGAATGATAAATGGGAAGGGAGAGGAGAAAAGAAAACTCTCTTACAATCACCACTTACTCACCATCCATTCATTCAGTCTAGCTCTTTCTAGATACCGGGCACCGTTCTAGACTCTGGGGTACAGCAAGGAACAAAACCAACAAAAATTCCTGCCCTTATGGATCTCACAATCTTTTCCCAACGACCCTTTCTGAGGCAGCAGGGCACATATATTATGTGCACATCTGTTTCTGGGGGCTTGTTTGCTTTCTTCTGTTTTCTTTGGGTGGACAGTAAAGAGCTGGCAGGGTTGGGGGCAATTTCCTGGTGGGATGATGGGAGGACTGAGGACATCTGAAGGACTCTTACTTGGTTCTCAATGCTCGACTTAACTCACTTGTGCATTCAATCACCAACAGAGACAAGAGAACCAACTACACAAAAGCTAGGCTTTGCAGTTTAAACAAAAGTAAATAAACCAGATTCCCTGCCCCAAAGATATCCACAGCTTAGTCTTCCCAAGCGAGAGAAAGAGACATGAAAATACATAATTACAATCACATCTGATCCATCTACAACGGAGTGCAGAGAGATGAGCGTTCACTCTGCTGGGGAAAACTTCCGGGACATCTTCCCATAGGAGGTTTGGTAACTTGGGTTCTGAGGGATGAATAGAAGTTTTGTTGCTGGCTGAGGGGAGAGTGAGTGCAAACTAGCAGCAGGGAGGGCGGTAGCCTCGTATTTGGAGAGTGGTGGTGGATCTGTGTGGCTAGAGCAGACATTCTCCACCTTGCTGCCTCTGAAGAGCAGTGGGAGAGCTTTTAAAACCACAGATACCTGACCCCACCACCAGCTGGATTAAATCAGGATGTTTAGGGGTGCAGCACAGCCCCACATGAAATGTTAAAGCTTTCCAGGCAATCCTAAGGTGCAGCCAGGGTAGAGAACAATGAGGCTGGAAGAGTACTTCTCAGATTTCAACATCATATGAATCACCCGAAGATCTTTCTAATGCAGATTCTGACTCAGGAGTTCAGGAGTGGGCCTGGGAACCTGCATTCTAACAAGCTCCCAGGTGATGCTGATGCTGATGCTGCTGGCTCACAGAACACACCAGCAAGTGGCTAGAGCAGTGGTTTTCAGAGTGCGGTGACCAGAACATGGGCATCATCTGGGAACATGAAAGAAATACAAATTTTCAGGCCCTACTGCAGATCTACTGAATCAGAAATTCTGCGGATGGGGAGCCAGTAATCTGTGTTTTTCAAGCCCTCCAGGAGATTCTGACACACCTTCAAGTCACCATAGTGTTGGAATGCCACTGGGCTAGAGCATTAAAAGGTTGGGGGCAATGGTTTCGAAAGATAGTGGCATTGTACGTGTGGCGTGATTACAGACAGGCTGGTATACAAAGAGTTAGAACCTTATCCTACAGGTAACAGGGAGCACTTGGACAGTCTTAAGGGGAGTAATCTAATTTGAAGTTGAGGTTTGAGAAAGATATCCGGGGAAAGCGTGCGTTTGAGGCACTTCCCGACTATGGTACAAAGTGTCCCCATCACCTGATGCTGTTGGTGGTCCTTTCCTCCCACCTACCCAAGGCCTCAGGGCCCCTACAGAAAGCCTAGGGTCCTGTGAAGGCTCTGGGTCCTGCCTGCTGTTGACTGACTTCCCCGGTTTCTGACCTGCCGCCTGTCCATGCACTCTCCCTGTCTCCTGAGGCCCTTCTGATGGTTCCTGCCTTTGAGCTGTCAGTCCCTTTTGACTTGGCTTCTCCTGGGGCCATTGCCTCTTGGGTCTTCCCTCCTTGAATTAAGCACTGCATTCCAGCACCGCCCCCATTCCCATGCCACACCCTACTCCCTGCTGTGCTCTGCTTAGTGCCCTGGGCCTCGGCTTGTCTGGGAGGAGGCCCTGGACACAAAGAGCTGAGAGTCAGAGACTTAAGTCCAACCGGCAGTGACCCTCCGGGTGACCAAGGCCAAGTCACTTACCTCTCTAGGCTTCAGTTGTCTCGATTATTTACTCCAGTCTCAGGAATTGGATTAAACAATCATTAAGGATTAAACAATCCTAAAATATTATAAAGCTCTATAATTCCACTGAAAGCATTTGCTGGGCAGGATTACTTTGTTGAAAATGTATTGTGCAATCACCAGCCTTTTTTCCTGGATATAGAAGTTAATTTTTTTTTAAGTACAGAACCTGTCTTTAAAAGCTCATTATCAAGGTGTAGAAGGATAATACTTTTGAAATATTAACTAATGTTTTGCCCCCAGATTTCTCCCCTTTGCCTTTCTCTCTTGTTCCAGTAGGTAGATAATGCTGTGCTTACTGCCTCGGGGAGAGATGTGACACACATGAAAGCAGGAAAAAAGGTGTCTTCCTGCTTTGGCTTCTGCAAGTCTAAGCCTTTAGGGCAGAGGCTGCAAAATCATGGCCCTTGGGACAAAACTGGGCCACAGATTTCTTTTTATTTGACCTGCAGTGATTTATTTTTTTTCCAAAATGAAATAATTTCCAATATTTAAAATCAGAAAGGTTTGCATCAAGTGAAAATTTCCAGCTTCTTGCTGAAAAACAAATTGGAAGATTTGGCAACTTTGGACCTCAAAGAGAGATCCAAAGCACCCTCTTTTCTGGATCAGAGTGTCCTGGAAAGAATCAAGATTGCAAAGCCTCAGCTCGGGCAGGCAGAGCCACGTGCAGCCCCAGGACTTACCATGAAGATAGTGGGAGGACTGCCAGGGCCAGGACCAGAAGATGGATTGCTCAGTGGTGACGCGTGTGGTCCCACAGCCAAGGACTCAGTGCGATGAAGGAAGGATCTCACCAGATGACTTTGTGGACAAATGACATAGAGGGCAGTTGCCTCCTGTGACACCCATCTCCTTGGTCTCAGGTAGGCACCCGGGTCCCAGGTGGGCACCCCAGAATTGAGGCACAATTCCCTGGGACAGAGATAAATAGAAAATCCCAAACATAGAGATTAAGTCTCTGCCACATGAATGAAATGAGAGCTCAAAATAGAAATTAATTTGAATTTTAGAAAAGTAAAAGAAAAGCAGATTTTCTGCATGCCTCAGTTTGGGACTTCGATATGTAGCCATTATAAAAGAAAGTCGGTTTTTACTTATCCACTTGTTTTCTATGTGTACGTACTCTTTTCAAAATAACATCAGGTGTGGGGGAGAAGGGTGGTAAGAGAAAACGACAACTGTGGCTGAATCTTCTCTTCCAGAATGAGAAGGAAAATTGGTTCATACCAAAGAGTTGGAGTTGGGAGATGGATTTGATCTTCACACCAGTGGTTTTTCTTTTTTGCTGAGGAAGATTTGCCATGAGCTAACTTCTGCTGCCAATCTTTTTGTTTTTGTTTTTGTTTTTGTTTGTGAGGAAGACCAGCCCTGAGCTAACATCTGTTGCCAATCCTCCTCTTTTTTTTTTTTTTTGCTGAAGAAGATTGGCCCTAGATTAAAATCCATGCCCATTTTCCTCTACTGTATATGGGACACCACCACAGCATGGTTTGACAAGCAGTGCATCGGCCTGTGCCTGGGATTCGAAACTGCGAACCCCAGGCTGCCTAAGCAGAGCGCACAAACTTAACCACTACACCACTGGGCCAGCCCTAATCTTCCTTTTTTTGTATGTGATCCGCCACCACAGCATGGCCACTGACAGACGAGTGGTGTAGGTCCGCACCCAGGAACGGAACCAGGCCACTGAAGCAGAGAACACCAAACTTAAGCACTAGGCCACCAGAGCTGGCCCTACACCACTTGATATGTTCTTGATATGTTTGGGTCATGGACTCCTTTGAGGAGCTGATTAGAGATAGAGACATTTTGTCCCAAAAAACATACACAGACACAAAATGTGTGTGTATAATTCCAGGGGCTTCAGATCTCGTCCCCCTTTGGAAGCCCACCCATGGACCCCAGGATACGAAAACTTCCCCACACGGGCTGCCTCTGCCTGCCACTCTTCCTGTCCCCATTTTCTTCCAGGAGATTTCAATGAAAAAAAGAAAATCCTCAGCCTATTTGGAATACAAAGAAAACTGCCACCCACAGTCTGTCACCCTGGCACCCTTGCCATCTGCAGCCTTTCAAAGACCTCGCCCATTCCCATCCCGTGTGGAGCCGTCCTGCGCAGGCCTCTTTCTGGAGGTCTGGTGCATTCAGAGCTCTGCCCCAAGCACCCTCTTTGGGACTACCTGACACTGATGCACACTATAAATAGAAGGGGACGAGGCCCTCCACGCTCACCTCACTGGCAGGGGACGCTTAGATTTGCTGCCTGTCAGGAAATTCACTCTGAAGACAAAAGTATCCTGGGCGAGGGATGCTCAACCAGAAAGGGTGCAGACGTGTGCGGATGAAGGGGAGGCAGAAAGCACATTCGGCCAACTGAAAGCCACAGCACACAATTCAGTCGACTCTGCTAAAGCAGGCGTCTGTCCAGCCACCAGCACACATTGATGGAGCCTCCTTTGTGTGGAGAACCAGTTTGGCTTGATGGCATCATGGAGAAAAACCATGGAGACTGGCGAGTCTGGTCACAGAGGACCCACTCACCCATCACACGCGCATTGGGCACTCCTATGGGTCAGGCGCTGGGCCAGGCACTTTGGAGTCCCAGGTACGCCCGACACCTTCCCACCCAACGCATCCCGGCCCAACACCTCCTTGCCCTCCAGGAACACACGTCCTATTGCAAGAGGTTGGGACCAGGCAATGCCCATGTTGTGTACTCAGTGGGGTCAAGCACACTCCTGGCTCCACTGACCTACTGTGAGGCCTTCAGCAAGTCGCCTCCCCCTCTGGAGCCCCATCTTCCTCATTTGTAACATGAGGGTGTTGGACGAGAGGATCAAGGAGTTTCTCTTCCAAGCCATAAAAATTTGGATTCCTTCAGCCTACATACAAAGCTTTTGCAGGAAATTTTATTGCTATCTTTGAGCCACTAGATGGCGATTGTTCTTAGTTAAGAGGAATGCTGACTTAGAAGAATCACTGGTAAAAAAAAAAAAAAAAACCCTGATCACCAAAAAAAAATGGGTTGCTTAAAGCAGCAAGGAATTATGCAGAGTTAAATGGATGAAATCGAAATGCAAAGCAGCTAATGGTGTCTGCTACCTGTATGGTAAAATATGCTTAAACAGTTACCAAAGCCACACATCTAACTCGTCCGTGCTGATCCAGCGTGGGCCTCAGGGTTGTGGTTTGGGAGCAGGCTGCTCTGCACTGATGTCAGGAGACCTAATTCTGGCCCCAGATCCTTCTCTATGAGTCACCCATCCTCCCTCTGCCTCAGTTTCTGCATCTTTTTTTTTTTTTTTTTGAGGAAGATTCACCCTGAGCCAACATCTCAGCTAACATTTAGCTCATCTCACCATGAGCTAAAATTTTCCTCTGTTTTGTATGTGGGTCGTCGCCACAGCGTGGCTGACACGTGGTGTTGGTCTACACCTGGGATCCAAACCTGAGAACCTGGCCTGCCAAAGCGGAGCGCACTGAATTCAACCACTACTTGCATCTTTCAAGTGAGGAGATCAACCATACTCTAGGAATTAGCCCCAGCTCTAGATTCTGTGATTCTCCAGATAAGATTGCCAAATGCCACTTAATAAAGATTTCCTGCACTTAATAGGGCTGAGAAATTCCAATACTTCCGGCCTCCAGGACAAGAGAAAGAAGCCTCGCTGCCATATACACGTTTGCAACGCAAGAAGCTGCTGCCATTATCTGAGGCAACTTGAAGGAGTGTCCACCCTCTGCCAAGTTAAACATCCCTTTAAACCTGAAATCCGCTTCTGCACGAAGGAGTGTGGCAACAGGTCCAACTTGTCAGGCAGATGAATTGTCTCACTCTGTGACCAGAACGGGTGTCAGGGAAACAGCTTGAGTTCCAGCAAGAAGTCTTCCAGCTCCCTCCCGGGCCGCCGCAGTTTCCTTCTCTCCTTCGTTGCTTCACACTGGCTTCCCCACGTCCCTTCCTCTGGGTGCGTCACACTTCACGTGGTGGGGGAGGGACCCCCGGCTCCCAGCAACGGAAAAAAATCTCTTGTGGCCCACAGCCACAAACGAGCCAGCAGCACAATCTGAAGCCGTTTCTCGGTGTGGTCTGTGGACTACCTGTATCAGAATCAACTATGCTAAAAAGGCAGATTCCGGTCCCTGCATCTGCGGAGGCAGGATCCCTTTGGGGAAGCCTGGAATACGCATTTTCGCAAGCATTCCGGATGAGACTGCAGTTCACGGAGGTCAAGGTTACTTGAGTTACGGGCAATTTAGTGGAATTCCAGGCACCGAAACCGGAATAAGGGGTAACACTGTAGGATTTGAGAGGGCACATGGCATTTGTTGAAACGAAAAAGATGTCAAAGAGAGAGAGGTTCGCAGTAGCTCAAGTGCAGCTTCTCTAAGTGGCAGGTCCTCTGTAAACCCAGGCCTGCTCGTCTTCTTTAGAGGTGGAGAAATTCACATTTTCCTTCCATCAGAACCAGGGGCAGCAACTCACCCTAATTAGCCACCTCACATGAGACTGGTAAATAAACTAAAACGTTATTTCGTTAATTACAGACAAACTCAGAATGATCATGTCAACATGGCAGGGAGTTGCTCTTTTTAGCAAAGTCTACATAGGAAAGCAAATCACCATTAGCAGGTGGTTTGATGAGTGTGGACTCAGCGTGGGAATTAGGTGATGTCAATGTCGTGAGATGTGGCGACCAGCAACACTATCTTCACCCAAGGGAGGGGATGAGAACAGACCTGCCATTCGGGACCAGACCAGACACTGCTCTGGACCAGACACTGTCCCTGCTTTTAATCTTGTAGGAAGGTACTTGGCAAAGGGACAAGGATCTTCTTGCTAGCTGTCCTGTGCACCCTGTGCGTGGTGACCCAATGAGAAATCCGTACCCTTGGCTTTTTTTTCTTTTGCTATTTTTTTCTTAGACCTTGGTGCCATTTCACATGTGTCAACTCCATCTTTATTCTGTCCAGTTGTAAGACAATTGAACAGACTTCTTGAGAAGCACCTTAGTCCTATTGATTAATAAAATGTCTTAGAGTAATTTTCTCTGCAAATGGGATTCTAATCCATTGCCTGTAATTCCGTTTGCATTTTTAACCTAATCTGCATACCTGCTAAATACATATTTTAGCAAAATGAGGCATAACAAATGAAATATTTGTGTTCCTACCAAACCATGTTCAAATCATGCACACACAACTCTTAATATCTCTTCTAGAAGCACAGCTGAAGTGGCCTTAGATGGAATGGAAGTAACTTGTACCTTATTCATATGCACACACGTCTAACTGGCACATGTCTAACTGGGTCCAGGCTCAGCTTCCAATCCAGGTCACCACGGTGTGCACAGCCTCCCTCACCCACCCCATCATCCCACGGGTCCACTTTGGTACCATTAGTCACTTGTCATGTGGGCTCTAATGATGTGATCTGTCCTCTTGAGGTTTACAGGTTAAATTTTTCCTATAATCAACTTAAATTTAGAGGAAAGGACAAAGCCAGAGAAAGCAGATGTATTGAAGGCTTGCTTAGGCTTATAACATCAGCTGGAACTGCTAAAAGAGAAAACACTGGCTTCTTTCCCAAGATCTTATGTTTAAAATAAAAATGTAATAATAATATCATTGTACATGTTTAATGGTCAAAGCATTAGAGAAATAATACTCATAAGACCTGGTCTACATTTTCCTATTTCAATGAAAAGAGAATGGGATTACCATATGGAAGAGAATCAAAGGCACACCTAATACAAAATAAGAAATGATTTACCAGACATTTATATTTTCATTTGTAATACACTTTTAAATTTTATGGTACAATGTGGAAGTAGAGGTAAAGGGTTTTGGAAAACACAATATAGTGTGGACATTCTCTGACCACACTCTCCTGTCTTCCCAGAGCTTCCAGCTCTCCTCTGACCCTACCTGTTCTTTGACCTTCACAAGATCTCCAGCAACTTGAGTACTCCATTTCATCTCAGTCGTCCACTTTGCATCAGCCCCTTCCTGCTTTGTTTTTCCCCTCTCCTGCCCAGATCCCGTGGTCCCTCACTTCAACTACTCCCTACCTAGAAAATCCAGCTTCCTTATCCCTTTGTCCTGCTATTACTCCTGTCTTAGAAATCCCCAACCCTGGAGTAACCCCAACATATCTATCTTCTCCAGCTCTACACACTGGTAGCCAAGCAATACAAAAATACACATGCTGGGTGGACTGGTGCAACTATACACTTAGGATTTCCAGTCTCATCTGGGCCCCTAGTGCTTCCAGGCAAACTTGTCTGTTTCCCTGGTCACTTTCCTTTTTCCCCTCTTATCTATGGTAGGTCCAAATGTTTGCTACTTTTCTCATGCTCCCTAGCCCACCTCAAATAACCCCACTTTCTTTAACTGATAAAAATTGAGATGACCAGGAATGAGCTCCCTCAGTTCTCCACCACCACCACCACCCCACAAGTTTACCTGAACCCGTATCCTTCCTTCCCTCGTGTCTTGGAGGATGGATCCTTCAAGGACAGGATCACCACGGTGCTCTTGAATTCACTCTTCCCCATTCCCATCCAGGAACTTGTTCTATCAATAATCCATTTGTTCTCCTCTTTGTTCAACTTCTCCCTCCTCCTTTCTTCTTATCATAACTTAATCATGTTCAAATATCCTCAAACCTAAAAAATAATAAACAAAATTCCCACTATCCTGCATGCCTCCTCCAGCTAGCACTCTATATTTTTTTCTCTTTTTATGCAGGCTTCTGGAGTCATCCCCATTCAGCTTTGCCATTTCTTTGCTATGCATCCAATCCTCCATCAAATATGATTGGACTTCTGCCCCTACAAATCCACAGAAACTGCTTATCCTAAAGTCATCGATGACTTCCCCATTGCTAAGGCCAGGGGACAGTTGGTTCTTTCTTACTTGACTTCTCTGAGATATTTGACATCATTGTCTGCTTTCCTTTTTGAAATCTTCTTCTCTAACTTCCTGTAGGTGTGTAGGCTCTGGAGATTCTGATGACTTTCAAATCATATCTCCAGCCCAACCCTCTCCTTGGAGCTTCAGGCCCTCATATCGAACTGCACCCCAAATTCTTCACCTGGATTCAACTGCAACATATCCAAAATGGGCCTCATTTATTTCTCCCAAAAGCTCTTCCTTCTGTGTGCCCTGATTGCCAAGTCAGAAGCCTGGGCATCATCCTTATCTTCTCCCCAATCCCCGCTTTTACCGCCAGTGGTTGCCAAGTTCTTTCTCTTTGCTTCTTAAGAAGGCTTCATTCTGACCTACCTAGTGAAATAATCAACTGACTGTTCTCTGCTTCCCATCTCAGCCCAGAGAAATCTTACATGGACATTAGAATTTTGTGATTTTCTCTTCATATATAACTTCCATTCACTGAATGAAAACAATCGACTTGGGAAGAGTGAACCCAGCTGCAGCGAAGGGTGCCAAGTGTCAAGCTAATTTATTTTTTCAATATTTGTGTTGAACAAATGAGATTTTTTTTCAAACTATAATCATCTTGAATTATGTATCTTTGAGCTGCTTTAAGCAGAAAAGTAAAAGAAATAAATGTGTAGATGTTCAGGGACAATTGGGCAATGAAAATTGTCACAGTGGAGTCACTGGTGGGACTATGCCAGGCTCTTCTAATAAGAATGAACGTCATCAGTTCCCTCTGAAATGGAGGGATTTGGGGTTCTAAACCACAAAGTTCCATCTTTGTGCATCAAGTGCGACATGAAGATAAACCAGAGGACAGGAGTGTGCCTGCCACCCCCTCACCAGTCCTAGTGACATACGGGTGGTGATCACCGCACCACTCAGAGCCCTCTCTGGGTCATCATGATGCATTTCCAAGACCCACCTGGAAGGTTTTCTGATGAGAAAGGCCTAGAGGACTTCAATGTTCGTGAAAATTTTCATGTTAATCAGACTCAAATTTTTATATCAGAAAAATTAAAAGAGGAGCAAAAATGAACAAAATTGCCATCCAAGATTCATTTCAACCCCAAATTCCATAATCTCTTTAACTCACTGGTTTTTAACTTTGGTGACAGTGGAGGTGGGGAGGTGGGCAGTGGGCAGACTCCTTTGAGAATCAATGGAAGAGATGAATTCTCTTTTCTGGAAAATGCTTACACACACACACACACACACACACACAGCTTTATGTATAATCTCAGAGGTTTCGGGTATCCCAATCTGAGACCTCCTGTATCTGGGCACTGATCAGGCATGAATTTGAATGTGACTGAAAGATTTTTTTTTAAATCAGATACACATAAGATTCCCACTCCGTATGCCCCAATATCACCCAGCCTCTCAAACCTGTTCTTCTTCCACTTCCCAAGGACTCTTGCTGTGGACTTCCCTGGAGTGCCCGGCTCTCAGCTCAGCAGAGAATATTGTTCCTTGGCTGAGCCAGTGTGTCTCAGACAAAAGCCTTTGGGGGACTTGGTCCCTCTCCTGTCTCCGCGCCCATGTCCATGGGACAGGCTGCACCAGGGACAGGCCAGATTCTAGCTCTCCCTGTGGGCTTCCTCAGGGTATTATCAAAGTGACCCCAGATTTAGAATCTGCGCTGGAAGTGGATGGAGGAGGGTAGGATGGTTCAAGCTGCTCCTTTCCTGTAGAGACAAGAAAAAGTGGGTCTGGCTTAGCTGCAGGTTTGAGTCAGGGATGGGTGCCCAGATCAGGGGAGAATTGGTGCCATTAAGACAAAGAAGCTTTTAAGGGCTTTGGAGGTGCGGGCAGCTGGGCGGAGAGGGACATAGAGGACTGGAGCCTGTCCCTGGAGGCTGACGCTGGAGTCAAGCGTTTCTCACGCTTACGCGATCCCAGTGCTCAGATCACTCCACATCTCTGCAAACGTGGCAGCGTGTTTGTGCACGCATTGTCCTCGCTGCTGTTACCACCATCGCCATGTGGGCTCCAGTCTCTGTTACCCCAGTTCCCCCCACACCCTTCACCTTGTGGGAACTCTCCTCTACATGATTTCCTAATGGCTGTTTATTTACCACTTGCATTTCCCTACAATTCAAGGGCTTTTTCAAGAATGCCAACAAATAGTCAAAATTTCTTCTGACTCTCTTCTAACTCCAAGCCATGAAAAAATAGCTTGCATGTCATAACAACTAGACAAACATAAGTTGCACTTTCTCCAGCTGATGAGAAAGTCCAATTTTGTTTCACGTTGTTTCTATAGAATCATAGAAAACAAAATGTTTGCAGAATTCCATGGAGAAAAATAAGAATTTCAGCAGTTTCCCCTAATTCCATTATATCGTCATTTCCCAAACTCACCAGTTGTCACACCATATTGCAAAATGTCACCAGCAATTTCACTATTTCATATATTATGGAGAAAAGAGAATTTTGTTGGGTGCCTGGAGAGAAAGCGGAAGAGGAACTTGTACAAGAGAAGTGTCACATACAGTCATCGTGTGCACTGACCTCCTACGGATTCTGATAGGTGCAGAGAAAAGATTCTGACGCGGTGTTTTCGTTCATAATATTTATTTTTTTTAAAGAACAAAACTGCCAACCTCAGTTTGCATCATTGAGCTACCAGGATGTGTTCACTGTATTACGTAGAATACAATACCCATGAAAGAGATACTTCCTGTGGCTCTTAAGAGTAGGGCCTATATGCCTGGAATTCCTCATTACACACACACACACACACACACACACACACACACACATCCTCCTTCACTGCCTCATTCCAGGGCATTCTTCATTTTTTACCAGATTGGACAAGTGATTATAAGCCCAGTGTGGGTGGAGAAGAGACTCCACAACTGAGGACGTGGTGCAAACCTGTTTGTGAAAAGAGGAGGAACGGTGGAAAACAAGTAGGCACCAGTTTTCAATGGAAACTATGTCATTCTCTTCTTGCCCCAATTCCCAGCGCACTGCGAAAGTGGACGCAGGCCCAGCCCCAGCCCAAAGGAAAGCTACAGCATTATTTCTGTGTGTAAGCAGTGGAGCCACAGAGTTGTTAAGACCACAGAATGCCTGGATTCGACTCCTAACTCCAACGGTTACTACCTGCTTGATCTCACAGATTTCAGGTAAGTTGTTTAATCTCTTTTTGCCTCAGTTTCCTCACTGGTAAAAGGGAAATTAATTACAATAATATCTGAGGAATAAATAGGATGCATAAGAAGTAAATGAGTTGTTATACGGGCAACACCTTGTGCCCAGCACATCGGATGCACCATAAAAGTACTTGCTATTACTGCCTCTTATGTTTCAACTGTTTTACCAGGACAGGGTAATTTTTTGAATTACAGTCACTGTCTTTTAGCAGCCCTACAACTACACTTCCTTCTAATTTGTGGCCCCTTCCCTTTCCTCCACGGGCCACCACTGTCAGGAGGGGAAGTTGATCTTGGCCATGATGCCTTGGCACGAACATGTGCAGAACCGGCTTCCTCCCCTGATGCCTGAGAAAGGACTAAACAGTTTCTCTGACCTGAGCCTGGAGGAAGAGTTAGAAGGGAAGCAAAAGAGAAGGGGCTGGTGATGGTATCTGAGGAGACTTCCTATCAGTGAAAAAACAGCAGAACTCTCAAACAAGAGTGGGGCCCTGAGAAGAGATCCCTGCCCTGCGTCCCAACTGGACTTGAGTGGTGTCAACCTCACACCACATCCTGCCCCACCACAGCATGGCAGAGGTTGGGCAGAGATGGCTGCAGATGGTGTTGAAGGAAAGAAGACCTAAAATACCCGCACTGGCTTTGCCACTGATCAGAAAGGCATGGGAGCAATAAACCTTCCTCGTGCCCCAGAGGGGAGTGGGGAAATTTCACTGGGGAAAAGAGAGAGCCAACCTAACGGGATGTGATAGTCCTGATGCAGGGACACCAGGGTAGAAGTGGACAGGATTACCTGGCTAGAGGCCAGTTAGCAACCCGGTGTTTGAGTAGACGCCCGTGTGGCAGGATAGCAATGCCTGAGCACAGGGAGAAGTTTTGTGCATCTCGGTGATACTGGTATGGAAAGGTGCCAAGAACCGGGGGACTGATCCCCTTGCCATTGATGCTGTGAGGGACTTAAGGCCCCTGGATCTTAGAGGCCAACTCTGGGTTTGAGGGTAGGAACAGGAAGGACAGAATCCTGGATTAAGTCAAATATAAACGTTAAATGAATGCCTTTGCCTGAAAGTAACCAAGATTAAATTTTATGCCAGGAAGCAAAATGGGGTTTGAAATAGACAATAACTTGAGTCATAGAAAAACAAAGAGCATAGGGACAGAAAATCCATACTTGCTACTGTATCAGAGGGTGGAATGGCTAGGACTCATGGTCAAGAGCATTCTGTAAGCTGACTAACCAATGTCCCACAGTCCAGGATGACACCGGGGATTCTGTGAAGGCACTCTGGGGTATTGCCACCGTCTTTCTGAAGGAAGAAGTCCCCTGGGTTGAGAACCTGGCAGAAGTTCTGAGAACACAGAACCACAATGCTGCCCCGCACTAATTCAAGTGTTATTTGCTCTTTGGATTCTGGCAGCCCTGCAGCTGGCTGCCCTGCCCCCTAACTCCTCATCCCCAACACCCCCAACAACACCCCCCCCACACACACACAGAGCCCTCCCTCACCAACCTGTGCCAGTGAGGTACCAGCACGCCAGGGGCGAAGCCTGTCCTGCGTGGCAGGAGCAGCTGCAGGTGTCTCGCCCCAGAGACATCTCAACACCAAGGAGGGAGAGGCCAGCTGAAATAAGCAGACCGTCTGGCTTTATCATTAGTAAAACTGTGCAGCAACATCCCCTGGTGGATTTAAGTGTTGTTCAGGCCCAGGTGCTGAAGGGGCTGTTTGTGGAGGAAGCAGAGACAATGAACTCTGCTCTCCGTAATAAAAGGAAGTAGCACTTTAAAAAGGGGTGGCTCTTGAAAAACTCCCTGAGGCTGGTGGAAAGGAACCAGGGAGAACACAGGGAGGAGGACAGAGATGGGAGGGCCCTAGGGGCCGGACCGCTGGGAGGCCTGCGTGCCTCCCTGACAGCTTGATGTATTTCCGCGCGGAAACTGCTGACCTTCCCTTTCTGTGTAAGTTAGCACATTTTGTTGGCTTCCTTGTTGTAGGCAGTGAGTTATTCTGTCCTAGCTCCCCATCTGGATTCACTTTCCTCTCTTTAACGCACTACATCTGGGTCCATGTTCGTAATAATGAAGTCAAAATGTCCTGTTGTCAGGGCTTTCAGGAAAAAAACAGAAAAAGCCAACTGACGACAAAGAGCAGTGGAGGCAGCGGAACTGCCCTGGGCGGGAGGGATGAGTTCAAGCTGCACTTCATGGAGCCTGGAAAATGCCATCAGCTTTTCGAGGGTCTCTCCAGCCTCCACCTCCCCCAAGGACCTCACTGTACCTAAAAAAAAAACCGTTAGTGTGCACAGGCTGAGACCCGCCAGTCACTGCAGCGGGAGAGACAACGGGGAGTCGGTTTCTGCACACTTGGCGACAGGACGCTGGGCACGCCCGGTCCTCTTATCCCCCCCCAGCTCCTGTCAGGGCAGCTCCGGTCAGGGCAGCTCTGGTCAGGGCAGCTCTGGCTCCTTCAGCCTTGGCGGCCCGAGGACTTCTGCTTGAAGAGACATTCCTGGGGAGTCCACAGCCTTCTTTGGTGGGTCCTAGCCACCAGCTGGGACTCCTGCTCCGATCCAGGGGACACCGTGTCACAGCTTCATCCTTGACAACAGCTTTTGGGGAGGTCTTCTTGGAAGTGAAAAGGAGTTTTTCATGAAAGCCGAGGTAAAGACACCAACAGGGATCCACCATTTATTTCTGAAATGAGGAATTGCTCCCAGATTATGATGGGGGGTACATGACTGGCATGGCAACCCCCATTTAAACATGGATTCACCTCTGTAGACTAAACTCCTTCAGCTGCTGCCCACATTTCCAAGTAGAAACCACTTGGTGCCTGGGGTAGCCCAGTCCCACACAGAGAGAAGCTGTGTAGCAGCCCCATCTTCCTCACTCCCCAGGGAGCACTGGTGACCCTGCCCTGGCAGCGCCACCCCGCCATGGCACCAGAACACCTCTACCTCCACAGAACATGCACCACGAGGTCTAGTCAACACTTGGTGAGTCTCAGGCATCATCGCATCCACGCAGCGATGCCGCGATTCCAGAGTGACTACCTCACAGGGTGTGGGGATTTAAAAAAGAACAGAACTCCGATCTCTACAGGAGCATCTTGCTCTACTAGAGTCTTTACTGTGAATTAATCAGTGGTGTTCAGGGCTCCCTTACAGCCTCTGTGAGCTGGATAGGGTCCCTCCCTGAGGAGGATCCATCCTTGGCTGACAATCAGCCCCTGGACGGGCATGGATGCTCCCGTCTTCACATGCCTCCCTGTGGGCATGTACCGGGGCAACCAGCAGCCTTCCGCAGTGAGGCCCAGCTCCTCTGCTCACCTCGTTTTCCTAAACCACAGCACGGGCTTAAAAACAACAACCGAAAAAAGAAGTTTAGACTACACAGCATACATGGACACGCACATGTTGTGGATGGCAGATAGAAACCAGGGTCCTGCCGGGCTTCTTCAGCCGCACTCATGGCCCCTGAGGAGGGAGGTGCCTTCCTGGGCTTTGCTGGTGAGGGACTCACACCCAGCTCTCCAGCAGGACTCTGCCACCTTCTCCGGCTGGGTGCTTCTCAAGAACAGTGCTCGGCTCCTCCTCCTTTGGTGCTTTGTCCTCTTGTTCCTGGAGGTCCGCTGGCGTAGGGCACACCCTCCATCTCAGAGGAGGCACACCCGCTGCATGTGCCCCCCGGATCGCCCTCTGTCCTCTCTTCTCCACCCACAGCGCCTTTCCTCGGGGCCAAGGAAGAACGCTCCCTCTGCTGTTAGCCGATGTCCACACCAGCTGCCTTCCCCAGGTTCTTCCATTCCCAGATGGACTTAGCACTTTCCCTGGCACAGACAGAAGGTGTCTGGATGTAGCCATTCAGGGTTGTATTGCACTTCATTCATTCATACATTCATTCATTCATCAAATGTTGTGGGGTTCCTACTTAGAAGCAGAGCAGTCGTGGTAGAAATTAGACCATTCAGAAATTTTTGAAACTCAGCTTTTTCACTTACTTAAACTGCATGCTGGAAACAATGAGGGCAGCGGGGACCAGCCTGAAGCTGGGCGACTGCTTCACCTCAGTTCGGTTCTGAACACACCGGTTTCGGGATTCTCTTTTTATATTGAGCTCTACCCAAAATCCAACCCCTTTCTCCTTTCCAGAAATTGTTTTGGAATCCACAGGGGAGAGAGGCCCTTGTATTCACAAGTAAACAAGCTTATATGCTGCATTTGAAAAAACTCAAGGGTCCATTTTGAAAACCAGGGAAATAGCAGTAAACACAGATAAAACATGACTGAAGAGATTCAGGTACACATTGGGAAAGAAAAGGAGTCAGCGTTCCTGCAGAAGAAGGATAGGGCGTGACACTGAGGCAGTAAAACACTACAGATATTTGTATTCGCTGGGTTTTTAACTTTTAGAATACATGGCACGGAGTTCTTCCGAATTCTGGGGTGTTGGGGCCTCATCAGAGCACGGGAGTCACCCTGGGAGGAGGTGCAGCCCCGGACTTGGGGTCAGGCTCCAGATGACAGCAACGATGGTGCTGAGCAGAGGACAAGATCCTACAACCCAAAGGGAGAAACTCTCTAAAACAGAAGGACGAGTGTCTGCCAGGAGATTCCACCTGTGTGCATCAGAATCATTGGAGACACAAAAAACAGTCACACCTGAGCCCCATCTGGTCTTCTGGATCTGAATCTCCAGCTCAGATATCACCTCTGCTTGTCAAGCTTTCCTGAAGACTCCAGACCACATGCCTCCCTCACCTGTGTACCTGTCTGTACTCCCATGCCGGGTGCTTACCACGCCCTCCTTACCCACATGTCCATCTGCCCTCCAGTTCCCACCAGACTCTGCGCCTGGCGAGTCAGAGGAATACCGATCCTACGACCAGAAGGCGTTTTTCCAGACAGCGGTTGGAGATTCAACATTAAAGTTAATAGCTAAGATTTTATACATTAATTATTGGAATCGTAAGCGATATTTCCTCTTTAATTGGGATCTGGGCACCCCATTTATCACTCCGGAATTTAGAAGGAAATTTCCTAAGATGCTGTTACACCCTGGGATTGCCCCATTAGTCTAGGCGGTGCCCATGGCCTCCGTCTTTTTCAGCGGCAGGACTGAAAGGTGAGTCCGGCAAGGAGATGGCCGTCAGGCTCTGACTTTCTCCCTCTCGGCCAGTGACTCATGGGCAGCTGCCGCATGACAGGAGGGCCCAGGCAGCAGACAGGACACTGTGAGCATCACCCAGCTGCCAATCTTCACATTTCAGACAGACCTAGAAATGGGAGAACAGACTATGATAAGCCCTAAAACCATATCACATCCCCTCTCCATACAGTTTATTTTCAGTCGCTAATGTCATCAGCTGTGTCCTCCGGCAGTGACATACACTGCTTCTCTCAAAACCCCTCTAGTAGCAAATGTCCCATGAGGTCACCTTCTCGGTCAGCTGAGTCCGAATCACAGAATTCTGGAGACGGAAAGCTGACAGAGATTGTCCTAATAACAGAACTGCTAACATGTCCTGAGTGCCTACTATGGGCCAGCCACTTCAGATAGTTTATTTCGTTTAACTCTCACACTAACCCTGACATGTAGGTTTTACTATTCTTATTTTTAGATTAAAAAACTGAGGCTTGGGGAGGTGAAGTGATCTGCCCAAGGTCACATATCTAGTAACCCAGATCCATATAACCTAAAAGCCTCTGTTTCTCAAAGTGGGGGTTGTGTACAAGACAGTGTGTCCACAATCACAAGAAGCCACATGGTTACACACAGCACATCCTCTAGAGTGCCAATTTTATTCTGTGGTAAATAATTTAAAACACTGCTTTCATTAAAGCATGTGTGCATTATGGAGGGGGGAATACACATTTGCACAAAATTTAAAGATAAAACATGAAACTTTAAGAAATTCATACTTGTGGCAAGTTACCTCTGGTTTTGCATCCCCCTCCCTCCCCACCCCCACCCCCAGGGCTCTCACCACATTCCCCTGCCAGGAGGAGCATTCTGGCGAAAAGATTTAAAAGCAGAGCCGTAGCCCAAACAGAACTCAGGAATGGCGCCCCCAAGTGGAAGATAGGGGAATGGCTTGTCATCAAAGAGCAAGGAGTAGTGATTGCCTTTTGCTGCGAGGCTCCCTTCCAATGTCCATCTCTGGAGGAACATAAATCATAGAAGTCCACGGGTTGCCAAGACCTTCCCCACCGGACTGATGCCCTCAGGAGGATTCTGAGCTGTCCAGTGCGGAGATAAGAGTCAGTGGCAAGCCCATCCTCCCCCAAACCTCCCAACACACTCTTCTACCTCTCCCATCCCCAAACCTTACTTCCTCTAAGGCCTAGGTATCTTTTTCGTAAAAACACCCAGAATCATCTTTGAGGTGGTTGCAATCATCAGGGACTTGATTCTAAGCTAGGTAGGCCAGCCTATACTCTGCCAAGGCTTGAACTCCTCCGGAGAAGTTAATCCGTGAATTGTGAAAAGGGTGAAAGGAAGGATTGGCCAGGCCCTCAGCCCAGTGGAGGCGGGCGCACCATCACCTGGCACCCTAACAGGGTTTGAAGTTAAGAGGTAGAGCCAAGAGCACCACCGAATAGGGCAGAGAAGAACATGCCCGGGGTGGGCCATGGAAAGGAAACCGGATCTGGAGGAAACAAAAGAGGCGCCACATCTAAAGCACACTGCAGCCAATCTGGGCCACGCCAGCTCCACAAACACACCTGCTCCCCGGCCCTCTGACCCGCTGGCCCCCGCCACTACCTTTGGCTGGGAAGCTCCTCTCCCTACTCATTGCCCGGCTAATTCCTACCCATTCTTTAGGCCTTAGGTTCTATGCCACTTCTTCCAGGAAGATTTCCCTAATTCCCTTAAGCCTAGCAACTTCCTGTTTACTCCCATAACACCCCACACTTCCCCCCCAGGGTTTATCAGACGGCGTTGTAATTGCCTGTGTACTTGTCTGCAAGTCCACGGAGCGTGAATCCCAGAGACAGCGCCCTGCAGAGAGCAAGTGCTCTGTGAATGTCCTCTGAATGAATGACAAAGACACCACAGTCCCCAAGGATGCCCCCTGGGTCACTGGGATACACTTTTCTGGCAACTCAGCCACCTCGAAAGTTCATAGGGGTAAAGGACTGCTTTTAAGAGGGCTGAGAAGGGAAAGGAGCCCATCCCAACAACTGAGCACCCCCCATGTGCACTGAGGACACGGGGATAAAGCAGGAAAGGTCTTTGCCCTGGAGAAACTCAGGCTAATGAGGGAGACTGCGAGGGACATGAGAGCAAGGACAGATCGCTTCAGGACAAAGCCGAAATAGAGACAGAAGTGAGAACCAAACTGGGTGAAAATGCCAGTGCTCGTGTACTAACCTGACTGCTCTAGAACGTCTCACTAGACAAAGGTTTCAGGAGGAAATAGTCCTGAGAACTTTGACGTATATAATATGCTGTTCATTTGTAAAATAATTGAGTCAACAAAGCTCTTTCATATATACCATTTTATTTCGTTTTACTCATGCATCAGATATTTTGGGGGTGCTGTTTGGCATGACTCTAAAATCTAGTGTGAGGCTAGTTGGAGGGTTCAAAGATAACTACCTTCGAGGGCTCGGAGTCAAGTGGAGGAGAGACTAGTAACCGTAATTTGAAGCAGATAGAGATACACATTGGGTACATCAGGATTGTTTCTGCTACAAGGGACTCAGTCTGGCTTGACTAACAAAGGGAATGTGTTTCTCACATAACTGAAATGCGCAGGAGTATCTTTAAAACCCAGGTTTAGCTTTATCCAGGGGCTTGAAAATGTACACGAGTCCCTTCTCTTAATCTCCTGGCTCTGCCTTACGCTGGGCTGGCGTCACTCTCAGGCTCCATCATGGTAGCCGCTCATGGTTTCAGGCTCGTATCTTCTAAGGCCCGATTTGACCTAAGAATAGAGCTTCTCTTCTCCCACAAGTTTTGATGAAAATCAGGGCCTGATTATCGTTGGCCTGAGTGATGATCATGTACCTCCCATGACCCAATTATTGAGCCACGGGAATGGAATTAGTGGACTGGTAACCCAGGTCACATGTCCCCCCCACCCTCAGCCAGTATGGGGTGAGGCCCACCCGAAGCATGTGCGCTGAAAGGAGAATGAATTTTGAGTCCTCAAGGGTCATAAAAGACAATCTGATAAAATGCTGGAGACTTAGTCCTCATGACAGCTTTGTGTTTTCACCCATCTCGCAAATGAGAAAAATGAGGCTAGGAAGAGCAAGACCAGGACGAGACTCTGGTATTCTGACTCAGTTCTATGCTCCCTCCATTTGAGTTTGTCGAGGGAACCGTTGGAATTTGGGATGGGACACTCTTTCTTGTGCTAGACTGTACCAGGCAGTACAAAACAGTTTGCATCCATGGCTCTGATGCCAGTGACACCTGTGTTCCCTCATTGTGGCAACTAAAACTGCTCACACATATTTTCAAAGGTCCACTTGGGGGGGCAGCATTTCCCTCATTTGAGAAAAACTGAATGTTGTCCAAGTGAACCTCACTGTCAGGAGTTTCATACTTCTGAGTTACTAAAGGTGAGCTCTAACATTCGGCTTTAGAGATAGACTGGACATCCAACCGGACCCACCTTAGAGGCCATCTGGTCCAAGCCCTTGGGCCTGCAGTTCTGGCCTGGAGGAGAAGGGGGGAGTGAGGGTGAGAGGGAAGAAGATGATGGGAATGCACTCCTGGAAGAGTTGGAGGTGTAGGTCTCAGTGTCCCATTACCAGTCCTCTTCTTCAGAGAGGGAAACCACAGAATTGACTCGTTTTTATGGTCAGGAGTCAAACTGTTTCTTAGGGAAGACAGTATGATCCTCCCTTACTTGAGTAAGATAAGGAATTACGGGCACGTGAGAGGTAGAATGTTCACTTCTGGGCACTACTCACTAAGAGAGAGACTGCCAAACTGATCTGCGTGTTGATGGAGCAAACAGAGAGGTGAGAATCTGAAACCAGCTCATCACATGAAGAACTGTCTTAAGGACAAGGCAAAGTTACACCTGGGAGAATACTCAAAATGAGACAAGAAATAGGCCTCCTAAGACACTGAAAATAATCATCTAGGGGTACACTTGAAATTATTCTATATAGCCAAGTGGGCAGAACCAGGTCCAGTAGAGGAACAGAACACAGTTGAACAATGAGGAATGTCTAATAGCAGAATGAGCATCTGGAAAGATAGTAAGTTCCCCACTGCTGAAGGTATCCAAGCACCCTGAGAGGCTGAAGTGGGTTTGAAGTGGGTTTGCCTCTCAAACATTCTGAAGCAACAGAAATGGATGAGGTTTTAGTGCCCCACAAGCCCCTAACAGCAAGTACATAGAGAGAGCAGGTGGTAAGTTATGCTCAGTTCCTATCAGAATAACTGTAGGATGAGACCCCTCCCTCACCACAAAAAAGCCTATAGACCCCTCCCTTCCCACAAAAAAGCCTATAGAACCCTAGTGTGAGAGACATTGTTGTAGGATAAGTTTGACTCTGTTCTAATTTACAAAGAAAGAGAGGAAATCTTTAACAAAACTTGTGTACTTTATTGATAACGCAACTTTTGTCAACACAAGTAATCACCTGGTAAAGAACTACTGGCCCAGGTGTTGCCCTAGATGATCTCTAAGGTGTGTCCAACCAAAAGTTGAGCTCAACTTACAACCCCACTGGCGGAGTGCCTAGAGGGTGCTCCGTAATGTCCCCACAGAATTCTGGCAAGTGTGGGATGTGCTGTTGTGCTTCTGACCATCTCTTCGGCAATCAGAGGCCCACAAACGTCCAAAGCTTAAAACAAAATGGACTTTACACACTAGAACTGCCCAGAGAAGTGGTGGCAAGTTTGACAGAGCAGTTGTGACCTCACTCTGTCACTCTCCTGTCTGAAGAAGCACAGGTTGAGACAGCTCTCTTTGTGAACAGTCATCTCTGGCTGTTAGCTGAGCTCTGAGATAGAAAAGACGTTTGGCATGACCAGCCTCTAGCAAACAAGCCATTTTAAATCAGAAATGCTGTGGGACTGTGGGATGCCAGATCAGGTATTACAGAGGCTGGAAAACTCCCATCTCGCCCAGATGTGCCAGCATGAAGACCGCTCCAATCTTTGATCTTCGAGGTCGTTGGAGCTGAGCTAGCTGGCCATTGCATATTTTCCTGACATCAAGTCTCTATGAGTGGAAATGTTTTTCTATTTGATACTATAGGATTTGGCATGAATTCTAGGTCACTGCTTTGGTTAAATTATAAAAATGGATGTTTCTATGGGACACCACGGGCATTAGAGATTGTTAAGATCAACATACAGAAATGTGAAAAGTGGAACTTGGTCTTTGTCAAGAGGCCTTATTCTTTCACTCATCAAGAAACAGAGGCGTACCTACTGCCACCACTACCCCTGCCTTCACATCACCAAGGTCATTTCTTCTACTGTTCGGAGTGAAGTGGTGTCGTTGCTGCTTAGTTGCAAGGCCTCATGGGAGCAAACATTCTTCCTAAGAGATCTCTAGCCTCCTGGATGGCTCTTTCCCCAACCTCGTTAGGTTAGAGTACATGCTGCTCTCCCCTTTTTAGCCTTCTGCTGCAGCTCCGCAATCATCAACACTGATTTGTGCCATTCACCCTCATGCAAGTTAAAGCAGAGGTGCTGCCCTGTTCTCAGGGTGTTTACTGTGAAACTGAGCAAAATGAATGACTGCCCCCCCCCCCGCCACCACCAGGCAATCAAATGTGTATTGAGCACTAATGTGTGCTTGCTTGGTATCTCAAGTTGATTTTACTTATCTGAAAAATATCTTGTTTGTTTCTATTGTATTATTTACCAAATATTGCAAATAAATGTAGAGTTAGAGACTCCATAAAAATGATAAAAACAGAGGTGACATATCCCAGGATTCTACAGTCAACCCCTTTCCCTTTCTCTCCTCACTCTCCACTTCTCTGCTGAGTAGACAACGCCCTTTCATGGTTACAATCATCACCCAAAGTCTAATCATCTGTCCGTATATCGGTGCTAAATTTCAGACCTGTGTGTCCAACTGCCCCCTAGTCCTCTTCAGAAGTCTGGCAAGAAACCAGGCTCACGACGTTCCCAGAGCATCTGACAACACCTGCCCCCTCCTTCTCACCTCCCCCCACCCCTTCCCCTCCCAGCAAACCAGTTTTCCTCCATGTACTCCCAGTCTCAGCTGGTGGCACTGCCATCTGCCCATCACAAACATCGCTGTCCCCCTGGACTGCTGTTCCTTCACCCTCCACAGTAAATCCTATTGATGGAAACTCCCAGACAGTCCTCGCAACTCTTTTTTCCTTCATCCCCACAGCCACCACAGAGGTCTCTGCTCTCTCGCCCAGACTATTTCTCTGATTGGTGTCTAGGCCTCTAGCTAAAACCTCAGTGTGATCTTCCTAAAACACCAATCTGATCATGTCGCCCTCTGCCTGCCCCGGCTCTCACCTCTCACCACCCCTGCTCAAAGGCTCCAAGCTTTCCTCATCACCCACAGAGTAAAGTGGGCTCCTTGGAGGCCTCTCACCCTGTGTACCCACCCTTCCCCGTGCATTTAATCTGTGCTTTAGGTTCACCATCTGATAATCCCCACATGGCGTACTAGTTCTTGCCACTGTATCTTTGTCTTGTTTCCTCTGCCTGAAATCTTTTCCCACTTCGTCCATCTGATAAATTGTTGTTTGTGCTTCAAAACCGCCTGGTGTGCAGCCTCCTCCTGGAAGACTTTCCTGCCTCTCCTGCTCCTTTTGTCCCTCTTACAGCTGCACCTGCTACCGTTCTTACCCCACTGCTGCCGCTGGGGAGCCTCTAGTAAGCCCGAGCTTCTGGAGCGCAGGGATTGTGTCTTAGTTCTCTCTGCCCCTTCGGCTCCCGGGGCTGTACCTGGCACACAGTAGAAGCAAACGACCTGCAGAGTGTGAAGGGGGTGTTCTCACCTAGACTCCAAAGGGAGGGAAGGGAAGCAGGGAGACAGATTTTTTTTTTAACCATCGACAATTTTTCTTTAAAGATGGAGGTTTGGATTCACCTCTGAGGGTACACTCTTCCTTTGTTTCTGGAAAACGTTAATGACTTTTTATGCAAAAATGAAGCTGTGATCCTCAATTGCAATGGTGAGCTTCTAGAGACAATGAGAAAACTGCCCTGCATGAAAATACAAAAGGTGGTCTTTACTGAGGATGGAGAGGTATCCCCAAGTTTATTCTGATTATTATTATGCTATTGAGAGACTGGTCATAGATGGAGAGTGAGGAGGAGATGGAGTGTTTCCCTGTGTGTTAGTGGAGTAGGGGGTCCGGATGGGAGAGGCGGGAACTTGGCAAGAGCACTTGTTTTCTGGGGATGCAAACTGGGTGGAGGGAAGGGGAGGAGAGCCAGAAAGGGGTCCCTGTGGAAGAGCATGGCCAAGGGACCAGTGGTACCCAGTTTTAAGTCACCCCTGACTCCCTGTGTCATCCTCTCCACTAGCCTGTTCTTCAGTAAAGCTTTAGGAAATGTCACAGCCCCATCTTCGTTGAAATTTGGGGAATTAACACAGCAGCCAGCGTCCACTGTCACACAATCAACACAGAGACCACCAAAATAGTCTCAGATGGAGGCAGAGTTTATTACCCACCAGCAAAGGAGCGTCACATTTCTTAAGAAAAGCCAGCGAGTCTCCCAAGCTGAAAGTGAAAGGGACAGATAGGATACGGAGGAGGGAAGTTTTTTCCAAATTTCTGATTGGTTCAAAAGTGAGACTGGTTACTTTTCTGGTTTAGAATCATTGAGGCACAGGTGTGGCTCTCAAACCGGTCCAGAAGGGGCTGCTTAAGGCCATTAGACGTCTCAGTGTCACTCAGTGGGTGAATTTGAATGCTCGAGGCTCAGTGAAATTTTTGTTTAATATTTTCATTGGAGTAAAACAGTACACAGGTAGCTTATAACAGTCTGAGTTTTGACACAGAAAGTGGCCACAGTTGGAGGCCAGATGTCAGGCCAAGGTGACAAGCAACAACCAGGGTGAATTCTGAAATGTGTACGTGTTCCTGGGAGACTCCCAAGGCACCCTGGACAGGCCCACCTGGTAGAAAATTGGAGACTCAGCTGACATTCGGCTATTAAAAGAGAGAGAGTCTTGAGCTTGGGACAACTAGGGTCACGAGGGTCATATGAGTGTCGTCACCACCTCAAAATAAAATCACCTCTAAACCCAGTCCTTCTCTGCAAGTCGTCGTCTTGGCTCTCACCTTCATATCAGCTGAACTCAGGGAAAACGTCACACTGGAGTTGGAGGGGGAAACCGTGCTCTGACTTACACACCAAAACCCACAGGTGCCGGTTTTGTCTGTTTAAACAATGCAAGACTTCCATGATTTTTTTTAGAAATCATTATCATTTCCTGCCTAGGAAAAATTACCACAGGGGTATTGTTCATTTTTTTTTTTCAACACAACTGAAACTGTACATGGTAGGGAAGTTTTTAATTAGTCCGTTCCAAGCAAGAACTGCGTGTGCTCACTGCAGTGGGAGCCTAATAAATTACCTGATAATCTCAATTGGAGGCTTTGTGTTGGAAAATACTCATTAGTTTGCAGCAGCAGCCAGGTGCCCGGGAAAGGTCTCAGAAACAGGCTGAGGCAGGTGTCGATGGAGTTGCTTGCAGCAGCACTTCTGGGGCAGTGAAAACAAACAGGCCACGCGGGTCTGAGCTTTGGTGTCTGTGGACAAAGGAACTTTTGGAAACTCCATGCCAGCCCTTTCTGCCCAGTCCACACTTTTCTGCTCATAAAGCTCTTTTCCCACCCGAAAAAGGGTTTTTTTAATTTTCAAAACATCCCAGTGTCATTTTTTGAAGTGTGGAGAAATCAAATACTTGGAAATAGTTGTCCCAGGCTAGCAAGGAAAGGTTTATCCTGTTCTATTTAGATATGTACGTACATATGTACATACAGACAGACAGACAGAAAATACAGATAGATATGTAAAATGAGTGGGCAGAAATGATATTAGCCCAGCTGATAAGCTAATTCCTTTCAGAGGGAGCGTAGTGCTTGATATGTTTGTAAGTCACCTGGAGGAAGGGTGAAGCCCCAGCAGGCATGCTCTTATGATAAAGGATGTCCCCTAAATTGCTTCCTAAGGAGAGAGGGTCTTGCTGATTTCAGGGTTCCAATCTTGTTGCACCCCGATGCTTTGGTAAGTAAGATGGGTTGATTGCTGAGGTAGGATTGTTCTGCAAAATTAAGAGGTGAGAATTTGAAACTGGGGATGGAGGATTCCAGGAGAGAGAGATGAACCAGTCAAGCCAGTGTTTGTATGCAAGAAAGGAAAGAAGGAAAACGTATTTCTTAGCAGAGCAGGAAAAGTTATCTGCTATAGGATGTACACGGTGAACTCCCTCTCCATCTACCCTAGAAACTGCTTCCTGGAAGCAGACCTCAAGAGGAGGATTCTTGCACAAAGGGCTTGTTAAGGAGGTGCTCCCAAGGGAGACCAGTAAGGGAGTGAGGAAACAAGACAGCGAAGAGAGACAAGTCAAGCTGAAGGGGAAGCCGGACAAAGTCCGCCAGCCTGATCCTGCAGGGGACCTCTGGAGTGTGAGTGCAGCTCAGAGTGGTCCCCACCAGAGGGAAGGGAGCTGGGCTTCTACACTCCCACACTTGTCAGCCACTGGTCAACGGTGGGTGGAGGAAGGGGATAAATCCCGCAGCACTGCTGGCTCAGTCTGGAGGGAAACAGTGGCTCCAGGAGCTTGTGGGCAGTCTATTAGAGAACCTGCAGTGTTCTCTGAAGAGCTGCAAAGGGTGCTGAGTGCAAGAAGCCAGAGTGGGGTTTGGGGGGCAGAGCACAAAATGCTAAAATGGGATCTGAGGAGATCTGACAGAGCACTGCCATTGTCCCCTACAAAAATCTGTGATAAAGTCTCCATTTGCTCACCAATGATTGTATATGAGTCAATTCTTCATGGTAGTAAAAGAGGAACTGACATGTGCATCCAGGTCAGATCTGCAGGGAGTAAAGGCAGAGACTGTGCAGAGAATGGGGAACTGCAACATCTGGGTCCGTGTGTTCTGGAAGCCATCTCACAATTACATCCAAATGTATTATGTGCACTCAGGAAGCTATACTGCTGATACCTTATTGAAATGGAATTCCTGTCATCAAAATGAGGTTTACATATGGGAGGTGCATGTATTCACGTGTCTGATCACTTCTGCTGGTAAAGAGGCCATGGCTCCTCCTTGTCCACCAAACACAGGCACTCCAGGCCCTCCACAGTACGGCTCCTGCCTCTTTCTCCAGCCTTGTCTCAGCCCAGCTCCTGCCATGTGCTGCTCTTCATCTACGCTCCCTGCTGTCCTTGCACAGTAGCCACTGACGAAACCTTAACGTGCACCAGGCCCTGGGCTACTATGGCTTATGGGTGTCACTTAATTCTAACAATAACTCCGTGCCCTTAGGTACTACTTTCTTTATTTCACAGGTGAGGAAACCACAGCTTGATGAGATAAAGTCCAAGTTCTCCAAATGGGTGAGGGTGGGGCTGCATTTGGACCCAGGACTGGGTGACTCAGAGTCAGTGCTTTCAGCTGCTGCTCTCCTCTCCTCCATGGACATTGTACCCCCTTCTAAAGCCCCTTCCTGGTTTCAGAATGTCAATCTCGTACCATCTTCCAAGGCCCAGTTCCAATGTTGTATCCTCGGCAAAGCCTTTTAAATTAGGCAGAACTCTTGGAGGAAAAGGATAGAAATCCAATGTACAAGAAAGGAAAATTATTGATTTGATAGATTGGGAAGAACGTGGCGTGGCCTACATGTTCAAAGGGATTGCTGCAGGAACTAGGACCTAACAGGGACTTACTGCAGCTAGAATTCTCTCTCTACCTCCATCTTTCATCTTACACCCTCTCCCAGCCCAATAACCTCAACAGTCTGAGTTGCCTCTCTCTCTCTCATTGTCCATTTGTCAACCCAGGAAGGCCCTGATTGGCCCTATTTGGGTCACATGCTTACCCCTGCCTTCACCTCAGCATCCAAGGGAATGGAGTATTATGATCAACCAGGCCAAAGAGACTGGTTTGTTCCATGAGGAAGCAGATGGGAGAAAAACATTCTAGGCAGTTCCCAGCAATGGCTCCTACAGCTCATCACACCATCCATGAAGACCCAGACAGAATTACTCTGTTCCCGTTTTTCTGGCATAGAACAATCACTTATCACGCTCACAAATTCTGTGGGTCAGGGATTTGGATGGGACACAGCGGGGATGGCTTGTCCCTGCTCCACGGTGCCTGAGATGAAAGACCCGAAGCCGGGGCTTGATTCATATGTGGCTCAGTCCCTCACATGTCTGGCAGTTGACCCTGGCCATCACCTTGGCGGCTCCGTTCCTTTCCACATGGCCTCTCCAGGGGGTTTCTCTGTGTGAGATGGTTTGGGCTTTCTCACAGCAAGACAACTAGCTTCCAAAGCTGAGCATCCTGAGAGAGAAGGAGAGAGAGCCAGGTGGGAACTGTACTACCTTTTCTAATCCAGCATCAAAAGTTCCACCACATTCAATTTGTTGGAGCCTCACAAGCCTGCCCAGGTTCAAGGGGGTGGGAAATAGATTATACCCCCTGATGAGATGTGGCAAAATCCTGGAAGAGAATGATGGACCAGAAATATTGCTGTAATATTTTTGGAAAATACAGACTGCCATCCTTTTCTTCCAGTGAATTCTCTTTATGTATGTCTGTCATATCTTCCCTAAATTACTGTGAGCTGTGTGATATTCATCTTCGTATTTCTATGCTGTGCCTTGAACAACACCTTATGCACAGTAGGTCTTCAGATATGTTGGTCGGCTAAATATCTCTGACATAATGGCATCACAATTTTTTCACCAACTAGCTGTGTGACTGTGAGAAAAATTACATAACATCTCTGGGACTCAGTTTACAGACTGAGGGAGTTGAAAGTTGTGGTTTCTAAACATTCTGGTTTGGCAGCAAATTACAAATCATTTTCTTCAAATTACATCTAATACAGAATTCCAGTATATAAAACAAATTTTAAAAAAAACACATGTGAAGAAAGGGAACCCTTGTGCACTGTTGGTGGGAATGTAAATTGGTGCAGCCACTATGGAAAACAGCATGGAGGTTTCTGAAAAGATCAAAAATAAAACTACTGTGTGATCCAGTAATCCTACTTCTGGGTATATATCCAAAGGAAATAAAAACAGGATCTCAAAGAGATATCCTATGTTCATTGCAGCATTATTTACAATAGCCAAGGTATGGAAACAACCTAAGTGTCCACCAATGGATGAATGGATGAAGAAGATGTGGTATACATATAGTGGAATATTATTTAGCCATGAGAAAGAAGGACATCCTGCCACTTGTGATAATATGGATGAATCTTGACGGCATGGTGCTAAGTAAAATGTCAGACAGAGAAAGATAAATACTGTATGATATCATTTATATGTGGAATCTAAAAAAGCTGGATGGAAACAGACTAGCATAATACTTACCAGGGGCTGGTGGGTGGGGGAATTGGAGAGATGTCGGTCAAGGAATACAAACTTCAGTTTTAAGATAAATAAGTTCTGAGGGTCTAATGTACAGCATGCTGATTATAGTTAATTACACTGTATTATCTACTTGAAAGTTGCCAAGAGACTAGATCTTAAATGTTCTCACCACAAAGGAGAAATGGTAATTATGTAAAGTGATGCCGGTTTAATTAACCCTACTGCGGTAATCATTTTCCAACATATAAGTGTATCAAATCAGCACACTGTACACCTTACACTTACACAATGTTATACATCAATTATAGCTCAATAAATCAGGGGGGAAAAAACCACAGAGATGCTCTTTTTGAAATAGGTAGGAGGACTGGAGAAATATCCACTTTCCGCCCCTTCCCCTTGCTGCCAGGGCTGACCCTGAGACAGTTTCATGGAGCTGGTAGCCATCTGCTATTTCTATTCTTCCAGAATCTCTTCTGATAACAGAATCTACCTCTTTTCTGGAGAACCATTTCTCTCTCTCTCTCTCTCTCTCTCTCTCTCTCTCCCAGTTCGTTTGGTTCAAACAGTGCTGACCTCAGCCCCCAGCTCTAGAGATGGGAATGTGACCCAGACCTGGCCAAGCAGAGTCACCATAATTGGTTTGGAAATGAGCACTTGGCCCATTCAGGGTCAATGAGACTCAATTCTAAGACTTTTTACTGAAAATATTGGGAAGGACGGTGCTCTTTATTCTGGGTTTGCTCAGCTCATAGAATAAAAGCCTGGAGCTGCTCTTGGCCATTGTTGCTGCTTTGTGGGAGACAGTCTGGCTGAGAATAAAGCTCCAATACAGAGGGAAGATGAACTAAGAGACAAAGGTGACGGGAGCAGGGAGGCGGTGACTCAATAACATTGTTTGAGCATTTGGATCCAGGCCTGCCTGATGCTAATATTAACCCTGTATTCTTCTAGACAGTCTGAATTGTTTATGCCACTTTCAAATGAAAGAACTATGGCAAATACAGAGAACTCCAAGATTCTCTGGAATACACTTTGAAAACCACTGCAGTAGATGATCTCTAAGGCCTCTTGCCCTTCCATGAACTCTGGAACTGTAGATCTTTCAGCCTCTCATCGAGTGTCGCTATAGCACTGTAGCATGGGAAATGCACTGGTTTCTCTGAAAGCACAGAATGCCTGGTGGCCAAGAGGACACCAGGAAAATGCCTGTGGATGCACGCAAGGCTCACTTGTGATCCCATTTGACACTTGCTCTAAGGCAACCTGGATTCTCTGTTTCTAGGATTGAGCTTAGTAGATATGGGAGCTTTTAATCATATATAAATTCTGTATTAAAAAGCCGTATGTCTCCTGTAGGAAGAAGCACATCAATGGACCTTCAAAATGCTGTTAATTGTGGAGTAGGAGGAGTAGGGCGTGGAGTTGAATGCCCATTTGGGCAGAAGAAAAGGAAAAGACTGACCAACCAAATCTGATTGGCTAGTTTGCTGGCTTTTGCAATGCCTTTAGCAAAGCCCAGTTCACATGTCCATGGAGGGTGGTCTCTCACATGTACTCCTAGACATGGTTTAAGGGTTGAAAGCAAACCCTGATGCTTTTTAGCACCTCTGTTAAGACTCCTGGAATGGCTCTTTGAATTTTCTGTGCCCTACAGGGGGCCATTTGCAGATCTACATCAAGAACATGGAACTACAAAATCTGGGCTGAATCTTGCATCACAGTCAGTGTTACCACTGTAAGATCTGAGGTCTTTGGCAAAGAAAGATATTCCCACATCTCAGGGCCCAGGGGAGTCTTGGTGCTGAGTCACCCAGCTAGTCAAGTTGGATGCTTTATTCTGCGCAATGCTGCCTCTACTCATTTTCCTGTACTTATTTCAAATAGATTTCAAAATAGAGGAAGATCACCCACAAGGAAGATGATTTTTAAATGGCGTTTAAATGGGAACTCCTGCCTGTTTTCTGTGCTTAAGTTACCTTTGTGCCTTTTCTATTTGCAAATGATATCATTGAAACATCTATGTTTTAAATTGAGTTCCTACCACTTGCAGGAATTCCTCTCTCTTTTCCTTCTGCTGCCTCATCCTGCCTGGACTCAGACTCCACTATGTCACAGTCATTTTCAGGAATGCAGATGGTGCTGCCAGAGGCCCAAGATTAGGATTTTCCCTTACAAAACAATATCATTTTCAGGGCAATTGCTCTTAGAAATGTATACCTCAAAGTGAACACGAGGAGGTGATGATGAGTCAAGAAAGGAGCCCGGAAGCTCAGTTCCAGGGGTCCTCTCGCCCTGGTGCAGAGGCGCCTTCTCACTCGTGAAAAGGATTAGGCAGGGTCCAGCCATAGTGGGTACTTAAAATGTGCCAAATGAATGAATGAGTGACTAGAAGGGTGGTATAAAACATGTAATTTCATTCCATTTTAGTGAATTCACATAGGAATCCAACAGTGGAAGAAAGAGAAATGATATTTGATCACCTGTTGTCCCTCTGGGGATACACTTGAGGATTCAAACATAATTTCCTAAAGATTATTTTCCTAGATTCCTACCTCACTGATGCTTAGAATCAAAGCATTGAAAAGGAACTTACATGCAGAAATTATCTTTTAAATGTCTACAATTGGGCCTGAAGATCTCTAAACTGAGTTTTTCTGAGCATATTATGGAATATTGAGGTGTTATTTGGAGAAAGGATTCCATACTGAAACAAGTTTGGGAAGCAACATGGTAAACAGAAGTAAACAGGTATCTTTACTCTTTACTTCTCATAGTCTTTATTGCCTATTGTTCATTGTAAATCTCCAAGGGGCAGTAGAGTGGACAATGTCTATCAAATATTTTTAATACAGAATCCATTTTTTCAGTTTCTCCTATTCCTATTCCAAGGGTCATTGATGCACACTTTTGGAAAGGCTGTCCGGGAACAAAGTTCTGACTGTATTTCTTTTTATGTCCCCTATGGATATATTCAGCACAAGGGAGAATCTATTCCCCTTGCTTTACCAAGCTCTTTCCTTCCTAATAACATAGTCCTAAGATTGCATTAAAAATAAGTTGGTTCTCCCTAAGTCATTTAATGAAATACAAATAAAAATACCAACAGATTTTTTTCTAACTAGTCAAGATGATTCTGACGTTTAGATGGAAGAACAAACAAAAATAAAGATGAGATGAAGGGGTGGGGGTTGTCACCATCAGATGTCAAAACATATTATAAAGATATGATATTTAAATAAAAAATAAACAAATGGGACTACATCAGACTAAAAAGCTTCTGCAAGGCAAAGAAAATCATGAACAAAATGAAAAGACAACCCACCAACTGGAAGAAAATGTTTGCAAATCATATATCTGACAAGGAGTTAATTTCTAAAATATATAAAGAACTCATTCAACTCAACAACAAAAAAACAAACAACCTGATCCAAAAATGGGCAGAAGATATTAACAGACATTTTTCCAAAGATATATAGATGGTCAACAGGTATATGAAAAGATGTTCAACATCACTAATTATTAGGGAAATGCAAATCAAAACTACTATGAGATATCACCTCACACCCATCAGAATGGTTATAATCAACAAGACAAAAAATAACAAATGTTGGAGAGGATGTGGAGAAAAGGGAACTCTCATACACAGCTGGTGGGAATGCAAACTCGTGCAACCACTAGGGAAAACAGTATGGAGATTTCTCGAAAAATTAAAAATAGAAATACCATATGATCCAGCTATCCCACTACTGGGTATTTATCCAAAGAACATGAAATCAACAATTCAAAGAGATTTATGCATCCCTATGTTCATTGCAGCATTATTCACAATAGCTAAGACATGGAAGCAATCCAAGTGCCCATCAATGGATGAACGGATAAAGAAGATGTGGCATATATATACAGTGGAATACTACTCAGCCATAAAAAAGACAAAATTGTGCCATTTGCAACAACATGGTTGGACCTGAGGGTATTATGCTAAGGAAATAAGCCAGACAAAGACAAACATCGTATGATTTCACTCATATGTGGAAGATAAACAAACACATGGATAAAGAGAACAGATTAGTGGTTACCAGAGGGGAAGGGAGTGGGGAGCAGGGTTAAAGCAGTAAAGGGGTACATACATATGCAGATGGATAAAAACTAGACTATTAATGGTGAGCATGATGCAGTCTATACAGAAACTGATACATAATAATGTACATCTGAAATTACACAGTGTTATAAGCCAATGTGACCTCAATAAAATAAATAAATTTTAAAAAATGAAAAATAGCTAAGAAAAAGATAGATCTGATATTTAAAACTGCATAATACTGGCATATGACCACATCAACAGATCAATGGAGCAGAATAGAAAGTCCAGAAATAGACCCAATATGTACAGGCACCTGAAATCAGTGGGGAAATGGTGAGTCATGCAAAGCATAGAGTTGGGACACTGACACAAAAATAAAATTGGATCCATACTTATCTTACACCAGAATAAATTCCAAATGTTCTTAATGGACAAAAGACTTAAGTGTAATAACTGAAATCATAAAAGCACCGCAAGAAATTATGGAGGAATTGTTTTATAATCTTAGAGTGGGAGCTCTAACTATAATAAAAACCCAGAGACCAAAAAAGAAAAAAGTGATAAATTTGACTACAAAAAAAAAAATTAAAGGTTCTACATGGCAAAACCCAACAAGACAGAGCAACAAAGCTGGAAAAAAAATGTTTGCAACTCATATCACAGAGAAAAGGTCAATTCCCTGGTAGAAAAGAGCTCCTCCTGATCAACGAGAAAAAAAGACTAAAAATGCAATAGAAAACAATGAACAAAGGCTATGAATGATGACACTCCACAGAAAAGGAAATGTAAATGTCTCTCAAAACATGGGAAAACAGAATCAACCTCATTCATGATAAGAGATATGCATTTTAAACTATACTGAGCTATCCCTTATCACAGTATTTATAGTGACCTACTCTATGCAGAGGAAAACATCTACCATTGTTGCTTGTAGGGAAACTGGAGGTTGAGAGACTGGGAAAGAAGGGAGGCGTCACTGTCTCTTCTTTTGTACCTTTAGAGTTTTGAATCATGTGAATGACTTTGAAACATTTGAAAAAATAAAGAAACAAAATTGAATCTAAAAAATCGATTTTTACTCTCTTTGGCTACTCCGCTTGGCTCCTCTCTGTCTGGCCTTGGTCACTGCCCTCCCTCTGGCTTCCCTGGCTCCTTCAGGAACTGCAGGGGCTGCTCAGTCTCCATGATGCCCAGAGCTGGTTTTGTAGCTCGTGAAATGAACATTGTCCTCAGAACATTGCCAAATGGTTTCAGAACACATTTTAATGTGATGTTTCTGACAGAGCAGCTGTGGCTTCATTTCGCAGACTATTTGAGCGTTTGAGTCTAAATACAGCAGTTGGGTTCCTAGAACAAAAGATGGTGAAGGGATGGAAGTGTGAAAAATGTGGAAAGAGACTGATTTTCTGTGCGGCACATATTAAATTTCAGAACTGGAATTTTATTTTTATATTATTCTTCTGATTGGATTTTACGTTATAAGTAAGATTTATCCCAACTCTAAATACGTAGATGGATGCTTTGCTTTTTGTCTCAACTGTTATCTGATAAAATCTGATTATTCTCCTCACAGAACTGGGTGAAGTGTTGTAGGGTGTTAGAGCTAGAAGGGACTGGAATGACTATTTAATGACGTTGTTTTGCATAAAAACTCCATTTGGTGGATATCAAGGGAACACCAGGTGACCTCCTTCCCTCTGTATTTGAACTGTCTCCCATTTCTGGTAGGGCAGAATACAACAATCCATTTCAGACCCTGAAAAGACCTGTGGGGTCATGGTGGTTTCTATTAACGTATGTTACGCTCTGGGAGGGTGGTGAGGAGAACTAAGGGGAGACGAACTGCAGAGACAGCCTGGCTTGCAGAATCTTAGGAAATAACATGACAGCCTGCCAGCCTCGTGAGAGCCAGTCATTCAAAATCAGTTCAAACAAACAAGAGTTACAAAGATTTACACAGGTTAAGCCTCCCTCGACTCACACAATCGTGTTATAGTTCAACCTTCTCCCATTTTGAAAAACAAAACACATCCATTAAGGACCATTTTCACCTCCCAGCCCAATCCCCTCGCCTAACCATAATAATCCTCAACCTTTGATAAGCAGCAAGGAACCTGGAGAGAACAGAGAATTAAAGCTGCAAATACAAGCTTTGCTCCCAGGGTGAACATTTTTCCATCCAATCGTTTTGCTTGTGGGCATCTCGCATCCTGTGCTGTTCAACACCTGCTGTTGATATTGGAAGTGTCCCCAGGTGGATCCAGACTTTCCTGACATTTTGACACGTATCAAATGTGTCCATATCAACTACGGAAGTTCTTTCATCTGATGTCCACATCTCGTTTCCATATCATAAGTGTTTGAGAAAAGAATCTGCAAATAAAACCAGTTTGGAGCCCACTGATCTAGACTGTACAAGCACTATAATGGGAAGGCAGATTATGACAAGATGGCCCCACCCGCAGGCAGGGACATGTGGACTTTAGAGAGCCCCAAACCCCAAGGATGGAAGAAGGCAACCTGTGGGGGGTTGAGACAACTGTTGATCTCAGATGCCCTCCTGTCAGTCTAGGTGCTTACCACTGTTCCCCTTTTGAGCCTTCCCTCAACCCCCTTTGAAGTATTCCCAGCAGGATGAACCACTCTTAGCACTAACGGGAATTCTACACATTCTCTTGTTCTCTTGTTTCCATGTAAGGATCATCCCAAGAGGAAGCCATTTGGGAACAAATATTGACAGTTCTCTCCACCCCTACACTGGTTCTTCCACATGGGAGAAAGTCACTTAACTGATTGATGAGATGGGGAGATCCTGACTTCTACCGTCCACATTCCCCAGAGGGTGGGGCCCTGAGTCAGATGAGGACAGTGCTGGCCTTTCCTTTCTTGTTTTCCCTGTGAGCCTGTGTGTGGTGGATGCTGGTGCTTCTGCTCTGCATTCAGTAATCAACCGAGCACATAGCTCTTCTCTGGTTCGAGTTCTCCACTTGCCTCTCTCACTCTGCTCTTCTCTTTTTATGGGGTGATCTCTTTCTCTTGCACTTAACAAGATTTGAAATGGACTCCCTTCAGGCAACTGGTGTGGTACATCGACCTGGAGTTCAGGTGTAGACTCAACCTTCCCCTTAGATGAGTCCCCAGGTCTAGGCTGAGGTGGAAGGGAAGCAGTAGGAAGTCTCACTTTGCCCCGAGTCCAAGCTGTATTCTCCAGTGTGGTAGATGAGAAGCCCTCTCTCGGATAATACATTTGATACTATAGTTTAAGCCTCATTTGTCTTTTAGTGTCGATTTCTAGAATTGTTAGAATCTAAAGTGGAGAAGAGGTCAGTGACTGGACTCTCAAAAACCTCCAACACTCAACATAGGGTTCGGACAGTCATGGGATCCTTCTGTCTCCTAAGGATCGAGACAGGCTGTTTACCTGCCTGCCCAGCAAGAGAATGTGGGCATATCAGCTGCCCCAGAGGCACTGGAAGGAGAAAAATGATGGTCATCATATTAGAGCTTAGTGCTTCCAACAGAAGGCCTGTGTGAGCATCAGTGTCCTGACCTGGGAAGAGGGTAGGCACTGGAGTCAGCCAAACTTCAGCATGAATTTTAACTCTCCAACCTATTCACTCTATAACTTTGGGTGAGTTACTTAAATTCCCCGATCCCCTATTTTCTCATCAACAAATGGGAATGATAATTTTCTTGGGGGTCTTTTGTCAAGAGTAAATTAAATCACATAAAGTGCTAAGCACATAGTCAGTGCCCAATTAATTGAGCCTATTAATCTTTCTGTGTGGGTGTGTGGTAACACAAGGGGTTCTCCTTGGATCTACAGAGCTATACCAACACCAAGAACAATATATGCAGTTTAACACAGGAGCTGCAACCCTGGAAGGCCCAGCCTCTGCTTGCTGGAGGCATCCAGGGTGGTACCCACTCCCATAAAGAAGAGGATTTCTGGTGGCAGCAGTGAGTGGGGGGAGGCAGCCACGGGAGCTCTGAAACTGTGGGTCTTCGGGGGGTGGTGGAGCTCCTGAAAGAGCCTGGCACAGTGAGGGGGTTTGCTGAGCCAGAGACAGCCTTCGGCAACAGCTTCTCAGTCAAGGAATGAGAAGAGCTGAGGGGGCGGCACTGGCAGCCACAAGGTGTGGGAGGGCGAGTTGGCCATTGCTGAGGCACCAGCAGGCGTTTCTGAAGTGGTTGCGGTGTGGCCTGTTTGCCGACTGAGGCAGTGTGGCAGAGGCAGCTCAGCGTGGCCTTGGTCCGGACCCGTGTGCAGATGGCAGCCGCTGCAGCAGTGAGGTACTGCGCTGCCTCAGTGCTGAGCGCCAGTATATGACTCTGCGGGTGTGGACCGCAGGCAGGCGGCTCAGGGATCGGGTGTGGTGCTGATGGTTAGCAGCCTCAAAGTTTGGTTCAGGCGTGTATTAGTGTCCTAGGGCTGCCATAACAAAGCAGTACAGATTGGGTGGCTTAAACAACAGAAATTTATTTCCTCACAGTTCTGGAGCTAAAAGTCCAAGATCAAGATATCAGCAGGGTTGGTTCCTTCTCAGGGCTGAGAGGGAAAATCTGTTCCATGCCCATCTCCTGGCTGCCGGTGGTTTGCCGGCAATCTTTGGTGTTTCTTGGCTTGTGGTTGCCTTACCCTGATCCCTGCCTTCATCTTCACGTGGCATTCTGTGTGCGTGTCTGTCTCTGTGTACAAATTTCCCCTTTTTATAAGGACACCAGTCATATTGGATTCGGGCCCCCCCAATGACCTCATTTTAATTTGGTTACCTCTATAAAGATCCTATTTGCAAATAAGGTCACATTCTGAGGTACTGGGGGTTAGGACCTCAACGTATCTTTTTTGAGGGACACAATTCAACCCATAACAATAAGATAGCCTCAGAGGTAGCAGTGGGGTCATTCCTGGAAGTCTCTGGGGTTATCCTTTGGTCCAGAACATTGCATCCTTGGGGGTTCCATGTCCATCCCAGTGGGGAGATGGTGTACCTAGGTATTTCAACAGGTAGGTACCTGTGCATTGTAGGATGTTTACCAGCATCTCTGGCCTCCACCCACCTGATGCCAGTAGAGGCCCCCTCCTCAGTTGTGACAGCCAGAAATGTCTCTAGACATTGCCCCCAGTTGAGAACCACTGTTTCAGATAACGACAGAGTTGAGCTATTCCAACCACCAAAACTTAAGAACCATTTAAAACAGAGAGAAAGAGTAACATTGAATGAAAGGATCTCCAGATGGTCCCCAACTCTGATTCTAAAAAGTTTATTGAAAGATAAATTTCTCATGCAAAGAGTTAATTTGATTATCAATTACATCCACAATCATAGCAGCGCTGGACAAAACAGACTCTGCTCTAGGAGACTCTGCTCTAGGGCATTTGTAGAGACCTCCTATCTTAGGCTGTAATTGGTTGAAAAACCACGTCAAGAATCAGCCACAAGAAATAGTATAGAGACATGGAGGGCTTCTGGGGTCTTGCTGGTGGACCCATTATCACAGGGCTGTCCGGGTTTCCTCCACAATAAGGTTCTGGCAGCTTGGAGGGATAGTTATCAACAAAACAGCCTGGCACTGACTGAGCACCCTGCTGGCACAAGGCACTATATATATAGGTATTTCACTGTTATTATTTTATTTAATCCTCACAAAAACCTTAGGAAGTGGGTATTATTATTATCCTCATTTTACAGATAAGAAAACTGAGACTTGGAGAGATTAAACACAAGTTCCCTCAGCTGGTAAGTGGCAGATCCCAGGTATAAATCCAGACGTCCTTGCTGCAAATCTCATGCTCTTTCTGCCACAGGAAACTGACAGGAAAAATTGGATGAACTTCCTCCTCCTGGGACCACTATTTTCATGACAGTCTGAGTTGAGCCCTACTCAGCTACAAGATTCCTCCAAGATAAGAGAGTCAGTTCCCCTAGGCAGACCCTGGAGCAGAAGGTCACACGCCCCCAAGGTGGACTAGCTCCAGCAAGGTCCTAATATCTCCAGTTGGGAAAGGGGATCGGCACAGTCTTCTTAGAACTGATCCTCGAGGGATCTGGGCCGATATGGGACTGGCAGTAACATTCTTAAGGGAAGATCCAAGTACACAGTGGAACCTCTGTTCCCCAGCTCCTTTTCCTGGGGTTCTAAAGGATAGGACATGTACAACTCTGCTAACCAATCATCATTCACCTGAGCAGCAAGTTGCCTAGAGAATGAGTCACATTCCACGCATTTTATTAGGCCCATGGGTCTCACACTATACACTGCACCAGAATCACCCGGCGGGCTTGTAAAGCACAAATTACTGGGCCCACCCCAAGAATTTTCCTGAGTCAGTAGGTCTGGAGTAGGGCCTGATAACGTGCATTTCTAACAAGTTCAAGGTGTTGCTGGTCCAAGGACCACACTTTGATAATTACCTTAACTCATCGATAAGGAAAACCACTCCACGGTACTTGGAGGCAAAGTTCCTCCACCCTCTCTCCATACCCAGGCTCATAGTCAGACAGGGTTAATTTGTGAATCCGGGTTACACCTTCACAGCCCAACAGAACTTGGTGAGGAATTCAGCAGAGCAGGACGAGGAGATCATAGGGCTGGGGCTCCATCCTACAGGAGTGACCTCCTCCTCAGAGTTGGGTTCTTCTCTTTCCTTTGGGGAGTCAGAATGCCAAGAAGTTCTTGTGCAGCCCCCCCACAAATCCCTCCTCCGACAACTGTCTCCTCCAGGGCAGGGTGCCGCTCTGGCCCACTGCTCATCTTGTGAGCACACGGGCCACAGAGGGAGCTGCGGGTGAGGACGCAAAGCTATGACTACAAAAGACAGTCTCTAGACAAATGGTCAAGAGCACTTGCTGGAGAGAAAATCATTCAGAGAGGCCAGGCAAACAAGTGTCATACGTGAGTCAGACTCAGGACTCAAGGATGGTACTGACAGAATGGCATTTCAGTGCCAGTGTGGAGTCCCCTGGAAATCCTGGGGCTTGTCCTCAACCATCTCTCTCCCTGATAAAGTAGAGACAAGATGCCAAGCTGGCACTCAAGTTGCTCCTCATCAAATAGGGATTCAAGTGTCCAGGACTGAAGAAAAGGCCTAGCCTCTTATTTCAAGTGGACATCAAAGCTACACCCAAAATGACATCACAACCTGCTTGGCTTGTTAAAGATAGTTTTCTCGTCTCATTGGAGATTCTGAATTTGCTCCTCTGGCAAGTGGCCTGCAGACAAAGGCAAGTAAGAGTCTCTGTTATGCGGACATCCATCACCAGTCTGGTAAGCCAGGGGATTCTTCCTTCAGATGAGATCTTGAAGCATGAAGAACCAGGTAAGGATGCCAGAGGCTATAGTAGAAACTGTTGAGAAAGTGGAGCAGCAAGCAAACCCACAGATTAAAACAGACATCCACGTGCCAGGGGTATCGGTTAATATTACTACTATTAAAAGTGGTGTGGAAGGTTGGGGGGAGCTAATTTAATCACACCCTCCCCTGTGCTGGTCCTGAGAACAGATACAAGGCAAGAACTGGGATGAGGATCAAACTGTAGTGTCAGGTCAATGCTGGAGAAGCTGATCTAAGACCTCCGCTGATCCCTGTGGTCAGAGAAGACTCCTCCTACGACACACTTCTGGGGCTGGGTGTGGGGTCTGATGTGGGACAGCTGGGTCTGCAGGGTAGGGACCCTCCCAGCCTACAGTGTGGAGCAGCACAAAGCATCCAACACCCACAGATTGCAGGAAAGAACCAGAAAGAGAAAGCCTCCAGACTGCCTCTAGGATAATGACATCTGACCAGGTTGCAGGTTAGACTCACTGGGGGCTTTTAAAGCCACTCCTGCCTGAGCCTCACACCACCCCGATGTCCTCAGAATCTGGGAGGTCGGGCCCAGGCTCTGCTCAGACTTGAAGGTTCCCAGGTAATTCCAACAAGCAGGGGAGACTGAGGAACAGTGCCGTGGGGCTGGGCCTTCACCAGAAAGGAAGGCTGAAGCGGAAAGAGAACGTGCAGGCTCTGGGCGGGGAGGCCTCAGGGATGGGCCAAGACAGCAGACACACCTCCTCAGGGAGGTTCCCCGTCAGTTAAGTCGTTCCTGCCAGGAGAGGCTTTCTGTTGGCAAATGCCTGTTCCGAGGGCTGAGGCAAAAGTGTGGGGAGACAAGAGGATGCTGGCCCCCAAAACCACAGTCAGAACAGCTCCACGTACTGAACTCATCGACTTACATACATTGAAATCTTGGACCGATCTGTGAAGTGGGTCTAATTATCCCCATTTTACAGATGAGGAAATGGAGGTTCCGAGAGGTGAAGTCACTCTCCAGGTTGAGGGAGCAACTCAATCACAGTGCTGGTGTGTCTGGCGGCAGAGTCTGCCTGTCCTGGCACACTCAGCTTCTGGTGCTTCCCAGAACAGAGAGAGAAACAAAATTCCCGGAGTTGGAACTGTGTGTGTGTGTATGTGTGTGTGTGTAGCACAGTGAGGATCTGTGCTTCATTTGGGCACTTCAAACACTGCAATTCTTTTAAATATCCACACATATACTCATAAATACCGTCTTTCCACTAAACGAGGTGCACGAAGTCCTGGCATCGGACCCACCACCTGGATAACGGCAGTGGTGTCCTGTGTGCAGAACAGCCTGTGGTGTCAAATGGTGGGCTAAGTCTTCTAGTGCCAGGAGCTCACCCAACCAGAGGCCATGACGTTTGGCGGTTTTCCTCTTGCCTTTAGGGGGTGCAAGAGAAATGCCGCTGTGTTTCCCTGCAGCTTCCTAGAGTGTGAGAGTCTTGGCATTTGGGTAGAGAGTCATCATCTGGGCCCCTGCCAACCGCAGTGGAACAGTGCAAACCTCTGGGCTCTGAAGGCCCCTCTCAGGGCCCTGTGGACACTGCTTTGCCGACAGGGATGCCATTTGCAAGTCAGCAAAAGGAAGGTTTCTGTACTTCTCAAACGTTAGTAGAAATAACATTTCTTTTTTTTTTTTTTTTTTTTTTGGTGAGGAAGACCAGCCCTGAGCTAACATCCGTTGCTAATCCTCCTCTTTTTGCTGAGGAATACTGGCCCTGGGCTAACATCCGTGCCCATCTTCCTCCACTTTATATGGGACGCCGCCACGGCATGGCTGACAGGCAGTGCGTCGGCGGGCGCCCGGGATCCGAACCAGCGAACCCCGGGCTGCCAAGCGCGGACTAAACCGCTGCGCCACCGGGCCGGCCCCAGAAATAACATTTCTGAAAAAGGCCCTGTGCGGGATGACTTGAGCCGCCCACTTGGCTCTCTCACAGAAGAATCGACATGTGTAATATCTGTGTCCCTAATCAAGCCATCCTAGCATAACTCTTGCATTTGACAAGATAGAAGGCAAAGAAAGAGCAAGAAGCAGCTGGATGCCGTGGTCCCAGAGTTGAGGGAAAAGAGCTTAGCACCAGGGTGTCCAGTTTTTCAGCACTAGCCCATGATCTGAAATCCATAATAATGCTGAGCTGAGAGGATGCGAGCTCAGAGACTGGATGCGATGAGCACTGGATGTGATTCAGGCATGAGTCAAAGACCAAGGAGGTCAAAGCTATTCTTCTTCTGTCAGGAATCCTTCCTAATGCCCCCGTTTCAGGATGTCATCTTAGTGGAATTAAATTTCTAACAGTTCAGAATTAGAGAATTGGTTACATTAGGCTTCAGTTACAAGGCCAGTCACTACAGAGGCCAGCTCGGTAGGGGACTCTAGAGGTAACGGGGCAGTCAGCGGGAAGCAGCTGCTTGGTTCAGTCTTGAGCATAAAGTGATTAAGCAGCAAGCCCTTAAGTTAGTCTTGGGTATGTGCAGTACCTGTTACTTAATTCTAGAGATTGTCTCTATAAAAGCTGCAGAGGCTCTGGATAAGGCTTCACCTTGTAGCAGACAGCCCAGGGTAGATGACTCTACTCCAACTCAGGCCTGATCTACTTCTGGTTTGCTCTTCCTCCATGGACGTAGTCCTTGAAGATCCCAACCAGCATCTTGGAGGGTTTATCAGGGTCTCTTCTCCATGGTGGACCCTGAAATCCAGTTTTTCTCTCCCCAGCACTGAAGAAGCTCTGTCTGCAACTTGACCACTTTCCAATCCATCGGTGAATGCCTCAAGGGGATAAGTGGTTCGGATTGCCTCACTTCTCTGAGGATGCTGGCTTCTTGAGTTTTTGCTGTCTTCCCCTCAACTCCCATTTTTGTCTCTCCAGCCTTGAGGAGCAGATGAAAGCTCTGCTTAAATCCTCTGCCTCTTAGAAGTCACTTTCTGCTTGGCTTCTCAAGTTCTCTGTCTTTGCTGCTTAAGAATCAAGAATAAATGCCTTGAAGGGAAAAGCAGTTTAGAATATCAGGCTCACCTCGATGAGCTTCCCTTATATCCAGAATTTTCTCCAGTCCTGGCTATCTTTATACTCTCCAAAGCCTTCAAATATTTCTTTTGGTTCAGCTCCTCTAGTTTTTTTTCAGTGGGAGATGTGGTTGGCAATACACTGGTCAACCATTACCAGAGCCCCAAACTAAGTCCCACATTAGCTTTCACCAGTGTTTCACACTGTAGGATCCTGTGGAGCAAAGGTTCTTGACCTAGAGGACTCCAGACGAGTTCAACAGACCCATGAAGTCCTGAAATTGTATGTAAAATTGTGGAAATGTGTGTCAATGTCTTTGAACGCACCCACATCCCCAAGAGTTAAGAACCACTGCCGTAGAGTATCTACAAATACTTAATTTGTATTAAATACAAATGTATTTGTATTAAATAAACTTATTAAGTACATTAAATATCTAGTTTATTAGATACCTAATTTAACGTAATACTGCCAAGGTCTTGTCCCAGAAAATGGCTCTCTACACCTAGTGTCTAAATACTTAATTTCAAGCCAATAAATATTTTTCTATTATAATGTTTCTTTTTCTATCATTAAATAACACCATTATTATAAAGCCATAGACCCCTTTAACATTTGAATGACACTCATTTCTAGAACAGCAGTATAAATTTAGAGAAACCTACCCATAAGACTGAAGTGCTTTAGGGCTGTCAGATACAATGATCGCCAACACAGGACTGTCACGATGGGAGCCCAGGACGGCCCTGTGTTTCCTTTGTGAATCACATAAGGGTTGTTTTCCCTTTATAAATAAACTATGTCTTATGTTCACAGCTTTTGATAATGTATCTTTTGCATTATTACTGTGGATCCTCTGTAAACTCATTTGACCTCTCCTTTTGGATAGGTTCTTTAGAGGTTTGTTGTAGAAAATACATCGCACACAAGTCTTTCTATCTCCTCTACATGTTTGGAAATCACTGAATAAGATTAGGCTGTGGGATTGTGAGTCCATTGAAAATCAGCAGATTCACAAAAAAAGGCAAGCTAAACAAACAAGAGAAGCTTTGCACAGACGGTGTCCTAAAGAAAGATCATTCTAGAGAACAAGGCTAAGAGTAGAACACATTTTTTCCTCAAGTCCTTGGAAGTTATAATGCCTCATATCCCTTGCCTTGCTCTGACCAGTCTGCTTTCCCAGGTCCTCTGGCCTAGTCCAGGGCTCAGTTGGTGGCTGGGGTCCTGTTGCCTTTGGACAGAGCCACCTCTTCCCTATCCACCTCCACCTCCCCCACTACAGGATGACTTCCTGCCCTCCCCAGACCCGTTGCCACACTCAGACCACCTAACTGGAGCATCAAGGAACCTCATCCCTGAACCAGGGTTATAAAGGAGAGCCAGGGAGCTGTGGTGGCTGCACTGGGACAGCGTCTGGCACGTAATAGGTACTCAAAGAACATCTGAATGAAGGAAGGAAACAACCGACTGTGAGAAGAGGCCAAGGAGAAAGTGGAACTCAGGAGCCGGCTGCTTGGCCAGTGGCTCCTACCCCCGCCCCCAAGCTTCTCTCTGCTAGAAACCCTGTGGGGCTCTGTGATTTCTCTTCCTAGGATGTGGTTCCCCTACAAATGTCATGGCCTCTTTGTCTGTTGGGTCTGAGAGAACTTTAGGATCCTAGCTTCTGGGACTAGCACTCAGCTGTGCTCTTGGCTCAGCCTTGATCTTCTCCAGGGTTCACCCTGCCACCTCAACGGCACTCCAGATCTGGAATTCTGAGGCGTTTCTTAAACACAAAATTTTTCCTGGAATTACACTCAATTCTCTGGGAGTTTTCACTATGCCGCTTTCCTTACATATATCTGGAGATAGACATTCAACATACATTTGGGGCCTGAAATAATAGAGACACAACTTATGTTTTTTAACATATTCCTCTGGGTCGACTCAGGGAAAATCATGTGGTGGCACTGGACACTGGAGAGTTTAAGATGAATAGGATGTAAAGTTATTTTTAAGAAATTTACTGCTTTTGCACCACAACAAAATTAGTCAGAATTTTTTGGGTTGCAAGCGAAAAATGGAATTTTTTTTAACTTATATAACTGAACTGTTGTAATTCAGAGCCTGAAAGTCAACTAAAACCAGAAAGAGAATGCTGCCAGGACTCCCTGAAGTTCTCATCTCAGCCTCTCTCTGGGAGGCTTTCTCCTTAGTCTTCTCCGCTGGAAACGTGACTGCTAGCAGCATCTGGGTCATATCACCCAGCTTTGTCACCAGACATAACCTAAGAGAAAACAATCCCAGGAAAGGGTTTTGATTGACCCAGCTTGATTTGATTCCAGTGCCCATTCCCAGAAAAATCAGCTATGGCAATGGGTTGGGTAGTATAATTAGCTCCACTTGGATCAGATGTCCATCTCTGGCCAATCAGCAGTGACGGGAGGACTAAGAACTATGAGAACACAGCAGATATCATTTAAATAGTCTGTGTAAAGTAACCCTTGGCAGATAAAAGTAAACATCCACTATTACTTCCATAGGACCAAGTTCCTTTCACACTCCGAACATTCTAAGATGAGGGCATTTCCTGGAAGAGCTATTTATTTTTCAATGGGCTATAACATTTTTCAGATGTGTGTAGATGGCTCTGATTGCAGAGGAAAGTCTGGATCTCTTCATTGTGAAGACTCCTCTACCCTCTAAACTTGATCACTGTCCGGCTGGAACCCTCCTGGTCTAGGGTGCTAACGACTGCCTGGGTCAGATCTGTTTCCTGGTCTTAGGGATGAAAATAAAAAAGCAAGTGTACTTATCTCCGGTGGGCAGAGCTCCACCTTCAAGCCCCTAAGTTGCCCTGTGGACTCTGGTGCAGTGGCAGCCTGGGAATGACAGGGAGACGGCAGATCCAAGTTCTGGCCAGATGCCATTGGCCAGGTGACTTCTGAGACTCAGGGACCCAATATTTGTACTTCACAGGGCACAGATAGGATCATGGGAATGAGCATGTAAACTTGAACTGTGAAGTGCCATGCAGATATAGGATGGCTGTTATTACAGGCCTGTGGTCTCTTCTAGAGCTTTTCAGGCTAACCAATTGGCCTCACGTCCAGGAGCTCCCTCCACTCTTGGGCCCACACTGTTCTGCCCATGGTTGACTTAAATCTCTCTGGTCCTTGGGATGGGGTGTAGGGAGTAGATGACCACTCATGCCCTTAATCTCAAGTGGGCTACACCTAGTCCTGCCCACTGTTCCCATGGTGTAAGACTTGGTCCCTGGCTGGGAGCAGACACCCTGCTGTTCCAGAACTTGCTGCCTTAGAATGAGCAGGGAGTGGGAGGGCGAGGAGAGAAAGGAAATGTTTACCATCTGTTCAATCTGGAGGACACTAAGAGATCAAATTTTTGGCACAAAATGTTACCATGGGAGAATGACAATTTAAAATTTTTTATTAGTAGAAAAAGCTCTAGACTGAGAGACAAGGGACCCAAGTTTTACTGTTTACTTGGCCAGTAACTAGCTATGCGACTCAAGACGGTAACTTCACCTCCGTTCCCTCACCTGTAAAACGGAGTAATTGGATCCAGTAAATTGAACCTTCTCCTCCCAGCTCTAACATGGACGACTGGGATACCTGTGCACAGGAAGGAGCGAGCAGCGGAGAGGCAGGACCAGAGACTTGCCTAGATCTACGGTTCCTGAGCTTGGCCCTGGACCCCAACAGAGGAGGCATAGAATTTTTTCAAGGGGTTCTCACTTCCACCCATGGGCCAGACATCATCCGCAGATTGAACATTTCACACAGATATGTACTACTTTTACATTTACATAAGTGCTACTGGGATTAATTAAATGCCAATTCATTTTAAAGGTAAGCTTTCCTCCTTATAAAATTTTTTCAACCAACAAATACCAAAAGAACAATTACCATTGTTCTTGGGGAATCTTGCTTGTTTGTTTACAAGAGTCCTTCTTACAAAGGGGAGAACCATCGATGGGGAGGAAACCTTACCCTGTGGAGAGATTGTGCCTGGGGATGTATTAATTTAACTAGTGCCTTTGGATTGTGAGAAATTAAGGCTAACAATTCTATTCAGCTTTTAAACCCTAACCTCAATGTCACCTTCTTTGTGAAGCCTCCCTGCGGGGTCACCACACTGCCCCACCCCCAACAGGATTAGACATAATATCAGCCAGGGACCCAGCAGAAAAAAATGACACACTCAAATAAAGATAATTTGACAAAGACTTAATAAAGGACTATTTCCTGAGGGATGAGCAGTTTATGGGGAAAACACAAGGGCTAGTGCAGCATCCGGGGTGCTACGATCAGGACTAGTAGTACCAGAGGCCTGGCAGGCAAAAGGGAGGTGCGGTTGTTAGAATGAGGGATGGGGGGTGCCGGCTCAAGGCCACACTGCAGGGAGGAAGCCAGGACTCACTCTTCTTCCCCAGTCCCTGTCGTCTCCTGCTGCCCACCATGGACGGATGCAACCAGAGGCTGGAAGACAAGGAGTCTATTGATGTAGTTCATGCAGGTCAGCCTCCTAGGGCAGAGAGTGGACTTGGAGGAGCACGCAGAAGAGAACCCCACACAGTCACTCTTTTCTGAGCTCCCACAGCACTCTGTACTTAACCTCTTTCTAGCACTTTCCAGATTCAATGGTTATTATCTGTTGATGTTTCTGTCTCCCCACCACGCTGTGGGTTCCCTAAGGGCAGGAACCATGTCCTGTTAACTTCCATAGTCACGAAACCAAGCACAATGTAGATCCCTAAGAAATATTTGTTGAGTTTCAATTTGAGACAACGGTTTCAAAAAACAAGTGCCATATGGCGGGCATAGGTGGCATCTGCCTGTGCTGCTGGGTGTTCCTGGGACCCGTGGGTCCTGGAATACATCTCCCTTCCCAGAGCACCGCACAAGATGAATGGAAAAGACTGTGCTATTCATGTGTTTGCGAAGCTGAGGCCAATGAAGGAATACATCAAACAAACCTCGTGATTGAAGCTAACGATCATAACACAAGTGATTAAATCTCTAAGCTAACGGAACTGATCTGAATCTTCAGAGAGTTTCTGTAGGGCAACTCTCTCTTTCTTCCTTCAAAGTGTCGTCTATTAAATTATCCTCTCTTGTTTCCAGAGTCACAGAACATTGGAGGGATTGCGGACAGCGCATGTGAGAAAGCCTTTGTGTCAAGATCTCTCAGATTCTGGAACAAGAAGGTCCTGCTCCGAGAACTGTGACCACAAGATTCAATGCTCCAGAAGAACCTCGAGAGGTTGAGGGATGACAGGGCTCTCTGGACAGAGCTCTGCCCATTGAAAGTCCAGTCACACTGACTGATGGGCCTTCTTCTCCTAAACCCCTTTCCTCATCATCCGGTTGAGACAGTTTGCAAATGGGGTGCAGATTTCCAGTACAATGACTTTCCCCTGGTTTCTGATCGGGAATTTAAGCTGAGAGAAATGTGACAGTGCCATCACATACCCCAGGTCCCAGCCATAAGCCCCACATGCATATTCTCAAGAGTAATATTTCAAAGTGCTTTAAGTTCCCAAGATTAATTTTTGGTCACATGGCAAGAAGTGTGGTATGAGGGTGAGAAAGACTGCATTCTGTGGTTCTGTGAGAAGGTGGAGGAAAATGTTTGGCGTGGGGGGTTCACATGATCCCTATGGATGAGTGTTGCCCAGAAATGAAGCCCCAGAGTTGGGCTAAGTCGTGTGCTAGAGTGGGGAGTGGAGGGCAGAACTGCTCAACCTTCTCTTTTTGTAGGTCACACCTAATAGATCTACACAAGGCCTTCTTCTCTAGTCCACCGGGCAGTGGAGTCATTGTGAGCAACACTCTGACCAAAGTACATTCTGATCAGTTGCTGAAATGAAAAGGAGAAGCTGAAAGAGAGTTGTGTGTGGATAAGAGGGAGAGATAGACCATCACAGTATCAGAGCATGGCCAGTGGCCAGAGAAGACAGAAGGTGACTCCAGACGCAGATTCTTTTCCCACCTAGGTGCAGAGAGGTACCAGCAGATGCCCTTCTAAGCAAAAGGGAAGAATCATGCCCAAATCCAAGGAAGAATCTGAGGGAAAAGCTCACAGCGCTTTGCTTGAGGCACTAGAGAACCCAAGTAGTTGAAGCCAGATGTCCACATTCATCAAGAAGGGGAAACAGAAAGATCACAGTAGAAACTAATGAGATCGGAAAAAATGCACTGGAGAAGATCAGCCCAGAGAAACATCAGTTCTTCGAAAAGATTGATAACATTGATAAGCCTTTGGTCAGATGATTAAGATGAAAAAAGAGAAGTCACAAACAAGCAAAGTCAGTAATGAAAGTGAGACATAATTATGACGTCATGGACCTTGAAAAGACAGTAGGAGTGTATTTTTAACTATATCATGTCAATAAATTTGAAACCTTACATGAAATGGACAACTCCTTGAAAAATATAACTTACTAAACTAACTCGAGAAGAGCTAGAACGTGTCCTCTAGCCTCTAAGAAATTAAATCAGAAGTCAAAAATCTCTAACTCTCAAATCCCAGATCTATTAGCTTCACTGGCAAATTCTGCTGAACTTTCTGTAAAGCCAGCAATACCATCATACCCTGAAGTTTCTCAGAACGTATAAAGCTTGTACAACCATGGTTCTGAAACCTAAGAACAATGTGAGAAAAAAAATTTCTGGCTAATATCACTTGTGAACATATATGCAAACTATTTAAATAAAATATTAGCAAACTGAATCCAGCAAGTTAGATTTAATTCAGGAATAGGAAATTGATGTGTTATTAGAAAAGCAATTAAGATAACTCACCACATTAATAAATTGGAAAAAATTCATATGATCATCTCAATAGATGCACCAAAAAAAAGCGTTTGACAAAATTCAACATCATTTTATGTTGCTCTAAGGAAGCCCAAGCTAGCCAAGCCTCCACACATATGCGCCTCCACCCCAATCAATTGAACTGTCATGGTCAGCTCCCAGATATTTGAGCCTTTGCAAAATAAGAATAGAAGGATACTCTATTGACCTGAAAAGGTTATCTACAAAAACAAAAAATTATAACAAATATCATTCTACATGTGAACCTTTGAATGCATTCCTTTTGAGATGAGAACAAGAAGACAAGGATGCCTGCAATTACAGTATCCATTCAACATTGTACTGAAGGTTCTAGCCAGTGCAGAAAAGCAAGAAAAAGAAACCAAAATTAAGTATTGGGCAGAGAAAAACAAAATTGTCATTATTCACAAATAACATAATTGTGTCATAGAAATTCAAACAATTCTACAAAGTATTTTAACTAATAAAGGTGTTAGCAAACTTTGGATACAAAGTGAATTTATAGAAATCAATTGTGTTTTGATATATTTGAAGAAACAGAAAAAAAATTAAATATCATTTGCAATAGGATTTTTTAAATACCCAGCAAGAATGCGAGACTTTAATAGAGAAAACTATAAAAACTTAATTGAACTACATTAAGAATATCTAAATAAATGGAGAGATACAGAACATTCATGGATTGAAAGAGTGAATATTGTAAATATGTAAATTCCTCAAATTGGTTGATAGATTCAGTGCAATTCTGATTAAAAACTCTATATGTATTTTGTAGGACTTGATAAGCTGATGCTCAAATTCATATAGAAATGCAAAGAATAGACAAGACACTCTTGAAGAAGTTTAAAGTGAGAGAATTTGCCCTGCCAGATACCAAGATACCAAGCAAGAATAGACAAAGTCACCAGTGGAATTAACAGAGAGCCCAGAAGCAGACCTACTTATATGTGGACATTTGATATATGATAAAAGTAGCCATGTAGTGGGGAAAAGATCAGCTTTACAATAAGTGGTGCTGCGATAATTTGGAATCCATAGGGAAAATGTAAAATGGAATCCCTACCTCTTACCACACACAAAAATAAACTCCAGATGTATTAAGATTCTAAATGGCAAGTCATTTAAAAGAATCATTTAAAAATACAATTTAGGAGACTATCACATGACCTTGAGGTAGGGAAGAATTTCTTACACAAGACACAAAAAGCACTAACCATCAAATAAAATACTGACAGATTTGCTGACATTAAAATTAAGTGCCCAAAAGACATCATAAAGACAGTGAAAGTGCAGGAGATATTCATAACACATATAACCAACAAATGACTTATATCTAGAATCTATAAAGAACAGCTAATAAGCAAAAGACAAACAACTGAATAGAAAAATAAGCAAAATACTCCAGTGGGCACTTTAGAAAAGAGGATATCCAAATGCCCAACAAATATAAAAATAAGCTTATTAGTTATTAGGGAAATTCACTAAAACCACAATTTGATACCATTATACACCTATCAGATAGATAAGTCTGATAATACCAAGTATTGGCGAGGATGAGGAAGACAGTAGGAGACGTAGAAGAAGACCACTTTGGGAACCATTTTGACAATGCCTAAAATAGTTGACTATGCAGCTATCCTTCAACCCAGCAATTCTACTCCTAAGAATATACCCTAGGGAAACTCTTGCACATGGACCCCAAGAGGTGTGTACAAGAATGTCCACAGTAACTGTGTTTCTAATAGCCCCAAACTCCAAACAGCCCAAATGTCCATGAGCAGTAGAATGAATAAATAACTGTGGAACACTGCTCATCAAAGAAAATGAATGAGCCTCAACCACACAGAACAACATGCAGCTGTTTCTCAAACGAGATATTTAACAAAAGAAACAAGTCACCAGAGAAAATGCCTAGTATGTTTCTATTTTGTATAGAGCTCAAAACCAGACAAAACTAAATAATATTTTGTTCAGGGATGCACACATAGGGATAATCAATCAGTTATTGATTGCTGCCAAAATAAACCATGCAAAAACTTAGTGGCTTAAAGCACCAATGATTCCGTTTGCTCACAATTCTGTGGGTCAGGGATTTGCACAGAGAACACCAGGAATGGCTCATCTCTGCTCCCCATTGTCTGGAACCTCAGCTGGGGTGGCTCAAATATCTGGGGGCTGACTGGGACAGTTCAATTGATTGGGGTGGAGGCTCATAAGTGTGGAGGCTTGCCTAGCTTGGGCTTCCTTAGAGTATGGCGGTCTCAGAGTTCCAAGAAGGAATATTTCAAAAGAACCTACTCCAATGTGTAAGCACTTACCAAACCTCTGTTTGCATCATGCTTCTTAAAGTCCCATTGGCCAAAGCTGGTCATATGGACAGAACTAGACATCAATGTGGGAGGGCAGAACAGCGGGAGCCATGGTTCATTGGGTGCCATCCACGTAGTGGTCCGCCACAGCTGGTAAAGTAAGGAATAATTTTCTCAAAAGTAGTGGTTGGCTTTCAAGAAGAAAGAGGGATCCATTTAGGGAGGAGCACAAAGGGAGCATCTAAAATATTGGCAATATTCTACTTCTAAACTGACGGGTAGTTAACATAGGGCTTACTTTTTTCTTCTTTAAAATGTCAATTCCACACGATACAGTATTATACAGGCGTTAAATTTACATTTGTATACCTGCAAATAATTTACAATGTAATGTTCGCGTTATATTATTGAATGAAAAACAGGGAAATACAGGTGTATATTATAAAGATCCCAGCTGTGCATGAGAACTGTTGGAAAGCTGGAGGGAAATAAACCATGCCAGAGCGGTTGTCTCAGCACAGTAGTAGAGCTATGATTGATGTAAATTTTCTTATGTTTTTGTATGCTTTCCAATTTTTCTATAATAAACACATTGCTTTTAGAATCATTAAAACTTTATGGGGGTAAAAATAAGAATGACACCTCCCACAAAATGAGGGATTCCAGCAATCCCTGCCCTTTCCTTGACTGGCTTCACTTTATCATTCCAGCTCTTTTCACCGTGGCGACCAGAAGTTAATTTCTGGAGCACAAGGTATCAGGCTTTTCAGAACAGACTCTGATAAAAATTAAATCAGTACCACTTGAATTAATTCTCGGACGTGAATAGTATTGCCAAGCCCTCGATTTTGGTGCTCAAATGGGAACTGTCAGTCAGAGACAGAACAGGGCAGAGGGGAGAAGGAGTGATGAATGGAGGTGTCTCGAAGCCTCTCTATTTTGAATCACAAGATACCAAGAATTTGGCAGCTTGGACTTTTTCTGCAGGTCATCTACAAATGTTCTTCTCCTCTGATTTATAATTGGAGGAAGTTAACTCTAAGACCTATGGAAAGTTACAGAGGAGGAGGGGAAGGCAACTGTAACCTAATAAATTACGAGCTTGGAGTCTGGTGTCCAACTTCCTCACTGTAGCACCTTGTAAAGTGTTACTTAACCTCTCCAGGCCTCCATTTCCTTGTCTCTGAAACAGAGACGTAATAATGGTACCTCACAGGGTTGTTGTGAGCATTCAGTGAAGTAATATATGTAAAGCGTTTGGCACAAAGCCCAGCTCAGGAAAAGCACTCAGTGAGCGAGAGCGAAGACCCTGGCCAGTCTGCGGAAGGCCCTCACGCGGGTAAGGCAGATGCTTACACGGGCGTGCTCTGAGCCAGCCCTCTTCTAAGAGCTCCACGCATATTGACTATTAATATCCCATCTAATCCTCATCATACTTGGGAATTAGATATTATCATCTCCATTTTACAAATGGGGAAAAAAATGGAAGATCTGAGGTCTGTAACCTGCCCAAGGCCACAGAATTCCTGACTGACTGAGCAGAGCCTCCCCAAACCCACCTAGACTTCAAGCTCCCTCAAGGCCTTCTTGGTGGATGTGCTCCTGGGATGGCTGGAGCCAGTGATGGTTAAACTGCCTCACCTAAGGGGCCTGAGGGAATTATGTCACCATCTGCCCTCAAATGCCCACTGGGAAGAGAGATTGGAGAAGGGCCTTTCCCTCCAGGGTCACAGAAACTCTGCCTAAAAACAAGTCCCCCCAACCAGAGTGCGAATCCTCCAAAAATACTTCATTTTATACCTGTAAGGAACGTCATTTCCCCCAATTCCCTCACTCAGCCGCAAGCACGTCTTCAACTCCCTGGAGATTCATGCAAAGGACTCAGGGAGTTCGGGTGGGTTCTCCTGGGCCACAGTTTCCTCTGAGGCCCAGATGTTGCACGTAGGAACTAATGGGCTCCACGTTCCGCGAGCAGCTAGACGAACGTCTGCTCACGACGCCCTGAGTGACCTGAGTTCCCACTGGGCCGTTATTCACAGCAAGACACTGACTTTCTCTTACAGTCTCAGAAGCACTTGACTGACCTGAATTAATTAAGCCACATAAACCTCTTGAGAGGCAGAGAGAAGACCTAAGAAGAAAAAGAGGAGGGAGAAGGATGGAAAAGTGTTGTCTGTTACGGAGATGAACCTCCCCAGTGGTCTGAGAACATAGCAAGTGAACCTCACTACCACAGCCAAGGAGGCCCAGGGAAATTTACGGTCATTTGTAACAAGAGACGTTGCCACTGACAGTGATTAAAATATTAGAATCATAAATACTTAGAGCTTCAAGAGTCCGTAGAGATCATCGGGCACAATCCCTCATTTTAAGACTGAAGAAGACAGCCTCCTAGATGAGTGAGAGGGCAGGCAGACCAGCCGGTCCTCAGGACTCTTCCCGGGCTGCTGGGACCTTTGACTGATGGTCCCTGCAGCAGGAGAGGCTGTGCCCAAACCAACTTCCCGCAAGGACCAGGGGGCCAAAGACTCCAGGTGCTTCACAGAGCTCCCTAAAGAGCTGCAACTAAGCACAGACTACTCTGTGCCTGAATGCAAAATATTTGTCACCCAGTGACAAGGCCACTCCCTTTGGTCCATTAAAAAGGAAGGCAACAGGGGATAAGGTCCTTCTGCTAGAGTGCAGTCCACAAGGGCGTCCACTGCACCTTGGCCCAAGTACACTTCTCAAGGATGCCAGGACACCAACAGACCTGTGTGTCTTCTGACCCTTCTCTCCATGGCCCCTGCCCCTACCAGCAACGCTTGCTGGTGTTCACCCACACCCTCTGCGTGATACCCATTAACCATCAGCACTTCCAGAACTTTCCTGTGGTTATTGTTCACTGAATACATTATGAATATCTTTCCATGTAAGTACACATAGATAAATGTTGCCTTTTTAATGACTGCATGGTATTTTACTGCATAGTTACACCACAATGTAATCAGCCAATCTCCCCTCGTTGTTTCCGGTTTAGGTCCTTCCAATTTTTCACAGTTAAAAACAATACAACAGTGACCTGGGTTTTTTTTTTATGATGAATTCTTAGAAGTGGAATTGCCGTCAAAGACCTTTGAAAGGTTTTTGATATAATCTTCCAAATTTTTCCCCAGAAAGGCGGTGTCAGAGCGGGTTCCCACAAGATCTCGGAGGTGGATCGCTAATGACTTTGCACAGATTCCTTCCGTTTCATTCAGCTTCATTCAAGCAGAAGCCGGTGGTCTGGTCAAATGCCAGGTTGTACATTTCCCGGAAGTCTGAAAGTTGGCCCACTTTCCGTAAGTTGTGAGAGCTTTGAAGAAATGAGGACAGGTCACCATTGGAGGCAGTGAGATAAAGGGGCTATTTCTTTATTAAGCATCTTAATTTTGAGGAAGATATTTTCTTTTTGTAAATTCTCAGTTTGGGATAGGATTATTCCTACGTGGTGAAATTATGGGATATTGTTATTGTTTATTTTGCTTGTCTGTATTTTCTAAGATTTTTACCGTGTCCGTGTCATACGTGCAAGGTTGCTCCACCTCGGCACTATTGACATTTTGGTCCAGGTAGTTCTTTGTTGTGGGGCTGTCCTGTTGATACTGAGCCTCTAATCTCAAGTCTGTGTGCCCGATGCCCAGCAAGCCAAACACTGAGACATCGGTGCTTGGAGATAGAGAAAGATTTATTCAAATTGGCCAAAACGAGTAGGTGGGAGCCTGGGTTCCCTCAAATCCACCCCCTCAAGAACAGAAATCAGGGGGGATTTATAGGGTTTGGCAGGAGCTGCTTCAGAGAAACAAAGGGGTCACTCACTATAAGCCTCTGGGCAGTCTGACTTCTGGCTTCAACACCTGCTGAGGGTGGGCCATCCGGTGATTGCAACCTCCCCGAGGGCATCCCTTTCTCCTGCAGAACAAGCTTACATCCTCTGGAAAATACACTCAGAAATCCCAGACCCCTGAGTCACCCCTCAAGTTATACAGGAAAAAACAGCAAATTGATTTAATATTGATACCGGGGCTCAACACAAGGTTGACATAAGGGGAGCCATACTGTAGAAAAGAAACCCTATTGTAACTTTGAATGACCTCTGACTAACTAACCCAGCTGGATCTGCACCCTCCAGGAGATCTAACCACTCTGTAGATTTTACAACCCCCGCTTGTGCATGTACCTCGCAGCTGCGATAAGATGATAACTTTGTTCTTTTGAGTTCCTTAGAAATGTGATGGCCCTCAAACAGCCATCATCAAGGACAACTGAAAAATCTGGTGTGGTGACTCCCAGTGTGTAGCACCCAAGGGTCAACATTCCTAACCCCCTCCCCTGTAACCCACCAGCCTATGTAACTGCTGTAAGATTCTGTGCCCCTTAAGAAGGTTCTTTTGGACTTGAGTCAGCCATCTCCACTTTTGCTAGCAAACTGTAACAAACCCTTTCTTTTTCCCACCATCTTGCCTCTTGACAATTGTCCTTTGTCTTGTGGTGAGCAGATCGTGCCCTTTGTGCAGTAACAACATCTATAGTTCCCCCCAGGTACCCGGCTTCACTGTGTGGCATGGGGCATTTAGCAGCATCCCTGGCCTCTACCCACTAGATGCCAATAGTCCCTGCCCCCTGGTTGTGACAATCAAAAATGTCTCTAGATATTTCCAAATATCTCCTGGGGGTCAAAATTGCCCCCAGTTGAGAACCACTGCACGAATGTAGGAGACAAAACTGTGACTAATACTAATAATAAACACTTATACTGCTCCATGCCGGACACTAGTCCCACTGCTTCAGGAGTATTACCTTGTTGATTCTTTTCAACAATCCTTTGACATGGTCACTATTATCATGTCCATTTTACGTATAAGAAAACTGAGAACAGAGAGGTTGATTAACATGCCCAGGGTCACACAGCTAAAAAGTACAGGAGCCCAGGTTGGAATGCAGGCGACTCCAGAGGCTGTGCCCATAATCATTTTTCTGCAGCTGCCTCTCATTAAAAGTTTTTTTAAAGACTCTTTTTAGTCATTTAACTTTTTCCAGCAAATCTTATAAAATGTTTTCAAACACATACAATAATACAATGAACATCCATAAAGTCATCACCTAAATTTAATAACTATCAAGATTTTCCCGTATTTAATTCAGTTGTCCCTTTCTCTCTCTCTCTCTCATTTGCTTTCTTCTTCCCTCCCTTCCTCCTTTCTTCCTTTCGATTATATAATTTCATCCTCTAGATAGTTCTAAAAGATATGGATATTTTCTTACATAACCATAATGCCTAGCACACCCAATGAAATTAACAATTGTTTGGTGTCAATCCTTATTCAGATTTCCCAGATTATCTCGAAAACATCGTTTTAAGTCTTGACAGTGCCCAGCTTTGGACACTGAATGAGAAAGATGAAGCAGCGCTTCCCCGCGTACCGTGAATCCTAAAGGGAGAAAGAGGTGGTCACACAAGTACGTTCCTAGAAACTCTGCGTGGTTTGGGCTGAAAAGGAAAGGAAAACACACATCCTGCAAAAACAAAGATCCTACTGCTGGTCTGCAGACATGAGTCCTGGCGTGAGAAAGACCATGGTTGATGGTTAAAGTTAATTTTAATAGCAGCAGGGAACTGATGCTAACCTTCGGAGTTCCTCTCCTTAGCTTTCTCAACGCATATTTATGATTTCATTTTAGCGCTTGTTGATTTACCTCTATCAGCCCATAAAAACCCTGACTCTCTCTTTCAGTTGTCCTTGAAACACAGCAGAAATTCCTCATGAGTCTGTGGTTAAGGACTGGCCTCCAGGGGGGTGAAGACAGCACCAGTTGGTCTTAGTGTATTTGAGGGCAGCACATTGAAGAGTCAGCAGAATTCTTCGAAGACCAGTGGGAATTACTGCTGCCCCTTCACCCCACGCTGCCACCTGCTGGAGTGGGTTAGGGGCAATAAGCGGGACCCTCCCTGTGTTCGTTTCCTATGGCTGCTGTGACAAATTACCATACACTCAGTGGCCTAAAACAGCGCACATTTATTCTCTTACACTTATGAAGGTCAGAAGTCCAAAATCAATTTCAGTGGGCCAAAATCTAGGTGTTGGCGTGTTCTGTCTATAGCACCACCCCAGTCTAAGCACACTAGACCAATGGAACATGCTTCCCATGTGAAAAGTCAGAGCTGAATCCTTATTCCTTTGGGGCAGCTTGCTTCCAGGAGGAAGAACGAGCCGAGTGTGCTCAGTTATTCTTCCCAAATTTACCAGGTAGATAAGTAACTCACCTCCCCAGTGTAGACAGAGGCCAAGATCACATGAGGGAAAATCCCTCCTTATGGCAACCAGGAGTAGGGAAAAGCCCTCCCCTCTAATGATGTGAGTGGGAAACAGAACCACCGGGGACGGCAGTATCCCTTTCTCCCGAGGTCTATGTTCTCTCATCTCAACTTCTCCCAGCACATCTACTTCACTGCCCTCATTCTCCCCTGGCTTCCTCGTCTTATTCTTCTCACTCATAGCCTGATTTGGCGGTCTCACTCCCTAAGTTCACCTTACTATTCAGCTTGGTCCCCAAAGCTGACATACTTGTCCTTTCAGTGTCCCCACCCAAATTTACAGGAGAAGAGTCGGAATGGCCCAGCTCTGAAAGCCAGGCTGCCCAAGACTCAAGCCAGCAGCCAATCAACTTATTCAGCAACTCCGTCAGGAAGGCTAACTCATCCCAATGGGACACAGGAGGCTGCATATAAACCAGAAAGTCGTTTCACTGATTCACAAGGGACATATTACTGTCCAGTGATGCAAATGTTCACATCTGTGAAGGACCTTGGTGGAAATTTGAATTAGTGATAATAAGAAATTATTGACAATTTGTAGGTGGGATAATGCTTTTTTTGGCTAACTGGCATGTCTTGAGGTTTATAATTTACTTTAAAATAATTCAGAATGAAAAATAAAGTACAAAAATGAAGGGAGGCAGTCATTTTGGAAAATAGTTTGGCCGCTTCTTACAAAGTTAGAGGTGCCATATGACCCAGCAATTCTACTCCTAAGTATCTACCCAAGAGAAATGAAAGGATATGTGCACGTAAAAACATGTACATAAATATTCACCGCAGCATTATTCAGAATGGCCAAAAAGTTGAAATAACTCAAATATCTGTCAACTGATAAACGGATAAACAGAATGTGGTATAACCATACAATGGAATATTATTTGACCATAAAAAGGAACAAAGTACTAACACATGCTAAAACACGGATGACCTCAAAAACATTATGCTCAGTGAAAGAAGCCAGACGAAAAAGCACACATACGGTATGATTCCATTTTTACAACATATTCAGAAAAGGCAAATCTGTACAGACAGAAAGTAGATTAGTGGTTGCCTAGGACCAGGGGCGGGAATGAGGAGTGACTATAAATGGACACCAGGTTTCTTTTTAGGGTGATGGAAATGTTCTAAAGTCAGATTGTGGTGAAGATTGTACAACTCTGTAAATACAATAAAATTCTTCGAATTGTACAGTTTAAATGGGTGACTTGTATGGAATGTGAATTATATCTCAATAAAGCTATTTTTAAAAAGGAAGAGGGAAGGAAGGGAGGAAGGGAAGGAAGGAAGGAAGAAGAGAGGGAGGGAAAGAAGGAAGGAGGCAAGGAAGAAAAGACTTTTGTCGGCCATCATGGTCACAGCCTTCACAGTACCAGAAGGTCTGAGAAGCCGAAATCATCGACAGAATGTTGCTTGGTGAGAGAGAGGTGGAAGGTCTTGAAAGATTTTAGATGCAGGAGATTCTGAACCTGATAAACCCACCGTTCCCTGTGGCCTCCATCTTTCCTCTGAACAGTGCTGGATAAATGCAGCAAATGTCTGACCCATTGGTTCTCTCTTCTCTTTGGTTGGTGGTGACTATCCCTCTCTAGTTACACACCATGTGTCTAAGTGATGAGAGATGATGGGACTTGCTAGTATTTTTTTTCCCTAAAAATATATCTAAAATGCCCTAGTTATGATTTTTAGTGTTTCCAAAACTCTTCAGTCACAAATTTTGGGACAAACTCTTGGTTTCATGTCACAGCCAGATACTCTTTCACTGTGTATGAATTTTTTTTAACACTTAAAGGGTAATCTTATTTCTGAAGTTTGGGGGAAACCATCACTCTTGGGCCCATGTAGCACTGACAGCATACTGAGGTGCAGCATTATCAGGGATTTTTGGCCAAGTCTAGGGTGATTACATGCATTTCTTCATCAATTAGATTTCATCGACTTTCTGTCTTCAGAAATTTCTGCTCTGCTGATAGTTTTCTGCCTGTTTTCCAGGACTGTGGTGAAAATAGTCTCAAAATACACACTCACATAAATCTCTAATGCCATTTCTAGATTTGGAAGCCTGAGGAAGGAGAGAGACATGTGTTTGGTCTGCCATCTTGATCCAATTTGCAACTTCATTTATCATGAGTGTATAACATCCCAGTGTGTTGATGTACCATAATTTATATAACCATTTCATATTTTTCTATATTAAAACTAGCATTGTAATTAACATCCTTATATATAAATGTTGGCATAAGTTTCTGATTGTTTCTAAAGAAATCCTTTTAATGCCCTCTGAATAAAAGAGAATTAGAAAACCAGATCAATCTTTAGTCTGCGGATCAAACCACATAAGAATTCTCTACTTCCAACTCTTCATGATTCCTAACAGTCCATTTTCTCATCCTTTCTTTAGCCCCTTACCCAAGATCTTGTACAGAATCAAAAGGAAGACGACATGCAGCAAGATCTAAGCTGTTGAGTAAGCCCAGTCCTGGAGCACAGATGGACGTTTGGCTGGAACCACTCCAATACCTAAAAGGTTTTCATCTTTGGAACCATTAATCTAACATTTTCACTTGCACCAGCTTCATTTTTTAACTTAAGAAAAGATCTGTGAATATTCTAGGCTTCCTTTGTACTGTGTTCTGCACAGTCTGACTAACTCTAGTGAGCTGCAAGAGATTTTAAAACTCTGTTAATTCAGCACTGGAAAAACAATTGAAGCCACCTTACATCTCTGGAGGCCTCACATGAAATAAGGAAAGTTAGAGGTGTAAATGTGGCCTTTAGTAAGGATCCAAGTTACCTCCCAAGAGGCAGAGAACGTGGGAGGAGGTACAGAGGAGGTGTGAACTCAACCAGACAAGGAGGAGGTTCTCGATAAATACTCGTTAAGTAAATGAGTCAGAATTACAGCCAAGGAGAAAAAAATCAAGCCTCTAACCAGGTGCATCAAAACAATCATGTTTAAATCAAAAAGGGGGAAAATATGTATTATTATTTTCTAGGTTGAAAACAGAGTTATAAGAAATCTTGAAAGTGATTAGTATAAATTTGGGAGGAGCCATCAGATCCGACCCCAATCCAACATGAAAATCTATTTGCTTTCAATTTTCATCTTTTCTCAATTTATCCACATCGTTTTCCCTCCTGTGAGGAAGTGCCAGAGTGAGGAAGGGGGCAGGAAACTTGGGGAAAATAGGAAGTTGAGAAAATTTGAATTTGCTCACTCAGTCTTTCAAGTCTTCATGAATCATTCATTCAACTACCATTTACTGAGTGCTTAGTATATGCAAGAGACCATTCTTTTATTTTTTTAAAAAGAACTTTTTCTTATTGTAAAATAAGAGTAGAAATTTTGAAAATTTCATAAACATATAAAGAAAATAAAAACAATTATGTAATGTTCTGCCACCTGGAAATAACCACTGTTAATATTTTGAAAGTATTTCCTTTTGACTTCTTTTCTTTTCTAGTTTTTTTTAGTAATCAGGGTCTTGTTAAATATAAAATATTTTTCAAGTTATTTTAATAGATTTTTTATTCTTATTTCTTTTCATTAGCATTATATTGAGCCCATTTTCATGAGTCATTAAAAAAAATCTTTAAAATATAGCTTTATGGATGCATATTATCACCTCTACTGAAAGTGCAATCTGTCCTCTAGCATATACACAGTATATACATATACTGTATATAACTTCCTCTCTTATTGGACATTCCAATGCTTTCCAGTGTTTTACTATTAGGACATTGTAAATTTTTTTTTTTGCACAGAAATTTTTTTGTGCTGCTGATTCTTCCCACAGGAAGGATTGCTAGAATCCTAATGCCTGGGCCAAGTGGATCACGATAAGCCCCACAGCTCAGCACTACCCAATAGAATGTTCTGAGATAATGAAATGTTTAATATCTGCACTGTCCAATATGGTAGCCAATCACCACATGTGACTACTGAGTACTTGAAATGTGGATAGTATGACTGAGAACCTGAATTTTTTATTTTGCTTAATTTTAATTCATTTAAATTTAAATAGCCTCCTGTGGCTAATGGCCATGGTATGGGACAGTGAAGCAACAGCTGGTCTAAGCTCTTCATTTGTTTGACTTTTGGAGACTTCCACAAAATGACCCTCATTCTGTTTCCATAGCACCGAGTTCAAGACAGTGCTCAGACCAGTTACGTGGGCCTGGAGAGTCTGAGGATGCTAATGAGGACTTTGTTGATGCCTCTGGAACTGTGCCCTGCTGTCATATCGGGTGGTCCCAGCAGACATGAGGCCAGGCTACGAGCAGGCCTGGATCTGCCTCATGAGGATAAGTCTTATGTACATATGGTGAACCTGGAGAGAAACTCTTCTGCTTCCAGAGGGTTAGATGTGACTCTCTCTTACTCAGACATTACCATCCCCAACTGCGTGCCTGTTGGTGAAACTGTGGGGACTTCCTTCTACACCTTGAGATAAGTAAATGCTGATTAATCTACTCAGATGGTGCCTGGGTCTGTTCTTTCCATCAATGCATACCTATAGTTGACATTTTTCAATAAAATGGTCATTAAAAGGTATGACTTTTCCAAGACTCTTGACATGTCTGGACAGATTTCCTGCACTCAGGAGTTAGTACCGACCCATCCCCACCATCAGTATGTGTGAGTGCTCATCTTAGTGCACCAACACCAGCATTGGTACTATTTGTCATATGTACAAATTTAATGGATAAAAAATGGTATATCATTGTCATTTAAATTTACATTTCTCAGATTTCTCTCCAGGCAAAATGCTAAGAGAGCTCCTATCATTTAAAAAGTTTTCTCTCTTGACCCTATACCCCCACCTCTGGCGATCATCTCATTTCTCTGTTCTCCCAGAACTCTGAGTTATCTCTGCTCTCTGCCTTTAATTCCTCTTCTTTTCTCTCCTGGACTCATTTCAATCAAGGCTTCGCCCTCGCCCACTCCATCACAACTGCTATTGTAAAGGTAATCAATGAGCTCCATGTTGCTAAGTCCAGCGGTCGCTTTTTGGTCTTCTTCATACTTGGCCTATCAACAGAACTGAGGCAATCACTATGTACTCCTTGAAATGCTTTCTTCTTTTGGCTTCTTGGACATCTCATTTTCTCACCTCAATGGGCAATCTTTCAATAGTCTCTTTGGCAAGTTCCTCCTGGTCTCCCCAATCTCAAAATGTTGATGTTCCTTAGTACTCCGTACTTGAACTTCTCTAACCTATCGATGCTTGCTCCCAAAGTTATCCCATTGGCCCAGGGCTTTAACTGCTAACCATATCCCAACCGCTCCCAAATATATATCTCCAGCCCAGACTTCCCCCTAAACTCCAGATTTGCACACCAACTCTATCAACATCTCCACTTTGACATACCAAGTGAACATGCCCCAAACCAAGTTCCTGATTTCCCACCTGATATCTAGGAATCATCCTTGATTATTCAGCTTCTGTCACATCCCAAATCTATTCGCAAATAGTCAACTTTACATTAAAATATATCCAGAATATGACCACTTCTTGCCACCTCCACTGTTACCACCATGGTCCAAGCCACCATCATCTCTCACCTGCATAGTTTCAGTAGTATACCAGCTGGTCTCCCTGCTTTGGCCCTGGACCCATCTTAAGTCTATTTTCTCCATGACAGTTAGACCGAGTCTTTTAAAACGTGAGTTGGGATTTCTCCTTCCTTTCTCCAAACCCCCCAATTAGGCCTGGCTCTTCCATGTGTGAGGCCCCAGGCAAGAATAAAATGAACAGTGCCTTTCTCTTCCCACCCTGGCTCTGTTCTGAACCATCAAGGGACTGACCTGCAGAGTGTAGACACCCTATCTTGCATGCCCGAGTTTTATCTATACTCAAAATCACAGTAGCCCCCTGGTCATTCCACAGGCCTTGGGGTACACACACCTGCAGTATGGTCAACCCTTGGGAGGATGGACCTAGCAAAGAGCTGTGCACAAGCCCTGGTAGCAGGTATGGGGCTGTTTGGGCAGGGAATTCTAGGTTCCCAGGTACCCATGACATGGTCTAGAAAGGGAGGAAAGATGCCCAGATGGGGTACATCACTTTTGCAGATTCTTTGGCCTTTAGGGAGGGGCAGAGCTGGAGGAGCCAGAGAAAAGCCACTGAAGTGAAGGCTCAGTGCAGGGCCTCTGGTTGCCTGGATTCAACGGACTGGCAACACCCCAGATAGAGGCTGCCCTCTCAGCCTGAATCCCAGAGTGACGACAGTGTGGAGCAGGGCTGCAGCTGACCCATGGTGGGCATGTAGTATGAGCATATAGCCTTTGAGATCTGGAAGTCTTTCATGGCCACGGCATAATCTACCCTATCCTGACTAAACCCATTTCTCGCTCTGCGAATGTGAGTTCTATAAGGCAGACCACACCTTATCTCAGCTGTATCTCCAGCACCGAGCCCACTGCCAAGCACACGATAAATACTCAAGTAATAGTGAATGAATGCAACCTTTCTGGATTTCATCTGTGTAAGAAAGGGGTTAGAGTAGGTATTCTGTAAGATATCTTCGTATTCCAGCATCCCATGATTTCTATAATTTCAGAAATAAAAGGTTCTGTGTTTCCTTCTCAAACACCCACAAGCCAAGGCCTCACTCCAACCTGAATTTCCTTTCTCTTCTGATGAAAAGCTTTTGTACACAGCTGTATATGTTTTTAGCATTCTGAGAACCGCTTACGGTTTTAAAATCCTAGTGCAATCAGCCTGTACAGGCAAGAAATTAAATACTGAGAATGCCTTTTCTGTCCCTGAATATTGTGACCCTGAGTGATGCCTCCCACCCCCACCCACTTGGCGTGCTGCTGACTTGGGCTAGTACAACCGCTGTTCAAAGACCATCGGAAATTACCTCTAAGAAGGAACTGCTTTGAGAATGACGCTTATAATTAGTAATTGAAGTGTCCTGTAGTTTTATGCATGGGTCTTATCTAATGCCTAAGTAGATGAGCTGCAAGGCTTACAAGTCAGAATGGAATTAGATGTTTGTGTGAGTGAGAGGAGGTCTCTGTTCAGCAACGTTGCTTCTTTAGGATCCAGCTTGGTTTCCAGCACTATGGTGGGAGCACCTGCACAACTCTGGCTGACATCAGTTCAACCTTGCAGAAGTGACTGTCAGAGAACCAGGGACAAGTAGAGCTGACATGGACCTCAGCTCCCTTCTCATCCAAAGCCCTTGTTTCACAGGAAAGTGAAACCCAAGGGAGAAACATGATTTGCCTCAGGCACAGGTGGAAGAGGAGAAGACCAAGGGACTTGGGAGGTAAGACCATGATGACTTGGGTGACTTACTGGATGCAGGTGGTTAGGGAGAGAAAGGAATAGAGGACAATTCTGAAGTTTCTCAGTTGGGGTCAAATGAGAAAGAGCAAGTGTGATGGAAATTCGACGAGCTCAGTTTGGGTCACGTTGAGTTTGAGGTGTCTGTGTGCCATACAGACAGATGTCAAGCAGACAATTAGATATTATAAATCTGAAATTGAGGGAAAAGGATGAGGCTAAAGAGCTAAATTTAGGAGCCCTCAGCCTGTCCAGTTGGTGTTTGAAATTGTTACAGAATGAGAAGAGAAAAGAAATCGGAAAGGAGGTAACAGGGACATAGCCAGCAGAACATCAATATCTAAGGGCTTTGTTAAAAATAAAAATAAATAAAATAGAGAGGAGTTTTCAAAGTAAGCTACAAATGCGTGGCCAGGGAGATGGGAGGGAATGGTGTTAGTAGAGGCAGGAGAGAGCCTTTGAGAAGGCAAATGAGTCCAGCAGGTGTGGCGCACACTGCTAGTGGTTTCCCCAATATACATTCCCCCTTCTTTCCTTGCTAACAAAACCTTGATTTTTTTTCAGAGTGGCAATAAATCTGGTCTAAAAAAACAACAAAACCTGATTTCCCAGGCTCCTTTGCATCCAGAGGTGGCCCCTATGACAACCTTCTGGCCAATTAGATATAAGCAAGTGTCTATCTACTTGGTGGGGCTGCCAGAGAAACTATTATTTTCCTGATACAAATGGTCAAACAGCTGGCATCTCACCTTTGCCCTTTGCCCTTTCTTCCTTCTGAAATAATGATTGTATGTCCAGAGGAACAGCAGCTGTCTAATGAGCTGAGTGGGAAAGACACCCTCAATAGATGCTGAAGTGGAAAACCAGGAGTCTGATCCTGAACCACCCAGCTGACAGAGTGAGAAACTGGGGAGTCAACCTTGACTCCACCGCCGTCTCATTTCCTTGGACCCAAGACACTTGATTCTGCCCTGAAATATCCTTCAAAGTCACTTTCTTCTAACCGCCTCTACTAGCCTCGCATTGTTCTGGCCCATGTCGTGTCTTGCCTGGCTAACTGAACTGTCCTCCTAACAGGTCCCCTGCTTCCACACGTACCCCCTCCAACTTGTCCTCTAACCTGCGGTCACCATCTGTCAAAAATGGAATACTTTGTGTTGATCCCTGCTCAAAATACTTCCACGATTCTTCACGGCCTAGTGGATAAAGTCAAAGGTCCACAGACAGGCCCTTCATGATTTGGCTCATGCCTTACATTGATTATGACATACTATGCAAATATACATTTCAACCATTTCGTGAACAAGGACCATATACCAAACATTGTGCTAGGAACTATGCATTTATTTAGTCCTCATAATGTTCACATATTTGGTAGCAATATTCTCATTTTACAGATGGGTTAACGGATTCTCAGAGAGGTTGAGTCACTTGCCCAAGAACACATAGCTAGTTTAAGTGGGGAAGGCCTGGATATCAAAGTTCTTTCCACCAAGGCAGTGCCTTGACATGAAAGAAGGTACCCCGACCCCTGCCATCCTGTTCCTCACTATTCCCTGTCTACCCTACATGGGCAGCCTTGTTGAAGGACCACAGCCAAAGCCAGTCTTGCCCAGGGGCCAGAGGACTCCATCCCCCGCTGCAGTGGGAAGGAGAGTGGCTCTCCAGACTGGCCTCAGCAAGGGAGGAGAGAAGCGCCGTGAGCTGGAGCTGCACCATGGGCTGGTCGGCCTGACAAGGCCCCTCCTTCTCCTCGCTAGCGGGGTGTTGGGTGGCAAGTACGGAGATGCGGACCCCGGGGCGGAGAGCCCGTCTCCTTTGACCCAGCGGGCCTGGCTGGCTCCACAGCCGCGTCAGAGTGGGATCCGGGCTCCAAGGCCACCCTCTCCAGGGTCCGGAGCTGCAAGACCAGGGGGAAGGACTCTGGTGACTCCCCAAAAGCTGGAGCAAGACCGGGCATCCACCCCTCACCGGGGCGCTGGTCCTGTGCGCGCCGCTGCGCAGCCTGTTCCGGGGCAAGAGCGCTTGTGCACGCCCTGGCCGCCCAGCGCCGGGAGCGAGAGCATCCGCGGGCAGCGGGACCCTGGAGGGGGCAGCCCAGGGGCCCCGAGAGCCTCGAGGCTGAGAGACGCGTGGTCGGGGAACCTCCTGGAAGCTGCTATCAGTCGGGTCGGGTCACCCAGATTTGTAACTGGAGAAGGGTCCAGGTACCCGAGGGACATCCCCAGCTGGCACCTCTGGCTCTCGGACCGCGGCCTCGGAGCCCAGGCTGCCCCGTGGGCAAACCGACCTGACAGCGGCAGCCTCGCACCCCAGATCGCCCCGGGCACGGAAGCGGGTCCAGCCGCCCTACTCAGCCCTCCTGGGCAGCGGCGCAACGAACCCCGGCTGCTCCAAGCACCCCAGCTGGACTCTGGGCAGCCTCTTCTGCCCGGGTGGCCTCTCCCCGCGGGCTGACCCCCTCGCGCCCCAGCGCGTCCTTCTTTGTTTCTGAGCTTGCTCTGAAAGTGATGTAACGAGGCCAGGCTCGCGCGCCGCTTTCCCTCTTCCAGACTAAGTCCGTCCTCCCTCCCTGCGCTCCCGGACCTCTGCGCGCAACGCCGGCGCTGGGCTGCGCCGCCGCTCCGCTCCCAGAGCCCTGGGGACCGGCGGGCGCTGTTGGGAAAGACAAGCTCCCACGTCCCACCTCCTGGATGCAGAGTCAGTGGGAAAAGCCAGGTTTTCCTTCCAGAAACAAGGGAGAGAGCCGAGGGGACAGCTGCTGTGGAGGTTTCTAAGGAGACTCAGACTGGCTGCTTTCCCTGCTCCCGGGAGACGGCGGGAAACCTCAGGTACCTGGGTGACTCCGGTCGGTGGATGTTTATATGAGACCGAGGTTGCAGTAGTAAGAGGTGGAGAAAGAGTGAGAGCGACACAGACGGAGAAATAGTCAGAGACAGAGACTGGGATTGACGGACAAGGACAGAGGCAGAGGCAGGAGTAAGAGAGACAAGAGAGTCGTGGGAGGGAAATGGACTTGGGTGGGTTGGTTGGTTGGTTTGTTAAACCCACTGTAGTTTTGCCTCTGACAGAAGAGAGACACGCTGCTCCCCGGCCAGCAAGCAGCCCCCAACTGGATGGAGTGAAAGATGCGGCCTGATGACATTAACCCGAGGACTGGGCTGGTGGTGGCCCTGGTCAGTGTCTTCCTGGTCTTTGGCTTCATGTTCACCGTCTCTGGAATGAAAGGAGAGACTCTGGGAAACATTCCCCTCCTGGCCATCGGGCCAGCCATCTGCCTACCAGGCATCGCGGCCATTGCCCTGGCCAGGAAAACTGAGGGATGCACCAAGTGGCCTGAAAATGAGCTGCTGTGGGTTCGCAAGCTGCCCTGCTTCCGGAAACCCAAGGACAAGGAGGTGGTGGAACTGCTGAGGACCCCTTCCGACCTGGAGTCAGGCAGGGGAAGCTCAGATGAACTGGCTAAGAAGGTGGGCCTCAGGGGAAAGCCTCCCCCCCAGGGGCAGGCTGAGGTGCCCATGGCCAGCTCCATCACCACCCCCACCCCCACGGAGGAAGGAGAATGCCAGAGCCTGGTCCAGGGCGGGCATCAGGAGGAGACATCAAGATACCTGGACGGCTACTGTCCCTCGGGCAGTTCCCTCACCTACAGTGCCTTGGAAGCCAAGTGCTCAGCCTGGGACATGTCCCAGTGCCCTGAGCCCGAGGACAGCATCTTCTTTGTGCCCCAGGACAGTATCATCGTTTGCTCCTACAAGCAGAACAGTCCCTATGACAGATACTGTTGTTACATCAATCAGAGCCAAGGCAGGGGGGACCACGAGACGATAGTCTAAGCTTTGCATACCAGGGCCGCTGTGTTGATAGACACATGACTACACTCAGCTCCCGTTGGAAGGAAACTGCCCTGCTCCAGCAGCCTTCACACTGTTAGAAACGGACCTGGTATGTGACAGGTGTGCAAACCTCCGGTGCCCAAGAGCCATGTACATAGGCATGTTGGGGACACATTTTAGGGAAGGGTGATGAGGACTAAGGACACTGGAAGAGGCAGTGGGTAGGAGAGAAAGCAGTTCCAATCGCTTTTTAACAATTTAAACCATGTTGGATGTTTTGTAAAATAACCCGAAAAGTGCTACTCAGCACCTGCTGAAAGTGAGATAGACCTAGAGCGGGAGGTGGACACCAGGCATGAAATGACACATGGGCTGTCCACAGGGAAACAGAGCTGCTTTAGGTCTGAGGAAATTGAAATAAAAAAACAGTGTAATCTTCATTATATGAAATGATTTTTATCCGGTGAAAGCTTTTCACACTTAGCATTTGCTGAAGAATCAAGATAGAACAGCTCCATCCCTCCAGGTGGGGTGGTTTTCAGACAAAGGGGAGTTAAAGACAGTTGAATTATGTAATTGAGTTTTATGATATTATTCTCTGACAAGACCAGGGGTTTCAAATAAAGTAAAATAAGTGTGACCAGCTGTGTGAAAAACTAACATTTTTAGATGGCTATGTTACTTCTTAAACTCTTCATTTAAATTGATTTACTGGGTCTTTATCTGAAGTGTTTTTTAACATTTACGATCATTGATGTATAATTTCCTCATCAGGTACAAAATGATTTGATGTGGTATTTTCATAGATTAGAATTTGTTTTCATTAAGTCCAAATGGATTTTACATGTGTATCCAAGTATCTTTAATATTTCTAGAAGACATACATATACTGGTAATTACTATTCCTATATGCCTTTTAAAATCTAAAGACTGTGAAGTCAGTACATTAGTCTTGACTTCATGCAGAATTTACATGAAATGCAATGGTTAAACTTCTGGAAATGTCATTATTTGTACATTTGTTCAACCCTCCCAGAGACTGTAAATGCCAATGAAACAGGAGTTAATCTACTAGATTTAACTAAAGCCCAGATTTTATTAAGGTCACCTGATCAGTGAACATTACATGACAGAAGTTAGTTATTTCATACTTAATTTTTTGCTGCTGAGGAGGAACATCACAATGTATTTCCTATTTCACTTGCTCAGCTGTAATAGACAGGACAGCAATCGGCCAGAATACCATCTGATCCCCGTTAAAGAGAAATATTGAATTATATATAGAAATGGTGGTAAATTTCATCCTGGAGATCAGGATAATTTTGCATCCTTCAAAGAATGATGATTTATTTTTAATGATCAGATAGTTTCAGCCACTTTCTCCCAAAAGGGGAACTGAGGACAAAAATTGGGGGCATACCTCTTTTGTATATTTCAGGTCCAACTCTGCAATTCTTCAAGTGTAGCAATTATTCTGTCTTAAGAATCATGCCCTTAAAAATCACAATTTTCAAGTCAAATTCAACATCAAAAGTATGTAATTTTTTTTAGTAGGGCTTAAATGTCAGAAAATGAGATGTGTGATCCTGGGCAAATTTTATTTTCTCTCACCTCAGTTCCTTGAAATGGGAGGAGTGCAACCGACTGACACTAGATTATTTCTATCGTTCGTTCCCAGTTTGAATATTCTGTAGCTTTATGTCAAAGGCACTTTATATATTGCCAAGAAATGAGTTACAGCAAAATGCATGCCAAAGTTACACAATTCATGAAAACACTTATGCAACATGGATTGAATTCTTGCTACGACTAAAAAGAAGTTTGTAGATGTATGAAAGCAGATTTGTTTTATTACCAAATATTATTTATTCAACAAAATACATTTCTGGGAATAAAATAAAGATGTTGAAAGGAAAATATTTTTAAGGAGAAATTTTTCAATATTGGTATAGCCTCAAATAGTCTAATACATACCCTTGCACTCAATGTAATTTACCTTGGATTTGGCATGGAGGGAAAATAGTTTCCTAAAATCACAGTACCTCTTAATAATTCTAATGCATTTTGAAAGATGGAATTCATGTTTCTATGAAAGTGAATATTATTGGATAACTCTTAGGAATAAAAACTTCCCTAGTTTGTTTGCCATTTGTGGTCATCTTTAGAGATGAGGAGATAGCAAGACATCAGCGAGAGACGCTCACAGAGACGCAGCAAATCCTACACAGGGTCTGAAAAGAGACGCTTGTAGAGTCAGGTGTAGTTTGGGGTTTGGAGAAGTTAACTTTCTGATTTCTTGGAACCAGCTCAAACTCCTTGATAGCATACACACACACACACACACAACACACACACACACACAACACACACACACACACACACTCTCGCTCTCTCTCTCCAATTTCCAAATCCAAAGTCAACTACTAGTTTCAAGGCATAAGGTGTTTTATCATATTTTCAAGTTCTATTTCAGAAGAAACTTATTTGGGTTTCTTCTTGCATCCACCTACTTGATATTTAAGGTATCTAAGTATGCGTTTGAGGGAATTTTCTGCAGGGCTAAAATAATGGTATGCAAGTGTTGAGCTGGGAGGCTTAACTTTGACCAGAAAGAATAAAATGTGTGTTTGTGTGGGTAAATTTTTCTTAACATCTTATTTTAAGCAACCCCCTCCTAACATGAAGCAAGATAGCCTAGTGCCCCAAATCAACACTGTTAAGTACTATTCAGGGCAAAAGTGTCATTCTTTTGAACAAGACGTGGAAGAGAAGGAAAACAGTAGAGAGAAGTGTCTGAGCCCTTTAGAGGAAAACATGGCAGTTCATGCCAATCAACAGTTTTAGCAAATTGTTCATGTTAACACAATAGATGTGAGGATTGTCCCTGGTATCCTTTCGGAGCTTTCAGACAGATATAAATTTAAGTAGGCATTAGTTATTTTTTATTTGCTATCAATGCAAATAGTCATTTCAACTTGATTTTAAATAGGCATTTTATTTTTGAAATTTCTCTATTGAATTTCTCTTGCTTTCTATTCCTATTTATTATGCTCATGGGTTCTTTTTCCAAACTGTTTCTTGATTCCAAGGTGTGAATTCAGCCAAGATACCCAAGCTGGAACATATTTAGACAACTGTTTCAAGATTTGGTTTCTCTTGCAATCATCAGGGCAAACAAAATCCAGATACAGTTAAGTTCAGGCTCTCTTCCAAACCCTACTAAGCAGCTCCTTTGAAAATATTTTCAGTCCCGTAGATCTTAATATCCACTGAGCTGACAAATGTAAGGAAGGAAGATTCATTCTTTTAAGTGTTTTTCCCTTTTGTAATATCCAACCTCCATTTATTTACTAATGTCTCCCCTCTGTAGCTACAGTATCATTTATGTGGTGAATTCACTGTTATTACTATTATTTTATAACATTAAAGAAAATGTTTTTGAAGATCCACAGTCCCACTATCCTAACAGAACTACTGTATTTCCACTTTAGTATATTATCTTCCTGGCCTCCTCCACATGCATATATATGTATCTTATATATTATAATTATGTGTTTTTCTTTTCCCTTTTAATTATATCCTAAGTATGTTTTCATGTTTCTATGCAGGGTTACTAATGATCATTCAGCAATTGTGTGATATGCCATTGCAGTGATGTACCATAATTTATCATGCCATTCTTTATTGCTAGCCAGAAACCGTGTTTTACGGATGGTTTCGTATGTTTTTTTTTCCTATTGTTGGTAACACGGCTACATTATTTGTTGTTTGCCCATAGAGGTGAAAATTTACAATTGAAAAGCTATCTCCTTATAGATGAGAGTGAGGGGGCAGAAATGTGTAAATGGATCAAATGCTCGATATTGGTTTTCTCTTCACACATGTAGATGCAAGACATAGGGTAAGAGACAAAATAATGCTTCTCCAAAAAGGTGCCCCCATCAGGACCAGAGCCTGGATTTTCAGGAGTGAGATGAGACATTTCCCCAGTTATTGCTAGTGTATATCTCAAAATCAGATGACAGTGGTATCAATCTTCAAGAGCATAATGTGGAACAAGCAAAATGGAAGATAGATGTAGAAAATAATGATTACTTTGTAATATTTCAAAAGTATTTTCTTAAAGTATTTCACAATATATTTAATATGTATGTATAGTATTACCTATTAGTGACTTACAAATGAACTGGAATTTCAGGAACTCAGTAGACTCTACCCATGAGTTTTCTATGTTTCAGTTCCTCACTGGAAAAATTCAACTGAAGATGGAAATGTGGACACATTCTTGGTTCAACCAAATATCTCAATAAAGGACTGAATTCCATTCAGCCTCCTGTCCAATAACATAAAATCATGGAAGCACCATTGAGCTAGAGGTCATGTCCTTGATTTCTCACCACCTACCACAGGGTCCTCACTCCATGGAACCCAAAGGAAAGAAATTTATACATGACACTCTCCAGGTACACAAATAGGAGGGCACTGACATTAGATCTCCACGATCTTTGGCAAGTTATTCCTGATCCTGGCCCTTGGTAGAGAACCTTTCTTTATTTTTCCCTTTATTCTTCCTCCTGACCCCATGTTAGAGCCTGCAGACTTGGTATCCTCAGTAACAGCACAAGGATTTGCAAGCCTTATCCCTAATTAGGTGCAGAGTTATAGAATGGACTGGTTATGAAACAGGCCATAAAGCTATTAAAGCATCTCTTGTGCTGCTCGTTGACAAATCTATCCCAAGAAAGTTAAATATAAAAGACAGTTTTGCAAGTAATCACTTTCTTATTTTTCATGGTAATGAACTATTGTATATAAGACAACTCTTCAGTCTGAGGCAAGACCACATTTGTTTAAAAGAATTAACCTTTTGAAAATCACATGTAATTCAACATGAAAAGGGTGGACAATCATCTTTGATGTAAGTGATTAGACCATCAGACCAACTCAGAAAGGCCCACCTGCCCCTAGCTCTTCCGTCTCACCTCCCGCCCTCTGTAGCAGCTTCTTGCTGTTCCCTGACTGTGCCCTGCAGCTGACCACCTAGGGCCTTCAAGCCAATTATTGTCTCAAATGTCCACCCTGTCTTCACCGCTCTGCTGCCTGATGCCCTAACATCCTTCAAGGGGCAGCTGCCACAGCTTCCACGATCATTTAGATTTTCCCACTCAGAACTGATACTTCCATTATTCTCTGGTCTGACAATACCTCCACCACTGTCATTGAGCATACTGGTTGAGTATGTGTCTGTGTCTCCAGCTACAGTGTGAGCTCTTTAAGGGCAGGGCCACATTTTATTCATGTTTCCGCTTCGCCCTCCCCCATACACACACTCTGCCTTGCTCAGTGAACGCTCTCAATCGCACCATTTGGGTCACCGTCAAAGCCTCCTTCCCCTTGCTGGCAGGAAAAAAAATTCTGCCTTGTTGATTTGAATTAAATTAAATTGAATATAATCAGCAACAATGTGGGTTAAAATAGGCTTCTGTGGGCTGAGACCCTAACTTTTACTTAGCATATTGTTTCTTTGGGGAAACCACATCTTACATAACGAGAAGAAAGAGATCAACTTCTCCAGAACATTTTCTCCTCCTTCACGGTTGACCTGCCTCCCACTCCCTGCCTCCCTCCGTGAGTCAGTGGCCACACCACACATGTGACAGGAACTGGTGGCTCTAGGAGCACTTGACAACCGAGCTCTTAGAATTCCTGACCAGAAAGAAGGCAAAGCAATGTACTCAGGTTAATCCTGTAAGTAGGTCAACAAAATATAATTCCCCAGCTTTGACTATTGTCCCTCTATTATGCTTCCATCCGATAATTCTTAACAAGACTTTCAAGGCCACCTGGGTATTCTCTGGGATCAGTTGGAACCAATTTGCAGACCCTCATCCCCCACCCCCAGTGAAGCTTCCCTTCTCCGTGAAGGCTGGGAGATGCTCAGAGACTGTGATTTATGGTTCAGAACAGCCCTGGCTTGTTCTGGAATAAGATGATGGCATTGTTCAGCAATTCCCCTGGGCAGTGTCTGAGGCCAGTCTTAATAACTTCCGACCCATATAATTTGTCCTGTGATTTTCCCAAACGATCTGACTGGGTAAAAGTGGGATTTAATTTGAGTAACTCATTTTCTTGACCATGGTGAACATCAGGTTCTCCTTTAACAAAAGCAAGAAGGCCCTCCTTTGGTGTGGATGGGGAAGGGGGCCGCAGAGGGAGAGCGAGTCTGAGGAATTGTCAGCACAGAGGGAAGGGCCAGACCCCTGATTAAGCCAGTCACTGCTGCGGCCCCCACCCCTCCACGCCCCCCACATCAGCACTTCTCATCTCTAACTTAGCAGCAAATGCTAGAAAATGGACTAAGAGGATAAACCAAACAGAAAAATGTTTTTAAAATAAAAAGAGTAAAAGGCAAATCCCAGAGAATTTTGATATATTTTTTAAATGGCTAAGAAAAGATATGTAGACATTAATTTAAGAGTGTATTCCAATAAAGGCAAAATTTAGCTAAAAATATCCTGCTGAACAGAGTGAAAAGGAATATAAAATAGCACCCAATAAATAAGACCAAATAGTCTAAAAATTCAATAATAGACTAAAAAGTAGGAAGTTAAAGGAGTATAAAGGGAATACTCTTAGCTAAAGTATTAGAAATATAAAGATAATAAAATTAAATCACTTTAAATGCAGAAATTCAGCCAACATGTCCCACTGAAAGAACGGGCTGTTAGACGCGAGCGGTACCACCGAGGCTGGCACTAAGAGCCTGGTGATGTGCGCTCGCTGAGCAGGGACAGATGTGGAGCAGGGCTGGCTCTTTCTCCTCCCGACAGGGCTCCCCTCGGGCAGGCTCTCACCCTTCAGGTCTAGGCTCTAGAAGTGCAGCCCCCACCAGCCCAAGGTCCCTCCAAAGCTCGCCTCTCACTCTCCCAGGGGTAGAATAGAGGCCAGCAGCAAACACATTTAGGGGCAATGGGCTACCGTGGCCTTTCCTCACACAGGAGAAGTGCCACTGATGATGCTCGTGTAGGCCGTGCCTGGTCTCCATCCTCCTCATCTCCCCTTCCCACAAGCCGTCCCAGCATCCATTCCTTCACTCACCAAGTCCTGGTTAGGAGGTGGGATGAGTCAGGTGCTGTGCTGGCCTGGGATATAGCAGCAGACAGAACAGACCAAACTCCTGTCTTCATAGAGCTCACAGCTGAGTCAGGGAGGCTGATGAGTAAAACAACCTAAGATGATGATGTTACAGCAGCACTTGGCAGGGGCACCTAACCCCAACCCTGTTGGGGGAGGGTGGTGAGCAGGAAAGGTGTCTAAAGGGGTTCTACACCCAATTCCAATGTGTGGGGTGGGGAGGGGTTCCCCGTACATCCAAGCAATCCTCTGACACCAGCTGGGGGTCCTACAATTCAACTTAATTTGGACACTATCTACCCGGAAATAGCATCAGATTCCACAGGTTAAGGGCTCAGTCCCACAAGACTGCCCCCACCTTCAGATGCCAATCGCAAGTCCAGGTTGTCACGTGGGCTTCTGACCAACCAGTTATAGATTGAAGGTTCCAACAACCTCCTCCTTGATTTTGATTAATTTGTGAGAGCAGCTCACAGAGCTCAGAGAAACATTTTACTTATTTGATTACTGGTTTATTATAAAAGGGTATAACTCAGGAATAGGCAAATGGAAGAGAAGCACAGGGCAAGGTGTGGAGAAATGGAGCAGAGCTTCCATGCCCTCTCAGAGCACGCCAATCTCCCCAAATTTCCACGTGTTCACCAACCCGGAAGCTCTCCTGAGTCCTGTCTTTTTGGGTTTTTATGGAGGCTTCATCACATAGGCATGATTAATTAAATCATCGGCCACTGGTAATTGAACTCAATCTCCAGCCCCTCTCCCCTCCTTGGAGGTCCAACCCCCTAGTTACATGGTTGGTTCCCCTGGCAACCAGCACCCATCCTCAGATGCAGTCCAAAAGTCACCTCACTAACATAACAAAAGACACCTTTGTCCCTCTCATCACTTAGGAAATTCCAAGGGTTAAAGGAGCTCTGCACCAGAAGCAGGGACCCAGACCAACTATATACTTATTATAAATCATAGTATCACAGTGGCATAGAGGGAAAATGATACAAGACCTGCGTAAGAGGTAGCTGACCAAACAGAAGGGGTAAAGATTGTTCCAAGCCAAGAAAATGTATATATGAAGGCCAAGAGAGGAGAGAGCATGACACACACGTTTGCTTGGCGAAGTGCAAAGGATCATCATACGGCTGGAGATGGGACCAGGTAGGGAAGGGTCACTTAATGGCTTAGGCTTCTCCTCCTCTACATGAAGGCTTTGCTGGTCCAAGAGACTTTGTGCTGGACTGTCAGGGATGGAAGGAAGCTTAGAGATCATCCCATCGGCCTCTTACTCCACAGAGAAAGAAGCCCTGGCCAGCTGCTTGTCTCCAGAACAATATAAGGAGGGAAGATTAGACTCATCTTGACTAGGGTTTGCAGGTTTAACTGAATTCTCTTTAAGAAGAATTCATTCAACAAGCAAGTGTTTGGTTTGGTTGTGTTTCACAGGTGAGGTTCCTTTCCACTTGGGGACAAATAACTAATCCGACTAAGCAGTCCTCCTCTCCAAACTTGTTTTGCATGCACTAAAGCAACTTGGAGCTCTTAAATGAAAATATCTGTTATGAACTCAGCTTCTAAAATCACCTTGTGATACTTACAACTATGACAGACACATTGGGAAAATTGTTTTCCATCCTGGAGAAGCCAACAATGATTATGATGTTAACCAGATTTACATCTCTATGGTCAACACTTTTTGCACTTCAAAACATCCCTCATTTCCCCCCTTACTTCAGCCCTGGAACTCAGGTCCCTGGTACATCCCCGGACAGATACATCTATCATTCTCAGAGTGTCCCATTGAATGTTAGTTCCTTGAGAGGTGAATATATGCTATATAATAAAAGGTTTTAATAGTGAATAGTTTGAGAATTGCTGGGTTAAACCAAGGTAAACAGGTACTTTTTTACTGTCTGTCTCTCCAACACTCAGAATAGGACCTAGTACAGAGTGGGCACTAGATATGTCCTCATGGAATGAGTGAATGTAGAATTTCATCAAGCCATTTTTTCACATGCTCTGTGACACACAGGAAGGGACTGAGTGTGCAGCATTCCAGTGGGGCTTCTCTCAGGACCAGCATTCAATGAAATATACTTTGTGAAATCTTGCCCTAATCCCTAAATCTAGAAGCACCAATCATGACTAAGAAGCCAAATTTCCAGAAATCAGAAAGAATGAAGAGTCAAAGGAAAGAGGGGGAAGTTATATAACCCTCAGAATTACCCTCAAGTTCTCTGCCCCTGCCATTCACCCAAGAGCAGCTTCTGACAAACCTCTCTTCCCTCAGTGGGGAGAATTGGGTGATGAGGGCAAATATGTATCTGCTGGACATATTTGGCCTCCAGGTGTTAATTTCCCTAGGTTTGCCCAACAAGAGTTGCCAGATCCTGACTTCAACTCAGAAATTGAATTGTTCCTAAATACCTGAAACTGGTGAGAAGTTTTTATAAGAATTCTAAGAGGCTTTATGATGCAGGAGCAATATGTTGTGGACTCAGAAACCCACGAGAAATTGTAATCCATGCCTCCCCTAGTCCCACCCATAGACCTTGAACTAGCATTCCCAGCCTCACCCAAGACCTGAGCAAATATCATCAAGGTAAGCCAGTGATTCTCAAACTCTAGCATACATCAGAATCACCTGTAGGGCTTGTTGGGACCCAGCCCCAGAGTTTCTCATTCAGTAGAATTCACATTTCTGAGAAATTCTCGAGAGATGCCAATGATGCCAGTCCCTGGTTGCTTCCTGACTACCACATGTGCTTTCAATTAGTTTTATAGCCACAAGTCTGGAGTAGACCCATGGGTCTAGCTATGCCCATGCAGCAACATTTGGATCTAATGCCTGGCACTTAATAGGTGCTCAGTAAATAGTGTGACTGAATGAATAATTATTTATCTAATCCCTAAGACTGGGGTTCTACTTTAGGGAAGTGTACCCCAACTTCCCTAGTGGAACTGGTGCCCAGTCCTTTACCCCAACTTGCTCAACTGGACTCACAACCCCGTGCCCGTCTCCAGACCTTACAGGGAATGTGTGCCCAAAAGCCTGACCTTTTGACTAGTGACAGGAGATATGAGGATCCCAAGTGGGACAGGCCCTCTTTGGTCCCTAGGACTTAGACTCCTGGCCTGCCTGGTAAAAGTCAACTCCATCATGGTCTGGTTTCTCCCAGCCATTCCTGGTTGATTCCTCTCCCTGTGAGACCACTCGTGAGTTCCTAGCAGATCCCTCACTGAAGCTTCACAGCCATGTTGGCATCACTGGGCAGGTATCTGAACCAGGTCCCAGTGATGACTTTGAAATACAGATTTGCACTAGAGATCTTGGGAGCTTTCTCAATCAACCAGACTAAAGAATGGTTTACTTTATCATTTTCTTTTTTAGTATCTTTATCGTGTTCTGAGTGCACAGACCCCAATAGCTAATCTCATTCTTCTCTCCCTGGGACCCATATTTGTGAATTGTGTGGAAGAGAAAATTGTACTATGGTCCTGGGAGAGCAATATATTCAGGCTTTGATGATTGATGGGAGAAGAAAATTCCAAGAATACAGATTTTTCCGAGATATTCAGAAAGAAAAATTAAAATCTGTTGTTTTTCAATATCCCAACACTTTAATATTCTCCACAATCCCACACCACGAAGGAAGTCCAGGTAACCACCTATGTCTAGACACCTGATGGAAGAATGACCCATCTGTGCTAAGCCAACCCTCCCACTCCTTTTCTGTTGCAGCTTCTACCACTGTTTCCCTTGGAAACCGAAGGAGCAGCTGCCTGCAAAAACCTCTCTCTCCCTCCTCACTCATCAGTCCCAGGGACTAGCAGCCTGTTTTCTAGCTCAGTGAAAACATCTGATGTTGGGATGGCATGCATGAGGGGGACAATATAAAAAAACACTACCACACTGGGTCAGACACATTGTGCATTCTGTCTAGTATTCTTTCTAGGATAGTTTCATTTTTCCTCTTCATTTTATGTGACTCATCATCGATTTCTTCTCTGTGTTGTAATGATTTGTGTACACAAATCTTCTCTGCCAGATCTTAGGCTACGTAAAGTCTAGGAAGGACATGGTCTTGTGGCATTCCCCCACAGAGCCCTAGCAAAGCCCTTTGCTTGATACAATGTGATGACATGTAATTATTGATTAATATTATTTTAACCCAGCAATGAAAGTTTTAGCATCCATTGATGATTCTTGCCTGAATTGGTTATTACTCTAATGGTTGCTAAATATTCATTTTTCTTCACTCATTCTACTTTCATCTGTTGGAATTCACCCCTAAGAAAGAACTTTTCCTTCTACTCCATATATTTGTTCACTTATTTATTTATAAATGAGTATGGATTCACAGATTATTATTTTATGCAATGGGTTGTAATCTGTTACTATTATTTTTTAATGATCAAATTGGCCCAGATTTGGCCAGGGGGAGCCCCTTCAAGCTTGCTCCTGTGTCCCTTTGATGTGTCTCCATCTTGCTTTAAACACTACTCTCTGTCACGAGATGTTTCCATAAAATACTAATTAATTACAAAAAGAAAAACAGTAACTTTACAGTGGATAAGCCTGGTAGACAATACCTTAACCAAGTGATCAAAGTTAATATCACCAGCTTGGTGCCCTATATTATTATACAGTGAAAAGGACACATCACTTTGATGGTATTTCTGCCAAAAAGTGAATAACCTCAATCTAATCATGAGGATTAGATCAGAAAAATCGAAATTGGTGGACATTCTACAAAATAACTGGCCTATACTCTTCAAAAATGTCAAGATGATAAAAGACTAAGAAATGGTCTTGATCAAAGGAGGCTAGAGACATGATACTAAATGCAATGCATGATCCTGGGTAGGACTTTGAACCAGAGGGGAAAATTGCTGTTAAACACTATTGAGACGATTAGTGAAATTTCAGTAAAGGTAGGAGATTAGATAATAGTATTATATCAATGTTAATTTTCTGATTTTTATATTTGTACTATGGTTTTATAAAAGAATGTCTTCATTCTTGGGAATTTAGACACTGAAGTGCTGAGGGGGAAAGAACATCATGTCTACACTTTGCTCTCAAGAGGTTCAGAAGAATGATAGTGCAAAAGTGGAAATTTGGTTGAGGAGTGCATAGGAAATGAGATGAAAAGTATACGGGCATTTCCTGTGCTGCTCTTGCAACTTTTCCAACTAAGAGCTGAAAATTTCAAAACTAAGAATTACAAAAACTGAGTTGGATAAAAGTCAATACTACCATTTGTTTGTTTTTATTCATTTACACTCCACTACATTCTAAAAAGGATTAAAGAGTATAAGCCTATCTATTCAACAGGATTTTTTCAATTAACTGTCTTCAGCTGAGTGCTCCTAGAAGCGGATGCTGAACCAAGGATTTGAGTGCCAGTAGTTTATTTGGGACATGATCCTAGAGAGCATCTTGCCATGCAAGAAACGTTACAAGAAGTTCTTCAGAGAGAAGGAAAAATGATCAGGATCTTGGTGGGGAACTTAGATCTACATAAAGAAAGGAAGAGCATTAGAGAAGGAATAAGTGAAGATAAAATAAAAACTTATTTTTCTTACTCTTAGTTGATCTAACAAACAACAATTTGTTAAAATAATAATAGCGACAACGTATTTGACGATTATAGCATAATCGTCTATGTATAAGTAAATGTGTAAGTGAAATGAATGACAGCAATGATACAAAGAACAGGAGAGATGAATTAGGAATATTTTGTTATAAGGTACTTGCACTACTGGTGAAATGGTATAGTGTTATCTGAAAGCAGACTTGGATTTGTTGTAAATGTATATTGCAAAATCTAGGGCAACCACTAAAAAAGGTAGGAAAAAAAACCAAAGTATAACCGATATGCTGAGAGAAAGGAGAAAAAATGGAATCATACAAAATGCTCAATTAAAACCACAAATGGTAGAAAAAGAGTTGAAGACAAAATTAGGAACAAAGAACAAGGGCAACAAACAGAAAATAGTAACAAATATGGTAGATATTAATCCAACTATATTAATAACCACTTTATACAATGCCCTAAATACACCAACTGAAAGACAGATATTATCCAAAGTAGATCAAAAAACAAGACTCAACTACATGTTGTCTTTAAGAAATCCACTTCAGATATAAAGTAGAATAAAAGTAAAGGGATGGAGAAAGATATACCATACTAACACTAATCAAAAGAAAGCTGGAGTAGCTACATTAATTTCACACAGAGCAGACTTCAGAGCAAAGAAAATTATCAGAGAAAAAGAGGGTGCTATGGACTGAACTGTGTCCCCCCAGAATTCATATGTTGAAGCTCTAAGGCCCAATGTGGTCATATTTGGAGATAGGGCCTATAAGGAGGTAATTAAGGTTAAATGAGGCCAGAAGAGTAGGGCCTTCATATGAGAGGATTCGCATTTTTCCGAAAAGAGAGTTCACTCTCTCTCTCTTTCTCCAGGTGTGCTCAAAGAAGAGGGCATGTGAGCACACAGTGAGGTGGCAGCCACTACAAGCCAGGGAGAGAGGCCTCACCAGAAACTGACCATGCTGGCACCCTCATCTCGGATTTCCAGCCTTCAGAACTGTGAGAAAATAAATGTCTGTTGTTTAAGCCACCTAGTCTACGGTATTTTGTTATGGCAGCCCATGCTGATTAAGATGGAGGAGCATTACATAATGATAAAGAAGAAGAAGAATCCTTAATGTGGGCACACCTAACAACATAGTGTCAAAATACATGAGTCAAAAACTAATAGAACTGCAAGGAGAAATAAATAAATTCACTACTACACTTGGAGACTTCAACACCCCTCTATCAGAAATGAACATATCCAGGGCCAGCCCAGTGGCTTAGCAGTTAAGTTCACGCTCTTTGCTTCAGCAGCACAGGGTTTTACAGGTTCGGATCCCGGGCATGGACCAACGCACCGCTTGTCAGCCATGCTGTGGCGGCGTCCCATATAAAGTAGAGGAAGATGTGCACGGATGTTAGCCCAGGGCCAGTCTTCCTCAGCAAAAAGAGGAGGATTGGCAATGGATGTTAGCTCAGGGCTAGTCTTCCTCACAAAAAAAAAGAAAGAAATGAACATATACAGCAGGAAGAAAATCAGTCAGGACATAGCTAAATTCATCAACATCATCAATCAACTGGCTATAACTGATATCTACAAACTACTTCATCCAACAATAGCAGAATACACATTTGTCTCAAGTTCACCTGGAACATACACCAAGATAGACCACATTCTGAACCATAAAACACACCTTAACAAATTTAAAAGAATAGATATCATATAATGTATGCTCTTAAACCACAATAGACTTAAACAAGAAATCAGTAACAGAAAGATAGCTAGAAAAATCCCCAAATACATGGAGATTAAACAATACATTTCTAAATAACACATGGGCCAAAGAAGAAATCTCAAGAGAAATTTTTAAATATTTGGAACCAAATGAAAATGAAAACACAACTTATCAAAATTTGCAGGATGCAGTGAAAGCAGTGTTTTGAGGGAAATGTATAACATTGAATGCATATATTATAAAAGAAGACAGATCTAAATTCAACTAAGTTTATACCTTTGGAAACTAGAAATGGAGCAGCAAATTAAATCCAAAATAAGTAGAAAAAAAGAAATAATAAAAAATTAGAGCAGAAATCAATGAAATTGAAAACAAGAAATCAACAGAGAGAATCAATGAAACCAAAAGCTGGTTCTTTGAAAATATCAATAAATCTGATAAGCCTCTAGCCAGGCTAACTAAGAAAAAAAGAGAAATAACACAAATTACTGGCATCAGAAACGAAAGAGAGGATATCATCACAGATCCCATGGGCATTAAAAGGATAATAAAGGAATACTATGAACAACTCTATGCCCACAGATTGGATAACCTAGATGAAATGGACCAATTCCTTGAAAGACACAATTCGCCAAAACTCACACAAGAAGAAACAGACAATCTGAATAGGCCTGTATCTATTAAAGAAATTGAATCAATAATTAATAAGCTTCCAAAACAGAAAGCACCAGATGGGTTCACTCATAAATTATTCCAAACATTCAAGGAAGGAATTGTACCAATTCTCTACAATCTCTTTCAGAAGATAGAAGTAGAGGGAATAGTTCCTAAAACATTCTATGAGGCAAAATTACCCTAAAACCAAAACCAGACAACAACTTTAAAAGAAAACCATAGACCAATATCTCTCATGAACATAGATGCAAAAATCCTTAACAAAATATTAGCTAATCTAATCCAACAATGCATAAAAAGGATCACACATCACAACCAACTGGGATTGATCCGAGGTATACATGGCTCATTCAACATTCAAAAATCAATTAACGTAATCCATCACATCAACAGGCTAAAGAAGAAAAATCAGATGATCATATCAATAGATGCAGAAAAAGCACTTGACAAAATCCAACACCCACTCATGATGGACACTCTAAGCAAACAGGAATAGAGTGGAATTTCCTCAACTTCATAAAGAACATTTACCCAAAAACCTACAGCTAACATCATACAACTAACCTCTCACCATCGCTAATGGTGAGAAACTAGAAGCTTTCCTGCTAAGATCAGGAACAAGGCAAAGATGTCCCCTCTCACCACTCCTTTTCATCATTATACTGGAAGTCCTAGCTAATGCAACAAGACAAGAAAAGGAAATAAAAGGCATACTGATTGGGAAGGAAGAAATAAAACTGTCTTTGTTCACAGATGACATGATTTTCTACGTAGAAAATCCAAAAGAATCAACAAAAAAACCTCCTGGAACTAATAATCAATTATAGCAAGATTGCAGGATACAAAGTTAATCTATAAAAGTCAATCACTTTCCTATATACCAGCAATGAACAGGTGGAATATGAAATTAAAAAACAATATCATTTGCATTAGCATCCCAAAAAATGAAATTCTAAGGTATAAATCTAACAAAATATGTACAAGATCTATATGAAGAAAACTACAAAATTCTGATGAAAGAAATCAAAGAACTAAATAAATCGAGAGATATTCCATGTATGTGGATAGGAAGACTCAATATTGTCAAGATGTCAGTTCTTCCCAACTTGATCTATAGATTCAGTGGAATCCCAATCAAAATCCCAGCAAGTTATTTTTTGGATATTGACAAACTGACTCTAAAGTTTATATGGAGAGGCAAAAAAAAAAAAAAAAGAGAATAGCCACCTCAATACTGAAAAAGAACAAATTTGGAGAACTACCCGACTTCAAGACTTACTATAACGCTACAACAATCAAGACAGTGTAGTGTTGGTGAAAGAATAGACAAATAGATCAATGGAACAGAATAGAGAGCCCAGAAATAGACTCCCATGAATGTAGTCAACTGATCTTTGATGAAGGAGCAATGGCAATACAAAGCAGGAAAGATAGTCTTTTCCACAAATGGTTCTGGAACAACTAGACATACACACACACACAAAAAAAGAATCTACACACAGACTGTATGCCCTTCACAAAAATCAACTCAGAACAGATTATAGACCTAAACGTAAAATGGAAAACTACAAACTCTGAGAAGATAACATAGGAGAACCTCTAAATGACCTTGGGTATGGTGATGACTTTTTTGGATAAAACACCAAAGGCACAACCCATGAAGGAATATGATAACCTGGATTTCATTAAAATTAAAAACTTCTGCTCTACTAAAGACACTGTGAAGAGAATGAGAAGACAAGCCTCAGACTGGGGCAAAACATTTGCAAAAGACACATCTGATAAAGGACTATTATCCAAAATATGCAAAGAATTCTTGTAACTCCATAATAAGAACACAAACAACCCAATTAAAAAATGGGCCGAACAACAGGCACATGAAAAGATGCTCAACATTACTAATCATGGGGGAATACAGGTCAAACCACAGTGAGTTATCACCTCATACCTGTCAGAATGACTATCATCAAAGAGACAAGAAATAACAAGTGCTGGAGAGGATGTGGAGTAAAGGGAACCCTTGTGCACTGTTGGTGGGAATGTAAATCGGTGCAGCCACTATGGAAAACAGTATGGAGGTTCCTCAGAAAATTAAAAGTATAACTACCATATGACCCAACAATCCCACTTTTGGGTATATACTCGAAGGGAATGAAATCACTATCTCAAAGAGATATATACACCCCCATGTTCATTGCAGCATTATTCACAATAGTCAAGACATGGAAACAACCTAAGTGTCCATTGGGAGATGAATGGATAAAGAAAATATGTTATGTATATATACACAATGGAATATTATTCAGCCATAAAATATATATCAAACCATCACATTGTACATCTTAAACTTACACAATGTTATATGTCAATTATATCTCAATAAAGCTGGGGGGAAATTTTAAGTTTTAAAAAACATTTTAAAAATGAGCCAAAGGCCTTAACAGACACCTCACCAAAGAAGATATAAAGATGGCAAATAGTGTAAGGTGCTCCACATCATGTCATTAGGGAACTGTAAATTACAACAACAGTGAGATACCACTATACACTTATTAGAACGGCCAAAATCCAAAACACTGACAATATCAAATACTGACAAGGATGTAGAGTAATAAGAACTCTCCTTCTTTGCTGGTAGTGATGCAAAATGGTACAGACACTTTGGAAGATACTTTAGGGTGTTCTTATAAAACTAAACATACTCTATCTAACCATATGACCCAGCAATAGTGCTCCTTGGTATTTAGCCAAAGGAGTTGAAAACTTATATCCGCACAAAAACTTGCACACAGATGTTTATAGCAACTTTATTCATAATTGCCAAAACTTGGAAGCAGCCAAGATGTCCTTCAGTAGGTGAATGGATAAATAAACTCTGGTACATCCAGACAACAGCATATTATTTAGTGCTAAAAAGAAATGAGCTATCAAGCCATGAAATAACATGGAAGAACCTTAAATGCATATTACTAAGTGAAGGAAATCAATCTGAAAAGTCTACATACTATATGATTCCAACTATATGACATTCAAAAAAGGCAAAACTATGGAGACAGTAGAAACATCAGTCTTTGCCGGGGGTTAAGGGGCAGGGAGAGATGAATAGACAAAGAATAGAGGATTTTTAGGACAGTGAAACTACTCTGTATGATGCTTTAATGGTGGATACATGTCAGTATACATTTGTCCAAATCCATAGAACGTACAACAGTAAGACTAAACCCTAAGGTAAACTATGGACTCTGGGTGACAATAATGTGTCAAAGTAGGTTCATTGATTACAACAAATGTACCACTCTGGTGAAGGATGTTGATAAAATGGGGGAGGCTATGCATGTGTGGGGGACGGGGTATATGGGAAATCTCTGTACCTTCCACTCAATTTTGCTGTGAACCTAAAATTGCTCTAAAAAATAAAGTCTATTTAAAAGGAAAAAGAAATTACTTATTTTAGCTGGATGGAGATTATTACAAAACATTTCTGCCCTCTGAAAGCTAATAAGAATCCACACAACTCTAGAAAGTATATCCTACATAATGGGTTCTTAAATTCAAATCCATGACCAAACTCCACTAAAATATATGTGTGTGTGTGCGTTCACAAATACACGCACCTTTCCTCCTGGGAAGAATTCCAAAACTTTTTGATAAAAGATTCTTAATGCTTGATCACACTCCCTTCCCAAAATCTTAAGGATCCCAGTCTGTGACAGTCAGCTCTGAGTATCTGCTTCCAACATCTTCATTTTTTCCCCAGTGGCTGATACACAGTCAGCAAATGGTACGGTCACAAGGTCCTTCCCCAGCCTCACACAAGACACCAGTCTGCAGGCTGCCTGCCATTCTCAGATGTCGGCTGATTAGCCCCAACAGAGGATCAGCTCACATCCCTTCACAGGGGAAGCTGCAGATGCTCTCAATCTAGAAACGTCCCCAGCAGAGGAAACACATGGTGACACTCAGGAGTAGCATCTTCAGACATGACCAGTTGAAGGACATCTTTCCCCCGGAAGAAAAGAGGAGGTAGAGGAAAATGTATAGCATATACTCATGATTATCAACATTGTTACAGCTATGCCTGCCCCTCCTTGAATTGCTTGACTTTTCCATGTGAAGTCTAACCTAAAACGGTTTAAAACAAAAAAAACCAGCATACTCAATATACTCGTGTGGTTTCTTCTTCCTGCTACAAAGCATATGGATTAAAGAAAATTCTGAGGGAAAATCTCTGTTCTCTCCCACTCTGTCCCTTGGGGAGGCACCCACTCCTCTCCCCAGCATGTGTCACCAGTTCTCCTAACACCAAAGTTCCAGGTCAACAGTTCCACCGTTTGTGTTTCTAATCATATAGACTTGAAATCTCAGTCATCTTCTTACCTTTGACTTCTCCCTTCTCTTCATGCTCCTCATGTAGCCAGTCCCCAAATCCTCTCAATTTCCCATAGCAACAATTCTCACATCTGGTTATTCCTCTCTCCCCATGCTGGCATGGTCCAGAGCACTCAATACAATGATGCCAACAACATTTGCTGCCCCCATTAGTTTATCCTATCACTTGTCCTGACGATAACAACATTTCTCTTTTATTTGAAAATACAAGTTATTGCTGTGTACCTCAGCAGGGTGTAGGAACTTGAACACAACTCTGGGAAGTAAGCATTATCTTCCTTCTCACAGAGCAGGACACTGAAGCTCCCTACACAAAAGGAATAAGTTGTTAGGACTGCCGGAGATAAGACGATTAGAACAAGAGGTGTGCAGAACCCTACGAAATCCCCCTTCATGAGCTTCCTTAGGTCCTGGCTACGTGCTAACACACAAGAGGGGATCCGAATGGACTCAGACAACAACCTTCAATACCAACACATTTAGGCAGACGAGGCAAAGACAGAACACAGCCAAGAAGTCCACTTGATTTTGCCTTGGGACAGGCCTCCCAAACGTTGGCATGCCCTCTTTCTGCTTTGATCAGTGGTCGATAAGTGAGGCGTTAGAGCTATTTCAGTGTATCCTAAAACTTGGCAAAAATGGTACATTCTTCTTAATAAATCCACACTGGCTAATTAAAATGCCTATGCCATTGGCTGGGGTTATCCCAACTCCATGAGATAATGGGATTTGCTCCCACTAATCAGAGCCTCGAGTTGGCAGTTACACAGACTTTTGATTAATAAAAGATCAAGGAACAAATTAAGCATATATAACAAGTACAGTTTTACAGGGAAACATTTTTTTCGGAAAAATAAATTCATGAGTCCTTGATGGAAGTCCAGAGAAGAAATCACTGGCCTTGATCACCTGCAGCCACTTTACTTGCTGATCCTTCTCAACATCAGCTTTAACCTGGCCAGGCACCGGGCTGGCCTGACCCCTCTGCAGCCTGCCCTCTGGTTGCTGGTGTTACCAGCTGGCACTGCTGGCACAGCCAGACCTCGGGCCCCATGGTGTCGGCACTCCCAGCTGCAGCACCCCAGCCATCTGCCCCTGCTTCCAGCCCTCGGGACAATAACCAAACTTGTGGCCCAAGGGGACATCTTCTTCTGCCTGTTTCATTAAGTGAAAGCCAAACCAGCAGACTGCTTAGCACTTACAAGTCATCCCGCCCCAGGAAATAAGGTGAGCTGGTTCGCACTGCAAACGTGGAAAGACAAACAGCATGTGGGACACGTAAGAAACATACTTTACAACAGACAAAACAGTCCCCCGGGCTGTGAGTTGCCAGCCACAAATGACAGTTTAAAATTGTCTTACTAAATATTCACTCCATACAAAATTATCTTTTGAAAGACCACAAGGCACTGGACACATCAAGATCATTAAGTCACAATCCTTGCTCTCCAGGCATCTACAATCTAGATAAAGAACAGCTGGATAAGTACACAAATGATTCTCTGGTGAGGTGACCGAAACTGAGTATGTCCTGAGAAGTAACCACGATGGTGTCGTTGGGGTTCAAAGAACAGAGAGGTTTCATGGAGGAGCTGGTGTTTGGAAATTCAACCAGCAGAGCTGAGAGAGCACGGTGAGTGCAGCAAGAGGAAAGGCAAAGGCGGGAATCCCAGGAAGCAGGGGAGGTGATCTGGCAACAACGAGTCATTCACTTCCCTGGGATAGACAATGAGCAAGCAGTGAAAAGGGACGGCTGAGAGGAACTTGGGGCCCACCTTAGAGAAGCAGGAACTGTGGTATTAAAGGGGATGCACGCCCAGGGCCACACTGCAAGGATTCAAATCTCCACTCTGGGGGTCGGCCCTGTGGCGCAGCGGTTAAGTTCGTGCGCTCCGCTTCAGCGGCCTGAGGTTCGCCGGTTCGGATCCCGGGCATGGACAGACGCACCACTTGTCAGCCATGCCGTGGTGGCGTCCCATATAAAGTAGAGGAAGATGGGCACGGATGTTAGCCCAGGGCCAGACTTCCTCAGCAAAAAGGAGGATTGGCAACGGATGTTAGCTCAGGGCTGGTCTTCCTCACAAAAAGAAAAAAAAATCCCCACTCTGCCTCTCACTAGATTGTGACCTTAAGTATAACTTCTGTGTACCTCAGTTTCTCTGGCTGTAAAATGGGGACAATAAGAGTGCCCACTGTGGGAATGAAATGGATTAATATGTGTCAAACGCTTAGAACAATGGGCGGCACAGAGCAAACGCAGCATGGGTGACAGCTGCCAAGGTTATTACCGTGGGGGGTCTGAGAGGCCGGAGTGACGTGTCTGCACTCACTTTGGACATAGAGCCAGGCAAGCTTTTCTGAGCTGGGAAGTGATAAGGCCAAAACTGCATTTTAAGAGAAGTCTGGTAAGCTGTAAGCCACGGAGTGAAATGAGGTGGGGTGGTAGCAAGAACACAGTGCCAGCAATGGGCTCGGGGCTGCGGAGGAGGGACCCGGCTCCCTCCCTGAAGACAGTGCTGTTCCGAGGGGCCCTGAGCATGTGGGCGGCTGCATTCCTTCAGATTCCTCCCCTCATTCAAACCACCTGATTAAAATGTAGAGGAAATTGAAAAGGATTGAATACCTGTGGCAAGAAGCTTCTACCAGCCTGAACCAAAGATAGAAAGCAACTCTTGATATATCAAGAAAAACCGACCTCTAAAAGCTTCCCGTTTTCCTTCTGTAGCCTGAACTGAGACTGAAGGGAAATTAACAGACTTGTTTAAAAGGATACACAGTTCTTCACAAGAACAGACAGACACTTTCCTCTCCGGAAGGTGTTGAGGATTGCTAAAATTCCCCTTCTAGGAGTTTGCCCACAAACCTGGGTTCTTATTGCGTGTTACTTCCATGACATATAACAATGGTGACCACTATTAAGTGCAAAATATCACTTTTCCCACCCAAATCTAACATCACAAGAGTAATTTACTCAATTAACAATAAGCCAGTCACTAAGGAGGCCCCACAGGATGAGTGGGTTTGACTGGGAGCCTGAAGGACGACACCATCCAGAGCTCTGGATGGGAGAGTGGCTATGAGTGTGGGGCCAAGGGAAAGCATACAGCAAGAGGGGATAGGGCTGGAGGCCACATTAAGGAAGGAAGCAGATATAGAAAACAGCAAAGGGGCTTAGGGAATACAGTTGCCAATCTCAAAATCTTGTTGAAAACCAGCCCTGACACGTTTAATGAAACTACCTCTGCCACCCAAACGGGACAACCTCAATCCTCACTGCCACCCGACTTAGGGCTCCTTCCTTTTGGTTGCATGAACACCTCTGCCAGGGACCTCTACTCACTCATTTTCCTTAGGAAAAAGGAAAAAGAAGGAGAGAGGAGGGAGGGGAGACCAACAAACCATTTATAATTTTAATCCTCCGTGGTTTCAGATGGTCTGAAAGGAATAGAAGTCTCCCTTCCCATAGGCCCAAGATGCCACTAAAATTTCAAAACTCTAGGTTCCTCTATGTTTCATGAGAAGACTGTGACAGGCTACATGGCTAGAAAGAGTCAAAAACCAGGTATAGAACAAAGAAATTACTTGAAGCTGAGTTACAGAGAGGTTCATTGTTAAATACTCTGGGAATTAAATTAAAAGAGCTTCTCTCTGGTCCTTGAATGGGGACAGCAGGGCCACAGACCTCCATGGGGACTGCAGCAAACTCCTTTCTTTCCAGCCAATAGGTGACCATTCCCCCTTTCCCCTGGAGAGGAAAAACACAAGTGTTTAATTAGGGAAGAAATAGCCAACTCAGCCAGAAAGGGAGCCATCCAGTGACAGATGGCCACCTCATTGGACATGACAGAGCACATCCTCAGCCACCCAGGGAACCCTGGGGTCCCCAGGGGCCAGCATCCCTGAGAGACTGCTCTTTAATTGCCTCCCCACATTGCTGCCAAGAGCTTGCCCTGCATTCAGGGCAGAGACAACTGCTTCGTGGGCACCTCGACACACTGGCTGACTAATGAGTCACGGCCACCCACACACACTCACCGATGCTGCCGTGGCTATCAAATCCCACGTATGCTGCCAACCCAGGAGGGGAGAGAGACGCCAGGTTCTGCAGCTACTCGGCCCTTCCGGCAGGGCTAAAAGAAGCTGATGACCCAGTAAATCTAAGGACTGACATCTTTTTAGGGCAGTTACTAAGCGAGCAGTATCCCCAGGTGAAAAATTAGTGCCCATCCGTCCCTGTGGATCAATAACACCCTCCCAGCCCAGGCATCAGAGCCTCAGCCTCTCATTTACATGGAAACATGCCTTCAGAAGCTTTCACTCGAGATTCACCTTCACACACTCGAAAAAAGAACGATCTGCCTATATTGCCGATCAAATCCAACTGAATTCATCATGATTAATTTCAATAGAGAAACACTCACGCAGGCAGTGCTCTGTGCAAAACAAACTTCAGAGCTAAGCCCCAGGAGCGGGTTGATTTTTCTTGGGCTTTTCTATGCGGGTTACCATGGCACTGCCTCCGAACACATTCCATATTTCAAATATACAAAAATACCACAGAAACTATTTGGACAATGTCTGGAGGGAACCGCCCACAAATAATGCACAGGCATCTGACATTATTTTACAGCTGGTTAAATTGGCTTCAAGCAGAACTCGTTTATGGAGGGTTTTACAAAGTCACATAATCATTACTCCTGTGCCTTTCCCTCTGGGGGAGCTGGAGCAGAGTGAAGTGTCTCGGGTCACAGCAGAGCTAGTGTGAGTGGAGAAAGAATCAGGCTCTGGTGGAGGGAGAGACAGTGGTGCCCCTTTCCCATGCTCATCTCCCCATGGATGGAATCAAGGATTTGGGGACTGAAACTCTCCCCTTAAGCTAACCCCACCTTCTCTCCCAGGTGCTATCAAGTCGAAACTAATTCCAATTACATTAATACAATTAATTTCATTGCCTTCTCTCGGGATCGATCCTCTTTTAAAATAAAACACTCCCTAGAAGGAGAGTATCCTGGGAGTATCTCAGTGGGGAGGAGTTCAGGAATGGATTTCTTCTATTTTAGGAGAAGCCCCAGGCAATGGGAGAGGACTGAGTCCAGTGGGGGAAAAGAGAAGGATGCTGAAATCAGGGGAAAGGATCCGGAAAGGGAACGTGGGAAAAACCAAAGACATACTTTGCCTGTTTCACAATTTTGCCAAGGATTGTGGGCCCTCCTCAATTTAATCCCAAAGAAGTGTCCCAAGGAAGATCTGATCTGCTCATAACGGGTCAGGAAAGGAGGAAACATCCACTGTACGAGCCAAAAGAAACGTGCAGTTCTCAAGCAGATGCATAATCTAAAAACCTACGTAGGCTAATATCTTGATCAAAAGTCAAAGGATTTCCAAGCTTCTTTGGGACTTTTTGCCCTGTGGCAGAGAGAGCACATGCAATGCTGCAAATTCTACCCACGGGCTTACAGAGAGCAGCGACCCGCGGGGCTTTAGTGGCTAGTTTCCTTGTAGTGCTTCTCTCACACGTGCATCCTCACAGATACAGGTAGCCAATGGCTACCTTGACTTGTAGATTCCCACACACACCAGTTTGTTGCTCCAGGAGTTGGTATGCACCTGAACTACCCCGGATTTTCAGAGCTGAAGGACAGAGAGGAAGGAACACAGTTACACAAACCCAGTCAACCTCCCCTGCTCTTGCCTTGCCCTGAAAAATCTGGCAACTCTAAAGCATGGCCAAGGAAATTCAACTCCAAGAATCTCACTCAGTGAAGAGGGACCTCAGGGCACAACCCAGCAAACATCCCGAGTGCTTCACATAATATCCTACACCTGGTTAGCTTTTCCCACAGCAGTTATGTAGCAGGGGCTGCTGACCTGGGAAAACCTTGCATATTCTAGAGAAAACTTGATGTCTACTCTCTCTGCACAGTTCTCCAGGAATATCTGCCCTTTTCCACCACATATCTCCCTCCAGCAGCCAGCTTTGCACCACCTGAGACGAGGGTGTTCAGAGCGAGAATAAAGATATAGAAGCCCCTGAAAACCCTGCACTGTCACCTAACCACTCCTTACATCCAAAACGGTGGGAATTGACCCCATCAGGTACATCCCACATCGTGACTTTTGTCATAACCTGTACTATTATTGAGTTAATATTTTTCTTTAACTGCACTCATTCAATTTTTTTAAATGAAGAGTAGCAAAGCTTAAAGAGTTAAAAACATCCCAACACCAAAATGAGTCCCCCTTTTTCTTGACCTAATCACAAGGGCTGCAAGAGGACTGAAAAGTAAAGACTTTCTCATCATGTGTTTTAACAATATTTAAAGCCTTGTCCCTTGACCTCCTAAAATCACCTAGTAGTGTGACCCCACACTTGGGGGTGAGGGGCTTTAGGGAAAGCCCAAGCACCCTCTCCACACCTCTACACACACACACACACACACACACACACACACACACACACATATCACCAAAGAGGAGCTCTGATCCATCCTCAAGTGCCCCATACTGGGCCACAGAGGTCAGTAGAGGTTGGAACTTTGAATGGATAAACCAAAGGCGTTAAGTCTAGATGTGAAATGGACCCTCTTCCAGGTGACTTCTGCTCCCTCCCTTCTCTCCCACCTTACTGGGTGGTCAGACAGGCCAGAGGCTGTCTCCCACTTATCAGGGACCCCAATCACCTACACTCACCCTTGGCCCTAGTAAACAAACAAACAAAAAAATGGAGAAACCTAGAGGAGGCATGGAGAAGGCAGCCTGTTCTAGGCCTTACAAAAAAAGATTCTGTTCTTAGGAGTCTTTTGGGATCTTCTCTCACCTTAGGATCCTGCACTGGGGGAAAGGGACCAAGGAGGCCTCACCATGCCGTCACTGCAGCTAAGCCTTGAGCTATGGGCAAAGGAGTCCTCCCAACTCAGAAATGGTCCTGCTCGGTCGGCAGCATCTGGATGTCATCGTTTTCCTCTGACACAGTCAACCCTAAACCCTGATAACAAGTGACAACACTGAGTGGCCCTAACTCCTGTTTTTATCACCCTACCCACTTGATCATGTTTCATAAAGCTGGAAGATAAGCAAAATTTGCATAACACCAACCAGAATAATTGGTTCCTGAATAATTGTGTTAATTGTACAACCCAATAACGAATGAACAAAAAAAACAAGAAGCGTGTTATTTTCCATAATAAACTTGAAACAGCACTTGTCATTTTCTATTTTACATCAAAATTCGCTTTTGAAGCCCCAAATGACTACGTATCATATTAATAATTATTACCATTTATTGGCACTTACTATGTGCTAGGTACTGTGCTAGGATTTTAATAGCATCCCTAAGAGGTAAATAGATTCACCCCCATTTTGTAGATTAGGCAACTGAGGCTAAGGAGGTTAAATGCATGCCAAGAGAGCAGCTTGTAAATTGCAAAACCAGGATTCCAAAGCCAGTGCTTTCAACACTTCAATAATATCACCCTAAATCCTAAATTACCCCCACCCCCACAAAGATAAGTCACAGGAAGGAGAAAATGGGTGAGCTTAAATATTACTGTCTATATAGAGCACAGAATACATTTTCCTAAAAAGAAGGCCTTATTCTGAGCTTTTACCAACCCAGAAAAGGATTGGAGAGAAGGCTTTTGGTGGAATTCTAATCTTTTGCTACTGAGTCTTTTTGTTAAAGAGCCTCCATTAATGAAGGAACATGGTTTGGAAAAGGGCATAGGCCCTTGAGTATCATAATTTTTTTTAAAGAAACTGAAATAACCTGGGTGGTAATGCATCATAACAATCCAACTGGAAAGTCTCCATTCGGTGTTTGGCTTTTGACTAAGTCAGCCTTAATGTGCCCCTCAGCTTGACTAAAGTTCAGACAGGCTTCTTCCTGACTATAGGCCCCTGACCTGCCTTCTCTTAGAGCATTTCCTTTAGAAAACTTGCCATTGTAAATTCTTTCTCTGTGCCTTGGAGATGTACATCTTCTCCCAGCCTCTTGCCACTTTTACAACTGAGGAAGGTCTTTGAAATGTAATCATCAAGAAAGATAATGCCCCTATCTCCCAGTCTTTGTGGGAGGGTAGCAGCCTAACTTCCTTAAGCACCAGTTAGCAAACACCGGTGGCCTAACTGCATTGACTAACCTGCCCGCTAACATCCTCAGTACTCCTCCACTGGCTCACCCCAGCACTTAAAAACTCTATGTTTCAGCAGAGTTGAGTTCAATCTCTCTCCCCTATTGCAATAGTCTTAAATAAAGTCTTTCTTGCCTATCTAAATCTGGTACAATTTTTCTTTAACACTTTTGATTCACTATAACCTAGGCCCAATCCATCCTTTCTCCATTGGCAGTGACTCTGCTTGTAGTGACCCAGGGACTGCAGATTCTCACAAGATGAAGAGGTAGAAATGAGTGCTTGAGGGTTACAGGTACTGAACATTGCTGACTCATGTCTTCTACTCCCGTGACCAGCTGTCAGGGAAACTATAGGGAAATTGTCCCAACATAGGCAAAAAAGCACCACATTCAGCCTTGCTCAGACATTCACCCCATCCCTGCCCCCATCACCAGGACTACTTTCTACTCATTGGAGGTTCACTTAGGGTCATATGCACATACTCCCTACATTGAACTCAAATAGGCCATACCTGGAAATGTTTGGGACTCTACTATCTTTAAGACCATGGAAAACATACACATCACAACAAGCTCACTGAAACAACAACCTTATATTTCACAAAATTTCCACCCAACTTGCATTGTCTTCTGTACAGAGCCACAGTGGATATTTCCCCAGCCCCCAAGTCCCACCCCTGCCCTTCAGTCTTCACTAGTTCTCATCTTAGCAGTTGTGATATCGATGCCCTGAATTGGATCTATTTAGATCTGACATGGAAAGTTAAAAGAAAAGGGTTTCAAAGAGTTTTTTCAAAGGCAGCAGGCAGAGGGATTACAATGTAACTTGATGTGTAGGAAAGCACACCAACTAGTCCCTCGGAAAACAAGATCTTTAACTCTGTGCCAATGGGGCCACTCACTTTGGCTGGTTGACTCCATTTGGAAGGTTGTTTTCACAGTGTCTCCAAACAGACAATATCTAGGCATTTTGGTCCCAATAACTCTAGCAACCACTGGCCCTGGTCAGAGAGAAAATTCATGAATTCAGAATCCATAAGCCTATGAAGCAAGTTGTGAGTCTAAAGTAAGAAAATATGAAGCTACTCCCCACTTAATGTGCATCTACTATGTGCCAAGTGTTTTGCATTCTCACTTTATTTGATCATGCTAACAACCTTGAGAAGTAAGCACTATTATCCCCATTTTAAGTCACACAACTAATAAAGGTTAGAGCTAAGATTCAAACTAGGGTTTGTTTAATTCCAAAGCCTGTTCTCTTTCCACCGTACAACACTACGCTTAATTTTAGGGAGTATCCAATCAGCCTTTAACTCTTGTTTCTTTGTTCCTGAAAGGAATGCAGCCATTTGTTTAGCATTTGGAGGATTTGCTCTGTGGTTCAGATAGCAAGCATCTTACAAGAGGTATGTAACTAACTGAGATAGAAATCGAAGGAGATTTTTGCTGAGAAGTTAATAGGTTTCGTTTAGAAGCATAGAATCTGATGTCCAGGTAGGACATCCAAATGGAGACGTCTCAGGAACACTCGTCAATACTGGTCTATGGCTCAGGAGAGAGGTCTGGGGTAAAGATAATGATTTGAGAGTTTTTATCAACAGAGTTGTTTGTAAACCGTGGAAGTGGATGAAATCGCCTGGGGACACTGGAAGCAGTGAGAAGACAAGAGGGCTAAGGACAAAGCTCTGGAGCCCAGAGAGGAGAAGGACCCGGGGAAGCGGCAGCCAGAAAGCTGGAAGTAGGGAAAAGAGAGTCGTAAGCAGGGAAAGGGGAGAGATGGAGGAGATGGTCAGTAGAGTCCCATGCCTCAGCCGGATCAAGTGAAGTGAGAATTAGATAATGTGCAGGGCACAGAATAACTGATAATGGGTTGAGGCATTCCAGAAAGTTGGAGATGGTGAAAACAATCAATGGAGATGACTCTAAGGAATCCAGAGTTGCAATAATAATGGCTAATATTTACAGAGTGCACCCAGGCACCATTTACATATAGCACCTCAGTTAATCCTTTTAGAATCTCCTTGAGGAAAGTACTATTATCATCTCCATTTTATGGATAAGGAAAATGGGGCACAAGCAAGTAAAGGAACTTATCGAAGATCTCAATTCTAGCATATAGCAACATCAGGGTTTGAACCCAGGCAATCTGGTTTCAGATCCCAACTTTCTAATCCTCAGGCTAAAGTGCTTCTCTTTGCAGAAGAAGGAAGGCAAGACTAAAGTAAAGAGGATGCCATGAGAGATTTTCTATTCATGTTTGATTTTGGACGGGAACATTTTGAGTATGTTTTTAGACTGAGAGAAAGGGATCAGTGGAGAAAATCTAAAGATCCTAGAAAGAAAAGAAAATCAATGGAAGAAGGTCTCATAGGAAGAAGGTGGATCAGAAGCCATTCTTTATCTATTATTAATTCCTCAAGTCCTCAGTGAACGCCTACCTGCCAGACTCTGCTTGGCATTACGGAGTCATCGGTGAACTACAGAGAAGGGGCCCTGACCCTAGGATGCTTCCAGCCTGCTGTGGGGAGACAGGTGAAAACAAGGAGATGCTGTGTGTGATCAAGGAAACAAATGGTGCTGAAATAGAAAGCAACCTCCCCTAGATGGTGACATTTAAACTGAAACCTGAAGTTTAGGAAAGAGGCAGCCTTGTGAAGATCGGAGCGGAGGGGTCAAGGTGGAGAGCAAGGGGGGAGAACAGAATGAGGTCCCAGGAGAGGTTGACACGATCCCCTGGGTGGCTTTCTAAAAATGCTGTTGACCAGGAAATCAGAATGTCTGGTGGAGGTGCCTAGGCATGGTTATTTTTTAAGTTCTGCAGTGCAGCCTGGGGTGAGAAATACCACTTTGGTACAAGTATTTCTTAAAAACCGCAATAAAGAGTTTGCTTTTTAGTCAAGATGCAATGGGAAGTATCTGGAAAGTTTCAAGCAGAGAAATGACGTCATCGCATTCACGTTTTTAAACGATCAAGAAAACTAAATGGGGGGGATTAGCTTTATAGGGGTGAAAGGGCAGCTCTTTTTTAAAACAGGAAAGATAAATACTTTTATAGACAGGTTGATAGGTGAAAGGGAGAGTTCGCATCTAAGGAACTCTATAGCGTCTAAGAAAGGAAAGGCACAGCCCCACCTGAGGGGACTGAAGGACATGGGGAAGAGGGCTCAAAGGGGAGATGGGAGGTCAGAAACAGCCAACAAAGGGGAGTAGGAAAGAAGATGCCTAGGCAAACAAAGGACCTAGAGGGTAGCACTGGGAGCCTCAGAAGATGCCAGAAACCAGCTCTTTCGGTGGAGCTTCGTCATTGGGCACGGTTATGTAAGCCTCTTCCCTGTGTGGAAGAGAGTGGGGACTGCTAGACCAACTGAGAGGTGCAAACCACAGAGCAAGAGGGAAAACCAGGGAGCTGAGAATTCTTGATAAGAAACCATTATAGAGATTGGCCATGGATTCCAGGCTGCGTCAGAAAGCAAGTCAGGAAAGCCAGTTAGACTGGAGCAGTTGAGATCCTAGAGCCTTGAGGCAGCTGAAGAACAAACAGACCTAGCGAGAGGGGAAGAGGATGGAGGCAAGCACATGGACACCAGGTGGGATTTCTAAAAGGAGTAGTTTCAAGCAATGGCAAGTTCTGGGCTGCCACCACAGGAGCAGCATTGGCAGCGCCCAGTTCACCCATCACCCTCTTCAGGGAGCCTTGCAAATAGACAGGCTTTTGTTTATGGACATTATTTAGATTCCAAATTAAAAGTGCTCTACAACCACCAAGTATTAGAGTATTATTGTGAAGGGATTCGGGGAGATGGCTTCAGGTTGTATGTTTCATGGCCACGTGGCACCTTCCCTGAAGCACTTAAACCGTGACTACAAACAATTACCAACCTGTATTATCCCAGCAGGTGGGAAAGTTCTATTTAAGAACAGTTTGCTCCATTATACTATCAAGAAACTTAAATCACAGTCTCAAGTCAAAATGTCACTCTGTTGCTGGCACTCAGTTCTTACAACTCCTGGTTATTTCTCAGTCTTGGATGAAATGCCTGTCAAGATCTCAGTCGGCCTATTGCAAGATGATTACCCATGGTTGTTGGTTTGTTTTTGTTTTTTGTTTTTTGTTTTCAGTCAACCAGAGGGTTGGCTGTGAGATTCAGCTGAAAACACAGGGGCTGCTTTGGAGAAGTGACGGTGAGAAGTGGGAATTGAAGTCCCAAACACCAGGAGTTAAGACCACTGGCTCGGCTCAGTGGTCGGGTCTGGCATGGGACTCCATCTCTACTTGCCAGCTGAGGAGACGAGTCCCATTCTCGGTGTGCTCTTCTGTACTGTGGACTAATAATATCTACTTTGCCTGCTTTGTTACAAGGATTAAAGTAGATCAGTTATGTAAAGCACTAACTACAGGGCCTGGCATATAGTACCATACAGTTCATTAAACTGTAGCTATCATTACTACTAAGTTCTCAAATTGTATGCTTAGGACAAGGGACCACTTCCAAGCCATCACTGAGGGGTTCTAGCCTTTCTGGAAAGCTCTTCAAAGCAATATATGCAGCAGTATACTGGTAAACCAGTTGGGGAAAAGATGAAGGGGAGAGGAAAGCCCTGATTTGTAGTTGTTACCAATTTCCACGATGTAAATACGTCCATCATGGCTGATTTCCAGCTACCAACATGACATCACTAAAAGCACCTTTGGCTTTCAGGAATCAACATGAGCCGGCTCCTGTACACCGTATTTATCTCAGAATTCCCCCTAAGGGTGCTTGGGAGTCCATTTATTCATATTCATATATAGAGAGAAAGACAGAGAGACAAGCACATACATCAAACACCTATTCTATTCCATTATAGGCCAAGCATCTACTGTGCAAAGGGGATTTTAAAACACACAAAGAAGACGTGGCCCTTCCTTCCCTGGAGCTGGCGATTGGAGGAGGATGGACAATTAAACAGCCATTATACCAGAGAGGAGCCGCGTAGGGGGAGCAACGTGACAAGGAAGATCAGGGAAGGGTACCTCACCCAGACCAGGGGTCAGAGAAGACTCCTAGCCTAGAGGATGAGCAGAAGCCAGCCACATGCAGTGAGAGCTGGGAGCGTGCTGAGCAGAGGAAGTGGTGAATGCTAAGGCACTGTGGCCCGGGGGTGTGAGAGAAGAAACTAAGAGGAAGTTAGTGTGGACGGGTGCAGCACAGGGCGTGGGGCACAGCTGGAGAGGCTAACCTAGCCAGGCCATGCAGGACCATTTGAGCCATGTTAGCGGAGCCAGTGCAGGGTTTTAGACAGAAGACTGAGACTGCTGGGTTTGCCTTTTAAAAAGATCATTCTGATGCAAAAATTATGTAATTAAAAACAAAATTTTTAAGTGAAGAAAATAAAGGTCAGCCTAGCTACAGTGTACATAAAGGAGTGGTGGGGAGGGGTGGGCAAGACCAGAGGCAGGGAACCCCACTTGAAGGCTGTTACCATAATCTGGGCAAGAGATGATGGTGACCTGCCCCAGAGTCTCGTGAGGATGGAGAGAAGGGGACAGATCTGCAAGGTGGTTAGGAGATAGAGCTGCAGGACCTGGTGACTGCGAGGAGTGGAGGTGAGGGAGAAGGAGGTGTCTGACTCAGGCCACCAGGTGGATGGGGGCACCATTCTCTGAAATACTGAAAACCAGAGGAAGACGAGCAGTTCTGGGAGAGGAAGAGTGTGGGGCTCAGCATGGGCCATGTTGAGGTGGAGATGCCTAAGGGGTAACCCCTGCAGTTCAGGAGAGAAATCTGAGCTGGCGATAAAGCCTTCAGAGCCTCTAGCATACAGGTCATGGCGTAAGTCTGGGAGTCGTTGAGACCAGCCATGGAAGTGTGTAGAGTCAGAAGAGAGGGGGCTTAGGGTAGAACTCTGAGGATCATCACCATTAAGCCCCAGGAAGAAGAAGCACCTGTAGGAGCCCGAGCAGGAGCAATAAGAGAAGTCAAAGGAGAACCAGGTAAATGAATCGTGAAACTCGAGAGACGGCTGTTGTAAGAAGGAGCAATCAGTCAGCAAAGTCAAACGCTGCTGAAAGATCAAGACAAGGAGGACTGGGAAATGTCACTGGAGGGCCCTGCTGACTTGGGCAAAATTTATTTCAGAAGTGTGATGAGGATGGATGCCACACTGCAGGAGCCAGCAGAGGAAGGATGTGGAGGCAGCAGGTATAGACAGTCCTTCAAGAAGATTGACAGTGAGCATGTACAGAAAGACTGGACAGTAGCTAGGTACGAATGTGGGGTTGATGGAGGGCTGTTGTACTTTGTTTTAAGTTTAGAGAGACATGTGCATGTTTAAATGCTGATAAGGAGGAGTTATTAGAGTGGGGGAGGCCAAGGGAGTAGGAAAAGACATAACGTGGGCCAGGATGGACCCCAGGCTTCCAGTCACCTCTCCAGGGTGGAAACTGAACCCTAAGGGTCTCAGAGCCCCAGAGTTCACTGCTCCAGTGAGGAGCAGAGGAGAGAGGAGGAAGGGGTGGGGGAGGCACTAAGGAAAATGTGTCAGTTAGATGACTGGGACCACACCAGTCTGTGAGTTAGTAGGACCAGGCCCCAATAGTAGTCAAAGCACCACCATTTGGGGGAAATGTGATTAAAACTTATTTTAAGTCATTCTATGAAACAAAGCTTTTGATTTTTGACCAAAATAAATCTTTAGCTCCTTTAAACGCTTAGAAAAGGGGTCCAAACTGGCAGCCTGTAGGTCCAGTCCAGCTGGCAGACACATACTTTGTATAAATAGTGTAATAAAATGGAGGAAAGTTTACATGAACATCTAGACTTTTGAATTCTCTTGAAAACGTGAAATCTGGAACCGCTGGGACCACATGGAATCCCTCAGATGAGCTAAGGGATTGCTGCCTCTTTGAAAAGGGGCAAACGCTCTCCAGCTGGTCCCGGCCTCGCCCAGCCTCTTTCCTTTCCTATCCGGCCCCTAGAGGGGGACTCTCCCACTTGGGCACCAGGTCGGGTTAGATGGCTCTGCCGTCTGCTCCAGCCCTGCTTTATTTGGGGCACTTTCTCTGTGCAGGGCAGAGAGCTAAGGCACTGTGGAGACAACAGCCATGGTGGCACTGTCCCTGCTCACAGAGCAAGGAAGCCAGAGAGGCTGGGAGAAACTTAATCTCAGCAATACGGGGCTGCTGGCACCCTTTGACAGTACAGATTTAACTGCATTTAGAAAATATTCCAGCTGTCTGCTCATCCCACACACCCGCTGATGAACAAAAGCACATTCAGAAGGATGCTCAACTAGCTATAGAAATTTTGACATGAGTTTCCTGGAGTCTGACACTGCATTGCTTTAGGAGTCAGGCCAGACCACGGAGGAAGAGGGCAGGGAGGAACAGTGGAGCACAAAACTAAAGAAATGAAAAGAGCGACAGATGTTTTTGGCAGGAGCCGTCCCACTGCCTTCTTCCTTTTTCTTTACAAGCTGAGTCATTTCTAATATTGTGCCGATGTCTGACCTCGCCTTTGCCAGGCTCAGCTGAAGAGAGAAGGACACAGTAGAGCAGGCATGACCCGTAGGGCTCAGAAGATTTGTTTGTTTTGCTAAAACTCTTGCAGCTGATCATTTGGCCAGTGTAAGCTCAGCTGCCTGCCTTGTCCCTTGGGGGTACTGTTTTAAGGAGAAGGTGCTCCCGGAACAGAAGGGCTTCTCACTACTGAGCCTTCCCCTGTTGCTGCTGCAGAGGGGATGGGGAAAATAAATTTGATAAAGTTTTAATGTGGACTGAAAAAGGCATTTCACACACAAGGGAGACCTTTCTCTTTTGCAGTAGAATTAATTTTCATTGAATAGGAAACAAAGATGAAAACAGCTGAGACCCCAAGGAATTTCATACAATAAGACGGACTAGAATATTCCTGTTTTGTGTGTGTGTGTGTGTGTGTGTGTGAGGAAGACCAGCTCTGAGCTAACATCCATTGCTAATCTTGCTCTTTTTGCTGAGGAAGACTGGCCCTGGGCTAACATCCGTGCCCATCTTCCTCTACTTTATATGGGACGCCACCACGGCATGGCTGACAGGCAGTGCGTCGGCAGGCACCCGGAATCCGAACCCGCGAACCCTGGGCTGCCAAGCGCGAACTAAATCGCTGCGCCACCAGGCCGGCCCCTAGAATATTCCTGTTTTGAGAACTAGTACTAATCAAAGACTCGGAAGGGGTGTGGAGTCAAAGTAGAGGAGGCAAGTGGTTCTAAGTTCTGGGTGAAAACCACAACAGGATTTACAAGGGAGACCACAGAGGCCGCTCTGTTGACCCCATGGCTCTCCCACCTCCCTCCCTTCCAAAGGAAGACAGCAGCACAGCTCAGTGCATTGTGGATCATGGGCTTTGTGTTCGCCTGAGACCAGCCTGGACTTGAACCCCAGCTCTGCTACTTAGTAGCTGGGTAACCTTGTTACCTAATGTCTCCAAGCTTCAGTTTCCTCATTTATCAAACAAGACCATTAATACACATTTCAGAGGGTCGTGGCAAGCGTGGAATGAGAAGCCTTGCAGAGTAGCTGGTCCAGAACAAGAATTCAGCAAGGGGCACCAAGAAACACTGAACTTTCTGAGCATACGGTCAAAAAATATTGGGAAACTTTTTATATCAGTTATCAAAATTTAACATCTGAAGTCGCTATTCTTAGCCTAATTTTCAAACTACTCAAGTGCCCATTATGTAAATGGAACCACTTTTACTTTAGGAACCACTACAAAAGGTAAACAGGGTTAGGGAGGGGGCATAGACAAGGAGACAGAGGGGCTAAAAGACCTCACTGTTTAGACGCTTTTGCACACTTGGAAATGTTTCTCAGCTTTATTGAGGTATCATTTACATACAATAAAATTCACCCATTTTTAACTGCACAGTTTAATGAATTTTGGTAATGTATATAATAATGTAATCACATAACCACTAAATCAACATATACAACAGTTCCAGCACCCTAAAAACTCCCTGTTGCTCTTTCACAGTCAATCCCTTCTCCACCAGGGCCCCAGGCAACCACTCGTCTGCTCTCTGGCATGACTGTTTTGCATTTTCTAGAATGTCTTACAAATGAAATCATACAATATGTAGCATTTGACCTATATGCTTAGTATGTTTTTAAAATTCATCCATGTTATTGCATGTATTAATAGTTCATTCCTTTTTATTGGTAATAATCCATAGTATGGATTTATCATAATTTGTTTATCCTTTCACCAGTTGATGGACACTTGGGTTGTTCGCAGTCTAGGGCTATTATGAATAATGCTGTTGTCAATATTTGCATATAAGCGTTTGTGTTGTACCCTTTAAATTTTGTTCCAGATACATGTATTCCCATTTTTAAAATTAGGATACGGAAGAATCACCCCTCTGAATAACAGGAAGCTGGAATAAATGAATATAATTACAGTTTGAATGACCAAGATTTATATAACTTCTCTCCACATGCAATACTTGGTGTCTTTTTATGTACTATGTATGTAAATACGAAGAACTATTTGGCTTTCTCTAAGCGATACATCTGGTTGACTTCCCCAGCAGGCAAGATCAATCAAATCTCTATGCTGATGTAAAATGCTTCCCTGTGGCCTTCAGGATATTTGATTTTCTTTAAAAAATAATCTTTAACAGCTTCATGCAACTGTTGTTGTTGGGGATGGGAATACATGCATTTGGAACAAAAGAATACATAAATTCAAGTACAGGCAAAACTAATCTATGGAGATAAAAGTCAGATGAGTGATAACCTCTAGCAGGGGTCAGTGGTATTGGCAGGTCCAGAGAGGGAGGATGAGGGAGGGGTGTGTTCGAGTCTTAGGATGATGGAACTGTTCTCTGTCTTCACCTGGGTACTGGTTCCACAAGTGTATACATAGATAAAAATTCAGCAAACTGTGCAATTAAGATTAGTGCATTTTACTAACCTATGTTTACCTCAATAAAAAAAGTAAAAAGCAAATAATAGTAATCTTTTAATCTTGGGTCAAATGAGATCATATGTATGACTGCCTGGCATTACCTGGCACATAATAAATTACTTAATAGATGTTCATTTCTTTCCCTTGCATTCATTTCCAAGGGAAATGTTTGGCACACTGTTAACATTACAATCATGGAGTTTAAATATCCTCTTTTTGTGTGTGTGAGGAAGACCAGCCTGAGCTAACATCCGTTGCCAATCCTCCTCTTTTTTGCTGAGGAAGACTGGCCCTGGGGGAACAACCATGCCCGTCTTCCTCTACTTTACATGGGACGCCGCCACAGCATGGCTGACAAGCGGTGCGACAAGCGGTGCGTCAGCCGGTGCCGGGGATCCGAACCCACGAACCCCGGGCTGCCAAAGTGCGAACTTAACCACTACGCCACCGGGCCGGCCCCTCTTTCTCTCTTTTTTTTTTTTTTGCCTGCCTAGATGGGGTCACATTGTCTCCCCTGAAAACTGATGCATCATGGCATATGGGGAGAAGCATAGAGTGGGCTCTTCACACATCCTATCTTGCCTTACCTGAACGGATCCCAGCATGGATTTTCAGCTTGACATTGGGCTTGTGTAGAATCTCAGAGGTCTTGCACACAGCTGCCATGTCCAGGGCCATGCTTCCTACTTCTCCAGTGTGGAGGATCCCATTGGCCTTGGGCACCCCAGATACCACCATGTCTGAAGACATATGCAGCAATGGCACACCTGAGTCAACTAAAGCAGACTGATTTTTCACAGCCGCTAGCAGGGTCTTGCCATCCCAAACCTTTACCTGGACCTTCCCTTGCAGCTTAGAAAGTTCATGCAGGGCACAGGGTCCAGAAAAACTTCCAGGAATGGGTCTTTGAGAGCAAAAGTCACCAAGCTTGGGTGATTGGATATGAACTGATACAATAAATCTTTCTGGTCCACAACGTGAACAGATTGCCCCTTGGCAGCTGTTGATCAATGCTTCTTATGCTCAAGTAGCATTGCTTTCCTTGTCTTTCTGAAATAGCCTTGTCCTCTCATACTCAGTTTCACGAGAAACAGTTTGGGACAACCAGCCATGTCTGAGTCAATTTCTTATACCTGCCTTTCACATCAAGAATAGGGACTCTGGGCCAAAGCTACTGAGGGCCACAAGAAATAACGACATGATGTATTAAATGTTAGTTCTTTGACTTCCACAAGACCATTTATGCGGTGAGGGCTACTTATGGAATAGCAGCCCAGTAGCTTGGAAGCGCAGCAGGGCTTCCAAAGATATGGAAACTCATAAAGGTCAAGTCCTGGGCTCGTTGTGAACAAAATGGATTTCCTGGCTCAAAGATGAATGACCTGTCTTGAAAAGCTGACCTTCTTTAGGAAAATGTGACAAAATCTCAGAAGCTTGACACAGTATAAACTGTAAGTGGTTCCCCAGAGTTGGAATCCAGGATGTTCGAGGTTCCTGCAAGAGATGAGGCTGGAGAAGTTGGAGGGGAGAAGGCTGACATAGCAAGGCAGCAGGATCAGAACGTGGCTGCATTGCAATGGGCACTGATACAACACAGAACGAGAATTTAGACACTTAGACACCGACCTTGAATGTGTGACTGCTCTGCTGGAGAGAATAGCTGATTGTTTGGGATTTTAATTGAAGAAGTGATGCTGAATGATGTTTTGAACCTTTTATGACATTGTTGTTTAAATGGATAGGGAGACACGCTGCTCAGCGCACCCACTCTGTTTCTGCCTGGATGCTGAAGGTGCTGCTTCCAGACACCATCCAGCAGACACACACACACACACACACACACACACGGTTGTCATGACAATTGAGGCCTGGTCTAAATAAAATACAGATCGAGGCCATATCTGAATGAAGCCAGTAATTCAGACATTTTGGTAAAAATATTTTTGTTTTAGTGGGGGTGAGGGAACTTCTTGTCTACCCAGCAGCAACAGACACCCATCTGTCTACACTGCTGACAGTGATCCTGCCTACCATAGTGCTGAATCCTGGGATCTTGGGATACTAAAATTAAAGCATTGGTATTAAGGCATCAATTATTTTTCAAAAGAGCTCTCTGAATGGGGTTTGCCCATCTCTTCTAGGTTCTAACCCACCAGGGGTCATAGGAACTAGACCACAGTAAAAATAAGTGCCAAACCAAACTAGCACAAAGTTCTGGTTTCCGGGAAACATTTTTTTTTCTGGGAAACATTTTTGGTCATTTTGTTTTGTGGGAAACATTAAGATTCACAAATGTCAACTCACCACTGGTTTTTTTTCACTTGCAAACATTCTGAAGCTCTATTTGAATTTGATTATCTAAGGGTCTAATGACTCACTTAGGTAGCTACAGATCCAAATTAGAGCCCAAACAATCAGAAAGAGTGAGATACAGCTAACAAAGGTGCCTAATTTACAATCAAAGGGATTGTAAGTTTATTTCAACAGAGATTTACCGAATGCCTTAGGCACCAGGAAAATTATCATCATTATTAACAAGCATTTTCTGAGCAATTGCTTTGCGGTGGACACTTAGGCTACGGAGAGATATAAGGCTTGGGGAAGTCTATAAATAGAGGCCACATCAAAGGCCACACAGGCAAATACCCAACAAGTTAGAAAAGTGGGTGATTAGGGAAGCTTGGGGCAAACAAATAAAATTTCAGGGGACAAATGAGACTGGAGCTGAGCCTCATAAAAAAACACAACATTTAAGCATTCTGGGAGTAAAGGAGGAAATATTACAGGAAAAAGATGCTGTATGAAAGCATGGGATGGTTTGGGTGTTGCCCTGTTTGGCGGGTGAAGATGCATAGAAGAGCGATGGGAAATAAGGCTGTGTAGTGAAAAATTAACCTCACCCAAAAAGAGGTCTGGACTTTGCCCTCAGTTACTGGGAGTTGATCTCTAAGTCTCTGGAAAGTCCTGCCTGATAGGAGGTTCTTTGGTGCTAGGGAGTTTGGGCCACCAACAGTCTAACAATGTGACTTTATGATGGGGGCCTCAGGGCCATACAGTATCAGTTATGACCTCCAGAAGAATTGATGACTATGGGCGGGCCCGGTGGCGTAGTGGTTAAGTTCACACACTCCCCTTTGGTGGCCCGGGGCTCACAGGTTCGGATCTTGGGCGCAGACCTATACACCAGTCATCAAGCCATGCTGCGGCGGCATCCCACATACAAAATAGAGCAAGATTGGCACAGATGTTAGCTCAGGGACAATCTTCCTCACCAAAAAAAAAACCCATAAAAGAACCAATGACTTAAGGTATTAACCCAACCTCTGGGAGTGTTTGGAGACTAAATAAATGTCAGCCATGTGAGCAGTATGTGATCGAGCCCCAATAAAAACTCTGGACACCAGAGGCTTGAGTGAGCTTTCCTTGTTGGCAATACTTTGTGTGTATCGTCACACATGCTGACTGGGAGGAGGTGATGCTGTCCCTGACTCCATGGGGATAGAATGCTGGGAGCTCCACATTTGGACCCATCCTGGAGGGGTGCTCAATGTGTCTCTTCCCTTGGCTGATTTTCATTTGTATCTTTTTGCTGTAATAAAACCATAATACTAAGTATAACACTCCCGAGTTCTGTGAGTCATTCTGGCAAATTATCAAACCTGAAGGTAATTGTGGGAACCCTCAAATTTGTAGCCAGCTGGTCCAAAGTGAGAATGGTCTTGGGACCACCAAACTTGTGATTAGTGTCTGAAGTGAGGGCAGTCTTGTGGGGACTCTTCCCTCAAACTGTACAGTTGGCAAAACTCATGGCAAAAGCTGAAGAAGTCAGTTATGTGGGGCATTGCCTGCAAGCCTGGAGACTTGGGAGATGACACTGTAGACTATTAAGTTCTTGAGCAAGAGTACAAGAGAAGCACAGTTTCATCTCATAATAGAGTAAAAGATGGAGGCAGGGAGACTAGTTAGAGGACTGCTTTTGTCTAGATGTAGAACGATGAAAGACTGGATCAGGGCTGAGGCTAAGAAAGGGAACTGTTGTGTGAATAATAATGTTTGTTGAGAGCATATGCTGTGCTAGGCATCATAAGCACTCTGTATGCTTTTTGTTTTGCTTTGTTTTGCCTTTTAAAAAAATGTTCATGGTCCCTGCTTTATTATCATTTAGTCACACACACTTTAAAACATACTGACACACTCACAAACTACCCAAACATCAGGAATTAGAAAGGCATAACACAAGGAGCTTAACAGGCTGAAAGACTATCCCAGCCTTCAGAACAAAACAATACCAATCAACTATTGAAAATTCCTTTGATCAAAACACAAAGATGTTTTTTGTGAGGAAGACTGAGCTAACATCCATGCCCATCCTCCTCCATTTTGTATGTGGGACGCCACCACGGCATGCCTTGGTAAGCACCTCAGTCCACGCCCGGGATTGGAATCTGCAAACCCCAGGCTGCCAAAGCAGAGTGTGTAAACGTAACCACTATGCCACCAGGCCAGCCCCTAAAGATGTTTGTTTTTAGTGGGAAAGATTTAGAGACAAGAGCTAAGCTTCTTGTGCTTCCTGAGGGAAGGCCTGGCTTCTCTCCATACGCTTCTAATCCTCAAAACAATCTTATAAGGTGGGCAATATTATTATCCCCATTTTACAGATGAAAAAACTGAAGCACAGAGAGATTAATTAATCTGTCCCCAAATCACCCAGCAGGTAAGTATCAGAGAGGAGATTTGAACCCACCTGGAATCTGACTGCAGAGTCCGACTCATAACCCTCCTATTGCGTGAGCTCTACCTCATATGAGACAGTGGGGAAAGGACCGACAGTGTGTGCTGGCCAGCTGGATATAAGAGGAGAAAGTCAGGAAGAGTAAAGGACGGCTCCACGGTTTAGCACATTGATAAAGGGAAAGACGTGGATGCCCCTACAGCCCAGTTCTTCTGTTTCACCACGAGCAAAAAGGACACACGCCCAGGAGATCCGAGTCATGGGCCCAAATCTGCCACTACCAAGGGGATCTTCACCAAGTCACTGAATTTTCCTGGGCCTCAGCTTCTTCAGTGGGAATTAACCCCTAAATTCCCTGCCGGCTGTGAGAAGCAGCATAGTGAGCAGCCAGCAGCATGAGCTCTTGAATCACACAGGTTTGAGTCCTGGCTCTGCATTTACTAGCCACGTGACCTTGGGCAAGCAAGAGAGCCTCAGCATTCTCATCTGGGAAATGGGGATTATACTGTCTAGGTCATAGCGATGTTGTAAGGATATTCACTGTAATGAAATAATCCATGTGAAGCCCGTAGCACAATGCCAGTCATATAGCTAAGCATTTGCTACATGGTGGATTTATTGGTAGTATTCCAGCTCTAACATGCCACGAGATAATGCAGAACTTGATAGCCCTGAAACCACCATTCCAAATAATTCCATTGGCCAAACTCAAAGGTGAATAATTAATTTATCAATCCTTCTTAATAAAAATACAAGAAACTGACATTTTTTCGCTGCCCTTATGCAGATGTGCATTCTGTATTCTTCTGTGACATTCGTTGTTGTCCAGAGCTGTGGTAATACATACGATAAGCACACGGTTCACACTGACACATAACCAAGTTGTGCAACAACGGGAAAACAGACAATATTACAGGAAGAAGATTCAGCATCACATCAGACCTTGACCAAAACACAAGTGAATCAGCACCTCCCTAAAGTGTAACTAAGCAGAACCTCAGTTACAATGAAATCTTAGATGCCCAAGTACTTAATCCATTTTTTTGTCAACTCCAAGCAAAATTTAGTTCGAATTTAGCCAAAGGATTATTTCCATTTTCTCTTTTTTTTCTTCCACAGTGGCCAACTATACTACTATGACCTCATCCACATTTCTGTATAATGAGCTTACCCTTGGTGAATGAAGGAAAATCCTTTAAATCGGGGGATTAATGAAAATCAGCATCCCTGCTTACTATGTATCTAGTGCCCTATTTTTACCCATTAACTGAGATCTGTTAAAAATCATCACGTGTGGGTCTAAATGCCTGTTCATTGGTTCTGAATTAGAGGCACAGGGAAGAAAAACCCAACCAGAGATAAAAATGAAATGCAAATCAAATGTAGTTTAATTATGTGGCTATGTACGATAGCAACTTTAATTTCGGAATGCAGTGTTTTCCAATAATGAAAGGAAACACAAGGAATCATGTGAGCACAATAGGTTCATCAACGTTGCTCGCATAATGCAGGATTTTCCAGTAATGACTGGAAAGAAAAGGGACTGTGTGAGTTGCAGTGAAGCACGCAGTGGCCTGTGTGAGCGGCAGGTCAGTAATGAAGGTGAAGTGGGAGTGTGTCAGTCCCTCTTCAACATGGGTACTGGTCCCCGTCCTTCTATGTATCACTAGACTGTAAGGTCCCGAGGGTAGAGATCCTGTCTGTCACGTGCAGCCCCATAACCTGCAGTGCCCCGATGCTAGCCCAATGCCTGGCGCATATTGGATTCTCAGTAATGATGCATTGAATAGACAAATTGTAAATATTTTCTAAATCTATTTTCAGTTTGCCTGATGGCTAATGAAACATTTCATTGTTCCCTTCTCAATTTATACAATTAAAATTGAAATTAGAAATTGTAATGATTGCTGGTATGATTTCATCTAACTGTTGTTCTGTTTGCCACCTCGTCTTTCAGGATTCACCTCCTTCCCTCACTGGCCCTGGGGAAAGGGAAATACCAGTGTGAATACATGGGGTTCAGAGGTCATTGACCTAAGTGCCTCAGAGTCTGACCAAAAAAATAAACATATACAACCAGTTTGTTTCCCTTATGATTGAATAAAGATAGCTCTCAAATCAAATCAATGGACGTTTTCTGGGTGCCCACTGTGAGAAAACCCACAGGCACCGTGGAGGTTACGAAGATGATTTGCTTCCTAAGAGCTTATGACTTAGGAAAGGTAGAATTTTTATATAAATTATCAGCCTCTATTAATTCCTAGCTTTGTTCCCACTGCAATTTAACATTATTGCACTCGAAGGGACTGCCCATTCATCAATAACCGCTCACCGGCACCTCCAATCGTCTCCACCCTGTAGACATAATGACCTACAACGTCGTCATGACGTGCAACCTGTGCAGGAAGTCGGGGACCTGACACGGCGTGCTGGCCCTGGAAAGCTGGGGGAAGCCCACGAGGTCACTGGAAAGGGGCAGTGAGGTAGAAAAAAGTTCAATCAGGCAAAACAGTTGGCAAGACCTGATTATGCAACAGTACCTCCTGTTCAGCACAATTGTTTGAAGCTCTCGGAACTCCAAGCCAGGGAGACCATAAAGCGACGGACCAGTTAATTGCTTTAGAAAATAGTCTCAGTTGTTTGAGATGTTTGGTTGGGTTTTTTTGTTCGGTTTGAGGTTTGGGGTGTTTCGGGTTTTGCTTTTGCTTTTGCTTTTGCTTTTGCTTAGCTTTGTTTTAGACGATGTTGGCATATTCAGAGCTAGGGCCGCTTGTCTGACGAGAATTCCACCCCCTAACATCTGGACTCACCCTGTTTCTGTCAATCAAGCGAGTGGATTTATGTAACAAGAGATTTACATAGATTGCGACGCTGTGCAAAGCTCAGTTAGAGAACTCCTAGGTCGAGGTTAATTTGCTTGCCAAGTATCTTGATTCCTACCTGCATTCTCAATCTTTTATTTCTTGGTTATTGGTGGGAATTTCATTTCTTCAGATAAATTACTTTGAGTTTATACTAGACTCTGCTGGAAAAACGCTCTTCTGCCTTTCCCCCACCCTAGGGGAGAGTCTCCATCAGTGACAGGGCAGGACTCTGAGCGTTTCTGTAAACTCTATGCTGCTCACTTTGTCCAGCTATAAACCAGGGACGGTCCCTTGACCCCCAGTGAGGGACTGACTGCTCTGAGTGCCTGCAGCAAACTGCTCATGTGCAAATCGTTTAGACTGTTTCAACCTCACAGCTTACAACTTCGATTTATGGGTTTTTCTCTGAACTTTCAAAACTCGCCCCCAGGCAAGACAACCTCAATTCTGCCTCACCGCCGATGTGGCCATTATAGCCTTTGTTATGGAAGAGAAGAACTATATGGCCTATTTACTTCAGATTTTAAAACATGTTCCCTGAAATGAAGAAGTATACCTTTCTAAAGCAATTTCCTGCTGTTTTTGCTAAACTGGACGCCTTTTAGCTCTAAGAAATTGATTTAAATTTAAAAAATAAGTGGTGGGGGTGGAGGGATTTAACCAAGTCACACCGACGTGTCTCATTAACAGCATGCCTAAGTGCCATTTTACTCAAATGCTTGCATTTTCTTCTTTTGCAGATGTTATTTACTCTCCTTCTACTAACAGTCACGCACAAATTCTATTATACTGTATTCTGCTCCATCTCTCTGCCTTTTGAGTTGAAATCCTAACTCCAGTTATGTTCATTTACCTGAAAAAAATGGCTGCACTCCAGTAACTCTGAAGTTGGCAAGGTCAGCCCGGTCTTAGGTCATCACAACTTGCTCTGGTAACATGCCTGTTTTCAGGTGTGATTTAGAACAGTTCATTATCCTCAAGGAAAAGCACACAGAGGGCCCAATCTTCATGGCTGTAGCATCATTTGTCACCATTGGCCCTCTCAATTGTTCCGTCCTCCATACACAGTAGTAGGGTATTGTTTATTTTCTTTGCCTGGACATAATGGATTTGTACCAAACCGAGCACATTCCCTAACCAGGCTCCCCTGGCACCACTGTTGAGATGGGGTCACCGGTGCTGTCAGGGGCGGAGAAACAAGGAGAGTTAATTGGAGGAGTGGAAGCTCTGCCTGAATCTCACTGGGGCCGGGCCCTCCTAACCCAGCGCTGTGGTCACTGAGACTGATGCCTCCCCTGACTAGTCTGGGGACCAGGATGCTCACCGTGAGTGAAGCAGGCCCAGCCGCTACCTTGCAGGGACGTGCAGTTTCATTGGTGTGAGCAGTGAGTGTCGTTAGTCCAGAGAGCTCTTGGGCTTTGCACTTTGAGGGGTTTAGTGGGATCTTTAGTTCCCAAGAGCAGATTATTACCTTCTTCACAGGGAGTTTTTATGAACAATTTTACCCTGCCTCCTCTAGTCTTGGGGATTAAAAATCTAATGTTATTTGAATCTTTAGGCTGTTGGAAGAAGCAAACCAACTAAGATCTTCATGATGGCTACAGGGTAAAAACAATCATAGTGATTTACTGGGCACATTTAGCACTCATTTCACTTGCAGGAAGCTTGGGACCCCCCTGGAGGGATAAAAGATGAATATTTATTGGAGTCTAATAATAGTGGGAAAATCAAATTTTGCATTTTTTCAGTGAAAGAAATGGGGTGATATTTTTGTATTTCCCTCAGGAATTTCTTCTGTCTCAATAGGCCACTTTTGATATACATATTCATAATCTACCCTGGTAAGATGCTGAATACTTATAAATGCAGCATGATCTGGCTATATTGCTATTTCCTCTATTTATTGTTAATTGAGGAATACAAAATGTAGTCAGGTGTCCAATCAATATTTACAGAGCAGCTACCATGTCCCAGGCACTGGGCTAGGCACTGCAGACACAAAAATGAACAAAATTCAGTCCCCGCACACAAGAAGCACACAAGCCTGCTAGATAAACAGAAATGTACACAATCACATATGTATGCTAGTTAAATATAAAACCCTGGCTTCCTCTGGCCAGGAGAAGCCTTAAATACACAGGAAGTACTGACACGTCTCTGCCCAAAAGGGGATTGTTTCATATAGATTTGGAAAGTTACTCATCTCACCAAAAGGAAGAGAGCAACTCCTCTGTGTCTATGGAGCAGGATAGACAAGGACTCCAAACACTGATGAAAATAGACTACTCAGATTAGCTTGACCTTCATTCTTGAGCCCCCTTTGAGAATATGGATGAAAAACATGGGTTCTCCCTTAGAACATGCACTTATACACCCAATCTTGCATGCGATTTCAGGGATTTGCAGACTACCTGAAGCCCGTACCTGGTCTGCCTAGGGCACAAAATTTAGATAAGCAGACCAGAGAGCCAACAATGACATTCAATGACATCAATATTTTGGGGTGAAAAAGCATTTAAAGGATGTCAACCAGAAAAGAGTCACTGAAGGAAACTGTGGCATTATCAAAGTTGAGTTGGATTGTGGCGACTGGTCATCCAGGGCAGCTTTCTGGGTCATCAGTCACCACTGGTTGATAAAACATCAACGCAAATGCAACAAGATGGAGAAAATCATATTCCCCAAACTCGTCTAAAGGGGCTTACCATATATGATTGAAATGGAATACTCAGATTGTCCACGTGGGAAGGAGAGTGACAGTCCTAAAGGACATGCTATAAAATAAAAGATAGTCCCCTAACTGCCTTCTAGGGAAGGCAGGACAGATTAATGACAAGGGTTTTATTTTTACTGAGTAGGGTTTGTAGGTTTGGGGCCACAGCTGAACTCTGCCTTCAAACGTACATAGTTAGGGCTCAGCCCCTCCTTTCCATCATCATCCCCATCATCCTCACCATCATCACTAACACTTACACTAACACCATGTCTCCATGTCAGCTCAAGTCTCTTCAGTGAAGCTGGCCACAAACCTAGATCGGTTGTGAAATGCATGTGTTTTGGTGGCTTCAGTCTAGCAGTGAAGGGATGAGGGAAACTATCTGAACCCCACAAGAACTTGGAAAAAATGGATAGACCAAACTAGAGAGAGATAACCCAAAAGAGAATCCCATCACAGGGCTCAGGGACATGGCCACGTACAAGTCTGTCATATTCCAAGCCAGAGAAAAACACTGATGGAACTTCAACCTAATTTCAGTGGTTCTACAACGCCAAGCAGCAAGAGGAAAAATGTCGTCACTGACACTCCAGGTACTGGTCTAAACACTTTCCATGGACTAACTCACTGAACACTCACAACTGTCCTGTGAAGCAGCTATGATGATCCCCCCTTTACAGATGAGGAAGAGTGGAAGAGCTGAGATTTAAACACAGGGAGTCTAGAGCCTTCTTTCTCAGTTACAATGCGATACTCACAACATTCAAGTAAAACGGTTTTTCAAAGGACAGAAAATTTTCAGTCTGTCCAGGGTTTCCATATGCCTGTTTGAGCCCGTGCCTTAGACTTTCCTCGAGTCAGAGAAGATGGGAGGAGAAACAAGAGAGCACAGAGTCCTCTTGTGCCCCGCCCCCGCACAAGCCAAGGGACAAAAAAGGAAAGTGTGATCAACTTCTCAAAGTTTTTAGAGACATCAACCAGGGAGAGGACTGAAAAGTGACCTTTGTCATCACGGCCTTGGTAAGGGCAATTCTTATAGAATGAGAATGGGAGCCACACTGCAATGGGTTCAGGAGTGAATGAGAGGTAAAAAGGAATCCTTGAGTATATGCTACTTTTTCAAGAAGTTCTTTAGCCAAGAGGACAGAAAACAAATTTACTTCAGGATAGGAAGTTCAAATTAAATTCTTCCCCCAGTCCTTAACCCCAACCCCTTACCCCCCCGCCCACACACACACCCTACTCTTCCGTAGGAGAACTAACATTCATGGCAGTCCTATATGAACCAGGCATAAATTCCTTATATTCCTCATCTCACTTCATTTTCACAATAGCCCTGTTAGAATTATTTCCCTCATTTGACAGGTGAAAATACAGAGGCTCAAAGAGATTGAGTCACACAGCCCAGACAGCAGAAGCAACCAAATCTGAACTCAGGGTGGTCTGGTTCCAGAGCTCCTGAGATCTCACTTACATAAAGGAAAGGAAGACTGCACTTACTAGTAAGCTGAGGGGAAGGAGCTAAAGCCGAAGGGGAGACTGGAGGGACAGGTAAGCAGAGAGAGGAGATAATTGATGGGGCAAAGTCCATCAAATCTTTCCCTTTCTTCTGGGTCTTTCCTTGAACAACTACATCTCGTACATTTGATAATAAGCCCGTTGACTCTTCCAGCTACGGCCGCACTCTCTACTCCCCTTCAGAGCAAAACTCCTTGAAACAGTTGCCGGTACTTGCTGTCTCCAGTTCCTCTTGTCCTGTTGTCCCTTAAACACACTCCAAAGAAGGCTTTTTCTCCTCCATACTCCACCAAAACTGCTCTTGTTCAGGCAACCAGGAGCCTTCACATCGCCACATCCACTGGTTGATTTAAGAATCAAACTCATCTTACTTGACGGACAGCAGCATTTAACACAGTTGATCACTCCCTCCTGAGGGAGACACTTTCCTCATCTGGCTTCTGGGACACCACCTATCTTGATTCCAACTGGTCCTTCTCAGTCCCCTTTGCTGGCTTGTCCTCTCCCTCTCTGTGACCTCAACACTGAGAGACCACAGAGCTCATGAGTAAGCTTGCCCTCCTTTTTACTTTATCTCCTACTTCTCTGCCCCACTGTCCCACTCCACTGACCCCCATGTTGTCCTTCCAACTCGCCAGACATGCTCCTGCCTGTGAATCTCCCATCCTCTCTACCGCCAGATGTCCCTCACTTCATTCAGGGTTCTGACCACACCATAGATAACAGCAGCCTCAGTCACTCCCTCACTCCTTACACGGCTTTATTTTTCTTCTAGCACACATCACCACCTGATACATCACGTATCATTTGTTAGTTTGTACATTTTCTGTCCTCCTCCACTACACTATGAGCTCCACACAAGCAGAGACTCAGTCTGTCATGTGTATTGCTGTATTACCTGCCTAGGAAAATGCCTAGCACATCGTAGATAATTAATAAGTATTGGTTCAACAGCTAAATTAAAGGAGGCAGCAAGATGAGATCCAGAACCCAAGTGGAGGGATTGGCCTTGGGAAGCACAAGGCACAGCCCTTCCTCTGAGAAAAGAAGAAACAAAGTAAAGATGGGCCTTTGTTTGGTAAGATTAGTGATAGTTGGAAGTAGGGGACATTGGTCAATTTCAGACTTTAGAGCCTATAATTGGGAAGGAGGGATGGTGGAGCAAGGTGATCCACTGAGAGTGAGGACAGATGAGATTAAGAAGGAAGATAAAGAGAGCGGCAAAGGTTAGGAATTGCCATCAAGGCAATTAGGGATAAGTAAAAAGACTGCCACACAGCTGTAGTCTAGGTGGCCCAGAACATCCAGGTCAATGGCTGGAACTTACACACCTGGATCTCAAGATAGAGGGAGGGTTAAAATTCCAGGTTTGAAAATCACTGGCATATAGGTGGCAGTGGAAGCTAGGAGCAGGCGCTAAATTAGAGAGGGTTTAGAACAAGTAAAAAGCAGGCGAAGGATACACCCTGGGAAATTTTCAACATCCAAGGTGTGCATGAAGGATGCAGAGCTCCTGAAAAGACTGAGAAGGAGCCTGCTGAGCAGTAGGAGGTGAAGAGGAGAGAGGGAGTAGGGAAATCCAGGAAGGAGAGAGTTTCAAAAAAAAGGGAGGAGTCACCAGTGCCAAATGCTGGAAAGAGGTCCAACAGAAGAACAAATTATTCCAATTGGTTATTGAAGAATTATGGGTTTGGCAGTTATCTTGCTCCTGGATGTTAACTGATTCTGTTGCATTAAAACAATGCTTAGTTTACTTGTTAAACTGCTAGTCAGTAGTTTTCCAAACAGGGCTGCACATTAGAATTCACCAGTGAGCTTTTAAAATACTAATGCCCAAATTTTCCCCCTGAATAATTATAGCAAGTTGTGCGAGAGGTGGGACCCAGGCATTAGGTTATTATGAAAGCCCCACGGGATTGTAATGTGCAGCCAGGATTGAGAAGTACTGTGCTAGGAGAAACTGGGCTTTCTATAACAACCACATGGGGAGCCCCACGCCTGGCACATATTGGGCAACCCAACCCCCTCCCCCCGCTAACAGGGCAGAGGCCAGAACACTTTGGTCCTTGGGATAAGGGGAACAACCTGTTGGCGTGCTTGTGGACCTTGCCTAGGCACCTAAGCCTGGGGATACGATGGTCACTCTCTCTGCCAGGCACCACCTGCCTATTTGCTTCCTTGGTCTGGCAGATTCTTCAAACAAAGATCCTGGTCTATTCACATAATAGTAACAGTAACAATAATAATAATAATACTATCTATCGAGCTCTTCATTGTACCAGGCACTTGCTGAGAACATTACATGCATTAACTCATTTAATTAACTCCTTTAATATGACACTCCTATGAAGTAGGTGCAGTTTTTAATCCTTATTTCATGGGATAAAGACACTGAGACTCATAAAGTAACTTGCCCAAGGATCATGAAGCTAGAAAAAGGCAGAGCTGGGACACTAAGCCAGCTCTGGCTCACTCCAGGGTCCAAGCTCTGAACCATGTCGACATCACACTGCTCCACTCCTCTGCCGGGTTGGAATCCTCCACCTGCCTGAGAGCCTCCCCCGACCCCTACCACACAGCCTCCCAGGAGGACCGCTCTCCCAGCTCCACTTCCCCCTAGGCTGGGCACTTCCTTGCAAGACTCGTGCGCAGCTGTCCAAGATCCAGTGCTGACATTACATCCTTTCCTTGGCATTACAGGTCAAGATGTGTCTTCTACCTTCCATCTTTGATGCACGTTGACTTCTGTTAAAGGAACTCAGAGTTACCAAAATCCTAATGCAAACGAGAACTGACCCTTAAAAACCCATGCAAGCAGAACACAGAATTTTAAAACAAAGATGTAAAATTGTAATTTCCATGGCTTCAGCAATTAGCTCTCAGAAAAGAGCATTCCAGAGAAACAAGATAAATAGAAATGCATGAAGTAACCAAATCAACCTGTATTATTATTGACATTGTATTTCAATAAGGCATTGCTAACTGTAGAGCAGGTGGTCATTTTTTTGTTTCTCATGCGTTAGGTCTTGGGTTCTTTCTGCCACAAGCACTTCCAGGTGTTTGCTGTAATTCTCCTTCGAAGCATCTGTCACAAAGAGAAATTACTTCATGGGAACACTTTGCTCCTGTGTATTAATCTCTGACTCTTTGAAAGCTCCTAGCAAGCAGGGGAGTTTCCATAGGGGGCCCTTGGGCTTGTAATTATCATCCCCTTGGGATGCAATAACCAAACTAGCTATGAGGGGTGCACCACTGAGACTTGCCCTGAATGTTCTGGTGAATCCACATCTGAATGGGTACAGTTAGTGAGGACTGGGAAGTCACCCATCTTGCCAAAGACATCATCACATCCACTGGATTCACTTTGTTGGGATTCATCTTGTATAAGAGCTTCTTTACTGTTCAAACGTGGGTCTTTGGGATGGGTTGTTTTTTCCTGCACCTCCCAATCAACTGCAGTGATCAAAAGAAACAATTGTGCACTGATTTACTAGTATTCAAAACAGAACTGCAGAACTGAACAATCTGGAATCATCCAGTCCCAGTTTCTCTGTGTTTCTTAACATTAGCCCCGCCACCAGGAAGATTTGGTTGAGCTTTACTTTCAGTAGCTTGAACTACCAAATCAATATGTGTGATTTTTGTTCATTTTGCAAATATGAAATTTGGTGATAAGATCCAATATGCTTTTTCAGATCACATACGACATGTGGTCTTATAGGGGACAATCTCCAGTTCTGATATGCAACCTATGTCTGCCCACTTGGACTCACTGATGTAGGATCCCTTTTTTATTTTAAAGATAAGGAAACTAAAGCCCAGAGACATAGGATTCCAGAGGCCTGGGGATTTAAGCTCACGAGGGCAATTAATGCCTTGGCTGGGCTAGATCAAAGGGCTATCTAACGCCACTGGCTGGTCCTTTCCACTCCACTACTGTCCCATGAACTGTACTTAACCCTTTCAAAGTCACGATCTCATTTTGTGCTTTAGTAAATTAATTCCTATCAATTATACAAATTATTATAAGCCCATACACATGTCTAACTCCCTAAGTGACGGGTATCATGGTGCCATAGCTGTATCTGTGGATGGGTCATGCTGCATATGAACATGCTTGCTTTGTTCTCATCATCATATGTTTCACTTGAGCACCATGTTTTCATGGCACCAGGGCTCTATAGGAATGCTGGGCTCCCATCTCAAGATTCTGCCACATCCCTTCTCTCTGCTCTTTTTTCTCCATCTCTTCTCCCTAGGAGGCTTCATCTCCATCTCTGGCTACATTACAGCCATAGATATTGGTGGTCCCCAAATTTCTATCTCCATATAAGCCTCAGTTCCAAGTTCCTGATACATATTTCAAACACCTACTGGATCATCTCCACCTGGAGGTGGATTCAGAAAAGCCAGAAAAATGTCAAGTTGTTACTTGAGGCAACAGGTTACCTCGTTGATATATCTCTTTCTATATAACATGCTTAGTCAATGTGATGGCCTCAGAGTCAGCACATACCAAGTTCTCCTTCCCTCCTCACCCTTTTCTCTCTTCATACTCTGAGGGACAGCAACAGCAATTCTCAGGCTTCCCTGTAATCAGCCCCTCAAGAGGGAAACACAAGGAATGCTCCACAGAACGAGGCTCTTCTTTCTGTGGGAGAGGAGAAAAGAAAGGAAGAAAAACAAAAACAACTTTGCATTAGAAATAATCAAAACAGAAGCACGTGCCAAACTTCTCCAGAGCAAAATATAACTTAACCCCTCTGAAAGCTACCCTCGCTTTCACTGACTTATTTATTCATTCATTCAACTAGTATTTACCAAGCACCTATCCTGTGCCAATCACATTCTAGGCACCCGAGATATAACAGGGAGCAAAGCAGACCAAGGCCCTGCCCTGGAGGAGCTTATAGTACGGAGGGGAGAGATAGACAGCAATCCACCAAATATGTATAATTTGTCAGTTTGTGATAAGACAACAGAAAAATAGAGCTTAGGAAAATGAGTCTGTATCAATGATGGACTGTGGAATCTAAGCCAGGTGAAGAGGAAAGGGAGGTATAGAAGGGAGAGAGGAGGAATCTGTTGAGTGAGGTCAATGGATTGGACGTCCCAGCCTGATACATCAGTGGAGTCAGGAAACTGAAAATTAGGAGGTGGGGTTGAAGAGTGAGATGTTGACATTGAGATTGTAGAGGGGATCCAGTTATGGGTAATCGTGATACCTCAGGTGTAATATAGAAATGGGTAGCTGAGGCAGGTGACAGACAAGATCATGGGAGAAGATGGAAGTCAAAGACCTGACAGGACAGGTATTGGACACATTATCCTCATGGATATTGAGATCCCCCAAAATTATAACAGAAGTAGGGTCGGAGAGAAACAGCTGAATCTGTGTTCTTCCACCAGAGAACTAAATGGGAGTAAGGGAGCAAGCTGGAGCCTTAAACAGGTCTCTCAACCTCTCTGGGTATCAGCTGCCTTATCTGAAAATGAAATGGCACAAATAATCTATAAGGTGACTTCCAGATAACAGCTCTAGTGTTGGATGCCCCCAAAGGGACAAGGTGAGAAGGTTGATCTAACCCCTTGACGTCCTTCTGACAGGTAAAAAGGGTCAAATTAGCAAGTGTATCAATTTATCTGTTGAACAACATTTGAAATTACACTGTGAATTAGGCTTTCCTTTATGAGATCCACTCGGGAGCCCTCACTAAGTGCCTTAATTAACCATGAAGGAATGAAAATTCAATTCTGCCACCAATACCTGTCTCTCTCTTCTTTCCACCACATCATTCTCACCATTTGAGAACTGACGGTGCTCCTTTCTGATCAAGCATGACTTTCTCAACCTGGCATTTAAGAATCTCCATCAAAGCGTTCCTCCTAGACATCCAGTCCCTTCCAGCCCTCCCCAACACCGGCTGACTGACTCTAACAATGGTCAGGCCCTTGACTCCCCACTGTCCCCACAACCCACACCCTGTCTTCCCACATACACACTCACTGCTGTGGAGGAAGGGTGATGTCAGCCTAGTCCCTGCCACAGACGAGTTCCATAAATGGTTACTGCTCAGTGTAGAAATGATCTTGCTCATCTGCACTTGTCCAAGAGAGTCCACTTTCAGATACGGGTGACACATGGTGACTAGTATGACCCAACCCCCAGGAAGAGTGGTAGTTTATTGTTCAGTTTTGTTTTCAGTCTCTGTGTGATTACACTTAAATTGCACAGTTGTTATTGAAAATTAATTTACTTAAATATATATTAAAGCTGAGCAGTAACCATATAACTGGGGAGATGGGAATGGTGTATGAACCCAAATAGGATAGTTATTGGTATAAAGTAAATTCTCTGTTACAGTCAAAATGTCATAATTCCTCTGATCTGAGAGTTGAGGCAGATTTTCTCATTATATACTTTCATCTCTCCTTCTGTTCCTCTTTGCATTTATTTAAAAGCACCAAGATCACCTGATAATGTTTGATTGTTCTGGCTGAAATTCCCATGTTCCTCAATTTATTTGTTACATTGCAGAAGCATGTGAAACCATTGGTCAATGTAAACAATTCCCTAGGGTTTTTACACTTAAAATAATGAAATGAAAAATAATTTCAAAGAACCATGCCCCACGCTCACTCACCTCCTATTTCTCTTAATGTCTTTATGACAATTTTGGTCTCTGTTGAAAATGTGTATAATTTTTGTGATCTGTTGGAATTTATAAACCTGGAGGGAAATTTCTTAAATAAACAAAACATAAGAGTGAGAAGAGTTTATTTAAGGACTCATATCCTGGGGCACAAAATCCACACTTAACATCATTATGATTAGAATGTGGTCAAACGAAACAAACCCCAAAGGGTCCCGTGTTCCAGATGTAGCCAGAGTATTTTTAGCCTTCAACTCAATCTGCCTAGACTCGGAAAGGGGAACTCACTCTAATACCCAGAAGACTTTGTAGTGTGGAACTTTTGTTCTGTGCTTTTTCAAACCAAAAGCAGATGCTATTCAAAGAGAGAGAGAGAGAAAGATAATATAGATCTTATTCTGTCTTAAACATATATGAACAAATCAGACACATCATTGTTCTCTGGCTAGCGTGGGGTGCACTGTTCATTGCTGAGCAATGGAGAAACAGACTCCCTGATGGTTCACTTGAAAATATGTTCAACAGAGTCTTACCAAGACTGGGTCACTTCATGTGGCAATCTCCAGCAAAACGATGGGCTGCAAAAAGACACACAGATCATCTTGATGTGAAATCCCTCATCCAGAGCAAATTAAAAATCCACACAGAATGCTCTTCCTCTGTGAAATGCAGAGCCACTGTTTGTAGGGACAGTGAAGACGTTGCTTCAGGGAAGCTCAGCTATACCTACATTTGTGAATGCTGTGAGGCCATAATAATCGAGAAAAAAGGTGAATATTTCTTCCATAAATCTGATTCACTTGTACATATGTCACATTTTAAAATAAATTTAAGTGTTCATAGACTTGTCTATAATTACAGACTAGAAGTTATTTGTTATGCTATTTACATTACTAATATCCACTAGTCTATGGATAACAATCTGAACTCTTGTTAGTTATACTCATAAGAGATCTTGTTAGAAATACTTTTCCTAATTACTCATTTGCCTGTTAATTTTCATTGTGGTGTGATACAAGTATAGAAATACTTCTAGTATTTCTAAAGTTTCATTTTTTCATATTAAAAATTTTAAGTTGTCCCAGATTAATTTTGTTGAAAGGTGTGCACTAGGCATCTAATGTTATTTTTGCCAAATGGTTAGACAGTTGTCCTGAATACTTTATTTAAACAGTCTCTCTTTTCTTTACTTACTTGAAGTTTCATTTTTATCAGATGCTAAATTATCTTATCTAATTTGGCCCATTTCAGGACTATCTCTTCTGATCCCTTTATCTATCTAGATATCTGGACACTTGTATCATACTAACTTTTTAACTTTTTTTGAAGTATACATAGAAAAGTGCACAGATCATAAGTGTACGGCTCGATGCATTTTTACAAACTGAACACACTTGTGACACCAGCACTCAGAGGAGAAACTGAACATTCCCAGCCCCTGCACAGCCCTCCTCCAGCTCCCGTCCAGTCACTCCCCCCCACACACACGGGATAACCACTCGCCTGACTTCCAACAGAAGAGGTTTGCTTTGCCTGTATTTGTCCTTCATATAAATGGAATCATGCAGCAGTATCAAACTATTTTAATTATTATAATTTTATAATGTTTTAGTCCTCTTCTGACTTTTTCTTGGTTATTCTCACATAGTTCATGCTGACACTGTGAACTTTATCTGTGCCTGCAGCTCCTGGAAAACAGCAATGATCAGCTTCTCAGAACCTCATGACATGGTCATAAATCCACTTCCATCTTTTCCCCCCTTTTTAAATTTGTTTGTTTTGTTCATGTGTTTGTTTTCTTTTTACAGAAAAACCAGAAAGAAGGATGCAAAGCAAGTCACAGTTTGACTCATTTCATTGCTGTCCAGTCCTCTGCAGGTTGTCATCTAATCAGAAAAAGGATTCTTGGCAACCAGACTAGGAAGTCACCCACCTCTGGCTCTTCCAGAGCATTAGGTTTAGAGCTTTATGGCCCTACCATTCACACCCTCGTTCACCAGACCTCAGCATCTGTCAGCTGAGAAGTAATTCCCAAATGCCTCCACTCTTAAGGCCTTTGCCCCTTCTTTCTGAACTTTTAAAATATTTAAACAAAAGAGAACAATATTTTGTGTGTGTGTGTGTGAGGAAGACCGGCCCTGAGCTAACATCCATTGCCAATCGTCCTCTTTTTGCTGAGGAAGACTGGCCCTGGGCTAACATCCGTGCCCATCTTCCTCTACTGTATATGGGACACCGCCATAGCATGGCTGACAAGCAGTGCGTTGGCGGGCGCCCGGGATCTGAACCCGCGAACCCAGGGCTGCCAAAGTGCGAGCTAAACTGCTGTGCCACCTGGCGGCCCCTAGAGAACAATATTTTTTAATTCACCTGTTAAGTGTTCAACATGGTTAATTGTGTTAAAGCTAAATTGTTTGTGTAAGACTTTCTCTCCTTATAGACAATGAAGAGCCTGTGTTTCCAAGCTTCCATCTGTAAGATTCCCACATTCAGCCCAATGGAGTCACACTGAGTCTGCTCATGCTGGACCACTCTCACCTAAAATATTGCAATTTCATTCTAACCATTTAATTTTTCTCTGGGAGGGTGGACGAAAATGAAGATTAAACTTTTGTTACAGAAATACATATTCCGACTTTCTTAATCTTCTACTTTCTCTTTAGTCTTGTCTACTAACCTGTGATTATGTCTCCAAGAGATCAAAATGGACGTTATATCAAAACTAACCAGTTTGTGCCTGGAGGTACTCTCTTGTTATCCTGGAATTGGAAATAACAGCCTTGCAGTGCTCATGCTTAACCAATCTTGTATGAATTCATCCTCAACCTTCTGAAGTTTTGCCCTTGATGTTCCCTCTGCCCTGAGCACCCACAACACATTGGATAAGGATGGCTTTGATCTAGTCTTGAATCCCTACTCTGCCACTCATCAGCTGTGTAACTCACAGATTCCTGTGAGATGGAGATGAAAACAGCATCTAACTCACAAGCTTGACATATGGATTAAATGAGGTCATGACGTAGAGCGCAGTGCCTGGCATGTATGTGCTAACAATTATTAGCTGTTTTCATTATTATTATTCATATAACTCCCTACTACTCATCTCTAGCACCCCAAACTCACCTCTCTCTTAGCAATTATCACCCTCGTCTTCACTGGCTTACTCCTCCAATTCCATCTATTCCCCAAGGGCAGAACTTGGAAGGTCTTATTTGATTTTTTATTCCTACTGTCCAGAACTCTGCTTTGCCCAAAATAAGCCTTTATTAAGGATAAAGAAAAGAAGGAACAACAGAAGGAGAAAGAGAATAAAAAGACCAAGGACTACCTGTACACATCTCCTGGTGCAGCTGATTCATAATCTGACACGAAGTGAGCTTCTGGGACCAGATATATCTGTTTCAGGCACGGTTGGTATGAACCACAACACTCACTGGAATTTCCTTTCCTATACAATTGCAAACCAAAGTCTACCATTAAAGAAAAGAAATACATTTTCAATGAGGTTGTCCAACCTCATTAAACTGCAAAGCATCACAATCATCATCATCATAATTGACCTAAATATCATTGTGATCTAAGTCCATGTTAAATCCCTGAAGAACGGAAATGACAGAACTCATCAAGAAGTAGAAATAGTAGAATAATAATAATAACCACCTAAGATTGAACTAAATAAAAAGCTTAGGTGCCTAACTAAACTTGGATTTAAAGGCAATCTGTGAGGAGAGTAGACAATGTGAAAAAACTAGTCCATTTTCATTCAAAGATCATTGCCCAAATCTAAGCACTAATCCATGGACTCCAGATTGTCTGCGTGATTTTATTTTAAGAAGATTACCGTGGCAATCCTGGTCTGCCTCTTTGCTAGATTGTAGGTTCCAAGAGTTGGGATGAAGAGGGGGAAATCTAAACAAAAGAGAGTATTTGAGTTCTGAGGTCCAGGTGCACGATACATTTCAGAACCACCTAAAATCACTGGAAAATTATCACTGACTTCATAATCCACAGTTTTTCCCCTTTTGTTAACCCTGAGCAGACCACATTAGCCAAACAAGTCTTAGAAGAATACAGTGGTCTGGGAGCAAAGGAGCAAACTAGGTTAAATCTTCACACATGTAGCAGAATGAGCCAAGAGAGTCCATCAATCCAGTAACATCTTGCTCTATAGAGTCCTCTGCCATCCTCTATACCACCTTCCCCTTTCTCCCCCCTGGATTCTGTCATCTACCAACATCCAGGTTACTCCTCCCACTTCCAGCTTGGACTTAGTTTCCACCCATCACTGATTCATGTCACTTTTTTGTCTTACCTTTTTTATTATAAAATATTTCAAACATACATAAAAATACAAAGACCATATAATAAACCCCACGTACCCACCACCGAGATTCAACAATCACCAACATTCCATCATTTGTGTTTTACCCAAATCCCCAACCCAGTTGTTTTGTTTTGTTTTACTGGGGCATTTTAAAGTAAATCCCAAGAACTTTATCATTTTACCTGAAAATAATTTCAGTCCATGCCCAACACATGTGCATGTTCCGTGCCAGGGCCACCACTGCACAACCCCAGGAATCATCATTCACACTATTCTCCATGCAGTGCACAGCCTGAGCAGCCATACATGGCAGCCCTGTATAGCACTTTCGACAGAGCAGGGATCTGCAAACTTTTCCTTTAAAGGCCAGATAGTAAATATTTTAGGCTCTGTAGCAACTACTCAACTCTGCCATTGTAGCACAAAAGCAGCCATAGAAATTATGTAAACAAATGAGCATAGCTATGTTCCAATAAAACTTTATTTACAAAAACAGGCTGCAGAAGAAAAAAATAGGCTGTAGTTTGCTGACCTCCCCTCCCCCACCAGCATATAGGAAGGATTTCATAAATGATAGCTATTGTGAGAATTGAACAGACCATGTCTAAAAAGTGATTCTTGAATGAAATACATCCTGTCGCTAGGAAAACACATATACCAATACGATGCTTTTCCCTTTACCTGAAATTTTACAAACCCAGTGGTCATCAAGCCCACAGTTAGTAGAGTTCAGCCTCCCAGCATATCTTGTGCTGATCGAGACAGGCCATTCCTTGTGCAACGTCCAAGGCAAAGGAAAACCTGAGACACACAAAAGGTCTGAGCTAAGAGCAGGATTCAGGCCTCAAATGTTCTCAGAAATCCACACTTTAATCAATGCCAGAACAAAAATAACGAGCTTGTGCAATGAAAATAAAGCTCCCCACGTGTCTTTTTAAGTGGAATTTATATGGCATAAATGATTGATTTCTCTCAGTTGTGCACCAGAAACAGATATAGATAGAGAAAAGAAAAAGAAGGAGGTGGGGGAGGAGATTAAGGAAAAGAAAGAGGAAGAAGAGAAAGGAAGCAGAGCATCATGCACATGTATTTTCAGGAAACTCCTTGAATGTAACCTTTTGGTTTTTGGTGAGGAAGATTTGCCCTGAGCTAACATCCGTTGCCAATCTTCCTCTTTTTACTTGAGAAGATTAGCCCTGACCTAACATCTGTGCCAATCTTCCTCTGTTTTGTATATGGGTCACCCCCACAGCATGGCTGATGGGCAGTGTAGGTCCATGCCCGGGATCCAAACCCACGAACCCTGGGCCACTGAAGTGGAGCACACGAACTTAATGGTCCCTGAATGCAACTTTTTAAAGGTGTTATTGGGCTCCATCTCAGCTGCTTCCTGAAACTGAAAGGGTTTCCAAATGAAAGTGTTGTCCAGAAGAGTAACCAACAGAATCCCTCTGGGTACCTTACAGCTACCAGCAAAGTGCCAACCCTGATCCAAGGCAGAAGGGATTTCAAGATCTCCAGCCTAAAACTGTGAGACTCAGTGACAATTCCCCCTGGTTTCTGGGCCATCTCCAATTTTGTGCCCATGTAAGTTCTGGCTTGGCCTCTTGGCCTGTTCCCCGCCTCGCACCCCTCTTCAGGCAACTGAGTCCCTGTGCCAGAGCACATGTAAGAACCCAGAATGCCAGATCAGGAACTCTGCTAGGTTCCCGAAAGTCTTCAGCCCATGACAGACTGGTGTGTAGGCCTGCACCCAGCCCTACTTCTCTCAATGGGTATTCATGCTGGCCTGGCTTGGATCTCTGAGTATTGTCAGCACCTTAGACCATCCGTCACTGACAATAATCCTGACCCTTCTTACCTGTGATCTGTGTCTTCAGTCTCTCCTCCTTCCTTCCCAGTACTTCTTTCTCCTAAGCATAAAAATGTCTCCTCCTTCTTAAAATAATCTCCTCTCAGCCCTACTTTCACAACCAAAATCCTTAAAAAAACTTGTCACCTCCTTCCTCCACCTCCCACTCTAATTCAAATCCTGCCCACCTTTTCTCCATTGCAGTGGATCTAGCCAAGACCCCAACGACTTCCTAGTGGCTAAACTCAACACACAGTTTTCACTCCTAATGTTCTTGACCTCTGTGGCCTTTGACAGTGTTGGATCATTCATCTTCAAATACTCATTTTTGGCCTCCCAACACTGCTCTGACCACCCCTGCTCAGCCTCCTAAATGGGAACTCTTTCCTCTGTTCTGTCTCCTCCTCCCACACACAAGCCTTACATGTTAATATTCCCTAGGGTTCCAAACTCATTTCTCTTCTCTTCCCGCTCTTCCCTTCATTGACTCTTAGTGTCTCAAAAGTCACCTATAAGCTGTTGACTCCTAAATATTTATCTCCAGCCCAGACCACTCCTGAGTTCCAGACAAAATGCCAAATAGCTCTAGACTAGACGTCTCCAACTGAATGTCCAAGAGATTCAAATTCAACATATCTATAGATGATCTCACCATCTTGTCCCCAAACCTTCTCCTCCTGCTGAGTTCCCTAGGTCAGCATTTCCCAGACCACATTCTACAGAACACCTGTCTCTCAAGATGGGCCATGAAAGCAAGATTCAAATAGTTTGGAAACACCATCTTGAAGATTTTCAATCAGCATTAGCCTATGCAAGACTAAACATGCAAATCTTGTCTAACTTTCTTACTATTGTACGTCCCAAACACATTTCTCCACAAAACACTGTTTCAGTAACACCTAGTTGTAGCTCATTCAGCCAGTGGTCATTCTGCAGAGCAAACTGTAAGAAATCCCACCCTACCTCATTAAATGACATCATCCTCTCCCCAGTTGTCCAACCCAGAATACAGAAACCATCCTTCACTCCTCCTTCTCCCTCAACTCTCAACATCCAACCAGTCACCTGGTCCTCTCAATTTTGCCTCCTTCATATCTCTCCAATGCATCTTCTTCATCTCTAAAGCCATTGCCTTTCTGGCCACCATCACTATTGGCCAGAATGACTGCAAGGAATTAGTAAATCATCTCACTGCCGACTGTCTTTCCCATTTCAATTGATTTTCCATGTGCCGGAGTGATCTTTCTAAAATGAAAATCTGATCATCATACTACCCTAATTTAAATATTTCACTGGCTGTTCAAGGTATCCTTTTTGGTCTGGCCCTGCTTATCTTTCTGATATAATTTCTCATCACTCCTACCTTCCACCCCTAACCTCATCTCTAAATTCTGGCTATATTAATCTATTTACAGTCTCAGATTGGACCATCCTCTCTTACAACTTACATAAGATGTTCTCTCTGCTTGGAATGACCTCTCTTCTCCCCTTCTCCTGGCAAACTTCTACTCTTCCTCAGCTCACCTCCCCTGGGAAAATTTCCATGGCCCATTCCCCACACCCAACCAAAACTAGATGCTACTCCTGTGCACATGACACTTCCCTAGGACTGCCATCAACTGTTCTGTAACTCTGCTTATCTGTCTTCCCCTCCAGACCAAGAGATTCTTGAAGGCAGGAAATATTTATTTATATTTGTAACCTTCAGTATCCAGCACAGTGTTTGTTAGATAAATTAATTAGACCTAGCCAGTGCCTACTACTTGCCAGCACTGCTTGCCGTTGCCTATAGCCATACTCTTTAGATGCTAAACAGGACTTTCTGCCAGCATCTCCAGCCAGGTCTCCCCTGGGCACCAGTGAGTGGGCCTGGTTCAAAATCCTATTCCTTGTAGGCCTCCTTGTCTAGATGGAATGACCTACCCATTCCCATTCATGCCCCAAAAGATAATACAAATCCTCTTCCAAGATAATGCATTCAGATGGCGATAGATCCTTAGGAATGTTGACAGAAAGAGGGCGTGGTTGTAGGATTTCACTGGTTGTGTCTCCTACCACTCAAACGCCTGGCTCTAACTGGAAACCCCAGTTGAGAGGAATGTCCTCATTGAATGTCCTCATTGACAGAATACTTCCCTTTGGGCAGTATTCTGTCACAATAACCACATCTGGCACTTCGAGGCTGCCACTAATGAATCTGCAAATGTTCCAATGATCTAATTCTCTGGGAAAATCAATACTACAGACCAGAAAGGATTTATATGGAACATGATCTCCTAATTCCCACTTTAAAATTTGACCTAGTTTTTCTGACCGCACAAAGGAAAAAATATCCTCCTGGATTTAGTGTTGTGCACAAATAAAGCTTGCAAATCCTCCCATTGCAATGCAGAATAAAGTATTTAGAAAAAAAATACCACCATCATCACAATTCATTCTAGGCCAAGCAGCTACATCCAATACCTCTAATCTGCACAACAACTCTGACTGGCAGCTATGATTATCTCCTCTCTAAGTGAGGAAACTGAGGCTCAGAGAGTCAAAGTAACTTGGCCAAGGTCCCCCATAGGTAAGAGAACCGATCCTAAGCCTGACTTTGCCTAATTCCAAAATTCATTCATGGTTTTTTAACATTGCCACAGTGCATTCCAATATAAAATAAAAATACAAAGAGAAAAGTTCTCACATTGAGACAAGTTTCATTTTTCTCAAAAATGTTGCTTTGGAAACAAAAGGCAATTTTCACAAGCCAAGTAATCACAGACTTTTCAGAGTCTTTCCACATCTGCCTCTCAGATGTGTGTTTTTCTTTAAGTTGGAGTCCCCCACTCCCACTTCCAGAGAGGGAGAAGTCTCTCCCCTAATTCCAGGTGTGCAGCTGGCGTTTCGGCATGGTTAATTACTACATCTGCACCATCAGCACGGAGCACAGGTGCTGCTTCGCATAAACTAAAGATTGACTTGTAGATTATCCATGGGGAATTTTCCAGTCCTAACATTTTTCTCCAGTCAAAATTCCACCATCTTTTCATCTTAAAGCTTGTTTCCCCAGTCACCAGTCCTTAGATTAGATCACAAATGAGCCATCCTCCAAGAGGCAGCACAACAGCATTACTTTTCAAGACTGATGCTGATGAGGGGAGGAATATCTACACTTGCTGTACAGTCCCAACTGGTAGATGAAGGGCCTTCTGCTCCCTCTCCTCTCTCTTCGGAGGATTAGATGGAGCACTCTGGTCTCTCCTGCTAAAAAGAAATGGGCCCAAAATGGAGTCACTTATGCTAAGCTCCACCTAACCTAACTGCAGTTTCAGCCTCTCCCAGGAGTGGAATTTTGAACTAATCAGTCTGGAGTTTCCTGATCCACACTAGTGAGGTAATCCGCCTGATAAGAACCTCCCCCCGCCCCCCCCAGCCTTCCCCTAAGGGTGACCTTGCCTGAAATAATCCACTCTTTTAATTTCTTTGCCCCACCCTCTTTCTGCCTATAAAAACCTTCCGTTTTGTACAGCTTCTCAGAGCTCCAATCTATTTGCTGGATGGAATGCTGCCCAATTCATGAATCGCTGAATAAAACCAATTCAATCTTTAAATTTACGTGGTTGAATTTTTGTTCTTTAACACTGGCTCACTTTCCACCGAGAGAGTGGACCCTCTGAAGGGTGAGTGCTCACACTCATTGTGCTGCAATTACTGGTGGGCAGCATCACTGTATTAAAGACCACTTCTGTTTCTGCTCCACACGGTAAGCACCCCTGGGCAGTCCCTCCTGGTGGGCAGGCCTGCCGTTCTTCTTGTTCAACCATTGACTGGGTGGATGTGGTATGCCTGTAGCCCTGGCATGTGGATGGTTAGATAAGTGACTTTGTATCTGCTCTGTAGGCCCAGTTACTCACTTGCTCACTCTGTCATGTGGCTGAGCTTGTGAATCTCGTGACTTAGATTTGAAGTAGTGGAAGCATGCCCTTCAACTTCGTGCCAGGGTCAGGTTCTCCAATCCAGCTGTTACCAACATTTACTTTTGGTATCAGGAGCTTGTCTATCTATGGAAAAAGTGGTACTTTCCTCCCTGACTATCATTCCTCATGTGTGTTCCCCATTGGTCAGAATCAGAAAAAGAGAGATGAACAGCAACCTGAACATCTAACAACTGAGAGTTCTTGGAAACCAGGTTCTGAAAATCTTCTCTCTCCACATTAGAATGGCACCAAGTGAAAGCACATAAGGAAACCCCTCCTGACTGCAGGTGAGAGATTTAAAACACCTGAAGTACAGCATATTGAAAGAACAAGCCTTTGTGCCCTGCTTCACAATCCACAACATGCTTTTTATATAGTCATCAAGTCAATGTTGCCTTGGTTTGCTGAACCTGGCAAGCCACAGAGCCCTTTGCAACGGTGAAGGACTGAGAATTAAAAGGAGTGTGGCTGCCAGACACTGCAGGCTGCTTTGTACCTGGAAGACTAATTTCAGGATCAGGATTATTTTGCAAAACTGCAAACTTCAACCCAACCCAGCCGCTCCTAACCAATATAAACTGCCGCCAGCCCAGTGTCCCCCAACTCATTCCCTGCCTTTTTCTATTTGAAGAGGGAAATGAAGACTGACACATTGCCTTATTAGTCTTAGGAGTAAGAAAAGAGGGGAAAAGCAATGTGCCTACTCCCCTCTTGGCTCCCTCTCCTGAATCTAAAGTTCACTGTACGGGGTAGGGAGGGGTGGCAGGGAATAGAGAGAAGCTAAATCACTGGGGGGAAATGCATTCATGATTTCCTCAAATGGTTAAGTTTCTGGCATGACCCTTTCACAAAATAAGGCCTTCGATATGGAAAAAAAGAAGGCTTTTTAAACAATAAAAACCACTGTACTTTTGCTGCAACCAACATTCTAATTCTCTAAACATTTGCGATATTATTTCTATCAAGCACTGTTATATCGGTCTGTATACTAGTCTAGTCCTTGATGTACTCCGATTTATCCTTTGCTGTGATGGGTTAAATGTAAAATAAAGTATAATTTGAATCAGTGAAAAGTAAGACAAGCTATTAGATTTGTAGTTGTGTACCAACTCTGAGAGACAATTAGTAAAGACTAACTGAAGCATCGTGTTGAGAAGGATTCTGAGGCCTATCCAGGCTTAGGGGAACAGGTGCTAATAAGAAGGTCCATGGATGTGAACAAGGTCCATGGGCATGGGTATTGCATGTATTTTCCATTCTTGATAAAAATAGAGTCTCAACCTTGAGTCCAAAAGGTGAACTCGCAAGGACATAGGTAGAGAGGTCTGTGTCACAATAATATATGTGGAGAGGATTTGGAGTTTGAACTGATAACAAGCTCGGTACGAGCCAGCAACATGAAGGCACCAACAGGAGGGCTGACACTGTTTAGGGTGGCAGAGGGGGAGATGTGCTGTCCAAAGTGAGGGAGGTGTGTTCTGCTCTGTACTGGCGGGATCATGGCCGGAGGGCTGGGTTCCAGTCCAGATGCCACACTTGGAAAGAAATGTTAGTCGACAGGCTGGAGAACAGAGCACTCAGTAAAAGCCTTTGGAACCTGTGTTTTATGAGGAAAAACATGGATGTTCGGCCTGGTGGGAGAGAAAAGGGAGTCCTGATACCCAGTCTTCCCAGAAACCCCGCATGCTGCTGCCCCCAAAGTGGACCCCCTGGGGTCTTTAGCCCACTAATTTATCTAACTAGGTAACCCACACGAGCCCTCTGGTATATTTACCTGCCTGTCACTACCATGGTGTGCCTGCTGCACCCAGATGTCAAGTGAGGAGGCTGGGATCAATTAGCAATTGTAATTAAAGCTGAATGTAATTAACAACATAATACTGAGATATTCCTGTTTAATTTCCTGAAGTTGGGAGATGCTGACGGGTTCCTGACAGAAGATAATAAATATAAATAAACCTCCCAGATTCAGATGAGCATTTGACTCACATCCATATAATTGTTTGCCAAGCCATTGTAACCAAAAAGAAATTCACTGGCCCACACACGTAGATTAATTATCTTAATTAACGATCTCGTGGCCCGCCACCAATAGGCTTGGATCCTCTGGCTGTCTTTAAATGCTTAAAAAATAGATAGCTGATGACTGCACAACAATTTGAATGTACCTAATGCCACTGAACTGTACACATGAAAATGGTTAAAATGGTACATTTTATGTCACGCATATTTTACCACAATAAAGAAAAAAGTTAAAAACAGCATGGTCTAGGGGTAAAAGTATAGGCTTTTAAGTCAGTCACAGAGAGACATAAATTCTGGCTGGGCCACTTACTGGCTCTGTGACCTCAAGCAAGTTGATAAACCTCTCCAAATCCCAGTTCCCTCCTCTGCAAAATGGAGTCATACTCTCTATCCATCAAATAAGGTAAACAGTTGGAGGTAAGGAGAAGAAATGATGCATGGAAAGCACCCAGTGGGTGACATGCAGCTGAGGATGGATTAGACTCAGCATCAGGACCAGTGGGTGGAAGCTGCAGGAAGACCCACTGGCATTCAGGATAAGGACGACGTGCTAACTTAGAGACGTCCAACAATGGAAGAGGCACCTCCACAGAGAGACTGTAGCTCTGCAAAACCACAGCTATGGAGAAACGATAACCCAAGAACCAAAGGTTCAAATACAGTGGTTCCCTCCCCAAGATTGAGGCTTCTAATCCATTCCATAGGATGAAGGGGCCACCTGTTAACGCAGACAACCATTGTGCAGCTCAGGCTTCCCAACAGGGGCCATTCCTTGAGGCCACCAGCCCCACATTTCTGCTTACCTCGCTTGCTTCACTTCCCTACAGATCACCTTGGAGAGAGTGAATGTCTTCCTCTCGATCCTCCTGATGGCCAGTCCTACCATCGCTGTAATAAGAAAAGCCACTTAGACTCTTATTTGTGTTTGATCAGAACTGTGTTCCTCCCTCATCCATGGGTAAAGCTGAAGCTGTGTATGAGCCAAGGACAAGCTGGTTTGGTGGGCGCAGCAATTTGCCCAAGAGTGGAAAACACTCAGCTGGGGGGAGGCTGAGGAGGTCGGAGCATTTACAGGAATATTAACATGCTGTAGCCCTTCTCCCTGAAAACCTTACCCGTGAGTCCCAGCTGTTGGTTTCAAGCCTCCGCGAGGAGTAAGAGGTGAGGAGGCAGAGGTGGGGATTACCACTTTAGTACATAGTTTTGATAACATTTCTTAGATTGTTTTCCCAGCCTCTCCAGGCACTGCCTTCTCAGAGCTTCCACAGAACTGTATGAACCTCTCTTAAGGCTTTGTTTTAGACTCTGCTTAAGTATCCGGGTCTCTAGACACTGTGAGCAACCTGAGGATAGGAACGATGTGTTTATTTGTTTGTATTCCCTGCACCTTCCAGAAGCCAAGGATAGAGTCAGCTTTCAACGTAAGGTCATTGAATAAATTGGATAGAGAGCTGGGGCTGAATGGGCTGAAGGAGGATGAAGGAAGGAGCAAGGAACTGCCACGGGGCACTGACTCCTTGCTGTCCATACTTTCTCGTGGGTCATGGTTTAATCCTGATAAGAACCCTACCAGGGTAGGCACTATCATTATTTTCTTTGAACAGAACAAAGAAGTAAAGGAACTTGCCCAGAGATATCCATTAGTAAGTGAAGAGTCAAGATGCAACCCACATCTGCCCGTTCCAAAGCCCATGCTGTTTTCTCTAAGAAAACACAACCCAGCCCATTCGCATCCTCTAGTTCTGTGGCACTGCCCTCTCTCCCCTCTGCACCACTCCCTCCCTATCCTTAGAGCTTCTCCAACAACCCGGAGACCTGTTAGTGTTACTACAAGTCCAAGGATCCGTGCCAAAGCATTCCTGGGTTTCTCAAGTAGAAATTATTTAAAAGAATGAATTAATATACATTAGCTAGGTGCTACTTTCATTCTCAAAAAAGTGATGGATACCTTTGTTGTGAAAATAAGGTAGGGAATAAATTACCAGTCATGCTTTGTTAAAACAAAACAGCTCTAATAAACTCAATCCCAGCATGCTCCAGTGAAAACTGGAATAAAGATAGAATTTGAATTGGGACCACGAATATATAATGAAAAGATTATATCCTCCTGTCAGTGACTCCAAATATTTTAAAATTATTCCACTTTGCAGTGTACAAAGCACTTTAATACATACTAATCTCATTTTATCTTCCCAGAAGGATCAAATGAGTTAGATATTTTCATCTTTTAGTGCAGACAAATCTACAATATTTTCCTTTCGAGTTTATCCCTCCTGCTTTTTGAGTTTATCCAAAGCTTGTAAACTCCTTTCTAAAAATTTGTTTTGCTTGCATTTTTTACAATGGATTATGTAAGCCATCTAAAATTAACTTAGGAAATAGAGTGAGGTGAGAACATAATTTGATTTTTCCAAAACAACCAATTTATTGTTCCAGCACAATTTATGGAATAAACATTCCTTCCTTCACTGATACTTGAGCTTTGTCATGCATTTATTTCACGTATATCCATTTGGCCATTTCAGACTTATCTATTGTATTCCAAATCTATTTGCCAAGTCTTTTTTCAGGAACACATTCTTTTAATTACTTTAATTTCCTATTTTTTTTTAACATCAAAGAGGGAAAGTACTCCCCGTTGGTATTATTTTCCCCCCAAAAAATGTCCCTGGATATTTTCATATGTTGATTTTTCCAAGTGACATTGAGAATCATTTTTTTAGCATGGCCCCGAGGCTTCCGAGGCGGGAGCAGGTGATGGGGGAACAGCAGGTGCCTCCCCCATCTCTCTCGGGGAAGCAGCGCTGCCCTTCAAAGCAAAGGTAGTCCATGAATGGTTTTCCCCGACCCAACTTCACTGTTCCTACAATTTTTGGAAATCTGTATTTTCAGAAGCTTCTTTCATGTCAAGCAGAATTTAGCAAAAGCTGTTCTCGCTAAACGTATAGGAGGCCTGCTAGAATGAGTTCGATGGTTACAGTAAGTGCCCGGTCTTTCTGAGAAACAGCGCTGCTTAATCACGATGCCTGCGACACTTGTGGCAGACAATCTCAAAATCACTTAGAAATCTAAAGGGAAAAAGTTGTCAGAGAGGTTTCTTTAAGGTGAATCGTTTCACTGTAAAAAGCTGACTGTCTTGTCTTGGGATAACAGAATACTCTCAAATAGACTTTCTCCCCCATCACTGATAGAATATAGGCCAAATAAAATAGTCTCCACAACAGATTTAAATCATACCGAAAACTGTCAATTTGAGTTTTGGGTATTCATCCTTTTGTTTTTTAGGTATTTTCTTAAGAAGCTGGGTAAAGGTGCATCAGGGTCTGTTAAACAGATGCCATTCAACCACGATAATTGTTATTTTAATGTGAAGTTGGAAGGAAGCACATGAGGTGCTCTACTAAGTAATCTGCCACCCTGTGACTTGCACGTCCAGACATTTTCTAAGAGAAATTTGCACGACTTTTAACCAGCACTTGGAAACGCCTGGTTTAATAGTAAAGGAATGTGCTTAGAATCCAACAGACTTGAGTTCTGATCTTGGCTCCCCTCTATACTATTTGAAAGCCCTGGGCAAGCTTATTTAACAGCTCTGTGCCTCAGTTTCCCTGTATATAATGTTGGGAAAATGAAACCGACCTTGTAGGATCTAAGGTTAGGGATAATGCATATAAACGGCCTTGCACAATAGTTGGCACAAAGTAGGTTCCTAATTAATACTCATTATTAACGCCATCAATAATATGAATAGTCTGCCCACCGGAAAAAGTAACAGGACATCAACTATGCTGAGTGGAGGAAAAAGATTGTAGATGATTCTCCAAGTCTACAGAATTTCTGCAGAGGAAACCAGTCCTTTCCTCGGGCTTGAAAGGCATCCAAAGGAGCCCACCGGCGGCAGATCAAGCTTAGTTCAAGGACGGGAACATGCCCGTGCCCTGTGCCGAACACACGCCCCGGAGCCAGCCTACCAGACCCCAGTCCGGGTGAAGCGCTTCTCCGGGAGGAAGCAGATGAGCAGCCGCGCGGATGCTGCCCCCGCACCCCGGTGGGCATGGGACTCCTTGGCCACTGCTGCCCTGCTGCCCAGGCTCCACATCATGGTCCAGTGAGCCACATCTCAGTGGAAGAAACAAAACAACCACGTCAGTTTGTACAGCCAACAAAAGGAACAAGTCGATCAGCAGACATCCCTAGAATGAGAATCCTTAATAATAATAACAGCTACCATTTATGTGCCAGACACCCCGCCTGGCACTTTACAGGCCTCTTCTTGTTTAATTATCACAATAACCCTTGTTACCGAACCAAGTGGGCTCACCTACTGGTGAGTTAAATAAGACTTTACACCAGTGGAAGTTGTCTCACAAGGTAAAGTGTATTTGCAGCAAATAGGAGGCCACGAGGAATCATTTTCAAAGTCAGGGCGTCACCGAACAAAGGGAAGCAGGGACCTTTATTTCGGATGGGAATGAATATTCAAAAGGGAGAGGCGGGTATTTGCCTCCACAGGCTCAACTGGAGAACATGGTTCCACATAATGAGGCCGAAGCTCCTCCTGGAGAGAGCTTTGCTTAAAAATAAGGCAAAGATCACAGGTGCAGCTCTTGTGGTGAGGGTTGGTCAGTTTCAGTGTGCTTACATCTCCTTAACATACAAAAGGAAAAGAAACAACTTGGAGAAACTGTTAATTGCTTCCCAACCCACCTTTGAGTTTCTCAAGGCACCTAGTCAGTGACCCCGAGAGATGGGTATTGATATCATCGTTTTACAGAGGAGGAAATGAGGCTCACAAAAATTCAAAGCAACTTGCCCAACATCCCACAGCTGGTAAGGGTCAGAGGTGGGATCCCAACGCCCATCTTATGACTACAAAGCTCATTCTACCATACCATGCTGACTCTCCCAGAGCCCACGGACAGAGTTTGCTGTTCTCTGCGTGGGCTTGCGAACCTGACTCATAGACTCTGACCGGGAGGGCCCGAGAGATTATACCAGTTATTAAGGTGTTGCCTCTCAGCTCCAAGCGGCTTTCCACACTCGGCCTTGTGGTGCTAGAGGAGACCCTGCAAACCCCATTTCTCCTCTGCCAGCTGCTTCCTGGGAGGCTTTTCCAATGGGAGGAGCATAGAGGGAGACCCAATGGAGGGAGAGGTGGCCTGCTACTTCCTGCCTGCTTCCCATTAGGTCACGTGGCCCCAGGAACGTTCCCTCTTTCCCCTGACCTCAGCAACTCTTCCTACAGCACAGAGATTCTATTCGCCATTTCCTCAGCACCAGCCACACTGTACCACCCTCCCTCCCTCCCTTCCCCAGAGACACCAGGACCTACTGGTGCTGAGGGTTATGGGTCCTCTTCCCTAGGCGGCTAAGCTTGAACAGTCTCAACTTCCTCCCTCTGCTGCCTGGCCCCAAGGGCAACAGCTGCTTCCTGCAGTTGCCCCTCTGTGCTCTCTGTTTGCCTCTCCAGCTCTCTCCTGCCTGGTCAAGAATGGTTTATATCAATTTCTCTGTGAAAATAACTGGTGTAGTTCCTGTCTCCTGACTGGACCCTAAATGACATAAAGAATCATCTACTCTAATGTCTTCCAAAGGAGGAAACTGAGGCCCAGAGAAGTTAAGCAACTTGCTTAAGTTTGCACAGCTAGTTAATAGAATTTATAATAATTATAATTCACCATTTATACAATTGGAATGTGCTACAACCCAATGAGGTACACACCATCACCCCTATCAAACAGATGTGGAAAATTGGAGCTTAAAAGTCATGTGATTTCTCTACTGCCACCCACCTAATGAGTAACAGAAGTACAATCTGAACTGAATTAGCCCACCTGCAAAATCAGGGCTCTTAACCCCTACTCCATCTCGGTGTCTTGTCTCCCCACACCGAGAGATGCAGACATGTAAATGTCTCCGCATCCTCAAGGGCTGGCGGAGCTCCTAGCGGTGTGATCTCTCCCTCTCGTCCTAGAACTGCTTACTCTCGAAATCGGTAATCTTGTCTGAGCACTCCTGGCACAGAATAAAAATGTAAATATCATTCCATCTTCTAACACTCCTTTAAACAAGTCCCCAAACCAAAAGGGAAGAAAACAGCTATCTTTGACATTGTATTATTTGTCTCCCACACTATCCAGGAATCTCCAGGACGACTGAAGCCCCTCTCCTAGCCAATCACAGTGACCCTGAGTCACGGGTGATGCACAGACAAAAACAGAGGAGGACTAGTGGGCAGTTAGGAAGGAGTAAGATCACAGCCATAAATACCTTTCATGAGCCTCCTGTAGACTGGGCTGCAAAATGAGAAAACTCCAATATGCTATTTACTAGTTATGAAAAAGTACAAAATTGCACTTCAAAAACATCAATGTCTCTAATTCCTCACAAGTGGAGTCCAATTAGTAGCTTCCAAGGATCTGGGTTTGGGGTCCAGCCACTCCCCAGACTGGGAGCCCTGCTGACCACAGCCAAGCTGAGGTCGGTTAATCACAGGAGGAGACTGATGGCTCCCTTGCCAGGGGTGCTGCTGGGAGGGGCCGTGGTGGGAGGGGCAGCTGCTCGTTGTCTACTAACGACTCAACCTGGATGACCAGCGGCTCTCGTTGGGATCGTGCCCTTGTTTGTAGAAGCATCCTCAGAGAACTTCATCTGAGCTCAAGCCCAGAATGGAGTTAAGGCAGGAGGCCTCAGAGCTTGAAGGAAGGCTAGCTGCCATCCCAGGGTTGAACCTACCCGCCAATCAGAGAACACGGTGAGAACAAGCCGCGGGCTTCTTCATGTGTCCTGAGCTTTGGCGGTCAGCTCCCTGAAGCCCTTGTAAGGTGTGCTGCTTCCACTCGATAACCACTTACAGGGCTCTGACTAGGTGCCGGGCACAGACAGGATCGCTTTGTTCCAGTCAGCACAGCCCTGCTGAGCACCTGCCCTGTGCAATGCTTCCAGGAGAGGAAGGACCCACGCCTCAGGGAGGTGGCCTTCCGGCTCATGTGTGACTTCCGCTCGCCTCAGCACCCTGGTTTTCACAGCCTTCTCAGTGCCCCACAGCAGGAGCAGTCCAGTTTACTAGAAAGAGCACTAGAGCAGGAGCCAGAAGATTTCTATCTGGGCTCTGCCGCCCATCCGCGTACGATTTAGGCAAGTCACTTCACCACCTCCCCGGTTTTCTCATGTGCCCAAAGGAATCTGACAGGTTAAGATCCAGCGAGATGAATCCAGGATGATGATTATTGAAATCGGGGGGGAAAATGAAAAAATGTACTTTAGTCCTATTTAATTTAACCATTATAGCAGACAAACGAAATTCCCTGATTAAAAAAGACATGAAGAAATTGAAACATAAAATCAGCCCCAGGAAAATAGGTTTATTTTCACAAATAGGTTTATTCCCAGGGCGGCTGCACCTAACTTTTTGGTGTCCACTTCGTTCAGCGCCCAGTCCCAACATGCAGAACAGCCCCCCACCCCCACCGCCCCTCCAGAATCACTGGATCTGAGCAGGAAGCGCCCTCTGCCCACCTCATCTGGTCTCCTGCTCCCCCGGGGCTCCTGGTTGAGGCTTCCAGTCTTTGCTTGAAAACATGCACAGGTGAGGCGCTCACTGTATGTCACTGAGCCACTCCATTCCTGCTCTGAGTAATAGAAAAAAACATGGAGCCCAGATCCTCTCCTGACATCTCAGTGGTCCGGTCCAGCCCCCTGAAGCTGCCTGAATTCACCTCACCCCTCTTCTCCAGGGCGGTCTTTGACACAGCCCCTCATTCTCCTCTCCTTCATAAGAACTGTCAACTGCTTTGGGGTTCACGAAGCACTTTCCTTACAGTTCATTAGCAAAATGACATTCCAAAAGAGGGAGAAAAAACACACACCCTGGCATGGCTTGGGCCCTGTTAACAGAAATGAGTTCTTCATCCGGTTTATTCGGAAGTCAACATTAGACATAAAAAATAGGCATAACCTTTTCAGCCAGACCCTAGAGAGGAGCTACTAAAAATATGTCTATGCCCTCAGGCACCATGGTGAGAGCAGACACTATGAATAACCCTCCATGCTCCCTGGGGATTGGGGCAGGCAACAAGAAGGGGCCTGCAGGCCAATTTGTATGCGGGGACACAGGAGGAGTTATCAGCCAGGGTGGGCCTTTGTCCTGTAAGAGATGAAGCATGGCCCAGAGTGTGGGAGGCCCCTCCATTCCTGAGCCATGATGTAGCCCAGAGGAGGAGAATGGGTGGATTATGAGAATGGGGAGATTGGATCATATTGTAGTAATTTCCCTCATCTGAGAATTATGAGCAAGGACTTAGATCAAATTAACTTGTGTTTAAACTCAAATAATGTTATGGTACTGTTGATTAAAATGAAATATCTGGCTATGCTAAGCCCACATCACTGGGTGGCCTAATGACTTAATCCCACGTGAGTACTGTCACTTAATAACAACAATAATAATTAACATTTATTGAGAGTCACTGTGCTTCCCCTATATGATCTCATTTAATCCTCACAACAACCCTATAAGGAGGTACTATTATTACCTTCACTTTACAGTTGGGGAAACTGAAGCTGAGAGCAAGGAAGTGACTTGCCTAAGGTCACACAGCTAGTAAATAAGTGACTCTGGGCCCATGTGCCTCAGAATCTAAGCTCTGAACCAAGAGACAAAAGCAGAGAAAGAATGAGGCCGCCTTCTGGAGCCAACCAGCTATAAAGCCACTCAGAGCAGATGAGGGGCTCTGTTTGGACACCCTTCACTCCCGCTTCCTTCTCCTGAGAGGCAAGCAGGCAGGCCTCTGGCTGATGTGGACTCTCAGAGGCCTCCTGGCCCAGAGCTCCACCTCAGCTGCCCAGTCGGGTCACACCTACAGCCCCAGGCTCCCCTGCCCCCCTGCCACCTGTGCCTGCTTGACTGAGCAGAGGCCCTTGTTCCCCCAAGCCTGTGCTGAGCCCCTGGACCCTTAAATCCAGTAGGTCTACCTGGAAAAACACACCCCATCTGTTCTTCCTTGCCGGTCACCCCCTCTGCAGGTGCTGAGCTCAGCCTGCTCGGGGGGTCTGCCACAGCCGGCTGCTTTTCCTCTCCTGCACTAAATTTGCAGGACTCTGAACCTGGCTCTACAGGTTGCACTCCCAAGCCTGTCTAACCTTAACAGGCAATAAAGCACAGTGGTGACAGCCCACCAGACTCGAATTCGGTCTCAGTTTCACCACCTAGGAGCTGGGTGACCTTGGGAAAATTTCTTAAACTGAGTCTCAACTCTCTTATCCAGAAAAGTGGATTTGGAGGATTCAGTGAGGTAGGATGCAAAGTGCCTTGAACTTACTTAGTGTTCAGTAAATGTACGTTCCTGTCTCCAGATTCATTTCAACTTCACTGCCTACACAGTCATAACTCGAGTCCTCCCTGGTGCTTCCTACCCAGACGCTACCCAAGATCTAGCTCTGAGTTCCTGGTTTATTTTCCACTACCCCAGGGGGCCTAGTGGTTAAGACTGTGCTCTCACCGCCACAGCGCAGGTTCGTTTCTGGTCAGGGAACCACACCACCCATCTGTGGACCATCACACTGTGGCAGCTGTGTTTCTGTGATGCTGCAAGTGCTGCCACCAGTCAAAACCATGGTCCTCAGGTTTCAGTGGAGCTTCCAGACTAAGACCAGGAAAAAGGACCTGGCCACCCACTTCTGAGAAAATTGGCCATGAAAACCCCTTGAATAGCAGCGGAGCAGTGTCTGATGGAGCGCTGGGAGGCGAAAGGGTGGCGCAAGGAGTCGGAATCGACTGGACAGAACTGACAACAAAACCCGTCCTAAGGTCAGGCTTCTCTGAACCGATTCGTAATACCAGGCCACACTGGAGCTACAGTGTTGCTCATGGCTTGTTCACAGAGCACTGAAGAGGGACAGCGACCTGGAGAACAAGCCCCCCAAGGTCACACACCTGGTTGGTGATAGAGATAGAGTTTCTTGGCAAAGAGATATGGTTATTTATACTAGTCGTGATCCTCAGAATCCCAGAAGTTGGGCCATCTAAAAATTCTTTTCTTTCACTTTTGTTGCATTACATTTATCTGCATAATTAGGTTTTGGATAGGCTGAGGCGCAACCTAATTTGAATTTGCTGAGTTCACGTGAGCTGACAGTGGAATCTGGTGCCCCAAGAAGGGCCTGGGTGGGGACGGAGCTAGTTAGGGATTCTCCGTTGTTGAACTTCTCTGGGTAACTGAGGAGCGACTACGGGCTACTCAGACTCACCGTCTCTCAGAGTCGGGAGGGACATGAGCATTGTCTGTCCATTCCCCATCATGGCGATTCCCAACGTCAGTCAGTCACACGCTACCAGCACAATGTTTGGAATATCTATGGACCGCTATTATCTACTTCATGTGTTTCTGTAAAATAGCTTACTCGTTTTTACAGAGCTGTGTCCACACAGTAATATCTGTGAAGTCACAAGCTGACATGCTGGTTAATTTTTTTTGTAATATGCATTAAAATAAACATACAACTGTTAAAGCCTTTTTTAATATCCCCTCAGTAATACGGAAACTACTACTGGCACGTGCCGCCTCACAGACGCCCAGATCCCTTCACAATACTGTCACTGTTTGATCAGCCAACCTCTCTTTGATAACTCTCGTGAGGGGACTTTCCAACTGTTACCTAAAGAGTCAATTCTCAGTTGAACAGTCAGACAGCTCTGGAAGGGCACCAGGGAGTACCGAAGTGACCAATGGGATATTCTGCAATTTTTGCATTTTTCTGGAAAGAACTTCGTGAGGGAGAATGAGGCTTTAAGGTCAGAGGCAGTTAGAATTTCAGCTCCACTACTTGTAGGTTCCTGACCAAGTGACAACTTCTCTGAGCCTCAGTTTCTGCATTCTACAAGGGGACAATGACACCCATCTGACAGGCTTGTGCTGTGGGTTAACATGAATACGCAGAGCACCGAGCTCAGCACGGGGCACAAAGCAGTCACCTGATAAGTGTAAGTTCCCCTCCTTCTCCACAGAACAGTGAGTAACCTACCCCGGAAATGCTCACCAGCGGCTTTCCTTGGTGACAACGTGCCTGGTTTATCTCCCGGAGCCACTCCAATCACTAACTGTTTGCGTGTGAATTTGGGGCCCTATTTTTCTTCAAACTTGGCTGGGAGCCTGATTATCTTTCTGAACCATAACTAGGAAACATGAGCATTCTGAACATCAAGACGGACCTTCTGAAGGAAACGGAAACTTCTCTGTTGGTTTTCTAAGTACAGCTGGTTTCCGCAATCCCAGGGGAAATCTGGTCGGCCTTGGGGTGCGTGCTAGGGGCAGGGTGGGCTCTAACTTGGAGGCACTAAGCCTGACCCTGGCTGGATGCTTAAGCTGACAGAATTTCGGCAGAAAAGCATCAACCATCACTGTCAAAAGCCCTGGGGCTTTTGCACGGAGGCTACGAGGCTCCCAGAGACAGTGGGGCTGGAGCACAGACAGTCAGAAAGAGGCGGCTGGTGGTCAAAGCCTTATCTGCATTTGTTTCACTCTTTATTATCTGGCATTAAGGAAATTTTCTGCTGAGCAGAGCGCCCTTGACATGTGATTTCCTGTGCTCCCTGGGTACATGCAGAGCCTTATAGGAAGTAATGATTCCCAAAGAGCCCATCTAATCTGACATTTTTCATCAGCCTCCAAAGGGAGATTTTATCTTTTGTCCATTTCTCCCTTTTTTTTTTTTTTAGTGTGTTACTATAAAAATAAGAGAGAGGGAACAAGATCTATAACCTTCAACAATGTCCTTGCAAAAGTAAGAAGTGTGACATAAATGCTATCTTTCACTCACCTTTACCACCAGTCAGCATTTCTCAGCAGGTGAGTTAGATATACACTGGCCAACTCTTGTCTTTCTCTAAATCTTGGTGGGACTCTCCAGGTGCCTCACGTGGGTTTGGTCTAAGAACCACGGGTACTAGACTATTAGGACCAAACAGCACGAATCTAGGCTCCCAGATCCTCACTAATCCAATCTCAACGAATTTTGAGTCCACATTTGGGAACATGGGTTGTGAGGAACTTAGGAATAAAATTCTGATTCAGGTTACTTACAAACCTTGTTTGGTATGAGTGAAATCTATTATCCAAATTTCATCCCAAAATATCTTTTATTTCTGATACTGAAACCATTAAAACACACAAACACACACACAAAGATTGAAATATGATTTAAATGTTTTACAGTAAAAATTAATTAAACAATAGTATTCAGTACAAAATCAATACTTTATTCATCATTAGCAACAGTAAGACTACCAATCAGATGATGGTACTCATTAGCAAAGTTGATTGCAGTGGGTTTAATAAGGATCTCAATTTAAACGTCATATAAATGAGGAGCCAAAGATTTGAGAAGTCAGTACAATTTTTAAAACATCACATGACTTTATTTCTGGTTTATTAAAATCCTTAATTCTTCTGATATATTGCACATTTCTGCTTCAAAATAAAGGAAAATATTCTGTTTTCTAGCCCTTCAAACGCTGTTGTTATTCTTCCTCCCCATTCTGCTCCTACTTGTCTGGAATCATCTTCTGGCAATCTTGTGAACTCCTTCCCATTCTCTTATTAAAGTCTCCAGGGAACTATTTCTCTCTCATACCCCCCCCACACACGCACACATTCTGCCTTCACAGTCAACAAGCTCTATTATCTATCCCAGGGAGAACATTAGCATCAACAATCCAAAACAATAGAAAATGCCAAAACATGGACTTTTAGTTTCAGAATATACTATCTAGGTTTGGGAGATAACTGGGCCCGTCTAATAGTAGTTTCTAGAATAATGTTTAGATGCACTTTGTCAGTATTCTAGATACACACCAGTGACATGAGGAGCAAGAGCCCACACATCAGAGAAGGTGCTGCTAAGAATAGGAGACTTTAAATTTGCCACAGTGTGGATGCACTTAAAGTTGATTTGACCAAAAAAACACATGAGTAGCCCCAGTCTCTTCCTCAAACCACCCCACCCCATCTAAGGAGGAAGTTATCTTAACTTCTGGATCAGCTCCTAGACATTTCTTTACCTGCAGAACCAAGATAATGGGGGAGGAAAGGAAATTAAAGTCACCAAAAAGGTTTCATTGACCTACATAATGAAGAGCTGAGCAAAGAAGGAAGAGAGAAGAGACAGGCGAGTTTATGTGGGTTCAGCTGGGTAGAGATCTGGGGGGTAGCTTGTACTGGGGGAGAAGAGAGACTTTGGAGCGGCTACAGTGTTGAGGACATACTCTGAGATGGAAAAAATAGGATTTTTAGAAGTTCTACGATGGCGTTTTCAGGAGCGACAGCAAGAATGCTGTAATTTGTTTATAATTATTATTGGCTGGCCTGTTATTCACTGAACAGAACTCCATGCTGGACCAGACCACCAGGTGATTATCGTCCCCATCTGCATAATAGCAAGTGTCAATAAAGATTCAAGTTACCAGATTAGTTGGCAATCATTGATATGGTGAGTGTGTGTGTGTGTGTGTGTGTGTTATAGTTTGCTCTCCTCTCCTCTACTAGACATTAAGCTCTTTGACATCACATACTCTGCCTTTTGTAAAATAAGAATAGAAAGTTCAGAGTTCTACACACAGTGTGGCAGGATATGCTCATTAAAGTTTACTGCTTGATGCAGGGATAGGATTGAGGCCCTTTAGCAACAAATACAATATATTGCATGCCCTGATCCCTTCACTAAGGCTCTGCGAAAGGTGAAGTCCTAGCTGCCAATTCTGAAACCCCCAGGTGCTCCAGTCCCACGTTACTTTGTTATTAATTGCTGGCACCTCACAACTCATCGCCCCACACCAGTGCATCTTAATAGCATGGCTGAGAACCATGGAAATAAACCATTTGCTTCAGGCAACCAAAGAATCCATTTGAAAATCAAAAATGTCTATGGATCCTGACTCCATTGGCCAGAGAAACAACACCCAAAAAGCAGGGCCAGACAGTGATGGTCAAGCTCAGTGTGGACCTTTCCAAACTCTGGGACTAGCCTTGCACACCTCTCCAGCCCAAGGGGAGTTAGGGCCCGAGACTGATTTCTCTAAAGCATGGTGGGAAGAGCACTAGACCTAAAGTCCAGAGAACTGGATTCAATCCCAGCTCTGCCACCATCTTACCAAAATGCCACACTGGGTGGGTGGATGTGCACGGAAATGAACTTTGGAGCTAGACAGACTGGGTTCAAATCCCAGCTCCCTCATTTACTCTTCTTGTGACCTTGGGCAAAGCACTTGACCTTTTTGTGCCTCATTTTCCTCATCTGTAAGAAAGGATAAGAATATTTACTTATCAGGGTTTGTTGTAAGAATTAGACAAAATGTATGTAGGTGCTCAATAAAAGTCAGTTGCTGCTTTGTGGCCTTGGGCAGGTCATTTAACATCTCTGAACCTCAGTTTTCTCCTTGGTAAAGTAACGGGGATGGATTACGTAATTTCAAAGACTCTTGACAACAGGGAACTCTAAGAAGATGTCAAATCCTGGCAGAGAATAATAAACATAAAGAAAAATAGCTAAGGAAAATTTGGCTTGAGATGTTTGTTCAATCTTTCCAGAATGGTCAAGGCAGAGGCAGTAGAGACCAAGCAGAATGGAAAGGCAATCATCACCCAAGCATCTGCAGGAGGTAGACATTCCCCACAGTCAGCTGGGCACATGGGGCAGCTCTCACTCTCCTCATAAAGGCTATCCCCACAGACTGAACCAATGGAGAGAAGGAAAAAGAACACTAAACAAAAAACACTTTTAGACTAAAAGAAGTAAATTCAATAAAAAACTATTTTTAAATGGAACAAAAAGCAAACTGGTCTAAGACTGGATTCTGATGCTGGTTCTATCACTAGCTTGGTTTCCAATTTTGCTCTGGCTACCAGGAAGCCCACAGTCAAATTTATTGTTCATTTCTAATAACGCTATAGAAGTTATATATTGTCACTGTAATGCCACTCCCCTTTCACTTGGCCATTACACTTTAACTTATTTTCCATGATCACAGCTTGTTTTTATTTTAGATTTTCCTTTTTCATTGTACCTATCCTTATAATCCACTTGAAATCCTTTATGAAACAAGTCAGGGTATAAATAAATAGAAATCATTTTGCAATCACTTAATTACTTTATACATCATTTCTCTATGTATAAAATAAGAGTTTGGGACCCCATGTCCAACATCCCTTTCAGCTCCAACCCTGTTAATTCTGTTCTTCGATTTCTAAAGGTCCAAGTCCACACTGGATTGACTTACTACATGTAAGCAGCACTGGGTTCTCCAATGTGTTTTACGTTTTCCTTATACTTTGACTGAGAGTCATTTAGGCTCTATAACATTATTGTCAGTATCACTCATGAACTTTAAATGACTCATTTTGTAGATTCCCTCCCATCCTATTGGGCATTCCATTAGTATCCTAGGATTGGATTTACAGCTCTAACATTTGAATAGGGCTTAACATTTGTATAGTACTGATCACTTCGACTAAGAGTTTGAAGTTATCTTGCTTTGATCTTCAGCAACCCTCTGTGATAAGTGAAGCAGGGACATCTCTCCATTTTATAGATGAGGAAACAGAAATACAAAGAGATCAAGTGATTGCTCGAAGACACACAGGTAATGCTTGGCACAGGGACTTGAACTCTGATCTTCTGACTCTAACTCGTTGGCCCTCTCCAACCTCCCAGCCTCTACAAAAGACCCCTTCAGCTCCCACTGAACACTTCCAGGTCACACATCTCCTGGGACTGCCTCTTTGATATGTCATTCTGGAAAGTTATCCACTGCCTTCCCATGGAGTAACATAGAATCGGTCTTATTCCTCTTTGACATGACAGACCTTCTCATGTTTGAAACAGCAATCCTGTACCCTTTAAATCTTTATTCCTGAGCCAAACATCAGAGTCACATTCCCTCAGGGCTGATTTATCTGTTAGACACAAGAGGCTCAGTGACTGGGGCCCACAAGCTTTCCAGGGGCCTATGGAAAAAAAAAAAAAGAATTGGCTCCAAGCTACTGCAAAGCAAACTGAAATTAATAGGCATTTAATTAACTGCCTACAAAATGTAACATTATGTCAACTTCATTTATTGTTAAATTTATTACTCATAACAAATTTCATTACATGTGAGAACAATTTGTGGATTAGAGTCTCTTGTTTTTCAAGAATTCCTGAGTGGGCACAATGATTGATAAGAAGACATAGTCAACTGTAAATTTAACGTCATTCATAGGCAAATAATTTCAAAAGCAAAATTACAAAAATCCTTTCAACATTTTTATGGAAAATTGTACACTTAATTGAGATGTGGGTGTATTTTAATATGTTTGGTATAAGTGATGAAGCCTCCAGAAAAGTCTACCGAAAGTTTTAAATGGCCCTGAGTCTCCCATTGCCTAAATTTCTCCATGCAGGCCAACAAGATACTTCTAGTAAGGCTCCCTGTGGCCTAACATTTTCCGTAGTTTCTTCTAGTTGCTGGATTTGCCAAGTAAATTGAACCCCATTGGTTTGGAAGAAAATAAAGTTGTGGGGAGCACTGGGGCCCTGCCACAGTATCACCAACGTGGCCTATAATGTGCCAGAGATTGTAGAAAACCAGGAATTCAAAAGGACCCCCAGAGGAAGCTCCATGTCTCTGCATCAGTCAAACCCATCTTCCAGACGTGATGAGAAAATGCTCTGAAAAAACTAAAACTCTGGCAAGAGAGCCACTGCAGTCTGCAGATTGCCAAGGGCATGGTTTTAATTGCCTCCAGGAGCCTTGGGGTGCACTGGCAGGATCCTAAAAATATTGTAGGTTAAAAACCATATTGCATCCAGACAAAGAGACTACTGTTAATTCTGTTAGACTCCTTGCATTCAACTGATGCACTTGGCAACAAAAACAAGCAATTCTTTAAAGGCTCCAAGGCTCTGGGAGTGCTGTCTTCACAGAGCCTAAGGTGAGACCATCTGGCATGAAGTCTTTACCCTCACTGCCCTCAGAAGCCACCAAGGGGAAGAGCTGTGGGGAACAGCTGTGAGTCCCGAGGGCTGGTAAGGATGACAAACCCGTTTCCTGGAGGGCGGAGCCTGGGACTCTTGGCTGCAATCCCAGGCCTTCCGGGGGTCCTGGGGAGCGGGATTACTGAGGCAACATATTGATGGTACCTGCTGAAGCCACAGCCCATTCTAGGACTTGCTACCCTGCTTGGGAAAGGAAAGCCTGAACCTTATTTAGTTCCAGGGGGACTTCGGGGTCTTTCTGCCTGAGGCAGGAAATAAAGCAAGTTCCTGAGAGGGGTGGGGTAGGGGACATGGGGCCCTCAACAAGAAGACATGTTTAGAAGAAGTTTCTACCCAAAGGTACTCTATGTCCTCAGAGGCCTGTGTGAAGATGAATTTGCCTCATTAAAGCCCCCTGTCTCCATCTAGCACTTTAAAAGTCCATCCAGGGCTCCCTCCTGCTTAATCTTCCAAGTCTGCTTGTTCCATCTCTGAGCCTCAAGCCTGGGTTTGCCTCTCCACCCAGGCCCTTCAGATTGATGTTGAAATCATCTTGGTTCTTGACGCTGGCTTCCCCTAATGCTTTCTGCAGACATCCCTTGTCTGTATTCCCAAGGCCAGTCCTGGCCCCAGAACCCAGCCAGGGCTGCAGAGCCACACCTCTCGTTGTCCAAGCAGAGACTCTGGATGCTTTAATGCAGAGCCCTCTAGAGCTTCTATGTAGAGACTCGGCCAGAACCCTTGAGGACTGGGACAAGTTTGGCCACAGAGTAAAAACCACCTTTAGTAATCCGGAAGTACCTATTGGTGCCTGTGCTGTGCAGGAACTATGCTAGGTACTTGGGGTACAGCAAGAAACAAGGCCTACCTGGGCCCTGTCCTCACAGAGCTTACAGTCACCCTTTCACCTGCTGAACAGACATTCTGCTTCTGTACCTACCACCAGCAGCACAGTAGTTTTCCCTACCAGAGCAGCTTGCATCTCTCTGATTCTGATACGGGCGATAAAGGAGGTGACACTCTGGTGGACCAACACCACCTAGAACAGCAATAAAGCAGGGACTCAGTACCGCCAAGGTTCATTTCACCCCGTCTACCCAATTCCCTTTCTAGTTCACGCACTGTTGCCCTGGGGTATCCACGATCTATGGGTACCTCCAGCATCTACCCATCAGTCACTTCAAGTTGCAGCTCTAGCGCAAAGGAAGAAAATATGATAGACAATAAATACCCTATGGCTATTCAGTGTAGTGCACATTGAACCCGATCTTTCCACTGAAATACGTAGAAGTAATTTAGCTCATTGGAGCATACATGACAGCAAGAAAAATGTAGCTCGTGAAACCACACTTATTTTCTGTTAATCTTATAATAACATCCCTCGTCTGGATTAAAATACTCAAAACCAAGACTCATAGTCACCTGCAGGGCATATGACTGATTGGAAAGAGACATTCCTGAATCATGATGTTGATTCCTTGAAGGGTAATACAAGGAGACAGATTGTGTGCTCTCTTATTACAGATCCCAAGATGAGGCTTCTCTCGTCTATGGCCATGGATACTGGTTTCTCTGAATTCTGCAAAGCTTCTAATGTCTAACCTAAGTCCCTCCGAAATACCATTGAATCCTTATTCTCTTATGCTATTCTCGGTGATGTTAAATTTTGAAGACCAAATATACATCAATTTTAAATTCTAGAATTATTTTTAAATTGGCTATTTCATGGTCTTCTCTATATTTACTGCTATTAGGTGTATGTCACTTTGTGGCATAAATGCATCCCAGAAGGTTCACTTTTAAAGTGACTCTTCCCCCTTTGATATTCATATAAAACCAGTCCCAAGACAAAAGAAAATCACCTTTAATGATGCAGAACTCTTTTTTAAATCACACACTTAAAGGAGAATTTTTTAATAAAATAATAATAATACACACATGAAGACTAAAGTTTCTTTTGTTTGGCAGAATCACTTCTAGAGTTAAAGGGAAAACAGCAATTAGAGCTTAAGAACAGAACATCCTAGACTAAAAATTCATTCAGCTTTTATCAAATCTCCGTGCTGTCATTTTACAAGAGAATAACAGGAAACTCTCTTTGGGCGCTCAGACCTTGTTTCCTAGCAATTGATGGAGGCTGCAGGCTCTTAGGAATAAGCAATAGAGCTAAGGCTGAGGAGAGTGGAGATTGAGGTTCCTAATACTATAGGAAGTGGATCAATAGGCAATTATGAAAAAGTGGGCCTTCCTCTCATGTGTTCATGGTGACACCTGTTGCCCAATTTAAAGTTAGGCTTTAGACATCACATAAGAATTCCTTTAACCAAGCAGAATCCATATATATCCATAAAGGTTGAGAAGGGGGGACAGAACGGATAAGAAAAAATTAACTGTCTAGTAAAAGGAGGCCAAAATGTAAAGTGCTGTGAATCAGGTTGTAGAGTGGTCAGGAGTTCAGCACCTGACCCAAAGACACCAGTTACTCTGTGTGTGTGTGTGTGCACGCGTGTGTGCACATGTGCATACACATGCAAGTGCACACGCACATAACAATGTAGTAACAGCATCATGACTTTGCTAGGGGTTGGTACCAACTAAGTCAGAGAGAAGATAAGGAAGAAAACAGAATACAGACCTGAATACACAGTATATCTGCAATTATGTAAAAGCAAAAGAAATTGTCCAAACTTTAACTGTGGTTATTTCTCGAATTGTGGATGGTTTGTCTTTTTACTTTTTTGTGTGTGTGTGCGTGAGGAAGACCAGCCCTGAGCTAACATCCGTTGCCAATCCTCCTCTTTTTGCTGAGGAAGACTGGCCCTGGGCTAACATCCGTGCCCATCCTCCTCTACTTTATATGGGACGCCGCCACGGCATGGCTGACAGGCAGTGCGTCGGCAGGCGCCCGAGATCCGAACCTGCGAACCCCGGGCTGCCAAGTGCGGACTAAACCTCTGCGCCACCAGGCAGCCCCCTGTCTTTTTACTTTTTTGCATTTTCCTAATTTTTATAGTAAGCCTGCATCTTTGACTTCCATATATAACGAGAATATGTTTTGTTTAAAAAAAGAAAGAAAATATTTGAGATCAATGATCAGCAGGCAAAGGGGAATTCCCCTGAGGAGAGAAGACTAATAGAAGGAAGACTCCATCAAGAAGCAGGGGCTAGAGGTAGTGGAGGAAACATTAAAATCCACCTGAGAAGCTGCACCTAAAGTGAGGTCAGGGCTGGGTTTACAGGCGGCTCGGGGTGACACAAAGCAGGAGCGGTAAAAGTGGTGGACCAGTTAGTGAGGCTCTGTACCTGTAATTACCCACGTGTGTATACTGATAACCCCAAATTGCCTCACACTGTAATAAAACAGACTTTGGACCTAAATATCAACTGAGTGTGCAAACTCAAGAACAACTCCAGAAGAGAGCATAAGAGGAATGGAAGAGAAAGATAGCCATCCCAAAAGGTGCCATCTAGAGGCGACATCCCCTAATGCCAGTGGGAAAGAGGCCACGACCAACCCATCTCAGGAGCAGACTGGCGGCACCCAGAGCCAGTTACTGAAACACACGGCCCAGAGCAAGAGCTCTCCACCCACAGTGTGAGAGCTGCCACCCTATCCTTCTTTTCCCAGTGACTGCAACACAACTCAGGATTTGACAACCTGAGAGTGAGTGTACATGAAGTATATGATAAGAGGGAAATAGTCCATGGACGTGGGTTCCCAGCCTTTCTCATCCTCCCATGCTTAAGAGAATTCTGTCTCAACCCTCCTCACCCCAGATGGTCCTGCTTTGCTAAATAAGCTCTTTTGGACCCTGTAAAACTAGGGAAGGAGTGGTGAGGATGACAAGAGGCCTAGGGGCAAGAGCTCGTGGGCTTTGGGGGTGGGGGTTGTTGGAAGGAGGCTGGGGTGAGGGAGATGGGGCTGCTTCAGTGTAAGGGAAATGGATGGAAGAGAAAGAGAGATGTTAGACGTATTCCCATGGTCTCCTTATCCCCCCTTGCGGAGTTCAAGAAAGGCAAGTAAAGGGCTGAGAATTTTGGAAACTACTTTTAAATTCTGGCCTGTATTATTTTGACCAGAGTGGTGCTCTGAGACTGTCCCATGAGAGCGCAGGCTTTAAAAAGATGTCGCATCGATGAGGCATACCTCATTCCTATAGGGATCTTGGGACTCAGGGATGAAGCTAACTAGAGTCCAATAAAACTACAGCAAAGTTATTTCCTAATGTCCTTACACATATTGGCTAAAATAAGTGTCTTTCACCCTTCCTGTTTCCCTGGGGTTTTTTTCCTAACAGTATTGTCCCTGAAGCTCCTAACTCTGAAAGCTGCTCAAATTTCCCTGACAGTACAGAAGGTATAACAGCACATTGTGTTGGAAGTGACAGGGGAAAAAAATGATAATCTCTTTCCTAAGCTTAAGCTGTACAGAAATGTCTACTCTGGGTATGTTTTAAAGGATGAATGACCATATCTGCAATATTCTTTGTATCTAGAGCACGATACTTGACAATTTCATACCTTGGTGCCCTAATGAAAGCAAAGCTCTCTTTAATGAAATCAGTTGTATTTAGCATAATAATTAGGAATGATGAGCCATTCTGTGTACACCGAGATGGCGCTACTAATCTTATATGCACAGTCATAGGCATAAACGTAAGGTGCACACTGGGACCTGCTGGAGGTCACAAGAACTCAACAGCAAACCCTGAGTCTTGATAAGCAGTCAAGAGTTAAATGGTAACAAACGACTTCCCTGATGTGGTACAAGAATACTCACTGCCATGGCACATTCTAGGACAAAGAGAGCAAAAACGTGGCATGCATACCACCACCCTACCTCCAGTGACCATGGCAGACATCATTCATCAATTGATACAATCTTTCCTGCTGAACCAGGCGTGGTCCCAGAAACCTTCTCACTGCAGTTCTCCAGGCAGACACTCCCAATGGATCAGAGCTGGCATATGACATGAAATCTATTTGGCATTCCTACTCTGTGGGATGGTTAAGGCCAAAACATCAATGTGGGGATGAGTGTGCAAAGATCCCACCTCAGGGGCACACAGCAGGGTTGGGAGTTAATGGTGCAGAGACAAACTGACAGCAGGGTTGGTCTTCTGGAAAGGGCAAAGACAGGCGGCAGTGGCAGAAAAGGTTCCCCTGCCTATAAGCATCTCTCACAATCCCCAATCCTCTCCTATTTTCCCCTCTTGGTTTTAGGCACTGAGGCCTGCTGATCAAATGAAGGCATTTTCAGGAAAGAGTAACCTTTTGAGCTATTGTCTTTTATAAACACCGTAGCTCAAATTAATTTTTCACATCAACAGATCAGACACCCAGAAAGACCCTGAAGGATTAGGGTTCAAGCTGGATCAGGTCTGAAGTGACAAATGACCAGGGGTTAGTCAAAGAAGGTGTAAAGGGCTGGGAACAGAACACCGCTTCCTGCCCACAGTTCCCACAGTTCCCTATAATCAGTAAACTGAGCATCATATCCTCAAAAAGGGAAGAAAATCCCACAGTACATAGCTTGGGGAAAACATTTGATTAGGGCTTCATCATTAATAAATGAAATTAAAATTTAAGAAAAGTTTGTTTTATCTTATTTTTCAATTAGATTCTAATTGGCACAACTATGTACTAAGTCTTTGAACAAGTCAAATGTTTATGTTAGGGAATACAACTTTTCCAACAAAAAGTATAATTTAATTATATAATATCCTTATCATATAATATCCTTCACTTCATGGTCAATTTTTGTGGTAAGATCATAAAGATGGTCACTTCTGCAGAAAATATTCAAGGACATATTAACTTACCAATAACAATATCCTTTGATATTCACATCGTTTGCTTTGAAGACCTACACGTCATAACCCCAGTGGTTTTCTCTTCCATTGTTAACTTACCTGACTTTCCCGAACCTCGTTTGTGTGTGATTTGAGTAATATTCCAGTATCATTTTCTTCAACTTCATGAAATCCTGAAATGTTTGCAAGAGTGACAATTTCACTTCACAACCTATTTACATTGAGTTTGCATTTATACTGTCAAAGGTTGGGATATTCATCAGTGAAACTGACTGCAAAACTATGTTGATAGGTGAGGAGAGGCAAGTGCTGGCATTAAGCAGGATTGATACTTGAGAGGAAACGAATTTTACAAGTTGAAGAGTGAATATTTTCATGTGATGATAAATGTTGCTGCCCTATGAAATCACATAATGTCGTGACTGGGTTCACGAACACTCAGATATCCAGGACGCCTGCAATACTGGCCAGACGCCACCGCTGACTAAATCAGAGATGGACATCTCACCCAACTAAACCAATCATCTTCTCTTTCCCCGGAATCTGGGACTGAGACACAGACATGTGTACAGAGCAGTGATCTCTGAACTTTTTTGATTGTATATCCCTATCAGTAAAACAGTTCAACTATACTTTAAATAGATAGGTTTATATTTATAAATTGCATTCATAATTGTATTTATTTGTAAATTACATGAATATGATTTTTAATCTTTCAAATATTTTAAATATGAGTCAAAATATTTTTAATATTTTCATTTGACTAATATAAACCCCTTTTTATTCTCTATAACAAAATTATTAATAAAATATTTAAATTTTTATTATTCGTTTATTATTCATTGTTTTAAGAGCCTTCTTTCAACTCTACAACATAAAAATCTCCAAACATTCATTTCAAGATGTTCTCTCCATAGCAAGGGTTCTTTTGGAAAGAAGACACTTTCTCTCTCATTGATAAAATGTCACCTTTGCCTTGAAGAAACAGAATAAACTCTTTTTTTAAATAGCTGCAAGTATCACAGAAAAGGTCAGTAAATTTGGAATACTTATTGAAAGAGAAAGATATATAACTCATCTTTAAGAAGGACCATTCTTTTGCCACAAGATGACCAAAAAACTTCTTGTGATAACAAAAGATTTTCATAGTCACTCCCTTTCTTTTTACAAAGTTTGGGATGATTCTGCTATTTCAAAAGTCCTTGTTTTCATGAAATTAACCACAGCAATGACTTCCTGTGGCGCTGTACCCTCTGACTTCAATTTTTTCCTACACTACATTAAATACGAATGACAGTGAATGACTTTCACACGGGGAGCTAACAATCTAGTCTCACCTCAGAATTATTTTTTATTCCAATCATAGCAACTGCTCCATCAGTGGTTACACATAGACAGAAAGCACTACTTCATTAAAGACTTCATTTCCTGTGTGACTATGGCTGACGGTCGCGGGTCCTGTGCAGGCGTCCAAGCACAGACGCCTCATGCCTTGGATGTCCAGTTTCATTGAGTCGCTTTGCCAGCAGCAGACAGAGTGTGCGTGAATATCTGTCCATCGTCAGGAATCCAGGGGCCACATGTCCCACCTTACCCTTCACCAAAAGAAAGAAGCTGTTTTGTTAACAATAGAGACAGGCGAGAAAGCATGAGTGATAACGACGGGAAAGTGCAGAGCAAACAGCAAGTGAGGAAAAAAGGACCACTGAGGGGATTATTTAAACCCTTTCTCCTGATCAGGGCTGTCTGCAGCAAATGCAGAGGGTAATCACTCTGGAGAGCTCTGATAATGGGTTATTTTAACTCCATGCAACTGAATGGAATTCACCTTTTTTTTAAAAAAAATGCTTTTTTGTGTCTTTTGTTCTCAAGGAATATCACAGTAATGAGCTGGATACCCAGAGTATAGTTATTATCTTTACATATTCAAATGGCTTGGCCTACATATGCTCTCAAAATTATCTGAGTCACGGGAGAAAATTTAAAAAACATACTGGAGTGTTAGAAGGGATTTCCAAAGGAATCATATTTTCACCTCAAATCAGACTCTCAGCCTGCCATAACTACAAGCTTTGGCTCTTATTCTCACCGTATGTGAAATATTTGGCTGTTTCTTACTGTTACAAAGATTTAAAATTTCATTTCAAACTGAATAGAAATGACATTTATTAAATCAAAAGCAAGCACAATCTTTGTGGCAATCTTCATACAAACACCTTTCAATTTGAAAATTAACAAAGCTCCTCAGATTGCAAATAGAATTTAAGCCAGAACCTAGTGTGACACCTCTGGCGGGCGAGTCTTTCTTTGCCGTCACTGAGAGAGTGGAGTCTTTGGTAAAGGTTATCAATCCTGTACGTATTTATTAGCAGGATTGCTTTCTGTTTCTCAGACGAGGACACCTAGATATCTTTATTTCTCAAGCCTGTTTGGAGGTGAGAGTATTCAATTCAACAGAGGTGTGTTGAGCTCCTGCTTTGTGCAAAGACTTGGTCTGAGTATTGTGAGGGCTTCAAAGATGAAGAGGTCGCTACCTTCAAGAGATTCCTCAGGGAAGAAGAGGCAAGTTCAGTTTTTTTTTTTAAATGCTGGGAAGCTCAATGATAGAAGAGTTAGTAAGTATTAAAAGGGCTCAGTTCCAAAATTCTAAATTATTACAATGTAACACTTACTTAGCAGAATAATCCAGGCTACAAGCTAAATATAAGCTACATGGACCAGACCAATTCTTAAACCCAGAAAGCCAATCTTCCATTCTTCATTCAAACCATGACTTATTCCAAAACAAATTTAAGGCTACTTAGAAATATGCAAACATGTTACAAGAGACTATACACCCAAAATGAAAAGAAGAAGCAAAGAGCAAATAAAAATAAGAAAGCAAGATGGCCCTGAGAGTGAAGTCAGCAGAAGGTCCTGTGTTCTTTCGTGAGTCGCCTCCTCAGAGCTGGAGTAAAGAGGCAAACACAGTGAGTTACATGGTGTGTTGCCGCCATCCTGGTATCAAGATATTAGAGAAGCCAAACAACAATCAGAAAATTATTCAGAACAAAAGAAATATAATGGGTTGGGGAGAGATGTTCCCCTAAACCCTAGGAAGACCTGATACCTTGTGTCCCAAGCAAGACCCACAGCCCAGTGGCCTGGTTACTGAGTCCCCCACACTCAGGGTCTCCTCCCCAATCAGTGTGACAGAGCTGCTGCTCTGTGCCCGCTTTCCTGTGCTCACGCTCCCCTTCACTGATACTTGGTGTCACTGAGGATGTGTAGTGTCCTCAGACACTTCCAGCAACTCCTCAGGTGAGTCTTAGACACATCCTGTCTGGTCCCATCTTTATCCTTGAATTTCATCAAACCAAACCTTATTAGGCAAAATGCACTAGCTATGAACCTGATAGATGATTCCCCCAAAGGCAGCGGCAGTGCTTCCAAGCCATCAGGGATCTTGGCAGAGGTTAAACTAAGAAGAGTGGCCCCAGATACAGATTCTCTGTAGGAGAGCCTACTGCCAACAGTAGACGTACTCTGAGCTACTGCACGAAAATGAGCAAGCCCTCGACACCCGTGGGAATGTGTTCTAAGAAATGCATAACAGAAAAAAAAGTACATTCAAAGATCTCTGTTGTCAAAGATGTCCATGTTGTTTATAGTCCTCTGTTTTTAAGGAATCTGGAAACTGATAAGTAAACTATTGTGTCAACTCAATGCTCTATTATATATCACTAAGATGATGTTGAAGAAAGCTGTTGCACCGTTGACAAAGGCTCCTAACATTAACTCTTTTTTTTTTTAAGGAGTATAGAAACTTGTGTATATATTAGAATTACAACTTTTGGAGAAAAGTTCCTATTCATGGGATAAAAAGGTTGAAAGGAAAATCAATCAAATGATAACAATTGCCTTAGAATGATGGGACCATGGGTGTTGTGGTTTTTTCTTTTATCTGTTTTCCAAATTTTCTTTTACTGTGGTTATATTAGTCTTATCATGAAATATACATAAACAAATTAATGTTCAAACTAATTTAAAACTTATAAAACGTATTTAAAAAGTCTTTAAGTTGTTAGAGAAAGAGAATTGGACAGACTGATTGAGTTCATGAGAAGCCTGTGTTCATGAGGATACAGGAGAATCTCTCCCTGGAAATCACTGGAAACAAAGAGGAGGGGTAGGGAGACTGGGAGTAGGGCAAGAAGTCCTACAACAGTGGGTGGGGGCAAAATCAGATACATACTGCATGTTCTATTATTACAACCATATTTTTCCCTGAACATTAATGAGACCAAAGTGCAGCTGTAGACTGTGCTATTTAAAATCACTGCTTAGACTAGACAATAGTAGATATCGATCATTCCCAAATCTCTCTCCAAAGTCATTTCTCAACATAATCTCCACTAAGCCCAGAAGTGGCTCCAGAAGTCCCTCCTGTCCCCACCTCCCACCAAAGACTTACTTATCAGGGAGTTGAGAGATCTTCAGATGTAAAATAAAAATAAAAGACCATAAATCTATGATCCTGTCTGACCTGCCTGATTCAATTCCTGGCCTTTAAATGCCACACCTGCCACTAAAGAGGAAAAAAATTAAAAGTTCTGTCCATCTGTTGCATTTCTACCTGCCCCATTAAATGCATCTATTTTATGTACGGTCTTGAGACTTGACACTATTCATAGAAATTTAAATAGAACTTGTACTCGTTTTCTATGGCTGTCATAACAAATACCACAGACAGGTGGCTTAAACAGAAATTTATTTCTTCACAGTTCTAGAGGCTAGAAGTTCAAGATCACAGTGTCAACTGGGTTAGTTTCATTCTGCAGACTTTTTCCTTGGCTTGTAGATGGCCGTCTTTTTCCAATGTTTTCACATGATCTTCCCCCATGCATATTGGAGTCCTAATCTCCTTTTCTTACAAGTACACCAGTCATATTTGGATTAGGGCCCACCCATATGACGTCATGTTACCTTAAGTACATCTTTAAGAGGCCCTATGTCTAAACACAGCCACATTCTGAGGTACTGGGCATTAGGATTTCAACATATGAATTTGGGGGGGAAACAGTTCACCCCGTAATAGCCCTGAACCCTGCTTTCTAGAAACTCTTCATCTACAACATAAACTAACATGAATGAACAAAAACCAAATTAAGTAAGTGCTGAGGAACCCCTGAACTGTGCTCTTTTGGGGTGGGATTAGCACTGGCATTATGTGAGACTTCCATTGCGTGCAGCTGCCATTTTACCCTGGACAATCTGAATCATGGAATGAACCATCTCACAGAGAACTTTCTAGAGCCATGCTTTTCTGTTCCTGAATCCAACCTTATGACTTGGCACTGTGAGCTCTTAGATCCTTCCTGTTGGGCCCTGAACTGATCTTGTAACTGACCTTTGACTCTCCCAGAGCGGATCTTACCAACCATGAAAGGCACGATTTAATCACACCATAAACACTTCTAGACACCCACTGTGTGCATAGCCCCTTCTCTGCTCGGGGCTATAGGAAACAAAGACAAGACCACCCAGTAGATTTGTCCCGACCTTCATATAGCTCTTAGGCTGCTCAGAAATAATAGCAGAAGGAGGAGGCTGCCCTCACTACATACCCACTGAGGTGTCTACCAAATTCATATTTGTCAGAGGTGAGAAAAAGTGAAAAAGAAAATAGCCTGAACTTCCAACTAGTGGGAGGACTTGACAGCTTGGCCATACACATGTCTCCAGGAGAAATTCCCCTCAGGTTTCATGCTTTTCCCCCCAGAAAACTAGTCATAATACCTTTTCCCAAGTCTCACGCTTTTATCTTTTTAAATACTAATCCTTTGTTTTGACTGTAAAAGTTTTCCACTAATAGATAGCTATCACATTTAAAGCAAATATTTAAAATACGAATTTAAATAGATATTTTTGCCTGCAAACTACCCATTTTCAAAAGCGTCATCAAAAAGATGTCAATTTGTCACGGTTAGGAGGATTCACATTAGGAATCTTCTCAGAGCAAGTTTTCTTCGTCTCCTGCCAATCCAGTATCATGTCTCCCTCCCATCCTCAAAAAATCCATTTTCAGAAATAAATTTATGTATAAATCAAAGTATGCCTGTAGCTTGTCATTTCGATCAATAAAGTGACAAGCATTTGTTAAATGCTTCCTATATGCCCAGCCATGTTCTAAGTGCTCAGAGGCACAAAAGAACCACAAGGAATCTCTCCAGATCCATTTAAAACCGATTTTGTCACATTGAAAAAGCCTCAAAGGTTCCAAAGGAAAAAGAGAGACAGAACCTCTTCAGGAATTTTTTTCCTTTGTGAGCTTTGAAGCTCATGTTAAATACTACAGAAGAGTTTTTGAAACTTAGATTCTTAAAGCGGAAAAAGAACAGGTTGGCCTGAGGTTTGAAAGAGCGGTTGTAACAGCCACTATGAGGCGTTCTTTAGGGAAGACAGTCTTTCAGTGCTGATGAGTTATTCATTAGAAAGGTAGGTCTAGCCGGCTGACACTGTGGGTGTCGAGGCAAAACTTTCATCCTGGCTGGAAGGGAAGAGCTGGAAAGCCAAGTAAGGGCGGCCGTGTGTTTCTGGAGGGCAGTTCTAAATCACAAGAACGTAGAGAAACAGAGAGAAGACAGGAGACGTCGGAGATAAAGAAGGCTTTGCTGTTTCTTCCACAAAAGGAAATGGCATATGTCAGAGGCAGAGCTGTTCAAGGCCTCATTAGTGGAGTTAGAAGGCAAGGAGGAGACCTCATTTTGAGAGGACAATCACAGGGATCAGAGCAGCTATCATAATTTTTAAATTCAAAGGCCAGAATGGCACAGCCTCAAGACTGACTCAAAATGTATAGAGTTAGTTTGAGACCCAAGATTATTAAGTAGATGAGGTTTAAAGATAAGTGATTCACTGAAATAGATTACAGGCATCCCTCGCTTTACATGGTCCCAAAAAGTAAAAATTTCTGTTACCATGATTTAGTTAAATAACACTGGTCATTCAATACGCCAATTCAAACTTTAGTTACCACCATATATTAACCTGAGTAATCACATGAGGTACAAACTTGGCTGCTAACCTTCAGTCCACAAGCCACTTCAGTAGTAATAGATGGGCACCATGACCAGTGACCACTCACATCACTTCTGTCAAGGTCCGTCCATGATTGGCCACAGCACATTTATCATTCAGTCCTTGCACAGACACTAAAGAGTACATTTGTGTTGCCTCCTTGTCTCCCAGTGATAAACTCATGAAACATTTTACAACAGATTCGAGTGCAGCAAAGAAATAAGACGTGATAGTGCTGCAAGTGAGAATGGATGCAATTCTAAGATTTTTTAAATGACAACAAAAAAACAATGCTAGGACAAGATCTAGGCTTTCATGAAGCCACGGTATAAACTACGTTGACAAAATTCAATGCATATAAAAAACAAAGTAAAGTTGTTGCAACATATTTTATCTTAAGTTGTAGTAGGAGCAGAAAGCCAGTGATGGTTGAAATGGAGCACATACTTCTACTCTGGATTGAAGGCTGCAAGAAAAAATAATCCCAATCAGTTTGGCTAGCATTCAAGCCAAAGTGTTAAAGTTAGCTGCCATACTGAAAGAAAACAGTAATTATAGGGAGACCAAAAAGAACTTTTTACTGCCAGTAAAGGCTGGTTTCATCGTTTCAGACGTTGGCATGAATTGATTAAAGTTAAGCTATCTGATAAAGTGGGTAACACAAATAAGGATGCTGCTGTGAAATCGGAACCTGGACCCCAAGGGTTAGTTAAGGCGGGTGATTATGATACTCTCAAATAGGAAGCAGCTATGACAAAAGCATGAAGATGTCACAGAAGAAGTGATGCTGGCAGAAACCCTCAGGTTAAGGGAACCCTCAGAGCTACTTCACAACGCTGACAGCACAAAAGATAAAATGTTGAAAGCTGATTCAAACTCAGAAAGGGTTATGACAACTTGCCAAGGCATAAAGTACTGACCCATGCTGCAACGTGGATGAACCTGGAAACGTTCTGCTAAGTGAAAGAAGCCAGTCACAGAGGACTACATTTTATATGATTTCATTAATATGAAATATCCAGAATAGGCAAAGCTATACAGAAAGTAGATTAATGGTGGCCTAGGAATGGGGGGAATGGGGGAATTGGAGGATGATAGCTACAGGGTATGTGCCTTGAGCCATCTGCTTAAAGACATCAAAATAACCAGGATTTGAAGGCCCAAGATTCCAAAGAAAAGAGAAGCTCACTAAAGTGAGTCCAATATTCTGTTGACCTCATTTCCCCTCAAGGCAATAACAATTCTTACAGTGACCAGTGTTGTAGGGGGTCGAGGGGTGGGGTGCTGAGAAGCAAGGCAGAGAATGGATGCTAAGAGGCAGGGAAGCCAGTAATCTCACGAAGCTGGGAAGGAAAAATAGGAGTTGGGACCTGACAAGTCAGCCAGGACTTAAATAGCCAAGACTCCTGAAGAGGGGAGGCCTAGGAAAGAGAGCCTGACATTCCCTTAAAGACTAATACAATCAACAAACCTTTATTTAGCAAAACTAATCAAGAAAAAAAGAGAAAAGGCATAGATTAGATTATCAATAACAGAAATAAAAACGGAGACCTCATTACAGAGCCTGCAAACACCAGAGATATACTAACAAGATATTAGAACAACTTTATGCCAATAAATTTGGAAGTTTAGATGAGATGGACAAACTCCTAGAAAAATAAAACTTACCAAAAGTGATACCGGAAGAAATGTAAAATCTGAAAAAAAGCTTTCTCCATTAAAGACACTCAATCTATCACTTTAAAATCTTTCCACAAAGGAGTCTTCAGATGCTGTTGGTTTCGCTGATGAATTCTTCCATTTAAGGAAGAAGAAATACCAATACTAAGAAAATTTCTCTCAGAGAAAACAATCTATAAATAAGTGAATTTATCAAGTTTAGCAGTAAATAAGGTCAATATACAATAAAAATAAAATACCAAAACTAAACTATTAGAAAATGAGATTCAGGGGCCCGCTCAGTGGCGCAGCGGTTTAGTTCGCGCTTGGCAGCCCGGAGTTTGCAGGTTCGGATCCCGGGCACAGACCGCCGCACTGCTTGTCAGCCATGCCGTGGTGGCGTCCCATATAAAGTAGAGAAAGATGGGCACGCATGTTAGCCCAGGGCCAGTCTCCCTCAGCAAAAAGAGGAGGATTGGCGACGGATGTTAGCTCAGGGCTGGTCTTCCTCACACACACAAAAAAAGAAAATGAGATTCGTAACATCATACAGTAGTAGCTCTCACCTCCCCCTCCCCAATGGAGCTCCGATTTAATTTTTTTTAATAATCATCTGATGGTGAATTTAACAGTTTGGAGGAAGTCATATAAGAGAAGGTCTATACTTAAACAATTGTAGTCTTGTTTATCCAACAAACACGAATACATGCGTGTCTTCCTTCTAGACAGGCCTTCAGAGCAACTCTGCTGGCATTCAACTGCAAGGAAACCCAACCTCCCAGGTGCATAGTACTTCCAGGTATGTCTGCCTGAGTCCTGGGGGAGAAGAAAGGAAGCTAAATCATGCAGCTGATAACTATCCGCAAGCTCATCCTCAGTTTGTTTTTAGAGGCCCCTTGTTTTCAAGGGGCACTGACTCTATAAGGAGACCTTGGCCCTGGCTGGAGAACCTCCCAGAAATGCAGGCAAAAGGGTGAGGGCCAGAGGCCAAGAAGCCAGGCTGGCGAGCCTGAGAATCTGATGGAGAGCCTGCTCTAAAGACCATTAACCGGGGCCGGCCCGGTGGCGCAGCGGTTTAGTCGGCGCTTGGCAGCCCGGGGTTCGCTGGTTCGGATCCCGGGCGCCCGCCGACGCACTGCCATGCCGTGGTGGCGTCCCATATAAAGTGGAGGAAGATGGGCACGGATGTTAGCCCACGGCCAGTCTTCCTCAGCAAAAAGAGGAGGATTAGCAACGGATGTTAGCTCAGGGCTGGTCGTCCTCACCAAAAAAAAAAAAAAAAGACCATTAACCCTTCCCTTCCATTACTGCCCCGCTGACTGTTTGGAAAAACGATGGTGACAAGTATAACAAAGGGTCATTAATGCCCTTAATAGATAAGGGACATACAAGTATCAATCCAAAAGACCTCTAAGACCCAAATACATTTGGAATTTACAGAAAAAAAATGTTAATACAAATGTCCAATAACCATCTGAAAAGTATTTGCCTGGGGTAGAAATCAAAATTAAAATGAGTTACTTTTTTATGCCAAACATATTAGCAGAGACCTTTTTTAATAATCATTTTTTAAAAAAAAAAGTAAGATGGGCAACCTCATATCTGCTGGCGGGTGTATTAACATATCTTCAAATTCTGTAGAAGCTTAAAGGATAAAGAAGAGATTCTAACAAGGCTAATTCTAACCTAAATGCTATAAAGAAACAAATGCCGTGGGATGGGGGTTAATATGTGCTAGCCCACCTCATGTCTAAATAAGTTGAAATAACATTTTCTTGAATTAAGTACTGGCCTCCAGCTATGGGAAATGGGACGACCACGATCTTTCTTTATGCTGTTGACCTGGTTTTTCTATCATGATTCAGAGACGACCTTAAGAGAGCTACATCTACTGGCAAACGAGATTAGAAAAAAAGAGTTTTGGTAGAATATATTTCAGCATTCAAATTGACAACATACTCTCAATATACCCCTGCAACACACACACACACACACACACACACACACACACTCACACACACACTCACACACATGCATGCAGTTTCTGAAACTGTTTCTTCCTTTATTTTCAAAGCTTTTCAAGACATTCTTCCTCTCAGTCCTCCAACTTCTTTTCAGCCACTTTCCCCTCTCTGCCAGCTAGTTTTCCTCTGCTCCTCACACACCCCAAAAGGTTCACATCCTTGCCTTTCTTCTCTTTCAGGTTTGCACCTTCTCCTGAGTGGTCTCAGATTCTACTGTTGCTTCAAGAATATGTCCAGGCTAACAACTTCCAAATCCATATCTCCAAACCTGCGTGAACTTCCCCCACAAATACTAGATCTGTATTTCTTGTATTGACTTCAAATGTACACATCTAAAATGGAATTTTCCTTTCTTACCCCATCTCATCTACTTTTTATCCTATATTTATTCATTTATCCAACAAATAGCTACCAAGTGTCAGCCACTATTGACCACTCATTCTTCCAAACTAGACACTTGAGCATCAACCTTCATTCTTCTCAGCCCTCTCCTGCTCAGGTCAACTATGTGCCCTAACTCAGAGAGGTCTGTTAGTTTCAGACCTTTTATTCAATCCCACTAACACTTTAGCCCCAGCCTTCATCGTCTCTCATCAGGATGCCTGCAGCAACCTCCTATATGTTTTCCCTCCTGGTGAAGTCAGACCATTTTCCACACAGTTGGTAGAATTAGCTTCCTAAAAAATAAATTGGGTCATGTTACTCCCTGTTCTTAAAAGCTTTCATAGCCCATAGCAATGATGGGGTCTGCAGACCAACTGCACTGGAATCAGCTGGGGAGCTCATTAAGCTGTCACTTCCTGAGCCCCAGAACTCCTGCATCCATCTCCTTGGAGAGGAGGCCTAGGAATCCCCCACGTTTAACGAGCTCCCCAGGTGATTCTCATGCTCACTAAAGGTGGAGACCTACTGGCCTGCAGGAGAGAATCCAACCTCCTTAGGCAGAAATAGAAGGTCCTTCACCCTCTGGGCCCAAGTGGTCTCAGTTCCATCCACTCTATACCGTGTGCCCTACACATAAGTAATGCTGAACTTCTCACACTTGTCTAGACACTTCAGGCCCTCCCATACCTCCACACCTTTCCCTGTACACAACTCCTCTGCCTCCTTCTTCACCTGGCAAAACCCTGGCCTACCCTCCTCTGTGAATCCTTCCCTGACCACCACCCCTGCTCCATCAGTATTGTCTCTTCCTCATTTGTTCTCCTCTAGCCCTTTCTTCACACCCTCACCATGGCCAGGCACTAGCCCCACGGAATCATAATTTACCTGTTTATGTGGTGTTGTCCCAAATAGACTGTGACCTAATGGTATTATCTGGCAAATTAAGAAATCTTTATAAACGTCTCCTAGGTTGATTAATTAACTTCATTCACTAGGTCAGTTTATTTACCTGGTATTCATTTTGGCAGGCTCAGGGGATTCAGCTCTGGTTACAATCTAAAGTTCTATTAGGAAAAAACTAAAGATCTTTCATGATCAGGAAAAACAACCATCACCAAGCAAGCCAGGCCTGCCTCAGGAATTTACAGGTTCTAACCTCACAACAAGTTAGATGACCAGAAAACTCCCTATTTTAGCTGCCCACACTCCTCATAGAATTATAATTTGATGTAATGCTCTATTGTCACTGTGATGGTTAATTTTATGTGTCAATTTGACTGAGCCATGGGGTATCCAGACACTGGGACAAACATTATTCTGGGAGTGTCTGTGAGGGTGTTTCTGAGTGAGATTAACATTTGAATTAGAAGACTGAGTAAAGCAGATCGCCCTCCTCTGGGGGGGGGGGGGTTGGGGTCTCATCCAATCAATTGAAGAACTGAATAGAACAAGAATACTGAGTAAGAGGGAATTCCTCCCACCTGACTGATTGGGCTGGGACATTTGTCTTTTCCAGCCTTCAGATTCGGACTGAAACACCAGCTCTTCTTGGGTCTTGAGCCTGCTTGCTTTTAGACTGGAATTTACACCATCAGCTTTCCTGGTTCTCAGGCCTTTGGACTCAGACTTAAACTACATATTGGCTCTCCTGGGTCTCCAGCTTGTCAACGGCAGATCTTGGGACCTCTCAGCCTCCATAATCACATGAGCCAATTTCTTATAATAAATAAATAAATAAATGTTCATTTATTATGTATAAATATAAATGTTTTAGTTATTTATACACATCCTATTGGTTCTGTTTCTCTGGAGAACCCTGACAAATACAGTCACCAAGTAGCCATTTGAAAAATGTTTCTATATTAGCCCCCTTTGAAAACCTTGTCCATTATGTTAAGTGCTCTATCGAAACACTGATAGACACAACTTGAGTGCTGATGCCCAAACGTGTTCACTTCCCTGAGTTCCATACTCATGGATCCAACTGTCCACATCACATCTCAACTGAGTTATCTCATGAGTAACTCAAACTGAACATGTCCAACATACAACTCCTGATTTTGCTCCCCAAACCAGCTTATGCCCAGTCTCCACTATCTCAAAAGATCGATCCTCATTCATCCGTTTGCTCAGGCCAAAATCTAGAGCAATCTCAACTCCTCTCTTTCTCTCATTTGCCTCAGGCAGCTAATCAGCTTGGTGATTCTTCTTCAGTCTGAACACTTCACACCACCTCCACCAGCTGCAGCCTGGACCAAGCCACCATCATCTCTCACCCAAGCTTTCGCAATCACCTCCCAATTGTCTCTCCACTTCCACTCTTACCTCCTGCAGGCCACTCTCCATACAGTATCCAGTAGGAATTAGAATTAGACATTTAAAAGGATGACATAACTCCCTGCTCAAAACTTCCAACAGCTCCCCAGTCACACTCGGGGAAAATCCAAATATCTACAAAGCCATACGTGACTACCTTCTCCAGCTTCATCTCCTTCCAGTCCCCTGCCACTCACCCCCACCACCACTGTTTTCCCCCACTATGCACAAGTCTTCTCCAGGATGACTGGCTATATCTCAACTATATCCAGTTTTTTCCTACCTCTGGGCCTTGGAGCTTGCTGTTCCTCTCCTCAAATGCTCTTCGCATGGCTTACTCCCGTTCATCATTCAGGTGTCTGCTCAGATGTCACCTCCTCAGAGAGACCTTCATTGTCCCTGCCTTCCCAGCACCACTTGACTGCCTTCCCAGCCCACTTGACTGCCTTCGGAGCACTCATTGCTGCCTGATGTTTCTTTACTCACTGACATGTTTGTGGACTCTGTCTCCACTAACTATACTATAAACCTCACTAAAGTATAAACCTCATGAGGTCGGAGAATTTGTCTTGTATACCTTCATATCCAAGGTGTCTGGAACACCGTGGGTGCACAATAAATAAACGAATGGGCGGATTCTTCTTAGTATGTAGTGCCAAAAAAAAGAGAAATTCAGTGTTTGGACACTGACATGTGTCCTCTTTTGAGACATGGAAATTATGCAATTCATCATGTTCCCCTTTTTTCTTAACTTCCAGGAAACCTAATTCTAAATTTTGTACTCAAGCCCAACAACTTACCTTAAATTAGATTTCTTTTTCAATTATCTATTACATGAATCTTGATCTTTTATCATTATTGTAACATTCTGTAGAGCTATGTTTTATTATAAACCACCTCAATTCCTTTGTTGTAGACAGACTGTAAAAATTAATACATACTTGTTCTCTGCTGGTTTTTGATTCATGTATGTTAACATTGTCTTTCTAACATGACTAAGCTTCTTGAAAGCAGGCCTATCAAGAATTGCCCTTCAGATGCCCTCACTCATATATCAAGGGGCAGAACTTATTATATTTTCTCAATAACTTTCTTAATGTACTGATTTCTTCACTGATTGATTGATCAATAGCATAACCACATTTTGGTGATAAGTGAATAAGCTAGGGTCTAGAGAAAATTGTCATCATCCTTTCAAAAAGCGGACAAAGATTTGTTAGAAGTGAGAGAGCAGGAGTTTTCAGCACATGAAAGAGAACTTGACTCGGTGAGCAGGACATCACAGGCACAGCTAAGCCGGATGAGAAGCTTAGCGGCAGAAAAACTAGAAGAGGCGAAACATTTTCCAAGAAAACACCCCTGGAAAACATGTGGAGAGAAAGTGAAATAAGGGAGGGAAAGTAGTTTGAGGCTGCCTGGAGGCGAGCCTTGAAGAAAGGTGAAGATATTGATCCAAATCTTGCTGGAGAAATAATGAAGAACCACTGGCAGAGTGGAGGGGGTTGGGGGGAGGCGGGATAAGTCTGTGATTAAAGGGATGGGTGCAGTGGAAGGCTTTGTCGTTAACACTGCTTGAGAACTGCCTGGAGGTGGGGACCCTAAAGACACCCCTTTAATCTACCTGTGGGGCCTAGACTGAAGTTAGAGAGACAAGGTAGGGAACAGAGAGAGAGGGAGAGGTAAGTTCTGAAGAAACCTGGCAGGACTGCCCCCTCACCGTTTATTCTTGACATTCAGCAAAAAGCCCAGCAGTGATCTTAAAGACCAGCACTACCTTGGGGCCAGCCCGCTGGCATAGTGGTTAAGCTTGTGCGCTCCACTTCAGCAGCCCAGGGTTCATGGGTTCAGATCCTGGGTGGGGACCCACACACCGCTCATCAAGCTGTGCTGTGGCGGCATCTCACATACCAAATAGAGGAAGATGGGCACCGATGTTAGCTCAGGGCCAATCCTCCTCACACACACACACACAAAAGGCCAGCACTACCATGAAGGTCCCCAGGCAGGAGTGGACGTTGGCATGGGGGATGCACTTGTCCCCATGGCATCTTTCCAGCTGGCCGGGCGCTTCACGTCTTCACAAAACTCTGGCAGCAGCTGCAGTGCTAGACAAAGTCAAGGTGTGGAGTTTCTGTAGGTGTTTCCCACCCGTCCCCACCCCCGCCACATGCACCCCGCATCCACAATTTGCATTCCTCACGCCAGGGAAGGACCCCTAGATCCTCCACATTAAACAGGATGGGAAAATGAAAACGAATGGACACAGCACACACCCCACATCCACAGCCTCGCTTTCAGCACCCAGGGCCTTCTAACGGACACTTTGCTCTGATAATAATGTCTACATAGGGGCCCAGAAATAGCAGGGACAAGGCGTGAAATTTCATCTGAAAATTGTGCCAAATAACTGCATGTTAGTCAGAGTGACTTGTATAATATGCCAGGGTTTTTGTGGGGTTTTTTATGCTCTCAGAGCACAGTTCTCCATTGCTGAGACACTTATCTATTCCGGAGCAGGAAACAGATGGCAGGGCCAGCTTCAACATGTGCGGGAGAGCACTTTCACTCAGAAGACTTTTGCCCTGACATTGGACCAGACCTGAAACAATTGATGCCTTCAAAACCCTTCGTGAGCATTCATTAAGTGACGCATTATTAACCCCACCAAGAACTCAAGCTACACTGATGCAAGAGCTGAGAGATCACTCACAAATCTGATTGGTATAGGCAGGCCCAACAGAATAAATTCACAATAAATCTTGGAAGAAATGATCCACTAATAGCTTCCACTCCCCTCTTCTCTATACCTGTAGAGGTGCAGCCATATCCACACAAGATCCCCTCCATCCTCAAAGCATGTGTTCGTTGTATATTTATGTTCTGAGCACTATGTTTACATCGTCATCTCATATAAGCCTCCCAACAGCCCTGAGAGGTAAGTACCACTATTACCACATTTCACAGATGAGGAAATTCACCAGGGTTAACCCCTCGCCTAGTTGGTGGAGCCAGCATTTGGACACAAGTGTTCTGATTCAAGAGCTCCCATTTTTAGACTCTAAGCTACACTGTCTCCCAGAGGATGGCACAGGGCCCATGTGAGAGATGCCGAAATGGAGCACATCGTTCCATGCAACCACATCTGAAGAGAAAGAATGGTTGCAGCTGACCATGAGAAATGGATTTACACATCACAGGCAGAGGAGGTAGGACCTCTTGAACCTCTGAGTATAATAACTCTGAATACAAGTGGCTTTGTTTGCTAAATTAAACTATAGTGTTGGCTGAAATTACAGTATTGCAGCAATCACTTTCACTTTATAATATTTGAAGTAGTTTATAATATTTGAAGTTTCCTCCTAAAAAACAAACATTTAGGCTTAGGAAAACACCTTCCGAATGATTTCTGGGGAGATGAAACATTTGAAAAGACTTTACCAATTGATCTCAATCAGAGATACTTTTGCTATTTTTCTTTGTTCAGAGATATTTTTAAAACAAAACTCTAAGCTCTGGGTCTTGGCTCTAAGCAGAACACCACACACACACACAAACACACACACACACTACATATTCATCATCACACACCAAACACACACCATACTACACAAACAATGCACTTACACCACAAGCAAACACACACACACCACACACGATACACACCACACACACACACATAACCCACACACCATATGCACACTCCACACTTCACACACACACAACACACACACATTCATCACAAAAAATACACCATAAATACACACACATATACCACACACATACATACCCAACACACAAACCACACACCCATAACATATACACACATATACCACAAGACACCCATGCCACACAAACCACACATACACAACACACACTCAACATATACACACAGCACACACACACTAACAGTCAAGAGGCATGTGCTGCCTGTGCTTGTGACCCCTCGCTGGATCTGTTTATGGGGTAATTGCAGCTTTCATTTTCAATTTGAAGAGCACAGCTCTGTAGGGGCAATTGTTTTAAATTTGAGAATGCCTGAATTACATGAAAATTTTAGTTAATTTTTTATGGTCAAAAATAGTTTATATTAGCAAAAAAAATATATATGGCGCTTCAAAAATCATGCTCTTAGGCTAACCAAATCACTGCAATTTTAAAATCTTGAATCCGCCATTAGAGGGAAAAAGGAAATCTATTTTGCACTCTGGCACATTCTTATGATGAGTTTCTTACTGTGACTCAGGCCATAGATGCCTTGTGCAAATGCACAAGAAAATAAGCGGACGGATATGTGAGAAGAATTTCAGTGATGGAGAGAAGCTTTCTGGCTGAGTCAAGCCCTTCCCCCCTTCATTGACTTGGGGCTCCCCCGAGTGCCCACATCAGACTAGAAAAAGTATTCTCACAGAGCTGGGAAGAACTTCATAGGACATCAGTGAACAAAAAAGAGAGGATTTTTAAACTTACACCGACCAACGCTCACTATGTGCACTGAAAACTCTATCTTCAACCTAACAGCCTATCCTCTACCTTTTGTTCTCCTGATTAAAAACCTTACGGCTAAACACAGCGGCCTCAACTGCCTTCAAGCTTAGAGCTGGGGAGGGCAAATGGAGGAGAAGGAAAAGAAGAAAAGTCAAGGAAGTTAATTAATGGGAGATTAGGCTGCATGGGTTCCTCTATAAGTGGGTTTCTCAAAGGGGGAGGGGTGGTAGAGAAGGTGGCAGAAGAGCACAGGGCTGAGGAAAGTGGGCAATACACATAATTCAGAAGCGTGTGCCTAATTCTCTACGTAATATGTGCCAAATAAGTTTATATCAAATCCGTTTTCTACATTACCTGAATGAGTTTGGTTTACATTGCAATTTGGGGTTATCCAGGACCATGTAATTATCTCACCCTATTGCTTATTGCATTGTGTTTAAGTTTCAGGGGACAAAACTGTCAAGAACTGTTTTATTTATTTTTTTAAATTAAAAAATCAGGGGCCGGCCCCATGGCCTAGTGGTCAAGTTTGGCAGACTCAGCTTTGGCAGCCTGGTTTGCTTCCCGGGCACGGACCTACACCACTCTTCCTCCACCATGCTAAGGCGGTTACCCACATACAAAATAGAGGAAAGAGTGGCACAGATGTTAGCTCAGGGTGAATCTTCCTCAAGCAAAAAGAGGAAGGTTGGCAACAGATGTTAGCTCAGGGCAATATTCCTCAGCAAAAAAAAAAAATCAGGTGTATGTTTTTATATAAATGTTGATTACAATTCACCTTTAAGGAAGGTCTTGAAAGTGTACTGTGAATCATTCACAACGCTGAACAACATTTGAGCCATTTATTATTCCTCTTCATAAAAGCCACTATTAAAATAATATATCTAAACAATATTTTATAAGTATTAGAGACAGTATACTAAATAAAGAGTTTATTGTGTGCTACAGGAAAGAAACTAACAGGATTTTTTAGTACTAGAATGATTCTTATTTTCTCCTTGGATGTCAGGAGCTGGAGAACAGTTAGTTCAATCAAAGCAAATGCATTCATCTTGGAGACTTTTCTTGAACTTTCAAAATCTAGCTAACAAGCACCTTACTGATAAGTTGACTTCTGTTCTTAAAGGGGAAAATCATCTTTCTGTTCTTATAATTTTCTTTCTTTCTAAAGAAGGATTTATGTGGTTTTCTTACACCTCAGTTGACATAATTTGAAAATAACACATTTTCAAGGTACAGATAATTTCCATGTTCTGTAATCCATTACAGAGCATTAAACTTAGGGAACAATTTCCTGCACTTTACAAAATTCACATATCCCTGAATAGAAAAACAGAAAATGAGAAATCTAGCTCCCTACGAATATAAATATAAGTTTTAGGATCAAGACAGGGATATCCTATATTACAACCATTAATTAACATTGCCTTGAATGTTTTGGCAAATGGGATTGAAGAAAAGGTAATAAAAAGAAACAAGTATAACTATCAGAAAGGAGAAAGAATTATCACATTGATAGCCTATCTAGAAACTTCAGGAAATCAACTAATCAGAACATTCACTAAGCGGCTGGTTATGAAACAAATTACCCAGATTACTAACTTTCCTACATATTAGCAATAAGCCAAAAATGTGATGAAAAGTGTAAATTCCACTCCAATAGCAACAGGATCTCTTTATATATAAAGAATAACCCGTAGGAATAAACAAGAAATGTGGAGGAATCAAATCGAGGGAAAATCACAAAACAATCCTGTAAGACATGAAGGAAAACTTGAATCAATCCATTTCCAGGGAAGTTCAAGAGTGTACAACAGAAGTCCACCCAGGCCCCTGACACCCCATTCAAGACCAAAACCAGAGACTGTAATGTTCAAATCTAGAGAATTGGGCTTCCTGCAGGATTCTGAGCATCAGTCATTGGATGATGGAGAAGACACTATGCCAAAAGGCATCACCAGGTCCATTTGTCACCATGTTTTAGGGGTAACGAGACTTCACACAAAAAGATACAAACAAGTGGAACTGGACTATCTCCATAGATTGCCAGGTTTCCTAGGCAAATGTACAACTATGTTACTGCATATTATTGAAAGTAATGCTTGCTGCTGTAAAGATAAACCGCAATTCTCAATAGCTGAACACAATAAAAATTACTTTCTTGCTTATTTAAAAGTCCAATTAGGCTGGCCTCAGTGGCCTAGTGGTTAAGTTTGGTGCACTCCACTTTGGTGGCCTGGGTTCAGTTCCCAAGTGTGGACCTACACCACTTGTCTGTTAGTGGCCATGCTCTGGCAGTGACTCACATCCGAAAAAAAGAGGAAGATTGGCAACAGATGTTAGCTCAGGGCAAATCTTTCTCAGCAAAAATAAAATAAAATAAAAGTCCAATCAGCCTGGGATAAGGAAAAAGGACAGGAACCAGGTAGATGTTGCCCTACCAGCTTCAACACACGGCTTTTCAGGTTGCCCCGAACATCAACGTTCTCCCAGCAGATGGGAGAAGAGGGAGAAGGGTGTTGTTTATGGGCCAGATCCAAAGGAGGTGCCCTTCGCTTCTGCTCACACTGCCCTGGATACAGCTCAGCCTCATGGCCAACCTCACTGCAAGGGAGCCTGGAAAGAGGGATCACACTGCTTCCCCACCCGACTAAAAGAATGGACAACTGGGTTTACTCACTAGGTGAAGAAAGAGCTGCCCAATTTTCTTCTTCATATAACTGGAGCTTGCCCTTTAAACATTTAATTTTTTAATTTTATACACTTGGATGAAACTTTTCCTAAAATGCCTAACAATTTTCCTGTTTCAACAGAGTGGGCAACAATGAGCCTTTTCCTACGGCTCAGGACCTTCATTATGAATATCAGCTCTCTTCCTGAGACTGCCTCCAGGAGCTTTGAGGAATTGCTGATCCTTTACCTCTGTACTAAAGGCTCTGGGTCACAATCTTTTTAAAAAACTTTTGGGTCTTTGAAATGTTTTTTCTGAATCCTTCCTCAGGGTGGAATAGCAGCTGTCACTTCTTGCTGCTGTCATCACACAGGCTTCTAGCAGTTCATCTCCCCTCTAACGTCTTGCTTCTACTAAGGCTTTATACTAACATATAAAAATTGTGTGTAAAAGCAAAGATTTGGCTCAGACTGAGGCCCACTCCTCAGGAAAGAGTGTGAATTTCTATCACCTGACAGAATTTCTGTCACTTGCTAGCACTGACTTTGGTTATCCAATATCCTTTCAAAATTTGTTCTTCCAAGTTTTTACTGCTTTCAGCAGTTGCAAATAACTAATTATGTTGATTTAGGATATGCTTCTAGAAAAGAGAACAAAATTATGTCTCAGAGAGAATTGCTTTACGAATAGTTCTATCTGCAAAGAAAATGAAATAAAAAATAACAGAACTAGAATAATAACTAACAAGGAGAGAGGTCTGCAACACATTGTTAGGTAGAAAAAAGAAAGCTGCAAAATGGCGTTTTGTAATCCCATTTTTGTAAAAAAAATAATAATAATAAAAAGCATATGTTTGTATACGCATAGGGGAAATCGAAAGGAACCGGGAGTAGTTCTCTTTAAGGTGTAAGATTACTGAGAACTCCTACTTACAATGTCATGTATTTACTTGTTTGACTATTTTATAAGAAACAGCAGGGTTTTTGTGTGAGTAAGCATAAAAAACAATAAAGACTTAAAAATATAGTTCACTCTGTCTTCTCAAAGTAGAAGCTCCTGGAAGACACGGTTGACAGATCAGCAGTCCTCTGTAGACTGCCTGCTGCCACAAATAAGCAGATTCTTAATACACACTGATTTTTATAGACCAAAAAAAAAAGAGAAGAAGAGTTTGTAACTCAGAGTCAATCTCATAGACAGGGCCAGTTCCAGGAGTGTTGGTGACTTTCTCCTTGAAAGACTTCTACCTGGAAATCTGCTGGTGACCATAACAAGCAGAGTTTTAAGAGCCCAGTGAGGCCTGGACAGGCTTATAACAACCAGAGGCACACTCTACCTATACTAGAATTACAGTGAAAATGCATTTAGCTGGGAAAGAATTCTGGATAACTATATTGTGTTAGAAAAGCTTTTCAGAATCTCCTTCACTTTTCTAACAAAAACGTTGATCATTTAACGTGTGAAAACAACATGCATTTAGTAGGTTTTTGCCTCCTGGTGTATACTGAGATCCCACAAGACACATTCTGCCCAGCATTTTCTCTCTACTTTGTGTAAAACTCTATAAAACATGCACAAGGATTAAGGCGTGGACTCCAGAATATTCCAGTTTCAATGAAAATACATTCACTGGAAAAGGAATGTATCACTTAACTGTTGCCATAAAAATGCTGCTTAATAGATCACCCCAGAATCGAGGGGCATGCAACAAGAAGCATTTTTTCTCCTGTTCGTAAGTCTACAGGTACGCTGGGACAGCACAGCCTCATGCCGTGGACGTGCGAGTTGGTTGGGGCGGCTCTGCTCCGCTTGTCGTCACTCTTCTGGGAACAGCGGAGAATCCAGGATATGTTCACGACAATGCAGAAGTGCAAGAGGGCAAGCCAACACCTGAGAGCGTATTTGAAGCCTTTGCTATCATCACATCCACTAACATCCCATTGGCCAAAGCAAGTCACGTGGTCAATCCCAACATCAATCGGGCAGAGAAATATGCTCCACCTCTATTGAGAGGAACCACACAGTCACCTGGCAAAGGATGAAGACGCAGGGAAGACTGAAAAATTGGGAACGATGATGCAATCTTCCAAAAGTATCATGAACTCACCGTTAACCAGTAATACAGTAACGTTTCTGTTTTCATACTTAGCTGGTCTTAAAAGGAGGACACTAAGGAAATAGGACAGAAGGAAGGGGGGAAAGTGGGATCTAGAAATGTGTAGCATTTGGACACTGCGTAGAAGGTAGGAGGGAGGAAGGGCTAGGGGAGGTGCCACGGTGGAGGTCCCTGGAAGAGAACATAATAAAGCAGGATGCCATCGTGAATAAAATTCACTGATGAAAATTCAGAAAGGAAGAAAAACAAGATAAGACAGCGGGAAGACATAGATACACGAAGGGTAAAAAGAAATCCCAGAGAAAGACAAGTTTTAAGAAACTTGCACAGAGAAATGAAACTGTTCAAGCACGTGTTTCTCCATTTGAAACTGGCCTTTTTTGTATGGCTGTCCCTAGCCTATTACCTATGGTTTACGATTTACAAGCTGAAAGAGGTTGCAAACTCCTATGAGAATCTCTTACAAGAAAAAAAAAGTGTGTGTGAGTGTGTATGTGTGTGTGTGTGTGTATACATAGAATTGTTTTTTCAAACCAGAAAAAACTATATATCAGAAACTTCCTAGAATTTGAATATTGAACATAGGGACACAAAACCGAAAATGGTAAGAGCTGCCTCATCCTTCTGGTTGCCGTGAAGACGCTGTCTCGTGATTACTGCTTCCCAGGTTCTCAGAGTTGCTCCATATTCCTGACCCCCCTGAAGCCCCCCTCCACATTTCCTTCAACTCTGTGAACCATTCTTTGATCCTACCAAAAAATATATTTTTTGCTTAAATGAGTCAAAATTGATTTCTTTTGCTTTGAATGAAAGAATTGTATCAGATACAGATCCCTTTCCCATTTTCTATCCTCCAAGGAAACGAGGGAGAGAGAGGGAGCACTAAAGATGCCTTAAAGCAAATAACAAGGCATGCCATCATTCAAGAGTCTAGTATCTAAAATCATTTCATGGAAATGACTGTTACTATGGCAACCTTTCAGTGTGCTTTCAGTGACTTTATAATATATTAACACTTCAATGTAAACCAAACTGTATTGGCTTATTTGGCCTTGATTCTTTTTTAAATATAGATTGTTTTGTCTCATAAAAGCTATCAGAGCTTCTAGTTCAAGACCGCTGACTAAACAAGTAAATTTACTTTTGCCTGTAAAATTTCTATTGAAATGACACTATAAAAGAAAGCCTTCCATGTTTATCTCCCACCACCACCATTCTATACACACACACACACACACACACACACACACACACACAAAATCCACTACAGCCCCAGCTCCTGTCATCAGAATCTGTTCTGATGATCCAACATACTTAATATGGTTAACACACCTCCTACTATTTGGTAAATTAAAAACAATCGAAGTCAAAATCCTAATGAGACTTTTTAATAGAATCTGACAAGTTAAATAGAAAGTTCATCTGGAAGGGTAACTGTATAAGAGCCAATAAAATGTTGAAGAAGGAGAACACTGGTCAGACAAGACATGACCATAGAGAAAGTCAAGGTGGTGGCTGCAAAGTAGCCCAAAGAGCCCGGGGAGGTGGAGCCCTAGGGAAAGTGTGCCTACTTCTCATCCCGGGAGCCACACTCCAGCACCTCCTCATTAGCTGCATGTAGAACAGGTTCAGCAGAACTGTGGGCAGCAGATTGTTTCCAAGGCCATATGGGACCACTGAGCACCATGTAACCCATTCATATGTTACATGATTCTGAGAGTCCATGACTCACTAACCCAGAGAAGAGCTTCAGTCAAAGAACATAAATAAAAGATGAAATAAAGGAAGAGGTGAATCCACATAGACTGGATCAATGATGTTTTCACATCTTCAGAGAACTTGGAGAAAAATTTTAAATCCAATGATAAAGAGGAATAGATCTTACACACACACAGGGTCCAAAGGATCAAAAAGAGGAAGTGCAAAGAACAAATCTTAACTGTAAGCTGCAATCTTTCCAACCCCAGCATGCCAGGCAATGCAAGACCTGGAAGGGGTGATGCTGGGCAGCAAAGAAATGGGAGAGTGATAAGTAGGAAAGAGACAAAGATTCTATGGTTAAGGAAATAGAGATGGAAGCTAGCGTCAGTTTGCCTCATCTCCATGGGAGCATCATACACGCTTGGCTAGCTGAAACAGATGTAGGGAAGAGAAAGGAGGAGCAGTAAGGAGGAAGAAGGAGAGAAAAAGAAGGAAGAATAAAGAAATTCTACATAATTCTATTAATGAAAATTGTGGTATGAGTTTAGTAATAGCTCAATAGGACTGGAATAGGGAGTCCAAAACAGACTCATGTATGTATTAGAACTTAGTTCACTATAAATGTGGCATTTCAAGTGAATGAGAAATGAAAGCTAGTTTAATAAATGAGTTGGGGTACTTAGCTAAAAATTGAAAATATAAAGACAGATCCCTACTTCACCCTATACCAAAAAGTAAAGGCCAGATATAATACAGACCTAAAGTCAAAAAGCAAAAGTATAAAAATACCAAAAGAAAATATGAGAACATACGGATGAGGTAGGCCTACTTAAGCAAAATATAGAATCCAGAAACAATGAAGAAAAAAGAAAAAAATGTCTGATTTGGCTACATAATAATTTCAAATGTCTGTATGATGAGAGACACCATAAACAAAGATTAAAAAGCCTAAATTTGTAAAATATTTGCAGTGTAAGTAACAAATAAGTCAAGAAGAAAAAGAGAGGCAACCCAACTTTTTTCATGTGCAAAGGAACATTGACAGAGACTATTCAATATCTCCAATTTTCATTCTGTGCTTCTATAATAATAAAATTCTTAATTGGGCATGTAGTTACCCAAAATAAAGATTATATTTCACAGCCTCCCTTAAAGCTTAGTCACCCGTGGCATGACTGAAAACTGGCCATGGAGATATAAGGAGAAGCGTCATGGAAGAGCTTCCAGGAACCTTCTTAAAAGACAGTATGTGTGAGTCCTTGACCCCCCCTTCTTCATCTTTTCCTCCATCCTGCTGCCTGGAATGCCAAGGCCTCCATCTTGGACCTGGCGTCAAGGTGAGGAGCTGGATTTGAAGAGGAAGAGAGACCCACATCCTGCGGAAGGAAGTCAGGAGTCATGTGCACGTAGACGAGCGGCAGCGAGGGGGGTGGAAAGTTGAGCAAGCTAATGCTTAATGGCCTCAAATTTTTTTCTTTATAGGAAGGTTTTTGTTTATAGATTAAATAGTTTGATTTTATTCAGATTTCCTATTTCTACTTGTTTCAGTTGTTGACAAGGGTTTTCTGACAAATTGTCCACTTTATTTACATTTTCAAATTTATTGACATACAGTTTTCCGTAGTATCTCCTATTATTTCTTGATGAAGTAGGAGCAAGTACAGTCAGCTAAGAGTAGGGGAAGTGAGAACTTAAGGACAGTGGTATTCACACGGCAGAGCTGTTGACGACAATGAGAGGAACCGTGCAAGAGCCAAGCCGCAGAAGGAAAGGAGAGCAGTGGGGGCCCAGCAAGGGTGCAAGGCCACAAATGCGCAGTGGTGCCAATCTAGCTGCAAGGTTTATTTCAAGGTCCGCTGATTTCTTTTATAACACTGATTAGCTAATCTGAAGATAGGAGTAAAGGAAGCAAATTGTGGCATTGATCCAGGGTTGGGATATAGCAGAGTGGGGTTAGTGGTAGGATAGAAGTAAAAGGGGTATTTGTGGGAGAATATCTTAGATGCTCAAACACGAGGTTCGCGGAGAAGAAAGCAAGCCCAGGAGAGGGCTGCTAAACTGGGAGGAAGGGGAGGGAGCAAGGGCCTGAAAATCTTGATGCTGTTGAAGAACAGACATGGTGGAAATGAAGCCGTGAAAAAGCTGGGGGCTGAGTCAGGGGTCAGGATACTTGAGTTTTTCTTGAGTCTTCTAAGATGGAGGTGTTCTAGAAGGCAAGTTCCAGAATGTGACCATGCAGTAGACAGGAGAAGTGTAGCATAGTGGTTAAGAGCATGGGCTTTGGAGCCAGAGAGAATTTCTGCTACTAGTTTTATTATTTATCTTCACTTAGCCTTGGTTTCTTCATCACACCTAGTTCATAAGACTGTTGTGAGGATTAAAAGAAATAAGTTACTTAAGAGCTTTGTCCAGTGCCCAGCACACACTAAACTCTCAATAATTGATGGTTTTAAAAACAAAGAAAGAGAAAAAACACATAGGTGCCCTATTATTCTGCCTACTATTAATTAAGATGCACAACACATTATTGGGTAGGAAAATGTACCACCCTCAATATTGATGCTAATTTTGCCTATGGGGAGCCAACATTTCTAAATTGTAAGCAGACGCCTAATAAGAAACAAGTGAAAAGCCTCATCCAGTTACAAGCTCTTCACTTTCCTTGGCTGAAAATGTCTTAGAAAAGAAAAGCGTATTACGGCGAGTAGTGCTTCAGGAGGGTGGGCCTATTGAGATGAATCAAGTTTCCAGCAGAAACTCAACCCCTTCAATGAAACCACCATTTTGAAAAGAGGGAAGAAATATTTTTAAATGCAAAAAAGAAGCTATTTCCAAACTATAAGAAAAAAATAATCATAAGTAAACAGACAACAGAGCCAGTGTGCTTGGAGGTGGAAGAATTATTCCGGGTCGTCAGTTACCTAAAGCAGTCAGCGCGGCCTGTGTCAGAAAGCTTTCCCTACTCCATACGCCCTTACCACACCTCCCTCACTCTGGAAATCGTTACCTGAAGTGGGGAAATGTATACCGCCATATCAAAGGTATGAATAAACCTCTTCAGCAGAAACCCTTACGATGCAGTTGGAGAGCAGGCAGAGCCCCTGTCATCCGCTAAAGGAGTGACTGCAGACTTGCCATCTGCCAGTTATATCTGAGGGCACGTGGTTTGCTCCGTGATAGACCAAAATCATTTAACTCAAATGGCTTCAGACCACACAGCTATAGGGCAATACCCAGCATACAGCAGGTGCTCAATGAATGTTAAAATCCATTCATTTATTTATGCAGCCAACATTTATTGAGTGCCTAATATGCACCCAACGTTGTTCTAGACATTAGAAATACAGCAAACACATTTTTAAATTTTTCCTTTATTTCAGTGTTTTTTGCAAACACATGACTGTTGCAAAAAGTGAAACAATGCAAAGCTGTATCAAAATTTTATTTGTGGTCAAATATGAGATCAACTATTTTAAATGTTCCATGAACATACGGAGGGAAAAGTATATCTTCTCTATTCAAAGGATGTCAGGGCCTTTCTCCAATACACACGATTGCATGCACACACAGGGGCAGACACACACACACACACGTTTACTTATTCGCTTGTTCAATTCCGATATGTCCTTACTTATTTTTTGCTTCCTGGAGATATCCAGTTTTGATATGTACATACTAAAATCTCTCACCATAATTATTTTATTTATCTCACCAGTCAATAAAAATTAAGATTAAAGAATCAAACAATGAATTGAGATGCAAGAGCTAAAGCAATCCCTTTTTTAAGCACCAAATGAGTCAGAAAAACACTAACAAATTCTGTCAATAGAACTGTCTATAGCTAAATGCATTGTGGATTAAATTAAAAGATTTTTTTTCTTCAGAAAAATGCTTTTTCTGTTGATGTCAAATTAAATCCCTCAAGCCCAAGAACTACAAATCAGATCACGTACCTCTTCCCAGTCTGCGAGTCGTAATTATCTCCTTTAGCTCATTTTTAATGTTGCTTTTGTATGGTTGAAAATGACTATGCAATTAGGTAATTGTGTCAAAAAGACAAAAATTAGGTCTTTCTCTCAAGAAAGAGGAGCCATATGAATACAGTGATGAGAAACTAAAAAGCATTCAGAACCACTTTTAATTAAAATACAAAGTCCCGTTAGGCTAGCCTACAAATGCGATTGTGAGCAAAGAACCTGCCTGCATTGTTCATCTCTGAAGGTCCTTTGCTTCTTTTTTTGAAAACTCCTCTTCAGGTTTTAAAGAAACGAGTAGATGACATGCAAAACAAAATTATGTTATGTGTATAGAGTAGCCCCATCCAGAAAGGAATGAGCCATGGGAGAGGGGATGCTCCGTTGACCATCTTTGCTATTGGTCACATTGGTTTAAAACCTCATAGGTTTTGTGGGACTAGAACACGTGGAAACAGTAGGAAAGGACCCAGAGTGTGGATGTTATGTAACCACAGGTGTTTATAATTATACCAAATGTTTACTTTCCACACAGGCACAACAAACAAGCTGGGGTGTTTATCTGGGCCTGGCCAAGTGACGGGGAGTTTAATCTTGAAGCCGACTGCTGCTCCAAACACTTGTGAGTTCACCCAAAACCTTCACCCGTCAGATTCTTTTTCCACTTTAAAAACATAACAGCTTATTAATTAATATAGAAACTACCCACAAGCTCTTATCTTGGGAGGAGGGACTAAATTATTTCCTTTCTCAAAATTCTTTTGAATTAACGGTGACTTGTTTTGTCAAGGATGTTGTATTTGGTCCTCAAGCATATTTGGCATGGACCAAATGAATCTTTTCTTAAGCCTGCTCGTTGTTGTGTAGTTCCTTACATCAGAAAAGAAACCAAGAATTTCAATGAATAAATAGATTAAACGAACTGCACAAGAAAGTTTCCTTTGAAAACAACAATTTGTCATAATCATCATAGTTATTTGGTGACCATCTACCAAGTGCTCCGCCCTCATTATTTCATGTGATGTTCACAGGAATCCGACAAGGTAGATGTATTACAGTGTCCCTGTTTTACAGGTGAGAATCCCAGGATCAGAGAAGTTAAACAACTTGCCAAGTGTGGCACAGCTGCTAAGTGGTAGAGCTGGGATTCGAACTCAAGGACTCCAAAGCTTCTAGTGTGGCAGTCAATCTAGGGTGTGGGTCCCCTTGATTGGTCATTGAAGACAGAAAAGGCGCAGGTATTTCGCCACGAGGCGACGAGAAAAAACAGACTGACAGGCCTGGAGCCCCGAGGACCTGAGGGGACCCTTCCTCACGACCCAGCCAGCGGGTATCGGGCCGCACTCACGCCCGCGCTCTGCAGGGCTCCCTCGGCCCGGCGGAGCAGCGGCCGGCAGGCTAGTCTCTGCTGCCCGGACGTGCCCAGCCCGCTCCCGGTGATGAGCCCCTGCGGGGCGGGGCCTAACCGAGCTGTCCCCTTCCACGACCCCACAGCAGGCCCCGCGCCCCGGCTCGGCCGGGCACTGACCCTGGCGAGGTCCCGGCCAGCCCGCCGCAGTCCAGGTGCCTCGAAGTCGCCTGCGGGCACCTGGGCGAGGGCCCGGGGCCTACTCTCCTCTGTCCCCGGCCATCTGGGACCCAGGACTCCCTCTGGGTCACCGTCTCCCCTGTCCCCCACCTCCTCCGACGGACTCCCGCGTCTACCAAGGACCCCGCAGAGCCCCAGGGGCGCTCTCGTGGTGAGGACGTCGACCCCGCGCTGGGGCAGAGACCAGGCCGGCGCTCAGCCTGTCTCCGCGGGAGGAGAGCGCAGGGACGAGGGCGAGGGCGTCCCAGCTGGCGGAGCCGCAGCCCCTGCCCCTCCCACGTCCGCCCACCTCCTCCCTCTCTGGGTGGGGGCCCGCGGTCCACACCTGCCTGGTACCTTCTCCCAGGCAGGCCCTGCCGTTCCACCTTGCTGCCGCAAGGGGAAGAAAAGGAAATTAAAATCCACTGGGCCAGGCCCTGTGCTGCGCACTTTAGATCCTGTATTTCATTTACTTTTTACCGTTTTAACCCCTGATTTTACAGCGAAGGAAACCGAGGCTCAGAAAAGCCAGCCAGAGCAGGGAGCATCCAGCCAGCCAGACCTGCCGGGCCTCTCTGCTCTCCGCGCTCTCCACCCCACCTGCTCAGTGGCAGCGAGGTTGTAGAGGTTGTACGGAGTAAGTCCTGTAGCTGTCCTTTCACCTCTCCGTTAACAAGGTTAAAAGAGAAGGATACAGCGGGGAAGCACACTGAGGGAAGCGGTGTGCCCGCCTTGGGAGTCAGTCCCTCCAGCCCAGCCAGGCCTGGTCATTCTCAACCTGCCTTCTAACATACTCGGACTGACATTCAAGGCTCAGTAACTGGTTTAAGGAAGCTGTTGCATGTGGGCGGGGGAGGCACCTGGGGTGAGGGGAGAGTTCTATCTTCTGATTGTCCTATCCTCCCCCCTCCTTGGCCTGTGACATGGCCACTCTGAGTCGTCAGCTCCTCCAGCAAAGTGAAACCACGGCATCTACCTATGGCATTGCTGCCAGCGTTGACGCCTGGCACCGAGGGGGCCTCGTACTGTTTATTCGGGGCCTCTATACCCAGCAGACCATACTTCCTAGGCCCCAGCAGGGGGAAATATCTCATCTGGGAGGGACCACTGTCTATTTCTAGCACAGGAATGACTTTTGTCCCCAAAGACCTCCCCATCCTCACTGCTCCCCCACGTGCCTGGGCAGCCTGAAGCTCTCTGTGCCCATCTCCCTTTCGCCAATCAGTTCCCATCTCTTTCTCAAAAAGCAGACACCACTCTAGTGTTTCTCCCACCAACAGTAACTGAGAAACAGCCTCTGCCTCACGGAACACTGTGCTCAGCAGGTCAGCCTGGCTCCTGGAAACGCAACCTGGAGTTTCAAAAAGATGAAAAGCTTCCTGGAGGATTTTGTTGTGTTTTTGAGAAAGTCTCTGGGCAGATCACACACTGTGACAAGTTCTTCCCAAATTGTGACAATTCAGTCACGCCCTCTATAAAGGATTGACTTTTCACACTTAACTTCAGGTGGTAGTTGCCCCTGCTCATTTTCCCCCAAATCTTCAAGTGAGCTTGGGATTATGACACAACGGTGAATGTGCGCTTTTTGAACACTGCTCCCACCCTGTGGCGCCTGTGAGGCAGCAGACAGGCACTGGCAGGAGGTGAGGGTTCTCTGCAGAGGGTTACACTGGGGTTAGAAACAGCTCCACACATCCAGCCCAGGGAAGGCAGTGTCTCCCAGAACACCAGCCCCTCCAGCTGTCAGGGGAAGAAAAACAGCTGGAGGAGGAGTGGTGGTCTCACACTCTAGTCTCCCTAATTGACATGGCTTTCTACTAGCAACTGTATTCTTGTCCCTTGAAATTCATCTCTTTAATCACAGATGCTCATTATCAGGGAAGTGGGACATTAGGAGGGGAGGAAAGAGATGCTTACTTCATATTAAAAAATTTCCCCATCAGGTAATGCTTTAAAATCCTTTAACTGGACATTCACAAATTCACAAAAATTAAATCAAAATGGATCATAAACCTAAATGTAAAATATAAAACTCCCCAAAAATAACATGGGAGAAAATCTAGGTGACCTTTGGTTTGGTAATGACTTTACAACATCAAAAGCATGACCCATGGGGGGAAAAGAATGATAAGTTGCACTTCATCAAAATTAAAAATCCTTTAACTGGGGACAGAATTTTTGGTTGTACAAATAGAACTTTAAATGCAAATTCCTATCTGGAAGAGATGATACTGAGATTTAAAATCATACTGAAGTATAAAGACTAATGGCAGATCCTTGCCTAGGTCATATTGTTTCATGGTTATAGTGAGGGTAAGGAGAAGGGAGATAAGAGCATCCTAATACAATTACTCATTTATAAGAAAATAGGGAGAAGAAACACTCACGAAACGTACAAGGAACAAAGCCTTATCTCACGGAAAAACAGACCACTTCCACTTTAGCATCTTGAACATATGTCTTCTCTGATGGGCACAAGGAAACCTGATGGCTCAGGTCTTGAAAATAGATTAAATATTTCCTTGTTATCAAAAGCCAAGGCAGTCACCAGAAGTCTAGGCCCAACCTAGCATTCAATTCATAGTCTTAAATATTTCCATTATTTTAAAAATTCAATTATTAATAAAGAGAAAAGAGGTTTGTTTGTTTGTTTGCTGAGGAAGATTCGCCCTGAGCTAACATCTGTTGCCAGTCTTCCTCTTTTTTTCGTATGTGAGCCGCCTCCACAGCATGGCCACTGACAGGCAAGTGGCGTAGGTCCGTGCCTGGGAACCAAACCCGGGCCACCAAAGTGGAGCGCACTGAACTTAATCACTAGGCTACTGGGACTGGCCTAAAAACAAAAGAGACATTTTAATAGTAAAGTATACAAACTCAGTGTTTGACTCAAAAAATTTAGAAAACATAATAAAGTAAGAGAAAAGAAATAGTTAACGGCAAAAACAAAAGAATTATAAAGACAGTCATGAAAATAACTAACAAATCCAAGAACTACTTTTCTGAAAAATAGCACATTATAATATAAGGAAACATCTAGCAAATGTAATCAAGAAAAAAAACCCACAAAATGCAAGATATGAGAAATGGAACGAGAAAAACCGAAATCAAAATTTCCCGGGGCTGGCCCGGTGGCGCAGCGGTTTAGTTTGCGCTTGGCAGCCCGGGATTTGCCAGTTCGGATCCCGGGCGCCCACCAATGCACTGCTTGTCAGCCACGCCGTGACGGCGTCCCATATAAAGTAGAGGAAGATGGGCACGGATGTTAGCCCAGGGCCAGTCTTCCTCAGCAAAAAGAGGAAGATTAGCAACGGATGTTAGCTCAGGGCTGGTCTTCCTCACAAAAAAAAAAAAAAAAAATTTCCCCCCAAAAATAAATCATCTAATCTTTGCTTACATCTCCCAAAAACCATTAAAGGGAATCCAGGTCATATCCAGGGAGAGCAGTCCTTCTCCAAATGTCCCTCCTCTCTCCCGTTCTCCCAACCACTCCAAAGCTCTCACTTCCCGAATGCCTCAGTCTTCCCCAAATGTTCACCTCCTGTATATTTTTTCATCTTTCTCCTCCCTCCCTCTTCATTATATAGATTGGTTTAGCTTCTCTGACTTGTTCCTGTTGCTTTCCCACCTCTTGCATTACTTGAATTCACCACCACAAAGGATATCCTGGGAACTGACCCAGCAAGCCAAAATCCTAACCATTCTCCTGATTTTCAGGTCCCATTTGCTCCCCCTCTTCTCCTGATACTTTATGTCAGAAGTCTGGGTTCCAGGCCACAAAGAACTCACACATGAACTAATCTATAAACCTTGTCCCCCATCCCCACCCCATCAAAAATGTTTCCTGGAGTCCAAGTCAACACTGAAAGAGCAGCCCACAGGAACCAAAGGGTTCATTCCCAGAACTCAAGGATTGTTCAATATTGAAACATAATATAACATGCCACATCAACATAACACACGAGAGAAATCATAGGACCTCACTGGCTGCTGAAAGACTTTTGTAAATACAAATAGGAAGTTGCTACAATTACAATTTTGAACAAAATGTCATTGATGTCTCTGTGAAAGAGACAGAGATTGAGGGTGGAGGCAAACAGAGAAAATCTACTTTTCTAGATCCAATGATAGGGAAATCAGATCCAGAACATGAATTACCTTCATTTGTGTCATCCTCAGGCCCAGCTAAAGCGGTTAAAGGCTTGGAATTTAGCTTTGCAAGATGTCTTTTTGTCTGTACGGGGCTGGAAAACAGACGTGATATTAAAATCTTTAGCCATTTTTGGTTGTATCAGCTATTAATATAAATAACTGAATGTTGATTACATTCCCTTGTGATCTATTACTTTTTTAGAATAAAACTTGGTTTTTTCCACATTCTCAAATATATATTCACTGTAGCTAATTAGAAATGTGGACAACAATACAACAAAATTTAAGTCACCCCCATTCTCACCATCCAGAGAAGACCACTAATTAGCATTTTAGTATATTTCCCCCCAGCATGAATTTGGGAATACAAGCACTCCTGGTGTTTAATAAGGACATAAGTTTGTCACTGGTGTTATAACAATCATTTCTGTGACTCAAACTACTCAATGGGACAGGCTACCAAATTAAAGAGTTTTAACAGATTCTTGAGGCAAGAGATTAAACATTTGTCTGCCCCAAAGCACCAGGAGCATGAGATGCCCTCCCATTGGTAGTAGAGTGAATTTCTGTGTGTGGTTTGGAAAAAAACCCTACCTGATGGTTCAAAATAATCAGGGCCTGAGGGGAGTACACATATATACACATACACACACACACACACACACACACACACGCAGTTGAGAACCTCTGCCCTAGGAAATCCATGGATGACTGATTTGTATAAAATGTATGGGGAGAGGGTCCACAGCTTTCACCAAATTCTCAGAATCTGTGACTCCTTCAAAATGTTAGGAGCCCTGGTTTGTAAAGTTCTATCCAGCTCTAATATTCTGGTACTATTTGAGGTTGGGGAATTTATTCTGCCTGCTTAGAAGACAGCAGCCTCGGAAGAGCTGGAGGACAGAGGTGAAGGTTCTTCTAGATTCTTCTATCAGAAGGAGGTTTTGAGGGGGGCTGGCCCATGAAAAATGCACACACAGCCCTTTACCTTCTCTGTGTAACATTCTTCTGGCTCTGACTGTGCTTCCTCCAGTATCGACCATCAGAGACTTAACAACTGTGTCAACATAAAAATGATGCCACTTTTCAAGGATATGCCCGGAAGTGTCTGCTCCCAGTGCTACTCCCAGTTATACTTGTGATGGGGACAAGTCACTAACCTCGGGGTCAAATTAAGAAACAGGAGGAAATGAGCAAGTATATGTTCAGTGCCCACCATGCACTTGACATGTCTCAAGACCCTCATCTGATAAAGGCCAGAATCACACCTCAACCCTTGGTCTAACCAATTTTAGAGTCTATTTAACTTTCAAGCCAAATGGCCTCCCCTTATCGATTGTGTGTTTTGTGTTCTTACCTACACCCTTGTTTTCTCTCAAACTTCTATGTTAATTAGGAGATAAGTTAAACACACATCATAATTATTTTTGAAAAACACATATATTTTACCTTGAAATAATTGATTCTGAAACATAAAAGAGTCATATAAAAATTCTTCCAAAAAAAGCTTTGGATTATGAAAGGCAGATTAAGAATTTATTGTTCAAAGGCTGCCATCTGGTGGCCAAAGATAGTAAACCACCAAAAATAGACCCTTGATTGAAAAAGATACAGAAGACCACAATAGCCCTTATCACCTGGTCTATGAGCAAAGATTGATAGTCTGGAAGGTTAGCTGGGAAAAGATTATCTGGAACATCGTGTGGGAAAATATAACATGCTTATGCTCCAGTAATTCTGATCCGTAGGAGATACTTTGCCTATAAACAATGGCAGCAGGATGTTTATCAAAATGTTTCCAAAAGCCAAAGGTGCAGCCTCACCAGACAACACACGTGACAGTGAACTCAGCTGCAACGGGAGTGCTGTTTTCTTTGCGCTCTCAGGGTATGACACAAGGTTCACTCACTCAGCGGAATTTTACTGGGATCCTGTCATGTTCCAAGGACACTGAATTTCATTGGGTGCATGGCAGAGAACCGAATAAACAGCATCTGTTCTAGGGAACTTCATAGTCTGGTGAGAAACAGGGTCCCCAGACTGTAAGCTTGGGCGTTTATGCCCTAAATGGGCCTCAGCCCCGGGAGTGAGTGTGGCTTAAAAGCTTCCACCTACAGCGGGCACCTTTCTCTCACTCACTTGAAGGGGATATACATGCTATGAGCTTCCCCAGTGGGGAATTCAGATAGGTGTGCCTATTGCGGCCTCCCCAAAACCTTGGGTTTCTTCCCTAAAGCCTGACCAGCTAGAGGGATTACATTTTAGCACTTGACCTACTGCCTCCCCTTGCTCTGTCATGAACATTTCCCCCTGTATGGGTTCTTGAAAGCAAAAGTAACGGTTTCCATTCCCTAGTCACTGGGCAATTCTCTAGGTATTCGTAACCTAGAGAATACTTGTGACAGTGGAAATGCTGTCAGTAGTTGGTAAGAATCCTTCGAAGCCCCTCCTCTGCCCTGGCCCTGGCCTCCTATCTCCAGAACGCAGCCAAGGAAAGAGCAGCAAATGCTGGTGGTCTACTGGTTAGCCGGGACATGGAGGTGCGGTGCCCCAGGACCCTGGCAAGTCCAACCAGCATTGCAGGAGTACATCCTACAGTTTCTGGAGAAGTTTCTGCAAAAGGTCTTTGGCCAGTAAGTAATGATTCACTTTGAATATGTGATACAGTTGTCCCCCAATCAAGGCAAACAGCACAGGTTGGGGGTGGGGTCAGTGGGTTGTGTCAACTTTTCAACTTGTAGCTGCCAGAAGTCCAGGACGGTTTGCCTCCTTTTCAGTCTTAGATCCCATGACAACAGTGTGGGGCTAAGGGAGCTACTAACATATTGGGATGATGTGTGCAGTCTACACGAGTGGTCAACATCTACCGTTTTGCAAACTGCTCCTCCCCGCTCCATGTAATTCTAATGGGGCCATCACTCCCACAGCCCTCCACCCCCTACCTCAAGACAGTCCTGTTCCTCATGATGGCCAGAGTATGCCATCCTCCTACGAGACACGGTGATTAGTCCAGAGATGAGTATGTGACATAAGCAGAGGAGTCAGCATCCTGTCTGTGCTTTTGTTGGAATGGCAGGGGGAAAGTGTTGCCTCTCTCTGAGGTCTGTGGCTATTTTGGCTGCCCCCTGGAGAGGCCAACACAGGAAAACAGAACTAAGACATGGAAATGACATCATTTAAACCCCTAGATTCGGCTATGCCTTTTGCTCCCTATCATAGGTCCAAAATCAGTATGAAGTGGGACAGACGAAGACTCTTTAGAAACTTACTTCATAGGTTAAAGCATGGATGCAAAGAATCTCTTGTGCTTTAGAAAGCTCATCTGCCAGTTTGGGGCTTAGATAAGGAGACCTTGAGGACGGAGCAATAGGAACTAACCAGCTGAAGCCTGAAGACGCAGATCTTACAGGGAGGGACTTAAAGTATGATCTAGTCCAAGGCCCTGGTTCCAAATATGAGAAACCAAGGCTGGAAGGGAAAAAGAGTTTGCTCAAGAGAATATTCGCTTCCCAGATCAGACGGGGTTCGAGTTTGGCAGAGGAGACTGGTGAGTGCTGGACCACCCGAGAGCCCGGCCCTTTCACGTTCGTGCTTGCTTAACCCTCGTCAGCCTGGGAGGTACCTGTTTCAGCTCCAGTCGACAGATGATGAAACTGAGGCCAGAGAAGTTAAATCACTACCCCAGTGTCACACAGCTCACATGGAACAGAGCTGAGCCTCAGATAAAAGCTTAAGTCCTTTTTTCTCTACTCTATCTTTAGATGAAAAAAAATATTATGAGGTAGGACATAGAGACGAGTGGGACTCAGTAGGGATGCCCAATCCTTATTCTTAAATAAGATGTCAGTGCCTGAGAGCATCTGGGAAGAGTGAAGGAGAGGACTTCCATAAAGGCAAGATCTAGTTTAAATTGCTAAATGAGCCCCTTAAACCTCCAAGTCCCAGCTGCCTTCTAAAAATTGAGGAAGTTGAAATAGATAGTCTCAAAATAAATTTGCAAAATGGAACAGGCAAAAAAAGTTGAGTATGAGTGGCCCAGAATCCTAGAGGTCTAAACTCCTTTCCCACTGCCCCTCGGCCAGGCCATTCCCTTCCCATAGGTTTGCAGAGAGAGCAACTGCCACAGGGGAAGTCTCCAGCACCTGAGTATGTCACTGATGTGATGAGTCATTTGACAACTGCATGCGTAATGCTCACCTACCAGCACCTTCCCGAGCTGGAAGCATCAGAACCCTAATCATTAGGAGACTAAAACCCAAAGTCCATTCCCCGGTGGTAGAGTTTGCTTAAAAAAAAAAAAAAGCTAACAGATTAAGATACACACGTTAGACCATTGCAATTCAGAGGGCCTAATGGACTTTGAGAGCCCTTTTCTCCAGCTCTGACTTAAAATCTGTTATAAACTGTTCAAGGTCTATTCTTCGTGCTCTCATATACATCCACTTGCTCAGCTTCAGGTTCAGTTCAGCTCTGAATGTCGCATCTCATCTATCTTCTCTGCTTTATTTTAATAAAATTGCTGCCTTGCCTGGCTGTGATGGGGCCACGATAAAGGAGAACAGTCCCCAGCAGAGGAAACGCTACAACTTGGCTTCACAAGTGTGATTTGCACGCTTTCGGTCTATTGTTTCATGCCAGTACGCCCTGTGCCTTGAGAAGACTCCACCCAGTTGTAACACAATGATACATCTGAGTTAACCAGGCAAAGAAAGGTAACTTCTTCTCATGATAATGTCAACAATAGCCCACTTGGGGGAGGGGGTAGCATATATAACTCAACATCTCACGTCCTCTTTCTGGCCCCTCCAAGTCATTACTCACATTTGTTCTTCTGAAAGATCTATTACTCAAGGTCACCAAGGAGCCTGGCGGAACAGAGAATGTGGAGGTGGTCACGGCGCTCTTCCACATTCCCCTTCAATACGTCTCACGTATTACAGTCTGTGATTCAGTCTCCCCTTGGTTGCAGTTTCTCATCAAATATTCTCATTTTGATTTTAATATTGATACGCTAAACTACATGGCATTGTTGATCAGGTGGAAAATTAAATTGAATGCTTCTGCAATACCTATTTTTAAAAAGTTCACTGGCCCCTTTACCTGAATTTCAGTTAAATGCTCTATAGTTCTCAAGTACTGAGGCTGGGGCCTCAGTAAGGTCTCTGCCTTAGTAATTTAACAGGACAAGCCGACCTGGGTCCTCAGTGCAGTTTGTACTGTTAACACACGGTACCCAAGAACTACTGCCACTCCCACTGTCCCGGGATACCGTCACAATGCAGCCAATCTGTGCAGATGACTGGTACTGTGTGCCCTAGACCTTCATTTTAGTAACACAGATTCAGTGCCTTTTAGATCGCTTATGACGAGTCTGTCAGCCAGGGTTCCCGAACCCCTCCGACCCGCTGAAGATGTCTCCACTTCCCAAGACTCCCGCCTGAGTGTGGGGGCTAAACTGGAGCCAGCAGCTGCTAGTCCTGAATTCCATCTCCAGCCAGAGGCCCCCAGAATGTACATGTACCAAAGGGCTAAGGGAGGAGCACTGAGATCAAGGGAGAGCATTCCAGAAACATCCTGGAGATGAGGTCTGTCCCCTAGTCCTCCAGAGTGATCCCAGATACCTCCTGAAATCCCAGATGCCTGGGAATGACCTTTTTCTCCAGAGCAGAGGTTCTTAAGTTGGGGCCCACAGACCCCTAGCGAGTCTATGAAAGAACTTCAGGGGCTTCCTAAGTTCCCTATTAATGTATATAAAATTTGTATATATACACTATTTTAGGGAGTGGGCTTCATGGCTCTCATCATGTTTTTTTTTTAATCTAGTCTATGGAAGACTCTTCAGAGCTCTGTGGAAGTCTCCAAGTTGGGGTTACTGGGACAGAGAGAGGCAGTTAGGCCAATTCTGACACAGATGAGCCCTGAATTTCTGATATCCAGCGACTGACTGCCAGACGACAGGCTCCAGGAAATGTCCTGAACCTGCAGACTCTTAATGACCATCCCAAGTATGGTCTCTTCCCTGAAAGGATCATTTGTACCTGGATATCTCAGACAGATCCAGAAGAGGAAAAATACAGATGCTCTGAGCCTAAGGCTGGCTGAGTTCATCACAGGTCCCAGGCCAAGCCTCTGGGACTGGCCTCTGGGCAGGACGAGGGATATGGCCATTGAAGAGGAGCAGCCATCAGTACTAGGCCTGGTCCCCAAAAGCCTGGGGCCGGAGGGGCATCTCCCAACCGCTGCAGAAAGGGAGGGCTGGTCCCAATAGCCAGTCACTCTCCCTCATCTAATGCCCAAGGTCTCTCTGGATCCTGAAATAACATTGAACCTGCAGAGGGAAGGCAGGTCCACAACTGGCCCGGAAAGCCAACCAGAAAATGGTGTCTGTCCTGGCAGAGCACAGCTAACCTGGAAGCTTCAGAAATGCAAGGTGCTTTGAAGCCAAGGGTTCATTTTTACTGTGGTTCTCAAACTTTAGTATGAACAAAGATTATCCTGAATGTTTTCTAACACAGATTCCCAGGCCCAGGGGATTGTGATTCAGTAGTTCCGGGGAAGAGCCCAGGTGTTTACATTTTTTAAAAGGAAACTAGTAATTCTGATCTCAGAAGTCCATGGAGTACACACCTTTAGAGAGTTTCCCGGGGCTCTAAGGATCAGATGTGGAGAGGGGGACTGATCAAGTGAACCCCCTTCCCAATTCCCACTGAAATAAGAGCAGAGGCTTCCAGTTACCATTTCTTGAGTCCTTCTCTGTGCCGGATACAATACGAAATCTTTTACATGGACTATTTTATTTAATCCTATAACCCTGAAGTTCAGAGAGAATAAGTAACTTGCCCAAGATCCCTCCACTGAGCACCAAAGCCAGGACTGTGACCCGGATCTGAATCCAGTCTTGTTTTTAACCAATATGCCCACTACTTTGAAAAGAGCTTCAGTGCCTAATACCTGATGACAGCACAGGAGAAGCTACGAGGCCACATCCCCTCTGCAGCTGGGTCGGGGGAGAGCCCCTGGGCCGCAGGTGAGTAGGCAGCCATGCCAGGAGAAGAAGCAGGTGCCTGGGCAGGCTCAAAGGTCCAGGGTCGAGCCAGACAGGAGGAACTGTGGCTGGCTGGGCTAACAAGGTAAGGGCTACACTCCTGGAGTGCAAACGGGACAGGGGACAGCAATGAAAAATGTTGGGTAGTGACAGGTGGACACAATGGCCTTTAAAGGAACCAACTGTCCTCAGAGAAATCAATGAAATGCTTTAGAAGGCTTCTGGTCAGCACAGGCCCAAGGCCCCTGGGGCTCCATGGTCCCTGCTGGTTAGTACTGCATTTATGCCCTACAACTAACAGGGACAACAAGTGTGACACAACAGAACCAAGACTGACTTTGGAGCCCAGGATCCTTTACAGATTATTAAATCCTCATACTTTAAAGGGGCATAGCAATAGTACCTACCCCACAGACTTACATACAGTGAGAAGTAAATGAGAGAATTTGAGGAAAGTGCTTAGCACAATGCCAGGCACACAGGAGTGAAACAAGTGTTAGCTGCTATAATCACTAACTACTACTAATTATGACTACGCCCACGCTCACCAAGAAACCACTGCAGCATCTTGTTTACTTGTTAAAGACACAGGTCAAACGTGCTCTCTTTGGATTGAGGTTTTCTCTCTCCAGAGAGAAGTTATTGTTAAGGGTGTTTTGTTTAAACAAACTCAATGGCAAAAAGAGTCACAGCCCTAAACAGATCAACAATTTGATCAAAAACAATGTTTTGGATTTCCCTTGACCTTTAGTTCTGACATTATCCAAAATCCAACTTGATCCAACTGTTCCTCCAAATTTGTCCTGAGGGAAAAATGAAGCTATGAGGTCTGTGCAACTTTTTCATTCGACGACGACCTTTTTGTGCAGCAGAACTAACTTTGTGACTGTTGGCTGAACTCCTGGGAGAGACGCCCCAAACAAATGAACTTTATCTTCAGACAACAGATCCAAGCAGGCCAGCAAGGCTGACAGCTGAACCATGGTAAACATGGCTGAGTATTTCTTCACCAGCCAGGAACCCCTGATACTGGAAGAAAACTCCAGGGGCCGGCCCGGTGGCGTAGCTGTTAGGTTCGTGCACTCCGCTTCCACGGCCTGGGGTTCACCAGTTCAGATCCAGGGCACAGACCTACTCACTGCTCATCAAGCCATGCTGAGGCAGTGTCCCACATAGAAGAGCTACAACTCTACAACTATGATTCACAACTATGTACTGGGGCTTTGGGGAGAAAAAAAAGAGGAAGATTGGCAACAGATGTTAGCACAGGGCCAATCTTTCTCAAAAACAAAAACGGAAGAAAACTCCATCCCTCCAACTCTCACCTAGCCTGTTTGCTCAGAGTGAAGGAGAACTGATCAGACAGACTTCCTGAGAAGGGAGCCTTTGGGTGGTTTTGGGTAGAAAGGAATAAAAGGGACAGAAGAAACTAAGTCTTCCCATGAAGCGGGGAAAGAGAAAGAATATTACACAACGGGTTAAGATGGAGAACAAGACCAGTCACTGCCTTCGGGATAAACAAGAGACCCGTCTGGCTGCACTGATGAAACGGTACCACATGCCTCCAGGGAGGGAGGATACATGTAAGGAACGGAAATATACAGCCCGCCCTCTGCTTCCATATCCTGCGTTAGGTCAGTTTGACAGGGCTTTGCTCCCACTGGTCAGACCTGATGTGGGTCCTGGAGATGGTGGGTTGGGCATGTCTCAGTCACCCTCACCAGAGAACACATCCATGACAAGCCCAAATTCTTAATCCTGAACTACTTCTAGTCACCTCACATTGTAGCCACTCAGGAATAGAACAAGCTTTGTTTTTTTTTAAAAAAAAGCTGCATGTTAGCATTATTCACTATAGCCAAGAAGTGGAAGCAACCCAAGTGTCCCTCGACTGATGATTGGTTAAAGAAGATGTGGTATATACATACAATGGAATACTACTCAGCCATAAGAAAAGACACAACTGTCCCATTTGCAACAACATGGATGGACCTAGAGGGTATTATGTTAAGTGAAATAAGCCAGAGAGAGAAGGACAGACACTGCATGAACTCACTCATATATGGAATGTAGGTGAACACACGGACAGAGAGAACTGATTGGTGGTTACCAAGGGGAAGGGGGGTGGGGGGTGGGCACAAGGGGTGAAGGGTTACATCCACAAGGTGATGGACAAACAAAAATGTACAACTAATACCCCACAGTGTTATAAACTATTAAGACATCAATTAAAAAAATGGTAAAAAAAAAAAATCTGACTTGAAAAAACAAAAAAACTGCATGTTTTAATTCAAGAAACAAGTAAAAGTTCACAAGCAATCCAGAACTGGTGGCAGGAGTCTGCTCTAAACAGTCAGCCACACTTGCTGCAGAAGTCCAGTCACTGTGGCCAGTGCTCCCTGAGATGCTCTTTCAGCTGAGGAATGGAGGGCAGCAGCTGCCGGCATTCGTGACAACGGAGGGGCAGCTTCAGGAGCTCAGGCATCCCATCTCGGACAGTCACTCTGCCAGCCTCTTGCACCATCTCAATCACAGCTGCAGGGAAGGAAAACAAGTTTAGAGGCCAGCTCCTCTGGAAAGCCAATGTAAGATACCAAAAGAAAAGAAAATCCGACTCCAAATAAAAATATGCCAGCTATCCTAAAGCTAGCAAACTTGAGGTTTGACTCACCGTTGGGAACACGGGCTTGATCAGATTCTAAATCTGAGCGACCTATTTCTGAGATGATTCCATTCCTTTGGGAAACACTCTCACAATCCATGTTACTATGTCGAAGGCTATCACAGTGCTTCAGCCCCGGCTGGCCCTTGGTCAGTCACAGCTGTCCTCATTAACACCCCAGCATACAGAAGCTCCACAGTATTCACACCGGGAAGTGCTTCCTTCCACACACACAGCCTTCCCCTGTCAACTCACCACTCCTGACACGAGGCAGCCCCACACTCCTGCCCCGCTGATGGCAGGAGACAGAACGTTCAGAGCTTTCAGACTCATGAACTCCAAGGATCCTCAGGACAACCGTTAAGTCCCCTGTTGTTAAAATAAAACCTTTTTGACCCTGACAAAACAGCCTTCTAGGTCCCCCAAGAAGGCTGCTCACAGCAAAGTGGCAATCCCGCTACGATCCAAATAATCCAGTTTCTCTTAATGGGGCTCTCTTTATAGGGAACACAAATTGTACATGAGTTTTTGAGGCCAGGTTATAATTTAGGGAAACAACTGAATCAAGTATAAGAACAGCTGAGAAAATGAAAGAAATGTGAAAACAAAGAACACTGTTTACCTTGTGATTCTAGGAAGTATTCCGTATTGAAAGAATTCCAATGTTTTTTGTTTTTAAGGCAAGGAGAATCAAAATCCTGGCTGATCACATGAAGGTGTACATGGCTAGTTGAGAGGAAAAAAACTGACCGTTAGATCCATTAAAAACTATGGCTTAATTAAAATAACAAACAGTAAAAGTATGGCTATGGAAAATATTGACCGTGTTTCCATTTAATTCAGTTCATTCATTCATTCACTGAAGGCTATTTAATGCTCATTAAGCACCTACTAGAGCCAAGCACGGTTCTAGCCCTGGGAATTTAGCAGTGAACAACATGGGAAAGGCCTCTGCCCTTATAGAAATTATATTCTAACGAGGGGAGACAAATAAAAAATAAGTAAACAAATAAACAAGGAAAATTCAAATCATTAACATTGCTAAGAAAAAAATAAAACAGAGCAATGGGCTAGAGCATGCCCAGAGGTAGAGGCTGCCTCTTTAGCTAGCTAGGGTGTTCAGGGAAGGCCTCTCCTAAGCAGTGATTTGAGCTGATAAAGCAGTCGGGCAAGCAAAGATCTGAGGAAAGCATGTTTCAGTGGGTGGGGAGGCCAAGTGCAAAGGCCCTGAGATGACCAAGAGCCTGGTGCAACCAAGGAACAGAAAGAAGGAAATATGGCCAAAATGGTCAGAGCTGAGGAGCAGAGACTACCTAGATAGGAGCCAGATCATAAAGTGTCCTATAGGTTGGAGAGGGGTTTGTATTTGATTCTGATTACACTGGGGAGCCACCGAGGATTTTAAACAGGGGAGTGCTATGATCTGATCTTACACTTTTAAAAGATGAACCCGGGGCGGGGGGGCGGCCCCGTGGCCTAGTGGTTAAGTTCAGCGCACTCCAGTTTGGCGGCCTGGGTTCATCGGTTTGGATCCCAGGCATGGACCTACGCACTGCTTATCAAACCAGGCTGTGGCAGCAACCCACATACAAAACAGAGGAAGACTGGCACAGATGTTAGCTCAGGGCTAATCTTCCTCAGCAAAAAAAAAAGATGACTCTGGCTGCTGTGAGGAGAAAGGACTGCAAAGAGGGGAAAGATGGAGACAGAGAGAGAAATACAGATTGCAGCAGGCCAGAAATAATCATGGCTTAGACCAGAGCTGTCCTAGTTGAGATGACAAGACCCAATCCAATTTTGAATATATTGTGGCATAGAACCAACAGGACTTACTAACGGATTGGATGTGGGTTTGGGGAGGCACCCCTTACTAAGATGGAGAAGCTTAGGGGAAAAGCAGGTTTGGGAATGAAAATCAAAAGTTCTCTTTCGGACTTTTAAACCAAGTAGGATGCCTTTTGTATAGCTCTGACTCAGAACCAGTAATAATTCATATTCCCCCAGTAAATAATCAAAATCAACCACTATGTGCAGGAATCCAAAATGGAATCTAAGCAGTAACAAATAAACCAAACTGTATTACAAATGAGTAAGGCAACCACACTGAAGGGGTTCAGGAAGCAAATAACTAACCTAATTAACTTTGGAAAACAGTATTGTGACTGGATACTGTAAAGATAAAAAGAACTGTAGGGGCCGCCCGGTGGTGCAGCGGTTTAGTCCGCGCTTGGCAGCCCGGGGTTCGCAGGTTCGATCCCGGGCGCCCACCGATGCACTGCCTGTCAGCCACGCCGTGGTGGTGTCCCATATAAAGTAGAGGAAGATGGGCACGATGTTAGCCCAGGGCCAGTCTTCCTCAGCAAAAAGAGGAGGATTGGACGGATGTTAGCTCAGGGCTGGTCTTCCTCACAAAAAAAAAAAAAAAAAAAAAAGAACTGTATACAAAGACTGTGCTCTGGTGAATAAACGTCTTTCTCACAGGGGTGTGGGTTAGCAATTCTGTAACTATTTTATATGTATACTGGGACTGAACAAATAGGTGAATGTATTGTAGCTAATGAGAGCCAGATGTCTCACTGTTGGAGGAAGAAGTTACAATAAAGATAAGGGGGAGACAAGAATGAACCTTGTGGAGATGGACTGGAATCAGAGATTATCAGTATGAACTCATGGTTTTCCACATACGTATACAGGTAGATAAATACAGAAATAAATAGAGAGACGTGTGTCTGTGTGGGTTAGGATTTTATTCTGTAGGTTTTAATTTGATTTATCATTATTTATTTTGTAGCTCATATTGCTCCAGCCTTGGTCATTGGATGCTCCTTTAGGTTGGCTCCTGTATCACTCTGCACATTTTCCAGCATTTTTTCAGCACTTCCTTATTTTCTGGCTCCTTATTTCCTTTTTTTCTGGCCCCTTATTTTCTGGAACAAGATGTTGCGGGCATGTATTTCCTGGCTCTATCTGCTGAGAGGACCTAGGAGCCCAGACACCCTGGAGTCAACCACTTCTCTCATTACAGAAACCTAGTACCAAAGTCCTGGTTTATACATATCATTCTCCAGGGGCTGGCCCAGTGGCATAGTGGTTAAGTTCATGCACTCTGCTTCGCTGGCATGGGATTCACAAGTTTGGATCCCAGGTGCAGACCTGCACACCACTCATCAAGCCACGCTGTGGTGGCATCCCATATACAAACAGAGGAAGATTGGCAAAGACGTTAGCTCAGGGACAATCTTCCTCACCAAAAAAAATATATCATTCTCCAATAAGAGGAACTAGGGCTCTTTGGAGAAGTGGTTGATTCCAGGGTTAAAACAGGAAAAATATGAGTCTGTATTCATCAAAAGTGTCAAGGTCATGAAAACCAGAAAAGGAGGTGGAGGAGAGACAACAAACAAATGCAGTGCAGGATCCTGGGTTAGATCCCAGAGTGAAAAAAGATTATAAGAAAAATGGGTGAAATTCAAACAAGGTCTAGAGTTCAACTAGTGGTGATATTATGGAAGATCTTTGTTCTGCTTCATACTTTCTTTTCTATATTTTCTAAATTGAAAATATATTACTTTTACAATAGAAAAAATCATTTATTTTGTTACCTTTTCCCTTCTATAATATTTATTGAAAATTGTATCACAAAGAGTGATCATGAAAGGATATGTAAGTGGCAACATGACTTACTGCTCATTTTGCTTCCCACCCACGCCTGCCACAGCTCTTGCTGTTAGCATCCTCCTTAGCACAACAATGTTCATTATATGCAAAAGGTACAGACACCATGATTTCTATGTGAAAAGGGCTCTGCAGCATCAGGGGAATAGGATTATGGGTGACTTTTTGCCCTAAATTTGTGAATAAGGTTTTAATGATAAAAAATATACATATTTTTTAAATGAGGTACAATATACATCCACCCTATGACCTAGTAATTCCACTTGTAGGTATTTACCCAAGAGCAAAAAAATGAAGTATGTCCATGATATACACAACAACATGCACGAATCTCAAAATCATTATGCTGACCAAAAAAAGCCAGACAGAAAAAGAGTACACAGTGTATGATTCCATTTAGGTGAAGTCCTAGAACAGACACAACTAATCTATGCTGAAAGAAATCAGAACACTGGGGGTTGATTAACTGGAGAGCAGTGCAAGGGAACTTTCTTGAATGAGATGATAGAAATGTTCTGTATCTTGATCAGAGTGAGAGTTACATGGCATATACATTTGTCAAAACTGATCAAGCTATAAATCTATTTTTTTGTATGTAAGTTATGCCTCAATTTAAAAGAAAGAGTATTGATGGGGAATAAAGGTAGGCACAAAAATTTCATTTGGTCAAAGTAGCCAGTAATCTAAGTCAGAATTACCCACCTAAATAAAATGTGAAGAATGTTGGGTGGGTTAAAAAGAAATAACCAGAAGAAATTCTGACACCTGCTACAACAGGGATGAACCTTGAAGACGTTATCGTAAGTGAAATAAGCCAGTCACAAAAAGACAGATACTGCATGATTCCACTTACATGAGGGACCTAGGGTCGTCAAATTCATAGAAACAGAAAGTACAATGGTGGTTGCCAGAGGCTGGGGACGGGAGGGAATGAGAAGTAGTATGAGAAGGTAACAAACGTTCTAGAAACAGATAGTGGTGATGGTTGCACAACAATGTGAATGTACTTAATGCCATTGAACTGTACACTTACAGATAATTAAAATGGTAAATTTTATATTATGTACATTTTACCACCAAAAGAAAAACCACAATAAAAACTCTGAAATCCAATTAGTCTACCTGTCTTGTTGCTTAGCTCAAAAGAACTGTGGAGGGCTGGCCCCACGGCCTAATGGTTAAGTTCAGTGCACTCTTCTTTGGCAGCCCAGGTTCAGATCCCGGGCACAGACTTACACCACTCATCAGTGGCGGCAACCTACATACAAAATAGAGGAAGACTGGCACAGATGTTAGCTCAGGGCCAGTCTCCCTCGGCAAAAAGAGGAAGACCAGCAACAGATGTTAGCTCAGGGTGAATCTCCCTCGGCAAAAAAAAAAAGAACTGTGGAGATCTGCTGTGCTTGCCTTCTTTGAAAAGAATCAATCGTTCCTTTCTGAATCCTTCTGAGTATGAACCAAAGGAAAATAGGTTCTAAACTTTCCTATTTTTTATTTTAAATCTTAGATCTACTGTCATGACAGAGCTGTCATGACAGAAGTCAGTGATGTTTGTCTCCTTCAGAGCAATGGTCCTTAATCATTTAGGGGTTATAGATGCTTCTGAAAAATCTGATAAAAGTCATTGACCACAATTCTTCATTAGAGGGTAATGAAGCAGCTTCACCTAGTTCACAGTTTAAGCCCTCAGAGGTTTACACTTTGAGAGGAACAAAGAACCGTATGTGACAGGATTACACGCAGAAGTAGGAACTCAAGGCTTGCAGGCAAGTCAGGCAGAAGGGTGGAAGTCTCAACCCCACTGCCTTGGAGACATCCCACCCTATTCCCCTGGACCTCGGGGCTATAAGCACACTCAGCAGAACCTGACCCTGGCCAAATCCATCTGTCCACCTAGACAGAACCACGATGCACCAGCACTACCCACAAGGCTTACCTCATGCTGGGGATGGCATGGTAGCCCATTCGGAAGTGGAGTTTGCTGGACCCAGCAAAATCTGCAATCACCTTTTCCCCCACAGTGTGCATGTGTTTGAGGAGTTCAAGATGTTCCCTGGTCACAGCCTTCAGACTGGCGAGCGAGGCCCACGGTAAGACCAGCCAGTGGTGACGAGCCTTGGGGTACTTATCCTTAATCACCACCACCTGCTCATCTTTGTAAACCTAGCAGAAGGCACAAGAGAAGGAAACGGACATCTACCACACATCTTCTGTGCACCAAGTGCTGTCATGTTCACTAACTCACTTAATTCCCATCACAATCTCGTGCAAAAGGTTTCAGGATCCCAATTTTGACAGATGAGCACACAGACTCAGATAAGCTGAGTGCCTGGCACAAAGTCTCTTAGTTACTAAGTGGGAAGTCTAGGATTCCAACCCAGACCTAGTTGACTCTGAGTCTGTGTTTTCAATCACCACACTACACAGAATACAAAGAAGATGCACAGAACAAAACAGTTCCTAGGATCTGACGCAAATTCACTGCAGGCATAAATTCAAACGCAGCCTTCTCCGCTCTAACACAGCAGACCCCTGACACATGCACATATGTTCCAAGAAGCGCTATCAGATCTGGCCCCTTGTCACCCCAGTATGTAATCCAAGAACTCAAAGACAGGATGATGCCTAACTATTAATCCCAGGGCAGCCCAGTAACTACAGTCACAATACACTATCTGATGCCCTCTTGAAAGGGATCACATGAAGGTTAACAAAACTTCCCTTAATAGTACCCAGAAGTTTAGGAGGAACGAGGCAGAGGGGATATTCATTTAAAGAACTTAGCTTCTCTCCAAGGAATTCCAGTTGCTAACTTACTAATAATGGGAAAAGCCATTTGTTCTCACAAAATAGCCCAATAAAACAAATTTCATCTAGAAGGACTGATCTCCTTTGATTTCACTTGTAGTTATGACTTCTGTGGAGCGGTCATTTAAAACATGTAATGTATTTTGATGCCAAAATTTTATTCTGACCTGCATTTTGGGGTCCTGCATAGAAATCTTCAAGCCTTGACTCCAGTGGCCCAACGATTCCTAAAACAAAAACGCAATGTAAATCACAAATGACAATAGTTAAATTTGGCATTAGTTAATACTGTATGTCAGCAAAGTCCAACCAAACTTGAAAATGAGGTTAGTTTTTAAGAATTAAACTATATCCCCTTTACCTCAATCTTTTGCTTTTACAACCATAATCCATCTCTGTCTTCTTCCTATATCAAAAGCTGCATGTCTAGACAGAGGCTGGCAATGCCAGAGTGTGAATGCATCTTCTGTGCCCCTCCCTGACTCCATCTACAGCCCAAGTTTCCACTTTGACATCCAGAGGTGACTCACATGATCTATGAAGTGTGTTCCAATCCTAACCTTCTATAGGTACACAAATGACTGACCCATTTTAGTAGCTCAGTGTTAAGTACACTGCCATTATCGCCCTACCTTCAAATGGCTTACCTCAGGAATTCAAGAGAAAAGTACATAAAAGGATATTCATCCAGGTGACTAGTGACACAAACATGTGACTCTGTCATCATGGTCAATAACCCTTGTCATGGTTAATAACCCCTTACTGTCCAGGTTTTACAGCACACAAAACAACTAAGCTGTCATGATATCTCATTTAATCTCTCCATCATCTATCAAGCACACTACCCTCACCTTTTTGGTAGATGCATCTTTCCCCTTCTTTGGGGACACTGAGCATTGGGTGGGGTCACTCCCAGGTGCCAGTCCTGTACTGGGCTCAGCTTCCTGGGCAGCATCCCTTTCTATAGAATCACTGTTGCCTGACCTCCTTCTCTTCCTGTGTGTTTCCAGGCCAGGGCTCTTTGCCTCTTCCTCAAACTCTATAACATACGGATAAAGTTCATTCACCATGTGGAGAACCTGGCCAGGCTGCAGCTTCACCTCTTGGTCCTTCCCAATTATGACTGAGTCAATGCTGCTGGGATTGACCCCTACCTATGGAATAATCAGAAAGTAATTATAATAACACCATTAGTAATACAGCCACTGCTATGTGAACCACTCACTATGTGCCAGGCACTGTGCTTAATGTCACTTATATTACTCCGTCACTTCCACACATGACAGAGAAGTCTTTACTGGCTGGCACAGATACTCTCAAGTCAACAGCATAAGAAAATCAAGTATAAAATAGAAATCCGAGTTACAAACAGACATACCTGCTTTACCTTGACATATCCTTTGTTACACTCTGCTTTCAACTGTACTGAAAGAGATTGAAAAAAGTTAAACCCAAATGCCACAAAGAACCAGGCACTTGCTCCTATCTCCCTACAAGACAATGAAGCCTCACTGCAGGAGGCAACCTGACAGGGGTTTCCTCAAAGGCCTACAAGCAAAATCACCTGTTATGCAAGTGGCTGGTGCTCCAAATTCTTCCATAAAATGTCCAACAGCAGGGGCCGCCTGGTGGCGCAGCGGTTTAGTCCGCGCTTGGCAGCCCAGGGTTCGCGAGTTCGGATCCTGGGCGCCCGCAGACGCACTGCCTGTCAGCCATGCCGTGGTGGCGACCCATATAAAGTGGAGGAAGACGGGCACGGATGTTAGCCCAGGGCCAGTCTTCCTCAGCAAAAAGGGGAGGATTGGCAATGGATGTTAGCCCAGGGCTAGTCTTCCCCACAAAAAAAAAAAATGTCCAACAGCATACATACGGTCATGTGTCGCTTAACAACAGGGATATGTTCTGAGAAATGCGTTATTAGCTGATTTCATTGTTGTGCAAACATCATAGACTGTACTGACACAAACCCAGATGGTACAGCCTACTACACACCTAGGCTATATGGTGCTAATCCTATGGGACCACCATCATGTATGCAGTCCGTCGTTGACGGAAACACCATTATGCAGCGCATGACTGCACTCCCTTAGCTACTGCTAATATCCCTATGAGGCACCTTCACTGAATCCCCACAAGTCTCCCTATCCCAGAGCCCTTAGCCCACTCGGGATCACAGACTCTGCAGTCAGGGAAGGGGATCCACGTCTCTCACAAGCTCTTGGCTCAGGATTAAATCAGGTTTTCACTATTATATAAAAGTATCAGATGCTTTCAATGGAGAAAGAGACAAAAAATATATTCCCAGAAAACAGAAGTTCAGCTGGCCTTGGGTAGGAGGAGTGAAGAGAATATTCTATGAAGAAGACTGCAGGGACAGAACAGTCTGAGCATGTGTGGGAAGAAGTAACATTAAATATTCACGTTCAGATAAGTAAACAAAGTTTCTGGGGTGCGACAGGAAGCAAAGAAGAGACACCACAGCTGCTCTCCAAGGAGGACAGGCAGGGGACAAGCTGACACACACATTCCTACGGCTGCTGTCGTAACAAGGGGGACAGAGAGCAAGAAGCAGTGTCTGCTTCTGTATCTTGGGCCTAGCCAGCTCAAACATGCCTTTTTTCCCCATTGAGATTAACTCGTGGGAAAAACCATAATCAGTGCTGCAGACGCCAAGCCTCGGGAAAGCCTGCTATGGGAACCACACTGCAGGCGGGAGGCTGGTGGCAGTGTGCATGTCCGGAGTTTTAGATAAAAAGTGAGGTAAATAATAAGACTCCTTACTAGGGACTTCCATTTCATTAGATCCAGGAAAGACATTTCGAGAGCTGGGCGCCATAGTCTTATAAAGATACCACCCTCTGTGTGAGGCAGTATGTAAAGGATGGAACCACCCCATCACTTCTCAGACATGACTTCAGCCTGGAGATTCCAGAATTCCACTGTTTCACTGCCCAATGAGGAATCTCCCTGGCAAAGCAGGGGCAGGACTCAGTTCCAGCGCCCCATAGAGACAGGATGGAACCCGCCTGTTCCCACCACTGAATATTAACCACTTTCGGAGGTGGAATCAGGAGTTAATGGGGCCCTGGTGTTGGCTAAAAGAGCTCCGTTCCTGAGTTTTGTCTACGGCAGACAAAAGGTTTCCCATCAACAACCCAGGAAATGTGCATCTTTGGTTATCACTATCCCAAGGAACCAAACCTGGTAATCTCCACATTCCTATGACCAGTTACCTTGCCGTCGAGAACACTTCCGGTCAGTGATCTCGGTCTCTGGGCTGCGCCCGACCACGACTGCTTCCAAATGAGGAAGTTTGATTCGCTGGAGCCGGTTGTCCTGTCTCACCAACCAGCACACCCGCATCATTACTCTGAGGGACAAAACAGAAGAGACTCACTAGAAGAACCAGCCCACATCCTCCAGGGCCACACCCAACACCACCACACATGCCGTTCACCAGCTGTGCATCTCGAGGCAAGCGACTTCACCTTCCTAGCTCAGATTCCTCACCTGTAAAATGTGCTAATGACAGGACTCATGGGGCTGCTCTGAGGATTAAATAAGATAATATGAGTAAAGTATCTCTGTGCCTGAATCATGCTAAGCAATCAAGTATTTGTTATGTTTATTGATATATTCTATGTGCTGGACATTAGGCTACATGCTTAGGATCAAAGAATGATTGTCCCTGTCCTTGAGGGGCCTCGAGGACAGTGGGGCAGACAGACTCAAATACCAGTTATTACAACATAATGGGATAAGCACTATAAGAAAGGAGTAACCAAATATGCCATTAGCCCAGGGAAAGCAATGACTGACTCTTGCAAGGAGTATCAAAAAGGGCTTCATGAGAGCCAGCCCTGAGGGCCTAGTGGTTAAAGTTCGGCACACCCTGCTTCAGCAGCCCGGGTTAGGTTCCCAGGCACAGAACCACACCACTCGTCTGTCAGTAGCCATCCTGTGGCAGCAGCTCACATAGAAGAACTAGATGGACTTACAACTAGAATATACAACTACGTACTGGGGCTTTGGGGAGAAAAAAAAACAGGAAGGTTGGCAACAGATGTTAGCTCAGAGTGAATCTTTCCCAGGGGAAAAAAAAAAAGGTTTCATGAGAAAGGGTTTTAAAGGACGAGAAGGAGTTTGCCTGTAGAGAACTAAGGACATAAGAACTGACGACGTTCTTCAGACCATAGGCATCTTTATGTGTATCAGGTTTCCCTTCTTTAATTGTCAATAACGTACTGATGTTAGAACAATATATTTTACTGCCATCTGCCAGAAGATTGCCATAGCAAACATACAAACCTACAATTTCTAAATGCAGCACATTTGTGCAATACACAACCTGCACAACTGTGGAGGTGCTGGTGTTCTTTTGAAAAACAACTTTCATGGCCGTGTAGAGTATCAATAGAAGAGAAAGAGACAAGAAATTCAGGAGAGAGATTAGGCCTGAACAAAGGCAGAACGAAAGGGATGGAGAGGAAGAAGAAATCGTGCAAGTAGACTTAATTACTGACTGCATTTGGGGAATGACAAAGGAGAGTACAAGGAGACACCAACCAAGATTTCTAATTTGGAAATACCCATTAACCAAAATGAGTAATACACAAGGACACGTAATTTGGGGATAAACGGTAGGTGAAGAAGGTATGATTTCAGATTGAAACACAAATTAGACTAGGTTGCCTGTGGAAGGTCCAAGGGTCAAGCTGGGACATATGGATATGAAGCTCAGGAAGAGGAATGGACTGAATGGCTCAACACGTCACAGAAGCTGAGGCAGAGAGAGAGGATGAGCTCACGCAGGGAGGCCAACAGGGAATTATGGGCATAGATCTTTGGGATGCCTCCCTAGACTCCAGAAGCTTATCAATGCTCAAGCCTCTAATACCCTCTCTTTAGGAAACGTCCCCTACAGGCAAGGCAGCACTTATCAGGCCCTCTGCACAAGCTTTATGTCCAAGGGGGAGAGAAAATAAACCAGATTTAAAAAATCAGAGTTCCATTACCATCTGCAAAGACAGGATCATGCAGGGCAGAGTAAGCAAATGAGGGCTAAGGAGGTGCAGTCACAGGAATCGGATCAGTCAGGAAAGGCCTCGAAAACCGTCCAGTTGAAAAGGCCAAGGGAACTGAGCAGGAAGAAAACAAGTGGGAGGGGACATTCCATAGAGCACAAGTGACAGCACAGACTCCAACAACGACAAGTCTCGGGTCAGGGGTGGAAAGTAGACCTTAGTTGGCTGACACAGAGGAGCTGCGCTAGAGAGTCACAAAAAAAGGCAAAGGTGTTGAAAGAACAGTAGGCTAAAGTTTAGATTTAACAATCAGTAGGAGACAACTGGCAAGTTCTGAGCTGCACAGTAAGGTGAAACAACAGCTGTGTGTAGGCAGGCTAGAGTGGAGAAATCTAGAGTCAGAGACTAGTCAGGAGGCTGTTAATATAATGTGGGCCAGAGTGAGGTCCAAAGGGCAGTTCAGCAAGTCTTTGTGAAGTTGAGGCAACAGCATGAAGAGTCAGCTGCAAATCTAACATCCTAAACCTGGAGCTTCAAATGATGATGGTGCTACAGGCAGGTCCCACTTTTAAATGCTATGTGTTCAGAGGAGCATCTGTTTGCACTTGCTGGAGACTGATGAATGAGCAGGTAATGGACTGAGAAGTATGTCTTCATTAGAGATTGGGAAATAAGTCATGCGGTAACTGACTGCTCATGCTGACAACAAAAGAAGCCTGGAAAGAACACTTAAGAGGGCAGGGACAGGAAGGAATCCGATAGGCAGCTGAGAGCATGGCTGGCTGTTGCAGAATAAAAGGAACTACCTCTCCTGCCCAACACAAACACACATTGACACACTTTATTCTCCCCAAAGCTCTGAAGTTATGACGTTCCTATTGAACGTCAAGCTCCTCCTTGAGAAGCCGAAGCAGGGACTGCACAATGCTTATGCAACCTTAAACAATATCTTGGCCCATGTCAGCCTCCAGTTCCAAATTCTAGGAATGAATCATTTTAGACTATGCGGAGCACACAGGATGGGTGTTCCTGACTCTTCAACATAGTCCCTCCCGCAAAACATCATAAAGTGCAAGCTCTAAGAAAGTAGAAGTCAAGTCCATTTTTGCTTATCAATATATTCCTACCACTTAATACAATACTTGGCATACAGTAAGAATACAACAAACATTTGCAAGTGAATGACCAGATGATAACCCTACCCAGGTTCTCTTCCCTTCCTTCTCTCTGCCCTCCCCTGGCTCCTCTGCTTCTTATGGGGGTGCTTTGCTCCTCCCTTTGGGCAATCCCACACATCCTCACATCTATGTGAATGAATTCTAATTCTCTATTTTTCAGCTCCATACCTTTTATTCCAGAATTGCGAGGAATGGTCAGAAAGAAATTCTGATTATTTCGTAAGGAATCCAAGTGATCTGATAGGCCACACAAGGACAGCAATCTGATGACCTGTAACAGGGCTGTCCAACAGAATTTTCTGCAATGAAGAAAATGTTCTAAACCCGCTCTGCCCAATAACACAGCCACTATGTAACAACTGAGTATCTGAAATGTAGCTAATGTGACAGAGGAAATGAATTCCTTACTTAAGATAGTTTAAAACTTAAATTTAAATAGCAACATGTGGCTGAGGGCTATCATAATGTCCAACACAGCCCTGGAAACTTGCCCAGCCCTGATCAGTCTCAAACCCCTCAGGCTTGAAGTTAAGACCCTCATACACTAACTGCACTTCTACTATCTTTCACAGAACTCGTCCCACTTACCCACCCCCCTCTCCTCTCCCTTTCCCCAGACTCACATACTTGCATCCTTGCACACGCATACATCCTTCAGATAAAATGTACTGAATCACATCTCCCAAATAAACCATTCTTCACATGATCTCCTGGTATTAGTTTACATTCTTTTCTCCCTCCTATAAATCCAAATCCTAATCAAATTTCAAGTCCCACCTCCTCCCTGAGGCCTTCACTGAGCTGTCTTCTCTTCTCTATATCTAATTAATGGGAGTGGTCAATTTATCTTCAGTTCTCTGAAAATTTAATGTGGATGTAATTCTACTCTCCACATGAGATTATAATCTCTTTGTGAACAGATTGCATCACGGCCCACCCACTCAGGAAACTTGGGGGGAGGACCTCTGGAGATCACTGCCCTGGGCTAGGCCTGGTCTGGTACTTCTAGATCCCCTGGTATTCAGCATACCTTTATCAAAGGCACACTATGTGCTAGGCACTTGCTAAATGTCTTACTTATACCATCTCATTTAATCTTCACAACTCTTACCCTAAGGAAGAGAAAATTTAAGGCTTAGAGAACATAAGTTACGTGTTCACATCACATAGCTAATGTGTGCCAGAGGTAGATTTTTAATTAATTCCAAAGAATGGGTTCTTAATCACTGCACCCATACACCTTTTGGCTTCAGTCATTTGATCCTTCAATCAAAATGGTTACATACCTACTATGTGCCTTGTGCCATTCTAGTGCTGGGAATAAAAATATAACACGTTTTATCTGTACTGTATGATGCAGGTATAATACATCACACCTGCCTTCAAAGGCTCAGTCTCAAGAAGGAAACACAGAAACAATTATAACAAGTGTGGTAAGTATAACGATTGGTCGGTGCCAAGGGTATTATGGGAACACAAAGCTGGAGTACTCAACCCAGAGTTGGAGAAAGGAGGTGTCAAGGAAGGTTTCCTGTAGGAGGTGGGCCTAAAACGAGTCCTCTGTATAAACTAGGTTAATTAGGTGAAAGGGGGCAGCCTAATTAGGTGAGGAGCAGGAAGTGGAAAAAGGAATCAGGGAGAAGACTCCAGTCATAGGGAACAGCAAGGGTAATGCACAGAGACAGCACAGTACACAGGAAGTCGCAGTTCAGTGTTGTTGCAACCAAAGTCTGAGGCAGAAAATTGGACAGCAGGCAGGTCCAGATGAAGCAGAGCCCCGAGGGACTGGCTGAGAAGGTCAGACTTCAGAAGTTCCAATGGATTTTGCAATTCAGGAAACAATAAGTATTTGCTGAATGAATGAGAGAAAAGATCAGACAAATGAACAGTCAGATCTTTAAAGATTATGAAGCAGGACTTTGACACAGTCAGATTTGTTTTCAAAGGTCACTTGGGGGAGGAGGGTAAGTAGCATGGAGAAGAGATAGGTGGTGAACAGGACTAGAGACAGGGAAACCAGTTAGAAGACTGTCATATTTCATGTGAAAGATGATGAGGCCATATAAATAGGACAATAGGAGGGATGGAGAAGAGAGCATAGATCTGAGAAATACTTAGGGAGTGAAATCATCAGGACTTAGTGAAAGATGTGATAAAAGTAAGTTTAGGAAGGTGGTGAGTTCCGTTTCAAGCCTCTGAATTTGAACTGTGAGACCTGCAGGCAAAGCTGTCCAGCAGGGTAGTGAGAGATGAGGGTGAAACTCGGTAAAGAGGCCTGAGCTGACGACTTAGATTCGGGAGCATGTAGGAGCAAACCAGTGGATGTGCTCACTCAGGCAGTGTGTACAGAATGAAAAGAGCAGTGGGCCAAAGTAACAGCCTTGGAAACACCCAACATTTTAGGAAAGGAGGAAAAAGACTATCCACAGGAGAAATAACTGGTGAGAAAGGCACTTTGAGAAACAGCTAGACCGTAAGCTCCTTGAGGGAAGGCACTTTGTCTTGTTCATCTCTGTATCACAATAAATGTTCATTGAATAAGGCAGCTGAGTGTATTGTCCTGGAAAGCAAAGGAGTAGGGAATGAGAGGCGTCATCAAGTTTCAAAAGCACCAAAGGGATCCAGCAATGATTGAAAATGCCTACCTGGTTCGATCATCAATCACTGGTGACCTTCGGGTATCATTTCAGAGGAATGAAGAGTCTGACAGCTAGACTGCAGACAGAATGGGAGGTGAGGAAACGGAGACAGAATTTAGAACACTCTTTAAAACAGTTTGGATAAGAAGGGGAAGAGAGTAAGTGGATGACAACTAAAGATGGATCACCAAGACATTTTTCTTTCTTTCTGGCTTGCAGGGGGTGGTTACCCAGAGATCTGAAAAACTTGACCTTGTTTATACATGACTGGGACATAGACGGGCAGAAAAGACAAATGAAAACAAGGTCTCATAGGTGAAAAGTATAGAAGGTCAGAAGCAAAGATAAAAGGATTTGCTTTGATCACAGTAGACAGCTCATCTGGAGACTGAAGGAAAGGTAAAGATGGGTGTAAATCTAGATGACTGTAAGAAGAAAAAGCAGAGGCAGAAATTTGAGGGAAAGCACATCTGATGATCTCAATTTTCTCCATAAAATAGTAGATAACAACGGAGTAAGGTGTTTGGGAGCTTAATGAACAACTGAAAACAGTCAATATGGAATAGTAGAGAATATCCAGGCTCTGAAGTCCACCTGTTTGACCTCAAATCTTGGCTCTACCACCTACTCACTGAGTGACTTGGGGTCAGTTATTTAACCTGAGCCTTTATTTCTTCAGCTGTAAAACGATGTTAATAATTGCTCTACACCACAGGGTTGTCACAAGGGCTAAATAAGGAAGTATTTAAACCTGTATCTGGCAAAAATTAAGCATTCGACACAGACTCTTGTTAACAGTGAAGGCAGAATGACAGCAGAAGCTAAGGACATGTAAGAAGACCACCCGTCAGCTCTGCCTGTGCAACCACGGTGCAAGGGCACCAATCTGTACTGTCTCCCCACATGAGCAGTCCTGTCTCACGTGCTCTAACGACCTCCAATATAAGTCAAATTCCCAAAAGCCTGCAAACCTGGACCACATTAATTCCAATGGAAATTAAATCCCTCCTTTGTTGAGCCGCTATCACTGGTCTGCATGAGAAAAGTCTCGCTCCTTCTGGCCTTCCTGCAAGGCCTGTTGAGGCCGCTGGGAAGGGCCCTCGAGTTCCCTTCAGGGAGCGTCTCCGAAGGAAACAATGGACTTCCCGACAAGATGAGCCGTCCTTGGGTTGGACGGCGCCCACCCTTTCATCTTTTCTCTGCTTGTGTAGCGACCAAGCAGGTACAGGTGTCGGCGGCACAGGTGAGCGCACGCCAAGTGGGGCGGAGACCAAGGTGAGCGCCGCCCAAACACCGCCCAAGGGAGCAGGAGGGCAGTGGGATGCCGCGCGCCCCGGAGCCCGAGGATGTAGCAGCCCCTCCCAGCAAAGAAGCCCTGAGAGCGTTATTCAAGGCCCAGCACTCACGGGCAGTACCACACCGGCCTAAGGCCCACACCCAGCCTTTCAACCCGGCCGGCAGAGGAGGCAGCCCCACCACTGCCTTACCTCGAGACCGCGGGGACTGGCAAGTTCACGTCACTCCTCCGTGCCGCACCACTTCCGGCCCTGCGGGATGACGTCGCAAGAGACGCTAGAGAGCAACCAGTGACGTCACCCGTACCTGCCCGAGGATTGGCTGAGAGGGTCTCGCCCAATGCCCGGATGGGGAAGCGCCCGCCCTAATTGGTTCCTCACTGGACCTTGGTCGAAGTGTGCTTCCTGGAAGTGAACCTGACGGACGACCTTTCAGCCTCGCTATCGGAGAGTCTCTCCTCTGTCCCCGCCCTTCAGTCTCTGAGTTGGAAGAGACTTCTGGCAGCTGTCCCCTCTGTGGCCGTTTCTAGGCAGCCGTGTAGCCTCTTGGCACTCCCTTCGTAAGAAGAAACTCGCTACCTTTAAGGCCATCTTTTCCGCCGCAGACAGTCCCTACTTGTAGCATTGTTTTCCCTCCCCCATTCAGAACTACAATCTGCTTTCTCCGTTTTCAGAGGAGAAAGGACTGGAGAGCCTAGAGGCCGGGAAACCTGCTAAGATTTTTTTGAGTGCTGTCTTCACTAAATGAACTGGCTGAGGGGCAATCAGGGAGGAGAGAAGCAGGATGCTGGGATGAGATGTGTTTACCGATTTTTATAGCGATTCCAGGATGTTACCTAAGAATGAGGTATTGCAATTATTGGAAGGCATTTTGGCAGACGGAAAAATTCCTATCTCACGGGTGAAGGCATATTTTATAATTTTTCTCAACTTAACAGAAACTGAGCCTTAAGGTGACACATTTCTTGATCAAGCTGGATTGTTGTTTCCTTCCATAGAAAAGCAGAGACTCAACGGTGTGATAGAGATATCAGAGCTACCAAAACAGAGGGTGGGAGGATCTTGCAGGAAACATGGAAGAGAGACTTCCCTTGTTAGCAGGGAAGATGCGGGTTTATATCAGGGTCACACCAGGAAGTGGGGGAGCGCAGGAAGCATCGCAGCAGCCCCACAGGCCTCATGGCGGTGGAATGTGGTTCACACTGCCCCAGGTAAAAAGACGCGTCTCTGGTGACCTGACCAGTTTTGTTGTTCCCTCAGAATTAAACTAGTCTTAGCCTCTGCTTCCACCTGACCTGTCTTCATGTGTCTTGCATTCAAAATTGAATTGGATTATTCACCATATACTGTGTAAAATTGAGTAGAGTTTCCACGCCCAGCCTATTAGGTCTAGCCCTCTGTCTACAGCATATTACTGACCAGAGAAGCACGGTCCCATGGCACAATGCATGGCTAAGGGCAGGGCAGGCACTTAAGACTTTCATGGACCCTAGAACTAAAGATTTATCACAAACAGATATATAGAAATAATAGAGAGTAGTCTGTGGAATTATCTAATGTAGTAGCTCTCAGAGTGTAACCCTTGGGTCAGTATCGGTAGCCTCACAACACCTGGGAATTTGCTAGAAATGCAAATCCTCGGGCCTCACCCCAGGCTTACTGATTCTGAGGGGTGGGGCCCAGCAATCTGGGTTGTTTTTTTTTTTAGGTGAGGAAGATTGGCCATGAGCTAACATCCGTTGCTAAACTTCCTCTTTCTGCTGAGGTAGATTGGCCCTGAGCAACATCCGTGCCCATCTTCCTCTACTTTGTATGTAGGAAGCCACGATGGTGTGGCTTGATGAGCGGTGCGTCAGTCGGCGCCCGGGATTTGAACCTGCGAACCCTGACTGTCAAAGTGGAGCACACGAACTTAACCACTACACCCCTGGGCCGGCCCCCCCAGCAGTCTGTTTTAACAAGCCCACCAGGTCATCCTGATGCTGGCTCAAGTTTGGCAGTCACTGATGGAAGGCAAAGGCTTCAGATTGTACACCATAATAAATGTGTGCTGTTAGCCTGAGCAGGGCTTTTTGGGATTTTTCTTTTTTCAGATAAAAAAGTTTTTTATTTTTAATTGTGGCAAAATACATAAAACTTACCATCTTAACCATTTTTAAGTATACAGTTCACTAGTGTTAAGTATATTCACACTAGTGAAATCTATCTCCACAATTTTTTAATCTTGCAAAACTGAAACTCTGTATTAATTAAAAACTCCCATTTCCCACTCAGCCAACCCCTGGCAGCCACCATTCTACTTTCAGTTTCCATGACTCTAGATACCTCATAAAAGTGAAATCATGCAGTATTTGTCTCTTTGTGACTGGCTTATTTCACTTAGCATAATGTCCTCAAGTTTCATTCACTCATGACGTGTCAAAACTTCCTTTTTAAGGCTAAATAACACTCTATGGCATGTACATACCACACTCTGTTTATCTATTCATCCGTCTGGACGTTTGAATTGCTTCCACCTTTTGGCTATTATGAATAATGCTGCTATGAACATGGTTGTTCAAATATCTCTTTGAGATTCTGCCTTAAATTCTTTTGGATATATACCCAAACATGGGATGGCTGGGTCATAAGATTATTCTATTTAATATTTTAAGAAACCACCTCCTGTTTTCCATGGCAGCTGCACCATTTTACATTCCCACCAATAGGGCACAAGGATTCCAATTTCTCCACATCCTTTGACAACACGTCTTATTTTCTGGTTCTGGGTTGTTTTTTTTAAAGCAGTCATCCTAATGGATGTGAGGTGATATCTCACTGTGAGTTTGATTTGCATTTCTCTAATGATTAGTGATGTTGAGCATCTTTGCCTATGTTTATTGACCATTTGTATATCTTCTTTGGAGAAATGTCTATTCAAGTCCTTTGCCCATTTTTTCCCCCTACAATTAAAAGTACAATTTATTGGGGCCGGCCTGGTGGCATAGTGGTTAAGTTCACGCACTCCGCTCCAGTGGTCCAGGGTTTCACAGGTTCGGATCCTGGGTGCGGACAGACGCACCGCTTGTCAAGCCATGCTGTGGCGGTGTCCCATATAAAGTAAAGGAAGATGGGCGTGGATGTTGAGAAAAAAAAAAAGAGGAGGATTGGCAATGGATGTTAGCACAGGGCTAGTCTTCCTCACACACACATAAAAAAAGTACAATTTATTCGTACAGAAAATGGCATAATCTAACAACACAAAATCAATAGCGAAGACACTTGAATATTGTGTTAAGAAACTATACAAGAAATTAATTTAGCAAATACATGATGCATAAATGTGCCTTATTAGTTCAATGCCAGTTATCTTTTTTCTTGTAATTATTTTATTGGGGTCATATGCTGCCCATTTTTTAATCAAGTTATTTTGTTATTGCATTGTATAAGTTCTTTTTATATTCTGGATATTAACCCCTTATCAGATACATGACTTGTAAATATTTTTTCCCACTCTGTCGATTGTGCCCTTTGATGCACATAAGTTTTTAATTCTGATGTAATCCAATTTACCTATTTTTACTTTTGCTGCCTGTGCTTTTATTATCATATCCAAGAAATCATTAGAAGCTTTTCCCCCATGTTTTATAGTTTTAGGTCTTACATGTAGGTCTTTGATCCATTTTGAGTTCATTTTTTACATGATGTAAGGTAAGGGTCTAACTTCCTCCTTTTGTGTGTAGCTATATCCAGTTTTCCCAACACCATTTGTTGAAAATGCTGTCCTTTCCCCATTGAATGGTCTTGGAATCCTTGTTGAAAATCATTTGACCATATACACATGGGTTCATTTCTGGGCTCTCTTTCTATTCCATTCCTCTGTATGTCTGTCTTTATTCTAGAACCACCCTGTTTTGATTACTGTAGATTTGTAATAACTTTTCAATTCAGGAGGTGTGAGACCTCCAACTTTGTTCTTTATCAAGATTGTTTTGGCTATTCTACTCAGGAGTCTTTAATTTTTTTTTAATTTCAACAGTTAGAAATTAGAAGATCTTGCATGAAAATTAGGATTCTTGGTCTCGTGGGGAAAAAAAAAATCAATAAATGCAGCAAATTCTGGCAACAAATAGCCAGAATTGTGAGTGGCTGCCACATGCTCTCCAGTTTGCCAGTCTCCACCCACTCGTTTATATAACCTGTCTGGCCCCCTGAAAGCCCTTCTTTCTTTGAGACTTTGAGACTCCTGGTCTAAGGGAAAGACAAGTGGAGCCAGAGGACCGACCTGGGGAGGCTGCAGTGGTCTGGTCCAGAGATTTGCTCAAAAGGAAAAGTACAGACTTCTGGAAGAGAGTATAGCTAGGAAATTTCATTTTGTTTTTAGTTTTCTCGGGGTGATAGGGTGGGAAGGGGTTGGAAGGGGTGTCAGGAAAGACCTGAGGAAAGGAAAATAAACCAAGTCCAGAAAGATGAAAAGGAAACAGACAAGTAAAGACTTGGTGGAAGAATATTCTAGGTCTCTGATCTAGACTGAGGAAAGAGCAGGTACAGAAGCCCTACAGCAGGGCACTTAGCATGTTCTTTCAGGCATGATACAAGTCCAGGGGAGCTAGTGACAGTGTAGACAGTGAAAGGAAAATGGTGCGACCTGAGCAAGGGTCAGATGGGAACCCATTTAAGAACTGTATGTGGGTTCACCCTATATTCAATGAAAAACCTCTGAAGAGTTAGCTGGGAATGGCCTTATTTGATATTAATTTTATGAAGATACGTGGCTGCCACGAGTGGGAATGAATGCGGGGGAGGGCAAGAGCAGAAAGTGGAGAGCAGTCGGGAGTTTACTCATGTAGCACAAAGGATATTAACAGCCGGGACAAGAGAAGAAAGGTGGACTGGATCAAGAGATATTTTGGAGGCAGCATCAACTGGATAAGACATAATCTCTGCAGGCAGACTGAGGTCAGATGTCAAATAAAGTCCCTTAGTGGGGACAGGACCAAAACCCAATGAGCTATAAACTTAGTTGCATGTTTCATATATCTAAAAACCTCTCACTGCAAACACCTGCGACTGCATGCAGGCCAGAAGTGAGGGGATCTACACCCCTGGGAGCAGCAGTGAAACAACGTGAAGTGGGTGGGGGAACTTGTTTCCTCGCCCCTGGGGTGAAACCACTTTGAAGCAGGTACTGCACTGTCTCCCAGAGGCCCTCCGGCGAGACTGTGCCCCAGCTGCCCAGAGTGGTACCCTGCATGTTGGCTTCCTTCCCATCCCTGTCTCATGTTTCCACTCCCCTACTGGTGCTTCTTGGGATCTTCTCCTAAGCAAAGGACTTGCACTCAAATCCTTGCCTCATTGTCGGCTTCTGGGGGAATCCAACCTAAGACACTCCTCCTGACTATTTTCTAATGATATCACTTTACTTCTCTTTTTAGATAAGTTAATAAGTCCTACTGCTTCCCAACTTTTTAACGTCATGGCACAAAGATTAACTCATATTTGCAGAGCACACTGGGGTAAACTTAAGGTCTATGAGGAGCTTGGTGGAAAAAAAATCATTACATTTTCTTTATAATTATATATGATAAGAAAAATAAAAAATAGAGTATTTGGGAAAATAATGACTTTGGCTAAATATTCAAATTAAATATTTTTAAATTTTCATGAGAAACTTGAGCATGTTTCTGTGAATATTACCTTTTTGACATTAGGTTTCATGATTAAAAATTTTTAATGATAATCTTTTCAAATTCCTGGTAGTCACACCTATAACTGGCACACCAGTAGAGAAGTTCTGTTCTGTACATCACAGTGTAAACATGCTAATGTATCCATAAACTATACCCTACAATTTACTTTAGAATCTTCCACCTATAATTTGCACTTTATCATTTTCAACTCCTGCTTTTAGAACTGGTTACCTTCTCCCACTATGTGCTGATTTCATAGCTTAACTCTCTCAAGATTCTATTTTCCAAGAGATGGGGGTAGTCACTGTAATCCCAAGTATTGACGTTCATACTATTGACGGTTCATGTTAGAACTTTTATTTCAGGGGCTGGCCCTGTGGCATAGTGGTTAAGTTCAAGTGCCTTGTGCTTTGGCGTGCTGGGGTCACAGGTTCAGATCAGATCCCGGGTGTGGACCTGCACCACTCATCAGCCATGCTGTGGCAGCAATCTACATATAAAGTAGAGGAAGATTAGTAACAGATGTTAGCTCAGGGCAAATCTTCCTCAGAAAAAAAAAAAGAAAAGAATTTTTATTTCAACTCAGCAATTCTTATTTGTGTAAATTGAGGATGTTGTGATGGTCTGTCCTGAAATTTCTTGTAAACATATTAATAAGAAAGTCACAGGGAGCCCTTCTAACTTACCTTCCACTATTTCTTCATCCCCAGCCTTGTACCAGCAGTGCTGACCACCCCCTCCTCCCCAATCGCTGGAGAAATTGACAAGCTGTCCCTGCTAAGCCCTTCTGCTGTGCTCTACTGCATTCCTTGATGTTCATGTTATTTCCTCTGGAACAGTTCTTTCTTTTCTCCCTAAATCACTCTTGCCTCCTCCAGTCCATTCACACTGCAGCTAGAGAAAATGTTTCAAAACACAGATCTGATCCTGTCACTCCCCTGCTTCAATCCTTTCATGGGCTTCCACTGCTCAACCAATTAAGAGTAAACTCAGGGGCCGCCTGGTGGCGCAGCGGTTTAGTCCGCGCTTGGCAGCCCTGGGTTCGCGAGTTCGGATCCCGGGCACCCGCCGACGCACTGCCTGTCAGCCATGCCGTGGCGGCGTCCCATGTAAAGTGGAGGAAGATGGGCACGGATGTTAGCCCAGGGCCAGTCTTTCCTCAGCAAAAAGGGGAGGATTGGCAACAGATGTTAGCTCAGGGCTGGTCTTCCCCACACACACACACAAAAAAAAGAGTAAACTCATTGTTTCCTCTTACTTTTAGAGAAGATCCTATCCCTCTCTCTAATCCCATCTACCACTCTCTCCTTGCCTGTCCGCATACCCAACCACAGGGGCTTTCTTTCAATTTCTTGCCCACTCAGTCCAGTTTATTGGCTAACTTAAAGGTTGATGGGGCTTCCCTTGTACCATTCCCAAACCATATGAACCCTGTACTATCCAGGCCCCCAACCTCACAATTACAGATAGTTAACAGTAACTCCCAGAACAAGGGGGCATGGGCTCTTGGCATTTGTCAAGCTCAGCTCTTCCCACTGGTCTGGTAAGAGCGACATGGCTGTAGGAGCCCACATGGACACCTGCATCCCACATTCTCCAGTGTCTTGGCCTCCAGCCTAATAAAATCAGAGACGCTCTAGCTCTCCACTGGCTGGCACATTTATTCATTCATTCAACAAGTATTTATGAGCACCTTCTACACATCAGGCATTGTTTTAGATACTGAGGCTACCACAGTGAACAAAATAAAGTTCCTTCTTTCAAAGAGCTTACACTATAGTAGGGAGAGGCAGACCATAAACAGAAAAAGATACAGGTCATGTGGGAATAAATGCTGTAAAGAGAAAGCAGGATAGAAAGTGATGAGGATGCTTTGTGTATCGTGGAAGGCCTTTTCTGAGCAGAGACCTAAGAGAAGAAGGAAGTCACGTGGATATCTAGGTGAGATGGGAAACCATCAAAGGATTTTAATCAGAAGAGTGACTTTTTTGAGCCCTGCCGCCTCCAACCACCCCAGGGTGACGTATTTTTGAAGGCTCATTCTGATTATTTTATGGTACAGGATCTTAAAGAGACAAAATGGTCTACAACTCTGCAGTTTCTTCCAACCTTGATATCTGTATCCATTCAAGAACCACTTACAGTGCCTCCTCTGTGCTAGGCAGTGAGCTGGGTGTTGAGGGCAGGTAAGTCAGCAACCCAGACACAGCCCTCCCTTTAGGGGACTTTCAGCCTGGTGAGCGCAGCTCCGGCACACACTCACCTTTGAGCTTTCTACTCTCCTGAACCTGTCGGGATCCTTCCTGCCAGTCCTTCAGATACTGACCCACCTGCTCCTTCTCCCATTTGTCTTTCTCTTTATACTGCAGCCTGGAGGCCCAGTGGCACTTTCCTGACCATGGTTTGGCTCCTCTTGACAACAAATCTGTATGTCTACACTTTCACACTCTTCAGACAACCCTGGGTCCCTCCTACCTTGTCACTCTTTTCACCCCCAAAGCTCCACCTCTGCATGTCAAAATTGCACTGTTTAATTAAATTTACTGTTTCTTTCTTCACCATACTTTCAACCAGAGTAAAACATCTACTTATACAGAATAATATCACTCTAAATTATATGGCCTCTGACAAAAGTTTTTTTTTTTTTTTTTTTTTTTGTGGGGAAGACCAGCCCTGAGCTAACATCCGTCGCCAATCCTCCTCTTTTTGCTGAGGAAGACTGGCCCTGGGCTAACATCCGTGCCCGTCTTCCTCTACTTTATATGGGACGCCGCCACGGCATGGCTGACAGGCAGTGCGTCGGCGGGCGCCCGGGATCCGAACCAGCGAACCCCGGGCTGCCAAGCGCGGACTAAACCGCTGCGCCACCGGGCGGCCCCTCTAACAAAAGTTTTTAACTACTTTCCAAAGAACTTTTGATACAGAAGAGACCTCAATTCCCACCCATGTGACTTCTCCCTGACATCTTAGAGATAGGGGGTATGGCATATGTGATTGAGGAGAAAAAAGAACACAAACATTTTTTAGAAAATGTAGATTTAGCCTTTCTCTCAGTGGTAGTCTATGACTTTACTAGACCCTGTTTATTCTCACCTCTCAGAATCCTGGTCCTGTGTAGTCCCTCTCACCCTGACTCTGGACTTGGCGAGGGACTGGCTTAGGCCACTGGGCCATTAACAAGTCTGATGTGAGCAGGGCCTTGATGAGTGCTTGCACATGGTGGCCTCGCCTCCTGGGGGGCTCCTCTCCAGAACCCAGCTGCCATGGCTCCAGAAGCCCAACGTAGCCACATGAAGGAGAACTGGGGTCCTGACCAACAGCCCCAGCTGAGTTCTCGGCCACCAGACAGCATGTGAGTGACCCAACTTGGAAGGGTCCTCCAGCCCTAGTCAGGCCATCCCAGCGGTCACCACACAGAACAGAGATGAGCTATCCCTGCTAAACCTTGCCCTAATTGCAGAATTTTGAGCAAATAAATGATTGTTGTTACTTTAAGCCACCAATTTTGGGGGCAGTTTGTCACACAGCATTAGATAACCAGAACACTCGCTTTTCTTTAAAAAAACAGAGGCACTGTTCCTACTGTATGCTGGAACTCTTAAGACTGAAATGTCTGAACTTTGAGTCAAGGTTCAACTTCCCTATAGAGAAATGCAAATCAAAACTACACTAAGACATCACCTTACACCCGTTAGAATGGCTATAATCACCAAGACAAAAAACAACAAATGTTGCAGATGTTGTGGAGAAACAGGAACCCTCATTCACTGCTGGTGGGAATGCAAACTCATGCAACCTTTATGGAAAACAGTATGGAGATTCCTCAAAAAATTAAAAATAGAAATACCTTATGATCCAGCAATCCCACTACTGGGTATCTCTCCAACAGACCTGAAATCAATAATCCAAAGAGGTTTATGCACCCCTGTGTTCACTGCAGCATTATTCACTACAGCCAAGAAGTGGAAGCAACTCAAGTGTCCCTCGACTGATGATTGGATAAAGAAGATGTGGTGATATATACAATGGAATACTACTCAGCCATAAAAAAGACAAAATTGTCCCATTTGCAACAACATGGATGGACCTAGAGGGTATTATGTTAAGTGAAATAAGCCAGAGAGAGAAAGACAAACACTGCATGATTTCACTCATACGTGGAATATAAACTAACACAAGGACAGAGAGAACTGGTTGGTAGTTACCAGGGGCAAGGGGGGAGGGGGGTGGGCACAAGGGGTGAAGGGATGCCTTCATATGGTGAGTGACAAACAATAATGTACAACTAAAACTTCACAATGTTATAAACTACGAAGACATCAATAATAAAAAGGTTCAACTTCCCTGTAGAAAGCTGCCTTATATACTTGTGTAATTGCTACTTTAACGTCTGTGCCCCCGTTCATCTGAAAGCTCCATAAGGGAAGGGATTACGTCTGCTGTTACCTAAAAAAGACTCTAGCATATAGTAGGCACTCAATATGTTGATTTACTAGCTATATTAGTGCCTCTGCTTGCATAGGATAGTAATTCTTATGACCATTATTATTATTAGCAAACACTTATATAATGTTTACTACATATAGACACTGTTCTAAGCACTTTACATGTGTTAACTCATTTAGTCCTCACAGTAGCCCTATAGCTAGGTACTATTATTATCCCCTTTTACAAATGAGGAAACGGAGGCACAGAAAGGATAAGTAACTTGCTTGTTGCAGGGCCAGGATTCAAACCCAGGGAGTCAGTTTCCAGAATCCATTCTTAACCACTACACTGCTTTTTCCCATTTCCCGTCCTAGGTCTGACAGTGCCACTGCTGTTGAAGTAAGAACAAGGTAAGGTCACACACCAGAAGATGAAGAGTATCTTCATCATGATGAAGACATCATTGTGACTATGCAGGCAGAAAGCTTCACATAGCGACTAAGTTCCTGCTTTTTACAGTGTCAATGACAATAGGAAGATGACAGTCAGGAATGAGAGGTGGTGACTCCCACCAGGAAGAAAGACCCTTCCACCAGGCCCTACCCCCAAGCCTCTAACTCTGCCAGCTAAAACAACTGAACCCCAGCCTGAGAGCTCAACTCAACCCCAGTCCCTCTGCAGGACCATAAAGAGCCCTGAGTCGGTAGCTGCTAGCTCTGCACTGAGTCTCTTAATGCCGGCACCACTGTGATGTGTGACTGGGCCTTCCTGATGCTCAGCACAGAGACCAATGACAAGGGCCCACCCTGGCACCATCACCAGCCCTGCCTCTGCTCTGAAGGACAGACTGGTGGTGGGAGTCTGGATCTAAGCCAATAGCACTCTCAAGGTCACCTGCAAAGTGACCTCCCAGTTTGAAGAGTACAGTACTTTCTTGACCCAGCACCACCACTACCACCACCAACAAGTGTGTGCACACACAAACGCCCCCGACCCCACTCCCATATTTGGAGAAGACATGAGAAATTTAACATTAAAATATTGAAATGGCAGTTTAACCCACCAGTAGAGAAAAATATTTCATAATTGTATTGCTTGATAGCTACAAAATGGGTGCAGAGTTGGGGAGCAGGATTTTAGGTCTTGGTAATCAGGGGGGCCTTTCTAGAGAGAGTCTTTGAACTGGGTCTTCTCCATGTGACATTACTAAGTAAATACTTCTCGACACCTGCAATATGCCAATAACTGTCCTAGGTGCGGGAGAGAAAACGCCAAGGAGTCACAATCACTAAGACAGTGCTCCACCTCAGAAACACTGATTTAACCCACTAAATCACTTTTTGGTGTGCTGCCATGAGGCTGTAAGAGGCATCCTTGTGAACCGGTCACCCTGTCAGGGATGCTGTCAAGGTTTCTGCTCCTCGTGTAACACAATGTTCTCTTTATGAGCATCCCTGGGAGACAGTCCAATCTGATCTCAGTTCCGGGAATAGTTTTACTTCTCCAGAGTAACAGGTTTGTTTTTTCATCTATGGACACCATGAATTGTGGGATCCATGAGGCTGTCAGCCCAGAGACCAACTCAGGGCCAGCTGTAGTGAATGTGAAGGTCATTCCCACATGCATTTGCAGCTTTGTCCCTGGCTCCATTTTGTCTGTACCCATGTTTTTATTTCTTCATTCTCTGCACTTTTAATTTATGGCATCTTGTGGGGGGGGCGATTTTTTGTTTTGGGGGTTTTTCTTGTATCCTTGGAAATGGCTATGAATCCCTTCTGGAAGAAGACAAGGCCATCAATGTTTATAATACGTTACACATATCTACATAAATGCTATGACAGAGGTGTGTCCACAGGGTGAGGTGGGCACACAGAGGGTTTATAAATCAGTCAAGAGCATTACAGAAGACCTTGCTGAGGGGTCTTGCTTGAGTTGGTTTTTCTTTTGTTTTGCTCTTTGTTTTGTTGAGAATGTCCTAGAATTTATTCACAATGTAACAATTGTTAAACAAAATTAAGTTGTTGCCAAGTGCAAGAAGATACTAACAAAATCTTGCAAAGTAGATTTTTATGTCATATCACGGCTTTATGGGACACCACAGAAATTGTTTCCAACAAATTGAGGCTACTTCCACAAGTTTCCTTTCATCAATTTTTTTTCTGACAAAAAGATCAGGGGGCAAAACAAGTCACATCTACATCAGAATTTATGTGCAGAGAAAGAAATTCAGATGGAATATCAAACTTAAGTTAGAAGATATTCAATAGCAAAGTGAAATAAAGAATTAAAATAACTAGAAGATGTACATACACAAAATGTTATCTACTGGGCTATTCAAATAAATGAGGACAAACAGGATTTAGGAATTTAAATCATTGAGATCAAGAGTCTCAGATTCGGAAGTGATATTAAAAATCACTTAGTTCAGGTGCATACCTGTGAAGCAGGGTTCTTCCTTAATCCTTCATTCCATCTACAGGTGTATCCCAGCCTCAGTTTCCCCAGATTGTGTGGTTGCCTGTGCGAGAACAGGGAGAGAGACAGAATAGCTGCTGAGACGCTGTTTTAAGTGTGCTGGGTCAACAGATTATTTTTAAATACACTCAATTTAAGTTTTTTAAATCTCTTTTCTTAAGAAAGAGTTCTAGCAATATAAAAACTCATATTGACAAACTACATCCAGAGAACCTCAGGAAATAGGTCAGGATCTCATGGATGAAGCATTCTACAATTTACAAAAAGACAGCAATAAACATTTCATTGCATGTCCTTTCATTCTTCAATAGTATGAAAAATTACAACCACCTTCCTTTAAAAAAAAGAAAGAAAAATTTAACCAATATACCCCACAACCTCTCTCAACTATCTACAAGGCCTGGCGCTTTACGGGGAATACTATTCTGTCTTTGCATTAGGGAAAATTGTTGACTTTTAACCTAAAGTGACTATATAGAATATAGAATACATTAGTCGGGGGCCGGCCCAGTGGCGTAGCAGTTAAGTTCGCACATTCTGCTTTGGCGGCCCGGGGTTCACTGGTTCGGATCCTGGGTGCAGACCTACTCACGATTCATCAAGCCATGCTGTGGTGGCATCCCATATAGAAGAGCTATAATTCTACAATTATGATACACAACTATGTCCTGGGGCTTTGGGGAGAAAAAAGAAAAAGAGGGAGATTGGCAGCAGATGTGAGTGCAGGGTCAATCTTCCTCAAAAAAAAAAAACTTTCCTCTAGAATACCTTACTATCCCCCGCCGCCTTTCTATTAGAATTTTTTTTTAATTTAAATGCAAAACTATCTGAAAATTGCTCACTGCTAAGAGGAAAGGCTACTGTAAACTCAACAATTAGTCACTCCAACGTTTCCTGGAGGAGGGCGGCCCAGGCAGGCAGAAAAACCACTGGACTAAGTGCTAGGCTGGATGGTCCATGAGGGCAGGAACCAGCTCTACTTTTTCACAACTATATATCCAGAGCCTAGGTTAAAGTCTGGCACAATGCATATTCACTAATTCGTTCAATAAATACCTCTGGTTCAGTACCTACTCTGTACCAGGCAGTGTTCTAGATACTTAGGAAACATCATAAAACAAAACAAAGACTCCTGCCCACAGGACATTTCAATTCTGTTGGGAAGGGGGTGTGGAGAGAAGAGACAATAGGTAAACAGTGTGCTGTGTCATAAGTGCAACAGAGAAAGGGAAAGTAGAGCAGGGTAAGGGGCCTGGCAGTGCCGAGGAAGAGCAGCGGACTGCAGTTCTGAATAGGGTGCACACTGCAGGCCTCGTTGAGAAGGGGATATTTAAGCAAAGCCTCGAGGGAGGTGAGGTGCTCAGTAAACATTTGTTGATCAAATAAATGAATGAGAACAAAATTAAGGAGGCAGGAAAGTTCAAGGCATGTTCAGGGGATGGTGAGGAAACAAGCTGGAGAAGGTAGGCTGCTGTAGATGAAGCTGGGAAGGAGATGGAAGGCTCACTAAGAAGGACCCTGGGTGCAGAGCTAAAGCATATGAATTTACAAAACTTAGAGTTTACAAAGAACTTTCACTTATAGTCTCATTTAATTCTCACATCCCTAATAAGGTTAATTTCATCTCCATTTTACCAATAAGGAAAGTATGCTCAGAGAAGTTGGGTAATTTTCCCAAGACCACACAGTCAATAAGAGGCAGAGCCAGAACTTAAACCCGAGCTTCTGATTTTGAACTTCCCGCTTTCCCTACCACCCTATCACCTCCCCCAAGAAAAAGTGCTGGTAACGGAAAGAAAGGAGAGTTATACAATATACTACTAAAATATGAAAATGCTCACAAGCCAGTTATCAAAAAACATAGAGATATGATGTAAAAATAAAATTTAAGGTGAGCTTTTAAAGTTATACACCCTGAAGAACAACCAATAATTGTGGGTGCTCAAAAAAAAATTAAAGAGCAGTAAACTAAGAACCTACTCCAAATCATATGTATCGTTGTATTAGCAACAGAAAATATGTGGCTGCAAATCTATTCTATCATAAAAGCCTTTCTTTTCACTATAAACTTTTTGAAACTTTTACTTTCAGATTGAATCTACTTCTCTTACAAACACAATAATACTTCGTGACTTGATTTCCATTAATAAAAATATTATTTCTCAATTATATAAGAAATACACAAACACTTCCTTTAAAAGTTAAAGTCCCCAACCCTTTGCCCCCCACATCCTGGTCCTCAACCTCGGAGCTAAGTAAGGACTGTGCTGTCAGTGTGGATTCGGATCCTGGGTGCGGACCTACTCACCACTCATCAAGCCGTGCTGTGGCGGCGTCCTGTGTAGAAGAGCTATAACTCTACAACTATGATACACAACTGTGCCTCCAGCTCTTTCTCTATGGATACTTGTACAGCCAAGTGCTTCCTGAATATCCACACTTGGATCTTAACATGTTTAAAACGGAACTCATCATTTTCCCCTCAAAGCTAACCTGGTCCTCCTTGGTTTCCTGTGTCAGTGAATGCATCACCCCATCAGAAACTTTACATTCTGTACTTCATCCGCCCCCTCTCCTACCACATCTAATCACCACTCAATTCAAAGAGGTAGGTTTACCTCTTTAATATCTGTGTTACCACCCTCTCTTCTCCATTCCCACTTCCACTGCTTTAATGTTGGCCCTCTTTACCTATTACTTCTCTTGCTGCAGGGCCAGTTTCATGGGAATGTGACCCATGCAGTCACACAGGGTCTCATGCTTATAAGGGTCCCATGCTTGATTTCTGCTGTCACTGTCTTGAAATTCTTAATAATTTTTGAACAAGGGGCCCTATGTTTTCATTTTACACTGAGTCTCACAAATTACAGCCAGTCCTATACTACTGTAATAGCACCCTAATTGGTACCCATTTTCCCAGTAAGGCCCTCTACAACTCACCCTCCAAAATTCTGTAGGGAATTAAAAAAAGAAGATATTCCATTGAAGGATCAAGCAATACAGGGCACGGAGGCCTGCCCAATTTGAGGCTGAGAGGTTTAACGTATAACTTTAAATTGAAAAGATGAATTATTGAGCAATTAAATTTCCATACAAACAAGGATGTAACCACATTATCTATGGACACTTTTGCATTACAAATACTTAGGGGAAATGACCAAAGTAAATACAATCCTCTGTGAAGCCAGAACGGTGGAGAGACCACAGGCTTTGCATTCAGAAAGACTGGGCTCAAATTCCAGTTTGACCACTTACCATGGGACTTTGGGCATGTTACTCAAATTCTCTAATTTTTATTTTCCTATAGAGAAAATTATCTGGCAGGACTGTTGTGAGACTCACAAAGTAACAGGGACCCAGTTCGCTTCAACAAACACTGTGCCAGACCACGCCTTCGTGCTGCTGACATCAAGGTAAGACTTCCTTCTAAAGGGTACAGTATGGGAGCGGGGGTCACTTCACAGTGGAGAAACCTGACAACGTCACCTCAGCCAGGTGATCAAGGTCAACATGAATAGTGTAAGTCATGTTCTTAGTATGTACCCTGGATATGATATGATGAAACTAGCACTTTACCTCTGTGGTCTTCCTCCCCAAAACCCATAAACCCAGTCAAACCATGAGAAAAACATTAGACAAACCCAAATTGAAGCACAGTCTACAAAATACCTGGCCACTACTCCTTAAACTGTCAAGGTTATCAAAATAAGGAATACCTGAGAAACTGTCACAGTCAAGAGGAGCTTAAGGAGACTGATGATTAAAAGTAATGTGGTATCATGGATGGGGTCCTGCAACAGAAAAGGGACACTGAGTAAAAACTAAAGAAATTCAGGGCTGGCCTGGTGCCATAGTGTTTAAGTTTGCGCACTCTGCTTTGGTGGCCCAGGGTTCCCAGGTTCAAATCCCAGGCATGGACCTACGCACATCTCATCAAGCCATGCTGTGGTGGTGTCCCATATACAAAATAGAGGAAGACGGGTACAGATGTTAGCTCAGGGCTAATTTTCCTCAGCAAAAAAGAGGAAGATTGGCAAGGGATGTTAGCTCAGGGCTGATCTTCTTCACCAAAACAAAAACAAAAAAACCCACAAAAACAACTAAAGAAATTCAAGTAAAGAAGTAAAGAACGGACTGTAGTGAATAATTATCTATCAATATTGGTTCATTAGTCATGACAACTGGACCATTATAACATAAGATGTTGACAATAGGGAACACTGGGTGCCAGGTATACAGGAACTCTCTGTACTATCCTTGCAACATTTCTGTAAATCTAAAACTAAAAGTTTATTTAAAAAATAATAACCAGTGGATGGGGAGTTGAAAGGGAGGAGAACAGCTCATAAAGAAGACTGAAACTGTGTGTACTCATAGAGGTCTGAGGAGAACCAGAACAAATTGGAGACACTCAAAAAAAAAAATATTTCCAGCCTCACTAGGCCCCACAGTCAATTAAAAACTAAATGTTGGGGCCGCCTGGTGGCACAGCGGTTTAGTTCGTGCTTGGCAGCCCGGGGTTTGCAGGTTCGGATCCCGGGTGCCTGCTGATGCACCGCCTGTCAGCCATGCTGTGGTGGCATCCCATATAAAGTAGAGGAAGATGGGCATGGATGTTAGCCCAGGGCCAGTCTTCCTCAGCAAAAAGAGGAGGATTGGCAACGGATGTTAGCTGAGGGCTGGTCTTCCTTACAAAAAAAAAACCTAAATGTTTCAAGAAATTTAAATGAATTTACATAAGCATAAAAAAATAGCATTTTAGCTAGGATTTACTTTCCATTTCATGCTTTCCAATAAATTTTTTTTCTTTTTAATCTAAAGGAAAAAAGTATAGCAGTAATTCTACACATCCAAGATCAGAGTTATTTCCCCCCCCCCCAATAATTCTGCCCTCTTCCTCCTCTTTCTGGGCTCCCCATCTCAGGAAAGGCAGCCCCAATCATCCTACTGCTCAGGTCAGAAAGCTGGAAGGCAGCCATGACTCCTCCCTCATCTCTGCATTCAGTCATTACAACCTGCAGATGCCACCTCTGTATTTACATTTCCCTCCATCTCTATGTCTACGGTTCAGGCCTTACCACTTCTAATCTGATCTCTCATCATAGAAGCTTCCTACAAATCAATCTTTCACATTAGCACCCAAAAGATTGGTCTAAAATGTAAAGATCATCAAATCATCTGTAAAATAAGATTGCTGTGAGGATTAAAATATGACAACATTTGTAGAGAGTTTAGCACAGTGCCTGACAGACACTCCAAAAAAAAGTCAGATGTTAGAGGTTGTAAAACCCTATTCCTAAAATCTTCCAGTATCTCTCAAGAGCTCTCAAGATAAAATTCAAACTTTAGCATCTTCCTCAAGCCCTTATGACTTGGCTCCTGACAAGCCTCCAGCCATCTCCAGCTACCTCCATGGACCCCTGTATTCTGGTCGCATGGTTACTGAGAGTTACGAAGCACCCACTGAAATAAAATATAATGGTAAGGAAAGAGACCATTCATGATAGCGACAAAAAGACAACATCTAGTAACATCTTTAGGAAGAAATGATCAGGACCTAGTTTAAAAATATATATAAAATACAATAAAGAAAGTGAATATACAGTTATATGCACAGTATACCTTGATAATGGGTAGGAAGATTCAACATTATAAATATGTTAATTCTCTCAAACTGACTGATATATAAAGGCACTGTAATCACAATCAAAATCACAGTGGGATTTTGGGAGAATCTGCCAGAAATATTCTTAAGTTCATCTGGAAGAATAAATACACTAGAAGATGTCAGAAAAATTGTAAAAAGGAGGAGCAATGAGGGGAATCAGGCCTCCCAGACATTAAAATGTATTTTAATGGAAACTTAGTATACAATGAAAGTGGCATTTCACATTAATCAGGAAAGACAGAGAATTAAAAATAGTGTTAGACAAACTAGCTCGCCATTTGGAGAAAAATAAAGCTCAGTTACTTACAAATAATCCTCAGCCCTTACACCAAAATAAATTCTAAGTGGAACAAAGATTTAAATGTAGAAAATGGAACCATGAAAGTACCAGAAGAAAACCTGGGAGAATACATTGAAAACGCTGGATTGGTGAAGGCTTTCTAAATGTAACAAATAAAGGAGAAAGGGGAGGCGGAGAGAAGGGAGGAGAAGAAAAGAAACATAAAAGTCAAAAAGGAAGTTAAAACTTATCTACATAAAAATTAAAACCTTTATATGGCCAAAACATATACACATAGAGATACAGGTACTAAGTCAAAAGCTACAATACACTGGAGAAAATATCTGTGACACATGAAAAACTAACACCTACTATCTCTAATATAAAGTGCTATTACCTATCATTAAAATAGTGGAGTTACACCACAGAAAAATGGTCCAATAAAAAGAATGGACAGTTGACAGAAGAGTTGGTAAACATTTACGAGATGCTTAACCACATTATTACAGGAACTCAAATTAAAACAATAGATATCACTTTTTAATCCCTAAGGTTAGCAAAGATTTTTTAAAAAGACAGAATCCTCCATATTGGCAACGCCTACTCACACACAGCTGGCAGCAATACAAACTGACACGGAAAGTGATGTATTACAATTTTAAATTTGCATTCACATTGACCCAGCAATTTCAATTCCAGACGTCCATCTTACAGAAATACTTGCATTAGTGCCCAAAGCTGTATTTGACAATTTCTCTGCAGCATTGTTTGGAAAACATTGGAAATTGCCAAAATGTTCATCAACAAGGGAATGATTAAATAAATTATAGTGCCTGCATACCATCTACTATAAAGTCGTTAAAAATAACAAGGTACATTTATTTATCCTGACACAGTAGGATGACAATATTAAGTGAAAAGGGCAAGTGCAAACAGCATGTATAATATGATCTCACTTCTTTACAAGAAAAGATCACATACTAAATTATTGCTAATCTTTTGCATTTTATGTAAATAAGAATGCTCCTTAAAAGTGTTAACTTGTATTACTGAAAAGCCAGAATATTCATCAGGGCATATTTTCAGCATCACTGAGATAAGTTCCTGTAAAGGAAAAAATGTCAAACGGAACACATGTATTGATGTTTTTTAAGGCAACTAAGAATCACCTAATTTTGCTATTGGGGTGACAACTTACTAGTTGAAACCTTGCATTGGAAGGATTTTATACTTTTCTAATTTAATTTTTAAATAAGTACTACATTCAAATGGGTTAAATATGCCAAAGTCACAGAAGGGTGTATTGTGAAATGCCTCCCTCCCATCCACCCCTCTCCAGCACCCAGCTCTCCCCACAAGCAACCATATTATACAAGTTTTTGGGTTTCCTTCTAAAATACTCTATGTGCACACAAGCAAATAAGTACGGTTTTCCCTTTTTGTAACCAACTTTTATGCCCCTTATTTTATTCTTAATAAAGAATTAAGCTCCCTTAGTGAGGCTGCAGATTTTAAAAGTATTTTCAATATCATATTTCATAGTTTTACGTGTGCACTCTCAAGGAGGTATCTTCCGATTTGTATCACACTTCCATCTTTCTAAAGTTGTGGGAGTTTCAACTGGGTTCCTCAGGCAAAAAGAAACACTAGACGGGGTAACATTTATTGTGGAAACTCGGTTGAAGCTCATCTCACATGCTTAACCAATGTTAGATTCATAGACACAGTTCACATTACAGTAAAGGAACTTTGGGACTACAACGCCTACATAACACATGAACGGTATTTATTATTTTGTTATTGTTTGTTTACTGTTCTTTATTAACTGTTCATGTTTTCCCAACTGCCGGTCTCTTGGCCTGGGATACTCCTACGGACAGTGCAAGGTCCCCCTACTCAGCACCCCAATACTCCTTTATCTGCATTTATCACACTTTTCCTTCTTTATGTGGTGACCTCCTTGAGGGCAGACACCATGACTTACATAATTTTTATATTACCAAGCCCTAGTACCCTATCTGGCAGCATTAGACTTTTAGTAACTGCTGGTGAAAAGGAAGAACTTTATACCAGAGGTGTATTTGAGACGGGAGCATCCAAGATTGGAAAAATTAGGTGTTTGTCAGCCAGAGCAAAAGCACAGAGAGGTGAAAAAGTGCCTCCGGGAAACCGCAGATATAGTTCGGTGTGCTGGCGTGCACGGTTTAAATAAAAGAGAGGACTGAAAAGACACATGGAGATGCCTCCAGGTTAAAATTCAAAAACAGTTTAGCAAGTACCAAGAGGTGTTCCCCAACTAGCTGTAAAGCCACACCCCCTGACACTCCAGCTCCCTTAGCTCTAGCTATATCCAATTACTTGCCATTTCCTGAAACCATCATATTCTTTTACACCTTAGCCGTCCCTTGTACTTGTCTTTTGCTGGGAATGCTCTTCTCCCTTCTTCAAAACTCAGCTCAACCGCCCCTTTGCCGGGGAAGTTTTCCCTGTTCCATCAGATGAATATAGAAGCCTCTCCCCGGCTGACCTCTGTCTTGTGGTTCCCTTATAGTTCATTGACTTGTCTGGCTCCCCACTTAAGTCTAAGCAATGTGAATCGGGCTTTTCCAACTTTGCATCTCCAGGTTTCTTGGTGCCAGATACTCCGAAGTTTGTTGTGTTGCTGAATAAGGAAGACAGACCCTATTTTCCATTATGCCCCCGTCCCAACATTTGAAAGCCCACACTCGCTTTGCAGACTGTAGACCTAAGTTCACAGATGGGGGGAAGGGGAAGCTTAAAAGTTAGGTCAGGTAATTAAAACAATTTGTTAGCCACTCTTGGCGCCACTCTGTGTCCCCGGCTCGCCAAACCGGGTGGACGCCCGGCCAGAGCAGAGTCCATGGCCCTCAGTTTGCTCCAAGGCATTACAACGTCTCCCCGTTTAGCGCTGCCCTGAGCCCAACGTGCAGGAGCCAGAAGGCCGCAACAGACAACGTGTGCCTGGGAGCCAGGACTTGCACAAAGAGCTCCTCCGAGGCCGCGGATTGCGCGTGAAAAGGAACCGGATCCAAGGCCTGCGGGACTGTTCTGGGGCCCAGGCCCAGGCCCGCCTCGCTCGGCATTTCCTGCTCGACGGGTTCCCAGAACCTCAGGGCTAAGGAACCACGCCGGTCAGATGCCCCGGGAGAGGCGAGCGAGGCGCCGGCGCAGGCGGCGCGGCGGAGCTCCGTCCCGAGAGATGCGCGCCCCGCCACAGCGCCCGCCGGGCCGGTCCCGAGCCCTCCCGGTCCCCGAGGACCGCGGCGGCCGCCCCACCCATGTGGGTACCGATTTGCAGCGCTCCTGGGCAATCCCCGCTCCCGTCCGACACTTCCGCACTCTCGAGCCAACCGGCAGACAGAACGGGCTCCAGAAAGTTCCACGAGGGCCGGGAACCCAAGCCGGCGCCCACCCCCACAAGGCCCTTCGCCGGAGGCCTTCCCGGCCCGAGCGCCCCCGCGCCGTTGCCCGGGTAACCGCGGGGCGGTGGGAGCGGCGGGAAGGGCGGGACTTCCGGCGGGTGACGCGCCCGGGCTCGGCTACAAAAGAGGACGGCTGCGGCGCGCCGGGGGAACTTTCCAGAACGCTCGGTGAGAGGCGGAGGAGCAGCGGCTGCCCTAGCTGCGCACAGCAACGCGCTCCCTCCCGCTCCCCCGCACCGGCCTCAGCCCGCTCACCGGTGAGTGTCGGCCCCCGCGCCTCCCCTGGCCCCCAGGCCGGGGACCGGATGGAGCCGCGGTCCGAGGCGGTTGGCTCCGCGTGGGCGGGAGGGGTATCGGTTCCCGGACCCACGATTTCCTCCTTGGAGGGCCGGTGTAGTACCCCGGCCACCCATCCCCGGCCCGCAGTGAGCGGGGCCGAGACCTTCCCGAAGTTTCCCCGCTCCCTATCGGGCCTGAGGTCCCCGAAGACCCGCCGGCAGCGACTTGCCCCCGCGACCCTCCGCCTGTGGTCGCTGGGGTGGGCGACTCTCCGCGCACGCGCAGGGAGCCGGGGGGGGGGGCGAGGGGCTGCGGGCGGAGGCTGCAGGTTTCGCTTCTCCGGTCTGCCCTCCTTCTCTTTGTTGAGCCCTGGGCCTCCCCTCCCACCGCCTCGACCCAGGGTGGGAGGGAGAAAGGAAGGAAACCTTCACGGTTGGCGCCAAGTGCAGGGGGAAACCTGACGACGTGTAGACTGGGCCGGCTCGTGGGGGCGAGGGGTTCCGCGGTCGAAGCCGAGGAGCTCCAAGTCCTGTGATTGAGAAACATCCTTAGCGTTGAGGAGGAGGGGAGCCTGCTTTCTGGCGACGGCGTTCTTAATCAGTTTCATAAACCCCTCCCTCCCCTTGTGCCCAAATGTCTTTTTTTCCTCGGGAGGGTATGGTTTATCAGATTTACCAAAGACAAAGATGATGTAATAACCAATGGACTGAACCTATTAGTGCTCGTTTTGCTTGCTGCTGCCTCTCACTGCTGGGGAAGGGAAAGAGGAAGGATCCAGATAATAGTGTTAGTGTGGAGGCTTTCATGTGGGAGAGGGGAACCAGGTGCTGTAAAAGGAGGCTCTTGAATTATTCCCTGATAATTATTAGCTTATGTTTAGTCTGTTAGAATTTAGGGCTGAATTATCAAAGGAATTGTTACCTTCTCTGTGAACTTTAGGGAAGGCGGTACTCTTCTAATCAGATTTAGCGAAGAACAGATGTCTCGGCCTTAACTCTGATTTCACTAATTAAAGCCATCAGTTGAAAGTCGGTTAAAATTACCTTTTCTCGTTTTAGGCTGTAGAAAATGGTGAAAGAAACCACATACTATGATGTTTTGGGGGTCAAACCCAATGCCACCCAGGAAGAATTGAAAAAGGCTTATAGAAAACTGGCCTTGAAGTACCACCCTGATAAAAATCCAAACGAAGGCGAGAAGGCAAGTAGTGTGCTCATCTTCTTAAACAAAGCTGGATAGTTCTTTGCTGGGTGTATAGTATTTCCATTAAAACCTGGAATTGACTATTTCTAATATAGTGGCTTTGCTTTGTAACTTGTTTGTGTTCAGTGAAATTAATTCTCTTTTTTCTCAAACAGTTTAAACAGATATCTCAAGCTTATGAAGTACTCTCTGATGCAAAGAAAAGGGAATTATATGACAAGGGAGGAGAACAGGCCATTAAAGAAGGTGGAGCAGGTGGCGGTTTTGGCTCCCCCATGGACATCTTTGATATGTTTTTTGGAGGAGGAGGAAGGATGCAGAGAGAAAGGCGAGGTAAGAATAGCCTAGTCCCCCTGCAGCAAATTAAAGTAGCCCTGGTTCAACGCAAATTCTTGAGAATTCATGTATTTTATTTTATTTTATTTATTTATTTATTTATTTGGTGAGGAAAATTGTCCCTGAGGTAACATCTGGACCAATCTTCCTGTATTTTGTATGTGGGACAAGGCCACAGCATGGATTGATGAGTGGTGTGCAGATCCACGCCTGAGATCTGAGCAGCAACCCCTCCCCACCGCCAAGGGTGCAAACTTAACCACTAAGCCACCAGGCCAGCCCCTGGAGAATTCGTGTATTTTAAATGCTCATTTACACATTGGTATAGTGTTGCAAACTGACCATAAACTGCTGCTGTGATTTATGGTATAGTTTTTTTTTTAAATGAGATTTGAGGTAACTAAAAATAGCTAAGCCAATCTGTTGCTAACAAGTGAGTGTTTCTAAAGCTCTCAGATACAGACTCTTCGGTAAGGTTGTCCAGCATTAATTACAGGAACAAGGGATAGAAACACAATTTTAAAAGCCCTTTTTACAAATCTTAATTAACACCCCACCCCCACCCCAGTGGGAGGTACTGAGGAGTGAGTTAAAGTTGGAAACCTAAAATTTCCTCCAGGTGGGATATAGCGAGGCAGCAGTCAAGTCAGGGTTGGAGCACAGGTTCTTTGCCCCCATGTAGCCTCCTGTCCTTTTAATCTTGCTTCAGCTTTACCATATCAAAGTATGTGTCTTTAACATTTAACAGAAATGTGGTTTCCAGGCTGTAGAAATACTGTTCATAGGAGTACAGTGTTCCGGTCAGAGAGGTAGTCTCACTTTGTTCCCAGTAGAGTTTATACAAACAAACAAGGGCTGATGGGTAGAGCCCATTTCAGAAGGAATGGGCAAGCCATTAAATTCCACCGTGAGCTTTTTAAGATTCAGATAAGACTGGAGATTGTTTACTGAGTGCTCCTTAAAAGGAAAGGGCTATGTTTTGATTTATTTTTAAGGAATTTACCCTAAAGTAATTTGCAGTCAGAATGAATTGCTTGGGATGATTTGCCCCACAGAACAGTACTGGTCTCTCTCTCTCTTTTTTTTTCATTTTTCCGCTTCTTTTCATGAAGAATTGACTGGCAAGCTTTCCTGTGTGGCTTAGATCAATGACAGGTCGTTTTTTTGGTGTGATACTGGAAAATACTTGCTTAATCAAACTCCAGAAGCTTTTTTTCCCTTCCCTATACTCCAAACTCTGTGAAACTCAAGGAAGAGGGGTGGGCCGCTTTCGGCACGCCAGAACCAACTACCTGGAACTCTGTTGGTGATGACAGGACCCAAAGGTGGACTTAGGTACGAGCAGAAGGATATAGTTAATGGTATTTCACACTTCATTGGAAACTAAAATGTTCACTTGGCATGTTGTGCAGATAGGAGTTTGGAGAGTTTCTTTCTCTTACAGATAAGGCAATACTGTGATGGATAAATTCCTTGTGGAAGAATCACTAGTTTGGAACTTATTAACCATTGGCAGGTGACTTTGTTTCTATAGTCTCAGTATCCTTATATGATCTCTACCTTCCACTTCTCATTCTGAGGTGAGATACGGTGCTCCTTTCTAGCCAGTGGCCACATTAAATTTAGATTAATTCAAAACAAAAATAAAAATTCAGTTCCTCAGTCTGCAGGAGCTACATTTATGTGCTCAATAGCCGCATGTGACTAGCGGCTACTATGCTGGATAGCACAGATATAAAACATTCACATCACTGCAGAAAGTTCTGTTAGACGGTACTATGGTAAAGGATATGAGAAATCTAGTCTTAAAGCAACTAGTACAGTAAGTGTGCTGTTTCTGCTGCTTCTGAATTGATACTCTTCTATGGAGACTGAGTAAATACATCAGCTTCCCTAGCCAATCTTGATTAGTTGGAAATTGGTGTGCTGAAGGATTTTTGGATGAAGTAATTGGCCATGTTGCTCAATACCATAGTAAGTGAAAGATTCAAAGAATGTATTGGGACAGAAATGCAGTTTGGATTATTTTATTGTGAAATGTGCCTCTATTTAATAACATTGTTTTCTCAAGTGATTTTGCAGTTTTTCATTGCTATCATTTATAAAATGGCCACAACTACGTTTTTAGGCAAATTTCTTAATCTCACCCCGTTTTCCTCATCGGAATTGGTATCACAGTTGGAAGATCTTGTGTGATAATATGACCTACATTCTATGTATGTAACAGGTGCTTGACAGATGTACCCTGTGAGGCTTGTCTGTCATTATCCTGTCCCGTTTTTATAGTGCATTGAGCACAAATATGATGCAGCATTTTAGATTAACAAGCAATATTTTGTTTTAGGTAAAAATGTTGTCCATCAGCTCTCAGTAACCTTAGAAGATTTATATAACGGTGCAACCAGAAAACTAGCTCTGCAAAAGAATGTGATTTGTGACAAATGTGAAGGTATGGTCTTTTAACATCTTTACTGGAACTGAAGCCTTTCTGGATATATGAAACTGACAAGTAATACACTGCCTAAATCTTAGAGAGTGCAAGTATGAAGAAAGCCTCCGGGACCTACTAGCTAGAGAAATACTGGCAAAATATCAGCACTTCTTTATGTGTATATTTTAAATGCAGTTGGGATCAATCTAATTTGGTGTCCTTTTTTCTCCTGTTACCTCTAAAACTTCAGAATCATTCCAGTGGTTTAATAATCTGTAATATGATTTAAACACTGTTCTCTTTTTGGATACTCAGCTGTTTCATTTAGAGGCATAACTGGCTATGAACCTCTAACTTTTTATAAATACCAATTATTTGTTGGAAATATGGTATTTTCTAAAGAATAAACTCTTTAAAATGTTCTCATCTCACACATAAAGTAGTCCTAAGAATTGTGCTTTGGGAGCACATGTTTAAAATTCAAAATTCTGAAATGTTTCCTTGGAAAGACAGCAGGCAAGAGGTTTGTAGATAAGTGAAGCTAATTACAGCTAAGTTGTATTAAAAAGGCTGTGAATTGTAGATTCTTAGGGCAGCATTCCATCAGACCTTGAAAGTATTAATAAAGTGTAGTGTTTAGAAATTGTCTTACTAAACATTCATTACTGTGTTCAGTACTAAAATTCAGACATAATTTGACTTCTTTTACAACTATTTAGGCCGAGGTGGTAAGAAAGGAGCAGTAGAGTGCTGTCCCAATTGCCGAGGTACTGGAATGCAAATAAGAATTCATCAGATAGGACCTGGCATGGTTCAGCAAATTCAGTCTGTGTGTATGGAGTGCCAGGGCCATGGGGAACGGATCAGTCCTAAAGATAGATGTAAAAGCTGCAACGGAAGAAAGATAGTTCGAGAGAAGAAGATTCTGGAAGTTCATATTGACAAAGGTGAGTTCTGAGCCACTTATTCTGAATTCTGGAGAGCTATGGCAAGTTTGGAGTTTATTAACATTACATTTTATAATTGTGGGAAAGTATCCTTAATAGCGTCGTCGTATTATCACCGCAGATAATACTGCATAGTAAATAGTATGTTTTCAATCCAGATTTTTTTCCTACAATTGTAGAGAATACTTGGGTATCTCCTCACTTAATATAACACCGACATCAGTAAATGATGAGCAGTGTTCCAAGCTTAATTCTCTTCTATGAGACCATTAGTTCTTCTGCTTTTTTTTTTTTTTTTTTTGGTAATTAACTTCATATTCTTAATTTGCTTAGGAACTGCTACATTAAGGGATATGAGTACTTTTAAGTATTTGGGGGAGAGATTTAGGTGAAGAATTGGGGGGTCTCGTTAAAATTAATATTTTTTTGACATTTTTCTAAACTAATGAACGTGTTTTATCTATTGATTTATAAGAACTTAGCTTATGAATATTGCTTTTTTAAAATGTTTTTTACATGTAAACATACCTGTCAGTTTCTGCCTCTTGGGTTCCAGGTTATGATTATATAACTTTTTCTTACTAGGATTTAATTTTTTATTTTGCTGATCCCTTAGTTTGGTCAGTTTATTTAAAACATTTGAAAAATATATTACAGCAGTACATATATTCATTCTGGAAGTTTTAGAAATGTATATAACCCCAGAACGAATTAGAATCTCTAATTCTGCTACTCTGAAATAATCAATGTTACAATAATCTCCTTCAGATTTTGCTATTTTTAAATGAAATTAATACTATACTGTCCATACTCATATGGAACTACTATTATATCATCTCATGTTAATACATACATCTACATTAATTTAAGCTCCTGCAATAGTATTCTCCCATGTGAATCATGATACTGCCCTCCATTTTTTTCCCCCTTTAATTGGCCCTTGTTTAGTAGGGTTTGGATTTTTTCCCTCTGATAAGATGTTCCCCTTTGCTTGCTACCAACAGTATGTACTTAGGAGAGCATTAGTTGAACATGAAGCCATTTATGCTGCATTCTCCCCGTGCTCTTTACAGTGGTGAAACAACCAGCAAAACCTAGCTGAATTTATTTGCTTCACTAGTGTAACAAGACAGGTACTTTGCCTCGTGAATGATTAAGGACAAATTATGGTTAGTTTTGTCAGTATATAATACTGGTATTGTGCTTTAAGTTATTTTTTTTTTTAAGGTACATACTGAAGTATTTGTGGGTTAATTGGTATTGTCTGGATTTTGCTTCAGATATGGGGAGGGGTTGTGGATGGAGGTGTAATACATGAAATATTAGTCCTGAGTTGGTAACTGCTGGATCCAGATTGATGGATATATAGGGATTCATTGTACTGTTGGCTGCCCTTATATAGGTTTAATATTTTCCATAATAGAAAGTGAAACACAGTTGTTCTTGTTGGGTGACCTTGGTGATCATTGGTTCAGGAAGTCGCTAGCCTAATGATCTACAGATATGTTAAAGAAGTTATGATGAAAGCCGTGGAGTCCGAGTAAGCCCTTACTGAACTGAAACATGTGGGCCAGAGGGAAGGGGGAGGGAATTGCAGTAAAATACATTGGGCTTTTAAGAAATTTTTGCCCTGTTGGAAAATATTTCTCTCTCTCTACTTTTGACACTAACCACATGGGCTGAAAGAGTGTCTGGCAGTAATTCTCTTTTTTGTAAGGGGGCTAAACAGAACCAGTTTTCACTAAAAAGAATAGAGGTTAAGTTCTTCAGGTTGTTGTGTAGGTAGGTTTTCTATATGTAAATACTGTTAATACCATAGAAGAAAGTCTTGATTTATGCTCCTGTTAGACTTAATAGAAATAATTTGATGGTTCTTTTAAGTAAGTAGTGAAATTGAAATAGTTAACATTTATGGTTGTAACGTTTGCTGGTCACTGACCTGGTTGCCAGCGTAGACCTTTTTATTTAATCCTCATGACAGCCCTACTGAGGTAGGTCCCTGTGGGAAAGTTGATGCTTGGGAAGGTTATGCAACTTGCTTCCCCAGAGGAATCCTGCTAGTAGTAAATAACAGCTCTGAGATTGGAAGCCTGATCTGTTTGCCTCTAGAGTTTGTTCTCCACTGGGATCACTGTCTTCAGTGAGAAATTGGACTTAGGTCATGTGGGTATTCTTAGTCATTTCTATAAACTTTAGAATCCTCGAAGACTTTGAACACTTTCTTCCATGCACCCACAAACATGCCTCTATGTTTCTTAATAGACTGAGATTCTGACCTTAGTTGGATGTTAGAGTATAAAATTAACCTTTTGTTTTTAGGCATGAAAGATGGCCAGAAGATAACATTCCATGGTGAAGGAGACCAAGAACCAGGACTGGAGCCAGGAGATATTATCATTGTTTTAGATCAGAAGGACCATGCTGTTTTTACTCGGTAAAAACTTTATAATCAACTGCTCAAACTGATGTCCTGCATATTTGGGGTATTTTTAAAAATTTTGAATGAGTTTTTCTTTACTCTTAGAATACTTCCTGAAGTACCCTAGAAAAGTATAGCAGGAGAGTTAGGCTATGTGTAGTGTCTTTTCTGAAAGGTTGTTAACCATTAATGTTTCAATCTTAAGAGACTAAAAAAGGATCAGATTTTACCTTTTTGTCTAAATTTAGGTAAATTGTTACCTAACCTGGAATTTGGAGGATATACTTCAATTAGGAGATACTTTGTATACGTATAAACAGGTGGGCTGGGGAAACATTCCCTAGACACAATTTTGCCCTCAGTCTTTGTATAAGCAGTTACTTTGAAATAAATGCCCTAAAGCTTTCACCATTTTCAGTCTGAGTTCATGGTAAATTGGGTTGGCTTTTAATTAATTGTAAATAAATGTCTAGAAACATTTCTATAAAAAACTAAAATAGAATATAAATTCAGGTCTTTTGCTATGAAATATTTAATACTGTGTCTACGATGAACTTACAATGAAGCATAAGAAAGCTTAATGGGGGCCAGCCCTGTGGAATAGTGGTTAAGTTTGTGTGTTCCACTTCGGCAGCCCAGGCTTCATAGTTTTGGGTCCTGGGTGCAGACCTATGCACCACTCATCAAGCCATGCTGTGGCAGGCATCCCACATAAAAGATGAAGGAAGATGGGCACAGCTGTTAGCTCAGGGGCACTCTTCCTCAGCAAAAAAAAAAAAAAAAAAGCAAGATAGGCAACAGTTGTTAGCTCAGAGCTACTCTTAATCACCAAAAAAAAAAAAAAAAAAAAAAAAAGCTTGGTGGTTAACAGTGAATGCTACATGGCTGGGGGCCGGCCCAGTGGCGCAGCGGTTTAGTTCGCGCTTGGCAGCCCGGGGTTCGCGGGTTCAGATCCCAGGTGCCTGCCAATGCACTACTTGTCAGCCATGCCGTGGTGGCGTCCCATATAAAGTAGAGGAAGATGGGCACGGATGTTAGCCCAGGGCCACTCTTCCTCGGCAAAAAGAGGAGGATTAGCAACGGATGTTAGCTCAGGGCTGGTCTTCCTCACACACACAAAAATAATAAATAAATATATATACATGGCTAATTTTAAAACAGACTGGTTTAGGGTTCCAATAAATCTGGTGGGAATGACATCTGAAGGAACTGGTTTTGAGTTAATTAGAACATTCCACAGGTGTCTCAACAGTAATGGGAAATGCTGTCGGGATTTTGATGTATCATTTGAGGCAAATCCTCAGAGCTTTCCTGGAGAGTATTCTGCCTGATTAAAGATAACGTTATTAACGTGGATTGGAAAAGAAGAAAGTGTTAAGCATTAGGAGAAGTAGGCTGTTTTTAAATATAAAAGATTGTGTTCATAACGTGCCAGGCACTGTGTTAGTTGAGTCATGTACATCAGTAAAGAAATTCTTACTATCCCTTGAAATTGGCCATGTCCCCGTTATTTAATTTCATGAAGCCTAGATAATCCAGGACCCAGCGGAGGTCTGTTGGACTTACACCATAATGTCCTCTCTCTCTAAAGTATTTGTGCTTTCTTTTAGCCTCACTCTTTTCAGAATTTTTTCTATGTGTGAGAAACTAGATTTAAAATTAGGTAATGAAACAATTCAAGGATAGTGGTATAGGCTGCCTCGAAAAGTGTATGGAAGAATCCTGAAGCCTTGTCCAGAAAGCAGGGCTGATAGGCTCCATATATTTGCTGCTCTCAGTTTTCAGCTCTGTTTTTAGAATGGGGAAGAAAGGGCATCTTTGTGAAAGATACCCTTGCTATTAAGAAAACAGAATTGTCTGCTGTGGTACTTCTAACTGTTGGTGATTTGAAAGATCTAAGTATGTGCCATATTTACACTGATACAGACGAGGAGAAGACCTTTTCATGTGTATGGACATACAGCTGGTTGAAGCACTGTGTGGCTTCCAAAAGCCAATATCCACTCTTGACAACCGAACCATAGTCATCACCTCTCATCCAGGTATGGTAACTATGAGGTTCTCTTTATATTCTAGTATCTCTTTTCATTGTCTGCTGATACCTAATATAGGCACTGAGAATACTGGTATTTATTTTACTTGCTCAGCTACAGCTTGTTAGCTGAGCTGAAATTGTATGGTCTTGGCTCTCTTTTGGAAGACCCTAGAAAATCCATAAATAAAAGGTAACAGGATTGCTTCACATAAATTTCGTTCTGTGAGAGAGCTAGGAGTCGGAATCAACTTAGTGGTACTAACAGTGACCTAGGACACATTCCTCTTTACTTTCCCTGTCTCATAAAAATGTGACTATATTTAAGGAAGAACTTGGCTTCAATGTTTTTAGGTCAGATTGTCAAGCACGGAGATATCAAGTGTGTGCTAAATGAAGGCATGCCAATTTATCGTAGACCATATGAAAAGGGTCGCCTAATCATTGAATTTAAGGTAAGCCATAAAATACTCGAGTATTTGAGAATGATTAGCTTACTAAAATCTGATAACAGAAGTACATTTTCTGAATGGCAAGAAACATCAAATTTATATTCTCCCTTGTTCAGGAAGAGATACATTGATCTAATACTACTGTTCTGTTCAGCACTCTCTGTTAACAAGTTGGGATTGGTATCTCTGGGCAAAAAAGGACTACCTTTTTTAAGTAAGAATAGCTTTGTTTAAATTATCTGTTAAAAGGGATTGGAATGTGTTACAGGATGGGTTCGTGTGTAAAGAAATATTTGCTGACTAGACAATGATTGTTATAATGCACTTTTACTAGGATCATTACTCTGGTTCTCAGAGTATGAGATGCTATGTCTTTTAGAACATGTGTTCTAACCTAGGATTGGCAGGTTCACTGAAAGATTGGGTGGTTACATGCGTTTTTCTGGGGAAAATGGGACAGTAATTTGTCTAAGGAGCTAATGATGAAATCAAATTGAACTTACAGTAGAAATTTCTTTTTATATAGGTAAATTTTCCTGAGAATGGCTTTCTCTCTCCTGATAAACTCTCTTTGCTGGAAAAACTCCTACCTGAGAGGAAGGAGGTGGAAGAGACTGATGAAATGGACCAGGTAGAACTGGTGGACTTTGATCCAAATCAGGAAAGACGGCGCCATTACAATGGAGAAGCATATGAGGATGACGAACATCATCCTCGGGGTGGTGTTCAGTGTCAGACCTCCTAATGGGGCCGGTGAATGACACTCACTGCTGGCATTTTACATGCAGTAGTGAATGAGTGAAGGACTATAATCATAATATGCTCACTACTTGCTATTGTTTTTGTTTTAATATTCAACTATAGTAGTGTTTTAAAAGTTAAATGAAGAATAAACTCAAATATAAAAGCTCTGACTTTGCCCTGTATGTATGATGACTTCAGTGTGCAAGATAAGTTTAATACCTGTAAAAGGTACTTTAAAAAGAATTTCCCCCCTCGCATTTGTTAGGCCATACCTTGTAATTGATTTCAGCTGTGTACATGGAATAGCTTAGACTGAAATGCTAGGTATATGTATTGACTTCAGTGTATGACCCTTCATTGTTAAGCTATGAAATTAAAACTCTGTATTAACTGGCTATCAGACAAAGAACTTACTTTGTAGAGACGTGTTGGTCTGTGTAGTTGTATTAAGTGGGATTCATTGTGATGCCTCTGCATTTATTCTGTTGCCTCCACTGTACTTGAAGATGGCATGCTATGTGATTCAGCCTGTGGGATGAGCGATAGAAATGACCTCTCTCTACAGAAGGGGTTTATCAAATCGGCTGCTGCTTCAGGACTTGCACTTACAGACCTGCATTCCCTTCTGCTGTGCCATCTTTCTTTTTTATATATACACATGTAACTGTATCAATCCTGCTTGAGTTTTTTTTGCCTTCTCTTTGGACCGTGATAAGCCTCAGAGTAGTGACTTCAGGAGCCAGGGTAACTTAGAAGTTAGAGTCACAAGGCCTATGCATGTATGAGTTAGAAAGGTGTTTTTTAGGTACTTACAGGCTTACTTTAAACCATATAATTTATGTTCCAAAATAACTGTAATTTAATGTTGGTAGTATAGCAAATTATGAATAGCTTTAATTGTATGTTTAAAGTCATGTTCACAGGCTTAAATCTGGGTATCAGAATTTAAGCAATTCTTGAAATGTGTGAATGTCTCCTTAATATACTGATTACAAAGCATTTCCAGTGTGTCACCACAGGCCTTTTTTTCCCAGATTAAAGCATTGGTTTTTCACTAAGACAGGTAACTTCATTTAACTAAAAAAGGTAATACAAAAAACTATTTAACTGTATATTTAATACTAAATAAGGGTGGGGAACAAAAGTGGAGGGGTGAGTAATGAACCAAAAAAAGAAATTTAAAAAACTTGGCAAACACCAGAATGAGAATACGAGAGAATCTTTTGATTCTTTATCCTGTCTTTGGTTCTGCTGTATCTCCTGTAATCAGCTTAACATTTCCAGCCTGGAAATGGCGCACATCTTAAGTTCCCCTCATAGCACTTGAGTTAAAAAGGAGAGACTAAAACTTGGTGTAAGGAGTAGTGCCCAAGCCTCCGGTGTTTCTTGTCATAGTGACATTCCTGATAACCACCTCTCCTCTTATGATTCTTAGGTTGTCTTTTTAGTCTGTGCCAGACAGCCGCCCTCATATGTTTTGATATGAAGCAGGTATTCAGGAAAGTGTAACAAAGTATTCAAAAGAATGTTTATGACAAGAAATTTTAGTTTTTACTGGATTTATATTCAGATTGTAAAAATTTCTGCAGTGAACCTGTATTGTAATATATTTAGAAACGTTTTAAAAGACATTTTAAAAATAGAAAAATCCTTACATGAGGTTTTCCATGTTATGTGGGAAATACAAATCAAAACCACAGTGAGATACCACTTCACACCTAGTAATCCAAAATCTAATCCCAAATGACAGCAAGTGAGAATGTGGAGAAATTGGAACCTTGTACATTGCTGGTGGGAGTGTAAAATGGTACAGCTGCTGTGGAAAAGTTGGGCAGCTCCTAAAAAGCCGAACATGGAATTATCATATGACCCAGTAATTCTACTCCTTGACTCAGATACTTATATGCCCGTGTTTGTCATTAGCATTTACAATAGCCAAAGGGAACAACTCGTGTCCAACAGATGGAAAAACAAAATGTGATGTTTGACAGACACAAAAGGACAAATATATGCTTCTGTTTATACGATGTATAGGCAAGTTCATACAAAGATTACCAAAAGCTGGGAGGAAAAGGAATGGCAAGTTAGTGCTTAATTGTCTCTTTTTGGGGTGATGAAAGAGTGGAAGTATAGCGATGGTTGCACAACTTTGTGAAGGTGATTAATGCTACTGAATTGTACACTTAAAAATGGTTTTATTTTACATATATTTGACCATAATAAAAAATCTTTAAAATAGTTATAACTTGGAGAGGCAGAAACTGACAAGTTTGTAGTCTGTAAAAAACCAAAATGCCTCTTAGAACATTGACCAAGGTCATCACAGAAATACAAATGCTTCCACATCCTGGCCCCAGCAGTAACTCTTGTGTTCTCTGTGATGTTCCCTTGCATACTCATACTTGCAGGGAATAAATAGAGGCCCATTATGTCCCATGAGAGTGCTCGTGGAGCATGGCAGGTGTCTGTGAAACTAGCGTCAGCTCTTTTCTGTATGTGGTACTGGGTCTCAACGTTAGCTACAATTGGAGTTACCTGGGAAGCTTTCAAACATGCTGATGCTTCGAGTCCCACTGTCGGGATCTTGGTGTGATTGAGCTGGGTGTAGCCTAAGCATTAGGATGGTTATGTACGGCCAAGGTTCAATGCCATCAACTTGGGGACATAGTTTTATTCACCTAGGACATTAATGCCACTGTTAGAATTGCCATGGAAGGTCAAATGTTGCCAGCCCTCAATGTAGCAAGTAAGAGTGAAGCTCTGTCTGACCAGGGGAGCCTCCCAGCTTAGATGCACACTTCATGGCAATTTCTCTGCAAATAGAAGATGAAGCATAGGCTCTAAAAAGCACGGTGAATGAAAAGGCTAGCAAGCCACAGCAATACAAAGATGCGCTTTCCAGGGTTTCTGAAGTCTTGTACCTTTATCACCTAATTTTGTTAGCAACTTTGTGAGACGGAACAGGAATCAAAACACCTACTTTATAGATGAAGAAACTGTTCTCTAGTCCACTGGTTCTCAGATTCGAGTGGGCTTGGCTGAGCCCCACTGCCACAGCTTCTGATTCTGTAGGTCTGGGGTAGAATCTGAGAATTTGTCTTCCAAACAAGTTACCAGGTGACACTTAGAACTGTTGTTTTGGCCCAAGTTAAAAGACATTAAATGACAGCCAAGACTGGAATCCAGATTCTTGTAATTCAGTGCTCTTCCTACTCATCTCACTGCCTGTGGCCAATTTCAATAAATTAAGTTTTAACAATGCGGAGAAACAATCCATGGGTTCGTTGCCTCTGCACAAACCTAAAGACAGAAGAATTGACAGCAGCTAGATTCAAAGAGAAAAGGAATTGAGCTTTGGAATCACCTGGTTTTCAGTGAGCTCCATGAGCAAGACAGTAACCTCTGGAAACCTGTTTCTTCACATGTATAATGGGAATCATAATAGGCTGTACCTCATAAAGAATTAAAGAGGGCTGCTTACGTAGGAAGGGCGGGCTCAATAAACGCTGTTTATTAGTGGTGGTAGTTAGTACAAGTTGAAAAATAAAACACCTGGTGAAGAAGATACTGAAGTGCACCTGAGACTGTTTATGTATTTTTTTTTTTTTTAAGTTGCCCTGAAATACCATGGTTAGGTCATTCAATGTTTTCCAGAGTTATTAATTCAACTACTGGGGGTGGGGTGGGGTAGGACAAATGTCCTTACCCTCATAGAGTTAACTTGAATGCCACGAATTTTAAGTGCTGGAGAGGAGTATCAGGTAAATGGGTGAGCGGAGCAGAGCACCTCCCTGGGAACCTGACACGCCTAGTTTCAGCAGGGAGTTCGCGGTGATTGCTAGTGTCCGGATCCCGCTCATTTGGCCCCTGCCGCCAGCCCTGTGATAGGCCAATAACACGATCTGACTGCCAAGATGTGAAGGGAAAGCAGCCCAGCGGCACCATCAGACGCCTCCAGCCCCTGACAGTTGGCTCCGGTGAGGTGCAGGGTTCCCACGGCCCAGGACACGGGAGCTGGGCAGCGGTGCAGGCCGAGGAGCACAGGCGGCCCTCTCCCGCCTCAGCCTCTGTCCCCAGGCTCCCCCGGTTCTGTACTGGAGATGGCCACGTGGCCTTAAGAAAAGCCAGACACAGAATAAGGGGAAGCATGTTTCCACTTTTGTACAAAACAAGTCACAACAAACTTTATAGGTTTGTTTGAAATGGAAGTTGTAGACAGATGCACAAGGGTTACCTGGGAAAGGCAGAAGATTCATTTTCTTTTTCACCTTTGCGTTTACTTGTTACACCAATGCATTACTTCTTTAAAAAGAATACATACTTAATGGTGGCCGGCCTGATGGCGCAGCAGTCTAGGTCGCGCTTTGCAGCCTGGGGTTCGCGGATTCGGATCCCGGGTGCCTGCTGATGCACTGCTTGTCAGCCATGCCGTGGCAGCGTCCCATATAAAGTGGAGGAAGTTGGGCACGGATGTTAGCCCAGGGCCAGTCTTCCTCAGCAAAAAGAGGAGGATTGGCAACGGATGTTAGCTCAGGGCTGGTCTTCCTCACACACACGCAAAAACTACATACTTAATGGTTTCCAATCCAGGCCTCTCCCCCCTGGCCTGGTCTCCCCAGACACTACCATTTGTCCAGCACACGCCTTAGCGCTACGTCCCCACTGCAGGGCCTGGAACGTCTCCTTCTGTAACTTAGATCCCAAACCCCTTCCCCTCTGGCTCCCGCTGGTCCTTTCACGGCCAGCTCCTCAGGAGGCCTTTCCTGACTGAGAAGGCTACATTAGGTGCCCTTCCTCCCATTAGCAAAAAAAAACCAAGATTTTTCTCCTACCCCACTATTTTAATTAGTCCTATTAACTTGCTTTTCTTCCCTATCCTATGACAGAAACTGGTCTTTTTAAACTATCCTCCAGCATTGTGCAGGAACAGAGGCGGCGTTGGATTAAAAACTCCTGGAAGGAATAAGCAAACATGCTGACTAGAGTCTTGCTCTTCACGAGCCTTGGCGCAAAGCACGGATCTCACAACTGCCCGTTCACGAGGTCCTGGGCTCAATCAAAAACCCTTTTTTGAGGTTTTTCTAAGGGATTTGAGCATAAGCTGTTTCCTCTTTCCACCTTAAACTCCTTTTACTTAAATGAAGGCTTCCTTTCACTGGGATAGCAGACTACATTCACACGGACTCATGGATTCTTGGCTATATTCAACTCCCAAAATGGCAGCAAATGACAGTTTGTCAAAAAGCTGCAGGTTTTGTGGAAAAAGGAAAAATAGTTTTGGGAATATGTCTAGGAAAGAGGGATTTCTTAGTGCTGCTAAGAATTAATTCGGCCAATATTGAGCATTACTATGTGCCAGGCACAGATTCAGCCTGTATTTCAAGTTACAATCAAAGGTCAATTTTAAGACTGCAAAACTTAAACTTTCCTCACTAGTTTGTACCTAATAAATGCTAAAATTACAAGGGGGCATAAAAGGCCTACACAAACAAGGTCTCACTTTCTTGAAATGATACCCAGCACAGCATCTTCATACATCAACACAGGCATTCCATACATCTTTGGTTGAAACATACAAGAGACACCCACATGCAAACTATTTTCAAGGGTTTTGTTGGCTTTAAACTTCTTTTCTTTAGCTAACTGGTAATGACACACATAGCAAAAAAGACTTCTACATCCCATGTCTTTTCTAATTTTTCTTCAGAACAACAGCACATTTTCAATGCCAAACCCTCCTTCACACACAAAGGGGAGATGCCAAAACTGAATTCTCATAATGCATCCTGCAACTAGTTCTATCCAGACGATGGAGATGATATTCCCTGGAATCGGCCAGAACACATGAGAAGGCACCACTAGGGAGAAAGAGTGGACGGGTGTGGGCTTTTTCACCTGACCTTTCCATAGTCTGTCCTTTCACTCTGGAACTGACTTCCTGCTGAACTTAAGATTCTGGGACAATCATGTTTTGTCCCACCCCCCTCACCTGATTCTAAGTAACTGTGTTAACTAGATGAGTACTTATTCACATTTAAAAACAAAGCCTCCGGAAAGGTGTCAAGTTTATTAACATCTGAAAAAAAAAAAACCAGTGAACAGCTACTGAATATGGGATAGTTCCTTATTTACAAGTTTTACTGCAGGAGGCACATTTTAATCAGCATTTCAAATAATTGAAGGGGTACAATTTTTTTCTAGAAACATCAGTGTTTCACTATCCAGGTAGATTACTGAAAACATCAAGTTACTGCCCCAAGTAGAAACAGACAAATACCTTTTAAAAATATAAAAAAGTGTAATTGCTACTTAAACATGAATTTTCACAATTATTCTTGTGCCTAATTCAGACAATCTGCTTAGAAAAGCTGGTCTAAAAAAAAAAAAAAGCACATGAATATATCTTCAGTTAAGTATATGCTCTCAGGCTAGTTTAGAAAGAAAAATCGAATTAGGGTTTCCAGAGCTTTAGGAGTCCATCTTCACTGTAGGTAGCAATCAGGTTCTGATGAGGGTGGTGTGCGATGCCAATCACATCCTTCTCGTGAACCTAAACAGGTAAAGCACAGGGTTAGGGGAGTCGGCTCTATGACAAATCACTGAAGAGGCTTCCAGGGATGAGTGGGAGGGAAGCTTCTACAGCCTCCCCGAGGGCTAACCAGCCACACAAACCAGAGGCATGAATGAGGCTGTTGCACTGCTGTTCACGGTTTTGTAGTTTTTCAGGATGTGTGAATGAAACTTTGTCCCAAACCACTTTTGCACTACTGCTGATGCTAGTCATCATCTCCATGTTGTCAATCCTAAGCCAAGACAGGAGCTGAGACCACACAATTCCTTCAACTCGCTGAACTTGTACTGTTGGGCCCCTCAGCTAGAGGACACGCTCCACCTCATCTGGTTTTGTTCACATCTTGGATCTGTACTGGAGGCTTCACAGCGCGGGGGACCAAAGTCACTCACGAATAATTCAAGACAAGAGATTATTCTCTAACATGGTATGTAAATAATTTGTTATATGTTCACCATACGACTTCTTCCTGGACACACGAGACTACATTTTTCCTGCCCCCCCTTGCATTTGGGCTGTGGCCATGTGACTAAATTCTAACCAAAAAGAATGAGGAGCAAAGTAATATAAGCCACTTCGAGATGCGGATCTTTAAAACAGCCAGCATAGCCCTCCAGCTCTTTTCTCCTCCTGAGATCTCGGAGGCCACATATTCCAAATGGCACAGCTGAGATGGAGGAGGGCTCTCCAACTCATGTCACATTGTGCTGTAATAAGAAATAAACTCTATGGGGCTGGCCCAGTGGCATGGCGGTTAAGTTTGCATGCTCTGCTTCAGCGGCCTGGGGTTCGCAGGTTTGGATCCTGGGCGTGGACAGGCTACACTGCTTGTCAAGCCATGCTGTGGAGGCATCCTATATAAAGTAGAGGAAGATGGGTATGGTTGTTAGCCCAGGGCCAGTCTTCTTCAGCAAAAAGAGGAGGATTGGCAACAGATGTTAGCTCAGGGCTAGTCTTCCTCACACACACACAAAAGAAACTCTCACAGTGTTAAGCCACTGAGATTTGGGAATTGTTTGTTACAGCAGCTGGCATTAATTACTCCTTGTTCTGACTCTTTCAACACAGAGCTACTTAAAAACATCACATCAGTTTGCTAGGATAACGGTAAGTAATTTGCCTTCGAAAGGACATGGGGAGAACTAGCTATATATGCCACTCTCCAGTGCCGCTGGGGAAGATCTGGCTAAATTAGCTGGCTAGACAGACATGTTCTCTTCCTTCCTCTCAGCTCTGTGTACACCCATCCTATCCACTTGAAGCAGAGGGCTCACTGAAGGATGACTTCTGATAGAGGAGGTAATTCCATACAATTACTTAACGGCCCTTTATTTGATTTAGTGATAAAATTTTTACTTTTTTTATCCCGAGGTTCACAGTGATAGCAGTCAGTCTGGAGTTCAGAAAGACACCAGCACGAATGTCATTTCCTCAGACAGCTGTGGTCAGTGATACTCACCGTCAAGGTTCTCTCCAGCTTGCCAGTGACTGTGCTGAAACAGTAGAGCACAAAGTCCTCCCCCACACAGTAGATCCACTCGCCACGAGGGGAGAGGGCACAGCACACGAAGTCACCACCTTCTCTCTTACCAGAGCTGAAGCTTCTGACAATCTAGATCATACCATGGCCCAAGGCAAAAACAAAACATCTGGATTAGCAGCAGTTCTAGTGCAGCCATTTAAACAGACATCTTTATGCTGTTATTTCATGTTTTGGTTTATTGTCACTTATAATTAGATGACCAATTTTGTTCACCACACACTAAATCCTCTTGCCTGGGAAATATTCAACAGATAAGCTATCTATAGTCAGTGGCAGACAGAAATGAAGAATTCACAAGTCCCAAGTCACCAATCCTGCTCTTTAGTCTATGGAGCCACTGCACCCTCAAGCAAATTCATTACCATACATACAACTACTTTCTAAACTAATATAGCACAGTGCCCAATGCTCTGTGGACTCAAGCACCCTAGTGTCTTCTTTCTAATAGTTTCCATGCAGCATGAAACTCTGTCTCCAAGACTCTGCTTGCTCTATTTTATATACCATTAAAATCATCATAATCGAGGTCAGAGAAACCAATCTCAAAAGGTTAAAAGGTTGTGATTCCATTTATATACCATTCTCAAAATGACAAAATTATAATAATGGAAAACAGACCAGTGGTTGCCAGGGGGCTGGCGGCGGGGGGTGGTAAGTCAAGTAGAAAAGGCAGTGGACCACCACGGCGGTTATGCAGCGGCCCAGCAGATACTGCAGACCAGCTGCCTCAACCATGTGTCCTAAACTACTGATTTATCAGTTACAGGGACTCAAGCAATGGAGAGAGTTCCACACACCAGCCCCTGGGTCTTCTCCGTGCTCAGCAGGATCCCCAAGTGCCCAGGCCAACACTGCAGCAGCATCACATCACAGTCCCAGGGCTTGAGATCTCAACCCTGATGCTCCTGATGTCCCTGGTGCTACAAAAGTGAGGGTCCTTGGGAGCCAAGCAGGTGTGCTGATTACAGGACACATCAAGAAGACACCGCTGCCTTTCTCCTACTGGAGTTCCACCTTAGATCATGCGGTAGCTAGGAGATGTCCCAAGTTGGTAAGTCTGAGTGTATCTCCCTCACTCAGACAAGGATTGTCAACTTACAGTCTTCAGTGGGGTTCTGAAGGCAGATCAGAGCCTCATTTATCCAAAGGATACAAAACAAAGAGCATAATACACAAACACCCTAGGGAAAGGAGGTAACTTCTGAGACACCAAAGAGATGTTTTATAAACATATAATTTAACTAAGTGTCTGAAAAACAAGTACAGTGTATATATTTTTTGGAGTGGTGAACCCATATTTGGTTACTGGAAGTGCCAGGACCGAGACATGCTGATTCGGGAACGGCCCACAGGGCCTGTGCGGCGCTGTCTAGGAGCACTCACCTGCCCCTGCATGTTCATGATGACCACTGTGTTTGATCTGTTGCAAACCACAAAGTGCTCTGGGTTTTTAGGAAGCAGGATCACACTGTTGACAGTGATGTCTGTCCCTGCAGTGCTGCCCAGGGATTTAAAGGTATTTGAACATTCTGTGGTCTTCATGTTCCAGATCTACGACACGAAAATGTAAGGCATAAACATTTTTGAGGCTATAACAATTTCTAAAGTTTTGGGTTTAAGAAATTGAAAATCAGGTTACTAAGAAAGAAAGAATAAAACTGACTCAGAAAAAAAAGTTTCTTCCTTGATATTCACTCCAAATACCTAGCACTGCCATGTAACAGTAAGCACTCATCATCTGTTTGCTGATGAATTGGTATAAACAAAATAAAAGTCACAAAGCTAAATAATAAAAACCTTTTAAAATCTATGATTTTTTCCTACAAAATTTTCTTTGGCTAAGGAGCTACCTATCTTTAAAATTAGCTATGTGTCAACACTGCTACTGTCATTAACAACCAGAAAGCTACCAAAATTAAATGGGGATTTTAGATTTACATGCTTGGGACCCTATCCTGAGACTGTGATTTGGTAGGTCTGGGGGGGACATAGGCTTGTGTGTTTTCAAAACGCTCCACAACCGATTCTCATGTACAGCTTGTCATGAGAACCACTGAACAGAAGTCACAGTGTTAACATGCACACGAGGACCCAGAAGGGGAAGCCACTCCTGGCCACCTGTATTACCTCCCCCAGGCCAACACCTCTTCTGGTAAGAGTTCTCCCCCATAACGCTTTTCACCTTGCCCTTCTGTGCTGTTATGAATGAAGGGGTTAAACCAGACGTCACAGAGGTTGAAATCTGAGATGTGCTTAGAGAAGAAATGGATCACACATTGCCTGGCATGGTCTGGACACCACTCACTTAACGAGGAATAAAAGCCTCAGAGACATGGACTATGCTGTGTTTCTACTGTGCCTTCGACAGAGCTTAGCACAAAACAGATGTTGAATAAACACCTATAAACAGGGGGAAATAGTTACCCCACTAGATGCCCCAGTGTTTATTTTCCTAGTAAACACTGTCTCATCTGCCCCAATCTCCTCTCTAAAGCCCACTTGCCTAGGAGAGAAATGAACATTTCAGGGACCAAGAACTCTAAGGCTTCTAGTGTTTTCTGTCCAAAAGGTCAGTGAGATGCTTTACCCCAATCATTACAGAACTAAAGGACCACAAAACAAGGAGGCCTAGACAAGCCACTTCTCAATGGCATTTTACAGGTTGTGAGGTCCATACACACACAGCACAGAGAGCAAATCCCACGACAACAGTACTACCAGCTCTGTGTACTTCTCTACCCATCTCCAGGAAGATTACATCTCCTACCTTCAGGTTTCAACTCCCAAGCCAGAACAAGCAATCTCAGAGGGTGGTCTGACTTCTAGATATTTGTGTTAAATGTTTAGGTCTTCTGCCATAGAGCACTTACTTACGGTAAGGCAATTTAAAAGCAGATCCAGAATGTAAATGGAGTGTCTCAAAGATCTCCAGCAATTTTCTATTTGGATTTCCCATCTTTTCTAGGAAATGAGGCTCTCTCCTGAAATAACTAAATCTCTTAAGGTACTGAAGATCCACGACTTTCAGCTGAGGGCTGAAGGCACTAAGTATGTGAGAGAGGGCTGAGTTCTACTCTCCGCCTCTCCTGCTCCTCTATAAATGCTGTTAGGAAGGCCCGAAGGGTGGGGGTGGGGGGAGGTGAGGCCATGCAACAAAAAAGAGATGTATTTATTTGGCCACGAGCCCTTTGTGAATTTGACTGCTGCAGATGGATCATACTTACAGCAAGACAGAATTAACTGCTGTAAATAGGGGCTGACTTCAGTTTAGAACTCCACACCTTTCCTCTTTTCCTATGCATGATAAAGTCTGTTTCGACTTGGTAGGTTTGAGATTTGAGGTCCCTAGGCCAATAGGAATTACCCACAGAATATTACTACTGCCACAGACACACCTCAATTATGGCTAAAAAGCTGGTAAAGAGAGAGGTTTACCCACAATTACCACCACTGAAAACTCCTCAAAGGGCAGAAATGGAATTCTTGTTGTTAGTGCCATTGAGTCAATTCTGCCTCCTAGTGACCCTGTGTACAGCACAGTGGAACCCTGACCGGTCTTTCTGCGCCACCCTCTCATGTTCCAGCTCTATATCAGACAATGCTCTGCTGCTATTCATAGGGTTTTCATGGCCAATTTTTTGGAAGTGGGTGGCCAGGTCCTTCTTCCTAGTCTTAATCTGGAAGCTCTGCTGAAACCTGTCCACCATTGGTGACCCTGCTGGTACGTGAAATACCAGCGAACACACAGCTGTGGTGTGGTTCCCCAACTGGGAAACAAACCTGGGCCACGGCAGTGAGAGTGCCGAATCTTAACCACTAGACCACCACGGCTGGCCGAAAATGGAATAGACACCCCAAAATAAACCAGCAGCAAATACTTAACCTTTACAGTGCCATCAGAGGATGCACTAATAATATAATGTCCATCTTGTGTAAATGTTGCTTCGTTAACGAAGGAGGAATGACCACGAAATTCCTTCAGGGTTTTCCCAGATTTTAAACCATGAATTCTATCACAAATAAAAGCAAATGGAAAGAACAATTAGTATTCTATATATTATGGCTGGGACCAAGTGTTGAATGCATTTTAGATGAATTATAGAAGCTCATGTTATAATATTAAGTGAAGAGGGCTATGCAGTTATGGATGCAGTATTATTTTCATTATGTCAAACAAACGAAAGCTTTGCAGAGACTGGAAGAAAATATGCTAATAATACCACAAGTTTCTGTTCAGGGACAGACTTCTAGGTCTCGGCTGGGTCCCAGGAATCTGTTATTTGTAACATGCCCTCTAAGGTGATTCTGATGCAGGTGGGTCCACAGACCACACTTTGAAAAACATGAAACACCACTATAATCCCTTTCTAACCTCTCTTCTTTTTTTTTTTTTTGTGAGGAAGACCAGCCCTGAGCTAACATCTGTCGCCAATCCTCCTCTTTTTGCTGAGGAAGACTGGCCCTGGGCTAACATCTGTGCCCATCTTTCCTCTACTTTATATGGGATGCCGCCACGGCGTGGCTGACAGGCAGTGCATCGGTGGGCGCCCGGGATCCGAACCTGCGAACCCCGGGCTGCCAAGCGCAGACTAAACCGCTGCGCCACCAGGCGGCCCCTCTAACCTCTCTTCTGAGTACAGACTCAAATGGACAAAATAATAGCACTGTGCCAGCTGTCCCCTGGGGAAATGAGGTCTCACAAACCCTCACTCTCCATATAAGAGCATCCTGGTGAAAGCATAAGGAATCACCAGTACCTCCCCCTGGGGCTTCATCATCTCAAACCCAAGTGAGGGCAGTTTAGGGATTCTTACTTACCTAATTGTCTGGTCAAAAGAGGCACTAAGGATCTGACTGCTATCCTTAGAAAAGCTTAGACAGGTGACACCTTTACTGTGTGCCCTTTCAAATCTCCTTAAACACTGTCCACTCTGAATCTTCCATACCTATATAAAAAAAATAGTAAAAACTTGTAGAGTGTCCCACTCTAGCCCGCAAAGCCAAGCAAGATGCAATGCTCAGTAATGTACTAAAACAGTATTAAAAATGCATGCTAAAAGCCGAATATGATATGTCTGGTTCACGCAGTACAATGATAACTTGAATCCTTAGAAACTCAAATCTTTTTCCTTGTAAATTATTAAAACAAAAATTTAGACTCTAAGTTCACTTAGCAGAGACCATTTCTGTATTTTATCGAGCCCAGGGCATTTTACCAGCAATTAAATACAAGCCATAGACAATCAGCTGCAGATTATCCCATTCCCTAAAAAAAAACCAAAGTACAAAACATCACATAAGGAAGCCAGGGTGGTACAGCAGAAAGGGCAAGAACAGATCTGGACTGAAGTCTCAGATTATCACTTACCAACTGCATGACCTTAAACAAATGATTGGACCTCCCTAGGCAGAGCTACTCTTAGGATTAACAAGAAAAAGTAGTCATGAGCATAAAGGTGATGCTCAATAAAAAGTAGCTGTTGAATATCACATGTAGGACACTACCTCATTACAGAACTCCCAAAATATCTACACACAAGAGTTCATGCCTCTAATCCACACCTTGATTTTTCCATCCTGGGCCCCAGTTGCTAACATTTCTGTATCTCTGCTGAAGCACATACAGAGGACAGCATCATCCATCATCATAAAGTTATCCTGTGCCTGGTACTTAAGATCCTAAAGGAAACAAAGATAAGTGGTTATCAAAACACAAGTTACCCCAGGCCTCTACAAACTCACCAACAGCAGGATAATGGATTGTGCCTACTCTACAGCGCCAAAGCAAACAGAAGTACCATGCACATGTGTTCCTCATGAACAACTGATAATGCTGGGAATAATTTTCTACAATTCAAATTAATACTGTAAAAAATGCCAACATAATATTCATCTTTTGCTTACTGATCTTTTCTAAGCAAAATTTCCCGACAGTTTCATACCATACATCTTTAATAAACCTGTATTTATTTTAGGGATATGATGTGAGAAACTAATGCTTTTTCCAAACTGTCAGCTACTTTTCCTAAAACCATGTATTGACTAAATTATTTATTTGTGATATTTTTTATCATCCATTATTGTTCAAATTGAAGTATCTTTATTTTTTTCTAATTATAAAGTGAGACTGCTTCATGGTTTAAAAAAAAGCAAACTATAAAGAAATAGATAAAGTAGAAAGTGAAAATCACTCATAAATCCACTACCCATGGAGTGGAATTTAGTACTCTATGATAAAGATTACATTTTAAATCGGTGGACAGTCAATAAATAGCTACCTGGGAAAAAAATTAAGTTGGATCTACACCAACTTTGTCCCTCTAAACAAATTCCAGATGGATCCAAAATTAAAGATAAAATGAAACATAAAAGTATCAGTAGAAATTGTGGGAGAAAAGATGGATAAATATGATGACACAAAAAATTTTTAAGTCTATCTATAAAGAAAATCATAAGCAAAGTCAAAAGACAAAAGTCAAAACTGAAAAATGTTTGCAATACATACTACAAAAAATCAAACTACAAAGAGCTCCTAGAAATCAATAAGAAACAATTCAAAAGATAAACGGGCAAAGGATATGAAAAGACTTCAAAGAACAGGAAATACTGGTGGCTTTTTACAACTTCATTCATAACATGAGAAACACAATTAGTACTACAATTAGGTTAGATGGGAAACAATAAGTAATTGCTTACGTATACATAGAATATTCCAGGAAGGTCACGTAAGAAACTGGTAACCCTGGCTGGACCAAGGAAGAGAACTGGGTGGCTGAGGGACAAGGGTGGGAGCAAGACTGTTTACAGAATAACTTTTCTATTTTATAAAATGTATCAGATGTACATATTACTCATTCAAAAAATAAATTTAAATTGTAAAAACAGATAATTAAAAAACAATAATAGATAATTCTCCCACTAGAAAAGTCAATTTTTAAAAATACTTTACCTTCCTGATTTTTCCAGTCGTAAAGTTCCATACTTCAATGAATCCATCAACAGACCCAGTGACCAGATACTGACCATCTGGAGAAAATCGAGCACACTCCACATGTGATTTCTGACCAAACTGTTTCAAATGAAACAATGAAACAGATGCATTTTTATCTAGTGGCCTTAAAACAATTCCCATTTTAACCTTCTGAGAAACCCTGCCCTAGCATAAAGTCATAGCTAGTCTATATTATGGAGGATTACAGGGGTGTTTCTGTACCTGGACACAGGGAAATGGTGGTTATACTTTCTCTGACTGGTTTTATGTCTAAGCTTTCAGTTGAAACTAGTTTTTTTTTTCAATGTGAAGTTGATATTTCCAAAGAAAAGCAAAAAAACTATTTTAGCATGGGACTTAGAACAAATAGTCCTGTTAACTCAAACAATAAGTTTTTACCAGAATCAGCCGTTGTTAGCATGACTTTCACACTCAACTTAATCTGGCACATGTTCCTATTGTGTATCTGGGGGGGAAAATTCATTTTTTCAAAATATATGTCTGTTTTCCTACACTATTTTGTAAACAACTTTTCCATCATTGCTTCTTTTCATGACCTTCATTTAATCAAGTGATAATGTGTGGCTAACTCTAGGAGAACTAGTTAAAGCTGACAGACTGCCTGGGAAATGTATCCTGAGCATTTACCAGCAATGATGCTTCCAATAACAGATGAGAAAACTACAGAACATTAGACAGATGAGAACGGAGAAAAGCTCTGTTATGAATTTCACTTTAAATGCCAAAAAAGGAAAGTGTTTAAAACAGAAAATCGTAGCCCAACAGCATAATTATAATGGATTTCTCTTTGTCTCAAAGCTTCAGCCAGGGTCAATAAAGATGCTGCTCAAAAATATCTTTACATGTGAGTCAGAACATATAATTCAAAAAAGAAAAACTCAAAACACTAAGCCAAAGTCAAAGATTTGAGGAATATGAAATATTTTAAAACCCATAAATTCAACTAGAGCACAAACCCAGAGAGAGACTGTAACACAAAGAAGATGCCGAAGTAGCAAATGTGCTTGTAATTCTGGCAACTGCAGCAATTACTGACTGTGCTGTTTCCTAGAAAAAGCTCAGATTTAAAAAAAAAGAAACAAGAACCAGTCATAAGATGATGAAATTATCTTCCTCAAACACCACACAAACCCACTTTACAATCCACGCTTGGAATTTTGCCTGACACGTAGAGGCAAAAACACAAATGTTGAAGAGGACAAATATACAGAAAGTTCATAGCAAGTCCCAGGCTTAACCAAAGAGCTAACTATTCTTCCACATCCAGGCGTGGGAGGAAGTGCAAGGGCAGATGATGGGCCAGACGTCAACTGTATGTCCACTTGGTTATACATCTGAGGTGAGCCACTCCAGGCCACAGGAGGAGCCCAGTGGTCACCAGCAGCAACCCTGAATGTTGTCAGAGCTGGAGAATGAGTTCTGCTCCCCAGCCCAAGCTCCTGGCACAGGGCCTGGCTGGGCAAGCACACGGTCAGTCCTCAACAAATGATTACTTGGGGGCCGCCTGGTGGCACAGCGGTTTAGTCCGCGCTTGGCAGCCCGGGGTTCGCAGGTTCGGATCCCGGGCGCCTGCCGATGCACTGCTTGTCAGCCATGCCGTGGCGGCGTCCCATATAAAGTAGAGGAAGAAGGGCAAGGATGTTAGCCCAGGGCCAGTCTTCCTCGGCAAAAAGAGGAAGACTGGTGACGGATGTTAGCTCAGGGCTGGTCTTCCTCACAAAAAAAAAAAAACAAACAAATGATTACCAACTGACTGGCGTCAAAGGATCCTACCTTAATATGCCTGCTCAGCTGTGTAGGAAACTTTTCCTCTTCCACGTCTTTGACAGCTGCTTTACCTCGGAACAAATCTATGGTCATGCCAGGAGGAAGCAAGCCCTGATGCTGCTGCCACTTCAGTGCCTATGAGAAAAGAAATGTACAGTAATCCACTTGGGTGCTTTTAAGATCTGGCCCTGATTGCTCAAAGCCAAGCCCGAAAGGATGAGGTTCACAGGAAACTGTGAGCCATCCAGACTCAACCAACTCTGGCCATTCAAACACAACATAGTCTGTGCTACTCTATATGTCCTAGGAACACAGGCTGGTCTCAGGGTAGAAGGGGACTCTGAGAACCAACAGTCCATCTTCCTACACTCACTTTCTTATAAGTGTGACTTTTACTATAAACAAAATTTAGAAAACAGAAACCTCCCAGTTCCCACATTCAAACACAGCCTCTGTTAGCATTTTATATATCACCTTCTCATATTTTTCCCATTACATGTGTTTAATTAATATAGCTGTAGTTATACTATACATAAAATTTTATATTCTCTTGTTTTCACCTATCATCAGACCATGCTTTGACATGACTACCATTTTGATGGCTGCAAAATATATCCTATCTAGTGGATATTTAACAATTTATTTAATTAATATTTTAATGGACATTTACACTGCTTCCAATTTTTTTACTCATCTAAGTAATGCTGCAACAAACATCTTTGGACATATGGCTTTTTCTATTTTGGGCATATCGCTCCCCGCCAAGAATAGATTCCTAGAAGAGGAATTATCGAATCCAAAAAACAACATGAATGGTTATGGCTCTTGATATATATTGCCAAACTGTTTTCCCGAAAAGTTGCAACTTTGACAGCGTTCACAACTGCACTATGAATCATGGGCTTTGGAGACAGACAGTCCCAGGACAGATCATTTGCCAACTGTTACTTTGACTCCCAAATTTCACCACCTAAAAAAGGTCAGGAAAAAAGCCTAATTCCTAGAGCTGCTGAAAGGATAAAACAAAATATGTAAAGTCTGTATGACAGGCACATTATCCATGTTTATTCCTTTTTCCCTTTGTTATATCAAGAAAATGCAACAATTCTGGATATCATTTAAAAAACTTTGCTAATTTAATGAGTGGAAAGTCACACCCCGCTTTAGTCAGTTTTCTGATTAATGACGTTGAGCTTTTCTCCATGTTTATTAACTAGATATATTTCCTCTTCTGTTTACTGTTGATTCATGTTCCTTGCTCACTTATCTACTGTAGTCTTACTGTTTTTCTCACCAACTTGTAAGCTTTTAATGCAATCAAGGTATTTGTTGTTTATGTTTGCTGAAAAGAATTTTTTTTACAATCTGCCTATTTTCGATTATAGTTTTATAGGTTTCTTTTTATCTTAAGTTAAATTCTTAAGTGATTAAATCTGTTGATCTTTACCATGGTGTTTACTCCCTAATCATAGGAAGTCCTTCCCTATCAGGAGGTTTGATACGTTATATTATCTTCCAGTTTTTCTATTTTCTTAAAATATGTCACTTTCAATCTATCTGAAATTACGTTGTATAAAATATGAGAAAAGGCTCTGATCTGACCTTTTCCCCCATTCTAAAGTAAAGGCCCAACACCATACACTGAATAATTCTTCCCTGTTCCTAGGTTTTGTGACATGCCATTATCTATTAAATTCATATAAATATTGGATCAGTTTCTTGCACTGTTGTTGCACTGGTTGCAATAGATATTCTTGTGCCAAGTACCAAAATGATTCAATCAATGAACCTTCACTAAATGCTTCAACATTTCTAGGGCTAGCATGCTCTCAATATTCTTCCTTTTCAAAATTTCTTTGATGAATATATTTCCAAGTTTATTTTTCCAGATGAACACTAGAATTCTTTTGTGAAATAGTTCTAATTCTATTGTGATCTTTTATTATAATTGCCTTAAATCTAAGAAGGGCCAGTCTTATCCAGGAAAATCAATGTTTCACCACTTACTCAAATCTTTTATTTCTCTTGTAAGCTTTGAAGGGTATTTCCCTTCTTAAAAATGGAAATCATCTATTTCCCAAAAAAGTTAGTGCTAGATTTTTTTTTTTTTTTTTTTTTGTGAGGAAGACCAGCCCTGAGCTAACATCCGTTGCTAATCTTCCTCTTTTTGCTGAGGAAGACTGGCCCTGGGCTAACATCCGTGCTCATCTTCCTCTACTTTATATGGGACGCCGCCACGGCATGGCTGACAGGCAGTGCGTCGGCGGGCGCCTGGGATCCGAACCGGCGAACCCCCGGGCTGCCAAGCGCGGACTAAACCGCTGCACCACCGGGCAGCCCCTAGAATTTTTATATTCTATTTGTTCCTATAAACAAGAGCTCTTTTTCCACTGACTTTTCTACTAGGCTACTGCTAATATAGAGAAACGCAATTGGGGCCAGCCCAGTGGCGCAGCGGTTTAGTTCATGCTTGCCAGCCCGGGGGTTCGCCGGTTCGGATCCCAGGCGCCTGCTGACGCACTGCTTGTCAGCCATGCTGTGGCGGCGTCCTATATAAAGTAGAGGAAGATGAGCACGGATGTTAGCCCAGGGCCAGTCTTCCTCAGCAAAAAGAGGAGGATTGGCAACGGATGTTAGCTCAGGGATGGTGTTCCTCACATAAAAAATAAAAAAATAAATTAAAAAAAAAAAAAGAAACGCAATTAACTTTTGTATATTTTATATCTGGCAATGTTACCAAACTTTTAAATTATTTCTACAATTATTAGAGTTGAAATATTTAATGTTTCTAAATATTATTAATTTTCTTTCCAAAATTCATGTTACTTATTTTGCATGTTTTACTAAAATGACCAGAGAACTTGTATCTCCTCAAGACCTCTCTCCAATCAATGTGTACTCTGCTGACTCAGTCTCCATACCAGGTGAGTTAGAAATGATTGCAGAAAGTAAGAATCAGGTGGAGAAGGATAGATAGAACTATTTTTCACTAGAAGCCCTCAAGTAACAAACTATGCACACATCCATTACTTTAATAAAAAGTAAATTAAGAAGAAAGCAGCTTAATTTTAAAACTCAGAATCACTGCAAACCTGTAACAAATAGCTTTTTGGTCCTTTTGTAAACGCAAATTTAGTGCAAAGAGGCTATTTACATCTCTATTAATCACTTGTGCCCTGTGCTATTTATAAAACATCTATTACAGTCATGCGCCGCATAACAACATTTCAGTCAATGACCAACCGCATATATGACGGTGATCCCATGAGATTAGTACCATGTAGCCTAGATGTCTAGTAGGCTGTACCATCTAGGTTTGTGTAAGTGCACTCTATGATGTTCACACAGTGGTGAAATCCCCTAATGATGCATTTCTCAGAATGTATCCCTGTCGTTAAGCAACGCATGACTATACTCTAGGTAGCTTTATAATAATAATGACAACACTAATAATATTACTACTAATAAAAAAAGAATCACCACCAGCGGCTACCATTTACTGAGTGTTCCACAAGCTGCCAGGGGATATTGGAAATGCTTTGAGCGTGTTATCTCATTTAATCCTTACGACAACACCCTGATGAGTAAATGGGACCAGAAAAGTTAGGTAACATGACCAAGACCACAGAGCTGGTAAGTGAGAGGGCTTGGATTCTAACTAGAGTAATTATCTGTTCCAATTTGCCAGCGACCGTGTCGATCAAATGTCAGGACAGTTGATGATCAACAGTGTCCTCAAGCGACCCCAGACGGAATGATAAGGTCTATGGTCACTAATTCTAACCGACTCTAGAGCTCATGTTCTTAAGCACTATCTATACTGATTCTCCCAGGAAAGATGAGGGGCATGGACTGCTGTTGGTACAAGCAGCTCTACAGGTAATCACCAGTTCTTAGGATGTCTGATTTCTTTATTTGTGCACATAGTTTATACAAGGAAACAGTACCAGGAGTTCAGGATAATTTCAGTTCCAGAGACTTTAACTACCTGTCCCAGCAATGCCATGAGACGAGATGGAGGCACCACACTGACTTCCCCAGCTAAGGCCTGGGCAATTGCTGCTCTTCTCTTCTCTTTACTACTTCCATCTGGGTATGCCTGAAAAAGGAGAGGGAGGTAGCATCATTCCCAAGAAGCAGCTACGTGATAAGAGTGTGCTTATTTTAAAAAACATAACCAAGGCCAAACATTCAAAAAGCAAAACATGAAAATAAACTACCCAGTTAAACAGGAGATTAACTAAATCAATTAGTTTTTAAAAATGACTTCTCCGTTCTACCCACTTGCATTTCAAAAGTATGAGCTGGAGAGAAAACTGAGGTCAGCCAATCCAGACTGCTATTTCTGAAAAGGACCCAAGTAAATCACATCAAAGTCAGAGGTGTTTGAAAAATCTGCAGAGCCAAGGATTCTTTTATATCCTTTGGTACTTTCTTTCAGTCACATGACTCCCAGCCCAGAAATTGTTCACACCTCTAACGTAAACTATGTCAGGGTATTCTAAACTCCTTCCCTTTATGCTCATGGTTTCGGTGAGTTTATTCTAACTTCCCATTACCCAGGGCCTAGTAAGTTCTTCCTCCTCCGATTTAGACAAGCCTCTAGCAAAAGGCTGAGGGAGAAAGAATGAAACCCTATATACAATAAAGTTCTGGAAGAATCAAAAAATATCAGTTCCCATACTCTACCAGTAAGCATAATCAGCTAAGAAGCAAAAGCATGAGCTTTTAGGAACTAAAAGAACTGGGAGGAAACTACAATTGCCAGGGGCAAGGGACACAATGTACAGGGAGCACAGCAGCAGTGAGGCAGCACTCAGGGCCAGGTAAGTACTTGCGCTAAGGTGGAAATGACATCCGAATAAATGCTCTGCTTCTTTGCTGATCAACACACAATCCTCTAAAATGGGGTGTGCGGGGAAGGGAAGACCCGCAAATACTCAGAAAACTCAACAAGATTATTCTCTTTAACGTATGCAAATTCCAACCAACGAAAAACCCCACAAAAGTATCATTCTCAAAAATTAAATCAAAATCACAAAAAGTATCCAATAAAATGGTACAAAAAGATCACATTATGGCATGTTTTCAAAGTTAACAAGTTTCTTTTCATTACCAGTCATACCTCACGAGGATCAAAATAAGACCTGGCCAAGAGGTTCTCCAGATGAATGTACCGCTCTGGCTGTGTCTGTTTTAACATGATCATGGGGTCAGTCTGTCTCAGAAGAGACCTGGCGGCACCCAATTCACGGAGCTCTATCAACTCCAGAACAACCTGGAAAATTGAAAGAAAATGACTGTTTCAGTGCATTCTCTTATTCATATTTCTTTTTTCAGTATAATTTCTGACACATAAATGGCCTGCCGAAGTGATTTCCAGTACTGGGAAGTGCCCCTTCTCCTCTTCACAAGCAATTTCAGGTGGACAACTAGAGTAATTATAAGTAGTAACCTCAACCCTTCAACGTCCATCCTTCATTTTGATCTACCAATCTCCTTTCCTCTCAGGCCTCTTGTTCAGAATACAGATGCTGAAGAAAACTAAAGATGGGAATATCTCCATGGGCTCCAGAGAAACCTTTCTCCAGTTACTAAAATTTTCTTTAGAGTATTACTAAACTCATGTGGACTAAACAAACCAACTTCCCTATTTTTACTTCAAACAACTCTACATTCTTATTTTCAGAAAGCCCACTCTGTTCTGTTGTATAATAAATAATCTGTATGATCTTTGTCCTGGTTTCCTGGCATGGACCCTCTGAAAACCTTGGAATTTCCCCAGTGATAGGAGTATCGCTGTTATTCATGAGCCCCTTGCATCACATCTGAGTTAGTGGTAAGGAGATGGCTCAGGATAGGGGCTGGTTACCAGAAAGACCAACCACATGAATAGAGAGTTGACACTTTGAGCCAGCCCAGCCTCTGGGGAGGGTCAGGCAGGGAGCTGGAGGTTGAATGAAACCCCTGAAAAATCCTCAATGGAGCTTCCTGGTTGGTGAATATGTTAATGTGCCAGGTGAGAAAGACAGCCTGATTCCACAGGAGAGGGCACTGGAAGCTCTGGTTCAGGACCCTCCCAGACCTCACTCTATATGTCTCTTCATTTAGCTGGTCCTGATCTGTACCCTTGATAATAAAACTGTAATCGTTAGTATAGTGCTTTCCTGTGTTCTGTGTCATTCTAGTGAATTACCAATTCTGAGGGGGTTGTGGGGACCCCTGAATCTGTAGCCAGGTGGTAAGAAGTGCAGCTGGTGTCTGAAGTAAAAGGCAGTCTTGTGGGACTGAGCCCTTAACTTGTGGAGTCTGCGCTAACCCTGGGTGGTTAGTGCCAGGACTAAATTGCAGTACACTAGTTGGTGTCAGAACAGTTAGTGTTAGAATAGTTCATTTAATGATCACTTAAGAAATAATTTCAATTTGGGAAAATCTTGGCTTTTCCAAGAAGAGAAAAAAAATACAAAGTAGCACTCGAGCCTTGACAGTGTAAGTCTTAAGGGCTGTTACAGTCCTCCGGTGCTTGAAGGAATGTTCACTGATGCTCTCCAGTCAGGGGGCCCACAATAACCCCCCCCCTCACAGGGATCAGCAGTACCTCCACTCTTACCTGTTCATAGAGGTCAATGAGGGTTTTGTCTGGCAATTTCAGAGACTGTATAGCCTGCAAAACAGTATCCCAATGGCCACTATTAATGTCGGCCACAAAACTCTCAATGCTGTCCACGGTATTTAGAGACACAGTAGTCTCTTCCTGTAAGGTGGCCAACGCCCGATGTAAACTGTTCTCTTTCAGGTACTGCATGATGAGACGGATCACGCTGAAAGAAAACAACCCAGTCAGCGATCCTCACTCACCAAAGAGGCCACAAAATAAGGCCCACTCCAGCTTACCTCTCCTATTCAACCATCCTCCTCTCCCTACCGACTTTCCATTTCATCATCATGTGAATAAAACTTGCCCAAAACTCACAGAATCTAAGTTACAAGGGACCTTGGGGATCATCCAGTCCTACTTCCATCTGAGAAATAGGAGAAGTGGGGTTCAGAGAAGGGAAATAATTTGCCCAATGTCTCACAGTCAGCTAGAAAGGAAGTTGGTACCAAGGTGACTCTCTTACTTCCAAGGCCAGAGATTTTTTTTTATTTTGCCAAGTTTCTTATCAACTAATATGATGATTTTTGTTGCACACTTCAGCGAAATATTTTAAACCTAGTCTAGTCATTGACACAGCATAATCTAAATGATTGTAGGATGATTTGGTCCATTTTTAAAGCAACAACCAAACTATACGAATTGAGATTTTCTTAACAGGGATTTGTTGAACACAAATAAGTAGAGCTATACTAATGTAAAAGCAAAACAAAACTGTGTCCTCATCTGCAAAAATAACACCTACCTACTGCCTTTATTACCCAATTTTCAGGACAAGTGAAATAAAAACATTGTGGATTCAGTTTACCAGGGAAAAGAGGACCCAGACAATCTCCAAATACTGAGAGAATAAGCAACCACTTCCAACACGTGACAGAAAACTTATAAGTTATTTATAGTTAAATATATATAGTTTAAATTTCTTGATCTTGGGCTTCATATTAAGAAGTCTGGTGAAGAACCTGTTCATATAGACTGTAAAAGTTCACTGTACGACGCTGTGATACAGTTTCCCTTCTCTTTCCTTAAATGTACATGTGTGGCTCACACTGCACTTCTCTCTGACAGCACTAGTATAGAGGGTCAGACTGTCCTGGTTGGAAGGGATTTCAGACTGGAATTTAGTCAATTCCCTTTCCTGGGGGAGAAATAATAATCAAAAAACATAACCAATGTTTACTATATACCAGGTACTGTTCTAAGCATTTTAGACAGATCGATTCATTTACTCTTTTTTTCTTTTTTTGGTGAGGAAGGCCAGCCCTGAGCTAACATCCGTTGCCAATCCTTCTCTTTGCTGAGAAAGACTGGCCCTGGGCTAACATCCGTGCCCATCTTCCTCCACTTTATATGGGACTCCGCCACGGCATGGCTGACAAGCAGTGCGACGGCCAGCGCCCAGGATCCGAACCCGCGAACCCCAGGCTGCCAAGCGCAAACTAAACCGCTGCGCCACCAGGCCGGCCCCTCAATTCATTTACTCTTCAAAACAACCCTATGAGGTAGGTATCACTATTACGTCCATTTTACAGATGAGGATTTGACCAAGTAACAGAGATAAGTGGAAAAACGAAGATTCAAGCCGGCAGGGTGACTCCTGAGCATACACTCCTGATGGGGAAGCCAACATCCTCTTCTTAAAAACTCCTACAAGGGAACTGATGACTGCGGTCTGCGGTCTGTAGTCTTCTCTCATGACCCCTTTAAGATACCCAGGCTTAGATCCCTGGTAGTCTAGTACCATACTATCTTCCTTCACACACTTCCATTTACACTCCCCAAATGAGACACCCTCCCTGCAAAGACCTCATCTTTGACACAGCCAAAATCAAATTCACTTCCTTCAAACACAATGTAATACATACAGAGCTAAAAACTTTTGAGATAGGCTGGGGTTTGAATCAGAGTTCCCTCACATGCTAACTGTGACCTTGGGCAAGTCAGTTAACACCTCTGTGCCTGTTTCCTCATTTGTTAAGAAAAATACCTACCCCACAGGGTTGGTGAAAGGGTTGACTGTACTGCTTATAGTGTGACCAGCACAGAAAATATTTAGTAAATAGTAGCTAATATTGATAATAAAAACATGCAGCAGCCCAAGGCTGGGAGAATGGCTGTTGTGTTGTTATTCAGGCCCCAGAGCGCAGCATCCTTTCCCACTCCTGCCCCGACTTAGCTGTCTTCATCGCCAGCACTCTCTATCACCCTTCTTTGCTCTGTTTTTCTCCACAACACTTATCACCAAGCCTCGTATTTCACTTACTGTTTTTGTCTGTTGTTTGCCTTCCCCGATCACAGCGTACTTTCTATATGGGCAAGGACTGTTATCTGTTTTGTTCACTAGTGTATCCCCAGGGTCTAGAACAGTACCTAGTAGACTTCAATATTTGTCGAATGAATAAACGTCACTTCCTCCTATGGCAGGTCTTCAGGACAAGTCCTCTCCCTTAACTTGCACGCAGGACACAAATGTGATGTCTGCTGATTTAATTATTAAGTGCTGGCAAGGGCAAGGTGGAGAGTGGAGCCCTACAGAAGTTCACTAAAGACCTTTTTCAGTCACTCCTTAGTGACTCCCCAAATCTATCCTCCTTCTGGCCCAATCTCCAGATTCTGTCTCTCCTTCGAAGCTACACAGAGCTCACAGACTAACCAAAATTCAGCGCTAGATATAGCCTGATAAAACACCTAGCCGTTCAATCATTCCAAAGGCAGTAATGGAGCCTCTACGGTGCGCTAGGCTCTGGGACCATAATGAAAAGGAGCCCCTAGGCGCCTACACGGGCTGGTAGGGTGGGCAAACAGTGACAATACTGGATAAGTGCTGGGCAGAAGAAAGCAGAGGGGCCGTGTAAGCACAGAGAGGGAAACGAAGCACACTGCTTAAGGGGGGCGGCGACGGAAGGAAGGCTTAGAGTCCAAAGCCCCCTGGGCCTGGAGTCCAGAGCGGATGGATAATTCGTTCAGTCACAGCGCGCCGGCAGTCGGCGAGGGCTGGCACTCAGCGCTTCAAGGCGCGTCCTCCCCCCGCCCCGCGCTCTCCCACGGGGCTTTGGGCTTCTGCTCCGCTACTTTCCCGGGGGCCCGCCTCCGAGGTAGCCAGTTCCAAGAAGCTTCTCTGTGGGCAAGGCGACGCCCCACCACCCCCAGCCTCTCGGAGCCTCCCCCTGGGCCCCTTCCACCGCACCCCCCCACCCTCCCGGGCCCGCCACTGTGCGAACACCAGCCACCGCAGGACTCACTCCGAGGACTCGATTTCGATCGACATCGCGCTATCTTCCCGGGCGAAGGGCCCACTCTACTCTCAGGCCCAGAAGCGCAATACACCAACGACACTTCCGGCGCCGCCTTACGTCACGTCCGCTGGATGTCCGACGCCCGTTCTGGAGGCGGTGTGTACGGAAGGGGGCGTGGCGTGCGCGAGGGGCGGAGCCACGAGGAGATGTCGAAGGTCGAGTTCACGCGCTTGCTCCAAAGAAGTCTCCAGTCTCCTGCCGAGAGGGGGACTTCTGCTTGCGCTGGTTTGGAAATTTTGCTTTTATTTGTTGCAATTGGTTGATTAGATTTAAAGATAGGATTGAATTTACAATACCTGACTGGGAGATTAATACATTCGAAACCAATGACTGCTAGCCAACATGTGCAGGAAGGGTTCGTTGAGTTTAAATAAGTTAATTAATAAAAAATTTTGAAGCCAAAACACAGTTTAATCAATCTGATTATGGAAAGTTTGGGACCCAGCTAGGATTTGCATACCCACTTCTTGGAAAGAGCTAAATTACTTGTAGCATTTCCAACTAAGTATTTAGTTGAAAAGGATTTCGCAGCAGTGGTTTGATTACTGGAAAAACAATGAAACCAAATGCAAATATGTAAAGGGAGGCTTGAGACTCCTTTTAATAGACTTTAAACCATACATTACTAAATTAGTAGAGACAAGTGAAATGTAGAGATATCAGTGAATTTCATAAAGGCTATTTTAAAAATATTGCCATTCTATATAAATTTTTAAAAATATTTGCAGCCCAATGATAAGAAATCTGTGTTGTGAAAATTACGTATTGCAATAATTTATTTAGAGATTTCCTGTGGCTTTTAGTCTTGTCTGATATGTCCCCAAAGGTCTGCCACACAACTTCTCTGTAACCTCTTAAACACTGTTTCTTTTTTCAAATCTCTCTCTGTTTCCCATCAACTCGTGAAGGTCATGGGCTCCAAGATCTCAAAGGTCTGAAGAGTCTTTTGCTGCAACCTGGGTGAGATATCTAGATGGGTGTATGATTTCTGAGATATTCTTTCACTATCCCATCCCATGACACAAGATAGAAAATTATTATAACATCTTCCTTGAAAAGAAGACTCAGCTCATTTCCAACAACAGCCTATGCCTTCATTTTCTCTAGCTGGTACTTATCATGTTATTCTTACTTCAGTTAAAGTTACTTCCCTATATCACTTATACAAATAAGTCTTCTCTATAATCACTTAACACCAGGTTTTATTCTAGTGTCCACCACACCTCTGCTTTCATCTTGAATGGAATGGCTGTTCTTCTTATGACTCCTATTAAATCCAAACATGTTCATTATACATAGGTGCAGACATCTCATTGCTTCATGATGTCTTTAGTAGTAATGCCCAAGGATTCAAATATTGAAGTACATGTTACTATATTTTATAACAAATTAATTTCTTTATATTTTTCCTATATATTAGACATTATATGTTTTTTTTCCTTTTTCTGTGTGAGTAGATTATATTGTCTATGAATTTCAGGAAACCAAAGAGAATGTTACAAAATATTTGGAGGCCCTAGAGCCTTAGAGTACTGAGAACATGTTGGGAAGATCTCCATCAGAAATGATTCCAACGTGATGACTCCAATCTCTTGTTAATTTTCCTTCTTTTTTTAACTTTAGAAGGACATTTTAGAAAATAATATCTCTTGTGTTAAAGAAACATTTATGTAAAGTGCAGCAATTCCTTTGGTTTCACTTCAGTTTCTTTTTATTCCATCAATTACAGGTACAATTAAATTGATTACTTTTTTTCTGAAAAAATAGCATGCATCATATTACCCTATTTTATGAAGGCATAGGTCCACATTTCCTTACCTGCAATTCTGAAATCTAAAAAGCTGTGGAAATTACAGATATTTTGTAAGTCATTTAGCAGCAAAATCTGTCCTGAATTCAAGGGAGGCTATTTGCAGTCTTTTAAACATCTCTTAGTGTGAATATTCATATGCAGAAATGTTAATATATTTACTTATGGAGTACTGCCTAGATCCTGCTGGGAGATACTATAAGATATACAGCATATATACCAAATTGTCTTACCAAAATATAAAAAAATCCAAATTCCAAAACATGTCTAGCCTCAAGATTTTCAGAATAAGTATCATAAGCCTGTTCTATCTATCCGTCTATCTAGTCTGCTGTTGTATGTATATGTAAAGGCTCTTTGGATGATAATCACCTGACATCATCCGTGTGATAGGATTTGGACTAATATTTTATTCTCTTCAGGTTTCTGCATCATTTAAATTTTTTTATAAGCATGTAAAAAATCTTTTTTTAAAACTTCAAGAAGAAAAGTTATAGTACTTAAAGGCTCAAATGTCAGTTATCTGAAAAATTAATTGATGTGAAAAAATTCAATCTCTGATAGGGCTGACCCGGTGGCATAGTGGTTAAGTTTGCCCACTCCACTTAAGCAGCCCAGGGTTCACAGGTTTGGATCCCTGGCACAGATCTACACACTGCTCATCAAGCCATGCTGTGGCAGGTGTCCCACATATAAAGTAGAGGAAGATGGGCACAGATGTTAGCCCAGGGCCAATCTTCCTCAGCAAAAAGAGGATTGGCAAGAGATGTTAGCTCAGGGCTAATCTTCCTCACGCACACAAAAAAATTCAATCTCCAATCGTTCTAATTTCAGAGGAAAAAAATTGCCTCTAAAGTAAAGAAAAAAAAGTGTGTGAGGCGAGGGTGGGGGGTTGGGGTGGGTGTAAAATGTATCCTATCTGCATTGCTTGCTGCTTGAGAAAATCCCTGGTGGCAAGTGGTCTGTTTCAAGTCAGAACTTGTTATTTGCGGCTATGTCTGTGGTTTATGCATCCATGACAATCAGATCATCAGACACAATTCTTGAGAAATGACACTTTATGATTACAGTTAGCAGCTACAGATGTGTCCTCATCTTTGGCTTAGAGGTGTTGAATTGTTAATCTCTGATTGACAGCTGATGCCCCTGGCATCGCAAACCCCTCCTCATCCATGTCTCTTACCTAATAACAGACTTGACTCTGACATTTTGTTACTATATGTCATGAAACTTCAGTCTTTACCTAGTTAAGGAGGTTTTTTCCCCCCTAAACTAGTTGCTTATATGTTTTCTGTATCTCAACTATATAACCCATCAATTTCCATATCTTTTCATACCCAAAGCATACACTTTGTCTTCTGGCTGATCCCTTATTAGCAAGTTGATAAACTTTGAAAATTGCTAAAGATCAATTTGTCTAGGAAATTTTGTTTTTAGCACTGGACAAATGAGATCTCTCACGTCTCTCCATCCGTGTGTGGGTAAAGAAACTCAGGCAGGCGCACAACACAGCCAACTTCTGACCTCTGACCAGGCAGCTGTTTTCATCAGGAAACTTCCCCCCCCCCCCCCCAGACCTGATATCTGGCAAATGAGCAGCCTAGAGTGACCTCAAGGGAAATCCGGTCTCCTGATCACGTCCCCTTTCCGGAAAACTGGCCCTTCCCAGAAGTCTGCGTCTCCGCAGTCCATCTCCTTAATCCAGCAGAGGGCAGGCCAACCACAGAGAAGCTGCCGTTGTAAACCGGGCCTCCAGGCGTCTAACTGGTTATTAAAGAGAAGTGTAGGGGAGAGAGATCCTCGGTTCAATGGGCAAAGGAAGTAGAAGCAGGGTCAATATTTGAGTGCCAAAATGGGGCAAAAGGTTGGCCCCGCCTATTAAACTAGACCAATTTCATCTAACATGATAAAAAGGCTAAGTCTAGAGAAAAATTATCACACAATTCTACCTGCTCATGGCAGGACATGACTTAGAGGTCTCCTAACTCAACCTCCCCCTTTTTAATTCCCACTTCCTACCCCAGGGCAGGAATCCCTGCATCATCCCTGATGAAGGACCTTCATCTTTTTTGTATACCTACTTGAATGAAAGTCACCTGTTCCAACTTGGAACAAAATATGCTTTCCTGTAACTCCCAAAGAACAAGCCCCTTCCCTTCAGAGACTGCAAAAAGGCTCTGGTCCTAGAGTCAACAGGGAAGTTTCTCGACATTGATTAATTTTTATCAGGGACAGAAAACTTTCCCAGAAACCCCTCCCCCTTCAGCTGATACATTAGCGAAGGCAGCATCGTATGTCCATTGTCAAGTTGAAGCCATCACAGGCAGGGGGATGGAATTACCTTGGTTGGCCTGAACGTGCACATGTGCCTCCGGGGCTGTGAAGGGACCACTTTCCTGAGCATCCAAACCCAATCACAGATCATCCGGCAAGGAAGAGGAGATGGAGCGAATGGAGTGACTGTGGGTGGACAGCCAACCCTGTCTGCATGGTCTCGTCTGTGAGGCTGGCAGGAGGCTCTGAAGAGTCCCATCACACAGACAAGGAAGTAGAGAGGAGGAACAAAGGTCTCCACCCAGATCTCAGAGCGAGTGAATCCCAAGCTTGTAAAAACTCATTTATGCTGACTCCTGTCCCTTCCCTTCCTTCTTTGACAGATGTCGGGATCAATGGCTACAGATGCTGTCCTTGGTGGACTAGCCACGTCCAGGCTTAAAGGACTGGAGGGAAGCAGGAGGGAAAGATGCCTTCCCAGGAGGGCAAGGAAGTGAGACTGACTTGGGGCCAGAGAAGAGTTCTAGCCTGACGATGACGCTCGGACAGGACCTGAGCCACACGTGCCTATCATGGAGGCATCCTCTAAGGAAAACACCTCACCCACAGCACCACCTAACAGGGCAACCATAGGTGACCATGTTTTATGCCATGTGACTCCAGTCCTCATCCCAGTCCAAACTGACTGGACTAGAGGTAGATTCCAGACCGAAGAGCAGACAAACCCTAGGCTGACCAGCATCCTACGGCCTGAACTGGCTCAAAAAGATGAGTTGAGCCTGTTAGTTTTTCTCTCTGTGTGAGAATTATGACCTTGAAAATGTGGAGAGATCAGGCACTTAACAGTCAGAGCAGCTGAAGTGTTCTAAGGTCGGGGGAGCCGAGATGAGTAAGAAGCGTGAGGTGGCATTAGCTGAGAGAGAAGGAGGGTCCTGAGCTGGGGAGGAAAGCCAGTGTGTAGATAAGGCGAGCCTGGAGCAGTCCCCTGGGTTATGCTGAGTGGTGTTGATGAAGGGACTGTTGAGCGGGGGGCCTTGAACTCCGCCTTGCTGCTAAGGATGCTGGAGTGACCTTTGAAGCCTCCAGAACCTCCATTTCCCGACTCCTAGATCCTGCACCATGGTGCCTAATTTTAGATTTCCGAGCTTCCATCTCTTTCTTTTAGCCCACTTCTATCCTTTAATGACCCCTTATTTCCTTGACAAAGCTTGTGGGAGGCTGTTTCTTGCTTCCAAGAGAGCCTGAGCAATATACACCATTGGAATGAGAGCAGTAGAACTGAGAGTGGTTAAGAGCACAGATTGTCTGAGTTGAATCCCAGCCCTGCCATTTATCAGCTGTGTGACTTTGGGCAAGTTGCTTGACTTCTCTGTGCCTTGTCTCCTCATCTGTAAAATAAGGATAATAATAGTACCAATCTCAAAAGTTATGAGGATTAAATGAGTTAATACATATAAAACACTTACAGCAGTGCTTGGCATATAGTAAGCACTGAATAAGAGTTTGCTATTATTATTATTATAGTATATTAAGAAGTAAAAAGCCCTTCTCTTATTTATGTTTCTTAACATAATAAGAAAATTAATACTAAAAGTCAAAATGAAGTCTAAAACTGGTCAGTTTTGGAGGGAGGGACTCCTCTCTTTGGGGCCATGCTGTTCTCACAGATAGGTTTGTACCCTGCTCATGTGCCACCAGGTGGTGGATGACACATGCCCCGTAGTCCTCCACTTTGTCTTGACCCCCAGAATCCCTGTCTGTGTTCCTGCTGGTCAGTTTAGCCTTTGTGACCCAAAGCCACAATGGGGTATATGGCCAGCACCTCCTTTATTTACACAGAAAGGGTTCTTCCCACAAGCCTGGGGCTCGGATGGGAGGCCAGAGTTGGAGAGCCCAGTCCCCCACACCATAACTTGTTAGCACTTGTGCTTTCCAGAGGCTTCCCTTAGCTTATCTTTGATCTGGGATCTGTGCAAATGGAATCCACGGGGCCAGGCCAGGATGAGCACCAGCAGTTTCCTGTACTAACCCCACAAGGACTTCCTACTGTTGTCCTTTTTCTTAACTAGTATCTCTGATCTTCTTACCCAGACTACTTTCCTTCAACTTGCAACGCCTTATCCTACACCTCTGGGGCATAGGATAAAGACTAGACTTATACACCTGAATGCTTGGCCTTGCCTTATCTCCATCGAGGGGAAGGTTCCAGCTTCGTTCCCCATATTATTCCTACTCATACAGCAGACTGCGAGTCCCCATTCTCTAGTTGCAATGGACACCTTTTGGGATGTCTGGCCAACTCACAATTCTCCTGTCTCCCTGTGGTGCTCCAACTACCCTCAGGAGTGGGCCTGCTACAGCCACATTTTACCAGGTATTTCTCTCCCACCATACCTGAATGGCCTGGTGGTGGACACTGACCCAAACTAAGGTAATAGGATTCTCTCTCCCAAGTATTAAGAATTGGGATCAAAATGTTCTAGTTCTAACTGGCCTGAAATGCTGAAGAGTATGGATGGTCACTTTCTCTTATGTTGCTGGGATGCAAAGGAAGTCAGGCTGCAGAAAATAATGAAACCAGCTAGAAAAAGAGAGATGAGGGTCCAGCCCAGTGACATAGCTCTGCTTCAGTGACCTGGGGTTCGCGGGTTCGAATCCTGGACGTGGACCTACACACCGCTAACCAAACCATGCTGTGGCGGAGTCCCACATGCAAAATAGAGGAAGATTGGCACAGATGTTAGCTCAGGGACAATCTTCCTCACCAAAAAAAAAAAAAAAAAAGATGAGGGCCACCTCGAGTGCTGTCTGGGTTTGTGATGGCTTTTCTTCCTCACAGAAACTTTATGTGGTAGGGACTATTAATATCCCATTTTACAGATAAGAAAGCCGAGGCACAGAATCGTGACATTTCCAGGTGGTATCACATGAGCTCCTGGATCTAGCTGTTCCTCGAAAGTGTACAACTTTGGACATCCTAGTTATGTGAACTGATAAAGGATCCCTTTTTGTCTCCTTAAGGTGGTTTGGGTTGGGATTCTGTCACTTTTAATTAAAAAGGTACTGACAAAAGAGGACGGAGATGGGTTCTTTTGGATGGATCTAGCCTTGGATGTGAGGAAGGACACCAAGATCCAGGAGAAGGAGATGAGAGTGGGGGTAACTGCAGACAAGTTGTGGGGGGCAGGAAATGGACCACCCCTTAACCTGGGGGGTGGTCTGTGAGGTTGTAGGAGGCAAGGTCTTTGTGTTGAGGTCAACCGAAGCAATGGGGATGGGGAAGGGTGCAGCTGGACAAAGGAATAGCTGTAAATAGGAGAGGGAAGGCGGGTTTGCATCAGGTAGAGGAATCCCCAGCTGTGGTTATGGGTGATGAATTTTAGGTAGACTCATCCACCCAGCAGTCTATGATTTTTCTCCAGCAGGGCTCGACTACATTGTTGGGGATTAGCTGGGTGGGGTTAAAGTGGGAGAAGGTCAGGACATTGAGGGTGCTGAGGAGAGAGCTGTTGAAGTGATACCCATGGAGGTCCAGGCTGAAGGGGATGGGGAGCCATGAAAGGCTGGAGGCCCCAGCAAGGTGGAAGAAAGTGTGATGAGAGAAGAGAGAGAGGAAGGCATGTCAGCCTGAAACACTGGATTCTGAGACTTTGGAGGTGGAGCCCTTCTCTCTGATGAGAAGAGTCTGGACAGGACCACAAGAGGAAGTGGCTGAAGTGGGGTGAAGAAGTCATGGAATTTGGGGATTAGATACCTATAAACATGTAGGCTTAGAAACACAAGCAAACATATATCAGACACACAGACACAGGATACAGACACACATGCAGACATACACCGGCACAGAGCACAGGCAGCCATACAGTAATTCATGGGTACAGGACACAGTACAGACCTCCCCCTTCTCCTCCCAGCATACAGCACAGACAGGTACACACACAGGGACACAGGGACATTCACACACACAGATACGAAATGCATAGATAGAGACATAATCACATGACAAACACGGAAACTCTGATACACACAACCACCACAATCCTATGACTTAAAGGAGTAGGTTTTTTCCCCCGGGTATTGTTTTTCTTGTTGATTCTGGCCACTGTGGTGCCCACGTGGCACATCCTCAGTTCTTAGAAGAAAAGCCAGAAACCCGAAACCTCTCCCAAGTTAGAAACAAAGGCGCTGGCACAGCCCCGCCCTGGCTCACCAGTCCAGGATGTCTGCTCCCACCTTTGTCTCCTTGGAACTGGAGTTCTCACTCAAATGCTGCCCCAGGGGCTCCCAGCCAAGGGAAACAGAGCCTCCCCAGACACAGAGTAGCCCGGGGACAGGTAGCCCAGGCTGGGCAGAGAAGCTCTGACACCCAGAGCCCCCACCGTCCCCAACGGAAGCCTCTCTTCCAGACAGGCCAACCACATGGCAGCCCTCTGGAGAAAGGGAACAAAGGGGAGAAAGGGAGAGAGGGGTGAGGGTGGAGGGACAGGTAGGAATTAAGGCTTCAGCCAGAAGAAAATGGGGAGCCAAGAGGTATTACTCAGTGGGAGAGGAACATGTTTAAATTTGCACTTTAGAGCTCCCAACACCTAGAATAGTGCCTGGTACATAATAAATATGAATGGCTCTGGTGGCTTCCTGTAGAAAGGGCTGGAAACTGGTGACCTAATGGTAGGAGCCCCAGTCAGCAGCATCAGATCAAGTAAAAGGGGATGGGGCCTAGTCTAGGCCCAGGGATGACGTAGGAGTGAGTAGAGGAAGAAGTGGAAATGACTATGGATATGATAAGAAAGGCTGGCTAGAGCTGGAACTCGGGAGTGGCAGAGCCCATGGCTTTGACTCATGCTAATTAAAACAGCACTATGAGGCAGACCTAGAAAGCAAACTTGCTAATTACCTGTTATAGGGGTGTGAAATATACCTGTCATGAGGATGGCAAATATGTACATCATCATAATCATTACCATCAGCATACAAACATGCTCTGGTATCTCTCACTCTTAAAATTCTCCTTTGACCCACATCATCCCTTTTCATCTCCCACCTCATTTCTCTGCTTTCCTTCATAGCCAAATGTCTAGAAAAGTTGCCCCTAAAATGCTATTTCTATCTCCTCACCCCATTCACTCCTAACATAACTGACTTTCATCTCTAGCATTTCACAAAGCCTGCTCATGTCAAGGTCACCAATAACTTCCGTGTTGCCAAATCCAACAAGCACACCTAGGTCTTCATCTTGAGAAAAACTGAGCTTCAGAAGGTTAAGTAGAGTTTCACTTCTTGCAATTTGGCCCAGCCCTCCTACTGAAGACAACTGGAAAATATAAAACAAATCTGCTAGAAGGCATAGAAAAGATAATAAATTGGTGTTTGGGACCACTTTTTCCCTGGGCTTTTTTTGTCAGTACCAGAATGGGTGACCAAGAGATAGATAGCTTTTTTGACTAGAGGGACAGGGATTGGAGTTTAGGGATGGTCCTGATGAACCTCCCTTGGGTTAAGAGACTGAAAAGCTGAACCTTAGAAGTAAGGGTGAATTAGAAGTAAACAGGCCCCTCATAGAGATCAGCTTCAAATCATCTCAATCCTTGAAATTGGAATAAAGTAGCTCTGGAATGCCAGTGACTCCCAAGAACCTGGTAGAAGCAAACTTAAATTCTTTCTAGAGGAAGACAAATTAGGCCTCAAATTATTGCTATAAACAATGTTTTGCATTGTGTTTTGCAAATACAGTGGCCCACGTACAGACAATGGAGCCTACATGAAAACCAGCAAAAACATAGGCAATAGAAACAACTCCACAGGGGCTCCAAATATTGGAACTGTAAGACATAGACTTTAGGGTAACTGTGTTGACCATGTTCAAAAGCAAGACAGATTTTCAGCAGAAGGCTGGGAACAATAAAAAAAGAACTAAATGGAAATTCAAGAACTAAAAATACAATAATCAATAATATGAAATCATGGATAGGTTTACCAGATCATTTGACAAGCTAAAGAGAGAATTCATGAATTGGAAAATAAGTCGTAAAAAAATAACCGGAAATAAATGCAGAGAGACAAAAGTATGGAAAATACAGACGAGAGGAACAATTCATAAAGGGTGTGATGAAAAGATCTAACACAAGTAATTCAAACTCCAGAAAAACAGAAGGGACAGAGAATGGGATAGAAGCAAAACTTGAAGGGTTAATGGCTGAAGCTTTCCAAAACGGAAGAAAGACATCAAGCCAGAGATTCAAGAAGTCCTGGAAATCCAAATAGGGTAAGTAAAAAGAAATCCACACCTAGCCATCTCATAACAAAGCCACTCAAAACCAGTGACAAAGAGAAAATCTTAAAAGCATCCAGAGGGAAAAAAGAACACATTACCCTTAAAAAAAAAAAAAAGAAGCAACAATTAAACTAATATACGACTTCTCATAAGATACAATGGAAACCACTAGACAACAGAATTATATTTTAAAAGCATTGAAAGAAAATAACTGCCAAATTCAATTCTATATCCAGTGAAAATATCCTTCAAGAAGAAAGATAGGATTCTGATTCAAAAAATTATAAGTAAAAACATATGAAACAACTGGACAAATTTGAACACTGACCATATTTGATATTAAGGAATTGTTATTTTTAATTATTGTATTTTTAAAAAGTATTGTCTTGTAGTGATAGACACTGAAATATTTAAAGATGAAATATTATGAGGTCAGGTATTTGCTTCAAAATAATCTGAGACTGAGTGAGGATGGATGGAGTGAAACAAGTTGAGTAGGTGCTGATAATTGTTGAAGTTAAATGATGGGTACAGAGGGTCATTATACCAGTCTTTCTACTTTTGCATTTGTTTGAAATTTTCCATTCTAAACATTTTATCAAAAAAGAATGTGGGTGAAATAAAGACATTTTCAGACAAACAAAAAATGAGAAAATGAGTCACCAGTTGAGCCACACTGAAAACGTTGTTCAGACAAAAGGAAAACAATTCCAGATGGAAGCTTGAAAATGCAGAAAAGAAGACCAATGAAAATGGTAAATATGTGGATAAACTCCAACTGATACTGACTGTGTAAAACAATAATAATAATAATCTCTCATGAGGTTTCAAATATATTTGAAATTAAAATGTATGACAACAATAACATAGAAGTTAAGAGGGAGTAAATGGGGTGAAAGTGTTCCAAGGTTCTTGCATTGTTCTGGAAGACAGTAAATGCCTATTAGGCTTTAATAAATCAAGGATGGGTATGGTAATCCCTGCAATGACCACTAAAAGAATAGTAAAAGAGGGGCCAGTCCAGTGGCGTAGCGGTTAAGTTCACGCTTAGCAGTTAAATTTGCACTTTGGCAGCCCGGGATTCACGGGCTGGATCCTGGGTGCCAGCCGGTGCACTGCTTGTCAGCCATGCTCTGGCGGCATCCCGTATAAAGTAGAGGAGGATGGGCATGGATGTTAGCTCGAAGCTGGTCTTACACACACACACAAAATGTATAAAGAATAGTAAAAGAACGCATAATTTCCAAGTAAATAGAGGGTAGAAGTAGAAAAGTTAAAAATACATAATCAATTGAAAAATAAGGCAAGAAAAGAGAGAAAAAGAAATATAAAGCGTATGAGACAGAAAGGACTTAAAATGGTAGATTGAGACGGAAGTATATCAATAATTACTTTGAATGTAAATGGAAAAAATTCTCTAGACTGGATTTAAAAATCAAACAACTATATGCTGTTTACAAGAGACACAGGTAAAACATAAGGATACAGGAAAATATAAAAGGATAGAAAAATATAGAATGGGAAGACTAACCAAATGAAAGCTGATGTAGCTATATTAATATCAGAGAAAGTAGATTTTCTCATACCTTTTACAAGGTACAATTCGATGATTTTTAAAAATATATTCACAAGATTATGCAACAATCACCACAATCTAATGCTTAGATAAAATTGACTTTAAGGCAAAAGCTTTGAGCCAAGAAGATATAACAATTCTAAACTTGTAAGCCCCAATAACATAGCCTCAAAACATAAAAGGTATGAAACAGTATAACTACAAGAATAACCAGAAAAGTGCACATAAAGATTTTTAACAAGTAAAGGGTATAGAAGATTCTTTTAAAAATTCATTATAGTTATAAAAGATTTGAACAATACAATTAGCATATTTGATCTAATGGGCATACACAGAATGCTGTCCCCCCAAATTCTGGCTACACTGTCTTTTCATCCATATAAGAGCGCTTGCAAAAGTTGACCATGCGCTGGGCCACAAAGCAAGTCTCAACACATTTCAAAGGACTGATATCACACTGAGGATGCTTTCTGTTTACAGTGCAGTTGAGCTAGAAAGCCAATAGCAACAACAGACAACACAATAATTTGAAAACCCACATATGATAGGACATTTAAAAAATATATTTCTATGTTACCACTGGATGAAAGGGGAAAAAGTCACAATTGAAATTAGAGAAAAATTCAAACTAGAAACTCATTAGTAATAAATAGGACACATAAAATTATAGAATGCAGTTAAATATGTGCTTAGAAGGAAATTTATAGCTTTAAGTAAATATATTTAAATATATATCAAGAGGGAAGCTTTAATCTCAAGCATGAGAAGAAACACATATTAAACCCAAATAAAGTAGAAGGAAGGAAATCTTAAAAATGAGATCAGAAATTAAAGAAATGGAAATAAAATACAATAGAGAGGATCAGAGCCAAAAATTTTTTCTTTGAACAGACTTATAAGATGGAAAGAAAAAGGAAAAATAACTCCTTCTAAGATATGAAAACCTGATGAGGATATTATGAGAAGGAAAATTACCTGCCAATCTCATTCACAAACATCAATGCAAAAATCTTAAACAACAGATTAGCCAACCAAATCTTGCAGTACATGAGAAGGTTAATAGATAACTAAATTGGTTCTATTCTAGGAATGCAAGGTTGGTTTAATATTTGAAAACCAATCCAAGCAATTGACCTCATTAAAAGAATAAGGGAGAAAGATCGTATGGTCATTTTAATAGAAGTCAAAAAAGCATTTAATAAAATTCAGCATTCACCTATGATTTAAAAAAAACTCAGCAAACAAGGGACAGAAGAGAATTTTCTTAATATGACAAATAGCTACATAAAACTACATTAAATATCATTCTTAATGGTGAAACAGTAAAGATTTTCCTTTATATATCTAGATTTAGAATAAGCAAAAATGCCTACCTCTACTATTTTTATTCAGCATTGTAATGGAGGTGCTAGACAGCACAGCAAGGCAAGAAATAAAAGCTGTAAGGATTGGAAAGGAAGAAACATCATTTGCAGATGATAGGATAATATACATAGAAAACCCAAAAGAATGTAGAAAGTTACTAGAATTAATTAGCAAGGTTACAGAATACCAGGTCAACACACAAAAATCAATTGTTTCCATGTACCAGCAACCACAGGAAAATAGATTTTAAAAGGCTATTATTTATAAAAGTATAAATATATCAAATACCTAGGAAAAAATAATAAAAATGTTTAAGACCCCTAAGTATAGATTAAAGAAGATGTAAACGGAAAGAGGATTAAATCATGTTTATGGATTGAAGGCACAGTGTTTTAAAGATACCAAGTCTCCTTATAGTGATCAATAGACTCATCATCATCCTGATTAGAATCTCAACAAGTGGGGTGATGGTGGTGGTTGTTTTTTAGTGGAACTTGACAAGCTGATTATAGAATTCATATGGAAATTCAAGAGCCAAGAATAGCCAAGACACTCTTGAAGGGAAAGAACAAGACTAATTTGAAAGGTACACTAATTAAGACAGTGTGGTCTGGCACAAGGATAGATCAATAGAGCAATGAACCAGCATAGAATCCAGAAACAGGTATGGACGTTCGCTTCATGACAAAGGTGGCACTGCAGAGCAGTGGGGAAAGGACAGCCTTTCCAGTGAGTGGTGCTGGGATCATTGGATATCCGTCCGGAAAAAAAAGTAACTTGCCCAATGTCCCACAATGGCTATGTGGCGAAGCCAGGTCTTTGAGCCCAAATTTATCTGGCCCTAAAGTCCATACCCTTTACACTGTGCCATCAGCCCAGTCACCTCCCAAAGCTGTTGTGAGCCACGGGACCAGTTACGGAAGTGCTTCGTGAACCAGGAAGTGCTGTGAGCACCTGTGGGAGAGGCTGTGGCCATTGAGATGATTACTGCCTTCCAGGTAAGTACAGTGGCCTTGTCCCACAGCCCTGAAGCACCAGTGGGTTGCTCTCCTCTTTTGTAAATTGCAGCTGGCACCTGAGCACCAAGCCCCCTTAAAAAGAGTGGCCCTCTGGTGGCTACCAGCAGAGGGATAGAGCAGGAGGTGACATTTCAGCACAGATTCTCAGGCCTGGACCACTCCCAGGGCGCAGTGGGAGGCCGATGCTCTGATGTCCCCCAGCGTCCGTCTCCAGCAGTGGTTGGGAGAAAGCAGGAGCTAGGCCACCAGAGACCCTTGGGACAAGTTTTGTGTCTCACTTTGTGAACTAAACTTTGTGTTTCTGCAGTTTCAGTCCAGGTGGGGAGGCAGACTGAAGAAGGAAAAGCAATAGGGCCTTCCAGGAAGGCTTGCAACAAAAGCCTAGTTCCCTTTGGACCCTAGGCCATGCCTCTGGGTGCACCTCAGGACTGCCAGGGGCTGCCCTTCCTTCTACTCTCCCCCTCCCTGGTTTTCTGGATTGACAAAGAGGACTTTGTTTCTGGCCTTGAGTCTTAAGCGCCCCAGCAAACAGGCAGAGGGGCCTGGAGGAATAAAACACCCGAAGAGTTTTCCTAGAACCACAAGCTGGCATCCCTGAGGGGCCCTCCAGCCTCCTCACCCAGTTTCTGGATGGGGACCAGCAATGATCTGGCCGTGGTCACCCAGCAAGTCAACATTGGTCTCCTGTCCAGGGCTCCCTCAGCTCCCTCTAGTGCCTGCATCCCCCCAGAGTAAGTCACCCCAGCAGTGTGCTAAGGTCCTCACCTAGTGTCCTCACCTCAGGATTAGTGGGGGGCCAGGGAAAGGCCTGGCAGGACTTATTTCCCGTGAAGAAAGGCCCTGGAATAGTCTTCTGGAGGTTGTGGGCAGTGAACCTGCAAGATAGGGCAGGCCCAAGACAGGGAGAGTGTCCACAGGCTCCGGGGAGCCAGCAGGGCCAAGCTCCCCAGCCAAACCCACCAGTCGGCAAGCCAGGGCCTGTGAGAGACGATGCTAAGCCCTAGCACCTGAGTCAGAGGCCGAGCATTCAGAGCTGGCGGGCAGGGCCTGGGCTGGCGACTGAGAACATTGTCCGACAAATTGGTCCTGGTGGAGATTTCTTCTGTCCTCAGCAGCAAGTCTTCTCTCCTCTGTCCACAGTCTCATTGTGGCTGGGTCAGTTTCTGTCCGGAGCAAACTGCATGAAACCTCAGTCATTGAGGTCTGGAGTCTGATGAAACTAAACCCAGTGACCTGCTTCTTAGAGCTCTTGGTTCAGTCTAAAAATCATGAATCATTAAACCAAACCACAGCTACTGGCTTCATTAGGAAAATGCCACTGGCCAGGAATGTTCAAGAGGATTGGGAATGGTATGGCAGCTGCCCTCCTTTCAGGAGAGAGTGTACGGTGGGGGAGAAGAGGTGCCAAGAAGGAAAAGGGGGAGCTGAGCAGGAGTCCAGACCCCAGCAGAGCTGCCTGCATGGGAGAAGGGAGAGTCCACCTTCTCCCACGGGTGCCTGCAGCCTTGGGACAATGCTATGCTGAGCCCTCTAGGACACGACGTGTTGGCCCAGGGCAGGGACAGGGCCAAGTGGTGGGATGAAGGAGCTGTGCTATCTGTGAACCAGGGTCTGGTTGTTGCTGCCCGGAGCGATGCTTCCAGAGGCAGAAAGCAGCCCCGCTTCTTCTTTAGGTCCATGTGGGTCCTCAGCACTCAGAGGTCCCCCTTCCTCCTGGTTCCCCATGACCCAGGTCTGCTGCATCCTCACGGAGGATCTCAGTGTTCACTCCCGTGTGCCTCCCAGGTGGAGGCTGCAGTGACGTCCCTGGTAGAGGGAGCTGCTGCCGTGAGGCAGGTCAGGCTCCAAGTCCTCTAAAACTGTAAAGAAAACAAACACACAAAACAAAAGCCACGCTGGGTCCAGCCCCAGGTCTAGGCTGTACTTTTGGCGACGCTGCTAAGACCAGGCTCGAAGTGAGGCCACATCTTCCCTGGCTGGGGCAGGGCACCGCTCAGCTTCCAGCCCCCGTGCTTTTCTGGAGGGAGAGCCCCTGTGTCCGGATGAGTGGCTGGATCATGTAGAGTGGCCAGAGCCCTGGACCAGGACTCAGGAGACCCGGATAAGACACCAACTCTGTGTGACCGTCTGCAAGTCACATGACCTCCCTGAGCCTGTTTCTCATTATAGGGATTATTGTCATGAACAACACAGAGCAGGTGGGAAAGTGCAGGGTATGCTCAGAGGGGAGAGCCCATGCGAGGGATTACGGTGGTGCAGAAGTTCACTGAGTCCCCTGCACTCTCCCTCCTCCCTCCCTCACTACATCCCTGCTTTTGGTGAAGTTGGGAACCACGGAGCTGGGACCTTGGAGGTGGCCTATCTCCTGTGCTGCTGTCATCAGAGGAGACCAAAGTCACTGCGGCCACAGCAACAGGACACTTTCACAGAAGGAGGATGCTGAAGGCCCCACCAATGGCCAAAGTCCCTGGCTGGATAACCTCCGGCGGCTCATCCTGTCCCAGGGCTCTCAACGCAGGAAGCTCCAGCTGGCCAGGGCCCTGGAGCTGAGCAGGGTGGAGCAGGGCTGGCACACAGCCCTTGGCACCCCACCAGATAGGATTCAGAGATAGAGGCGTGCACTCTTGCTGGTCACGGCCTGGTACCTACCCTCCCCTGGCACATGCCTCCCAGGCAGGGACCAGATCCAGGAGCACAGGCTGATTGTCTGGCATTCACATCTGGCCCGGAAATGAGTCTACGACAGCTCTAAGTTCAGGTCTGTCAAAATCCAGATGTCAGGGCCTCCCTCAGCAATAGGGCTCCTGGACTCTCGGGCCAAAGATCCATGGGCACTGGGGTCCCCCTCACTTTCTCCTGGGCTCACACTCCAGACAGTACCCTGATCAGGTGCCTTAGGCCAGTCTTGCTCCCTCCAGAGCCAAGGCACAGCCCCTCGCTCCATCTTTCTGTTTTTTAACATTTTGATTACCCAAGTCTAACAGGCATGAATGTCCATTGCACTCAGACAGAGTGTCTAGAAATGTCCTAACTTTATTTTAAATCTGAGAGCATCGCTGGAAGCTCCCCAGCCCAAGCTGAGCTCCCGTCCAGCCTACACAGACATCCCCACAGTTTGCCGCGTCCCACGGCATGTGAACAGGGCACAGGCCTCCACCGTTCCCCTGTGGGAGGAAGCCCTGTCTCCCTTCCAAGTCTGGGCACTTTCAGGGAACGCAGCCCCCCAGGAGACCACTCAGCTCCTTCTCTCAATGGGGCCAACACTGTTAAAGGCCTCGGCCCTCAGGCAGCCCCAGAAACACTGAAGGTTGTCCCAGAATGGAAGCCCGGCTGCACAGTCTGTGCAGAGAAGGGAAGATCATCTCTTCATTTTATTGCTCGTGCATCTGCTCTCACTAACAATCACAGAGTAATTTCTGCACTAAATTATTCATACATTTCCCTGCCATATATGGAAATACCATTCTGTAGTTTGCTTTTCTCCTTTGACCTCTTTCCAATCGATAAATATAGATCAACTCTATCATTCTCAATGGTCACATAGTACTTAATTGATTGGATGGACTTCATTTTACTCAGCACAGTCCCCGTAGACGGAGGCTTCTAAGTTTTCAGTGTTAGAGCAGCGTCAGGGTAAACGCTGCTGCACATACACCTTGTGCATGGCTTGCATTGTTTTCCTTGGATAAATTCCTAGAAGCTGAATTGCAGGGTCAGGGGTAGGTCCACTGGTAAGATTTATTTCTCTATGGACCACTCCCAGGAAGGTTGTACCAACACAGCAACATGGCGGGGGCGGGGGGGAGGCTCCGCCACCAACACCAAGTTGTAGGGCCATCTCTCTGAGTGTCACTCCCGCACTCCAAGCTCCAGAACTCGGGCTCTCCCTCCTGATGCCCAGGGCCTCCCTCCCCATCCAGACAGAACCAGTCTAGGTGACTGTTTTCATCCCCAGGTGTAATCTGGCCCCAGTTTGTCATTTCTGTTTTTAAAAAGCCTCCAGCTCAACCCCTGGTTTCTGTCAACAGTAAATGGGAACCGAGTGGGCAGTCTGGGAGAAAGCGCCTCCTTGCCCCCTGGTCCTAGATCCTGCCTGAGTCCAGGCTTTGCCTTCTCCACCCAAGCCTCCCTGGTGAGGGACAGTTGTACCTGTGTCATAGCTTTGCCACATCTAGCTTCTTTACAGAAGGATGTTTGTCTTGGGAAAAGGCATCAACTGAGAAGCCAGTCCTCTGGGGCAGAGCGCTAAGCTGGATTCAGCAACCAAGATGAGTGCCCATGATTTGCCGATCCTTGGATGTCAGGCCCCACACGGCCAAACCACCTCACTCTCAAAATCTCCAGGTGGGTGCTGGACTCACACCACCAGACTCGGCCACCTCCAGAATAGGACGAGGTCAACTTGGCCACAGGGAGCCTCCTCCTTGTTTTTAAACTGTGGTAAAATAGGGGCCGCCCGGTGGCGCAGCGGTTTAGTCTGCGCTTGGCAGCCCAGGGTTCGCGAGTTCGGATCCCGGGCGCCCGAGGACGCACTGCCTGTCAGCCATGCCGTGGCGGCGTCCCATATAAAGTAGAGGAAGATAGGCACGATGTTAGCCCAGGGCCAGTCTTCCTCAGCAAAAAGAGGAGGATTAGCAACAGATGTTAGCTCAGGGCTGGTCTTCCTCACCAAAAAAATAAAAAAATAAAATAAAAAATAAAATAAACTGTGGTAAAATATACTTAGTCTTTTGGGGCTGCTATAACAAAAATACCATAGACTGGATGGCTTATCAACCACAGAATTTTATTTCTCACAGTTCTGGAGGCTGGGAAGTTCAAGATCAAGGTGCCGGCAGATATGGTGTCTGGTGAGGAGCCCACTTCCAGTTCACAGACTGTGCCTTCTCTCTATAACCTCACGTGGTGGAAGGGGCGAGGGAGCTCTCTGGGGTCTTGTATAAGGGCACTAATCCCATTCATGCGGGCTCCACCATCACGACCTAATCACCTCCCAAAGGCCCCACCTCCTGATACCATCACATTGGGAATTAGGTTTGAACATATGAATTTGGGGGGGATACATTCAGTCTGTAGCATATATGTAACATAAAATTTATCATTTTAACCATTTTTTAAGTATGCAGTTCTGTGGCATTTAGTACATTCATATTGTTGTCCAACCATCACCACCATCCATCTCCAGAACTTTTTCATCTTCCCCAACCACAACTCTGTACGCATTAAACACTACCTCTCCCTTCCTCCCTCTCCTCCACTCTGCCCTACAGCTCCTGGAAACATCACTCCACTTTCTGTCTCTATGAATTTGACTATTTTAGATACCTATGTAAGTGGAATTGTACAATATTTGTCCTTTTGTAACTGGATTATTTCATTTTGCATAACGTCTTCAAGATTTATCCATGTTATGGTATCTGTCAGAATTTCCTTCCTTTTTAAGGCTGAATAATATTCTATTTTAAGTATTTATCACATTTTGTTTCTCCATTCTTCCGTCGATAGACGCTGGGGTCATTTCCACCTTTTGGTTATTGTGACTAAGGCTGCTGTGAACATGGGTGTACAAATATCTGTTCATGTTCTTCCTTTCATCTCTTTTGGGTGTATACCCTGAAGTGGAATTGCTGGCTCTTAGGGTCACGCTATGTTTACTTTTTTGAGGAACCACCATACCGTTTTCAGCTGCCCCATTCCACATGCCCACCAGCAGTACACAAGTGTTCCGATTTTTCCACATCCTCAGCAACACTTGTTATTTTGCTTTTTGATACCAGCCATCCTCACGGGTGTGACGTGGTATCTCGGTGTGGTTTCGACTGGCATTTCCACAGGCAGCCTTCTTAAGATCGGGAAATCCCAAGTCGTCACGTCACAGGGCAGGTGGTCCAGCTGAAAGGGGGCCGGGTATGGAGCTGGCTCCCACACCGCCTTTAATCCCACGTCCTTCTCCCGGGAGATGAGCAGAGGCTCAGCCACCCTGCCCTGCTCTGTGCTTCTCCCTCAGCTCCCATGGGGTGATCAGGGACCTGAGCTGTGAAAACCTGAGGAACAGCAGGGAGAGGAGTCTGCCCCGAGCCTGGAGGGGCCTCAGGCGGAAGAGGGAGATCATGGGCAACAACACGGCCCTCCCTCAGGAGGGAGAGCTCCAACGGTTTCTCCCAGGAGGCTCAAGGCTCAGCGGGGAGGGCAGGCAGGGGTGATCCTATTTTTACAAAATAAGACTCAGAGATAAAGTGACTTCCTTCAAGGTGATAGGAAAGGTTAGCCTCAGGAACAAGAGGAAACCAAGACCCCGGCACTTCCTGCTGGGGGAAGGACAGAACGATGGGGAGCCCAGGGCTGTCTTCTGAGAGAAAGTCATAAAACAGAAGAGCAAACCCACGCTCAGAGAGGGGAATCAACTTGCCTAGAGTCACACAGCAAGTAGGAAGGCAGAGAGAACCAGAAGTAATGATCACCCTACCCCCTGCCTGGTGACCTGGCACACATCTCGCTCAAGTGCAGCTTTCCTTGGAGTGCCATGGCCCTCTGGCTTCTGGTCTATCACTCTCTGTGACAACTGCGCCCTGCAGGTTCCTCTGCCCTCACAGCCTGGGTAAGTACAGGTCCCGGAGCCCAGAGGAAGGCAGCAGCCACGTACCCTGCCCAGGGACTCTGCCAGAGAAGGAAATGAGGCTTGGCTGGCACAACCAGCTCAGCCAGACCAACCTCATTTCCTGACAGGACAAGAAGTTCCAGTTCTGAGAAGAAATCAGCCCCCAGGAATGTCTGAACCCCCACCTCCTGGAAGAAACAAGAGGAGGGGAGCCCTGGAGTGTGGTAGAAACTTGGCAACACCTGAGACTGGGTCATCTTCTCACCTCCTCGACCTCTACCCCCTCCCCACACACAGCTTCTCTCTGTCACCAGCAGCAGACACTCCTGTCTAGGGAGGTTCCACTCACATACCTCCAACTGCACCCACCTCCCCGGGCACCACAGCCCTGCCACCAAAGGACATCTGTGGGTCAGTGATTTGGCAGCCAGATCACATTCTCCCATGGAAAAGAGGACAAAAGTGGGGGTTGGGGGTTCTGGTGCCCATTAAATCCAGACTCATGACTTCTGGGCTCCGCCTGGCTCAGACTTGGTCTGGGTCCCGTGTGAAGTGGGAGAGACTAGAGACAGCACTTGTCAAGGAAATGGCCAACCCCAGGAGCCTGTCCTTGGCCCCCTTCCCCCTACCTTCTCCCCTTCCTGGCCCCTTGGAGCCCAACAGGGGGGTTGGAGCCCCCTCCCTTCCTCACTCGCTCAAGTGAGACGGGGAAGTGGTGGGGAAACACCTCTGGTGAGGTCCAGGGTCTCTCAGAAGAGTGGTCACTTACCCTGAGGCTCACCCACCCAACAGCCACGTAGTTAAGCCCCAGACATGTGCCCTAGAAGAGGAAAAAGGAGGATCCTCAGGACACCTGGTATGTGCATGTGTCTATGTGGGTAACATGTGCAGAGCAGTCTGTATGTGTGTGTCAGCATGTGTGCCCACGTGCATTTTAAAAAATTTAATAAACATTTGTAACACATATAATGCTTATTATGAGCCAGGCATGTTCTAGGTGCTTTATAAGTATTAACTCACTTGATCTTCGTAACAACCCTATGAAACAGGCAGTTATCCCCATTACACAGATGAACAAACTGAGGCAAAGAGAGGGTAAGTCATTTGCTCAAGATCATAGAACTAGGAAGAGGCAGTGGCAGGATTAGAACTCAGGCATTCTGGCCTCTCATAGGCTCGTGTCAGTGCGTTGCGCATGTTAGTGTGTATGCAGCTGTGCAGATAGGTGCATCTTTGGCGAGGTAAGCAGGGGCTCCACTTAACCCAGACCCTACAGCTCACAGTGCCCTGTAATTGCAGCACATTGTCTGTCAAAACCCTTTGAACAGGTTCAGATCTGAGCCCCAGGCCACCTCCACTCAAGCCTGAGGCCACTAGGGAGCCTTCCAGCAGTCACAGGGATGGGTAGAGACAGCCAGACGGCCCTGCAGAGGCTACCAGGGGCTGCCCTTCCTGCTCCTGTTTCCCAACCGGTCCCACATTCGCAGCTCCATCCTAGCAGGCCCTGCAGCTCTCTGAGCCTGGACAGCAGGGGTGACCTCTCCTGCCCACTGGTTTCCTCTGGCCCATTTCTTCCAGATGCCAATTCAATCCAACCAGCATGGAAGAGGCTGCTGGTGCCTGACCTCAGGGACACTGAGGAGGAGGGGGCGCCCGGGGTACCTACTGTCTCAAGTCCTTGGGTCACAACTAAGACTCTTGGGAACATCTGGTTAAATTTCCTGGGGCTGACAAGAAGCCTTATTTTGGATAATACCATTTAAGTTACACTGTGAACATCTTGTGTATGTGGCCCTGAGAACGATCTCAGAATGATGCTGGCATCTGTTGAAAATAGGATGTGGCGTGAGGACTGCTCGAGGAGCTTCTTTGAAGCGGCATGGCTACCACGTAGTGAGTACCTGTCAGCTGTCAGTTTTAGACACAGCATCTCTTTTCTTTTTGTGATTTAATTATTTTATTGAGGTCATATTGGTTTATAACATTGTGTAATTTCAGGTGACATCATCTCTTTTAAGCCCCAAAAAGGCTGGATGTGCAGGGCTGGCCCAGTGGTGTAGCGGTTAAGTTCACACGCTCCGCTTCAGTGGCCCGGGGTTCACAGGCCTGGATCCCAGGTGTGGACCTACGCACCGCACATCAAGCCATGCTGTGGAGGCATCCCATACAAAATGGAGGGAGATGGGCACAGATGTTAGCTCAGGGCCAATCTTCCTCACCAAAAAAACAAAAATAAAAACAAAAAAAGGTTCAATGTGTCGTTATTTTCATGTTACAGATAAGAAAATGAGGCCCAGGTGGGGAAATGGCTGATCCCAGGGAGAAGCATGGAGCACAGCCAGATGAGATACCACCTACCCCCCCAAAACTCCCCACCACCACCACCACGACACCCCCTGAGCCAGGCGGGCCCAGAGGCAGACCTCAGTTCTACTCAGATCCTCCCCGCAGGCAGCCCCATCACTGCCCTCCGGCTCCAGGGGAGCCCAAACCCCTTAAATCAGAAGAGAAACCACGTGCAGTTACAAAGATAGGGTCATTTATTTACCTTCCAGTTATATTACTGGATTTTAAAGGCAAAAATACAGTTCTGTTTTGAACACTAAGGTCAGACACTCCCCCCCTCCCATTTACAATCGTAAATACATACATTTGTGTACACAAGAAATCAAAATACACAGCACAACAGGTCTCAAGGACAGGAAGGCGGCCATCCTGGCTGTGCCCAGCCCTGAGGTCAGAGAGCCCCTGCCAGGCTGAGCCAGCACCAGAATTTCCTTTACCCTCCTGCGCCACCTCTGCCCTCTGCTCATTCCCAAAAGCCACTTTACAGGGGCACCAGCAACGGGACAGAGAGAAAGGTACAGCACAGGCCAACTTCGTGGTGACAATTTCCAGGTAAAGGAAATGCTCCCTGAACCCCCAGCCCTGAACTGCCCAGGGGACAAACAGGATCTGTAGCATCTCATGAGCCAGGCAGGCGTCCAGGCCTCACCATGGGCCCAGGTGGGCCCCCCGAGAGCACCACAAGGTCAGCAAATGGCAAACCAGTGAAGCAGGGTTTCCCTTGGTTCTGAGAAGGAACCGCAAACTTAACTATTCCAACGGAACATGAAGGAAAATATAACCAGAAAACAAGAAGAAAAAAGTCAGAATCTTGTTTTAAGAGTAAAGTAAGTAACAAAGAAGTTACCACCCAGGATATTTGTCTCCTTTCTTTTAAGGCACTTTGGAAAAGTTGGGATCTCAGGACAGAAAGAGAGGCCCTCATTCTTTGCATTTCCCAAAACTCCCTCCCAGGGTGATCTTTCTTAGTTTTATTAACATCGCTGTTAAGGAGTGGGGAACTGACAGAAGGAATACTCTTTGCATAGCCCAGCTGCTTCTGCAGTGGAAAATAATTTTTAACCAATACAAAGGCTTCTGGAAAAAGAACCAAGTTAGGGTCTGAGATGCTCAGAGCGATAAAGGCACAGGTGACACTGGGGCCGGGCAGCAGCTCAGCCTCCAGGCTAACGCCTGGTTCCCAGGAGGGCAGTGGTGGGGTCCGGGTGGCCACCAGCCGAAAGGTCAGCCCTGGGATCAGACAGCTGAATATTCTGTTCTTACCCAGGCTGGAGCCAGCAAGGGCGGCCAGGGGTAAGAACCGGCCTGTGCACCTCACCCCTGGCAGGCTAAACCTCTCCCCGCAGAAGTGGCTTTGGGGGAGGCACCCCGTGGGGCAGCCTCCCTGGAGTGGGAGCACCTGCTAAAAACCTGAGGGGAACGGGAGGCTTCAGGCACAGAGTGGTTCGGGGGAGTGTGGGGGGTTCATCTGAACTTCTTTCTAGATCTCTAATTAAAAGGCACATTCGTGCTGGAGAATGAATAGTCTGTGTGACCCTCAGTGCCATAGGCAAGTTTTAGGGAACAGGCAAGAGGCCAAGGGACCAAAAGGGGGAGGGAGGAAGGGGAGAAGAAGGAGAACCAGTCCTGCAAGGTGGGCCAGGCTGAGGCTGGCAGAGGCAAGTGAGGGGCCCCAGACCCCAGGGGGCTAGAACAAGGCTCCCTCTGCCTCCCCAGGCTGAGGGTCAGTAAACAACCTGAGTGCTGTCACTTACAACCCCCCAGCCTAGGGCCCTGATGGGAGGTCCCATGGTCAGCCTGGGGAGGTGGCAGTCCCCTCCCTCTGCCTGACTGGGGAGGCTGGGGAGATAGGAACCTCTGCCTGGCAGGCTGAGGCCCCTGCATCCCCCAGAGGTCCAGCAGGGTGATGCTGACCTGACGGGAGGCCTCGCCCTCGTCAAAGGGCCCAAAGGAGACTTTGCTCTTCACAAAACCCAGCCCGCCAGCTAAATCAGAGGCCCATCAGTGGCCATTACAGCATACATTATTTTTTCCCCTAAAAAAAGCTCAGTCCCCTCCCCACATTTAAAACACCATAATGAAAACACATAGGAAATTCAAGTTTACATAGCATGCTCAGAACAATAAATCGCCATGACTTAACACTAAACAGCTATGTAAATCTGGATGAACACAAAATCAAGCTGATCATAATTAGAACCTGATTTGTTCTTTCTTCAAAATATTGCAAACTGCTATTTTTAAAAAGTCTTTACATTCAGAAATCAGACAATTTGGAGAAAGGCCACTGAATTTGAGAACACCCAAGGCTTTTGCTCTGATGGCTAAAGTTGCCCTGGAATCCACACATTAGCAGTGCAAAAGATCCAGGGCTCAAGTTTTAAGATTCTTTTCTAAGAAAAGACACACACACAGTGATTCAGTGATTGTAACAGTCGCATACCACTGAAAGAAGGGGGACATAAGGGTAAAACGAGAATGGTTGAAATCATGTGTTCTTCTGTTAAAACAGGACAACCAAAAAACATCACACCAATCCAATTTCAGCAGCACTCTCCAATTTTTCATGAAGTAATAAGAATACCACAATTTAAAGCAAAATTCTTACCTATTTCACAACAGATGAGCAGTTTACCACTAGGAATGAGTCCCACAGTCACCAAATTTGGGGCTGTGCACAGCTCTGATTCTTTGGGGAGGCTGTGAACATGCTGAGAACCCCCCCGAGGCTGATGGTTCCTACACTGACAAACACCTCTCAGGGCTAAGAAGTCACATGCGAGCCAAGTTGGGGGCAAAACATCCCACTCGTCCTGGTCATCTGGAAAGGCGTCTGAGTGATGAGTTGAGGAGCCATATCACTCTGATGGGGAGAATGAGAGGGACCAGCCCAGCAGACTGGCAGAGACACACAGCAGAGGTCCCCAGCCATTTTCAAGTCTCTTATTAGTGTACCAAAATGCTAGCTTGGTGTCCCGATGTCCACTGTGATTTTGGTATACAACGGGTATCTCTGTATGTCCAACACCTGGTAGGTGAGTGTGTTCAAACCATCAGACAACATCGTTTCCTTTGTGTGCGCGATTCGGTCAAACCTACACAGAACAAAAGGGCAAGGGGTTGGTGTCAAAACAAAAATCTTAAGAAAAAAGATAACTAAACGTTTGTACTTCATTGCCAACACCCCCCAACTCCCCACTGCCCCATGGACTGAACCCCACCCCCAAGCCTGGAGCCCTCTCCAGAGTCTCATTCCTGCAGCCCACCCCATCCTAAAGGGGGAAGAAGGAATGTACATGAATACAGGACGCACCTCTGAGGATTGGGTTCGTTTTTCTTGTCTCTCGAGTGGCGGATCATCCGGCACTTCCCGACCACAGCATTTGGGCGAGATATAGACATGCCCTTAAAAGCTAATCTGCAAGGAGCGAAGGGACGAGTCATCATCGTAGAGCTGCCAGAGGCTTGGGTCCCCGAGCCCCAGATGCAAGACTGTGCCCATCCACCATCCTGCTTACTGGTCTCACTCGGCCCAGACCGCAGCCCAGAGTGGCACTGGTTTGGACTCCACCCCTCCATGTCCCACTGGCTCTGCAGTCTGTGTTGGTGATTATTCTGTGCCAGGCTCTGGGGGCGTCTGTCCTTACAGAACTTACAGTGTGGAAGCTTAGAACGCTGGGCCATCAGTGCCAGGAAGGAGGTGGAGGGGAAGCTGAGGTTGTGGGGCACAGAGCGGGAAGCACTGACTCCACCTGAGCAAGACCAGGCAGAGCCGAGTCAGGAAGATGAACGGGTGTCTGCCAGAGCGCTCAGGCAGCAGGACAGCACGGGGATAGGCAGGGAGGCAGAGCAAGCACAGCGCCCTCAGGGAGCAGCACAGCTTCCGGGGATGAAGAATAGGGTCTGGGGTAGGAAGTGGCCGGAGATGAGGCTGGAAAGAAGGGCAAAGGCTCCCTTACGGAGGCCTTCTCAGAGCTTTTAGCATCCCACCCAACAGTGCTGGTGTCTGAAAGGGATATAATATGCAGTGATTCCCAAAGGTTTTTGGCCAATGGGAAGTCTCTCTGACAAGCAGTGTTAGTTAGAATGGAGAGCAGGGAACAAGACTAGAGGCAGCCAGAACAGGGTGGAAGATTCTGTGTAGGTCTGGGGGGCAGGAATGAGGACCAAAACTAAAGGCTTGACAGCAGGAATACAACAGTTAGTGAAGAGGCAGGACTGGCTGGTCCTGGGCAACTCCCCCCCCCCCCAGCCCCCCAGTGCTGATCTGGTGCCCGGCAGACCGTGAGTAGGCGCAGAGTAAGGGTTAGGTCCTTTATCTTTCAAGAAAGCTGCTCCACAAACCACTCATCCTTCTAGTCCCTCCGCCTTCGGGTATCTAGAACTTCAGGTATCTAGGACTAGACGCCTCCGCAGTCCTGGATGCTCCCTCCTCCCAACCTTTCTGACCATTCAGGTCTGTGATGCCACATCAGCCCTGGACACCATCATATGGGCCCAGTGTCTGCCCAGCTGTGGAAGCAAGTTTCTTTCCGTCTGGACTCCCTGTCCCGGGCTTCAGTGTCCTCCCCATTGGGCTTGCCTGGCACAGTGCTCTGCATGCAGCAGATGCTCAATAAGTACATGCTGGATGACCACCCTGCATACCCACAAAACCCAAGTTTTCTTCAAGGCTTGTATTAAAGACTCAGGTCTATGCCAAGTTCTCACACAAAGTTAACCTTGCATGACTGCAGTGCTGCTCTGACGTCACCTTCTCTATTTGATTAAATTAACACACACCATTCCGGGAAGGCACTAGGGCGCGTTCTGATAACAAACTCAGTGACTAGCTCAGACTGACTCCCGGAGGGAGAAGGTGCTTCTCACCTATGGCTGGCAGCATTGAAGCCTCCACTGCCGGGAGAACTGGGCAGAATGTGGTTTTGAATGCCACTAACAGATGGTTTTTTACCATCTGCAATGAGAACCCACATGATGAAGGTTTACCAGCTTACAAGGGGCCGCAGGGTGCAGATGGGCAGGTTGGCTGTGGAATGAACATTGTTGGGGCCAGGTGGGTCTGCAGTGTTTCACAAACTACTCTGTCTTGCTTTGTGTATGTTAAAAATACTCCAAAATAAAAAATAGTACAAAGATTATGTGAAGAACTTAGGATTCTGCCCAAAGAAACTTGTTACACACTCTAATGGGACCACAATGAGATGCTGAATTTTTGCAACAGACACATGTTTACTCCTTCAGGACAAAATGGCAGGTGGTATACATCACAGTAAACTCATCCCTTCACTTGGTTCTCATTTTACATTTTCCAAGGCTAATGCAAAAATCACAGAAGCTAATTTTCCTAAAGCCATCTTCAGACCTATAGCAGGGCACACCTAAGAATCTGGGTGAGCGGGGGCTGCACCCCTCCTGAGGTTCAATCCTTGCAGAATAACCAAGTGCTGCTTGGAGAACTGGAAGGGAAGGGAGACAGGGAAGGAGGAGATCTAAGTTGTGACCGTTACCTGTTAAAAATGTCGTCGTCTTCACCTCCCCAGCCCCAGTAGTTATTAGGAAATCCATTGATGGTGAGAAACTGTTGTTTACTTAGAGCAGAGACACCTCCAAAATACTGAACGTAAGGGAGGCTGGAGAAAGAACACACACAGGACCAGGGGTTAGCAGGTTTTGACTTTTCAAAATAAAGCTTGTTCAAAACATGAACACTTCTAAGAGTTATTTTTGTTCTCCAGAACTTTTAAATTGGAGATTTATGAGAGTTTTCTTTGCTTGGTGTTTATACCAGACTCAGATTATCTTAGAGAAGACACAGACATCAAAGAGCAGAATCTTCCTCTCTCTAAGAATACTGTGGTGCTTCTGTGATTATCTAGAAAATCAGTGACAAGGGCATAAGCCAGTTCTTCTGCACCACTCGGGAATCTGCTCTCCCGTGTCCTGCTTCTGCACACGAAACCCTTATCCAGGAGCTCCTGGAAACCCAGACGGTTTTAGAGTCTCCCTATGCCCACCCTGTCATGCCCTCCCTTCCCACCCCATCCCATCTACTAGTCCAGCCTTCATTCCTCCAGTGGTACATTGGCTCAAACACTGACCCCAACAATCAAGACAGCATTTCTGAAACTTTGCTAAAATAAAATTTTCTTGGAAATTTCTACCATATTCTGACTTCCAAAATGTATAATGGTGAATCTATTTGGACACATTTTCAAGCAGTAGGGCATCTGGGCTCTCATCCTTCCAAACCTTTCTTTGTTTCAATATTTCAATGGTTATGAATCGTGGACTCCCGAGGGATGCAGAGGAAGCACTGATGAGAAATGTTAAGAATCAGGATGTGCTCGGAGGCCGGCAAAGGCCTTCCTGTGGGTCCTTTAAAGGCTGTGGTTTTGTGACGATGCTGTGTATGGCTCCAAACCACGCTTGGGCTCTTACTGGAATCCAAAGAGACCAAAACCCATCACACAAATTAAGGAAAACTCTAACTCAGACTTCAAGGGGGAAGTCAGCCAAACCATACAGAACATACGAAACAAAGATGCAATTATTATTTTCAAATACATTCAGGAATTCTGACAGCAGGTATCCATACGCAAAGATCCCTGGCAGCCTGCTTCAATTAACCAAAGGTAGTTTATCTGTAATTAGGTGTCACCACTTAGGCACCAAGTCATCCATCTTTTGGTGTACCTCACACTACAGTCTGCACTTGTGATGTGAGGGTTTGAACCAGAGGTGGCCAAGCCAAGGAGGTTTTTTCATAATCAGTGTTTTTACAGAAATGGACTCTTAGCCATTCAAGGCCAAGTACATGCCAAGTGGACAAGATCTGGTTTTGCTATCTCTGCTCTTTCTCTCACCTACCTGCCCTGTCCCCCAAGCCTAACTGGTTTGGGGTAAAACAGACACGGTGCTGTGGCAGAGAATTAGGTGCTCACCACCGTGCTCCAAGGGAAGAACAAAGAGAGGTCAGGGCATGGGCCAGTGCACCTCAAAGAGAAGATGCACCAACAGGGACAAGGGAAGACAGGAGGGCGTAGAGTAATGTTTACAGTCAAAGTTCCCCTTTAAGACAGCAAGTTCAGGGCCTGAGTACCACTGATCTGGGGGAAGGACCTCACAGCATCCCTATAGTCATCTCACAGTCCTCGGGCTCCCAGCAAGGGAGGAGAGAAAGAAATTATGAGAGTAAAATGAGTCCGAAAGAAAGCAGTTGTATCTATACCAAGAGACTGCTGGCCGGCATGGGCCGCCACACTGGGGGACAGCCTAAGCCGGGGTGCCCAGGACACAGGGTACCTGCCACACAGTTTCCCGGAGCTTCAGGTGACTTAGAGGACAGAGGGAAAGGTTAGGTCACTCAACTGATGGGTGATTTAAAACAATTTGATGATAATACAAACGGATACATTATGGAAAAAAATGCAAATTATTTTTTTAAGATAAAAAAATGGTCTACAAGGGTATTTTCCACCTATGACAATATACTTTAGATTATTCCACTGCCCCTGGGGACAGGCACCAGCTGGCCTCTTTACTCGGGGCATTTTGGTGGAAAATTTTGGGCCCCCATGTTCAAGCAGGAGCCTGCGCTCTGTTAGTAAACAGAATCCTGTTCCTTCTTAAAGTGCCAAGGAACACCTGCCGAGGTATCCAAGCCCAAGAATCTACTGGGGGAAAATGATTCCAATTTGCTTCCCAAACTGGGTGGGGAAGGGGAGAGAAAAGAAAGTGAGGAAATCCAGCATCTGTTTGGAGCCTAAAGATGAGAGCCATCCCAAACCTAAAAGCTCTTCTCGCCTGGATGTGCAGAGGTATAAGCGTTTCTGGACTCCACCTTCCTCCTCAAATAATAACTGACTTTGGGCTTAAAAAGCACCCAGTTCCCAGAGGAGACCTTTTCCTCCAGAGCCTAAGGAGACACTCCTGGGCAGGAGGAAGTGCCTTTCCTAGTCGTCACGTAAGAGACAAACATGTTTTCTGCAGATTCTGGTGAACATCTCTTACCTAAATCCAAACTTATCCATCGCTACAGAAATGTGCCGAGGCTGCGAAAAACACCTGTAGGCATTATGGTCATTCATCGGAATGAGGTCCACGTCGCTAAACACGAAGCAGTTGTAGTCGTAGTCCTTCAAGGCCTCTTGAAAGCCCACGTTGAGGAGCTTAGCACGGTTGAACATGGACTCTCCAGCCTGGTGCAGAAACAAAAGAAGTGATACCAGATGCCATAAGGCCTTTGAGCAGAACACTCACGGGGACTGGTGACTTGTCCACTACACATGGTCATTAGTCCACTCTTGGGCCTCATTTTTCTGCCCTCACTTTACAAATCAGTACCGAATGGCATGCCCTGAGTCAGCAATCCCACTTCTAGGAATTATCCCGTAGGACTTGCAAATGTGCGAATGACATGAACAATGTTGCTCCCCACTCAGTGTTCTTCACAGCAAAAGAATGCAAACAAGGATATAAGCATCTCTATATAATGGAATAGAGCTCGTAAAATGGAATAGAGCTCTTTACAAAAATAAGGAAGCTCTAAAATGATCTTCAAGATAGTACCATTAGGTGAAAAGGCATCTAAACATATGTATCATTTATTTACACGCTGTATATAGAATAATTCCAGGAAAGATACCCAGGAAACTGATGCCTATGGGACTTTTCACTTCCACCCTCTTTATATGGTGGACCATGGTTTGATCACCACACTGTGTACCTTCCAGGTGTGTGCCACTAAAGTAGGCACCAGAGCAACGTGGCGAACCCAAGTCAATCTCTGCCCTCACGGTGCTCCCAGTGTAGGGTGGGAAGCAGAGTGATCCACACCATGACAGAAACAAGGTGTAAGACAGAGAGGACGACACCTGCTTCAGGACGCCAACCACTTGGTCCTGAAGCACCAAGTCTATTGGTGCAAAGGTGCTTCCTATTTTATTTACTTATGTTGTTTATTTTCAGTCTCCCCACTAGAATGTAAGCTCAACGAAGGCTGGAACTTTTTGCATTTTATTCACCCAGTGCCTTGAACACTGCCTGGCATATAATAAGAGCTCAATAAATAACTGCTGGGTGGATGGACGGATGGATGGATGAATAGTAGACTGATGGATGCATTTCAACATACAATGGCAGACTGCAATTCTTTTGGGAAGCTCCAATCAAAGGGCCCCCTCGGGGTCAATACCATGGGTCTATCCATGGTACCAACTCCCCTGCCCCAGGTTAGTAAGGACAGTAGCAGCATCGACACTGCCACCCTTACACTTAGCAGTTCACAAGCCCTTCCCACACACATGCTCTCATCCTGACCAGAATCCTCCCAACAATGTTATGAAGAAACTAAGGGCATATAAGTGACACAGCTGGGACTAGAGCCCAGTACTCTGGAATCCACACTTATTGCTCTTTCCCAATATCTCTTGGGATCAACAAGATCAGGGCCCTCTACTTTGGAGAAAAAAGTATCCCACAAGGGCCTGCAACCACTATACAGTCTCAAAAGTGGGATATCCAACATCCTCTCTCCAGGAGCCCGAGAAAAGACTTGGGAATTGGGCTCCACAAGGCTGCCTGGGAATTGGGCTCCAGAAGGCTGCCTGTGTGAGTTCAGAGCCCATAGACAGCACCACAGCTGTCCAGCCTCAGGCGGGTGACTCAGGGAAACCACTTAAGAGAAAGTACCAGAAAGTCAGAAAAATCAGCCAAGAGAAGAGTAAATGAATTAAGGAAACATCTTATGCAAGAGCTCCTTTCTTCAGCCAATGACAAAGCTTTCTAACCATGCATGGTGAAAGAGAAGGCCACGCCCAATGGCACACACTGTTTCTTCAGCTGTCCCACCAGATAAGAGTCATTTAGAATTCTGCCTTCAGCTAATTCTGTTTAAGTCATGAGGGAAAAAGTAGTTCAAAGTTTAAAAACTGCATATGAAAACTATGAATTTGTTGTAATTGTTATTACATTCAGGGGATATAATATACCAGGCACAAGATAAGCATTCTACACATTTGGCATGTCATTTAATCATCACAACAATCTTATAACAACCTTCACTCCAACCCAGATTTGCTTCATTACCCCCACACCTTTCTACCTTCCTGTGATGGGGAGAGAAGCCTGCACGTGCGCTTTTCATCTTGTTCCTCCAGGCCCACGAAGACTCTAAAAGAGTTAGCTCTCTCCGAACATTTTCAAACACAATTCAGCCCCACTGAACCCTTTTCTAACAAGTAAAAGGGCAGTGTCCCAACAAAGCCTTTTCACACCTGAGCAGTAGACCTCTAAGGGCAGCTGCCCAGTGCTCCCTTCTCTTGGTACGCTCCCCAGTAACAGGAGCGGGGGGGCTCCTGGTAGCCACGTCTGAACCACAGGACCTGGCCTGCTGGCCACGACGGATCTAAGCAGATGCTTGACTGAGACTACACTAAACATTTTTCCTCTCCCAAGAACTGGAAATTTGGAATCATGATTGGGCACCTCTGGAGCCAAGCCCCAAGAACAATGGCAGCCTAGGGGAGAAACCCAAGGAGCAGACTTGTTCTCCCCTTTTCCCACATGTGGTACAGCAGCTCCTTCAACTCAGTAAGGTGCTCCAGTGTCTGGCCCACACTTACAAGTAGTCGGGCAGTTTTCCAAAGTAACCTGAACTATACATGACTCCTCTCATACTTCTTCCCAGCCTGGCCTCACCTGTGCGATCCTGGGAAAGGGGAAGGGCAGAGTACACTTTCACACGTGTTATTACCCACCAGGACCACCAGGACACCAGACCAGCAGAACGATAGATAAGGAAAGTATGTGTCTTCCTCCCCTGGGAAGACGGAACAGTCAATTCTAGGCTTCTTTGGGTGAAATGGTGTTACACCTTGGGTAACTTTCTTGATAAGAAAGACAGGCCCCACAAGTCTGTCAGCCCCCACCACTAAGAGGAGGTGCTCATTCCTCTCCAGGGGCTGGGAAGACGCCCAGCCCTCATTCCTGCCCCATGTCCTCGGGCACATTCATCCACTGCATCTGCTATGTCATTCACTCAAGTAAACATTTATCAAGCACCTACTGTCCAGCCAAGCCACATACACAATTGTGAGAGGCACGTGATTTTTATCCCATGAATGCCAGCTTCTTCACTTATTAGCTATGTGACTTTGGGCAAATCACACCTCTGGCCTGAGTTTCCTCATCTGGTCACCAGGATGACAACAGGTGAGTTGTATTAAATAAGACAATGCATGAAAAGGCCTGAGCACACCGCCTGGCCACAAATGTGGGCTGCTATCATTACTCCAGGAGTAGGTTTTCCCACCCATCTTCGAAGTGAGAGATCCAACCTGGAGACTCCTCCTTCTCTTGTGTTTGTGTGTGTCCTTCCCAATCAGCTTCAAGATTCCTCCCAAATCCTGCTTCTCTGATGGGGGGGGAATTTCTAAAAAGGATTAAGGTTCAAGCGAGTTAGCCTGTGGCTCACATGAGTAGAGTCTCTATTGCAGCAGAGGAAAGAGAGACCTTTAGACATGTGAGAAATCCTTGGGGAATCACACTCGGTGAAGAGGAGCTGTGCCATGGGAGCAGGTGTCCCTCTGAAAGGCCGAGCTTTTCAAGTGCTGGCTTCATGTTATGCTGGTAGATGAGAGTTATACTTCTCCCTTCCTTCTAGGGCATTTGGCCCCTCTTAACGGAAAGGAGAAGAAGAAAGGCCAAAAATGAGATGACACTCCCATAGCTGGACAGGGCAGCTGTCCCACTGACCAAAGCTCACAGAAAAGCCCGTAAACCTTTTATGATTGTATATAAAATCGTGACAATGGGTGCATCAGTCAAACAGAGTCAACAATGGTCAGTCCAGAGAGGACAGGAGCCTGAGCCTGGGCCTGGCCAGGCATGCTGGCCTGGGGTCAAGTGAGAAGATTTAAAGTGGGAGGCCTAGCACAGGCCTGAAGGCCAAGCTCCTCAGAGGAGAGAAAAGAAGAAAGAAGGTGCCCCCAGACACTTCCCACAGCAAACTCAGTGCCCTTCTGGCAGATCTGAGTGGCAGGGACAAAAGTCTTAAGAAGCATCAGGTGGCTCTCCAGGGCTCCTGAAAACTTTTTCTAGAGCCTTCATTTATACTAAAGATAAGAGAGCAGGTAGTATGTCCACTGAAAATGTTATGGGAATGTAAAATGGTGGGAAGGTAAAATGGTGCCGCCATCTTGGAAAACAGCCTAGCAGTTCCTAGGATGGATAAACAAGAGTTACCTACCACATGACCCAGCAATCCCACTCCTAGGTGTCCACTCAGGAGAAATGAAAACATATATCCACACAAAAACTTACACAATGTTCACAGCAGCATTATTCATACTAGCCAAAAAGTGGAAAGAACCCAAATGTCCAGTAACTGATGAATGGATAAATAAAATGTGATACGTCCATACAACAGAATGTTATTCAGCAATAAAAAGGAATGAAGTATTGATACATGCTATAACGTGGATGAACCCTGAAAACATGATGCTAAGTAAAAGAAGCCAGTCACAAAGGACCACATATTGTATGATGTCATTCATATGAAATGTCCAGAATAGGCAAAATAGAAACAGAAAGTAGATTAGTGGTGGCCTAGGGCTGGGGGGAATGGAGGGATTGGTAGCTAAAAAGTGCGGGGTTTCTTTTTGGCATAACAAAAATGTTCTAAAATTGATTGTGATGACAGATGCAGAACTCTGAATACACTGAAAGCTACTGAATTATATAAGTTAAATAGGTGAATTGTATGGTATGTGATTATATCTCAATAAAGCGGTTACCAAAAAGAAAGAAAGAAAGAAAAAAGCCAGCCCCAGAGACAGGAGAGAACCAGAGGGTCCTGTTTCCCCCTCTCTCATTTATTCCTTCGTGCCATTGAGTGTTTACTTCATGCCTGGCAGTAGGCTTAGAGAAAAGGAAAAGACACAGGCCCTGCTTTTGAGGAGTTCCAACTTAAGCAGGCAATTGTAGTGAGAACATTCAAGGAACTGCAAGAAACACAGAACAGGGAAGCCAGAGCCAGACATGATGGTGGGTGTGGACCACATCACGAGGGGAGAGCGAGGTTGGGACTTCTGCTAAAACACTCAGGCTTTATCTTTGATTTAGGCCATAGGGAGCCCTGGAAGGTTTTAAACAAGGATTATGTTTTGCATGTCAAGGAGAGATTTGGGCCCTCCCCCCAACTGAAGGCAAGGAGAACAGTCTGGAAGTTGTTGCGTGGTTCACGTGAGAGACATCGGAGACTAGGCAATAACAGCGGGCAAGTAGAGAAGGCCTCCCCCCAGGGCTCAGACAGGGCTCCACATCCCCATTTCAATGCCTCTTCTGCTCCCTGGACATGCACTGCACTACACGCAACCTTCGTGGGGCTTTCAGGACAGGTACCAGAGTCTGGTCTAGTCCCCAGGCAAATCCTGAGTGTGGTTAAGGCAAGGGCGGCCTTTCCCCTGATGGCAACAGGGGACTGATGACCACCTACAGAAAGCCGTGGCCCCCCTTACCTAAGTTCTAATAGTCTCTAGAAGACCTGTCAAACCACCTGCCTTCCCTGGATGTCAGGACCACATGTGTACACCAGCAGACATGTCCCCCGACCATGATGGCTTAGGGAATGACCATCCCTGGCCCCTCCTCCATCAAAAGACACAGCAGCAATGGGGTTGGAAACATCAACCCGAAGTCAAGACTCTCAAGGAATCAGAACTTCTATGTGATGAGAGAGACAGCGTGGCTCCTGCACACATACTCTGACCCATCAGAAAGCCACCTCGCTCCCAGGCTCTTAACCCCACAGATCCAGACGCAGGTCTGCAGTTGGTGGAAATGTTTGCTGGAACACCCTGGGTGTGCTTCTCTGTGCCCACTCAGACACCAAGGGGAAGGGCCTAGGCCGAGGGGGTGGCGTGAAAGCAGAGGAAGCTCTGGCTGGGACTGATCTGCAGGCCTAAGCATGGACCTTGGGATGGCAGACAGGCTGGCTGGGAGCTGATCCCCAGAGAATTGCTGGGAATGGCCTGGAATTATATAAATGCTGACTTTGTGGAGGGCTAATATCCACTTACCCATGACTTCACAGCAGTTGGGCCTCTGGTTTTTAAACTATAATAATATGGTTGCTCTGGGCTTGGACATGGCCTTCAACAAAACCTGGATGTGAGACTTGAGCTAGTCACCTAGTAATCAAAGGACACAGGCCCGTCAGGGTCAGGGACCAAGCTGAGGGAGTGGTTCTGTTTACCAAGGTAATTACTCATCAGAGGCAACATATCCTCGGCCTTTGCCCAACCAGAACACAGGTCAACAGTCACAAGTTGCCTTCAGAGATAACTGAGCTAACAGGACAGCCCAGCAGGGACTCTGGGCAAGGTGAGCAGGGACAAGTTCTTAAACCCCAGTTCCACAGGAGCCACAACAAGATGTCTGTCTCTCTCCCTGGGCCCGAGGTACTGAGACCTGGCTTTCTGCAGAAAAACACTTTAGAAAATAAAGGCTTCTCTTCCAGAAAGCCATTTGGCCATTTATATTAAGAACCATAAAAATGTTTAAACCATTTCTGAACCCCATAATCCCATATCTGAAAATCTAGCCCGAGGAAGTAATCCTAAATATGAAAGAAGCAAACACAGAATGAGCTTCAGGCTCAAAGAAGTTCACTACAGTATTACTCACACAAGTGAGAAAGTGGCAATTAACTAAATGCCTTCTGATAGAGGAGCGGCTAAGTTCATTATGATGGTACTACACGCTCAACTACTGTGACAGCATGGGGAGTGATGATTACGAAGACTATGAAATCACATGGGAAGATGCTGATGATACAGAATTTAGGAAAAAAGCAGGATACAAAAGTATATACACAGACAGTATGAGCTCAACCGAGGCTTAATTTTAAGGCGAAGTCCCTTAGACCTCTACACAGTGGGCTGGCTTCCAGAGACCTCAGCATGTCCGCTGAGCCCACAGAGGCCACGGCTACACCTGGGAGACCCCAGGGCCCGAGGACGGCACACTCGCAGGACTACCTACACAGCTTCCCCCTGACCAGCAGGGCCTGGCTCTGGGTGTGCTTTGGGGCGTGTGGACATTACCAGGGTGGCAGCGGTGGTGGCAGCGGCGGCAGCAGTCACAGCAGCAGCCAGGTCGGCACTCCTCTCTCTCTCTCTCTAGGAGGTGGAGGGTACAGGAGAGAAGGTAGGTGGAGAGGAAGAAGCAGATCACAGAGAGGGGCTCCTCCTTCAGCTGGCTTTGCTACAAACAGAATTAACAGGTAAAGGCAAAAGGCCCCCGCCAGAAGACGAAAAAGAAACAGAAACAGGAGAGAAGGATGAATGCAAGAGAGAGTAAGGGAGAGAAGCAAGTGAGGCTGCGAAGGAAAGGGGCCCCCTCTGACCACCCCACCACCCCCACCGCTCCAGGGCAGAGGCACTTTCCTCGTAAGCTGTCGTCCCCTGTCCGAAGTCGACGGTGAGCGGAGAACATGGCATTCCCCAGAACAAAGTCCAGGGAGGCGATTTACCAGCCTGCGGGTACCTGTAAGTGCTCCCCAGGGGAAGAGAGAGCCCCGGACAGACTGGGGAAAACACACGGCAAAGGCAATGACCGAAGGCTGGGGCAGCACACGAGCAGCGCTGGGACAGTTACTCCCACCTTCCCACAAGTCTCCTGGGCCACAGGCTCCAAAACGTCCAGCACCCAAAGGAAGGGGTGCACAGGACAGGGAGGGCCCCGCCCCTCCCGAGCACCATTCCTGCACACATCCGTCTGGGCACTGACAGCGCGGGGAGGAGATGGAAGGCAGGGACAGGGGATGGTAAACAGGTGATCAAGACAGAAATCCAACCAGTGTGGGGCACAGGCCCAGGCAGCTGTCCTCAGTAATGGGGCAAACTCATAAGTCTGCTTCACCCCAGTTCATCTAGGCCTTGTTTAGGGACTAGCTGCCTGGCCCAGTGACAGAGATAAGCTGCTGGGGTGCAGTGACAGATGCTCTCGCTCACTGAGGGTACAGAGGGCGGTCTCCAAACCTGCCCACACCCGGCCCCAGATGAGCAGCCTGCCACCTTCTCCCACCAGTGCAGAGATGAAAACAAAGAGGGGAAAAATCCCCGAGTCAGACAGAGACTCCTCAGGCAGCAGGTGGGACCCCTGCTCCCCGACGCCCTTCAGGCCAGGGTTTACCTGCTAGCGTGACAACCGGCTGAGCCTCCCAGGTGCTGAGGTTGCTACTCCAAAGCTGCTGCCCCTGTCACGCCAAGTGCATGCGGAGCTGTTCCTCAGTGAGGGGAAGCGAGTGTTCGGGCAATAAACACTGCCGTGCGAGGCATTCCTCAGGCCTCAGGTGATCTCTGTCCAACTCCCAGCTCGGCCACCCAGCCATCATGGGACCCAAGCAAGCTACTTACCTTCGAGAGCCTTCCCTCGGCAAGAACAATGAGAATACCCATTTGCCTCACAGAGGGGTAATTAGGGTCACAATTCAAAGTGGGACCATGAAAGAGGTTCAGTCCAAATGACCATAAAGAAGTTTTATGACCATCCACAACCACAGGGCTAACATTGTCAGGGTTCTCTGCATTTTTCCTGAAAAGAGAGGTCCCCTGAGGGCTGTGCCCCAAGCAGACTGCTCTGGTCAGCAAGGAGCAGGAAGCTTTAGGGAGAAGTCCCGGGGAGGGGTTATGCAGGTTCTCAAGGGTCATGACCTGGCCTGACTGGGAAAGGAGACTTCACTTCCAAGAGGCACAAACCTCGCCAGAGAACCAGAAGCGGGGGGTCCTGAGAGGGTATAAGTAAGTGGGCAGGAGCCACAGGGAGCAGCTTGGTGCTCAAAACCCCAACTGAGCACTGGCCTGTGCATGGAGCCCTGTGGTCAGGGAGACGCAGGGAGTTGGACCTGAGGGACTCGGCATCTAGGCCACGGCTGGGGTGAGCATGCACACAGGTCATCATCTCTCATCCCTCGCTAGAAAGCGCCACGTGGCCTGGGGGCAGCCAGGAGGGAGAAGTCAGCTCCACTCCAGGATTTCCCAGAGCTAATAAGGTTGGGGGCCTTAAAGGGTGACCAGAAAGAGAGCAAGTAAGAGAGAGAAGGACAGCAAGCAGGGCAGAGGGGGCAGCAGAGCAAAGGCAGGAGGAGGGGCAGTGTCTGTCTGGGTGAAGATGGAGACTCCAGTGCGGCTGTGGCGTAAAGGGTGTGAAGGGGGCCTAAGGGGGAAGTGGCTGGAGGTAGGTCAGGGCTGGACTGCAGAGGGTCTTGGATGTTGAGCTCAGGGCTTCAGACCCTTTAAACTCTTGCCTGTGAGCATTGGGGACACACTGAAGGGTTTAAAGAGAGGGCGTGCCATGGTCAGGACTAGAACGATCTTGGGCAGCAAGTAAGATCAGAGGCCCCGGAGGACACACAAACGGAATTGGAGAGGCCAGTCCTGGGCACTGGCTCCAGGCCAAAGGGCTGCCATGGTCATTACAAATCCTCCTGGCCAACTGGGCCTGCATTCCTCCCCTGTTGGGTAGCTTTTATGATGGTTAATTGCACAATCACCCCGTATTTCTCATTTAGGGCTAGTGCTGCCAGGCAGCACCCTGCCTTCCCGTCACCTCAGGTGGTTTCACAGTTTCCTTTCCTGATGAGAGTATGAGGAAACGCAGTGTGCCCTCCCCAGTCTGCTCGGACATTATGACGTCCACATTAGACATCCACCTCGGCACCAAGGTCCCAGAGCTGGCCCTCGGGTAGGACATCTGTGCTCAGAGCAGCACCTTTGGCTCCAACAGCTGGACAAGCCAGAACCCTAATCGCATTCCCAAACATGGGGGGCTGGGGCAGGAGCGGGGTGGAGACCTGAGGACACAGCAATGCTGTCCTTCTCCATCTCAACTGGTAAAGCCTCCCTACCTCCTACTTATCGTGAGACCTAAGTTGTTACGGTAACGGAGGTGGCTAATGTGGACAGGGTAGAGGACACAAAAGCCCCTGAAAGTTCACCCAGGTGTGCAGCTTCAGACACAACCCCACTCTGAAGAAGCTGGTAGGCTTGACATGTCCCTACGTCCCCTGAAATTCTGTCACCTGATGGTTCTCTGTTTTATGTCATTATCCACTCTCCTTTGACCCCACGGAGGCCTTTGACACATGGGAGGCAGGGTCCTGATGCTGGTACTGAGTGGGGGTGAGGCAGGAGGCGGGGAGAGCAGTAAGACTGTACCACCACAGCACCAGGCGGAGGAAACAGGCAGGAGGAATGGGGGGGAGGGGCTTGACAGTAACACCTGATGTTTACCGAGGGCTCTCTCCACGGCCAGGTGCTTACAGCCCCGTGCAGCAGGCACTAAAACCTTGTCCTCCCACCAACGAGGAAACCATTGGAGTCTAGTGAATTCAAGTCTAGGGTCACTGAGCTGGGAACTGGGAGAGCCAGAACCCAGCCCTGGACACTGGCTCTGAGAAACACTCTAAGGAGGGACTAAATGGCCTTGAGGAGAGTTACTGCTGGTGCAGCAGGAGGAGCTCGAGCTGCGGCCCCACTGTTACTTATGTGACTTTCTACCACTCCCTCCCTCTCTGAGCCTCGGCTTCCTCACCAGTGAGACAGAGCAGACGTCCTCACACTATCTGGCCTCAGGGGTCCAGGCAAACCCCAGCAAAGACTGAAGGAGGGAAGTCAGGGGGTGGAGATGGGACATGGCCCCACTTCAAGCAGAACAGCACCACTGTGATCTGCTGTAGATGGGGGTGGGGGGCAGGGTTGTGTACCATTTTAACGGGCCAGAAGGAGGTTGAGTTCTTACAACCGTGTTTGAGAACCCCTGGACTAGATGTCTCTGAGGCCCCTCCTATTTTAAGCGCTCTTCCTCTCTCATCTTGAGTGGGGTGAATGAAGAGTCAAAACGACAGCAGGCTGTCTGAGACACTAAGAGGCTCTAATGACGTCTATTTGCTCAACAAATGGTACACAAAGGTCAAAGCCAGATGCTACACACTCCCTTTCTTCCTCTTCAGAGCATAACTATAAAACAGAGGACACAAGACACTCCTAAATTGGAGATCGGGCATACTCCCAATGTTTCTCCTTCTACCTCTTTCTTTTTTTATGCTACGTTTCCTACCATCACTTTATTACATGTTCTTTATAGCTATCAAACAGATAATATTCTTTACCGGAAAGGTAGGGCAGACTTTGAGTGGTTATCCGGAAGCCAGACCCTATTTTCCCAAAGAAATAATCAGGGTGGAGCTGGAGCAGAAGAAACAAGATTAGCTGAAGGAGAAGGTGATAAAGAGAAAAGATTCTCCCGAGGTGGAGAAGATGAAGAGGCAAAAAGACACGGATTGAGGGGGACGGGGGGATGATACTGACAAGATTAGAGAAAAAAAAAAGACATAAATATGTTTGAAAAACTGAAAAAAAAAAAGGTTTCCAATGTTAAGTTGCAAGTGGGAAAAGATAGGAGAGGGAGGAAGAATGGGGGGTTCTCAGCATCCTAGTGAGAGTAAGGAGGTGGGGGGCTGCCTGCTTTCCCCAAAGTGTGATTCACAGAACAGTCATTGCTTGAGATGGTTCTTGGAAAGGAGTTCTGCAGTCAGACAAGCTCAGGAAACCCCACGGCGTGCTGAGTACTTCTGGAGGCTGCAGTGTGTGTGCACTAGTATGCTGACGGCTCTGCAGGAATGGGACCCGCTTCCCATCGTTCAATCCAGCATTCCTCGGATGCATTGGCCTCAGATCTCCATCTCGGAAAGCACACTTTGGGAGAAGCCCCCACTCAGGCAGTGTCCAGTGTCAGCCAGCACAACAGTGCCACTGATCTAAGTTGGCTTGTTTAGTTTCTCCACCAGCTTGGACAGGCAGACAGAAGCATATAGCTGCTATAGGACATTCCGAAATGTGTTGTTTGAAACCTGGGGATTATCTATGTAAATTGTGTCATAGGAATTTAAGATGGTGGCTAAATTTCCCTTGTCCAGTATTGTTTTGACTTTATAATTGAACAGGGAAGTCTTACAATCACCTAAAATATAACATATCTATACATTAGCATCTTCCCCTCTAGAGTTCCTTGACCACAGTCACCTAAATTCAAAAATGTGGCATCATCACTAACTCACCCAAGTATATATTTTAATCTAACTCATAGGCCATGGAGACCACAGCTGTCTATCTTCTGCTCAGGCAGAGTTGCTGGAGGCCGTCAGTTGCCTTGTTGAATAAGATCTGACAACACTGTGTCTACAGCGTGTCCCTCACCCACTGGTGTAATAACTGTCAAGGAGAGAAAGGAGATGCAGCTGGCATGGCTTGCTCTTAGTCATCCCTGCTGGCTCCTGGTGATGGTGGCTTCCTCTTCTAGGCGCCACTGCCATTGCTTTAATAACGGGCTCCTGAATCTTGCCACGATCAATATGTGCTCATTGGCCTCAGACAAATGTTCCTTGATGACAGGGCTTTTCTTAAATACTTGTTGGATTGAAGTGGCCTGGATTCTGCAGGGCATCTACCGGTTTTCTCTCACATTCTCCAACATTCTTCTAAGATGAGCCATAACTGTCTCACTGTCTTGCTTGCAGACTTTCTCAGGGCCCTGGTCCAGGCCTCACGTGGCAAAGGGACTCAAACAGCCCTGAGGGGTTTGCCCGCCACCTGCTCTCCCACCCTGAGCTTCAGTTCCCTTGTAACAGGACTGTTCTGCTCTTTCCCGCCTGACAGACTCGGCTCCCGCACCTGGCCCAACAACCTCTGCTGCTTTCCCACCCCAATGATCATCTCGATCTCTAGGAACATGCAAGGTTCCTTTCTGCCTTGAAGTCCCTGGCCCCAGTTGAGAGGCCCATGTCTGCCTCCTGCCTTTAGAACCTGGTTTATATCCTGGTTCCTCCAGGCCATTGCTCTCTCCTTCCTCTGAGCTTTCAAAGCATTTGGCAGCCGCCATCCAATCGTATGCTATCTGGGATTGTCAACAAACTGTTCCCTGGAAGGATCCCACTTGCCATAAGTGGGGATGGAGGCTTCAGGACAGGTAAAATGGGATCTTACACTTCTTTAGAATCTCTCTGCAGCAACTGGCGCAGCACTATGTGACAGCAGTCTTCGGAAATGCTTGGTGGGCACACTGCTGCTTCCAGCTTCCCTTCTGGTCCAAGGGAAGGCAAACAAAGTCCCTCAACTTTGATGGAAACTGTCAACTACCAACGATCTTACTACCTCAAGCAGATCCAGAGTTTATCTTGAAATGAAATGGACAATGGTCCTTTTAGAAATGGGCATACTGTCTCTTCAGATGAATTTCAATGAAATTTGGCATATATAGATAAGTTACATGTGTTATTGCACCTAAGAGGTTACAGTCTAAAGATACGAACTAAAGTATTCAGATAAACTTGAAATACCAACGTTATACTTTTGGAAAAATAAAAGCGCTTCTCAAACAGACTGGAAATAACCAAAGCTATTTCCAAAAAACTGCCTCTTAGATCAATCTGACTCTCCAGGTCACGGTGATGAAGGCTGACGCGTCTTCAACATGAGCATCCTAAGCACGGCTAAGCCCAACACACACATGGATCAGAACACAGGGAGAAGCTCTCTTTTCTCAGACCCGACCCAGTCCACGTGATGCTCAGCAGTAGATGAATGAGACGTCCCCAGACATTTTGTTGGGGGCTGGCATTCAGGCCTGAACTAAGGGTGTGTTCCCCCAGGTGCCCAGAAGATGCAGTCAGACTGGATAACTTCGAAGTTACCTACAAGTCTGACAGTTAAATGAGTGTTTTCATTTTTTAGAAGGAATATACACAGCTGCCCAAAGACAGGACAGAATCAGTGCTTTATTTGGGGAGAATTGGGGTTGTCATTTTTCTCTCAATTTTGTTGTAAGCCTACTTCCAAAAAACAAAACACCCCAGCAATTTCCCTTGCCTAAAAGAGCTGAGAGCAACAAGCAAGCACCTCATATGGCATGAGTTCATCTGCATCGTGTAAGATAAGGAGGGTGGTAGTGGGGGGGGGTTATAAAATGCCAAATGTCAAGGAAATCGCTTCCGTTCCCTCACCCCTCATTATTCACACATTTGCACATGCACACGCCCTCCCTCACTCCATCTCCCCAGACCTCACCTGGTTGATAACGTAGATACCATAGTCCAACTGCTGACGCTGAAGGATTGGGTGCAAGTAATAGAGCCAGTACTTGAGGTGTTCCTGCCGGTTGCGGAATGGAATAATGATGGCCACCTTGTGAGGAGAGACGCACTCCTTGGGTGTGTGGCGGCCACCCACCTTCACCTCCGGGTTCTCTTCCGCCACACGCTTCAGGTCCACAGCCACGTTAAACTCGATCAGCATGGGGCCAACTACAGAGGTGGAGGAAGGAGAAGTTAGCCAGCCACAGAACCTGCCGGGCCACAGGCCACAGCCGCAAGAGACAACTCCTCCTGGAAGGCAGCAGGCCATGGAAAAGGCACTCACATCCAGCACTAGGTACCATGTCCAGCACCAGCGTGACCAACCATCCCAGGAAACCCCTCACTGCTGGGCAAACCCAGACGGTTGGGCACCCTACGAAGCACTCACCTGCCAGGACACACTCCCCTCTATGTTCTCAGCTGTAAAGCAGACGTGGGGTAATTCCCACTCGGACTTCCTGACAGCTGTTCAAAGGATCAGAGAGCATGGAGGAGAAAGCACTTTCTCAGAATCCTGAGGTTGAGACCTAGTTCTGCCACCGCCCAGCTGTGTGGCCTTGACAGGTTCTCTCTGAACCTAGCCTAGTTGGGGAGGGGTGTGTGTGTGTGTGTGTGTGTGTGTGTGTGTGTGTGTGAACCTAGCCTAGTTGGGGAGGGGTGTGTGTGTGTGTGTGTGTGTGTGTGTGTGTGTGTGTGTTGGGGAGGTCAGTGTTGAGGAAACCAGCGTCAAATCAGAAGGTAGCCAGGAGTGGCCTGAAGAACCCACGTCACAGGAAGGGGCTTGATACACAGATGAAAGAATCTTGATGGAGGGACTGGAGGAAATGAGACCCCAGAGAAGAAACAGCTGGAAAGAACATCAAAGAAGAATACTTAGTAAAAGTAGGGGATGAAGTACCAACAAAAAGGATGAAGAAGGGAGGAAAAGTCAGGGATGACTCCCAAGCTTCTGGCCTGGAAGAACATGGCTCCAGATGAGAGAAATTAATTAGCAAGAGAGTTCTTGGCTTAGAAGAAAAACTGTTGAGACCTGGATGGTGGATTTTGAGTTAGTGGCGGGTTAGGAGCAGAGGGAAAGGCAGAGGTCAAGATGCAGATTCGGATATGGAAGTCCTTGTCTCCTAAGTAGAAACAGGTGGAGCTAAGAGACAGCCGCATTCCTCCACAGCTGGGGACCACCCCTGTGCAGCACACATGGTGAGGGCAGGAGGAAGATGACTGGCCCGGGACACACAGGGAATTGGAGACAGAGTCAAGACTCGAACCCAGGCCCTCAGTATTCCCTATAGGCCAGACTTCCTCAAAGTGGGTTCCAGGAAACACTAATCCCAGCAAGATGTCCAATGGAAGAACAAGTCCCCTGGTGAAGTCAGGGTTGGAACTATGCATACTAAATCCTGCTTCTGGAAAGTCACGACATATACCAAAGGCGCTGGGAAGCTGTGCAGTCAAGGAACTCCCTTTACTTTACTTAACCCACCATTTCCCAATCTTATTTGGCCACAGAACCATTTTATCAGGGAGCATGCTTTGGGAACTGTTACTCTCAAGTAACCAGCTTCACCTGTGAAGCCACAAGAACAAGGGAAGAACCCACAGTACAGGGGTGAGGACGCTAACCACAAACTCAGAGCAAGTTCATCTGAAACACCCTGGTGAGAACCACCCACCGCCCAGTGTGCAGCCCTCCGCTGCCCTGTTTATCAATACGATGTGGCTCTCAAGCACCTCTGTCCCCAGAGATCACTCACCCTCCTGAAATGAGACAGCCCGAGAAAAGGAAGCTGTGACACCTGTCAGCAGGTGCCAACTCACCATATCATCCTCCTCTTCCCTCCCCGGTACCCCCAGGACTCCTCACGCCTTCCCTCCCTCTGACACTGATCCAGTTCCGTCATCACGGGACCTGCTCCCACTCATTTATTTTCTTCTGAGACAGAGCTCTGATCACATTACTTTCCCGCTAATAAACCGATGACGGCTCTAAGGCTGTGTGGCCTTTGACAAGGGAAAGCCAAACCTCTTAGCTTGGCAACCAGGCCCTTTAGGCTCAGTTCTACCTCCCCCCACCCCTGTAAACCAGGCCCATGTCCACAAGTTTCCCTTTGCCAGAAATGCCCTTCCCTCTTCCCTCTATCAGGCACTTTTGCACTGAGAGGCCAGAATCTTAAAATCAAAGCCCCAATCTGGCTTGTCCTTTACCTGCTCTCCTCATTACCACAGAGCCTGGGACAGAAAGGGAGCCCCAAGGGCTCCAAAAGCCCTGGTCCCTCCCTGGCCTCAGAGTTCAGTCCCTGACATGACTGCCTGCAGACCCAGCTCCAACCCCCCAGGGCCCTCAGGTCCAGGACTAAGTAAGGGGTCACCCTAAACCAGTTTTTCCCAAACTATCTCAGAATCTCCTGAGGCAATTGTAAAAACATGGAATCTCAGGCCCCTGCCCTAGAGAGTCTGCACAGGCAGACCTCGGGAAGAACTTGGGTAACTAACCAGGTGATTCTTACCGGGCAAGCTGGGCCATGGGGAGCTGGACCTGCCATCCTCACAAACCTTGGGGCTTTCATGGAGGTAGCCTGTCCCCACAAGGCCCACCAGGCCTGGGCTGCTCGACTCCCCAACCCTGGGAAAAGCTTGCGGGAGGCCCTGCTGCACAGTGCACTTGTGAAAAACTAAACAGACCCGTCACGGGGCTCTTCTCACTTCAGAACGCCCCACAACATCTGCAGCCCCCCAGCCCTGCCCCACCCTTGGTTCTTAAGACGCTACTAAACATAACTCCATTTTCGGGAACCCAGAAGGCATCTGGACTGCCACCAAGGTGCTCACACCTACTGAAACCAACCCAGAACACAGGAATTCACATTTGGTCCGCCTAGCCCCCCTAGAGCAGACACCTGCAAGCTGGAAAGCATCTTAGTTTTGCCCCTTCAGGGGTTCCAGAAAGGTGATCCTGAGGTAGAGTTTCCTGGACAGGAGAAAGGATGCCTGAGCCCTGGTTCAGGTCCACCAGCGACCTGCTGGATGACCACTGGGCAAGTACCATCTGCTCTCAGGATGCTGGTTTCCCATTTGTCAACTGCAGGGACTGGCCCTCAACCTGCCCCTAATGAACCGTTATTCAGCTCCTCCGTGTCCCCTACCACTAAGGCCAAACCTGCTTCCCTCCAGGGTTCCCTCAGCAACAGACACCAGTGTCCACCCAACTACAGGAGCTCATAACCTGGGTGGCCCATCTTCTGTTCCCCCTCCCCTTCCCCCAACCACAGCAAATACACTCACACATACTCACTCACTCACAGGAAGTGTCAACAGCACATGTGACAATCTGCGGGAGCCCACTCAAGTGCCAAATCAGAGTCTCTTCTGAAGTGTTTGTTTAATGCAAACCTTTCCTGTGTACATGTCAAGGCTGTTTTCAATTTGTTTCTTCTCTCTTTTTTTTTTGCCGAGGAAGATTCATCCTGAGCTAACATCCGTTGCCAATCTTCCTCTTTTTGCTTGAGGAAGATTAGCCCTGAGCTAACGTCTGTGCCAATCCTTCCTCTATTTTGTACATAGGTCACCACCACAGCACGGCTCGATCAGTGGTGTAGGTCTGCTCCCAGGATCCGAACCCACAAACTTGGGCCGCCAAAGCAGAGCACGCCGAACTTAACCACTACGCTACAGGGCTGGCCCCTTGATTTGTTTCAGTCAATACTGTCTGGGCACCTACGGTGTGCCAAGCTGTGTGCCAGGTCCAGGGAGGTGGAGGGGTGGAGAGAAGGTGATGGGATGGACAAGACAGTTCCTGACTTCAAGGAGCTCCTGCTAAGCACAGAGTAGAACCTAAGTGAGCGTGGTTGAACCCTGAACCTTGAAACTGGTTCAAGGCTAGCCAAGGGAGTTGATCCTCCAATGGCTCCAGGCAGAGCTTTATCACTGAACAGCCTCATCTCAATCTCCTGCTCCTCTCCACATCCCTCTCACAACCCCCATCACGTCTCCAACACGTCGAGAGTACCCTGACCCCCAATCCTGCCCTCCTTGCCCAATCTGGCAATTCTTCCCCCACCTTCTCTCTTTGACGCCCCCACAGCTCTCTGAATCCTGCGGCTCACACCTCCGAGAATGGACAGTGCTCAGCAGGCGGCGGCAGCGGCAGCTCCATACCTGGAGCCAAATGCCTTCTTCGGTCCAGTGCCAGCCAGGAGGCCTCCCTGGGTGCCCTGCACATCTCCTGCCACACTGAAGGGACCGTCCTCTGCTGCATGCCTGGCTCTGTCACAATGAGAACGTCCAAAGAGCTAGGACTCCAGGAGGGCAGTGACCAGCTCTGCCCAGAACCACACAGACCTGCCACCAGGTCTCAGAGCCACTCCCCGGGGCCTCAGGGAGAGGCAAGGGGAGGAAGCAGAGGGCTGAGGGCTTCATGACAGTCATCCGGCCAAGCCAAGGCTCCCTTGCTGTGCGGCGCATGGTGTGTGCTACCACAGGCCCTGGGCCCCGCTGGGCTGCCTTGTGTGTTTTCTTGGCGCTGGGAGCTGGGAAGCAGGGTTACGTAAGCAGATGAGCAGATGTGAGCCCGTCCTCGGCTCCCCCAGCTAAAGCCCTGCCACGTGGGCCTCTCGGCTGGGAGTCCAGGTCACGGCCTTGCGTGTAAGTCACTCAATAACTTCAATGTGTGAGCTCAACTCAGACAAATTCCACTGCTCCACTGCCCAGCATGGCAAACCCCAAACACACACATTCCCATCCATCCCAGCCCTGCTAATCTAAAGCCAGCCCAGCACGGACTCCCTGCCTCACTCTCCTGCTGGCTGAACCACTAGTTCAGTCCTCCAGCCTCAGCAAAACAGGCTGGAACATCTAGTCACTGCTTCCCAACGGACTGGCCAGTGGTCCAGACATGACCCTTGGCCTGATGCTGGGTTGTGACAATGTTTCACCAGCCTGGGACAAAACTGGTAAAAGTAGACAATGCATGTTATTCTTCACTGAGCTGAACGTAACCAATGTATCGGAATGCTCTTCTTCCAAGATTGGAATGCTCTTCTTCCAAGATTAAGCGCTTCTCCCTCTTTCAACGCAGAAATGTCCTTTCTTTTATGAAATGATCAGGCTGGAGTTTGATTCCAGATGGATTTTTCTTTACTTTAATTCTTTAAAAATCCTATTTGGCAGCCATGGGTCAGGGCCCTGAGTGTCTTTTGAAATTTTCCTGGGCAATGAAATTAAAACATTTGGGAACTGTGGGACTAGGCAGTACCCAGAGCTTTGTGGTTCTACAAGCTGGGATGCTGGGATGTCTTCCTCGGCCAGGTCTCAGTCCTCAATACATGGCACAGGGGCACTGTCTTCAAACTATCTCCCCCCAGACCACACTGTTGTCCCACAGGCTCATGTGGCTGGGCCCTTTGTCTCTGCAGCGATCTTCCAAAGGCCAGACAGGTATTGGAAGCTGAGCCAGGTGCTACCAAATCCCAGGCTTGGGAATGACAGCTGTGTGCAGTGGTCCCACGAACTCATGGTGCCCTTGTGACCCCTTAGACTAGAAATGAGAAGCACCACCTACCACACGGGGCTCATCCCAAACCTTCTCTCCAGTTCTTCAGGGAGGAGGAGCTCTCTAGAGTTCTCCAAGGACTTCATAATCACCAATCTACAGCTGCTCGGCCTTGGCTCAAGCATCACCTCCCCTAGGAAGCCTTCTGGGACCACACAAAGTCGGCTCTTACTCCTCCTCCACCTCCCTGAAGTCCTCATGGCACCACACCCATTCAAATATGCACTCAGCTGGCACACACCACGTGCCAGCTGGTGTCAGGCGTGCGCAGTGGGGCTGGGTTAAGAGGAGGTCTCTGCCCGCGGTGAGGAAGGAGGTCAGCAAAGCCAACAACGACAGAGTGTGACAGAGGTGAGAACGGCAGAAACGGCACAAAGGAAGGGGAGTCAACGGGGCCAGAGAAGACAGTCAAGGGAGGCTTTGCAGAGAAGCAGCTGCCTCAACGGGGCCCCTCAGCTCCCCTCCAGGAGCTCATCGCACAGTCGCGAGTAGCCCCCGGCTGCCGTGGACACGGAGTACTCCAACACATCCTAGCTGAGCGGATGGTGCACGGCTCCCCTCCCTGTTTCCCTGCCACTGAGGCGAGCAACAAAGAAGATTTCAATAAACCTCGAGGAAACCTGATGGGAGAGCATGGGACAGAGAGCCACTAGAAGGATTTCTCAAGTCCCATGTTAACCATTTCTCGTTGAGTTTTAAGATTAACTACGAAGGCTTCAAAGGGACTGGAAATGATTTATATCTTAAACCAGATGTTCATGGTATTTTTCTTTATACCTTTGGGTATACCTTTAGAATTGAACAATAACCATTTTAAAATATAACCCAAGGACAAGACACGTGACCCCTTCTTTGTCCCCTTCCCAATAAGGAAGTGTCTTCCAGAATAAAGATTTCAAAACATACAACTCAGGGACCAGAAAACAGGAATAATCTATTCCTAATGTTGACTTGACGTGTCTCGGGCACACTGCACACAGAACACAATTTCAACACCCTCTTTCTGCCAACTCACCATCCAAGCCACTAGTACAGCCCGGGGAGAGAAATGCTTTCTCAACAGGAAGCAGGGCTCATTTGTGGTCTCAGAACCCTGCATTTGGGGGCCTTGAGAAAAACAAAGTATTTGCTCAAAAAATAAAGGAGCCTGCCCGATGAGGTCTGTAGAGCAGAGCCCAGGTGGCCATGGGAAGCTGGACCCATTGGGCACAGTGGGCCGGTTGCTCCTCCATCCATCTCTGTGCTCAGGAGCAGCCCTGCCATGTGCCTGAACTGCCACGCTTCGTAAGTCTTCCATAATATGACCGGAAAGTGACCTGACCAGCAATGAACCATCCACCTCACTGGATCTGCCCTTTCTTGTCCCCTGCTCTCTCCCCTGTTAAATTCCCACCCAACCTTCAAACAAAGGCCAGGCACTCTCCATGGCTACTACATTGGCTTTCAAAATGCTGGTGAGGTTTCCATCTACTGCAGAGGTTCTCAAACTGTGCAGTGCATGAAGAATCACCCGGGGAAGCATATAAAACCGCAGATTCGTGGGCCCTACTCACCAGAGCTTCTGATTTGGTAGGTCCGGTGCTGGGGCCCACAACTCTGCATTTTAACAAGCACTCTAGGTAACTTTAACACGGGTCCCTGGACGGTATTTTGAGAAACGCTGGTTTACCAGTTCAGTCACTAACCACCACCTCCTTCCTATCCCCATGAGGCTCTTTTAAGAGTGAGGTACCAAGAAAAACAACTTACACTCAGGAACAACTGTGTATTTCTGCACTCTGATGACATCTGCCATGTAACAGAACATGTTTCACTTTTGGCTTTTGCAAAGAGACAGATGTAATAACTCTGATGGGCCCCACTGTCTGAATATCTACATTTCAACTCCTCCCCAGGCTTAACTTTTTAAGTTACACTTTCTCTTTTTCTTGTTTTAATTTATTTATATCGGTCCTTTTTATGGGGTGTATTCTTATAATTCACCTCAAAACCTTTGTGAAGTTAGGTAACAGTCCTTCAAAGTTCAAACTTGGAACGTCAAAGCTTCCCCCAAGTCCCTGAGGCCAATCAGTCCCTGCTCCCGATGCCCACAACACCCTTCACGAACCCACATCACAACCCTGAGAAGCCTACATTCGACCCCTCCGGGGCGAGGGTGCCAGTCTCTCCACCTGCTTCCTCCTGAGACCCTCATCACCTTGGGGCAGGGGGTGTGTCCCCCTCCTTTCTGTACTGGGGATGGTTTCTGGCAAAGCAGGATCCACAAACATGTGTTGACCCACACAGCACTTGTTCAACTACGAGTTAAGAAGTTGAGCTGACAGAGCAGGAAACCATCCTGTTTTTGAAGCTTGAGAATCTAGATTGTTGTCCCAACGACATATCGACAACTGAGGCGGCCAAGGGCAAAAACACTCTCCTTTCTGGACTCGAAAGATGCCTTTTGTTTCCAGCATAGCTCCTGATTCGTCATTTACAGGCATATTTTTCACTCTCAATTTTAAAATAAGTTTTCTCCAGGCTCTAGGCCTATAATTTGAGACTCTGAGGCAGTGGATGGCCCAAACTCCTGATGAAAATGTTGCATTTCCTCATCTAAACCTCACACTGCCACATCAAACAGGCTCTTCACCAAATACCACTTGTTCCTTGAGAGAATAAGCCCAAAACTCATAGTCAGATATGGGTTGTGAGATCACCAGAAGAGCCTTGGGTGGTCCTCAGTCCAGGATCCTGTCACCAGGGGCACCAGGCCCTAACCCTCAGGGAGCAGGGCCAAGGTCAGACTCCACCATCTCAAAGGGGCAGGATCCACCTCGAACCAGAATCCTGAAGAATCCTGCAGATCAGGGCTGCAGGGACCTTGAGAGTCACGTTTCAGCCCCAGGGTTACACAACAGAAACCTAAGGCCAGAGAGATGGATGGACTTCCTCAACGACACTCCTGGATTGGCAAAAAGGCCATCCTTAACTTCCCCTTATTAATCCTTTAGGGTTCTGATGTTCATGGATGCGTCTGCACCGGGGACAGCAGATTGCAGCACCCAGGCCCTCTACTCTCCCTGCTGTGCCCTAGGGCGTGTGTCTCAGAATCCTCAACCTCGGGTTCCAGGGAGCCACCAATTAATCAGATGTAGCATAAAAGTGAGTCTTATGTGACATCACTGATTAAATCCCTTCTCAAGCATATTTCTAAACCACATGGTCACGGCTTCCAAATTGAGTGGGGCAGTAGAAGCAAGGAGAGAACATGGGGGGACCTCCAGGAGACCCCAGAACTGGGGGCAAGACAGTACAGTTCTGTCCTGGGCTGACCCAAGCAGAAGGTTTCCACCAGCAGTGAAACCACAGAGATGCAAGGCCCTGGGGTTAAGCAGCAGTGCTGGGGACCACAGGCTTCTACAGCTCACTAAACAGGCTTCCCAGTGTTTGTCCTCGGGGGGAAAGTCGTCCCAGGAGGAATTTCTGCTTTGTTTGGTCCTGGCCCAAAGGCAGATTTCCTCCTCACCCAGCCCTTCTCCCCACTGGCTTCCCTCCCTCTCTCTCTCCCTCCCTCCCTCCCTCCCTCCACTGGAATTTGCGGAAACGCCTGCCCACAGTTATCAGTACCAGGAAAGGCTTCGGAGGCCAACTTGCCTGGAAATTCTGCGTTAGCCCCAGGAAGATCTTGCTACATCTCTCTCCTGTTAGAACTGGAACACTTCTGGAAGGGATGCTTTGAGCTTCTCAGAAAAGATCAGAATGATACAGGCCTGATGTTCTGTTCTAAGACTTTCCCCTGCAGGCTGAGGCAGCCCACCTGCCTCCTCTGGGTCCTCCAGTCCCAGCCTGGAGTCAGTCACCAGCAAGGAGCTCAGAGCCTGCCCCTTGAGAACTCCAGGCCCAGGATGACAGGAGCCACATTTACCTCCATTCCTCTCTGATTACTTCCCCTTCCTCAGGACGCTGCAGGGGAATACTTTGCTCTGCACCTTCTTAGGCTATTTCTTAGAAAAGATGTAGAAATTTGACACACAGTTCTATAGGAACCAAATGCAATTTCTAGGGGAAGCAGCATGGTAGGAAGGCTCACAGACCAGGGTTCAAATCCATGCTCCACCTCTGAAAAGCCACGGAAGTTTCATAACCTCTGAACCTTGTCAGTGTCAGCACAGTGCCGACCACACAGTAGGCCTACAAAACATATTTGCTGAATAAATGTATGACTAGTACTTACTTGCCTGTGGGCCTTATACTCTAAGAGACCAAGTCATTCTTAATAGAATTCAATAGAGGCCAAGAGGTCATAAAGATAGACTGTTGAGGAGAAGCAGCTGAGTTCAGCTATACCAGCACACCTCAGATGGGGAGGAACAAAGGGCATTAACAAAGTCACAGAAAGAAAAAAGTGCTGGAGAGAGACTGCACAAAACAAAGGAAGAAAGAAGTCTTACGTTCAAACAAAAGACAGCGTGGGCAAAGTGAGCAGATATATGACAGATTCGGAGAAGGCATCTGCAGTACCTGAGACCAGCATTAGTATCCAGGATGTATAAGGAAATCCTGCAGACCATCGAGAAAAATGTAAGAACCCCAGTGAAAAAACAGCCAAAGGGTTATTATGCATAAGCAATTTACCAAAGAATAGCAAAGGCCATCGGGCATAGGGAGAGATGCTCCAGCTCATTTGTAACCAGAGAAAAGCAAGTTAAAACAGGAGCTATCCCAGCACATCTATTTGTTTGGCAAAAAACAGGAAGCTGGTCAATGCCAAGGATCTGGGGAGGCACAGGGCGCCTCATGCTTCGCTGGTGAAGGTAAACGGGGTGGCCATTCTGGAACAGTATCTGGCACTCCCGAATCCACACACACACACACACACACACACAGGTCCATAAAGGACATGTAGAAGGCTGGTCCTTCCAGCAGTAGCTGTGAAGGCAGTGTGGGAGACTATCATTAAAGGAGAGAGAAAATAGGGACGAACACCACAGACACCAGATGCGCAAATAGCTACGTGGATGGACCTTAAAAACAAGGGCGAGCGCCTGGAGCCCAGTTCTTGGTTTCTAAATACCATTCTCTACTAAAAACAGAAGGGGCTGATTCCAGAGCGGAGTCAGAGAATGAATAAGAGGAGCCTGGAACATCTTGCTGTGCCTAAACGAAAGGAAGTACGCAGAGAATGATGGGCTATGTCAAAAAGGACATAAGAAAGGGATCTCACTGGCCAAATTTGGGACAGTCTGAGTATCAGAAATAAACAGTGCTCGGGCCAGCCCGGTGGCATAGTGGTTAGGTTTGCGCTCTCCGCTTTGGCAGCCCAGGGTTGGCGGGTTTGGATCCCGGGCACAGACCTACACGCCACTCATCAAGCCATGCTGTGATGGCGTCCCGCATACAAAATGGAGGAGGACTGGCACAGATGTTAGCTTAGGGACAATCTTCCTCAAGCAAAAAACAAAAATTTTTAAAAAATGGTGCTAAGTAAAGAATTATGAGCTATTGAATAAAGTAAGAATCCATAAGTCTGCACTGACATATGAATTAATAGGAGAGAAGGGAAAGCCGTTCCTTACAGGAAAACGCCAACTAATAAACGTAGAAGGAATGATGGAATTAGATCACCAACCGCTACAATAACTGATTCAGGCAAGAATCATCAATAGGTGCTGAAGCCAGTGGATGAAAGTTTGAGGACTAACAGGCTATTTACATAATCTCAAAGTAAATGCTTATAAGATATTCTAATTAAAAAGGGTAAAATAGTAAACTTGATAATGGAGAAATGGTAGACACCACCATAATGCAATGATCAAAGTTCACATTGTCAGTAATGAGAGAACTGACAGCACGTGCCTCCAGATATCATGCACTGAGAACTCAGTGTCACTCGTGTGGCATTCTTGTGAAAAGTTCATAACCTGAACCTCATCACAAGGAAACATCAGACAGACCCAAATTGAGGGGCCTTCTACAAAATAACTGGCCCAGACTCTTCAACAACGTCAGTGTCATGTCACACAAAGAAGGACTCGGGCATTGTTCCAGATTAATAGACTAGAGACACAACAACTGGATACAATGCATCCTCTTCAATTTTATTACAAGGACATTCTTGGGACAACTGACAAAATTTTCATAAGGTCTGTAGATAAAAGAAACTTTTCAATGTCGATTTCCTGATTTTGATCATTATACTATGGTTACACAAAAATTCTTATTTTTAGGAAATACATACTGAATATTTAGGGGTAAAGGGACATGGTTCAGAATATGTCACACACACACATATATATGGAGAGAGAGAGAGAGAGAGAAAAGAAAAAAGCAAATATAGCAAAATGTTAACATTTGGGAAATTTAGGGGAATCCCAAGGATATCCAGAAATTCTTTGTATGATTCTAGCCACTTTCCTTTAAGTTTGAAGTTATGTCAAACTTTTTAAAAATTAAAAAAAAGAACAAAAGCAGAACTGGGTGAAAAAAATTTAAATGAGCTATAAAATAATACCACTTATAGTAGTTAAAAATACATGTACATACACTGTATGATCCATTTATATGACATTGTTAAAAGACAAAGCAATATGGAGAACAGATCAGCGGTTGCCTAGGGTCATGGGTGGGAGGAGAAGGTGACTACAAGGGGAATTTTTTGCGTCTGGAGCTGTTCTATATTCTGATTGTGGTGGTGGTTATACAAATATACACATTTGTTAAAATTCATAGAACTATACCCAAAAAAGCCAATTTTACTGTACATTAATTTAAAAAAATAAATTTTTTCGAATTTAAAAATGCACATACATAAAGCAACGGCTCCCACTTGGCAAGACCAAAAACAGACACGCATTAAACAGATTAGAATGGTTGCCCACGGTGGGGCTGGGAAATGGAGTGGGAGTGAGGACAGAATAGAACAAATAAATAAGGCAAGAGAGTCCATGATGGCAATGGGCCAGGAAATAAAGTTTGATGGCTGGACAGACAGGAAGGAAAGAAGGAAGAAAGCAGAGAAGAAAATAAATATGGGAGTGGTGGAGGATGGAGATATACGTGTCCTTCTAGGGCTGTAGAGGGGAGAAAGGAGCCCTGACCTATAGACCAGACCAAAGTCCCTGAGGGAGGTCTGCAGTACTGTGCAGATTCATCAGCCATGACAGCCTGACACCACACGACATTAGAGTATAACCCACTTCCCGGCTCTGACTTCTGACTCACCAGCTGCCTGACTACACTATGGCTTCTCCTGTAGTACTGCCTACAGCCAGAGAATTCTAAGCCACTTGACAACAGTTCTAATCTTTCCTGTAAAGGAGCAATTTAGCATTCCAGCATGTAAATAAGTCTCATGGGAGTTTTATTACTAAGTCAGCTGCCCTTCTAATCGGTTCTGGAGCCCTGACTTAATTTCTGGACTTAAGCCCGACTTAATTTCTGGACCAGCAATGCTGGTTATAAGTACATCCTCTCTCTACCTAGAACCAGACCTTGGACTGTGGAGAGCCTGCTGCCCTACGGGCCATCTGGGCAGTCAGCCAGCCATGCACTCCTGGCAATACCTCTTTGATGTCAGGATCACTTTGAATGCAGCCAGCTCCAATTTCCTCTAAGGAGTGAGGATAATAGTGTGTTCTTTTCAGGCAGTAAACGAGATAACGCATATACATACTTACCACAGTGCTTGGCACTAATAGATGTTCAATAAATATTACTTTGCTTTCCCCCTGATTCCCTAGAACTTCAAAGCCTACAGACTATTACAGCCCTACAATCACAAGTGGCTAAAATTTCAACTTTCTACTCTGACCCACCAGCATCAGTGGTAGATTTGAAAGAGTCTCAAAGCATCCTTCGGGTATGATACAGGCTTCTTGCAACATATGACGGTTGAACAGCTACTCTGTCCATCTTTTACATCAAGGACAAGTACTAAAATGTTAAAGAACCAGTTTGGAAGAGAATAGAGAAGAAAAATTTTATAATCTTGGGATGATCAAGACCTTCCTAAAAAACAACCTGAAGTCATAAAGGAAAAGATAGACTTAAGTACATAAAAATTCCAAACTTCAAGCAACCCAAGTGACACTTGACTGATGATTGGTTAAAGAAGATGTGGTATATACATACAATGGAATACTACTCAGCCACAAGAAAAGACAGAATTGTCCCATTTGCAGCAACATGGAGGGAACTAGAGGGTATTATGTTAAGTGAAATAAGCCAGACAGAGAAGGACAGACACTGCATGAATTCACTCATATATGGAATATAAATGAACACACGGACAGAGAGAACTGATTGGTGGTTACCAAGGGGAAGGGGAGTGGGGGGTGGGCACAAGGGGTGAAGGGATACATCCACATGGTGACAGACAAACAATAATGTACAACTAAAACCCCACAGTGTTATAAACTATTAAGATATCAATTTTAAAAAATTTTTTTAAAAGAGAGGAGGAACTGTTAACAATATTAAAGAGACTTCAGAGATTAAAAAAATGAGATAATATATGTAAAGCACTCAGAACAATGTGCTGGCAAAAAGCTACGGTCAATAAACATTTAGCTCATTAAAAAAAAAAAAAATTCCAAACTTCCGTGTGGTCAAAGATAACAGACACAAAGTTAAAAGACAAGTGACAGATGGAGAGACCATATTTGCAAACAATATAGAATAAAGGAGTAATATTCGTGGTATTAAAAGCTCCTACAAACATATTTTAAAAACTAATAGAAAAAGGGGTAAACATAAGAATAAGTAAGAAGAAATACAAATAGCCAACACACACACGAAAGTTTGCTCAACATCATCAGTAATCAGAGAAACAAATTAAAACAGGACACCACATTTGAGCACCATATTGGCAAATATAAAAAGGTTGCTGGCATGGATGTGGGAAACAGGCACTTCTCATGTACTGTTGATGAGTCTAACTTGGAGGGCGATTAGGCAGTATCCATCAAAATGTTAAAAGTCCATGATCTTTAGCTCTCAAATCAATAAGCTAACTTTCCACCATAAGACACTGGAAAAAGAAGAGCTAACTAAACCTACAGAAAGCAGAAGGAAGAAAATACTAAAGATTACAGGAGAAATTAATGAAATAGAGAAGAGAAAATCAATGAACCAAAAATTGGTTCCTTGAAAAGATCAACAAAAATGACATACTTTTGGCTAGACTGATCAAGAAAAAAAAAAAGAGAAGACTCAAATTACCAAAATTAGGAATGAAAGAGGGAACATCCCAACCAACCTTACAGAAATAAAAAGGAATATAAGGGAATACCATAAACAACTATATGCCAACAAATTTGATGACTTAGATGAAGTGGACAAATTCCTAGGAAGATAGAAACTTCCGAAACTGACTCAAGAATAAATACAAAAGGGAATAGACCTGTAACAAATAAAGAAACTGAATTAGTAATCAAAAAGTATCCCAGGCCCACAGGGCCTGGAAAGAAAAGAAAAGCCCAGGCCCAGAGGGCCTCACTAGTGAATTCTACCAGATATTTAAAGACAAATTAATACAAATCCTTCACAAACTCTCCCGAAAATTGAATGAACACTTCCATACTCATTCTGAGGCAGAATTACCTTGATACCAAAATCAGACAAAGACATCATGAGGAAAAAAACTACAGCTAATTTGTCAATTATACCCCAATAAAGCTGAAAAAAAACTTACAGATCAATCTCTTATGAATAATAATACTAAACAAAATACTAGTAAACTGAATCCAGCAGCATATAAAAAGGATTATATACCATGACAAAGTAGGATTTATCCCAGGAATTCAAAATTGATAGAGAGCTGAAAAATCAAGGTAAAATACACTATATCAACAGAATAAACAACAAAAACCACATGATGATCTCAACAGACACAGAAAAGCATTTGACAAAACACAGCACCTATTGATGATAAAACACTCAACAAACTAGGAGCAGAAGGGAACTTCCTCACCGGATAAAGAACATCCATGAAAGACCCACTGCTAACATCCCACTTAACAGTGAAAGACAATGTTTTTCCCCAAAGATCGGGAACAAGACAAGGACATCCTCTCTTATCGCATCTATTCAACATTGTACTGAAAGTTCTAACCAGGGCAATTCGGCACGAAAAAGAGCCGCTCTAAGAGTTAATGAAAATCATGCATGTGAAGTACTGTCCCTATGCTTGGCACATCTAAGTGCTGAACGAGCAGTGTCTGTTGTGGGAGTGACTGACGTGGTTGTGGCTGGAACCTAGGACCCTAGATTCACAGCTGCTCCCACTGATTGAGTTTTCAAACTGACCCACTTACCCACTCATCCCTTGACTTTTGATTTTGTGCCTAGAAACTAGAATTGCTGGGAGGGGCAGGTGGGTGTGGATTTGTCCAGTAAGACTCAATCCTGGCTCTCAGAGCCCACTGACAGTCACCCGAGCTCTACATGCCTGGCCCTCATGGGGGCAGCACTCAACTGTCCTGCAGCGAAGCACTTTAGCCACACTGAGCAGGAATGCATGGCTACATCAGATCTCCCAGGCAGGAAGAGACACCAGAGAGCATCCAAACCAACTCCTCATCTCATTTTATAGATGGGTAAACTGAGGCCCAGTGAGAGGATGTGACTCTCTCACATCACTCAGTAGATTGGCACCAGAGCTGGGCTGAAGGGCTTGGCATCCTGGCCTCCAACACCAGCCCCTGGGTAGAGTAATGACGGGCTATCTACAGGCCTGCGCCTAAGTTTTCCTAACAACAGCAGCCGCTGGGCACCCCAGCCTGAGCCCACCTATGTCCAACCCCCATTTTTTTAACACATCCCTTCTCACCTCCTGAGACTCCACCAAACAGCCAATGTTCCCTCCAGCTCCTCCTCCTGACCTCTCAGCTGTCTGTAGTCTATGATGACCCCTCCTCAGGACACTGACAAACAATGTCCAACGGCAAAGAGAAGGCTGTGGATGACCACAGAATCCTGGCACACCTAACACAGGGCAACACACTCCAGGTTCCCAGTGCCGTGGATTCACAAGATGGAGGCCTTCTCCTGTGGCCTGGGGTAGGTCTGTTCATATAAGCCAGGCCACAGTCTCCAATAAACCGTGGCTCCAGGCTAAACCCTGGCCCTGAGCTGTAGTTACAGCCTCACACCTCTCCCTCGTCCTCTTACCTCTGCCCCACCAGGGATGACAAACCTCATCTGGAGGAAAGTTGCCTCTGCAGCCCATGGTATGGAATGTGTGCCTTCTGTGCCCAAGGGGATGGGTTAGGCACTGATCAAAAAGCAGAGCACTGACATTACCACATACCTCATCTCATTCAAACCTCTTATCTACTCTTTGAGCTAAGAATTATCTCCCCATCTTATACAAGAAAGTCTTGCCCAGGGTCCCCCAGGAAAACTATGCTGGACAGCAGCTCTGGTCTGATTCCAAATGGACCCAGAGAGTACCCTGTTAAGTCACAGCTGACTGCTGCGGAATGCAGCAGAGAGGACACACGGAGTGGCTACAAGATGAAAGGAGCAGCTGTCACAGGTAGAATGCACCCTGTCTTCTGGACTTGTAAACCTTTGGTCACCGAAATCTAAAGTCATTCTACCATTTACGCAAGTCTGCAGGCTCCTGTTTATCTACAAAAGAGGCATGTGCCTGGGGGGGTGGCTATAGGGACAGAGCTGGCCATTCATATTTGTAGACCTTGGACTATTGATCAACTGATATTTACCCAATATAATTTAAAAGCCTTTCTTCATTTGGGCCCCGTTTCTGGAATCCATAAACGAGGGCTATCAGACCAGAGTTTGTCCACATGGGTTAAACGGTCAGGCACCCAGGCTAGACCATCAAAACCTAGCACGGTTTCTGCAGATGGTTACACGCAGTGTTTCCAGCAACAGACACACAAAGTTTTAGATCAACATCATTTTTAAGCCAGGCTTTTAAAGCCAGTATCTGCCCCCATTCTACAGGTTTGGCTTGACAAATAAAGGAAGAAGGAAAGAATCTTATCTTGTGGCAAAGGTGCTTGAAGTGGTGAAAAGAGCCACCAATAAGGCTCCTTTGTGGATACCAAGAACCTCAGCAGGAACTGCCCAGAGGCAATGGCTTACAGGAAAAGCCTCCTGCTCAGAGCGGCCGCAGTGCCCTACATAGAGAACTTTCTCTCTTTTTCTCTCTCTGTCTCTGTCTCTCTCATACACACACAGACACACACACACACACACACACACACACACACACACAGGCTGGGAGTATAAGTGTGAGACCCCAGACAGATCTGACTCTCCCTCGGAATTCACGCTCTTTAAAAGCCAATATCCCTGGCCCAGGAATTTACAGTTTAGGGTCTGTGGATTATTCCAACCCTCCTGGAAAGCGAAGTGGCAATGTGAACCAGTGTCGTAAAGATGACCATACTCTCTGGCCTAGAAATTCTTCTCTAGGAATTTATCCCAAGGAAATAATTCAACTGAAGCAAAGAGCTACACACAGCAAAAATGTTCAAGATTATCTATGATGGTGAACCCTGGAATGTCGAATGCTAAGGGAATATCCATAAGAATTTTAGACAGCAGCTACAAGAAATAATTAGGATAATTATAAACCACATGACAGTTTGAAGATAATGATGGACAAAAATAGCAGAATGCAAAACAGTTTCACACTACAATTGCAAGAGTAAAGTAGGCATGCATTTGGAAAGTAATGGCAAGTTTTGTTTCAGTGGTAACAGAGTGGTACCACAGTATTACAGTAGTAGCACTGTACCACGTGTTACAGTGGTAGGTAGTAGAATTATATTTTTTTAAAACATTTAATGTGGTAACATTGTATTTTCAACTTAAAAAAAAAAGCAAAAGCCAAAACCTTCACAAATAAGAACTATTAGTACTACCAATAATAGATAACATATATTCAGAACTTATTCTCTGTCAGGTACTGTTTTAGACCCTTTCATGCCTACTACCTAAACTTCACAACATCTATGAGGTAGAAACTATTATTATCCCCATTTTACAGGGCAGAACACTGAGGCACAGAGAGGATAACAACTTTCCCATATCACACAGCTAGCCAGCATGACAGAAGGAAACATGCCCGTGCCATTTCAAAGGTCATCCACCTGCTAAAATTATGCCTGCTTAGGCAAAGATGACAAATCCTCAGCAGAAGCCTCACCACAAGAGCTCTGGGACGGGTAGTGGGTAGTGAGCTTCAGAGGGAATTTCAGAGTCCTTTCATGTTCAAATATGACCATTATGTTTCAAAAATGTTGACGACCCCCACATCAACACAGACTCCAGGAGGAAGAGAAGGAAGGGCGCTAAGACCAACAGGCCCAGTGTACTCAAACTTCAGAGCGGGGAAGAGGGACCAGTGAGTTGGGACTTGCCCAAAATGATGTCACGGGTTAGGAAAAGAACCAGATCTTGGGATCCTCACTCAGTGGCCTCTGAGTCTTGGCCCTTCCTCTGCAGACCATGAAGCCACTCTTTCTGTACCTCTCTCCCCTTCACCTTCCTTCCTTCAGCCCCTCAGTCTAGCTATCCTCAGCCTCCCCCTGTCCAGCAGAGTTCTACTACACCACCTTCTCTCTCTTTTATCATCTTCCTGTCACCCTGTTTCGGCTTCCTGTCCTCTCCTGCCCTGCTGGTGAGTGTATGCAACAGCTGGGACTTCGGCTATGGCATTCTCCCCATGTGACAGCAACTAGAGGAAATTACAGGCCGTAGGCCCCTGCCCTACCCAAGCAGGGAGACTGTTCAAACATGCTAAGAGACAGGGATGCTAACACTGGTGTTTGGAAGAGAGGCCCTTCATTTTGCCTCTGGCCCTGGCCCAGACCACCCATCTGGCTCCGTACATCTATCTCCTCAGTGCCCTGGGAGCACCCACGCTTCCTCTCTCTGACCACATAGTATTGCCAGAGTCCATCTACTGCTGAGGGGCCCCCCGAGAGAGGGGCCCAGCCCTTGTTCCTGTCCACCTCCTGTACTTCATACAGTGTAATCACCAATAAAAGTTTGCTGAATGAGCAAATGAGTCTCTGTTCATCCTCTTCCTTGGGGCCCCTCCTGACTTTGGCGTGAAGACTCGAGTCTACCTATTCTTGGCGAGGAAGGGACCCTGCCTAGGCTGCCTGCAGTGCTCATCTGAACGCCAGGAGCTCCCTGACACCTCACCGCCAAGCCCCTGAGCTCCTATAATACAAATACCAGTTTCCCTAGGTCCACCCTGAACTTGGAGTCCTTTCCTGTTTTTTTAAGCTGGTGGTGGCCTGAAACACCAATGACAGCTCTGTGGTTTCAGGATGTCAAAGGCAAAAGGACATTATGCAAAACAGAAAGAAACTTTTGAAGAAATTTTTAAAGGCATTTTTAGAATGCACCCTGTTATGGGGCCAGGCAATTATCGAATCCCCTGACAGGGCCCCTCTCCATGACCCACAGACCCATGTGGTGGGGCAGGAAGGAGCCTGACCTCATAACACGCTGGTCACGCTGGTGTGACATAACCCTGCCTCTTCCCTCGTGCAGTCTCCCCCTGCTCCCCAGGCTCTGTGCCCAACGACCCCTGGCAGACTCCCAAACCCAAACTGACCCTCAGCAGGGGAGAATTTAGCTCCAGTGAGGATGTTCAAAGTGGAATAACTTCAAAAGAGACACTTGGGAGGAGCCTGGCACACTGGCCTCAGGCTAGACTGCTCTAACCCACCCAACAAGCCCCGACTGAGAGCCAGGCTCCGCTGGTGCCCAAGGCTGCTCCTGAAAGGAATTCCTGGAAACCCCCCAGATCTCAGGACCCCTGGAGGTGGGAGAGCCGCATTACATGTTTCAGAGTCTGATCTGCTGGCTGGTTCCCACACCTCGTGTGGAAACAGTCACATCTCAGGGTGTCAACAGCACTGGGTTAGTGAACTGGTGTTCACCCAGCACCATGGCCCCACTGCCACAGTCCACGTAGGCCCAGCCCAGGGACTTGGCTGCCAGGGAGACAAACAGAGAAGTTACTGAGAAAGCTGACTCCTGGGGCATCACCCCCACTGCTTCTGTTGACAACAGACTTCTGCTCAGCCAGATCCCAAGAGCCTGTCCTGCAGCCTGGCCTTCTGCCCTTGCCCCCGGCACTTCCTGCACCTAGTTTCCTTTTTAATCAGAATTCTAGACACATCCTTCATTCAGCAATAAATGATACTCATCTGCCAGCACGAAGCAAACCTGTAATTTTCAACGGGTCTATCCTTTAGGAAAACTGGTTTGAAAATCTAGCCCTTCTCAAAACACATTCGCCCCTTTTCCTTTTTAGAAAACTCTCCTATGGAAACAATCCGAAAAGTACACAAAGCCTTACGCACGAGCCTCACCGGCCCACTAAAAAAAAACAAAAACTCTGGGTGTGTTTGTTCAACAACAGTTGAATGATAAAAGAAAGTTACGGCACATTCAGCTGACAAGGATACAGCCTTTGTGGTTTCTAAAGGTGTAGGAGCAAGTTTGTGATGAAATCTTAAGTGAAAATGCGGGACACCAGGCTATCTACATCTATCTATACCAATTGCTCTGTCCATCTATAAAGGATTGGCTACATTCTTAAACATGTAGGGGAAAAGGCCAGCAGGAAAGATGCCAACATGTTAGAATGCCAACATGATAGAATATAGGTGTGCTTTTCTAGCTCTTTTAACTTTTCAAATTTTTTTCCCTTTTTTTGGTGAGGAAAATTAGCCCTGAGCTAACATCTGTTGCCAATCCTCTTTTTTTTTTTTTTTTTTGCTGAGGAAGATTGGCCCTGGGCTAACATCTGTGCCCATCTTCCTCTACTTTGTATGTGGGACGCCTGCCACAGCATGGCCTGATAAGTGGTGCGCAGTTCTGCGCCCAGGATTCGAACCTGCAAACCCCAGGCCGCTGAAGTGGAGCACATAAACTTAACCACTACACCACCAGGCTGGCCCCAACTTTTCAAATTATTTTCAATGAGACTGCATTACTTTTCACAAAAAGGAGTAAGAGATTACCCATTCCTCAAAAAAAAAAGGCAAACGCAGAGACCCACAGTCCCCAGCATCCCGGTGAGGCAAACCCTGCTCCCCTCTCTCTCCGGGCTTCCGAGGGGCTTTGGACCAGTGGCAGGGGGATGGAGAAGCAGCCACATATGTAACACACCCAGACCAGGCATTAAAATCACTGCCAAAGAATTCAGCACCAGCCAATTATATAGCCCCTGGCCTTCATTTGTGTAGGGAAGGGGCGGGCTGAAGCCAGGCTGAAAAGTGGAACTTGAAACACTGCGTGAGTGAGTCAGCCCTTCTGCCTTCTCAGGACAAATCCCTTTAGGCCACGTTCGCCCAGAACCAGCTCCCAGCCAGACTCTGTCCCCTACCCACAAGGCACCACAACCTTCCAACCTGGAGGTCTCCGACCTTTAGAACAGGATCTGAGCTCTCTCCCCAAGCTGCTGACCTGCGTGGGCCCAGGTAAACACAGAGGCTCCCACCGAGGCCTTTGCAATCATAGTCATGGCCTGGCTCCCAGGAACCCTCGCCAAGTTAAGGGACAGGAGGGGCCCTGGGGAAGTCACCGAGTCCAATCCCATCCTTGTTAGCTCCCAAAGGAGTCAGGGTCTGGCTGCCTAGACCACTCTGGGCAATGCCAGAGCCAGATGTAAAATGGCCACAGGGCCAGGCCCTTAAGGGATTTAAGCCAAAAGGGCGGACCATGTGTCCTAAAACAACTGGATTGCTGCTTAACTGGAATTTCCAGGTGGACACGGATTCAAGCGGAATCCCAGTCTCTGCTTCTTGTCAGAACAGGCAGGGACACTGAGTAGGGACCAAGGCGTAGGAGGTACTGGGTAAGTGGGAGAAATCACCAGGTTTGACTTGACCACAGGATGACTGAGCAGAGCCCAGCTGAACCCCCAAAGTCTGGAAGGTCCCCAGGGTGGAATCTGGGAGAGGACTGGGATGGCCTCAGCATTAACTGTTCTCTCATTCCCAACCCATAAATCAGCCTGGTCCCAGCCTGGGAATCCCAACCCGCTGGTACCCAAAGACCGTAACACCCGGCCATATGGCTGCTGATGTCTCATTACAGTCATTATGAAGCAGCAAGTTAAAGATTACCCAGCAGAGCCAATGCGAGGCTTCAGAAATTAGAGGGAGATTTTCACACAGTCAAATAAAACCAGAACTCGAGAACTGTGATATCAACTCTGGGTTCCTGAATAAGAGAAAGAAAACAAAAAAGAAAAAGAGGGATGGAGAGGGAGAGGGACAGACTAAACACACACACACACACACACACACACACACACACTTTGGTTTCCCTAAATGACATGAGCACGGTTTAATTGTGCCTCCTCTGCCTACATTGTGAGTTCCTACAAAGAAGGTATTTTGTTGTCTTCCTCTCTGCAGCTCTGGCGCCCAGCACAGGACAGGCACATGGCTGGAACTGGATGAACGAAGGTACCGGACACCTTAGCCATCAAGGACACCCAGGCAAGTTGCCACCATACAAGACCTTACGGACGGACCCACAGATACACCTAGCAGGGATCTTCCCATGCTCTAGGCCACATCACACGGCCCTGAACCTCTGTACTAGGTGTTTGCTGGGCAACAGCCTCCAGGAGGAGCACTGGGTGGGCAGCAGGATACCTGGGTTCCAGCCCCAACTGGAAACTCATTGGCTGTGTGGCCTGAGGCAAGACCCCTCCCCTCTAGCACAATGAGAGATGGGGGGCCGGGGACTGGACAGTCCCATCCCGGGATGCTGCAGTTTCAGTCCAATCCCACATTCGGGTCCTGCTCCCGGAGCGCCAAGGAGCTTCCATCTGGTTCATCAGGTGGAGGCTCCTGCGCCGGCTCAGTCTGGGAGGAACCACGACAGGTAGGAATCACTTCTGCCACCATCAGGCCAAGCGGAAGAAAGCGAGTCAGAGAGTCATGGAGGATATTTCTGCACCTCAGACTGTTAGACAAGAAGGCATAAATTATTTTTCCCAGGAAAAGCAACAGGACAAAACTGGTTCAAAGAACTAGTTACCCAAACTCCCACAGCTTAAATATCTGGACACAGGGGAGGCTCCCTCTGCCTCCCCAACCCCCAGGATGAGGCTCCAAGCCTCATCCCCAAAGGGGAAAGAGAGCCCTCTCCCAAGCCGAGGCCAGGACATGTGTCCTCAAAGTACACTCTGTACCGGACAGCTGCTTGTGTCCACATGTGTGCACATGCGGGAGGGGGAGGAGGCGACCATGTGCCAGTGGAGAAACACCTGAGAGCAAGAGCTCAGCAGAGACCCAGCAAGTGTTTTTTTTTGCCCACCCAAGGGCACAGATGGGAACAGAGGCTCGGCTGACAGCCCCCACAAAAGCCAGGGAAATTGGCTTATGGAAGAGGGCTCTCCCAGGGCCCTGGTTACCTGTGGCCCCTGTCTGCTGGCCTGGTGCCCACGACTCTCTGGTGCCCACCTCTACATCAGAGTCCTCTTTTGAACAGATGAAGAGGATCTCCTCAAAGCACAGCTGGGCAAGAGGGGCCTCTGGGGTCCTAGCGGGCCTGTGCTCACCACCACCCACCCCATGCACCCTTGAGGGGACTGTACCAACCGTACCAGGCCCCAGTTGGGCCCCCAGGTCAGCCCTGCCTCCCCTGACCAGTCCCACTGAGGTACTGCCCACCCCCACCCAGCCCCTCTCTGGGCTGGCAGTGCCAGCACCCGTCAAGTCACATTGAGCTACCGCCAAACGTGAGCAGAGAGAAACATTCTGAGAAAAGAAACGCAAGGCCAGGCCGCCCCTGCTCCCAGACTGACTACAGCACAGGGAAACACCCAGCCTGCCGGAAGAGAGCCTCACAGCCACGTTCCATGGAGTGGAGGCCGCATGGACCCCCGAGGGCCAAGAGGACGGTGCCTACAGGCCTAAACTCCCCGTCAGAACTCCCTGGGAACTTGTAGGGGTCCTCAGGAAAGGCCCACCTTCCCCCTGCAGCCCTCACTCCCGAAGGCCTCCCACCAGCCCCTGGAGGCCCAGGGCAGGGCCTACTATGGCTCCAAACCCTGCCACCCGCCCCACAGCACACAGATGGGTATAGACAGAGGTCGGATTCAAACTTAAGTCTATCTGGAGTCCATCCCAAGGCTTGGACGACCCATGGCAGATCAAACAGTGACCGGTTGGCAGCCCAGTCTGGTGCCTGGCTCCTCCAACGAAGGGCATGCCCGTTACCCACCACCTGCCAGCCGAGAGGAATCACAGCATCTGGCCCAGACCACTGGACACCAGAAAGTAGAGCCGAGTCGTGGAAAGGAACTGCAAGTAGTGAAAAGGCCCCTCTCTAAACCCCACGGATGCTTTCTCCCAGCAACCTCAAAACCACCCCGCAAGGGCTAAGGTTGACACCTGCCCAGCTGAACAGATGGGCTCGACTCCCCCAGCCCACACACTCCCAGGGAGACGGTCAGCTTTCTCCAGGCCCCCTCTGGGCCAGGAGCCTCCCCTCCCCTCCGAGAGCTGCACTCAACCACTCAAACCTAAGGGCTCAACAAAAATGAAGAAAAACCATCAGCCCACACTTTCTGGGGCTGCCTCAGCAGCAGCCTAAACATCATGGTCCCATGCCGGTCGCACAAAGGCAGCCAAGCTGGAGAAGGCCCAGGTCCTCTCTCCTCGCCCTCCCAAACGTTCTCTCTCAGGAAGTCCTTTCATGCTGCCAATTCAGAGCCAACCGTGAAACACCACTAACTGCTCACCGATCACTAGCAACACCATTACACAACAAACAAAGCAGAGGTGGGTCACCACGGCCTCCCGTGCTTCATCGAGAAGATCCTACACCTCAAACACCAATCTAATGAACTTTGGCGTACTTTTCTTTAATTTGCTAATTAATATCTCTTCCTTTCTGCACAATGTCCTGGCAACAATTAAAAACAAAAGGACAAAAGCTAGCATCTCTGGGGTCTGGGGACTGTCTCTCTCTTCCCTCTTCTCTCTGCTGTTCAGAGCTATCTTCACGGCGTCGTCAGGTCCTATTTGCCATGTACTTAACATACACAATCTCATTTAGTTCTAAAAATAACCCTGTGAGTTACGCATGGACAACCCCATTTTCCACATGAGGAAGAGACTCTGAGAAACTCAATAACATGCCTGATGTCGAACACTTAGAGCAGGACAAAGACGTGACTTCATTTTATAGGACGACTGTGCTTCTCAGACTAACCTTCAAGCCCAAGGGAATTTGATTTTCTGCTTAAAAGAAAAGTCCCCCTTATGACCACAATTCTTGTCTGACCAACTCCAAGAGCTATCTCCCAAACTTGATCTGAAAATACTGAAGGAATTACTGGAGAAAGTGAGCAAGAGCACGTAGGAGGCCTGGCCAGCCAGGGCTCTGCGGAAAAGTGACCAGTTCTGCTGGGCGGGACGCTTGCCCCCCTGCCAGGGCCCTCACTAGGAACAACATTCTCTAAAGCCTGGCATTAAAAACGAGCAGCCACCTGTCAGGTAATCTTGAGAGCAACCTGTGGCTGCCTTGGGCCTGAGAGTCTGCGGATTAGAGGTCTAGGAGAGGTCCAGGCAGGGGCTCGGGCTCAGCCTCCTCCTGACGTAAGGGATGCAAACCCACCCACCCAAGCTCCCAGCCTAACTTGTTACAGTTTAGCCATCCAGCCCCCAGGGTACACACATTATACTTGTACAAACACCCTCAGGCCCGGGGAGGGCCCTGCTCACTTAGGTTTGGGGAACCTACAAGGGCAGGAAGCAGGGGAGGAGGGCCCCAGGGCAGGGATCTACACAGAGGAGGAACTGAACACAATAGTGACAACTGACCAAGGGTTTACCCTCATTAATGTAAACCCTTGCTTACAGTGTTTCATCTTCCAAAACAACTCCCTAAAAGAGGCACCATTTATTATCCCCATTTAAGAGGTGAGAAACCAGAGGATTAGGGAGAAGTCATTTGCCCAAAAGCTCAGGAAGAAAGTTAACCCACACTCAGGAGACAGTGGTTCTATGGGAAGACAACAGATGAGAACTGGGAGCTCAGCTCCCTTCCCCACTGGAGGCCTCACCATCAGTCCTCCAAACTGGAGCGAGTTACTGTGAGCTGCCTCCTGGTCCCCACCAGCGTTAGCAGGGCGAAGGCGGCGGCTCCAAGCCCTAAGCAGACTCTAACTCCAAAACTTCTTGAGGTTTGGACCACAGCAGGGAAGTCTCCAAGTAAGGCCTTCTCGGCTTCTGGGGCCAGAGGGGCCTGCGGCTTCCCTATACCGCCCCCACCTCAGCTTCCAACACGAATCCAAGAGAACTCTCCTCCCAACCTCTCACCCCCATCCATCCCAGAACCTGTTTGGGATTAGGGACTCTGATCCGGAATAGGGAGGCTGGCTGTCGCGAAAGGGGGCATGGGCGAACGTCCGGGGTACCCTGTCGGGGAAATCCAGGGGGAGTCCCGGTCCTCGGACAGGCGCCAATCCGAGTCCTTACCGAGCAGCGGCGACTCCTCGGGGCAAGCGGGCAGCGACAGTGCTGTGCCGGGGGACACGGCGGCCAAAGTCAAGTTGCGCGCGGGGCCGGGGCCGGGGCGAGAGTCCGCGTCCGGGCTGGAGTCGCGACCCGGGCGCGGCTCGGAGGAGGCGCCCCAAGGCAGCGGCGGCGGGGCGCCCTTCGGTCGGAGCTCCCCGGAGGGCTGCCCGCTGGCGGCGGCGCCGCCGTTCGAGCCGCCCTGCAGCGACGTGGAGACCCCGACCAGCTGGGGCAGGCGGCTCAGGTCGCGGCCGGCCAGGTAGTAGACGAGGGTGACGCCGAGGTGCAGCGCGCAGACGGCCACGAGCAGGCGGCAGGCCCGCTGCAGGGACGCGCCGGGCATCGCGGCGCTGCCGCCCAGGAGCGACTCCCGAAGCTTCATCTTCCCGCCGCCGCTTTAAGAGGGGGTGGGCTGCGGCGGGAGGGCGGCCCGCCCGCGGGCCCCCGGCCAGGCGCTGCCCGGCCGCAGCGCTCGGGGGAGGGGCCGGAGCGGAGGCAGGGGAGCGGCGCCGGCGGGCGGGCGAGCGGCGCGGAGACCGGCGGCCGGGCGGCCCGGCGAGGAGAAGGGCGCCTGGGGCGCGGGCGGGGCGGGGCCGCCGGGGGGCGGGGCGGGGCCGCCGGGGGGGCGGGGCCGGAGCGGGGCTTTCTGGAGCGGGGCGCGGGGCGGGGCCGGGGCGCGGGGCGGAGCCTCGGGGGGGCTGCAGGGGCGGGGCCGTCTCCGGGGAGGTTGGCGCTCTTGCTCCGGCTCCCGGCCGCGCGCAGCGCTTCTCCCCGGCCTCTGCGTGGGGCTCCGGTCGCTGGCGAGTCGCCCTCGAGAGGCACCGCCACTTCCTGGGGTGCTCAGGGCTGGGGTGCGCGCTAGGCCTGCAGCGCGGCGGCGGGGCCGAGGGCGGAGCGGAGAGCGGGCGGGCTGTCCTGAGGCTTGGGGGCCGCCGCGGCGTTCCAGCCGGGGGGCGGGGGAGGGGCGGAGAAAGGTTGCCCAGGAAAAGGGTTTTGACGCCTGTGGGGGGTGGGGCAGCCGCCAAGGGTTCTCTGGGTCGTTCGGAGCCCGGTTCCTCGGCCCCCCAGGCCCCTCTGCAAATGTGGGGGGCCCAGCCGAAAGACGGGGCTCCCCCGGTGCCCTGCGGAAAACGAAAGTGGATGAGGCTCTGCTTCTCTCCTGTAGCCCAGACTGGGGACTCAGAGGCCCCCCCTGCTCGGTTTAGGGTGTGTGGGTGGGTGCCTCTTCCAGCGCATCCTGCCCCGCGAGGATTCATGCTCTGAGTGGGAGAGGGCAGGAGCCGCAGTCACTCCCACGTCGGCATGCAGGAGAGCGGCGAGCTTTATTTACCATCTACACCGGCCTGGACACAATCCTGGGAAGTAGGAATTGTCCCCATCTCACAGATAAAGAGTCCAAGGCTCAGGAAGGTTGAGAAGCTTGCCTAAGACCCCACAGCTGGTGAGAGGCAGAGACAATTCTGACTCCAAAACCTTTATTTACCACATTTACCCCTTGTTGATTTGCAAGCGAGGGCTGGGGGCTGTGGGGGTGAGAGGCTTAGGCGCTAAAGTTGCTTGGTTCAAGTTTGACCCAGAGGCCACCCCTCAGGCCCACCTGGTGCCTGAGTGAGCAGGGACCCCTCGCCCCTGAGGAGGACTCACCGAGGTGCTGCCATTTATGTGGATGGAGGTGCTGAGAGCTCTGGCAGCTGCCTCTGCCATGGGGGGATGATAACAATAGCTGCCATAGACTGGGACTTTACTATATGCCAGTCGGACACAAGCCTAACAACTCTGTGAAGTAGGCGGTTGTTGCTGTCTCCATTTCACAGATGAGGAAAGAGAGGCTCAGGAGTTGATGCTTGGTTGTGATCATACAGAATCTACTTTCTTCACTTGGCTTCCTGGACACCAGGCTTTCCTGATTGTCGCTTCACTGGCTACTCCTGTTTCCTTCGTGGGCTTCTCCTCTCCACCAGTTGTTGAAGGCTCCAAGCCGTACTCCATGGTGCTCTTTTCTGTCCATACTGACTGTCTAGGAGTGATTTCTAATACCTGTATGCTGATGACTGCAAACTCTCCAGCCCAGACCTCCAGACTCATATTCAACTGTCTATCAAACCCAACACATCCCGCCCCCAAAACCTAGTCCTATGCTCCACTCCCATTCTTACCTATCAGAGAATGGCCCCAGTGTTCACCAGTTCCCCCAAACCCAAGACCTAAAAGTTGTCCTCGATGTGCCGCTCTTATTCTCCAATGCCATTTCCAATCCCTCAGCAAGTCTTGTCGGCACTAGCTTCAAACCATCACAATTAACCACTCACTAAATCTGCTGTAACCATCTGGACCAAGCCACCATCATCTTGCCCTGGGTTGTACCATAGCCTCCTGATTGGTCACCCTGTTTCCATCTCCTCCATGCCCCTGCCCAGTCTGTTCCCCAAACAGCATCTAGGGAGGTCTCCGTAAGCATAAATCAGATCATGCCATTTTATTCAGAAGAAAATCCAAATCTGTAGATACCCTGTCTAATCTGTTTCCTATCCCTTCCCCATCCTCATCTGTCACTCTCTACCATGCTCTACCTGCTTTAGCCACACTAACCTAATTGCTATTCCTTGAATTTGCCCTATTTCTTCCTGCCTCAGGGCCTTTGTACTTGCTGTTCACTTAGCCTGAAATACTCTTCCCCAGTATTTTGTTCAGATCTCTCAAATATCACCTTATGAGAGAGGTCTTCTCAGACTACCTTCTCAGAACAGTCTCCCACCCAAATCTGCTTAACCTGCTTGATTTTTTTTCAGAACAGGTATCACTACTCAACATTATACATTTTTACAATTATTTATTGTTGTCTGTCTCCCTCATTAGAAGATTAGCTCCATGAGTCTAGGAAATTTCTCTCTTGTTCACTGCTGTATCCTCAGCTCCTGGAACTGAAGCTGGCACAGAGTTGCCACTGAATAAATATTTGTTTTCACCAGGGAGTTGGTGAGGGTGAAGCTTACCCCAAAAGCCTATGCCTAGAGGAAAAGGTCTGGCCAATGAGTGAGGATGAGTCGGAACAGTCCCTCATCTGAAAAATGCAGGGAGGGGAAAATGGCGATGTGTCTTCCACGTGTCCAGATAATGGCCAGGAGATAGGACTGAGGGGACATTAGGGGTCCCAGACCTATTCTGGGACCCTCCCTGTGGCCAGGAAGCAAAGAAAATGAACACTTGCTAGCTGGCTATCCCTTGGGAACACACAGAGTCCACAGAAGCTTGAATACCAGCCTCATCAGCCCCCCATCCAGAGGTACCTAGAATCAGTAAATTTCTTGCTTCAGAAAAGTCCAGGTCAGAAACCTGCAGGATAACATCGTCCAGCTGTCCAAACACAAACTGGTGTTAGAGACAGACAGACAGACAGACGCAAGGAAACCTTCTCCAGCTCTTTCCACGCTCAGCTTTGTCAGGTGAAAAATTAATCCCATCAGGGGAAACACCTGGAGAAGGAAGTTGCAGCGCTGACCAGCTGAAAGCTGGGATCTGGTTTGATAGTTTGCTGGTCCAGTGCTGATCTGTCCAGAATGAGCCAGCTCTCTGCTTCTCCCTGCGGGCTACCCTCAACTGGTTAGTGGCATTTCCTCTGCCCTCTCACAGCACCCTTATCTGCACCTATCAGTTCACATTTCTGTTTCACCCTAGTAGATCAGAAGGGCATAGAATAGTGCCTGGCATGTGGAAGACATTTATTTCAGTTATCTATTTCTGCATAACCTCCCCCCACCCCCAAAAACTTACTGTGTTAAAACGAACAATTTCTCGCAATTGTGTAGGTTGACTGGCAGTTCTGCTTCACATAGTGTCACCTGGGGCCCTGGCACAGTTGGAATTTCCAAAATGGCCTCACTCACATAGCTGGCAGTTGGTGCTGGCTGGAGGCTGGGTCAGAATGGATCGTGAGTCAGGGGCCTTGGTTCTGCTCCAAGTGGGTCTCTCCACAAAGGCCTCTCACATGGCTGCTCGGGGTTTCTTCACAAACTGGAGGGTGTATTCCCAGAAGGAACATTTCAAAAACAAAGTAAGAAGATGCAGATCCCTTAAGGCCCAGCCTTAAGCATCAATTCTTTGGGCATTTTAATTAAAACAAGTTACAGGGCGGTCCAGATTCAAAGGGAGTAGAAATAGACTTCACTTCTTGAGGGGAGGAGGGGTACAGAATTGGCAGCCATCTTTTTTAATCCACCGTGGTTTGCCCAGTGGCCACAAATTATTTAGATTCCTCCCACGTGTAAAATACGTTAATCTCCTCCCAAGATCTCCCAAAGCCTCATCCCATTAAAACTTGACTTCAGGCTCAGGCTCTAGGTCCAGAATCTCATCATCTGAATCAGGTCCAGGGATGGTTCCTCAGGTTCAGGGAACTATGAACTATAAAAGAAATTACCTTCTTCATCCTCCTCTTCCTGAGGATTCAGTCCAAAAGCCATTAGGTAGGGATGAACAAGGTAGAAATCCAAACAGCATAGACAGTGTGTCAAAGCCCAACTGAATGAGGAGGGGGAGGGGAGGGTGGCAGCCCAGCACAGGGTGTCAAAGCCCAAGCAGAGTAAAGAGGAAGTACTTATGGGGTGTAAGGTGTTAGGGGCTTCTGTGAAGTAGGGCAGCCCAGGGCAGGGTGTTGAAGCCCAAGGGGAGTGAGGAGATTGTTAAATACAGAGAGACTGATGAAGAGTAACTGTATATATGGATAAAAGAGTTACTCAAGTTTCTGACTGTCAGAGAAGGGAGTTGCAAATATAGAAAGAAAACTAAAATGAACTCTTTGAAACTTTATTGGAATTGGAGAAATCAGTGTGAGTTCATGGTTTTCAATGTATAGATAAGGAAATAGATATAGGGGTGTGTGTGTGTGTGTGTGTGTGTGTGTGTGTGTGTGTGTGTTTATATATAAAGATGAGTGAATAGCTGGGAGAAGGCTTGGGAACAGAGACTTCCCAGTGGAAATGAGCACATCTAGCACCCAAATCTTGGTTTCTAAACACCATTTTCCAAGAAAAGAAACTTAATATTCTTGGAGAAAAGGCTGATTTCAGGAATAGACCAGGGATATTACAAGAAAAGCCTGGACAATCTTGTGCCCGAAAGTAAGAAAGAGCTCGAAGAATAAGGATATGTCAAATGAACATAGAAATCAGTTTGAAGGGGCTCCCATTGGCCAAACCTGAAACAATTTGAGCATGAAAATAATTATTGATAGCAACAGTTTACAACCAGTTGAACAAAACAGGAAACCATGAGTTCATACTGATATAAAGAAATGAAAGTCTGATGAGTAATGAGATATTTACATAATTTCAAAGTACTTCCCCCACAAAATACTTGTAATTTCAATGGGAAACATTAGAGAAATCCAAACCGTGAAACATTCTACAAAATAACTATCGAAATCTTAAAAAATGTCAAGGTCATGATAGTCAAGGAAAGACTGGGGAACTGTTCCCCATTGAAGGAGACTAAAGAGAAATGACAACCAAAGGCAACACCATGTTTCTGAAGTGGAGTCTTCTGCTGTAAAGGATATTTTGGGGACAACCAGTGAAACTTGAATGAGGACTAAGGATAAAGTGATAGTAATATATCAATGTTAATTTCCCGATTTTGATGGTTGTATTGTGGCTATGTTAGAAATATGCATATAAGATTTTGGAGTAATATGGATCATGTCAGAAACTTACTCTCAAATAGTCCAAAAAAAATTGTGTGTGTGTATTTGTGTGTGTGAGGAAGATTAGCCCTGAGCTAACATCCATTGCCAATCCTCCTCTTTTTGCTGAGGAAGACTGGCCCTGAGCCAACATCCATGCCCATCTTCCTCTACTTTATATGGGACACCGCCACAGCATGGCTTGACAAGCAGTGCGTCAGTCTGCGCCTGGGATCCGAACCTGTGAACCCCAGGCTGCCAAAGCAGAGCGTGCGAACTTAACCGCTATACCACCGGACCGCCCCCCCAAAAATATTTGTACTAAACTTGCAACTTTTCTGTAAGTTATCTTCCCCCACCCCTGGTCCCATCCAACATACAATGGGAAGACAGGGACAGGAAAATCACAATAGACATTCCTACTTAGAAAAGGGGGTAATGAAAGTCACATAACAGCCAGAGGAAATCTGAGATCAATAGTGCACAGGACACCAAGTCCCACTGCTCCAGATGGCTCTTATCTCTACCCTCTGGGCTCTTGGCTTCATCCTCTGAGTTATTCCTCCTTTTCCTCTGCCCTTGCGCAGCAGAGTAACTTGTTCAGGCTGCTTCACTGGGTGTCCAGTGTCCTCATTTCATTTTGAACTGTCTTTGTCTATTTTAGTCCAAGCCAGTGATACTCATGCTAGTACAATTCTCTTAGGAAAAAACAAAAAGCAGAAAACTTTGTGGGTTTCCCATGAATCTTTTTGAGTTTCACTCCATTAGACAAAAACTACACCCCCAAAATCTCCAGATAAACCCCTCCCTTCTTTAGGCTGTGAGTTGGGGTGGGTGCTGTGGGACAAATCCTTAAGATTCTCAGAAGCACTTTTGTCTAGCTGAGAGATCTAGGAGGCACTGCTTGAAATCTTTCCGAGATTTTTAAAGAGTGTTACAGTCATATCCTTGGGCGAAATTTTACTGGGAATGTCCTGGAATTAATCTTTCCCTCTAGATTTTAGTTTACTTTGAGTATCTTTTGCTGGCTGCAAAGACTGTCCTGGGCCCTCTGTAGTTCCTCTAAATTCTGCTTGAAACAAGATTTTCTTTTTTCTGTACTTTTTCATAGGCAACTAAAGGGAGTCGATGGGAACTTGGAACAATTTGCCTGGAAATCTCCATAGCAAGACCACAAGTTTATTTGATACATTTGTCTCATTCATGTTACTGCATGTTGCTGGTATGTAACTTAGGTCCCCAATAACCTACAGTAACAGTTTCCTTGCTGCACTTGCATCCTCCTTACTACTCTTCAGCACTCTGCAAGCTTTCTGGTTTCAAAGTCAATGCTGTATGTTTTATGTTTTTCATATGGAAGCACCCCACTTCCAGGTGCCAATTTCTGTTTCACTTATCTATTGCAGGGGTTGGCAAACCAGGTTCCATGAGCCACATTCAGCCCTCCACCTGTTTTTGTAAAGAAAACTGTATTAGAAATCAGCCATGAAATCAGCCATGCAATCAGCCATGCTCCTACGTTTACCTATTGTCTGTGTTTGCTTTCCTGCTACAGTGGCAGAGTTGAGTAGTGCAACAGAGACCATATTGCTTGCAAAACCTAAACAAAATTACTATCTGCTCTTTTATAGAAAAAGTTTGCCAACCCCTGCTATTCAAAAAATGAGTTACCCAAAAATGAGTTTCTTAAAGTAACAGCAATTTAGTGTTTCTTAAAAATTCTGTGCATTAACCAGGTGGTTTTCTGCTTCATATAGTGTTGCCTGGTGTAATAGAACATATGGAGGTACAAATGGCTTCACTCACAGAGTTGAAAGTTGGTGCTGATTGCTGGCTGGGAGTTTAGCTATTCTGTTAGCCAAAGGTCTCAGTTCTCCTCCATGTGGGCCTCTCTACATGGCTGCTTGGACTTCCTTACAGCATGGTAGCCAGATTCTTAGAAGGAGTATTCCAAATGCATAGGAGGGAGTAGAAGATCTCTTTAGGCCAAGTTTTGGACATTATACAATGACACATTTTGTTGGTCAGTGCAAGTCACAGGGTCAGCAAGAGGAGGGGAAATAGGCTTCACCTATTGAAGAGAGATGTGGTAAAGAATTTGTGGCCATCTTTAATCCATCACAACACAAACTGCTGTCAGGATGCTACTCCCATCCACACTTTGCTTTGAGTGCCCAGCTGGACTTCTTCCTGTGACCTGAAGTGAAATCAGATTCCTCCTCTCACCTCTTTACCCCAATCCCCACAAAGTGGCTCTAGCACTGGATCTAGACCTTGGCCACCCATTCCTAGTAACATCTACACCCAGGACAGGATATGCCCACAATCTGTTGGGATGAGTTCTTTGCATCAAGTGCTACTTTCTCAGATCCTAGAAAGGCCAACAGAAGCCCGGGAACTGCCTTCAATGCTGTGTCTGAAAGTCTGTTGGAATATCCCCTCTGTGTTAGTTATTTATTGACATAATAATGCTGCATAGCGAATAACCACCAAAGCTAAGTGCCAGACAACAATAAAGCATTTGTTTCTTTCTCATGTGTCCATGTGTTGGCTGGGGCAGCTTTGCTTACAGCTGTAGGTATGAAGGTTGGCTAGGTGAGTCTACTCCAAGTGTCTCTATTGTTCTGTGATGTCTACCAAGGGCACATTTTTTCACATGGTGGAGGCAAAACCGCAAGATGGGGGGAGCAAAGAAAGCCAGTGCCTCTTAGGGACTACACTTGGAGTGGCCACTTCTACTCATATTCTGTGAGCCAAAGCAAGTCACTTGACCAACCCAGCATCAGCAGGGCAGGAAAATGTATTCTGCCTCAAGTGGGAGGAACTTCAAAGTCACATGGCAAAGGATTGGATATAGCGAGTGGTGAAGAAATGAGGATAATGCAACCCTCCGTTCCATTTTTTTTCCCCTGGAGGTAGGATGGTTGCTGAGAATTGTGCTCCAGAACCACTCACAATTTGCAGTTCCTCTGGTCTCCCCTCCTCTGGTTTCCTGCCCTTCCCAGCCTGCCCTATGGACTTGGTCAGATTTCAGAATTGGAGGGAACCTAGAAGGACACCAACCCTAACTTCATCCAATGAAAGATTCCCATGCACAATATACTCTCTGAGAGTTCATCCAGCTTTGTGTGCACACTTCCGGTGACAGGGAGCTTACTACATCATGAAGTACCTGCTCCGTTGTGGATATCACTGACCCGACAATTAAGCCCTTCTTCTATGAAGCTGAAACTCACCAGCAGCAGTGATGCCGGCTGTGTTCCTCGGAGCCGCAAAGAATAAACTGAATCCTCTTTCACTTGATGGTCTTTCAGTTATTTAAAAAGATCAGACATGTGCCTTCTCCCAACCTGAAGACCACTCCTCTCTAGGCTGACTAATACCTACCATTTCTACTATTCTTCGTGCTTCATGGTTGAGTTCCTCCCCTGTCCTGATCATTCTTCTTTGACCAGCCTCCGGTCTGTCTCTTTCCTTCACAAAAGAGTAGTGCCCAGGACTGAATGCAGCATTCCAGCTGGGGTCTGAGCAATAGAAGAGAGCAGGACCATTGATCACCTCCATAGTTCCAAATATGTTTTCATCAATGTCTTCTCACACAATCACTTTTTGATGTTCATGTTAAACTAAAAGGACTGAAGACAGAATCCTGGAACAATGGAAACACCCCTACACATTGACATGGATCCTTTAAATACAGTCATTGTACCAGTCAAGATTTTTGCTGCAGAACAATCAACTACAGCACTGCTCTGCCACGGCCACCACTGCCAGTGAGCACTCCACATCACCACTTCAGGACTGTTCAAGCTGCCACTGCTCTTGCCATGACCCCTGCCTCTTACCATCACCCCCTAAAAATTCAAAGTCCTGGGTGGGAGTGGCTGAGCCCAGTTCACACGCTTGAGTCCTAGCTGCCAGGAAGTGGAAAGGAGGATCTTCCCCTTTCCACTTCCGTGTTGGGAACCAGGGCACTAGAGCCCTCCAATACTGTATTATTATTTTAAAATTCTTGCAAAATAAGATAGAGGTTTTCATACTTGGTGGACAGATATAATGACAAAGGTTCACTCCCCTCATTTAGCAGGTTACTCTTCCTCTTAATCGTAGTATCATCCAACCCATATTTCCATTTTCTCCACAAGAATATCACGGCAGAGATTGTTAAAGGCCTCGCTGAAGACCCAGTTTGCCAACAGACAGACTGTCAAGTGCAGCTCTGTGATCTGTCAGTTCAGGGACCTGTCAAGAAAGGAAATTTGATTGTCCTTGCCCTGACTTGTTCTGAGCAATCTCCACCTCCTTTATATCTTTAAAAATCAATTCTTGAAGGAGAGTATAGTTTGCAGAATCAACTTTTTCTCCCTGTAATGGACAGGTGTTAATTTTGTCTGCCCTGTATTCATTCCTTCTGGTATGAGACACCCACTCTTCCCGTCTGGTTGGGATAGGCCAACTTCACCATGGGCTCCTTGATGGATACATGGCTCATATCTGGCCAATCAGGGCACTGTTTCCTTCTGGCCACAGTGATTGGTTCAGGGATCAACACATGGTCCAAGGGGGCCAAGAGGCAAAGGTCCCCTCATCCCCCAGGACTTCTGCTACAAATGTTGAGAAAAAGGCTCCTCCTTTCCTCTGGGGTGGCCAGCCTGGAGTTGCTGAGGGTATTGTATTAGTTTTGTAGGACCTCTGTAACAAATTGCCACACACTTGGTGGCTTAAAACAACAGAAATGTATTCTCTCAAGTTCTAGAAGCTAGAAGTCCAAAATCAAGATGTCAGCAGGGCTGTGCTCCTTCTGAAAGCTCTAGGGAAGAGTCCTTCCTGGCCCCTTCTAGCCTCTGGTGGCACCCAGCAGCCTTGGCACTCTTTGGCTTGTAGCTGCCTCACTCCAGTCGGCCTCTGCCTTCACGTGGCCTTCTTCTTTCTGTACATCTTCTGTCGACGTGTCTCTTCTCTTCTTATGGGGACACCAATCACTAGAAATAGGGCTCATCCTAACCCAGGATGACCTCATTTTGAGTTAACTAATTACATCTGCAAAGACCCTATTTCTAAATAAGCTCTATTCTGAGGTTTTGGGTAGACATGAATTTTTGGGGTACACTGTTCAACCCTCTATAGCTATCATGTGGAAAAAGCCTGTCTGAGAATTAAGCCAACAAGGAGGCAGGGGATGTGCCCTGGTACGGCCATATCTGACTCCCCCTGGACTGATCAGTTATGTGAACTGGCAAGTCCCTCCTCCCTTTTTTTCCTTAAGTCAGTTTGGAGTAACAAAAAGAAATCTCTACCGCCTTTCCCTTTGCAAAATTAGAAAATCATTTGCACATGACCAATGTTCCAAACTTCTTCCTATTGTACTCGTCCTCCAAAAGTCTCGGACAGGGACTGAGCAGTCTCACTTGAAAGTTCTCTTAGTGCCTTGGAGTCACTTCATTTGGCCAGGAAACAAATTTATTTTGAGCAGCTAGATGATCTCTTACAATGTCTTCCACTATATTCCTTTCTTTAATTTTTATTATGGGAAATTTCAAAAATACACGAAAGTAGAGAGAATAGTATAATGAACCACCATGTTTAATCACCCCATGTTTGCTTCCCCCAACTCCCCTCCACCCCCTGCAGGATTATTTTAAAGCAAAGCTCAGATGCCATATAATTAATTTATGCCCTTCAACCACTATTCTGAGCTTTAAATCCTCTCATTACTGCATTTGAGGAGTCCTGGCCCTTGCAAGACAAAGCAAAATACTTTGCACATAGAAAGTGTACAATTGACATTTGTGAATAGAGTCCCCGCCCTCAGAATGTTCAGTCTAGTAGGAGAGAGAAGACAAGAAGCCCCTCCAGTGCTCACCAAACTTCAAGGTAAACCACCTGGGAGATGTTACAATGTAGATGCTGTTTGAACAGGTGGGAGGGGGTGGGGAATTCTGTAGTTCTAACAAGCTCTGGGTGATATCAATGCTGCTGGTCTGTGGATCTCACTTTGAGAAGCCAGGCCCTAAACCAAAATGCAAAGGAGAAAAACAGTGGGGTGCTGTGTAAGGTGGAGGTGATGGGTCACAGGGCTTAAGAACTGGCTTTTGAATAGCTTAATGCAGTTACCCAAATTAATTTTTAAAATATTCCGGAGGGAGAGTAACATTGAACCAAGCACTGAGGGAGCCACAAAAGAACTTTTATAAACTCGGGGAAGAGAAGGCACAGTTACCTGTCAGTTCTAGGAAATCTATATGATAGGGAGTGAAAGTGTCTAGCCAGCTCATGGTGACTCCTTTTTCTAAAAACTTGGCCCTCCTGGGATCGGTCCTCCATAGCCATTTTTATACTGCCCACCAGCCACAGCTGTTTGGACCAGAGGTGAGCAGCGGACCCAAGCTGGGCCTATCAGATGGTCTCTTCTGAGAATTTGGATTCAAGATTCAGGACAGTCAGTCCGTCCCTGGGTGTGGCTGGAACTAAAATTATGTAAGCATTCCACCTTCCGCCAATATACAGAGAAGCAAAGAAAGGTGAGAGAATTAGACCACAAACAGAAGTGGACGTAGAAATGAAGAGAGAGCGCAGCCTACAGTCCTGAGGCTTCTTGCCCCATTCTCATCCCTTCTGAGACCTATGAGCATTTCTGCCTGCGGATTCTGCACCTCAGAACCCAATCTCCTCGTATAGAAACCTTCAGGTGTCCCATCAGAGAGTTTCAGATCTTCGCAACCAAAGAGACCGACGAATAGACCCAGTCATACACCAAGTGGAGGAGGAGTCAGAGAGGGAGAAGGCCTAGGAAAGCAGATCAGTGTGGGTCCACCGGGCAGGTGGGTAGAGGGGCAGCCACTCCTGGCAGGAATGGAGTTTCAGGAACCAGAGATAAACTTCCTCCCAGCCATCAGAGTGGGCTGGGCCCTTCCTCAGGCTCCCTCTGTGGACCAAGTTCATGCTGCCTGACTGTCCGCACCTGGGATTTCCCCTCAGTCTTCCTGACTGTGTTAGGACTGGCCACGCAGGGAGGCACCTTGGCCCCACTAAGCTGCACCTGATGGCATAATCTGCCCCCCAAGTGTCTGGGAAGAGCTGCTGCTAGCTGGTTATGACTCTGCCTGCCTTCACAACCAAATGCCCCTCTGTGAGCCCCTAGCTGGGAGGGGGAGGGGGACTGTGGGGGGAGGTTGGTCCGCACGTGGGTCCTGAAGTCCATGGCAGTGATTCATGCCCAGTCCTTTTGTTACAAATAGGACAATCAACTTATCTTTGTTTGCCTAGGACTGTCCCAGTTTTAAAACTGTGCATCCCACTCCCAGGAACCCTCTCAGATCCAGGAAAACTGGGAGTTAGTCGCCCTAATTATAGAGCCCTCAGGTCCTCAATGGAAACCTGCCTTGGCGTTGTGCCTCGAAGGCCTCATCTCAGGTCTGGGGCCTGCAGACCTCCAAACCCTCCAAGGACTCCCACACACCTGGAATTTCTGAAACCAGCGCGTCTCCCCATAGGCCTGAGGCAAGTATGGTGGAGTCAAATGAAGAGCGCGATTCTGAAGCCTCCCACTCACTAACTGGGTGACCTTGGGTGAGTTATCCAACGTCTCAGGGCCTCACCAGAGAAGCGGAACCAATAACAGTACCCCCACCTCATGGTGGTGTTGTGGGAAAAGGAAGAACAGAGCCTGACCACATAAAAGACGGCAATTATTTTCATGTCCTTACCCTGACCCAGCCGTTGCCTCCTCCCGCCAACAGGCGCCCTCCCCTGGGGTGCCCCCCACCCGCTGCGTGGCACAGACCCCAGTGGGGCAGTGGAGCAGCAGTCTTCTCCAGAGGCTTCGCCTGGTCCTCCTCTCCCTGGGCCCCGAGGTTGGGCCTCAGCAGGGCCTGCTTCCTTTCACTTCTGGGCTGAGGCCCTGCAGGGGAAAGCTCCTGGGTCCCATTAGAAGGGCCTTGCAGAAAGGGACTGGCAAAGACGTCAATGGGTTGGCCAGCCCCCTGGTGTGGACGGAGGACCCCTCTGTCTCCGGTCTCCTGCCATGTGGTCAGCCTAGTCCCTCGCCCTGCTTTCTCAGCAGCCGTGGTCTCACACCTGTCAGCCAGAAGCGAGAGAATCCAGGCCAGGAGGTGTGTCTCCTGAGAACTTGGCAAACAAGTACAGAAGACCTTGAGGACATTTTCTGTGTGCACAGTGGAGGAGGCGGAGGAAGTCCCTGCAGCTGACCATCGACACCTGACCAGTGTCCCACCTGACCGTTGACACCTGAAGTGAGTGTTTCTGCCCACACAGACACCCTGGCCCATGTAGATTTCTTTCTCACTGTTCCCCACGGGGAAGAGGAAGCACCAACACAGGCTTTGTGTGTCCCGATGAAAGCGAATCCCAGAGCTGAAGTGCTGGGTTTCAGGCCCTCTGAGGAGAAAACCCCAGGAGGGCCTGGAAGTCTCACCACCTCCCCTCAGGCCAGCCACACCAGGCCAGCTCTCAAAGGCCTCCCGTGACTGTCCTTTCTCTGTCTTTCCCCACTCTGATAAATGTCCTGGGATTAGGCCTTCTGTGTTTATTGGATGACCAATTTGTGTCTGTCTGAAAAGCGACGTCTGAATATTTGGCGTGAGCTGGAGAAATGTGATCCGCGGCATCCCCTCCAGCCAGCTCTCTGGAGCCAGCCCGTCTCCTGCCAACAGGGCTCTGCAGCTCTGCAGCTGGGGCTGCAGCCTAAACATGTTTATGGGGTGGGGAGAGGCGGGAGTGGGTAGGAGGGTGGGGGAGGTGCCTGCGGTGGGACCAGAAACCCAGAGGGACAGAGTAGAGCAGCCTTAGCAAATCTACCAATAGTTCTGGGGCCCCTATAATAATTCGGGGGCCTCACCAGAGAACTGGAATCACAGATGCCCACTGTGGTCATGCAGACCTGGAGACAGGAAAACCAGGGCCCCATACAGCTCAGGAGCCCAGGTGGTCACCTGGCCCAGAGCCCCAGGTATGAACTGCAGCAAAGGAGATTCAGGGAGTCCAGTGAGTAGCATGAGGATTCCAGGTCTGGACAGGCATTGGTACTGGGCTCCTGAGTTTTGCATGTTCATGTGGGGGGAGTCTGGGGGGACGAGGTAAAATGTACTGAGGCTGTTTAAGTTTTCCCTGACTCCACCTATCCAGGTCCTGGGACTGGGGAGGACAGAGCTTGCAGCCATGGCAATCAGACGACCCAGTTAGGAGGTGCTGAGGAGTGTAGAGGAAGAGGGAATTTGGTGAGTGTGGGCATGTCAACATCCACCCCCACCCCCCCATTCCCCACCCCAGAAGCTTCTGCTGTTCTCCCTCAGCATCTCCCACTCTTCTCTTAGGGCAACATCACTTCCCCTTGATTCCTATTCCTCAGATCTCAGACTTTCCTCCACCTCTACCCCACTGTCCCCATTTCAGTGATCAGCTTGAAGGCGGGACATCACTCCGTGGCCCTGACAGGGAGCACAGAATTGGCCACCGAGGAGGCATCAACAATGCTTTACTGAGTAAGGGGGTGAATGAGAGAGGCTGGAAGCTCAGACTTCAGTGGCCACAGACTCACAAGACGATAGCACATGACAGGTCAGACAGAGGTAACAACACAGGAAATCGGTTCGAGAGTGAGAACATGGCCACAATAACACCATCCTCGGGTCTGTGCTGGGCAGAGGCCTGTAGGGAAAGCCAGCTCCTCAAGACTGGCCCCTCGAGGCTCTTCAGTAGTTGTGCACCCATCCTGCCGAATGGCAATGGTGCTGCATGTGGTTCCATCCACTCGCTTAACATGTTTTGAATCCCATACTCCATAGGATACTATCTGTCCCCTCAAATATGAAAAAACAGATGTACCCATAAAAAGCAAAAAGCAACCTATGCTTAACAGAGGCATAGAGAGAAGGTTATAAAAGTTCAAAAGATGGGCCAGCCCTGTGGCCTAGTGGTTAAGTTCAGCACACTCCACCTCAGCAGCCTGGGTTCAGCTCCTGGGCACGGACCTATACCACTCACGGCCATTCTGTGGCGGTGACCCACATACAAAATAGAGGAAGACTGGCACAGATATTAGCTCAGGGCGACTCTTCCTCAAGTGAAAAAGAGGAAAATTGGCAATAGATGTTAGCTCAGGGCAAATCTTCCTCAGAAAAAAAAAAAGTCCAGAAAAGAAAGAAAGGTTAATTTCACTTGGAGGAACAGGGAAGTCTTCAGGGGGTTTAGGGGTGATGTTAGACCTGGACCTGGAACAAAGTCTGCAAATGCACCCCAAGTGTGCTGTCTCCCTCCCCCCACCACCTCCAACACACACCCAATTTGGTGTCCATGGCAGATTTTGCTAACTGACCCCTTTACTCTTTCACTGAGCCCAGGTACATCCCCAGAACGCTTCTCGACACAGCAACACAGCCAGATGAGCAGAGCAGGCGCGTGAGGGATGAAACGCGTTTGCCGTCCCACACCTTGGAAAGTGTGTACAGGTGAGACATGCAGGCAGGGGAGACAGAAGGCACAGGGGCAGGAGAGGTGCGGTGGTGGGAAAATGCTGCAGGCACACGATGAAAGTGAGTGGGCTGGTTAGACTTGTGGGTGAGGTTTGGGAATGGGGAACAGCGGACAATGTGGCTGAGAAAGTAGAGTGAGGCAATATCTGGATTAGGATCTTGCCAGGCTAAGGAATGTGGGGTCAAGCCTGCGGAGGAGGAGGCGGTGGCACAGCTGAGCTGTGTGCAGGAAGACGACGGTCTGGCAGCAGTGGGCAGGGTGAGCCAGGGTGGGGGGATGCTGGAGGCGGGTAAACCAGCCAGACGACCGTCCCAGCAACCAGTGAGGGAGCCTCCTCTGAGCTCCTGCCGCACTTGGCAATAACATCTGTTCGACACTCATCCCCGTCTCTCTTGGAGTTGTCTTTTGACAGCCTGACGGCTCCACAAGCCTGCGGGTTCCTGGACAGCAGGAACTGTCTGCTGCCTCTCTGGGGCCCCTGGCCTGACATGGCTCTTGGCAGGTGCTCGTTATATATTTGTGGAGATACTGAATAGGGCAGTGAAAAGAAGACAAGTGGCATACAGAGAAGGGCACAGAGATCTGGGATAACATCCTGTTTAGAAGTGCAGTTCCCTAGGACGGGGCATTGGCGCAGCTGTCTTCTGGTGAGTGTGGAAACATAGGGGCCTGTGCAGGCAGCACAGGCAGGGAAGGAACCGCAGCTCACGCCAAGACGCTGGGAATTGCCTTGACCGTGTGTGTGTGTGTGTGTGTCTGTCTGTCTGTCTGTCTGTCTGTCTTAGGGAGGGGCTTGCAAGAGCTTTTGGCTTTTCAGAGAGAGGTGGACAGACAGACAGGAGACCTCACCATCTGCACCGTCCTAAAGTGCCTTAGGAGGTGTAGTAAAACTCTTTTCTGGTTGCGAGTGAAAGAAACAACGCAAGTGAGTTGAGAGAAAATGGGATGTTTATAGGCTCATAAGGTGCATTTGGGGACAGCAGGAACCAGGGATTTCAACAACACTGGACTCTGTCCACCTCTAATGTCTGCTTCTCTCCACAGGGAAACCTGGCTGCCAGTAGCCTGGGCCTCACACCTGAGCGCTTCCCCCCAAGAGAGGCGCCAAAGGCTGCCTTTCTCGTGCCCCAATTTCAGAGATCCCGGGAAAGGACTCTGATTGGCTTTGCTTGTGTCAGGAGCCTGCCCCCAGCCTAAGACTAAATGCAGTGGCTAAGGAAGCAGGCTCGTGTAAGAAGAAAAAAGCTTCCACCAAAACCTCATAGTTGGAGTGGAAAAGGAGTATTTCCCAGAAGCAGAGCCAGCAATAATAATCCTGCCTGAGTCCTTTGCATAAACTAACTGTTCTGCACAACAACCCCAACAGGTGTTACTATTGTAATCATTACCACCGTTGGGAATTATTACCTCAGGCAACCAAGGCACAGAGAGGGTAAGTAACTGCCATAGGTTACACAGCTAGTAAATGGCAGAGAGGGAGCCAGGATTTAAATCCATTCAATCTAGCTCCAGACCCTCTCTCTTCCTATTATGTTATATGGCCTATTCACTACAGAAGGAAAGAAAGCAAGGTGTGGGGCTGTGAGGAAGGAACCTAGACAATTTCTCCTGGGAAGATCCAAGGGCTGAGCTGAGGAGCCTGTGGGAAGTGATTGGTCCAATGTCAAGGGAATCTGGAATAAGAAATGTCACCACCCATCTTAATCTCACTGGTGATTTCTCAAAAGAACTGTTTCATTTTGGCCTCCTCTTTCTGCCATCTTTACTTAAAGTAGAATTTGATGAAGCCAGGAAAAACAAACGAAAGGACAATGAGGTCCCATTTGCACCTATTAAAAATTTAAGCAGCAGTGTAATAGCCGTGCTGGCAATGGTGGGGAGATGGTTTGCTTCTAAAGGGCTGGTGACAGGATAAATTGGTCCAACTGGTACAAAAAACAAGAGCTGTAAAAGGGGGTCAAGAGCTATAAAAGCTTTCTTTAACTTTGCCCTGGTAATCTCACTCTTTAGAAATGGCTCATGGAGTCACAAAATAAAACCCAACTAGTGCCATGTGCAAGAGACACATCTAAAATAGTGTTTCTCAGAAAGATTGAAAGTAAAAGATTAGTAAAAAATAGACAGCAAAAACAAACGCGAATACATGCAAATACAAGCAACAAGAAAACAAGGGTTATAGTATTAATATCAGACATGCTTGAATTCACAGAAAATCAGAAAACAAAACACAGGAGAAAATGTTATAATGATAACAGTTAAGAGCCACAATCTGTCATAAATATTTATGCACAGAATAATACAGCATCAGAATTCATAAAGCAAAAACAATAGGAAATACATGGAGAAAAGGAAAGAAATACAGTAATAGTAGAAAATTTTAATTCACCTCTCTTAGCCCATGAGTGGTCAACAAAACATACAATAAGTAAGGATGTGGAGGACTTGATTTGCTAAATTTGTAAGGTAGATAGAATTAAAAGATATCAAACTCCATACCTTGAAAACCTATAATCTACTCTTTGGGAGTGCCCATGGGTCATTAACAAATGACCACATGTAAGGTCACAAAAACAAACAAACAGTCTCAATGCATTTCAAAAAGTAGAATGAGTAGGGCCTGCCCAGTGGTGTAGCAGTTAAGTTCGAGCACTCGACCTCGGTGGCCCAGTGTTTGCAAATTTGGATCCCAGGCGCAGACTGACATACCATTTGTCAAGCCATGCTGTGGCGGCATCCCATATAAAGTAGAGGAAGATGGGCACGGATGTTAGCCCAGGGCCAGTCTTCCTCAGCAAAAAGAGGAGGGTTGGCAACGGATGTTAGCTCAGGGCTAGTCTTCCTCACACAGACTCACACACAAAAGTAGAATGAGTACAGATAACATCCTCTAATCACTATGCACTAAAACCAGGAAGTAATAGCAAAACCAGAAACTGAAAAGCAATAAAAGGTTGAAAATCAAACAGACGAAAACAAAAAACTACACCAGAATGGAATATTATTCAGCCCTAAAAAGGAAGGAAATTCTGACATGTGCTACGAATGAATGGACCTTGAAGACATTATGCTACGTGAAATAAGCCAGTCACAAAAAGACAAGGACTCTATGATTCCACTCACATGAGGCATCTACAGTAGTTATATTAACAGGAACAGAAAGTGGAATCGTTGTTTCCAGGGGCTAGGAGGAGTGGGGAATGGGGACTTGTGATTTAATGGGTCTAGAGTTTCACTTTTACAAGATGAAAATGTTCATCTTTGTATTGCACAATGTGAACATACTAAACACTACTGGACTACACACTTGAAAATGGTTGAGAGGATAAATTTGATGTTATGTGTATTTTAAGAAATTCTCTCTTAATTAATTCTCAAAGTGTAAAATATCTTTTGAAAAAAAAGTGATAATTCCCAAGGAAATAGTTCAAAAGACGAGTCAAAGGAATGCGCGTTTTTGTGGTTCTTGGCTACGTCTCGAATGATCTTCAGGTGAGGATGCAGAGGGACACATTCTGAACAGCACCAGCTCTGAGACTGACGCATTGGCTGTGCACGAAACATGTTGGTTTTCTTCCTGCACTTATTTAACAAGCCTGCGTGCCAGGCCCTGTGTTAGGCCCTGAGAGACCAAAAACGATGGAATTTGTCTCTCTCCTCCAGGCACAACAGCCTGGGGAAGGCAGGCCTTGAAGAGATATGTCATCAGAGTGGGAACCAAGCTGGGCTGGTCCCTCTCTGAGGGGCTACAGGAGGGGGAGGAGGAGGGAGAAGAGACCCTCCCGGGGACAGGACACTGGAGCTGGCCTTGAAAGGAAAACTAAGATTTCACCAGAGAAGGGCTGTGAAGGGAAGTGTGGACAGAGCAAACTGCAAGAGCAAAGGCTCAGAGAACAAAATTGAAAATTCTATTCAACCCCACCAGGTCTTCCAAGAAGAAGGAGAGGGGAGGGAGTACAGATAGCCAAAGATTAGGTCCTTCTCCTGTCAGAGGTTAACCCCTTCCTTTCCTGGGCTTCTGATTGTGGCTTCCTCACTGTGACTGTAGGTAGATCATTTCATCTCTCTGACAGTCCGTTTCCTCGTCTACAAAGTGGAACTGATCTCGCCCCCCAGACCTCCTGAGGCTCAAGCGAGCAGAGTGTGTTAGGAGTTCAGAGCCGCGCACCTCGTCTGCTCACCGGAGATGCTGGTTCGCTGCTGGTGCGCATATTTTGTAGACGAGGGAGCGTTCCCAAACTCAGCTACATCCCTCTTCTCTTTGGAGACTTGGGTGTTCCTGATTCTTCCCTTCCTAAAGTTTCTTCCGAGACTGTGTACACACTTACACACCTCCCTGGGGAAAGAGGCAAAGCTGACTCTCCTGGTGTCTCCGGGACCTGACACTTGGTCAGAGAGGAGGAGACTCCTTAGCTATTTTATGAGGCAACCTAATCAAAATCTCAGCTGCTCTGTGGTGCCAGTCACTGTGCCACTAGCACCTGGGCCTCAACACCTGTCACAGATGAACACGTCTACAGGGGCGGCAGCAACCCCATGTCCTTTGGTGTTTCTTTCACCTCCTGCACCTGGCAGATCACGTCCTTCATGCCTGGTAACTTAGTTTATTTGTTAACTAAGTTATTCATCCGTGACAGACCTGTCAACAAACAATCGCAAAAACGGCACTAGAGATCTGGGCAAAATGCAGCGGGGATGCGGCGGAGCAGCACTAAGCCCCACAGGGCATGTCCGGGCAGGCTTCGCAAGGGGGCAGCTTGAGCTGGACTTTGAGTGATCTGTAGGGAAGGGACATGGGGTTGAGGAAAGAAAACACAGGTAAGGAGTAGAGCTTGGGGCCCCTGGAGTTTCTTATAAGGCTGAGCAATTGTTTCCCATGAGGCCGTGCCCAGTGGCAAGGACACAGAACAGTTAACCTCCTCTGAAGGGTTCTCTGCAAATCCTCCCCGCACCGCCGCAGTCCGCTCAGCCTTCCATCATTGGCTGGAGCTTTTTCCCTGAGCAGAACTGAGCTCTGCCAGTCCCAGAGTGAGCAGTAATGGAGCAGAGATTGGATCTGACTGAGTTATAGTCCTCACTTTTCTATTCTTAACTCCCTGGTTTTTATGGAGCTCTGGGGGTTGAGCTGCCTTTTGAAAGCCCACACGTGAAAAGCATGGTGGGTACAGCTGGCTCACCTGGAGACTCAGGTTGAAGAGCGGGCTGCACTGCTTCCAACCTTGTGGATCACAGCAGATCACCTTTACTTTCTGAGCCTCGGTTGCCTGGTCAATGAAATGGGAACACCTTTGTTCTGCCTCTCAGGGTAGTTCTGAGGCTAAGATGGTAAAACAGTGAAGACACTCTCCGAGACAGCAAGTTCTAAACCAAGGGTCACTTACACACATGCCTTCAAGGGCCACTTGGGTAACGTAAATTTGTGAAGTGGCCACAGTAAGGCAGTGGGGAATGGTGGAGACCCTGACCTAACAGACACTCCTGGGAGTCAAATTTGGCCCTGGGTCACCAGCTTGTGACCCCTGCTCTAGACAACAATAAGGATAATTAAAGCAAAGCAGCTCTCAAAACTGATGTAAAATAAAATTCTATTTTTTGCCTGTTATGGGTTGAATTGTGTCTCGCCGCCCCCCCCAAAATAAGTCAAAGTCCTAACCCCAAGTACCTCAGAATGTGACCTCATTTGGAAATAGGATCATTGTAGATATAATTAGTTAAGATGAGGTCACAGTGGAGTAGGACTGGCTCCTAATCTAATAGGACTGATGTCCTTATAAGAAGACAATCCTGTGAAGACAGAAAGACAGGGGGCAAAGGCCACATGAAGACAGAGGCAGAGACTGGAGTGAGGCATCTACAAGCCCAGGGTGCCACGATTGCCAGCTGTCACGGGAAACCAGGAGAGGTGCAGGGAACAGACTCTCCCTCAGAGTCCTCAGAGGGAACCAACATTGCCAAGACCTGGATTTCAGACCTCCAGCCTCCAGAACTGTGAAAGAATACATTTCTATTGTTTTAAGCCATCCCGTTTGTGATACTTGTTATGGCAACCCGAGGAACTAATACACTCCCCTCAATGGAACTTTGTTTTACATCAGATGTGACTTTCTGATATTCAGCATGAGTTAGTGGGACTCCCAGCTTAAGTCCTGGCAGGACCAGAACCAGGGTAAAGCATGTAAGGTGCCTAAGACCCAAAATGTCAGAAGGCAGTCGCTCTTAGGTTCCTGCAAGTGCTGATCCTAGGAATGAGTGCCTCCTTAAGAGCCAGGCACCTGTGGCTGTGCTGGAGTGTGTGGCAGTAGGCCTGCTTGGCGCTTTATCTAGAATCTTTGAGTGGTGCTTTGGAGTTGATTATAAAATGTAGTTTCCAACCACTTTAACCCAGAGTAGAGCAAACATCTCAGAGTATTTCCTCTTAAGTTGGAGGCTGAAGGGTAGCAGAATATGCCACCCCAAGATATGACTGCAGGAGTTCAGGACATGCCACCCCAAAATATGCCGCTTTGGTACATTGATTACTTTGAGCTGTAGACACTTGGAAAACAGCAAATACAGGGAGACCTTTCTCTGAACTCCCCTTATTTGCCTAAGACAGATCCTCCAAAAAGACCTTGTTTGTCATAGATCCCCTCCCCAGAGGCACCATCAACCAGGGAAGACTGACTCTTATCACAGGAGAGGAGACTAGAAGTCGACACCACACTCAGAAGACAAACTGTCACAAACCATCACACCTCCCGTCTATTCTTCTAAGGGCCCATTTGTCTTCCCTAAAAATCATTTCCTGTCTGCTAAGAGGCCTACACCCCCCTCCCCTTTCCCTATTAAGATGGCATTTAATCCTGAACTCTAAGCCACCTCGGAGAGTTACTCATCTTCCCCTGGGTATCTTTGTGTATACACGAGGTAGACGTGTTAATAAGCTCCTGTTTGTTTTTCTCTAGTTAGTCTGTCTCTTATTAAAAGATCTCAGTAAGAACTCAGAAGGGTAGAGAGGAAATTATTTTTCCTCCTCTGCAGTTTCTGGTAATGAGGATGGGATCACTGAAACAGAATCCTGGGAGAACTGGCAGAAGGGTAAGAATTCTTATCAAAGTCAGCTCTCCTGGATCTCTACCTGTAGTGTCCAATCAAGAGAGGAAGGTAAAATTTCATGTTGTCCCTTCTTTCCAAAATCAGATTAACAGGAGAAAAACATGTGTAAGAATTAGTTCTTTGAGTTGCGACTCTTAGGAATTTGGTTTTGGGGGCACCCTTTGGTTATCTATCCCTCCCCTCCCGGGCACAGCTGTTGCTTTCCTGTTTGTCTCATTTGCATCCTGAGAACTTGACTTGACACCCAGGTGGTTGGTTCTTGTGTGTGCAGGTGGCTCAATCATTGGGGTTGAGGGGCCCCATGAAGATGGCTGGACTGGAATGTGGCTTGCACCCCATCTGCAGCTAGTGTCCTCCTGATTGTCACCAGCTCTCAGGGGAGTTGTCTAAGTCTTTCCTTCTTTTGGCTATCTTTGTGAGCAGCTCTGGATCTTGGGAGGGTTGCATCTTTTGCACCCTCTTTAGGGACACCTCGTGCGTCCATGGTTAAGTCATAAAAGGTTTATTAGTTTGGGTTGTGAATCACTTGATAGGTTTAAAGAAAAAGGAAAAAAATAATTTGAAAAGTTTAATACTGCCAGGAATATTTACTGTTTGTCCCAGCTGATACCTGATAGTAAGATATTTGAAAGGATTGTTTTTAAAAATCTCTATGGTTAAAAGTTGGCCTAATTGGAGGCCGATATTCAGAGCCTTATAGGAGGTTTTTTTAAGACCCATCTGTTCTCTCTCACTCTTTTTTTTTTTTTTGCAGGGGAAGATTTGCCCTAGGCTAACATCTGTTGCCAATCTTCCTCCTTTTTTTCCCTTCCCTCACCCCCAAAGCCCCAGTACATAGTTGTGTATAGTTGTAAGTTCTTCTGATTCTTCTATGTGAGCTGCTGCCACAGCATGGCTACTGACAGACGAGTGGTGTGGTTCTGAGCCTGGGAACTGAACCTGGGCCATCAAAGCAGAGCATGCTGAACTTTAACCACTAGGCCATCAGGGCTGGCTCTGTTCTCTCTATTTGAACCTGTTCCTCCAATGGGGACTTCTCAGTTGGCCAAAACCCTCTCCTAGAACCCCTGCTGACTATGTGTTCCACCAACTATTTCCATCTTCTTCTTCTTGGCAAAATTTTGCTGAGGATAATTTGGAAGGTCACTGGCTCCTTTAGAAAACTGGCTCCTTCTAAGACCTCTCCCTTCCCATTGCTTCTGCTCCTCCTTCCTCCCTTTGCCACATTTGATCCTCCATTCGGTTCCCTTGAATCCTTTGATATATCCCCCTTCAAACTCCTGCTTCGTTCATCCCTCTGTCCACTCTGCCAGACCTTTCCCTTCCCACTGAAGCCCCTCAGCTCCCTCCAGTCACTTGAACTTTAGACCACCTACCTTCCACTGGGGGCTCTCAAGGGACTCAGAGATTCCCCAAAATAACTACCTGAGGCTGAAAAGCAAAAAGGAGCTTTTGGAAACTGGGCAAATGAGAAATCTTAAAAGTCTTCTCCACAAACATTTGTAAAAAGCTTTAGCTGTATGAGCGAGTAATCTTAACTTATTCCATCTGCCAGAAACACAATTTGGATTCAACTGTTCTTTTATGAACTAGTGAGTTTTGTATTAGCATTACTGACATATGGCTAAATTTTTTAAATGAAAGCTATAATATCTCTTCATTTGTCTGTATGTTTTTGTATGTCTATATATGTATGTTATGTATATATGGTATTTTTCTACCTCTGGATGGTGTTGCCAAAATTAATTTGTAAAAGAGCTCTATTTAATTGGCTTAAAGAAAAATAAGGCTTATGCAAATTAAATATTCTCTCAGAGAAACATGGAAACTAACCCAAGAATTTTTCAAGTTCATCTGACTTGGGTAATCTTTGCTAAATAAGAATATTGTTGGTTTAGTATAAAAACAGGCATGTCTCCAGAGTTGTCAGCATTAAATATAATTCAGACATGCAACTTTTATTCTACCTGGGTTTACCAGTCAAAAATTTGTCAGGATGAAAAATAACTTAAAATGATGCTTAACTTTGTCTAATGTCTCATGAAATTTTCATGACTTGATCTAGACACAATTGTTAAAAACAAGTGAATTAACTAATTGTAGATTGGAAAAATGTTTATAAATGAACTTTTCAACAATGATTATGTTTTATAAAATATGTCTGCTTAAAAATGGTTTCTAAAATCTTTTCTGGTAACTTGAAACCTTAAAGTTATACTAAGTTAAATGATGGATATTCGTTGAATATTTAGATCATTTCCAAATAACATAATGTACTGAAACATTAATTACTAAACATAAGTCTAAGTTTACCTACTTTTGGCATACTATTACAGACGAACAAAAGATATTTGGGTCTGTTAATAAAATGTTTTTGCTACATTGAAAATCATACTATGAGGAGGCATATGATTCTAGAAATTATGAAATGATGTATTCATAAATTTGCCATTTACACAATGTTGGTGTGACAATAAGAATTCTAATTAATATATATAATTAAAACTAGTAGGAAAAAACTCTATATGCAAAGTATTCAAGGAAAGTAGGGTGTGTTTTTGGTAAGAAAAGGTATGAGGTATGGAGATACATTTTTGTTAAAGGGAAAAGAGAGTAATTTTGTCCTAAAATAAAATAACTGCTTGTTCCAGAATGAAAAAGAGGAGAATAAAGGACAAAAGCTAGATGACTATAGAAAGTTGGAGAGATAGAGCATGAATGAGTGAGAGAGAGAAAGATAGAATCTTATCTCATGTTGTCAAGGTGGCCAAATTGAATGAATTTGTTAATGGGGTTTTTAAAATAAGCTTTAGAACCAGCCCTGATGGCCTAGTGGTTAAAGTTTAGTGCGCTCGCTACTTTGGTAGCCCACTTTCATTTCCTGGTCACAGAACCACACCACTTGTCTATCAGTTGCCATGCTGTGGCGGCAGCTCACATAGAAGAATTAGAAGGACTTACAACTGGGGTATACAACCATGCATTGGGGCTTTGGGGAGAAAAAAATTAAAATAAATTTTAAAAAATAAAATAAAAATAAGTTTCAATATCAAGAGTGTGTCTATGCAAAATAAAAATTTAATTTTCTTTCATCTGTTAAAAGGATAGATTTTCTTGGTTTATTGATCTGTTCTTTTTTTAAATTGAAATATAATTGACATATAACATTATATTAGTTTCAGATGTACAACAGAGTGATTTGATGTATGTATATATTGAGAAATGATCACCACAAGTCTAGTTAATATCTACCACTACACAGTTACTATTTTTTTTCTCATGATGAGAACTTTTAAGATTTACTCTCTTAGCAACTTTCAAATATACAATACAGTATTATTAACTATAGTCACCATGCTGCACATTACATCCCATAATTTATTTATTTTATAACTTGGAGGATTGTACCTTTTGACCCGCTTCACCCATTTCACCCACCTCCCACCCCCGCACTTCTGGCAACCCCAAACTGTTCTCTGTAGCTATGAGTTCAGTTTTGTTTTGTTTTGCTTGATTCCACATATAAATGAGATAATATGGTATTTTCTTTTTCTGTCTGACTTTTTTGACTTGGCATAATACCCTCAAGCTCCATCCATGTTGTTGCATATGCCAAGATTTCCTTCTTTTTATGGCTCTGTGTGTGTGTGTGTGTGTATGTATATATATATATATATATATACATACACACACACACATATATATATGTTTTATATATATATATGTTTCTGGTGCTTGCTTTTGCAAGCAGCTATGATCAAAAATGCTTTGTCTTCAGAAAGATTCATGGAAAAGATTCTGACAAGTACTCTAAAATACAGGTTTCTGGTAACTTTAAGATCATACCATTGAACTGGATAAGAATTTCCAAAACTCTGGTGAAAAAATGGAACAATTCATAAAACTACTAACTCAAGATTAAGCAACATAAGAATTAACCACATGGGACTAAATAAACTGATGAAGATGACTATAATTTTTATAGCTTTTTGTTTCAAATATTGCTGGTTCTTTAATGTTTTGTTTTCCAGATGTAAGGAAACTTTTCTTTTTTCACTTTATCTATGACTTACTGCAATTTGGCAAAGTATACCTTTGTAAACAGAATTGAAGCATTTATCTTTTCTCCTTACCTGATTCCTTCAGAATTAAGAAATTCTTATTCTTATTTTCATGGCAGTAAAACTGTTTGCATAAGTTCAATAAGAATCTGTTTTCCATGTAATAAGACACAACTGGAAACATTGGTTGTATTACCAAGGCTTTACTGGAATGTCATATTTGAGAATGAGGTACATAGAATCAGATATGACCAGAGAGCTTTAAGGAAGTAAGGTTGACTTTAAGTAGCCAATGCTTTTTAAGCCTCCTTTTGAGAAGCCACCCAGTACCTTGCTTTCAGGGTTCCCAACCTTACCAGGTGAGTAAGGAAGGTCACTTCCTGTCAGGCCCAGGAACCTCAGGATACTTTGGGGACCTCAAGAAGAGAGGAATTCACCCAAATGTGTACATATGCACGTGAAGTCTGATGGCAAGTCCTTGGCATGGCTTTCTAGCCTCGGAAGGCATTTAAAAGTCCAATCAGAGATTCCTTATGAACGTTCCAGCAAAGCAGACTTAAAAAGAACCTATATGGTCAATTGCTATTCTTATTGCACTTATATAAATAATCAGGCCAAGTTTAATGAGACTAGATTTATTCTGCAAACAAATTAGTCTTACTGTGATTATCTTTGCTAGAAATGGGGGTGATTGTAGAGAGGAAAATTATGTTTCAGTAGAAAACTATAACGTACCCTTGTGGATATCAGATTCTAATCCTGTTTGTTGTCTTTAGGGTTTTATTATCTACATGCAAACTGGACTGGATCCTGAATTCTTGTAGTTTCCTCTAATATCTGGCTACAACTCTCCAAACTAATGCTTTCAATTTTCTTTCACCCTTCTGACCTGGAATCACCAAGAGCCCAAGGTGCCCTTTTCCCAAAGCCCTGGAAGCTGAAACTGGATGACTTGACATAAACTTCAGAGAAATCACCACGACATTTCATGAAGTTGTGGACAACCTTCATGTCTGTTGCTGGGTGGGCCACTCAGAAAGTTCACTGGAACACCCAATGTCATCATCAGAGACATTCAAACTGTGAAAAGTGCTTCCAGCCCAATATCTAGAAATCTTCTCAACTGGCTTCCCCCTGGACTCAGAAACGGTTTATAGTCTGCTCCAATCATTAACCTTTCTTTTTGTTTTGTTTCCAAAAAGTGCTTCTTCTCAAATGCCTGCTTGCTTATACCAGATAGGGCCTAACCTTTGTGGGATCCCACTTGCAGCACCATCTCCTGAAATGAAATACACTGTTTAACTGAATGGATCTATTCTCAAGACTAAGTGATTGGTTCAGTGAGATCTACCAACTTAGCTTCTAGACTGTGAAATGTCTTGAGGACTTTTCAAAGGTGGGGAATGAAGGGTCACAGAATATGCCACCCCAAAATATGACTGCAGGAGTTCAGGACTTGCCACCCCAAAATATGCCACATTGGTATATTGATTACTTTGAGCTGTAGGCACTTGAAAAACAGCAAATGCAGGGAGAGCTTTCTCTGAACTTCCCTTATCTGCCTAAGACAGATCCTCCAAAAAAGAACTCATTTGTCATAGATCCCCTCCCCAGAGGTACCATCAACCAGGGAAGATTGACTCTCATTATGGGGGCGAGACTAGAAGTCAACACCACACCCAGAAAACAAACTCTGTCACAAACTGTCACACCTCCCATCTATTCTTCTCAGGGCCCACCCATCTTTCTTAAAAATCATTTCCTTTCCCCTAAGAGGTCTACATCCTTCTCCCCTTTCCCTATTTTTATTTTATTTTATTTATTTTTTTGCTGAGGAAGAATAGAGCTGAGCTAACATCCGTTGCCAATCCTCCTCTTTTTGCTGAGGAAGATTGGCCCTGAGCTAACATCTGTGCCAATCTTCCTCCACTTTATATGTAGGTTGCTGTCACAGTTTGGCTGACTAGTGGTGTAGGTCCATGCTCAGGATCTGAACCCATAAACCAGGCTGCCAAAGCAGAGCATGCCAAACTTAACCACTATGCCACAGGGGCAGCCCCCCTACTTTCCCTATTAAGATGGTATTTAATCCTGAATTCTAAGCCACCTCAGGGAGTCAGTCATTTTCCCCTGGGTATCTTCCATGTATCCATGATATATACATGTTAATAATGGTTTTTCTTTTGTTGATCTATATTTTATTACAGAGGTCTCAGCCAAGAACTTAGAAGGGTGGAGGGGAAATTACTTTTCCTCCCCTAGAAAACTTACAAACTTGAGTTCTCTCTCTCTCTCACGTGCCTCATTCACTCCCATCTATCAATTAATCAGTTAGTTCTCTACCCTAGGTGCTGGAGATTAAGAAGTGAATAAGACACCAAAGGTTGGACGGGAGAGAGATTAATTAGAAAAAAAATCAGTTATCATCTTACAGTGTGATAGGTACTGTAAGAGAGACAAGTTCAGGGGCCTATGAAAGCTCAGCAGACCGAGGAGGTGGAGTAAGAAGATGATACCTACACTGCCTGTTTAAGAATAAATCATTATTAATTAGTCAGATGACAAGAAGAAAGGAGGAAGGAGAAGGAGGTTACAGATGGGATGAAAGAGGAAAAGAAGGAGTCAAGAACGACCCCCACGTAGTTTGGGTGATGTGCAAATATGGTTCCATGTCACTAAGATAGGTAAGACCTGAAAAGAAACAGATATAAAAGAAAATGGATTGATTCAGTCTTGGACATGCTGAGTCTCATGTGCCTGTGGATATACAGGGAAAGATGACCAACACAGCATTTCCAAAGTGTGTTCTAGGAACCTGAGTTCCAGGAGCTATTAATATTCAAGAAGAAAAGGGAGGAAAGGAGGTCTGTTCAAGGTTGTACTAGCCTAGATTCCCTAGAAAACAGAGCCTGAGGCAAGGATTATATGCTGATGCTTTTTATGGAGGTGCAAACCCAAAGCAAGAATGATATAAAAGGGAAGTGAGGCAGGGAGGGATGGGAAACAATGCAAGATGCAGGGAAGAGCAGCTGGTTGGCCGCAAAACTACACAGTCGGCTACAGTAGCAACAGTTAAAGAAAAGCAAAAGGCCAGGGGTTCAGGATTCAGGCAGTACTGAGAGAATCTGAGAAAACACATAGATTGTGTCAGTACAGATGTCAAATAAGTATAAGAAATACTGAGCATTCCATGTCTCCTCTTGGAAATTTGCAACGCATCTTAGCACATTAACAGTTCTAAAAGTACCTCAGCAAGGAAATAAATTTCATTTTATTTAACCCAGAATTTCCCAAACTTATTTGACCACAGAAGCTTTCTTTCATGCCCTGCTCATCTGTAGAACTCAGTTCTGGTCAGCTGTGGGTACTAGAATCTGAGAGCTCGGGGGAGAGTACAGATTGGAGACGGGGATTTGAAAACTATATAGGTAGTCATTGAAGCCTGGAGAATGGAGGAGCTCATCCAGCAAGAGTCTGTAGAATGATCCTAAGCCTGGGTCCTGGGGTACACCAATGTTAAGGGACAAACACAGGAAGAAGTTCCCTTAAGAGATACAAGGAAGAAACAGTCATGGAATTGGGAGAATCAGAAACCATTGTTAGGTAGTTAAAGCAGAAAGGAATTTATGACCAGGTATTGGTGAGCAGAGGCCATCCTAGGACCAGGCTACTCAAAATTCCATCCTAACTCTCAGACCTTACCCAGGAGCTTATTCAATATGCAGAACCTGAGATCTCACTCCAGATCTACTGAATCGGGATCTACCCTTTAGCTGGATCCTCAGGCCATTCATACAGACATTAAAGTTTGAGGAACTCTGGCTTACAACATTGCTGGAAGGGCTGGAGGAGTAGACTTAAAATGGAGCTTCCAAAGACAACTGTGAGCCCTCAGAATCACCATGTCTCTGTCATCACGATCGAGAAAGAAGCCACCACCGCTACTGCGACAGGAAGCTGCTGAACCAGGAAGCTGGTGACCGTGAAACCAGTCTGCCACGAGCCTCACAAGCAAAACTGGTGCCTCACCTGCTGCCTCTCCCCACTTATCTTAGTTCCAAGTTCAAGTCTCGTGTAAGTTCACTTAATTGGCAATTCCTAAATCACATTTGAAATGCCAGCTGCAAGGGAATCTAGGAAATGTGGCTTCCCAGCTCTAATACACTAGAAGGAGGTGGATAGGGATATTGTGTGAACCAGTCCACAGTATCCATCATTGGTGGTGTCATGGAAGCTCTGACAGGTGCTGATAGCTGTCCCCCAATATCTATCCTCCCCTTCATTTATGGTAATAGAATTTTTAGCTGGGCACATGACTGCTGAGGATAAAGATGTTGCCCAGCCTCTCTGCAGATAGATATGACCGTGTGACTAAGTTTGGGCCAATAATATAAAAGTGGAAATGTCACAAAGCAGCTCCCAGGAATCTTTTAGAGACTGCAGGAGCATGTCCTTTACACTCTTCTTTGTTCTTCTCACCAACATGCTGCTTGGAGTATGAGATGCCACCATCTTGGACTGTGAGATTGAGGGCTACACCCTGGGGTTGGCAGAGCAAAACTAGAAAGAGCCTGAGTCCCTGAGTACCTCATAGGTCAGAGCCACCATTCCTGCTCTGATGACTTACCTCTGTATACGTGAAAGACAAATCGACCATTGCTATCTTGGATCACTCCCAGCAGAACCTAATCCTAGCCAATACAGATTTAGAGGGCGCTGGTTCTCAACATTTTGGCAGGTCTTTGATCCCTTTGAGAATCCAGTGAATGCCCTCGGATCATCCTCCCTAGAAAAATGCACATTTGTACAACACTGCGTGACAATGTCAGGGCCTGCATGTTGTTTCTCCCTGAAGACAATCTAGGAACTCATGTATCCCTGGCTAAGAACCCCTAGAGTTGAGAGTTTTGAGAAGAAAGGATTATAATTAAGAGGCAACTGGCTCAGAGAAAAAGCAAAAACTGAGAAGTGACCCCTGGGTTTGGCATCAGACTGTTGATGCCATTGGTAGGAGCAGTTTCAGTGGGGTGGGGTGGGGCAGAAGCTAGATTGTAGAGTTCTGGGAGAATGGGAATCCAGAAAGTGGAGGCAGCAAGTGTTGTCAACCATTTGGAGTAACATGGTCCCGAAGATAGTGGTGGCTGGGAGACAGTAGAGGCCATAGGCTGCAGGGAGGGATTTCCTGGCTTTCCTCTGCTTCTAGGACCAGATCAGCCAGAGTGAGGGTGACCTGGGATAGCCAACACCATTCCATGTTGCAGCCCTCTGGTGGCTTTGGCCATCACTGCCCTGGAATGCTGACACTGTCTCAGAAACGAAGGGGGAGTGGGAGCCTGGGAATGGGAAATGTCTCTGAAGGAATGAAGGCTGGAGGATTATTCTGGCTTACCCTCCAGATGCTTCACATTAGGTGCCTCTGGGCATCCTTCAATAAGAAGCTGACCCTACTGCCCCTTCCCTCCCCCTGGATCCCAGATATGAAACCAATGTGTCCAATAGCCTATGCACATCTGTGGAGTTGACGTGAAAGCAGGAAACAATCTGTCTTCCAGAGAGGAGAGGGAACCACACCATGGGTCCTGGTTTCTCTTCTAACCAGGAAGCTCTTTCCCCCTTTTCTGCAGTCAGGCCTCGGACTGGCCTTCCTGATGTGCCTCCGTGATTCTCTCCACTGGCTGCTCCTCAGCCCTGCTCTGTTATCCTAGGCTGATCCCTTTCTGGTCACCCCGAGCCCTTCCTTTTCATTGTCCCCTGAATGCATTAGTCGCTTACTCCTCTCTTTCTTCAACGTCATCCTTTCAAATGATAAAACCACCTTCCCAATCAAAGACTTATTGTGCAGGGAACTCTCCCGAGCTCCCTACGGTGATGAAATTAGACAAAGGCTGGTCACATGTGGGAAACTGGAGAAGGAAATGGCTTGATTTATGCCAGAGCTCTGGGGGGGTGGGGGTGGGAGGTGGACATAGGCTCCTGGGAGCCTACGTAAAGGCTCCACCCCAAGTGGGGACACAAAGTGCCCATTTGTCTCCTATTTGGGAAAAAGCAAGGGTCCTCATTGGGCCCTGGCACTTGCCAGTTTGCCAATTGTTGGGCCAAATTGTCAGGTTCTAGTAGTCCCTCAAAGGCCTCAGGCACTCAGGGAGAAAGTGTGGGTCCCAGGGCAGAGCCAGAGCAGGGTTTGCCCTCACCTCTGCGGCTCCGGCTTCCCAGGACACCAGCCGCCCAGGCTGCTCTGGAATATGCAACCTGCAGAAAGGAGACTGAGGTCACAAACTGGAAATTGCCATCAAAACTTGTAAACATCCCGTTGGTATCCCTCCCACTTCCCACACCCGGGGCCCTAGTGTTTGAAAACAAAGCTTAGCAGCCACAGAAAACCGTTTGGATAGATAAGAGCTGAGCCAAACAGATTCAATACCAGTGGGCCTGGTTCCCTAGGGCTGCCCAGTCCTCCTTCCCTGACCAGCATTTCCAGGGTGAGGAGGAATAATTCAGCAAAAGGAGTACACTTCCCCCTGGAATTTTAGCAGTGAGCCTAGAAAGAACTACAGCTCTGGCCTCTGAAAAACCTGGATCCTAATCCTATCCCTGCCACTGACTTGCTCTGTGACTTTGGGTACATAGCTTAACTTCTCTGAGCTTCCACTTACTTTCTCAATAGTAAAAATAAGGATTATAATTCTTCTTATAAAAGGTTGTAAGAATCAAATGAGATAATGAATTCACAGTTCCTGGCTTTTATTAAGTTACTAACCTGCTTGGAGGTAGAGCCACTAAATGACTTCTTGTTTCCCATTTTCAGAAATTCTCTCCTCTCTGCTCTCAGCTTACCTTTCTCCTCTCTCATCATTTCTTTCCCCAGCAGCTGGAAAGATCTCCTAGGTCCCTGCTGTTCAAGGGTCCAGGGCAAGAAGCATCACCTAGGAGCTTGTTAGAAATGCAGAATCTCAGGCCCCACCCCAGACCCTCTAAGTCTGAATCTGCATTTTATTAAGATCCCCAAGTTTTCCTCTGTGCATGCTAAAGTTTGAGAAACACTTGCACTAGGTCACTTCTTGCTTCCTTTATTTATAATATCAAATACCACTGGGTTTCAATAATTGACACCACTTAACAGGAGTTTCCCTCCAGCAAATTGCATACTACGTACTCAAAACTCCTTCATTGTGACACTTGAGTAACAATAAATCCTAATATTAATAAAAATGATAAGAGCCAGCCCTGATGGCCTAGTGGTTAAAGGTCTGCACGCTCCGCTTTGGAGGGCCAGGTTCGGTTCCGGGGAGCGGAACCACACCACTGGTCTGTCAGTGGCCATGCTGTGGTGGCAGCTCACATAGAAGAACTAGAAGGACCTACAACTAGAATATACAACTATGTGCTGGGCCTTTGGGGAGAAAAGGAAAAAAAGAGGGGAAGATTGGCAACAGATGTTAGCTCAGAGCAAATTTTTAAAAAAATAAAAAAGAATGTTTAAAAATAAGAAGAAGAACACAGTATAATGTGTGTTTAATGCAACGGTATTTACAACACACTTATACATAATCTCATCTGACCCTAGAATATGGGATAGTTATCTTCAATCAGAGGGTGTTTGAGTGGGTGAGTGACTAAATGATTGAATGAATGACTTGGGAACTATTTGGTGGAGAGAACTGCAGTATGAGAGGGCATTTAGGGTTACGCTAATGAGGAATTTTGTTCAGCAGCTAGTAAGGGAGCCAAAACAGCAGTGGCCTAAACAAGATAGGGGTTTATTTTCCTCTCACATGGTAAACCGTCTTCAGGCAGACCAGGCTGATATGAGAGCTCTACAAGGTCCCAGAAGCTGGACTCCTTCTGTCTTCTGCTCTGCTATCCTTAGCACATGACTTCAATCCTTAAGATCACCTCATGGATGAAAGATGACTGCTGGAGCTCCACCTATCAAGTTCATGTCCCAGGGACGAAGAAGGAGGAATAGGGGGAAAGAGCAGAGGGGTGCTTGCTGGCTAAGTTAAACAGCTTTAAAGTTAAACCTCTTTAAACAGCTTTCTCGGGGCTGGCCCAGTGGCATAGCAGTTAAGTTCGCACACTCCACTTCTGGTGGCCGGGGCTCTCAGGTTCAGATCCCAGGCGCGGACCGATGCACTGCTTGTCAAGCCATGCTGTGGCAGTGTCCCATATAAAGTAGAGGGAGATGGGCATGGATGTTAGCCCAGGGCCAATCTTCCTCAGCAAAAAAAAAAAAAAACAGCCTTCTCAAAACCCCACCAAATCACTTCCACTGACTTCTCATTAGCCGTTCCCATCTGCAAGGAAGACAGGGAAACGTGGTTTTATTAGCCAGGCGCACTGGTACCCCCAGTGTAGGAGTAAGGAAGTTGGGGATAATGGCTGTTAGGATGAAAGCTAGGCTTCTCTGCCAAAAGGGGCCGAATGAAAGGGAAGAATGGATGTGCAAATCACGTTCAGTGTGCCAAGGCCTTCTTAGAAGTGCTTTATGTTTCTCCCCATGCATTACCTCAGTAAGCAATAGAAGAGTCTGGACAGGAAGGGGTGGTCCATGGTGGGCTGCTTCCGGGGGAAAGGAAAGAGTCTTTTTACCAATGCATTAGCTGAGGGCCCAGAGTGGGGTGAGGTGAGACACCGGGCCCCGCAGCTGGCCCGACTCAGCTGAAGCACTGCTTTCTTTCCAGAGGATGCTGGCTTCATGATGGCATCATCACGCATGCTCTTCTCCTGCCTGAGACGCTCTTCTCCTGCCTGAGACGCTCTCCCTCCTCCACAGCCTAGTTTCCCCCCAGCTCCTGCTCAGTCCTTCAGTCCTCGGCTTGTAAGTTCTCATAACCTTGTTATATGTTCTCATAAATCTGTAATATGTTCTCATAAACAGCATTTGTCCCAGGTCTGTCCCCCCTACTTCCAAGTATGAGGTCCCTGAGGGTAGATACCATGTCTGCCCTGTTCACTGTTGAATTTCCAGCACCTTGCACACACCTAGAACATAGTAGTTGCTCCAAAAATATTTCTTGAATGAATAAATGCAACTGATAAGGAAGTTCACACTGTTCCTTAGTTCTTTGGGTTGTAAATAACAAAAATCTACTAAACTAGTTTAAGCAAGAAGGGGAAACAATTATAACGCTACAGGGACATGTCACAGAGACAAAGGACTACGTTACAGTCTGGCCTCAGGAATGGAGTAGAACGGGAAACTCAGATGCCACTGGGACTCTTCTCATCTTTCATTCTCTCTCATCAGACCAGTTCCTTCTGCTCATTACTTCTGCACAGTGAGGAAAATACGGCTGCCAACAGCACCCAAGTTTTGTGTGTTATTGGACCAATCAGCCGGAGAGAAGTTACGATAGCTCTTTCTCTCTCATCTCTCTCTCTTCAAAATTCCCAAGCAGAAAAATTATTGTTCCAATATGGGTCAGGTGCCTGTCCCTGACCAATCGAGTGACAGGGGCCAGGGTCATATTGTAGAAACACAGCAGTTCCCACTGCACCCTTGTGGTTGGGTGTGGGAGAGTGGATTCCTGGAAAAGAGGTTTGGGGCAGACCAAACTAAGGACGTCCGTTGGAATGAGAATCGGCTCCCGACACACAGCAGCACAACAAGAATCAACACACTCAAGTTAGGATAACTCAGGGAGGGTCAATCCACAGAACGACTAATTACAAAGGTAGGAGAGTTGTGGGGAAGCCAGCCAGGGTAGGCAGACCCCAGATCTGGCAGCAGCACGGGTGTCCCCCCCATAACACCCAAGGTATGAGGGGAGGCGAGATTAGCAGACCCTGAAAGGAAATAGTGTTGCAGAGAGGGCAGAGTGTTGCAGAGGGTATTCATTTCCCAGAGCCACCATAACAAATGACCACTACCTCAGTGGCTTAAAACAACAGAAATTTGGTTTCGGTTTTTGGCTTGAAGGAGGCCAAGGTGCAACTTTCTTTGGTCGTCCCAGATCCAGGTTCACCTGATACCAGCCGCCTTCACCATGCCACTTAGGTGCGACTCCAAGGAGATCAAAGTCGTGTACCTAAGGTGCACCAGTGGGGAAGTCAATGCCACATCTGCTTTGGCCCCCAAGATCAGCCCCCTGGGTCTGTCTCCAAAAAAGGTTAGTGATAACATGACCAAGGCAACTGGTGATTGGAAGGGTCTGAGGATTACAGTGAAACTGACCATCCAGAACCGACAGGCTCAGATTGAGGTGGTACCTTCTGCCTCTGCCCTGATAATCAAAGCCCTCAAGGAACCTCCAAGAGACAGGAAGAAGCAGAAAAACATTAAGCACAGTGAAAATACCACCTTTGATGAGATTGTTAACACTGCCTGACAGATGCAGCCAGAGAACTCTCTGGAACCATTAAAGAGATCCTGGGGACTGCCCAGTCTCTGGGCTACAATGTTGATGGCTGCCACCCTCATGACCTCACAGATGACATCAACAGTGGTGCAGGGGAATGCCCAGCTAGTTAAGAATTGCAGAGGAAAATAGTTCAATAAAGAATCACTTGACAACCAAAAAAACACCAACGGCAACAGAAATGTATTCTCACAATTCTGGAGCCAGAAGTCTGAAATCAAGATGTTGGCAAGGCCATGGTCCCTCCAAAGGGCCTAGGGGAGAATCCTTCCCTGCCTCTTCCAACTTCTGGTGGCTCCCACTGTTCCTTGGCTTGCGGCTGCATCATTCCAATCTCTGCTTCCTTTGCATGGCCATCTCCTCTCTTCTGTGTCTTCTCTTCTGTCTCTTATAAAGACACTGGTCACTGGATTTAGGGCCCACCCAGATCATCCAGGATGATCTCATCTCAAGATCCTCAATTTCATCTGCAAAGGTCTTTTCTCCAAATAAGGTCACGTTCACAGATTCCAGGAATTAGGATGTGGACATATCTTTTGGGGGGCCCTCATTCAAGCACTATAGGCACCTGGAGAGCAGCAGTGATTTTAGGTTGAGGGACAGAGCCAAGGAGGTAGGCAGAAAAATAAATACCCCTTTCCTCCCTCACTCCATCTCCTGCCAGGGCTCTCATTGGCCAAAGCCAACAGGAAACCAGAGGGCATGAGCATGGTTGGTGGGTCAGGCTCCAGGGCCAAAAGCAGGGTACAGAAGGTGATAGAATGGATCTGGAGGGGCAAACAAAACACAGGGTGCATAATGTCACTCAGGGGAAGATCGGACTCTTTTATTTGGAACTTTAGCAGAGAGTTAATGGCTGCAGAGAATCATAACTGAATGGCAACAGTACTGGTGGTATTTGCACCAATAAATGCCCCATATCTGTGTTAGTCTATGTTCGTAGTTGTTGCACGTTCACAGGGAATCTGCCTCAGGTGAGAGCACATGACTGCTTCATTGTATCTTCTAGCGGAGATCTGTCCAAGCATTTCCATACTGAAGTATATACTTTTTTTTTAATGTGGAATGCTTCACAAATTTGCGTGTCATCCTTGTGCAGAGGCTGTGCTAATCTTCTCTGTATCATTCTGATTTTAGTATATGTGCTGCCCAAGCAAGCAGGAAATATATATTCTTGTATTATAAGTTCTTTTTTTCCCCCCTTTACATTGTGGCATTTTATAGTTTAATATTATGAAACTGTAATGTAGGTTGGTTATATTATCTGTGAATGCTAAAGGTGGCGTTGAGAAATATTTATTATAAGAAAGGGGTATTGGGTTGCATAAAGTTGAAAACTCCAAGATGTAGGTGACTCAAGTGCCAGCACACGATGTGCTCGGTAAATAGTACCTATTGTGGTTAAGGCTGTCATCACCCTCTCTCAATTCCAGGCACAAATGAGTTGAGGACCCTGGAGACCAGTCCTGCTGTGAGTCACCGGTGCGGTGGAGAAGAGAGGGGGCAGCCTGGAGCCAGTTCCCCTGGGGAAGGTGGCCCTGAGTGATCCAAGCCTGGGCCCCCAGTAACCCCGGCCCTGACACGGCCGCCCCCTCCCCAGAGCAAGATTTCTCCAGCAGAAGGGACGCTTTATCTTGAGCCCTGGAAGGCCCCCATGAGCCCTCTACTAGGTGAAGCCGGGCAGCTCCCTCTGAGCACTCCAGCATCCGGACTTTTCCCCAGAGCAGAGGAGGCTGGGCCAGGCTTGCTCCAAAGCCACAAACCAGACCTGCCCAGCCAGCTGACATCAGTGGGTTGGCCAGGTGGGGGAGGGTGGGGTTGGCGTGGGAGCCAGGCCGTCTCACCCCTGGGGGAAGGGAGGAGACGTGAGAAGAGGGAGGAGGAGAAAGAGGAAGGAGGAAGGCAGGCGGGCAGTGAGCTCTCAGAAGTCTGACTCAGGCCAGTCAGGACAGCTGTAGGGAGGAGGAATGGATACCCTGTTACCCCCTTGGCGTTCAAGACCCCTGCCTACATCTCCATCCTCACCTCAGACCATTCATTCCCTGCTACGCATGGGACCCTCTCACAGAACTGCTTAGAGATCCCCTCCGAAGGCCGGGCTAATCCGTGCCGATGTGCCTTTAGATATACGGTTCTCTGCCTGAATTGCCTTCCCTGGCTCATCTAGTTCCAGGCTTCCCTGAAAACATCCCTTCTCCTGAAGTACTCCCCAGTTCAGACATAATTTCTCTTGTCTCTTTACCAAAATCTATAGGTGTTTAAGGTACACTAGAATGGCCATTTCTCAATTTAGGACAGAGTTCTTGAACTTGAGCATGCATCAGAATCACTCAGAAGGCTTGTTCAAACACGAGCTGCTGGGCTCCCTTCCCAGAGTCTCTGATGCAAATTCTGGTCTGGGGTGGAGCCAAGAGTCTTTACTTCCAACAAGTTCCCAGGAATTGTTGATGCTGCTGGTCCAAAGATAACACTTTGAATACCACTGGTTTGGTGCAAGAAATGATCATTCCTGGGTCTGATCAGTGCTTATTTATTAATTCGTTCAGTGGATGTCTACTGCAGGCCTGCTACATTCCAGACATAGGCCAGGGAGTGAGCATTCAGTGACAAGCAAAGTAGACACAGGACCGACTCCCATAGAGTTTCCAGTCAACTGGGGGAGACAGATATTAAGCAAATAAACATACCATTCAGTACACAATAACAAACTGTGATTAATTCTCTAAAGGAAAAAAAAATTATGAAAAAGAATAATAAGAACCTATTTTAGATTAGGCAGTCAGATAGGGCCTTTTGGGGAAAAGGGACACTTATACAGGTGTATTTTAAACAAACTTCTATAGGGTGCACTTATTGCACTGTATCATCTATTTTTTTAAGTTTTCCAGCTGACCACACTCTGTGTGCTCCTTGAAAGCTAGAGTCTTGTCTTATTAATATTTGTGCCTTCAGTATGCTGCACAGAGTAGGGCCTTGGTAGATAGTGTAAGAATAGATGCAAAGATGGAGGGATCATAGGAGGAATGAATGAATGAAATAGATGAATGTATGCACGTACACATGGGTGGATGGATGGATGAATGGGTGGATGGATAGACGGATGATGGATGGACGAGTGACTATCTCTGGCAGCAACATGGAGAACCAGGATTCCTAGTGGTACCAGGGAGACAAGAGTGGAAACTGGGGCTGGCCCAGTGTTGTAGTGGTTAAGTTCGCTCCCTCCGCTTTGGCGGCCTGGGGTTCGCAGGTTTGGATCCCGGGCGCAGACCTACGTACCGCTCGTCAAGCCATGCTGTGGCAGCATCCCATGTACAAAATAGAGGAAGATTGGCACGGGTGTCAGCTCAGGGACAATCTTCCTCAAGCAAAAAGAGGAAGATTGGCAACATCAAAGAGTGGAAAGTGATAGAAACTTAGCTGACTCCTTTACTATATTCCCAAACCCTGTCCCTCATTTAAGGTGACCACCAGTGGTCCCTCCACCCAAAGCTCCCTTGATTACCATCACTAAATTCCACTCTTCACATGAATGAATTGCTGTCACCTCTTGGACTCCCACGCATGCCATTCTTACTTCAACACACACAACTGTCTTATGCTTGCCACCTACTAACCACCTGTGCGCAAGTTTCTCAGGGCAAGCCTCGCTCTCTGTATCAATCTAAAAAAAGGAAAGGAGTGGGGGAAGGAAGAAGAGAAAGTTTTTCCCCTTCCCCCAAGCTAAAGAAGGCACAGAGCTTTGAGGTTGGTGAGGAGATTCTAGCGCTGACAACTCATCACGTGACTTCAAAAACACCACCTTAAATGACACATTTCCTCTAAATACATGTCTTAGGCTCCTAAGAGGAGCATGGTTTATTTAGAGACTCAATTTGAGTCAAATAAGGAGAAGAAAAACACCCAGAATCAGATCCCTCTGGGGTGTTTAAAAATGGAGAGTGGAAAGAAAACTATATAGAAACTGGCTCCTTCCCTTCGAAGACTGCGTGCTTGACTTCCACACACCTGCTTCCAGGCTCACTGAAGCTCTTAGCCACCCAGCCCAGTCCTCCTGTGCCGAAGGAACTTGAATTCAGAAGGGAATTCCCAAAGGATTCAGAGGTGCAGGAAGAGCCCCTTTCCATCCAAAAGATGGCGGAATGAAGAATCTGGGACACAAAATTCCCCAGAGATGGAAATAAGACACTTCTCAGTGAAGGACCTGACTAGACGACTCTCAAAAGAGGGCAAGACGTTAACCAATGTGGGCGTGAGTATTTAACCCCAATAGTAACTCAAGAAATGTGAAGAAAGCGGGATTTCATATGTATGCACACACATACGTATAAATCTTAAACTATATATATTTTAAACTATAATACTCTGTGGGAGTCAGGATATCCTGAAAGGTCTCTAGAGGGACTGTAATTGGTATAACATTTCTGAAATCATGGGGAAGTAGGTCTCAAATGTCTTTAAAATGTTCCAAAAAAGAGGAGTATGTGATTTGACATCAATTTATTCCCAATTCTGATCATCTACCCTAAGGGAATCACTTGAAATACAAAAGCAAACAAACAACGGCAGCAGCAAAAAGAACACTAATCATAAACACTATTCACAAATACGTTCATCCCTGGGTTGTACGTAATACTGAAAGACTCGACACAGCCTGGAAGTCCAGCAACTAGAGAATGGTTGTTAGTTAGACATTTGTATTCATATTATTATTCACACTATTCATATGAATACTATGTCAATACTATTCATCAGGGTCCAATTGCATGTTCTGCAGGGTTCTTCCTGGGGAATGTGCCAGCATTCATGTCCTTCAGGAGAGCACCCTGATTGAGTCCCTTGAGTCCAAAACCTGATTCTCAGCTTCACAGGGTCAGAAACTGGCTTTTCTTAGTGCACCAAGTAAGAGCAGACTCTTGGTGACAGACTTCCTCTCAAGGCTGAGGCAGCCATCACAGCCAATGTATTAGATCACAGTGACGACATCCCTTCCTAAACAGCAGAATATGTGATCCACCACCCATGATCTGTCCTCCAGCCGGTACTGGGGTAGAAGGGAAGAAAAATCAGAAGGCTTGGTGAGGTGCATGTTGGAATAAAAGGAAATGGTAGTCTTGAGGAGTACTTTTTCAAACCATGGTGAGGCTTGATGAAATGTCCCTGATCTATAGGAGAGAGAATTTCTCTAGTGACTGAAGTGCTTGTTTCCTTCCCCTGCAGCACAGAGGCTGCTTGGTGACCAGTTTGCTTTCTTCACCTGCTTTTCCACGCTCACCACTTCCTTCTTATTAATGCAGTTCCATTCTGAGCACAGGTGACTGGCCAATCCAGGGGTGGCACCAGCTGGACCAGTCATCATTTCTTCTCTGGGCACACGGACTTGGGATTGTGCTAGTTGTCAATCCATTGCCTCTCAGCTCCAAATTCAACCTTCATTGTCTGCTCTGAGAAAATGTAGTGGGCCACCTAAAAATGTTTCCTTCGCCAGCTGATAGATGTTAAGCTTTGTTAGTAGAGAGCACTGGAGAGACATCTAGGAGGGATTTTCCTTCCTGATTCTGGTGTGCCCTGCTCAGCAGGCCCCTGCAGTGTGTGGCACCTGGCTCCTGCAGCTTGGACAACATCTCCAGTATCCAGCTCCTGCAATGCAAGCAACTTCTTCAGCATCAGGTTCCTGCAAGACAGATGGCTTGTTTAGCGTCCATCTCCTACAGTGCATGGTGGCCAGAATCAACCCAGGGCCAGCAGCTTTCCCTGGCACTCCCACTACAGGTGGTTTTATAGAGGGGTGACTCCAGTGAACACATCCCAAGCACCCTAGAGGGTGGATTTCCAGCAAGTTCTGCCAGTGCAGCAGCATAGGGACTTCTCTTCCAGCCAGTGAACCACAGCCACGTGCTCTCCAACAAGCTCCAGAGCTCAGCCATGGGGGTGGGGGTCGTGGGCTCTGCCTTGGACGTTCTCCCTCAATCCTGGGGGAGCAACTGCTCCTTCAAGCTGCTATTGCTGCACTCTCTAGAGTTCTCTTTAGTTCCTGCTGGCTCAACCCCTGTTATAGTTGTCAACAAAAGTCTCTGGAATACAAGAATCTAGTTAGGAAAGCTTCATGGCTCATACAGTTACCAAACCGGATAGACAGAAGCCTTTCCAGCAAACTGGAAGTACACTCAGAGGAGAACAAAGAAAAGGGGGTTGCCTTTATAGGAAAAGTTCCCGTCCATGTTCCCACTCAGGTCTGCTTATGCAAATGAGGGATGCAAGCCTGCTTAGTCCTGATTGGTTGGCTCTAGTCATAGTTTTATTGGTCAGGTTCAGGTGACTGTTAGGGGCTTTGGCAGAGTCAAAGTTTGAGTGCATTCCATGACTTTTCTGAGAACAGAATATGTGGCTGCATCCCAGTCCATCGTGGCCACTTGACTCCGTTTATTTTGAGGTCCCAGTTAACCACTTAGAGTCCATATGCTTCCCGGGGGTCTTTTCGATTTCATTTTATTCCATATAGTTAATAATTCTTTCCATTCAACTTTCCCTATTCAAATTACCATGTGGTTCCTCTCTCCTGATTGGGCCCTGACTGATACAAGGACTAAGCCATAAGATTTAGTCTCTCTCTGGTGACTACACAGAGGTGAACTTGGGAGTATTAGGCGGCCCACCTTTTCTGCTGTGTGGATTGGAAATACAGAAGTCTGGTCTGTAGAGCAGATGAGAAGAATGAAATCGGTGCACAGGGAGAAGGAACAAGTGATGAAGATTGCCAGTTTGTTCCTGAGGTCCACTGGGCCTCAGGACACTCCCCAGTCTCCCAACAATTCTGATAGTTAATGTTCCACATCTTTTATTTTTATTTTTTCAGTTTAAGCTAGCTCTAGTGTGTTTCTGTAACTTACAACCAAAAGAGGCTTAACTAATACAATATGACTCTGGGAGACACTGCACCTCCTCTCATTATAATACCTTAATATACATTAATTTCATTAGAACATTTAGAGTTTGAAAGATGACCCCTTTTGAGATTACATTATTTCTAAAAGTGAAAATGAGAAACAATATAAAAGTCCATTAATAGATATGTATGTATGTCAATTATACTTCAATAAAAAAATAGTAATTGATACGTAATGGGACTAGTACAGCATTTTGAAAATTATTAATGTGCTTGCTTCTTTTGTCTTTTCCCTCTTCAGCACAAATTGTGGGCTGGTTATTCTCCATTTGGCCCTTCACATCCATTGTCCACTTTTTCCACGCTTTTCAGTGTGCTGGGAGGTTGACCTCTGCAGAGTCCTTATTGCTCTGCCTTCCAGTTCAGCTCTGGTAATGGGAGCACTGGCAGGTGGAGAGAGATGTCAGCGTAATTATTCCCCCAGCCTCCCTCTCAGCCAGACTGCAGGTAGGCAGTGGCTGTGTTCCTCCGCCAACATTCCTGTTGGATGGCCTCTCTCCCATAGCGACAGCTTTTGCTTGTTGCTTCTCAGGACAAGGCATGGTACTGCCCTCCCACATCCCTACTCCCTGAATGCTTCGCCATTTCTTGTTACCTCAGCCCAGCCGGCACCTTTGTGAATAGCCCTTCATTAAACTCTTCAGTGACCACATCAAACCATCTGTTTTCTGCAGCACCCTGGCCAGCACAGCATCCATGGGAAGGAGGGGGAACAGGGATCAGAATTTGTTGCAGAGGGGACACAAGGAGAAGGACTGAGGTTTCTGACATGCAAAATGGGATTGTGTAGAAAGATAAAAGCCTTAAAGGCAGGCTCCTGAAATTGCTTCTTCAGGTTATTCTTTAGTTAGACTCATTGCTAATTTTCCCTATTAAGCAGGTGGGAAGTTGTGCAGGAGACTAGCTCAGCTAAAGACAAAGATTATAGAAATCACCGTTTTTCTGCACATTCCCAGTTGAAGTGTGATATAAATCAGTAACCACTACAGGGACGTGGCTAACTAAATTACAGAAGGATAGGATGGAATATTAATGATGATTACAGCAAATTTTAATGAGTAACAGCTTATAATGCACTGCCAAGTGAAAATGGAAGGCATGAAACTTACAGTCATTACCAACTCGATTACGTTTAATACGCACACATACATGCATAGAGAAAAAGAAAACTTTTAAGGAATTCACCAAAATGTACAAAGAGGTTGCCTTCAGGTGGTGGGATTAGGGGTGGTATTTATTTTTTCCTTTATATTTTTTTATTTTCCAGTTCTTCTACAATGAGCATGAGTTACTTTTGTAGCCAGAATTTATCTGTTTTTTCTAAGAGAACACATACATCACGCTCTGTGACATTATCAGGAACAACCCAGACTGACCCTGGCAAGTCCTAGCCAAGGCCCCTGCCTCCCGGATGCCTTGGCCTGGTCGGTGTGGGAACCTCGGCAAACAACACTCTAGTTAACTCTTTCTTCAGAAAAGAGAGGAGGTGGTGAGGCAGAGACTCTTCTGAGGGCTGCCTGTAGGAGTGGGGTTGCTGTCGTGAATCCAATCGTCCTGGGCACCTGCTGTGGACCTCTGGGGAGTTCTTGGTCTTCCAGGCAGGGTGAGGTTGGGCCACCTGTAATGGGCTGCTGGAAACAAGTTGAGTCAGAACTAGCCACGTCCTTGGGGAACAGGCATGGGACTCCACCACCAGTGCCATGCACAAGGTATGAATGGTGTCCTTGGAGAGTGGAAAACACAATAGGGCCAGCTTAATCAGGATGTGTAAACTGATGTCCTTGTTCCCACCTGAGTGAGTGTCATCCTGCCTTTGGGCCATCCTTGGGCCCTTTCCTCCAAGGAAGGGCATGAAATGCCATCTCCCTTATCCCATCTCTGTCAACCTGATACCTGCCAGACTTACCTTTGGAATATTTAAGTAAAATGGCAAACGTCTTCATCCTGGTGGGTTCAGGCATTGGGTCCTGGAGGGTACGGAGCCGCACCCCTGATTCATCACACATAAGACTTCTCCTGGGGTCGGGGCAGGGAAATATGCTGAAAGGTGGGGTTGGTATTTTGATATTTTGTTTTGTTTTACTGTTGCAGGGGAGGAAAAATAATTTTCCCTCTACCCTTCTGAGTTCTTAGCTGAGACCCCTGTAATAAAAGACAGGTTAACTAGAGAAAAACAAACAGGAGCTTATTAACAGTCTACCTCGTGTATACACGAAGATACCCAGGGGAAGATGAGTAACTCTCCGAGGTGGCTTAGAGTTCAGGATTAAATGCCATCTTAATAGGGCAAGGGGAGGGGGATATAGGCCTCTTAGCAGACAGGAAATGATTTTTAGGGAAGACAAATAGGCCCTTAGAAGAATAGACGAGAGGTGTGATGGTTTGTGACAGTTTGTCTTCTGGGTGTGGTGTCGACTTCTAGTCTCCTCTCCTGTGATAAGAGTCAGTCTTCCCTGGTTGATGGTGCCTCTGGGGAGGGGATCTATGACAAATGAGTTCTTTTTGGAGGATCTGTCTTAGGCAAATAAGGGGAGTTCAGAGAAAGCTTTCCCTGCATTTGCTGTTTTCCTAGTGCCTACAGCTCAAAGTAATCAACATACCAAAGTGGCATATTTTGGGGTGGCATGTCCTGAATTTCTGCAGTCATATCTTGGGGTGGCATATTCTGCTACCCTTCATCGTGGATATTGATGGGGTTTCCTCCCCTTAGTCACCCCCCAACCTGGGCTGGTCACCCCATCCATCACAAGGCAAGTCTGTGGGAAGAGCCTTTCCCCAGGCCCTCACCCAGGCCCTCGCGTAGGCCAACTGCCTGCGATCTCATGGCGGGCTGCAGAGCTCCTCCCACCAGCGCCCAGGGCATGACCTGTTGGGAGGGGAACAGATTGCGAAACCGGACCACCTGTTCAGCCTCTAGGCACACTCACCCTGAACATCTTTGCTTCCTGATGCTGCGGTGAGCCCTCCCTGCACCTCCTCCCTTGACCAGTGTTGAGAATCAAGAGGAAGAAGCTATAAGTTCTCCATACAGAGCCCTGAGCCCTGGCTCTGTGGCCCTGTGCTGGCCGCTTGCCTGATCCACAGCAGAGATGGTGTATCCCTTTCCCCTCTGAACCTGCTCATCCCCTTCTTCCCAGTCATGTCTATTAAGCCTACCCAGTCATGGCGGACATCTAGGCAGGAAGGACCACAGGGATGGCCTATTACCTGTCCTGGCTCCCTGATGACATCCAGCAGCCTTCCCTGCTGAATCAGTCAATGCGAGGTGAGGGCTAAGAGAGGAGAGAAGACACTTGTTGCCCCTACCGGTCTTCTCTTCCTATTCTTTCTGCCTGGCCTGGCCTGGAGGACACTGGGTTAGCCTTTGGCCAGGACGCCACATGGAAATGCATTTTGGTTCTGTTTACATTCTTGTCAGAAAGTATGCTCATTTTCAGGTGGTGCTTCTCACACAGTAATATACATAGAGATCACCTGGAGATCTTGTTAAAGATCCAGGTTTGAACTTGGTCGCTCTAAGGTGGAGCCTGAGATTTGGCCTTTCTAACAAGCCCCCAACACCGCAAGGATGTAAGGGGCCCCGTCTTGTACTCTAGGCTTAGTGGGGTATTGCCGAATCTGTGGAGATATCAGAAATCCAGTGTCAGAATTAATCATTGGTCCCATCGTTTCCCCAACACCTGGCTCAGACCTTGCCATATCTGCTGATGGTCAGACACACCTGCACCCCTGCTGGTCTGGGGGCTGCTGGACAAATCATCTTTGTAGCCCTAATACCTAGCATGGGGGATGCCAACGGCTTTTTTGAATAAATGAATAAACACATTAATGGCTTTTCAAGGCAATTTACAAACCATGTAGGTTGTTAATAGCTAAAATAACATTTCCCAAACTGTGTTCCTTGGGACACCAGTTCTGGGGAATGTTAACAGATATTTGTTCAATGATGGGGGGAGGTGTGGGAAGGTTCTGTAGTCACTTAATCTGGGAAATGCTGGATTAAAAATAGACATCTAGGGGGCTGGCCGGTGGTGTAGTGGTTAAGTTCATGTGCTACACTTCAGTGGCCCAGGGTTCACAGGTTCAGATCCTGGGCGTGGACCAATGCACCCCTTGTCAAGCCATGCTGTGGTGGTGTCCCATATAAAGTAGAGGAAGATGGACACAGACATTAGCCCAGGGCCAATCTTTCTCAGCAAAAAGAGAAAGATTGGCAACAGTTGTTAGCTCAGGGCTAATCTTCCTCACAAAAAAAAATAGACATCTGGGGGCCAGCCCTGTGGTGTAGCAGTTAAGTTCACATATTCCACTTTGGCAGCCCAGGGTTCACCAGTTCGGATCCTGGGCGCAGACCTACTCACTGCTCTTCAAGCCATGCTGAGGCAGCCTCCCACATAGAAAAACTAGAAGGACCTACAACTAGGATATACAACTATGTACTGGGGCTTTGGGGAGAAAAAAGAAAAAGAGGAAGATTGGCAACAGATGTTAGCTGAGGGCCAATCTTCCTTTAAAAAAGAAATAAATAAATAAACTGAGCTTTAAAAAAAAAAAGACATCTGAAGAGATTTTCAAGGCTTTAGTAAACTAGTGGTCATTGCCAGTGTCCAGGAGAGGGATCTTGTAGGCAGTGTTGCCCTCACTGATTTTACCACAGAGAAGCATCTTACAGTGCTCGTGTGCTGAGGAATACAGGGGACAGTCACCATTCTGGGTGTTCATCCAAGGACTGTGAGTACAAATTAAGTTACAAAGGAGATCTAGAGAGACTAGCTACCCGGTAGGGGGAGAAGATGTGAGGACTGACAAGAAATAGAGGCTCCCTTTTCCCTTCCCCTTGCAGACTGAGTCATCAGACTTTTGAGATCTTATCAGCCACTATGGGGCTCTCCCTGCTCTTCTGGACTGCAGTGGCTGAGAGAGGGAGGCCAGGAAACCAGGAGAGAAGAGAACCTGGAGGCTGCTTGGTTGCTCAAGCCACTGAAAGACCAGAGATGTGCGTAAGTGTCCCCAGGAAGAGCTGTATTCTAGCTAGAAAGCAGAGGAGGACTGACATTTTAAAAGGGACCACATACTGCAAGTCTGTAACTGAGATTAGGGTTGAAATAAAGTGACAAAAAGAAAGGAAGAGTCTAGAAAAAGGCCGCAAGTGAATCCCGGAGTTCATTTACCTTAAAACAGTGGTTCTCAACTAGAGGCGAATTTTGCCCCTCTCATTGGATGTTTGACAATGTCTGGAGACATTTTTGGTTGTCACAACAAGGAGGAGGGTACTACTGGTATCTGTGGGAAGTGGCTAGGGCTGCTGCTAAACATCCTCTAATGCACAGGACAGCCCCCAGCAAGAATTATCAGGACTCAAATGTCACTGTTGAGAAACTTTGCCTTAAAAGTTGTTCTAAAACGTCACCTCTAAGTTAAAATTTAGGTTGTTGCTTCAATTCAGCAGTTTTATCACAAAGAATGGGGGGAAATTTATTTGGTGGAAGAAAATCCATGATTATAAATTTGGAGTTCCAAATCTCAGTGAGAAAATACTATCTTGTATATTTAAACCACATCATAAACAACACTACATGTTTTGCAAGGAGACGTAAGAAATAAAAGGATTCACAGCAAGTATTTCCTTTAATTTAAAAGTTTAGGATGCTTATATTCAGCTGTTTTAGCACAAGTAATTTGGGGGAAATTTATTGAGTTAGAAGGGGATAAAAAACAAAAGGAATAAATATGTATAGAGGCGGAAAGGATCCCACTGCTGGCTATATAATTAGAGAAATTCTCACACAAGTCCATAAAGAGACATGTGAGAGGATATTTTGTCACTAAGTTGTTTGTGAGGGTTGGAGAGCTGGACACGATGAGGCATTTGTCATTGGAATATTCTATCACAGTAAGGAGCAAGAGGCTAGCAACAAACTCTGTATACACAGCAATGTAAACAGATCTTTAAACACGGTGCTGAATGGGGGAAAAAAAGAGTCAGGAACAGAGAGACTCCAGCACAATCCTATTGATTGAAATTAAAAATACATGCCCACAGAACAATGCTTCATGCTTTCAAGAACCCTCACAAATAGAATGGTGCACAAATCTCAGTCCTTGAGCCAATTTCACAGTCTCTTGGGCATTAGGCACCACTGCCACCTGCTGGTAGCAATTCAAAATAGAGGCATAATTCAGGGGATTTTTTTTTTTTTTTTTTTTTGTGAGGAAGACCAGCCCTGAGCTAACATCCGTTGCCAATCCTCCTCTTTTTTGCTGAGGAAGACTGGCCCTGGGCTAACATCCGTGACGCCACCACGGCATGGCTGACAGGCAGTGCGTCGGCGGGCGCCCGGGATCCGAACCTGCGAACCCTGGGCTGCCAAGTGCGGACTAAACCGCTGCGCCACCGGGCAGCCCCTGGGGGATTTTTTTTTTTTAAGGAGATATAATTCACATACCATGAAATGCATAGATCTTAAATGTTTAATTTAATGAATTTTAACAATTGTATACATTAGTATAATTATCACTCTGAATAATATATAGAACATTTCCATCACCCCGGAAAGTTCCCTTCTACCCTTTCCAGGAAATCCTCCTTCTTACACCCTTCCCTAAAAGCAACTGCTGATCTGTTTCTGTCACTATAAATAAGCTTTGCCTCTTGTATAACTTCCTATACATGGAATTGTACAGCGTGTACTCTTTTCTGCTTCTCTTCTTTCGGGATTCATAATGTTTTTGAGATTCATCCATGTTGTAGCAACTATGAGTAGCTAATTCATTTTTGTTGCTGAGTAGCATCCCATTGTGTGGATGTTTCACAGTTTGTCTTTCTATTCACCAGTTGATGGACATTTGGGTTGTTTCCACTTTTTTGGCTATTTCAAATAAAGCTGCTATGAATATTCACGTATAAACCTTTGTGTGGATGTACATTTTTATGTATCTTGGGTGGAATTGCTGGGTCAGAGGGTAGATGTATGTATAATTTTCTAAGAAACTGCCAAGACAATTCTCCAAAGCAGTTGTATCATTCTACACATTCACCAGCGATGACTTTACATCCTCGAGAAAAAGATGAACAACCCAATTTATTTAAATGGACAAAAAGACTTGAAGACACACAAATAGCCAAAAAGCACATGACAAAGTGTCCAACATCATTAGTCTCTAGGGAAATGTGAACTACAACCACCGTGAGACATCCTTGTCCTCTCACTAGTACGTTAAAAGCAAAACGTCGAGGATGTGGAGAACTGGAGACACGGGCACACACGGTGAATGACCACAGCTCCCTCGGCCACCAGCTCAATTCCTCTGTGATGGAAGGATTCAGCGTGGGATTTGCACATTCCTGCACAGACTGTTGCTGGTCAAGCCTGGAACATTGAGAGGTCAGAAGACAAATGATGTTTTTCCTCGGTTGGGTGGGGCCCCTGCGGGTGCCAGAAACATAAATTGGGGCGGGTCCTTGTATCTGTTCCGCACCTTGTGCTCTAGAATGAATGTTTATGCGACCCCCCAAATCCATATGAAACCTAACCCCCAATGTGGTGGCATCAGGAGGTGCGGCATTGGGGAGGTGATGAAGTTTTGAGAGTGGAGCCTCAAGAATGGGATTAGTGCCTTTATAAAAGAGACTCCAGAGAGCTCCCCGGCCCCTTCCGCCATGTGAGGACACAGCGAAAAGAGGGCCGGCCATCTGTGAACTACCAGACACTGAATCTGCTGGCAAGTTGACCTTGGACTTCCAGCCTCCAGAAGCATGGGAAACACATTTCTGTGTTTTATGAGGCCCCCAGTCCACGGGATTCTGTATAGCGGCCTGAACACACGAAGACACCTCAGTGTCTCGCTCTGGAGGCAAAGCTTTCAGAAGGGTGTGTTAGTAAAGGCTGCTCCCTGACCCTTCTCAGGGTGGTGGGAGTATCCTGAAGTCAAAGTACCCGAAAGCTGGTGATGGTCCAGGGCAGAGCTGGGTAGGTCACCTCCTCATGGAGCCCGTGTGCCGCCTGGGGCTGCCCGGAATGCGGCTCCACTGTAGCTTTGCCACCCAACTTCTCTCCTCTCCTCTTTCTGCTTCTCTTCTCCTCTCTCTTCCTCCTTTTCGTAACAGCACCGTTTATTACATTTTATCATGAACCAGGCTTTTAATACATACTTTTTCAAATACACCAACCTGCAAGGTAGGCATTAAGATTCCCATTTTGCAGGGGGCCGCCTGGTGGCGCAGCGGCTTAGTCCACGCTTGGCAGCCCGGGGTTCGCGAGTTCGGATCCCGGGCGCCCGCCGACGCACTGCCTGTCAGCCATGCTGTGGTGGCGTCCCATATAAAGTGGAGGAAGATGAGCACGGATGTTAGCCCAGGGCCAGTCTTCCTCAGCAAAAAGGGGAGGATTGGCAACGGATGTTAGCTCAGGGCTGGTCTTCCTCACCAAAAAAAAAAAAAGATTCCCATTTTGCAGATGAGGGAGTTTGGGCCTCTGGGGTTGAGGAACTTGCTCAGGGTCATATAGCTGGCCGATTTGTTTCCTACTGCCACTGTAACAAATGACCACAAACTTAGAGACTTAAAACAACACAGATTTATTATCTCACAGGTCTGGAGGTCAGAAGTCTAAAATGGATCTGCAGCGCTTCATTCCTTTTGGACGCCCTAGAAGAGAATACGTTCCTTGCCTTTTCTAGCTTCTAGAGGCTTCCTGCATTCCCTACCTCATGGCCCCACATCACTCTGACTTCTGCTTCCATCTTCACATCTCATTCTCTGACTCTGACTCTCTTGCCTCCCTCTTATAAGGACACTTGTGATTACACTGGGCCCACCCTCATAATCCAAGATAATCTCCCCATCTCAAGATCCTAATTTAATCACATCTGCAAAGTCTCTTTTGCCATGCAAGGGAACATATTCACAGGTTTGGGGGATTACAAAGTGAATCTCTTTGGGGGAGTCATTCTTCTCCCCACCACAGATAATGAGTGGCCAAGCCAGGATCCAAATCCAGTTCTTTCTTATTCCTAAATCTATGATTTTTCTCTAAACCATACTGACCTTCCCTTCAGCCGCTCTTCTCCTTGGAGCAGCCCTGGATCCTTGACAAGCACAGCATCCCAAAGAGAAAGGGATGGCAAAAGACCCTAGGGCTGGACACATGAGGAGGAAGAGCTCCTGGTGAGGGTCCAAAGACCCCTCGCCAAAGCTGGGAAAGAAGAGAGGACAGGAGACTCCATGGCCAGACTACACACACACAGGGAGGCCAGTCGGAGGAGGGGTGCCTTCAGGTCCAGGCAGGAGAAATTCACCAGTGGGGAGGCAATGCAGCCCCTCTTTAGCTGTCAATACACCAAGGCACAGAGCACCAGAAATAGTCCATGCCTCTCTACCTCTGCTCAGGCAAACCCCTAAAGGTTGCTGTTGCTCATTGCCCTCTGCAGACCTGCCTCCGATCCCACCTGTGGGACCTTGACCCAGATACTTCATCGCTCAGCACTTCAATTGCCTCATCTGTAAAATAGAAATACTTATACTTATTTTACAGGGTTTTCATACAAATTAACTGCATTAATATGTGGAAAGGGCTTAGAACAGTGCCTGGCATAACATAGGTGCTGTGTAAATACTGGGGGAGGATGCAGGTTGTGGGGGGGGGGGAAGTAGTCTTTTGGGCCCTTCACATCTAAACTTAGCCCAGCCATGGGTGCTGAAGGCGGTCGTGTCTGGGAAGATGGGCTTGTGTGGGTCATGCGTGCTGAGCCTCTCCAAGCTGCAGAGCACGTGCATCAGCGCCTCCCATCTTCTGCCTGGACCCTGGATTGATCACCTTCCGGAGCATCCCTGTTTGCAGGGACCTCTGGACCTTAGCCAGGCCCAACTGCAGGGAGCTTCCCTCTACCTGTGGTCCACACCTGGCTATGGACCACATAGCCTTGGAGACTTCTCGCTGAGACTGGACCACAGAGATTTTCCAGAAGACTCACTTCGAATCGTGCGTCTCCTTCTGCCCTTGACATTTCAGTTGCTAGGCCAAGGAAGAGCTGCCAGATGTGTACATTTGAAACCAGAATCTCAGGTGGGTGGGAAAATCTGGTGAAATTACGAAATTTAAAGTCAGACAGATTGAATGCCAGCTCTGCTGCTTACAAGCCTTCAGATCTTGGACACACCATTTAATCTTTCTGAGCTTTAGTTACTCTTCTGTAAAATGGGTGTAATTACAGGGCCTGCCTCACAGGGCCTTTGTGGGCATTACATAATACGTGTAAAGTTCCTAACACAGTGCTTGGAGCATTTGGTAATAAACTCCTGACATCTGATGACCATTTCTTCTGGCCTAAGTAGTCAGACTGCATGATTTTCCCATAGCAGCCCCCAGTGACATGGAGTGACAAGACTTCAGAGTCATCTGTTCCAGCTCTGCTGGGGACAGGAAGGCCCCTTGGGAGACTAGTGGTGTCTGCTCCATGACGTCAGGCCTGGTCCGAGGAGACCAGGGGCTGGCCAGGATTAAACAGATATCTAAGCTCCTAGATCTGGGAGACTCAGCAGGGCAGCAAGGGAGGAGGAGCAGGGAGCAAAGCCCAGTAGACCCGGAGACCCCAGGGACCTTTGACAACATCTGATGGTCCCGGGTTTGGCCCCTGAGGATAGTGGAAACCTCTGGCCCAGAGAAAGTGACAAGCTTCCTGCCACCTGCGGACATTTCTTAGGCTTGGTAGGATGTGGTGCTGCTGGGGGGGATTTGTGGCTTGTGTGAGGTGAGCCTGGGGGGAGATCAGATGCCCTGATGGTCCCCTCCTCCTCCAAACCAGGTCCACAGAGGATGGTACCCACCATCGCCACCATGAGGAAGTGCTGTCAGTGTCCCAGAAGCTTGGTTATAGCACTTAACAAAAAGTATCCGTTTAATCCCATTGAGTAGCTATTGTTATCACCCTTTCATAAAAGAGGACACTAGTCCTCAGAGCGATTTAGGAATTTACTCAAGGTCACACAGCTGTAAGTGGCACAGCCTTGATCAAACAGAGGCTGGCCTGCTCCAGGGCCCTGTTTCCATCTTGCCATTGTCTCTCTTCAGCCTCTCCCCTCCTCAGAGGGGCCCCAAATCCTCATCGGGCCTCAGAATCCCAGAGAGAGACAGAAGTGGCTGGACAGCATCAAGAGGAAGACATCCTGGTGAGGGTCTCAGGAGCCCTCCCCCAGGCTGGGAAGGAAGAGGTGACCAGGAGACCAGCCTGGACCATACCCCCACAGAGGGAGGGCAACAGGACTCTGTGGGTGGCTCACAGAGCTGGGCAGGAGACAATCACCAAGGAGGGGCAGACAAGGCCTGAGGCCTCTCCTGTAAACACTGAGGCATAGCTGATATTTATCCAGTGCCTTTGAGCTGAGATCCAGACCCTCCCTCATCTGTCTAGACCAACACCCATGGGCTGCTGACAGCTCCTGGCTGGAAGTGAGCACACTTCCTCCAGGGGATGTGCACCATGGCCAGGGGAGCACTGGACACTGAGGGAGGGTGCACAAAGGAAAGAATTTCCAGGACTCCCAAGACCTGCACTGAGAACATTAGCCTTTTGGGTTCCTAGGTCTTTTGCCAGGCCAACCCATCGTTAATGGCTTTATCTTGCTCCTCCGGCAGCAACAGGGTGCATGTGACCCCAGCCTGGCCAATCAAAAAAGCCCAGTCCCCTGGCGACACTGATTGATACGAGAGATGAGCACATGACTTATCCAGCCCCACGAGTCTTCTCTTGGGCTTTTATACACTGAAGGAGGCTGTGGAGAGAGGAGAGAAGCCCCCTCAGTAGGGATGGTGTAAGCTTGCTGCAGGCTGACTGTGTGACGTGAGCCTGTCTATGGCGGGAGACTGAACAAACACACCTGGGACTGAATGTAACCTCAGGAGAGCGTGACTGCAGCCCCCAAAGAGAAACATGGGAGTGGGAGATTGAGAACAAAGCTCTGGTGTTCCCCAGCCCACCCCAGGATCCTGTGAGCCTGTTGCTGGCCTGTGGAGGTTGCCACTAAGGATGCGGGATACCTTACCTGCCACCACTCCATTCAGTTCGCACTACAGCGCCCGTGGCGTAGGACATGAACGGCATCCCCTGGAGATGAGCACATTCCACACAACCACATGTGTAGCCCCAATCACAGACGAGGAACTGAGGCTCAGAGGTGAAATGACTTGCCCAAAGTGGCACAGGCAAGGTCTCCAGACTCCAGACCCCAGGCCGGGATAGCACCGCTGCCTCCTGGTTCACCCCTAAGGCATTGCTCAGGCCAGAGGAGCCAGCACTCAGCACTCCAAGTGATCCACGTGAGCCTGGGGGCTGTTGTTCCGCGTAGCGCTCCTGGATCCAGGTGAATTCCCAGGTTCCTTGTGGTCCAGCCTGATGAAGCCCTGGGCTCCTGTGAGTGATTCCTCTTACAGGTAAGGAGTCAGGATAGGGGGAAGATTTAGTGACATCTGTGGCTTTTGTCCAACTAGCAAAATTCCTCCTTCTTCTGGTGACAGGATCCCGCATTTGCTTTGGAGAACGACGCTCCCCCACTGCATACAATCTCTGTGGGACTGTCAATCAAAATGTCTCACCTTCTCTGGTCAGGAAGTGGACTCTAGCAGGCTTTTGGGCCCCAGTTCTTTCTTGGACCTAATTCTTCAGGTGTTCATCTAATTTTTCGTGCAGCTCTGGCAGCAGGCACTGTCAGTGCCCCAACCCCATCTCCTTGGCGCTCACCATTCCTGTGCATACCTGCACTTCCATCCACAACCCCTGTGATCCTTTGGCTGAGGGCTTTCTCTGGATGCCCAGAGACACGAGACGGGTAGGCCACTAGGGCCAGGGAGTTAAAAACATTCCTCTGGCAGTGAATGATGGGAGCTGGTGGATATACACCCCAGCTCCCTCACCCCTCAGTGGGGACACCTGAGATGTGCTCCGCGCAGTGTCCCAGCCATCCTAGTGGACTGAGGCCCAGGTTCTCACAATGATGGCCTCAGTAATGCACACTGTTTATTCCCTTCCCTCCCCTATCTCCCTTCTCCCTCCCCTACTGTGCTTCCTGGGATCACCGCCCAGAAAACTACTTCGAATCTAATATCTCAGGGTCGGCTCCTGAGTGAATCCAACTGAAGACAACCACACACTCTTCTGGAAAATTCCTGTTCTGCTTTAATTGGCAAGAGTCTCTTTCTGTTGCTTGAAACCCATGGACCCTGTCAGAATCAATAGTGGTCTGGAGTCGTGTCACGTTGCACTCGATCATCATAACCTAGGGTCTCCTTTCTAAAGATCACGAGAGCTCTGGAAGGGGAGGAAGAGGCTCTCACGAGCCTTTCTTCTAAGCTCTTTCATACGCAAGCTCAGAGGACTTGAGCTCTGAGCTGTGCCTGTGAATGGAACTGCTTGGATGGCACATGGCCCCAGAACGTCAGGTCTCTTGTGACCCTGGTCACTCCTAGGGTGAGGGCTGGCCTAAAAATTCCTCCTAGTTGGTGGTGATCAAGCCAGGATTCCACGCCTCAAGAGAGAAGGCAGGTACTGAAGCTGCTGTGTGTGAGCCCCACAGATGGGCTTGGGATGGCTTTTGGAATGAAGCACCACATCTAGTCTTGGAGGAGATGCTGAGTTCTTGGGGGCCCAGCCAGGTGGGCCAAGAACTAGAAAAATCTAGTCCTTGGAGTAGAGTGCCACCTCTGTTCCCATATGGACACAGCATAGGGTGGTCAGTGGCAGGATCCACTGGGCCAACTGGAGCCCTTGAGTCCAGCTGACTGAGAATCTGGAGCTGGGCTCCTTGCTGTCCTGAAGTTGTGTTCAGTCTTGGATGTGTTCATGTAGTCAACACACACGTGCCAGGCCCTGTGCAGCACATGGAGGATATGAGGTGAGTCGGATGTCCTCTCAGTCCTCTCTCCAAGGAAGAATGAGCGATAGTCACACAAGCAAGAAAGGGCCATGAAACATTACAGGTGCTGCTGGGATAGACATCCGTGCAGATGAGGGGCCCAGACCGGGGAGGACTGAGGGCCCAGGAAGAGCCCAAGGGAGGTGTGGGAGGGGCATTCCAGGCAGAGGGTGCAGCATGAGAAAAGCTTGGAGGCATAAAAGCCTGGTGAGCGGTTCTGTCTGATGCTGTGAAGGGTTCAGTGGCCAGAGAGAATGTTAGAGAGGCCAGCAAAGGCCCAGTCATGGAGGAACCTGTATGCCATGCCGAGGGGTTTGGTTTTCATCTTCGAGTCAATAAAGATTGAATAATTTTAATTGAACCGATAGCAATAATTGAATAATATTGAGCAGAAAGATCACGTACTCATTTTTGCATTTCAGAAAGATTGCTCAGGAAGCAGAATGGAGGAGGAATTGGAGGAAGTGAGACTGGAGGCAGAGAGACAATATGAGTAATGAAGGCAAGCGGTCATGGAGACCAAAGTAGAGCAACGACAGAGGAAATGTAGCAGAGGCAGTGAATGAGAGATGGGGAGGAGGTGAAATAGGTAAGACCTGATTCCCTGAACAGAGAGGTAAGGGAGAAGTTTGCGGTGATGCCCAGGTCTGCCTAGGGCACCTGGGTGATGGTGGTGCTGTCCATCCAGATGGGGAAACTGGGAGATAGGGCATCTCTGGGTGGAGGCGAGATGGTAAGCTGACTTTTGGACGTATGGAGTGAGGGGTCCATGAAATATCTCTATCGCTATTTCTATCATGCCCTAACCATGGCATTTTATAAATACCTGCTCAAGTGTCTATGTGTCCATTCCACCTCCCCACCACTTGTGAACTTCAAGCTCTTTGAGCATAGAGAGCCAGGCCTCACTCGTCTCTGTGGTCCCAGGACCTGGCACAATGACTGGTGCCCAACAACAGGTGCTCAATAAGTGTTCACTGAATGGCAGGGAGGGTGCCCCCATGGAAGGAAGACTTCAGCCCATTCCCATCACTGAGTCCTCCTTGGAGGCAGATCCCAAACAGGTAGATTAATTCTCTCCTTTAAGGAGTAGAGCGGTGTCCTTTCCCCCACTGTCATCACATGGGGCCCTGCAGCTCTGGACCAGGCAGAACGGGAAGCAGCCAGACCTGGGACATGGAGTCAGGTGACTGAAGAGCCCAGGACAGGCCAGGCTGTGGAGCTGGCTATGCCCAGACCAGGCCTCCCTGGAGTGGGTGCCCACACCTGGGCTACCCATAGCAGGTAGACGGGCAGGTGGGGGCACTTGAGGCTGCAGGAAGGGTGGAGCAGGATGTGGGCTGAGGGGCTGGGGAAGGTCGTCCAGGAGCAAGCTGGCCGTGTTGGCCATGCCATCTGACAGGCTGAAGGCCTCCTTGAGCTCGGCTCCTCCACCTTAAGCCAAACAATCACTCATCAGCGGGGCTGGTGACTCAGACCTAATGGATCCTGTTGCCGTCATCAAGGAGGGGCTGTGTTCCTGAAAGAGATGGGCACCAGTCCAAGGCTCAGCAGGCGGCGTGAGGGCTGCTGAGTAAGGCTGAGGAGTGCCGGCTTAGCCAGTGGTGTGCCCCAGGCCTTCATCTGACCTGGGAATGAGTGAGATGGGGGACTCACTGGCTCCCCTGCCCAAGCCCAGGTTTAGGGCATCTCTGTCCGTATTGTGTTGATCCCAGCACACGTGTAGGTGCCCAGGGCTTTCAGGTCTTGGCCTCTGCTCTGCTTCCAGGAGTCCCCACTCAAGGCACCTCCTTGGCATCACAGAGGCTGTACCCCTCTCACCCCACCGTCTCCTCCTCAGGGCCCTCACAGCTGCCCTGGGAGTCAGGCTGGTGGTGGCACGTATCAGCAGGCCCGTTTCTCAGATGGGAGCACATGCGCAGGCCCAAAGAGACGGAGGGGGGCATCTCAGTTCACCCAACCAGTTGGAGGCAGGGCTGGGACCTGAATATGAGTTGGCCCTCTCTTCTTGCTACTCCCTTCTTCCTACACTCCACTCTAGCCATAACAGACTCCTTGATGTTTATTTCCTGAGCATGCCAAGCTTGTTCCTATCCCAGGGCCTTTGCACGTGCAGTTCCTCCACTTGACAGGCTCCTTCCTGCTCACATGTCACTGTCTAAAAGAGCGGCCTCAGGGCCGTCCAGTGGCGTAGCCGTTGGACTCGCGTGCCCCAGTTTGGCGGCCCAGGGTTCACAGATTCCAATCCTGGGCACAGAGAGACACATCACTTGTCAAGCCATGCTGTGGCGGCATCCCATATAAAGTAGAGGAAGATGGGCACAGATGTTAGCCCAGGGCCAGTCTTCCTCAGCAAAAAGAGAAGGATTAGCAATGGATGTTAGCTCAGGGCTAATCTTCCTCTCACACACACACACACAATAAAGAATAAAAGAGCACCCTCCTTCCCTTTTGTCACTTTCTCCCCTTATGCCACTTAATTTCTCTTCTCCAGAACATATCATGAGTTTATTTTGTATTTCTTTGTTGTCTGTCACCCCACTAGAATGTCAGCTCCTGGAAGGCAGAGACTTTCTCAATCTTATTCACAGGTGAATCCAGAACAGTGCATGGAATGTAGTAGGCACTCAATAAATATTTGTTGAAGGAATGAAGAAACCCAGGTGGCCTCTCTCTGGTCCAGAGCTCTCTCGCTGTCCTCTCTGCATCCCAGAGAAGCCGGAGCAGGGGAATCGTGAGTAGGGGTGGCTCAGGCTGGAGGGAGGCAGCCTTGCCCCTTTGCCAGAGACACACTGGACACTGACCCAGGCCACCTGGGGTCTGGTGCATGTCAGGGGCTCTCTTGGGCTCTCACGTCATCCCAGGAGCATGGAGGGATCCATGCGGATAGCAGGTGCCTCCACTTCTGAGCCCTTTCCCAATGCTGCCACCATCTCTGTCCTTGGACCTACTGTCTTCTGCCCCCTCTTGGATCTGTCACTCAACATTAATTGGGCGCCTTCTGTGTGCTGGGCTCAGGATTGGCACCCATCCCAGAGAGATTTATCAGCAAGGCAGACAAGCAAACACCCCCAGAGCACAGGTGGCAGACTCTAATAGAGGAAGTGGCAGCAGTGGGGTGGGGTATTTGGGGCAGCCAGCAATGACCTTGCCCAGGTTGGCAAAGGGCAGTAGGGAAGGTTTCAAGAAAGAGGGATATTTGAATTGGTTCTTACAGGATGGGGGTATGGGGGAGAGAGATGGGAGACCCAGCATTGCCAGAGAGAATAAATTGTGCAAAGGGTTCAGTAGAATGAAGACGTGTGGGTGCAGAGTGGGGCTGGGCAAAGGTGAGGCTGAAAAGGTAGGTTGGAATCAGACGTTGAAGGGCCTTGAACTCCAGGCTAAGGAGCTGGGCTTCGTCACTGGGCGGTGGGCTCCATCACAGCGTTTTGCGCAGGGGTGACTTGGTCCAGTTTGCATTTTGGGAAGCTTGCCCTGGCTGCTGTGTGCAATGGTTTGGAGTGGCGGGTGGGGAGCCAGGGGTATGAGACTATCGAGGTGGCCAGGTCAGAGATGATGGTAGCTAGGACCAGGCCGCAGCAGTGGGTGTGGAGGAGGAGGGACAATTCAGGAGCTAATTAGAAAGCAGAACCTATACACTCAGTGGGAAGGCAGAGAAGGCTGCCGGATTGGCTCCTGGATTCCACCATTGGAAGGGGGTCGGATGTGGCTGGGAGGCAGTGATCTGGCCCCCTGACCATTGCAGGCTCATGTCACATCCCTCTGCTCACTGACCTCACCTTAGCCACATTGGCCTCTCCGTTCCCTGGATGTGCCAAGCTTCTTCCTGCCTCAGGGCCCTCACACATTCTGTTCCCTCTGCCTGCAACACCATTCCACTCTGTACAGGCTGCCCTGCCCACTTGACCCTTGGCCTTCTCTGACTTCCCAGAAGGCCAGGTCAGTCTGGCATCCTCCTAGAGCAGAGTGTGTCTCATTCACGGGGCTCACCCCAGTGGTGATGACACATTCTGCTGCCCGGTTAGTACCGGTCACTCACAAGCTCCTTGAGGGCAGGCACTGTGTCTGATGTATCCCCGCCGCATCCAAACACTCAGCATGGAGCTTGGCGCCTCGCTGCTCATTAAACTCTTGTTGAATGAATGAATGAATTCTGAACTAACGAATGAGGTTTATGTGGCTACACTGACATCCATAGGGGTGCTGTCCGACAGCAGTTGGATATAGGAGTCAGGCTCATACTTTGGTGGGAGGACAGATCAGGAAGCTTGTTACTACGAGTAGATCTAGGAGGGGCTGGTCCGAGAAGAGACTTTGGGTTGGGGGATGGTAGGTGGGCTTGGCGCCCCAGAGGCTGCTCTTGATTTTACTCTGGACTTTGAAGGACGCGGAATTCAAGCTTCCTGGTCCCTTGGAGCAGCTAAAACCATCAGTAGCCATTCCTGCCACACTGATAGAGGTCTAAGGTCCAAAACAAGGGAGGTGACGAACTCCTTTGCTCCTCCCTGTCCCCTTCCTGCTCTAACCTGGGACACTGGCAGACAGACCTAGGGACCAAATGAGAAACGCAGAGAGGCCCAGGAGCTTCATCATATGTCATACGCAAGGGTGGGGGCAGGTGAGGGGCTGGGCCTCTTCAGCCTGAAGGTGCTCACCTAGGGTTCATGCAGGTACAGGAGGCTAGAGGCAGAGTGGGACCCCAGGGAGTCTCAGGGAGCAGACGTCTTGTGTGAGGAAGGACTCTGCGCAAAGCCATCTAACAATGAAACTGGTAGGCAGTGAGCTCCCCATCACTGGAGGACAAATGACTTCCTGGTGGGGCTGCTGTAGGAAAACCTGAGTGGAAGGACCTAGATGACCTTTAAAGTTCCCCTCCCTTTATGAGATGATGTTCTTCCTTTAGAACAGGAAATCATCGTTAAATATTTGCTCTGCCTGGCTAAGCAATGGAACAATAGCTGCCACCCGCCTCAGAGGCATCCGTGGGCCCCGGGGGTGGGGTTGGGGGGGGGAGGTTGTGTGTAGGGTGTTCCCGAGGAGGGGGCCAGAGGATCTCACAGCTGAGTCATGGCCCTCAGGCTGAGCTTGGCTACAGATCTGGGGCTTTTATAGGTCTGTGGGGGTGACTGTCTGGCTGCTTGGGGCCCCCAAAGGGGCTATTCTTGAACAAGAACTCTTCACACTGACTCATTTAACTGTTCTTACAACTTATCTGTAGACTTGACATCTTTCAAAATAAAAAGATTTTTTAAAAAACACTTAAACTTTGGGGCCGGCCCCGTAGCTGAGTGGTTAAAGTTTGGCGCACACTCCACTTTGGTGGCCTGGGTTCACGGGGTCGGATCCTGGGCACGGACCTACTCCACTCAGCAGCCATGCTGTGGAGGCATCCCACATAAGAAATAGAGGAAGACTGCCACAGATGTTAGCTCAGGGAGAATCTTCCTAACCCTGAAAGAAAACCACACAAACTTCGATTCAAATATTTCAGAGTGACGCTCAGCACGCGTGGTCTTAAACTCTCCCCAGGGAAATCTCATCTGCAGCCGGAGCTGAACGCCACTGATCTAACTGAACTAAAGAAATGCGTATGTAAATAAAATTTTCTTACTCTTTTTATAAATCAGAAATTCTTTGAAAGCAGATAACCAAATTATTCATTCATAAATATTGTATGAGTACGGGGGAGTTTCAGATATTAGTTTTTCTTGAAAAGATTCTTGTCTGTATTTAACCCATTAAAATGCAAATCGATACATAATACACTTAGAAGCAGGAGGGCATCTGCCTTATGTTTTATTTTGCCTTTTTCTCCATCAGTTGTGCCCTCCTCGTGGTGCAAAAAAATAAATTAAAAGAATCATTTGTATTTACATTTACACCTCATTTCACATCTCCAAAATGTTTTCCCATCTGCTATCCCCACTCTCATCTTCACAGCAGCCCCAAGAGGGAGACAGAGCCGGAATTATCATCCCCATTTTGCGCACGGGTAAACTGAGGTCTGCTTAAGGAAAGTGGCTTTTCTGAGGTCACAGAGTTGGTTGGCAGAGGCACTGGCAAAACAACCCGTGACTCCAGCCCCTTTTCTCTGCCTCCTGCACCTCCAGTTGACATTTTCTTTTTGTGTTTTTGTGATCTGCCTCTCCCTCTCTCTCTCTTAGTCTCTCTCTGTTTTTCTCCTTCTACTTCCATTTCCCTCTCCCTCTTGTACAGCCCTCAGACTGGTGTCAACTTTGCAAGCTGTCCAGACTTTTCCTCACGCCAGAAGTCTGCCAGCCCCACGGCCACAGCCCCACGCACCACGAGCTCAGCACCTCTGCCAAGAGAAAGCCCTTTCCAGAGGCCAGGGGGCAGAGAGTAACTCTGGGTGATGCCACCGGTCCATCCATCTGGCCCCAGTTAAGATAAGGGTGGGGATCAGCACGATAAACAGGCCCCCATCCTTCCCCTGGCCCAGGCCCCAGCTAGCTCAGGTCACACCAGCCCAGGGTCAGCATGGCCGTCCACCGGTGGTTGGCCGCCCCAGCTGTGGCTGCCCTCCTCATCGTGGACGGGGTGAGTAGGCAGAGCCTGGATGCTCTGGGGCTTGGTGTTGGTAGGTGAGCTGGGGGTGGGGCAGAGGCAGGGCCTGGAGCACCCTGTGAGGCCTCTGTTTTCTGCATAAAGCCTCTTTTTGCACGCCTCCACTGTGGCAGGGAAAGCCCCGGGCTAGGAGAAAAGAAACCTGGGTTAAAATCCTGACTTTGGCCCAGAATTAGAAAAGTGTACCACACCCCCACACCCCCCACACCCCCCACCCCCGCTTGGGGCCTCATTTCTCCAGTTGTGAAGTAGGAGGTTGTTCTAGTTCAAAGCTGCCCTGAGCAACCACTGGGCTAGAGATGGGGGAGAAGGGAGCAGGCCTACGGCAGGGGAGAGAGGCAAGTCTGCTGGCTGCAGGGTAGTGGGTGCGGAAGGGAGCCTGGCCTGCGTCCTCTGAGCTCTGTCCATCTGCCGGGATGGAGTTGTGGGACGGAAAGCAAGCATGGAAGCATGGGAGCCCCTGCCCTGGGAGTCCCTGCCCTGGGCTGGACACATGCAGCTGGAGAGGGGCCTCCTCAGAGCCTGGGCCACCTCTGCAATCTCACAATTACTGACAGTATCAGGTATTGTTCTGGGCCCTTAAGACGTATCAGTGACCAAAACATAGAAGAACTGCCCTGATGGAGCTTAAATATAGTGCGGGAGGGGGAGGGGAATAGATAATAAACAAGATAGGTGCAGTGTGTGTTCTACAGTATGTTAGAAGGGGATAAAGGCTAAAGGACAAATACTGGCAGGGTGTTGGGGATTGGGAGGGGATTGCAATGTTAAATCAGGGGAATTCTCTCTGAGAGGCTGATGTTTGAGCAAAACTTGAAGGATGTGGCAGGAAGCCATGTGGATATCTGGGAGAAGTGGGTTCCCAGCAGAAGGAACGGCCAGTGCAAAGGCCCTGAGGTAAGAGCACGCCTGGAGTGTTTGAGGTACTACAAGGAGGCCAGTGCAGCTGGAGGGGAGTGAGAGGCAGGGTGAAGAGCGATGGGAGAAGAGATGATAGAGGCAACTGGGAACTATAACTGGGCTAGGCCTTGGAGGCCAAATGAGAGGCGCTGAGGGTTCTGAGCAGAGTGATGTGTGAAAAGGATTGCTCTGGTTGCTATGTTGAGAACAGACTAAAGGGGGAAGCCAGGAGACTACTTAAGACCCATCTGGACAAAGCTAGGGCCTGGAGGACCCCAAGGCCACTGACCTCATGGCCAGTCCCACACCCATTTCCCCAGATGGGGACACAGCCCTAGAGGTTGGGGCAACAGAGAATGGGTCTGGGGGCTCTGGCCCAGCACAGCCTGCTTACTCCTATCTGACATCCATCCCCTGAGCAGTTGTCCTGTTGGGGACGCTAAGGAGGCCTGCCCTGAAGAGAACCCTGGTGCCCGTTTCAGATTCCTGCCTGGCCAAGGTCAAGGGCAGCCTGGGGGTAAACGCAATTTCTCCCTACATCCTCCAGGAAGAAACTCTGACACCACAGGGTTCTGAACTCCTCCTTCCCACAATGCACTTAATGGTCAATTCCTGAACCCTCACTGTGGGGGCGGGAATTGCCACATGGGGGAAGAGACAGGGGAGCCCCAAGGAGCGCAGGTCCATAGGGAGGTGGGAGTGAGCCAGCAAGTGGGACAGCATGAGAGGCATGAAAGTGGCTGCTGTGGTCTGAATGTTTGTGGGTGACGGTATCCTAACCCCCAAGGTGGGGGTATTGGGAGGTGGGGCCTTTGGGAGGTGATTATGTCATGAGGGTGGAGCCCTCAGGAATGGGATTAGTGCCCTTATACAAGAGGCCCCAGAGAGCTCCCTCGCCCCTTCTACCATGTGGCAACACAGGGAGAAGGCACAGGAAGAACCAGGAAAACGGCCCTTGCCAGACACCAAATCTAGTGCCATGATCTTGGACTTCCCAGCCTCCAAACTGTGAGAAATAAATGTTTGTTGTTTATAAGCCTCCCAAGTTTTGGTATTTTTTGTTATAGCAGCCTAAATGGACTAAAACAGAACCCTAAATTCAGGCCTGCTCAAGAAACCCTGGGGGACATCAGGGAAGGCTTCACCGGGAGGTGGCATCTGAGCCTTGAAAGGGGAGTACGAGTCAATGAGGAGAAGGGGAAGGAGGATATTTCAGGCAGAGGGAAGAGCATAAACCAGAGCAGAGCCTGTTCTGGGGAGAGTAAGCAGAGAAGGATAGCTGGACACAGGCACATGGGGGTGTACTAGGAAGTGAGCCCAGGGAGGAAGTTTGGGATCAGTTCGTGCGGTGCCCTAAACACAAGATGAACGAGCTTAGTGACCTTGACAGGGAGCCATGCACGGGCTTTATATTTTTTTAATGCTTTTTTGTCCCCTAATAGTTACATACCATGAAAGGCACAAATCTTATCACTCAATGAATCTTATTGAGTTTTGACAGTGCATATACCTGTGTAACCCAAACTCCCATCAAGATACAAAACACTTCTGTCACCCCAGAAATTTCCCTCATGCCAGTCAATTCCCTCCCCGGCCCCACCTCCAGAGGCAACCAGTGCTCTTTCTTCCTCCAAAGATTAGTTTGGCCTGTTCTAGAATGTCATGTAGAAGGTTGCATTGACCCCCAGGCTGCCCTTGACCTTGGCCCAAGGTGCCTCCTCCATACAGTAGGTAGTCTTTTGTGTCTGGCTTCTTTTGCTCAGCATGTTTTTGAGATTCAGCCATGTTGTCACATGTGTCAGTTGTCTGCTCGTTTTTACTGCTGAGCTGTATTCCTCTGTGTGTGCATCACAGTCCATTCATTCTCCTGTTGAAGGACATCTGCGTAGTTTCCAGTTTCGGCAATTATGAAATGGAACGAGTTTGAGCAGTGTGGTGACAAGGCCGGATTTGCATTTCACACCCCAATGCTACCCCGCAACAGCATGTCAGACATCCCTTCCCTTCTCCCTCTCTACCTTGGAAATCTTGTAACAGCATCCCCAGGAGAAGCTAAAAGCACAGTGCTTTGTACACCTCCAGTGATGGAGAACTCTCCACTTCCGGGGACAGCCTCCTTCATTGAGACCTAGTTCCCACTGAGAGAAAATTCTGGAACACAAATCTGCCTCCCTGAAGCCTCCTCGCATGGATGGGCTCTGCCCTGTGAGGCTGAGAAGAGCTCATCTCTCCCTCGTTCCCAGGACAGCCCTTCAGAGACTTCAGGGAGCCACCGCCCTTCTCCAATTTACATAGACTCCTTCCTTCCACCCGTGGCCCTAGACACGGCTCCCGTTCCCTCATCCTCTCCGTCATGCTCATCAGTCACATCAGTTTGCTCATGTCCTGGAAGCAGTTCATCTAGACCTGGCAGGGCCGTGGGGCACAAATGTGTGTGTGGAAAGAGCCGGGCTGTGCACATCCCAGCTCTGCCCTTAACAAGCCGTGTGCTTCCCCTCTGAGCCTCCTCCACAGGTTGGCCGAGCTCCCCAGGGAACAGTGGATCTGCCTGCAGTCTGCGGGGAGTGCGCAGGGGCAACACTCGTGTAGGAGAGATGCTGACTGCAGTGCAGTGCAGCAGAGGCCTCCGATAAGCCTACCAGGAGCTCTGGCACCGGGTGGCCCTCCAGCACTGCTCTGAAGAGAGACGAGGGGTTTGGGCCATTGTACCCACATCAACCTGTCGTTGGATACAGGCTGTTCCTGGGTGGGGGATGCGGCCTTGGACAAGGCAGCTCCCTTCTCTGAGGGTAACTCCTGGGGAGGAACTCAATGCCCCTGGCAGCTGAGGAAAGAGCCTCAGTCCTGGGGGCGGGGTCTGGCTGGCAGGCCACAGTGTCCACTGCTGCCTCCTTTCCTTCCTGTCACGTGGCAGTGAGAGAGGCATGAGGAGTAGTCGAGAGCATGTATTCTCAATGCCTGGCACACAGTCACTCAGTTGTTACTTTTATTATTATATGGGACATAACAATCCAGTGGAATCTGACAAGGAACAGGCTGGACTGTCACCTCCTTAATTCTAGACTTTTGGCCACTGTTCATGTAACCCAAGGTCACACTGGCTTTCCGGGAGCCTCACTGTCTGGTGACTCACTACGTTTCCTTGAGGAATTCCAGGCTGGGTACCGGCTGAGACAGGTCCCCTGAAGAAGCAGTCCTCAGACCCTGGACCTGGGGTCTAGAGCTGACATCACTTAATTCTTGCTTTTTTGCCTTTCAGAAGTGCCAGTGTCGGCAGGAAAGCCCATTTTCTCAAGGCGGTAAGGCGGCCACTTGCAGTTCTGGCCCCAGGGCTGCCTTCCTAGCCTTCCACCTGCAGAGGAGCCCGCTCCCTCAGCATGCTGGGAAGGCCGCGTTTTCGTCTTTACACTCCTGCTCAGACGACTCCGATGGCTCCAGGGTGGCCAGGGTGGCCTCCTGAGTCTGTCTGTTCCCAGGGTAGCCCTTCCAGGCTGAGCAGGCCCAGCCCCTTTGCCAAAGTCCCAAACGACCTCGAGGCCATTGAGAGATCTGCCCGGCCAGGCTCAGCAGGACTGAGCACACTCTTGGCTTTGCGCAGTGCAGACGGACAGGCTGCGGGGTTCCGGCCCAAGAGGTGACCTGGCACACCGATGGCCCTGTGGAGTGTGCCAGCCTTCCCCAACCTCACCCCATCGTCCATCCCTGCACTCGGGAGCATAGACACCAAGGTGTCCCTGAACCCCGATTCCACCTTGGCCCTGGTCTGCCATCCCCAGGTCCCGAGGCAGTGGTGCTGGCTTCCTTGAGACCCTCATCCCCCCTTCACCCAGGTGAACGGGGAGGTGCAGAGCCACCCCCAGCCCGCAGCCTCAGCATCTTCACCATCAGCCCATCAGAACCCAGCCCCGCTGACTCTGTGCCAAAGAGTCAAACACTTTACATACATTATTTCAATTAACCCTACATGACAGGAATACTATTATTTATAGTTTTTGCAGATGAGGAAACTGAGGCTTGAAGAGTGGAAGTAGTTCTTCCAAGTTTACACAGCCAATCAGTGCAGCACTCAGGTCTCTGGGGCCCGGGGCCTCCATTGCACCGCCCTGCCTCCCTCACCGTACCCCATCCCAGGCCCCACCGCAGTCCTGACCCAATCCTGACCCTGACCTCAGGCCTGCCCTGAAACCCTTTCAGACTGAGTCTCAGTGAAGCCCCAAACTCTGTCCCATTTCTCCAGCCTTCTCACACCAACAGCCTGAGAGGTCACGCAGGCCCAGGTGAATTCAGGAATCCCCGGGGGGTGGGGCCTCCTGGGAATGATGTGGTTCTATCTCCCGGGGTCCTCAATAGGACCAGCAGCAGAGGTTCTAGTCAGACCCTCTGAGGAGTGTGTGAACCCATCCCCAGGAGCTTGAGAGCACAAACTCACTCCACACACTTAAACCTGGATGCCCACATACCTGGGCTCAGCAGACACAGGTACACACTTTACACACGTGGTCGTGCACGTACACACTGCAAACATGCCAAGGGACCCGGAGTGGTTGTTTTCATGGTCACTGGAGCCACACTGGGGCCTTCTTGAATCAGGCTCCTCTCTGGAGCCCCTCTGGCTCCAAACAGAGCCTCTGGGTCTCTCCTCACTGCCTCCGATCCGAGTGCCCTCCCTCCCTTCCTTTCCTCCACAGCCCATCTGTGAGCACATGGCGGAGCCTCCAGACTGTTCCAGATGTCCAACCTGGTCTGCAGCACTGACAGGGTTACATGACAGTGAGTGCCAGTTCTGCTTGACCCGGATATAAGTCCACCCCACCTTCTCCTTGGCTTGCTTGGGTGGGCCCCATCTCTGTGCACATGCATCTGAAAGGAGCAAGACGACCTGCCTCATCCTTCACACACACTTGGCCTGAGAAGAGTCCTCCGACATGACATGCGCCCCTAACAGACTGAGCCCAAGTGTAATTCGAAGGCAGCACGTGGCCCAGCAGAATGCCACCACTGGGACGGGGCTGTGGGTGAGGGCAGAGACTCTGGGTTGTTCTCCTCATTCTGCCCCTGACTGACTAGGTGACCTCACTTCCACATATTCCTCCAGCCAGCAATTCTGTATTGAGTACCTACTAGGCGCTGGGCGCTGGGGCTACCACAGGGTGCAATGAGCTAGACAGCATCATGGCCTCCCAGGTGCGTGGTCAGTCTGAGGGGGAAGCCACGCTGACTGTCAGCCAGTTGCAGCATAGGATGCTCAAGACTCAGACGGGGACGCCCAGGGGGCTGGGGGTGCAGGGCAAGGGCAGGGAAGACTTCTTAGAGGAGGCGACACTTCAGCTCAGCCCTGAGGGAGAGGTAGAAATGAGCTAGGAAAAGCAGGAAAAAGGGGAGAAGGTAATTCCAAATAGAGAAATGAGTTTGGAAAGGTCTAGAAGAGAAAGGAAGTTTCTATTTGAGGAAATATATTAAGTTGGATATGCTAGAGGATCCAGTTTAAAGGAGAATGAGAGGCAAGAAATGAGTCTAGAGAGGTGAGCAGGGCCAGAACATGACCGTGGTACGTCAGATCACCCATTTGGTCTCATTTCTTCATTAATAAGACCCTTGAGCTGGCTAGAGCTCAGTGAGATCATGGAAGAGAAGAAAACGTTTGGAAGCTGCAATGCTCTGGACAGAGGGGCAGGACATCAGGACATCGTCCTAACTTAGGAAAAGGTCATGATAGTCAAAGACTCGTGGTTGGTTACATTGCGGGTGGAACTGACAGGCTGAGAGGCTGGATGTGAGCAGGGGCACAGAGGAGGCAAGAGCAACGTGCTGGTTTCTAACTTGTGGACTGGGGTGGCCGGTGGTGCCATGTGGCAACATGGGGGGCAGGGGGGTGTAGCAGGTTTATGGGGCAGTGCTGTTTGTGGACAGCTAAGCCTCCGGGACATGCCAGTGGAGACATGCAATGGACAACTGCATGAACAGGCCTAGAGTTCAGGACAGAGGTCCAGGCCAGACAGATCTGTAGCCATCGGCATGCAGTGGTGGTTGAAACCCCAGGAAGCTGAAATCTCCCAGGGGGAGGGTGCAAGAGGGAAAAGCTCTAGGATGTGCCCAGGGCACCAGGGGACCTGCCCTGCATGGTACACCGGCTGGGCGGGTAGGGCTCAGCAGGGTGTCTGGAGGAACTGGGCCAGCATCCCTGAAGGGTACATTCCAGTTCCTGAGGAAGTGGCCTCCTGTCTCTGGTGATGCTAGAAAAACCAAACAGGACATCCAGATCATGAAGGATGGCAAATGCTGACCCCATAGGAGCCCCTTAAGCCATGAAGCTTCAGGCTGGAGAACAGTGGTAGGAGTGGAGAGGATGTGCCATGAAATAAAAGATCCAGCCAACCCAGCCCAGTGGGCCAGTGTCTTTGGGGACTCCAGAGAGGTGTTGTGGGGGTGGAGATCTTACCCTGTCCTCCCTACTCAGAACCTGATGTCCTCTCCATCGCTCTGGTGCTCCTCCACCCCCGAGAGAGCCCAGGTAATTTCCACCTGCTTAAGGTCAGGGCTCTGAGAGGCCAGCCCCTGACCCCAGGTCGCTGCCCAGTGCTCCTGTCTGCCCCATCTGGCCTGTCGCTGAGGCCAAGAACCCAGAGGAGACCTGTACCATCTGCCATTGCCAGGGTACATGGCCCAGCCAGACAGCCTTTGTGAGGGTCCCACATCCCTCACGGCCTCCCTGGGTTGTAGTGGCACCCCAAGTCTCTCTCTCTCCCCCTCCCTTCCCCCCTCCCCCACCACATACACACACAATGCCACTACAGCTGATATTCAGGCAGCTTATTAAAATATTGAACTAGGTCTGTAGCAGTTGAAAACAGGGGCTGCCCCAAGCCCTTGAGTGTCACCCTGCACCCTAGCCACTCACAGCTCACTGAGTGGTTGTAAAATATGTTGACATTAGACAAACCCCAGGCACACACAGCAGACATGCACTCGCACCACAGCCCAGAGGCACACACAGCATTCAGAAGTCCCAGAGATCCCAGCCTGTGGGATATGTCGCTCTTTTGCCCAAAGCCAAAGAAGGAGCCTCTTGGTAATGGTGGCAGGAGAAAGGAGTGTGGAGAAGAGGAAACAGTTTCACATGGACGCAGATTCCTGCTCTGGGGTGGGCAATAGAGCAGGAAATGCCCTGTGGGAAAACACACATGCCAAGGTCTGGAAGGAGAGTGGGGGCAGGGAAGGCAGGAACCAAATTCCCTGGACCATTGAAATGGGAACTCCGGGCACGAATTGTTGCTGACAGATTCACAGGTGGCAGGGACTGGGAAGTCATCCATAGCTCTTCTACTGCTACTGATAATAGAAACTTCTGTTGCTACCTGCATAGGGTGATGTAGGATTAAGTTTGGCTGTGAGAGACCAAAAAGCCAAAATAACAGTGGTTTAAACAGACAGAAGTTAATTTCTCTCCAACACAGACCTATGTAGTATGCCACCTCCGTGCTGCTTCCATATTGTTACTCTGCCATCCTCATCAGTTTCCACCTCAAGGTCCAAGATAGCCACTCCAACTCCAGCCATCACGTCTACATTCCAGCCCGGAGAGGAAAAGAAGGGCATACTACTGCCTCTGAAAATGCTTCCCATAAGATGTATGCATTCCACTGAATAAAACGTAGTCTCTTAGCCATGCTAGTGCAAGAAGGCCGGGAAATAGTAGTTTTTATCTACTACTATTGGCCATGTGCTAAGCTGAAAACTAGGAGTTCACTTACTGTAAGAGGAGAGTGGATATTACTGACATCTGAGTCTCTGCCCTAATGGGAAGCCCCTCTCATGCCCAAGAAGCATAGCTCAACCAAGCATCTCCTTAGTGACCCTGCCCTCCCAGGCTTCCACTCACACGATGAGAAATCACAAAGATTAGCCTAAACAACATGCCAGGCACCACACTGGAAGCAATACGTAATTCCCCATCTTAGAGATGTGGAGACTGTGGCCCCATCTCCAGGAACCACCCTGAAACACACCTATGGCATGTGACGCTGCTGCCCTGGCCAGTGCGGATTGGCCAAAAGGTTCTTCCCCAGGAGTTTTCAAGTTGAAAATAAGGAAACAGAGGCAGCTCCTCTCTGGTGGTGAAGCTGTAAGACTGATGAAGTGGAGGCTGCTGGCAGCCATGTTTCCCACTTTGTGGAAGAAGCAGGACTGAGCGAACGACGCCAACATGCAAAGAGAGCGATACGGACAGTGACTCCAGGCAATGCTTGTGTTCCTGAAGCCCAGCTGCCCTCAACCTTCCCAAAGTTACCTGGGGTAACTTGACATCCTGCCAATAAACGTTCTACTGTGACAAACTCTTTGGAATTAGGTTTCTGGTACTTTCAACTAAAAGAAGCCTAAGTATCAGATGAAGAAGGGCTTCTTGGAGGAGGTAACCATTAAGTTGTGCCTTGAAGGGTAAGTGGAAATCATTGGCTGAACAGCCTGTGGGAGAATTCCTCCAGCTCTGGGAGGCTAGAGGATGTCTGTGGGATCACAGCGCCCCATCTGTTCCCCTGCGGTGGGACTGATTATGTCCCAGGAAAGTAGGCAGCTGAGGAGTGTCCTCTCCCTGCTCACACCAGGAATGCCCTCAGATGGGCAGGTCTGCATGGGTGGGCCGTGTGCACGGGCCCCCGTCACCACCCTGCACGTCTGCTGAGCAGCCCACACCTTCGGGCCTCTTTTCCCAACCCTTAAATAAGACAGGGGCTGTTGATGCTGTGAATTCCAGGGCTGCTAGAGTTCCAGTGACAAGTGCAGCCGTGGGAACTGGACTCTCGATGTGTACATTCAACACTCACTCATTCTCCAAACATTTATTGAGCACCTACTATAAACCAGACATGGTGCTGAAATACGCTGTTAACAAGACAAAGAAGCTCCTTAACCAAGGAACTCACAGTACACTGTTAAAAGCAAATGTGAATCAAATAATCATAAATAAATCATCACAGACTACAATAAATGCTGTTTATCATAAAGAGAAAAAAGTCACAGCAAGCTGTGAGAGGACATCACCCAGGGGCTTGATATGTTCTCAGACAGTAGGTGAGGCTTCTCCATGGAAGAGACATCTGAGTTAAGTTCTGAAGGATGAATAGGAGTTACCCAGGAAAGGTGGGGGTGGAGGTGAGGGGCTCTCCGAGCAAAGGAACCACATGTGCAAAGGGCCCAGGGCAGGAGAGAGTACAGAGCATCTGAGGACCCAAACCAAGACCAGAGTGGCCGACAGCATAGAGTAGATAGGAGAGTGGCCCGAGGTGAGATGGGAGGAGCGTAGGGTAAGGACATGGGCCTGTATGACGACAGGAATGTGGGGCCATGGGAGGCTTCTAAGCAGGGGATCAGCGTGGTAAGATTTGTACTTCATGATCACTCAGGATGCGCTATAGAGAATGAACTGGAGAGAGCCAGAGAGAAGTGGAAAGATCAACATGGGAGATAAATAGAGGGAGAGGAAGAGAGAGAAAATGAGAGAGCAAGCAACCCTGTATTGGGTGAGAGGCAGCAGAGATGAAGAGCATGGGCTCCCAATCTAACCACCCAGCTCTGCATCCTTGCTTTGCCTCTGACTCTGTGACCTTGAGCAAATTCCCTAAGCTCTCAGTTTCCTCATCTCTAAAATGGGATAGTATCTGTCTACCTCCTGTGTGATTATTAAATGACTAATATACCTAAAGACCTTAGAACAGTATGTGGCACCCAGTAACTTCTCATTAATTGTTGTGGGTCAAGGCCATACAGCTACTGTATGAAAACAGATAAACACTGAACTGCTCTGATTAAAGTTGGGGTGGGCTGGGGCCTGAGCCTCATCCACTTGTCCACTCCACCACCACTTTGTCCTAGGTCCTACCCATGCAATCCTAAATTCCTGGGACTTTAGTGACTCTGTCTGCCAAATAAGGTCAGCCTTAAGAGTGGCCTGTTGGGAGCTTGTCTCCTGGGAGCTGTGCAAAAAAAATGGGGTAACAGCAGCTGACCCGTTTAAGAGTTCCACCACACAGGGCCACTCTCAACTTTGCTAAACATAAATCACAACTAGAACCACGAAATCATCTATCAAAAAAAAAAAGTTTAAACACTCTTCTGCCTGCTGATGTGTATATAAACTGTTGTTGGTTTCTTTTTTAAATAACAATGGGGGGTGGGGGGAAGGCCATAAAATGGACAGAACAGCCTTGAAAGAAATATAGCTCTTGGGGGGCCGGCCCGGTGGCATAGAGGTTAAGTTCACGCACTCCGCTTCGGCAGCCCAGGGTTCGCAGGTTCAGATCCCGGGCGCGGACAGACGCACCACCTGTCAAGCCATGCTGTGGCGGCGTCCTATATAAAGTAGAGGAAGATGGACACAGATGTTACCCCAGGGCCAGTCTTCCTCAGTGAAAAAGAGGAGGATTGGCAATAGATGTTAGCTCAGGGCTAGTCTTCCTCACAAAAAAAAAAGAAAGAAATACGGCTCTCAGGAGTACAGCTGACAGAACGCTTCTGAAGGAACTCCTGGAAGGTCACGGTTCCCTTCCCCACTTGCCTGCTTTCTTCACTCTGACTCCCCTCTCTGCCCCTCCTAAGCCATGGTGCTGACCTGGTTTCAAGCAGAGACTCAAATAACACTGGGTTCTAACCTTCTAGAGATTTGCTTGGGGACGAGGAAGTCCAGGCATCAACCACAGGCTCTGCCCCAGGAATGGCCCCTGAGATCTCACAGCCTGTAGCCGGGCAGGGTCCCTGGAAGGTGAGGACAGGGTCTGTGAACCAACAGCCCAGCCAGCTGTCCCAGAATTAGGTCACAAGGGATACTTGGATTACCTGCATGCCAAACACCTGTTCCAAGCCATTCCCAACATTCCTGACTAACTGCAACCTCCCAGTGATTCTGGTTTACATCTACGGGATTATAGGATCACAAGGGCAAAAAGACCTCATGTAGCTGAAGACGGGGTGGCCTATAAATGTGGAACTACCCCAGGACAACTGAGAGCTCTCACCAGCCCAAAGAAAGCACCCAAAGGTCAAAAGAGCTGGGAAGACTTGGGCAGGGAGATCTCTCCAGACAAGGTGGGAAAGCACAGCCATAGAGACAGAAGAGAGAACAGACAGGAGCTGCACTGAAGACTGTAAGACAATACTCGTTCATTGAGAACAGGTGAAGGAGAAGGAAAACTGGCAAGCGGCCAATTGTCCCCAGCAGCCCTGGAGAAATCAGGTGACTTCTGTTCTGAGAGGACAGGGCTGGTGGCGCTGTTCTTCAGGGCCTCACCTCACTCGGCCAGGGCCAAGTTTGTGGACTGCAGCCGCTCCGTCTCCTGGCAGATGTTCTGCTCCACTGTGTCACACTCGGCTAGGAATGCCTACAAGACAAATGCAGGGCAGTGAGGGCCCACCCAGCCAACCCCAGCCCACACAAGGCTCCTGGCTCAGCCATTCTGGGGAAGCCCAGAGTGACTGACTCAGGCTGAAACAGGCTGTGCAGGGAGCCTGGGCTCCAAAGTAAGGAGAGGGCAGTAGAGGGAAGCCTAGGACCTGGGTTTGTGACAATGCTCTATGCCAACAACCCCCAAAAGGGTGGCAGGGACAGAAAGCCTTGCCACTGGAACTGCACAATGTCAGGGGTCACTGTACACGTGAATGGTGCCTCCTGGAACTGCGTAATGTGTCAGCCCTGTCTGCTCGCCAGTGATCTTCCTTCTGAGTCAGTTTAGATTCAAATATAATTACAGGGACATGAAAGGAGTTCTTCTCTTATGCTCTGGGTTCATGCTGAGAAGTAACAACCAAAAAAAGCCCACGCCACACACCACACTTCTACTCTACCCTACTTTGAACAGATACACACACACACACCAACATACGATACTTTGTAATGCTCTATCTACTACACAACTCACCTGAACCCTTTTCACCAAGCCCTTCCTTTTCAGTCTACTGTCTTTGAAATTTTCTGGCAGAATCTATGGAAGATTAAGTTGATACATAAATAATCGTCAGTGAAAATAACATAAGAACATGTCAGAAATAGCCACAGTACACCAAACAGGTCACAGGTCACCAATGTGAATGACACACGCATGTTCAGGAATCATTTCCCTGGGTCTCTATTCTACACAGCCCTTCCCCTGGCTCTCACCCCCACAAACACTCCCTTTGTTCTCGGTGATTGGGTCACAGAAACTGACTTGTAACCCAGACTTTGTCCTTTCACTGTTTACTATGTATGGATACCATGTCCTGGCCAGACCATGAGCTCACTGTGGCAGGAAAAGCACCTTCTGCTTCTTCTGTACAACCCCCTCACCCCCCAGAATCCCAAGCAGAGTGGTTCACCCTCAAGAACAAGGCATCAGGCTGGAGATATTATTACCGTCATCTGTAAAAGGGCACATGGTGTCAATGACTCCCAACAGCCTCACGAGAGCAGGGTCTGATTGAGCTCTGTACGGGTGAGGTGCTCAGTGGAATATCAGTCATCTGAGTATCAGGAAAGGGAAACCCTGTTTCTCTGACCACGAGACCATGGACCACTTGGATCCCAGCTTCGTGAGCATCAGAGGCTACAAGCACACATAAATAAAAATGGCAGAAGCCCTATGCTGGTGGGGTGTGAGTGCCTAGAAATCAGGAACTGTCGTATCCTTCTGTGTCCTTCCCGAGGTCCTAGCAGTGTTCAGCACACAGTAGGCACTCAATATCCTCAGGCAGTAGGAGTGCATTACTGAGAAAGCGTCACTGACAAAATACATTCAGAGGAAACTAGTCCTGCTCAGCGGAGTATGTACTTACCAGTGTGTCAATCTCCTCCAAGATCTTCATAAACTGCTCGATTGTGGCTTTTACTCTCCTATCGAGTCTGCAGAGAGCTTCAGCTTGCAAATCCTTAGCCAGAAAACCCTGTGAAGGAATAACACCTGACCGTAAGGGCTCCCTGAGGCTGATGGAAAGCTCCAAGTCAGGGCAGTGACGAAGCAGCCACACCCGGAGTCCACATTCCCCTAACAGGCTGGTCCAGACCTCAGACCCACAACTTCAGCTCTTAGAAAAAACAGAAAAGCTGGCCCTGGGCCATCCCCAGCTCTGTAACAGGCTACAGGCCACTCTCTCTCACGTGGCCCACTGGGGCTGCAAATGCCTCCTGAGGTCTGGCTCTGGTGAGGCCCCCAGTCACCAGCGTCTACCCGCACAGAAGAGACAGACGGTAAGAGCGCAGGGTTTAGGGTTTGATAGGCGTGGGCTTGTACTCCAACTGCCATTCACTGGCCTGTGATCTTGAGCAAGTTACTTAACCTATCTGCACCTCAGGGTCCTCATTTTTAAAATGGAGATTATGACACCCACACCCCAGAGGATTACTGTGAGGACAAAGGGGAATATATGTGAACCCTTAATATAACTCCTGACACAGGCATGTGCTAACAAATGGCAGCACTTACATTACTCTTATTAAATTGTCTTGCTGTATATTCACATTGCTTGGCCTAATGACCAGTTAGCTGGTGACAACAGGCGGACAGCAGGGATCTCTGAGGATGTTTAGCAAAGCCGAGAGCTACAAATGTAGATTTCACAACGTGTAGAAAACATTAGCCAGCAATTCCAATTCAAAGAGTTCATTCTACCAAAACAATCAGAAATGGTCAAAAAAAATTTATGTCAAAGGACGTTCAAAGAAGCATTACGCGTAATGGTAAAAGAATGCTAAGTGATGAACAATAGAGAATTGGTTAGGTAACTATGATACATTCAGATATAATAAAATATTATGCAAGTTTTGAAAAGTATCATTTTTAATGACAGGAAAATGTTCAACTTTTTAATCCAATAAAAGAATAAGTTACAAAGTGTATATAGCATTAAACCAATTATTTTCAAGATAAAAAACAGATTCCAGTCTTTAGTAATGGTTATCATAGAGCACAGGTAATTTTTATTTTCCCTATTAGTGCCCATATGTTTATTTAAAAGTTATGTACAATCAGCATATATTACTTTTGTAATGAAAACACATCCATTCATATTATAAAATGAGAGGGTCAAAAAGAAATATGTGTTTTGGGGCTGTTCCTAATCCTTCCCTGGTTTCAGTAGCCCATCTCTAATACAAGGAATTGAACAGGATGACTCCTCACTAAGAGCATGCTGAACTTGGACCGTCTACGAATCAACAAAATGTTCTTTGCCTTGCTAACCACACTGTAGCAGACTAGACTGAGAGAAGCTACCAGTTCTATTTCAGACCATGATCCTAGCACAGCAGGTGGTCTCCTAGGAGCAGAAATGGATGCTGGCTGGGCTTTGAAAATAACAATGACGATAACACTTATAAAGCACTTTGTGTGTGTCAGCCTCAAACTATGATTTCATCCTCACAACATCCCCCCGAGGAAGGTACTGTCATCATTCCCTTTTTACAGACGAGGAACCTGAGACAAAGGCAAGTGTGCCCACAGAAACAGGAAGGGTAGAGCCAGGATCTGCACCCGGGGAGTCTGACCACAGAGCCTGCCCTTGTCACCATACAATCCTATCTCCACCAAGTTCTTATGGAAGGTAGACAGTTCAAGTCCACGGAGAGGTTACCTGCTGGATTCCAGTAAGCTCTTTGTTCAGCTCTTCTAGTTGGTCAGCTATCTTCTCCACAGACTTCTCCAAATCTTTCAACTTCTTTAGTTCAACCTCTTCCTCTGGACTGTTCTAAAATGAAGTCAATAATCACCAAGAACAGTAGCTTGTCAGGAAAAAGATCTGACCACAACTGGGCTAAAGCAAGCGCCAAGAAAAAATCGTTTTAATTCTGCTGCCTCTTCGAAACCAAGCTAGAAGGTATACATTAACGTTTTCTATCTACAAAGACTCTAGACTAGAAAGAAGGTATCAGGTAAACATTCTGGCAAGGGCCCTGACAGCTTGGGTTCAGAGAACGGAGCCAATCCAAGTGCCAGACTCAACCTCAGCCTGGGGGTGACCATCAGCAGACTCCAGCCTGAAGCCTGGAGGGTAAACAAATTACAGTGGACACCTGTGAGGAGTCCAGAATGGCAAGACAGGTGGAACTCTCCTGTTCCTTTAAATGGAATTCCTAAATGTCATCCACCAACCGAGCTCCCCCACTTACGATGACAACGATGAATAGTTTTGAGCATTCCCTCTATGCCAGGCACTCTCCTAAGCACTTTACCTGTATTATTGTTTTAAGCCTTACTCCAACCCAATGAGGGACGTACTGTTTTTCTTATTTATTTTTTTAATTTTTAATTTTCATTGATGTCTTAGTAGTTTATAACATTGTGGGGTTTTAATTGTACATTATTATTTGTCCGTCACCATGTGGATGCATCCCTTCACCCCTTGTGCCCACCCCCCACCCCCCTTCCCCCTGGTAACCACCAACCAGTTCTCTCTGTGTGTGAGTTTATATTCCACATATGAGTGAAATCACACGGTGTCTGTCCTTCGCTCTCTGGCTTATTTCACTTAACATAATACCCTCTAGGTCCATCCAGGTTGTTGCTAATGAGAAGGGACGTGCTGTTTTAGATGATGAAATTAAAGGTACTGTAAAGTAACCTAAGGTCACGCAGCCCAAAGAGGTGGAGTTGAGTCAGACTTGGCTCCACACACCCCAAGACAGCTCCAACTGCGGGTCCTACACCTCCTTCAGACTCAGCCCTTGGGTTCTGCTCATTGCCCATCACCATTATCCCTGACCCTTGAGCAAGAAATCGAAAATATTTCCCCTTCTCTCACCTAAACAACTGGTAGCCAGGGCCAGCAGCTTCCCACTTTTACACTGTCCCAAACTGTTCACATTCTCCTTTGAGGCCAAATCCTGAGTGCCAGTCTCCCAGCAGTTCCAAGTCTGGACTAGATTTTCTTTGCCTCCACTTTGCTAACCTTGGCCCTCTCACCACTCTGAATCAGCCACCTCACTTGAAATAAGGGAACTTCATATGAGCAACCATTCCACTGTGTCACAATGCAGGGCTGGCCATGGCCCTTTCTCATCACCCAGGGGCTACTGTCCTCATCTGTCACCAACTGGCTCTTTTTCTCCCTCAGTTCTTTAGTCTGAACCTCTCTTTCCAGCCAAAAAGGGTTTTCCCTTGTGGGAGATTTTAGTAAAAAGGGTGGTTGAAGGGAGAGAGGCTCCTGAAACTTGCACAGAGTACTGATTTTTAAAATCTACAGGTTTATTATGACAAAATGCTATCTTGCAAATCCCCCTCCAAGTGAGTAAGGGCTGTCTCAAGCACCATTTTAACCAGACGGAGAGTCCACCATCACTCCTAATTCCCAGAGCAAAAGCCCTAACCAACAGGAGCCGGGGGATATGAGAACAGAACTAGTAACCCCATCCAACAAACAGAGACTTCATTTGTTTAGAGAAAGTTATTTCACCAATGCAGAATCTGCATCCCCAATTTGACCTTCTAAACAGAAACATGTATAAAAGACCTTAGTCATTTGATTCTGAGATATTCTGGTGGAAAAAGCAATTTACCTTTTTCCCAATTAACATAACCCGGCAACCATTTTGTATTCCAAGTGCTGACAATGGCTTCTCCATTTCCTTCAGAGATTTTCCTGAAAGGAGAAGAAAGTTATGCCAAGTTGTAACAATTGCACAACACTGAAAATAGATCTCAGCAAAGGTACAGGAAATAAACAAGTGTGTTTGCTAACAAGAAGAGGAGAAATTGGTATAACCTTTTTTGAAGGTGTCTTGACCAGTAATTTCACTCCAGATATTTATCCTAAACAAACAACTGGACATGTGCCTGCATAGTAACTGTTATACAATAATTATTTTTAGGGCAACCTTATTCATTTTAGTGAGAAACTGGAAAGAGGCAAAAATTCAGGGATAGGGGAGCGATTAACTATACATCAGTACAACAGCAAACTTTGCAGGCATTAAAGTCCATTTTCTCAGGAAACTTCAATGCCACAATAAATGTTGATGACCCAGTGTTATAAGAAAAAATGTTAAAAAAACTGTATAATCAATATGATCTTAGTTTTCTCAACTGAAAAAAAAACCACACACAAATAAGAACCCACACGTCTGGATGCCAGGAAAAACAAAAAAGGGTGGGCAGAAATACAATGAAATGTTATGAGGAGTTTTATCCAGGAGCATATTTCCTTTTTTGTGCCCTCCTCTATTCTGAAACATGGATTTCTATTGCCTTTATAATTCTAAAATGATATGTTTTTAAAAAGAAAAGATAAGGAGTTGCACTGTGGAGTACAAATAGAAATGCTTCCCATCACTAAATTCTTTATGACTGGCACCAAACGGGATAAATCTGGCCCCATCAGATACCAAAATAATGAGCTTCCAATGGGAATGTGAGGACAAGGACGGGGGTAGGGAGGAGATGGGTCCCGGCAGAAATCAGCATCATCCCCATCCAGGCCCCTGGAAAGTCTGTTCAATGCCTGCGTCAGCACTATGCCGAGCATCAGACACATAGCAGTATCTCTGCCCTCACAGTCTGTTACTCTAACAGAGAAATCAGATGTTCAGCAACCATGAAAACAATTATTCAACAGCAATTTCAACACAAGTTATGCAGAAGAGGTAGGGAGCGCCATATGGACATACGGGAGGAAGAGGATCTAAGGGAAGACTGCCCATGTGCTTCATCAAAAATGGTAAGATTTCTGCCACCCTCATGTGACTGCAACTCTCATACCTCTCCAAACGTTTGAAAGTGTCCAGGACATGGTAGATCCCCAATAAAGAGTTGTGGAATGAATGAATGAATAAATAAGCAAAGAAGAACTGTCCCGGTTTGAAAACAGAGTTACCATTGGGTAAGGTTAAGCAGTTTTAAATAGGCCCTTTAGCCAGAAGGGGTCAAAGCTGGAAGAAAAATGCCTACCCTTAAATATGAGTTTCTGAAAAGGCAGCGGGACCCCTGTGGCCTCTTCAACAACCTGGGCCAGGTCTTGGACAATTGGTTCTCTACAGCCCTGTTGTGGAGTAACGTGAAGGTCGTGCTTCTCATTGCCTGAGGAGAGAGAAAAGGGTTCGATGAAGAAAAACTCTTCCACATAAACCAATATAGGCTGAGACTTTACTTACCCAGCCTTCAAGGCCCAGTTCATAGGCCACCTACTCCAAACAGTCTGTCCCTCCATCTGCCCAGCTTTCCTCTGGTGACCTGCTCAAGGATTTTTGTTTCCTCTATTATAATAACTAACAATATTGGTGATATCAGCTAACATTTTAGGCACTTAACATGCATAAGGGGCTGAGTAGGCTCATTTCATGTATTATCTTATCTAAACCTCAGAACAACCCCAAGAAGTAGGTACTATTTACTATGCCCCATTTCGCAGATAAGCAAACTGAGTTCAGTGCAGTCAAGACCTGCCTATGGAGACCCAACTGTGGAGTCAGAACTTGACCTCAGGTCTATCTGATTCGAAATGTTTTTCTTCACAAGCCATCTGCCTTCTGTGGCCTGACTGCCCTACACTCTGTACTGCCCTCCTCTTGTCTCCTTTGTTGTAATGGGCAAGGGACTCGTTTTCCTCCAGCTGGGCACATCCATGGTTGGTGCTCAGTAAACAGACAAATGAATGAATAAACTCAAACAGCAGAAAATTTCTTTTTGGAGCAGAGGTGCCAATTCTTTTCCAGATATGTGGACAGTAAGGAGGCAGCCTCTGTCTGGTGCATTATGCCAAGCCTTGAGCCCGCTCAACAGCCAGTGAAGTCAGCGGGACAGGTGTTACCAACTCTACTTCACAGAGAAGAAACCAGATGCCTAGAAAGGAGACATCCCAAGGTCATTCAAAATTGCAGGATCTAGAATCCTGGTCTCCAGATTCTAAGGCCCTGGGGTCTCCCCTAGTTGGTCCTGAGGAAACCTCATGGACTCAGCTCCCCAGAGAACTGACTTTGTTTAGTGCTGTGTCAACTCCAACAGTAGGCAGATCCAAAGGGTGCCCGGAGTGTATGCCTGGACCCACGGCCCACTCAAACCGCGGACACGAGTTCAGACTCCGCACACACATAGGTGTCCAGACACACAGCAGTCATACACAACGTGGCCAAGTACAAGCCGACACAAAGACCCACAACACTGCGCAGGCACACACTAACACATACAACCAAGACCCGGACCGGAAGCCCGGACATCGAGGATCAAACAAATGGCCTGAAACGAAGAACACCAGCCGCATGGAGAGGTGCGCCGACCCAAGACCCGCACAGAGGCCGGCCCCGCGGACACAAGTAGGAACCCACACTTCTGGACGCCAGGACAAACACAAGGAGACACGCTTCCGGAGGACACGTGGCCAAACCCGCAAACCCCGCCGGACCTTCGCAGCCCGGCACGGAGCCCGCCCGGCCGCCCGCCCGCGCTCACTGTGGGTGACGGTCACGCTGAGCCCGGCTGCCGCCATTTCCTCGTTCCCAGCCACCTCTTCGTTCCCGGCCACCTCGTCGCTCCCGGCCACCTTTTCGCTCCCGGCCATCTCTTCGCTCCCGGCCACCTCTTCGCTCCCGGTCACCTCTTCGCTCCGGACCACCTCTTTGCTCTGGGCCGAGCGAGTCCGCACTTTCTTCTTCACCCGCGGCCTGTGAGCGCCGGCGGCGGCGCCTCCGGTGGATCGGGCATGCCCGCCTGCCGCACTCCGGACAGATGACCGAGAGGGAGGCGGGCCGCGCTCGGCCGGGGGCACCGACTGGCGCGGCTCCCGGCCCGACCGAGGGGCGCGCCGCCGGGGGCCCAGCCGCTCCCGGTCGCCTCGCGATCTCCGCGCGCCACCGCGCTCCGCCAGACCCGCGCTTGTTGCCCGCCCAGCGGTGGGAGCTGAACTCGGCGCCTGGCACCCCCGCTCGGCCGCTTCCCCTCCCTTCCCCGCCCCGGCCCGCCCGCCGGCCCCGCCCCTCGGAGCAGGCCCGCTCCTGCCCGGCCCTGCTCGACTACGGCCGCCCCGGCCCCACCCACTCGCCGAGGCCCCGCCTTGCTCATCAGAAGCCACGCCCTTTCCCTACACCGAGGCCACGCCCCCCGTCGACTCTCCATCCCCCTCCTCCAACCGGCGGGAGCTCTCCAGCCCCGAAGGCCGAGCGGAAAACTCGGAGGCAGGATCAGGAACTAGGCACATTGCGCATGCGCAGGATGGGGCCGGAAGTCAAGGCGGAGGTGACTCTGCTTCCGTTTCTGGTTTTGCTCCAGTGTTTGGGTCTTCTTCGCGGCTGTCCAAGATGAACCGATTCTTCGGGAAAGCGAAACCCAAGGCTCCGCCGCCCAGCCTGACCGACTGCATTGGCACGGTGGGCATTTGACCACGGTTAACTGGGCTCAGGGACTCTCACACCCCTACCCCGCCCACCCCCGGCTCCCGGCGCCCTCTCCTCCACCCGGTTCTCGGTCCGGGCCCATTACACCTCGGGCCTCTCCACCCCATCTTCGTTGCTGTGCCCCAGGTCATTCCTGACTCCACAAACCAGGGACCCCTAACCCATCACTGCTTCGCCGTACTTGTACTCAACCCTTCCGATGCCCACTGCCGCGTCCACTCGATCTTTCCTTGTCCCCTCACCCCGACCAGCCGTGGGCCCATCCTCACTTCCCACCTCGTCCAGCCCGACCCCTTACCCCTCTCCCACATCAGGGCCCTCAGCTTGATATCCTACGTCTGTATCCCTATCCTGGATCTCAGTAACACAGGATTCAGAACTCTGGCCCCTCACGTTAAGCCACCACCCTCTATCTAAGCGAATAGCATTAGATCTGCAGCCCTAGCAGCTCCACTGGACACTAGCCCATTTCACACACCTCCTGGTTGAGCCCCCAGCCTGACTAGTCTCCAATTCTAGGGAAATCTCAACTCAGCCCAGTGATTCTCAAATTATTTTTCTGGCCAAACACACTTCAAGGGGACCCTGGAATATCAGAAGCGGGGTGGAGTATAGTTTATAAAGGCCCCCCAGTGTTTCTGACTGGGAATCTCCCTCCCTGTTGGGAACCACTGTTTTCCACCTTTCACCACATGCTCTTCTTTATTTTTCTTTTCTTCCTCTGTATTCCTTCCTCGCCTGCCCCTTCTCATATAAGGGTTTGCAATAACTACCACTGCCTTTAATTTTTTTACCTCAAGGTGGACAGCAGAGCAGAATCCATTGACAAGAAGATTTCTCGACTGGATGCCGAGCTAGTGAAGTATAAGGATCAGATCAAGAAGATGAGAGAGGGTCCTGCCAAGGTAAGGTAGGCAGCAGCTGAAGAAGGTGCTGTAACAGCCGAACTTGAGCACCTGTGGAAGTAGGGCCTGGTGGTGGGGGCTGGTGAGAGATACAGAAGAGGTGCTCACAGTCTGGTAAGGAGAAAACCTAGGCGAGGGTGTATCCTTCCAGGAGAAGAGTTTGCAGCCAGATATGAGAGGGAGGCTGGAGTTTGACCTGGTGGAGACAAGATGCTGATCACATGTCCAGAAGCATGTACGTGGGGATTAGCATATTCTACTGAGAAGGTGGCAATCTAGAGAGGAGAGCTGGGCCACGCTCGGGAAAGTGAGTTGCCAGCCTGGTCAGGTTAGGTAGGTATAATAGACTGGTTGAGGAGTGGCATGGTGGGAAAAAGTACTGAACTAGGCATCTGGAGACCAGTGTTCTATTAATAACACCATTACTACCTACTCGCTGTGACCTTGATAAAGTCAATTTCTTATTTTCCTCATCTGTTAGGTAGAAACATAGAGTACTGTATTTAAGTGCATGGACTGTGGATATAGAACTACCTTTTTTTTTTCCATCTCTGTAACTTATTAACCATTTGAGCTAGAGCAAGTAACTTAGCATCACTGAACCTCAGTTTTCCCATCTGTAAAATGGGGATCATACCTACTTTATAATGTGAGGATTAAACGAGATCATTCGTGTGACCCACATAGCACCGTGACTAGTACCTAGAAACATTCGGTAAATGTTAGGTATTATTATCGACTGTGAAGTAATAATATTTGCTTTACTTCCTCACTGGAGGAGACAAATAAAATGATGTATGGAACAGTATAGAAAGGGAAGTGCCAAAAGGCTTTTCTCAGTCATCTTAGTTGGATGGCATGGAATGAAGAAAGCTCAGGAGATGAAAGCCTAAACCATGGTGGTAGTAATGAGAATGGCACCAATTTGCAAGTGAGTTCTGAAAATCAGTCACAAGATGACTGTGCATGAAGAGACAACAGAGAGAGGATGGGTATGGTTGATGTAAAGGTTCTCAGCCCAGGGGGCTGGCCCAGTGGTGCAGCAGGTTAGTTCGCACTTTGGCAGCCTGGGGTTCACAGGTTCGGATCCCTGGCGCCGGCTGACGCACTGCTTGTCAGCCATGCTGTGCTGGCGTCCCATATAAAGTAGAGGAAGATGGGCACATATGTTAGCCCAGGGCTAGAGAAGTGAGAGATTGGTGGGGCCATTGTTGGTCATCTCCAAGTTGAGAGCAGGTTGAGGCGTTGGGGCGTGTTAAGTGTGAGTGGATAGCAGGATGTCCAAGTTGGGACTCTCCCTAAGACAGCTGGATATACAGACTTGGCACTCATGGGACTGGGGGTGGAGATAACATGCACTAGGTAAAGGGGATGTAGTTCAGTATGCTGAGGTGTGGGATGGAAAGACAGAGGTGAACTGAGGCCTAAAGACTGAGCTTGGGAGGTGAACAGTCTAGGAGCGCTATGTCTGCTACTGTGAAGAACAAAGTAGCTATGTGAGTTTGAGGATGTGGGAGATTTCTTTTACTAGACATATATTTTTCTACTTCTCATTAAAATCTGTTTTTCTCCCTAGAATATGGTCAAGCAGAAAGCCTTGCGGGTTTTAAAGCAAAAGCGGATGTAAGTTATAAGAACCAAAATGGAGTGGTCTTCATCCCTTCAGGTTTTCATACCATTTTATAAGCATTCTTCATTTAATTACACGTTCCATTTACATATACAGTTACCTGGGTTTTTCTCCGCCTGCATGTTCAGCACCATCTGCTGCAGCACTGTCCGTATAAATAGAACTTTTTGCTGTGATGGGAGATGTTCTGTATCTGTGCTGTCCAGTACAGTAGCTATTAGCCACACATGGCTACTGAGCACTTGAATTGTGGCTAGTGTGACTAAGGAACTGAAGTTTTAATTTAATTTTAATAATTTAAGTAGCCATATGTGGCTAGTGGCTTCTGTATTGGACTGCCCAGATCTATAGGGTTTGGTTCTCCCATTATTTTTTTAATTAGAGTGTGCCGGGACTGGCCCAGTGGTGTAGCTGTTAAGTTTGCATGCTCTGCTTTGGCAGCCCAGGGTTCACAGGTTCGAATCCCAGGCACAGACCAATACACTGCTTGTCAAGCCGTGCTGTGTCAGCGTCCCATATAAAGTAGAGGAAGATGGGCACGGATGTTAGCCCAGGGCCAGTCTCCCTCAGCAAAAAGAGGAGGATTGGCAATGGATGTTAGCTCGGGGCTAGTCTTCCTCACACACACACACAAAAAAATCCTTAACATAGAGTGTGCCTTTTTTATTTTTGTTTGTCTATAAAATTGGGAATCTTAAATATTCCACCCCCACCAGAAGATTTAAGTGTGCTTAGTTTGTTGTAGATGACTATGTCCCACTGTTGGAGCAGAAGCCAGATAGTATTTTTGGTGTTTACCCTTGTGGCTCTCCAGCTGTTGAGACCCTCTGCAGGGTTGTAGAGGCCAGACATAATCAGCTAATAAGGAACCAGAAAGATTGTTGATATCTCTATTTCTATTTGTAAAATGACTTTTTATAACACACCTGATACTGTCTTACTCCTTTTAGATTAGACAAAATTAGAAAAAGAAATTATAATGCCTGGAGTGGTGAGAGTGTGGCAAAACTGTTAAGTGTAAGTGTGGCTGTCTTAATCGGTAGTGTTGCAATTTTTAAGTAACTTTTTAAAATTTTTTAAAATTCATGCATTTTTTTCTTTCGAGGAAGATTGGCCCTGTGCCAACATCTGTTGCCAGTCTTCCTCTTTTTTCTTTTTTCTCCCCAAAAGAGGAGAAAAGCCCCAGTACATAGTTGTGTATCATAGTTGTAGAGTTGTAGCTCTTATATACGGGATGCCACCTCAGTATGGCTTGATGAGCGGTGAGTAGGTCCGCGCCTGGGAGCTGAACCCACAAACCCCAGGCCGCTGAAGTGGAACACACGAACTTAACCGCTACACCACCGGGCCGGCCCCAGAGTAACTTTTTTTTAAATAAAAGTATACATGTTCATTGTAGAAACTTGGAAGAAAACAAATGGCGTGTATATAGGTTATCCTTTTCCACTTAACATTATATCATGAGCATTTCTCTGTCCTTTTAAATACTCTTTGGAAACTTTATACTTTTCAATGGCGTCATAATATTCCACCACCATTTGCCTGCACCATGAGTTGACCATTTTTCTTCTGGTTAGATAGTTAGATGGTTTCCAAATATTGTATACAGACTATAGTGACATTTGTCTTTGAGGTAGTATTATAAGTTGATATAAAACTCTACTAAAAATGTATTTTGAGTGTCAGGCGTTATATTAAGTTGAATGCATTACCTAATTATGGATATAAAATTAATAAAATACAATATCTTTCCTCAAGGAGTCCAGTCTACTGTAAAAAACAGTTTTGCTATATGTATGAAGAGCCTTAAAAATAGCCTTACTCTTTGCCCCAAGAATTCCACTTCTGGGAATTTAGCATAGGAAATAGTCTAAAATATTATAAAGACATGTTTATTAAGACTTTGTCACAACGGAGAAAACAGCAAATGCTATAACGTTAAGTGGAAAATAGTGTTATAACTAAAATATGTACAAAGGAGAAAGACTGGAGGGGATGCATCACAGGATATTTGCGTTAGAGTGATTAAATTATTTTTGCCAATTTTTCTGTGCCTTTAATTTTTGGAACTTTTTTTTTTTTAAAGAAAATTCTCTTGTTTAGTGTTAGAGATACTTTTTTCCTGAGGACTTCTACCTGGCTCACATTTACCATTCTCAATTAACTCTCAAAAGGTATGAGCAACAGCGGGACAATCTCGCCCAACAGTCCTTTAACATGGAGCAAGCCAATTACACGATCCAGTCGCTGAAGGACACCAAGACCACGGTACTCCCAAAGCACCTTTTCCCATGATTTGACTTGATTTTTGTACTCTTGTGCTCTTTTCCCATGGTTTTTATAAGACAGTTTAACCAACGTAGCTTCTTAAGACATTGTTTTCGCCTACCTTTTTAGGTTGATGCTATGAAACTGGGAGTAAAGGAAATGAAGAAAGCTTACAAGCAAGTGAAAATCGACCAGATCGAGGTGAGATGTGTACTGATTTCTATAAGAATGTGCACTAGCTTCTGAAAGAATCCAGATGAATGTGTATGCGATGGGAAGAGCACAGAAGAGGGATTGAATCTTGGGCCTGGTATTTCCTGATAGAGTAACTTTGGGAAAGCATACAAAGGGTCTCATTTTCCTTGTTGTTAACTCAAGCATCCTAATACACATACGGTCATTATGAGGGTGAAATAAATGAGCTGGCGTATCTGAGCTCACAATGCCTGGCACATAATAAGCCCCCAATAAATACGCACCCGGTTTCCTGTTACTTCTAACTCACTTAATGATTTGTCATTTGTTTCCTCAGTTGTAAAGTCGTGACATTGCTCCCATCTCCAAGGAGTGTCATGAATGTTAAATGAGGACATAAACATAAAGTGCTTAACACAGTTCTTGGCGTAGAATTGGTTCCCTTTTCTAGTAATTCTCTTTGGATTTTTAATAATAATGTCATTAGGTCCTTAAAATTGGCATTTCTTTTGAGATCGTGTTTTGTCTGGGGTGATGAGCCCTGGGAGCCTGGCTCCTCTCACCTCCATCAGGTGAGCAGTGCAGATGGAAGCAGGGATAGCAGAGGGAGCGTGTGGTAACCGGCCAGAGCAAAGAAGCTCTGCTCTGCACGTGACAGTGCTCTTTGCCTCTACTCTCTGAGCAGAATGTCTCCTTCTATGAGGACAGGGGCTCGATTTTGTTCACTGTTGTATCCCCAGTGCCCCGAACAATGCCTGGCCATGGTTGGTGCTCAGAAAGTGTTTGATGGTTGCTGAACAACTGAATGAGAGGCTGTTAGAGGAGATAAAGCAGTTCTTTCCGATTCAAGCAGTATTTGTTGGTTGAGTACTTACTATGTCCTGGCATTTTACTACCTCTGCAGGGATAATAAATACCGCAGGGGTATTCTCTGTTAGAACCGGTCTTTGGGAAGTGAAGGCATTCCTGCCATCTTGCTGTTTTTGAGCACCCCTCCTTAGACTGTCCGGGGCCATCTCTCTAATCCTCCAGCCAGTCTCTGCTTACAAGGAGTTAAGCTTAGGGATATCTTCCAGGAGATTTACTGAGAAAAATGTTTTGTGCATGCTTGTCTTCTTTGTACAATACTGTTTGATAATAAAATACAATGAAATTGAATTTTATTTTCTGCTCTTAGGGTTCTTTGTGTTTTAGTTAGAACTATTTAATAAACAAAGTAGAAACTTTAGTCTTTCTGGTTTTTTGTATGTCTCTCTCTCTTTCATCTGTGGTTATCTATCTCCCCGCCTAATTATCATCTTCCTGTATGACAGGTGGAGAGCCCCTTTCTAACTCTTTTGGTGTGTGTGTGTGCATGTGTGTGTTTGTGTCTGTCTGTCTTTGGCTGGGCTATATATATATATTTTGTGTGTGTGTGTAAGGAAGATTAGCCCCGAGCTAACATCCATTGCCAATCCTCTTTTTGCTGAGGAAGATTGGCCCTGGGTTAACATCCATGCCCGTCTTCCTCTACTTTATATGGGACACCACCACAGCATGGCTTGATAAGTGGTGCTTCAGTCTGCGCCCAGGATCCGAACCCGCGAACCCCGGGCTGCCAAAGTGGAACATGCGAACTTAACTGCTACGCCGCTAGGCCAGCCCCTGGCTGGGCTATATATTTTGAATTTCATTTGTTTTCCTAAAATATTTTACTTATAAAACATTTTCATTGTTTATAGCTCTCATTTTTTTAATTTTGCCTCTGAGTGTGCATGTTCCTCTGTTTCTATCCTTTTTATTTTTCAGTGTCTGCACGTCAAGTCTAGTGCTTGTGTTTGTTCATATTGCTTTTGTTTGTGTGTGTTTCCAGAATGGAACCTGCTAATTCTTTGTGTGATGATTTTTTTTCTGCGTGTATCCTAGAGTCTGTTGCTAGGGATCCTATTCGTAGATGATTTGGGGAGATTTGTCATGATAGGTAATAGCGTAGTATAAGCTTGACTTGATTAGTTTGTGTTATTTGCACTCTTAATTATTGTTTCAGCCTGTGCTTCTCTGTGTAGCAGAATGTTACATATGTGCAGTGTGGTAGTTTGGCACTTGGAAATGCAGAGAAGCAAAGCATTTCATTTTTACAAAAACATTTTTCTCCATCTTACGTTCTACTCTTTATATGGAAAAACAAACCTCTGATTTGGGGGCCAGGAAGGAGTTTTCAGATGTTTTGCATTACTCTAGAAATTCTGAAGGATAAGTGGTGCTGATTTGGACCTTCTGTGTCATCAACACTGGTCTGTTCCCCGTGTGTGAATTTTCAGTATGTGAGGAACATGGTGTTCTGCACGTCCCTAACACAGTAGAAGATGTGTGGTGTTAAGTGCTTACTGTTTGACATATATCATTGCAATAAATCCTTACAATAACCCTGTAAAGCATGGCTATTAATAGTCCTATTTTACAGATGAGGAAATTAAGGCTTAGAGAACATTACTTGTCATTGAATAATGGCAAAATTTTAGCTTGGCTGTATCTGACTCCAGAGTCTGTCTCCTAACCATTATACCAACTGTCCTTTATTATGTATACCACTTCTCAGATTGGTTTTACATTCTTTCTGGCCTTGAAGTAGTCTCCCAGTTAAGTACAAGTAGATCATTCACAGATGACTTAGGCCCTCTGTCAATTTGTTTCACCAGCCTGGTCTCGAATATCAAGCCTAACCTCATTCCTTCTCTGTTTCCCCCTCCAGGGTGAGCCCAGTAGAAATTTTTGTACCACCAATTGTTTCCACTACTGCCTTCTTTCCCTGCACAGTGTAGTCAGTCTTTGGCTGACTCAAGAAGAGTAATTTGTTTTTCTCAATTACCTCCTTTCCTCAATTAACTAGGAAAATGTTGATAGTGTAGATGTTGCTTAACTTAATGTTTCAAGTAGACTTTCTGTAATGACAGAGAGCTGATGGGCATGTATTCTTGCAATTCTTGCAATAGGACTTTGGATTTCCATGAGGCACCCTAAATTCAAATGCAAGATCACCAATTCTATTCTTTATTTTTGAGTTTACATTTTTATCACCAAAAATAGGAGGAGTATTTGAGTTGGTGGCATTCACAGTTATTGTTAGGGGACATCTTCAGACTTGTGATTTTTAACTAATTCTTTGAGCTCTCTTTCTTACACTTTTAATTAGAAGGGACATTCAGGAGTCACTCGAACCTTTAGAGGAGCACCTGCTCCGTTGTTGACTATAAACAGTTGCTAGCCAAGGACTGGGGTAAAAGAAGGGAACTCACAGCAGTTGAGAACTGGTTATGTGCTCAGCATTTTATGTACATCATCTCTTTAAAAATTGCTCATTTCTAAGATTCAGAGGAGAGAATAGGGGCAGTAGGTAGTTAGAGAAAAATGGTAAGAAATGAATAAAAACCGTGTCCTGTATTTCTGTAGGATTTACAAGACCAGCTAGAGGATATGATGGAAGATGCAAATGAAATCCAAGAAGCACTGAGTCGTAGTTATGGCACCCCAGAATTAGATGAAGATGACCTCGAAGCAGGTAAGTCATGGGGAAAGTAATGCATACATAGCTTTAGAGTCTGAAAGGAGCAGCTGCCTGGGACCCTTTCCCAAATGCTAGAGAAAATTCCTGTGGGGGTTCCTTGAGAGTTAGTTTATGGTACAGTCTCTGGGCAAAGAGCTTGTGAGGCAGCCACATCAGACTGGCATACTCCCCCAGTGACTAGGATGGACAAGCTTGGAAGGAAGGTGCAGGCAGTGGCTTCTGCTGACCTGGTGCTTGATATCTAAACACTGCCTCCCCTGCATTTCCCTTTTGATCTTGTTCTCCCTGTTTTGCTACTTGGAGTCCTCACCCTCAGAATAGCACAGCTGATCAAGAGACAGTTGGGAGATAGCTAGCGTGCATCTACTATATGCCACGCACTGTGTTAGGTGCTGGGGATTCAGCACTAAAGAAAACAAATACGATCCCTGTGTTCATGAAGTTTCTCTAGCAGGGGTAAGAAACTGCTTGTTTCAAGTAATTAATTACAAGAGTACCAACTGTTGGGAAGGAGAAGTATAGGGTACCACAGAGCACATAGCTGGGCACTGTAACCTAGTTGGGAGTAGGGGGACAGGCATGGGACCTGAAGGGTTAGAAGAGGTTAGCAGGAAAAAATGGGAGAGGTTATTGAGTGGCCTCGGAGAGGAATCTAGAAGCTATTGCTACAGTCCATTTAAGAGGCGATGGTGGGGGGCCGCCCGGTGGCACAGCGGTTTAGTCCGCGCTTGGCAGCCCGGGGTTCACTAGTTCGGATCCCTGGCGCCCGCCGACGCACTGCCTGTCAGCCATGCTGTGGCGGCATCCCATATAAAGTGGAGGAAGATAGGCACGGATGTTAGCCCAGGGCCAGTCTCCCTCAGCAAAAAGGGGAGGATTGGCAACAGATGTTAGCTCAGGGCTGGTCTTCCCCACAAAAAAAAAAAAGAGGCGATGGTGGCTGAGACTAAGGTTGTGGTAGCAGAAACAGAGAGAAGTGAACAAATTGAAGAAATTTTAGGAGGTTGAATGACAAGACTTAATAATCGATTGGATGTGGAGGGAGAGGGAGGTGTTGGGTGTCTGTCAATTTCTAGTATGAGTAACTGGGTAGATGGCAGAACCACCTCACACTGATTCTCTGTCACATGATACTCCTGTCACATTACTGCTGCTGCTTTTTCTCCATGTTCTGTTTTTGCCTAGAACCTTTTTTTTTCCCCATTCATTCCTTTATTTTCTTATTTCCCTTCTAGAGTTTCCCCTGATGAATCTCTACCTGCTATTTCATTCCTCCTGGTCACTTTCGACTCACTTTACCACCAACTTATTTTTATTTTATTTATTTTTTGTGTGTGAGGAAGATTGGCCCTGAGCTAACATCTGTTGCCAGTCTTCCTCTTTTCGCCTGAGGAAGATTGTTGCTGAGCTAACATCTGTGCCAGTCTTCCTCTATTTTGTATATGGGACGCTGCCACAGCATGGCTTGATGAGCAATGTGTAGGTCCATGCCCGGGATCCAAACCGGTGAACCCTGGGCTGCCAAAGCGGAGTGCAGGAACTTAACCATTATGCTACCAGGCCCGCCCCCATCGACTTATTTTTAAAGCCTGATTACATGTAACGGTCACTCAGTATACAACAATCTTCTGCCTCCTTTCACTGCCTTTTTCAAGTTCATCAATAAATGAGAGAGAACTTTTCCATTTGTTATTATCAGGATTTTCTAGTTTGAATTGGCCAGTTGATAACTAGAGAATCTTCTCGTGAAGACTAAGGCCTTGAAGACCTGTGGGGAATGGTTGTTTTGTTTGTTTGTTTATTTTGATTTTGGTTTTTCATAGACTTTACCACATCGGTTCCCTTTTTTTGTGTGTGTGAGGAAGACCAGCCCTGAGCTAATATCTGTTGCCAATCCTCCTCTTTTTTGCTGAGGAAGACTGGCCCTGGGCTAACATCTATGCCTGTCTTCCTCCACTTTATATGGGACGCCGCCCCAGCATGGCTTGACAAGTGGTGCGTTTGTCCACGCCCAGTATCCGAACCCGCGAACCCCAGGCTGCCAAAGCGCAAACTAAACTGCTGCACCACTGGGCTGGCCCCCCACATCAGTTCCCTTGAAAATTTCGTATAATGGTCCTCTTTTATTTTGAAAATAGAAATTAATAATCCCTTTCCCTTTGTTTTTAAATTTTCATCTTCTTATAAATAATTTGGCTTTCTTAGCGTTAGCTGCCAGTCTCCTTGCTGATGTATTTTTCGAATGTTGACTCTTCACTCTCAGAGTTGGATGCCCTCGGTGACGAGCTGCTGGCTGATGAAGACAGTTCTTACCTGGATGAAGCAGCATCTGCACCTGCAATTCCAGAAGGCGTTCCCACTGACACAAAGAATAAGGTGGAAGCCTTTTCTCTTTATATTTTCTATGAAACTGTAAAGGTTTTATGCCTGACCACTAGTCTGGGAATCTGAAACATAGTCTTAAGTTAGTACAAGGAAAGACTGTCTCGGTCTTTATTTGGGGAACCCTTAAAAGCCTAGTTTTCCTGCATAAGATTACGGACAGGCTGTGTAAATAGTGTGACGGAGGCGTAGGAACATTTTTATATGATGACAATTTGTATAATATACATAATTACCCTTGTTGTGAGCTTGCACTGAGTGCCATTTACAGGTTTTAGACATTTCCTGGAAAAGCATCAGCAACACTTGCATGAACTGTGCTAAGCAGCAGTGTAAAAGAAAGTTCTCTCCAGGCACACTGGTTAATTACGGGGTGGATTTTTCTAAACTCGGGATTAATAATTTAAATATAAAGTTAATGTAGAAAGATTCTAATTCAACAAGGTAAAAGAATCAGGACACCTGGGTTTAAGTCTCTGCCACTATCTGTGAGACCTTGGCAAATGACTTAGCTGTTTTGAGCTTTTCTGTTCCTTGCATCTGTAAAACACAGGTAATTATAATTCTCTCACGTAATTGTTGTGTAGCTCAGATTAGGTCTTTTATGTAAAATGGCTTTGTGAACTTAAAGTCCTGTCCACGGCTACATGGTTGTCATTATAAAAGAAAATTTTGCTGCTTATAAAATCTTATTCACTCCATCTTAGTTCCTGGTGTAATGTGTCATTTTTTCTGTTGCCACTGGACACTTACAGCCCTGCTCTTTGCCTTATCTCCCAACATGCATGTTGAATATTCATGATGTAGTTGACAGAATCCTTGAGTGGGAGCCAGTCTCAGCTCTGCCTTTATTCACTGTGTGACTTGGAGCAAATTAGAAATTCATGTCTTCTCTCTGAACCGCATCAGTTTTTCCCACCTGTAAAATGTGGGGAGCAAATATGGGGAGTAGGGAGTTTCTCAGGTCCCTTTTAGCTAATTTCTCTGACTGTACATCTTCCCCTCCTGTAGCCCTCCCTTCTGCCTTGAACCTGGGGAAGTCTTAACTCTCTCTACTGCCCACCCCTCCCCCATATCTCTGGCCACTACAAAGTTCCAGGTGTGTAGGTTGCTTTTTCTCAGTACACCTGAAATAATTTTTATTAACATTACCATAGCTCGCCTTTTCAATTCCTGAAGCATTTGTGTTATTTCCACTTCTAGAAGGTCACAGATTCCTGAATTAAATGTGCTATAGGGTTATGGTTTCTTAATTCATAGTGGTATCACCGCCTATAAGTTTATAGTACTGTATGATATGGAAGTGACTGCCCGTCCTAGGGCACTGCTCCTTCCAGGATTTGGGAGGCTATAAAAGGTAATTGTTGGGGCTGGCCCGGTGGCATAGTGGTTAAGTTTGCACGCTCCACTTTGGCAGCCCGGGGTTCACAGGTTTGGATCCTGGGCATGGACCAACGCACCACTTATCAAGCCATGCTGTGGCAGCATCCCATATAAAGTAGAGGAAGATGGGCATGGATGTTAGCCCAGGGCCTGTCTTCCTCAGCAAAAAGAGGAGGATTGGCAATGGATGTTAGCTCAGGGCTAATCTTCCTCACAAAAATAATTAATTGACTGATTGATTGATTGATTTTAAAAAATAATAAGAGGGAGATGGGCACGGATGTTAGCCCAGGGCCAGTCTTCCTCAGCAAAAAGAGGAGGATTAGCAACAGATGTTAGCTCAGAGCTAATCTTCCTCATGAAAAAAAAAAAAAGGGGGTAATTGTTCACTTTAGGGATCGGTGAAAATAGGAATCTGGAGGCAAGGACTAACTCCTTGGCCTTTCCTCCTGGACCCTCCCAGCCCCCTTTTCCCCTTTTTAGGTTTATATCTGAGGTTCTCTTTCTCTCATACTCTTCCTTTACCCTGCAAAGGCTCACCCCTTTTGATGCCTTCTGGTACTTTTTCCTGGTTCATCATTTCCCCCTTTGCCTTTTATAAAAAAGTTCATTCTCATCTTCTGAGTGGGAGTTTGGTTTTCATTGATTAAACACTTAGAGATGAGTTTTGGCCACTAAATATTTGTAATCTTTTTTTTTTTTTAATCAATTGAAAAATAGTGGCACTAAACATTGCTTCCTTTTCACAGGATGGAGTCCTGGTGGATGAATTCGGATTGCCACAGATCCCTGCTTCGTAGACTTGCATCATTCAAAGACATCGTGTAAAATAGACACACATTCTGGGACTAGGAAATATTCATCTTTCCAAATTTACCGCAACAGATTAAGGTTTCTTTCCTGTCTTCAAAGGAAAAGTTAATTACATTGTTCTTTTATTGTTTTCCGTTAAGAGACTCATTGCTTGGGGGATGCTGTCTTTGTACTAAATTTGTATTCCTTTTCTCTTAGGAAAGACTAACTTACCTAAAAATGTCAGTGGATAAATATGACTTCATTCCTTAATAATAATTTGAAATAAAACCAAGGAAATGGGAATCTTTAAATTCTATGACAGAATAAGTCCACAATCTCAAATTGACCTGATAAACTGATAAGACAAAGATGAGATTATAGGGACTGTCATATTATGATTCAAAACCATTTTCTATTGTGGTATTATAGGTGGGTTAAAGTGATGGCCTTTTGATGAGTTTTGTTGTGTCTTGTGAGTGAATCATTAGTGTCCAATATTGGAATGGAATTATCACTACTGTTTCCTGAATGGATATTTTGATTCTATGGTTCCCTCAGTATTACAGCCTGACTTGTAATCAGTAATGAATATTTCTTGATATTTAATGTATAGGACATTTATTTATACTCAATAAATATTTTTCAGAAGCATCTAATTTTACTAATATTGCTTCAGCCTAAAACCTCCACTACAGAAATCAAATTTAACCGGTAGCATTGTGGTGTAGAGAAAAGCAAGGAACAACCCAGGCTCGGGCCCTGGGTCTGCCATCTAATAACTCTGAGTAACCCGCTCACTTCTCTAAACTGCCGTTGCCTTACTAGTAGAATCATGCCTACCTCACAAGGCTTTTGTGAGGAATATTTGAGGTAATTGTCACAAGTACTTTGTTAACTGCAGCATGCTCTTCTCGTGTGAGGGATTATTAACGATAAAAAAGCAGGGCCTTCATCCTTTGCTTGGGAGGTGCCTGGAGTGCTACAGCAAGTCCAGATTCCGGCCTGCTTTCAGGGTCTTTAGTGATCCCTTCTCCCTTCCTTACTCAGCCTCTCCCCAATAGCATTCCTTCCTCCAGCCTTGCTGGATGCCTCACAGCATCACATGCACCAGCCTTTCATGTGTCAGCAAATGAATAAACATGTACTGAACACCAGCTCTGTAGAGTCTCTATACCAGCCCAGGGGGTACTGAGAACAATCACAGTCCTCTCTTCAGAACCTCCCTGTCTAGTTATAGGTGGGGATGAGACAAGTGTGTAACCGTCTCTCACCTCCACTAACCTCACCCTCCCAGGAAGCCTTCTAGTGGGAGCAAACATCATACTATTCATCGTTACCTTCTTGAAACCTTCCTTGGCTTCCCTACAAGTTCTCACTCAGCCCTTAAAATATTTTTTCCATTATAGTTCCAATCTTGGACTTCTTCTCACCTTTCATACTCTCCTTGAGATGTCTCACACCCATGATTTTAACTATTACCTATGCACTAATGGCTCAAAATAACTGTCACTAGTCTAGACTTCTTATTTTCAGTTCTGGACATTCCCAATTAAATGTCCCACCATTACCTAAAATCCAACATCCAAATTAAGCTCCTCGTCTTGGGGTTCACTGTCAGCAAACATTCCTGCCTTACTTCTTACCTTGCCGATGTTATAAGTAACCCCTGTATTGCCAATTTTAATGGTGGTGTTTCGTCCTCAAGCTAGAACTCTAGTGCATTGGATACCAGTGAGGGATCATTCCAACAAAATCGCTACTCCCTTGGCTTTTGTGACAATACTCTGGTTCTCCTGTTGCTCTGACGATTCCCTCTGAGACTCCTGAAATCCTGCTGTCTCCAGCCCTGTAATGTTAGTGTTCCTCGGGATTCTAGCCTTTACCCCCAGACTTCTTTCTCTGCTGACTTATATTTAGTGATCTCAGCTATTCTCGTGGCTTTAACTGCTGACTCCTAGATCTATACTTCGATCCCTGATCTTGCCCCTGAGTTTCAGAATCCTGTTTATATTCCAGCTGTTTGCCTAACAATTTTTTAGATGTTCCAGAAACCCACAAACACTTCACATTCAAATGGCCAAGAAAACCATTACCTTTCCTCCAGACCCGAATCTCCTCCTCCTGTTTCCCTGTCTCAGCTAATGGAACCATTATCCTCCATCATTCAAAACCAAGTTGTCCTTGATGCCTACATTTTGCCTCACCCTACACATTCCATTAATCATTAAACCCTGCTTTTAACCCCTAAGTGTTTCTCAAATCTGACCCCTCGTCTCTTTTCCTCTCTCAGCTCTCCTTGGCCTAGACATCCCTTGCATAGCCTTTTGGAATAAGTTATTTGCTTTCTCTCCTTGCATAATTTTACTTCCTTGAGTCCATTTATCACACATAGCTATGCTTACCTTTCTGAAATCTGACCATGTCATCCCCTTACTTAAAGTCTTTCGCAGTTCCCTGACACCTCCAACAGGACATAAAAAGCTGCCTATGACTTGGTGCTTGCTTCTCTGTGATGGTTTATGGCTTAGTCTTTTCAAAACAGCATTCTTTTTCTTTTAGAGAACTGCCTCTCTGGTTGTAACCATGTGATTATTGGAAAAATGCCAGAGTAGCCCTACCCTTACTCTTATATGCTATGGGAGGGGGCTTATGACCAGACTGCCTGTTGAAGTTCATCCCTCAGGTTTTCTACATGGAAACTTGGGGAAATGCTTTTCTTTTTTTTCTAACTTTTTCTCAGTATGAGAATCTTGAGATATCGAGGGCAGAGAGGAGCCAAGATGAGAGGCAGGGTGAAGGAATCCTCATGGCACTGAGCCCTGTTCCGATCCCTGAGATCCCCAGAGAGCTTCAAGTCTCCGCAACGCTTCCTTTACTTCTGTGAGCTGCCTGAGAATTCTGCCAAGAAACCCCTTTTCTGCTTAAACTAGTTGGACTTGGGTTCCTGTCACTTGCCAGTAAGAGTCCTGAAAATTTTCTCAGCAGCCTCTCTCCATGCCGTGTCCCACTTTTCAGTTTTATGCTCTCGTAATTTCTTCTTCCTGTGCATCCACCACACAGTCCTGATTCTCTGCCTCTGCTCATACAGCTTCCCCTCCCTGGAGCTTCCTTAACATCTTTGTCATTCTGCTAATTCTTGCTGTACTGGGAAGGGACCAAAAGCCAGGCCCTGGTCTGTGTCAATCCCAGTGAATTTAAGGATAGTGGAGACGACGAGTCCTGTGGTAGAAAGCCCCGGGGAACCACATTGGTGATCACTCCCATAGCCGCCTCCAGACAGCGTCCCTGGTCAGTATCTCACCTGTTAACCCTTAGGGAGAAGCAGAATTGAGTGCAGGGGGTCTCCTTAGGTTGCAATCTATCAGCCCTGGGAGTTTAGCAAAGGTGGAGAAGATTGGGATGACCCAACAGAGAGTAAAAGTTTGGTACTTCTACATCTATTATCCATATCCCTTAGCTTTTCTTTTATATTTTCTTACAGTTACACCACCTAGAGAGGTTTTTTTGTTTTTTTTTTTATTGCTGTCTAGGTCCTAACCCCCATAGATTCTGATATAATCGATCTGAATACAGTGTGGGCACTTGGATTTTTAAAAGCTCCCCAAGTAGTTCTTACGTGTAACTAGTTAAGAACCGTTGCTCTAGGGTGCCGGATCAGTCTGAACCTGTTTTCATGGATAAGCAGTCTGGGCTGTTGCCATCAATTTCTGCAATGAAGAGATAGGCAATGATTGCCCTAAGGCAGAGTTTTCACCCAGAGAAGGAGTTGAGAAGTATTCCCTCCTCTATTTTTTTGGAAGAGTTTGTGAAGGATTGGTGTCAATTCTTTGAACATTTGGTAGATTTCACCAGTGAAACCATCCGGGCCTCAGCTTTGTGGGAAACTTTTTTAAGTTAATTCAATCTCTTGTTATAGGTCTATTCAGATTTTCTATTTATTCTTGAGTCTGTTTTAGCAGTTTGTATATTTCTAGGAATTTGTCTTTTTCATCTAGGTGATCTAATTTGTTGGCATGCAGTTGTTCATAGTATTCCATTATGATCCTTTTTATTTCTGTAAGGTTGGTAGTAATGTCCCCTCCCTCACTCCTAATTTTAGTAATTTGAGTTTTCTCTCTCTTTTTTTTTTTCTTGGTCAGTCTATCTAAAAGTTGGTCAATTTTGTTATTTTTGTTTAATGAACCAACTTTGTTTTGTTGATTTTTCTCTCTTTTTCTATTTTCTATTTCACTCTGCTCTAACCTTTAGTATTTCTTTCCTTCTACTTGTTTTGGTTTAGTTTTCTCTTCTTTTTCTAGTTTCTTAAGGTAGAAGTTTAGGCTGTTAATTTGAGTTTTTTTATTAATAAACTTTATTATTATTATTATTTTTTTTTTGGTGAGGAAGATTAGCCCTGAGCTAACATCCGTTGTCAATCCTTCTCTTTTTCCTAAGGAAGACTGGCCCTGAGCTAACAGCTGCGCCCATCTCCCTCCACCTTATATGTGGGACGCCTGCCACAGCATGGCTTGATGAGTGGTGCATAGGTCCAGGCCTGGGATCCTAACCTGCAAACCCCAGGCCACTCAAGCAGAGCTCACGAACCTAACCACTACACCACTGAGTCAGCCCCAAACTTTATTTTTTAGAGCAGTTTTAGGTTCACAACAGAACTGAGCAGAAAGTACAGAGAGTTTCCATTTACACCCTGTCCCCACACACATACAGCTTCCCCAACTATAGACATCCCTGCACCAGAGTAGTACATTTGTTACAATCCGTGAACCTACATTGACACATCATTATCAACCAAAGCCCGTAGTTTACCTTAGAATTTACTTTTGGTGTTTTACATTCTATGGGTTTTGACAATGTACCCATTATTGTATCACACAGAATAGTTTCATTACCCTAAAAATCCTTCGTGCTCTGCCTATTCATCCCTCCCTTCCCCCTAAGCCCTGGCAAGGACTGATCTTTTAACTCTCCATAGTTTTGCCTTTTCCAGAATGTCATATAGTTAGAATCATACAATAAGTAGCATTTTCAGATTGGTTTCTTTCACTTAGTCACATGCATTTAAGTTTCCTCCATGTGGTTTTCCTGGCTTGATAGCTCATTTCTTTTTAGCACTGAATAATATTCCATTGTCTGAACTTTTTTAATATAAGTATTTACAGCTATAAATTTCCATGTGAGCATTGCTTTCATTTCTTGTCCAAGTTTTGGTATGTTGTGGAAAGTACTGTTTGTATAGGAAAGGCAGGATAAATTCTTGCTCCTGTTTATTTACATGTTTTGAAAATAGTGAGTAGGTTCCCTAGTGTGCCAGTTATGAATTATTGCCTTTCAGTTTCAAATTTATCCTTTTTGCCTGCTCTGTGAAATGGATTTGGGCCCTTTAAATATTTATTCTTTACCAGCTGGCAGGTATTAAGCTCTGTCGGTAGAGGAAACCAGAGAGAGATTGCAGGAGGAAAGGGTTTTGTTTCCTGTTTCTAGTGTTTCATTTAGGCAGGTTTCTTGGGGTGGGCAGCTTCTCCAGTGTCTGGCTCCTATAATGCACAAGGCTTCTTCAGCACCTGGCTTTTTCAGTGTATGGTGGCCAAGAACCAGAAACTTCTGGCAGCCCCCTCAGGTGGTTGGTGGTAGAGTGCCTCTTGTGAGACACCTCCCCATGAATGGCTTTCCCTAGCACCCTACAAGGTAGATTTCTGGTAACTTCCACCAGTGCAGCACCACAGCAGCTTCTCTGATATCTAGTGAGCCACAGGCACATCCTCTCTAGCCAGGTCTGCACCTCAGCTCTGGGGTGATCCTCACTGGACACTTTATCTCAACCCTAGAGGTAGTGGCTGTTCCTTATGTCACTAATCCTGTGTTTCAGATTTCTCTTAGTCTCTTATTACTCTGATCCCCTATTATAGTTAATAAGTCTTTAAATAAATAAAACCTTCCCTGTTCAAATTACTGTGTGGTTCCTCTCTCCTGGTCAGACCCAGACTGATACATTGGGTAATTTCTAAAGGTGACAATAAGGTTTGTTTGTTTGATGAATTGATTTGTCAAAATTAAGGATTTATGTTCAATAAAGGACAAAATTAATAGTCTTAATGGAATAGAAGACAATTGGAATGTCTAAAACTGACAAGGAATTGATATCTACAAGTAAGAAACCATCAGCAAGAAAAATAGACCAACTCCAATAGAAAAGTGGGCAGTGGATGTCAATAAGCAATTTAAAAAGAGGAAACTCAAAAGGTCATTAAGAAATATTCAGGGCCAGCCCAGTGGCGCAGCAGTTTAGTTCGCACTTGGCAGCCTGGGATTCGCGGGTTCGGATCCCGGGCGCCCGCCGACGCACTGCTTGTCAGCCATGCTGTGGCGGCGTCCCATATAAAGTAGAGGAGGATGGGCACAGATGTTAGCCCAGGGCCAGTTTTCCTCGGCAAAAACGAGGAGGATTAGCAACGGATGTTAGCTCAGGGCTGGTCTTCCTCACAAAAATAAAAAAGAAATGTTCAGACTCATTAGTAATCAGAGGAATCCAAATTGAAATAGTATCACACCATACCTGTTGGTTTGGAAAAAGTTTGGAAGCTGGATAATGATTATATTATCTCATGTCAAGTTAAAAAGCAAATTCACCTATTTTTTCCTCAAAATGAGTTTATTCAAGGATAGCCAAAAGAATTGCAATTTGGGATGTGCATACTATGGCAAACCATAGACAAACCTAGAAAATAATGGAGGGGAGCTGCCTTTATAGAGAAAAAGGAGGAGTAGGGAGGAGCTGTTCTCAAGTTCATGGGGGAAAAGTAGTAGTTCATGGCAGCAACAGCTTCTCCTTGGCTGAGTTGGGGCAATTCTCATTGGCTGGGCTGTTGCAGGGTGGCGAGAGAAATCTTCCTTCAGTAGTAAAGTTTTACTTTCTGTCCAAGATGCAAAAGTTTTTCTCTTCCTGTTTTGTGTAATTGACAAAGTATGATCGGGCCTGAGAGGTCCCCCTACAGGCCTTTCCAACTCCAATTGAAGGTTCCCTTTATTAATTTCCACACTCAAATGTACCTCAGATCTCTCCTGTCCATCACATTTTGCTGTCACTCTAGTGCAAAGCTACCATCATCTTATGCATAAGTGTAATACAATACAGTTACACAAGAGTGTAACTGGTCTGCCCACTTCTATTCTTGCTCCCCTACAATTCACTCTTCCCCTGGGAGCAAGAAAAATATTTAAGTGTAAATCAGATACCCTTCCTTTGCTTAGAACCTTTAAATAACTTCCTATTGCTCTTGGAATAAAATCCATTATCATGTCCTGCAGGTGATCTGTGGGATCTCCTCACTCACCTCTCCGATTTCATGCTGTGCCACTCTCCTTGCTCACTATTCTTCAGCAAATATTTCAATACCTTGAACACTTCAAGCTCTTTCCTTCCTCATGGGCTTTGCACATGCTGGTCCCTTTGTCAGAATCTTCACATAGCTTGCTCCTTCTCATCTTTTGTTCTACTCAGAGAAGCCTGGCCACCTTTTCTGGAGCAAATCCTAGTAAATCTCTATCACTGTTACCCTGCTTCTTTCTTTCATAACACTAACATAATTTGTAATTATTTTACAAATTATTAGCTTGTAAATATACTTAATTTATATCTCCCCTGCTAGACAATGCACTTCATGAGGGCAGGGACCATGTTTGTCTTTTTCACCATTTACCTCCAGCACTTACAGCAATGCCTAAGACAGAGGATGTATTAAAACATATGTGAATGAATGAATGATTTCCTGTTCTTGGGGAAGCCTGGAACAGTGAATTACTTTACAAATGCAGATGCTTTAGTTAAATGGTGTGTTCTATCTAGTGATGCAACAACAAAATAAAAACTCCACACATTCGTTTAAAATTTTGTACTTTAAAACTTAGCGCCTCCAAACTTCCCCCCTCGTGTTCAGCGTCCATGTTTGTTTTATCATCTGCCAGTTCAAGTCCTTTTCTAATATATATATGGCTTATCGCTTTCTAACTGATTTGCAAGAGCTCTTTGTATATCAGCCCTTTATCGTTTGTTTTGCAGACGTTTCTTCCCAGGTTGCCTTTTGACTACCTAGTTGGGTTTTGTTTGTTTTTTTAAACCCCAAGCCTGAACTACTCCAAGGTGACGATGTCAGAAGACCACGTGAAGTTGGTTGGGTGGCAGGGCAAAAGGGCAAGGTAGCAAGAGAGCACAGTGACCCTCAAAGGGCAAACAATGATTACGCAAGTCCCTGTCCGCCCTCCCTCCCTCCTTCGCGTCCTTGCCACCTACAGCCCCTAGTCTCCTCCTTCAGCCCGGCGCCTGGCGCGTCTGTCTGACGTCACGGACGCACTGCACAGTTGACTCAGGCCGCGCAATCTCCGTGGCCTGTCGACCAGGCGCGCAATTGCGAATATTCTCGCGGCGCCGGAAGTCCGGGGCACGTGACCGGGTGACAGCGCTCGTTGGGCTGCAGGGCTCGCTTTAGGTGTTGCGGCGCGGGATGGCGGAGGCGCCTCCTGTCTCAGGTACCGTCCTGGCCCGCGCGGGACTGGGCCCCCTCTCAGGGAGCGGAAATTGGGTCCGTGACGAGTCCTAGCGCTCCGACCATTCATATCGCGATAGTGGCGCGTTCTAGGGTTGGGGATAGTGGCTCGGAAGGGCCAAGGCATGCGCGTCGTGCGGGCGGAGATCGCGACCATCCTCGACTGGGTCGTGAAGCCCGACGGCGGGGTTTCTAAAGAAATCGTGTTTGTCCTGGCGCCCAGAGAGTCGATGTGGGTGTCCCGGCCTCCCCAGGGCTCTCCCCGGCCCTCCAGGGGCAGCGGCCGCTGTGATCTGGGACAGGCGGGCGTCGGCCGGGTCGCCGCCCGTGACGGTGGCGGCCTCCCGGCGCGTCGCGGGCGCGCGCGCTGCGCTGGAGGTGTATCCCTGTGTCCTGGGCGGCGGCGCGGCGCCGTGGTTTCCAGTCTGAGCCGGCCGCGAACTCGTGTCGGTTAGGAGGAAATAAGTTCGTTCCTGCAAAGGCTCCCGCCCTGTGCTGTACGTGTTCCGTAATTGTTAGCTCACGGCCCCTCCCGGAGTTGCGTGTGTGCAGAGACGGCCTCATTTGGCTGTTACTATAACATTCATTTCCGTTTTCTTCAGGGGGCACCTTAGATCTTTGTTTTCCATACTTTTTGGACAGCGACCGAAAAGGAACATTTTACATTTTACATTTTAGTTCTGCTACCTGCCAGCTGGTGGAGCAATAAGAGTATGTATTTGTGTACTGGGTGGCAAGTAAAATGTTTTTATTACTGTGAGTTTCGGTCAAAAAAGTTGGAAAACACACCGCATTGGTGTACCCTAGTCCTGATTCAGGTATTAAGTCGTGTTGAGGGATGGGAACATTTTGAGGCTGGTGTTTTGTTATTCTCCCACTCATTCTTTTCCCAGACCCTCTAAATTGGATCCGTTGGTCTCCCCATCCTCAGGCTCATTTCTGGCCCGTTTCTACACCCTTCAGTTGGGTGGGGCTAGTTGTGAGTCATGAGTCATAGTTTTGGCCTCTAGTGTTTTCCCCAGGTTATAACCTCCTCTCCATCTACGGAGGCAAAGTCCAGTGACCTCCCTACTCTCTCTCATGTGCCTTAGTTTGCTTTTGCCTTAATTCCTATTCCATGTTCTTACTTCAGCATCATCTCTAGTCCACATTTCCATCCCCATTCAAGGTTTACTTCTCTTGCCCACTCCTGTCCTCAAACACAGCCCAGTTCAGGATTATCTTTCTGCCTGTGGGCAGACTCTCCAGTGCCAGCTTTGTCTCTGGACTTCATGATCTACAGTTGGATTTCCCCTTACTTTGCTCCACCCACCTGTTGGACACCTACCGTGCTACCCTGTTACCTTGGATCTAGGGTACCACTTATAGCCAAACCTTGGTGATTAGACATCCTATTTACCGAGTCACTTCCAGCTATTTAAAATAGTGGGGGAAAAAAGTGTCTCAGATCTTTGTGTCTGAGGTCCGGTTTCCTGCTTCATGTGCCCTTTTAACCTTCCTCACATTTCTTAAGGGTCTTTCTGAGGGCTTTGCCTATTACCTCACGTCTAGTGGAATATACACTTTATATGAATAGATGCTGCCTATCTGGACTTTCTAGTTGCATCAACTCCTTACTGCTTAACATGAAATGCCCTCTTCCCATCCTTTACCAGTGTATTCTGAACAACTTTACTGACCTTTTTTCTACTCCTCTCTCCAACCTTACTTCTTCAAGCAGGAGAGGACTACACAACACCCACCTGGTCTAATCTACCCTTAGCCACCCTTAAGTTATCTCTTATGTTTCCAGAACATCTTCTCTGCCACCTTTTGAATTTGTCTAATCCTCTTGCCATTTTGTAAGACCCTCCACTCTGTCCCCAGAATTCTGCCTGTGTGAAAACTTTCAGGACAAATCCTGGATTGAGTGAGAGGTTAACCTATGACCTTTATGATTTTGTTCAGTTCTTAAGTATATGCTTCCGTGGTACCTGCTGCCCAGCTTCTTGACAGTGTAGCATAGCGTAAGACCATAGCCTGGGGTGGAATCCTGAATCTGCTTTGGAATACCCCTGTGCCCTTGAGCAAGCTGCTTACTCCCTCTGTGTCTCAGTTTTTCTCACCAGAAATGTAAGGATTAAATGAGTTAACACATGCAAAGTGCTTAGAATAGTGCCTGGCACATGCTCAGTACCTAATAAGTGTTAGGGCTTATTATTAAATCTGAAACCCACAGGCTCTGTCCTGCACCCATCTGTAGTCACATCTGTGTGTTTCAGATAGTCTGTAGTAAAGCACCATTTTAACCACTTTACACGTGTTACTAACTTGCCGTACTCTTCATAGCAACTCTTTGATGTAGGGATTGGTACCATCTCCATTACATATAAGAAAACTGGGATTCAGTAACTTGCATAAAGACGCAATAAGTGATATCGATAAACCCATGTCTTCCGTGCCCTATTGATTCATAGAATATTCCAAATTCTACACGTAGTTCTGACTTTGCTACTAACTAGTTTTGTGTTCTTAGGCAAATCTTTTCATCTTTGAGCTTCAGGGACTGAGTTCACTATACAAAGAAGCATCTGCGGGGAAAAAAATGAGTGGGTTGAAGAGGCATATGCTTAATTTTTGAGACTCTGGGATTCTAGACTGTATTATAGAGGTTATGCGTGGAAAAACTGAAATATATTCTTGGGGGGAAGAGATGGGAACTAGTACAGTAGTTCTAGAATAGTACTAGATGAAATCTTATTTAAATTTCATGATAATCCTTTGGAATACTATTATCTTCTGTCATGGATGAGGAAACTAAGTCTAAAAAGCAATCAAGGGCTATCCCTAAGCTCATACCAGAAGTTAGAGGGCCAGACTTTAAACTGATTTTGGCTGACTCCAAAGCCTGTTTACTTGCTATTACACAATGCTACCTTAGAGTTTTGAAAGACCACATGGAACCTGCTGATTGATGTCTCACCCCTGAACTGTTTGCTGACCTTAAATTTTTTGATAAGATAAAAATGTGTATAAATAATGTCTGATAGCCCAGGTGAGCAGCTTTACTTAGCACCTCTCAGCAGTGGCTTTTGGTGAGGCTACTGGACATGGGATGATCTGTCTTCCACAGGTACCTTGAACCCATCGCTTTCCTCAATCGATATGCCTTACTAAGAGCCTGTTTCATACAAAGTCCCTAGGAAAATGACTTTTAGATATGGCTTAGAGTCTTCTGGGCTTCCTGGGTGACTGATTAATTTCTTTACTAGCATGTCTATTTCTTTTGCCCTAGGTACTTTTAAATTCAATACGGATGCTGCTGAGTTCATTCCTCAAGAGAGAAAAAATTTTGGTCTAAATTTTGGGAGTCAAAGGAGACTAGATTCTAATAGGATTGGTAGAAGAAATTACAGTTCACCACCTCCCTGTCAGCTTTCCAGGCAAGTCCCTTATGATGACATCTCTGCTGTTCATCTGCACAGTTATCATCCTTCAGGAAGCAAACCTAAGAGTCAACAGACTTCTTTCCAATCCTCTGCTTCTAATAAATCACTCAAGAGCCATGGCCTTCAGAAGCAACCTTGGCAGAAGTTGAAGAGTGAAAAGCAGCATGTCAGAGTCAAGAGAGCACAAAGTCTCACTGACCAGACGTCAGATGCGACTAACTTAGAGAGCGTGGCCAGGTCAGAGAATGGGACAAACCCCAGAGAGCACAGCCCTTCTGAGAGCGAGAAGGAGATTGTCGGCGCAGATCCCAGGGGAGCAAAACCCAAAAAAGCAACCCAATTTGTATACAGCCATGGTAGAGGACCAAAAGTGAAGGGGAAACTCAAAGGTGAGTGGGGTAACAGAATGACTCCAAAACCCGAGGATGCTGGACCTGAGAATACCAAACCTGTGGGGGTCATCCACCCTGACTCTTCAGATACATCGGTTAGAAAAGGAGTATTGGACGGGTATGGGGCCAGACGCAACGAGCAGAGAAGATACCCACAGAAAAGGCCACCTTGGGAAGTGGAGGGGGCCAGGCCACGACCAGGCAGGAATCCACCAAAACAGGAGGGCCAGCGACATACAAATGCAGGACCCAGAAACAGCATGGCCCCCATTCCAAAGGATAATCTTAATGAAAGACGGGCAAAATCTGCTTGTAACAATGGGAACTTGGCAGTCATCAACAAGTCTTCCAGAAGGGTTGATCCAGAGAAATGCGCTGTAAGGAGGCAGGATGATCAAGTAGCATCTTTCTCCCGAGGCAAACAGGACCACATGCTAAAGAACGTGGAAACGCACACAGGTAAATCTACTAGATGGGTGGAAATGTTTTGTTTTGGTTTTGTGATTTTAATTTTTGAATAGGTAATATATTCACACAATTTCAAAACCCTTTAGAAAGTATAAAAAGATACAGAGTGAACAGTCTCTTTCTGTTCTTATTCATCGACTGCCTAGGTCCTGCCACCACCTGGTCCCCTCCTCAGTTGGTAACCACTTACTTAGTTTTTATGTATCATAAGCAAATACAAAGAAGGAATTTTTCTCTTAACAAGTAAGGATTTTAAAAAGCGCAGATATGGGTTGTATGGGTGTTTGGTTACAAGATTCTTCTTGAATGGTGAAGCACAAGTAGAGGATGGTAACATCTGCACTGCCCCTCCTGGTGCCAGCCTGCCTCATCTCTGTCTGTTCACCTGTAAGAGTTCTGACTAATCTTGCCATCGCCAGTCTCTCTCTCAGTTCATCTCTTACACCAGCGTCAGGGAGCGATCTTTCTAAAACACATATTGGATTGTGTCACTCCCCCGCTTAATTTTGTTCACTTTTTCTCATCACCTACAGATTCTGGCTTCTGCCTTACCCAACAACCTCATCTGCTGCTGCCTCAGTCCCCACCACCTTTTATTACCTGGACTCTATACCGTTTCGTCTTTCCAAGCTGTTGCTTCTGTGGCTCCCTCTGTCTAGAATGTCTACCACTCAGCTCTCTGGTGAATTCCTACTCATTTTTCAAAGGCTAGTTTAGTTGCATGTCCAGGAAACCTTTTCCTGCCTCTCCAGATAGCATTGCTCTTTTCCAGCCCTGTGCTGTCTTCCCCTTATATAGACATGCTTCTGTTATAGCACCTACCACTGGAAACCATCGTGTGTTGTGTCAGTGCCCTCCGCTAGTCTGTAAGCTCCTTGAAAGCAGAAACAATATCTTTCTTTTCATATTTGTATCCCTGTTGCCTAGCACAGCTCTTAGGATGTCGTAGATACTCAGCTCTCACTGACAGAAAGTTCTTCCTCACGTTGAACTGAAAACTTCTTTCCTGTGAATACTTTCTGTCCCCTGGTTCAAGTTCTGTCCTCTGGAGCAACACAGCCACTAGTCCCTCTCCTCACAGTTTCCCTCCCCCTCATTGCAAATCTGCTTTTTGCAGTATTTGAAGACACTTCTCATTTTGCCCTGAGTATATATTTCATCTGGGCTAAATAGCTTCAGTCCACTAGCTTTTCCTCATGGACCTTCACCATTCTGGTCTCCCTCTCGTTTAATGTGACATACAGCCTAACACGTGAAGCCATCACCTGCCTGGGCCTGTTTTTACGTTTGCCTGTAGTTCTTCTAGTCCTCATTTGCTTCGCCTTTTTCTTGGGACCTCAGCTTGTGTGTGAACCAAGGTAGTGTTTTCCAGACCTGTTTTTGAATTCTCAAGGCTGATTAGTAGTTTCAACATTCCCCGCCCTCTTGTCCTGGTTTATTTTTCTCCATGTTTACCTCCATAGCACTGTCTGATGCTACATGTTTTCATTACTTATTTATTGTCTACCTTCCCACTATTATCTAGTGGGATAATAAGCTTCATCAGGGTGGAGGATTTTTGTGTGTTTGTTCACTGTATATCCTTAGTGTCTAGAGAATGCATGGTACACAGTAGGTTCTCAGTAACTATTTTGAATAGTGGTCTTCAACTTCAGGCCTTCTCATTTTCATCTAAGACACTCTGAACCTTTTCCATGCTTATTCAGCCCTTCCTGACATTCATCTCCCTCAGTCTCAGCGGACCTCCTTGCCTCCCAGTTCACTGAGAAAGGGGAGATATCAGGCATAATTTTCTCAACTTTTTGCTCCATTTATACAAACTCAGAGACATCTGTGCCCATCCTTCCTTTTCTTTCATTCTGAGATCTCCTTTGTTTCCTTCCATCAGCCTTTTCACATGTATTACAAGTTTTCAGTCTGAATAAAGATCTTCCCAAGTCTGTCCTACCCTCCAACAGAAAAACTTTCCTTGTGACGTGGACTTCCAGTGTGTTTCCTTTCCTTCCATTCCAGTCTAATCAAGAGTCATCTGCCATTTCCTTTTACTTATTTGTTTTTATATTAAAAGAAAAGGATTTTTTTGTTTGTTTGTTTTTTGGTGAAGGAGATTGGCCATGAACTAACATCCATGCCCACCTTCCTCCATTTTATATATGGGACGCCTGCCACAGCATGGCTTGATAGCAGTGCATAGGTCCACACCTGGGATCCGAACCTGTGAACCCCAGGCCACTGAAGTGGAGCACGTGAACTTAACCACTACACCACCAGGCTGGCCTCAAGAAAAGTTTTATTGGGCAAAAAAAATGATTTATTTTATTTGTTTCTTAGTAATGGCATCATTGTGGGGGAGAACAAAAAGGGATACAGGGAATCAAATCCCTTTGGGGGGGAGGCTCAAGCTTCCCAAAATCCCTTGTTCACTTTGGACATGGGGGTAGGGATAGGGTGTGAATGGGAAGAAGCAGGGCATGGTTGATAACCTAATGAGTAGACTGGGGCACTGGGAAGTTGTATCCTGGGCCTGTGGGAGGGAGAGAGGACATGGGCCATGCCCCCAGTAAAGCCAGGAGCTCCTTGGCATCCAGGCCTGGCCTGTAGTCCTTTTCCTTCCCTTTCTTGGCTTTGGCCCTGGCTTTCATCGTGAGGGTGCAGGGTGCAGGGCTTGGTCACACAGATGGTCTCCTGCCACCGGGCCTTGTACCACACCTTCAGTGTGCATTGGCAGGCTCTGGTGCCCGTAACCCCATCACACGCCCCCCAACCTTTCCCCTGTTATTATTCACTTCTCTGTCTTCTGCCATCATCACCATTTGACTCAGAGAGCTACTGGTCAGGTCACAAATGGCTTCCTATTTGCCACGTCCAGTGGACAGATATATTTCAGCCTTTATTATCCTGAACTTCCCTCTGAGTTTGACATAAAGAGGGAGTCTTTTTTAGAATATAACTTCCCTGACTCCTTTGGTCCCACACAATTCTGGTCCTCCTTGTTCTCCTTGACTGTTCCCACTTGTGTCCTGCAAGTGATTTGTGGGTTATTCAAAGTTGGCAGCTGTCATCATGTCACTGTATGTATGTGCATCCTAGTGGTCAAATTTTACTGTGACTGAATTTAGAAACCTCACATATAAAATAATTATTTGTTAATAAGCCATAAACTTAATGAATAAGAGAAACTGAAAAATAAAAAGACGGTCTTTGGGGTTAAAATTACAACAACAGTTGACTATAGTATTCTCGGTGTGTTCCATACTTCACTTACTTTTCTGTGTCCTGTCCTTCTCACTCAGTTCTATTCTGGAATGGTCAATAGGCATTTTCTTTCTTTTTTTTTTTTTTTTCTGTGAGGAAGATGAGCCCTGAGCTAATATCAGCTGCCAATCCTCTTTTTGCTGAGGAAGATTGGCCCTGGGCTAACATCTGTGCCCATCTTCCTCTACTTTATATGTGGGACGCTGCCACAGCATGGCTTGACAAGTGGTGCATAGGTCCATGCCCGGGATCCGAACCAGGCCACCACAGTGGAGCACGCAAACTTAACCGCTATGCCACTGGGCCAGCCCCTCAATAGGCGTTTTCTGTAAAATACACCCCAAGTATAATTCTCACAGACTGTTCCTCTGCTCCAGTCAGCCTCTGGTATATAGATCTCTCAAACTTAATCTTGCTTTCTAATGAGCTCTCTCTTACCTAACTTAACCCTCCAGAATCTTCCACATGTAACATGCTAACTGGTAGGAAATATAATTAACTTTGTTATTCGGAGATGTTAACCTCTGAAGGGCATCCCTACTTTTAAGAAAGAATCTAAGTCTGATTCCTTGGTTTTTATAATAGAATTTAGTTTTATGATGTGTTCATCTGTTATCTAAAGCTGGTGGATTTTCTTTAATAAGCCACACAAAGTATCTTTTTTCCAGGCTTTCACCAGAGGGAAAGAGCTATTCATGGAAACTTTACTGAACCTGAAACTTTCCAAGGAGAGAGGTTCTGGAACAGACTAGATGATACTCATTTATTCCTTCATCCACCCATTCATTCAGTAAATCTTTATTGAGCACCTGGTCTAAGCCAGATACTGGGAATACTACAGTGGCTGAGGCAGACGAGTCCTGGCCCTGCCCCACAGGGCTTACCTCATGGCATTCCGTATTTCTTTTGACATTAAGTTGGACAAACAGAAAGTGATCTTGGGAGAGTTAATATTATGGAATAATTAAAATGTGAGCTTTTGAGTCAGACAGCAATGAGTTTGAATTTTGACTTTTTAATTTCTAGCCGTGTGACTGTGTAAGTGAGTTAACCACTTGGAGCCTCCGTTTCTTCTTTATAAAATGGTACCTATATTACAGCCTTATTAAGAGAATTAAATAATATGTATAAAGTGCTTTAGCACAGCACTTGCCATGGTGTATTTAGGATTAGTTATTTTATCCTTATAACCTATTTGGACCTGAAGACAAATAAAATAATATTGTTAAATAAATGCTAAAAGTATGGACTTAAAAAAACATGTGTGTGTATATACACACACACACGCAGCTCTGAGAGCACCTGGCTATACTTGGGATCTAGAAAGACTGCTAAGATCATGTTTGAGAAAAATTCTGGAAACAGGTAAAGGTATCCAGAAATAAATCTGGGCGGATTCTTAGGATACTATACACTGGTGTCTCACACGATGCTGAGCTTCTGGAGCCAGGGGCTGTGTCTCCTTCGTTCTAGTAATCCTACTATGGGGCTTGTGATAGGCCCCAAGCATATATTTGTTGAGTGAATCAACTAAAGACTTTCAGGGCAACTGCTAGAACCACCTCACCACCATGGGTTGTTGGAACCTGTCCGGGCATAGGTTTCTTGCAGCTGACCGCTGCAGCTTCACAAGCCCCTGCCTAGCCTGAATCTGTGGATCTGGTAGATTCAGACCCTCCCAGATTTAGAGAGGGCAAGGTAAGGCACTGCTGTGCATTGCTGCTGTGGGTGCTCAGGCTGTGTTATGAGGGACATTTGGCTACTCTGGTCAGTTTCTGGGCCGTGTCTTGGGAATGTTCCTCAATTGTGAGAATCCCCACCTGAGTGTCTACTTCACAAGTCCTCTCCCTCAGCATACTCCTGCCCCTTCTTGGCCTCAAACTCTGAACAACCACCTTGCTCAGAATCAGACATCTCTTAGAACCTCTATGTTTGAATTCTCTCAAATGCCTTGCTGATCCTGGGTTGACTAAAGTAAGGAAAGTTTTTCTGTGTTTGAGTTCATCTGTTTTTTTTAAACAGGCTCTCTAATTGAACAGCTGACTACAGAACAGTATGAGTGCATGGTGTGCTGTGAATTGGTTCGCGTCGCAGCCCCGGTCTGGAGTTGTCAGAGCTGCTATCATGTGTTTCACCTGAACTGCATAAAGAAGTGGGCGCGGTCTCCGGCATCTCAGGCAGGTCAGTCATTTCTCTCTTCTGGGTAGTTCTCACCCATTTGATGCGTGCAGGTTTTAAACGTAGCTTTAAAAGTACTGTTTAATTCCTCTTGAATATTTCATCTACAGAGAGAGTGTGTTGCCTTGATCACATGTTTCAGATAACCATTATTAAGCTGTAAATCTCAAACCAGCTAAACATAACAATATTAAAATATACTTAGGGTACAACAAAATCAGTCACTTTTACTGAAAATTGTAGCTTTTATCCAAGTAGCAACTATAGAAAACATTTCTTATATAATTTGCTTTAGAAAATTTATAGAAAGCAGTTGTTTAGTTTGCCCTTAGGATATTGGAGTTGCTTTGCCTTTGACAGATCTTCACCATAGTATTTTATGGGCTTTTCCCAAAGTATGCTAGTGTTTATGGATAATGCAAATGTTATTAATAATAACACTTTCTGAACTGTGGCTCTTCTAATTTAAGACGTCTGGGTTTTCCTGCATGTACTCAAATATTTTATCCTACTTTTTTTTTTTCAAGCCAAGATTCAGTAATGTTTACCTTGATATTAGAAATAATAGAACATTCTCACCACAAAATGAAATGGTAATTATATGAAGTGTGAAGGTGTTAGCTACCACTGTAATAGTAATCATATTGTAATATATAAATTTCTCAAATCAGCGCATTATAACCTTAAACTTACACGATGTTATATATCAATTATATCTCAATTAAATAAAATAGAACGAAATGGATACCCTTTTGATTCACTATATCTAAAGTCCTTACAAATATAAGCCTAAATGGAGTATTTAAACAAAGCATTCCGTATTGTGAATTTGTTTCTTAATTGTCTGATTTCCTTAATGTGAGAATTATTACATGTGCTTTTGTAAGGAAATTATTTTGGTTTCCTCTCATTTTCCTTGACAGATGGCCAGAGTGGTTGGAGGTGCCCTGCTTGTCAGAATGTTTCCGCACATGTTCCTAATACCTACACTTGTTTCTGTGGTGAGTTATTTGCATACATTGGAGTCTCTGCCACTTTGTGTGTTGTACCTCAGTTCCCAGACCAGGAGGGGTGGTGTGCTGGGCATGTTTCAGAAGTTACTGATGAGACTTCAAAGCTACAAGTCTGCAAGACGTCATATGCATGTGGTCCATCACACAGCTAGGCCTTTGTGCTCTTGGCAGGCTGTTCTGGAGATGGGCCTTCCCATCACTCTCACCAGGCTCATGCTGTTTCTGAGCTGTGGTGCTGGTCTCCTTGGTCTTCGCTTTAGGCTAGAGCTGACCAGAAGGCAGAGGTGGATATGGACATGGGCTTCTTCTCACCCCTAACTATAGCAGCTTTGATATTCTAGATTTGAGCAGCATGAGTAAGGAAGTAGTGTTGAAGTGTCCTTTATTTAATTTTATTATTATTATTTATTTATTTTTGTGAGGAAGACCAGCCCTGAACTAACATCCATTGCCAATCCTCCTCTTTTTACTGAGGAAGACTGGCCCTGGGCTAACATCCATGCCCATCTTCCTCTACTTTATATGGGACACCGCCACAGCATGGCTAACAAGCAGTGCATCGGCTGGCGCCGGGATCCGAACCCTTGAACCCCGGGCTGCCAAAGCACGAGCTAAACCGCTGTGCCACTGGGCTGGCCCGAAGTGTACTTTATTTTACTCCAAGAAATCAGTCATTCATCTTTGTAATAAAGAGAGATTTTTCTATAAACCAGCATTACGAACTCTATCCTTGTGCCCTCCCTCCTTATGGAATACTTCTTCCTGTTTTTCAATACCTCGGTTCCTCTGTATTAGGAAAAAACTTTCTGTGATCTAGATACTCATTCCTGCTGTTAGCCTCTTTCCTGCATGTCTCTTTTTTTCCTTTCCTGACTGTCTTTTTAATGGCTAACCTTCACCATCTGATTGTTGATTTTTCAGATTTTATTTGTTAACCATCTGTCTCCCTCCTTGACCCATTGCATTTTTGCTTCTCTCCTCATAACCTGACTGAAACTGTATTCAGAGGTCATCAATGACCCCTTCCTGACTAAATCCAGGGCTGATTTTGTAAGTTCTTAACCTTTTTAGCAATCTAACAACCCTTGATGCTTTTGACCATTTTCTTCTTGAAATGACTACCTCTTCCTGTTTCTTTCTGCTTGCTCTCCTTATTTCTCTAACTAATTTGCTCATATTTTTCCTTTCCTATTACTTAAGTAGCAGCTTTCACCAAGAGTCGGTCATTGACCATCAACTCTTTAACTTCTAGACTCAATCTCTTGAATCTCTGAATTCAGCTATCTAGAATGTTCTTCCCTTTCCTTTCTTTAAATCTTGATCCACTATATTATTCAAGACCTGACCCCAGGTGTCCTCTTCCAAACAAAGCTTCCCTTTCTTATCTCTTCTCCTACACTGGCCACACTTTCATTCAGAATCTGCTGGTCTTATATGTTTTATTGCCAAAATCTGAGCCTTAATAGGTACTAAATTAGTATTAATTGAAAGAATGAATATTCTTGAACGTACTACTGGAAAGGCAGCATGAAACTGGAAGCAAGAGGTCAGTGGAGAATTGAACAGATAGGACCAATACCAAGGCTTGGTTACCTTATTTTAAAGGATTTTTAAATATAAAGTACCACAATAGAATTAAAATTCTTATTAAACCTTCTGACAAATTAGATAGGAGACCCTAAGAAGGCAGAAGAATGTAGGGTGAAGCTTAAGATGATCTGAGTGAGGTAAAATGGTGTGGGAATGCAATATGCATAATGGCCTTATTCTACCTGATGACTTTGCCCCACTCTGCTATTCCAGGGGACCATTAATTTAATATATTTTACTGAGAACTTATTAATGTACCTGGCACCATGAAGAAACAGAGGGGAATTAGACTATTTATTGACTTTCCAGAGCTTACACTCTAAGAGTTAAGGCACAATTAGCTTATTGTTCTACTAGAAGTACCAAGTGCTGTGGGAGATATTTGGGGTGAGTTACGACTTCTAGCTGGATGATCAAGGGAAGCCTTCATAAAGGAGGTAGAATGAACTGGGCTTTAAAACTAGTAAAATCTTGGTAGGAGGAAAGATTTGTTGAAGAGAATAGCATAAGCAGAAGTTTAAAACCAAGAAGGCTTAGAATCTGTTGGGAGAAGAGGGAATCAGCCGGTTATAGAGCCCAGGATCTATGAAAGTGGAGGAGTGGGAAGGCAGGTCTGACTTCTTGATGCCAGGCCTAGACCTTGGGACTTTACTTGGCAGCTGTAGGAAGCCACTGAGGGCATCAGTGTGATTCTTTGTGTTTAGTCTGGTGGCAGTGAGTAGAGTATTTTGGGGCCCAAACAGTTTGGGCACTTGTAACAGCCCAGGTGAAGAATAATAAAAGTCTGTAATGGGTGTTAGAGTGGGACAGAAAGGAAGAGGTACAAGATTTCAAAGGTAAATAGGAATTAACAGCAATGGGAAAGGAAAGAACTCAAATGTGGCTCCAAAGTTTCATGCTGTTGGAAATGGTGACAACAAGGACAGAGAGGGCAGGTCAAGAGAACCAGGTGTGGACAGTGAGTTCAGTTTAGAAATGATGATGTGGAAGATGAGTAAGATATCCAGTGAGAGGTGTCCTGCAGGGACTTAGGAACAGTGGAGGAGGGATCAGGTCTTAGGGATGGTATTTGCAGTTGAGAGTATTAAATGAGACACTAGTAGATGAGAGGCAAGGGGCAAAGAACAGTGGAATGCAGAACCCTGCAGAGAGAGACCACCCTTTAGAGTCAGGGAGAAGAGGTGGAACCATTGAAAGACGGTGGGGACCAGGGCACTGTATTGCTTAAGAGGAAGATGCTGACTTTGGCTCTAGATGCAGGCAGTTTGAGGTGACTAAAACCCTGAGCGCAGGTGTTCCACACAGTTGCACATGTAGGACTGAAACTGAGGATTCAGGGGCGTGCAGGAAATGTGGATTTGGGAATCGGGCCTACAGGTGTAGTGAACCTCACCTCATGAATGAGATTTCTGAAGGAGACAGGCTAGAGAGAAAAGCAGAGGCCAAGGGCTGGGGACAGGCTGTCATTTGGGGTGTAAATTGCCCAACTGGGGGTGAATTCCTCAAGGGCAAGGAGTCCTGTGTCTCCATTTTCTTCTTACTGCCTCTGCTCAGTTCATGGAAGATGCTTACTAAAGGTTTGCAGAGGGACATTGATTGTAAAATTATAGCCCTTTTGTGCCCACTTTATAGTTTCAAATAGAGTTCCTCCTATACAGGGGACTTAGGTCCTTTCCATCTCTTACTGCTTCTTTCCCCCCCATTGCTCTCTTCCCTTATTCCTTCTTTCTGATTCCCATATCATTTCAAGGGCCCATTTGCAGAAGGCTTATCTTGTAGGTTTTTTATCTTAGATTAAATGTGTCCATCTGTCAAAGTGGCATTTTCATAAGTAAAAATCACTTTTTATTTATCTTTTCCAGGTAATCCAGAATTTAAGATTTATCATACTCAGTGAAGCTTTCAATGAAGCATTACATTTAACTTTTCATTTTAGGATGTGGGATAATGTGTTTGTTGAGCTAACGAAAACCACACTGATATTTCATTCTGTCTAGCTCTGTTATATTATTTCATTAAAGTCTACAATGCAGTTGAAGTTTATACCATTGACTCTCTGATCTGATGTTTTAGGCAAGGTAAAGAATCCTGAATGGAGCAGAAATGAAATTCCACATAGTTGTGGTGAGGTTTGTAGAAAGAAACAGCCTGGCCAGGACTGCCCACATTCCTGTAACCTGTAAGTTGGAATGCTAGATCCCTGGGGATTCCTGGTGGACATGCTTTGCTCATGGCTCTGAGTACACATACTCGTTAGCATGTCAGAGGATGGGGTGAAGGGCAATATGGTATCATTTACTGAGCACTTACTCTGCCAGGTACTCTGCAAAGTTAACTCATTGAATCCTTACAACAGCCCAGTGATGTACAGATATTTATCGTCTCCATTTTACAGATGAGGCTCAGAAATGCCAAGCGTCTTGCCCAAGGTCACAGTGCTAGGACCTAGAGGAACTTGGATTTCCAAAGCCGGTGCTCCTCTCACCATATTACACTGCTGGCTTCTCAGACGAAATATCCCTCAGCGACATCCAGGTCCAAGAGAATATATAGGACAGACTTCTGAATGGGGAAAGGCAATAGTGTAGGGCCTTGTTGAGCAGTGTTTCTAGGATGTGACTCCCTTCCCTGCAATAAATAACCAGCTTTAGAATGTATCCAATCAGCTTCTAAATCATAAGAGAAATGCAAAGTAATAAACAGTTGATCAGTTACAAATAAATTTCTATAGACTTTGACCTCAAAGGTTTAATTCCTGGGTTCGAGTCACTTAACAGTTATGTGACTTGGCACAAGTTACTTAACTTCTCTGAGCCTCAGTTTCTGTACCTGTAAGATCATAATGATATAAGCAGCAATACTTATAAAGTTTTATGAATATTAAATGAATTAATGCACCTAAGAGGCTTTGTACAGAGCCTGGCACATGGTAAGTGGTCAAAAAATGGTACCTCTTGCTTTTATTACCCAAATATAAGAGTAAAACAGACATCAGAGTGTTATCTTGTTGCTTCTACTGTGTGAAGCAGGGCTAAATGTTGGGCCCCAGGCCTGTGATCAAGATGTGGGCATGGTGCTGGGGGATGGTCAGTGGGGAGAGCTGGTCAGACTGGCTGAGCAGCATGGCCTGCCATCTGGGGAGGCCACTCCCCCTTCTTTGACAGCTTCTGTAGGTCCTGCCTCAGAACCCAGGGACTCATCTATTTAAACTATTCCTTCCCATAGTTGACGTTTTAAGTTAATTCAGTAATAAGAAATTAACCCTCTGCGTGAACTATCTTTCTGAAGCCTTCAGCAGAAATGGGCCCCTGTCATGACTACCAGAGAACATCAAATATGATGCAGATCAGGAGGTCAACACAATGTCTGAAGGGAAGGAGGCCCTAAAACGTGTTGTGGAAATCCTCCTCTTGACTTGGGAGCCGTCCTTTTACTCCTGTCAGGACCCTGAGATTGCTGAACACCATAGCTGATAGCACTTTCCTTTCAAAAGAACGTTTTGGCTTTCTCTCCTTTAAACTTCTCAGGGCTCCAAAGCCACAGTTGGCTCCTCTGTCTCTCGATTTTGGGTTGTTCTCATAGATTATAAAACTGCATAGAGCATCATTCTCAACCCTGGCCGCACGTTAGAATCATTTAGGGAGCAATGTGAAACACCAGCGCCCAGTCTCTAACTCAGCAATTGAATCAGCATCTCTGGGGTGGGTCTGAGCATCTATGGTTTTAAAAGCTTTTCAGGTAATTCTAATATGTAGCCATGTTGTGAACCACTGCTCTAAAAGTTATGAAAATCTGGGATTAAGTCCAGGCCTCAGGGATATCTGAAATAACCTGGAATCAACCACACCTGACCAGCAGTTTATCTAGCAGTCTAAAGTTATTTAAATGTGCAGCCATGAAAATAGTTTCAGCTGAAAGGGTTGAGACATAGTGTGTGAAATGTGACTATTGAATAATGATACTCACCTTTAAAGAAACATGCTTAAGCTTATGTCTCCTGTGGGTTCTGTCTGTCAGAATGGGTGACCTTAGAAGACTAGGCACTTGTTCCTGGGTTGTTTTCAGTGTTTAAAGCTTATGTAAGAATTACCACAACTGATTTAGGAGTCACATTAAAAAATCCAACCAGACCACTTTATAGACATACATGGTTTTTATACCAAATTTTATTACCTACTTGATTAATCAGATTTGGCTTTGATTGGTGTTTAATTCCCAAAGGATTGTGATTTGCCATCACTTAGAATGCCCCCGCCCAAAAAAAGTTGTCATAGAAGGTCCCAAAGTATTTTAAGTATTTCTGAACAGGTGTGTAATTTACCAGACTGTTTGCTTTGAAGAGGGCAGCATTTATTTGAATATGTAATTCCATTTTGTAATTTTTTTCTTTGGTCTCTTTATATCATAGCACCTATAAAAAGCGTTCTGTTCAGAGTTCTGATTCTGACCTGTAGCACATCGCCAAGCCCAGCTCTTTCCATGCGTCCTTCCCCTTTGTTCTCTCCCTGTATTACTTACGGTGGGCCTGCCCTCACGTCGGCCTTCCTGTCACTGATCCCATTGTTAGCCCATCGCCTGGTTATTACCTCACTAGCTGATGAGGAAATGTCTATATTCTCATGGACCTAGTAGATTTGAGCTGTGTTAACTTGTCTCAGGTTCTGATCTTCTTAAAGGACTCTGTTGGCCATCCTGCCATTCACCTAAGTGGCAAGCTATTTTCATCACTGCACATTGCACTGAGTGAGCCAAGATCATATTTGGAAATGTCGTCTTTGACTGTCAGACCCAAATAAAACCAGAATTTTGACTTCGGCTTTACTTTTCTCATTAAATATTCTAAGATGATAATGCTGTCGATTCTTTCTATATAAAAACATTGTTGGTATCTTTGTTTAAATAGTTTAATCAACTTTAGACAAATACTAAAACATTTCATAGTAGGTTTATTTGTTGCCATATTCACAGTGGGACCCAGCTGGGGCTGCTTTGTTCAGGTTTAGACGTGGGTATGATTTATTCATCGAGGCCTTTCTTTTTCAGTCTCTGCCATCCTGGACCTTGCCCGCCCTGCCCTGCCTTTATGACTAAAACATGTGAATGTGGACGGACCAGGTACGGTTAGAATTGCACTCTAAGGAAAACTTCAGTTTCCACATAGATGTTTGTGTGTGAATGTATGAAATAAAAGATTAGGAGGTAGATGTAAAGAGTACTTATTTACTACCGTTAATAAATAAACGGTAGGTGAAAATAGTACTTTTCTGTAAATAATAGTTTCCTGTGCGGCCTCAATCCTCTTTTGCAATCTTCTAAGTGATTAAGAAGTTATATGCATGCTGAGATTACCCATTTCAGGTGAAATGCCAAAGTGACAGGAACTTTTTTCTTAACCTCTCTAGTGGGTGAAAGAACCAGGAATTGAACCCAGGACTGTTAAGGTCAGGAGGCACCCAGGGACCATGCACCTGCGCCCAGCACAGTATCTGGAATCTAGGAGGTTTTCAGTGAATATTGTTGAGTGAGAGAATAAGGGACCCCAGATTCCACCCTCTTTTCATTACAATACAAGTTCTCCATCATCAGTGCAAGGATTGCGGAAAGCTGCAGGGTACCTTTGAGACCCAGTAAGAGCGTAAAATGACTTCTGAACCACAAGACAAGATAGGATCGTGCAGATTTTCAGTGATATGCATTTGTTTAATGTTGACTGAACTTACGAGGGTAACAGTGCAGTCAAGGGCTTTGGGTCTGAAAGACCAGGTCAGATCTGGGCTCTGCCACTAACTAGTTGTTAACCTGGGCAAGTTCCTTGGTCTCACTGAGTCTCATTTTTCTTATCATAAAGTAGAAATAATAGTGTCTTCCTCAGTGGATTAATGTTAGCTGTGATGCTGAGCACTAGAAACTGACCATCTATGAATATAACAGTGCCTTTTAAAATAAAATACGTAGTTGAACTGGGAGTAGGGGATAGAATAAAACTCTCCTTGTGGGAGAGTAACTTCAAGCTCTAAACCTTTACCCTGGAGAGAGACCTGAAGACAATTGTCTAAAAGCACTGGCCTCATATCCTTCTCTAGCTGGTAAGTCAGCAGAATCAGGATGTTTATTAGATCAAAGCCAGAATGATTTCCCGACCCTGAATCCAAGTCACATACAGTGTGTTCTTAAGTACTGCAGCTTCTTAAAATGCCCGAGTGCCAGGTCCCGGGAGAATGCTGTTGTGCTTCCATTCTGAGAATGTGCATTGTAACTACATCTCCCCAACCTCCCCCACCCCTGTTGTAAGATACAGGTGAGCTCCAGTCTCTTTCCCCTCTTGCATGCTGCTTCCTGAGAACTCGGAGAAGAAATCACATGTAACAGATACTTAGGAATGTCCTTCAGTTCCTCACTGGTCAGAAAATAGGGGAGAGAGAAAGGCAGGATGGGGAATAAGGAAAGCAAAGGAGGAAAAAGAAGAAAGAGTGGAAAGTAATCGAGGAAATACAGATGAAGGGGGAAACCTAGAAAAAGTGGGGGAAACGGGGCCGAGAGAAAGGTTTAGTAGGTTTTGGGGGAGGGTTTGGGCTTCACTGTTAGTTTAGCTTTCACACAGGAACAGAATGTCCAATGTTAGACTAATGCTGTCTTTACTTCTACTCTCTTTACAGGCACACAGTTCGCTGTGGTCAGGCCGTCTCCGTCCACTGTTCTAACCCATGTGAGAATGTTTTGAACTGTGGTCAGCACCACTGTGCTGAGCTGTGCCATGGGGGTCAGTGCCAGCCTTGCCGGATCATATTGAACCAGGGTACGTGGTGAGCACTCCAGCCAATGCTTGTGTACTTTCCTGGAACCTTATTTGTGGTTGTCTTGATGGCATGGATTCATCTCAAACCTTCAGTCACAATGATTCCACTAGCTCTGGTACCTCGGGTAGAGAGAACTGGAGATATAGCAATACTTGGATGGTTTTCATTATTTTAGTTACATAACAGTATAGGTCATTGTCCTATAGAATTTGGACAGTAGAGTTTATTTATTTTTACTGAGGTAACTGGTTTATAACATTATATTAATTTCAGGTGTACATCATTTTTAAACTTCTGTACAGACTACATCATGTTCACCACCAAAAGTCTAGTTGCCAGCTGACACTGTGTACATGTGCCCCTTTACTCCTTTTGCCCTTCCCCTACCCTGTTCCCCTCTGTTAACCACCAATCTGTTCTCTGTATCTGTGTGTTTGTTTGTTTGTCTTTCATGTACGAGTGAAATCATACAGTATTTGTCTTTCTACATCTGATTTATTTTGCTTAGCATAATACCTTCAAGGTGCATCTGTGTTGTCACAAATGACAAGATTTCATCTTTTTTATGGCTGAGTAGTATTCCACTGTATATATATGTACCACATCTTCTTTATCCACTCATCCATTGATGGGCACTTAGGTTGTTTCCAAGGCTTGGCTATTGTGAATAATGCTGCAGTGAACTTAGGGGTGCATATATCTTTTTGAATTGGTGTTTTCGTGTTCTCTAGATGAATACCCAGAAGTGGAATAGCAGGATCATATGGCAGTTCTATTTTTAATTTTTTGAGGACTTTCCATACTATTTTCCATGGTGGCTGCACCAATTTACATTCCCACCAGCAGTGTATGAGGATTCCCTTTTTTCCACATCCTTTCCAACACTTGTTATTTATTTCTTGTCTTTTTAATAATAGCCGTTCTGACAGGTGTGAAGTGATATCTCATTGTGGTAGACAGTAGATTTTACAGTGCTGTTTAAAAGTGTTTGGGAAATTTTTTTAAAAGTAACTACTTGAAATGGATGCCGAAAGGCCAAAATAATCTTGAAAAAGAATGAAGTTGAAAGACTTAAACTACCTGATTTCAAGACTTATAAAATTACAATAATCATGACAGTGTAGTTATTGGCATAAAAATAAACTAGATAAATGGAAGAGAATAGAGTTCAGAAATAGACCCACATAAGTACAGTCAGTTTATTTTCAACCACAATATTAAGTTAATCAATGAGAGAAGGAGAGTCTTTTTACAAATGTTACTACCAATGTTGCATACATACTGGATGTATGTATGAGAAAAAAACAAACCTCAACCCCTATCTCACTCTATACAAAAATTAATTCTACCTGGATCATGGACTTAAATATAAAACCTAGAAACATAAAGCTTCCAAAAGAAATAATAAGAGAATATTTTCATGACTTTGGGGTGAGGCAAAGATTTCTTGGACAGAGCAACAAAATACTAACCATAAAAGAAAAAAATTGGTAAATTGAACTTATCAAATTAAAAAATTTCTGTTTATCAAAAGACACCATTAAGAAAATGAATAGAGGGGCCGCCCGGTGGCGCAGCGGTTTAGTCTGCGCTTGGCAGCCCAGGGTTCGCGAGTTCGGATCCCGGGCGCCCGCCGACACACTGCCTGTCAGCCATACCGTGGCGGTGTCCCATATAAAGTAGAGGAAGATGGGCACGGATGTTAGCCCAGGGCCAGTCTTCCTCGGCAAAAAGGGGAGGAGTGGCAACAGATGTTAGCTCAGGGCTGGTCTTCCCCACAAAAAAAAAGAAAGAAAATGAATAGATATGGGGCTGGTCCATTGGCATAGTGGTTGGGTTCATGCGCTCTGCTTCAGTGGCCCGGGGTTCACAGATTTGGATCCTGGGCGCGGACCTATGCACTGCTTATCAAGCCATGCTGTGGCTGTGGCAGGTGTCCCACATATAAAGTAAAGGAAGATGGGCACAGATGTTAGCCCAGGGCCAATCTTCCTCAGCAAAAGAAGAGGATTGGCAACAGATGTTAGCTCAGGGCTAGTCTTCCTCACCAAAAAAATAAAATAAAAATAAGAAAATGAATAGATAAATCACAGATTGTATTCAAAATATTTAAAGTATTCCTACAAATATTTAAAGTACTCCTACAAATCAACAAAAAAGATGAACAACTCAGTTAAACAGTGAGCAAAAGACTTGAACAGGTAGTTCACAAACAAAAATATGTAAATGGCCAGAAAACACATGAAAGGTGCTTAACAGCTTTAAACACTAGGGAAAGATAAATTAAAACCACAATAAGAGTAAAATAGTATAACCACTTCAGAATACAGTCTGGCAGTTCCTTAAAGGGTTAACATAGAATTACCATGTGAGCCAGCAATTTTATTCCTAGGCATATACCCAAGAGAGATGAAAATATATGTCCACTTGTTCATAGCAGCATTAGTCCTAATAGTCAAAATGTGAAAACAATCCAAATGTCTGTCAACTGACGAATGGATAAACAAAATGTGGTATGTCCATAAAATGGATTATTATTCAGCCATGAAAAGGAATGAATTATTGATACATGCTATGAAGTGGATGAACCTCCAAACATTGTGCTAAGTGAAAGAAGCGAGTCACAAAGGACTATATATTGTATAATTCCTCTTTTTACAACTGCCCCTAATTTGCAGGTTTCCTGGGCTGCAATGTATTGGTGCCCTGTAGAGTTTTATTTTATTAAATTTTACTTTGGTGTGATGCTGTTAATTGATGTTGGCACTTAGAGTAAGAAATAGCACTAGGAGGGCACCGGCCCAGTGGCGCAGCGGTTCACTTCGCGCTTGGCAGCCCAGGGTTCGCCAGTTCGGATTCCGAGTGCCCGCCGACGCACTGCTTGTCAGCCATGCTGTGGAGGCGTCCCATATAAAGTAGAGGAAGACGGGCACGGATGTTAACTCAGGGCTGGTCTTCCTCACAAAAAAAAAAAAAAAAGAAATAGCACTAGGAAATGTTTTGTAGTGTATGCTATAAGGATTTTATGTAAGGAACTGTGCCATATATTATTCAATGTTCTCTTTATGGGTCCTCTTGGGAGAAATTCCTGTCTGGTCTTAGTTCCAAGAATAGTTGTTTTTCCTCAAAGACTATTGATCTCTTTTTATCTTAGAAACCCTGTAACTCACCTAATGTTTGTCTTTATAGCGTACATTTTTTTAGCTGTGGTTCATTCTATATCCCTACCATTGTTTTTCTTTTTCTTTTCACATCTTTTAATTTATGTTCTCTTGTTATATTTCCTGTATCTTTACATGCTGCCTCAAATCCATTTTGAGATAAGTAGAAGTATATAATGGTGGTTTGGTCTTATCAGTATGAATTGTGTTGTGGGAGAGTCCCTTTCATCTGGACCATTTTTAGCTCTTGATTCATTTTGGGCTTTTACTCAACTAAATCATCCAAGTCCTTTTTGTACAAGTTTGTATGGATCCCAGTCTCTTCCTTTCTGTTTTTGTGTATTTGATTTTTCAAACCCAGTTGAAGACTTTTCATCTGTCCACATTAAATAGCTAGCAGAGCATTTTGGACATGAGAATAGTTTATTTATCTTCTTGAATTGTAATTCTCCTAGGATCTCTTTTAGCCTCGTCTGGAGATTTAATAAGCATTCCTCTGGGTCTTCATTAATGCGTTGATAAAATTGCTGAACAGGTTAAGGCTGGCAGCAGAGAACTTCCTCCAGACTGTCTCTGGTTCCTTAATACTCTTCAGCCAGCTGTGACTCCACCCAATTCTTCTGTCACTGGCTCATATTTCTGTCTTTTGTGCCTAAGCATAGCAGAACTTTTTTTTTTTTTTTTCAATTTTTTTTTTTTTTATTGATGTCTTAGTTTATAACACTGTGGGGTTTTAGTTGTACATTTTTGTTTGTCCGTCACCTTGTGGATGTAACCCTTCACCCCCTTGTGCCCCCCCCACCCCCCCTTCCCCTTGGTAACCACCAATCAGTTCTCTCTGTCCGTGTGTTCACTTATATTCCATATATGAGTGAGTTCATGCAGTGTCTGTCCTTCTCTCTCTGGCTTATTTCACTTAACATAATACCCTCTAGGTCCTTCCATGTTGTTGCAAATGGGACAATTGTGTCTTTTCTTATGGCTGAGTAGTATTCCATTGTATGTATATACCACATCTTCTTTAACCAATCTTCAGTTGAGGGACACTTGGGTTGCTTCCACTTCTTGGCTATAGTGAATAATGCTGCAATGAACATAGGGGTGCATATGCCTCTTGTGATGGTTGATTTCACGTCCATTGGGTAGATGCCCAAGAGTGGTATTGCTGGATCATACGGTATTTCTATTTTTAATTTTTTGAGGACTCTCCATACTGTTTTCCATAGAGGCTGCACCAGTTTGCATTCCCACCAGCAGTGAATGAGGGTCCCCGTTTCTCCACAACCTCTCCAGCATTTGTTGTTATTTGTCTTTGTGATTATAGCCATTCTAACCGGTGTAAGGTGATATCTCAGTGTAGTTTTGATTTGCATTTCCCTGATGATTAGTGATGTTGAACTTCTTTTCATGTGTCTATTGGCCATCTGGATCTCTTCCTTGGAAAAATGTCTGTTCATATCCTCTGCCCATTTTTTGATCGGGTTGTTTGTTTTTTTGTTGCTCAGTTGTATGAGATCTTTGTATATTACTGAGATTAATCCCTTGTAGAACTTTTTAATATTGTACTCAGATTATTTCCTGATTGATCAAGGGCTCTGTTTTGTTTTTATTGTCACAATATTCTGACCCTTGATTCTTTTGTTTACAGCTGTCTGTTCATACTTCTGAAAGAAGCCTCTGTTCTATTCGGGCAGAAACTTAGCAAAGTAAAGCCTGCTTGCAGAAGTTCCCAGTGCAGAGTTTACCAGTTCATTGATTCCACAAATATTGATTGCGTTTCCTGCATCTGTATTAACTCATCTAATAAGTCTTTATTGAATAAATGAATGAGTTTTAGAGCAGGGGATGAAACTGTACATGTACTTACTGGAAGATGAAATATATATTTTAAAAATCAAAAGTCTTGGCTATGTCTTCATTGATTTGAAGCTTAGTTATGTCTTCATTGACTTGAAGCTTTCCTGCTTCTCATGTCTCAGTGGAAATTTTCAGTCTGTTCAGTACAATATTTTATTTTATAAGCATTATTTCTAATGTTTTATTAGAATCATTCTATTTTATTTCTTACTAAATATGTGATTTTAAGATGTGATATGTTTTTATAATGTTGCATTTATTTTTATGTTGATTTTCTTTGCAAGTAGGTATCTAAATTGTACTGAGAAAAAAGGAAGGCATCCTTAGACCTGCAGAATTTCAATGTAGTTTCTATTCTTCATTTATTATGTAGGGCCAGGTATATTTGCATAGACTGATTTTAATGAGATAAATTTTCATTATAAACTGATAATGTAAAGTGACACTTAGAAAAATTATGTAACTTGATGAAAATTAATCCTTATCAGACTTTGTTACATATTAATATGTCAGAAGCATAACTCCCTAAGTGGAACGCGTTTATTGCTGACCTCAAGAAATAAAGGAACCCATTATTTCTTGAACCACAGGAAAATCGATAGATGTTAGACTGAGTTTTCTATCTAGTAAATACAAGTCTCAAGTTATTTGAAACTTTTTACTCAGTGTGAATACTCAAACATGATTCCTTCAAATTCAGCAGTAGTGGAATACAAAGTAATGAGGATTTTATATTGTGCCAATTTTTAAATTTCTTTTTAGCAGCATAGACTTTTTCCAAGCATTTTATGTGAACCTCAGTATATAAAGTATTAAATCTATGCTGGTTGGGTTGAAGTGAGGGTGGGGGAATCCAGTCATTAACTCCTCCACAACTACCACCAGCTTAGCTTCTATCCCCTGTACCGTCTCCAGAGGACCCCAGGGAGCCTCATGATCCATGGTTTTCAACCAGGGCCTTATGGACCAGATAGTAGTCTCTTAATTTAGAGGTTTGGTTCACTTTACTGTTGATTTTAGGATGACCGCAGAGCCACCATGAGATACTGACAGATGCCTTTTTTATTTCTTCCTATGATAAAGCTCGTAGGTGGATCTTAGAGCTGTTGCATAAGCCACATTTATTTCTGCCTCACGTCTGATCAACACTAATGAATACTGTTTTGTGTTTTCTTATAGATTGTTTGGGATATTTTAAGAACCCATACAGATAACTAATCTTTTGTTTTTGAAATTGTGTCCTCAAGTATGCTACTGTGGCAGCACCTCCCGAGATGTGTTATGTGGGACAGACGTAGGAAAGTCTGATGGATTTGGGGACTTTGGCTGTTTAAAGATATGTGGCAAGTAAGGTTTTATGTTTTTCTCAGTTAGAATAAAGCTGTGTTTTGAGCAACAATTATGTAATAATCTGCTTTTCTTAATAGGGACTTGAAATGTGGGAACCATACGTGTTCTCAAGTATGCCACCCTCAGCCGTGCCAGCTGTGCCCACGGCTCCCCCAGCTGGTGCGCTGTTGCCCTTGTGGGCAAACTCCTCTCAGCCAATTGCTAGAACCTGGAAGTAGTGGTCGGAAAACGTGCATGGATCCTGTCCCTTCGTGTGGAAAAGTGTGCGGCAAGCCTCTGCCTTGTGGTTCCTTAGGTAACTAGTAGGTGTAACGTTGCCTTTAAAAAGATGAATGTAAATGTTTGGCAGCAGTGACTACTTAAGCAAAATAGTATTAAATTCCAAGTACAATATCAGGGGTTTTTCTAAATATTATGGTCAAATTTATTTTCTTTCCTCATAATATACTTGTGAAACCTCACATTTGCCCAAAGAATCTCTTTCTGTTTTGGGTATTTTATGGCTCCCTCAGGACAGTTGTGGTGAGATACTATTCCATGGGGGGTTGTGATTTCTCTTAGTAGCCTGCAATCGTATGAGCACCAGATATCCTTTTACTAATCCAGGGTTCAGCAGGTATTTAAAAGCATTTTCATATAACAGGAGAATTTTAAAATAACTGTGGGTTAGATGTTTAAGAACTAAAATTCTGAGTACAGTAAAACTTCAGCCATTTGGACCACTCAAGAAACACCCTTCTCTATAGCTAAGTTTGCCATCTAGCTGAAGATAACACCTCCTAAGCATCATTTTGGATGGACATTTTTCTAAAATTTACATTCCCTTCTTTAAACAAAGTTTACTGAAGTTAATTTCTTTCCCTTTATTGACCCAGAGTGTTCATTTTCCTGACCCTCAGTTATTGTATTACGCTGAATACAGTGATGCCCTCAGGGTCTGCTGAGGTTTCTCGGGTGATTACCCCATACCAATGTACAGTTTGAATTGTGTTATTTGCTTGTTAAAGCTTTTGTTGTTTTTTTTTTTTTCTTGTCGATGCTTTCAGTATGCTTATATGTCTACCTTTAGTGACTCTCCCTTTCCTCTGACTTGTGGCCTCTGATTACTTGGACATAGAAACCAGAAAAATTTCTTTGGAATTAGCTATAAAGTCATAGTCTGAGTTTCCGACTGAAGCGTTCTGAGGCAGTCCTTGGGAAATGTATGTGTACATTTTTGCAGTGACTTGGCACCTTCTCTCCTGAGTGAGTGTTCAAAGGCTGTGTGTTAAGAAACATGAAAGTGATCAAGTGAGTCTGTATAAGGGAGGTGCCCCTGTAACTAATGTGGTAAAGCTAGAATCTTTAGGTTTGGATTCCATTTTTATCAAAAAGAGATTTCATATTTCTTCCAAGTACCAGCAGGAACCAGTAGGAGTGCCCTACCTAATTCTTTTTTTACAATCTACTTTATGTATAGAGGAGAAATGCTCTCTTCTCATGTTTTAATACATGTTCCAACTGCATAAGGAAAATCAGTTGCCTTTTGGTTCTCTGTGTCTACTGCAAAAATGTATCTTCAGATAAGCCCTGTGATATGGAGATCAAATGACTTCTAAATCAAGAAGGATGGTAAAGATCTTCCCTTTTCAGAAAGCACATGGATCAGTTTTGTAAGAATTTCATATATAATGACCAGAAATCCTACCATGAGGCCAAGATGTCTTGTTGGCAATGAAAGAGGAAGTTTGAAATGCGAGGGGACTTGAGCAAGAGAAGGAGAGTAACTGTCAGTATGAACAGACCTGGGGGTGGGACAAGACCAGGTCAAGGACCTCAAGAGTAACTAGGCTGAGTTGGATTGAGAGGCTCAAAGACAAGTCCTTGACTCTTAGGTTTATTTGGGCCTGGCTTATCTGTAGAAACCTTGTTTAGTTCTTTTAGTATCTCACCTAGTAGGAAATTTCCATCCTAGACATACAGCTTTAGTACCAGAGACTGGGTGGAGTTCTGCTTTCAGGATGGTAGCATGAGGAGCTATGTGGACCCACTCTCCAGCAAAACAAGCAAAGCTGGGGAAAACTGTAAAAAAGCAACCATTTAAAGTCTCTGGAAATTGTCCTGGGGGCATATGTCAAATGAAGAAATATTTATTGAAAAAAATCTACTAAAATTCAGTGAGAACAGCAAGAGTCTGTGTCATTTGAGTCATGACCCACTCCAGCCTAGCTTAATGAAAGCTCCACTCAGGATGGGTATACCCGAGAAGACAGGGCTTCTTCCACCCTCAGCTCCCAGTCAATGGTTACTGCACCTCACTGGGAGAAGCAGACTGCCAGCATTTCTCATCCCCTCTAACTCCCAAGTTGAAGGGGGTAAATTTCTGGGAAGTGCAGCAGACAGGTCAGGGGTTCTCTTCCTCCACACATCCCCACCCATAGGACAGAGGCTCTACCCCAGTCACAACAGGCAAGAACACTGGAGCCCCCATCACCCCAGCTCACTTACAGGGCAGAGGATCCACGCTGGGAGATGTAAGGCAAGAAAACCAGAGGCTACTGTCCCACCTAACACCCAGAATAGTGGCCGAGACTTTACCCTGAGGGAGAGGCAATCTGTAAGAAAAGAAAGCACCAAAGTACTCCCCAAAGGAACTGACTTTAGTTTGAAACAGAGTATGGGGAAATTCAGACCTCAGGGTCTGTTAGAAAAGAATTAAGATCAACAAGCTAAACTATAGGTCAGCTAGTCACCAGAGAGAACCAGGGAAAGAGATAGCTAAGAGGAACCCTCCTGGGGTCGGAACAAACTTTACAGACTTGCCTCAAAGATTTCCCCTGCCCAGATTTCAGTGGATCAATCTGCTGAGCAATGTATACTCTGAGGGATTGTTGGAAACTGGGGCAATCAGCCAGCAATTGGTGGGGCCTCAGGAGCCTCCGCCCTCAGGCTGAGGCAGACAGCTTAAGAGAAAAGTCAGGGAAAGAGACAGTCGAAGAGAGCCCTGCTAAAACCCTTGTCATCCCGAGGTGACTGTGCATACCCCCAAGGCTATGCCATCCAAAGAATGACACCAACAGCTTCATGTCATAGGGGAGATAGACTTCACCAAAATAGCTTGGTCAAGTCACGAAACAAATAATCAAGCAAACAACAACAAAAACAGGCAGTGGGAAACGGAGTAGTATCCGGAGTTGCTACAATTTATTACCAAAAATGCCCAGATTCTAACAAAAAATTATGAAGTATGCAAAGAAGCAGGGGGAAAGAAAAAAGAGGCAATAGAAACTTTGTGTTTCCGGTTTCTCTTTTCTGTGCTAGTAACTACTGTCAGATTTAACAAAGGCTTCAAGGTAGCCATTATAAATATGTTCAAAGAACCGAGAGAAACTATGCTTAAATATAGGAAGGTATAAAGACAGTGTCTCATCAAACAGAATACCAATAAAGAGATAGAAATTGTAAAAAAGGACCAAATGGAAAGTCTGGAGTTGGAAAGTCCAATAATTAAAATGAAAAATTCATTAAAGGGGCTCAACAGTAGATTTGAGCTGGCAGAAGAAAGGACCCGTGAACGTGAAGATAGATTGGTAGAGATTATATAATCCAAAGAACAGAGAGAAAACAGAATGAAGAAAAATGAACAGTGCCTCAGAGAAATGTGGGACACCTTTAAACACACAAATATGTATGTAATAGGAATACCAGAGAGGAGAAAGGAACAGAAAAATATTTGACGAGAGAGTGGCTGTAGACTTTTCAAATTTATTGAAAAACATTAATCTACACATCCAAGAAGCTCAACAAACTCCAATAGGATAAATTCAAAGAGATCCACACCTAGACACATAGTAAAAATGCTGAAAGACAAGGAGAAAATCTTGAAAGCAGCAAGAGAAAAATGACACACCATACACAAGGGAACCCCCATAAGATTAACAGCAGAATTCTCATCAAAAACAGTGGAGAACACTACATCACAACCACAAGGCAGTGAAATGACCTATTCAAAGTACTGACAAAAAAAACTGCCAGCCAAGAATTTATATCCAGCAAAACTATCTTTCAAAAATGAAGGTAAAAGCAGAGAATTCATTGCTAGCAGGTCTACTTTATAATAAATAAATACTAAATACAATAAATACTAAAGGAAGTTCTTCAGGCTGAAAGCAAGTAAACCCAGATGTAAATTCAAATCCACATGGAAAATTAAGGAGTAAAGTAATTACATAATCATAAAGGGAATTACATAGTTATAAAAGACAGTGTAAATGCATATTTCTTCTTCACTGATTTAAAAAGCAATTGTATAAAATAATATGTATATAATTGTATCATTAGGCCTATAAGACATAGAAATATAGCTGACAACAGGAGCACAAAGGAAGTGGGTGAGATCAAAGTTGTATTGAAGTAAGGAAATGATACCAGATGGTGACTCAGGTCTACAGAAATGGTAAATAAGGTCAATAAACTATAAATATATGCTCTCCCTCCTTTCTTTTCTCAGCTTCTTTAATAGACATAACATTATGTAAAGCAATAATTATAACAGCATATTGTTGGGCTTGTAACATATGTACAGTCATGCATTGCTCAATGATGGGGATACGTTCTGAGAAATGTGTCGTTAGGTGATTTCGTTGTTGTATGAATATCACAGAGGGTACTTACACAAACCTAGATGGTACAGCTTACTACACACATAGGCTGTATGGTGCTAATCTTATGGGACCAAGTCATATATGCTATCCATTGTTGACTGAAATATCATTATGCGGCACATGACTGTAGATAGACTATGTATAATGATAACACAAAGGAGGAGAAGAGGAAATAGAGCTGCATAGAAGTCAGGCTTCTATACCTCACTGGAATTAGGTTAGTATAAATCTGAAGTAGATTCTGATAAGATGCATGTGGTAAGCCCTAGAGCAACCATTAAGAAAATAACTAAAAAAACATAGTGGAAAATACCATTAAAGGAAAAAAATGTTACACTACAAAATATTCACTTAATGCAAAAGAAAACAGTAAAGGAGGATTAGATTAACAAAAAGGCATGAGATATATAGAAAACTGAAAGTAAATGGCAGATGTAAATCCAGCTATATCAATAATAACGTTAATGTGAATGGATTAAATGATTAAAAAAAAAGCAGAGGTTGTCAAAGTGATTCAAGAAAAAAAAAAACTATATGCTGTGTTCAGGAAACAGACTTTAGAGTCAAAGATACAGTTAGGCTGAAAGTAAAAGGGTGGAAAAAATGCATCGTGTAAACAGCAGCCATAGAAAGAGACTGTAGATGATCCTTGAGGGGTCCTTGAAACAGGACTTGTCCTCAGCCTAGTATAGCAGAATGAACGGCAGGCCACCTATCACCAGACGTTCACAGAGCTTGAGTCAGTGAGATTATGGGTCATGGTTTTTGGTTATTTATGATCCCCAGATGATTTTTAGAGTTAAGACTACTTCAGTAAGTAACCCATGGCTACAATTTTAAGGAGATCCAAGTCTAACCTGGAGATGTGGGGCCTAAATAAAGAGTCAGAAGATCTGTTTTTTGACTTAGGCGAAGTATCATGCACTCCACGGCATATTCCAGTGACTAATGCTGGGCCTTGTCCTTGCCATAAAAGGCCCAGCCTGCTGGGTGAAGGGAAGATGGGGAAGAGACATTGATGACATCCTTCTTCCCTTAACTCTGATTCTGGGGTTGCAAGGAACAGAGGTGGAAGACCAGTGTGGCTAGTGAATTTAGTAGTTACAATATTCATTCCTGGCTCTTCATTTTTATTAAAGATTTCATTCATACCTGTGAAAAGCTCTGCCATGAAGGAGACTGTGGACCATGCTCTCGCACATCAGTCATTTCCTGCAGATGCTCTTTCAGAACAAAGGTAAATTTTAAACAATGCTAGAGTTGTTGCCACCAATACCCTTTAAATTGGTGATTATGGGAGGGGAGAAATCAAAATAACCTCAGTTTTATTCCTCCCATACTGTGTATGATTCATTCAATCCAGCCAATGTATACTGACACCTACTATGGACCAATTGTGGGATAGGTGTGGGGGGTCTGGCACTCAAGGCTCAGAGACCAGTAATGGGAAAAAGGCAGGTATACAAATAACTACCAAATACAAGTATGATAATGCTAGATGCTGGAAGAGAAGAGCAGTAGCACTGTTGCAAGGAGTTAGCTAACTAAGAAGTTAGAGGGAACACAGTTCACAAGTCACCCTCACTTCTGACTCCCACAGCAAGAGTTTAGACAGGTACTGAATTAGAAAGAGTCCACATAACAGCCTCACCTCTTGATACCAGCTGCAAGTCCAGTGGTCCCCAAGACCACCCTCAAGGTTTTTTGGTTTTGTCTTTGTTTTTTTTGGTGAGGAAGATTGGCCCTGAGCTAACATCTGTTGCCAATCTTCCTCTTTTTGCTTGAGGAAGATTGGTCCTGAGCTAACATCTGTGCCAGTCTTCCCCTATTTTGTACATGGGTCGCTGCCACAGCATGACTTGATGAGTGGTTGTAGGTCCGCACCCGGGATCTGAAATGGCAAACCCGGGCCACAGAAACGGAGCGCACCAAACTTAACTACTACACCACTGGGCCAGCCCACCCTCGAGGTTTGATAATGCGCTAGGAGGACTCACAGAACTCATTGAAAACTGTTAGACTCTTGGTTACAGTTAATTACAGGGAAAGGGTATAGACTAAAATCAAAGGAGGAAGCACATAGGGCAGAATTCAACAAAGTACCACCTGTGAAGCTTCCAGTTGTCCTCTTCCCATGGAGCTGGAAAAGCACTGCTTTCTCAGTACCCATGTGTGACAATACTTGTGGAGTATTGCCAGCCAGGGAAGCTCAGATGAGCCTGGGTGTTCAGTTTTGACTGGGGCTCCATTGTGTAGGCATGTTTGGCTGCCCACGTAGCTGATCTCAGTTTCCAGTCCGTCTGGAAGTCTACCGAGTGACCCAAGTCCCCCTCCCCCCAAATCACATCATTGGTCTTTCTGGTATGGCCAGCCTCCACTCTAAGACTATCCAGTGTGGCTGGCCTGTACCCTAAATCATATTAGACTATCTGGTGACCAAGGCCTCAGGCAAACAGTGACATTCCTATCAGGCATGATGATATTCCATTGTCTTAGAGATTACCTCCCAGAAGCCGATGGCAAAGGCCAGACCTCTCTTAGGGTAAGGTTAATTCTTCACTATACAACTCCTTTGTCAATTTCTACTTTCTGCCCTGGGCAGTTTTGATTAGACTTTGTGTTATAAAAGGGTCTTAACCATTTTAGATTAGTGCCCATTCCTACGTTTGTAACCAAAAGAGGCAGGAAGCCTTCCAGTGGAAGTCTTTGGGTAATCCAACTAGTGGAACATACTGAGTGTTGATCTGTCCTGCTCTCGGGCCTACTTCTGGTCGTTTCAGTGCATATCGGCACCTGTCCCAGCAGAGCACAGGCCAGGGCAGAGACAGAATTCTGAGTAGTTGGTTCTATTGTTAATGCAGCCCAAGGTCTGGGTGGCAGCCAGCTTGCAAATGATTCTAAGGAGATGATCCATAAATTGGGAGCTAGCTTAATAGGAAGTTTCAGAATAAAAGAAAAAAATGTAAAAGTACTGCAGTTTACATGTGACAAAAGTTGTGTGAGCATGGGTGAGGTTTTTTCTGAAACAGCAGAATACATGGAGCTGTAGAGGTATTTTGAATGTCAGATACAGGAGCATTTATACTTTGTAAATACCAGCTTGAAGACTGTGAGATATGGGATTTAGTAGTCACAAATTTAGTAATGCCTAGAGGTGCTCTCTGTGACCAAGAATTAGTAGCAGAGGTGGGACGTGTGAGCTAGAAATGACTATCAGTTTGCTTCTTTCTCCCCAGCAATCCCATTCTCTATCTCTGCTTTTTTGCTTCTTGTTCATTCTCTGTCCTTACTCCCTCTAACAGGGGACCCCATGGCAGTGAATGTATTCTTGAAAAGCTATATGTAAATTGAAGTTTTGCAAATAAGTCTTATTCTAAAGTGTCTGGAGAAGTTCACTATCAATATGAATTCTGCTAAACCCTTTGATAAAGTGAAAATTTCTTTGAAATGCTGATAATCACCTCATTATTCAGCCAGATTTTTCATGAAATGTCTTTTGAATGGAAAGGGCTTTTCCATGGAAGTGAGTTTTTTAGATAAATAAAACTTATTTCTTAAAGCTTCAAAGGTTGTTTTCTTTTAATCACTTTGGTGGGAGTCTTTGAGAAATGTATACTCTATCTTATTACGTCTTAACAAAGAATACTGTGTCTAAGTTTTTTTTGTAATTCATATTTACTGATTTTTGAGGGGTTTATGGGAGCTCTGCCTTTCCCTACAGTGTAGATGCCACTCCAGTGTGTCATTTCTTCTGTACAGTCTGGTGTTTGCGTTAACTGGAGCACTCACTCAAGCAATTTCATGAGTCACCTTTGCTTTATATCACTAGAGAGCATATGGGTAACTTTTCCATATCATCGAACCCAGCCAACTCAATTTATCTAAAACATCTTTCTAGCCGAGAAGATTCAATTTCTAGACCTCTTCATTTCTGTTATCAACACAGTAGCTGCCTTTTTTTTTTTTAGGGTCATTTTCACTAAGAGGGAATGTTTTTCTCATTTTGCTTGTTTCTGAGTACATGGCAACCTGTAAATAACATCAAAGCCAAGTTCAGAGGTAGATGCTGGGCAGCAGCCAGGCTCACTCTCCCCAAGTGACTGACTCGCTGCCCACACAGCAGCCTCACCACATGTTATTCAGGATCACGCCTCTGCAGAATTACATGTGATAGACTTCTGGGGCCATTCAGACATAATTGAAGCCACAGTAATAAAACTCTGAATGCTGAAGGCCTGCTGTGTTCCACTTTGCTGCACTTCAGCAGTGTTGTCAGGGGTGCTCTTGAGTGTGTAGATCTCTTTCCCCTGCGTTAAATGGCACCAGATTGTCACACATTTTCAGTTCTTGGGTCTGCTTTTTATGGCTTTTTCTGTGTGTACCCTTGCCAGGCAGTTATTTCTCTTTGCTCTGCATACCTCTAGCAGCAACTCTTTCCATTCAGACTTTATAATAACTTAGCTGCTGGGAGTTTGGAGGCCAGACCACAAAGATTATTAGAATTATATTTGCATGAAAAGTCAGTAAACCTGGGGCCCTGTTGTGAGTCAAGCATATTAGTACAGGGACAGGGCTACCCCAGCTCCAGATAGGTGAAATCAGTGAGTAAGTGAGTACCAGAGAAGTGCAGGGAATTGGGATGTACTTGTTACAGTTAGCATTACACTATAGTTGTGTTGTTTCGTTGATTCCTAAAGTGGTTACTGTTCTTTTTCTTTTTCTGTAGGAGCTTCCATGTACCAGTCTCAAAAGTGAAGGTATGACTGGGACGGGACATGAGGGAACTTTCTGGGGTGAAGGTAACGTTCTGTATCTTGATAGGGCTTTGGGTTATGTGTTTGTCAAAATTCAGTGAAGGTGCACTTAAGATTTGTGCATTTCATTGTATGTAACTTTACCTCAAAAGGAAAAAACCGTAAGTTGAATTCTAGTTAATGAAATGCCGAAAAATATGGGGGAAGTGTATTCACATCTGCAGCTTACTTTGAAATGCATCAAAAAATAAGATCAATTGATGGTGGATAGAAGAATAGATAGGTATGTGAAAAAGTAACTAATGGTAGAATCTAGGTAGTGGGCACATAGGTGTTCGTTGTACATTTGTTTCAACTTTTTTTATATGTTTGAAAATTTTCCTAATAAAATGGTGGGGAGAGTGAAGGTAAATAATAACCAATGAAGCAAACTTTTTACATACTGACTCTGCTGCTTGATCCCCTTAAGGCTTGATAGGACTGTTGGGTATCTGGAACAGGGCCTCACCAGCAGCCTTCTTTACCTTGGGACCTAGAGTATTGTTCCTTCCTTTGTTCTTGATCCTGATTTCTCACTCTGTTATGGTTCTGTCCCTGTTTTATTAGCCATCACGTAGTCTTTGTTTAAGCCACCTTAAAACCTTTTTGGAAAAGTGATAGAAGATAAGTGTGTACAAAATAAAAGCTCTCATTCTGGTCAGAAAGAAAACTGTATCGGTAAGGATTCTTCTGGCTGCAGGTATTGGAAAACCCAAGGAAAAGTGACTTCAGCAACACGGGGGTTTACTGTCTCACATGACAGAAAGTCTGGAGGCAGAACAAGTCCAAGGCTGGTTAATTCCAAACAATGATTCCAGGACTCCAGTTCAGCTTCTCTGTGATTTTCTTGGTTTTTCCCTCATGGGTATAAGTTGGCTACAGCAGTTCCACACACTGAGTCCTCCAACAACATCTAGAGAAAAGGAAGGGAGATCCTTAACCTTTTTTCCTTCTTAAGAGCAAGCAAAACAGTCCAAAAGGCCCTCAGTACACTTTGTGTCAGGTGCTCCTGCCTCAACCCTTCACTAACAAGGGGGATGGAGTTCATGGCAGGCTAGACTTTCACGATTCACCCCTGGAACTGAGAAGCCCATGGGCACCCAATTTCTGAACAAAATAAGGATCTGTTAGCCTGAAGAAGGTGGAGAGTGGCTGAATATCTGCCTCAAATATCTGAATGTGTGAGGTAACCAGAAATATCTGCCTCAAACCACAGTCAAAATTTTAGTGTTATTGAAAACATAATTTGAAAAAAATTACATTAATATACTTTTAAAGTAAAAAAATAAATAAAACAACATAAAGTAAAAAGTGAAAGTATACCCTCCCCCCATTTTCCCCTCCCAGTTCCACTCCCCGGATGAAACTACTGTCATTGGTTTGTTGAGTATGGGTCCCGATCTTTTTCTGTGTTCTTACAGATGCATACACATGCCAGTGTAGTTTTGTTTCTCCCCTAATCTTAGATTCACACTAAACACACTGTCTGCAACTTGGTTTTTTTCCCTCAATAATATGTCAAAGACATTTTTCCATGTCAGTGTGTATAGTTCTTGCAGAGTATTCTGTATGTGGGTATACTGTAGTTTGGGTCACCATTCCCTTTTTTTTCTTCCCCCCTAGTTTTATTGAGATGTAATTGACATACAGCACTGTATAAGTTTAAGGTGTACAGCATAATGACTTGACTTACATATATTGTGAAATGATTACCACAATAAGTTAAGTTAACATCCATCATCTCATATAGATACAAAAAAAGGAAAAAAAAAAGTGTTTTTTTCCTTGTGATAAGAACTCTTAGGATCTCTTCTCTTAGCAACTTTCAAATATACCATACAGCAGTGTTAACTATAATCATCAAATTGTACATTACATCCCCAGTACTTATTTATCTTATAACTGGAAGTTTGTGCCTTTTGACCACCTTCCTCCAATACCCCCACCCCCTATTTGGCTGTCTTGACACCAGTACCACAATGTCTTAATTATTACAGCTTTACAATAAATCTTGAAGTCAGGAAGTGCAAGTCCTCTAAACTTGTTCTTGCTTTTCAAAGTTGTTTTAGTCCTTTGCATGCGTTTCCATATGAATTTTAGAATCCATTTGTCAATTCTACAAAAAAAAACAAAACCCTACTGGGATTGCATTGAATCTACAGATCAATCTCAGGAGAACTGACATCTCAATAACATTGAGTCTTCTGATTCATAAACGTGGTGTATCTTTCTATTTATTTAGACCTTTAATTTCTCTCAGCTAAGTTTTATACTCAGTGTACATCACCATTCCCTTTTGGTGGTCAGTTAGATTGTCTCTAATTTTTCCCATTGTGAATAATGCAGTAACCATCTTGTCCCACTTTTTAAAACTTGATGATGAAAAATTTCAATCGTATGTGAAAGTAGGGAGACTAACACAATGACTCCTTATATACCTATCACCCATCGTCAGCAGTTATTCACATTTTGCCAGTCTTGTTTCATCCATCCCTCCCTTTCCTACCTTTCACCGAAGTACTTTGAAAACAAATTTCAAACGTCATTTCACCCATAAATACTTCAGCGCCTAGCCCACTTTTTTTTTATTGTGATAAAATTAACAAAACATACATTGGATCATTTTAAAGTGTACAGTTCAGTGGCATTTAGTGCCTTCACAGTGTTGTGTAACCATCACCTCTGTCTAGTTCTAAAACATGGTCATCATCCCAAAAGGAAACCCTTTATTTATTAAGTTTTCACTCCCTCCTCACCACTCCCCCAGGCCTCTGGCAACCAGTAATCTGCTTCCTGTCTCTATGGATTTACCTATTCTGAGTATTTCATATAAATGGAATCATACAATATGTGACCTTTTGTGCCTGGCTTCTTTCACTTAGCATGTTTTCAAGATTCATCCACATTTGTGGCCTGTATCAGTACTTTATTCCTCTTTATGACTGAGTAATGTTCTGTTGTATGGGTATACCACAATTTGTTTATCCATTTATCTGTTGATGGACATTTGGGTTTTTTTTTTTCATCTTTTGGCTATTGTGAATAGTGCTGCTATGAACATTTGTACACAAGTTTTTTTTTGAATACTTGTTATAAATACTTTTGGGTATATACATAGGAGTGGAATTGCTGGATCATGTGTCAATTTTGGGTGTAGTTTTTTGAAGATCTGCCATATACTATTTTCTATAACAGCTGCACCATTTTACATTCCTACCAGCAATGTATGGGGGTTCCAATTTCTCCACATACTCTCCAACACTTGTTATTTTCTGGTTTTTTAATTATTATTATAGCCATCCTAAGTGGGTATGAAATGATATATCATTTTGGTTTTAATTTGCATTTCCCTAATGACTAATGATGTTGAACATTTTTTTCATGTACTTGGCCATTTGAATGTCTTCTTTGAAAAAGAGCCTGTTGAAGTCCTTTGCCCATTTTTTTTCTTTTGTGTGTGTGTTTTTTTTTTTTTGTGGGGAAGACCAGCCCTGAGCTAACATCTGTTGCCAATCCTCCCCTTTTTGCTGAGGAAGACTGGCCCTGGGCTAACATCCGTGCCCATCTTCCTCCACTTTATATGGGATGCCGCCACGGCATGGGTGACAGGCAGTGCGTCGGCGGGCGCCCGGGATCCAAACTCGCAAACCCCGGGCTGCCAAGCGTGGACTAAACTGCTACGCCACCGGGCAGCCCCCCTTTGCCCATTTTTTAATTGAGTTGTTTGTCTTTGTCATTGAGTTGTAAAAGTTCTTTATATATTTTGGATCCTAGACAATTATGACATATGATTTGCAAATATTTTCTTGCTAAGTGGGTTGTCTTTTCACTTTCTTGATGGTATTTTTTTGATGCACAAAAGCTTTTATTTTTTAAATTTTTAAATTTTTTGTGAAGAAGATTGGCTCTGAACTAACATCTCTTGCCAATTGTCCTCTTTTTGCTGAGGAAGATTAGCCCTAAGCTAACATCTGTGCCCATCTTCCTCCATTTTGTATGTGGGATGCCACCACACATGGCTTGATGAGCAGTGTGTAGGTCTGCACCTGGGATTCAAACCTGCGAACCCCAGGCTGCCAAAGCAGAGCATGCGAACTTAACCACTACACCACCAGGCCAGCCCCCAAAGCTTTTATTTTTGATCAAGTCCAATTTATGTGTTTCCTTTTGTTGCTTGTGCTTTTGGTGTCCTAGCTACTTTTGAAAGTACATCTGTAGGAAGGATTCCTTAAAATGGAATTACCACTTAAGTTTTTGGTAGATACATATGAACTCCAAAAGTTTATAGTCCCATCCACTAAGCACGAGTGTGTCTTTTTCTCCACACCTTCACCCATACCATATATTAATCAGTCTTCCTAATTTCTTTTCTATTTTTTGACAATCCAACTAGTGAAAAATAATTTTATTTTAATATACATTTTTCACCATAACTATTTTATTTACATTATTACATTTGTATTTCTTCAGCCTGTAGTCACTCAAATATTTGTTGAATGAATGTTCATATCCTTTGCCTTTTTTTTCCTTTTGAATTGGCCATAGCAGATGCTACATTTATGTGTGACAAGCGGTGTAACAAGAAACGGTTGTGTGGACGGCATAAATGTAACGAGATATGCTGTGTGGTAAGTGGACCTATGATTAGACACAATCAGATTGCATTTATCCAGGAGCCCAGCCATCTGGAATGCAGCCCTGATTTAGAAATCGCTGGGAAGGGCCCCTGAGCAGCAGTCAGAGTGCTGCCCAGAGCAACAGGCAGGGCCTTTTCAGGCCTCAGCCAGGTCAAGAAGTCAGCCAGTGGCAACCTGGAGGAAGAGAAAGAAGAAAGACAGAAGGCCTCAGGTCCCAGAGCCCAAGACCACTAGATGAGCATACAGTTGTCTGCAGGAGATTGTGTTCTGTCCCCTCACACAGACTGTCCTCAGGCTTCAGGTTTTATATACTCCTTGGGTCAAGTCAGTAGGCAAAATGAGTGTGGCATTTTTTTAAAGGAGTGAGTTTCAGTTATCTGAAATATTCACTCCAATGGAACTAATTAAAGGAAGCTGGCAAGCAGTACTGCGTTACCTTGTGTGTGTGTATAAACTAAATAACACAGTACCAATAGCAAGGGTACGTATACACACACACACACGTGTTTATGTATATATATATAATACACAATTGTTATTTTTTAAATTTATATATTGACAAATCAGAGTGACAGAATTGTACTGTATATCAAGACTTATTTATAAACCAGTGTTTGAAGGCTTAAAGACTTCCTCGTATTATTGAAAATTTGAACATACACAGAAGCAGAGAGGCTAGTGTGAGTCTCATATGCCCAGCATCCAGCTTCAGTAGTGACCAGCTCATGACTAATCTTGTTTCATCCACACCCCCTCTAACTCCCCCTACCTGATTATTTTGAAGTTAATCCCAGACATCGTTTCATCCATAAATGTGGCGAGTTTCTTTTTTGTTAATCTTGTTGTTTATGGAAAATAGAAAATGGAGATAATTTTGTAAACAAATATAAATCTCTCTTCCTAGGATAAGGAGCACAAGTGTCCCTTAATTTGTGGGAGGAAACTCCGTTGTGGCCTTCATAGATGTGAAGAACCATGTCATCGCGGGAACTGCCAGACATGCTGGCAAGCCAGTGAGTCTCCTCACTGTATACTTGGTTATAAGAGTTTTCTAGAAATTCAGACATAATGTATTTTGATAGATTGATTTGCTTAGATTGATATGGATTACTGAACTAATAAGGCTTAGTTTTTCAGATATGTTGAGACTGAAAGAAAAAGTTATTCCTAGTGCTGTATTGTTGTCCCTGAATGTATAGAACTTGGGTTGTAAGCAACAGTCCTAAGATGGGGTCTGGTTCTTTAATGGATTCCTCTTTTGCTGCCTGCCTCTTAAGTATTATTGACCCAGGTTCTGTCCTCAGCAGTCTTCTTTCTCCATATTATAAGCAGCAGTTTGTAAACTTTTTGGTCTTGGGACTCATTGACATTCTTAAAAATTATTAAGGATCCCAAAGAGCTCTTTTTATGTGAATTATATCTATCTATATTTACCATATTAGGAATTTAAACTAAGAAATTTTTAAAGTATTGATTTATTAGTTCATTTTTTAAAAACAGTAATATATCCATTGCATGTTAACATGAATAACATAATTTTTTTTAAAAAACACTATATTTTCAAAAAAATTTAGTGAGAAGAGTAGCTGCCTGATTTAATAGGAGATGGTTGGATTCTCATATCTGTTTCTACATCAATCTTTTGCAGTACCGTTGAGGCATGGCCTCACACAGATAGCTAGTGGGAAAAGAGAAGAGTATTTTTAAAACTTTTTCAAATAATTATGGCTATTCTTCTTTGATATTACATCAAAAGTCAACCTCATTTCAGAAAGGACTTGAGTCAGTGTTTTAGTTTTTGTTCTCTGTCACATTAAAATTCATTGGTTTTTCTTGTACTTTGAATGGATCTTTTACCCATGCATGATTTTATAACATCATGTGTTGATCATTTGGAAAATAATTGTTCACTGGGTTATGCAGATCTTTCAAATGTTGACGAATTTTGTGTTGTAATATTAAAAACTCACATTCAATACTATAACTACCAATCTCATCAGAAAAGTCTTGGGAAAAGTATTAGGACGTTGTCAAGCTCATAGTGGTAAATACATATTTTCCAAAATTGTATTTTTACTTGAAAGCTTGAATTTTATCATTGGCAACAAAGTCAATTTTCTTGAAGTGACAGGCTCACTTTGTTAATTTTTGATAAAATGTCTGCCAAATACCCAAGCCTGAATTACCATAGCTTTGTCAGTCATTCTTTCAAGTAAAAACAGTGTTTTATGAAAAAAGAGGTTAATTCGGCTCACAGCTCAAAGTGCAATTCTTTAAAACAACTAGGGTATCTTCAAGTACAGCAAAACTGCTCTATGCAGATTTCCCATTTCGTTCCACAGAATATTAAAAAGATATGTATTCAAGGGTCAAGATTTCTTTTACTGCTTCATCAAGGACTTTCTTAAGTGAAACTGGCATTTTTTATTTACTCTCAGTGGTTGGCAGTGAAAAATACAATGATTACAGTTTGGTGCTACTACCTTGATTTGCACTAAAGCCTGGCAGTTTTACCAACCATTGCTTTAGTACCATCAGCGCAAATGTCAACACAGTGAAAAAAGCAAGTAATAACTTAGTATTATTATGAAAATAATTTTGACCTTGTGGACTCCCTGAAAGGATCTGAGGGACCACTAGGGGTCAACAGAGCACACTTTGAGAACTGTTTCATTAAAAGATTAGCCTAGATCAGGGTTTCCCAAAATGTTTTCTCTAGAATATGAGGCCTACCTCATTTCAAAAAGGAGTTGAGTCAGTGCTTTGTTATAAACCACACACATGGAGTTCCATAAAAACACTTACAGAGCCCCTTACCCTTTACCTAGCTGTTTGACATATCTAACTCATCCTCATAATAAGCTTGTTGCGTGGGTAGGTCGAGTTTGATGTCCCCATTTGACCCAAAGAAAGAAAGTTCAGAGGGGTTAAATTATCTGCCCACAGTCACTGAGAAGTAAGGAGTAGGTCCAGGACTAGAAGCCTAAGTCTCCTGACTGCACTTACAGGGCTCTTTCTACCACACTGTGCAGCCTCTGAAGGGTTTGCTGGAGAAGAGCAGTGGGTGGAGGAATCCTGGGAGGCCCTGGGCTTCTCAACTCTTGGTTCCCTAGTTGAGAACCACGGTCAAAGGCCTGGCGTCTACCAAGACCCAGAGTTGGAGGACTGGCTTCCCTTGGGGTTTAAGGGCTTCGGAGAGCTCTTGACAAAGTGGGCGGCGTATTGAAGCCTCCCATGTGAGCCATCATTTTGATTGGGCTTGTGAACTGTGCCCAGTGAACTCAGATGTAGCTCTGTGCTTCATTTCAACTTCATATTTCTAGCATGATAGATGTTGGTTATACCTATAAGAATTATTCTGAATGGCTTCACTGGCTCTCTGAGGTTTATATTCAAATGAATATTTTTGTATGTTCGTTAATTACCCGTGGCTTTCATAATCTCTATCCACTTTTCTAACCAAAGGAGTTTAAAAAAAGAGCTGTATCTGTAGTGGAAGTCTCCTGTTCTTTCAAAAGAGATGGTCTGTAGATCTGTTGTTTATAAACTACATGTAAAAATGTCTTGGGTTACTCGTGGACGGAGAGTTCGTTGCGAGTAAAAATGGAACACTTCATAACCGGCTGCTCCTTTGCCACCAGCTCAACTTAAAGAAAATAAAAATCTTTTTTAAAAAAAGCACCCCCCCCAAATTATCCTCTAGAAATACAAGCCAAAAAAAAGTGTGCATGGGTTTGCGTGTGTAAATATTCGTGTGCACGTCCCAAACTCATGAGGGGTTGTTTTGTTTCTCCTGCTGCTCCACCAGGTTTTGATGAATTAACCTGCCACTGTGGTGCATCAGTGATCTACCCTCCAGTTCCCTGTGGTACCAGGCCCCCTGAGTGTACCCAAACCTGCGCCAGAGTCCATGAGTGTGACCATCCAGGTGAGTCCCATCTCCTTGCCTCCGCACTTACAGCCCACTCACACCATGTCATTTAGGATGTTGCATGACAGTCTTCACTTCTCTGAGGTCATGCTCTGATGGCCACCACTTGCTCCCTGTGGTCAGGACCTGCCTCTGTGAAGGTGGGTCTGTGATCTGGGCCACAGCTGGAAATCACGGTGCCCTCCCTTGCTTTACTCTGTGGATGTCAAACACACCTGAAAGTTGGGAGAATCCCCAGCTGGTCTTGTCTTTCGGGGATTTTTTTCTTTCTTGTGGCCTCCACTTTTGGTGCATATTTCAAAGTTGAGCATCTTTTTGCAAAATTAAAAGTAAGTTGGGGTTTTGTTGTTGTTATAGAAGCACTATGTTTGTTATATAAAAACAAAGAAAGAAAATAGAGAAAAGTCAAAAGATTGAAATTAAATCATCCATCATGTCACCTTCTAGGAATTATATTTTAGTGTATACTTTTCAGGGGTCTTTTCCATGGGCAAATATATATGTTTGCATTTATTTTTCCTCAAATAAAAGTGGGATCCTGATGAACTTATTTTAACTAGCTTTTTCCCCTCTTATTATTGTAATTTTAATCTCTCTCCTTATCAACATTTTTACAATACAGATTTTCAGTGGTAGTAGAGTGTCTTGTTACATGGATGGGCCATAACTTCTTCAGTCAGTCTTATATTGCTGGACATTTAGGTTGTTTCCAGTTTCTCTCTAACAGACTGCTATAGACACCAGACTAATAGCTGCTTGACAGCGCCCATGTGCTAGTCCAGTCTAGTCGCTGGCTTTTCTGTAGGACTATGTTCATTTTACCAGGTCCCAGAGGCAAACCTGAAATAACTCAGGTCACCAGATTTGATAGTTACAGTAAATCTGGCCATATGATTCAGAGTGACAAATAGACAACCAGTTCTCTATTTTTTAAGTTAGCGTAAAACAGAATTAAGTAAATTCCTTATGAAGTGAAAAGTCCTTCCTTTCCTGGGGACCTTAGGATGGCCCTCCCAGCATAGTTTGCAAGTCCCTTCTGTGGTGTTCACACCAGCGTGAGGTAAATGTCCAAGCCAGTGCTCACCCATCCCTCCTTCACACTCACCTGCAGAGGTTACAGATGAAGCCTAATCCTGCTAGTTAATGTCCCCAGTAAGACTGTAACTATTGGTAAGCTATATTGTTTTAGCCTGCTTTTGTTCAGCATTCATTTAACTTTTCTTGAGTGTTAGTTGTATATCCAGCATGGTGTCAGACACAGGGAGGTTCAGAGGAAGAGACGATAGCCCATGACCTTGACATTCTTTTGTTCTCCCCTAGAGGAAGAGGATGGTAGTTGAATGCACATGACACCACCAGACATTACATGAAGATGGGCCAGATAACATGGTGACAAGCCATCTGTGAGAACTGAGACATCAGTGAGCTGAGGAGAGCTCAGGCAGGCTGTGGTCAGACAGGGAAGGCTTCGTTGTAGGAGATGAGTTTGGATGAAGTGCCTCTTACAGGCAGTAAGGAAATTGAAAGGAGTCAGAGGAAGCATGTCAGGTGGAATGAGTGGCAAAGAAGTCTGAGCAGAAGTGAGCAGTTGCTGTGTGAGGTGGGGCCAAAGGATGACTGTGGAGTGGACTGACCATGGGGCTGTGCCGCTGGAGATGAGCGGAAAGCTGCCTCGCTGTCTGCTTCTGCGTTGGCGTGTCTGTCCCCCCTCAGACAGGTTTCTTTCTCACTCATGCTCACCTTTCAACACTTCAACATAAAGTCAGCTACTTCTGCTTTCCTGTGATCATTTTAAAAAGTACTCCCAACTCCTAAATTTAAAAGTTCCACGTCACATGCCATTATAACATGCATGAGAGTTTATTTGGCTTTATTTAAACATCATTCCCAGTTTTACCTTTCTCGTTCTACAGTATATCATTCCTGTCACAGTGAGGAGAAGTGCCCCCCTTGTACTTTCTTGACTCAGAAGTGGTGCATGGGCAGACATGAGGTAAGCTTCTCTCTCGGGGTTCCTTGTTCCCGCCCGAGATTCATGACTGAATTACTTTTAGAGTTGTTAGTCCCATTGTTTCTCAAAGTAAATATACTCCAAGAAGCAGAGATGTGCTATTGCCACTTCTTTTCTTTTTTTTTTTTTTTCATTAAGGTATAGTTTGCATAGAATAAAATTTACCCTTTTTGGTGTACAGGTCCACGAGTTTTGACAAAAGCATTGACACGGTCATGTAAGCACCACCACAGTCAAGATGTAGAACATTCATTCCCCCACACAATCCTTTGTGGCCCTCTGTAGTTACTCCCCCTACCTCCAGGCTCCAGCAACCGATAATATGTTATCTCTCCCCATGGTTTTGCCTTTTCCCGAATGTCACATACATGGAAGCATACAATAAGTAGCATTATGTGTCTACTCTACTATCATTTTTTTTTAATTGATGTCTTAATAGTTTATAACATTGTGGGGTTTTAGTTGTACATTATTATTTGTCCGTCACCATGTAGATGCATCCCTTCACCCCTTGTGCCCGCCCCCCGACCCCCTTCCCCTTGGTAACCACCAATCAGTTCTCTCTGTCCGTGTGTTAGTTTATATTCCACATATGAGTGAAATCATGCAATGTCTGTCCTCTCTCTGGCTTATTTCACTTAACATAATACCCTCTAGGTCCATCCATGTTGTTGCAAATGGGACAATTCTGTCTTTTCTTATGGCTGAGTAGTATTCCATTGTATATATATACCACATCTTCTTTAACCAATCATCAGTCGAGGGACACTGGGTTGTTTCCACTTCTTGGCTATAGTGAATAATGCTGCAATGAACATAGGGGTGCGTAAGCCTCTTGTGATGGTTGATTTCACGTCCATTGGGTAGATGCCCAAGAGTGGGATTGCTGGATCATAAGGTATTCCTAATTTTACTTTTTTGAGGACTCTCCATACTGTTTTCCATAGAGGCTGCACCAGTTTGCATTCCCACCAGCAGTGAATGAGGGTTCCCGTTTCTCTACAACCTCTCCAGCATTTGTTGTTTTTTGTCTTGGTGATCATAGCCATTTTAACGGGTGTCAGGTGATATCTTAGTGTAGTTTTGATTTGCATTTCCCTGATGATTAGTGATGTTGAACATCTTTTCATGTGTCTATTGGCCATCTGTATCTCTTCCTTGGAAAAATGTCTGTTCATATCCTCTGCCCATTTTTTGATCAGGTTGTTTGTTTTTTTGTTGCTCAGTTGTATGAGTTCTTTATATATTACGGAGGTTAATCCCTTGTCCGATAAACGATTTGCGAATATTTTCTCCCAGCTGGTGGGTTGTCTATTCATTTTTTTTTAATTTATTTTTTTGTGTGTGTGTGAGGAAGACCAGCCCTGAGCTAACATCCGTTGCCAATCCTCCTCTTTTTGCTGAGGGAGACTGGGCCTGGGCTAACATCCGTGCCCATCTTCCTCTACTTTATATGGGATGCCGCCATGGCATGGCTGACAAGGAGTGCGTCGGCGGGCGCCCAGGATCCGAACCAGCAAACCCCGGGCTGCCAAGCGCAAACTAAACCGCTGCGCCACTGGGCGGTCCCTGTCTATTCATTTTGATCCTCGTTTCATTTGCCTTCTAGAAGCTCTGTAGTCTGATGAAGTCCCACTTGTTTATTTTTTCTTTTGTTTCCCTTGTCTGAGTAGACGTGGAATCTGAAAGGATCCCTTTATGACCAGTGTCAATTCGTGTACTGCCTATATTTTCTTCCAGGAGTTTTATAGTTTCAGGTCTCACTTTCAGGGCCTTAATCCATTTTGAATTGATTTTTGTATATGGCGATAGGAGATGGTCTACTTTCATTCTTTTGCCTGTTGCTGTCCAATTTTCCCAGCACCATTTATTGAAGAGACTTCCCTTTCTCCATAGTTATGTTCTTCGCTCCTTTGTCGAAGATTAGCTGTCCATAGGTGAGTGGTTTTATTTCTGGGCTTTCAGTTCTGTTCCATTGATCTGTGTATCTATTTTTGTACCAGTACCATGCTGTTTTGATTACTATAGCTCTATAGTATATTTTGAAATCAGGGATTGTGATGCCTCCAGCTTTGTTCTTTTTTTTCAGGATTGCTTTAGCTATTCAGGGTCTTTTGTTGCCCCATATGAATTTCAGTATTTTTTGTTCTATTTCCATGAAGAATGACATTGGGATTCTGATTGGGATTGCATTGAATCTGTAAATTGCTTTAGGTAGTATGGACATTTTAACTATGTTTATTCTTCCAATCCATGTGCATGGAATATTTTTCCATTTCTTTATGTCTTCCTCAATTTCTTTCAATAGTGTCTTATAGTTTTCATTGTATAGATCTTTTACCTCCTTGGTTAAATTTATTCCCAGATATTTTATTCTTTTTGATGCAATTGTGAATGGGATTGTCTTTTTGAGTTCTCTTTCTGTTAGTTCATCATTAGTGTATAGAAATGCAACTGATTTTTGTGGGTTGATTTTATACCCTGCCACTTTGCTGTAGTTGTTGATTATTTCTAGTACTTTTCCAATGGATTTTTTTGGGTTTTCTATGTATAAGATCATGTCATCTGCAAATAGTGAGAGTTCACTTACTTCTTCATTGCCTATTTGGAGTCCTTTCATTCCTTTTTCTTGCCTAATTGATCTGGCCAGAACTTCCAGTACTATGTTGAATAAGAGCGGTGAGAGTGGGCACCCTTGTCTTGTTCTTGTCATCAAAGGAATGGGTTTCAGTTTTTCCCCGTTGAGTAGGATGTTAGCTGTAGGTTTGTCATATATGGCCCTTATTATGTTGAGGTACTTTCCTTCTATACCCATTTTGTTGAGAGTTTTTATCATAAATGGATGCTGGATCTTGTCAAATGCCTTCTCTGCATTGATTGAGATGATCATGTGGTTTTTATTCTTCATTATGTTAATGTAGTGTATCAGGTTGATTGATTTGCAGATGTTGAACCATCCCTGTGTCCCTGGTATAAATCCCACTTGATCATGGTGTATGATCTTTTTGATGTATTGCTGTATTCGGTTTGCCAATATCTTGTTGAGGATTTTTGCGTCTATGTTTATCAGTGATATTGGCCTGTAGTTTTCCTTCTTTGTATTGTCCTTGTCTGGCTTTGGTATCAGGATGATGTTGGCCTTATAGAATGTGTTAGGAAGTATTCCATCTTCCTCTATTTTTTGGAATAGTTTGAGAAGGATAGGTGCTAAATCTTCTTTGAATGTTTGGTAAACTTCTCCAGGGAAGCCATCTGGTCCTGGGCTTTTATTTTTTGGGAGGTTTTTGATTAGTTTCAATCTCTTTACTTGTGATTGGTCTATTCAGATTCTCTATTTCTTCTTGATTCAGTTTTGGGAGGTTGTATGCGTTCAAGAATTTGTCCATTTCCTTTAGGTTGTCCAGTTTGTTGGCATAAAGTTTTTCATAGTATTCCCTAATAATCCCTTTTTATTTCTGCGGTATCTGTTGTAATTTCTGCCCTTTCATTTCTTTTTTTTTTTTTTTTTGTGACAAGACCAGCCCTGAGCTAACATCCATCCCAATCCTCCTCTTTTTTCTTTTTTTGCTGAGGAAGACTGGCCCTGGGCTAACATCATGCCTATCTTCCTCTACTTTATATGGGACGCCGCCACAGCGTGGCTGACAAGCAGTGCATCGGCGGGCGCCCAGGATCCGAACCTGCGAACTCCGAGCTGCCAAGCGCAGACTAAACCGCTGTGCCACCAGGCTGCCCCTCTCCTTTCATTTCTAAATTTTTTTATTTGAGTCTTCTCCCTTTTTTTTTTAGTGAGTCTGGCTAAGGGTGTGTCAATTTTATTTATCTTCTCAAAGAACCAACTCTGTTTCATTGATCCTTTCTACTGTTTTTTTGGTTTCAATTTCATTTATTTCTGCTCTGATTTTTATTATTTCCCTCCTTCTGCTGATTCGGGGCTTTGTCTGTTCTTTTTCTAATTCTGTTAGGTGCAGTTTAAGGTTATTTATTTGGGATTTTTCTTGTTTGTTAAGGTGGGCTTGTATTGCTGTGAGTTTCCCTCTTAGGACCGCTTTTGCTGCATCCCATGTGAGTTGGTTTGGTGTATTTTCTTTTCATTTGTCTCCAGATAGCTTTTGATTTTTCCTTTAATTTCATCAACGACCCATTGGTTGTTCAGTAGCATGTTGTTTAGTCTCCACATCTTTGTCCCTTTCCCAGTTTTTTCCTTGCAGTTGATTTCTAGTTTCACAGCATTATGATCAGAAAAGATGCTTGTAATGATTTCAATCTTCTTAAATTTATAGAGGTTTGCCTTGTTTCCTCATAGATGGTCTATCCTTGAGAATGTTCCATGCGCACTTGAGAAGAATGTGTACTCTGCTGTTTTTGGGTGGAGTGGTCTGTATGTATCTATTAAGTCCATCGCATCTAGTTTTTCGTTTAAGTCCATTATTTCCTTATTGACTTTTTGTCTGGATGATCTATCCATTGATGTAAGGGTGTGGTAAGATCCCCTACTATTATTGTGTTATTGTTAATATCTCCTTTTACGTTTTTTAGCAGCTGTTTTATGTACTTTGGTGTTCCTGTGTTGGGTGCATAGATATTTTTAATTGTTATGTCTTCTTGGTGAAGTGTCCCTTTTATCATTATATATTGCCCTTCTTTGTCTCATTACCTTTTTTATCTTGAAGTCTACTTTGTCTGATATAAGTATGGCAACTCCTGCTTTCTTTTGTTTGCCATTAGCTTGGAGTATCGTTTTCCATCCTTTTGTTTTGAGTCTGTGTTTGTCTTTAGAGCTGAGATGTGTTTCCTGGAGGCAGCAAATTGTTGGATCTTGGTTTTTAATCCATCCCGCCACTCTGTGTCTTTTGATTGGAGAATTCAGTCCGTTTACATTTAGAGTGATTATTGATATATGAGGGTTTAATGTTTTATTGTTCACTTGCTGGTACTTTTGCATTTCCTTCGTTTCTTGTCACATGTGTTTCGGACTGCCAATTCAGTTTGGTATTTCTGCATGATGATTCTCTTAGTTTTCTCTTTGTTTGTCATATGTGGTTATTTGTTTAGTGGTTACCGTGAAGTTTATATAAAAGATCTGGATAAGACAGTACATTTTCAGATGCCTCCTGTTTCCTTAGGCTGAGTCGATTCAATCCCTTTCCTCTTCCCCTCCTTATTTGTTGTTGTCACTACTTATTCCATCTTGTGTCATGAGTGTGTTTACAGTGATGAGCTTGAACTAATTTTTGATGTTATCCAACTGTAATGTGTTCTGGTTTAGTCTCCTTGCTTTTCCCCTTGCTGAAATCTTTGTATCCCCTTTCTCTTTTGGTTTTTTTTTTTGAGGCCTAAGGGCCTTCTTGAGCATTTCTTGTAGTGGGGTTCTTGTGGTGATGAATTCTTTTAGCTTTTGTTTATCAGGGAGAGTTATTATTTCTCCTTCATGTTTGAAGGATATTTTTGCTGGATAAAGTATTCTTGGCTGAAGGTTTTTGTCTTTCATGATTATGAATATATCATTCCAGTCTCTTCTAGCCTATAGAGTTTCTGTCGAGAAATCAGCTGAGAGCCTGATGGGGTTTCCTTTTTATGTTATTTTGGTTTTTTGCTTAGCTGCCCTTAATATAGTTTCCTTGTCACTGAGTCTTGTCAACTTAGCTGTTATGTGGCATGACGTTTGTTTATTCCAGTTTATATAGTTAGGTGATCTATTGATTTCATTCACTGTTATTTCCATGTCATTCCCTAGGTTTGGGAAGTTCTCAGCTATTATTTCTTTGAACAAACTCTCTGCTCCTTTATCTCTTTCTTCTCCTTCTGGAATACCTGTTATCCTTATGTTGCTTTTCCTCATTGAGTCTGATATTTCTCGAAGAATTTCTTCATTTCTTTTTAGTCTTAGCTCTCTCTCCTCCTCTATCTGGAGCATTTCTGCATGGCTATCCTTGAAAATGCTAATTCTTTCCTCCATATTGTCAGTTCTGCTCTTTAAAGACTCCATTTTTTCCATTATGTTGTCCATTTTGTTTTTCATCTCCAATAATTCTGATTGGTTTTTCTTTATGGTTTCAATCTCTTTTGTGAAAAAAATCCCTGAATTCGTTGATTTGTTTCTGTGTGTTCTCTTGTATTTCGTTGAGTTTGTTTATGATAGCTATTTTGAATTCTCTGTCGTTCAGGTTATAGATTTCTGTGCCTTCAGGGTTGGTTCCTGGGTGTTTGTCATTTTCCTTTTGGTCTGTAGACATAATATACCATTGCATAGATTCCATGGATTTACCTTTACCTTTCTTCATCTTGAAGATGGTCCTGCAGTTTCCACCTGCTGCCACTGGGTGGAGGTCACGAGTGGTGTGCTGTCAGCCCGCTGCAGTCCCTGGAGGGATTGTGCTGAAGCGCAGGGCATGTGGGGGGAGGGGTTCTCTCTTTCTCTTGCTCCCCCAGAGGGTTTCCTTTCTGGCTCTCTTGGGGTGTTTGCCACACCCCTGAAACAGTCCATCCTCACGCTTCCTGGTGGGGATCTCTTGACAGTCTTGAGAGCACCTGGAGGGCGATAGTTTTCCCTGCAGAGGGCCACCCCTCCCCTCTCTGTCTGCGAGCCTCACTGTCTGTCTTTGCCGATTGATTGGGGAAGGGGAGTAAAACTCCTTACCTCTCCTCACGTCCTTTGGGGCTTCCCGTGCTTCCACCGTCCGATGTATGACCGCAAGGGTTTCTTCGAAGTCCTTTGTAGTGTTTGATTGACCTCTCTTGGTATGCGAATAATGTTTTCCTTGTGTCTTAGGGGGCAGAGATTCAAAGAGGGAATCTCACTCCGCCATGATGCTGACGTCACTCTATCATTTTTAATCTGGTTACAGTCAAGTCAAGCTCAGCCAGTTGGCCTTGAGAACATGGGCTGTGTTCAGAGACAACTGCTGGGTTAACCAGCTGGGGAGAGGGAGCTAGCCTAGGCAGAGGTGTTACAATGAGAGCATCCCAAGAGTAGAGGTGCGCTCTCCAGCAGCTGCCACTGTCCTTCTCTCGATGCCCTACGCAGCTTCCCATCCTGACCGCTGGGCCAAAACACCTTCCTCCTGGCTCACCCACACCGCCGCATTGCCAGTGCCAAGAAGGACTTTTGCCCTCATTCCTAGCCTCTGAGCTGTATTTGGACTGTTGACTATAGATCTTTTGAAACACTTAATGTTTTTTTAATTTTAAAGCATGCATATTCATTGTAGACAATTAAGAAAATATAGTTCTGCTACCCAGAAAAAAGTACTCGACTTTCTGGTGTACAGGTTACCAGGCATGTGTGATACACTTTCCCGTCCTCTGTTAAGATTATACTGTGTATAACCTGCTCTTCTGACTTTATAACATGTTCCCAACATTTCTTGAAACTCTTGACATCTGTGACAACATGCTTTTCAGCATTCTTATCTTGATGGACATATTTTTCTCCACTTATTTCCTGTGAGTGGTTCTCAAGTCACAGTCCTTAGTATTGATTCTTCCTCTATAAATCTCACTTCGTCTGAGAGTAACCACTGTGAGACATCTATGTGTCGTCTTTGTGTTGATGGCTTATTCAGACTTCATTCAACAAACATTTCTTGCGTACCTACGATGTGCTGGGTAACTGGTTAGGTTGGGGTGATTCAGAAGTGACAAGACAGGCAGGGCTCCTTTCCTGTGGAGCTGTCACTGTGAGGCAGGAGGCAGATGTGTACACAGGCGATTGTAAGTACAGTAATGTGGGAGGTACAGAGTACTGAGGGGGATTGAAGGGACCCCTACCCAGGGAAGGTGTTTCCAGAGGAAGTAACATCCTAAAGGATAATGAGAAGAAAGGCAAGTGATGGGGCAGAGAATAACAGAGGGACAGCACATGCAGAAATTACTCCTAGCACCCTGGTTGTAGAGTAGGTAAATACTCAATGATTGGCAACTGCATTCTCCTGAAATACTGATGCCAAAGTGATTAGATGCATGTACATCCTAGACTTTGGAGACCTCTCCAGGAGTAAAAGTTATATGTCACTAGAGTCGAAATATATTCCTCATTTTTAGTGTTCTTGAAAGAATTCGAGTGAATATACGAGTAACCTTTGGTCCCACAGGAATAAAATTCCAGCATTTTTTTCCTGGAGTTGAGGAATCCTGGAAGGAGGCAATTTCTCAAGAAAAAAAATGAGTTGGGGGTTCCATGGCCTATCGCCTCCTAATTTTTTAAATGACAGGTCTGCCTAAAGCGATGGAGACCATGAGTTGGGACTGGTGAGGAGAGTTGAGTCTCAAAACCGTGGGCCCAGGGTGCCCTCCGCCTCAGGATTTGTCTGTCAACTCAGTGCCCGGGCTGTTTGTAAAGGAGGCAGAAGGTCAGCTGCTCCTCCCAGGTGGTCGTAGCATTTTCACATTCTCCCTAGTGATCTGGTTGCACTTGCTTGTCACCCACCTTGGGAAGTTTATGTCCCAAGTCATATTTGGCTGTTAACACAAATCCTTTTGGATCATAACAAACGTTATTAATTAAGGTTCAGATTTGTTTTCTTTTCAAACTAACATTTCAGATTTTGGAAATCAGCCTACGTTTTTTCAAATAAAAAGAACTTTTCACTTTTTGAAGTTCATAAATGTTTAAATAGGAAGTTAAGACTCACCCCAAATCCCACACGGAGATGAGAATCTGGCTGCTTCTGTCTCTCCTAGTTACGAAGCAACATCCCCTGTCACCTGGTTGATATCTCTTGCGGATTACCCTGCAGTGCCACGCTACCGTGTGGGATGCACAGGTGTCAGAGACTCTGTCACAAAGGAGAGTGTCTTGTGGATGAGACCTGCAAGCAGCCCTGCACCATCCCTAGAGCTGACTGTGGCCATCCGTGTATGGCGCCCTGCCACCCCAGCTCACCCTGCCAGGGGACTGCTTGTAAAGCCAAGGTGCGTATTCCTGGCTCCAGGTGGGCCATTGACTGTGGTTCTGGGGCTGCTAACTAGTCCAGAACTGCCTGCAGCGGCCCTGGGCATGCATCCTAATCAGGGGTCCTTAGTTGCAATGAACTGCAAGTTAAGTTAGCAAGAGAAAGGTGGAGTAAATCGTACAGATGGTTATCTGCCCAGCTTGAGATGGCCTTTTAGTTCAGAAGGTGACCACAGTCTCTGTCTCCCTTAGATCAGATTCTCAACATAGATTCTGTCCACTCCATTTATTCAGTAAATACAGCAGTGTCTGTTTTGTACAAGATGTTGCACTAGGTGTTGGGGCTACACCAGTGAACAGGAGACACACGGTCCCTTCAATTAGGTGGGACAGATGCTCACTGGCTAATTAACTCAGTTAATTATGACCATGGTGAGTATTATGCAGAGTAGTTACCCACCTGTAGAGGGTGCTGTGAGAGCATACGAGTAGGGACTTAACCCGGTCTGAGGCATGAGCGAGGCCCCCCCTAAGGAGGTGGAAGCAAAGGGATGAGGTGGAGTTGATTAGGCCTTGGCTGGTCCTGGGTCAGGTGTCCACCTCTGGCTCAGTGGTAGAAACTTCATTAGGCCTGTCCCTTCAGGCAGGATTGAGGACAGAAAGGGGCACTGTAGACTGGACACTTCCCTCCTAGCATGTCAACTGCGACATTGTTGGTGTGCATGTGTGCTGAGCTTCCTCCATCCTGGAGGGTAGCCTCTCACTGTCTATTCTCTGCCGTGGTTCGGTTTGATAGGGGCTTTAAAAGTGAAACCTGCCTGTTCACATGGTTTCCATTTGCCAAAGGTCGCTCCCTGTTAATCTCATTTCAGGTAGAGCTGCAGTGTGAATGTGGACGAAGGAAAGAGATGATGATTTGCTCTGAAGCATCCAGTACTTATCAAAGGTTAGTGCTGCTTGAATATTAATAATTGGTAGATCTGGGTAAAGATAACATATGTTTCCTGCAGGATCCTTACAACTTTGGTAAAGGTTGGAAAGTTTTTTAAATAAAGTTTCTGAAATCTAGCATTTCTGGTTCAAAGAAAAAGTATTGGTTTAGGTACCTTTCCTTCCCTAACTTTAATTTGTAAAATAACCTTTTTATTTCTTCTCCTCCTCCTTCCTGTCTGTCTCCCTTTTGGTCTTATTACACTATGAGATCAGAAGGTGTCCTGAAGTTGTGCGAATTGCTTTAACATGCCGCCACTGTGGGACCAAGTGCTGTACTCCTCCCCTGGGGTGGGGGTTTCTGAATGTCTATGAGGTGTCTTCGCAGCCTCCTGAAATCTTGGGACCCATGATTTCAGGAGGGGATCTGAGCACAGAGGTGGAGGTGTTAGGGGTGGGTGGTTGTGTGTATCTCTGATCAGATGCAGAGATGTGTCATGGAGATAGGATTCAAGGAGTATGCAAACATCAGAGTGGCTGTGTTTGGGTACCCATCGAGTGCCAGGCATTGGCCTGAATGCTCAAGGAGGATGGTATTGAGGAGTGAATTACCTCATTGCTTCCTATGGAGTTGCTCAGACTCTAATTGAGATAAGACACAAACGTGTGGGTAGTTAATAATAGCCGGGCTTCTGAGGCCACACAAATTGTCGAGTGGTAGGTTCGCCTAAAAGAAGTCTTCTGTGTGCCTAGGATGAGGAGGTTCTTAGGAAACTGCAATGCCTTTTCTTCCCCTCATTTTGTATACTTCAGAATAGCTGCTATTTCCATGGCCTCTAAAGTAACAGACATGCAGCTTGGAGATTCAGTAGAGATCAGCAAGTTAATTACGAAGAAGGAAATTCACCAAGCCAGGTAAATTTTAAATATGTGGCTATGCCTTCTGTCTCCTGTTCATTTATCTCAGTCCCCCACAGTAAAACCTCACACACACGGTAGGTGTTCAACAGACATTTGATATTAAGAGACCACACCCACGCCAGTTCAGCATGTGCTACTCAGGTAAAGCTGAGACCAAAAGAGACTCTTCCATGCCTCCCTCCAAACAGTGGCCAGAGGAAGCAGAGACCTAGATGTGCCCAGCCCAACCCACAGGAGAGAGAGAACCAGAGTGGTGGCTGTGTCGAGAGAGGGGGGTGGGACTGTCAGAGGGGCACTCAGCATTTTGGGGGCTGAGCAGCCAGGGGATAAAGAGGCCCTTCTGAGGACTCTGGGACTCCCATACCCTGAGGCCTGCCCACCTGTCCTTGAGAGGGACCTCCTCCAGCCATCCTGGGCCAACGTCTGCTCTGTTCCCAGGTTGACTCTCTGAGAACTTATTTCAGGATAGGAGCTGTGAAACCTGTGCCCTGACCTTCTGTTTTTCCTTTGTTTCTCAAGGCTGGAGTGTGATGAGGAGTGTTCAGCCTTGGAAAGGAAGAAGTAAGTGATTTCAACTGCTGTTTGTCTACTTGTCTTTGAGCTCTGTGAAATTCGTGGGAGGGCGCCACCCTTCAGGCGGTCACTCAGCACCTGCCCTGAGTCTTTTGCTGCTATTGGAGAGCAAGAGAAATTCGATTGTCAAGAATTGAAGTGTTTAAGGATTAACCACTTAGGTGATTTCAGCATATTTCTGAAATGTGAGCATGTGTGGTTTGGGGCGTGGTGTAAGCAACATATGCCACAGTGTACTTATTCAGTGACCTGCAGACTTCCTGATTCCAATGTGGGTAAGAGGCTTAAAATTTTTTTTTTAATGAACTTTTATGTTGAAATATAACATACATATAGAAGATAAGAAGTGTACAGATCAGTGACTCATCACAAAGTAAATATGGTGGTGTAATCAGCACCCAGGTCAAGAAACAGAAAATTACCAGAACCCTCTCATATACTCCACAAAGATAGAACTCTATTCTGACTTCTAACACTTTAGGTTAGTTTTATCTGTTTTTGAACTTGATGTAAATGATGAAATCATATAGTTTATGTTATTTTTGTCTGGCTTCTTTCATTACATTTGTGACATTTCATTTGTTGTTGCGTATAACAGTACTTTGTTCATTTTCATTCCTGCATGATATTTTATTGGATTAATATACTGTAATTTATTTATCTATTCTACCATTACTAGATATGTGTGTTGTTATCTGTATTGAGCTATTAACAAATAAAGCTCTGTGAAGAACATCCTTATATTGCTTTACTGTATATATGTACTCCTTTCTGTTGGATATAAACTTAGGAGTACCATTGCTGATTAATAGGGTATGCACATGTTCAGCTCTAGTCGATTCTGCCAAACAGTGTCCAAAATGGTGGTACCAAGTTACACTCCCACCAGCAGGGTCATAGTCCCATTGCTCTACATTTTTGTCAGCACTTGGAATTGTCGGTCTTTTTAATTTTAATCCATTCTTGTGGATGCATAGCCAGATGTCATTGAGCTTTTAATTTATATTTCCCTGGTGACTGGTGAGGTTGAGCACGTTTTCATGGGCTTATGGGCCACTTGGATATCTTCTTTTGTGAAGTGCCTATTCTAGTCTTTTGCTTATTTTTTAATTGTATTGTCTGTCTTTTTCATATTGATTAATAGAAGTTCTTTATATATTTTGGATATGAGTCTTTTGTTGGTTTTATATATTGTATTTTCTGGCACTCTGTGACTTCACTTTTCACTCTCTTAGTGGTATCTTTTGATGAACAGAAGTTTCTCATTTTAATGTAGTCCAGTTAATCAGTCTTTTCCTTAGTGAGTAGTGCTTTTTATGTCCTATTTAAGAAATATTTGCCTATCCTGAGGTCATGATGATATTATGTGTTATTGTCTAGAAGCTGTATTGTTTTACATTTAGATCTACAGTTGACCTGTACTGATTTTTTTGAGCATGGTATGAGGAGGGTTTATGAATCAATTTTTTTCCATATGAATATTCATTTGACCAGTACCATTTATCAAAATGTCCTTTTCCCAGTGCTCTGCAGTACCACCTTTGTCTTAAATCAAGTATTCATATTATGTGTGGGTCTATTTCTGAGCTCATTCTGTTCTATTGTGCTAGAATCACACTGTCTTAATTATTGTACCTTTATAACAAGTCTTAATATCTGGTGGTATATCTCTTCAAACTTGGTTCTTTTTCAGGATTGTCTTGGCTATTCTTGGCCATTTGCATTTTCATTTAAATTTTAGAATTAGCTTATCAATATCTACCCAGAAAACCTACTGAGATATTGATGGAGTTGGTATTTAATTTATAGATCAATTTGGGGAGATTTGACATCTTTATAATATTGAGTGTTCTAATTCTTGAGCAAGGTATATCCTTCCATTTATTCATGTCTTCTTTCATTTCTGTCAATGATATTTTATAGTTTTCTGTACATAGATTTTGTCCATCTTCTAGTTGATTTGTTCCTTGCTCTTTGATGTTTTTTGATGCTATTATAAATGGTATTTTATTTATTTTTTTTTTTCGTGAGGAATATTGGCCCTGAGCTAACATCCATTGCCAATCTTCCTCTTCTTGCTGAGGAAGATCAACCCTGAGCTAACATCTGCACCCATCTTCCTCTATTTTGTATATGGGATGCCGCCACAGTATGGTTTTATGAGTGGTGCATAGGTGTGCGCCCGGGAACCAAACCTGCAAACCCCGGGCCACTGAAGCAGAGCATGCGAAGTTAACCACTATGCCCCCAGGCCAGCCCCACTATTTTATTCTTATATCACTTTTAAAATTTAATTTTCTAATTGCTTGTTGCTGGTGTATAGAAATAGAATTCATGTTTGTTGACTTATGTTCACAACCATTTCCTCTTCTAATAGTAATTTTATTTCTTCCAATTCTTAACTTTTTTCTTGTTCTTGCCTTATTGCTCTGGCTAAGGCCTCCAGTACAGTGCTGAATAGAAGGTGGTGATAACAGATATTCCTGACTTATCAGAAAGCTTTAAATATTTCACCACTAAGTATGATGTTTGCTGTCAGTTATTTGAGGATACCCTTTATCAGATTAAGGAGCATTTGTTCAATGACTGGCAAACCTTTCTGGTTCCAACAGAGATTGATTAAAAGGAATAGCCCTATAAAAATGTTAACAATTGGAGAATTTAGGTGAAGTGTATATAGGAATTCTTTGTAATATTCTTGTAACTTGTCTGTCTTTGAAAATTTTTCAAGATAAAAAGTTAAACAGAAACAGACAAATACAGACTAAGTATAGTCCTGTTTTACCTTGAAGTTTGACTGTCAACTGTTGTTAATAGGATCTCTTTAAGTGGCGAAATATGTAGAAGGTGATGTGATGACTAATAGCACTGCCCAAATTTCCTGGGTTTGACCTTATGGTAACTTTGTAATAACTGCTATTGAAAACTCGCCCTTTAAGAACCATTCGTCACAGTGTTCTCAGCTGCAAAATGTGAACTAGGAGTCCTGAGTGTTCAGAAATGCTGTAGTGAGATCACAGAAGGCCTCCAGGTGTGGAACTACACCTCCAGGTGGTCGAGAGGCAGTGTAGTATAGTGCTCAGAGCCAGGGCTCCACAGCCTGCCTGGATTAAGTCCCCGCTTCACAGATCACTTAGCTGTGTGACCTTGAGCAAGTCACACTTTTGCTCTAAGCTTGAATTGTCTTAAAAATGTGGAAATGGTGGCAATAATAGTGCCTGCCTCCCTGAGTTGTTGTGAGGATTAATAGGTTAACACTAAGGATGATCCGTATAAAGCTCTTGGCACTGGCCTGGCGCGTTAGTAGGTGCTCAGGGAATGTTAGTTATTGATGAGAACTGGCTCTCTGTTTTTGAAAGCCTTTTAAAATTCTCCTCAATCTTAGAGTGATGACATCATGACTATATGGAGAGTCTTTCTGAAATATCCACTAACCTAAGGAAAAAAAAAAGCAAATTTTAAAAAGACAACACCATCTAAAGTTGCAAATGTATACTCCATTGCAGAAATGAAACACTGGCAGGCCAAATTCAGCCCACAGACATGTTTTATTGGTGTTTTAATTTGAATGACTGGCCGCCCAATCAAAACATCAAAAGATCTCCTCCTAGAAATTCTCTTGTAATTTTGAAAATTGAGCTTAAACCAGATTCTTGTGGGCATTAAACTTGCAAGAGACCCCTGTCTTGGTGTAAAAGAAAATTGTACTAAGAGCTAAGCTGAATTTTATGTGTCTTTAAAAAAAAAAGGCATAACTGGGTGTTGGTGAGATGTTATGACACTCGTACACTGCTCGTCAGAACACAGGCAGGCAGTTGTGGAGACCACTCAGACTGCGATGACCACGGTCTGGTGTCCATACCATTTAACTCAGTAATCCCACACCTGGAAACATTTTCCCGAGAAATAATCTTAAAAGCACTCAGAGATATTAATTGTATCACTTTTTTGTGTGTGTGTGTGTGAGGAAGACCAGGCCTAAGCTAACATCCGCTGCTAATCCTCCCCTTTTTTTTGCTGAGGAAGACTGGCCCTGGGCTAACATCCGTGCCCATCTTCCTCTACTTTATATGGGACGCCGCCACAGCATGGCTGACAAGCAGTGCATCGGTGGGCGCCCGGGATCCGAACCCACAAACCCCGGGCTGCCAAGCGCGAACTAAACCACTGCACCACTGGGCCGGCCCCTAATTGTATCAATTTTAATACGAGAAACTGGGGATCTGTGACAGACATTTAAATGGGGAATGTTTAAGTAAATTGTGGGATATACATAATTAGAAGATTATGCAGCTATTAAAACAGTAAGTGTGAAAACCAAATAGTAATATGAGAAATGCCAGTCATGTATAATCATATAATGATGTGGGGAAAAAAGATGCAAAATTTTATATACACTGATTGCAACTACTTAAAGGGAACAAATCTGAAAAGAAATGTATTAAAATGCAGTGCTTGCGTTGTTAGTGGAATTCTTCCCTTTATTTTCCAGATTTTTTGTGAGGTGATAGTGATTTTAATATCATGTGTCTACTTTGTGTATCTGATGTTTGGTTGAAACCTCAGAATGTCCTCCCCATTGACCATTCCCAAGGTTCTCACCACCCCCTTCACTACACATTATCCAGGTCCCAGCATCAGACTGTGGCTTGCTCAGACCCAGATAGATCTTTGTGTTTATTTTCTTCCATGAAGACAATATCATATCTTGTTCCAAGTTGTTGATATTCTTTCCTTAATCATCGGGCTTACTGAAATGAGATCATTAACTGAGAACTGAGGACGTGGTGGGCACTCTGTTACTACACGATAGTTTCCCTCCCCTCCTTTCGTCTTATTTACATGCTTCTCTCCTACTTTCAGGCGGTTGGCAGAGGCATTTCATATCAGCGATGATTCTGATCCTTTCAATGTACGTTCTTCAGGGTCAAAATTCAGTGACAGCTTGAAAGAAGATGCCAGGTATGTTGCTTGTTACCTGCTTTCTTAATTGTGGCTTACAAGAGTGTTTGCTCTTTTAAGATGTAGTAACCAATATGTACTCCTCTGATTGAGCCACTTGAAGTTTATATATCTATTAGAAGAGATTATAGGATGTTTAATAAAAATCCTTCTCTTGGTTTCTCAAAACTGTGCCCTTGAGGAATTGAGTTTGGGTTGTGTGTGTGTCCGCTGTGGTAGGAGTTTGGGCCTCCCGAGGGCGAGAGGAGCCTGAGGTGAAGGCTCTCAGGCCACAGTCCACCTCTGTCCGCCCGGGTCTCAGTCGTATGGGCTCCCATTGGGCAGAAACGGCTCCTATTCCTCCTGCCCCCGGCCCTCCGATGGCTGTTTCTCCTTCCATCTTCTCCTTCTCATCTTTGTTTGCTCTTTCTTTGTTAGATCACAGTCAACCCTCTGTTATCTGACCTCTGCACTTCTTCTGCCCACATTGTCCACTGTCTGCTCTTTACAGGCAGAGAGGGTGGGTGGAAAGGATTCTCAGAAGAGCAGGAACAGATGAAATTAACTGTAGTGATTTCTCGTTTCAGGAAGGACTTAAAGTTTGTCAGTGACGTTGAGAAGGAAATGGAAGCCCTTGTGGAGGCCGTGAACAAGGTTAAAGTCAGAACACAACTGGACGCGTCTCTAAGGCCAGCTGGACAAAAGCTCAAGTCCCGGAAACACTGTCAGTGTAGAGTAGTTGTAGGAAAAGCCCGAACTTCCTTGAGGATCCTTATCTTTCCCCAAAGTCCAGCCATTATAACATCCAGGGAAGCCCTTTCCTGGTTCAGAAAAGACATCTGCAATCAAATTGAATGTAAAAAGAAATCCTAGCTCAGTGCCTGGAGTGGGTGAAGAAACTCTGGGTGAGGGGTCCAACAGTGAGGGTTCACTGGCTGTGTGGGCTGCTTAGGAAGACGTGCTGGGCCCTCAGATCTCTGACGGGCAGTTGTGTGACAGGACACACTGTTTCTTTATTTCCGCAAAGGCAGGAAAGACACCGTGGGTCCAGATAAGAAGTTGGATACCTAGAGCTGAAGAGTAGTGGGCTGAAGAGACCCCTCAAGGGTCTCAGGAGAGTGAGGTGTGTGTCCTAGAGGCAGCGGGGATGTCAAGGAGGTAGCTTTGAGCAAGAAAGTCTTGTAGTCAGAGCAGTCAGCCCCGTGATGGCTCCCTCTTCATTCATGGGGACCGTGACTGAGGATGAGACGGCTGCTTCAGCTCCATGTCTAACGGAGAGTTTCCTTCCGACCATCTCTCTTAACCCCCGCCCCTCCTCCATTCCTCCCTTCTGTTCCCACTTCTCAGCAGGATACTAACTCGAGGGAGAAAAATGGAATCATTGTTCCTCTCCAAATTAGGAAACCTGAGCAAATGTATTTCTATGCTTGTGTGTCTGTATTTGCACACTCATGATTTTTAGTGTAGAACGCACTGTTATAGGAAGTGAGATTTTATTGTTTTGTAAGTCTTCGCTTTATTCAGTCATTTCTTGGGAATTGCACTCACTCCCCAGTTACGGGCCCCTCAGGAGGAACCGTTGCACTGTCCGCGTGGGTCTCAGTTCAGTTACCCTTTTTCCCTAACCTGGCCAGCTGCTCCCATGTGGCTCACAGAGTGGATGAAGGAAGTGTATCAGCCCTCATCCTCCCAGACCCCGCGGCTGGCATGGCAGTCAGTGAGATGCTGTGTGCTATGGCCCTCCAAGACTCAGCCCCTCTTTATTGACCCAGGCTGTTCTGGTGTGGCAGGAAGGACCTTTGTAAGCATATTCTGCTTTCAAGATGATTTTACAATTAGTCATCTTTTCCCTCAATACAGGGAAAGAATAGTAAGAAGAGCCACTGCTTCCCTCCCATGAACAGAGACCACCGCCAGATCATCCATGACTTGGCCCAAGTGTACGGCCTGGAAAGCGTGAGCTATGACAGTGAACCAAAGCGCAACGTCGTGGTCACTGCAGTCAGGTGGGCTGATCTCGCTATTGCAGGAGGAACTTCTGGAGGGCACACTGGACCTGGGAAGCAGGATTTGTTGGTATTTGCTTTCCTTATTTCCTCTCCTGGAAGAATAGATGGAAAATCTGCTTCTGGGACAGCCATTCTGAGATGGTCTGAGGGTCTGGACCAGAGAGCAACAGGCCTGAGTCCACAGGGCAGACACACAGTACACCAGCCTCACTCTGCCCAGACCCACGTCGGTCCCTGGAGGCAGCATCTTCTCAGGCAGGGGAGACAGACCCTGGGGGCCTGGGTTGGGTGCCTGCCCTTCACATTTGCCCCTTTCCCCTTCTGTCCTCCTGGCCTCGTGGAGATAGAAAGAATGCTGGGCTGTACTCAAGGCATCCCCTGTAAACAGTGTCTGCCACCAGAGGAAACTGAGGCAGTAATGTGAGACAGGAGGGGACAGGGAGGACCTAGGGTCACTGTCAGAACCTGAGGGAGGAGAACTTCCCAATGAAGAAAACTCACGGTGAGATGAGAGGAAACAGGTAACAGACCCAGCAGAGGTGGGTAGAAGGGGCGAGGGTTACATGGAGGTGACCATGACTGAGAGAAGACCAGTCATATCAGAGAGCCCTCAGCAGCATCATAGTGCAAAGTCGTGGACTGGATTTCCCACTGTCTGCCTGTGTCCACAAACCGTCCTCACTTTTTGATACTTTGTGTTCTGACTTTTATCAGAGGGAAGTCCATTTGTCCTCCTACCACGCTGACGGGTGTACTCGAAAGGGAGATGCAGTCCCGGCCTCCACCACCGATTCCTCATCACAGACATCAGACAGACAAGTAAGGATTCTTCAGCTGCTTCCAGAAGGCCTGTCTGTTCAGAGAAGCCAGCAGGGATAGAACTGTCCTGGCTGCACCAGCCATTGGCAGCCTCGTCGGGCCTGGCCTTGGGTGCTGTGTTCAAATATGTATGGTTGGACTGGGATGTGGGACACATTTGTTGATGCCAGAGGGTCCAAGTGTGGTGTTTGTAATGTCTACATCCCTCCAGGGAGAAGTCGCTGGACATAACTTCCACAGTGTAGATGGTGACACTGGGGAGTGGATTCAGTCTGTCACACCAGAGGATTTAGGAACATCACATGGTTCACAACACTTACTCTGGAGGTGGAAGTGGGATGGGGGGCAGTTGGCAGCGAAAAGGGGGGCTTTCGTGTTTTCCTCTGTCAACTTCTATATGGTTTGAATCATTTTTACAACAAAAACATATATTCATGATTTAAAGAGAAAAGAAAACCATGTTGGCAAGCAGCAAGTCTGCCAGGTGTTTTCTCAAGACAGAAGCAGTGCAGGAGCGCCGTCCCTCCCTCCCTTCCTCTCCTGCCAGGATGGGAGCAGCTGCCCTACCGGGACCAAGACAGTGTTGCTGAAAGTTGCTCTGAAACCCAGAGGGGTCCCTACTCCTGTTCTGGCCTTGTGCACAGAAGCCCTAGCAGTATCTCCTACACAAAACCTCTATGGGAGTGGGTTGGACAGTTTACAATGTCACCATGAGGGTCAGAGCAGCCGTGTTCCCCTGGGACAGGACAGGACAGCTAGGTGTTGCCCACTGGGCACAGCCTCAGCCAGGAGCATCTGGGGCCGTGTAGCTCCCCAGGATCAGCCCGGCTCCACCCCTGGGAAGCAGGCAGCCTGGATTCCAGTCAGCACAGCTGTGAATCCACATGGGCAGTGTTTTTGGAAACGTGAGGGGAATTCCACACATTATTCCACAGCCATGTCCAGTACCACCTATACCTGACCACGTGGAGTCATTGGCCTGTTTATGCTGTGCTTTTTTTTCCTTTGCTTGCTTGATTTTTTACAAACTTTATTGTGGAGCGTGTTTAGAGGAGAGAGAATAGTATTAATATAGTGAACCCCTGTGTGCCCATCACCAAATTCCTCAGTTCCCAGCACATGTGGGCCCTGCTGTCTTTTTTTTTTTTTTTTTGTGGGGAAGACCAGCCCTGAGCTAACATCTGTTGCCACTCCTCCCCTTTTTGCTGAGGAAGACTGGCCCTGGGCTAACATCCGTGCCCATCTTCCTCCACTTTATATGGGACGCCGCCACGGCATGGCTGACAGGCAGTGCATCGGCGGGCGCCTGGGATCCGAACCTGCGAACCCCAGGCTGCCAAGCGCGGACCAAACCGCTGCGCCACCAGGAGGCCCCTGGGCCCTGCTGTCTTATCAAGCTTCACAACCTGTGAATCAGCTGATCCTGAACGTTCTGAAGACCCCCATCTGTTTCCCCAAAACAAGAAAAGACTGATCAATCTTTGTTTGCTTTTCAGGAATCCTGGGAGTAGTAATTTACAGAAAATAGCCAAGGAGCCAGTGGTTGACTACTTTGATGTCCAGGACTGAAAGGATCAAGACACACTCTGATGAAAGAGTGATTAGGTGTGGGGCAGACTCGTTTGCTAGTAGATAAGTCGTGCTTGTTCCTACTCCCGGGGGACTGACAGCCTTGCCTCCTGTCTCAGACGGACACATCCAGAGTCCGGGTGTGTCAGAGTCCCTTGGCCCTCTCTTCTCTCTGTATAAAGTGTTTTCATGCGGCCAGATTTCTGACTGGACAGTCAGTGGTGATTCGGTCATGTTTTTGCAGAGCCTCCTCACGCCATCACTGATTGCTCGGAGGGTTGGGGGAACGCCGGGTTTGATTTGGACAAACCAGAATTTAGCCTGCAAATGGCACTTAGAGCCCCAGCTGTCCCTGTCATCCACCCTCCTCCTGAAAATGCCTGCAACACCAGATGCACCTCGCCTTCTTAATCCAAACTGATCACAGTCTTTGGAAAGACACAAGTGAACTTCTCAGCCCAAAATACCAACGTTGAATTGGCACACTATACCCAGAATCACACATCTATATTAAACCCAGCTGTCTTATGTGAGTCTGTGGCCAAAAACTCTCATAGTCTATCTAGCCGGACTATATTAGTGGTTCTCAGTACTGTCAGTTCCAGACCTAGGAAGGGGCCAGGTTGCTTTACGGAATTCTGTTTTCTAGAGTCCAAGGGGTGCCTCGTACCACATCCCTGAGCCTGTCTGGTAACAGACGCTAGCTATCCACTGATGGTGGAGGACCTAGATCCAGCTGCTCCTCCACAGTCTCACTGTGGCCTCTGTGCACTGACCACTGTAGCCCCAACTAACTACTTCTCTCCAATGGAGAGAGTCTCGGGTAGACTTCCTTTGCTTTGTTGTTCTCTCCCAGGCCTGCAGCAGCCGTATTGGTTCTCCCTGTCTCTGAGCTCTGGACTTCTGTCTGAATATTCAAAAAAAACGTAGACAGTCAGGGCTTATCCCAGCAGCCTGCTGGAGGCATCCTTCAGGCTCCTTTAGGGCAGGTGCATCAACAGTTACATTTGTTTGGCCCTCTTTGTGTTGGTCTCCCTCCAGCGTGGAGCCAGACTGCCAACTTCTGCTCCAGAACAAGCCACAAGCCCCAGATCAGCAGCAGGAGATTTGAGAAGTGACGTCACAAAACCAGCACTTAATATTCATAGGAAGAGCAGGGCCACCCTTTGGTCTTGACCTAGACAATCGGGCTTAAAAGGCATCGGGTACAGCAACAGGAACAGGCAACTGGAGAGAAGAGATGGAGAACTGCAAAGCCACCTTTATCTGGGCCCATTCAGCACAGGGTCAGTGCACAACAGGAAGCCCACAGGCATCTGTTACTCCTTCCAGCAGTGGGTTCAGTGGGTGGACTGTACATTGAGAGCATCTCAGCATCAGCAGGAGGCGGGAAACCTGAGATTCCAGCTCTGCCACCTAACTTGCTGTTTGGTGGAATGGAGGTGTCACCTTCCCACCAGGGTGGTTGTGAGGGTTAAATGAGATAACGTACACGGAGGTGCTGGTCTATCGTAGGTGCTGAAACTTTGTTAAAATGATACTTGATACCTGGAAGATATGTAAGCATCTTCCTCCACATTGCTGGCCAAGTAAGAGGTGTGGAATGCTGAACAGGCCTCTTCTGGTGAGTGCTTGCATGCCTGCCCCACGCCAGCCCTATGCTGGGGTGTGGGAAGCAGAAGTGGCCTGTTCTTTACCCTTCATAATCCAGCAGGGGACACGTACCTAATCAAAAACTTATAATGGAATTGGTTAGTCTGGCCCAAGTAGGTCATTAGTCTCTTATTAAAAGCCGAGGAGCCATAAGAGGAGTTTCTGTGATGTTGTGGTAGGAGTGGGTTGGCTCTTGTTGCGGGGAGGGAAGCAGGAGGAAGCATCTGAGCTGAGTCTTGAGGTGGCAGACCGCCATGTGGAGAAGGAGAGAGGCATCCTGAGTGACAGCAGACAGCATGGGACAAGCCAGGGGTGTGGTTTGAGGAAGGGGGTCCAGAGTGGGCAGACAACTGGAGGGACAGGTGATGAGGCTGGAGAGGTGGACGGGACAGTTGTGGAGAGCCACGAGGAGCCATGAAGGGTCCTAAGCAGAGGGCTGGATTTATGATCCAGAGCAGGAGTCGGCATCTGTTTTCTGTAAAAGGCCAGATAGTAAATATTTTAGGCTTTGTGAGCCTTAGAGTTTCTGTCACAGCTACCCAGCTCTGCATTGTGGTGTGAAAGCAGCCACGACACTATGTAAGCAGATGAGCATGACTCTGTTCTAATAATACTTTATTTTATAGATACTGAAATTAGAATTTCATATAATTTTTACATGTCATGAAATAATATTTGTATTTTTTTCCAGCTATTTAAAAATGTAAAAACCATTCTTAGCTCATGGTTGTACAAAAACAGGCAGCAGGCCGGACTTGGCCATGGATCTTAGTTTGCCCCCCTGTTCTAGAGCATTTTCCCGGGCCGTGTGTAGAAGGGATTGGAGGGCTAACTTGGAGGCAAGAGGCCCAGCTGAGAGCTGCAGAAGTGATCCGAGTGAGTGGGTGAGGTGGTGGGAGTTGGTGCTGCAAAGAGGGAAGAGATTGAGGAGATCTAGGAGGTAGGAAAGGATGCCAGGGGTCAGCAGGGAGCCCCCTCAGATCACCAAAGGGACCCCAGACTCCCTCAGCGAGGGGAAGCTGCTTCTCATGGGTTTGGTGGATTCTCCACTGAGCAGTGGCCTTGGACAAGATTTTACATGAGCGTGGACTACAGGGAAAGACACTCCCACCCCTCCACCCCATACGTGGAGGGAGCCTCTGGGCACCAGGACCCCACACTTGCTCCCTGAGAATCAAGTGGTATCTTCCCTCCTCCTCCGGCCCCACACTCTGCTTCAGCAGGAGTTTCTTTATGAGGCCAGAACTTTCCAGAGACCAAGTTCTTATCTCTGGAATTCCCTCTGGCCTGCCTGACAGGGCTGGCTCCTTTCAACAGTGGTGCCAGCCTGGCGTACAGTGGGGGGTTGTGTGCTGGACTGTGGAGATGAAAGCGGCCCTCCTGATTGCGGGGTCTGTGTGAAGCAGCTCTGGATCCTGTCCTGGCCAGGCCAGAGGACAGACCAGGGAAGGGGAAGAAGGAATGTCAGTCTCATAGGGAAGGTGCAGAATCGCAAACAGTGGGTCCTGAGATTTAGGTGTGGGGGAGTCCTTCCCACGGGGTGCCAGCCTCTTGCTTCATGCCTGAAAGCCGAGACCTTGTTCTCCAGGGAGAACATGCCAGTATGCCTCCTCTTCTAAAACTGGGAAGGGAGTGCCAGCCAGGCCAGAGCTCCTTCACTTCCACAGACCCGCCTTCCTCGTCAGTCCCCTCACACACCCTGCCATGCCCATCAGGAAAGTTCTGCCTCCCAGAACGTGGCCTCAGCACAAATGTCCCATACCATCTCTCATGGCTCTTCAGAGCTCACAAATCCCCAGGGCATTCTCTAAGCCAGTCCAACCTCTCGTCCACAAAGGCCCAGCCCAGAAGGGCCAAGGTTCCGTGGGGTCACACAGTGCGTGCCAGGCCGGGACTGGAATCCAGACCTTGGTTTCCCAGCGTAGAATTGCCCGAGGCCAGGAGGGCTGAGTCCTCAGGGAGTCCTTCCCAGTGGCCCAGGCTGCCCTTGGCCCTGGGCTTCTTGTGGTCGCTGTTCATCAGGCACAGCCTCCTGGGAGACCTGGCTGCGGAGAACCCAGCGGAACTGCATGGATGCCCATTGGCTGCCTCAACTCTCTGCGACCCTGGGCAGTCTGCTCCGGTGTCTGGACACTGGTTCCCCCCTCTGTCAGGTGGGGCTGGTTCCTGCCCTTGTGCTGCCCTGAGCCACTAGGAGGGCAGTGGGCAGACAGAGAGGGTCTGGGAAGTTGGGAGAGTCTCCCCAGGTCATGTGGCATCTCCACACGGTCAAGCCTCTGGAGTCGGTTGTCCCAAGGCTGTCTCTCAGGAGGTAGCTTACTTGGGGGGAGGGAACAGAGCAGTCGGGAAGCTGCTCAGCAAGGGCAGGGGCTTTCAATAACCTCCCCTTAAACTACCTCCCCCCACCCGCCCACCCCAAGCCTGACGGGGTGAGGGAGGCAGGAGTTCTCATGTTCCACACTTGCAAGAATCTCTTCTCATGGTACATGACAGCTTCTGAGCACTTAATATTGCCAGGCTCTGTGCTCAGCTCCTCTACTCCTCAAAGCCCCATGAAATACGTATCTTCATTACCCCATTTCACCAACAGCAAACCCAAAGTTTGGAGAAGTTGGGTCACTCGCCTAAGATCACCCAGTGAACAATTGGGAACATGAAATTCCAACTAGGTCTGACTCTAAAACCTGTGTCCTCTCACTGCACGGGCAGAGCTCACCTTGGAGTCTCTGGGACTGCGTGGCCGGCTGGTCAGGACAAGTGGGAGGAAAGTTGACACCATGTCTACTGCCATGAAGAGAACACCAGCACCGGGGCCGCCCGGTGGCGCAGCGGTTTAGTCCGCGCTTGGCAGCCCGGGGTTTGTGAGTTCGGATCCCGGGCGCCCGCCAACGGCACTGCCTGTCAGCCATGCCGTGGCAGCGTCCCATATAAAGTGGAGAAAGATGGGCACGGATATTAGCCCAGGGCCAGTCTTCCTCAGCAAAAAGGGGAGGATTGGCAACAGATGTTAGCTCAGGGCTGGTCTTCCCCACAAAAAAAAAAAAAGAGAGAACACCAGCAACCAGTGGAAGATGGGACTCTCCTACAACGGCCACTAGGGGGCAGTGTGTACCCCCCCAACCGGGAGCCTGGGGATGGGCCGGGGGAGTGCTTACACCCAGAGAAGAGCTCAGGAAATCTCTCTATTTAAAACTTTGTAGTAGAGTTCACACCTAATATCTTTTAAATTTATCACTCTTTCATTGCCTTTTTTAATACTCCTCTGCTTGTTGATATACACAGTATAAGCACTGGGGGAGAAACAAGCCACACAGATGTCTGAAGGAAGACCATCCCAGGCAAAGGGAACAGCCACTGCAAAGCCTGGTGGTGGCAACATGCCATGCACCCTGAAGGAAGAGCAAAGCATCAGCTACAGGGGAAGGAAAAAGGGAGAGGATAGCCAGGGCCTTGAGGCCGTGGGGAGGGTTAGGGCAGAGGAGGGAACGATCAGATCTGGCTCATCTTTTGAAAGGGTCACTCCAGCTGCTGTGTTAAGACTGTAGGGGTGAGTCCAAGCAAGGGGAAAGGCTGAGAGAGCAGTCAGACACCACGCCGTAATCCAAGATAGGCAACAGTGGCTCATGGTGGTGGGGTAGTGAGAAGTGGTTGGATTCTAGATCCATTTTGCAGATAATACCTGTGGGATTTGCTGACAGCTGGGATGTGCGGTGTGAGCGAGAGAGGAGTCAGGGATGATTTCAAAGTTTTTGCCCTGAGCAATGGGAAGACTGAATTTGCCATTTACTGAGGTAGGAAAGAATGTGGGAGGAGCAGACTTGGGGGATGAAAATCTGTCCAGTAGGCAGTTGTTCGTGGGAGTCTAAAGTCTGGAAACAGAAAGGGGCTGGAGATCTAATTTGGGGAGCTGTTGGCATACAGTGGTATTGAACAGCTGGTGAGACCACGTTGGGAGAGACAGTGGAAGGGAAGAGGTCCTAGGACTATGCCCTGGGCACGCTATCATCTGGAGGGCAGGTTGCTGAGGACAGGGCAGAGGTCAGAGATTTCCAGAGCCAGCGTGGGGGCTGCAGCTGCAGGACTCAGTGCTGCAGGAAGGTCTCACTACCCCACCACTGTGAGCCACTGTTTCCTATCTTGGATTACAGGCGTGGTGTCTGACTGCTCTCCCAGCCTCTCCCCTTGCTTGGACTCACCCCTACAGTCTGGTCTCAACACAGCAGCTGGAGTGATCCTTTCAAAAGATGAGCCAGACCCTATGGGCTGAGGGTCTCGGGTTTTCCTCCAGCTTGCCTGGGAGAGTGTGGGCTTCTTTTGCTTGCCCTGACCCATCTGAACCTCCTGAGGGAAGGGGCAGCCCCGAGACACAAGTCAGTTAAGGCCCCAGAGTATTCAGGCTCCCAGGACCAGGGGAGATCGCAGGCGTTGGCCACTGCCTCCCCTTTAGCATCTCTTAAACATGGGTGCTCCCTAAGGCTCCATCTCTTCTCTCCCTGGGCCGCCTCATCCATCTGCAAGCCTTCAGATGTCACCCTGGGCTTAAAAGCTCCATCTCGAGCCCAGGCCTGCGTCTTTCCTTGGATGTCTCACAAGCACCCCCCATCAGCATGTCTGACCTCCAGGCTGTCTCCTGGTGTCTCCACCATCTATCCAGTCTCCCCCTTAGGAGTTCGTCTTCTCTTTAATCCCCCTGACTGGGGCCAGAGGCCCGAGCAGAGATGGGGGATGTGAGATTGGGGAGGGCAGGAGCGCATTCTTGCTGGCCTGGCAGGGCTGTTCCAGGGCCTGCTGTGACACCCATCTGAGGCATCCTCCTTATCACCAAGGGGGTTAGCTGGGTCCCTGGAGGACTCACAGGCTTAGCCTTGGATTTATGGCCTCGTCTGTGTGCCCGGGCGTACCTGGCCCTGAGCTGTGTGTTGTATGTCTCAGCCCCTGACCTGGCCTCTGAGCCTCCAGCCCACTGACCCAGGCCCCCCGCTGGGCCCAGAGCATCCCCTCCAGAAGCCCCTACCCACCCCCTCCAACCTCCTCCCCCCACCCAGCTCCTGAGCACAGACACAAGGGAGACTGTGAGCTCTGGCAAACTTCCCTGGCCTCGCTCCATCACAGCACAACACTGATGGCCAAGCTGGAACCAGAAGCCCCTCACTTCTCCGAGCCTCATCCCCATTTTACAGGTGAGGAAACTGAGGCCCGGAGAGATTCAAGTACATGCCAAAGCTCAGTGGGGGGGCACTTGAGTACTTGGGGTTTTTGTTCATTTGGGGGCTTTTTTGTTTTGTTTTTTGAGTGCTTTATTATTAGTTTAACTGTACCCATACGTTATATACACATGTTGACAGAATATATTTCACAATTTAAAAATCAAACAAAAACTAGCCAAGGTCATATCAATAAGGACTGCAATCCCTCCTCTGTCCCCCTTATGAGCCAATCTCCCCAGGCGTCAATTTCCTTGGATGTAAGTTGGACACAATCACGTGAGAGAGGGTGTCGAGTGATGACAGCAAACCCACGCCCCCGTGCCAGGCATAGCTCATGTCATCATCCAGCAGGTCTGTGAGGTGGAAGCTATTATTGTCCTGTCTCACCTAAGGTCATACACTAGTGAGTGGCAGAGCTGGCATTTGGATCCAGGCAGGCTGGCCTCATTGTCTGTGCTCAGGTGCCATAGTAGGGGCTCTGCAGCACACGGCAGGGCTGGGGTCACCTGTTCCCACTTCAGGTTCAGCACAGAGGCCAATGGGAGCCAAGGTCAGGCTGGGCGGCTCTGAGCAGCCACAGCCTCCTCCCGCTGAGGGCGTCAGCACCCCAGCCTGGCCCAAGATGGCTGCTCCCACCTCTTCCCGGTCTGCAGGACCCGATCTGAGGGAGGAGACAGTGAGACAGCCGGAGTGCTGTCCCTCGGAGGCCCTGAGTGAGAGTGAGAAAGCAGGCAGCACAGGGAGTAAGGGTCTCTTCCCAAAGCCAGGACCACCAGGCTGAGGAATGAACCTGAACTGTAGAGCCCCAGAGGGGCCTGGCCTGGGGCTGGGAGTCGTTCCTGCCCCACCCTTGTCCCCATCTCAATCTCAGCCTCAGCTGGAGTGGGAAGTGCGGGGACTGGGGTCATGACCTGAGGCCTCCAAGTGCTGGGAGAGGTCAGAGCTGGGGGGCTCCCCAGACACCAACGGATCCAAGCCTTATTGTACAAATAGGGAAACCGAGGTCCAGAGAGGGGAGGGGTCCTGTCCAGGTCACACAGCCAGTCCGTGCTGGGCCTGGGACTGAGAGAATGGGAGAGGAGCCAGGGCTCCCATGGCTCACATCCCAGCCTGGCTCCCAGAGCTGCACAGATGTGTCTCCTGGGTCCAGCCGGGGAGTGGTTAATGGTACATCCCACCCCATCCTGCCTGCTTCCTTCCTTCCTTCCTTCCTGCGTGGGACCTCCAGAGAGGTCTCTCCTCCAGAGACCTCCCTCACTTCTGCCCCAGGCCTTGGCATCACCTCTCCCTGGGCCTGGCCTCGGTTCACCCTACCCCCTGACTTCTCTGACCTCATCTTCTTCCACTCTCCCCTCCACTCCAGCAATGGCTCCTCCCTGCTCCCACACCAGGGCCTTTGCACTCACTGTTCCCTCAGCCTGACATGCTCTTCCTCCAGGTGTCCACACGGCTCACTCCCTCACCCCCTTCAGGTCTGCGCTCAAAGTCACCTTCTCAGTGAGGTGTCTGGTCTTCACACCCCCACACACTTTCTATCCCCCTTTCCTGCTTTTCCTCCTTGGCACGTATCACTAACACACCGCATTTTGTTAGCTCCGTGAGAACAAGGACCTTGTTTATCTTTGTGCCTGTCTCCTCAGTGCTAGAATGGTGAATGGATGTTGTGGGCTTTCAACCAACATCTGCCGAGAGAATGGAAGGGATCTGCTCTGTGCACAGAAATGCTCTGTGGCTGGTCAGGGCTCCTCTGGGCCTGACATTGGGATCAGAATCTGCAGGAGGTTAGGGGCAATGGGCCTAGTGCAGCTCTGTGGTGAGCAGTGGACAGCAGGCAGGGATTCTTTACGGACCCACTGGCTGCTCTGCCTCCGAGGCCACCTCCCAGGGACGTGAGGGTGCCAGAAGGCTGAAGTGTCAGTGAGAGGCAGAGGAGGGGAGGAACCAGAACCCAGGGGCCCATATATGCCTCTCCCACCTGCGCTGAGGCCTTACGGTCACGCTGCTCTGGACCAGCAGGAATGGGAAAGGCCACCTCCTCATGTTCACAGGGCCACTGAGGCTAAGCAAGAAGAGCTTGTCTAGGGCCACAGAGGGGGCAGCTGGCTGGGACTTCCAGCTGTGGGCCCTTCCTGGTCACTGCCAGGCCTGGCTCCCTCCTCCCACAGTGGGCTGTCAGACATCCTGAGAGAAGCCTCTGCCCTTCCTCCCTGGACCCTGCTGATCTCAGCAGGCCCCATATCTGTCTCTCTTCCCACCACCTGTTCTCATGCTATAGCTATTTCTTCTTCATCCTTTAAAATGTACGGTACCTACAAACGAGTATATATCACAGTTCCATGTTGTCAAGCACAATCATGTGACAAACCCATCAATTTACCCCCAACTCCAGGATGAGAAAAGGATTAACAGCTCGCCCCACCCCCACGCTCCTCCCACTCACCTCCCATCCCCTTCTCCCTGCAGGAACCATCCCTTCTTTGTTTCTAAGTAGTTTGATCACATATGCATGCCCAAAGAATACATGACTTCTGGCTTGTTTTCCCGGTGTAACCCTGTCGCACTATGCAGTCTACCACGTTGCTTTTGATGCCTCCAGACCTGGCCCACATTGCTGCAGGTGGCTGCTGTGCCTCAGTTCTCAGGGATGGATCACATGCTGTTGGGTGCGACTGTACTGCTGTGTGAGTATCTGTCCCCCTGTTGATGGACATTCGAGTTGGTTCCAGTGCCCCCTGACCACCCACCTGGCGCCTCTCCTCAGCCAAACCTCCTGAGGCGCCCACTCCATGCCTCAGAGCCGCCTCCCGGCCGTGCCCCCAGAGCCCTGCTCACTGACCCTCCCTTCCCTGCTCCACGGCTCCAGCTGTAGCCACACAACCACGTCTTCCCCAAGCTCTGTCTTCATCTCTCTTCTGAGCTCCAGACCATATAAAAGGCAGAATTGTTGTTGAGCATGCACTCTATACCATCTGCTATTCTCAGCATTGTACACGTTTTATTTCATTGAGTATTCACAGTGATACACATGGTAGGCAAATGTTTAGACCCATTTTACAAATGAGAGCACCGAGGTCCAGAGAGGTTGAGTCACACCCAAGACGACACGCCTCTTGCCCCGAGTCCCACAGGTGACTCAGACTCCACACGTCCCCAATGTAAACTTATCATCTTCCTCTCCAAACCAGCTCCTCTCCCAGGCTTCACTCTCAGGGGGGCGTCTCCAACACCCAGGCCCGAGCCAGACACTGGAAGTCAGCCCTGACTCCTGCCGTACCCTCACCTGCTCCTTCCTCCTATCCAAGCCCACATTTGCAGGTGTGACCTCCTCGGTGTTTGGCAAATCCCTCTCCGTCTCGCGCCCGCTGCTCCTCCCCAGGTACTGCCTCTCATCACCAACCGCTCCCTTTCCAGCATCCTGCACCTGCAGCCCAAGTGGGCTTCCTTAATCTCCTCCCACCATGTCCCCGCCTCCAGAGAAAGCCCACCTCCTCTGCCCCCTGTCCCCTCAGACGGTAAAGTGTGGCAACCAGTCCCAGAAAGGACCCCCGCCACCCGCCTCTGCTCTGTCTCCTCCTCTGGGAAGCCATCACTGCCCTCGGCCCAAGGCTGGGCTATGAGCCCCCCCGCCCCGAGCCCCACAGCCTCCATGCAGTCCCCTCTCCACCACTTCACTCCTTCCTCTTGATGACCTGTCCCCATTAGACTGCACTCCTTGAAGGCAGAGACCCAGCCTCATCCACTGTGGCATTACCAGGGCCCAGGCAGGGCCTGCGCACAGGAGGTGCTCAGTGATTGTTGAAAGGCTAAACGCACAAGCAGTGACAGGAGACATGGGTGATGTTGCCTTCAGAGTCCCAGAAAGCAGGATGATTCTGGCCTGGCCCCAGAGTCGGTGGATCCTGGCTCCCCCACCTCCAACCTCTGCGCCTGTCCCCCTGGACCCCCGAGGCAGCTTCCTGACTCGGCACCTTTGGGAAGGATTTCCCTCTCTGCGTCTGCCTTTCTAACTCTGGAATTCCCTAATGTAGGAGAGCTCTGGCACCAGGGAGAAGGAAAAGGAGTCCAGCCCCTCACCTGCTTTCAGTCTACTCTGGGCATTTTCAAGGTTGGGGGGTGATTTTGCCCCCAAGGGAGAGAAAATTGATTCTTGGAAGGGGGAGATGAAAAAAACCTACTCTTTTTTATATAAAGCACAGATATATGTACAGTATATGAACATATGTACAGTATGTCTGTGGTATTACAAACTACAGTATACAAACTACAGTATATCTGTGGTATTACAATAGCATGTAATTAAGAAAAAAAAGTCTAAAAGGCTCCTGAGGGGACAGTAATGAAAAAAAGGTTGAGAAACTCTGATGTGCATGCTTGGGCCTTGCCTTGTCTGGTCCAAGGACTGGCCAGAACCGAGGAACAGTCCCGAGTCCTAGCCCAGGACAGCTCAAGGCCTCCCCAGAGCTCAGCCCCCACCAGCGAGCTGCTGTCCTTTCCCCAGAACCTCCCTCCCCACCCTGTGCCCAACAGTCCACCGTTCTGTGTCTGGCATCCGTTAATCTCATCCTGTTCCTCCTGGGCTGCGGGTCGACCCTTCCCCATCCTCCCCCAGGGGGCACCCCAGCTCCCAGGGCTGGAAGGAGGTGGAGGCCTCTCAGCTCCATGCTCCCCACTTTGGCCGGGGCATATTCCTGGAGGTCTTGGAAGAATCCCAGAGGGAAGCCCAACCACAGGAGGCCCCCAGGAAGTGGGGGTGCCGCTGTGGGACGAGGCTGGCTTTATTGGGGTGGGGATGGAGTCACAAATCATCTTACTTAGAATCGCTCTAGGTGGACGGAGTCACTTAAGGGTGGGACAGGCTGGACTGAAGGTCGGCTGTTGGGGGACACAGAAACGGGGGTGAGGGAAGAGGTCATGGGTGGGTAAGACGTGGTCTTGGGCAACATGGGTATCCTGCTGTTTTCACACGCCGTGGAGTTCTCTGACATCTGGGGCTCCCGTGGAATGCTGGAGCCAATGAAGACTAAGTAGATGATGCCACCTAAGTAGGCACCCAGAGGCGGTGCCACCACTGGCACCCACCACCAGTTCCTGGCCCTGAGGGAAGAGGCAGAGGCCTGCTTAGGGGGCCGATGCCAGGACGACACCTGCAGCCACCTCGGGCAGAGACAGGGAGTAGGGCCTGAGAGTAGAGAGTGACCCCCATCCTAGCCCCAGAGTGGTCAGCCTCAGCCTGATTCAGGGACAGGGTCTGTTGTGGGGCAGAACTGACGTTCAGTCCAAGGTCTGCGTCAGAGCCAGTCAGGACCCACTCCTACCCCCTCAGGCTGCCTGGAGCACTGCAGGACTACTGCACCGTCCCTCACTTCACCCCCACCCCTCCTCACGCAGCCAGCCACTGAAGACTTGCAGGAATGAGCTGGGCAGGGCAGTACCTGAAGACCTGTGTTCCCCAGCCCGCGAGGAAGGTGAAGAAGCGGGGAGGCAGGTCCCGGGACGGGTTGATGGCATATCCTGTGTTCATGCCCAGGGACACACCAATGATGACAACGAGGAGGCCGATCACCACGGCCTGTGTCCCCTGCAGTGCTGGGTTGTTCCCCTTGTCCGTGATGGCGAAGAGACACAGCTGGAGCAACCCCGTCACTAACACCTGAGGAGCAGATGCTGTGGCAGCCACCCTGGACCCCAAGCCAAGCCACAGGGCCTCATAAGTACCCCCCGCCCAAACCCACTGGCAGAGACGTGTCGTGTTACAGTCCCCATCCAGAGTTCTTGTCCCCTCTCTCGTGAGGGGCTGCCTGCTGGCCCCTTCCCGAGAGGGAGGGCTTGAGGACAGGCCCACCCTGGACCACTGACCTCATCCAGGAAGCCCCTCCACAATGTCATGTGGTCAGGAAGGTAGGTGGCAAAAATGCTAGCGGTGGCTGTGGGACGGGTCACTGTCAGATATCCACCCGAGTAGTCGATAATGGCTTCTGTGGAGACACAGTGAGCATGAACCCGCCCCCAGCTAAACCCCACTGCAGTCTCAGAAACAAAGTTGCAAGAGGGAGAGCTGGGCAGCCCCTCCAAGGCTTTTCCCTCCCAGACATTTTCACGGGCCAGAACACCAAGGTCAGATCCGCCTGTTTCAGAGGAGGAGGCTGAGGCCAGAGGCCGACGACCCAGGGAGGACACTCACGGCAGAAGAGGCAGAAGATGGTGGCAGCAGCCAGGAAGGAACCCAGGAACTGACCCAGCACGTACACAGGGAACTTCTTCCAGGACAGGCGGCCCAGTGCACAGTTGGTGAAGGTCAAGGCCGCGTTCATGTGGGCCCCTGCGGGGAGGGGCAAGCAAGTGCATCAGGGGGGTGAGAGCAGAAATGAACCATAATAAATAATATCGAGAGCCACGGCAACAATAATGACGATGGGTGGCATTTATGGAGTGGGATCCTCCATTTAATCCTCACAAGGACCCCTCGAGGCAGGAACCCCCGTCTCCATTTCACCATCGAGGAAAGCAAGGATCAGAGAGGCTAAACAGCTTGCCTAAGCTGACCCAGCTAGTAAAAGTGATGGGTCAAGGGGGCTCATGCAGAGTCCGGGCAGAGACGGTCAGGGGACAGAGGTCAGGGTGTTCTCCCTCCAGGTGGCCAGTGAGGGTGAGGTGCTGGCTGACCAGAGAAGGGGCCGGCTGGAGGTGGGCAGGAAGAGCCTGCAGGGGACTGGGCTCACTCACCAGAGATGTTCCCTGCCAGGTGCACTCCCATGGTGACTCCAAAGCCAAAACCCAAGTTGACACCGAGGAAGCTCCCGAATTTATCTCCTAGAACCATATGGGCCACGGAGCCGAGGCCGAACACCTGCGAGGGAGGGCGAGCCTCTGAGAGGTCTGCCCGCCCAAAGCCCTGACCTCAGCCAAAGGCCCGAGCTCAGTTCGGGCTCCGCACCCCCACGCCCGGGGCTTCCCCGCATTGCCCTCGGAGACCCTCTGCCATGCCTTCTTCCTCCAGAGACTTCCCTCCTTGTGACCTCTCCCCGTTGCGCCTGTCAAGACCTCCAAGAGCTGACCAGTGAGGGCTGGGTGGGGGGTGTAGAAGGAACCCAGGTCGGGCAGCAGAGTCAGGGGCCCTTATGGACCCCAAGCCCTGCTGAAGCTCAGGGGAGGGGCAGGGCTTTGAGGACGGCAGGGCTGGTGTGTATTGAACCCCTCAGACCATCTCACACTGCAGCCTAGCCTGAAGGAAGTTTCTTCAGGGGATCTCCAGACTTCACATCTGACTCTGCCGGGACCCTCCACCCCACACAGCAGCCCTGGAGGCCAGTAGGGTTCTCTCTCTCTCTCTTGCTCTCGGGCGTCATCCCTGAACTTCTTGCTCATCCCTGACTGCTGATCTCCTCAGATGACACCCCCCCCCATGCCCTTCACAGGGAGATGAGAGGCCTGAAGCTAGGCCTTCACTCAACGTCCAGCAGCCCCCCCCACCACCACCACACCCACCTGAGTCTGTACCCGCCTTCCCCTTCAGCTGTGGCTCCTGCACCCAGCCCCTCTCCCCCTACCTTCCTCTTGCCTGTATCCTCCTCCCTCCCCTTGACTGGCTCCCACACACTCGGGTCTCTTCCCTCCTCAGAGTAAAGCTTCCTGCCTCAGCCCCACCTCCCTGTCCAGCTGTGGACTCTGGGACGCTGCCTCAGGAAAGAACCCACTGACGGGCCCCATTATCCCTCCCTTGCTCTCCTCCTCAGTCTGGCTTCTGCTTCCACGTGTCACGAACACTGAAGCTCTCTCGAGGGCTCCAGCCTCCTGACTGACCTACTGGACTTTGCTGACTTTGACTCTCTTAACCACTCTGTGCTTCTGGAAAGTCCCTCCTCTTTGGCCTCCAGGACATCTCTCGTTCCTGGTTTTCCTCTTTCCTCCGTAGCCTCTCCCTCTCTCCCATTCCTCCCCACACTCTTCTTCCTTCATCTGCCTCATGAATATGGATGACCCCAGGGCTTGGTCCCTGACCCCTCTCCCATCTCACCCACTCTTCCTGGGTCTTCTTACTAGGTCTGCAGCTTCAGATATGCCTGATTCACTAAAATTCCCAAAACCTCCACCTGGGAGCCACATCCCTATTTCCAAACACCCCCTGGAAGTCTCAGTTTTCCATAGGCATCTCAGGCTCTGTGTTGAAAGCTCACCACCTCTGTTCCCCGTCCCAGTCAGCCAAGCCAGAAACATGGATATCACAGATGAGAGCTTCCTCTCGCTTTCCCCCACACCCAATCAGCTCGGCTTATGTTCTCCCCAGATCTTACCCAGCCTCTTCGCTGCAGCCAGCAGGAAGTTGTGACCTTCCTAACACAAAAATCTGATCATGTCTGCCCCTTGTTCAGACATTCACTGGCTCCCCTCCGTTTCTACGGCAAAGTCCAAATTCAGTAGGCTGCCATTTAAGACCCTTTATAATTTCATCCCTTCTGCCTCTTAGTTTCATATCTGTGCCAGCATTCTCTATGTTCAGCAATAGTATTACTACTAAATAATAATAACCATTTACTGAGTACTTACTGTGTGCTAAGTTCTATCACCTGCAACCCTGACACCAGCTAATGCGTTAGGTACTATTATTCTCCCCATTTGACAGATGGGCAACCCAAGGCTTAGAGAAGTTGAGTAACTTGTCCAAAGTACACAGCCCGCATGCAGTGAGCCAGGATTTGAATCTAGGCAGTCACCTACGCCAGACAGCCTCAAACCAAACAACCACGCTGCTCCCGGGCTGCCTTGCTTTCTTGTGCCTCTGTTTTTGCATATGCTGTTCCCTCTGTCTGGAATCCCTGATCCTAGATCCTGAAACACTGAGGTTCCACTTTAAGGCCATGCTCAGATGGCACCTCCTTTGAAAAGTCTGTGTGTTTTGGACATTTGTCTCTGAGGGACATCCAGATGTCCAGGCTGCTGGAAATCAGACTCTAGATCTGTGTCATCTGACAGGATGGCCACTGGCAACATGTGGCTATTATGTACTTGAAATGTGGCTAGTCCAAATTGAGATCTGCTGTAAGTGTAAAGTACACATTGCATTTCAAAGTCTTAGTAGGAAAAGGAGAATATAGAATCTCTTATAAATAACTTTATATTTATTGCATGTTGAACTAGTAATGTTTTGGATATTTGGGTTAAATACAATAATTATTAAATTAACTTCACCTGTCACTTTTTACCTTTTCAGTGTGGCTACTAGAAAATCTTAAATTACATATGTGGCTCAGGCTGTATTTCCCTTGGACGGTTCTGTTCTAGAGTTTTTGAAACAGAAAACCTGGAGAATTGTGGGCATAAGGGCTATAGCTGAAGCCATCAGCAAGCATGAAGGCTCCTGGCAGAGGGCGCAGGGTGAGGGGGCAGCTGAGGGCAGAATCTGGAGCCACACATCAGCCCTCATGTGTGGGCGTTAGACCCCAGCTGGAGTAGGTGTCGAAATGGGAGAAGAACAAGGAGAAAATCTGCCCTGAACACCACGGAGAAGCAGAGTTTCCCAAGGAGGGTGTGGTCCACACGGTCCCGTGCAGCCTCTGAATCAAGTGCATGAAGGCCTGGAAAGCATCCCTTTGGATGTGACAATCCAGCAGTTGTTATTACGTGGTGAGCACCACATCATCAGCGTGGGGACAGAAGCCAGGTCCCAGAGCCTGAGAGGTGAGTAGGCGATGAGGAAGAGTAGAAGGTGCCAGTGTAGACAGACGTCTCTTTGAGAAGCCGCCTGAGAAGAGAGGGCAAGCCTGTGATACACGCAGGGGCTCACAGGTGAAGGAGAGCTGTTTGTCTTGTGTTGTGCTGTTTTGAGTAGAGAGACCTCAGTATGTCAAGTTTGGGAGAGGGAGAGGCTACAGATGAAGGAGAGAGAAAGGACGAGCAGAGGACCTGAGTAGACTGGAGGCTGGGGCTGGTGCAGGAGTGGAGGGTCCTCCATAAAGGAGGGGCCCGCCCTAGCCAAGGGGGAGATGGGTGGATGCACAGGTTGGGGAGGGCTGGTGTGAGAGGGACAGGGGGGTGAGGAACCAGAATCGGGAAGCCTGCCTGATGGTTTTCTCTGTCAAGCTGGAGATCAAGCCATTTGCTGATAAAAAAGACAGGCAGAGCCCAGAGCTGCTTTGGAGAAGTCTGAGAAACAGGGATAGGGTGGGGGAGAGGCTGTTGAGCAGGGCCCACTGGGTCCCTCACAAGACCAGGACAGGTGCAGGGGAACCCAGAGGTGGGCCAGCTTAGAGCCAAGGGTAGGATGAGGCAGGAGAGGACAGGATCACATGGGGCATGGGGGTAGGCGTGAGGCCAGGACAGGCTGACAGGCTTGGGAGAGTCAGGAGGTGCTGGGACTGCAGCAGGTGTGGAGGGTCCCCACTTCCAAGGAGGCACTCAAAACCCTTTGCTAAAAATAATGAATGAGTGAACAAACCCCACATGAGCTCCTGTGTCAGGGTGGCCACCTGGCAGCCAGTGGCCCTAATCTGTCCAGCACCCATGTTTGGTTGGAAACGGTTTTGGCGACCAGAAGTTTCAGCTTCTCTTGAAAGATCAGGGCTCAGGCGATGCTGGCCTGCATTCCGCCCCGTGTGGAAGCAGCCAGCTGGAGTAGTGGCCACTACATCCACAGTGGCAGCTGTGTCCCACATACACAGGTATATGGGACCAGGTATTTAGCCGCAGGCCCCACCACTCTGAATTGGCTCTCTCTGGTCCCTATAGTGTGTGAGTCTACAACACTGCCCTATGGCTCACGTCTACAGCCGGTTTTCCAGGGCAACAATGGTCCAGCTCCTCCCCTCCCTGGTCAGTGAATGTGGCCCAGCCCATCCAAGTCCCTCCAGCAGCCCGAAGGCCAGCCCGGAGCACAACACCCCCGGAGGTTGAAGAGTGGAATCGAGTGGAACAGTCCACTTCCCTCAGGCTGGCTGCAATAAATGGGGCCCAAGGTCACACTAACTTTTCTGGCAAAAGCTTCACCTGATGACTCACCAAGCTTCCTGCGAGCTGAAAAAGCCCCCACATCTTGGCACAGGCCAGGCACTAAGAATAACAACACAGTGTCCTATATGAGCTCAAACCTCACAATGTTCTTTTACAAGTGTTACTTCCCTTCAATCCTCCAGCACATCCACATGCAGGTTTTTCTGCTCCCACTCTACAGATAGGGAAACAGAGGCCCAGAGATGGCCCTTGAACTACCCAAAGCCTGAGAGTGAGGGCCTTCCCTGAGCTGGGGGAGAGTTAACAAGCCAGGGTGTTGGAAATCCTGCCATAGCTAAGCGAAGGGACAGCATGGGGAGATTACAGTCGAGACTGATATTAGACTGGATTACATTTAATCTTAACTTAAAATGTGACCTTGGCCTAGTGACAGTCTCAGTTTCCGCATTTGTGAAATGGGGATAATAACAGGATCTCCCTTGCAGGGCTGTTGTAAGGATGGGGGAAGATGCTGCACGTGAGGGGCTTAGCATCACAGTGCCTGGTATGCAGTCAGTGCTCAATAATTATCTCAATAAAAGAAAGACACACACAAACATGAGCAGGCATCAATGCGTGTGGGCGGTGCCCACTTTCCCAGAGAGCTCTCCAAGGAGGCCGCCTCCTGCCTCCATGGTTCCAAGGTTTAAGCGCCTTCATGGGTCTGGAATGTCTTGTCATAAATGAATTACTTTGCCCTGGATTGAGGTGGGACAGGATCCAGCTGCTGTCCTCCCAGCTCAGGAGCTGAAGCAGGAGGGCGGGTGATGGGGGAGGGGGAGAGAGGGGGAGACAGGGAGGGGAGAGCACTTGTCATAATGACAAAAGACCAACACGTGTGTCCTACATGTATCCTCTACGTGGGTGTTGGGCTCTTGGCCTTCACACAAGTCTGCCAGCTTGGTGTTAGTGGCACATTTACCAACGAGGAAGCTAAAGTTCTGAATAGATAAGATCCTTATGGAAGATCACACAGCTAGGAGACAGCAGAGCTGGAATTCGAACCCAGCTCCGAAACCCATGAACGCCTGACTCAGCGCACTTAATAACTGAGAAGACAGGCCCTGAGCCACAGAGAGACCTGCCCAAGGGCAGCTGGTGACTCAGTGGCAGGACCAGGAAAGAACCCAGATATCCAGAGTCCCCTGGGCTCTGTGGCCCCACCGTCTCCTACACTGTGGCTCAGTGCACACACACTCACACTCACACACACAGGCTCTCACCCTCACATCCTCTGGCGTGCTCCTGACTGCCTTTGCATCCCTTCCCAGAGGCTGCCCCTCTTCTCATGGACCTGGGTCCTCTGTGAGGCGCAAACAAGCACAGAGTTTAAGGGCACAGCTTAAGGGCAGAGGCTGGCTGGCTCAGTGGCAGGACTGAAGCAGGTGGAGAGGGAGGGAGATTCCAAGAGACTGCAAGCCCACTTGCAGTGTGATTTCTGTCCCACGATCCACTACAAGAGCCCTTGCCAAGTCCCCGGTGACCTCCGTGTTGCCGACCCTACAGACCCTTGTCAGTGCTCCCCTTCTCTGGCCTGCCTGCAGTGCCCACACTGCTGAACACGCCCTCCTTGTGGAAGCCCCCACTTCTGTATCATGGTCTCCCCCACCTTCTCCTCCCCCCTCTCCGACCACTCCTTGTCAAGCCCCTTCACGTGTTCCTCTTCATTCTTCACAGCTCTGTCCTCAGCTTATTTTTTTCTCTCTCTATACACTCTCACTGGACAGTTTTTACAACCACCATCCGTATTCTGGTCAACTTCAACTCTTCTAGCTCAAGCCACTTTCTTGAGCTCCAGACCTCTACATTCGACTGCCCCCTGGATTTCCCCCCGGCACCTCCCCTGACCCCGTCCAAACCAACCTTACCTCTTGCCCTGTGCCGGGCCCTGGGCTCCAGAACGGCCTCCTGGGCGCTTACCCCTCATCTGTGGCTTGTTAAGTCTCCCTGATTCCATCTTCTACAACTCCCTCTAACACGGGCCTCCTTCTCCATCCCTGGACCAGTCGCCACTCTCTCTATCCCAGGTCATTGCAGCAGCCTCTGAACTGGTTCCACTCCCTCCAGTCTTGCCTATTCTGCTTAGGCTCCACACTGCACCCAGAATTTCCTTCTCAAATCCAAATCTGACCACTTCAGTCCCCTGCTTGAAAACCTTCAATATCTCCCATTGCCCTTAGGATTAATTCTCAAAGCCCAACACTCAATGTTCTCTCCAATCTCCTTACTCTTGGTTTCCTTTTTCTCCTCTTCCAGCCATGCCCCCAACACCCCCCCAGCCCATGGTTTCATTCTGCCCCCACATATTATGAGCCCTTTCTTTCCCAAAAAGACTTGTGAGAAAGACAGAGCTCTCTCCTTACTTTCCCATACTTCTCCCTCAGGCTCCTGGCTCAGAGGCCTGGGAATGGATCACGTGACCCAGGAGGTTAGCAGTGGGGAAGGGGTCATGGATTGCCCTTACTCAGCCCCAACTTCCTGAGGTCCTGGAGTTCAGGCCCCTTCCTCAAAGCCCACCCATCCTGTGCCAGCCACCCACTCACCATCATGACATATGTGCTCAGGAGCTCAGCCAGGAACTCTCGCACCATCTCCTTCTGTAGGATTGCTTGCATCCTTGTCATCACAGGTGACGAGACCATCTTGGAGCCGCAGGTGGACCTGAAGCAGCAGCCCAAGCCCATGGGCAGAAGTGACACTCTAGTGCGCTTGCTGCCCATCGGCCCTTCAACTCATGGCTGAGTTAATGGGTAACCCAGTGGCTTCTCCACACATACCTCCTCTTACCCAGGGACAGCTGGGATCAGAGACACCCGAGAGCTATAGGGACATGGAGAGGGAATAGGGGTAGATGGCCAGGCCATGCCCCTTCTTCCTTCTGGTGGGGACTGGACCAGTGGGAAAGGTGCACCAACAAGGCCACATTGCCAATAAGTGCCATCTATGTGCTAATGAGCCTAGAGGAGAAGCAGTGGGAGAAGGCAGGCAGGAAAGTGGAGCTCAGTTTTCTGCCTGTCTGTCTGCCTGTCTGTCTGCAGGGCCAGAGCTCTGAGGACACAGACAAGGCATCAGGCAGGACCCAGCCACAGTGAGGCACTCTGCAGACAGCACGGGGTGTGGCAAAGTCTGCTCCCGGCTCTATAAACAGCACTGAGGCCTAAAACATGCACTGGATTCTGCCAAAGATGAAGGAGTCTGCAGAGTACACCAGGCTCTGCAACCAGGTCAACACAGTGTGAGTGCGTGAATGAATGAATGAACAAAGAGAAGGAGGGAGGAAGGAGGGACTGGATCTTACTCTCTGCTGTATTCAGTAGGTGAGCAATATATATCATCAAATAGATGAAGACTGGGGAACCCATCTATCTCCCTCTCCACAAGATCCCCAGAACTTCCTACAGTGCCTGGCACATGCTAGATGCTTGATAAATGTGTATTTAACAAACGCATTATTGGATGGATGGACAGATGGAAAACTGAGTTACGGGCTCCATTGTCTGTTGGCAGTATAGGGCTTGAGTCTGGGAAGCAGATGGGGTCAGGAAGCCAGAGAGGAGGAGAATGGGTACAGAACTTTTGTGTGTGTGTGAGGAAGATTGGCCCTTAGCTAACATCTGTGCCAATCCTCCTCCACTTTGTATGTGGGATGCCACCACAGCATGGTTTGATGAGTGGTGTGTAGGTCCATGCCTGGGATCCCAACCAGTGAATGCCAAGCTGCCAAAGCAGAGCACGTGAACCTAACCACTGCACCACCAGGCCAGCCCCAGCACAGAACTTCTAAGTGTGGCCTCAGTGCTTGTTCAGGTTGGTGACCTTCCGCCTCCTGCCCTGCTGAATGCCTGAAGCTGACACCAGCCCCTCAACCACCTCACCCACCAGGGACAGCAACATCGCCCCCACCCCCTAGCTTCCTAAATCTCCCTGGCTTCCCAGCAGCCAAGAGTAAACCCAGCGGGTGAGGAACAGAAACCAGGCGTGGATAAAATGCCTCCCACCTTCCTGGCTGAGACCCCGTGTTCATATCTCATGCCCCAGTCCTTGCTCTGTGCTTACCCCAGGAAACAAGCCAGGGCTGATCACAGGGAGGGGTGTAGGGTCGCCTGGACAATCCACTGGCTCCTATCCAACTCCAGCTCCCAGGCAGCATCATATAGGGTCCCCTTGCCCCTATGACCGGCCTCCTCAGCCCTGAAGAAGAGCCTACGGGCAGCCTGAGGCAGCAGGGACCCAAGAACAGTCCTGAGAAGGTGCCACAGAGGCAGAGGAGAGGTGAACAGAGCGGGAAGACAAGGACACCAGGAAAGTCTGGAACCCTGGCCCCTTCCTCCTCACCACACAGCAGGCAGGACACAGTGAGCAACAAAGGACCACCAACCAGCCACTGAACCGAAGACTTATGGAATGCCGACCATGCCTACCATGTTCAGGCACGGCGGTAAAGAACATTGGCATGATCCCTGCTCTTAGGAAGAAACGTAATCAATTAAGCAACCACTCTAAAGTGTGAGGTGTGCTCCACAGCTGAAGAGCGGGCACTAGGGCATTGCAGGGAGGAAGCAAATGACCTAGAGGAGGGGGTAGGAGGCTCTCCCAAAGGAAGGGAAATTTAGATCGGGAATAGAAGGCTGGCCAGATGAAGGAGCATTGGGGAGATGGGGGAAAGTTCTGGGCATCGTAATGGCGTGGGCAAAGCCTTGCAGCTAAGACAGTATGTGTCGTGTAGAGGAATTCTGCAAGGGCAGGCTGGCCAGAGGGAGGAGTGGGAGTGGCATGAGATGGACAGAGAGAGGAGCAGGGCCAGATGGCAGAAGGCCCCATGGCCCACGATAGGCTCAGCCAGAGGGCCTTGGGGTCACATGGATAGAAGCAGGAGCACCGCCTCCTCCACGGGGCTGGGATGAGGGAACAGGATGGAGGCAGGGTGAGCAATCTGGACGCTTCTGCCACAGGCAGGCTGAGAGGGGATGGCAGCCTGAGCCAACAAGGTGCCGTGGAGATGGCTAGAAGACAGTCAAACTGAAGATGTGGTGTTTGACTAGAGAGGAGAATGGAGAGGGAGGGTCAGTGGTGACCCCAGGTTCTGGCTAGAGAGCAGAAAGACACGAGAGGCCCAGGAGGGAAGCTGCAGTCGAGGCAGGAGGAAGAGGAGTCCCCTTCTGGGTGTGCCAAGTTTGAGGAGCCCACTAGACGCCGAGGTGGAGATGACCAGTAAGGAGGCAGCTGGTCGTGTGGTCTTGTCTAGAGATCACATTTGGAGGTCACCGAATCATAGGTGCTCACTTGATCCATGTGCACAGATGACATAGCTCAAGGAGAGGGTGTAGAATGAGAAGGGGCATCTAAGAAAACTGGCCTACAAACCAAGAAACTAACAGCCAACCAGCTAATTACCGAAGTGATATCTGCCAACCAAGGAACTAAATAGCTAACAACTCACCAACCAACCCTTCCGCTAACTAATCAATCTAGCAACTGAATCGACTGACTTTCCTATAAACCAGCTCACTTAATTATCTAATCAACCAACCACCTGTAAACTATCCAACTAACCTTAAGCCAACCATTTAACCTGCTAACCAACATTTATCCATTCAACAAACACTTGTTGAGCATCTACCTGTGAGTCAGTCACCAGGGGCACGTGAAAACAGAGCCTCCACCCTTGGCTCGCTCCCTCTAGTGGGGAGATGGATCAGACAACACCATGGGAGGCAGGAAGCCCCAGGGGGCGAGGTGAGGCCTGAAGAGACTTCTGAAGAATGGGCCAGTGGTGGCCTAAATTGGCCATGGGGGAGTAGGGTGATGGTGGAAAGAATGGTGGGAATGAGCACATGCTAGGTATTTTAGGAGACTGGTGACTAGATGTGAGGCAGGGAGGAGACAGAAGTGTCAAGGACAAGGTCTTGACTTCTGGCTTGAGCAACGGAGACAGCGATCCCTGACTGAGCAGAGCCCACAGGAGGAGGCGTGGGGCTGGGAGAGTGGAGGAAGCTGCTTTCAGCTGGGACTGAGTTGCTGTGGGACACCAGTGGGTCTTGGAGAGCATGGTCTAAAGCCCGGGAGAGAGTGCTGGGCTGGAGACAGTGGTGTCATCAGCACAGAGGGAAACATTCGTTCTCTCTGCAAGAGTGCACAGACAGACAAATATCCCCCTCGTCTGGAGCCGATGGCAGAGACCAAATGTAATCAGCGGTGCATCTGTGTGTTAGAAGGTAGTGTGTGCTATGAGGAAAGATGGAGCAAGCAAAGGGGTTGGGGTATGATTTTAAATGGGGCAGTCAGACATGAAGGAGATGAGGGAGTGGGCCACATGGATAACTGCGGAAAGAGCATTTCAGGCAAGGGGAACAGTCACTGAGGAACTGAAGGCAAGGAAAGGAGGTCAGTGTGACCAGAGTGGGGAGAGCAGGGGTGGGGTGGGGGAAGTCAGAGAGGAAGCGGGGCCTTGGCCATTGCAAGGACTTTGGCTTTTATTTCACCCCAAAGAGACTGGAGCCTGAGAGGGTGAGAGGTGGTGAGTTCATTTCCATTGAGCACCACCTACATGGAGGAGTTGGAACCCACTGACCATCCCCTTGACCCTCATCCAGGTCTTTCTGAGTCTCCCCTCCCCTCAGGGCCCAGCCTGGGCTTGGCTGGGGCGCAGGTGGGAGAGGCCCCTCTTCTGCCTCCTGGGCCAGTGGGGGGTGGGAAGGAGGGGGTCTGCCTTGAGGGAGAGGCTGAGAGTGGGGCAGGGAGGGCACTGGGTCGCACTGGGCCGGGACGGGAGGCTGGGATAGGGGGATGGGTGAGGTGCTTACCGCCTCTTCTTGTCTGCTTCACTCATATTCTGTCTTTGAGGTTTTTAGATGCTGTGGAGCCAGAGAGAGGTCACTGGGGCTGAGGGACATAGAATTTGGCCCCACATTCTCATCAGACAGGGACAGCTCCTGTGGGCTCCAACCCCTCCACCCAGCCAAGCTGGCAGGGAGGGAGGAGGGATGGATGTGCTTTAGCCAATGGGGAGAGGCCCTGGAGCCCCACCCCTCTACCCATGCTGGCCTTAGGACCCCTGGACCCTGCACCAGGCCCTTCGGGGGTCCTCTTGACCTTTTCACGTCTGCAACCCAGCTCTGGACAGTGGAGATGCCCACAGCCTGCCCTCAGTGGCTCCACCCTCATATATACGAGTGTTATTGCCTCTAGTCTAACCTCAAGTCCTCTTACTGCCGACTTAAACTGTGGCTTTCCAGAGCCTCTTCCTTGCACACACACACACACACACACACATGGGATGTGGTCCTAAAAATTCATTTAGTCCATACCTCAAAACAAAGTCTACCCTCTCACCTTCCCTCAAAATTCCTCCTTGTATTCCCATTTTCCTCGCAAATGACAGCACGAAGGTAACCCTTGAGTTTCCCCACCCTGCACGTCCCTCTTGTTCTCTGGCCCGAGTCACTCTAGCTGCAGCACAATTCACATCCCCAGCCCTGACCACAGAAACCTTCTAGCCCCAGCCCCAGCCCCTCAGAAGGGGACTCCAGCAAGCCAGCCATCGATCCATCTCTGCTCTACATCCCTCTGCTTTGGTCCAGTGTCTCTGGGCTCTACTCTCTCCTCGTCCCACCGCCATGTTCTGCTGACAGCACACCCTCTCAATCTCTGCTCCACCGCTGGTCCTCCCAACATCAATCTACAGGTAAGGAAACTGAAGCCCAGAGAGGGAGTGTGACATGCCCATGTCACGCAGCAACTCAGGACTAAACCAGAACAGACATCCTGACCTTCAACTCCCAGCTAGGGCTCCTTCCCTAGATAGTCCCATGATCACCTCCTCCCGGTATGGTCCCCAGGGAGTGGCACTCCCAGGCCTGGGCCCCCAGGGAGGTCCCCTGTCCCGGCCCTGCCTACAGCCGACTCACTCTGCTGAAATCCTTAGGTTCTCAGTGCCTGCCTTGGGGGCTTCTCAGTTACTGCTGGTCTTGGTCCCATTGGCCATGCCTGTCCTGGCTCCCACTGCACTCCCAGCCGGGGCTCCACTGCCTCTGTGTCACCGTCTAGAGCCCGCCTCTCAGCCCTCCTCGCGACGGTCCAAGCACTGCTGGGCTCTGCTCCTCCAGGGGAGAGGTCAGTGGGGCAGGGGTTTGGCCCAGGCCACTTGAGCCAAGTCCAGACACACTGCTCAAAATAGCATCCCTTCTCCCGCCAGCGGAGCCACAGAGACTGGGTTCCAAGCAGCACTTGTGAGGTCAGCAGTGGAGCTCCGGGTGGGTGCTCTGGGCCTCATGGTCCCAGAGGAAGGGCCTCTCCTCCAGGCCAGGTATCCACCCAGAGCCAGAGGAAGCCCTCCAGGGGACCCAGACTACAGGGAGGCTCCTGAGTCCCCAGCTGTGGGAGAACTGCAGAGAATGGGGACTAGGGGTGGAAAGTTCTGGCGATCAACAGCCAGGTGGAAGGGTCAGGGAAGAGACCCTGAGTCAGTCCTCAGGGAACCCCCATTCTGAACGAGGAAGCAGAGACTCAGGGGCCCCCCGGTGTGAGAGGAGAGGTAGAGAGCCAGGCTTGGTCCTCTCGGGTCACTAGGCTGGAGGGGGCACAAGAGAAGAAGCCCAGGCCTCGTCCTCTGGGAACCCCCTTCTGAGCCGAGGAAGGGGAAACCTGGGCCCTGTCCTCAGGAAAACACCTTCTTTGGGAGTGAACGGCAAGCAAGGCCTCTGTGAAGGAGCCAAAGCCGGACCAGAGTGTGGGGTTCTGGCCCAGGGCTGCGCAAGCTCAGGGACGGAGGTGGGGTCAGGAGTGAGCCGGGGGACCAGCTGCTGACTGAGAGGACTTCTGGAGCCAGGGCATGGCTGGGCCTCCAAAGATGGAGCAGTATGGGGTTTCAGCAGGTGACCTGGTGCTGAGACACGAGGGAGGGAAGGGCTGCTGGTCTTCAGACTGAGGAGACCTGCCAGGTGGAGCGCGCATGGTGGCCGTGAGTCCAAAGAGCTTCTGAGCCCGGGCGGCACCTCGCTGTAGGGTGGCAGTGTGGGCTTTGGTTGCCCAAAGCCAGCTCTGGTAATAGAACTGTCCTCTAGAGGGCGCCAACAGACCGGGCCAGGTCTGGACCCTCCATTGCCCAGGTCTCCAGCCCAACTTGCCCTGCAGGTCACTCTGCAGGGAGAGGCAGGGGTAGCTGCAGGCCAAGGCCCTCCCAGTCAGAAGCCATCCTTAAGGAACAAACTCTTCCACGGCAGCGCCCCCGTGGCTGAAGCTCTGCCCCTCACTCCCCTGCAGACTTGAAGTGGGCTCCAGATGCTGCGTCCTTCCTTCAGGAAGGGAGAGATATACCTCTGGACTCAGGGGACACCTGCCTCTATTCCTTTCCTGGGTGTGCTGTCTGAGTCAGGTGGAGGTAAGGGTTGAGAGTGGAGCTGGGGTCTTGGATGAGGTCAGAGCGTGGGCATAGTTGGGTTGGACTGGGATCAGGCTCATGAGGGAGGGAATTGGGATCCATGTTAGGATCAGTGACCAAGCCTTGGGCTCATTTACTGGGCTGGGTGCTGGGGACCCAGAGGAGGAGAAGACATAGTGCCATCTGTCTCATGGAGGAGAGAGATAAAAGGCAGGTGACTTAGGAGACACTGCAATAAGGTGGAGGGAATACAGGCAGCAGCTAAGCCGGCCTGGAGGGGGCAAGAATCTTCCAGAAGAAATAACATGGGAGCTAAGTCCTTCAAGGTGAGTGGGAGAGGGTGGGGTGGTGGTGGTTATTTGAAGTCATTTAATCCCACTGGGATGGTGAGAAAACCTAACATATCCTGGGAACTGTGAGTGGCTTGCAGAGGCTGGAGAAGTGGGCAGGGGCAGACCATGGACTTTGTCTCCAGGACAAGGGGTCAGACTCTATCCCGAGGGCCTGAGGAGCCCTCAAAGCATTCTAAGCAAAGAGAAGATCAAAGTAGCCAGTCTGGGGTCCCTAAAGCCCCAGAGCATCTGGCAGGCAGGGGCACAATTGGGCCTGGGCCCGGGAGAGGGGTCCAGCTGGAGAAGGAGATACCAGCACCCGGGCGTCCACCACGGGAGTCAATGAGATTGCCGGGAAGCATGAGGGAATGGGGCAAGGGATGGACGCTGGACTCTGGGGAACAGGAGAGTGACTGAGAAGGAGCAGGTTGGGAGGAGATGGAAACCCAGACACCAGGCTGCCAAAAAGACACTGGGAGCTCGGAGGGGCTGTGGCCCCGGAGTTGGGTGCTGAGGAGGGGCCAGCCTTGAAGAGCTGGTGGAGGGGGCCACGGCACTGAAGCAGTGGAGGCTGAGGAGGCAGCAAGTTCGGCTGTGGAGAGAAGAGAGGCAGCTAAAGGGGCCACATGGTTGGGCATTTGGGTCTAGACAGAGCCTGGGGGGATCTCCAGAGCCAGTGGGAATGGTGGGGGACAGACAGGGGACACCTGGGGTCCTGTCTTCACAGGGCTGCCAGATAAAATACAAGACTCTCAGTTAAATCTGAACTTCAGGGAAACAATATTTGCAATATTTGGGACATAGTTATACTAAAAAATTATCCATTGTTTCTCTCTGAAATTCAGATTTAACTGGGTGCCCTAGCTCCAAGCTGCAGGGAAGACCCTCCAGATGCTTTGCACACTGACCCGGGTTTGAGTCCTAGCTCAGCATCAAATTCACTGCACAACCTTGACTCGGTCCTGCCCCTGGGCCTCTGTTTCCCCATCCATGAGATGGAGTGGGAGGATACGAGGTCTCCCACACAGATGCTTTTGGCATCCCAGCAGGGCCCAGGATATGGTTTATGAAAGTGGCAGCAGACCATTAAGTCAAAAACTAATTTGGTTGAAATGATAAATCAGTTGAAAATGAATTAGTAATATTAGTGTGCTACAGAGCAATTTTTGCAAACTTCGATGTATCCTGAGGCATTAGTCCCTCTTTCAGAAATTGTCTAGGTTTCTTATTCTAATTTTGTCTGCAATACACTATTTTTGCTGGTGAAAGGTTGGAATTAACCCTGTGCTCATCAGCCTCCGTTTCTCAATCGCTACACTGAAAATCTTACTGTGTGAACTGGTGAGTGGGGACATTAGCGTTCAACCTCACTGAAAACATGAGTATCATGAACACAGCCAGAGAAGCTGAGCAGGTATAATTGTTTATCATTGGAGTGGAAATTTTTAAAAAATAGAAAAAAATTTTAAATCTCAGATCCTTTTCTTTTATTCTTTTATTATCTAAAATACAAACAAGCTTAAAAAGACCCATTTTCCCTCCTTGACAACTACCGCTAACATTTGGAAGGTTTCTTTCTAATCTTGTTTCTATGTATACACACATATGCATCCTCAGCCCCCTTCATCAACAACAAGTAGAATGAAACTGTTACCGGACACAAACAGATTCTTCACCCGCCACTCAAGAGGGGCCAAATGAAAACTGGAACACCAGGCTCACGGCAAGGAAAGGGTTTTTATTTCGGGTGACATCAGCAAGGAGACTAGAGGGAGCCCTCAAATTTGTCTTGTCTCCCCGAAAGATGGGAGGCAAGGGGTTTTAAAGGGAGAGCATGCGCTGGGGTTTTAGGTAAGGGAGGGGGGGAGCATGTGTCCACACTGCTTGGCACCTTCCCACAAGCCTGTGTTTGGCCTTGAAGGCTGAATTTCTTTCCCATGACTGTCTGGACTTTTCTGGTTAGTTTTCATCTTCAGCCTGCGTTTGGCCTTGTGAGGCTGAATCTTGATGTCTGGATCTTGACTTCCTGGGAAAGACAGCTCACTCATAGACTAAGGATGGACAGAAGGACCTGGTTAAACAGTTGATTATGCTGAGTCTGCACAGCTGCAGTCAGCAAAGCTTATCTCAAAGTTTTTGCTCTCTTCTAACCCAGGGAAGATTTTTGAACCTCTTCGTGCTCAGTTTCAAAACTTATATAAAGTTTTGTAAAGTACTTTCTTCACCCAAACATTTGAGAACATCTTTCCATGCTAATAGGTCCACTTCCACATCATGTGTGAGGCTGTCCAGCGCAGGACTGTCTCCAGTTTTAAATGGACGCGACTCCTCTGTATCACGAACAGCATGGGGCAGATGCAATTGGCTGAAACCCACTTAGGAATAAAAATGCAAATAGAAATTTTTAAAAATCAGAATGAAGAAACAAAAATGCTGTAAGATGTTAAAACTTCTCGGAACTTTCCCCCAAATGCCCCAGAAGTGTTAATATGTAAAAAACTAATCATTTCAGCTAATTATTTATTTCAATCAAGTTGTCATTTGATTAATTTACTTATCACATAAACTGCTTTCAATCAAATTGTTTTACACTTGGGGTTTTTAGACTGTTTTGAGCCCCAGAATCCTTTGTATGACTCAGGAGCCCGTGGTGTCAATCTGGAAGGAAGGAGCTGCTCTGGCAAAGGGCAGGGATGGGGGTGGAGCGCAGGGCAGTCCCTGGAGGAACCCTGGTCTCTCTGAAATCGCCTGAAGCCGTGAAGATTCCCAGATGGCTCAGGAAAGAAAAGACCCTTAAGCCTCACGCAGGTAAGTGTCCCCTTTCCAACTCATTTTGCATCTAGGGAAGCTGAGATTCAGAGCAAGGTAACAACTTGCCCAAGACCACCCAGAACATCCAGATCAGGTCTCTGCTCTAGGCCCCATGTTCTCCTAGCTGCAGGATCCCAGGATGCCAGAGTCCCTCCAGCTCAGAGAACTGGGGGGTCCCCAGGAAGCCAGAATCCTCCCAGCTAGGAGAACTAGGGGGTTCCCAGGAGGCCAGAGTCCCTCCAGCTCAGAGAACTGGGGGGTCCCCAGGAAGCCAGAATCCTCCCAGCTAGGAGAACTGGGGGGTTCCCAGGAGGCCAGAGTCCCCCCAGCTAGGAGAACTGCGAACTGGGCAGCTAGGGTGGGGAGGGGCGGGGGGTGCAGGCAGGACCCAGGATGGTTTTTAGCCCCAACACTCTCCAGTGACCAGACCCCCCTGCCCCTCAGCCCAGCCTCTCACCCTCCTCAGAGTCATGTGCGGGCCTCCAGGCAGAGTGGACAGACACTCGGCAGACAGGGTCAGGAGGCACAACACTTGCCCAAGGGCAAACGTCCTGTCAGTCAAGGAATCAGAATTCAAGCCCAGGCCTGCTCCACTCTACGGCCCACGTCAGGCTGCCTAATTTGGCATCAGAAACCAGGCATACAGCTCAGGGCTGACACTTTCTAGTATGCGCTGGAGCTATCAGGGAAGGCTTCTTGGAGGGAGATGACACTGAGGGAATTTGCACATGTGAGAAGCATTTGTGTCTTCATACATGTATGTGAACATGTGTTTGCATGAATGGGCAGGTGTGTGTGTGCACGTGCATCTCTGTGTCTGGCCTTGCATGTGGAAACCTCTCTGTGGGTGCTCACACACACACACACACACACAGAGTCATGTGCATATGAGCATGTGCCCATTCCTCTGGGTTAATATTTTCCTGCCTGCGTCAGCACGGCCCCAGTCAGCGGGCAGCTCACTGCAGGAACGTGCCCTATCTGATCTGGTCAGGGGCTGTGGGCCCGGAACAGGGGGCTCGAAGTGGGCAGGGAGCCCATCTCAGCTCCCCGGGAAAGCTACTCTCTCTCCACTCTCCTGCTCAACCTGAGAAAGGAGGCAGGCCTAGAGGCCCAGCAGCCCCAGCGTGACATGGCTGCCCTGTGTCCCCATTCACACTGGGGGGTCCCCAAGTGGGACGGCCTCCCTGCCTCCCTCCAAATGGTCAGCTGTTCCCTGAGATACCTCCCCCTCCCTCATCTTTGCCCAAATCCTGAGGCCTATCCACACACAGATGTTCCATTGAGGACAAACAGGGAGTAGAGACCCTGAGGAAAGGCTCCCAGGGTGCCCCCCTTCAGCAGGAGAGCAGCTTTGAAATGACCATGCTAGCCTGTAGGAAGGAGGGATTTGATTTAAGCTTTCCAGGAACACAGCGATTGCACAGAGGGCCTGTGCAGAGGTCTGTGTGGGCAGGGACTGGGCCCACACGGGCGTTAAGCCTCAGCCAGGAAGGCTCAGTGGAACACGGAGACCCCTGCAGGGTGGGGTCTTCCTGGTTCCCGAGCCTCTCCCAGTATCAATGGAGGGTCCTCCCACGCCCGCACCGGTCCCTGGGGTGCAGGCTGGGCCAGACTGGGCCGGGCCCAGGGTGAGTCAAACCCAGGTATCCTGGCTCCTAGCCCGGCTTGAGGATGTCCTAGTGCATCTCTGTATGGGAGAGACAAGGACGGAGCATGGAGAGAGGACGACGGCTCCCAGTGGGGCTGTCCCCACAGGCACAGACTTAGCTGCTTCTCGCCTCCCTCATGCTCCATCCCAGGGCAGCCTCCTCCCCACCCTAGGGCTGCATTCTGATTTGCATGGCCCTTTGTGGGCCCCTTCCTCCATAAAAGAATTAAATAAAAATTATGTTTTACGACTGTGTTGGTATAAAGATGAGTATATGAATGTTGCCTATTAAAACATTTTCTTCAACTTACAAGTTCATTTTTTCCTTATTTTAAAACAAAACATTTTTTGGTGGGCCCCTAAATACAACATCTTTATGGGCACTGTGCCTGCCGAGTCCACTGGAGAAGCCAGCCCCACATCCGCCATGTCCTCTCCCACCACACAAAAGCTGCCATCACCCTAGTCTTACCGCCAGCCCAGACCTCACCCACTGCTCGGAAGCAAGTGACCCAACATCCTTCTCTTGCGTCTCTTATACGTCTAATGGACGTGTCTATAGCTGCCCCCACCCAACCTCATCTAAACCTCCCCTAAATCTGTCCACTTCCTGAGGGCCCATCTCGAGGAATGCCCCTCACTGCCACACCTGTGGAGCTTCCCCCCAGGAGTCACTCAAATGCTCCCTCTTGGCCTGCCCTGAGGTCATCTTCATACCCCCATCCCTGGCTCCACTTCTGCCCCTTCTCCAGACCCCTGATCTGTGCCATCTCCAGGAGTCTCTTCATGGGTCTCCCAGTCTGCGTGCCCCCCCATCCATTTTCCGCTTCACTGTGACATTTCTAACCCCTAAGTTGTCGTGTCTCTCCTCTGCTTGAAGTCTCTGCACCTCCCTCCCTGATGCGCAGGAAAAGTCCAGGCCTCACCGCCTGGCACTCTTTGGCCCACGAAGCTGTCTCCGCGCCTCTGCGCTGTGGTTCCCTCCCTGCCTCCCCAGTCCACCTGAAGCTCTCCTGCAACCTTCCTGGGCCAACTCAAGGGCCCATCCTCTGAGAAGCCTTCCCTTCCACCTCAGGCTGCGCGTGCCAGTTCCTCCTAACTTCTGGGGCACCTGCCGGTAGCACTTCCCACCCTTTAGACAAGGTTTCTTGTCTGCCTGCTCACCAAGGCTATCCAAACAAGCACGTCATCCTTTCATTTGGGATCCCCAGAACATGGGCACTGGATCAACCTTAGCTGAGAGAACGTGTGGATCACTGATTGGAGGTGCTGCAGAGGAGGTGGTTTAATGTGATGGCAGTTGACGTTGTGATGGATGGAATCACAGGAAGGAAATGACATGTTGGTGAATGAATTTAGAAGAGTCGGTGAGGGCTGGGAGAGACACCCTCCCGAGACAGACCACAGCTCAACTCTGGGTGATGGTCTAGGTGCCTCCATTGCCTGTCCCACACCCAGAAGGGCATCAGAGAGCAGATCTCACCATCTGTGCCCCTTCCCGTCTCGGCTGGCTGAGGAGGGGTCCAGATGCCGCTGGCTGGGGGCAGGAGCTCAGCTCTCATCTTCCTGCCCCACTGTAACAGGGCCACAGTCCCTCCTCTGTCCACAACTGTGAGCCCTCCTCTTGATGTCCCTCAGCCCCAAGACTGAGCATCTTAGGCCAGGAGAGATGAGGATGGAGGACAGGAAGACTTGACTGGCCACAGAGAAAGTGAATAGAGTTGGAAGAGGTGCCACCTGTGCCAGGCTAGGCTGACCCAGAGGGCCTAGCCTCTGTCCTGGGGACAATACATTATGCTTCAGTCCCAAACAGAGCTTCCCACCAGCTACGTGGATGCCAGAGGAACTGGGATGGTGGGAGCGGAGTGGGCAGAGATGAGCTCCCAGCCATCAGGCCAGCTCAGGAGATGCCCAACCCTGATACCTGAAGACATGCTCCATATCCCTTTAAAGCATTTTAAAATGAAAATTTCAAGCACACACAAAAGTAGAATATGAACCCTCATACAACCATCATCCCATAAAATCACCAAACTTTTTGCACTTTAATTTCATCACTGTTTTTTCTTTTTTTATGAAGTATTTTAAAACAAACTCCAGCCATTATGTCATTTCACTCCTGCATTCTTCAGTATTCGTCTCTAAAATACATGGACATGTTCTTACACAATCACAACACTGTGCTTAGCACAATGAACACTTCCACGGGTTGTCAAGTACCCATAATTGTTTCCAAATGTCTTAATTTGTTGGTTTGTTTGAGTCAGGATCCAAACAAGGTCACACATTACGTTGGGTTAAATGCTGTCTTAAACATGAGCCATTCCCCTTTCTCCTCCTTACTGTGCATATCACTGACGTGTTGAGTAAATGTGACTCGACAGGAAGTCCATGCTCTGGGTTTGTGTTTGCTTTCTTGTGATGTCATTGAACTTGTCCTCCATCCCCTGTACTTCTTAGAATATATAGGAAGTTAGCTCTAATGGTGTGACTTTATTTAGGTTCAGTTTTGGGGGCGGCGTGGGGAATCCTTTGTGGATGGTGCTGTGTGCTTCCTGTTGCACCCCATCTGGAGGCACTAATGTCTGCTTGCCCCACACTCAGTGACGCTGACCAGTCCATGGGTTCAGAGGGTGGCAGCCTGATCCCTCCTTTGTCAAGTTCCCCATCAGCCGTTCGCCTTCTGGTTTCATTCTTTGATTTCAACCTAAATCAATTTCAAAATCCTTCCACACTAAAGCATTTTAAAGGAGAAGCTCTGAGCAGCAGTTTCTTAACCAACAGGAAAGCAAGGTCTAATGTGGCTGAGAAAGAGGGGAGTCAGGATCAGGGAGGCTTCATGAGAAGGACGAAAGAGTGAGGTGGTGGCAGAAAGGAGCAGTGGAAAACCCAGGGACCTCCTGGCTGGGAGCCTGAGTGTGGGGCTGGTTTGGGGCTTGGCTATTCAGCAGAGGTCCCCCACCCAGGTGGTGAGCTGTGGTTCATAGCTCAGGCTTTACAGCCAGGCAGACCCGAGCTTCAATCCCCTTCAGCTTCTTAATTGGCGCTGGGTGACTTTGAGCAAGATATTTAAGTGGGTGCCTTTGTCTGCAGGAAGAAGATACTAATCCTCACCTCGAGGGGTGGTTGGGAGGATAGATGGGGCTGGTAAGGCAGGTGACACGTGCCTGGTGGGGAGTAAATACTCTGTGTGGCGGAGAGGATTTCCGTTTGCGGAAAGGGACCCTGCACCCCACCTCTCTGCCCTGACCAACTCTCACCTGATGCCAGGGCCAAGTTAGATGGGCAGGGGTGGAGTATACCGTGCTCATTCCACAGACAGCAAGACCAAAGCCCATGGACTTCCACCCAGATTTCAAGCTGCTCCAGGCGGGGTGTCTGGTCTCCCAGCTTTTCCGGTTGCAGCCTGGCCACCTGGCTCTCTGCACTTGATTCCCAAGTAGCCCCCCTCAGGTCTGGGGACCGGGCTGCCCCAGGCACCCTGCAGTCGCCAGCTCAATCTACAAGCAGCCGCCCCACAAGAAGCTGGGGAATGCAGGGGTGACAGGGCCTTGGGCAGGAAGCTTCCTGGGGACCCCGGCCTGCGTGGCATATTGTGCCTAACAGGTGCATAATAAATGTTGAGAGAACCGAGTCCCCCTGCCCTGAGTGGGAGAGAAACAGGCTGTCAGAGAGGGCGACTATGCCTGTGGGTGGGGTGGGAGGCTTTTTGGGCATCCCCCGGAATTCTTGGCTGCCCAAGACCCTGCGCCCTGGAGCAGCAGCCGGGGCGGGGCGGGGCGCCGGGAGTTCCTCACTCCTGATCTTGTTCCAGCCTGTTTACTCCTGCCCGCCTGCCCCCACCCACAACCGTGGCCCCCAGTTGGCCTCTCACTTGCTTCCCGCAGCTGCCGAGGCAACCCAGCCTATGGTTTCGGTGGGGTGGGTGGGGGGTCGAACGCGCGCCCCCTTCCAACCACACCCTTTCCCAGCATCAGGAGACTGGGCACTAGCGCCCCCTGCTGGCAATCTGGCCTGACTCCTTTGACCAGAGTCCGCTGGAGGCATCACACCTGAACCCCCTCCTGGGACTCCCCACAGGGGACTAGCCAGGACAGCCTTAGCCCCAGGGTACTGCTCTGAGGGAGACACCTGGCTCCATCCAGCCCAGCCCACACACCTTCACTGTGGCTTCCAGGTTTTTTTTCCACGTCACCTGTGCTCCTTCCCATCGTGAAGTGTTGACTTTAGTGTTGTTTGCTCTGGCTAAGCCTACAGCCCCAGGATGAAATCTCTGAACTTGGGAAGTGTGAGCCTGAAAGACAGCTCACACTCTGGGGAGCAGGGGGAATGAGAGAGAGGGAGAGCTGTGATTGCTCCCAACCTCAGCCTGGGGGTCACTGCTGTTCACCCCCAGTAGGGCAGGGTTGGGAGGGGCAGGGTTGGCGGACAGACTTTCCCGGCTCACCGCAGGCAGGTCTCAGCCTGTAACGTTCATTCGTTTGTTTTGAAGCTCAGCCCCAGAACTCTAAACGCCTCCCTTCTCTAGGAGGTTTGAACACCGCTTGTAGGAAAGGGTGCAGGTCCTCTGGAGATTGTCCCCTGCTTTCAACCCCTAGTCCCTCAACTGAACAACAGAGGGCCTGAACTGAACAACAACCGCCATCCTCCTTGTGAAGCCTCCAGGACCAATCCTGCCTGACTTTCCGGACATTACCATGAGAATCTGTCACCCGACAGCCTTGGGAGGTGGCCCCTCAGGGACTGTTGCCCCTCCACATTTTACAATGGGGAAGTGGAGCCCTGGAGAGGGTAAAAACACCTCTCCAAAGTCACTAAGAGAGAACTTGGAGTAGAACACAGGCTTCCTGGCTCCTAGCCCAGGCTCTTTGCCCCACTTCAAGCATCTCTCAGATCGTGGAGCATGATGGGAAGGTGGCACAAGGCCCTGGGCACTGGGGCAAGAGCCAGCACACCCAGACGTGGATATGCACGCACACCACATGCCAGTGCACACAGCACCACACAAACCACCGGCATGGGCAGCCTGGGGCTGAGGTGCTCTCCTCACATCCCAGCAGACCAGACACCACTCGGACCCTTATGTCCTTCCCGCCTGTGTGGGGGGGAGAGAAAGCTCTGGCTCGATGCCCACCTGCCACACTCACTGCCCACCTGTGTGGCCTGTGGGGTGTGCATGCCCTCTGGGAGTTAGGATGGTGGAGCCACCCTGGCCTGCAGTCAGGGGCTTAAGAGATAAGCTTTGGGAAGCCACTGCCGTCACCATGGGCTTAGAGTACCCGGCTCCACCAGCTGGTCCGGCCAAGCCCTCCTTGGGGAGGATGAGCTGTCATCGGGAGCCCTCCTCACCTGCCACCACCCAGGCCTCCTCCTCTGATGGCTCACCGGCCTCCCCAGCTGCATCCCTCTGTCAGGGAGATAGCTGCACCCATGCCTGTGTGCTCTGGGAGGAGCTGTGTTCACCCACACCACCTCCACCTCCTACTGCACGCGCCCTCCATGCCTGTGGCCCACATCTTTGCACAGCCCACGTGGGCCATGTGCCCCGGGACTTCCCGGCCTGTGCGCAGTCAGACATGGGCATACATCTCAGACTCAGGCATGGAACACAGCATATACACCATATAGGTGAGCACACAGGTCCTCCCACCCCCTACCCCTCTAGGACCAGGGCTGTGTGAGGGTGAGGGGTGAGTCACCTGCCAACCCACGAGACCTGCTGAGCCAGCAGGATGGGAAGCCCCAAGCTGACAGCTGTGGCCTCAGGAGACCAACACCCCGCGTGGGGCCCGCCCTGCCACCAGACTCCAGCACCCCCCAACCCTCCATTGTCACCCTTATTACTTCCTGCCCACACCTTCAGCCAGAACACATGCCAGAAAAGCACCTCTATTCCTTTCATATCTATATGTGAGATATAGATATATATCTATCTGCCACTGTGCCTCAAGGGCCGCCATCAAACTTCTGCTGTTAAATATGGATACCCTCAGGGGAAAAACCAGGATGGTAGAAGAACCCATCCTCTCTCCTCTCCCCTGTCCAAACCCTGAGCCTTCTGTCTGTGCCCCTCGTGGAAGCCCTTCCTGTGGGTGCTAATTCACACCTCTCGCTCCTCTCAGCATGCAGACACTTGAGCCGAGAGCTCCACTCTGGGCCCAGACAGGCTCTGTCCCCTGTTGCCCTCTCCCACCTGTGTCTTCCTGCTCAGGAGTCTGTCCCCACGACCAGGAGTCCCCTGAGGACAGAGGGGCGGTCTACAAACCCCATAGCCCAGGTGAGCGTATTGTCCACCAGGCGAAGGAAGCTGGTGAAGCCCACCTACCCTGCTCCTCATGCCCCAGTGTCACGGAGTCAAGTCCTGCTGGGTCTGAAGAATGTCTTCAAGCTCCTCTCTGCCAGGCATATCTGTAAATACACGGTCAACTTTGTGCATACATTAAAATTAAGGAACATCACTCCAAGTCTTGCCATCTTTCTGGTCTGAAAACATAGCATGCAGTGGTTAAGAGTGTGGCCTCTGAAGCCAGACTCCTGGGTTCAAATCCCAGCTCTGCTACTTGCTAGTTATTTAATCTCTCTGTGCCTCAGTTTCCTCATCTGTAAAAAGGAGGTAATAGTATCTACCTCATGAAGTTGTGAATATTAAATGAGTTAATAACTCACAGGAAGTTATTGGCCTGTAAAGTGCTAACGGTTCGCCACTATTATCGTTCCTCCCTCCCTCCACTAATTCAGCAACTTATAATCTGTCCCTAACAGTCTAGTCTTCTCACAGCCGTCAACATGATCTAAACACAACTCTGATGGGGCCTCTTCTGTACTCGAAATCCTTCTGTGGCTCCCCATGGCCCCCAGGATGCTGTCTGGCTCCCCGACGCTGCTCACAAGGTGCCTCACACCCATCCTGGTGCTCCAGCCTCCCCATCTCCCCTCTCACTTTGCCTTGAATACCCAGACTCCCCTGGACCCTCTCTGTGACATGGTGTGCTGGTAAGTGCCTAACAACTGGCTTTCCAGAAAAAAATGTGTGCATCAATTATGTACATAAGTTTATTATACATTTTATTGGTATAAAGCTGTAAAATAGCACACAATTCACAAATAATACTAAAATGTACAGTGCTCTTTATTGTAAATTCTACAATGCCAACTGCTCTCTAGAATGCTTTCTTTGATTTTCACCAACGTTGACATCTGTGGCCAACCTGTGGTTGCAATTCACCCAGGATTTGAGAAAATCAGACCATGAACAAATGCTTGATGACTATCTGATTCCACAAAAAGTCCTTCATGTCACTAATTCATGAGTACAGTTCTGACATAACTGTTGGTTGATATTTTCACTTACAATAAGGAGTGAGACAGAGAAGAGTGAAGCACGTGTTGAAACTTCACTCATCCACCAAGAATATGTGACCTTGTTTGCTGAATTGAATGATAGTTTTCCAATATTGGAAGAATGTTCCTCAAGGTTCTGTGCTGTTCACAGTGTAATGGCACAGACATGACAAACTTTTAAGTTTAATCTGCGTTATTAACATTTTCTCCATCACTTTCTTAAGTCTAGACCCAGGGTCAATCAACTTCTTTGTAAAGGGTCAAATAGTAAATATTTTAGTCTTTGCAGGGCACACAGTCTCTGTTCAGCTACTTAGCTCGGCCGTGGTAGCAGGAAAGCAGCCATAGACAATATGCAAACAAAGGAATGTGACTGTGTTCCAGTACAACTTTATTTGTGGACACTGAAATTTGAATTTCATATAATTTCCAAGTGCCACGAAATATTCTTACGATTTTTTTTCCAACTGTTAAAAAATATGAAAACCATTCTCAGTTCACAGGCTGGATTCGGCCCGCCAGCTGTAGTCTGTCAACCCTGGTCCATGCAATCAACAAAATGATCAATTAAGCCCTGATTTTTCGTGTTAGTCAATTTCAGTGATGCAAATCCTGCCACCACAGCTGATCTCAAACCACCAAGAGGATGTCACTGAACAAGGAGTTGGGAAGAGATGAGAAACTGCACACCATTATATGTTTTCTCCTCCTTAAAGATTCAATAGGTGTCGACAACTTCAAGAGCATAGATAATAGTAAAATGTAATAACAACTAGAAAGTGATGTTTGATTATTTATTAACTCTGTTTTAAAAATAATTAGTAATATTGTGTAATTATAGTTATTGTACGAAGTATAATTAATAATACATAATTACACATTTAATTTAATTTTTAATAATGACTGTGTTTAACAAGTAGTTCGCAAAATTCCTGACAACGTAACAATTAGCTCTTGGGAGACTGTGGGGGTGACTCCAACCCCTCTGCCCCTGCCCCTGCCATCCCCCATAGAACTCCTGTCCCTTCCAGACTCAGGGCCCACATTCCCTCCACCCTGCCCTCCCCTTGCTGGATGTGGCACCTTCTCAGGGTTCCCACAGCTGTGTAGGCTTCTCTCTTTCGGACCCAGTGAAGGCTAAGCGACCTCACTCATTTTCTTGCCTGTTTTCCCGGGGCGGGGGTGGGGGGTGGGGGGTGATGAGCACAAGGACCAACAATCTTATTCACCTTAGAAAATGCCTGGCAGATGGAAGGCACCCCATAAATATTTGTAGAATGACATAGGGAGGGGCTGAGGAGCCTTGCAGAGGGACCCTGGGGCCAAGAGACAGGATTAAGGAAGTGAGTGTCGGATGAGAGGGGCTAATCCGGGACTCAGAAGGACTGGGAGGCAAGGTCAGAATGTCCCCTAGTTGTCGTGGGGGCCTCCAAACGGGGGTATCTGATCAGGCTACTTGCGGCCTAAAGCACCACTCTGCCCACAACAGGCCTGGGCTCCCCACTCTCCATCCCACTCAGCCCAAATTTCAGCTGTGTTCTCTCTTAGCTCCCCAGGACGTCAGAAGGAACGTATAAGGGAGACTTCCTGGTCTTCAATGACCAGGTCAAGGAACACTTTGTCTTGGGTAGGCAAGGACCAAGGAGAGTCTCCCCATTTCACAGAGGAGCAACTGACGTCCAGGGCTGGCAGGTGCCTGACCCCAGCCTTAGATGTCCCAGGGCTTCCTCATCAGCTGCGAATTCCTCAAACCCTGGCCGAGGGCTACAGGCTACCTTGTCCCCCAGGTCATCCTGTCCATCTTCCCCCGCCTTCAAACAGGACAGCCTTCTCTCCCACGGAGGGGCTGGGTGGTATGGCTTTCCCCCTCCCTCCTCAGAAGCAGCCCAAATAAAGAGGCACCTCATCCTCCTTGATCCACCGACACCTGCTCCTCCTGTGGTCTAACCTGAATCCCTCTTGTTTTCATGACGCCGCCTTTCCTTCCCAGAAAGGGACGTTGGCTCCCACCCGAGAAGTGACCTCACCAAGGGGCTGTTCTCCACCACCCAGCCCCTCCCCAGTCCCACGGCACAGCCAGGACCTAGCCCAGCCCAGCGTCTGTTTCTGCAGTTCCCGAAGGCAGTCACCAACAAGGACAGCTGGCCTGCTGGAGCTACCTCTCCCATCCGTGACCTTTGCCTGGGATCCACCCTCATCTACCCCTCTCCACGACACATATGCACACCCCAGTCTGGGGCCCAGGCCCCACTATCTACCTGTCCAGACTCGCCCGCTGTCATGCTGGCTGACACACCCACCTCAGCCGGTCCCCTCTGGTAGAATGTCTCACTCACGTCAGAGAGGAGCCAGAAGAGGGAGCCTGAGGGGGAAACTTCCTGTCATGCCCATGGATGACATCTCTTCCCCAGCTTGGGAAGTTCCATGAAGGACCCCAGGGTCCAGGCCACCAAATGCCCTAGTTTTCTGGGTGAGCAAAGGGAGGCTCCTAGAAAGACTTGAGAGTGTGGACCCTGACAGCCAGCCCCAGGCCTCGCTGGGTGAGTGGCAGGGACAAGACGAAATCCTGGGCCGGATCCTATGCGTGGGCTCCCATCCCCGCAGAGGATGGCCTCCTTGTCACAGACAGCCCGAGCACGGAGACTAGGAGGGCTCCCCTGAGGAAGCTGGGGGTGCAGAGGAGTCCCAGGTGAGTCCCTGGTGGGCCCCAGCTCTGGCAGAGGACAGACTCGCCCTGCAGAGTTTTGAGAGGTTGGACATCTCTGAAATCACTCCCAGCTCAGTGCTGAGGGGAGGAAAGCAGACCAGCTCACCCAGTAATCAGGGTTCGCTGCTGGTGGCACTAAATGGGGGTACAGGGTGGGAGCAGTACTCCCTAGAGAGGCAATAGGGGTGCATTGTCGGCAGAGAGCTTAAAAACAAAATTGACCAAAAGTCGGTCTGCTCCTTGTTATCACCATCGGCATCAATTCCAAACAACGTCAGTAATAAAATACTTCTCCCAGATGGGGTGGACCACTCCCATTGCACCCCCCAACAGGCCCAGGCTCCCCAACCCTGTTCCAAACTATGTATTTACTCCCAATCTCCTACCTATCAAATCCATGTTACTTCTTAGATTATAAGACAATTTCATCTCCTTTGCAGAATTTATCCATCCTTTTAGGACACCTTTTTCCAAATGTCTACTTCTGAGCATTAATACTTCTGAAGTATTAATCACTTCCTACAAGGGTATTCAATTATTCATTACTCATTCATTCATTCAACAGCCATGGAAGCCCTATCAAGTACTCGGTGCTGGATGTGCAGTGGAGAGCCAGTCAGCCCCAGCACTGGGGGGCTTACAATGCACACAGGGAAGCTGGTATGTAACCCAGAAGTTTCAATGCAGATATTAGAGATGATAAGCACAGGGGCCTGTGGGAGTTGAGAGGAATGGCACCAAACCAAGCTTGAGGGTGTGGGCATCAGGGAAGCCTTCCTGGAGGAAGGGACATCCACCTTAACAGCTGAGAATTGAGGAGTTAGCCAGGCAAAGTGGTGTAGGGCAGAAAGGATTGTTTCCCCTGGAGAAGAGATAACTCATGCAAAGGCCCAGAGGGAGCCTGGGAAATGCCAACAGCGAAATTCTGTGTGGCTGGAGTAGAGTGGGAAGGTGGTGAAGATAGAGAGGTCAGCCCGGACCAGATCATGAACTGTCTTGTATGTGCTCCTGAGAGTGATGGGGAGCTGTGGAAGACTGTAAACAGGAGAGTGGTGGGGGTAGATGAGTGTGTGAGACAGCTCAGCGTGGCTGTAGCTCAGAAGGCGTGAGTTTGGGGTGGAAAGAGCAAGAGTGGAGCAGGGAAAACGGTTAGGAGGCGGCTGCGGTAATGAAGGGAGAAGGTGGCGGCCGGAGCAAAGTGAGCAGCGTGAGCGATGGCAGAAGGGGTTGGGCTGGAGCGTGTGCTGGGAAATGACTGACTCTGGGGGTGCAGGAGCAGGAAGCATGGGTGACTCCCGGGTTTCTGACTAGGGTGATGCCCCTCTCTGAGAAGGGAACAAAGGAGGGGGAGCAGGCTGAGTGTATAATCGGGTCTCATCTTCATATTAATGATAAGAATTTCTCAAATTCACGTCACCCTTAAATGTGCCATCATGCATGTGGGGGTTTGGGGTTTTGTAGATCAAGGCAGCCCCCAAAACGCCCTTTCTGTGTAGAGAGGGATAACTCTAAAGAACTAAAGTGAAAATTAGTGGCAGATGCAGCAAAAAAGCACCTTTGGGGCCAGCCCAGTGGCGTAGTGGTTAAGTTCGTGTGCTCTGCTTCAGCGGCCCAGGTTCGCAGGTTCGGATCCTGGGTGTGGACTGCCGCACGGCTTGTCAAGCCACGCTGTGGCGGCGTCCCGTATAAAATGGAGGAAGATGGGCACGAATGTTAGCCCAGGGCCAGTCTTCCTCAGCAAAAAGAGGAGGACTGGCAACAGACGTTAGCTCAGGGCTGGTCCTCCTCACCAACAAAAAAAGCATCTTTAACTCCATTGCACTTTACTGAGCACTTTTCATTCAAGCCTGGTGCTGGGAGATAGACAAGAAGCCTGGCTTCGTAGAATTTACAACCTAGTAAACCAAAAATTAGCCTACAGGGGCTGGCCCATGGCATACTGGTTAAGTTTGGCATGCTCCTTTTCAGCAGCCCAGGGTACATAGGTTCGGTTCCTGGGCACAGACCTACACCACTTGGCAGCAGCCATGCTGTGGTGGAGACCCACATGCAAAATAGAGAAAGATTGGCAACAGATGTTAGCTCAAGGTGAATCTTCCTCAGCAAAAAAAGAGAAAAAGTAGTCTAGGATTATAAAATACTGACACTTTCACATAAAACATTATTTTGCCTCTTTGTTGTTTTTTTACAAATGTGTAGCTTTTATTATAAAAGTATTAATGCCCATCAAAGAATATGTGAAAACTATAAGAAACAAAAATGAATTGCCTTCAATTCAGAAACAACACAATGCCTATTAATCCTTTCACTTCTTTTCAACCTTTAATCTTTCTAAGTACTCGGTTGACACAATTGAGCATAATTCTGTATAAGCCTGTTTGTATAACGCCCTTTTCACTAATGCCATGACTATAGAATAATTATCAACTCTTCAGCACCATGATTTTCATAACTGAGAGACAAACCATACTTTATTTAATCTATCCTCTACCATTGTGTATTTAGTTTGTTTCCAACTTTTAAATTTCATATCTCATTTTTTTATTCATAAACATACATTTACACTTCAATGTTTTCATATTGTAGACAACATTGCAATGAAGATCTTTGGACAAAGATTTCATCTACATGTCCAATTATTTTCTCAAGGATAAATTCCCAGAAATAAAGTAACTTCTTTTTGAGGGACAAAGAATGTAAGAAATATCCAGGTTTATTTTAATCCTTTATATATTTACCTCTTAAAACCATCAGTTCTATGGTGTGAGATAAGCATCGAATCTTTGCTTTCCAGAGATCAGAAGAAGGAATCTTCTTCAGGTACCCCCCCCCTTGGCCCCCGGCTTCTTCTGCCTCCCTTGGACAGCAGAAAGATGAACTCAGGAGCTGACATTACAGCTGTGATTCTCTTTGCCCTAATTACAGAAAGTGATTTCCTTGTTCTGTGAGTAACTGACTTTCTCTGTGACCTCACTTTTTGATGAGTAACTCGAAATGTGCTCCTCTGCTTGAATTTTGTGGGAAAGGCTTGGGCCAGATCAGCTAAAAAGTCCATGAAATGCTCAACAGTAAATAAAATAAGAAGGAACACCAAAAATATGACCAGGAATGAACAAGTTCATATGTGTATAGTACTTAGCACAGGGCCTCAACAAATAGGATTGATTCACTCAAGAACGTTCACTGAGCCCCTACCAGAAGCCAGGCGCTGTGCTAGGCTCTGGGGACCTGGCAGTGACGGAGATAGATATGGTTACTGCCCTCCTAGAGCATCTTGTCTGGTGGGCAAGATGGCCTTCAACACCTGATTACACGAATAAGTGATTGATCATGAGTGTTAAGTGTTGAGGTCCTGGGGGGCTCTGAGAGTGTATCATAGGGGGATAGGTAATAGTCTGAGGGGACATCAGGGAATTCTAAAAAGGGAACTAATAGTCAATTTAATAAATGGAGATTTTAGTCTAGGCTGCGTGGAAGCAACTACCAGAAGTCATAGGTGCAGGCAGAGAAGATTCAGGGCTTCGTGGCAAGGCCTCCACCCAGCACTCTTTCAATACCCTGTGAATAAGTGCCTGGCCTCAGAATCCACCCAACGTAGGGATGACAGAAGCACCCCTGGCCAGGGCAATTCCAGGTCGGGAAGCCCAGAGGTTGTCATAGGCTGGAAAGGCACGGGCAAAGGCTCAGAGGTGGGCACATGTTGAGGATATCTACACCACCCCATTTCTGGATCTGGATGAGGATATTGGTGACAGTACAATGGAGGAGGCAGAGAGGGCAGTGCTGGTGAACTCACAGAGGGGATGGGGAAAGGAGGTGACGTCCAGAAGGGATGGGGACTGGGACAGGTGGTGACAGTCAAGGTAACAGGGGCGATGGGAATGGAACTAGACAGTGACAGAGTTGGGGCTGGGACAGGGATGGTTGCAATGCTGGAGAAGGTAGCATGGTGATGGGAATTGGGTCAAGTGACAGCATGGTTAAGAAAGGGGCAGGGGTTGTGATGACAGGATGATAGTGAGGGTGACAAGTGAGTGACAGGGTCAGAGATGAGTGGTGACCATGAAGGTGACCCAGGAATGACACAAAGCATGGGCAGTGATGCTGTCTGTGCTGATGGCAAACTAAAGATACCCACCCTGCCCCCTCCCCGGGCCTGTTTCAACATTGGAACTGTTTCCTAGGCCGCAGGTCCCATGACTCAGTGCCATGCATCAGCCAGGCCTCAGATAAGATCTCCAGGTGCAGCCAAAGCCAGGGAGACTGGCTGGGTGCCTCTCCCAGCTGTGCCCCAGCCCATCAAGGGACCCAGACATGGAATCTTAGTGTCATCTCTGCCTCCTCCCTCCTGGGTCCACATCCACCCCAATCCGAGGTCCACCAAGAACCCCTAACCTTCCTCTCCTTGAAGAACACAACTGTCCTAGCCAGGGCTTTGTCTATTCCACCAGCTTCTTCCACAGTTGATCCCATTAGAAGTTTTTAGAAGCAAGTTTCTAATGCTTTGTTATAACCATTCCCTGCAAAGAGAGAGAAAAGAAGGTGGGCTTCAAAGTGGGGGATCTGTATAATCCCATCCATTCATCCCACAGATATTTATTGAGCCCCTTGCAATGTCCTAGGGGCTGGCTTTTACAGCCAGACCTATGTCTCTCTGTCACCAGGAAGCTCCATCTGGGGACAGACATGTCAATGGCAGGCACCATTGAGAGAGAGTGCTATTCCCTTGTAACAAAGGGAGGCAACCTGCTTTTTAAACCTGAGGAGAGTGGGTCCCGTCAAGGACACCTTGGGACCTGTGCTAGTGACCCTTCTGCCTTTTGCTCAGCTCAATGCTTTTCAGAAAACTTTTGAGTATGGTGAGGCATCAGGCAGGAGACCGTGAGGAGGGGAGATGAGAGGGAAAGAACACCAGTGACGTGCCCAGAGGTTAAGGGTGAGAAATAGGACAAAGGAGCCAGTGAGAAATGGCCACTGTGGAGAAGCCAGCATGACCTCCGAGGACAGGGATGTCTGATGTTCAGCTTGTAAGGGTGGGGTTTGTGCAAGTAAACCCCCTTCATCTCCCCAAGCTGTCAGCAGTTTGTTACCAACACAAAGACCTGCTATGAAGAAGGAATTTCTCGCCCTTTCTTCCTTTCTTTCCTTCTTTCCTTCCTCCATCCCTCCCTCCCTCCCTCCCTTCCCTCCCTCCTTCCTTCCTTCCTTCCTTCTTCTCTCTGTCCTTTCCTTCCTTCTATCTTCTGAATCTAAGACTGTTAGGAACCCCGGAAGAGAATCACAGAATGCTAGAGCTGGAGAGGAAGTTAGGATCCAATCATCTCATGCAACACCCCTGTGGTCCTGAGGGGGAAACTGAGGCTCTGGGTCTCAGAGTAACCTGGAGCTCTTGACACCTAGGCCTCTCGCCACACTGCCCTGATCTGTTCACTGTGCATCTGGTCTCCGTCTAAGGCAGGGTCTGACCCCCAGCCGGCGCCTCCCTGCCTCCCTAGCCTGGTGATGGATGAGCTTACAGGGGCCACTAAGCAAGAGCCCTAGAGGCTTCGGTTTCCTCCCTGACTGGGGTTCTGCCTGACCTGTCCCCCAACCCCTCTGCCTTTCCTGAGCCGCAGCCACACTGAACTCCCTCCAGCCTTCCCAGGGTTCCTGATCTCCTGCCGCCAGGCCTTTGCACGAGCTGTTACCTCTACATGGAGCACCCCTGCTGGCTACTTCCTTCTCGTCCTTCGGGTCTCAATATAGAGATGCAGGCCTGGCTTTATACACATAGTGACCTGAGCCTTAAAAGGGCCCACTCTTCTATTGCTACCTTGAAATTCTAAATAATTTTTGAATAAGGGGCCCTGCCCTTTCATTTTGCACTGGGCCTCGCAAATTGTGTAGCCAGTCTTGTAGAGGTATTTTGTTCTGGTAAAATGTTCCAATTCCCAATTTCCTTTGATTGACTGCATTTGTAGTCTCCTCCACTAATTAGACTTTAAGATCCAAACTTTTTACAGTTTACAGTTTACAGCTGGAGGTAATGAAATAATCAAAATAAACTTATGCTAAAAAAAATTCTAGGGACTGGCCTGGTGGCGTAGCAGTTAAGTTCACATGCTCTGCTTCAGCGGCCTGGGGTTCAGAGTTTCAGATCCGAGTGTGGACTGACACACCGCTTGTCAAGTCATGCTGTGGTGGAATCCCATATAAAGTAGAGAAAGATGGGCACAGATGTTAGCCCAGGGCCAGTCTTCCTCAGCAAAAAGAGGAGGATTGGCAACAAATGTTGGCTCAGGGCTAGTCTTCCTCACACACACAAAAAATTTCTGGGCCAGCCCGAGTGGTCTAGTGGTTAAGTTTGGCATGTTCCACTTCAGTGGGCCAGGTTCAGTTCCCGGGCGCAGACCTACACCACTTGTCAGCAGCCATGCTGTGGTGGAGACCCATATACAAAATAGAGTAAGACTGACAACAGATATTAGCTCAGGGTGAATCTTCCTCAGCAAAAAAAAAAATCCTTCTCATCTGACAAATGGCAGGAACCATTTGGTAGGCTCTGATTTCCCCCCCTTTCCTAACAACCTCTTTCCATTTGGGAATCTATTTTGTTCAGATGGAGCTGACATCTCTCTTGGGGCCAGAGGTAGAACATGTGACAGGCTAATCCAATCAGGTTGGGCCATCCTCATGACTCAGAGCTGAGCATGTGACCAAGCTGGTCCAATCAGAGTGCACCTGTGGGTGTTTGCTGGAACCGCTGTGACAAAGACGCTCCCTCTTCCCTACTGGACATTAACAAGAAGCGTGTCATCTGGTGCCAGGTGAGCTACTGCCAGGTCTCTTAGAACTACAACTACTACCTAAGTATCCAGGCTTAGGATGAGACTGACACCAGGGAAGGAAGAGCGGAAAAACAGAGAGGACATGGGTGCTGAATCAAGCCTCACCTGAAGTTTTCTTCTGATTTTTCAGTTATGTGAGCCAATGAATTACCGTTGTTGCCCAAGCCACTTTGGGTCAGATTTCCTCTTTATTGCATCCAGATGCTTCATACCTGATACAGTATATATCTTGCTCATTATAGTATTCCTGGTACCTACCACAACCTGGCATAAAAAGATCCTCAATAAATATTTGATGAAATAATAAACACATAAATGAATGAAACCCAAGCCCTCTGGCAGCAAGACGAGAGGTACTACTTTACACATGAGACCCTTCCAGGAGCCTTTCTGCAGAGTTTCTGCTGGTCTCCTTGATCCTGCCTACCTCAAGGGACCCCTACAGGTCCCCCTCTTTCCTGGCTAGGGCCTAAATCCCAGGGATAGCCCAGAGCTTAGTCACTTTCTGTTCACCCCCAGGCAACTGGGTCCGCTGAGGCTTCTCTCTGCAGTCAGGCGTCCCTGGGCCTAGAAGCTGTACCCTAAGACTGGGGACCCAGGCCCAACCGGCCACTGCCTTCCCCGTAGCTTCATGCAAGTCACCTGGATTTGAGACTCAGCCCCTGCTCTGTTGAATGGCAGTGAGGATGGGGACCCGTTGACTTCGGTGGGGGAGATGGCCCTGGGATTCTAAACTTCTGTGAGACAGACAGGCAGTTCTACCAGCTGGAAATGGGGGGTTTTAGTCAATCCTGTTGTTCCCTTATTCAGCAAGCATTCGTCAACAGTGCAGACACTGGGACTCACAGTCATGTTCTTTAAACCTCCTGCTTCCTGACCCCTTGCTCTGAAAATCCAGGTGATGACCTCAAAACCTACATCCCAACCCCGCATCCTGACCCCCGTGACCCCCGTCTCTTTTTCCCTCTCTCTGCACTCGCCCACCCCACACACACTTGCAGCCTGTCGGACTCATTGCATAGACGTGTGGCTTCTGGCGAGCGACTAGGAGTGAATTTCAGCATGAGTGCTGAGTGTGTATTCAAGTGTGAGCACACCTGAGAGGTGTGCCTAAGCGTGCATGACTGTGAGAGCGTGTGTGAGTGTAAGGACATGGAGTGTAGGTGTGTGTTTCAGGGTGTGAATGTGGGAGTGTCTCAGTGCACATGGGTTCATCAGAGCATGTTTGAGTATCTGAGTGTGAGCCTGTCAGAGTAGGAGTGTGCATGTGTGAGTACAGACGGGTTGAGTGTGGAGTGTGGGAGTGTGCGTGGGTGTGTCAGTGAGTGAGGGTGTAGATGTGTTTGTGGGAGCACGCACACCTCTCCGTCCTTCAGCAGTCACAGCAGACACACCCTCGTGTGCTGTGGGCACACATGTACCTCCAAGGGCCGAAGGGGCTCAAGCTATAAACCCTTCGTCCGATAAAGGGCAGACTTTGTCCACAGGCCGGGGTCGCTCTCCTCTCTCCACCCCTGACATGGAACTAGGGATCCCCCAGCTAAAGGCTACCTCTCCCAGGAAAGAGCTCCCTCAACCGGGGCCTGCAGCCTGCCTCCCCACCTAGGCCAGGCCAGCTCCTCCCTCCCTCAGCCTGTTTCTGGCCAGGCCCTGCCAGTGACCCTGAGCGGAGAGACAAAGGATAAGGGTGGTGGGCCGGACATTCCAGATGCCTCCTCGGCTACTGGCCGGGTGGCGGGGGGCGTCTCTCTGGAGATGAGCGGTGGACCATGTCTAGATGATTATCAGGGCTCCCAGAGTCCTCTCCCCCTCTCCCAGCCTCTCCCGGCCAGGCCTCCTTGGCCCTGAGCACAGTGAGGAAGGCTGGCAAAAGCCCATCACTCCCCAGAAAAAAGGTGGAGGCTAGAGGATGGTGGGAGTATCCAAAACGACGTCCCAGAGTGGGAGACAGGAGCAGCTGCTGGAGGTGATTGAGCCTGGTTTAAGGCTTCATCCCCAGAGAGCTCCGGGGACACAGATGCTTTCCCCACATCACATCCCACCCTGACCTGAAGGTGTGACCAACGTGGTCAAGGGGGGCCCAAGAGGGGCCAGGTTAGTCAGTGTTCAGCCCTCTCATAACTCCCCTACTGGCAACCTTGGTTGTTCCATAAGACCCCCCCATCAGTGCCCCCCAGGCTTTGTGCACTTTGGCCACAAGCAGGGATGGGGGTGGGGGTGGGGACACAGACCCTTTTCCTACTCCCAAAGTTGCCGGAGCTCCCGGGATGTTAGTGAGAACTGGAAAAGGCCCCCAGAGTCACAGTAATTGTCCAGATTTCTGCCCTGTTCTTGAGAAGCTAAGGCGGGATGGCAGTGAGACCCGAGGAAGGACTTCCTGTGAAACAAGATTAGGAAACGCAGATTGGGATTTTGCTTCTGCCTTCAACCTCTTTGGGACTGACTCTCTCCCCTGACCCCACATATACTTCCTCTGAACCTCTAATTCATCACCACTACCACTCTCAACCCCTACCCGAGCCCTGGAGCCCCCACAAGATGCTGGGAAGCCACCTCTCCCTTTATCAGGAGCCTGAGTTTTCTGGAGAAGAACCTGGGCAGACACACCCACTCCTTTGCCCCCTTAGGACTGAGAGGTGCCCCATGGTGAGCCCCCTTCAGTCCTCCTCAGGGCCCCAGTGCCCCAGGCTCTCCTCCCTCTGCACTGCCAGCATTCCCTGGCCACAACTCGGGGACCCCACCCCAGGACAGTCTCCCTCCTCCCAGTGAGAAGCTCAGGCCATGCCTAGACCAGCACCTCATAGACCGCAGACCCTTCCTTGGGGGATCAAGAGCATCTCTGGCCTCCTGGGTCTCTGTCTGGGATGGGAGTCCCTCCTCTTCCCTTCCCACCCCACCCAACTCTACCCCACCTATGCTTCTCCAAGCCCGGGGGGGGCCCCACCCAGGTTTTCAGACAAACAAAATCAAGGGGAAAGAGTTAGCAAGAAGGAGGGAGCTCATTAGCGGGAATTAAGGAGGAGGCCTGCCCTGAGGTGGGAGAGTGGGACCAGGCTGGCAGGAGGGAGAGTCACTCCCAGGAACCCACAGAGATGGGCCCAAGGGACACAAGACGTTCACTTAGAAGTACACCAAGAGAGAGCCAGACCCGTCAGGCACGGCCGGAGACGGAGACGTGGTCAGCAGAGGCACGGACCCAAAGAGCTATAACCAGACACACTGAGAGAAAGGCAGGCACACCCCGAAACACAGCCACGCACACTTGCACGTGTGCATACACACCAAGGCGGGCACACAAGGAAACAGGAACTGCGCTCAAGTTTCAGGGAGGCTGATTTCAATCCAAACAAGTCAGGACTTTAAGGAAACATGGGCTCCTCCAAAGTGGGCTGAGGAGAGGACTCGGCTCAGGAGGGAGGGACAGAGATGAGGCCTGGGGTCTGTCGACCCTCCCACGGGCGACTCTCCCTCCAAGTCCACACTAGAAAATGGATTAAGATACTTTTCTTAAGGAGACGAAGAAGTTTCTTCGTAGAACTTGCTATCAGCCAGAACTACTGAGAGGAGGCTTGGCCTGGAAGTGAGTGGGGAGGTGGGAAGCCCACCTCCTGCGCCTGAGAGGTCACACGCTGCTGCTTGGCTTTTGTCCCTCCCAGCCCTGCCCTGACTCACTGCTCCTGGCCCCGCTGGGCTCACCCTTTCTTGCACAGTCTGACCCTCCATCCACCATGTTCTTTTGGCTGCATGCTCCTCTGCCCTCTACACCTGTGCGGTGGCCCCCTCTTGTGTCTCCTTTCTGTTCCTCCCCAAAAGCCACTTCAAGTCAGGGCACAGCAAGCCATCACCCCGCTCTCCCTCCCCCCTCTCAGGAAATTCAGAATCCTTGGAAGGAATCTGAGGCAGAAGAGGATGTTGAATTCAATGACCTTTAAAAAACAGCCTTCAGCATCTCTCCTCCACTACCCCCCCATTTCTGCAGGAAAAACCATGAGGTGACATTTATCGACTGTTTACCATCCACGGGTCACTGTGCGAAGGCCTCGTCATGAATTATGTTCCATTACCTCCTCCTCTCAATGTCTCCCAATTCACAGATGAAGAAAATGAGGTTCTGGAAAGAAAATGACCATCTCTGGGTCACACATCTAGAGAGAGGCCCAGCTGGGCCTGGAATCCAGGGGGGACTACTCCTCAGCCAACGCCCCAGAAGGCCTCCCACCAACCCTTGGGCCGACTGGTCAGGGTCACCTGTAGAATTTGAGAGGAAGGGATGACAAAAGGTCGTGGGACATGCTGGGGAGGACAGCAGGGTGGGGGCACCAAAGGTGGGACTTGTGTGGCTGGAATGAAACTCTGAAGCCATATTTCCCTCCCGAGGTTTGCCCTGCCTCCCCCCAGGGCCTGGGAAGGGGACACTCCCTCTGGCTCAGGTCCCTTCAACATTCCAGACACACCTCTTGGGAGCTGGGGACAAGGAAGAGGTGGAGACTTGAGATGGAACTGCCTTCTTCCACCTCTACCTCCCCAGAGTCCTGGCTGTGTGATTCCTCATTTGCTACCCACCCTCTCTGGGCCATGGTCTCCTCATCTGGGAAGTGGCTGGGGGAGCAAGAACTGGCTTAGCCTCCAAAAAGCACAGTTCTCCTGCCAGACTCAGTGATCCTCTGGCTCCCATAGGGTTAACTCTGCCGGAGGGCCAGGGTAGGGGCCACCCTCCCTTTTATTCCCAGTGAAACTTGAGAAGGATCCGGTAAGGAAGGAGAAGGTGAGAAGGGCACGTGATTTCCTGACAGAGCTTCCTGGGCTCAGGTGTGCAGAGCCTCTGGCCTCCCTGGGCTGTCAGCATGCCAGAGTCGATCAGTCCAACCCAGCCTTACAGGACAGCAGAGGTGCCTCAGACCAAAGAACTGAAGCAGAGCGGGAAGACTGATGAAGGCGGCTGTGGTCTCTGGGCTCAGACAACTGACTGTAGAAGTTGGTGGAAGAGTGGGGAAGAGCAGGGAAGACTTCCTGGAGGAGGAGGCATTAGAGCAGATCAGGAGGATTTTAGTGAGTAGGCACTTTGGAGCAAACGTCCGAAGGTAGGAAGGCACAGGAGCACACTAAGTGGTCTGGGGTGGATGGAGCATTGTGAAGGTCCTGGAGGACCTGAATGCAGGAGAGAGGGTTTGGGATTGTCTCTGGATAGTGAGGAGAGGGTTGGAAAAAGGCCCACTTTCAGCAGGGGTTTCAGAAGGATCCTCCAGTTGCCATATGGACTGACTGGAGCAGACCTGGAGGCAGGGAGGCTCCTAAGGGGGCTGTGGCCAAGGTCTGGGTGGAGATGATAGAGACGGAACAGCTGAGAGCTGTAGAAGACAATACAGGTTCCCAGTCTGATTGGTCTCCTCCAGCAACAGGGAGCTCACTACTTCTTGGGTAGGAGTCCTCCCCTTTGGGCAGCTTTACCTGGAAGAAATTTCTTTCTTAGGCCAGGCTCGAGCCTGCTTTCTTGGGGGGATGAGTGGGTTCAGGGGTGGGAAAGGAGATGCCATTCATCGTGCTGGGGGCTCCCAGGAGGACAGCAGCTTGCGGGAAAGAGTGAGACCACTGAGTTCAAGCTGAGAGGCTTGGTGAAGAGGCCCTCTGATCCGTGTATGACTGACCCCTGTCCCCCAGGGCATGGCCAGCGGACTACCCCCAGGGTGCCCTGGCCAGGTAAGACACCCCCTGGGCATTTGTGGCCAGACACACTGAAGCTCCTTAACTGGCCCCAGAACAGCAGAGCTAGCAGAGAGAGATTCACACAAGTGGCAGTTTTAGGCATACGTTTTATTGTTTTTTTATAAAAGGCAAAAGAGTACATATGTTGAGTGAGGATTAAAGGAACGAAGACCCTGTTTAAAGTGGAGTCTCCCAACCCCATCCCTAAACGGTAACATCTGCCATATATATCAAAAAAAGAGCCAACATGAAACTTATGACCTGGACTTCACCCCACCCCTCCTGCCAGCATTACGACACACCTGGGCTGTGGCCCCCTCCCCCAGTCCTACCCATAGTCCCGGCCTGCCTCCCTCAAAGCCTATAGAAGCCCCCCACTTAGAAAAAGGGCGGACACACACAGACTCAGAAACACATATATTTGGACCCTCCTCCCCATGGAGCCCCTGAAACACGCAGACCTGGTACCTCCCTCCCCACAGATGGACACATCACCTTCCCCTTTCCTCCGGGCTTCCCACAGCTAGACTCCTTTCCACTTGGTCCCTTGCCCTGAATGTCTGGGAAACCACACACACGCACATGCACACACACTCACACCCCCGCTGCCCGTTCGCTCCCTTTGGGAGACAAAGGGAGACGTTGGCCTTAATTCTTGCCCCACCACAGCTTAAGGGCGGCGGCCTAAGGTCCCATTTGGGCTGGGTCCAGCGGGAAATCCCGAAAGGGGCTGTCCAGTGGGTGAGGGTAGACAAGGATCTTCTTAGCCTGGGAGGGGATCATGAAGGCTTATGGAGCTGCCCCTGCAAAGTCAATGGATGCTCAAAGGAGTGAGGTGCAGGCGGAATGGCCCCTGCCCCCTCAGATCTGCTCCTTATGCTTCACGTGGGCCAGCTTCACATTCTCCTGCTCGGTGGAGGGCGGGGGCTGCTCCAGGTGGCAGCCGATCATGAGCTGGTACACGAAGACGCCCGCAATGGAGCCCAGGAGTGGAGAGATGATGGGCACCCACCACCAGTGGCGGCCGGTCCTAGGGGACAGACACCTGTGGTCAGGGGCAGGTGGGGCGGGGGCGGGGAGGCAGGCTGGGGCAGTCTTGGTGGGGGCTGCACTCACGTGAAGACTTCGGAGCCCCAGCCAGCGATGGCGGTGAAAAGACGAGGGCCGAAGTCCCGGGCGGGGTTGACGGCGTAGCCAGAGTTGAAGCCCATGGAGGTGCCAATGACCAGGACCACCAGGCCCACAGTGAAGGCCTCCAGGCCTCGGGGGACGGGGTTGTTGTAGGGGTCGACAATGGCCAGCACACACACGATGAGGGCGGCTGTGCCAATGAACTGGGCAGGGGGAGAACAGGTGAGGAGCAGCCCCCCCGCCCCACTCCCTCCCTCCATCCTCTGGCTTCCCTCCAGCTCCCGAGTCCTGTCATTCATGCTCTGCTCTCTAGAGCAGGAATGTTAGAATTTTTGCTTGCATAAGGATTCCCTGGGGAACTGGTTAAGTATGCAGGGTTCTAGGATGTTTTATAATCATCTGCATGTTTTATAAGTACCTGCCACCATGATCTGATGTAGGTGTCCCCACATACTAAGAAAGCCAGCTATAGACAAAGAGTCCTGTCCCCCAGCCAGCCCATGAACAACCCAGGGCAGCTTGGTCCCCTCCCTGTGTTCCCTCACACGTTTCCAGGCCATACCTGGTCGAAGAAGCCATTGATCATGTCCAAGTGTCCAGAGGGGTAGGTGGCAAAGATGCCAGCTGTGCCATTGGGGCCTGAGACTATAAGCTGGTTGTTGGCAAAGGCCCAGATTGCATCTGGTGACAGATTAGACCCCGAGTGGGTGAGGGCAGAGGCCCAAGCCTGTCTCCCCTCCCAGGCTGGGCCCCCCTCCAGGGGTCATGGGTGAGTATAACCACTGTATCACTCTGCAGTCGGAGGGGTGGTTTGGGTGGGGTGGAGGGCCTGAGGCTCTATTGTTGCTCAGCTCGTTCCTACTCCTCGTGCCCCCCACCTTGGGCCTGTGCGTGAATGAGTGAGTCACGAACCTGGGGCCTGGGCGGGCCCCATCCATCTGTCATCAAAAGGCCTGATGCCAGCAGGTCCCATCAGAGGAGAGGGTTAGTGAGGAGGGCAGGGGGGAATGCTCACCGTAATACAGCCCAAAAATGATCCCAGCACCCAGGAAGGCTCCCAGTGTCTGAGCCAGGGTGTAGATGGGCAGCTTGATCCAGGGCTCGCGCGCCAGGAAGCACATGGCAAAGGTCACAGCAGGGTTCAGGTGCGCCCCTGGACAGAGGGGAAATGGGACCTATTAGCCACAGCCCACCACAGTGGGGAGGCCAGGATTCCGGCCCCCCATGTTTCCCCTCTCTGGCCCTGGTGAGCAGGGATGCAGAGAAGGGTTTCTCGTACCGGATGGCGGGTTGGACTATGTAACAGGCCAACTCTGATAACCTCTGATTCCAAGGTGAGAGTTGAAAGTCTAAGTATCAAGTTCCTCCTCCACTCTCCTCTTCCAAGGGCCCAAAGTTGAGGCCACAGCTATGCACTGCCCTTAGGAATGCCTCCCCACTCCACTCCCCAGGGTACACCTTGTGAGAAAGCTATTGAGGGTGATGATCGAGGGTGGGGGGAAGGCCTTACCTGAGACCTGGCCAGCAACAAGGATGCCCAGGGTGACAGCGAAGCCGAAGGCCAGGTTGATGGTGAGGAAACCACCATGAGTGCCCCGGCTGAGCACGACCTGGGCCACGGAGCCACAGCCAAACATCTGTGTCAGGAAACAGAACAAGACAGGAGGGTGAGGCCCAGCAGCCCCAGCTCCGAGGGAAGGTGTGAAGCCAGCAACCTCGGCCTGACACCATTGGGAGGACGGGAGGCCTTTCTGGAATCCAACCCAAGCCACTCCTGCTGCAATTACACCCCACAGAAGAAGCAGACGCCCTCCCACCCCTGGTATCCCAACTCTAATATAACAGGATCCTATGGAAGGGACTAGAAGCAGAGTCTGCGACTGGGAGCCCAGAAGATAGTTGAACCGTCTTCAGTGATTTTTCTGGACTCTCAATAGCAGTGGGGTGTAGGGGACACTTTCACCTTGGCGGTTTCTCCCCAGGCCCACAGGGCTGGCCCATGGAGGCGGGAAGGCTCTTCCTCATCCACATCTGCGGTCACCTCCCTCGCCCCCCCAAAGAAGAGCTCAGGTGGTGGTGATGGTGATGGGGGGGGGGTGTACAAGGAAACAGAGGAGGCCAGAAGTCAGGTTGAATCCACTTCTGAATCTGGATGTCAGGGCCCCTGCCCCTCCCCTGGCTGTCCCCATACCCCCTCTCAGCACCTTCAACCTCCCTGACCTGTCCCTGTCCCAGAGCCTCCTCTCTCCACCCGCCCTGACCTCTCTGCCTTCTGGGGTCCCGGTTCCCTACTCAGATCTGGGGGTCCTAAAGACAGAGATCTGAGTGACTCCTCTCACTAGCCCCAGTCCGGGACCTAGGGCAGCAGAAGAAGTGGGGAGATTGGTTCTAAGCTTTCTGCCAGGGATAGGGGGATCCAAGAGGACTAAGGTCTCTGATGTCCCACAAGTACAGAATGTACTGTGTGTCTGTTCCCCTTGTTCAAATGCAAAACTGCTTCTGTACCAGCTGTAAAGAGCTATTGCCCTGAGCCCCCGGAGTGTCCCCCAGAGCTGCTCCAGCCCCTGCCCCAGGTCTCCTCTTCCACCTCCCTATAACTAGAAGTTTTATGCCTCCCTGCAGGCAGTTCTAAGACCTGTGCTAAGGGCCCCGTCCATTCCGATGCGTCGGCTTCCTGTTGTACTGGGTTGTTACGCATTTGAATTATCATCCTTCAGAAAGACCAAGAGGCAGCGGGGAAGCCAGCAGCAGTGATGCAGGGCAAAGTTGTGCAGGCAGGTGAGAGCAGAGATCAGAGATTGTGAGTACATGGTGGGCGGGGGGTTGGTGGCAGGCACGTGAGGGTTTGGGACACCCTGCCTGGCTTGGCAGGCCCTGGCCTCAGCTTCCTGCCCGCCTGAGGCTCAACCCTGGCTCCATCCCAGGAGGCCTTGGAGGGAGAAGCTGTCAGAGCCAGTTCTACCACCTTGGAGCTAATCTTCCTCTTCCTCCCCCTTCTTCTCTCCCCCCTACCACCTTACTAGGTACCCCAGAGAAAGGGGCTTCCCTCTCCCCAAAGCCAGCCCTGATTCTGCCACTGCAGGCTCTAGGTCCCCAACCCACAGAGGTATGCCTGCAAGCCCTCACCCACCACTCAGGGGTCCCCTAGGCCTCGCCCCTCCTCTTCAGGCAGCCCTTGAGGTTCTGCTTTTCACTGACACCTGATGCCTCACACCCACCTGAGCCTGAAAACCTTTACAAATGTAACACCCTCCTTTTGTGGTTGGGGATAAGCCAAATGATCCTGGGACTCAGTGCAAGACCTGACTGCTTCTTTGTGGGGGAGGCAAACTGAGACCTGGGAGGGGATAGGGAGGCCTCTATGAATGTGGAAGACAACTTCCCCTGTCCTGGCTGCTCTCAAACAGGGGGCTGGACCATGAATCAGAGAGGGCGTGGCATGAGGGCCGCAAGGCTCTGGGGCAGGAGTGTGGTAAGCACCTGCTGCTACTCCCTCCTTGGCACAGGGGAGAGAAGGGACGGGGAGCCTGTAGGGCCACTACTCTTGTGAGGAGCTATGGCTTTCCCCTTTCCTGTTTATGGAAGCCAGAGGTGGGTCTCAGGCCTCCCTCCGCATAGAGCCTGATCCACCACCACTACCCATTTGGGGTGGGTCACCCCAGCCCTGCTTGCCGCTGATTAAGCTTCCTAGCTCACAGGGGGCTGGGGTATCTGCATTACCTAGGGTGGGGGCTGGGGCAGGAGTAACCCCCCCATTGTGATGGAGCAACTGAACCCAGAAGTAGCCCAGGGGAAAACAGGTGTAATCACACCAGCAGCTGGAAATCAGAGAGTAACCGGGACAGGAAATGGAGACCGTAACTGGTGTGTCTGCCAGACCCAAGAGATGCAAACAGAGTCACCGAGGAACAACCCAGGGGCGAAACTGGTGTAACCAGGGAGTAACTGGGACTGGGGAGTAACCACTCAGAGAACCCACAGAGGAGTCGAAAGGCTGGGAGCAGCTCAGAGTGCTTCTGCACAGAAGCTGACAGCCGTCTGTGTGTGTAACTGACAGGGTCTGGGAGTCGCTCAGCAGGAGGGGAGCAACTTTAGTAACACATGCCTGTCGTCTGTGCCTGGGGCACAGCTCCTTCCACAGCCTCCTATCTTCAGGATCCTCCCTTCTTTCCTGCTCTGCGGTTTGCACCTTGTGTGGCCTCCGCCCTCTGCCCCCACCCGTGGCAAACTGTCCTCACGTCACTGGAACTTTTGGACTTTCTGAGGCTTAATTATTCATTAGGGGCCAGGCGTCAGGACCCAAATATCCCAATAGGAGCCCATTTGCCACTGCTCCCACTGCCTCCCAGGGCTGGGAACCTGGGAACCTGGGGAGCTGTGGGAGCCAGCAGAAGGGGCTGGGGGTCCCAGGCTGCAGGGGTGACTGCTGCCTGTGGGCTGGGTCGCTGCTGGGAGGGTAGAGGATCAGAGCTGTCACTGGGGAGTAACAGCTGTCATTCTGGCAAGAGTCAGAGCTGTCATAGATGGGGTTAGACCTGTGGGGGAACAGGGCTTTGGGGGTCAGTGCTCTGGAAGGGGTCAAGCCTGAGGATCAGAGTGGGAGAGGTTCAGGGCTGTCTTGAAAAACAGCCCCTCCGGTGACCAGAGCGATTGGGGAGTGTGGGGGCTGGAGAGAGAAGGGCTTCTCTGGGTCCCTCCACTCACCACGAGGATGAGGGTCCCCAGGCACTCAGCCAGCGCCTGGCGGAGCAGCCGGTAGCGGATGTGGAGCATCTCCCCGCAGCGGGACACCAGCTCCTTCTGTCGACCCATGGCGGCGCAGGCGGCGGCGCGGTCGGCGGGCGGGCGGGAGGGCGGAGGGCAGCGGCGGTGGCCCGGAGCGCAGGGTGGCGCCCTTTATAGAGCGCGGGAGGCACGCGCCCCGCCCGCCCCGCAGCCCCGCCCGCCCAGCCCCGCGCCGGCGGGTGGAGTGGGCGGTCACCCCCACACCTTGCCTGGTGGGGACGCTGGGTTGGGGAGAGCTGATGAAGAAGGTGGGGGGTTGGCCCCGGGAGGGCACTTAGGGGAGGAGGCGTCCTGGTTGCTGAGAGGGGATTTGGGGGTCTGAGAGCCGGTGCAGGAGTATGGGCATGGGCAGGACCATGGCTGGGGAAAATGGAGCTGCCAAAGAGGCCTTCTTGGCCCATGAGTGAGCCCCGCTGTCATCCCCACCGCGATGGTGTGAGAAGAGACACGTCAGAAAGGAAAGGAGGTGGCCCCAGCTCTGTAGAACAAGTGGACCCAGCATGTCCTCAGTCAGGGGTTGGAGGAAGGAGGTGGTGGGCGCTGAGTGAGAAGAGACCCTCTCATACAGGAGGACACACAGAACACATGTGCTGAGTTCCAGCCAGAGTTCTGGGCCCTGGCTCCTTGTGTTGTGAGTACATGTCACGTGAGCTGGTTACAAGTCTCCTGACCAGCTCTGTCCACGGCTGTGTCCACGCGTGATATCTGTTCTGTGTGCCTGGTCACACTTGCTGGCATTTCTCATGGCTGTGCACATGCCTGTTGAACATGGCTAGGTTAGCTGAGCTTGTCACACGTGTGCCCGCGTGCATGTTGCACATGGCTCCAGAGGGTGAGCTGAAGTTGTCCTGGCATGCCACATGCCACATGCTTGCCAACAGGGTGAGTCCCAGCTGTTTTTAACCCTCTCCTCTCCCACTCTGACTGATCCTCGGCCAAGGGAGGGTCTGTCCTTTTAAGAGATTAAGCTGGCTAAACTATGGGGGTGTCAGCCCCATCTGAGGAGGGTCGTGGGGCAACCCTGCCCCCTAAGCTGCATTTAATAATTGAGAAACTGAGGTCTCCATGGCCTGGGCCCCACTCCCATGGGACTGGAAGCAAATACACCCTCACCCCAGTCTCTGTGACAGCATTGCTGGGAAGACCACAGAAACCACATTATCCAAAGGGACTTAATCCAGGTGGGCGAAGGGCCCTGAGGACCTGCCTCTGGAGGAATGGCTGTCAGAAAGGACAGCTCCAGAGGTGACTCATGACCAAAGAGATGGGGTTTAGCAACACACATAGGGTAGATTCACACACGTGCACGCACGTGAGCACACACCCACACACCCTGAGGCTGGCAGCCACACTCACCTATGGATACTGAGGTCTGCTCACATGCTCATGGGGTCCCATTCACATGAGGCCTGGCCATAGGCTCACAGATACATGGAACCCTCTCATGGCCCTTGGTCCAGAGAGATACACCCCACCCCTGAGCCTACATGGGCTGGGAGGCCCCATGGTGAATCAGGGAGCCATCACCAAATGCCTGCCCGCTCGCCCCACTGCCAGTCTGTGACTCAGAACAGAACCCTAGATTCCCGGTGCCACAGCCCAGACTGGGAATAGGGGGACATGCTGCCCTCTCTTCTCCCCCCATCTATGGTATGTTCTCAGCCCCTCACCACCTCATGGGGGTTGCAAAGGCAGCATAGGGTAGGAACTAGCAAAGGGCTCCTCCACACTGAAAGAGAGTGGGGAACCCCAGCCCACAACACCCCATCCTCACCCTGCCACATCCGGGCCTGCCAGCAGCCAAGCCTGGCCTGGGCACCAGAGCAGGAAAGAAAAACAGGGGCAGCTCTGCCACCAGCAGGCACACGCAAGGCCCCTGTGCACACATGTATTTGCACTCCACTCACATAGGTGTTCACGTGTGTGCTGCACCAGGAGGGAGCAGGTCACAGAAACCCATGGATTTGTGTATCTTAAGTAGCATTTGACACACATGCGCCTACATGTCCTCATACATGTGTGCATGTATGTATTTATGTGCCTACCTATAATCCCAGGGCTGCAGCTCACTGAAGAGTGTCTTTGTGACCCCCTCTGATGGATGCAGCCCATGCCAAGGGTCCAATCTTCAGGACCGTGACCCCATATACTCCCACCAAACTCATTCCTATCTATAACTAGCATGTACACACATGTTCGTACATGTACATACACATACACGTTGGGATGGGTTAGGGTTGGAGCTGAGAAGGTATGGGTAGGGCTTCCTGCTTGAGTGGGCCTGAGAGGACCCTGCCTGGAGGAGTGGAAGGATGCAATGCCTTCCAAGGGTGCCTTATTTCTGTCAGCCCTCCTTGGGTCATCTGGGATTAAGAGGCATCAGGGCCTGAGGATGCTCATCCAGAAGTTCCAGGCTGGCCTGAGTTCGGGGGGCAGAAGCAGGACCTCATTGCACAGTTCGATGCAGAGGACATATTCTCCTGGTATGTGAGTGGTGCCCCCTGGAGCAGAAGGCAGAAGGAAGCATGACTTCACAGAGAAGAAACTGAGCTTGGAGAGGCCCTGACTGAGTCACAGAGCTTACCCAGAGGCCTCTGGGCTCCCTCTCGTGCTTTGGGAAGGAAAGCCAGGGCCAAGTGCAGGCTGGAAGCCAGCCCACTGGGAGCTCCAGGAGTAGGCAGATGAGGAGGCCTCACCTCCTCCCAGGGCATCTTGAGCAAGGTCTGTGGCTCACCTGGGCGGGAGGACTGAGCCCAGGAAGGGGCCTCGACAGCCCATCCACCCTGTGGGAGGCCGTGACTTCTTGAGGTCAGAGCTGGGGGAGTGGGTTCCCAGGCAGGGGAAGGGCTGAAGACGCAAGTCCCAGCCTGCTGGACCAGAGGGGCTGGATGGGGCCCTGTAAGGGGTGGGGGTGGCACGCCCTTCATTTCCTGCCCCTCAAACTCTTTTTGCCTGAATGGGAGCAGCCTGAACCAGCAGAGAAGGAGACACGGGCCTTGCTGTCAGCAAATGAGGCAGAGAAGAGTGTAGGTGTAGAAAACAAATCATGCTCCAGTCCCCCCAACCTCCCGAACCTCCCCCACCTCTTCCAGAGCATTGGAGCTGGGTGGGGGAGGGGCAGAGCAAAACAGACACACAGATGTTTTCAAGTTTAGAAAGCACTTCCTCCCATTTGCAAAACAACCTCAAAAGTGGGTATATTTTCCCCCCTTCACAGACGACAAAACTGAGGTTTGGAGGGAAATTACCTGCCAAGATCTCACTCTGGGATTGAAACCCTATGGGGATGGGGAGGAGAGGTGAAGAGGGCAGAGAGGCCAGGGAGCCACTTCGAGGCACAGATGGGCAGGGAGCTGGGCCTGGAACCCCTTCACGTGGGAGTCCCTCCACGCTTGAGCTCTCTTTCTAGAGTGTACCCCACTCTGAGGCCACTGCTGGACACTATTCCTGCTTCTGGGCCTCGAGGGTCTGGGGCTAACTCTAGACCAGAATGGGGAGTGGAAAGCAGAGATGAATCACCCTATTATGAGTGTTCCTGAACTGGGGAGCAGGCGAGCAGCTCCTCTTTCTGTGCCAACAGTCACCCCCTGTCTCCAGACAGACTAGATGGCAGAGAGCTCGTGAACACAAACTGCCCCCTTCAGGCATCTCCGGCCAGATGTCCAGCTGGACCTTAAGAAAATCTACCTTTGGACCCATATCCTGGGAACTCTGGGTTCACCTTCTGGAGTCCCTGAGCTGCCCTTGGCATCCTTTGAGGACAGCAGAAGTCATAGAGAGGAGGCAGAGGGATGGGCAGAGGCCTAGACCCCTTGCTGAGGAAGGGCCCAGTCACTGGGGCTGGGCTGACAGGGGCAGAGCCCTCCTGCAGACCCAGAATCTCAGCTCTAAGCCTGGCTTGGCTACTGACCAGTCAGGTGACCTAGACAGTTCTCTTCCCTGACCCTCAGAGTCTCAGTTTCTTATCAATCACCTGGAGGTTTCAGGTGGAGCCCCTCCCCCACCCCCAGGGCGCCTCTAAGAATCAAACAAGAGTGTGGATGTTTCAGGCTTTGAAACTGTATTATACAGTCAACATAGAAGGAAAAGTTCATTCCAGAACCTGCCTCCCTAATCAGAGCCACGTTTCCTCATGTGTGACTGTCCATGTGCATGCATGTGCACTCTTGGCTGTGTGTATGCATGTATCCATGAAGGTCTGTGTGTACATGCGGGTGACCATGGGGTCCACGCATTCATGTGTGTATCCATGAGGGCCTGTGTGTGCATGTGTGTGTCCAAAGGGGGTCTGTGTGCATATCTGTGTGTGTCCCTGTCTGGGCCTGTCTGGGAGTCTGGGTCCAGTGTTTATAAAAGCCAGAGATAGGAGATGGGGATCTGTTGAGGAATCTGGAGACAAACTGGCTGGACATTTGCGCCTGCCCCATGCCGGCCTGGGGAGAGGGGAGTTAGTGATGTGGAGCTGACACAGACCAGGCCATCACTGCTGACAGGCCTACAGGGTCTGGAGGGTTCCAGTTCACACTGCAAGGACCAGATCCCCAGCGCCCCTGGGCTTTCTGATTTCCCATCTCCCTCCTCACTGGCAAGAAAGCTCCTGGAACCAGGGTGGGATTGCTTCAGAGGAGGAGGGATCAGGACCAGAGGTCGAGGAGAGAAGGAGAGCTCACAGGCTTCCTGGGGGGCCTGAACCAGGACCCAGCATTTGCCTGGCCCCTGCAGCCAGGAAGGGAGCATGGAGCATCCTTTGGGCTGAGGCAACCAGAGGGCTTCCTGGAGGAGGAAACATTTGGCTGGGGATTTTGTGGAGGGTCTTCCAGGTGAGAGACTGCTGGGCCAGGCCCTGGTAGGGATGGCTGCTGGCCTGGGACATGATAAGAGCAGCTGTGGTGAGGCTGGGGAGGGACATGGGAATAGCCTTGGGTTCTATACTAAGAAGCTGTGCTTCTTTAAGCCCAGGGCTCTGTGGAAGCTCTCACAGGGACCATGGGGGCTGGAGATGGGGAGAGGGAAGCCAAGGAGGCAGAGCCCTGGCCCCACCTCCTGCTCGACCACAGCATTTGAACCATTTTACATCAGGGTTCTGAACAAGATTACAATTCACTAATGTCCCACTGCTAAGAACAATGGCCAATGGGAGACCTGAGGGTTTTAAGCAGGGGGTGACACGGTCTCCATTTGCCATTTAGAAGGATCCCTCCAGCTGCTGAGCGGACAATGGGTTAGCAGGAGAGACTGAAGCCAAGAGGCCTGGAAGGAGGTCAGAGAAGAAGGAAAGGGGCCAGATGCAGAGCAGTGGCTAGAGGGAAGGAGGAGGGCTCAAGTTTGGGATTTAGGAGGCAGAGTGGGCAGGGCAGGTCAGCAAGAAGCTGGAGTTGGAGGTGAGCAGAATTGGGTAGACAGGAACCTGAACCTGAGATGGGGCCCAGGACAACTGCTCTCTGAGAGGCCTGTGGTCTGCAGAGGGTAGAGGTTCTGCATCTGGAGTTCCAGAAAGGTGATGGGCTTTTGTGAGCCCTGGTATACACTCCCCTCATCCCAGCCCAGTCTGGGTGCTAATTACAGGGTAGCCACCAGCTGCCCTAGGGGAGAGGCGTCACCGGGGAAGGATCCAGGGGAGGGGTCAGGCTGCAGCAGGAGATTCTGCAGTCAGACTTCAGGAATGACGTCTGAGGGTCTCTAGACCTGGGGTCAGTGGGAACTGGGCTCTAGGGAGACCCCATTAGGGAGAGATGGGGGTGGGCATGTTGTGGAGGGAGATCGGGGAAAGGCCAGGAGGCCCTATCTGACTTTCTTTTTCTTTTTTAATTGAAATATATTTGACATATAACATTAAATGTAAGGTGTACATGTTAATTTGTTACATTTATGTATTGTAACATGATTGCCATTGTAGCCATTATTAGACTTCTATCACATTACATAATTATCCTTTCTTTAGTGGTTGGAATAATCAAGTTCTAGTCTTTTAGCAAGTTTATTGATTATAATACGATATTTTTGCCTATATTCACTATACTGTGCATTAGATCTCTAGGGCGTATTTACTAGCTGTCAGTTTACACCCTTAAACAACCTCTGTCCCATCCCCCCACCCCCATATATCTATCTTTTCCATCCAAACCATTGGTTGTCAAGTGGAACAGGAGCTGGGTCTCAGCACTGCTTCCCCTTCAGTCAGCGCCAACCTTGGCTTTGTCAGTCTTTAGGAGACCCTGGCCCTGTCCTGTGGAGTTTTCCAGTCTGGGGGGATAGAGGAGAGCTGAGTCCTGTTTTGAGGACCACCTGGTGGGAGGCACAGAGGAGATTTAGGTTTCAGCTGAGGTGGACCAGAGTGCTCACCTCCCACCCCTATCCCTGTCCTTGCTCCTGCTCCTCTGGGTCTTGCTGATAACAGCTTCATTCAGTGCCTTGGGCAGAGGGAGAGGGGCAAGGGGCAGGCAGCCCACATCCTCCTTTATTCCTCCTCACCCCACCCTTTGACCCCAGGTAGGCCCAGGCTCAGCAGCGAGGTCTGGAGCCAGGACACCTAGATTCCTGATTCTCTGTAGCTCCACCCCCACTTCCCTGTGTGACCCTGGACAAGTTCCTACACCTCTCTGGACCTCATGCAAACCAGAAAAATTATCCTCCCCATCTTCCTCCCTAAAGCTGAAGTGGGAGAGGGAAGTGAGTCTCCCTTGGGGTTTGGAACTCCCTGGTCCCCCTCAGAGAACTGAGGATGCCTCCTTCCTCTCCCTCCCTCTCTGCAGCAGGGGGATGGGAGTCTGGCCTTTCCTGTGAAAGGTACGGTGACTCACGTGCCTCAGGCTTCCCCTCCCCCTTATCGCTCACCTGGATTAATCTGTGACTCACGAAGTGAGTGCCCTGCCGGATGTTTGGAGGTGGGGGTTATGTGTGTATATTTATTTGGGGGGGTGCTCAGACTAGCCCAAATCTAACTTAATAGGTCAGGGACCCAGCAGCCCTCAGGACTTTGTTGAATGTAACCTGCTGCAAGGACCCCTAGGCCTTTGGGTCTTGCTCTTTTTCTCCAAAGTAAGGAGCTGGGCAGAGGAAATGAGGGTCTTCAGCTAAAAGGATTCTGGTTTAGAGAGGTTGTCAGATTCCACAGCCAGAAGGGAGGACCCTTTGAGAATTCACTAAATGTCACTACATAGAGAGGCTTAGAAGTTCTGACAGAACTGGGGAAACTGAATCCCAAGAAGGGCAAGGCCTTTTTAAAGTCATTTAAAGCCACGGGAAGAAATCCAGAATTCCTGCCTCTTACTGAGAGCTTTTTCTCCTGACCTGCTCTTCAAAAACAGAGCAGATTTCCCTGTTGACAGCAACCCAGAGCTGGAGGCAAAACCCTGCACACACAGACTAGTGCATACAGACATGTACACGCCACACACACACACACACACACCCGCCGACACACAGAGCTGACAAATCTCGTCATACATCAGACCGGACTCCCACCCCATCCAGGTCCACCAGCAAAGTGAAATGCAGAGGCCCAAAGAGGCAGACACACCCAGGGCGATGTGTGACCGACATCACCCTGCACACCCTGGCCCACACAGGAGTTCCTTCTAGACTTCTTCCCTTCTTCTGAGGTTCCAGCTCCTCATGCCCACCCCCTCCTGCACAGCCATCTTAGACCACACCAGCTTCCTCATCTACTTCCCAGAGAAACTCTAAGGAAACGGGTGGGAGCCTCAACGTGAGAGATTGGAACTGGAGCCTGGGCTTCCCGCCTCCCCCACACCCCGCCCTCTGAGCTGAAGCAGGGAGTGCAGAGAGGATGGTGCGGCTCCTTGAGTTTCTGAGTTCTCTGCCCTCTTCCCTTGCCACATGGGACGCCCAGCAAAGCGATTACCATGCCTATTTAAAAGGTGAGGAGGCTGAGTCCAGCAAGAGGAGGTGACTTGCCCAGGACCACATGGGGAGGTAGCAGGGCAGGGCTCATCTCCCCTGATTGGGACTGGGGTCCGCACCTCTCAGAGCCACCTGCTGCACAGTCTGGCCTGGAGGCAGATTCGGCCCCCTCCCTGCACTGGGATAATCCAGAACTGGGTTTGTGAAGAGGTCGGAAGCTGACCAGGGAATGAAACAGGATGGTTTGTAACTGGCCAGCACCCCCTGCCCCGCCCCAGAGCCCACGGAGGGACAGTGGAGAAAACTTGTGAGGGACCAAGGAAAAAGGAGACTGAGGAGGAGCCAGGGACAGCCAAGGACACAGGGCTCCATGAGGGCAGGGACTGCACTTCTTTCACCGAAAATAAAGCCTGGCATGCTCATGTCTGGAGTTCATAAGTGAACAGCAGAGGGAGAGAGACGTAGACACCAGCTTACACAGTCAATCAATGCATTCCCTATGCTAAGTTCAACCACCGGCCGAGCTGTCCCATGACAGTGACAGGTAGGGGCTGGCACAGGTTCACAAAGACGAACAGAATTGGGACAAAGTTGGAGGCCAGAGTTCCCATGTGTGGCTTATCCTCTGGAGGATGACATCTGATAGCCAGCCATCAAAGCCCCTCCACAAACAGGCCCCCTGCCTGCCGCTGACCCCATTTCCTCACTCAGAAAATGAGGATAATTACAAGTACATACTTCGGAGGGCCCGTATGATTGTGTGATCAAATTCCCACATATAAGACACGTAAAATCACAAATAGTGCCCAGCACGATAAGTCACTGAATATTAACACCAACTTTTTATTACTTTACCTTTCACTATCACCACCCACCCATTCTAGGATATCAAACGCTGATTCCCTTCTCCTTGAAGTGTTTCTGGTGGCCTTCCCTGCCCTCCATCTGCCTGGGCTAGGGGTTCCTTCTGCACACACCTGTCTCCTACTGGGTTAACCTATTCCACAGGTTAAAACCATGTGGAAAAAGCAGACAAGCCAATAACATGGGGAAATGAAATGATTTAATTTTCAGAGTTTAAGACAACAGAAGAGCTCCCGCCACTGTACGTGACTGTGAAGTAAACTGAACAGACAGTAATTGCTCTAATGTTTCAGAGGGAAAGAGTGCCTCAGGCTGGGGGCAAGGGAAGGGTTTGAGCTGAGTCTGGAAAAACAGCCAGGATTAGGGAGGACGGAGAAGGGAGAGGCTGCCGGAAGGAGGGTGTGGCCCAGGCTGAAAGGAAGCAGCACCCCCCTCTCCCACGGCACTGGGAGCTCCTGGAGAGGAGCTGGATCTTGCTCACCTCTGACCCATCTTGTTCACCTCTGACCCCCGCTGCAAGAGCGCAGTGGGGGCAATTTGTGACATGAAAGGGCACATGCACAGAGCTAGAGGGGCTCAGACACTGAGAGGCCAGGGCAGCACCCAGTGTTTTCTGCATCTCTCCTGTACTGGGACCACCAGTCCCCCCACCCAGCCCCTTCCCATCCTCTGTGCTTTTCCATGTCCCCACCCCGGGAAGCAGCAGAACCAACACAGGAGGGCATTGTGCCTCTTCATTGTGGTCTATTCATCACACACAGCCCCCTCTCCACTGCTCGTGCTGGTGCTCTGTGACCCTCAGGAAGTGCCACACCTTCTCTGGGTTCATTTAAAGGCCTGACGCTGCACTGAAGGGCACACTGAGGTCTAGGCACACATCCTGGCAATGGGAAGGGGACAGAGCCTCAGTCCTGAGCACACGCCCTCCTCTCCAAGCTTCTGGGAGCAGCCTAGGAAGGAAAACAAAAGATCCAGGCCAGGGTGGACAGATGGATGGATCTCTGGGATTCATTCAGTTCCCTCTCTGAGCTGGGTCCCACTCCTCTTCTCGGAGTTCAGACAGGTCAGGCCCGGGGGACTCCGTAGGGCACCATGGCTCCTGCCCTGGTGCTGGGGCATCAGACAGAAAACTGGGGCAGGGCTTTTCTTGGGGACGATTCAGTGTGTTCAGGCCAGCAGGCCCTCCATGGAGGGTCCATATGCAATGAGGGTGGAGGTCACACCATCGACATCTTACTCCAGAGGTCTGAAGTCTTGCTGTCCATCTACAGCTTGCCCCTGGAGCTGGAGCTCACACAGTCCACCTCTCACTCCGGGCCTCCACAGCCTGCACCAGGCCTTCACCCAGGATGGCAAAGTCCTCCAGGATAGCTTCTACATTGGGCACCGTCACCTGCTCCCCACCCTGAGACACCACCATGCGACCCTTTGTGTTGGAGGCCTGGGGGAATCAGAGAAATGTGGATTGAGGTGTCACAAAGACACACCCAGAAACACCGAGACACACATGCTTCCCAGCTGACAGGGTCACTCATGGAGCAGGCCACACACAGACACACACACCCACACGAAACCACATGTTCACACTCAGAAACAGACAGCTGTCAGCAGCCAGCACACCTTGAAAGGCTGAGGCTGGAAGCTGGTAGGCTTCCAGAGGACACCGATCACCTCTCCGCCATGCTGGTCATAGAAGAAGAGGGCCAGGTCCCCGAAGGCCTCCTAGGAAGGGGCAGGGCAGAGACAAGATTATAGGTGGGCACCTGAGAGCCACCTCCATGGCCCCAGCTCCACCTGGAAGCCCCCTCCCCAGGGTCAGTCAGCTCTTCAGGACCTACCCTGAGCTGTGCCAGATAGAGTTGAGGAGGATCGTAGCCCAGCACGGGCATCAGGGACGAGGACCCTGGCTCACTGCGCAGGCCACGGCAGAAGGAGGCAGCTGGCGAGTCCACAGCCTGGCGGTGCCGGGGGATGTGGCGGGGAGACAGGCGGATCAGCACATCATACATGTCCAAGGGTGGCCGGAACACTGTCTGACGAAAGGTAGGGAGGGGTCAGCAGCGCCCACTTGGGAGTTGGGAGCTGGATTACAAACCCCTCCACATGCCCATCATGGCTCCCTCCTTCCCCTTTGTCTGACCCCCCCATTATGGGCCCAAATGCTCTTTTGAAGGCGGGAACACTAAGACCCAGATGGTGCCAGCTTGGGTCCAGCAGGAGGAGCACAGGCTAGAAGCACGAGGCCTGGATGGAGCTGGGGCGTGGGTTCTCCTCCAGGCTCCACCACTGCCAGGCACCACGGACGGCTTCAACGCCCTCTCTGGATTCAGTCTCACCAGATAAGGGTACTAGGCATCCCCCAGGGCCCCTAGAACTCTGGGCTACCATGGGTTTAAAGGCAGAATCCCCAGAGGCCCTAGAGTCAGTCTTGGTCAGGGGCTTACCCTGATGTCCCCAGGCCCCCGGGGATCCATTAACTGTTTCTCTAGGACAGGCAAGGCCTCCGCTGCCAGGACCACGAGCCGCTGTAGAATCTGGGGAGTACACATACATCAGACAGGTCAGATCTAACCACAGGTCTCTCTCAGGTCAGGCCAGGCCTGTTTTCTCTTTGGGGGTGAAAACCACACATTTGGGGGCAGGAACGGGATTGAACCTGGGGTGAGGGTCCATCCTGTGTCCACACAGAGCTTCTGCGATCCTGGGGAGTAAGGATGACCATGACGGGGAGTTGTATCCGAGTTGCCAGGAAGCCACTGCGGATCTCCACCTGCTCCTCCACTGTGGACAAGAGGGGTCCTGGGTCAGCCTGCCCTTTCCCCCAGACGCCCTCTACCGCCCAGGTCCTCTTATGGTATACCTAGCAGCTGCATCACAGGAATTTTCCAATACCTCTCCACCAAGTGGCAAAAGCGATGAAAAGGACACCGCATTTACCTCAATTGGGTGGGGCGTTGAACTCCCAGCCTCAGTCCAGAGGCAGAATTTTCCACTGCCTGGCACCCCAGTCTGGTTTCCGGGCCAGCACAAGCTGAGGCCTGCCCCTGGCCCCCTCCTACCCTATGCTCCCACACACCTGGAGAATTAGGAAGCTGACACCCTCATCTTTACTGGGACCAGGAGCTCCTCGTATTACAACAGAAATCATCACTGCCACCCCCAAGAGGTCTGGGCACCTATCCTAATCTGGCCCCTTCCCTGCTCCCCAACACAAGACTTCCCACCTCGTGTTCAGAGTCCCCCTTCCATTCTCCTCTCCCCTTCCCAGTCCCCAAGGTAGTCTGCTGACCCTCCCCAGTCCATTGTGTTTCTGATCATCCTGTGGGCAAACCACATCTCTACAGCCTCAGAGCTCTCTGAAGACTTGATCTGGGCCTCTTCCTCCTAATAATTCCCCACTCCAAGGCAGTCACGGTCAGGGATAGATATCTGGGAGGGGCAGGATAGAGAAAATGTAACTGACTGACAAGGAAAACCCTTGCCTGCCCTACTCTGCAATCCAGAACGGTAGTTCTTCCAGGTGTCTGAAGTACTTACCACTGAGCTCATTGTTGAGGTTGACAATAAGGGGGTTGTTCTTCCAATCAAAGGTTGATACCAGGAAAAGGAACCGAAGGAAGCCCACCTGGGGGGAGCTGAGGGAAGGAGTGAGCACAGTCTGGGGCCCAGCTGCCTCACAGTCTCAGAAGCCTAGCCCCCTTGGCAAGGATTGGGTGGGTGTCTTAGAACCCCTTCTGTCACTTGCTTCAGCCACCCTCTCCCATTTGACTGAAGGTACAGCATGAGGGGTGAAAGCTGGCCCTCGGGGAACCTCCTGGCTGGGGAAAAGGTGGAAGGAATCACCTGGGAGGGGTGAAGGGCTCAGGGTGCAGGAAAAGGGCAGCAGCCACCAGGTCCAGGCTCTCATCAGTGAGCCCCTCATCCAGAAGCTGGGCGCGCACCCACCGCTTGGACAGCCGAGCCACACCCGAGAAGGCTGGGTGCTGCTGTTGGAGTCTGCAAGGGAAGAGGCAGTGACAATGAGACTCGCCCACTCAGGGCCCAAGAACAGTGTTTCAGCCCTATCGACTCTATGTATTCAACCTCTACCCAACATTGGCCCCAGGCTAATGCATTACATCCTCCTAATTAATGCCCCAAGAGGCTGGTTCCAGCATTATTCCCATTTTACAGATGAGAAAAACAAGGTCCAGGGGGAAACCTGACAAAAGGGACATAGGCAGTGAAGTGGCAGGGCCAGGATTCTAGAACTTGCCTGACTCCAGAAATCATATCTCTAGCTATTACACCATCTGGCCTCCGAGAGAGACAGGTGGCCAGAAGAGCAGAATGGGGCAGGAAAGGGTCTCCAGACAGAAGAGCCTGTGCAGGTGACCATACCCATGCAAGGCACTAGTGAGCAGGGGCAACTGTCTCGTGTCCCTCTCGAGGCGGAGGGAGGCAGGCGTGTCCCTCAGTGAGATCATCCCCTCGGGGCTCCGCATCTCCTTCAGGACCTGGGGCTCCCGCTGATAAGCCACACAAATCCGGAACACAAAGCCATCCTGTTGGAAGAGGGTACAGGATGGGGGGTACATGTCGGCCTGGGGCACTCTGACACCCGTCCCCTCTCTGCCTGGGGGTATCCCTGCCTTGCACAAGCCTAACCTTGAGAACATCAGTGTGCGTGGCCGTGGCACGGCACCGCAGTCCATGCTGTTGAGTCAGTAGCTCTGCCAGGCGCAGCTGGAAGGCAGCTCGGACCCGCCGTATGGCCTCAGCATCCTGTGGCCACTGACCACTGCCCTCCAGGTGACACACCACTGGGGAGAAGAGTGAGAGGTCTCAGACTGCGGCCTGGGGTGGGAACAGCCCCTCTCAGCCCCTCCCAGGAGACCCCTCACCAGTCATGGGTTCCACGTAGGCTGGACAGGGCTTGTCAGGCCGGGGCAAGAGTGAGGCCCACTCTCGCAGGTGCTCATAGAAGGAGTAGGCTGGCTGGACTGGGGCTGGTGGGAACACCTGGTGGAGAAAGGGGGCTGAGGAAGGGGACTAGGAGGAGTGCCCAGAGTCAGGAGGTGGGAGGGAGAACACTGGGTGAATGGAGTAGAGGTGGGGGCCACTAAACAGAGAGGGCTCTCTGCCCCTTGCACCTCACCTCAGTGTAGCGCAGCACTGGGTGAGCTCCCTGCACAGCAGACACAGTCAGCGGGAGGCCTTCCAGCCCCCACAGCTGGCGGCTGAGGTCATCATAGCAACGCACCGCAGCTGCCAGGGCCTCTTCACCTGTGCTGGAGGTCTGAGAGGGAGAAGACAGTCAGGAGGCCAGGACCCTACAGAACCCCATCAACACCTGGGATTCTGCCCGGGCTCAGGCTGCTGCAGAGACCGTGCCCCCTCTGCTGGACACTCCAGGAAGCGCAGCCTGGCTGAGCCGGTAAGGGCTCTCCACTCCCCCACCCCATCTGGCCACACAGGCTACTCTACAGTCCCAGCCTTGATCCCAGCCCTGAACCACGGCCTTTACCTCTTTCAGGCCTTGGATCAGTGCGTCCAGGAGGCCCCCCATATAGTGGACACAGGTATCTGGAATGTCAGCATGGCTGGAAAAGGGGTACAGACAGTGTGGGCCTTGGAGGCTATGAAGTGCGCTGCTGGACGTGAGCTGCTCACCTCAAAAGCCTGGGCCAGACCCTCCTAAAAGGCTCCCCAGCCCACGGTTGCCTCCTGGCATTCAGATGCTAACACTCACAGTGCCAAGAGGTGGGTGACCACCTGGTAGGGAATAAGGCGCTTCTGGGCCATAGAGGCTGCCTCCCAGACCACAGCTTCCCGAACGGCTCCATCCTGGAAACGCCGAAGCTCTGAGCGAGATCCCCAGAACTGGCGAAAGTCAGCAGCCTGAGGAAAGGAAAGGGGTGGTAGGAGAGATCAACAAAAAAGGGCTCTGTAAGAAATCTCCCTGACAGGCCTCAATCCAGGTGGCATAAGGACAATCCACCCCCTCCTTCCAATGCACATGCCAGGCTTTCCCAAGACAGGGCCAAATAACCCCCCAAACCCCAGGGGTCCTCACCTCAGGCTGGTCGGCCTCTGGACCCAGCTCGAGGACGCTGGTCAGCCCCTCAGGACGGAGGATCAATCCCAGGGTCAGGGTCCCAGAGTCTCTGTGCTTCGGTGGATTCTGGCTGATGTCCCACTGTAGGGTGTAGAAGAGGCTGAGCTCAACCCAAGAATCCCCCCACTTAGTCTGGAAACCCACTTTCTAGCTAGAGGGATGGTGTGTCTTTTGCACCCCCTGGGACCCTGGGTCCAACCTCCTCAGACCCATACCACCTCACCTCTGAGACTGGGGGCCGAGAGTGGGCCAGCAGGTGGAGCCGGGACCCCAGGCCCTGCTCCAGGAGAGTGGTTAGTGGGCCCAAAGCAGCTGAGACATAGTCCCCACCATGGTCCTGCAGCTCTGGCCACAGCTTCAGCCGGTGACATGCTGCCTGCAGGCGACTCAGTGGATGGAGACTTGGGGGGCATAGAGGGACAAAGAGGAGGAATCAAGTACTGCTGGCCCCAAGTATCACCCCCCACCAACCAGGAAGATCTGAGCACCTGCCTGAGGACCTGTACCCCATCACCATAGCCCCAGGGAGACAGGACCCAATGACATACCCTGTCACCCCCAAACTTACTGCAGGATATGGTCAAAAGCCCGAATCAATGGTTTGGGAGTCATCAACAGGAGCTGGAATCCGTCATCAGCTTTGCTGTCCAGCAACACCACAGACAGCCGTGCCTCATGCTGCACCTGGGGCACAGCGAAAGAAGGGAATTCAGATGGGGGACCACCACCACTGCAGCCTCCCTTCATCAACCTGAGGGCTCAGACCAAGAGACATGCCTGACCTAAGCTCTTTGGAGAGGACTTTCTGGGGTTCCAAAGCTGACAGAAGGGACAGAGTCTAAGCTGGGCTATCTGGGGAACCCAGGAGTGGGAGACCATTGGTACCTGGTGATAAGTGGAGGCAGTGACATCCGCACAGAGGTTGAGACGGCCTGAGGAGTCCAGGAAAACAACAGGGAAGGCCTGGTGGAAGTCAGCCAGGGCCGGCTTGGAGGGTAGAGAGAAGCAGTCAGGGGTGGGGCCTTTCCTTCAGGCCTCCTTGCTCAGACTTGGCCCTGCCCCACTCACCAAGGATGGATCTGAGCTGAAACATAAACTGATCCCGTTGACTGTCAGATCTGTGGTGGCTGAAGTGAACCAAAGAAGGAAGGTATGTGAGAAGGCATTCTCCTCCCTGGGGACCCAGCCCTAATGATATCCTCCCTCTGGCCAGGTGGCTGCTACTGCCTGCCCCTGGGATTCAGTTTGCTCATCTGTCTGATGGCAAGAAATCAAATGATCCCCAACGGGATGAGAGGATTCCCAGGATGAGTGGAACCCTTGGCCTTTGTGAGTCTAGCCGCCTCACCTAGAAACTGCAAGACGCTTCTCAGGACCTGGTAGCCACTCATGGAAGTGTGGATCTTGCGTGTGGACACAAGGAAGGCAACCAGCATGGAGACAAGGAACCCGCTGAACCCTCCCAGGCCCTGAAAGAGAGATGGAGGGAGAGACCCGAGCTTAAAGCCAGCCCACCACTCAGTGAGGCAGGAAGCTGGGTCACTCCCAACTCACCTTGTCCAGTTCCCGCTGCCGCAGCCAGACCTTCAGAAGTGCCACACCATCCTTCAGCCCCAAGGCGGAGCCCAGCACAGTTGACAGCAGCTGCACATGGGACTCGAGGGCTGTGTCCTGAAGAACCCATGTGTTATAGTGGGGGGTGGGGGGCTCTGGGCTACCTGTGGGAGGAAAGGGGAAACCATGATAGAAGTCCCCACAATAACCTTCCCTCAAGCCCCGCCTTGAAACCAGTGCCTGCTCACCATTTCCTGGAAGACTCTGCCCTCGGTACCAGGCAGAGCGCACATTGTTCTTGGATGGCAGCAGACGGCAAGGGCGGAAGAAGTCAGGTGGAGGGCATGGATGCAGACGTACAGTGACCAGGCGCTCATCCTTCCCTGGGGGGAGACAGGGGGTACTGAGACCCTGCAGGCCCCTGGAGTCAGAGAGGTCCCTGTACTAACCCCCTCCTACCCATGCCCTCTCATCTTGGAATTTGAAATCCCTATACGTTCCCCCTCAAACTTGAGGCCCAAACCTCTCACCTTCGACTTGAGGGCCCTCTGCCTCCCCCCGCAGATTTGTCACCCCATACTGTATCCTCAGCACAGTGTGTGCCTCCTACCATGTGGCCGTAGCAGCAGCGAGGGTTTCAGGTGGCAGCCATTGGTGTAGGAGAAGCGAACACTGCCAAAGAGAGGGTCTTGGGCCAGGTGGTGAGCCAAGTGGGCCAGGTAGAGGGCACGCTTGCGGAAGTAGCGCTGGTTCAGCCCATCCTTGTCCTGTAGGATCTCCTGGAGGGATCAGGAGAAGAGAGAGAGGGCTAGAAACTTAAGTAGTTGTTGTTGGAGAGCCTGGGGGCCACGATGAGGCCAAGGTGAGAGTCACAGCTTGGCAACCCCAGGGATTCTCTGCTGGCCAGAGGGCCTGAGCCAGGACTAGCAACACCATACCCAGTTCTCAGATGAGGAAGGCAAGCTTCCAAAGGGCCAGCAACTGGCCCACAGGCACACCCAAGCTGCCCTCAGGATGACTGCGGTGATCTGCTCTTTTGATTTAGAATCCAGATTTCAGTCTCCTGGCAAGTGGCAGGTGGGAAAGAAAGAGGGACCCAGGGATTTTTAAGTGGTCAAGTGGCAAGACTCTCTAGCCCCTAAACTCTGGACCTCACCCTGGGCATGCTCAGTGCCACATCCACATTGATGTCCGGCCGGATGCAGGTGCCCAGAAGGTAGCTGCCCACAACAGTGACCTGGGCTGGGGGCAGGAAGCGGAAACAGCCCTTCACGGCATAGGGCACTTGGTGGAGGGGGACTTGAACCGCAGCTGGGAGCCACGCCTGGTCAGTCAGCTGTGGGGACAGAGATAGTGATACATATTGATTTGACTGCCTTCCTAACATGTCCCCTTGATGTCTAGTAGACATCTCAAATTCAACATGTCACCATGTTTGAAACCAAACTCCTGATCTTCCCATAAACGTGTCTTCCCATCGAGTCCCCGTGGCAACTCCATATGAGTTGCTCAAGCCAACATTTAAATCATCTTGACTCATCTCTGTTCAGAACACCCATCTCACTTTCAAAAGGCATCCAGACACCAACTGCTTCTCTACTTCTCTACCTTAGTCTGAGCCACTACCATTTTTCGGTGGATCACTGCACAATAGTTTCTTAACTAGTCTCCCTGATTTCACCTTTGTCTCCCTCCGTTCTACTTTCAACACAACAGCCTGAGTGAACTTTTATTTTTTTTCTGGTGAGGAAGATTAGCCCTGAGCTAACATCCGTGTCCATCTTTCTCTACTTTATGTGTGGAATGCTGCCATAGTATGGCTTGATAAACGGTGTGTAGGTCCGTCCCCAGGATCCGACCCGCAAACCCCAGGCCACTGAAGTGGAGCAGCAAACTTATGCCACCAGGCTGGCCCCCTGAGTGAACTTTTTAAAACTGAAGTTAGGGGCCGGCCCAGTGGTGCAGCGGTTTAGTTCGCACTTTGGCAGCCCAGGGTTCACGGGTTTGGATCCTGGGCACCTGCCGACACACTGCTTGTCAGTCATGCCATAGCAGCGTCCCATATAAAGTAGAGGAAGATGGGCACGATGTTAGCCCAGGGCCAGTCTTTCTCAGCAAAAAGAGGAGGATTGGCAATGGATATTAGCTCAGGGCTGGTCTTCCTCACACACACACACAAAAAACCCTGAAGTTAGATCACATGACTGCTCTACAAAAAAAAAGCCTGCAGTGGCTCCCCATTTCACCCGAACAGCCAAAGTCCTCGTTTTCATGCACAAGGCCCTGCTTGCAATGCCCCCTTCCCCCATGACCCTTCTGAACTCATCTCCTTCTATCATCCCCTCACTCATTGCAAGGAACATACCAGACCTACTCCTGCCTTTGACCCCTTGCATTGGCTGCTTTCCCTTACTGGAATGCTCTTCATCCCTTAGATATCTATAAGGCTGACTCGCTTCCTTCGAATCTTCACACAAACGTCACTTCAAGGAGGCCTACCTCAAACACCCTATTTAAAACTGCAAACCACTCCCAACATCTGACAGTCCCACAATTCCCTTAGCTAGGCCTACATTTTCCTTTTTCCATAGTGCTTACTACCTTCTAACACTGCCATATGGTTTCCTTGTCATGCTTATTATCTACCGTCCATAACCCCAACACTAGAAGATAGGCTGCTTTATTCACTGATGCGTCCAAAGAAAACAACTATCGCAAGGCATATTACTGTTTGCTGAATGAATGAACAAGTGAGTGATGGCATTCCCAGCTGAGCCTCTTGGCAGTGAGATGAGCTCTCTTGCACCCCAAACCCTCCAGAGAATAGCAACGCCCCTGTTTCAGATGCCCCCACTGAGAACTTCTGGGCTTTCCTGTTCCCCACGTCACCTGCTTTACTTCAGTCTCAGGGGTTGAGGGCACCCTCATGATCCGCTGGTTGACCTCCCGTAGGAAAGCATCAATCCGCTCCTTCTTCTTCTCTGACAGCCTCACTTCCTTTAGCAGCTCCTCCACCTGTAAGAAGGGGCAAGGGAGAGTCCTTCAGCCTCAGGGTCCCAGGCCTGCCCTTCTAACTCAAGCCCCCGCCACCCAACAGTACCTGTAAACGAAGCAAGCTGGAGTAGAACAGGTTCTCAGTCTCCCGGAGGCGATTCAGCTCCTCATTGGTAGGCTCCTTGTACAGTTCTGCCTGGCTGAGCTTCACCGGCTGCAGGAGGCCCTCCCCTGGAGACCCAGCCACTGTACGCTTCTTTGAGGATTCCTTCTTCCCCTCCTTGCCTGTACCTTCCAGAGCAGGCTCCATCACCTGTGGCCAATGAGAGGAAGAAACCAATGTGAGGTCATCAATGTCTAACATCCACTACCTGAAGTGCCACTATGATAGGATATGGGTAAAAATTTCACCTGCTCCTGTTCCCTCTTTTGAATGGGAGTCAGATTATGTAAAACTCAAGATAGTCATTACTTAGAAGAACATTACTGAGCGTTAGACTGAAAACCCCTGGAGCTGAGGGCTCCCTGTCTACCTGTAGCACAAGCATGGAGCTCTGCTTGGAGATGGTAGGGATAGTGGTTGACTTGGCCCTGCCCTAAGCAATGCCTGAGCTCCTTGTATTTCCAGGTACCATGCAACAGGTAGCTTCCTCTTCCGCTGGGTTAGTCCTGGGACTTTGCAAATTCCATCTCCACTCTTTTTTTTTTTTTTTAAGGTAAAGGAGCTTTATTTATTAGAAGACTAGATTTTTTTTTCCCTGAGGAAGACCAGCCCTGAGCTAACATCCGTTGCTAATCCTCCTCTTTTTGCTGAGGAAGACTGGCCCTGGGCTAACATCCATGCCCATCTTCCTCTACTTTATATGGGACGTCGCCACAGCATGGCTGACAGGCGGTGGGTGCATCGGCAGGCGCCCGGGATCCGAACCCGCGAACCCCGGGCTGCCAGGCGTGAACTAAACCGCTGCGCCACCGGGCCAGGCCCCCAACTCCATTCTTGACCTATCCAAATCCTGCTAGGTTCCACCTCCTTTAGCAAGCCCTGACTATAGACTGTATCAATATACATTAGGTGCTCAATGATGGAAAGAGATAGAACCTAGTGACTGTGGAGGATATACTCAGTAAGTCATTCAATCCTCACAATAACCCCAACTGAAAATGGACTTAAAGGAAGCCCTGTAAAACCGAGGCTCCAGTTAGTATGCCTATATTATGAGCAGGCTTCCAACCCTTGTCTGCGGGATCCCAAATCTTCTCATCTACAGCCCTGGGCCCTGCCCCCCTCCACAGTCCCACACCCGGTAGAGCCTTACTAGAGTGCTCCGGGAGCACCGCCATGTGCCCTCCGATACAGCGGGGAGCACAGAACTGAACACAAGAGGGAAGAAGATCCCACCCAACGTCAAGGAGGAGGACCTGGTCCGGGAAATATCCAAGCTGCAAGGGGTCTCTTCAACTTCAAAGTGCAGAGCTCGCGAAGGGAGAAGCTCAATAGGCTTTACTACTTCTATCCAAATAATGCCATGTTCCATCTCCTCTAGGAAACTCTGCCTGTCTCAGTGCCCCAGGCTGGAAGCAACGGGGGAAAGGGGCTCCTCCAGTGGGGACCGCCCTCGTGCTCCCCGCCGGCGAGCTGTCAGGCTCTGCCATCTTTGGCACGTTGAGCATCCCTTCCTCCAAATGGCTCACCCACCTCCGGCTCCCCAGCAGCTCCGCGAAGCTGCGCTCCCGCAGGCGCTGGCCCCATCCGTCCGGGTCCAGGTCTTGCTCCCGCACTTCGGGGTTTAAGGCCGGTGTGCTCGGCACACTTCTTTCCACGTCGGCAGAACTGCCTACGTCCTCGGCAAAACGGCCGAAGCCCCCCAGCAGAAGGGCCGAAGCCCCTCCGCAGAGGCGCCGAAGACGCTGCCGAAGCCCTCAGCAGAGCTTCCACGAGCGCGGCAGATCTGTGGGAATCCCTGCCGAGATTTCCCGCGGCCCTGCCAAGATCTGCCGGGGTTCCGAGCGGACCCCCGGAAGCACGTGTCGCAGGACTCCGCCCAGCTCCTGAGCCATTGGGTGAGCGACGGATGAGTCGCTCGCCATTGATTTCCGTCGCTCTCCAGAACAGCCAACTATGGGGGAGGGGCCAAACAGGGTACGATTTACGGCCTCTTTGCGACTCCAGACCGGAAGCCTGCCGGTAGCTTGGCGGTCGCTTCCGTTCCCTCACTTCCTGCGCTAGGAAGGAAAGGGGAAGGGCGGAGCTAGTTTGGGCCTTATGGGGCGGGGGCTTGTTTACGGTAGTTTACCCCGGCCGTCCGCGTTTTCTTCCCCCGAAGTTTTGGTTACCCATGGTCAACGTGGGTTTGAAAATATTAAATAGAAAATTCCAGGATTAAACAATTCATATGATTTAAATTGGCCGCCATTCTGAGAAGCGTGGTAAAATCTTGGGCGGTTGAACTCTGTACCCCAGTGTCCCCTTTGTCCAGCGTATCCACGCTGTATTTGCTACCGACCTCTGGGTTATCAGATCGGCTGTGAGGTGTCACAGTGCTTGTGTTCAGGAACCCTTATTTTACTTAATAATGGCCCCAAAGTGCAAGAGTAGTGATGCTGGCAATTTGGCTATGCCAAAGAGAAGCCATAAAGTGCTTCCTTTAAGTGAAAAGGTAAAAGTTATTGCCTTAATAAGGAAAAGAAAAAAATCATTGTCTCAGGTTGCTAAGATCTAGGGTAACTTTTGTTACAGTGTATTCCTATAATTGTTCTATTTTATTATTGTTGTTAACCTCTTACTGTGCCTAATTTATAAATTAAACTTTATCATAGGTATGTACTTATGTAGAGGAAAAACCATAGTATATATAAGATTTGGTACTATCTGCAGTTTCAGGCATCCACTGGGGGTCTTGGTTATCCCTCTATCCCCAGCGGATAAGAGGGGACTACTGTATTTATACCAGTGATTTCCCTCGTTTTCGTCATCTGTCACATCTTATCAATTAACCAGTCTTGTCAGTTCTACCTCTAAAATACATTTTGAATTTATTCACTCTTCTCTGTCTTTACCACCAAGTTTAGTCCAAGTCACATCACCTTGTGCCTAGATTATTGTAATAGCTTCTCTCCAGTTTATTAAGTTTTCCAAATCTACCAAAACGTTGCAATACTAATATGATGAACGCCTGTGTACCCTTCACAACTTAGTGCTAACGTTTTGCCAAATTTGCTTTATGTATTTACGTATTATCATTATTTTGCAGAACCATTTGAGAATCAGTTGCACACATCCCTAAATACTTTGGCATGTATCTACTAAGAACAAGGACTATCAGGGCCGGCCCGGTGGCCTAGCGGTTAAGTTCCCAGGGTTCACCAGGTTTGGATCCTGGGCACAGATATACTCACTGCTCATCAAGCCATGCTGAGGTGGGCATCCCACATAGAAGTACAAGAAGGACCTATGACTAGGATATACAGTTATGTACTGTGGCTTTGGGGAGAAAAAAAGAGGAAGATTAGCAACAGATGTGAGCTCAGGGCCAATCTTCCTCAAAAAAAGAAAAAAAATATTCTGTAAAGAGTAAAACTTTAAAAACAACAACAACAACAAAGAACAAGGACTATCTCTTACATAATCATAATCCAATTGTAAAATTTAGGAAGTTTAACCTTGATTCAATACTATTATGTAAAGTCCATATTCAAATTTTGCCAATTATGTATCCCAGTAATATCCTTTACATTGTAACATTTCATTTCTGGATGCAAGATCATGCATCAGTTTAGTCTTCATGTTTCTTTTCTCTCTTAATCTGAAGCATTTCCTGAGATCTCCCTTTTTTGGTCTTTTATGACAACATTTTTGAAGAATATAAGACAGTTTCATTCAATAGCTTTTTCTTTTAAAAATTTTTATTGATTAAAAATTTTTATTGAAGTACAATAAACATATCAAAAAATTAAAATAAGGGTACAGCTTGAATATTCATAAACCAAACATACCCGTGTAACCAGCTCCCAGAAAAGAAGCAGAACATTTCCTGCACCTTAGAATCTCCCCTCATGATGCATTCTGGTCACTACCCCTCAACAACAACTACTGTCCTGACTTCTACTAGTATAATTAGTTTATGCAATAGCTTTTAAAGGAAATTTCACAAGTGGTCTGGTCCTTCTTCAGTCAGTTTCCACATGGTTGCCAGAAGGAGTTTTCTGAAACTAATATCCTATCATGTTACTCCCTTTTAAAAACTCATCAGTGGCTCCCAATTATACTTAGAGTAAAATACAAACTTCTACAAGGCCATGATCAGTATGGTCCTGCACTCATGGTCCCATCCTTTTTTTTGGTTTTGTTTTGTTTTTTTGTATGGAAAGATTCTCTCTGAGCTAACATCTGTTGCCAATCTTCCTTTTTTTGTATGTGAGCCACCACCACAGCATGGCCACTGATGAGTGGTGTAGGTCCACACCTGGGAGCCAAACCCGGGTTGTGGAAGCAGAGGGTGTCGAACTTAAGCACTAGGCAATTGTGGCTGACCCAAGGGATGCTTTTTCTTGACTTTTTCTCCTTTTCATCCTTCAGCTCTCAGCATAAATATCATCTCCTGATTAGGCATTCACTGACCACCCAATGTGAAATATGTTTTCCCTTATCTCATCACCCCATTCATCTTCTTTTTAGCACTTTTTTTTCTCCACAATTTTTGATTGTTTATCAATTGTCTCTCTCTTTGCCCTTGACTGTGAATCCACTAAAACAAGGACCAGGTCTATAAACCCAATGCCTAGCACACTGTAAATAGTCAATAAACATTTACTGAATGAATGAATGTGACCATTGTCAACTTTCCAGCCTTGTCTACCACCGTTGTCTCAGTCAAATTTTATGCCCCAGCCATATTGAACTACTTGGAGTTTCTCTACTCTATCTTGCTTTCTTGTCCTGGGCCTTTGAACTTGCTGCCCTCTTTGCTCAGAATGTTTTGATTGTTCTTTTTCCCCAGCTTTCTTGAGATATAAATGGTATATAATGTTGTTTAAGTTTAAGGTGTACAATGTGATGATTTGTTACATGTATATATTGCAAAATGATTACCACAGTAAAGTTAGTTAACACATTTAACACATCTTTCACCTCACATAATTACCATTTGTTGTTGTTATGGTTAGAACATTTAAGATCTACTTTCTTAGCAGTTTTCAAATATACAATAGAGCATTGTTAACTATAGTCACTATGCTATACATTAGACCCCCAGAACTTATTCCTTTTATAACTGGAAGTTTGTATCCTTTAGCCAACATCTATTCATTTCCCCCACTCCCTACCCCCCGGCAACCACCAATTTCTCTTTCTATGAGTTTGGCTTTTTTAGATTCCACATATAAGTGAGATCATACAGTATTTGTATTTGTCTTTGACTTATTTAACTTAGCATAATGTTCATCCATGTTGTCACAAGTGGCAGGATTTCTTTCTTCTTTATGGCTGAAGAATGTTTTGATTGTTAAGGAAGGTTTCCTGGAGGAGATGGGGCTTGTGCTGTTTTGAAGCATGATTTGAGTTTGAATTGACTGAGAGGACGAAGCAGCACCATTGAAGTCTGAGGAAAACCAAAGAGCTAAGAGATTAGTTGACCATTCATTCCACATTAGATGACAATGTCAAGTCCTGTGCTCAGTGTCAGGGATAAAGAGATAAATATGACATGATAATCACAAGCCAGAAAGCTGGAATAATGCTCTTGCCCTTACATTTCACAGCCTGGTTCCTCTATTCATTTAAGTATAACCTCACAGAGGTTTCTTCTGCCCCTCCCCTGCCTCCACTTAAAATTGCAACGCCCTTTAATCACCTTCATTAGTACCCACTAAAACTTGTGATGATACTATTTGTCTACTAATTACTTGTTTTGTCTGTTTCAGTCTCAGCCACTAAAATGTAAGCTCCATGAGGGCAGGATCCAATCATTTCTGTCTCATTCAGCACTGTATCCTTGGCATTTAGCACAGGGCCTGTCACATAGCAGGCACTCAATAAATACTTGTTGAGTGAATGAATGGCTCCTTCTTAAGAGCACCTCAGAGGCTGGGAGAAGGGTGTAAACAAATAATTGCAGTACAATATAGCACTGGGGGGGATAGGATATGTACAGATTGCTGTGGGCATGTTAGACTAGGAACATTATAGCATGGTGGTTAAGAGCAGTCGTACTAAAGTGGGATGGCCAAGGTTCAACTCCAGGTTCTGTCATTTACTCTCTGGGTGACCTTGGGTAACTTTCTTAACCTCTCTAAGTCTTATTATACTCAGTAAAATGGTAATGACCATGTCGTGGATTTTTGTGAGAATTAAATAGGATACTGCATGTAAAGAGCCTGTCACACACTGATGCACGGCAAATGTTAGTTGTTATTATTAAAGGAAGATTATGGCTCCTTGAGAGCACTATTCAAGATTTACATGTGTTAACATATGCAGAATGAAAAAAATGTTGGCACCTTAAAGAGAGTCATTCTATAAGGCCAGAATTAACCTTTCTAAAGTAAATACCTCTCCCCCTCATTTATCTTACCAAGATTTCCATCTTTTCTCTTTAGAAGAAAGGTGATTCTTCAGAAGAGCCCTGTTTGGAGAGGACCAGGTGATGCCACAGAGACTGAGAGTAAACGTCCTGTTTTCGTTACCACCAGAGGGCACCAATCAGTCAAGTCAATCTCTACCTGCCATTATGAAACAATATGGGAAAGCTCTAGGAAACTGTTTCTGCCGTTCATTCTTTTGATAAACATGTTTTGGGTACCTACTAGTATGTGCCAAATACTGTAGTAGCTTGTATATGGTTATGAATAGGACTTGCTGTCCTCATGAAATTTATCATCTTGAGCACCTACTATGTGTCTGAGAGATCCTATTAAACATTGGGGTGGAGGATGGGGTTCAATTTGTGGTTTTGTTGTTATTGTTACTGTTTGTCTTCCTGCCTGGCTGTGAGCCCATAAGAACAATTACTTAGTGTCTACTTTGTGTCAGACAATATCCTGGTTGCTGAGGATCCAGGGATGAATAAGACACAGTTGCAACTTACTAATAAACAATGTTTTACCTGCTAGGATAAAAAGGCATCAGACAAGTTCTGTGGAATTCCAGTTCCTCTGACCTGATAATGGAGAGCCTTAAGTATACAACTCATTAACACACTAGGCTGTGAGAACTCCCAGACAGGTATATATTTATTAGCCACCCACCGTAAGGCCATGGCCATTGGGGATATTTAGTATGAGTTGGCGGGTTGACTTGAGCCCAGGGAGCAGCTTCTGGCCTGGGTGCCCGATGTATGTTCCAGTGGATTAGGATAGGGATCTACCATCTTCTGGGTTAGAGTGGGGCTGTGATGAGTTTATGTGGGTGAAATGCTTTGAAGATGATCTTTCTGCCTATTTGTCGACTCACAGCCTTGTTATTAAACGTGTCAACATCATCTCCCACGTTTCCAGGTCAGCAATCTTCTTGTCCCTAAATTGAGTGGTGGAGGAGGGGAAATCAGAACCAGTCATACACCATCATTTTGGGAGGAGAGGCTGCATTGATTAAGACATTTCTCCTCTGAAGCAAGCTCTAATTCCAGTGGAGTTTGTTCTGAAGATAAAGAGAGTAGAATTGGGAGCTAGGGAATGATTCCTTAAAATACTGAGACCTCACCTCTGAGAAAAAATAACAACAAAAAGATGAAGGGGTTCCTTCAGTGTGGTTTGTGCATAGTGACTTCCTTCTAAAGAGTACAATATAGAAAGGAGGTAAAAAGAGTAACTTTACAGTGGAGAAACCTGACACACTACCTCAGCCAGATGATTGAGGTCGATATCAATACTGATAAGTCATGTTGATATTATGTGCCCTTGATTTAATGTGATGAAAATGTCATTTTACCTCTGTGATCTTTCCTTCAAAAACCTATAACCCCTGTTGAATCATGAGAAAAAAATCACAAATCCTAACTGAGGGACAACCTACAACATACTTGACTAGTACTCTTCAAACCTGTCAAGGTCATCAAAAACAAGGAAAGGCTAAGAAACTGTCACAGTAAAAGGAGCCTAATAAAACATGAAAACTAAGTATAGTGTGGTGTCCAGAATGGGATCCTGGGCAGAAAAAGGACAGTAGATAAAAATGAAGGAAATGTGAGTAAAGACTGTAGTTAATAATAATATATCAATATTGGTCCATTAAGTATAATAAATATACTATACTAATGTAAGATGTTAAAATAGGGGAAATTGGGTGCCAGGTATATGGGAACTCTCTGTACTATCTTCTCAATTTTTCTGTAAGTCTAAAACTGTTCTAAAAAAAAAAAAGTCTGTTAAACAATGGAGGGGCTAGTATCCAGAACACAGCCATGCCTTTAAAATTTTTTTCTTTCTTTAAAGTTTCTATTTATGGATCATTGACCATGTGCCAGTCATTGTGCCAAGCATCATATATAGATGATCTCATTTAATCTTTACAATTGCTTATGTTAGGTATAATTAACCCTCTCTTATGGAAGCTGATGAAAAAGGAAGAAGTAATGTAACGTAAATAGTGGAGCCAGGATTGGAACCAAGGATCTTTCTGATCCCAAAATTCTAAGTGTGGAACTCTGACAGTATCCTGGCTTTTCTAGCAAACGTTCAGGCAGTTATCATAGGACGTGCCTTCCTAAGAGAAAGGGGTATTCTAAATCACGGGAATGAAGACTGTCTCCACATCTCACTTCAGTCACCAATTATCTTAAAAGTCCTTCAGTTCCAGGTTGGACCTTCAAGCTGAAAGGATCTGTAGAGGGTCAAAGTTCAATCACAGTACTTTATTTTACAAATGGGTAAACTGAGGGATAGCCAGAGCACTTGCCCTAAATCACACAGAAAAGGGCCAGGAACCCAGGCTCAGTCTGTATCATTATTTCTCTATTTCCCACAACTTCCTCTTTGCAGTCAAGAAGGGAAGTAGAGGCCAGTCCATCTGCCTTCCCCATTTCTCAGATGGGAAACTGCCCTCCACCCCCCTACGTGGGTGACACACTGCCCTCCAAGGGCGCACTGGCGAGAGGGCCAAACCTGAGGGAGAGATGCCGGGACGCTTGTTCCCATCGATAAGACCCACATTCTCAGCACATCCTTGTTAAGCACCTACTGAGTGCAGGGAGGCGGACTGTGTGTCACGAGGAGGGGCCTGCAGGGGACCGGGGCTCGCTGGAGGATGGCTGAGGGGGCCTGTGGAGACACACGGAGCGGGGGAAGGGAAAGGGCGCTGACAACTCTAGGACCAGAGGGCCCTTCTCGGGAGGTCTTTGGGAACCAAGGCGTCGAGCCGCACAACCGTCATTTTGGGGCCAAGGGCATCCCCTGCGGCCACCCTCGGCCCCCACAGCCGCTTGGCCCTTTAAGGGCGGAGGACACGCGCCGGCGTCACAAAGCGCCGCCACCGCGCGGGGCGGTGGAGAGGAGGCGGGGAGGTAGGAGGAGGAGGAGGAGGGAGAGGGGGCGGGGGAGGGAGGGGCGCGCGCACGCGCACGCGCGTCGGGCCGCCCGCCGCCCAGAGCCGCCCTCCCTCCCTCTCGCTCTCTCTCTGCCGGCGCGCGCCCCTCCTCCCTCTCCCTCCCTCCTCCTTCTTCTCAGCTCCGTCGCTCCCGCGGCGCGAGGCGCTCTCGCTCCTCTCCTCCTCCGCCGCCGCCGCCGCCGCCGCGAGACCCCCGCGCGCCGCGCTCCCCCGCCTTTCGGCCCCGCGCGCCCTTCGGCCCCGGCGGCACCCGAGGAGAGCGAGAGGGCGAGCGAGCGCGGCGCCCCTGGGCCGGCCCAGCCCCCTCCCGTCACCATCGCCGGCCCTCCGCCGCCGTCCTCCGCCTTCACCTCCTCTCCCCCCCCCCCAGGTTGAGGCCCCCTCCGGGGGGGGGAGGCCCGGGACCCGGAGCGGATTCTCCCAACTCCCTCAGCCCCTCCCCCGCCCGGCCCGAGTGTGAGGAGGGGCCCCGGCCCGGGCCGCGTCGAGGGTGAGGAGGACCCGGGCCGGCCCACGGGCCGTCTGGGCCTGGTCCGGCCCGCCGGGCGTGTGAAGACAGGGGCCCGGGGCGGCCCGGCCGAGGGCGAGCGGAGGGGAGGGGCCTGGTCCGGCCCGGCCGGTGCGTGAGGACTGGGGCCCGGCCCGGCGCCGCGCCGCCGCTATGGCCCAGCAGCAGATGACCAGCTCGCAGAAGGCCCTGATGCTCGAGCTAAAGTCCCTGCAGGAGGAGCCGGTGGAGGGCTTCCGGATCACCCTGGTGGACGAGTCCGACCTCTACAACTGGGAGGTGGCCATCTTCGGACCCCCCAACACCCTCTACGAAGGCGGCTACTTCAAGGTACTCCCACTCCCTCACGGCCCGGGCTCCCCCGCCGGGGCCCCGCTCCCCGCCGCTCTCGGTAGTTTTCGGGGCCGAGAGGGAGCGCGGGTGACGGGGGGGGGGGCTCCTCGCCCCGGCAGCCCCCTCCCCCCGTCCGTGGAGGCAGGAAGGCCTGGCTCACCCGGGGCCTTTTCTTTGTCATGGGGGCGGGGGCGGGAGGCCAGACGGCCCCGGGAACGAGGAAAGCCTCTCCGGCGAGGGCAGCGGCTCCCGGAGGAGGAGGGCTGTCTTTGTTTTGTTTCCCCAGCTGGGGGTGTGCGGGGAGACAGGTGGTCTGTCTGTCTTCTCTTGTCCTTCGTCAGAGCCATCCCTGTGCCGGCTGGAACTGCCCCAGAGGGCAGGGTGACCTGCACTTACAGGATTGGGTCTTTCTTTTTTGGGGGGTGGGGGTGGGGGAGGGGTACTGGCCTGTCATTCCAGAGGCCGCCTAGTGACCTGACGTTTTGAGGGTTTGATGGGCTTCTGGCATGGTGGTGGTTCCAACTTTGCATTCCAGTGGGCAGCAAGGAAGACTAGGACCCTAGGGTTGGTAAACAAGGGGGCCTGCGTTTTCTTGCCCTGATCCACTGGAGGGAACTTAATTTAGCCCCCTTTTTGTCCTCGTTCTGTTTACTTCAGTGGTGTTTCAAGATGCCCTTTGTCCTCACCCTGCCACCAACTTTACTGCCTTTTTTTTTTTTTTCCCTCTACGTGTAGAAATATCCGTAGGGTGGAACATGGTATGTAGGGAGATTGGTAGTTTCCTACTTTAGGAAGATAAAATTGAAACCTTTTGCTCAGGTGGTTAACTCGAGCGAATGGGGTGGTCTCACAGATGGAAAGTATCATCAGAGGTAGACGGTTTCCCTGAGTAGCACGGTTCCGTAGACGTTGTTTCTATTGTTTTCCATAATTTTACAACAGTAGTTATTACCATTCCTGAATCCACTGACTTTTTTTTTTTTATTCCAAGGTAGATGACTTGGAGACATTGGGGATTTTGTTTTTGTTTTACTGTTTTTGAAGGGACGAATCACAGATTGAAGGTTGAATGTTGTAAATGGTGGGGGCAGAGACAGAGGAAACGAGTGCTTAAGAATCCATTTAGTTTTATTTTTTTACTTCCAAAATTAAGTGAAGTAGAGCAGTGAGTCAGTCTTAGTTTGTTTTGAAGGGAGGGGCTATCTTGGCAAAAGTTTTAAATGAATATCTTAGTCATGTAGTTACGATGTGTATTTTTAGGACTACCCAATTACTTCTGTTTTCTACCCTTTTAAAAGTAGAAGCCTCAGTTTCAGGCTTGAAATTGGGTCAACTTTGTGGAAAATGTGAAGAATTGATAGGGGAATGTTTAATAGTCACGCCTGTGATAGTCACTGAATGCCTAATAAAAGCACGTTTTTAGCATATTGTGTAAGCACCGTACCCTTCCCAACTGTATGCTTCATTTTTTGTGGTCACCATACACTATACTTTTCAGATGCAGGTATTTAAAGTCACTAAGTAAACATACAAGTTATTAGTGACAAATTGGAGAAGGTATTGCTATGTCCATGTTGAGGCACATTATCTTGTGGGGTATAACTTTTCATTTATAGATCCTGGAAAAATCAGTTGTACAAAATGAAATTTATGTGATAACTTTTCTAGCAGAGCATTGTTTAGCATAATATATTGGATAACTTTAGTGAAATAAAGTTTAATTTCTGAAAAGTATCATTGTTTGGGGCAATCGATAGTCAAGGTGAACGGGTACTAGTTAGAATAATCTCACTCCAATGCGGTTTGTTAAAAACAAAACAGACCAAACCAAAAACTGTATGTGAAAGGAAATAATGGGTTGCAAATTGTAATATTTTTGCTTAAATAACTGGGAAAGGAGTGTGGAGAGCCCTCAGTTTGGAATGGGTAGTATGGAAGGAAGATTCCCTGTAGCATATGTGATTTAAATTAAATGCCTTTTAATTTCAGTCCTACTTAAAAGAATAGTTTATTCTCCAGTTTTATTGTATGTATTAGATTTCTTAATCTTTGAGTGTTTTTACCTTTGTCCCATGTAAAAAAAAGCATGAAAAATTCTTACACAGGTTGTATGTTTTAGTCTTGTGAGAGGATTTTGTTCGATTTCATTTTCTTCTACTTTTTTCCTTATCGTGTGGCTTTTATTCCAAAGGTCCTTCGCTGGAAAAGGCAAATTTATAGTCATGAGCAGCTAACACTGGTGATAGGTTTAAAACCATTGTTTTTTATTTCACTACTTTTGTTTTAAAACAAGGCTTTTAGTGTGTTCCATTACAGCTGCAGTTAAAAGTTGAAACACCTTTCTCTACCACTATTCTCTTATCAACTGATAGTCCTCAAACATTTAGTATAATTTATTTTCAAGTTAAACTCTTCTCTATTTTGTGTAATAGTTTCTGAAGGCAGTGAGACTGCCAGTCGTTCTTTAAGTTTTTTGTCTTGTAACTTCTTTAACTAACGTGTTAATAGACTTCTTACTGATCTTTCTCACCATGAAGTAGTTGGCTCCAGTTTGTTTTAACTATGGCATCTGTTGTGGCAGAGACTTGTGAGACCTGTATTTCAGAATTTGTTTTTTTATTCATCCTGCTTTTTTAAAAAAATATCTCAAATCCATGTGATTCTTAGCATTGAGGGGGTGGTATGATGTATGATGGGCAAAGGTAGTTTCTTGAGTCTTTTTTTCTGCATATTATAAACTTTTCTTTGGCCTTGTTATCTTTTTGTCCAGTTTCTTGATCTTACTGACTTACCAACTGAATTTCTTTGTTACTTTGAATATTTCTTCTAGGGGTCAATCATTACAAAATAGAAAGTAGGAGATGGTTTAGAACACTGAGAACACCTCTGAACTTAATTTTGCTACTGTGGAGCAAGTTGGTATTTTCTTATGTTACTGGAAGAATAAATTGTTGATCAAGTCATCATTTAATGATGACTTTTTACACGTTCACCCCCATTCCTTTAAAAAGAACTGTTTTTTCAGATAACTCCTGATAATGATCACAACTTAGTGTGACTGCTTATATCACACAAAGAGGTATAGAACCTCCTTGGAACTCCTGTGTTATTTATCTAAAAGCGTGACAGCAGTGAGTCTAGAGATCAGAAAGTGAGCATGCCTCTTTCATGATGTGCATAACATAAAAGTTGAAATGATACAGAAAGCTTAAAGTATCGCAGTTCACTTTCTCTGGTTTTGATTTTATTCAATAATCTGATTGAGGGAATGAAATGTAGGTGTGTTACATTTTTAGAAAACTCCAAACTGATAATTTAGAAAATATTTGTTGTATACTCAAAGTTTTCCTTAATAGGAGCTTCTTATCGGACTTAACGCTTCAATTTGTAGTAAAGAAACTCCTCAATAATAGTTGTTTTTTAAAATAAAGGGTATGCATTTTCATTTGTTCTAGAATAAATTAATCTATTTTCTGCTCTCCACCCCCCCAAAACCAAACCAAACCAAACCTTTGACCCTGGCAGTGTCCTTCAGATTATAGTGTACTCTATTTTATGACTCTGTAATTCTTAATATATAGTTGAAACAGTTCTTTTAAGAAAGTGATTCTTAGTCTTTTTGGTATATGGTTCCTTTTGAGAAATTGATTAATTTTCCCTGGGGCAAAAAGGGGAACAAATAAACTAGTTTGTATTTTCAGGGGGTTAATTGATATGTTAATAATCCCTGTTTTAAAGGATTTGGATAGACAACTTAAAAACAAAATTAAACAACTTTAAAATTATAAAAGTAATGCTATTTTAAGCAATTGTATAAGTCTTTCAGTCAGTTAAAAATTTCTTACTTTTAAATTTTTTCTCAGTCACTTTGAGAATAGGTCTTAGGGTTTTTAGCTGTTACCTTTTCTGGAAGCTGAACTTGTCTTGAGTGCTGGGTGAACTAAGGTAACATTGTAAATGGAAGCATAGTTAATGTCCAGTGGTTTGGGGGACTAAATGCATTTTTAGTATTTTGTTTTTTTCCATAGCAAATAATAGCACCTCAGTATTTTATAGAATATGCTTTTACCCTATTAAGTTGATCCCATAATACATATTTTTCTAGTTTTTAACTTCTGTGAAATTGAGATGTGTCTTATAATCTGTGAAGTCTTACAGTTGCCATCAGCCAGGTGGCACTTGTGACCTGGTTGTGAGAGAACCTTCCATTGAAGTCTTCTGATGAAAATTTTTTAAATGCCAGCATCATTGTCTCAAATTTGATAAAATAAAGATTATTTTTAATACCTTCTTTGCAGCATGTTGATTCCTGTTTTTCAGAGATTTGTGTTAGTAAACAGTATGGAGCACTCATCAAAGGCAAAGCACTGTAGGAAGAGTCACTATGTTATAGATACTAACAGAAAGTAAGAGGGTATCGGTAACCTTAGAGCTTTTATGAATGATCTTCATAAAAATCTTTGTGCACACTTTAAAATACAGAAATGTGAGATGTAGGTGTTATTGGCGCAATTCTAAATGGTAGTTAAAATGAAAGCTTTTAAAGTTTTAAGGCCAGTTAGAGCATTTGTCAACCACCATCTATCATGACATGTTCTGTTCCATCTTTACAGCTAAGTATTATTGGTCCTAGTCTAAGGTTCCAGACGAACCTGTCTGTTGGAGACAGGTGAAATAAAAGAGGCCATCCAACAAATTGATCCACCTCTGCTAATCTAGTTATGGGAGAACAGTGAGGTAGAGGTATAAATTCAGGGTTTAGGACTACAGAACTCCATCATGCTGAAAGGTCATATTTAAAAGGTTTAATTCAGGGCCGGGACGGTGGTGTAGTGGTTAAGTTCGCACGTTCTGCTTCGGCAGCCTGGGGTTCGCAGGTTCAGATCCCAGGCACGGACCAATGCACCACTTGGCAAGCCATGCTCTGGCGGCATCCCATGTACGAAATGGAGGAAGATAGGTGCAGATGTTAGCTCAGGGCCAATCTTCCTCAGCAAAAAGAGGAAGATTGGCAAGAGATGTTAGCTCAGGGTCAGTCAGTCTTCCTCACCAAAAAAAAAAAAAAAACCCTAAAAGGTTTAATTCTTTTATGTTCCTGAACTTCTTTTGAACTGTTTCACATACAACTACATAGATGTCTGAGTAAGGTGGAACCTTTTGAATCTGTTCTTTCAACACAGAACTAATTTATTTCAGCTTTATTCATCAAGAAATTGTTATTCAGTTTGTTTATATACCTTTAAATGAGTTAATTCTGAAGTGCATAGATGGAATGATAGATACTAAATTGAAGAGGTAATTTTAGTTCAGATTGCCAGTGTTTGATATTATGTAAATATTTTTCCATATGAGAATTGGAAAATTCAGAGTTAGGAATATGTATTTAAGATAGAAAGTGAATAGTCCACTTTAAACATCCTTACTTGGGGCCTGCCCAGAGGTGTAGCGGTTAAGTTTGCGTACTCCACTTCAGTGGCCCAGGGTTCGCAGGTTCAGATCCCGAGCACGGACTGATGCACTGCTTGTCAAAGCCATGCTGTGGCAGTGTCCCATATAAAGTAGAGGAAAGATGGGCATGGGTTTAGCCCAGGTCCAATCTTCCTCAGCAAAAAGATGGAGATTGGTAGTGGATGTTAGCTCAGGGCTGTTCTTCCTCACAAAAAAACAAAACAAACAAACAAAATCCTTACTTGATTTAATAGCAGATATAAAAATAATTTTGTTACAACACAAATAAATTGAATTACTGGTGTGAACCTATTGGCAAGGGAAGTAGAATGAGCACTTAAAACATGCTAAAACTTTGAATGCCTTATCTAATTGCAGATACATGCTACTATCTTTTTTTTCTTTCTTCTTGGCAAAGAAGGTTGGCCCTGAGCGAACATCTGTTGCCAATCCTCTTTTTGCTTGAGGAAGATTGTTGCTAAGCTAATATCTGTGCCAGTCTTCCTGTGCTTTATATATGGGATGCTGCTGCAGCATGGCTGGATGAGCAGTGTGTGGGTCTGTGCCTGGGATCCAAATCCACGAACCCTGGGCCGCTGAAGCAGAGCGTGCAAACTTAACCACTATGCTACCGGGCAGCCCCTAAATGCTACTGTCATTTAGTATGGTAATGTAGATATTAGTAGCTAACATTTATTGAGTGCTTACTATGTGCCACATACTTTACATAGAATATCATAATCCTCCTGGGAGGTGTGGTTACTATTACTCTCATTTTATATATAGGGGAACTGAGTCACACAGAGCTCATTTAACTTACCCAGGGGTCCTCATCTAGAAAGTTGTAATACTAGACTGCTTGATCCTAAAGCCTGTGTTATTCTATTACTGAGATCTTTTACCACTTAGGATGATGTTTGAAGGTATGAAAGTGGAGTTTTAAGAAAATCAAATTTATGGAGCATTTTATGTGGAACTATTTTAAATTTCACTTAAATTTAAAGGTCACAGAGGTAATTATCTGCCCCTCCAAATTATGGGGAGAGATTGTTATGATGACTTCAGTTTATATCTCTTAAATCCACTGGAAAAATTGGATTTTGTTTTTTGGTCTTGGACTACTTGAATTAGAGAATGATAAATCATATTGCAGAAGGATTTTTTTTTCTATTACCAAGTTGATTCTTTTAATAGCAACTTTCTCATTACTTTAAGGGGAGAGTGGGATGGTGCTGGTGTTGAGAAATAAAAGTCTAAGAAAACTAGTTTTGGGATTAGAAATGATGATAAAACACCTTTGAAATGACAGTGGGAGGATGATAGAAGGAGTTAAATTTCTTAATACAATATTGATTTATGCTTTTAGAATAATAATGCCTTAATACTTTTCCAAGTATATTCAAGCACCACAGGAAACTCGAGCAGTTTAAGATGAAAACTTGTAGTTGTTCTTTCAGTTGAATCTAAGTGGTGTTCCTTTCCTCTATTACAACATCTTTATTGTTTTTCTTTCATTCTTTCTTTTTTTTTGTGAGGAAGACCGGCCCTGAGCTAACATCCGTTGCCAGTCGTCCTCTTTTTGCTGAGGAAGACTGGCCCTGGGCTAACATCCGTGCCCATCTTCCTCTACTTTATATGGGACGCCGCCACAGCATGGCTGACAAGCAGTGCATCGGCGGGTGCCCGGGATCCGAACCCGCGAACCCCGGGCTCCCAAGCGTGAACTAAACTGCAGTGCCACCGGGCGGCCCCTATTACAGCATCTTTAGATCAGTGCCATAGTTTTAATCTATTCTGTGTTTGGATTTCCAGGTTTCATAATTCTTTAGTTATCTGCTTTGCTGTATTTGCTGCATGGGCAGATTATGTTTAATTTGAGAGATAAATCCCATGAAATAATTTGTATTGTGTTGCTTACTTATAGCATACATAGTAATTCAGATTGTAAACAGTGAATGATTACTACCTTGTTTAAAATAACCATGGCCCCATTTATAAGATAATATTAAAAACTGGCAAAGTCACAGAAACTTGGATAATATATAGTAATCCTTTATAGAAACAGAATGACTTAAAGCTTAGAAAACAGATTTTGAAGTTTACTTATAATCATACCTGATATGTAATAAGGCAAAACAAAAAGAGTTTTGTTATTCAAAGGAATATCCTTCATATGATTTGAAACTTTTATTTTGAAATTGTTAGCAAAGGAACAGGTAAAATTAGTCTAATACGTAGTATTCACATGTAATTTTTGACTAAAAAATAGTATTACTCAGATTATTTACCTTATAATCCAAGTTGGGTGTTAAACAAAACAAAGTCCATGCTAAAGTAGTGAAGACTTGCCACTAATAAGTACGTTAAGAAGTTGTACAATAGGCTGTGAAGGCAGTTCTCACAAAAATAATCTTGAATTGTTTTGAGCAGTGGTGGGGTAGCACTGTTGGAGTGGGTGTATAGCCACCCTTCTGAAGTGTTGCTCGGAAGGGGGCAAAGCTCATTTGAGTTCTGGTAGTTGAGTTTCAAAAAAAACAAAACACTTATTAAGAAGGCCTATCTTAGTCTTATCACTTAACTACTGTTTCCTCCATTGGCTAAACAGGGATAGGAATAATGATATATTTAAGCCATTAAGGACTAATCCCTGTGGAAAAAGTTCAGGGCTAATGTTAGAAAAAGAGGAGTATAATAACTGTCCTCAGGGTTTCTACTCTGAATTCTTTGAAATTTGTTAATCCTATTTCAACATTTGCTCTAAGTAAGAATGACAGAAAATTTGCTAGACAAAGAAAAGTCTTACTGAAGATACTGAAATTCCGTAGAATTTAGATTAAGATTTAATGAATCTTGTGTTAAAAGGGCTTTAATATGGGGAGAGCACTTCCTGAGTTTTGAATTGATAAGTCTTCATCTTTCTTTTATAACCTTTTTTTCTGAAGTTATTTTTTTATTGGTAAATTGTGGAATAAGTTATGTACAGAGAGGTTCCTTAAATTAAAAAATGATGCTAGTAAGTGGTAAAACTGGAAAAGTTACTCCAGGATGTGTAAGTATTGTATTAAGAAAATCAATTATTTCTAGCTTAAAAAAATTTTTTTCTACTGTGACCTAACCTAGTAGTGTGTGAGTCTTAATAAACTCTTAGATTATGAGCTCTTTAAGAAATGCCACTGGGCCTTACTTATCTTTGAATTTCATTAGTATTTGGCATAGGACCTGAAAGAGTAATACTTAACCTTTTGAGGAATTCACATCCTTTGAGAATGACAGCTCCCCTTCCTCCAAGTTCTGCATGCAATTTCAAGGAATTACTGATACCTGAATTTTCTCCATAGGCCTTAGGTGATTGAACTCCTAGTCCAGAACATAGGGGTAGACTAGTGGCTAAATATTGGGACTTCTCAGTTCCTCTAGTTGTGCTTTTCCTTTTGGGAAGAAATTGGATTTATTTGGGTTTTTCCATCAGTGAGAGTTTATCTATAGTTGCCAGGTTACCTCAATTAGATCTAATGGTCTTGGTGACTGAAGTGTTAGCTAAACATTAATTAAGATTAAAATCTTGGTTGTATAGTAATATAGAAAATCAGGATCTTTGTATAGGGCTCTTCATGTAATTTAAATATTATAAACTTGTTTGGGAGAGGTTAAGAATTTTGGAGCAGTGATAATGACAGGCAATAGTGAAACCTGCCAGCTGTAGCAACCTCAACTGATGAAGATTGCTTAACTTCATTTGGAAAATCTAATGAAGAAAACAACAATTAAACCCAGTTCTGTTTTAGCCTTACTTTTTAGAATATCAGTTGACATTAGATCTTTTAAAAGCAGACCAGAAGTGCATTTTAGAAGTGCACAATTTCTTATAAAGTGGAGAATTTTTAGTACCTGTAAATGTTATGACTAGTCTAGTGGTTCTTGATACATTAAAAGAACCAGAATAATTAGAAAAGTACATTTTTATAGCTGTACTTGTGTTTTGATAACACTCTGCATGCATGCATTTTCTTAAAAAATAATTTTGGTCAAGTTTAGCCAAATATATATATTATTTTTTCTCATCCCCAATATATATAAAGCCTCCTAAACATAAGATTAGCCACATCTTGCCCATTCTGTTTATGTATATGCCTTGAATAAATTAATTCTTAAGGTGGAGTAGGAAGGGAACTTTGAAAATAGGTTAACCTTCTGTGGTGTGTGAATTGTTACAAACAGGCTTGCCTGGGTTCTTGTTCCAGCTGCCAAATATGTTCTGAAGACTTGTAAGTCTACATCTCTGATTAGACCTCTTTTGTTTTTGCCTGCCTATTAGCCATTTCCACCAGTAGGTACTATTTACACTAACGACTTAAAACACTGAAGTGAACTCTACTTTTTCCCGTAAGCCTCTTCTGTATTCAGTCTTATGGATGTTGGACGCACTCTACCCAGTCACACAAGCCTGAAGCTGGAAATCAGTTCAGATGATTTCTACTTCCTCTTTCTATGTTTCTGATTATTTTTAGTACTTCATGTCTCTGGTATTCAGCTCCTCCTCTTCATTCCTGCTGCCACCATGTAAGTTCACACTCAGTTGTCACTCACTTGGGCTGTGACAATAGCGTCTTTACTCTTAGTCCCCTCCAGTCTATGATGCCACTAGAATAACCTTTCTAAAGCTCTAATCTGACCTGTCCACACACACACACACACACACACAAAAAAAAAAAAAAAAGGAAAGAAAGAAGCTGTCTTCTCATCTTCCACAAAATTAAGTAAAAATCCCTTTGTGTGGCATACAAAGCCCTTCATGATCTAGTTCTTGCTTACTTTTCCCATAGGTAATCTTTGACAGTGCCATTGCCTAAGCTGTTATCTGTCTGGAATGCCCATTTTAGCTTTTCTCCTGATCTCTTTAGTCTGGTGAACTCCAGTTTATATTTTAAGACCCAATTTGTTGTGAATAATCTCTGGGTTTTCTCCCTCTAACTCCCTCTTCCCCCAGTTATATTGTGTGGGGTTTTTTTGTGTGTGAGGAAGGTTAGCCCTGAGCTAACATCCGTTGCCAATCCTCCTCTTTTTGCTGAGGAAGATTGGCCTTGGGCTAACATCCGTGCCCATCTTCCTCTACTTTGTATGGCACGCCACCACAATGGCTTGAGCTGTGCGTCGGTCTGCGCCTGGGATCTGAACCTGCGAACCCCAGTCCTCCGGAGTGGAGGTACATGAACTTAACTGCTAAGCCGCTGGGCTGGCCCCTTAGATTGTTTTAAAGTAAACCCCAGACGTCATATCCCTTTATCCCTAAATACTGCAGTCCCTGAAAGATAAGTTAAAAACATAATTGTATTATTCTTACACTTACTAAATAAACAATAATTCTTTAAAATTATCTAATATCTAATCAGTGTTCAGATTTCCCAGTTGTCTCATAGATATACTTTTAAAGTTAGTTTGAATCAAGGCCGAAATAAGGTTCACAATTGCATTTGCTTGATATGCCTCTTAATAGATTTCCCTTCCCCTTTTTTTTTTAAATAACAGCTTTATTAAGATATAATTCACGTACCATACAATTCACCCATTTAAATGTACAATTCAGTGGTTTTTAGTATAATCACAGAGTTGTACAACCATCACCACAATCAATTTTAGAACATTTTTGTCACCCGAGGAAGAAATCCCATACCTATTAGCAGTCACTCCTCATTTCTCCCCAATCCCTAGGCAACCAGTCTACTTTCTGTGACTATAGATTTGCCTATTCTGTAAATGTATAGATTTACATTTCATATAAATGGAATCATGTAATATATGGTCTTCTCTGACTGGCTTCTTTCACTTAGCATAATATTTTCAAAGTTCATATATGTTGTGGCATGTATCAGTCCTTCATTCCTTTTTACTGTTGAATAATGTTCCATTGTATGGACACTTTATTTATCTATTCATCAGTTGATGGACATTTGGGTTGTTTTCCACTATTTGGCTATTATAAATAATGCTGATATGAACGTTTGTGTACAAGTTGCAGTGTGGACATATGTTTTCATTTCTCTTGGGTATTTACCTAGGAATAGAATTACTGGGTCATATGATGACTCTCTGTGTAAACGTTTGAGGAACTGCCAGACTGTTTTCCAAAGTGGCTGCACCATTTTACGTTCCCATGAACAGTATATGAGGGTTCTAATTTCTCTGTATGCTTGTTCTCTCTCTCTCTTTTTTAAAAAAATTTATTTGTTGGCAACTGAATGTGTTTAACTGCTAACTGCTCGCTGTCTTCAGTTTTAAGGAATTCATTATTGGGCTGGTGATAATTATATTTTATTACAAACTAAAGGATATTATTATAGTACTAAAAGTAATGGAAAGTTACTATGTTTCTAACACTGGAAGTAATCAGACATTTGTTATAAAGTAATCACGGAAAGTTCTAGCCCCAAATCTAGTTAGCTACCTATTTTTTCCACATTATTTCTTCTCTGCTTTAGTTCATAAATGCAGGACCTTGTCATAGGTCAGCTTCAGCATGGAGCTATTTAAATTTAGGTTAGTAGATTTTGGTGGGAAAAACTACTAAGTTCATGGTGGAGTTAACCTATCATGCAAGTATTATACAGGAATTTAAATTTTGTAACATTAAAGATGTAATAAGGGACATGATATTAGGGGCATTCATTTATTGTTTCTCTCTAAACTAGTCTGGGAAAACAGTTCAGTATGAAAGTCTTTCTCTCCCCCAAAAATCACTTAACTGTTTGATATGTAATCCTCCAGAAATATTCTGTGCATATACTGTTTGTATAGACATGTTTGTCTATGTGTTGTTAAACTATAAATGTGGTTATATCATAAATATTTTTCTGCATCTTGCTTTTCTTTAAACTTAACAGTTTATTTTGGAGATGTTTCCATTATCAATATTTATGGATTATGTTATTTGTAACTGTTGTGCAATATTTCAATTGTTAAGGATATACTTTCTCTATTTAGCTATTTCCTTATTAATGGACAATTAATTGTTTTCGGGTTTTTACTCTTATAAACAAAGCTGAAAGGGACATTTTTACACATCTTTTATACTTTTGTGAGTGGATTTGCTGGATTAAAGGGTATGTGTATTTAAATTTTACTAGATAGTCAAGTTGCCCTTCAAAAATATAAATTTATATTCTGTTATATAACGTTTATGGGTATTGTCAAACTTTAAAATTTGCAATTCTGATAAATCAGCCTTTCTGATGGTTGTTTCTTTTAATTGTGAATGAACTTTAGCTTACTTTCATGTCATTGGCCTTTTGTAACATTTATGCAAGTTATGTATACTTTGCCCATTTTTTTTAGTTTTTTTGTTTTAAATAGGATAAAGGCTGCTTGCATAAAGGAACTTAGTCATTTGTCAGATATATTACATGTTGCAAATATCTTTTCCCTATGTGTCGTTTATTAATGGTGTAACTGAAAATATTAACTGGATAGAATTCTGTCCAAAGTTAAACATGAAGACCAGCATAGAGAAAGTCGTGTTGTCACTGTCATGACAAGTAGAGTAGAAGAATTTGTAGGGTTTAGAGCAAGCTCTCCTAAAACATTATCATGTGGATTATTCATATCCTGTAAACAAACTTGATGCTAATAATGTACAAGCAGATAAAGAGGTACCTGCATTTTGCTGTATAACTGGTAATAACTCTTTTTAAAATAAAATGCTTATCTCAGTTATAAGTTGACACATGTTCATTGTAGAAAGTTTTAAAACTTCCTGAAACTATGAAGAAAAAAGTCATGTGTAATGATGCTTTCCAGAAATAATACTTATAATATATTTTCTTCTGAAATATGCTATGTTTCATCAAAAGAAATTGGATACTGTATATCCATTTTTTTATGTTAACATATTTTGAACATTTTCCCAACTATCCATTACTTAAGCCTTTCCCTTTTGTTGGACCTGGAGATTTATTTTGCTTTCTAAACAATACTATGTTGAACACATTTTTAAATCTAGATTTGCGTTTTTCACGTAAGCTTTTGGTACTGGATATATTGGGTTAAAAGTTATGAACGTTTATATAATATCATATTTAGAGAAGATATTTTGAACTGATTTTGACAAGATAAAGTGTAGCAGTAAAAATGCCAGTTTTCTGGAGGGCGAGCAAACCAATAATGAGGTGGGTACTATGGTCTTGGTTTTAAAAAATTATAATTGGAAACTTAAAGGAACTAGAATAGCCAAAACCATTTTGAAAAAGAACAACAAAGGTGGAAGAGTCACAATGTCCAATTTTAAAATGTATGAAAAGCTACACTGATCAAGACAGTGTGATGTATTGGCTAAAGGAGCAGAATAGGGAGCCCAGAAATAGACTTACACAAGTATAGTCAACTAATTTTTTTTGTTTTTATTTTGTGTGTGAGGAAGACCAGCCCTGAGCTAACATCCGTTGCCAATCCTCCTCTTTTTTGCTGAGGAAGACTGGCCCTGGGCTAACATCCGTGCCCGTCTTCCTCTACTTTATATGGGACGCCGCCACGGCATGGCTGACAGGCAGTGCGTCGGCGGGCGCCCGGGATCCGAACCTGCGAACCCTGGCCTGCCAAGCGCGGACTAAACCGCTGCGCCACTGGGCGGCCCCTAGTCAACTAATTTTTTGACAAAGATGCAAACATAATTCAATGGAGAAAGAACAGTCTTTTCAGTATATGGTGTTGGAAAAACTGGGCATCCATGTGTGAAAAAGTGAGCCTCAACCTATATAACATATCATATACAAAAATTAACTCAAAATGGATCATAAACCTAAATGTAAAACACAAAGCAGTAAAACTCTTGGAAGAAACGTTGGAAAAGTCTTCTTGACCTTTGTTTTGGCAAAGAGCTTTTAGATACAGCACCAAAAAGCGTTATCCATGAAAGAAAAAATTGATGAAGTGAACTTCATCAAAATTTAAAACTTTTTTCCGTGAAGGACACAGTTAAGAGAATGAAAAGATAAGCCATGAAGTGGGAGAATATATTTATAAACCACATATCTGAGAAAGGACTTGCACCCAGAATTTATGAAGAACTTTCCAGACTCAACATAGGCAAAAAAACCCCCAAAACCCCAGCAACCCGATTTTAAAAATGGATGAAAGATTGGAACAGACATTTAACTAAAGATGATGTTTTGATGGCATAGAAGCACATGCAAAGATGCTCATCATTAGTCATTAGGGAAATGCATATTAAAACCACAATGAGGTACTATTTACATACCTTTTAGAATGGTGAAAATAAATATTGTACTGACAGTACTGAGTGTTGATGAGGATGAGGATTACTCCTACTGCTGGTGAGAATGCAGACTCTGGGAGAGGTCTGGCAGTTCGTTACAAAGTTAAATATACAATTACCATATGTCCCAACAATCCCACTTCTAGGAATTAGTCTTAGAGCAATATACACTTAATGTTTACACAAAAATGTATATGTGAATGTTTATAGCAGCACTACTGGAAACAACCCAAATGTCCTTCAGTGGGTGAATGGATAAAGAAACTGGTATATCTATTGGAATGCTATTGAGCAATAAAAAGGAACAAACTATTGATACATCAGTAACGTGAAGTGAGTATTAAAGGCATTATTGCAGTCTCATAAAATTACATTTTGAGTGATTCCATTTACATGACATTCTGAAAAAGACAAAGCCATAGGCACAGAGAATGGATCAGTGGTTACCAGGGTTTGGGGCTGGAGGGAGGGTTTGACTACAAAGGGGCAGTGTGAGGGAATTCTTTGGGAGTGTTGGAATTGTTTCATATTCTGTTTATGGTGGTGGTTACAAGAATCTGTGTATATACTAAAACTTATAAAAGTGTGTGCCAAGAAAGTGAATACTGCTATATGTAAATTTAAAAAGTAAAAAATTGCAGATTTCATAATCTTACAATTTTATTTGTCAATTGTACCTCAATAAAACTGAAAAAATAAGATAAAATAAAAATTAAAAAAGAAAAAAGGAAATGTCCTTGTTAAAAAAATGTAGAATAATTTTGTTATATTTTCTGCGTGCTTACATAGCTGCACCTGTTTGGGAAGTTGGATGAGCTAAATAAGCAAAAAGCAGTTCATTGTCACAGACTTTCTTTCTAATTTTTAAATTTTTTATTGATGTCTTAATGTTTTAGTTGTACATTATTATTTGTTTGTCACCATATGGATGCATCCCTTCACCCCTTGTGCCCACCCCTAATCCCCCTGGTAACCACCAATCAGTTTTCTCTATGTGTTAGTTTATATTCCACATATGAGTGAAATCATACGGTGTTTGTCCTTCTCTCTCTGGCTTATTTCACTTAACATAATACCCTCTAGATCCATCCATATTGTTGAAATGGGACAATTCTGTCTTTTTTTATGGCTGAGTAGTAGTCCATTGTATATATGTACCACATCTTCTTTATCCAGTCATCAGTCGAGGGCCCTTGGGTTGCTTCCACTTCTTGGCTGTAGTGAATAATGCTGCAATGAGCATAGGAGTGCATAAGCCTCTTGTGATGGTTGATTTCATGTTTGTTGGGTAGATGCTGGATCATAAGGTATTTCTATTTTTATTTTTTTGAGGAATCTCCATACTGTTTTCCATAGAGGCTGCACCAGTTTGCATTCCCACCAGCAGTGAATTAGGGTTCCCGTTTCTCCACCACCTCTCCAACATTTGTTGTTTTTTGTCTTGGTGATTATAGCCATTCTGATGGGTCTAAGGTGATATCTTAGCGTAGTTTTGATTTGCATTTCCCTGATGATTAGTGATGTTGAACATCTTTTCATGTGTCTGTTGGCCATCTGTATATCTTCCTTGGAAAAATGTCTGTTCATATCCTTTGCCCGTTTTTTGATTGGGTTGTTTGTTTTTTTGTTGTTCAGTTGTGTGAGTTCTTTATATATTATGGAGGTTAATCTCTTGTCGGGTGTACGATTTGCAAATATTTTCTCCCAGCTGATGGGTTGTTGTCACAGACTTTTTAAAGAAGCTACTATATAGGCTATTGCTAAGGTCAGCATCCATTCGGACGTATGGCCTGTATTTATATCTAAAACTGCTCTCTGCCAGGATCAACATTATGAATATCTGAAAATATGAAATTTTATTATACCCTTGGTTTTTCAATTGAAAAAAATTCTAGGATTTTAAAGGTTAATAATAATACTTAGCTAACTAGAAAACAGACATATGTAAAGGATACAGTGCTGTTTTTTTTTCATGCTTTTAAAATGCCTTGCAGTCTTAACCATATCTAAGAACCAGGATTAGTTATTGGTATTAGAAGAGACTTTAGTGATCATCTTATTTTACAAATAAGGACATTAAGGCTTAAGGAAGGAAATGACGAGCTCAAAGTTACAAGAGAAATTTGTTAGAGAGCTAGCAATACAACTGGGGTCTCCTTATGATCATTTCATTGAATCAATATATAATAATTACTAATAAATTATTTCTTATCCTTTGGTTGAACTTTAAATTCTACCCTAAATCCTTTAGAATTCAAGTCTATGGAAATATAATTTACATACGTTAAAATTAATGTTTTTTATGTGTATAGTTCTTTGAATTTTTATAAATACATAATCCATATTTTTAGAAGAAAAAGTGATTGAAACAATAACAGGGCAGTTTGCATATCATACTTGTGTGTGTGAGAACAAACTGAGATTATTTTTTTCCTCCCAAAGTATAATGTAGAAAATGGCTCTAATGATTATCTAAAAGTTTTTGTGTAATACAATGAATCCTCATTGTTTTGAATTCTGCTACTTTGAAATTTGTGGCAGTTTCTACCGAGAGCTCGACAGTTCACTTTTGGTAAAAATGTTGTCTAAGTAATGGAAGGTTATGAGAGGGAGAGGTTATTAAACTACACTGATCACTTTTTGAATATATTTGATGACACCATAGCTTTTTTTATTGTGGTAAGATATATATAACATTTATTATTTTAACCATTTGTAAGCGGATAATTCAGGGACATTAAGTATATTCACAATGTTGTGTAACCATTACCACTATCTATTTCCTGAACTTTTTTCATCATCCCAAAGTGAATCTCTATTCATTAAATAATAACTCCCCAATTCCCCTGCCCCCAGCCCCTAGTAACCTCTATTCTACTTTCTGTGTTTATGAATTTACCTATTCTAGATACCTCACATAAGTGGAATTATACAGTATTTGTCCTTTTATGTCTGGCTTATTTCACTTAGTATAATGTTTTCAGGGTTTATCTGTGTTGTAGCATGAGGCAGAATCTCATTCCTTTTTATGGCTGAATCATATTCCATTGCATGTATATATCACATTTTGTTCATCCATTCATCTGTTGGTGGAGCTTAGGTTGTTCCCACCTTTTGGCTATTGTGAATAATGCTCTTCTCTCCTGGATGCTGCAGGTGTTTAACTAGACTCCAGAATTGCACAGTGGTTATTACTTCAGACAGTTCCTGCCAGCTCAATAGTTGTTTAGGTGGAGGGACAGATTCCTGGACCTTCCTACTCTGCTGTCTTCCGTGATGTCACTATATTAGCTTTTAAATAGCTACTATTTAACATTTAATTACATGTCCGATACATGTTCATTATATAAAATTTAGAAAATATAGATAAGCAAATAGAAAAAGAAATTACCCATGATCCTATTTCTCAAAGTAATGTTTCCTTTTGCCTCCTTCTAGATATATAAATTGGGGTCTTATTACAGAAACAGTTTTGTAATATGCTTTTTAACTTAATATGTTGTAACTATCTTTTCATGAAAAAAAGTGTATACTGTAATTTTTAATTGCTATGTAGTATATATGCTGTAATTTATTTGGATGACCTGTTGGGAGACATTTGTTTCTGCTTTTTCCCTAATGTTGCAGGGAGCTTACTCCATATGTCTTTATTTTTTTATTTTATTTTTTTAAAGGCTTAATTCTTTTATTTTTGGTTTTTGAAAAAAATTTTTTTTAATTTTCATTTTTATTGATGTTTTAATAGTTTATAACATTGTGGGGTTTTAGTTGTACATTATTATTTGTCCGTCACCATATGGATGCATCCCTTCACCCCTTGTGCCCACACCCCACCCCCCTTCCCCTTGGTAACCACCAACCAGTTCTCTCTGTCCGTGTGTTCATTTCTATTCCACATATGAGTGAAATCATATGGTGTTTGTCCTTCTCTCTCTGGCTTATTTCACTTAACATAATACCCTCTAGATCCATCCATGTTGTTGAAATGGGACAATTCTGTCTTTTTTATGGCTGAGTAGTAGTCCATTGTATATATGTACCACATCTTCTTTAACCAGTCATCAGTCGAGGGACACTTGGGTTGCTTCCACCTCTTGGCTGTAGTGAATAATGCTGCAATGAACATGGGGTGCATAAGCCTCTTGTGATGGTTGATTTCATGTTCGTTGGGTAGATGCCCAAGAGTGGGATTGCTGGATCATAAGGTATTTCTATTTTTAATTTTTTGAGGAATCTCCATACTGTCTTCCATAGAGGCTGCACCAGTTTGCATTCCCACCAGCAGTGAATTAGGGTTCCCATTTCTCCACCATCTCTCCAACATTTCTTGGTTTTTGTCTTGGTGATTATAGCCATTCTGATGGATCTAAGGTGATATCTTAGCATAGTTTTGATTTGCATTTCCCTGATGATTAGTGATGTTGAACATCTTTTCATGTGTCTGTTGGCCATCTGTATCTCTTCTTTGGAAAAATGTTCATATCCTCTGCCCATTTTTTTATCGGGTTGTTTTTTGTTGTTCAGTTGTGTGAGTTCTTTGTGTATTACGGAGATTAATCCCTTGTCGGATATACAATTTGCAAATATTTTCTCCCAGCTGGTGGGTTGTCTATTCATTTTGATCCTGGTTTCATTTGCCTTGTAGAAGCTGTGTAGTCTGATGAAGTCCCACTTGTTTATTTTTTCTTTTGTTTCCCTTGTTCCATACGTCTTTAGAATTCTAAATTTTTTTGAAATGAAATATTTTAGATTTAGAAATAAAGGGATTAGGGGGCCGCCCGGTGGCGTAGCGGTTTCGTCCGCGCTTGGCAGCTCGGGATTCGCCGGTTCGGATCCTGGGCGCCCACCGACGTGCTGCATGTCAGCGACGCTGTGGTGGCGTCCCATATAAAGTAGAGGAAGATGGGCACGGATGTTAGCCCAGGGCCAGTCTTCCTCAGCAAAAAGAGGAGGATTAGCAACGGATGTTAGCTCAGGGCTGGTCTTCCTCACCAAAAAAAAAAAAAAAAAAAGAAATAAAGGGATTAATGTAATGAATATCCGTATAACCATTGTCTTGGTCCATTTGAGCTTCTATGACAAAGCACCATAGACTGAGTAGCTTGTAAACAACAGAAATTTGTTTCTCTTAGTTCTGGAGACTGAAAGTCTGAGATCAGGGTGCCAGCAAGGTCAGGTTCTGATGAGGGCCCTCTTCCAGGTTGCATACTTCTTATTGTATCCTTACATGGTAGAAAGAGGACCAGAGAGCTCTCGCGTCCCTTTTATTAAGGATACTGATCCCACTCAAGATGTGATTGCCTCCCAAAGGCCCTGCCTTCTAATACCATCACTTTTGCAGTTAGCATTTCAACATGAATTGGGGGGAGGGGACACATAAATATTTAGTCCATTGCAAGCACCAGCCAGCTTTGGCACAAAATCACAAAATATTACAAACACAATTTAGTTATATCTTTAGATAAATTCCTAGAAATCATATGGATTAAATATATTCACAACTGAAGATTTTTGTTACAAATTGAATATGATTTTCACAAAAATTAGACTGAAACAAGTTCCTGAAGGATATTCATATTATTATTTTCTTTCCTGAGTGATATGCAATGCCTGAGTAGTATAGGTATTAAATACTAATATCTTTCAGTTTAATCCCCAGTAACACAGAAATTAGAAGTAGGAGAAAAAGTAAAGGAAGACGTGTCATTTCAATATAAGTAATAAAGTATTTTGGGAGGCGGTGAATATTTTGTCCCTGTGGATAGTCAAACACATGTTGGATGACACCTCAGGGCAGTGTTTATACGAGGATATTAAGCATATGATGCGTGGTTAAACTGCTTTAAAATCCTGTTGGAAACTTGTAAAAATATAGATTCCTGGCTCCATCCTCACACTTGATAGAAATCAGAATCTTCTGGGGAGGGACATGGGACTCTGGTGGGCATCTCCATTCTGATGGAAAGCAAGGTTCCTATTCCTGAGATTCAATATTCTGTTTTTCTTTTCTTTTGAGTAGAATGCTTTTTTGTTCCAAAGATATATGTCTATAAGTTCTTTATTAGCCAGAAAAAGGATACTTTGAAATTCATTGTTATGTTTATGTGGCTTCTCTCCACTACCACCAAGTACCGTCTTTCCATCTTACCATGAAACACACACCTGTGAAATTATAACCAAAATTTTTCTTTAGGCTTTGGAATTTTTATGTTAATAGCTTGCATAATTTTATTCCAAGGATTTTTGTGTATGTTTTTAATGAGTAGTTGATAGTTTTGATTTTCATTCAGGCAAGGAAATGACTTCATAGCATATCTAGTGTATTTCTGAGTCAGTAATCAATTTCCTTAGTAAATGGGAACATTAGTAGAAAATATTGCTAAGCTGAATATTTTAACTTCTTAGGTAATAAATACTTTACCATTTAGAGAAGGATTTAGGGCCTAAGTAAACCATCAATATGTTCTTTCTCATGTATAATTAAAACTATTAATATTAACTTCAAAAATATGAATATTTAAAGTTTGTCATTTTTATTTATTTATACCTTTTGTTTTGTTTTGCTAATTGTTTTATAACCACAACAAATTAGTATAGAGAATGCTTTGTACAAAACAACACAATAAAGGTTCAAAGATCGAGGTGTTCCCTTAGGTAAGGTTGAAGATTTCAGTCTCTGGTATTTGGAATTTAGGCTCCAGTCCTTATTTTTGGATGGGTCACTGGGTGTGTGGCATAGTCCATGCTTATAACCAGATTTGAACAGAATAATGGCCACTTGGCTCAGGTAGAAGTAGATGAAGTGTTTCATGTGTTACCTAACTACCGAAGTTCCTCTGCTTGATCCTTTGCCAGATGGGGTTGTACTTCTTGTCACACTCTTTCTGATTTCTGCTGCAGTGTCCTTCTCTATGTTATATTTCTCCAGCCGGAGTGTGCCTGAGTAGCACACTCCACCGAGTCCTGTTGCATCTCCTCTGACATATTGGCATTTTTGATCACAGCTTTTCAGTCACACATTGTTACCATGGAGCAGGGGCTGGCCCCCTGCAAGGGTCTCCTTGGGAGGGGCTGGTGAGGCTCAGACCTGGCAGGAGCTCTGTTTATTTATACTTTCATTAACAAATATTTATTGAGTGCTTACTCTGTGTCAGGCATTGTTTTAGGTGCTGAGGATATATACAGTGAACAAAATACAAAAATTCCTTCTTCGTGGTGCTTACATTCTAGTGGGAGAGAAAAACAATGAACAAAAAGTGTATGACATCTTAGAAAGTGGTATGTGCTAAGGAGAAAAGAGTGAAGCAGTGAAGTAGGGTCTGAAGTTGGGAAGAGGATATTAAAATTTTTTTTTGTTTGTGACATTTTAGATATCTCTGAAGAAAAGGTGACTTTTGGAGTAAAATCATAAGGAAGAGATGGAACTAACCATGAGAATCCAGGGAAAAGCATCTGACGTAGTGGAGAGCTAAAGAACATAGTGTTGTTCTTTACTGTATGCCTGGGTTATTGTATCCTGGGTTAATCAAGTAGAGGGCAGTGAGGAAAAGTTGCATTATGTTTGTTTCTGTTGTAAAGACTTGTGGTTAGATTTTTTTTAAAGTGCTGTTTAGTGCAACTGATTTCTTGGGTTTATGGGTTATGATTTTGGAGTCTGCCAGCAGCTTTAGAGACTGTAGCCTCAAGGTTGCCACTTCAAACTATTGATATGTATTTCTCAGTGGAGTTAGAGAGTAGGCTTTTTGTATTTTAGTGATCCTTTTAGTTTTATTATGCTAAACCTGTTCTTCCTTAATGTTAATTAACAGAGAGACAGTATAATACAGTAGTTAAAAATATGGGCTGTAGAGTCAGACAGCTAGGTTCCAGTTCAGGCTGTACAGCTGTGATCTTGAGCAAGTTATTTAACTTCTGTGTGCCTTAGTTTCTTCTGTAGAATGGGGGAAAGTGTGGCAACCACCTTGTTAGGGATACTGGGAGAATTAAATGTGTTTGTATGTGTAAAAGTACTTAGAATGTTCCTGCTGTGTAAAAAGCATTCAGTAAGTGTTAGTAGCTATTAGTGTTAGCAACGCTGTTTTGAGTGGTACTTTTCACTTTGTAAGTAATACATGTGCAAGGTAAAAATAGTACAGAGTGATATTAGATGAAAAGTTTTGTGTCTACTACCCTACCACCCCTCGTCATATCCCTGGTCTTACTTCCCAGAGGTGTTTTGTTTTTTGGGTTTTTTTTTTCAATTATTTGTTTTTTAAGTTGTGGAAAAATATACATAACATAAAATTCCTCATTTTAAACATTTTTAAGTGTATGGTTCGGTACTTAATGCCGTTGATTTTTGTACTTTAAAAGCTGTCTGGTTTTTTTTTTTATGGAAGATGATCATGTGAAATATCTACTTCCCCTCTGCTATATGTCTTCCCAATTTTCTAAAACTTTTAAATTTCTTGTTTCAAGTTAAAAAATTTTGGCGAGGGGGCCTGGCCTGGTGGCATAATGGTTACGTTCATATGCTCTGCTTCGGCTGCCCGGGGTTTGCAGGTTTGGATCCCTACACACCACTTATCAAGCCATGCTGTGGCAGGTGTCCCACGTATAAAGTAGAGGAAGATGGGCTCAGATGTTGGTCCAGGGCCGGTCTTCCTCAGCAAAAAGAGGAGGATTGGCAACAGATGTTAGCTCAGGGCTGGTCTTCCCCACCAAAAAAAAAAAAAAATTTGAATCAAAGTTACATATGTCCCTAGTTTAAAGAATCAAATGGGTTCCACAAAGTTATTACATAAAATAGCTGTCCCTCAACACCCCCTCCTCATTTCCACCAGTCCTCAAGAAACAACATCTAATTCTTTTAGCTAATTATTTTGACATTTACCTCCTTGTTAATAATATGCTTCTGTTGCTACTTTTTGGTTTTAAAATTCTATTCATTATCTCTGATTGCCTGCCATGGAAATAAGGATTTCTTTCTTTTCCCTTCACCTCTTTGTCTCTCCCTCTGATATACATGCACGTACATTAACATATACATTCACATATATTTCTCCAGTCTCCCAGTAAAGTTATATCATAATTATAGATCTTCACTGCTTATAGTCTTAAGATATAGTAAAATACTGTTTTTTGTTTCCCACGTAATATTTTGTTTTCCATATAATCATTATCTTTTTTTGCTTAGTTTTCTATGTACTTACCACTAATTCAAAATTTTTTTCTTTTTTTGGTGAGGAAGACTAACCCTGAGCTAACATCTGTTGCCAATCCTCCTCTTTTTGCTGAGGAGAACCGGCCCTGGGCTAACATCCATGCCCATCTTCCTCTCCTTTATATGGGACGCCGGGACGGCATGGCTGACAAGCAGTGTGTCTGTCTACGCCCAGGATCCGAACCTGCAAACCCTGGGCCGCCAAAGCGAAGCACACGAACTTAACTGCTGCATCACTGGGCTGGCCCCAAGATTTTTTTTGTGTGTGTGTGTGAGGAAGACCAGCCCTGAGCTAACATCTGTTGCAAGTCCTCCTCTTTTTGCTGAGGAAGATTGGCCCTGGTCTAACATCCGTGCCCATCTTCCTCTACTGTATATGGGATGCTGGCACAGCATGGCTGACAAGCAGTGCGACGGCCGGTGCCCAGGATCCAAACCCCCTAACCACGGGCTGCCAAAGTGTGAACTAAACCGCTGTGCCACCGGGCCAGCCCCCCCCGCCAAGAATTCTAATAGCTTTATGGAGATATAATTCACCCATTTAAAGTGTATAATTCAGTGGTTTTTTAGTATATTTACAGAGTTGTGCAACCATTACCACAATTTTAGAATATTTTCCTCACCCCCCTACCAAGAAAACCTCTTGTTAGCCATCACACCCCGTTTCCCCTCAACCTCTTCAGCCCTAGGCAACCACCAGTCTACTTTCTGTCTGTATAAATTTGCCTATTCTGAACATTTCATGTAAATGGAAATTATCTGGTACATAATTTGTGATCTTTTGTGACTGCCTTCTTTCACTTAGCACAATGTTTTCAAGGTTCATCCATGTTGTAGTGTGTATCAGTACTACACTTTTATTGATGAATAGTATTCCATTGTATGGACATACCACATTTTGTTTATCCATTCATCTGTTGGTGGACATTTGGGTTGTTTCTACTCTTTGGCTGTTAGGACTAATGCTTCTGTGAACATTTATGTACAAGTTTTGTATGGACATACTTTCATTTCTCTTGGGTGTATACCTGGGAGCGGAATTGCTAGATCATATGGTAACCATGTTTAACCTTTTGGGGAATTGCCAGACTGTTTTCCAAAGTGGCTGCATCATTTTACCTTCCCACCAGTCTCTTGGAGTATTCTGAACTTCCTTCTGCGTAGTTGCCTTTTATACCTAGTTCATAGCTATTATGTGAGATCACTTCTTTCATCATTATCCTGGGTATTCTGTGCTCCTTCTACCTGTGTTAGAATGGTTTTTACCATATCTTCTGTCGTCTTTATAGTTCATTCTCTTACTCTGGGATATCACATCCTTCAGTAGATTTTTTTTTTTTTTACCATTTTTTTAAATTGATGTCTTAATAGTTTATAACACTGTGGGGTTTTAGTTGTACATTTTTGTTTGTCACCTTGTGGATGTAACCCTTCACCCCTTGTGCCCATCCCCCACCCCCCTTCCCCTTGGTAACCACCAATCAGTTCTCTCTGTCCGTGTGTTCACTTATATTCCATATATGAATGAGTTCATGCAGTGTCTGTCCTTCTCTCTTTGGCTTATTTCACTTAACATAATACCATCTAGGTCCATCCATGTTGTTGCAAATGGGACAATTGTGTCTTTTCTTATGGCTGAGTAGTATTCCATTGTATGTATATACCACATCTTCTTTAACCAATCATCAGTCTAGGGACACTTGGGTTGCTTCCACTTCTTGGCTATAGTGAATAGTGCTGCAATGAACATAGGGGTGCATACGCCTCTTGTGATGGTTGATTTCATGTCCATTGGGTAGATGCCCAAGAGTGGGATTGCTGGATCATACGGTATTTCTATTTTTAATATAGTTCGTTCTCTTACTCTGGGATATCACATCCTTCAGTAGATTTTTTAGGAAGTGTGCATAACAGGTAAATTTTTTGAGCTCTTAATTCTGACTTTACACTTGAATTGCTTGGTAGAGTATAGAATTCTAGGTTGGAAATCACATAGGTTTAGAATTTTGAGACTACTGCTCTATTGTCGTCTTAGTTCCAAAAGTGCTGTTTGAAATTCAAAGCTATTCTAAATCGTGTCCATTGTATGTGAACTGTTTTCTTCTGGAAGTTTGCAGGATTTTCTTTGTGTTCCTAGTGTTGTGAAATTTCACATTATTGTGGGTGCTTTTATTTTTATTCATTATTATTTTTTTAAATTTTTATTGATGTCTTTTTTTTTTTTTTTTTTTTTTTTTTTTGTGGGGAAGACCAGCCCTGAGCTAACATCCGTTGCCAATCCTCCCCTTTTTGCTGAGGAAGACTGGCCCTGGGCTAACATCGTGCCCATCCTCCTCCACTTTATTATATGGGACGCCGCCACGGCATGGCTGACAGGCAGTGCGTCGGCGGGCGCTTGGGATCCGAACTCGCGAACCCCGGGCTGCCAAGCGTGGACTAAACCGCTGCGCCCCCGGGCGGCCCCTTTTATTGATGTCTTAATAGTTTATAACATTGTGGGGTTTTAGTTGTACGTTATTATTTGTCTGTCACCATATGAATGCATCCCTTCACCCCCTGTGCCCAACCCTCATTCCCTTTCCCCAGGTATATTGTGGGTGCTGTTAATCTGGAAACTCATGTTCTTCAGCACTGGGAAATTTTCTTGAATTATTTCAATGACATTTTATCCTGTACATTTTTGCTGTTCTCTTTTGGAAGAACCTGTTATCTGGATATTGGATTACCTAGATAATCCTGTAATTTAAGAGTCTTTCTCTGATTTTCAATTTCCTTGTGTTTTTACTCTTTTTAATATTTACCTCACTTTTGTCTTCTATCTCTTCTATGGATTTTTTTCATTTTTGCTGTTTTCTGTAGCATTTTTTTTTTGTTTTTTTTTTTTTGTGGGGAAGACCAGCCCTGAGCTAACATCCGTTGCCAATCCTCCCCTTTTTGCTGAGGAAGACTGGCCCTGGGCTAACATCCGTGCTCATCTTCCTCTACTTTATATGGGACGCCGCCACGGCATGGCTCACAGGCAGTGCGTCGGCGGGCACCGGGGATCCGAACTCGCGAACCCCGGGCTGCCAAGCGCGAACTAAACCGCTGCGCCACCGGGCGGCCCCTGTAGCATTTTTAAATATGATTTAAATACAATAAAATGTACTGATTTTAAGTGTGTGATTTGATTAGTTTTGACAAATGTGTATACCTGATTTAACCACCACCACAGTCAAATTACAGAACATTTCCATCATTCCAGAAAGTTCCCTTATACCCCTTTCCAATAATTTCCTCCTCACACCATCCCAGGCAACCACTGTCTCCATAGCTCTTAGTTTTGTCTGTTAGAGAGCTTCATATAAATGAAATCATACAGTATGTATTCTTGGGTTTGGCTTCTTTGGCTCAACATAATATTTTTGAGATTTACACATGTTACATGTATAGTAGTTTGTTCCTTTTGATGTATTCCATTGTATCAGTACACTCTAATTTGTTTATCCGTTTCTCTATTGATAGACATTTGGATTGTTTCTAATTTTTGGCGACTCTCAGTGAAGCTGTTACGAGAATTCTTGTTAAGGCCTTTTAGTGGACATTTGTTTATTTCTCTTGGGTAAATACCTAGGAGTGGAATTTGTTGTATACATCTGTTTCTGCTGTTTTATTTAATTTCTAAGAGCTCTATCTTTAGATCTAATTTTTAAAAATAATGTTCTGTTTTTGAGTCATAGGTGCATTGTTTCCTCTTACCTCTTTGAAGACATTATATGTGTGTGTGTGTATTTTTTTTTTAAGTTTACTTTTCCCTCATAGACTGTTTCCTCCAAGTTGTTATTTGTTTTTGATGTGTGTTTCATGTTCAAGACTTTCCTGTGGTAACCTTTGGTTATCTGCTTAATAGTTTTTTTTTAATTGCGGTATAACATACATAAATAAAGTGTATATATCTTAAGTGTACAGTTAATGGATTTTTACTGCTTACTCACTGCCCAGAATAAGAGAGAACATTTTTAGTGTCCCAGAAGGCACCATTGTGTCACTCACTTCCAAGTCAGTACCCTCACTCCCCTATAACCACTAATAAATTCTGATGACTTATATATCACCGTAATTTAGTTTTATATAAGTGAAAATTGTTCCATTTTTTTCTTCTTTGTTATACATTCTTATAATTGTTTTTAGTGGTTACCCTGGATCAGAGTTTCTCAACCTTAGCACTATTGATATTTGGGGCCAAATAATTTTTTCTTGTTGGGTGGAGGGGGCTGTCCTGTGTGTTGTAGGATGTTTAGCAGCCTCTCTGGCCACTACCCACTAGATACCAGTAGTGACCCCACCTCCCTCAGTTATGACAACCAAAAATGTCTTCAGACATTGCTAAATGTCCCCTGGGGGTCAAAATCGCCACTGGTTAAGAACCACTGCTCTAGATATTTCAGTCTGCATTCTTAATTTATTACAATTTAAGTTAGTGCTTTTCAAAAAATGCAAGAACCATATAACAGTTTAATTCTACCCCCCCCTTGCCTTTTGTGCTATTGATTTTAGTTCTAGGGGTGTTATAAACCTCTAAGGCAATAGTATTGTTGTTTTACATAGTTATCATTTTTTTTTCTTTTTTTTTTTTGTGAGGAAGATTAGCCCTGAGATAACATCCATTGCCAATCCTCCTTTTTTCGCTGAGGAAGATTGGCCCTGGGGTAACGTCTGTGCCCATCTTTATGTGGGACGCTGCCACAGCATGACTTGACAAGCAGTGCACTGGTCTGTGCCCGGGATCCAAACCTGCGAACCCCAGGCCGCAGAAGTGGAGCATGTGAACTTAACCATTATACCACCAGGCTGGTCCCATAGTTATCATTTTTAATCTTTGTATTGTAAAATAAGGAGAAAATCTCACTCACACAAGTAATTTTTTTTTTTTTAAATAAGGCAGACATCCTTGTAACCACACCACCCAGGTCAAAAAATAGAACTTTTCAGCCATCCCAGAATCCCTCCAGATGTCTCATTTCTATATTAACCCCTTCCTTCCCTGCTTGCAAATAACCAGTGTTATGACTCTTATAGTAATCACTTCCTTATTCTTTGTAGTTTTATCACCAACTGTGTATTCCTAGACACTATGGTTTGGTGTTACTCATTTTAAAAATTTGATATCTTTAGGGTCTCGTAATCTACAGTGTACCCCTCCCTCCCTTTCTTTTCCTTCCAGTTTTTCTGTGAAGAACCCCTGAAGTTTGAGTTTCACGGATTGCACACATGTTGCAATTCAGCATGTTCTTTCACCCTTGGTGTTTATTGCAGATTGGTAACGGGATTCAGAGGCTTGGTTGGACTCTGGTTCATTCCCTTCAGCATTACTATAGGCAGTGTTGTCTTTTTTCATCAGGAGGCACATTACTGGTTTTCTCTCTTTTTAACATGTTAGTAGTTGGGCTCAAGGCCCAGATCTGTTAAATTATTGGTGGTTGCAAAATAGTGACATTATATGTTTTTCATTTATTAGTTGGAATACTTTTATTAAAGGATGCTTCTGCTTGTCTACTATTTAGTTGTCCAGAAGTACAGTTCATATAGGAAAAGTAGGATACATGCTTGATTCTTTGCCTTTATTACTTTTCAAGACAGCAGATTAGTTCCCTATTATCCTCTAAGAGACCCAGCTATTTTTAAAAATACCATTATTAACTCCAAGATTCAAACATCTTTGATGGGCTTTAATCAGTGGCAATTATTAATGTTATTGATACTGAAATTGTCCTATCTGTGGCCAGTTGGAGCCTCCTCAAGTTTGCTCCTGAACAACTTGATCCACTCAAGGTAGTCTTTGTAGCATCCTTGCTATCTGGTATGACCAAGTGTTCCAGGCTTTTACATTTCCTGCTCCAGATTTGTAACAGATGGTTTCTTCAAAAAGCCCTAGTTTTAGTGGGAAATGATATTTGAGAATGTAGTCTGGGCATTGGGGATGCCCACTGCTTTGAGTTATCATTGTGTCTAGGACAGAGTTAGAGGTGATATGTATGTACAACTGTATATCTACACACACACACACTCTCTCTTTTAAACTTAATCTCTTCTGTTACGTCTATATCTTCTTTTTTTCCATACCAAAAATTCTGGTTCTCAAGAATACAGGGGATAATGAATTAGAATATCCTGATTATTAATTACTCATTTGTTTTATCCCATATTATACAATAGTCTCAGAATAGCAATACTAATATTACCATTATCACTATATGATTACTGAGAACAGTTGCATAAGTTATTTTGCGTATGCTATCCCCATTCCCTCCCCATTTTATATCTGTGCTATATCATCAGATTATACTGCCTTTACATGCTGTACTTTTGTGTGTGTGTGTGTGTGTGAGGAAAATTAGCCCTGAGCTAACATCCATTGCCAATCCTCCTCTTTTTGCCAAGGAAGATTGGCCCTGGGCTAACATCCATGCCCATCTTCCTCTACTTTATATGGGACGCCGCCACAGCATGGCTTGACAAGCTGTGTGTCAGTCCGCACCCAGGATCCAAACCTGTGAACCCCAGGCTGCCAGAAGCACAGCATGTGAACTTAACTGCTACACCACTGGGCCAGCCCCTATTTTTAGTTCTGTAAGTAATTATATAGTTCAGGGGAACTAGATAATTCAGAGGTTAACATACATTTTCGGTAAATGGCCAGATAGCAGATATTTTAGGCTTTGTGGGCCAAAAGGCAAAATCAAAGATATTATGTAGTTACTTATATAATGAGAGAAAACAAACTTCCACAAATCTTTAACGACAAAATTCAAAATATAAATAATTGAGTCTAATTTTTTTGTAATGCAGTTTTACTAATGAGAAGAGTGGAATTAATTTTGGGGAGTTAGATAATGCTTCCCTTAATTGGGGTTCAGAGTTATTGTTTATTATCATTAAAATTGATTGCAAACATTTGTCTGTTATTGTTGATCTCTAATGAGATTTCCTCTATGAAATGTCTTTTCACACAGATTGGTACTGCCAGATGCAGACATCAATGCACGAGCATATGATTTTAATTGAGACATTTATCACTTGGAAGGCATTTATAAGATTCTGTTAGATTCTTCTCTTGATATTTGTCTTTTTAGCATGTCATTATAGTGCAGCTTAATCATTCCACTTGAAAGTTAGGTGGAAACTCCTCAACTGCACAGTTAAAATGGGTTTTAAAATGTGTAAATTTCTATTTTACGTGGCTCAAGGTTTGAAAAACACTGCTGAAACTGTCTTTTGAGCTCAGAAAATATATCTGTTGCAAATTTGTGTGGGAATGGAGACCTCAGTTTTTTTAACTTTTGACTGAGCAGGAAGTATATAAAGCATATGATGTATGATTCCAACAGCTTTAGTTGTCATCAAAATAGTTGAGGTTTACTGCAGTATGTTTATATGCAGTATTTTGTCCTGTAATTTTATTAATAAACATTACTGAGTTTGCAGCAAAGCTAATTTCCAAAGCCATGCTGTGTTTGTAATAATGGTTGAGGCTGGTTTTTTTCCTTTAGAAAAATTTTGAGCTCTTTCTTGAGCTTATCAACTGCCAAGCATTGAACCTGCAGTGTGGTGGGGCAAGTCAAGACATTCGTCTTCTGTTTTGGAACTTATGATGGTTAAATCCATGAAAGCGAATGAAATTGATCTTTTGGCGCTACTGGTTGATAAGGCATGATAGATTCAAATTTTTTCCACAAAGTACCCGCTGATGCTTAAAATACCATGTACATTTTACATTTTCACAAGTTTTGTTAATTTGTCCAACTGAGCCATTTTCTGTTCCACACATATTTTTACCACCATTACTTGTAATGTTTCTTAGCAGATTCCACTTCAGGTTGTACTGAATTAGTGTTTTCTCAAGTTTGAAAACATTCTTTCCTATAGTTGTTTCACATAGACATATTTTTTTCCTTTTTTTCATTGATGTCATAATAGTTTATCATATTGTGAAATTTTAGCTGTACATTATTGTTTGTCAGTCACCATATAAAAGTGTCCCTTCACCCCTTGTGCCCACCCCCCCCAACCCCCACCTCCCTGCTAACCACCAAACTGTTCTCTCTGTCCGTGTGTATCTCCCACATGAGTGAAATTGTGCAGTGTTTGTCTTTCTCTGTCACATAGACATATTTTGAGGCTAATTCTTTAGTCGCTTCAAACTCTGTATTGACTGCTCAAATAAACAACTGGGCAGTGATCAGTCACCTCTGTTGACTTATCTAGAGCCAAGGAAACCCACTAGAAATCATTGGCCTTGTGTTTTAATTGACTGTTGATGTTGCTCCCAATATCCTCAACTTGCTTGAACAACTTTTCTTGCTGAAAGGCTAATAATCTTAAACAAGTTTATTTTCTCTTGACACGTTTGTTTGACTGCTGTAATCAAACACGATTTAATTAACTCACCATCAATAAATGGCTTTCCTTGGTAGGCTGACAAATGAACCACCACTCAGACACCTAGTTTGGTTGCGGTTTCATTTTTATTTTATGGAGGAATTCCGCTATGATGAGAGATTCAATTTAAACATTTCTAATTTTTCTGGCTATTGCTTTCCTGTGAGTTGGGGACTGTTGTGGTGAGTGCAATCTGGTAATGTCTATGTATATTGTATTCTATTAGCATAGTTATAGTGTCATTGCATAATAAAAACAATGCTTTGCCATCTAATTTGATGACACAACACACTCTGCTGTGCCTTAATGTGTGGCATTTGAAGTGCGCTTTTTCCTTGTTTTGACAGGATGGGTTGAGCACTCATAAATAAAATTAAAATGTCACGGTACAGCAGTATGTGTGACACTCAGAGTGCTTTTGGCTCTAACTACATCAACTGCAGTTTGTAGTGCACCATGACAGAACAGTGAAGTGATGAGGGTGCTACATATGGTCTCTATTGCAGCTACTCAGCTCTGTCATTGCAGCATTAAAGCAGCCACAGACAAGTCAGAAATAAATGAGTGTGACTGTGTTCCAATAAAACTTTATTTTGTAGATGCTGAAATTTGAATTTTATATATATTTTCAGGTGTCACAAATATCTTTTTGTATTTACGCACTTCCCTTTCCAGTGTTCATTCCTTTCTGCAGTGGTACTTCTGAGATATTTTCCTTCAGCCTAAAGAACTTCCTTTTAATAAATTTTGTGGTACCAGGCTGCTGGCAACAACCTCTCTTAGCTTTTGTTTGCCTGAAAACATCTTTAGTTTTTGAAGGTTTTTTAGCTGGGTGTAGAATTCTAAGTTGGCTTTTTTTTTTTTTCCTTATCCTTCCTTCAGCACTCCAAAGTTCTTATTTCACTATTTTCTGGCTTCCTTAATTCTTCCCTTTTTGTCCTCTAACTTTATTTAGATATAATTGACATATAACCTTGTGTAAGTTTAAGGTCTACAGCATGATAATTTGATAAACGTATATATTGCAAAATGATTACCACAGTAAGGTTAATTAACACATCCTTCACCTCACATAATTATAATTTTTTTGTTGTGGTGGTGAGACTATTTAAGATTTACTCTCTTAGCAACTTTCAAGTATACAATTCCTTGTTAACTATGATCACCGTGTTGTACATTAGATCCCCAGAACTTATTCCTCTTATTAACTGGAAGTTAATAAGTTTGACCAACATCTCATTTCAATCCACCCCCCCCCCCACCCCGGCAACCATCAGTCTATTCTCTGTTTCTATGAATTTGGCTTTTTTAGATTCCACATGTAAGTGAGATCATACAGTGTTTGTATTTCTCTGTCTGGCTTATTTCACTTAGCATAATGCCCTCAGTGTTCATCCATGTTGTCCCAAATGGCAGGATTTCCTTCTTTTTTCTGTTTTGGCTGAATAATATTCCATGTATATATATTGGCTTCCTCAATTTCTTTTGACAAATCAGCCATCAGTACTGTTACTGCTACTTTAAGGTAATGTCTTTTTTCTTCTGGTTACTTTTAAGATTTTCTCTGTTTCTTTGTTTTCAACAGTTGATGGTGTGGCTGGGCATGGTTTTCTTTACATTTATCCTGCTTCTGGTTCACTGAGCTCCCAACTCTGTGGATATCTTTCTTCAGTTTTGGAAAATTCTTGGCCATTATCTCTTTAAATATTGCTTATGCCCTGTTCTCTCTCTCTCCTCTCCATTTACATATATATTAGCCCTTTTATGACTAGCTCCCACCTATCTCCTACACTCTGTTCTATCCTGTCCTTTTGTTTTTTCTGTGCTTCAGTTTGAATGTTTTCTATTGACCTGAATTTGAGTTCACTAATCCTGTTTGATATTGCCCCAAATCTACTGTTAAATCTACCCAGTGAGTTCCAAATTCTAGATTTTGCATTTCAGGTTTAGATTTTTTTTAATAGATTCAAATTATTTGTTAAACTTTATTTTTAAAATTCATTCTTCCCATCTTTTCCTCTGTTTTCTTTTAACATACTAATCATTGTCCTTTTAAAGTCCTTGTTTGCTAACTCCAATGCCTGGGTCATCTGTGTATTTCTGTACTTTTTTCTTGACCATCAGCCATTATTCTGCCTCTCTGTATATCAGTTTTTTATTGTATGACACACATGCATATAAAAGAACCATAGAGAGGCTGAGATGATATCTTTCTCCAGAGATGCTTTCCTCTTTCCTCTGTTAGGTAGGTAGGTTGTGGGGCTGTTCTTTTCAAACCAGTCAAGGAATAATTTAGATTGGGGCTTGGGTTACAGTTTTAGTACAACTCAGTGCATCTCTGGTTGTCCTTGTGCTTCTAGTGTGCCCCTCTCTCTGGGCTTTTGATTGAGAGAGATGAATCTGTGTCTCCTCAGCTTTGAACGACTACAAGACATTGAATTCTGCCTTTCAGAGGTTGTGAGTTTAGCTTTTTAACCCTCTGACACCATGCAGCTGTAAAATCTGAAGGGAGATAGTGTTTTTGGTCAGTGCCCTAGAGCCAGCAAATTTCTCTTAGGGAAAATTTGCCATGTCTTGTAAGCACTTCTTATCCTTCATTCCAGCACGGTGTGACCACCAAAAATTGGGCTGATTTCTCTTTCTCTTAGTAGAGTCCTTCTGCCTGTGCCCAGGCTGATTTTTCAGCCTATCCCCAAAATTGCCATTAATTTCTGGCTCACCAAAGAAGGGTTCTTCTCTTTCTGAAATTTTAGTTTAAATAGTTCTTACTTTTGTAGGTTTCCAAAGTCTTTTAAAAAATATGATTTTTGCAACCCCCATCCCCACCCCCCACTCACTTGATTGCAGTGGGAGCATTGGTCTGCTGTGACCTACTGTATCCTACTGTATTCCTTTGGCAGCAGACCTGCCTTCTGCTTAATATCTGAGTGACCACAAAGCTAATCAAGTTCTGAGTGCATGGATATGGGTGATCTGGTTGGTCTTTTCCTAATGGAAGCTCACTATCTTTTTTTTTTTTTTTTGTGGGGAAGACCAGCCCTGAGCTAACATCCGTCGCCAATCCTCCCCTTTTTGCTGAGGAAGACTGGCCCTGGGCTAACATCCGTGCCCATCTTCCTCCACTTTATATGGGACGCCGCCACGGCATGGCTGACAGGCAGTGCGTCGGCGGGCGCTTGGGATCCGAACTCGCGAACCCTGGGCTGCCAAGCGCGGACTAAACCGCTGCGCCACCGGGCGGCCCCTGGAAGCTCACTATCTTAATGTCACTATCCTTAGAGCTTTCTCTTGGGTCTGAGTTTCCCCAGTGAAGGCTCTTCCAGTTTTCTGTCAGGAGGGTAAGGGACTAACTGCCAGCGTTCAGCCACCTGGGGAAGAGGACTAGGGTTGCCAACATTTAGTGTATTAACTTTTCCTTAATCGCCCCTGTTTGCAGCATGGAGTTCCTGTCCTAAACTGAGTGTGGTGTTGCCCAACTCAAAGACTGTTTTACCTTCTGCATAGAATGAAGTGTCCATTTTCTGTCATGAGCACCCAGCTGCATAAAGTCAGGGCAAGGATCTGAGAATCTACTTCAAAAAGAAACTTTCAGGCAGTCTTCCTCCTCTTAGCTCTCTTCTGTTCCCACTTCCAGAGCTACTTGATGCTTCTGATTCTCAAGATTTTGGGGGGATTGTATGTGTAAATTATGTTGGTTCTCTGCTTTTCCCACTACCAGTTTAAGATTTGATTTTCTCTGGTCAGTTGGAGTAATTTGTTTCTTTTCCTTCTGCTTTCTGCTGTCAAAGTTTAATTGCTATTGTCTCTTTGCCTGTTGTCTTTGTCTTTATGGGTGTTTGCTTTAAAAAAAAAATCCCTATATTTTAACTTTTAGTGGGTTTTGAGAGTGAGCAAAAATAGAGCTGTGTCTGTTCAGTCTATAGTACTAAAAAAAGATAATATGGTACAAAACTCGTAAGGTATAAAAGGGTATATATAGCAAAAACTTAATCTGAATAATCTATTTTTTCTCTACTGATTTGAGATGCTACCTTTATCATAATCCAAATTCCCCTGTTTTCTTGGGTCTCTTTCTGTTGTTTGTTCCATTAATTTCTACTTAGTTTCACTTATTTTGGCTTGAATATATTTTTAACGTCTGTTAGCGTTATTTCCCTCTCATTACTATTGGAGAGGGAAATTTCTTGGCTGTTCTTCCTTATTTATTTATTTATTTATTAATTTTTTCTTCCTTATTTTTTTCTATGAACCTTTGATTCAGATTAGCTAGTCCCCCCCCATCCTTTTAGTATTTTTTTTTTAGTCATTGCATTACATTTGTAAATTAATTTGGAAAGAGTTGACATCTTGATACTATTAAAATCTTGCAGTGACCTTCCGTTTATTCAAAGCTTCTTTTTGTCTCTTCCAGATGTCTTATTTTGTAAATTGTGTTTTTTAAAAGACTATTTTCTTAGAGCAGTTGTAGATTCACAGCAAAATTGAGAGGAAGATACAGAGATTTCCCATACACTCCTGCCCCCACGCATGCATAGCTTCCCCCATTCTCAGCATCCCTCACCAGAGTGGTACATTTGTTAAAACTGATGAACCTGCCTTGACACATCACAATCACCCACAGTCCATAGTTTACATTAGGGTTCACTCTAGGTGTTGTGCATTCATTCACAAATGTATCATGACATGTATCCATCCTTATAGTATCACAAAGAGTGTTTTCACTGCCCTAAAAATCCTCTGTGCTCTGCCTGTTCATCCCTCCCCTGCCCCAACCACTGGCAACTACTGATCTTTTTTCTGTCACCATGGTTTTTTTCTTTTTCGGAATGTCGTATAGTTGGAATCATACAGTATGTAGCCTTTTCAGATTGGCTTTTACTTAGTAATATATGTTTAGGATCCTCCATGTCTTTTAGTGGCTTCATAGCTCATTTCTTTTTAGTACTAAATAGTATTCCATTGTCTGGATGTACCATAGTTTGCTTATCCGTTCACCTATTGAAGGACATCTTGGTTGCTTCCAAGGTCTGGCAGTTATGAGTAAGGCTCCTTAAACATTCATGTACAGGTTTTTGTGTGGACATAAGTTTTCAACTGATTTGAGTTTTAAATACCAAGGAACATCATTGCTGGATTGTATATTAAAAGTACGTTTAATTTTGTAAGAGACTGGCCAACTGTCTTTCCAAGTGGCTGTACCATTTTGCATTCCCACCAGCAATGAATGAGAGTTCTAGTTGTTCCACATCTTTACCAGCATTTGGTGTTGTCAGTGTTTTGGATTTTAACCCTTCTAATAGATGTGTAATGGAATCTCATTGTTTTAATTTGCATTTCTAATGATGTGTAATGTTGAGAATCTTTTCGTATGCTTATTTGCTCTCTGTATATCTTAGTGAGATGTCTGTTCAGATATTTTGCCTGTGTTTAAATCAGGTTGTTCGTTTTTTATTGTTGAGTTTTAAGAGTTCTTTGTATATTTTGGATGTCTTTTTATCAGATGGGTCTTACGCAAATATTTTCTCCCAGTCTCTGGCTTGTCTTCTCATCTTCTTGGCAGTGTCTTCAACAAAGCATGTTTTTAATTTTAATGACGTCCAATTTATCAGTTCTTTCTTTTGTGCCTTTGGCATTGTATTGAAAAAGTCATGGCCAATTCCAAGGTTATCTGGATTTTTTCCTATGTGATGTTCTAGAAGTTTTACGGTTTTGTGTTTTATGTTAAGTCTATGATCCATTTTGAGTTAATTTTTGTGAAGGGTATAAGGTCTATGTCTAAATAACCCCCCTTTTTTTACACAAATGGTAGCATACTTAATTTGCAGCACCCTTCTTTTTTCACTTAGTGTGCACTTTCCGTATTAGAGTATCCTCATCCTTTTTCTTTAGTTATTAATCTTACACATTTAAGTTTATTGCTAAGTAATTTATCTTTATTGCTATTTCAAATAGGATATTTTCTTCTGTTTTCTAAATAGAAATTTGTATGTGGGAGTGCTGTTGAATTTATTGTGTTAATTTGTACCAGCACCCAACTGGGTTCTTTTAGATTTTCAAGAAAAGCATATACTTTGAAAGTCATGATAGTTTTAGTTCTTTCTAATTTTTACACTCTTTTTTTCTCCTGTTTAATTACATTGGCTGGTATATGCAGAATAATGTTAGTAACTATAATGGTAAAGAATATCCTTATTTTTTTCCTGACTTTACTGAGAATGCTTGTGGCACTTATTGAACATTATGTTGAGTTTCGGCTTAGACACAGACACTTTACCATGTTGTTGAAGTGTCTGGCTTTTAAAAAAAATAATCAAGAATGGATGTTGAATTCTGTTGCATGCCTTTTTAGCATCTGTGGAGATGATCATATGATTTTTCACTCCTCATTCTATTAATCATTAAACCGTTTGCTAAATATTGTGACCTGGTAGTGTGTGGTTATTATTTGGTAGTGTGTGGTTATTATTTAGAACCAGTTAAGAAGGTGGAGAAGGGTCTAGACTTGCCCACTTGGTTGAAATAAAACTGCCTGGAACTGAGCCAGCCTCACACATGTAGAAAAACAGTCCAATCTAATGGACCAGGCAATTTTCAGGCCAAAAGGAGTCTAATCTAAGATGAGAAAATTGTCTAACTCGATGGAGAATTGCAGATAATAATAGCTACTGTTTATTGAGTGATTAACACGTGCCGTACCCGGTGCCAAGGGAATATGTATATATTTGTAATATCCAGACTCCATTAGTTACTAGCTGTGTGATCTTGTGCAAGTTTCTAAAACTTTTTATTCATTTTCCTCTTTGTAATTTGGGTTTGGTGATAATACCTATCTCATAGGGTTGTTTTAAGAATTAAATGAGTTGAAATATGTAAAGAATTTAGAACAGTTCTTGGCATGTAGTAAGCACTCAGTAAGTGAGAGCTGCTACTACTATCTTATATTTCTTACAGCAACCCCATGAGGTAAGTATCACTGAACCAATTCTGTATTTGTGGGGAAACTAAGGCTCACAGGGAGTTTGAGTCCAAGGTTACGCAGATTAGTTTGCATTCCTGATTCTGTAGCTTATTAAGTCTGTCTGCCTTAACTGTGTGTTGCCCTGGCTCCCAAAGCAGCATACTAGGATGTTCAGACAGAGAGGCTTGTCAGGAGGTTGTCTGTAAGAGGACCAGTTAGATCCCTGCTACTGGAGTTTGGAACAGAGTACAGTCTTCAGGAATACATTGGCCATGGCAAGCAGAAACTGAGTATGTTTTTAGAACAAGAACTTCAGAATTAGAGTTGGGGCACACGTTGGCATTTGTGCTGGAGTAAAGAGGTTGGAGTCCAGTAATTAGAACATTCAGGATTCAACTGAGTCTGAGGATTGAGGGCTATAAATAGTAATCAAGTCAGAATTGTTCCTGGGAGTTAGGGATGCACTGATTTTGTGGGTGTTGAAAGTGGCAATAGCTGCAGGGACAATTACTGCAGAAACTGGTAACGAGGCTCTCATAGTTACTTCATTTCTCAGTCACCTGTGTTTACTCTTCATCTCGTGACACTAGAACAGCTGTGCCCTGATATCACCTGGACTCAGGAGCTACTGAACTCATGGTTTAGATGCCCTTTGCAATAACAAGTTTCATCTGTGTCCTGATGGCTGATGACGTAACTGACCTGCGTATCTGGATTCCTGACTCTGGCTTACTCTTAACCTCGTAAAATTTGCCTGCCCCTCCAGATCCTGCCAGTCCAGATTCCTTACTACCTTCACATGATTGATTTGACACTTGTTTCTTTCCTTTTGATTAAATTTAATTTTGATTTATAAAAATGATTCAGATAGATATATAAAGCTTATAATAAGAAACACTAGTTCCTTACCACTCCCCACTACCCAAAAGCAACCTCTTTCAGCTGTTTTAGAAATGGAGAGAAAGTGAGTCTTCGGTTACCTCTCATGGTTACCTCCAGCATAAAGCCGCTTCTGAGGTGAGTTCTACCCCCAGATTCTGTCACATAAGTTGATATTTATTTAAACCCATTTTTTTTGTTATTGTTCCTATGATTGAGTTAATAATTGTTCTTCTCAATTGATCATTGTTTGGCCCATACCAGCCCTTTTCTGGTTGGTTGGTTGGTATGTATATATGTATCCACTTCTTTTTATTCCCATGCCCACTTCTCTTTCCCTTCTGTGCCTTAGATAGCCATTCTAATATGTTTATGAATATCCTTTGGTAGGTACTCTTTTAAAAATGATTAAAAAATTTTTTTTTGGGGGGGTAAGGAAGACTGGCCCTGAGCTAACATCTGTTGCCAATCTTCCTCTTTTTGCTTGAGGAAGATTGTTGCTGAGCTCACAGCTGTGCCAATCTTCCTGTTTTGTATGTGAGATGCCGCCGCAGCATGGCTTGATGAGCAGTGTGTAAGTCTGCACCTGGGATCTGAACTTGCAAACCCTGGGCTGCTGAAGCACAGCATGTGAAGTTTACTACGCCACTGGGCCAGCCCTTAAAAAATTTTTTTTTCACAATGGCAAACTTAGAGAAGAGCTCAAAGAACTTTCTTCCTGAACTATTTAAGAATAAGTTGCCGATCTCTGATGTTCCACCATTCCTCTAAATATTTTAGAGTTTATTTTCTACAAACAGGATTATTCTACATAATCATAATATAACCATCAACAATCAGAAAATTAACGTTGAAACATTAGTACCACCTAATCCTCAAGCCCCATTCTTTTTTGCCAGTTATCTTAATGTTGTTTGTAGCAGAAAGATCTAGTTCAGAATCATTTGTTGCTTTTAGTTGTCCTGTCTCTATAATCTCTTTCAGACTGTAATCATTCCTTAGTCTTTTCAGACTTTCATGCCCTTGATAAGGACACTTATTTTGTGGAATGTCCCTCAATTTGAGTTAGTGAAGTTTTCTCATGTTTATTTTAGGTGGCACATGATGTTGATTGTCTCATTACTGGTGATGTCCACTTTGGTCACTTAGGAGATGTCTGCCAAGGTTCCAAAAAGTTACTCTTCCTCTTTGTGATTAATAAATATTTTGTGGGGAACTTTTTTGAAACTACATAAATATTGAATCCTACTCAACTTTCAGTGTGTTTGTTTATGTCTGTATGGATTCAGTTTCCCATTTTATTTAGTGGGTAATGATGGTATGCATTCAGATAAAATGCATTTTATATGCATGCATATTACATTGGCATAAATTGTAGTGTTTTATTTTATATATAACAGTATATTAAAGTATTAAAATATCTAATTCTGGAAGGTTCCAGAATTCCATCCAGACTGTTCAGGATGATTATCTGGTTGGTGGTGAGTAAAACTCTACCATAATGAGATAGATGGAGTTCAAAAAATTTAATCACACAAAATATGAGCCTACTATTGTTTCTAGTTGGCTTGGAGTTACAGGGATTCAGGTGCTTGATCCAAATTTGACTGGGTCCTGACTGTGATTTGGTGCCACCTGGTGGCATTTGTCCACTTTAGTATAAATATAAGTGAAGACAAATCTGGCTAGCTAGGACTTCCAGGCATTGGCAGCAATTTTAGGCATGGTTAGTTGATGCCAGGTTCTTTGACACAGTCCGGGGAGATTGGGCCAGGTGAATACTGGAAATGAGAAGACCCATTCTCTACCTCCTTGCTTTCTAAGACAGGTGGCTTACTTTTCTCTTCCAGGCTCACCCTTGCTTCTGTCAGGACAGGGTGAGTGGTGGGTGAGGTATTTACTGTACTATCAGTGATTTTTATTTTCTCTCTTGAAAAATCAGTACTTTTTGATATTCCTCAAATTAACATGTATGAAATGTTAATAAAATCGTAATGAAAATTAAGATGAATTTTTAACAGAGAAAAAGAATTGAATTAAGATGGACAGCTCAGCTGTCTCAGGAATAAGGGAAACCATATTAAGTAGGTGATTTATGTAGGGACTGTTTTCAGCACTTCAAACAATTTTCAAGCAGTATTTATTTAAGGCCTACTGTCAGGACTTGTTCTGAGTATAAGGATTCTCTCTTCCAAAGCAAGTCTTAGTCTTTAACTTTTCTATTTTAATTCTATTATGTATTATCACCATTTCTGAATTATTTTCAAATTTCTGCTGATTACTTTATCCATCTACAAACATTTTCTTTTTGGATCCTAGATGCAGAGGGTTAAGTTAATCATAATCCTGAGTTTGTAGCCCATTGCTGTCATTGATCTGTGCAAACTGCCTGTCGTGTTACTTCCTTCATTTTATCCCCACTCACCACTTTCATTTCTCTCCTCCTGCCGTAGGCAGCCATTCTAGTATGCACCTTTTTACTTGTACTTGTTCCTATAGAATGTGTATTGTTCTGTGTACACGTTTTTTACTTTATGTAATTTAGGTATTGTTTTTCATACTTCATTCTGTTTTTTCCTACTGAGCAGTATATTTTAAAGATCCATCCATGTTGCTATGTGTATATCTAATTGCTTATGACTGTTCCTAGTATTATGTGCTATGCTTCCATCACAATTTACCTGTCCATTCTCAGTAATGACCACCCAGGTTGTCTCCGTCTTCACTTTGTGACCATCAGTGCTATTGTGAGCATCCAGGTATGGGTCCCGTTATGTACCTTTATGAGAATTTCTTTGGAATGTAGATCCAGGAGCAGAATTGCTGGATCTACGGGATGTATACCTAATTTGACTAAATAGTGTAGGATTGTTCTCTAGAAGAGCATAGGGATTAGGACAGAATAATATCTAACTATTGCATTATGGTTAAAGAGCATAATCTCTGTGATACTGATCCTTTGGATTTTATCGAGGCTTCTTTTATGGCTCAAAACATATATGCTTTAAAAGACTTTGTTCTCACTCTTTGCTAGGTGTAAAGTTATATATACTGTCTATTTTAATAGCTGAAGTTATTAATGATATTCAGATCTTCAGTACTTATACTTTTTTTCTACATGGTCTATCAGTTTCTGAGAATGGGTGTTCAAATCTCCAAATACAACTGTTAATTTGTATATTTCTCTCTGCATTTCTTTCATTTGTTACTTGATATATTTTGTAGCTGTATTTTTAGGTACATACATGTTTATGATGGTTATAGCTTGTTCTATTTCTTTTATGTGTACATACTGTTCCTCGTTGTCTCCTGGCATTTCTTTTTAATCAGATTGCTTCTTCAGCTTTCTTTTAGTTTATTTTTCCTCAGTATATTCTTCTATTCTTTTATTTTTTTGAATCTTGTAGATAACATGTTGGATTTTGGAACAGATGGATCAAGAAGTTAAAATAAGCATGATAATATATTTAAGGAAATAAAGAATTCAAATGGTATATGTTTGGTTTTTGTCTGTCTCTTACTGTAGTTAAATGTCCTCTTCAGGTGATTATTTTGGTTCATGAGCCTCTTTTTCTTGGAGTTTCCAGCTGCTATGTTTGGTAATGTGTATTGAGGAAATAAAATCCAGGTCCACGTCTGTGTCCATTTCTGGAGGGAGGACGATCCCCTGGCAGCATAAAATCAGTGTTTTGTATTCCTGTTTGCTGCCACTTCGTCATGCAGCAACGCTGGACAGGGTTTTACTTTGAAACTCAAGGGAAGAAGTAGTGGAAGGAGGCCTTAAATTATAATCTATCAGGCCTAGGGACCTGGAGGAGGAAAAGCTTGGAAGCCTGAATGCTGAGGGTGGCTAATGTGCCTGCACCTGTTTTCATCAGGGCTACTGCACTGTCTTGATTTTACACCGCACGCATCAGCAAATGTGATGTGACTGTTGATTTATTTGGATAAAGGGGCAGGCAGTGATTGTCCCAGAGTGTAAATGGGGGAGAACCAAAGACAAAATGTAAAAGCCTTTCTCCACCCTTTTCTTTCACCCCTCCTCCCCCCAGGCAGTCTTCCTCCCCCAGGCAGCACTCAGCAAAGCACCATTTTCTAAAGTTTTTTATTTTGTCTTACTTTTATCAAAGTAATATGTGTATATAGGGTTTTTTTGTAACTTGATACCCATTGAACAACGACTCCCATTTCCCCCTCCCCCATCCCCTGTCAACCACCATTCTCTTCTATGAGTTTGACTACTTTAGATCCCTCATCTAAGTGGAATCATACAGTATTTGTCCTTCTGTAACCTACCTACTTCACTTAGCATAATAGCATCCATGTTGTCACAAATGGTAGGATTCACTTCTAAGGCTAATATTCTTTTTTTCCGTTGTATGTGTTTAGTCTGTTGATAGACATTTGGGTTGTTGGTATATTTTGGATATTGTGAATAATGTGTACATAGTTCTAAAAATAAAATACTTCTAGGCTTATGATATTAAACAATAGTACCCAGCTTTACCTATTTCCTCCCACATTTCCTCTCTCCAGTCTTGTTTGTTTGCTGGTACAGGTTTTACCTCCAGATTTCTAAATAGTGTGCTAATACTGTTACTTAATAATTTTTGAATTTTTAACAATTTTCTTAGACTTACTATTATGAAACCTAAGAGTTTAACCCTCTTATACCATTTCCTCTATCTTTCCCAGTATAGTTATAGCAATATCTAGTGTTTACCTTATTTTGAATATATATAAGTATTACATTGACACCTTCCCCACTTGTGTAGTGTGATTACATTTCCTTTCTTGGAAAAATCTTGTTTTTCTTGGAGTTAGTAATTGTCTTGTTTTTACTTCATTTTACTTGGTTTCCTTTGTCACTCTCATTTATGATTCAAATTCTCTAACAGACTTGTAAAACTCCTTTGAATACTATTTTTCATATGGCTGAATAGATTATTCTCGATTTCATTTTAGGTCTTTTATCATTTATTATACTTGGAGGCTTCTTTGTAAACTCCAGCCCTTCAGTTCCGGGAAATTAAATTAAATTATTTAATTTTCTTTCTTCTGTTTTCTTTTTTTCTCTCTTTCTGGAACTCCTGTTACTTGGATGCTGTGTTAGATTGTCTCTCTAATTTTCATATTCTCTTGTATTTTCTACATTTTTATATTTTCATCCTACTCTCGAGATAATTTTCTCAACTTTAATCTTCATAATATTTTGATGTGTTTTTAAATTTTAGTTATCATTTTTAAAACTTTATTATGAAAAATATAAACTTAAACAAAAGTGGAGAGAATTAAAATGAACTGTGATGTACCTGTCACTCAGTTTAGTGATTAACGTTTTGCCACTGTTGTTTCATTTGTGTTCTCTGGTTTCTTAAGGCAGATTTAGACATCATGCCATTTTACCCATAAATATCAGTATGCTTCTCTAACTGGTTGTCGTCTTATTAATTGGAAGGCTTTCTTTTTCTCTTTGAGTTTTCGCTTTCATAACTTACTGTTATTGTGAAACAAATTGTCTGAAGATATTAATTATAGTATTGTTGTTTGTTCTTTGCATTTGTCTCTCTTCTCTATTTGCTTTTTACCTTTTCTTTTTCTTCTGATTTTGTCTTTCATCTTGAAGGTTTTCTTCAAATTTCTGGTTTTCTTTAGCCTGTGGTTCATGTTGAAGAGTGAGTCACTAAGAAGCTGCACATGGGAAGCTGTGTGTGAGTGCACCTTGTTGATTAGAGGGTCTCCCCAGGCTTAGGTGACAAATTGGGCATGGCCCTTTTTATGGGGAACCCTCAAGTATCAGCAGATCTTTTCTCTTGAGTGAGCAGTTTCTCTGGAGAAGAATCCTCTAATCTTCGACCCAAGAGATAAAAGGCCAGTATCTGTATTGGGTGAATGAGTGAGACAGGCCTGTGGTTTTACCATTCAGTTACAGGCTTTTACTTAATCTCCTTGTTTTCAGTATATCTTACTTCTGCTCTCAGCCAGAGGTTCTCTTGTTTAATCTTCCCAGAGTGTAAACTTTCAGTCTTTTGGCAATATAGGAGTAGTCACCTGACTGAAGTGGTGGAGGAAGAGATCTGGGTGTTTAACTGTTTTTAACTTGATACACCTTTCATCGTTTTATTTTCACCCTCATCTCACACTTTGACTTTCAAAAGTACCAACTATTTGGATCCTAAGCCTTTCCAGGTTTTTCTGTACTCAGGAGCTTGCTTCAACCCCTCTTCCCCCACCTTCCACACAGTTAGGTTTCAGCCTGCTAAGGCCTGCTAAGTTTGTCTTTTTCATATTGCAAAATTCTCTTGATATCTGGTCTACTGTCCTCTTCTGTTTTCTTTATTCTTATGAGTTTATATATTTTTAAATCAAACTTTGGTAGGGTTCAGAAGAGAATAGAAATGAATGCTTAGTTTCCTCCTTCTGTGTTTAAACCAAAATTAGTGTTGACTTTTAAATAATTTTAGGTTAGAAAGTGTTATTTCCTGTGATGAACTATACATACTTGAAAGTCATATTTGAGTAGTATTTAATTTATAAGATAATAATGTTTAGCTTGTGTGTGTGTTTATATTTGAAACAACTCAGCTAGCTAATTAGACTGGCAAGATTAATCTTTTATACTTTAACTATACAAAAATTAACTAATTGTTGGAAGGCACGCAAACCGTTTTGCTTGTAGTACTACACAGTGCCTTGAGAATTTGTTTTTGTTCAGAATTACTCCTTAATAAAGGCTAAATAAAGCCCGAAGGGAATATCTTCTTTCATTTCTTATATATAAGTTAGGAAGTCTTGGGTCATAGTCTGTTTTATACTATTATGAGGCTAAGGTGCTAACTTTATTAGGCACTAATTCTGCTTATTTAGAATTTCTTTTTGAACTCACAGAATAATTGCATATAGTAAAAGCTAACCTGTCCATTCTTGCAGATAAAATACTTACTCATTTTCACATATCTACCTGTAGTACATTACTGAGTGATGTAAATAATAGTTTTGATGTAGTATCCTGAAGTATCTTCAGAATTCTCTCAGACTAAATTAGATTTAGAGAAATGGCTTGCCATTATCACAAGATAGTGCTCCTTACTTTCCTATAAAATGTCCTCTTACTGTTACTTTCTAATTGGAGATAAAAGAAAATATGAAGATAGTTACCATGGGAAGAGGTGAAGGCAATAATTAGATTTTGTTAAGCTTAGGTCTTTGGAAATTGATGATCTATAATATGGTAGGAATGTTAAATTTCTAATTATAATCATTGCCAAACAATTGCATTCCACTCTAGGACTATGCCAGATAATACTCTATTTTTTTTTTACATTTCAGTTTACAAAAGAGTTCATTTTAGTATCTTTTTAAAATACACTGTGAATTATGGTTCCTTATTTGGGAGCAGTAATGCAAACACTTTGAAAACCATTCAGCCTTTATAAATTCTTAGTCTGAAGATGTTAATTATCTCATCAATATTTGTAATTGCTACTGTAGTTTTTCTTTGTGTATTTTATCTCTTGGTAGATTAATATCTGCCTTAGACTGATATACTTGGATACTCATGAAAACAAAGCTGAACTAGGAAGGGCAGTTTATATTTAAATATGTTTAGGTTCATTGCCCAAGTTCAGTTTGGAATCCTGCCCTTGCCTGATAGTTTTAGACCATAGAGAATATCCCTGTTTTAATATAGAAGATCATATTTTCAAAGTGTCCACAAAAATGACTTATGTAAATTATTAAAATGGACTTATAAAATCTTAAGACTAGGATGGACTCTTACTCTTTTTTTATTATTTTTATTTTGGAAAACTTATTAGAACTAGAATGTTTTTCCTTCAGTAGTCAAAGGTAAAATTTCATGTATGTCTTTGTGTGACATAGAAGACTTGAGGCCTTCAGTTTCTTTGTTTTGTTTTCCAGAATGATTTTGGATTCAATAAAATGCAATTTGGTTATTTAAATCTAGGTTTAATGTTTAGCATATAATCTTTGTGTGTGTCCAAGCTATTTTGTTTTAATATAATTGCATTTTGGGAACACACATTTTCCAAGTAATTTTGCAGAAGGAAATTCTCTTGATTGGGAATAACACTTTCTTGACAGGTCAAATATTGGTCCATAAGCCTCTTTTTCTCCTGACACCTTAGCCTTTTGTGTGAGTTTATTACGTTCCCTTTTCCTTCTGATTCCTAGTGGCTTTTCCCAAATATTTTCTATCATTAATTAGATTGCAAACAGCAAGTACCTTTTTGAGAGAGTGAGATGCAACATCTTATGATGGTGGCATGGCATAATGTTTCATGGCATTATGCCCTGCCACTCTTTGGCTAAGGAAAAGCATAACTGCTGATACCTTTTATAAATGAGTCCTCTGTATGTCATATTTGTTCATTCTTGAATTCGTGTGTGTTTGAAATCAGAATTTTCACAGATCAGTGGTTGTGTAACATCAGATTTCCAGTTTTGACTTTTTTGGCATGTCTGACACGTGTTTTTTTTCTTTCTGGGGGTGATATGGTGATAAAGAATATGAGTTGACTCGGTGTTAAGTTTTAACAAGCTATTCTTCAGTAATTAGATATTGCGAGACAACGAGATCTGACTTAATCCTCTGCAGTTTTAATGAAGATCTATTTTATGTACCTGAGGAAGTTTTGAATTTGATAAAAGATGACATGTTTATGTTAAGCTTTATTATTATTTGCCAGTAAAATATGGATTAGTGAAGAAAGAGGTTTTAAATCTCTTCAATCTATTGTTTCTTCTCCAAATGGCTGTCACTGGAGGTATCATTTGTTCATCGACTTTCATCTTTGGTAATAAAACTCTATTGCTTGTCATTTGATATGATAAACAGCCAAGAGTTAGATATTTGTTCCTTTTTCTCTTTTGTCATTGCCACTATCAAAATCTAGACTTTTCCCCTTCATATCTGGTGAGTTAACTTAACCCTGTTCAGTTGTCATGTCAAGAATCTGTAGTGTCTTTCCCTGGTGTTTAGTTAGGCAGGAATGCAGAAGATAGTATATGGGCAGTATGCTATTAAATTCCTTTTCTTGCTTTGGTAAACTTCGTGCTTGGTATATATTTCTGTCTTCTTGGCTGAATTATATGCTGTGTACCCTCATTTTCCACTGGTATACACAAAAAATATCCTATATTTTTTTAAAGTTGTTGACTCATTTTGCCTGTAAGAGTGGTTTTCTGGGTTTTTTTTTTGCTGAGGAAGATTAGCCCTGAGCTAACATCTGTTGCCAATCTTCCTCTTTTTGCTTGAGGAAGATTCTCCCTGAGCTAACATCTGTGCCAGTCTTTCTCTATTTTTTGTATGTGGGTTGCTGCCACAGCATGGCCACTGATGAGTGGTGTAGGTCCACGCCCATGAACTGAACCCAGGCTGCCGAAACGGAGTGGACTGAACTTACCCACTAGGCCACAGGGCCAGCCCTAGGAGTGGTTTTCTATCTAAGCTTCTCAAAGTTCTAGAGAGTTCATGAATAGACTGCAAAGAGGTAGAGTATATTTTTCCTTTTTTTGGCTTGTTCATATCCTTTGCCTGTTTTACTGTAGATAGGTTTGTCTCTGTGCCTTAGGTTTAGAAGCGCTGCTTACATTAGGATATTAACCTTTTGTCAGAAGTTACAAACATTTCCTCCAGTTTGTGGTTTTGCCTTTAACCACATTTATGGTATATTTTGCAGTGATATATAGAATTGTTTAATTTTCATGTTATAAAATTCATCAATCGTTTCCTTTAGGATTTTTAATCTTTGGTGTCATGCCTAGAGAAAGTACATGGAATTAAAGTTTTCAGGAAAAATTTAGAATATAATATTTATTTTTATCTTATCTACTGTGCCTTTTAGAATTAGTTATGCATAATCATTTTTAACTTGTCTTAGGTGCACTCTCCTAGGACAGGGTCAAAACTGATTTTATCTGCCACTTTTCATATATGTAAACATAAGATGCTAAAGATACCTTGTTAATGAGGCAGAAAAAGCTGAGAGGAAAAACCCTTGGCACTGGAATGCCTTTTCTTGTGACTGAAGGCATATAAGCTTTTTAACTTGGAGCTAATTAATGTGTTCAGGAGGTCAAGAACCCATGATGTCTTATCCTGGCTGCCAAGGGTCCCATCATTAGGTTAGCCATAATAAATCATTCATGGGTTACCTGTAACATGGTGATATGGTAGGAACTCTGTGAGAGGCCAAAATTCTACATAATTGTTATTAACAATTAAATCTATTTTTTAAAATTTTTGTCAAAGTAATACATGTAAGTGGTTTGAAAATTCTAATAATCCTACAAGATTTATAATCACTTGCACTATCCCCATCTTACTCCTGAACACTTTTCCTCAAAGACAACTATTTTGAAACTTTTCAGCCTTGTTTTCTAGTATTTACTGCTGTATTTCTAAATATAGTTATTGCTGTTTCTTTCTTTCTTTCTTTTTTAGTTTGTTATTAACTATTGAATTTTTACTAAGGAAGGTAAGGATTTCTCACATTACGATAACACTCCATCCCACAAACACACTTCCTAGCTCTGCCATCCTTCCAATAGTTTAGTTATAATTTTGGTTTAGATTAGTTTTCAGTGTTGTAATATGACTATGTAAATAATAGTCCCAGTTGAACCATATCGTATACCATCATTACCTTTTCTTTCAAACTCAGTGTTTTGTTTCTGGTGGAGTTGATTGACCTCCCCACTTCCTATTTATTTAGTTTTCTAATATATTTACCAGTAATTTATCTCTGAACTCTGCCAGAAGTATAAATCTCTCCTCAAAATGTTCAAGTATACAAGGTTATCGTATTTTTAACTCTTTAGTGAAAATATGACAGACATTTTAAATTTCATTAAATTATATTAATATGGAAAAGTACATATGTCGTAAGTATACAGGTTAATGAATTTTCACAAACTAGGGCATCCATGTATCCAGTACACGGATCAAGAAAAAGAACATTACCAGCACTGCAAGAGCCCTTTCTTGTGCTCCCTTACAGAACTATCCTCCCACTCCCCAGAATAATTCTAATTTCTAACAGCACAGATTAGTTTTGCCTGTTCTTTTTGTTTGTTTGTTTTGTGAGGAAGATTAGCCCTGAGCTAACATCCGTTGCCAATCCTCTTTTTTCTGAGGAAGATTGGCCCTGAGCTAACATCTGTGCCCATCTTCCTCTACTTTATATGGGACACCACCACAGCATGGCTTGACAAGTGGTGCGTTGGTCTGCACCCAGGATCTGAACCTGCGAACCCTGGGCCATCAGAAGCGGGCATGTGAACTTAACTGCTACATCACCGGGTTGGCCCTGCCTGTTCTTGAATTTCATTATAAATAGATTCATATGAATCTATTTTGTGTCTGGCTTCTTTCTTTCAAAGTTATGTTTATGTGATTTATCCATATTGTTGTGTGTAGTTGTAGATCATTCATTCTCATTGCTATATAGTATTCTATTGAATGACTCTTCCACTTGACCCATTTTCCTATTTCCTAGTGGCATTTGGGTAGCTTCACATTTTGTCTGTATGAATATTGCTACTGTGAACTTTCCAGTTCATGTATTTTGGTGAAAATATAAACCTTTCTGTTGGGTATATATCTAGGAATGGAATTTCTGAGTCATGGGGTATACATATATACAGCTGTAGAAGATACGAAAAAACGGTTTTCTAAAGTGGTTTACATTTCCACAAGCACTATAAAGAGTTATCGTACTTTTGCATCATTGCTAGTCTTTTTTCATTTTAGGTATTGTGTTTTAAATTAGCATTTCTCTAATAACTAATGAAGTTGAACACCTGTCTTTATTTTTGAATTTATTTTTTGGTATTTGGATATCCTCTTTTATGAAAAATCTGTTCAAGTTTTTGCCCATTTTTATTCTTTTGTCTTTTTCTTATTAATTTTCAGGAGTTCTTTCTATACTCTGGATGCAAATCATTTGTTGTATATATGTATTGTGAATATCTTCTCCTGCTCTATGACTTGCTTGTTCCCTGTCTTGATGTCTTTTGATGAATCAGAAGTTTTTAGTTTTAATGAAGTCAAATTTATCAGTGTTTTCTTTTGGTTAGTGCCTTTTGTGTCCTATTTAAGAACTTTCGTCTACTCCAGTGTCATGAAAATATTCTTTGTGTGTGTTTGATAAAATATATGTAAGTATACAGTTCAGTGGCATTAAGTATATTCACATTGTTGTGTAACCATCACCACCATCCATCTCCAGAACATTTTTCGTCTTCTCAAACTGAAACTCTGAACCATTAAACAATAATTCCCATTCCCCATTTCCTCCAGACCCTGGCAACCACCATGCTACTTTCTGTCTCTGAATTTGACTGTTCTGTGTAACTCATATAAGTAGAGTCATACAGTATTTGTCCCTTTTATGAGTGGCTTATTTCACTTAACATAATATCTTCAAGGGTCATCCATATTTGTAGCATATGTCAGAATTCCTTTTTTTTTTTAAGGCTAAATAATATTCCATTGTATGTATATACCACATTTTGTTTATCCATTTATCCTTTGATGGATACTTGGATTGCTTCCACCATTTGGCTATTATAGATAAGCTGCTGTGAACATAGATGTGCAAATATCTGTTTGAGTTTCTGCTTTTGATTCTTTTGGCTATATACCCAGAAGTGGAATTGCTGAATCATATGGTAATTTTATTTTTAATTTTTTGAGGAACCACCATACTGTTTTCCATAGTGGCTGCACCATTTTACATTCTCACCAGCACTGCACAACATTTCTAATTTCTCCACATCCTTGCCAACATTTATTTTGTTTTGTTTTGATAATAGCCATCCTAATGGGTGTAAAGTGGTATCTCATTGTGGTTTTGATTTACATTTCCCTAATGACTGTTGATGTTGAGCATCTTTTCATGTGCTTATTAGCCATTTGTATATTTTCTTTGGAGAAATGTCTATTCAAGTCCTTCATCTAGTTTTTAATTGGTTATTTTGTTGTTGAGTTGCGGTTCGTTATGTATTCTGGATATTAACCCCTCATCAGATACATGATTGCAGATATTTTCTTCCATTCTGTGGATTGCCTTTCACTCTGTTGATAGTATCATTTGATGCATAAACGTTTTTAATTTTTATGTAATCCAGTTTATTTTTTCTTTTGTTGCTGTGCTTTAAATGTCATATCCTAGAAGTCATTGCCAAACTCAATGTCATGAAGCTTTCCCCCTATTTTCTAAGAGTTTTATAGTTTTAGGTCTTTGATTCATTTTGAGTTAATATTTGTATATGGTTTAAGGTAGGGATACAGTTTCATTCTTTTCCATGTAGATATTCAGTTTTCCCATCATCATTTGTTGAAAAGACTTTTTCCTTCCCCATTGAATGGTCTTGGAATCCATGTCAAAAATCATGTGATCAGATAAGTGAAGGTTTGTTTCTGGGCTCTCTGTTCTGTTCCATTAATGTTAATGTCTGTCTTTTATGCAGGTATCACGTTGTCTTGATTACTGTAGCTTTGTAGTAAGTTTTGACATCAGGAAATATGAGCCTTTCAACTTTGCTCTTTTTCAAGATTGTTTTGGCTTTTTGGAGCCCCTTGAGATTCTGTATGAATTTTAGGATAGATTTTTCCATTTCTGCAAAAGTCATAATTGGGATTTTGATAGGGATTGCATTGAATCTGTAGATCTCTTTGGGTAGTATTGACATAGTAACAATATTAAGTCTTCCAAAACATGAATGTGGGTTGTCTTTTCATTTATTTGTGTCTTTAATTTCTTTCAACAACATTTTATAGTTTTCAGTTTACAAGTCTCTTGCCTCTTCGGTTAATCTTATTCCTAAGTATTTTATTCTTTCTGATGCTATTGTAAATGGAATTATTTTCCTAATTTTCTTTTTGGATTCATTGTTATTGTCTAGAAATGCAACTTTTTTTGGGCAACTGATTTTTGGATGTGATTTTGTATCCTGCAACACTGCTGAATTCATTTATTCTAACAGTTTTTGTTTTGTGTGGAATCTTCAGGGTTTTCTACTTATAAGTTCATGTTGTTGGCAAATAGAGATAATTTTACTTCTTCCTGTCCAATTTGGATGCCTTTTATTTCTTTTCTTGTCTGATTCCTCTGGCTAGGACTTCCAGCATGAAGATACTCTTTTATGTTTTCTTCTAGAAACTTTATAGTTTTAGTTTTGCAGTTAGGTCTGTGATCCATCTGTAAACGATGTGAGACAAGGGTCAAGGTTAATTTTTCTATGTGGATTTCCAGTTGCTCCAGCACCATTTATTGTATCCTTTCTCCCACTGAATTGCAGTGTTGCCTTTGTTGTAAACTAGATAATCTTACATATGTCTGTTTCTGGACACTCTCTTTTGTTCCATTTGTCTGTCTAGCCATGTACCAATAACAGTCTTAATAACAATAGCCTATAGTAAGTGTTGAAATCTAGTAGTCCAACTTTATTGTTCATTTTCAGATTCTTTTTGGCTATTCTACATCCTTTGCATTTCCACATAAATTTTAGTATCAGCTTGTCAATTTCCACAAGAAAACCTACTGGGATTTTTATTGAAATTGCATTCAATCTATAGATCAATTTGAGGACAAAGGACACCTTAATAATGTCAAGTTTTTCAGTCTATGAATGTGTTATATCTCTACTTATTTAGGTTTTCTAGTTTTCAGTGTAGAGATCACACACATCTTCCTGTAGATTTATTCCTGGGTAATGTTTTTGCAGTTTTATTGAGATGTAATGGATATATAACATTGTATAGTTTAAGGTATACAACATAATGATTAGATATATGTGTAATTGTGAGATGATTACCACACTAAGTTTAGTTAACATCCATCACTTCACATAGTTGCAGAAATTTTTTTTCTTGTTTAGAGAACTTTTAAGATCTGCTCTCTTAGTAACTCTCAAATGTACAAAGTATTGTTAACTTTAGTCGCCATGCTGTGCATTACATCCTCAGAACTTATAACTGGAATTTTGCACCTTTGACCACCTTCATCAATTCCCCCCACCATCCAAACCCTTCTGCTTCTGGCAACTACCAGTCTATTTTCTGTGTCTGAGAGTTTGGTTTTTTTCAGATTTCACATATAAGTGAGATCATACAGTATATGTCTTTCTCTGTCTGACTTATGTCACTTAGCACAATGCCTTCAAGGTCCATCCAAGTTTTTACAGATGACAGGATTTCCTTTTTCTTTATGGCTGAATTATACTCCATTGTATATATACACCACATTTTCTTTATCCATTTATCCATTGATGGACAGTTAGGTTGTTTCCATGTCTTGCCTATCGTAATGATGCTGCAGGGTTTTTTTTTTTAATGCTACTGTAAATGGTATTGTTTAAAAATTTTTTTTGTTTTCCAGATATTTCTTGCTAGAATATAGGTATACAATTGTTTTCTTTGTATAATTACTTTCTATTCACTGACCTTGCTAAATTACTTATTAATTGTAGTAGTTTATAGATTCTTTTGGGTCTTGTACATAATTATGACTTTTTTGTTTTTTTTTGCGGGGGGTATGAAGCATCTCTTCTAAGGGAGGTAATATTGAAATCTCATATGTCTAAAAATACTTTTACTTGATCTTCATAATTGAATGATAGTTTTACTGGGTATAGAGTTAGAGGTTTAAAATAATTTTTCCTCAGAATTTTGAAGGAATTGTCTTCTTTCTTCCAGTGTTCCTGTTGAGAAGTCTCATGTGATAAGATTTTTTTTCTCTGTGGAATCTTGATTTCCCCCTCAGCTTTACTGAGATGTAATTGACACATAATGTTGTGTAAGTACTCTGTGGAATCTTATAGGCTCTTCCCTTTGTCCCCAGTGTTCTGAAATTTCACAGTGATATGCCTTGGTGCAGGTTTTTTTCATTCATTGTGTTGGGCATTAGTAGATTCTGTCTACTTGTGTCCTTCAGTTTTAGAAATTTTTCTTGAATAATTTCCTTCCCTCTGCTTTTTCTTCTTAAAACTCCAGTTATATGAATGTTGACCGTTCCTGGACTGGTCTTCTAATTTTTTTTTTGTCCTTATTTTTCATCTTTGTTTTTCTCATTCTGTTTTCTGGGAGGTATCTTCAATTCTGTTTTAATAGCCCATATATGCCTATGTGCATGTATGCATGTATACATTTCCTCTTTCTTGTCGAAGGTTTAATTTTTCAAAAGCCTCCCTTTTTTGTTATTTGAATGTCCCTTCCCCCCTTTTTTGTCTTGCTGTTCTTATTTTATGGATTCCATGTCTTTTCTTAACATTCTGAGAATATTATTTTTTACTATTATTTTATTGAGGTCGTATTGGCTTATAACATGTAAATTTCAGGTATACATTATTATATTTCAGTTTTTGTATAGGCTGCATCGTGTTCACCACCAATAGTCTAGTTTTTATGCATCTCCATACATATGTGCCCCTTTACCACTTTCACCCTCCTCCCCCTTCCCCTCTGGTAACCACTAATATGTTCTCTTTGTCCATGTGTTTGTTTATCTTCCACATATGAGTGAAATCATGAAGTGTTTGTCTTTCTCTGGCTTATTTCACTTAACATAATCCCCTCAATGTCCATCCATGTTGTTGCAAATGGGATGATTTTGTCTTTTTTATGGCTGAGTAGTGTTCTATTGAATATATATACCCCGTCATTTTTATCCATTCATTCGTTGATGGGCACTTGGATTCCTTCTACGTCTGGGCTATTGTGAATAATGCTGCAGTGAACATAGGGGTGCATAAGTCTCTTTGAATTGGTGATTTCAGGTTCTTTGGATAAATACCCAGTAGTGGGATAGCTGGATCATATGGTATTTCTAGTTTTAATTTTTTGAGAAATCTCCATACTGTTTTCCATAGTTGCTGTACCAGTTTGCATTCCCAGCAGAAGTGTATGAGGGTTCCCTTTTCTCCACACTTGTTATTTCTTGTCTTGTTAATTATAGCCATTCTGACGGGTGTGAGGAGAATATTATACTTTTTGAGGTTTCCTTTTGCTTCAAGGTGTTTTTGTGGGTTTTTTTCCCTTTTTTGTTTTGGCCTCTAGGCTTTCCTTAAATGTCTGGAGAATCCTATCCACTCATATTTAAGACTGAGGTATTAAAAAGCAGATTGAGGGGCCGCCCGGTGGCGTAGCGGTTTCGTCCGCGCTTGGCAGCCCGGGGTTTGCCGGTTCCGATCCCGGGCGCCCGCCGACGCACTGCGTGTCAGCCACGCTGTGGCGGCGTCCCATATAAAAGTAGAGGAAGATGGGCACAGATGTTAGCCCAGGGCCGGTCTTCCTCGGCAAAAAAAGAGGAGGATTAGCAACGGATGTTAGCTCAGGGCTGGTCTTCCTCACACACACAAAAATAATAATAAATAAAAAAATAAATAAAAAGCAGATTGAAAATTCAGCTCAGTGTGCAGGAGCAAAATTTGTGAACTGTTAGGTGTTACTGTATGGTCATCTGGCTATGCTAGGCTGACTGGGGATCCCCATTTATTATATCTTCAAGTTTTTTTTTTTTCAACTGTATTGGGATATAACTGACATGTTTTTTCTGTGGGGGATGGTCAACTACCTCAGAAAAGAATCGTTTCTTCTACCTGGCATGTATAGGCCTGGTTGCCAGCCTTCTTAGAGCCAGGTGGAAACAGGAAGTCCAGAATCATACATTCGGTAGTGAGATTTTCCTTGTTTTTGATTTGGGTTCCCCACACTCAGCTCTCCTCAGTTCAGTGCTGGCAGAGAGTAAACCTTTAGTCTTCTGTTAGTGTGGTGTAGGCTAGTCACTGATCAGCATAGGAGAGAGAGGGTCTGGAGATCTGGCTACTCTTTATACTGACTTTTGACCAGTCCTTCTGTTTTCAGTACCACTTGCATTTGGTGCCTCCAATTTCTGAGTTTTTCCATGGTTCTGTGGAGAAAGTAAGCTACTCCTTGGCTTTCTCCCCACCAGCCTGGGTTTAAATTTTTTCTCTGTTTTCTAAATTATCCTTCTGGTTTCCAGCTTCCAAAATTTTGTTGCTTTTGTGTTCTCTCATTTGTCCTTCTGAGTTTATGACTTTTTAGAAACTAAAAATTGCCGTTTTTATAAACTTAGTAGTTTGTGAGGAAGCAGCATTAAATACATGTATTGACACATTTTTAACCAAAAGTCCAAATGTCTTTTCTACTATTGTATTTAACATTAACCCAGCTGATGGTGCCAGTGGTTCCTCTAGCGTTTATTTTGGGAATAAAAAGGCTTTACTTTTCAAGCTGAAACATTTTTATTACTGTATTAAAAATACAGAGGACTGTCATTCTTAATACTGAGACCTACTTCCCCTTAAGTTTATTTTTTAGAGTCCAGTAAGAGCATCAGGGATTTGTTATTTATATTTCATCTTAATTTTAGGATAATTATATTAAGCACTATAGTAATTCTAAATAAAACTTTTTAGATTGGAATTTTTAGTCAATAAAGACTTACAATTTCTTGACTTTAAAGCCTGTGGCACATATAGCATCATTGGTGTAGCTACTCACTTTATTCTTCATATACTGTTAATGAACAATTTAAAATTTTGGACTGGTGGTTGGCAGATTTTTGAAACTTTCATCAAGTTAATAAGAAAACATGTTTTGATTGCTTTTGCTGTCATGTTGAAAACATATCCTATAGCAGATGTGAGCTGATGACATAGCAGAAAAACTCAGCAGTGGGAGTGTCCTCATTTCACACTAACTCCAGGCACTAATCCAAATGCAACAGTAAACACTCTACATTTGCTGTCAACTGAGCTATTACCAAGTCTAGTTGTGCTTAGGACTGGGAAACTTTTTCTTAACCTATTTAATAGTATATTAATAACCAAGTAGCAGAAATAATTGGAGTATATTTCACTCTTCAAATTTAATTGTTTTGTGTCATGGCTGAAATTCCATATGAAGATAATTAGTGGGATAACAAAATACTTTTAATACTGCACCTTGGGGGTTGTCAGTTTTGTCCCAAGCCAGTGTATACTTCATGTACATATATTAATGTTTTCTAAATTACGCTTTGGCTATGCATTTTAGGGCCTCTTTTCCTTTGCCCAGAAGTTTTGGTTTTCGTAATGCATCACATTTGGGGAGAATAGAGAGCCAGGGAAAGTTATAGTGAGAGCACATTAAGTTAAAAAGAAGATCTTGAGAGGAGCTTAAGAACATGAGAAAGAGTGGGCAGAAAGCTGGAGAATAAGGTGACAGTGGAACTGGAGAAGCCCAGGAAATAAAATGGTTCAAGAAGACAAAATAATAAACATGGGGAAATGCTTTTTGGTAGTCCAAGATGTAAACTAGAAAATAATCTGTTCTTCAGTTAATAGGTCATCTGCATTTATGGCTGTATACATACTTCTCACCTTTTAATTTCACAACTGGGTGATGAAATGATGCATATAAAGCATTTAGCCCAATACCTCCATTTAGCACACTTTATAAGTATTATTTATCACCGCTTCCATCTATCACTGTTAACCTACTTCTTCAGTCCAGAAAACTGAGAGTCATCCTTGATTTTTCCCTTTCCTTTAACCCCAAAATCAAAACAATTACTCGGTCTCATTGATTATACTTCCTAAATATCTCAAAATAAGTCTTCTTGTGTTCATTCCTACTGTCTGCCTTTGTTTTCATTGCAAGCCTTTCTACATTCTTTTCCCACTGCCTTTAAGGTCCCTTTTAATTTTAGCCTCCATTTAGCTCAAATATCACCCTTCTGTAAATCTCGCCTAATCATCTCAAGCAGTGTTAGGCATTTCTTTCACACTGCTCCCTTAGCACCTAGTAGATATCTCATTTAAGGCTATTAGTTTGTAATCATTTATTTGCATGTCTGTCTTTTCAATTAGATCATAGCCATTCAGGGGTAGGGGATAGTGTTATATCTTTGTTTTCCACCTCTCAGGTTGGTACCTGGCATCATGATTGGTTTTCAGTAATGACGTGTTGAATGATTAAATAAAGGAAAATATTAGCATAAATGCTCAGTGTTCTGTCATGTTGAAAACATGAGAGTTACTTCCCCTTAAATGTCTGAAGTTTATTTTTTAGAGTCCAGTAAGAGCAGCAGTAAGTGTTCTTAATAACTAAAACTAAATGTCTGATGAGTTAGTGACTTCATTGAGGGTATACTTAGGGGTGGCCTGAGCATCTTAGAGAAGGCATGTGTGGTAATTGTACAGAAGCTATTTTGGAGGTACTTGTCTTTATGAGTTGGCAAGTTAGTCAAGAAAGATATAAGGAGTTGCCTGAAAAAGAGTCTCTCAGAATCTAAATTACTCCTGTAACATATATATTTATTATATATGTTATATTATTTATTATATATTTTTATTAAATTTAATAAATGAATAAATTTAATAAATTAATTAAATGAATAAATTAAATTGATTAAATATTACACATTTTTAGGTGTGTCTTTTCAAATTTATTTCCTCTCTTTCTTGATAGTCATTTAAAACTATACTTCATGAATAAATTTGTAAAAGGTGAACCTCAGATATTTAAAACTTTAACTTTGTGTGTATGTGAATTTGGTGGGAAATTATACTCAAGTACACTTACTTAACAGTTTCAGAAATAAATGGGTAAGATCTAAATATCATATATGCTACTTTCACGTAATTTGAGTAGACCCATAGATAAGTGAAAGTAATTAACCTCTTTACTTATTTTGTTTTGTTTTGTTTTCATCCCATGGCACAACAGTGGTGAAATGTCTCCTAGTTAATTTAGGACTAGACAATGAACTTTGGGTGCTAGATATAATAAACTATTTATTTTCTATTTTTACAGTTTAAACAGATAGAGATAGAATGATTAAGCAAAAGCTTATTGATAACTTGAAAAAGACTTCTGCAGAAAGAACCAATGCTTATGTGAATGCAATGCATAACTGCAAAATAAAGATGTTGGAATATATGACATTTCACATGTGACCCACACATACAGACTCCCTAAGGATATCAGAGTTCCTAAGAAATATTTAGCTATGGCTTGTAGAGTTCATGTATATACATTTTGGAAAGAAAAATACACTGTACTTTTCTATTACAGTAAAAATTTTATATGTAAAAATTATTGGATTTTTCTTATTAATTGAAGATTGACAACTCACTGTTTCAACCTTTTTGTTCACTTAAACATTTTTTACATTAATTTGCATACCTAAGACCTCTGAGTGTATCATTCCAAATGTCAGTTTTCATTGCAAAGTAGGTATATAGAAATGTATAGAAAATTCAGGAATCGAAATCTTTTCTTTGATTTATAAAAGTAATACATGTTGATCATATCAGTCATACAGAAGTTATGATAGTTCTTTTTTTTTTTTTCTTTTTTTTCGCTGAGGAAGATTCCCCCTGAGGTAACATCTGTGCCAGTTTTCCTCTGTTTTGTATGTGGGTTGCTGCTGATGAGTGGTGTAGGTCTGCGCCTGGGAACCGAACCCGGGCCGTCGAAGCAAAGTGTGCCAAACTTGGCCATGAGGCCGGCCCCATGATAGTTCTTTCTTTCTTTTTTTTTTTTGGTGAGAAACATCAGCCCTGAGCTAACATCCGTGCCCATCTTCCTCTATTTTGTCTATGGGATACTGCCACAGCATGGCTTGATGAATGGTGCGTAGGTCCGTGCCCAGGATTTGAACCTGTGAACCCCAGGCTGCTGAAGCGGAGCACACAAACTTGACCAGTGTACCACCGAGCCAGCCCCTGATAGTTCTTCTTTTAATGACCCATTGCCCCATCCTCATTCCCTCATTCACTCCCACCATTACTCTGTTCCCCAGAGGTAACCCTTGTTAATAGTTAGAAATGTATCTTTTCAATCTTTTTTCTGTATATTATATATAAAAATAGTTATATTATCCTCACATATACATGCACGTATTATTTTTTATATTTTTAAGTAGTATCAACCGAGATACTGGCATTTGCCTTTTTCACTTAACATGTCCTGGGTATCTTTCTGTGTTGGTATGTATTGGTCTATCATGTCTTTTATAAATAGCTACAGAATAGAGTGTCAGAGGATAAGACCACTATTCAGTATTTGAACCAAAAAACACAAAGCTGAGTTTATTGCTTACTCTTCAGTAAAGAGAGCTTTGCTGGTTAGTTACAGTCTCTCCAAGTAGAGCAGACTTTTTGAAAAGTGTGAAGTTTAGGGATTGATGGGTTTTTCACAGCCGTGGTGGGTTGGCATCAGCTGTGGAAACATGGTGACTTGGATGAGACAGTTATTGATTGGTTGGTATTCAGAAGTGTTTTTGTTGAAGTGAGTGTGTTCTCAGTTGGCTGGCTTTCAGAAGCAAGGGGCTGTCATTAATGGGTTGGCTCACAAAAGCCTAATCACCAAGGCAAGTTGTTTAACTGGGTTAAAAATTGGTTGTGGTTGTTTCATAGCTATAGAACTGTCAGGTATTGATTTTAAGCAATTTAAAACTGGTTCTAGTGGCTATTTGTTACTATGGCTACAGAACAATCTACCTTTTGCTACTGTATATGATCCCCTTTTTATTCTTGAGGAGACAAGGATTGTCCAGATCCTCACCACTGTTGGTTGATTATTCTTGGAGATGAGGTTTGATCCTTTTCTCCTGGAAAGTGAAATCTGATTTTCAATTTAAGTGTCTGTTAGGATTTTCATCCCCTCATCCAAAGGGAGAATTATTTTTCCCAACATTATTTGAATCCTTCCCCTAAATTTGCAGTGTCACCTTTATTGTTTTCTGAATAAGTTATTCTATATCATTGATCTGCCTGTCTGTGTGTCATTTACTCTTTTAATTAGTATAGCTTTATAAGAGGCATTTCTATCTGCTAGGACAAATCCCTCCTTGTTAATTGATTTTTGTCAAAACCAATATTTTCATATATTTTTTCTTTCACATGAACTTTTTAATCACCTTGCCAAGTTACATCATGTTCACTTGGTTAATAATAGCATCTATTGCTATCATAATGGTATAGAAATAGGAATATAATAAACTCCTGTGTACTCATCATTCAACTTCCATAGTTAACTCATAGCAAATCTTGTTTTATCTATACCATACCCTCTCCTCTCCCCATTATTTTGTAATGAATTTCAGACATCATGTTTCATTTGTGAGTATCTCATGATGTATTTCTAAAATATAAGAGCCCCCTTTAAAAAAGTAAACATAATGCTATTATGACAGCTGAAAAAGTTAATAATTTCTGTTAAATAACAAAAATTCAACTGAGTAAGTTTGGAGATGTAATTGGCTTTATGGAATGATTCATGAATTGGGCAGCATCCCATCTGGCAAGTAGAAAGGAACTTGCTACAGAAGAACTACAGAAAAGGGAAGGCAGAGAGGGGGAGGAAAAAGGAAATAGTAAAGAATGCATTGTTTCAAGCAAGGTCACCCTCCTAAAGGGAACGGAAGGGGCCTGTCTGGTGGATTACCTCACTAGTGCTGACCAAGAAATTCCAGATTGACTGTTAAAATTACATTCCTGGAGGAGGTTATAACTGCAGTTAGGTTAGGTATTAAGTCTTGGGTTTGCTGACATGGGTCTTAACACAAGTGACTCCATTTGGGCCTGTTGTCTCTTTTTTAACAATTTTCCCCTTTTGATCAGACTCTCAGCTTAACTGAAAGATGTGATCAAAATTTAAGGCATTAGTGCCACTCTCAGCTACTGCTCTGTAGTTCTTGCAGCATTTGTTGATGTTTTGTGTGATATTCCTAGGTCATGAGGTTTTTTTGCTTAATCTCTGTGATATTCACAGGTCATGACTTTAGGCTCACAACTTTTAAGTCAGTTATTCTCTTTGTTCTTTTGACTTTCCAGGCTTAGGGAGATCATTTGCTTGGTGGTTAGTGGCTGCAAACATGATTTAAAGCTTTTGAGAGAATATAACACACCAGAGAGATTACTGTGGTTGTTATAAACAGGGTAATTCTCAATATCTGGAGTGCACTTCAATGCCATAGTTCACAAGACCCAAACCAAACAAAATCAAATAAGTCAAAGAAGGACCCTGATAAAAGAGTCACCTTTCTAAGCTAAGTGGTTTGCTCGGTGATTTTATGTTACTAAGTGTCAGTTTCCCCAGAAGTGTTAATCTAGATGCCACAGGTCATGTTGGCCACAGTACAGACAACTTCTTGCTCAGCTAAAAGATAATAAAGGGCTATTCTGTTATCAAGAACAACTTTGGCCAAAAAAAAATCGAAGGATTTTTGTTGAGCACCTATTGCGTTAGCAGTGGATTCTGCAATATTTTTAAGAGTTAAGGAGACTTATGATGCAAATTTAGGAGAGTTGACCAATGAGGTGTCCCAGTTCATTTGTGAGCAGTTAGGGGCACAGTTAGATAACTTAAGAAGCATTTCCTGGTTATGTATTAGCCATCTAGGCATTCATAGGCCTATGGAGAATGATAACCACCACAGACAAAGAGAAATCCTCTCGGGGCACAAACAGTTCCTACTAAGGTGGCACCGTTAATGACAGGAGTTTTTGATGACAAATCCCACCCCCCTTAGCAATGGCCTGGGAGATACAGATGATGATGTTATCTTTCCAGGCCAATGCCAAAGTAAGGGAAAGAAAGAGAAGAAGAGAGGGTTTCATGTTTAAAGTGTGAAGTGTTGGGGCTGGCCTGGGGGCATAGTGGTGAAGTTTGCATGCTCTGCTTCGGCAGCCCGGGGTTCGCAGGTTCAGATCCTGGGCGTGGACCAACACTCCACTTATCAAGCCATGCTATGGCAGACGTCCCACATATAAAGTAGAGGAAAGTGGGCATGGATGTTAGCCCGGAGCCAATCTTCCTCAGCAAAAAAGAGGAGGATTGGCAACAGATGTTAGCTCAGGGCTAATCTTCCTCTCAAAAAAAAAATAAAGAATGAAGTCTTGATCTGGTATCTTGGGAGGAAGCGGTCTACCTTGATGTCAGCTTCTTCTCTTCCTAGTAAATATTATTTGGAGGTCTGTAGCTTTTTTAGGACCAGACATCAGGTGAGGCCTTTTTGAGCTGTGAGATGTGTATCCAAGCTTTGAGTCCCTGAAGTTTGGCTGCTGTCTAGGTAATGAGAAGGACCTGGTATAGTCCCTTCCAAGGAGATTCAAGGGCAATCTTTGTGCTTAGTGATTACAAATCAGAGGGATGGAGAAAATTGGAAATGTTAGTTTGGAGAGTTGTAGTCAGATATTTGAGGAAGCATTCAGGATCCAGTCTGGTTTACAGGTATGTTACAAAACCCCAAAGACAATTAACAGGACTAGAATCTAATATCTACAAAGGTGCAAACATAATTTTTCTTTCTGCAGTTATCCCCAATTTTTTTTTCCCAAAGGAAATCAGAGTAAAACTAGTTTATTTACATATGTGTAGCAAGAATAGTGATTGGCCATATGAGCTGTTTTTAAGATTGCTTTGCTGGAACTTTGTAAGCAAGTTGCTGGGCCGATTTTTTTAAGCAGTTCTTAAACTATCTGATACCTGAGTCTATGTATCTCTCTCTCAAATATGACAATCTAGTCAAAGCCTTGATAATATAGCCAATATTTCCAATCGTGTCCTGTTACAAGGAGAACAAGATTCTCATTGAACTTATACAAATAGTTAACTGTATTGTCATGAAAAGAATACTCGAGTTTCTGAATTTTCGAGGGATCAGGTAAGGAGAAAAAGTAAATGTTTCACCTTTGTTTACAAAGGTATGCTTTACCAAATTGCTGTAAGTCATAGATAACTTACAAAAGATTAAAGAACCAGCAATAGGGGCCGCCCAGTGGCGCAGCGGTTTAGTTCACGCCTGGCAGCCCAGGGTTCGCGAGTTCGGATCCCGGGTGCCTGCCGACGCACTGCCTGTCAGCCATGCCGTGGTGGCGTCCCATATAAAGTAGAGGAAGATGGGCACGGATGTTAGCCCAGGGCCAGTCTCCCTCAGCAAAAAGGGGAGGATTGGCAACAGATGTTAGCTCAGGGCTGGTCTTCGCCACACACAAAAAAAAGAAAGTTCAAAATAAATAATTTAAAATATTTCTAGATGCTTAGAGAAAATATAGAAACCCAGTTAACAATACTAAGTAATTAATGTCTATTAATTATATTTAAGTTAAAAGTAATTAGGATTGGTAAGGCTCTTAGAAAACTGGTTCTGTAAGATTCAAGTTCTTCAGGTTGGTCAGACTCTCCCCAGTTGTCTTTTCTAAAGCTAATAGTGTTAGTCTAAGGGCAGGTGAGTGTAAGAGATAAAACAAAGTGAAAATGAGCAATCTGAAAAAGGATTCATGACATGACCCCTGCCTATTTTTTTTTCTCTTTAAGTCCTTTTTTTTTTAAATTGATGTCTTAATAGTTTATAACATTGTGGGGTTTTAGTTGTACATTATTATTTGTCCGTCACCATGTGGATGCATCCCTTCACCCCTTGTGCCTGCCCCCCACCCCCCTTCCCCTTGGTAACCACCAACCAGTTCTTTCTGTCCGTGTTATTTGTATTTTTAAACAAAACTTGTACATGTCTTTTATTATGTGTTAGTCACTGTTCTAATGCATTTTACAAGCATTAACTTATTTAATCCTCATACCAAGCCATTTAATAAGTACTGTAAGCCTTATTTTACTGATTAGGAAACTGAGGCACAAGTTAAGTAACTTGATTAAAATAACAGCTAATGCATGGCAGAGTCAGGATTCAAACCCAGGCAGTCTAGCTTCTTGAGTGGATGTTCTTAACTACAACTATTCTATGCTACCTTTCATATTAGTGCATATCGTATGTTCTTTATAAATTTTCATGCAATTCTACCTAGTTACTCTGCAAAGATTTCTTTTAATATGTTTAATAGTCTAGGAAGACAGTTTTAAGGACCTAAAAGATTTGACTACACAGACAGTATTAAATTCTATTATTTTTGTTTCTAGAAAGGGTAATTTAATTTCCCCAAAGAAATGTGATAGAGGAGGTTACATTTTCAAGGACCAGATTCTCAACTTTCTATGGAAATTTTCACAATCCTATTTTATCCAGATATATATTATATAACTATAAAATAGTTAGTAAAGCTTTTTAAAATATATGCGGATTCTGGAGATGAGACTGATTAAATGGTAAAAATAGGAACCTCTCCTAACTTATCTCTGTCTTTTATCCTGTCCAACCCATCTCTTGCAAGTGCTGCCCAGAGTCATTTTTCTAAAATATACATCTTGCCATTACTTTTCTGATTAAATATTTTCTGTAGCTTCCCACTGGCACCTAAATGAGGCTTCAACCTACCTTCATCCAGTCTTATCTCCTGTAGCTACCGCCAAGCGTCCCACTAGGCATACCTGAACACTCTATATCCTCAGTGCTAGCTGTCACTCTTTGCAGTTGGTGCCTTCATGCTATTTACCCTGCTTTTATCCCTCCAGGGAACTACTCAGGCAGCACCTAGCCACAATACCAGTGCATAGTAGGCACTCAGTAAATGTTGGACAAATGAAGTCTCTTCTGTTTTTGCCCAACAGACTAAATCACTTCACTTTACATATGTATGTATTACAGTTTTATGAGTGATTCTTTCTTGCTGGATTGTAAGGGGAGCAGGGAGTGATTATTTTCATCTATAGGTCCTCAGTACCCAGCCTGGGACTTAGGAAATACTTAATAAGATTTTAAATGAATAATGGGAAAATGGACTTATTTACAATGAAAGTTTTAAGAAGTGATTTTGGATTTTTTTTTGCCCAAGATGGTTTATATTCATTTTGTTCTGCTACTGCTTTTTGGCCATTTGGAAACCAGCACATGATTTCTTATTTAATGACTTCTTAGTTGTAGTGAGAATATCCTAAATATTATCTTTTTGAATCCCAATGAATGTTGGGGAATTTTCCTGACCTTTGGATCTTAGGAATCTTCAGTCAGAAAATATTTAAGGTGGGGAATAGAAACTGAACCTAGAGTGGTCAGAAGATCTCTTCCCACTTGTTCAATTCTCTTAAAACAAAGATGTGTTCACCTATATTACTTGTGAAATAAAAAAGGTGTCTCCCCCCCCCCCCCACCCCATGCATACCTTTTAAACTTGTCTGCTGAGATACTGTTCTGTAAAGGAAGCAGTTGTAAAGGTTTGTATCTGTTCTTTCAGGTACTGTGTGCTGCTGCCTGTTGGGTGGTGTATTGTCTTCTATATCCTTACTGATTTTCTGTCTCCTACTTTAGATTATTGAGAGAGATGTGGTGATGTCTTCAGCTATAATTGTGGATTTTTCTATTTTTCTTTTCAGCGATATAATTTTTCAGTTATTTTTGTTTTCTGAACCTTTGTTGTTTGGTGCATACACATTTAGAATTATTTGTGTCTTTGTGAGTTGACGCCCTTATCATTATAAATGTGCCCTCTTTATCCCTGTTAATATTTCTTAAAGTATATTTTCTCCGATATTTACATAGCCATCCCAACTTTCTTCCCTTCCCCACCAGTTTTTCCACTAGCATCCTTCATAAAACATTGAGCTATAATTCACATAATATAAAATTCACCCTTTCAAAGCGTACAATTCAATAGTTTTTAGTATATTCACAAGATTGAACAACCATCACCACTATCTAATTCCATTATATTTCATCACCCCCAAAATCAACCCCATACCCATTAGCAGTCACACTCCATTCTCCCCTCCCACCCCTAATATCCTTTTATTATTCCTGGATCCAGTCCAGGACACCATGTTGTGTTTAGTTGTCACGTCTCCTTAGTCTCCTTCAGTATTTGATGGTTTCTCCATCTTTCTTTGTTTTTTATGACCTTGACAATTTTGAAAAGAACTGGTCAGGTGTTTTATAGAATGTTTCTCCATTTGGGTTTGTCTAATGTTTTTCTCATGCTTAGATTGGGAATATGGGTTTTGGAGTGAGAATACCACAGAGATGAACTGCCTTTCTCAGCAAATCATATCAAGGAGGTCATGATTTCAACATGGCTTAGCACCTGTGATGTTAAGGTGGTGCCTGCCAGGTTTCTCCACTGTAAATTTAGTATTGCTTCCTTCCCATACTCTATTCTTGGGAAGTGAGTCATTAAGTCCTTCCCACAGTCAAGGGTTGGGGGATTAACTCTATTTCCTGAATGGAATATATCTACATATATTATCTGGAGTACTGCTGTAAGGAAGATTTGTCCCTTCTCCCCCAATATTTTTTCATTCAATAATTTATACCAATATTCACTCATTTATATTGATTTTATACTTTGGGTTATCATCCAATACTGAGTTTTTTTAGTTTTGGCCATTAGGAGTTCTTTCAGGTGGCTCCCATGTCCTTTTTGACATGCCTCCATCTTTTTTCTTTAGTATTTCCTTAATTTCAGGCACTGTAAGATGCTCCAGGCTCATCTTGTGTTTTCTCTGTCCCAGATCTAGAATCAAGTATTTCTCCAGAGAGCCCTGGTTCTTTTTGTTGGAGAATGGTATTTAGAAGCCAAGATCTGAGAAACTGGGTGTGCTTGTTGCTACTGGGGTAATGACTACTTTTGGGCTCCTTTTTTTTTTTTTTTTTTTGAGGAAGATTTGCCCTGTGCTAAAATCTGTTGCCAATCTTCCTCTTTTTTTTTTTTTTTTCCCCAATTTGAGCTGCCACCACATCATGGCTACTGACAGATGAGTGGTGTGGCTCCATGCGCAGGAACCGAACCTGGGCCTCTGAAGCAGAGTGCACTGAACTTTAACCACTAGGCCATCAGGGCTGGCCCTGTCCATTTTAAAATTGAGTTATTCCTCTTGGTTAATGAGTTATAAGCATTCTTTACATATTTTGGATACATGTCCCTTATCAGATAAATGGTTTGCAAATATTTTCTCCCATTCTGTGGGTTGTCTTTTCATTTTCTTTGTGGTGTCTTTTGTTCCTACTGGTATTACCATTACATGTATGTACCTTTTGTAGTTGTCCCACAGTCCTTGGATATTCTTTTTCAGTCCTGTTATCTTTGCTTTTTGGTTTTCAAGGATTCTATTGATATATACCCTCTAGCTCAGAGATTCATTCCTCAGCTGTGTCCAGTCTTAATAAGCCCATCAAAGGCATTCTTCATTTCTGTTACAGTGTTTTTTTATCTCTAGCATTTCTCTTTGCTTCTTTCTTAGAATTTCCATCTCTCTGCTTACATTGCCCATCTGTTTTTGCATACTGTCTGTTTTATCCATTAGACTCCTTAGATTATTAATCATAGTTGTTTTAAATTCCCAGTCTGATAATTCCAACATCCCTACCATGTCTGGTTGTAATCATTGTTCTGTCTTTTCATTTGTGAGTTTTCCTTTTGATATGCCTTGTAGTTTTTTTTTTTTTTTGGTAGCTAGATATGTTGTATTGGGTAAAAGGAACTACCTTAAATAGGCCTTAGTAATATGGTGGTGAGATGTGGGGGGAAGAGGAAGCGTTCTATACTCCTGTGATTAGGTCTCAGTCTTTTAGTGAGTCTTTGCCTGTGGTCTAGGTGCTTTTCACAAGAGTTTCTCAGTTTTTCCTCCCCTCTTATGTGGGACATTGTGGCAGGAGTTGGGTATTTCTCTCCCCTCACTCCAGGTCAGTTAGGCTCTGATAATGCCCCAGCAGGTTAGGCTCTGGTTAACTAGTTTCCCTTGAGGCCTTGTTAAGAACAGAGTCCTCTGGTATGTTACAAAGGATTTAACTTCATTCTTTTGCATGTGAATATCCAGTTGTCTTAGCACAATTTATTGAAAAGACTTTCCCTCCATTGAATGTCCTTATACTAGTACCAAACTACTTGATTACTATAGATTTGTAGTAAGTTTTGAAATTGGAAAGTGTGAGTTGTCTTTGTTCTTGTTTTTCAAGATTGTTTCGGCTGTTCTGGGTCTCATGAGTTATTATGTGAATTTTAGTACCCATTTTTACGTTTCTGTAAAGGAGGCAGCTGGGATTTCCATAAAGTGATATTGTATCTGTAGATCAGTTTGGGGATGCTTGTCATCTTTACAATATTAAGTATTGCAATCCATGAACATGCAATATCTTTTCATTTATTTAGGTCTTTAATTTCTTTTGACAATGTTTTGTACTTTTCAGAGTATAAGTTTTGTACTTTTGTTAAATTTATTCCTAAATATTTTATTCTTTTTGATGCTATTATAAATGGAATTTTCTTAATTTCATATTTGGTTCAGTGCTTCTGTATAGGAAAACAACTGATGCTGGTGTATTGTTTGTTTATCTTGCAACCTTGCTGAATTTGTTAGTTCTAATAGTTTTTAGTGGAGTCCTTTGAATTTTCTGTATACACAATCACGTCATCTGCAAATAGATATAACTTCGCTTCTTCCTTTCCAACCGAGATGCCTTTTATTTCATTTCCTTGCCTAATTGCCCTGACTAACGTCTGTGGTACAGTGTTGAATAGAAGTGGTGAGAGCGGACATCCTTGTCTTGTTCTTGAAATTAGAGGGAAAGCTTTCAGTGTGAAGTATGTTAAGTGTTAAGTAAAGCTTTTACTGTTAAGTATGATGTTAGATACAGTTTTTTTTTAATAGATGCCCTTTGTCGAATTGAGGAATTTTGTTTGTATTCCTAGTTTGTTGGGTGTTTTTAATCACAAGGGGGGTTGAATTTTTGAGTTATTTTCTTAGTGATTATCCTGGGGATTATGATCAACATTTGATAACTATGTAGTTCAATTAATACCATCTTAATTTCAATATTATACAAAAACTTTGTGTAACTCTGATCTCTTCCCCTATTATTGCCATATGAATTACATCTTTGTATATTATGTGCCCATCAACAGATTTATAATTATTATATTATGTGATTGCCTTTTAAATCAGATAGGAGGAAAAAAAACTATAAATTAAAAAATACATTCATAGTATCTTTTATATTTACCCTATATAGTTATTTTTACCAGTGCTCTTTCTTCTTGTTTCATGTACACTATCTAGTGTCCTTTCATTTCAACCCAAAGGATTCCCTTTAGTATTTCTTGTGGAGCAGGTTTGCTAGTCACAAGCTCTCCATTTTTGTTTATCTAGGAATGTCTTAATTTGCCTTCATTTTTGAGGAATAGTTTTGTTGGGTATAGAACTTTTGGTTGACAGATTTTGTTCCTTCAGCACTTCGAATGTCATTCCACTGACTTCTGCATTCTTGGTTTTTGATGAGAAATCATCTGTTTGTCTTATTTCAGATCCCTTGTGCTTGATGAATTGCTTCTCTTGCTGCTTTCAAGAATCTGTCTTTGGCTTTTAACAGTTTGATTATGATGTATCTAGATGTGGATCCCTTTGAGTTTACTCTACTGGGAGTTTGTTGAGCTTCTTGGTTGTGAAGGTCAATGTTTTGCATTAAATTTGGGAAGTTTTTGTCAATTATTTCTTCAAATATTGTTATTGCCCCTTTGTTTCCCTTCCTGCTAAGACTCCCAGTGTGTGTATGTTAGTCTGCTTGATGGTGTCCCACGGGTCTCTGAGGCACTGTTAATTGTTTTTTATTTCTGTTCCTCAGACTGGGTAATCTAAATTGACCTATCTTCAATTTCACTGATCTTTTTTCTGCTTGCTGAAACCTGATGTTCAGTCTCTCTAGCAAAATTTGTCATTGTCATTGTTGAGGAAGATTTGCCCTGAGCTAATGTCTGTTGCTAATCTTCCTATTTTCGCTTAGAGGAAGATTCATCCTGAGCAAACATCTGTGCCAGTCTTCCTCTATTTTGTATGTGGGTCGCTGCCACAGCATGGCTGACGAGTGGTGTAGGTTGTGCCTGGGATCCAAACGCACAAACCTGGGCCCCTGAAGTGGAGCACACCAAACTTAACCACTAGGCCACGGGGCCCACCCCTCTAGCAGAATTTTTTGTTTCAGTTATTCTACTTTGCAACTCCACAATTAATATTTGGTTCTTTTTGTTCCCCAAAAAATCCATTTGGTTCTTTTTAAAATAATTTCTCTTTATTGATATTCTCAATGTGCTGAGACATTTTTCTTATGCTTTCCTTAGTTCTTTAGCCGTGGTTTCCTTTAGTCCTTTGAACATATTTAATGTAGCTGATTTAGAGTCTTTGTCTAGTAAATTCAATATCTGGACTTCCAGTTTCTATTGATTGCTTTTTTTTTTGCCCTGTATATGGGCCATACTTTGTTCTTTTCGTATCTTGTAATATTTTGTTGAAAATTGGATGTTTAGATAATGTGGCAGTAAGATTTTTTTGTTGCTGTTTGTTGTAATTATTTCCTTGCTTAGTGACTTTCTGACCTAATTTTGTAGTGTCTATATTCTTTGTTATGTGTGGCCAGCAAAGTCTCCATTTAATTAGCTTAGTTGTCCACTAATGATTGGACAGAAGTATTTACAGTAGCAAAAGAGTGAAAAACAACCCAAATGCCCCCAAATAAGGAAATAGTTTTTAAAAAATGATTCATCTGTATATATAAATATGTTGAAACATTATGCAGATACTAACAGGTCATACATTTGGAGACTATTTTGTGACATAGGAAAATGTTTATGATGTGATAAAGATGGAAAAAACAGTATAAAATACAGTGTATTCAAAATTTTGAAAGTAAATTTTATATAGAAATAAGCATATGTATACATGTATACATCAAAAAACTACTAGAAGGAGCTATATCAAAATGGTAGCATTTATTATTTCTGAGTGATGGTTAAATTATGTGCGTAATAAAAAATTATCTCTGTTCTGTATTATGTACCATAAGGTGGTATTATTTTGTTATAAAAATAAAATGCAATAATTAATGTGACACACCTGTACATATTACTCTTTTTTATTCGTGTGAGTTCAATTAAAAATTATATGAATGTTGAGTTTTGGTAATTTAGCATAAACTCTTAAAAATATTTGAAGAGATGCTGTTATAAGAACATGCTGATGATAACCCTGGCGTCTGGGCTAACAAAATATATATATGAGCTATTTTAATCTCAAGAGTCTACTCTATAGAAAGGAGTTTTGTTTCACTGGGGTGTAATAGGGTGAATTATTAGACAGATGAATAACCTGTAGTCACATTTATTAGCATTTCATTTTTTTTCTTTTCAGGCGCATATTAAATTTCCTATTGACTACCCATACTCACCACCTACCTTCAGATTCTTGACCAAAATGTGGCACCCCAACATTTATGAGGTAAGAAATGTCTTAACATGAATTTCTCTGAAGATTTATTTTTTAGATATAATCCTTTAAAATAGCCTGTATATCTCAGTAGACTGTGGTGGTTTTGCTGTAGTCACAAAGAAGTATTCATGGTTTCCCACTTTCAGTTAGCAGTCTTTAGTTTAATTGTTCAAAATTGAGGACAGTTTTATAATACTAGTGTATATTATAGTTAGTTTAAGATTGAGGCTTTAAATCTTTGCTGCTCATTGCTGACATTATAATGCACATGTGTTTAACAGTTGCATTTTTTAAATTTAGTAGATAAAGTCATGCAAATTTATTTGTGTGCCTATCCTCTAGTTTTACAGCAAGGGTCACCTGTTGCTATGATCAGAGATTCAGCTTTTTGGGGGGATTTATCCTACTACATTTGGACTGGCCTTCTTTCAGGAGTTGCTGCAGAGCAGTTGAGAGCCTCTTTTGGAATAAATCCAAGGTGAGGTTCTTCTACTGAACAAGTCCACAATGTCTGCGGGAATCATTTCTAGTTTTGTTGATGAAATATACTTAGCTTTGGGCTAATCTGTAAGGATGCTGGAACACTGCCTTATGTTTCTCAGGATAATTATGTCAAGGCCTACTAAAATATCCTTTGAGTTCACTCCTTTACCATTCTGTAATCTTTTTCATTGCAATAGGGCTCTGAAGTGGTCTCATTTTATTGTAGCTGTGGCCCAAGCGTTAAAATTGTTTTTTAAAATTTGCAGCCTTAGTCATGTAGTCCTTTTTTTGGCTTGGTAGATGTTGGGAAGTGCCTTTGCTCCAGAAACAGAGCCTTTAAAATGTTTGTAGGCAAGAAATGGAGAACTTACTCTAGAGTCCTAAATTTGGATCTCAGTCTGTGTGAATTAGCATACTGGAGCAGCTTTATCATTTTTCACAATGTATTTTTTTCTGTAAGGCTTTATTTTCATTTTTTTTCCTTAAAACAGGACAAACTGGTGCTCAAAAGGTGATATGTATGTATAGTTCCAGCAGTAAGCTCTAAGATTATTGGTTTTTTTAGTATCTTTAGTATTTAACATAATCATAATACAAATAAAAGCACTGACTACTTCATACTATTCTCTATAACAAAATTATCCTGTTGTAGGAGAAAGACGATAGAAATGATTCACTGTTTTCTAAGTTCAAACTGAGTTCAATACACAGAAATTTTTTTGTGTTCCTGTTCATTTAATAATCAAAAGTTCATGCCTTCAAAACTATGTAGTAGATATAGATAGCAAGAGAAGTCTTTCGTCTTACTCAAGCTGTCATCTTAAAGCCATATACTCACCTGTTTCCATCTCAGTCTAATTCCCAAACCCCTCTCAAAAAGGAAACAAACGAAAAACAGGATAAATGATTCAAAGCTCTGAAGGAAAAAAGTGTAGGTAGGTCAACTCCCCTTTCCACTGTTTTGTGTGTGTGTGTGAGGAAGACCAGCCCTGAGCTAACATCCTTTGCCAGTCCTCCTTTTTGCTGAGGAAGATGGGCCCTGGGCTAAACATCCATGTCCATCTTCCTCTACTTTATATGGGATGCTGCCACAGCATGGCTTGACAGGCGGTGCGTAGGTCCACACCCGGGATCCGAACCTGCAAACCCCAGGCTGCCGAAGCAGAGCACACGAACTTAACTGCTATGCCACCGGGCTGGCCCCCTCCATTGTTTTTTTAATGCTTAGGTGGGCTATTTTCTTCTGTCTCTTAAGAGTTAGCATTGGATGGGCCAGCCCCACGGCTTAGTGGTTAAGTTCATCGTGTTCTGCTTCAGCGGCCTGGGTTTGCAGGTTCAGATCCTGGGTGTGGACCTACACCACTCGTCAGCCACACTGTGGTGGCGACCCACATATAAAGTAGAGGAAGATTGGCATAGATGTTAGCTCTGGGCTAGTCTTCCTCAAGAAGACAAACAAAGAAAAGATTTAGCATTGAATCATTATTTTTAAAAATATTTTTCACATTCATAATAAAATTTTCAACAAGAAAATAATGCATGCATATCTTATGCAGTTGTTTTCCATACCATAAATATTTTATTTTTAAAGAAGTGATAAGTCATAGTTAGAAATTAAATTTGATGTGTCAAAGGGGTCATAAGAGACTCTTCTCATGGTAAGTTAATTTACCTTTTGCTACACTCTGGAAATGGTATCAGAATTGAACTTTTTGAGGGCCCATGTCAGTATTTATGATTCTAGAGATTGGAGCTCATGGTTCTTGGCCAAGGGGATATTCTTGGGAGTTGCTCTCTATTCACCCACCTATGTTATGGTAGAAACACAGTGGACCTTTATGTCAGATTGCTCTAGTTACCAAAATGTTTACTGCAGAGTTATTTATAATAGAACTGGGGATGAGGGGTGACAGTGACAACAACAGCAACAACAAAACAAAAATACAAAAGAATAAAGCCTACTCGAGTGCCAAAACATGGGACTTGGTAAAAGAGTTTTTGATATATTAACTTCATGAGTATTAAAAATAAATATTATGAGGACTATTATTGATGGAAAATAGTTTATTGTGTCACAATCACAAGAGGACCAGCTCTGGTGTCCTAGTGGTTAAGTTCAGCGCACTCCTCTTTGGCGGCCTGGGTTCGGTTCCTGGGTGTGGACCTACACCACTCGCCTGTCAGTGCCCATGCTGTGGCAGCAGCTCACATACAAAAAGAGGAGGATTGGCAGCAGATGTTAGCTAAAAATCACAAGAGCTTTGGTTACAATTTTGTTAAATACATCCATGTTAAATACATTATTGCAACCCAAAAAGTTGTAAATACTGCTGTATTATATGAGTGAATTTAATTATTTTGACATTTTGTTTGTCATTGCTGTGTTTGTGAAATTTATAAATATCAGGGGGAAACTTGGAGAACAAAAGAAATTCAATATGAACTTGTCATCAGTGATTGTATTGCACAGTCTACCCTTTTCTGCTTCATTTGTTGAGTGAGCTCAGAAATACAGTTTCCTGGTTACATGCTACTGTGTGCTCGGAAGTGGACAACTAACAAACCCCATTTGCTCCACAAACCATGTATTAAAATGAGGTTTTCATGCACACTCTCTTCACTACAAACTTTACAGCTGTGGCAACTCAAAATCTCACTGTTCTTTAGTATTTATTAAAAAAATTTTTTTAATAATAGGATAATTTTTAGAGTAGTTTTAGGTTCACCACAAAATGGAGTGGAAGGTACCCAGAAGCGTTTAATATTTATTGATCCTTTAAGTACTAGTGAGTTGTAGAACAGTGTGGAGCTTCATTAAAAAAACAGTAAAGATTTTGGATGTTTTTTGAAGGAGTATACAAATCATTTTTCCTGTACCTTGCTCACAGATAAATGTCACCAATGCAGTCATGAAATAGAGGTTACAGTAAGATGGTGTATTTTAGGCTGCTTGGTAGCCAATATGAAAATATTTTATAATTTCCCTTAAGTTTCTAGTTCTGAAGTTATTCTTGATTCTAGACCCAGATGATTCTCAAAACCTTATACTAATGTCTATAGCCACCAACATTGTAACGATGTAACAATTTGGCTACTATTCCACTATCATTAGGGCATGGTATTTTTAAATGTTACTGTTTTAATAATGATTAAAAATAGACTCTACTCTTTTTGTTTTGTTCTTGTTTTTGCTGAGGAAGACAAGCCGTGAGCTAACATCTTGCCCATCTTCCTCTACTTTGTATGTGGGTTGCCGCCACAGCATGGCTGACAAGTGGTGTAGGTCCGCACCTGGGATCTGAACCTGGAAACCTGGGCTGCCAAAGCGGGGCGTGCCAAACTTAACCACTATGCCACCAGGCTGGCCCTGAACTCTACTGTTTTAACATGCTTTTTCTAAGACATGTTGTCTTAGCTTGGGCTGCCATAACAAAATACCATAGACAGGGTGGCTTAAACAACAGAAATTAATTTTCTTGCAGTTCAGGAAGCTAGAAGTCCAAGATCAAGGTGCCAGCATGGTCGGTGTCTGGTGAAGACTCTCTTCCTGGCTTATCTCTCTGTCCTCATGTGTCCTGAGGGAGAGAGCTAGCTACCTCTCTGGTTTATCTTGAAAGGTTTTTGCCAAGTCTGTAGAACCATTGCTTTTTGGAATAATAAAATTTAGGCTATGTAAGTGGTGAATGGGCCTAATTACACATAGTTTTTGATCTTTGTAATTTTTAGGTGAACAATAGGCCATTAGGATTAAAATGGATGAGACCCGTAATCAAGTTTTCAAAAACTGAAAGAACTGGATGTGTCAAGAGGTCCTTTACAAGGAAGCTGTAATTATAAACTATATTTTAAAATTACACAGAAAAGACCAGGTAAAGGCAAGGATACCAGAGAAACAGAACCAATAGAATATATAGAGATATGTATAATAGGAGATTTATTGTAGGAATTGGCTCACATGGTTATGAAGTCTGAGAAACCCCACAGTCTGCCCTCTGCAAGCTGTAGAACCAGGAAAACCAAGAAGGTAATTCAGTCCACATCCAAAGGCCTGAGAACCAGGGAGCTGCTAGTGTAAGTCCTAGAGTCCCAAGGCCCAAGAACCAGGAGTTCCGATGTCCCAGCTCAAGAAGAGAGAGAGAATTTGTCCTTCCTCCGCCTTTTTGTTCTCTCTGGGCCCTCAGTGGATTAGGTGATACATGCCACATTGGTGAGGGTGGATCTTGATTCAATCTACTGATTCAAATACTAATCTCTTGCAGAAACACCCTCACAGACACACCCCAAACAGCTACCTGAGCATCCATTAGCCCAGTCAAGTTGACTCATAAAATTAACCGTCACAAATACTTATCTTTTTCTACCATTCCTCTCTTGCCATTCATATTATGGTCTTTTTGTACTCTAGGTACATCATTATGTTCACAGGGGGTGTAATTTGGAAGTACATTTGAATCCTTGAAATAGCAAGATGTTTTATACTTCTTTCCTTCTTATTTGATAACAGTAAAATTATTTTTAGATAATAAAACAAATGGTAGCTCAGCTGGTTCTGCTTCATCTCCTTTGATCATTTAACATACATTTCATTCTCTGATTAAACTATTGTTATTCTTTTCTCTGTTGAGTGGAATTATCTCATAGAACTGTGGTATTTCTGTGATGCTCTGAGAATTTATTTTAATGGTTCTTCTACCCAGGAATCAAATAATGAACCAAAGAAATCCCATTAGAATTGATTACAAATGAAGTTGTAATATTGCATTCTCTGATCTTTCATGACTAAGACAAACTGCTTAAATTCATTATTCTTAAACTCATTTCATATAAATCTTAAATATAAAATTTAAAAATTCTGAAACATTTGGATTAGTTTTTATTAAAATGCTTTGATTTCAATGTCTACATGTTATAAACACACTAAAAATATTAAATTTAAACCCACGTCTTTATAAAAATTATTTTGAAATAATTTTAGACTTAAGAGTTTCAAAAATAGTGCAGAAAGTTCTCATATACCTTTTACTCAGCTTCTTCCTCTAAGGTTAATCTTATACAACCATGTACATTTATCGAAACTATGGTACAATACTATTAAGTAAACTGCAGACTTTATTTGGAATAAAGTGTGGAATGGGGGATTTAAAACATATATTACTTGTCCTTAGCTGCTCTCTATTCCTTTAGCTGAGACAAACTCTGTTTCCATGTTGTTATTAAATCACCAGAAGCAACATGCTTGAACTCTCATCTTAATTCACATAAAGGTGCTGAGTGCTGTGTTAAGATTTTGTTATATTATCAATATTTATTATGTTAATTTTAAATGCATTTGATAAACATTTAAAATTCACATAATTTTACCCAGTGGCCTTTAAGAAGGGATCTGAATAAAACATTTCTGTTTGAATTCACTTAAAGATTCTTCAAATGAATGGGAATGCTTTCTTATCAGCTAATCAGAAATGTGTAACCTATTTTTTTTTTTTTTGCTTTAGCTTCCATGATAAATTGACATAACTTCTCTTGGTACCTGGTATAATTATATTTGTTTCCTTTTTTTTGCTGGAAAAGATTTGCCCTGAGCTAGCATCTGTTGCCAATCTTCCTCTTTTTTTTGCCTCTTACCAAAGCCCCAGTACATAGTTGTGTATTCTAGTTATAAGTCCTTCTAGTTTTTCTATGTGAGCGACTGCCATGGCATGGCTTCTGACAGACAGGTGGTATGGTTCTGTGCCCAGGAACTGAACCCGGGCCATCAAAGCAGAGCACACTGAACTTTAACCACTAGGCCATCAGGGCTGGCTCTATATTTGTGTTCTTTTAATGGTTTTTTTATCATTAAAACATCATCATTAATGGACTGCTAGAATATTCTTTATTTCTAAAACATTAGAGGAAAGTTTTGTAGAATGTTCCTGTAGAACTCCCAAAGTCTGTGTGAGTTTCATCTTGGTTTATATGAACCAAATGAATAAGATAGAAAGTCAACCAGATAGAAAGAAACCGGATTTTTGATTCTGATTTGGTGTTGAAATTGTCCTAGCAAATGTGATTTTAGTAATACACATGATTAAAGGTTTGCACTCTGTGTTGTGCTTGTTTAGATTTAGATATTGCTATTTTCCTTTAAAAAATTTAAATTAGGACACCAGTTTGCTCTATGAGGATATCCATACCTTAAGGATTTAACTATAGGTACATTAGCCATCATTTAGAATGTGCTGCTATTTAGGCCACCAAATTTTTCCTTTGTAGGGTCTGGCTCTGGTTTGTAAATCATTTGTGACAAGCAGGATTTTATGTATATTTATGTAATTATATTCATGGATTTGCAGATCTTTTGCATTCTCTCTGACTTTAAGGTATGGGGAAGAGGCTTCTCTAGGCAGTGATGTGCCCAAATTTGGCTGCATATCAGAATCATGTGGAGAAGTTGTTAAAAATAAAGAATACTGGTGATTCAGTTTAGTTGGATTTGGAGGGGGCCGAGCCAGATAGCATAGCTTTCATTTTACATTTTAGAACTGCCTTTGTGGAGGCCTAATACTTCCCCCAACTCCACCCCCCCACAAATAATTTGTTGAGGTGAAAATCATATACATAAAATTAACCATTTAAAGTGGACACAATTCAGTGGCATTTAGTACATTCCCAGTGTTGTGCAACTACCACCTCTATTTGTAAAGCATTTCTACTACTCTAGCTTAGAACACCTTACCCGTGGAGCAGTTTCTCCCCATTCCCATTTCCCCCATGTCTCTGACAACCACTCTGTCTCTATGTATTTATCTTTTCTGCATATTTCATATAAATGGAACCATACAATATGTTACCTTTTGTGTCTGGCTTTCACTTAGCATAATGTTTTGGAGGTTCATCCACGTCGTAGCATGTATCAGTACTTCATTCCTCTTTTGTGGCTGAGTAACATTCCATTGTATGGATAGACCACAGTTTGTTTATCCATTCATCTATTGATGGACATTGGTCTGTGCCCACCTTTTGGATATGTGAATAGTGCTGCTATGACCATGTGTGTGCATATACTTGTTTAAGTACCTTTTTCAGTTCTTTTTGGTTACATACCTAGGAGTGGAATTGTGGGTCAAATGGTAATTCTGTGTTTTACTTTTTGCGGAACTGCCAAACTGTTCTACAGCAGATGAATCATTTCACATTCCCACCAGTAATGTATGAGGGTTCCAGTTTCTTCACATCCTCACTCTTGTTATTTTCCATTTTTGTGGGTTTTTTTTTTTTTTTCTGGTGAGGAAGACCAGCCCTGGGCTAACATCCATGCCCATCTTCCTCTACTTTATATGGGGTGCCGCCACAGCATGTGTGTCAGCCAGCACCCGGGATCCGAACCCGCGAACCCTGGGGTGCCAAAGTGCGAACTAAACTGCTGCACCACTAGGCAGGCCCTGTTTTTGTTTTTATTATAGCCATTCTAAGGACATGTGAAGTGATATTTCATTGTCATTTTGATTTGCATTTCCCTAATGACCAATGATGTTGAGCATCCGTTCATGTGCTTATTGGCTATTTTTGTAGTATCTTTGGAGAAATGTCTGTTCAAATCCTTTGCCCATTTTTTAATTGTCTGGTTTGTCTTTTTGTCTTTGAGTTATAGGGTTTCCTTATATATTACAGATATTAAATTCTTATCAGATATATGACTTGCATCTATTTCCTTCCACGTCTGTAGGTTCTTTTTTTCACTTTTTTGATAATGTTCTTTGCACAAAAGTTTTTCCTTTTGATGAAATCTAGTTTATCTATTTTTTTATTTGTTGCTCATGCTTTTGCTGTCATATCTAAGAATTCATTGCCAAATTTAAGGTCATGAAGATTTACCCTTATGTGTTTTTTTAACTGTTTTGTGATTTTAACTCTTAGATATTTGTTCCATTTTGAGTTAATTTTGTATATAGTGTAAGGTAGGAGTCCAACTTTGTTCTTTTGTTTTTGGAAATCCAATTGTCCCAGTATCATTTGTTGAAGAGACTGTTCTTTTCCCATTGAATGGACTTAGCATCCTTGTCAGAAATCACTTGGCGATAGTTGTATGGGTTTATTTATGAACTTTCTATTCTATTCCATTGGTCTATATGTCTATCATTATTGCCAGTCCTAAACTGTCTTGTTGACTGTAGCTTTATAGTAAGTTTTGAAATCAGGAAGTGTGAGTCTTCCAACTTTATTCTTCTTTTTCAAGATTGTTTTGGCTATGTGGGTCCCTTAAGTTTCCATATAAATTTTGGGATCAGTTTGTCAATTTCTGCAAAAAAGAGAAGCTAGGATTTTGGTTGAGATTGCATTGAATCTGTAGTTCAAATTGGGGAATGTTGCCATCTTAACGTTGTCTTCCTACCTGTGAACACAGGGTATTCTTCTATTTATTTAGGTCGTCTTTAATTTCTTTGAGCAATGTTTATGAGTTTTCTGTGTATAAGTCTTTCACTTCCTTGGTTTAGATTTAAGCCTAGGTATTTTAGTTTTTTAGACACCATTGTAAATGGAATTTTGTTAATATCCTTTTTAGATTATTCATTGCTGGTGTATAGAAATAAAACTGATTTATGAGTGATCTTGTATCCTGCAACTTTGCTCAATTTATTAGCTCTAGTAGCTTTCTTGTGAATTCTTTGGAATTTTCTTTGTCATTTGCAAATGGAAATAGTTTTGCTTCTTCCTTTCTAATTTGTATGCCTTTTATGTCTTTTTCTTGTCTAATTGCTCTGCCTAGGACTTCCAGCATAGTGTTAAATAGCAGTGGTGAAAGTGGGTATCCTTGTCTTGTTCCTGTTCTTAGGAGGAAAGCTTTCACCATTGCGTATGATGTTAGCTGTGGGTCTTTCATAAATGCCCTTTATCATGTTAAGATAGTTCCCTTCTTTTTATAGTTTTCTGAGTGTGTTTTTCGTGAAACAGTGTTGGCTTTTGTCAAATGCTTGTCTGCATCAGTTGAGATGCCCATCTTTTAATATGTCATTTCTAAGTATAAATCTACTGTGTCATTCCACTTCTCAGAAATTTTATTTATACACATACTAAACTCTAAACAAAGTAACATACTCTATTTTTCAGTCAAACTGGTTTCTTCACTGCTGTGATAGGTAGAATAATGGTTCCTCAGAGGTATCCACATCCTAATCCCTGGAACCTGTGGTATGTTAGGTTACATGTTAAAGAGGAATTAAGGTTGCTAATCAGCTGACCTTAAAATAAGATTATCCAGGTGGGCCAGTGTAATCGCCAGGGTCCTTTGAGGTGGAAGAGGTAGGCAGAAAATGAGAGTGAGAGGAGATGTGACTTTGGAAGAAAGGCCCAGAGAAGTGCAGCATTGCTTACTTTGAGGATTAGAGGAAGGGGGCTGAGAGCAAAGGAATGTGGCTGGCCTTTAGAAACTAGAAAGGGCAAAGGAAAGGGATTCTTTCTTAGAGCCTCCAGGAAGGAATGCATTGCTACCGACACATTTATTTTAGCCCTGTGAGAGGAGTGTCAGACTTTAACCTACAAAACCGTAAAATAATAAATTTGTATTATTTTAAGCCACTAAATTTGTGGTAATTTGTTGCAGTGGCAATACAAAACAAATACAACTACCTAAGCATATTTTTTTCTACCATTTATGATCCTTGGTTTATTTCTCCAGGCAAACTCATGTCTAAATTTCCCATGGGTTGTTAAAATTGTGCTTATTATTCAAGGCACATCTCAAAGCTTCGTCAAGCTTTCATTCTTCTTCCACACCACCTCCCAGGTGTCCTCTGTTCAGATGTACTTAGTTTCTCTCTCCTTGCTTCTGTTGTACTTTTTTACCTTCCTCATGGCATCTAACAATAATATAGAGTTTTAGAATATAGTATTTGGTATTGATTTTATTAAAATTTTATTCTCCTGTTAAAAATATTCTATTATCTTGATAAAGTTGTGTATTTGTGTGTATAAGACTAAATTTGGGTTGTATATGTAAGATTTTTGCACTTTATATAGTTATACCTCTAATTTTTAAAAAATTTGAATCTTATCTTTCACTTTAGACCAGGAGATAGGTGACTATATCTCACTCAGTCTTGTCTTTTCTATTGAATAGCAGTCTGTATTGCATGTGGAAGACAATCCAGATGTGTTTCACTTAAACTAAAGATACTTGTGGATTAGGTCCTATAATTTAAATTTATGAACCAAAATATTATAACCATAGTGTTGAGTTCTTCTGTCCATATACTGAGGGAGTTATAATTGAGTTGTTACAAGGCATATTTTCAGTTTATATAAACTATAGTGATTCAAACCACTGATTGACATTAAAGGTGAATATAGCATCGCTCTATACAGATTTTAAGCAAGGTCAGATTTTTTTTGTTGTTTCTTTTTATGTACTTTAGGTATAGATGTGTCTGAAAATGAGATATTTAGTTGCTTCTCAAGATTCTTGAATTTTGATTTATCATGTTTTGTTTCTGTTTTTAAAGGATTTTTTTTTAAAGGATGATGCTGCAGGCATACTGTTTCTTTTTTCACCAAGAAGTGTATCTTGGAGATTGCTCACAATGACTATTTATAATACAGATGATGTTTAATTCTTCTTTCAGGTTCATTCCAAACTTGAAGAAAAAGCAAAATTGTTTTCTCCCCTAATGATAAGAAAACAAGTTTTGTAGGAATAAAAGAAACTTCAGCAGGACTGATGTCCTTTTGTTACATCATAGTTTTGAGTATTTACTGAATGTGATATTTGTTTTCCGTAGAATGGAGACGTATGCATTTCGATTCTTCATCCGCCTGTAGATGACCCACAGAGTGGAGAACTGCCCTCCGAAAGGTGGAATCCTACTCAGAATGTCAGGTAAGGGTTTACGTAAGGAATAATCTGGTTTTTAGTGATTCTTAAGACTGGATACATATTTTTTTTAACAAGTACAAAAGAATCCTTTCTGTATTTGGTTGTTTTGTCTTGCACTAGAGCTTTAACTAGCATGTATGCGTTATTTTGAAGAGTTGTATTTACAGAGCAATAATGCATATGTTACTCATTTCTTTATGTTCACCTTGGAAGGATTTTCTAGTCTGAATTCTTCCTCTTACATTAAGTTCCATCCTGCTTCTTTGGATCTCATGACTTCCATGTTTGGATTGACTGCTTCCTTATTCTAGGATTCTTACACTTTTTGCGGAAAAGTCTGTCTTTATAAACTCGATTGACTTTACATACTACTTTTAAAAGAGCTTTCATTATCTGTTGTTTTTTCTTTGTTTTATATATATGTGGATGTTTATTCTTAAGATTTGGAAGGCTTGTATGTTTCTTGTGATTATCCTTCTGTTGATTGATCTGTTGATCTATCTAGATAGATGGATGTTTAATCATATATTTCTTTAGAGTAGAAGTCTATATGTGTGTGGGGGGGTTGGTCAGATAACCCTGAGAAGAATTTTGAAAAACTGTGTACATTGTTGCATGTTTTTAAGTTCAGTTTTTTACATCACAAATGTAAATAGTTAAAAATATGTTCTTTTTCTCCTTATGTTCAAATTTCCATTTTACTCCCCCTACTGAGTTTTATCTTAATACTTGAAACTTCTGTGTTCGTTAGCCTTATATTATTTATCCTATAATACTTTTCGGCAAAAAAATCTGCATATAAATTTTTTTTAATTGCTTGTGACAATAAGGCTCTAGTTAAACATTTCTATATTGAGTTTTTTTTGTTAATATAAGTTGATTAACAACAATACGAGTATATTACACTTTTGATATACTTTTGCTTTTTACATTTAATAATTATTAGAAATGCATTTTTAATCAGATAGACATTTGTTTTTTAGTTAGTTCATGTATCCATGAATAGATAATTATTACATTGCTAGAATAAGGCAAATTACAGCTTCAATTTTATATACATATATGTATGAATAATATACATTTTATTTATACTAACATGTATATTAGTCCCTGTGTGTCTGTATCTATATACATGCATATATATGTATGTGTATACACACATACACACACACATGCACGGACTATATATTAGATGTGATGATTAAGAAACCTTATTTACATATGATAATAGAATAAAATTTGTAGGGCAATGAAACTAAATGCTCTTAATTCCTTCTGAGTTATTTGACAAAAATCACGTAGTGATCTATTGTCAGTCTTTAAAAAAAAAGTTTTACTGAGATATAATTCCCATACCATACAATTCTCTCATTTTAAGTGTACAATTCACTGGTTTTTAATATACTCACAGAGTTATACAACTATCACCACAATCAATTTTAGAACATTTACATCACCTCTAAAGAAACTCATACCTATTAGCATTTACACTCCATTACCCCTCAACCCCCAATCCCACCCTACACCCACAGCCCTAGGAAACCAGTGTACTTTTCCTATTTACCTATAGGTAAATAGGATTAACCTATTCTGGATGTTTCATGTGAATGGAATCATACAATATGTAGTATTTTGTGACTGGCTTCTTTAACTTAGCATCATGTTTTCAAGGTTCATTCTCATCATGGCCTCTATCAGAACTTCATTCCTTTTTATGGCTGAATAATATTCCATTGAACACTTATATCACACTTTGTTTATCCCTTCATCAGTTGATGGACATTTGGATTGTTTCAACTTTTTGGCTATTAGGAATAATGCTGCTATGAGCATTGTGTACAAGTTTTTACATGTACATATGTTTCCATTTCCTTGGATATATACCTGGGAGTGGAATTGCCGGGTCATAGGGTAACTCAGTGTTTAACTTTTGGAGGAACTGCCAGGTTGTTTTCCAACATGGCTGCACTAAATAGTACATTCCCACCAGCAGTGTGTGAGAATTCCAGTTTCTTCATGTCTTTGTTAACACTTGTTATTATTTGTGTTTTTTATTATAGCCATCGTAGAGGGTGGATGTGGTATCTCATTATGGTTTTTTGTGTGTGTGTGAGGAAGACCAGCCCTGAGCTAACATCCGTTGCTAATCCTCCTCTTTTTTGCTGAGGAACACTGGCCCTGGGCTAACATTCATGCCCATCTTTCTCCACTTTATATGGGACGCTGCCACAGCATGGCATGACAAGCAGTGCATCAGCTGGCGCCCAGGATCTGAACCTGCAAACCCTGGGCTGCCAAAGCACGAACTAAACCTCTGCGCCACTGGGCCGGCCCCTCATTATGGTTTTGTAATCAATGTTTTTTTAAATAACTTTTACAATTTTAGATTTTCAGAAAAATTGTGAACATAGTTGCCATGTACCCTGCACCTGCCAGTTTTATTATTAACTAACATTAGTATGGCTCATTTATTACAATTAATGATCCAATATTATTAAATTATTATTAACTAAAGTCCATACTCTTTCACCTTTCCTTAGTTTTTACCTACTGTCATTCTTCTCCTCCAGGATCCCATGCATGATACCACGTTATATTTAATAGGCATGTCCCCTTAGGCAACTGTGACATTTTCTTTGTTTTTGATGACCTGGACAATTTTGAGGAGTACTCATCAGGTATTTTGTAGAATGTCCCCCAGTTGGGATTTTTCTGATTATTAGACTGGGGTTATCAATATTGGGGAGGAAGACCATGGAGGTAAAGTACGTTTTCATTACTTCATATCAAGGGGACATGCTATCAGCATGATTTATCACTGTTGATGTTAACATTCATCACCTGGATGAGACTCTGTTTTTAGGATTTCTCTACTCACTGTGAAGTCACTCTTTTCCCCCTTTCCATTCTGTACTGTTTGGAAGAAAGGAAGTCAGAGGTGCAGCCCACACCTAAAGAGTGGAGAATTATACCTCCTTGAGGCCAGGATGTCTGTATAAATTATTTCAAATTTTTCTGCACAGGAGGTTGGTCTATTCTTCCCCCCTTATTTATTTATTCAATCATTCTGTTAATCATTTTTAATTATCTGAAAGCTAGTAACTTGATTAGGATCTCCACTTTTGTCAAAAACAAAGAATTGGAAACTGTTTGACTTGCATAAGGATTCTTACCAAGTTCTTTACTTCCTGCTTTCTGGGAAGTGTATACCAAAGAGTCTGTTCAAGGATATTAATTGACTAGTTACTCATTCCTTTAGGTTCCTTGTCCATTTCAATATACTTCGAAAGAGTTGAGAAAATAGATATATTTTGGATTTCAACACATTTTGCCAGTATGTTTTTTAAATCAGGTAAAATGTGACTCCTTTTTTTATTCAAATAAATGTGTTGATGCACCTCACCTTGACAATCATCATGCATCTGAATTCTAATTCTCAGAGATCAGGCATAGAGCCTCGTCATAAGTTTATTGTGTCTATAAAATAGGGAATCACCTCACATTCCCTGTACTTTATGCTTGACTTGAATGGGACTCTCCCTCAGGGATGATGCATTTCTTAACAATAATCAGAGATGGGACTAGTGAGTTCATTTTAATGAAAATATAATTCCAGCTGTCCCAATCCATGCATATTTGAATTTTTTATACTCCACCACATACCAGAATACTTTTTTTAAAATCATTCTACACTTTTAACAAAATTATTTATGAGAAAGGAAAAATAGTCAGCTCTATTTGTAAATTCTCTGTTTTGTACCTCGTTTCATCACCACTGGGCGGTGCACCATAAGAATATTTGGGATGTGTGGGAGGTATGTATTTCTTTTGTAAGGTGCAATTGTAAAAGGGAGGATAGAAAGGAGAACTGATGTGATACTTCATATACCCCCATGGGCATGTATATATTCATTTGAAGACCACTACTTTACACAGGAACTGTTATGATCATTAGCAAAATGAGTATATTTCTTCCTCTTCATCTCTCATATCCCTCACATCACACAATTGTAGCTGATTATTTGTACCTTACTTATACCTATTTCTTGATTTTTCAGTGTCAAATAGTATACCGACACTTAGATATAGAAGAAAAGGAAATCAGCATCCTTATCCTTCTAACTTTTAAAAATTATTGTTTCTTTATTGTCAGGGTTATAAGATTTATAATGTGTACTGCTCTGTAACATAATCCCAGTTTTTAAAATCTTATTCCTACCATTAAATGAATTCACTGTTTGCTGTCCATTATTTTACTTCCTTTGATCTATTAATTGGCTGAAATTTGTCCATTAATTTCTCCAGGAATTGATCCTAGAAGCCATATTATATTCCTTGAGTTCTTATATGTTCAAAATGTTATGTGCTTGTGTGTATGGGTATGTGTATGGGTGTTTTGCCATTATACTTCAAATCACAGTTTGAGCATAACATTTCAGGATCATACTTTCTTTCCTTGAGGATATTATGAGCATTACTCTGGTATGTTTATTGTTGCTGTGGAAAAGTTTGGCTACCCTGTTTCTCATCTCTTCCACCCTACATAATTGTTTATGAGGCTGGCATGTTTTCAAAAGAAACACATTATTTTATCAATATAATTAAACTGACAGTGTATTTAAGGCATTAAATATTTGGGAAGATTTGTTGAAAAATTAGACCAAGATATGCATGGTTGTCCTTTTAGTTTGATTTTGTTGCTTCTTTTTCAGGGCTAATAGTAATCCTAGACTAGAAGAAGTGGTAGCTCTAAGGTACTAGTGATTGTTACTCTTGGAGGTTGATGTTGAATCAAATGCTTACTACACCCCCTCTGCCTTCAAGAAAACAAGCTTCCCCTTTCTTTAGATACAAAGCCCCAAACAAGATTTTTGTTATTGCATTCTCCCGCTGCCTGGATGGATAATCTGTTGTCATTACCCACAGGAATTCAAGATTTTTGCCTTTACTTCTCCTATGTGAATATACATAGACTATATTATTTGCCTTGTCTCTGCTTAAAATATTGTGAACATTTTTTCTGTTAAGATAGTCCTGTTTCTCATTTAATCCAGTCCTTTGGAGGCAGGGAACTCCTTTCAAACTAATCTGCCTATCTAAAAATACCTTCAGCACTTTGCGTACCAGCATCATTTTTTCTCTGTCTGGGCCCTCAGGTCACCTGAGCCCCAATTTAGAAGCATTCCCTGGACTCCACCTCAGGGGTTGCCTTCCCTGCTTTTATGCTTTTTTGTTTAGAGGGTTCACAACCAGAACTAGTTATCTTCAGATTGCCCCTTTGATCTTCATACACGACTGTAAAGGTACTTGCACTGGAAATCATTAGTTACGTTCTTGGACCTTTTTGTCTCTTAGCTCTATGTAATCATTGGATGTTCCTTCAATGTGTTGATCTTGGGGTGGGAGAGTGAATGGAGGGTTTTGGTGTTTGTGAATTTCTAGGAGGGACATAGAATGTTTTGTATACCTTGTGGAACCTCATCTGCCTTGGAACACCCTGTCGTGCCCAGAACTCTGAAAAGTCAGGAAAGCACTAACTAATAGTGGGTGTGGAATGCTTGTTCCTTTCCCTTTGTTTCTGTGTTATTTGTTGTGAGGCAAGGGGGTTCTTAGGCTAGTAAACTATACGTATTGCTCACAGGTCATTTATGGTACTGAAATATATCAAGAGGCAAGATATGAAGTGCCAGGGATTTTCCCTGAAATTCCTTTGCTGCTAAATTCTCTGAATTGTCCTACAAAGGGTTCTGAACTCCATATGCAGTTGATGGGTGGCTGTAGCACGACAGCGGTAGAGGATTTCAAGGTTCAGCTCAGCCTGTTATAGGGTCTGGACTGCTATATAGCACTGTTACCTGAAAGTGCTTCCACCTTCACACATGACCACCCGCACTAGTCTTTCATTCAGCACCCCAGTGAACGTATTCAGAAAATAAAGTTGCACATGGAAGGCTTTTGTAATCTGAAGAAGAGTAAGTCATTCCAGTTACCTGTAAGAGCCTATGTCAGTTTATATCACAAGACCTAGTGAACAGTGAGAGTTGGCCAAAGGAGAAAGCAAGAAAAAGGTGCTATGCTATAATAAAATGTGCCTTAACCCATGCTCTGTCCCGAACCAAGTGGGAGCTTTCAAGGGAGTCTCTCAGACCTTGCAGTCGAGTTCACAACTGCTTTCTCTGAGGCACCATCCCCTCAACTACCTGCCATACCTGCTGCAGGCTCTTGGATAGGAAAGTGGTCTTGCTGGGAGTCTGCTTTCCTCTGAAGGATAGGTACATAGTGTTTCTTTGCTCCTGTGAAGATACAGCATGGGACCAGATTTATGGACCCACCCAGAGGCCACTGCTTCATGTAGAAGGGTCTGGCGGGGGTAAGGTAGGATGTTTTCGTGTCTAGTCTTCTCTACAAACCACTGAAAGGGCAGAGAGCTAGGGGCTACCCCAGGCATTGGGTAGCAGAGTTAGGCAAGTCAGGGGAAATGGCGATAGCCGTGCTGTTCCTGAGGCTCCTTTCTGTAAACCCAGTTATGGGCCAGGATGATTGTATTTATTTGCTCCCTTGATGTTTGCACATTGGATCCCACTGCACTCAACTTACCAGTTTCATTCTGTGCAAATGATACATATTTTGTGTATTTCTAAAATTTCCTTTTTAAACTAAAATGTTCTGATTTTGTGTGTTTGTGTATTTTGTCTGAGATCCTCGTTCCTACCATGTGTTCCCAGAGATATGTCAGTCAGTAGCAGCTCCAGGACTGCACAGGAGGAACTGTTATGTTAGTTGCTTTAGCAACATAAAGAAAACTATTTGTAATATGTGACCATTATGCTACCATATTTTTCCAGTCATAACAGACTTCTTTGCTACAATGTCCTCTTTAAATTCCTCTCCCATCTTGAAAACGTGTAATCAGGACTGAGTTTTAACAGGGTCATCTTCTGGTGTTACTGGTTCATCTTTTGAAATAGTGTAAATGGAGATTAAAAGGACCTAGGTCTTGGGGCTGTCTCAGTGGCATAGTGGTTAAGTTCACACACTCCACTTTGGTGGCCTGGGGTTCATGGGTTCGGATCCTGGGTCCGGACCTACACACCGCTTAATAAGCCATGCTATGGCAGGTGTCCCATGTATAAAGTAGAGGAAGATGGGCACTGGTGTTAGCCCCGGGCCAATCTTCCTCAGCAAAAAGAGGAGGATTGGCAGCGGATGTTAGCTCAGGACTGGTCTTCCTCACAAAAAAAAAGGAAAAAGGATTTTGCTCTCCAGAGGAAGGGAGGAAGTGAAAACGTACTGGTTTAACTATTACCACGGTCCACTATAGTACCCGATGCTTCTGAAAGCATCATGGATTTCAGTTTAGGAGTACATGGTATTAGAAGTGAGGGAGTTCTTGTTTTGATAGAAATGGATGGTTCACCATTTTTTAAAATTGTATTTCCCAATATGGTATTTCAATAATAAACACAAGATGTAAGAAAATCAACTTGGTGAAACTACTCATGGGAAAAATTTCCTAATTCAATTAATATGATTCATCTCAACCTGTGTTGTCCAGTGTTGTCCAGCTACTAACTACATGTGGCTGTTTAAACTTAATTAAAATTAAATAATGTTAAAAACTGAGTTCCTCAGCTGCACAAGCTACCTTTCAGAGTACTCAGCAGTCACATGTGGCTAGTGGTTACCATATTGGATAACACAGATTATACATTTCCATCGTCACAGAAGGTTGTAAGTGCTGATCCAGACCATTAAAGCTATTTTTTTTCTCTTTATACAATACTTTGTCCTTATCCTGCTGATCTTTCTACCAGATTTTGAATTTGTTTTCTTCTGAAGCAACCCTTTTGGAATTTTCTACTCAAATTTTTCTTTGCTTCTAGGATGTTATGTCAGTCCATTTCCCATTATTGGCAGTAAAAAGTTTCTTGGAATTTTTTTAATGTAATTACCGAAGAAATCCAGAAGGATCTTGGTGGGGAAGGGGCAAGGAGTTATTCTTAACCTAATAGAAAGGTGGGTGGGTGTGTGTAATAAATGGATTTTAACTAGGTGGGAGAGTTTTCTTTGAAAGTGCATTTGTCATAATCTTGTATAATCACATAACAGAAACGCTTTACCCTTTTTAGGAAAAGATTTCATCAAATCAAACATCTAATTGCCTGGTTCCCTCCCTTTATTTTTTGCTTGGGGCCAGGAGCAAAAGGCTCTTTTGCAACAACACAATCTATAACCTCACACCAATGAGAAAAGGTAGAGAAATTTAATTTTTCCTCTCATTTTTCTTCCTACATACACACATATAGCTTTTAGGGACAAAAAGCCTGGAAATAATTTGGAACATTTTGGGAGCCTATTGGGCTTTTCCTATTTTATCTAAACTTTTTTCCCCTGTGATTAATATCTGTGGATGAAAACTGCTTGTTTATATCTCCCACATGACTTATGAGCTCTGGGAGATCAGGGTTGGCATCTAACTTGCTCATTATTGTACATCCAACATCTTACCTGGTGCCTCTGGCACATAGTAGGTGCTCAGTAAATATTTTTGAGTTAAGATTTCTATTATTCAGACACTTATTCTTCCATGTCAAGGCCATGGCTTTTCCTCTGTTCCCCTGCTTAACTCTGTCTTCCTTCCCTAGAAGTATGGAAAAGAAATACCTTTGTATGTAATACTTGTTTTTCACTTCTTCTAAGCAGCCACTGTAAGAATTGGATGTGTAGAGTAGCATCATTTTTACCCTCTCCCACAAAAAGATAGTCTTGAAGCTAAATATTTTTTGCTTTATCTTTTTCCTTTTCCTGTTGTACTTAAATTTGTAATTTTAAACATGTTATTTGAAAAGCTTCCAGACCTCTACTTTTTGCAGATTGGAGCATGTAGCCGGTTGAGACAGTGCCTTCTACAGCCTTCATTCTGTGCCTCAACATGACCTTCATGCTGGACTCACAGATTTCCTCTGCTTTGTCTCTCAGTTAGGAACTTGTTCCTGGCCTAGCCAGCTGAGTACTGAAAACAAAATTTTATGATACTCTATTTCTATTCCCCTAAGGTCTCAAATATTATAGTCTTAAACTTTAAAGCATAATACTTTCGAATTCTGTGAACATGATATTCATAGCTGACCCTTTTTTTCCTGTTTCTAGGACTATCCTGCTAAGTGTAATCTCATTGCTTAATGAGCCCAACACCTTCTCCCCAGCCAATGTGGATGCTTCAGTTATGTTCAGGAAATGGAGGGACAGTAAAGGAAAAGACAAAGAATATGCTGAAATCATTAGGTAAGGTGCTTTGTTTTGTCTTCTGTTTAATTACTTCAAGTCTTCATATAGAACCAAATGTCCACTCCATTTCCCCCAATTAGATTTATTATTTGGAGATGTCTGCCTGAGCCTAATGAGTTTGGCTTTTGAGACAGCTCACACGAGAAGATAATGCTGCAGCAGATCCGATTTCCTGGGAACCAGAACTTCCAGGTTCTGAACTAGTCAAGTTTGCAGGCTCTCCCTCCTGATCATTCTAGGGACACTGTCTTAAACTTTCAACATGTCCACTAAGTGTAGTCAACATTGAAGGCATTTCAGACATTCCAGGTATTTTTGTTTCAGAATTTTTATTAATGAAGCCCCAGGTTATTGGCCTTTTTGACCATGGCATCAGGTATTTCCTGGGCGGCGGCAGCAGCAACAACGCTAGTATGTGGTTTAACAGAGCCCTAGACGCCTCTTCTTGTCGAGAGAGTTGGATTCTACTCCTAGCTCTGTCACCCCTCATGTGACCTTTTATGAGTTAACTTTTTGAGTCTTTAGTTTTTCCTTCTACGTAAAAGGGAAAAAAGTAGAAGGTATTAGGCTCTCGGTCATGTCCTGAGTAGGACATAAGGTTTTCATAACAGTGTCCAAGAATTGGTATTTCAATTGCAATAAATTCAATTTCCTTTAATACTATTACATTTTTATACTCTTAAAATGAGCCCCAAGGACAGTTCCAGCACATTCTCTGCATGGGAGTTTAATAAGCACTAGATTTATACAATTTATAGTCCTTCTCTGTACATGTAGTTGGCATGATACCATGTGATATAAAAAAAACAAAAATGCGGAGAAATGTATGTCATCTGACAGCTGAATAATACAGATCAGCAGTTCTGAAAGTTTTCTGCCCACTGGAATCATCTTTAGACCCCCAGCCTAATCCATAGTCATTTAATGAGATTACAAGGATAGAATCTGTATTTTGTTTTACCAGCACCTAGGTGACTGGTGTATAAGATTGAAGATAATTGGTATAATAGTAAGGACCTGTAGAAATGAGGATTGAAAGATAGGAATGCTTCATAAAACAGTCAGGATTAGAGCCTGATGTTCAAGGAAAAGTAGGATTTAGTAAGAGAAGAATGCATGAATATTCCCCAGGTACTTGTATTCTTTATATTTCTTAAGGGTTTCTTTATCTCATTCTTTAATTCTTTCAACATTCATTATCTACCAGCTTTGTGTCAGGTATTCTGCTAGATCATTAAGGCAGTCTTTCTCCTTAGGGAGCTCACACTTTATAGCAAGGATTTGTAAACAAACAAATAACCATGTAATTGCAACTATAGAAGCATAAAAGAGAGAGTGGAAGGAATATATAATGCCATGCAGTTCCTAGGAGAGAGAATACCTCACAACCAAGACTTTTTCAGGTAAAGAGGGGAAGGAAAAAGCCTCTTGAGGAGAAACATGTTTGCTAAAACACAGGTATACAACAGCATGGCATGTGAAGGGAATTGTATGTAGCTTGAATCTAAAGTCTGATTTGGGAAATTAAGAGAGGCATCAGGTCTTAAAAGACACTGAAGTCATGATAAGGCATTTGGTTCTTAATCTTAGAGGTGATGGTGTATCACTTAAAGATTTTAAGAAGGGAAGGGATAATCATATTTGAGTTCTGAAAGAACACAGTTGACCAGGGGACCAACCTGGAGGCTGAGATGAAGACTAAACTGAGGCTGTGGCAATGGAAAATATTGATTTGAAAATATTTAGGATTTTGGAGTGAGATTTATGACTTTAGAAACTGATACTCTTTTAGTGAGAAGAGGTGGAAAATGACAAATGCAGACTTGCTGACTTAGGGTTCCTATGGAACATCAGGGCGGAGACATCCAAAAGGCTCAGATAGGCTTGTAGAGCTGAGAAGAAAGGTGTGAGCTGGAGCTGGATGATTTGAGTGAGAGCCGTGAGCATAAAGGGAATGGTGGGAACGGGTGAGATGGCCGGGGGAGCGCTGAGAGAGGAGATTCAAGCCTGGAAGCTTTGCAGCATCAGGATGTGAGGCATGGCAAGGGGAATAAGGCACACGAGCCGAGCCGCTGAGGGAGGTCCAGTTGAGAGGAGGCCGAGGAAGACAGGGAGAGTGGTGGTTTCATGTTTTAAGTTCAGGTTTCTCCAGTCCCTTGATGGCTCAAATTTTCATGCTTGTCGAAGGATACTTTACCCTTCCATCCATTCATACAGTCAGTATTGGTTTGTACAGCTATGCGTGCCAGACTGTGTTCTAGGCACTGGAGAAATAAAAGTGACTAAGAAAGAGAAGGTCTCTGCTCTAATGAAGTTCACATTCTTGGATGGGGGACAACAGAAAAATGAAAAAATGAGGAAGATCATAAAGAGGAAAAAATACTATAGTGGTAAGAAGGATAATGTGAAGGAGTGATGAAATGGCTGCTTTAAATTGAGTTGTCAGACAGGCCTCCTCTAAGGTGATAAATATCAGATCTGACTGACAAGAAGCCGCCAACCATGTGTATGTAGATAGGAGAAGAGCAACTGATTCACACAGAAAAATCAACTAGGTGTGTTCAAGGTACTAAAAAAAGACCAAGGTGGCCTGAATGTTTTGGAATTTGAGAAAGTAATGGGTGGTGAGAATGAAGTGTTAGGCAGGTTGATCATGCAAGACGTTGGAATCCAACATAGGATACTTGGATTTTACTGTAAGTGCAAATAGGAGAAGTATTGAATTAAGAGTTGTTGAGGCTGCATTATGAGTTCGGTGTGAGATGACTAGGTTAAAAAAAATCTGAGGTAATTTCTAGCAAACCAACATTTGAGATCTGCTGCTCGAAATTCCCTACAAAAGGTCATTATTAAGTGTCCTTGGAAATGGTACCTGATGGGCTTGAGAGCCTTTGGTGTAGTAGAGGGTATCTGTCACATGCTTTCAGGGCGGTACTAAAGTTCAGAAACCTGAGTCATAAGGAATCTTGATTAATTCATCTTCAAGACAGAGATTTACATAAACTATCTTCCCTTCAGGAAACAGGTTTCAGCCACTAAAGCCGAAGCAGAAAAGGATGGAGTAAAGGTCCCCACGACCCTGGCGGAGTACTGCATCAAAACTAAAGTGCCTTCCAATGACAACAGCTCAGATTTGCTTTATGACGACTTGTACGACGACGACATCGATGATGAAGATGAGGAGGAGGAAGATGCCGACTGTTATGACGATGATGATTCTGGGAATGAGGAGTCGTGACGCGCTCCTTCAATGCCCCTGTACTGCCCTGCCGTCTCAGGCCAAAGGGAGGGGAGCAAGTGGGGACCTAGCAGTGGCCCCTCAGCAAAAACCTATCACAGGGGGTAGGGAAACACGTGTGGCTCCTGCTGACTCCCCTTATGGATCTCAGTTTGCTCCTTTTTATGGACCTCTTAATGGAGAGAAAATAACCCTCCAGAGAATGTCTGAATTCTTGCATTCTTTTACCCTTCCATCACTGTATTGATTCTTTTTTTTTTTTTTCTTTAAACCCAAACTCTCGCCTCACTTCGTCTCTACAAAGTGTTCACAGCAAAACACGTTTGGTCTGTTTTAGATTCCTGAAGAATTAAATAGTCTTTCATCGAGACAGTTTATGTGTTTAAAGCTGGGAACCCATTGGAAGTTCACAAGTGCTGCATATGCTGGTTAGCAAAAGAAAATGGAAAAAAAAAAACCCATAAAAACCCCACAAAACAAACTTTTTTTAAAAAAAAGCGAATTTGCCAAGGTTTAGCTGCTCCTTTACATTAGTGTGCGTGCATTCGTTCAGCCCCATGGTGGTGAATTTTGTTTCTTTCCCTTCTTAAGGCTGGGGCACCGCGGGCATCAGGGACTTTGTGCTGAGCCTGATGAAATGTGTTCCTAAGGGCGCAGAGCCCCTTCAACCTCCAGGAAATCATCCTAACACGGAGGCCTCAGCTACTCTGAGGAGGGAAATCAGATTTTGTTTTTTGAAATCGATTGGGATCTAAAGCCTGAAATAAATATTCATACTTTACATAGAACTGAGCACTTGATCGCTATTTATTTTAAAGGCAGTTATCCCCGCACCTCCACCCCCCTGGGAGTGGGGAGAGAGTGGGGATTAGTGTGTGTGTGGAGTCTTAGTGATGGGAACCAAGAGTTAAAAATCCCTATGCCAATTTTGGTTGATGCTGCTGGGAAAAAAAAGTCAAAACTACTGGTGACCACTGTTGGGCGAGAAAACATCTGTTTTATATATTTAACATGGCCTTTCCCCTGATACACTCTCACCATGAGGACTTTTTTAAGTAGCCAGTTTTAATTACTCAGTATTAATACTAGGTGCATGTGTTAAGATTTTGGTTTTCACTGAGCTGCTTACACTGACAGTGATAACTGTGGATACATGTGAGACATGAGTGAGTGGTTCCCGCTTTCCTCACTGGATGCCACCTGGACTCTACTCTCCTGTCACTGTTCTCTGTGGCATGCACGCAGAAGTTGCGCATGGAGCTTGCCCTGGCTGCTTCGACTCTGGGCAGGGCCGAGGGGGTGGCTGCAGGCAGTGTCTGCGCAATGCTAGAGCTTCCTGCCGTGCAATTGCTGTGGCTCTGATCTCCCCATCTCAGTCATGTTACTTCAGTCAGATCCGTCAGCCTTCACCCACCAGGGACTTCTGAACTTGGAGGTGATGTTTGTTTCTTATGGGAGCGGGCCAGTTCATAGGAGGACAGTGTTCTTTCAGTGAGGAAAATCATTACAATATAAAAATCACAAATTTTGGAAGGAAAACACAGCAAAGACTGACTACAATTCTACTTCAGATCCCTGCACACTAGTGTCAACTCCTCTTCTTCAGACTAGCTCGGAAAGAACCCAAGGGTTGATGAGGGACAGGGGTAGGATGGATCCTAGGTCAGAGTAGGTGATGCTTACTTCCTTAGCTCCTCCTTCCTTTCTGATCTCAGGGTTTTCATTCGCTCTTCAAACTACAAACATTTGCTCATTCCCAGCAGCTCTCTCTGGCTTCTAAAGTTAGGTCTAGTACTAAGTGGGAATGTTTCATGTGCTGTGGTTCACATGGGACAGTGTTGAGCCTGGTCCCAGAAACACTGTCCAATCCCCATGGGGTCAGAGCTACTTGCACCCCTGAATCTAGTAATTCCAGTCAGTTTCAGAGAACAGAGCAGCTCTTTTGTGACAAAACACTCTGACCACAAACTTGCACAGAAGGATGTTGGAACTAGCTTTTGACTCCCCACACTTAGATGATACTTCCAGATAACCTGCAAATATTCTGGAGCCCAAAGTCTCTCATAATGCTTCGATTACTCCCTATCTATCTCACTCACTCTCTCACACACACGTTTACAGCCAGTAGCTTGGTCTTGCTTTCTCCCCCTTACTGCGAAAGCATTTCTCTCCCAGGGCAGGCCGGGCACCTTGGCTTTGTGGGAGGTGCTGTGCTGCTCGGCCCTGTTGGCCTCTGTTGCACGTTGACTCAGGGAGCCAGAGAGCCAGGTGGAGGTCGTACCTCTCAGCCCTTTGGGGGTGTACTATTGAGGGCTGGGTTTGCCTCTGATAAGAGTACAATCAGTTCCAGAAAAGACTGGGGTGTGTGGATTTGCTAGCAGGTGGACATGCTGATAGACTGAACTTGTAAAACCCAGATGCTGGTTCTAGAGCTGTCCTGAGAACACACCCTTGTGGCAAAAAGAAACTTGAGCATCTTTGTTCTTTTTGGGAGTGGAGATCTCAGGCTTAGGCCAGAACCTTGTGAGTACAGTTGTGCTGATTAGTTGGTGTAACATGAGCTTAATATCCTGCATTTTTAGATTTCTTTTGATTCTAGTGGAGGCCTCTCTGGATGCTCTTCAGGTCTGTCTATTTTGAGGCTGGGTGGAGAAAGTATAATATCATGATTCCATTGTTGCTTCTCCAAGTCTTCCCCCTTTTTCTATTATTTCTTATCATTCCAGAGTTCTTTTCTATTAGCCAAACTCTTTTGTAGTCCCTTCTTTCCTCTTCCTGGTAATTATTTGCTTCTTTATTTGCTGGTTTCCTTATGTTTGGGACATATATAATAGGAGATTGAAGCAGGAAATGTGTAGTTCTCCACTGAAAATTAACTCTCCACTCCTCCCATCCTGATAAAAAAGGTTTACATTTACAAAAAGATTCAGATGCAATTTTCAATTATTCTGAAACCAGCAGGAAATACCCGACTTTAATAGTTTTCTTAGCTGAAATTGTAGATGTTTTTCTTCAGTTTAACTTATGAGAAAAGATTATCTGATGCATTTTGTGTTGAACTTCCCTTTTAGTGGTTTATTTTGTCTTTTTCTGCCCATCTGTCTACTAATAAAATGTGAAATAAAATATACCTGTATTGCTACTTCCCCATCGGATGACCCTGTTCTTTTTCTCTTGTGTTAAAGAAAACTAAAAGGTGATTTTAGTATTTCCACTGTTCTCTTGCAGAGTATGCCCAGGACTCAGCTGAAAAACAAAAACCAAATCTTGCAGACCTGCCTTTTGTGAAATTCTGCTCAACTCACCTCCTCGCAGAATGAACATCCCCAATCCTTACTAGCTTTTAAGAAAGGTTATTCAAGACACATTTGTTAACCTTAATTCTGAAATAGGGCACAATCTGCCAATACAAGTAGGTTGGTGAGGGGATAGAGGGGTGCTCCACTGCCCTCCTTAGGCAAGAATTTTGTTTTCATTGTCACTTGTCTTCCTGCTGCTAACAGCAGGGATCAGGCAAGAGATCACATAGTTTAATAAAAGTCCCTATTTAGCTTCAGATTTGGACACTTAATTTTTTCATAACTAGGATCCCAAGCTGTGGGTTAACAGCAGCACATGTCCCATTTGATGAAATGACCACTGATTTTAGAGGCCAAAAGCAGAAAAGGTGAAGACTGACCCCAGGGTTCTGGCACACTGGCTTGACCAGTATTTGACGTGAAGTGACACTCATTTGCTTATATAGCCTCGTCTGAAGGGGTTGTTTAGGACAGAAATGAGAGGCTGAAATGCCTCAGGCAAGACCTCTAGGCCCTGAGCTGCCTGCCAGGTTGGAGCACAGTTGTGCCACAGACAAGTGGGGAGATCTGCCTCCTGCTGGACACACAAGGATGGATAGTTTATGGCCCCGGCTCCTCCCTGACTCATGGCCTGGAAACAAACAGGAGGAAGGAACTGGACTAGAATCCTGGCTCCAGGTGAATGGTTGCTTGGGACTTTCCAGAACAGACATTTGGCCCAGGACCCACTGATCTACTTCATGCCACCTGACTCACTAGTCACCTTTTCCCTTGACTCTCAGTCAAGATTGGTTGACAAGAACAAAGGATAGAGAGGTTTAGCTGTTCAAACATATTTTACTCTGCTCTAGATTTTAAAGTCAGTTGCCGTCTGGAAGAGAAATTACCCTGTTGACAGGGCCCTGTGAGAGACTGCCTTATCCTCTAAGTCTCTTCAGAGATGCGAGAAAAACAAAATTAACTTAAACACTGCTTGTGCCCTGCCTGCCCAGAGGGTCGCTGTCCTCTCAGACGTACTGTTTTACCCTCACTGCCTGGATGCCGACTGTTTGGGGCCAAGGCAAGAAAAGAGCCCCACAAAGTAGCAAACCAGTGCAAGCCTTCACTCCCTGTCATCAGAAAACTGACCACATGAGCTCTACTTCAGTCCTGTGAAGTCCGGGCTGCCTGGAACCATACTGAAGAGGGCTGGGCCCTGAGCGATCCCCTAGTCAGACACCACAGAGACCGTGCATGCTCTCAGAACTTTATTAGGTGGAGTTTGGGCAAAAGAGAAACCCCTGAAACAGTCACCCACTTGTTCAGGACAACTGGGAGAGAGGAGCCTCTGCTTGGAGACGTGCTCTCACTGAGGTGAAAGCTTTGATTTCTGTGAAAGGGGAGCTGACTGGCTGAACATCGGAGTGCAAATTCAGGTGATTTTAACAATGGTCAGCCAGGGGAAGGCATGTCTCTGGGGACAAGACCAGACCAGAAGCAGAAAACCCTGCTGTATATGAAGACAAACAGGTGCCACTTTCATGTCAGGCAGGGGCTATCTCTGCTATTCCCAGATGGAGATTTTGCAGGAGGGGGAACATGACAAATGACAGAAGGACCAGTTTCTCAAAAAGGGGGGATAAAGTAACTACACAGGGAAGAAAACTCAAATGATGGTTTACAAGGGAGTGAGATAAGTCGTGATTCTTCATTGGTACCTGACCCCACACCCAAACTGCCTAGATCAGCCCTTCCAGACACTGCCCCTCAAGAGCCCGCTGGTTGTGGAGAAGGCCTGAAGGCAGAAGGGGAGCAGGGGCTCGCTTTGCTACAGTGAGAAGGGGCTTGAGTGGGGAGAGCAGACCTGGCTAAGAGTAGCAGCTGCAGCCCCCACCCTCCTTTGAATTACATTTACAAATACATACATAAATACATTACATACAATAGTGAGTCGGGGAGGCAGGCTCCCCACAGAGGCTCGGCTGACACGGTTACACATCTCAGGACTTGTAGGAAAGGGCGCTGGGCTCCCAGAAGTGGGCTCCGTGTGTTCTCTCCTGCCCAGGGTAAGCCCTGCCCCAGCCCACCCCCTCTTCAGGGTTCAGTTTGTCCAGTATGGAGAGTTGCTGTAGGCAGGTTTGGAGGCTTGAGACTTGGGCTGCAGGGAGCTGGGCTGGCTGCGCTGACCCGAGCCACTCTGAGGAGGAGGAGGAGGAGGAGAGAAGGCTGTCAAGGCTGGAGCAGAACCCCCAGCCCAGGGCAGGGTGGCTGCCTCCACCACTGGGCTCACCTGGGCATCCTGCGGAAGGTGGTGGTGTAACAGCTGTGAGTGAGGCTGCTGGTGGGCGGGCAGGATGTGCAAGAATGGCGGGGGTGCATAACCAGGGGCTGCTCCAGGGGCCAGGGGCCCTGTGGAGCCCAACACTGAGGGCAAGCTGAATGGTGGAGGGGTCCCTGCATGAAATCCCTGCTTGTCAAAAGTCTGTAGGGCAAAGAGAGGACGGTGAGGGCCAGTGTAGGCGGCACCTCCCACCAACCTACCCACCCACCTTGGTCCTCCCTCACCTGAGTCTTGTTGTAGACAGAACCAGTCATATCAGGCAGGCCAGTGGTGTTCGAAGACACGGACACTCCTAGGAGGAAAAGCAGTTGTTCCCACAGCAGTTGGTCCCAGCTCCAGCCTCCCCCGCCTCCAGGGGCACTCTAGGGCAGCAGTGCCTGAGGGGGAGTCAGGGTAGGAGACAACTACTCTGGGCCTCAGTCCTGGAAAGAAGGGGCAGACGCTACCTTTGCCAGGCCCTGAACCTGTAGACTTGTTTTGGGCCTGCGATGATCCACCATAGCCACCCTTGGTGTAGTCTCCCGCTGCTGTCCCCTGGGTCAGGTCATCATAACCTAGCATGGCAGGTACAAGAGGCATGTGTGAGCAAGGTGAGCCTGTCCTTGCATGTCTCTCCGTGTTGGGAGCACCCCTCACCTGTGCTGTAGCTGTGCTGACCATAAGCACCGGCCTGCTGGAAAGGGGTGGTGGGGGTGCTGAGGTTCACACCATGCTGCTTGGCTGAGGCTGGAGGGACCTGGTGGGGCAAGTAGAAGGGGTGTTAGTGGAGGAACAGGGCAGGGGGAGCAGGAGCAAGTCAGGTACCCCCTGGCTTAGCCTTGGGCAGCAGGTGGCACAACCACAGGGCCCTATGTTCATTAGTGCAACACATACTGGATCTAAAATCAGATGGGAAGGAACCCGCCCCCTGCCTAAAACATTTCTGAAGGCCTGGTTAGACTCTTCGTGGGGTCATCTCTCCCCCTCCTTGCTTCTGCTCCCTGAAACTGGAACAGCACCCCCACAAATACTCACAAACATGGTGGGCCCATACTGGAAGGCACTGGGCACGCCTGTGTAGTAGGGGAGGCCAGTGTAGCTGTAGCCAGGTGGCAGCGCTGGGTTCAGGAAGGGCTGCTGGGCTGTGTGGTGGGCCTGGGACTGGCTCTGCTGAGGCTGAGTCAGTGTGGTGGGAGGCGCAGGGGATGCAGAGTCACCTCGACCAAACTTTGTGACATCACCTAGGAGAAGAGAGCACTGATTCCAGTTATCGCTCCTTATCCAACTAGGAAAAAAGCCAGACTGACTCCTGCAAACGGGAACAGTTTGGGTCCCAAGACAACAAGGAAAAGCTAGCAGGCCTCTCTCAGCCCTTCTGCTTGTGTTTCCAGACTCATGGGATCAGCTACAGGCCCATGCCCCCCACTCCTCACCCCCTGAACAGACTAACCTGAATATGGGTTATTAGCTAGGCTCCCATCTCGGCTGGCAAGGGCTGTGGGCGTAGCAAAGGGAATTCCATAGTAATCCTAGGAGAAACCAGGGAGGCTCAATCAGCAGAATGGCCTCAGCCCACTCCCAGGACAGCTGACCCAGGAGGCAGCACAGGCGCTCCCGGGACATCACAGGCACACCTCCAGAGGGCAGCACTCACAAAGAATTCAAAGTAAATGGTGCCCACTGGAGTTGTGCAATGTGGCAGCCACATGGCATGCAGACACACTGACCAATCCCTCAGCCTTCTCCAGGCAGAGCCATAGGAGGCCCAATCTCACACATCCATCTTACACCGCAGATGGATGCTGGTAAATGCCGCAGGCCAAACCAACTCTACTGGCTTTTCCTGTGTAAGAGATTCTAAAGAGCAGCTAGGAAAGTTGACTGGATGGTAAAAACCTAAAAAGGAGCCAGCAGGAGAGGAGGTGCCTAAAGGGTTTAACAGGGGTCAGGGCAGCAATGCCAGCTAGGAAGAGGTGCAAGCAGGCCCCTAAGTAACTCTGTTCTGGCAACACTGACACTGCACAGGAGCCAGGGGAAGCGTGGCCGCCCAGAGGGCAGAACGCAGGGGAGGCCTGCCCCAACCCTGCCTCACCACCCACAGCTTTGCCAGTCCTACACACACTGCACCCTGGCCTCCTGCTCTCTTCATGGGCAACAGTGTCTGGTCACAACCAGACAGGAGCCACCCGACACCCTCCTTCAGCCTCATCTCCAGGTAACCTGCAGGAAACCCAGAGCATCCTCAGCCCAGAACTCCAGGAGGAGGCAGGACTAGGAAAGCACTAAGCTGGTAAGATGCCTGGGGACAGGCCTAGAGAAAGCCCAGGAGGGGGAGCTCTTTCACAGAAGAGAAGAAAATCCAAAGGTAGGAACTCGACACAAAAGTACCAAAGGCTAATACATGACTAAAGGGGAAAATGAAAACAATAGGTCTCAGGAGGCAGGCTCAGAGGTGGTTTCTTCCAAGGCACAAAATGATAGAAGGAACACGAGCCAGGATGACTCCCAGGGCTGGGATCCCACTGAGCCACTGTGGGGGGCCTGACCAGGACCCATGTGCAGACTCACTCAGGACCACCTCTTGCATTCCATCTCTGATGCCTGGGGCTCCTAGACCAGACGGTTGCGAGGTTCCCTCATGAGCGTCAGGGGCATCAGGGGCACTTCCAGTTCCCCCACAAAGCCCTAAGGCTCAGGCATCCTCAGAAACCCTAAGTTCTGTTGACCACCCTAGAAATCTGCCATCATGTCTTCAACATCCTTTCTGGGCCCTCTGGGGACATGGGCAGTGGCTGGAGAGTCCAGCAGGCCACTGGGCAGCAGTGTGATGGGCTCCTGGATCGCACACAGGGGAAGGGTCACCCAGCTCCCAGCCTCTGCCTCTGGAAATAGGTCAGCAGATGGAGAAGAGTTCTCCTGAGAGACAGGAGCTCCAGCCACTGGGCCTGGGAGGGGCATGATACCTGCAGCTCCCTGAGCTCTTTGTGGCCTGGCAGAGGGGGCAGCACCCATGGGGAGGAGTCTGAGAAAGGACACCCCACTGGGGAGGAAACCTCTTCCCTGGGGAACAGGAAAGACCACATCCAGTGGAGGGGTGCCAGTGTCCAAGCAGGTTTTTACTCCCCAACAATTTGACAGATGCCCTGGGGCTGCTGAAAATTATTGGGAGTCTGGGAAATGTCAGACCAAGAAGGGAATGGCAACGGAGGAGCCCGCAGGCTGTCAGGGCAAGGAGTGTGCCTCCTTCTGCATCCCTCCCCCGCTGCAGGCCTGTTCACAGGGCCCTCCCAGGTAAGGCCCGGTGCCCTCTCCTGGTCACAAGGGTCAGAAGAGAGAGGCAGCCCTGGCCTCAGAGTGAGGCTGCAGCAACCAGGGAGATCCTGGGGCCAGCATTCTTGCAAACAGAGATGGCAGGCCAGACCCAGATGGGCCCTTAGCCATGGTCAGCTCCAGCTGCTCAGCTGGGGACAGAAGAGCAATGCTGCCATCACAAGCATCACCAAGGGCCATTTCAGAGGCCAAAGACACCAAATAGCACTTTGAAGAAGACTATAAAAACTCTAGGGGCAGCAAGCCACCCCAAATCTTGTGTCATATGGTTTTTCTTTTAGAATGGGGGTGGGGTGGGGGAGAGAAGGACCCACATTTAGTAGGGGCACTGCCAACCAGGGCCCCAGGGCCCAATGGTCTTCAAGTTCCCCAGGGACGAGCACAGGACACTCACATGCCCAGGCTACAGTCACACTAGGCACCACCACCAAATGGAAGCATCTTTCTCAACCGTGGTGCTGAGGGAGGACCTGAGGGCCAGGCAGGGTGGCATTCAAGGCCAAGGCAGGAGGGACATGTGAAAGAGCCTGAATCCCCCTGCCACATCCCACTCACCATTGGCAGCCGGGACTGCAGCATCTGGAGCTCATCATAGCCATAGATCTGTGTGAGAACCAAAAAGGGTATTAGATTATACCACATACCATCCCCTGGAAGTCCACGTGGGGCTCAAAACCTGCATCGGCTGCTGTGGGAAGATGCCTTCCCTTGATGGACTCTAGATGGGAAGAAATACAGGGATCTGAGAGGCAGAGATGGCTCAAGGAAGGAGCAGCAGCAACCCAAGGCCACCTCACTGGGTGCCAGCCCAAGGCCAGGGTAGCCAGGCTGGCCAGGGGCTTACCCATGCACTCACCGGGTAGGCAGGAAGCAGTCCTCCGGGGCCCACGAGGTACTGGTTGTGCAGCAGGGGCGGTACCCCCTGGGGCAGGTTGGGGGGCGCTTTGCCTGTAAAGGCAAAAATCAAACGGGGTGAAGTGGCCACGACAGAGTGAGACTCCTCAGCTTGTATGGGGCCCCAGGCGCCTCATGGCCAAGAGAGGAGGGAGCAACGAGATACAGAGGCCATGACAGGAAGTGGGGGAGGCAGGAGCATGTGCCACATCCAGGCTGCCTCCACATCAGAGGGTTCCTGGCCCCAACACCGCCCCCACCCACTCCTGAAGGTCACACTGCACTGGACCTGCCTCCTAGAACAGAAGGCAGGTCAGCAGCGCCGGCAGAGGGGTAGGCTGTGTCACAGGGGCTTTGAACAGTTTCTACCAAACCACAGTGTGCTTGGCCACAGACTGCCCAGATCTGGCTGATGGGCAAAGCAGTCACACGAAGCAACCAGAAGGAGCCCGTAGTAGCTGCTCCCTGGCCCCTCCATGTTACCCTGTCATCTCAGCTCCAGGGATGAGTGAGGACAAAAAAGACTGAGGAGCTGGAAGCACAAAGGCTGCCAGAAACCCTGCCCAGGGGGAGTCTACCCAGAAGACTGGTTCCACCCATCCCCACGTCAACTGATGATCTTCTGATGCTTGTGGCCACCCATGCCCTGCAGCACCGCTGGGCATCCTCCATGGGAAGCCCAGCGTGAACCTTCAGGGCCGGGTGTGGGCAGGAACGGTCTCTGGAGCACACACCTGAGGTCGCCAAGGGCGTGGCCCGGGTACTGCTGCTGGGAGCACTCACAGTGGTCCCCCCCAGGCAGAGGCTGTTCACCGTGTTCATGCTGCTTGGCAGGCTGAGCCCTGAGGACGTAGCACTCGAGGAGGTTGCTGCCGTTGAGATGGTGGCTGAGGACTGGAGGGAAGGGGTGCTCTCCATGCTAACATGCTGGCAAAACAAAAGAGCCAGGACACATGGATCTGTGGGCAAAGCACGAAAGCACCAGAGAACCCAGCCTGGCATTTGGGCCTGCGGGTCTCAAGACTCCGACATGGGGCTCTGCGGCCCCTCACACTGCAGCTACATGAGGCTGTTGGGACACACTTCATAAGCTGCGTACCAAGACTGAAAACGGAGCTTATGACCAAAACCCTCCTAAAAATCCTTAAAGTTGCTCATGCTTTGGTATCTGAAACAAGGCACAGAAACCCCAAGTAAACCTTAGGTCATAAATGAACACAGACCATCTGAATATGGTCTCACAGAAAAGCAGGCCGTCTCAGGAGAGGTGACCACAGGGCCACAGGCAGCCCTCTTGGGCTTCTTAGCTCCTGTGATCTGGAAGTTCCACGTGGCCAAGAGAGGCCTTTGCTCCAGAACCTGGTGACACTTTGCAGGCCACCAGGGCCTGCGTAGAAGGGCATGGAGTGCCTCTATGCCTGCTTGACAGGATTCACCTAGGAAGGAAGGGGAAACTCTGCAGAGAGCTCTGAAGAGCCCAAGTTCCTGCCAGAATCCTTCCCAGCTGCTCAAGTCCAGCTGGTAAGAAGGGGCCAGGAAGGCCTCCGAGGGCTGGGGGTGGGGGGTGGGGGTGGAGGAGATACACCTGGTTGGGCAAAGCAAGGCCCAAAGTGGGGAGGAAAAGGCTCTGTAAGACTTGAGACCAGCCTCCAAACCAGAACGTGTACAGAACAAAGAAGCCTGGAAACTCCTAGAGGAGAAGTCAAAGAACAGAAGAACAGGGAGCCCCAGGAGAAGGGGGACCAACCACCATGCACTCTGCCTCCCATCACACAGATGGCTCTGTGCAGGTCCCAGCCCCACAGGCTGCCCTACCCATCTAAGCACTGGCCTTAGGGCCTTAATATCCAGAATCGGTTCAGCAAGGTGAAGACAGCTAAAATCACGTCTCCTGGGGCGCCCCAGGACTCCTGCTCTTTCAACCTAGATAGAAAGAACCAGGGTGAGGAGAGCTCCAGGAGAGGGCGAAGTCTGTGCTGGCCTGCCCTAGCACCCCCTCCATGGTCCTCTGCACGGAGCCAGGCTCACCACCCAAGACCACCCACCACAGAATCGAGAACAGCTCTGACAACTGTGCCAAGTCATCAAACTTTTCAACCATTTTAACCACCGGACAAAAAATGAACATTCTGCAGTCTGAAGAGTGGAGGAATCCACAGGAGAGCAGTTTGCTGGAGAACTAGCTCCTGACTTCCTGAAAGGAACTCAAGAGTCATCCAGCAAGCCTCTCGTGCCTCTAGCTGACCCTGACAGGGCTCCTGTCTCTGCCCTCACAGGCCCCACCCTGAGACGGCTCCCTCAGTCCATCCAGTGGGGCCGGCAGTCAGCTCCTTGGGATGGGCCCAGGAAAGCACAGCTGCCCCACACCTTCCACGAGGATGCCCAGGGCGGGAGAGCACCCTGAGATGCTTGCATCACCCTGATGTGGGAAATGCTATGACAGACTATGAAAGACAAGACTGATGTATCTGACTATATAAAAATCAAAAATAAAATGACAAACCCAGGGGAAATATCTATACCTCCCATCACGAAGGGCCACTTACTAGTCTCCTCAAAAGAGTGCCTAGAAGTAGACAACAGGGACCTGGCAGAACAGGGAACAAACAATAGAAGTAGCTCACTGAAAAGGAAATTTAATAGCTTTCTGATATATAAAAAAGATGTTCAATCTCATTCAATTGAAGACTATCCTGACAGGTCCTTTTTCTATGAACACAAACATTTGCTAACACAATTCCAGGAGGCAGTGGGGAAACAGGACATCTCATTCATTGCCGGTGGGAGGTAAATGGGTTAAAATCACTATGCAGAGCAATCTGGCAATTTGTATAAAAGGACAAATGCCTAGCGATTCCACCTCCAGGATTTACTCTCTAGACAGAGCTGCACATACGAAACAACATATGTAGACAGTTATCGAAGGCAACATTTTAGTATCCAGACTTCAAAATGGCCCTCAAGTTCCATCAGCGGAGGACTGATTAAATAATGTATGCAGTAGAGCTGGGAAAAAAGAACAAAGAACTCTATGTTTCAACATAGAAACATCTCAAAGTTAAGTGGGGGAGACACTGAAGGACACTATGTATGGAATACTCCCATTTATATTAAGGAAAAAACAAAAGAAAAAAGGCCAAAGGCGGACTGAACATGACTGTGTGGATACATTTTCTGTTTTATGGGTTAAAACACACTAGAGGATGAAGAAAATGGGAGGAAGAGGAATAGGAGGAAGCAGGCGAGAGACAGAAGAGCTCCACAGTGCTTCTCTTTGACCCCTCTCATTACTGAGTCACAACTATCTGAGCAACGGGGCGATTCTATCACAGTGACAAACGTGGGGTCCCCGGAAAAGGCGATTCTGGCTGTGGCCGTCAGATGGTGTGATTTGGAGTCTCTTGCTAAGACACGGAGTGCACCTAACCCATGCAAGCAAGAGCACTGGGACCCAACGCACCAGTGCCCAAGAGACAGGAGGCCAGGACCTAGTGCTCACGAGGGGGACAGCTCGCAGCTCCCACTGGCCAAATGGGGCACAGGTAGGCACTTACTCCAAGGGCAGAGGTCAGAGGTATCCACACTGTGCTGCTGTGAAGATGGTAGTCTACGTGTTTTATGACAAAGAATTATGCGTAAGATTTCACTGGGAAAACTAGAGTTTGAAAGCCGTAATGTTAGCCAGGTCCTGAAGGATAGAACAGACCCTTTTCCATCACCTCATACTACAGCAAGTGACCTGATCTCTTCTTCAGGGGAAACAAATTTCCCTAATTACCTGACTGCCCCATTTGTCTATACTCAAACTTCCCTCCCTGCTCGGGGACCCATCTACCCCAACCTTGCCGGAAGCCTCCTGTCTCCCAGTAGAGGGACACTGTGTTCTTTCCAGGCACCTTCTTTCCACCAATCCTTATGCTCAAGTCTCCTAGCTCTTCATTAAGTATCCTCCCACCGCCCTGCCTCCTCGCCATCTCTCCAGTCCTCTACCCACTGCAGTCCAGACTGACCCCTACTATGGAAACCACGCTCCCAACCTCACACCACACTCCAATAACCATCATCCAGGGTTACCTTTCGCTCATCAGGATTTCCCAGCTGCACCCCACTTGTGTGTCCATTCTTGCCTCTCCACACTCCAGACTTCCTTCTTCAATATCAACCTTCCCCAAGTCTCTGCCTCTGAGCTGGGGAAGACTCAGATGGGCCTGAGACGGCACGAGGAAAGATGAACAAGAACACCTAATGTGCAATGAGGAAAGCCCCCACAACCACCAACAAACTGGAACGCAGTTACACCAAGTTGGCTGAGCTGGGGCTATTGGTCTCAGAGAGAGACATGTGCGTGTCACGTGGCAAAGGATGGGTATTCCTCACATGAGTTCTCCCTGTTCCAGAACTTCAAGCATTCTCTCCACAATGGCCTTTACAAGGTAACACGGTTATCCACGATTAAACTTGACTTTTAGCAGAACCCAAGCTGTAGTCAGCAAGGAGCAGGTAGCCTACTTTCCTCTAAAAAGCCGGCAAATACCTCAAACAACAAGCCCAGAAAATAAAACTAACCCTGCCGGGTAGAAAGGTCTCCTATAACGAACAGAGCGTTCAGTGAATTCTTGGGAACAAATTCACCACCTGACATCCCTGCCCATCACACATCAGGTCTGGAGAAGCAATTCCTCCACAGAGGCATGAACTTAGGAAGCAAGGGATGTCCTCTGTGGTGCCTAGGAAACCAACAGCTCAAACCACATACCTAGATTGACACAGCCAAGCAATTCGAGACTATCTCAGATATTTAAAATCCATAAACTAAAGCCCCGCCTGCATGTGACTAAGCTCCAAGCTCACTGAGCAGGGTGCTGGATAAGGGAGCCCAGAGGACACTTACTGTGTGTGACGTGCTGGAGGAGAGAGCTGCGTGCGCAGAGGAGAGGCTGCTCTGATGGCTGGAGAGTGAACTAGAAGACAAAACAGAGCACCACGTGTCCACTCCACAAGTCCCTCCACAGCAGTGGGGCCCACGTGTCTAGATGGGCCAGACATTAGCCTGCCCCTCAAGGGAAGCCCCGGCTTCCCACCCATCATTCCTTGTCGCCTTGGAGCCCAGTTCAGGTGTTCTGGTGGTTAGAAATGACCTAAGGGTCACTCGCCATGAAGACCTGGGGACACTCTGGCCTGGGAGACCTCCAGAGCCAGCTTCGGTCAACTATAACTGTCTGCTTTTTAGATTGTAAAAGTAAGAACAGGACTGCACTAAGAACACTGCCAGCCTCAGAGACCCAGTTGAATCTGTGTGTGAGGGAAGAAAGTTCCTACATTCAACCCCACATGCCAGAGTCAGAGCCTGAATTCCCATCAAATCCATAATTCAAATCAAATGCTTTTGCTCCTGGCTAAAGGGGGAAAGAGGCAAGCTCTACTCAGGAGACACAGAGTGAGGACCAAACAGAACCCACACTCCTACACCCTGTTCTAGTAACTTGATCTGTGAAGCCATGACAAGCGCAAGTCAGAGACCTGCTCAGAAACCCAACATCATTCTCACTCCACGGCACAGTGACATGGGCCCAGAGCTGAAGGAGAGTGAGGTGAGGCTTGGGGCCCTCCTGGGGGTCGAAGGAGAGGAGCAGTGACCCCCCATGCCCAGGGGCCCCAGTGCTATGTGGCAGCAGAGGCATTACAAGCAGGCAAGGTTTTCATGTCTGATGCTTCTGAGACCCCACCCAGCCCTAGCCTAGCTACCGCATGAAAGCAAAAGCTAGCACGTTGTGCTGGGGGCAAGGAGTGGGTTTTATTCACGGGGACAGCCTCCTATTAGGGCTCCAGGACTTTGCCCCAGTGTGCCTCTCATTCTGGACCCATATTTTCCCCATACCTGCTAAGCTGAGAGAGGGGGCTGCTGGACAGGTCACCAGGCTGGGACAAGGAGGGCAAAGTGGCAGTGTGCTGGGAGGCGGAGGGCAGAAGCGTGGTGCAGGAGGTGGTGCTGGGCAGGGAGCCCACAGATGGGAGGGCGGAGGGAGGGTCTGTTGTCTTTGGAGCTGGAACGGATGAAGTAGCTGTAAGAAACAGATCTGTTTAGCTCCAGAACCAACCAGGAGTATCTGAAATATGCTCAACGTCTTGTGACATGTCAGGCTTGGTTGACACATATACAAAGCTACATTCCCCAGGGAAAATGCCCAAGCATGTCACCAGATAGTCCCTTCTCCATCAGATACGACTATCAAAAGGACACGCGATGGTCAGATGCACAGGACTCAAAGAGCAGGCAGTGACATCTTTATAATCATAAACTGTCCTGTGACGCTGACATACTTCTCCCAACTAGAGGAACCTGACCCTGAGCTGCACCCAGAAAAGGCAAGAGGCTCTGAGATTGATATATATGATTGTAATGTGAGGCAAATTTTCCTCCAAAGGCACAGCAAAGGACAGTGAAAATCTGGTGGGCAAGACCACCCAAGGGTTAGGTCGTTGCTTCTATCAAATCAGGCCGACCTTGTGGAAGCTAATAGCCAATTTAGGGCAGGTGGGGGATGATAGCACGGGTACACTGTGGAGAATTACAAATGCCTAAATTCTGCAGAAAGATACACACCTGCTGCCCAACACCGACTTTCAAATGTGCAGTGAGCATTTCCTTTGCATGTGTTTGAACAGAATAAACCTCAGAGCACATAAACGAGCTTTTTAGGCTTTTCTGAAGAACAGGAATGCGATCAATCCAGCTGCAGAAAAGACTCAGTTTTAGTGCTATCCACACATACAACTCAGATATGTGCTTGGAAGTTCAGCATCATCGTCTTTTCCAGTTAGAGGAGGAGCAACCTGCACCGTCCTGCAGGACTCCCTGGGAGCCCAATGGAAAACGCATTCAACCCTAAAAGGAAGGATGATTTGAAAACAAACACAGGTGGCTGCAGGGTCAACACACAACCTGGTCAATTCTTAGAGCAGTCTTTACACTCTTGACAGTCTATGCCAAATATAGCACCTGTTCTTAAAGAAACCAGATAAAGATACCACAGATGTCCCTGACTGAAAATTCAAGACCCCAAAGTTACCTCCCTGGGTTTTGGATGACACTGATGACAGGTTCACAGAAAGCCGCTCAAGGAGTGTGTGTGTGAGTGAGAGAGAGAGGAGATTAAAACCTACCCAAATGCCCGCTATGTTTTCCAGACTCCAATAGTCTAGTACACATCTATTTGTCCTCGATCCCATGCCCAGACAAAAGAAACCTGCCACCACGCCTGGTGGAATGAGAACTTCCTCTAACACCCAGCATTCTCAGAGCTACCACCGTGTCTCCAAACAGCTCTGGCAGCCCAGCGATACCAAAACCAACTCTGGTAAATCACCTGTGTCATTTTAGCTCCAATTGAGGCCCACTCCTGGTCTGGTAAAATCCCATGTCCACACTCCAAAAAAATCCTAAATAAAAAGGGAGCCTTTCTGGCTTCCATATCTCAATAATGGAAATCCATTTGCTTTACTGAATGATGAATGAAAGCCACCATAAATAATCCGAGATAAGCCAGCCAAGAACAAAGGAAGGAAACCACCACCAGGGATTCACCTGTACCATCTCCAGTGATCACTGAGCTGTACTAGTTGGGGGACAGGAGTCCCCTCATTTTCTCCCAAGTGTTTACAGTGAGTAAAACTGTATCCCACTTCCTCGCAAGAGTCTGTCAGATCCTGAAGGCAATGAGAATGTCTTTCCTGAACTAGCACACTCATGTTTGCTCTAAAAGTCCCTCAAATTATTGGAATGAGAGCCCTCTAACCATCTTGGAACCTTTGCCTCTGAGCAAGGCATCTTTTAAATCCATCTTTTAAACCCACTCCACACTTGGGTGCAGTCTGACTAGGGCAGAATAATACAAGACTATCACCCGCTTCTTGCTGCAGCTACGACATTTCTATTAATACCACCAGCTACAACCTGGACACACGGGAATCTCTAGCTCAACTTCTAAACCCTGTCAAAGAAATGATGCCAATGATGGATCAGAAGTAGCTATCGGAAAAAAAGTAAAAGGACTATTTTTGCAGAATTAGCCCCTGGCCTATTGTTTTCCCAGGACATCACGTCAGCTATACTCTTTTTCTGTTTGGATTCCACCAGCCATGACGAGAAGAAGCTTACATACTTACTGTCTACAGTCTGTTGACTTCGACTACCACCATGTCCATTCTATAAGGAAGAGAAAAGAACATAAGTAAACCCACAAAAATCAAATGATAACCTAGATGACTTTCTACTGGGATTTAGCCACAAATATATGAAGTAAGATTCATCAAGGAACATGATCTGTTTTATTTTGTTTCTTAATAAAAGGAGAGGGAATATAAAAATTCTTAATAATCCCACAGAACTGACATTTTTGAAAACCAGATTGGATATTTAGAAAAGTAACAAGGATACAACATAAGACTCAAATCACAGGAAGCAATGAAACAGTCCTAAAAATTATTAAGCAGTACAACGGACTTAGAACTCTCATTGTATTGAAATCACCACAAGCCTTTCTGTCTCATGCACGTTCTGTCTCCTGAGTACCACGCATCATAGAAAGAAAATGATTCCAAATTATAACAAAGATAACTTTCACACAAGGAATTATCATATTTTATATTATTAGCAAAATGGTTCTCAGAGAAAAAGAGATGTAACTTTAAAATGTGTTTTTTCTGAAGTGGGTGGGGAAAGAGTGGGTTAGGACAGTGTGGTAGTCCCAAAAAGGAGCAGAATCTAAAAACAACTGGTTTGAGTCAACCCTAGGGCACTTAACTGGAACCTACACACAGAAGGACGCATCCTCTCAGGGAAAATTTTTGCTTCCAGAATAAGCGGGTAAAACACAGCACAGAATGGAGCCTACAAGGCTCAGACAGGGCGCTCAGATGGCAGAAGGGAGCTAATGGAGATTTCCTTCTTACAAACGCCTGAACTACTACAGAAGAAGACAAACATTACAGCATTAACCTAAATCCAGTACAATTTCTGTTCATGAAATATTATTTACAACACATTTTATTCTTAAAACAATTTGAGACTTTTTTACAAGGAATGCAGAGAATAAAACAACTTGTAGGAAAAAAATATGAGTTAAAACAAAAGATTAAAGTCATTGAACAATTTAGGTATAGGATGATTTTTGACATTTAGAACAGTATCATACAATTCCATACAATATTTCATTTCGCTCAGTATTTATCCACCAATATACCGAGATGGGTGGGAGCAATCCAGGTCCTGCTCTTCCATCTCTCTCTAAACCAGAGTTCATGGCTCACTCAATATACACACCCGGCATCAAACATGTGCACCCTAAACAGCACAAACCCTGACCTACAGAGAAGTCTTCTCAAAACTACACCAGACGTGAGAATAGAAAACAGGAACAGACCCTAGGAATATTTCGTTCCACCTTGAAAATCACTTTTAAAACACAAACAATGAACAAACTGACACAACACAGGAGACACATTCTTTGGGGTGGCAGAAATTCTACACAGAAGAAAGGTGGGAGCAAAAGTAGAGAAGTAGCAAATGGTCAGGAAGACAAGAAATCTGCAAAGAGTTTTCGTTCAACCAGCCGAGCAAGGAGTGAGCTGAGCAGTGATGTGGGTGAGCAGAAGCAGAGGCAAAGTCAGAGCTGGGATTGCAAAGGCTTGGAAATGACAGATTCAGGCTTGGACAGCACCGAGTCTGATTTATACTTTAGAAACTACAGACCAACACTGCCCAAGGAAACGTTCTGCAATAATGGAAATATTCTATATGTGCATGGCACATATTGTAGCCACTAACCGTATCTAGATATTGGGCATTTAAAATGCGGTTAGTGCATCTGAGGAACTGAACTTTTTAAATTGTTTATTTAATTTAAATAAACTACTACATGTGGCAAGTGGTTACTATATTGGAAAGCAGAAGAATAAACTTCTTGTTAAAGATGATAGATCTAGAATACATGGCTTTTTTTAAAATACGTAAACCCAGAAAGACAAATATAGGTGAAAAAATGATAGCAACAAAATTTTGTACACTAGAAAGCATATACAGGATGGTAACTGACTTAGCTGACCCGGTAAGCCAAACTCTAGGCCACTAGTAGGGAAAACCAGAAAACAACACAACTTATATCAAAGAACCATACCAAGCAGCTCGCTGTTTATCTACGCCAGATAACTTTGGAAGTGGGAGTGGAGGTAGGGCTAAATGTAGGAGATTTGTTTAAAGACTGCACAGAACCAGATCCCCTTCCTCTGCACAGCAGGGTGAAGACTCCCTCCCACCTTTTCCCACAGGCTCTAAACTTCATCAAGAGAGTAACACATGGTCAGGGGTACCGTAAAAAAAAACAGAAGATCAAGTCAATGTAGACAAAATGAGTACTCCAACAGCAGCCTTCTCTTCCCACTAGGCTCTTAAGACACTGACAGACAGGCACAGGCCCTACACAGAAGACACTGGAAGAACAGCCCCTGGAGAATCTAAAAAGGTCAACAGAAAAGGCCCAAAGGGGCTGACAGACAAGTTCCCCACCCCAAAGAAATGGCCCGCCTGTGCTGTCCACATCAAACCCCACGTTCAACAACCTACCCCCACAAGCCAGAGCCCATAGTTAACCTTTTAGTCTCAAGTAGGCAGCCTGGAATCACCAGACATTTGAGGAAAACATCTAACATAAAAGATGGAAAATAACAGGAAGAGAGAAAAAATCTTTTACATTGAGGTGTACAAATATCTCCTGAGAATCTTAGAAGGAAACTTAATAAAAGAAAATGTACCCAAATTTCTGCTAAGCCAATTCAACTGTTTTATTATTTTCATGTTCTCACCCACTCTTCAAGGTAGCTCTCACTAGTCATGTTTGAATATCTTTGCCTTACGGGAAACTAAAATATTACAGATAAGACTACAGTCCCCTCCTACCCCATCTAAACCACTATGAACAATTTGGAATGTACCTTATACTAAGCTTCCGGGTCCATTCACACACTCCTGGGCATGGGTGCTTGAAACCCAGGTTTCAAACGAGATGCCTGCTTTTAGCAAATTCAACAAACTACAATGGTTCTACTCAAAAGTTTAGCCAATTTCTAAAAGAAAATCTCATCCAAAAAGCTTAATTTCCCAAACTACACACCACGTTGAGCTCCAAATAGGATTTTCCACGAGAAGGAACCTGAAAGGCCACTCACCATGATAGTCCCTGGGACTGTCTCCGTCGGGCTCCCAGGCCTTTGGTATGCGGTCCTGTTATGCACAGAACTCTGGTCGTAGGAGGAAGATGCTGTCACTGGGCTGGCGGAGCTCAGAGATGAACTGGTCAGACTGGAGGAGGTGGTGATTGAAGTTGTGTAGGTGGAGTTCTGTACTGCACTGGTCATTGGGGAAGAGGTGTTCAAAGAATCACTACAGAGAATAAAAGTGTCAGACACAAACTTGAGTCACTTCATGTGGCTTCATGAAGTAGAACTATTTCATCACTTTGTCATATTCTAAATTAAACAAACATGTCTGTAACTGTCAATTTATACTACTGCATTCTTTAAATGTATTAACAATGCAAATGATGATCCAACCCCCCCCCCCAAAATTAGACCCACCTAATTTAATTGACAGGCAGGGGGACATCTTTAAGAAAGCTTAAGAATCTTTAAGGACTCCAGCAAGGGGAACCCAAGCAAATATCAGGTTTTGGCTCTGGAAAGTAGAAAAATTAATAAAATAAAATCTAAAATCTGGGATTCTCTATCTATAAAATATTCCACTGAAGGAAAACAACTGTTGGCAAAGATGTGCAGAAATTGCATCCCTCACAGATTACTGCTAGGAATGCAAAATGCTGCAGCTACTATGGAGAAAGTCTGACAGTTCCTCAAATGGTTAAACATAAGAGTTACCATACAACCCAGCAATTCCTAGGTATATATCCAAAAGAACTGAAAGCACACAAAATGTGTAACTGAATATGCATAGCAGTATGATTCACAATAGCCAAAAAGTGGAGACAACCTAAATGTCTATCAACTAATGAATGAAGAAAGAAAACGTGGTCTATCTGCACAATGAAGTATTACTCAGAAACACAATGGACACATGTACAACGTGGACGAACCTCGAAAAGGAGCCAGAGACAAAAGGCCACATGTTGTGTGACTCTAGTTATATGAAATGTCCAGAACAGGCAAATCCAGAGACAGAGTACTGGTTGCCAGGGGATGAGAGGAGGGGGAAATGGGGAGTGACTGTTAACAGGCACAGGGTTTCTTTTCAGGGTGATGGAAGAAAAGTTCTGGAACCAAAAGTTCAGGCAAAGGGCCGAGTTCCTTCATATAAAAAGAGCAACTAGACTCTTGGCTAGTTGGCTGCCTAGGCTGCCTATGGCTGCACAGACCCACTATCATAGGGTGTACTGTCCCCACCAGGGGTTATTTGGGCTCTATTTTGTTTTTACTTTGCAAACAAAGGACTAAATTCAGTCAGAACTAGAGAAGTGCACAGTTGTGTACCTTAAAGACTTCGAATATAAGCTGATGGGAATCTGGTTACTATTACCACTGCTTGCAGCTGATCCAAATTCAGAGAGAGAAGGTTCTGATCCAAATTCCAGGGCGCCAAACTGAACATTTAATCCTGTGACATCTGCTGACCCAGGCATTTCCACTGCAGAAGCTGGGATCTAATAAAGGAAAGCCGTCATGTCAGGAACAGAGGTCAGGGATTCCAAGTCCCAATGGCCTATCACAGAGCCAAATGAGCAGTGGGTTCCCAGGGCACTACTGGCAGACCTGAGGAATAAGGAGCAAGAGGCCAAAGGAAGGAAAAAGGAATAGGATTTTTAAGAGAGAGAGAGAAAGGAAAAGAGCAAAGAAAAATCAAAAGTTATCAGGAGGATGGTCAGTGCCACCAACAGCTTCTTGGGGCAATGGGGGGGCGGGGGGGTGGATGAGGGAAGCAGGAGAGTGGGCCTTTGATGAAAGCATTATCTGGTCATAGAACCACTCATCCTCTATCTACTAGAGGTCCCAGCTAAATACACAGGACCATCAGACTCTCTGAACCAGATCCAGTAACTGAATTAACAGTCTCTGTCTCTCAGCACAAACCCACCCCAAGATTAGCCCAATCACTCAGAAATGGCCGATTCCTCACAGAGCAGTAAGTTATGTGCTTGAAAAATACCACATCACAGTTTCTGAGGCTTACTAAGCCAACACTTAAGCTAAATGTTAAAATACATCTACCTTTGGGACTGTGACTTCATGCCAGAAAACCCACCTTAGAAGCTGGAGGAATCCGCCGCTTAGGGAGTTTGATGTGTTTTGGCTGTGGTTGGTGGGCAGACACAGCAACATTTTCAACAGTCATGCTAGGAAGCTGCAAAACTTTGTTCACAGTGGAGGTACTGTCTCTGGCTGTTGACTCTCGGAGTTTTATCTGGGAAGGAAAGGACTCCAACCCAGGAGGAGGAACAGTGACTGCCTGAGTCTGGTGCTGCTGGCGCTGGCTCAAGTGGCTAAGAACTGGGGATGGTTCAGGCTGAGATTTGAAGTCTATGAAATAGGCAAGGGGGAAGAAGGGGGAGAAAGGAAGCAACAATCAATTATTTAGGAGCATGGGCTTAGAGCTCAATCTTCTACCATCACTGAGAGTGAAGGGTTACTTAACGTCACCACCAGTTTCTCCCAACCATCTTCTAGCTGAATCCCTTAAGAGTTACGTGTGTGTGTGTGATGTGTAATAACTGGTATATGATAAATGGAAAAGGATGCCTGAGTGGGTTTGCACCTAATCTCCCATGCGGAGAGAAGATACAGTTTGTGCTAAAGAACATGGGGTGGGGAGCGGGTAAGAACAGTATGAGTTGCTATATACATCTGGCCTTTAGCTAACAGAGAATTATATTTCTGCGCGCTTTATGGATTTTGTACTAACCTTGTGAAAATTATTTTATTAATTTTTTTTTTTTACCAACACAAGTGATACTACAAAAATCCAAAAGGTACAAAAATGTATACCAAGAATACAAATCACCCTTCCACCCATCCCCAGATCCACTCCACAGGGGCAGACACTACCCAGTTTCTGGAATATCTTCAGAGATACAATTTCAGTATACATACATATACAGAGACACATACTGTGTATGTAGATATATATCTTGCTTCCTCACAACCCATTTAGTTTTCAGAGACTGTTCCATATTAATGTGAGAAGGGCTACTTCACTTTCATGGCTACATAGTAACCCAGTGTACGGAGGTATCGTTTTTTTAAAATCAGTACTATGTTCATAGACTTACAGGTTTTCCTATCCCTCGCTGTGTAAAACAATGCTGCAATAAATATATTTTTATGTAAGACACTTTGCTCAAGTGCAAGTATACCTGCAGGATCAGTTGCTAGAACAGAGCTATATTTTAAATTTTGACAAACACTTCAAATTTCCTATCCATAGATGGAACAAACACTTTTTAACATACTCTAATACCAAACTTTTATCTTTCCTAGTTTGATGGCATAAAGGGTGCAAATAAAAATGATACAAGTCCGGGTAAGCATCATTCCACACACTGAAGTGCTCTTTGCCCATGAACTCCATCCGTATCCTCTTTGACCATTTTTTTTTACTTTGCTGTTGGTCTCCTGGATTCTTACTCTTTTTATGTGAAGGAACTCGGCCCTTTGCCTGAAACATGATGTTCAAATATTTTTTCATAGTTTGTCTGCCTTTTGATTTAATATTGGCATTTCCTGTCATACCTAGAAAGGTCCACCTCACATAGAGTATATCAAAATCTTCCTATGTTTTTCTCTATTATTGTTCTAGATTCACTCTGTTTAAACAGTTGACCCATTTGGCACTTTGATGTAGAGTGGGAGTTAGGAATCCAACTTCATTTTCCAGTCAGATATCCAATAGCAATAAACCACATTTTCACCACTGATGTGAAACTCTACCTCTATCATATAGGATAGAGGTTGGCAATCTTTTTCTGTAAAGGGCCAGATAGTAAATATTTTAGGCTTTGAAGGCCACCTGTTAGCAACTATCCAACTGTGCCTTTGTAGACTGAAAGTAGTCACAGACAATAAATAAATGAACAGCTGGGGCCAATAAAACTGTATTTACAAAAACAGGCAGCAGATCTAGTCAAAGGTTTGCCAACTCATGACTCAATGTATTTCCATCTTAGATGAACCTATTTTCAGACTTGATATTAGAGGCATGTACGAAAAAAAACAGGCTTTATAAGGAATATGGGAATAGCATGCTTAAATCTAAAAACTCCTATCACTCATTAGTAACTGTGCAAAAAAAAGTTAATATAGGAGGCCTACAGCTGCCATTAGAAACCCTGGCTTGCAAGACTAGCTCCAGGCTGGTGTCTGGGAACATGGAATTTTGGTATGTTCTAGGCAGAGGGTGCCAGCACTCTAACCGGTAAGAGTAACACTCGGTGCCCAGACTCTTTGTACAACGTGGTTTATGCGGAACACCTGCCTTCCTTCTAGGAATATGGAATGTTGGTATGTACTAAGCAGAGGGTGCCTATGTAACCAGCCCCCCAGTAAAAGCCCTGGGCATTGAGTCTTTAATGATTCTCCTTGATAGACATCACTGCCAACCTGGGAGTAGTCTCAGGTAATTCCAAAACAGTAAGCCATTTCATTCAGCAGAGAAAAGTGCTTCCCTGTCTCCCAGTATGCCCTCAACATAAACCAGCCCAGACAGCCAACCCTCCCGTTAAAATAACCCCCCACTATTCTTTCACTCAGGGTGGCACATGTGTGTTGGTGGAGAATGGTGGTTTAATGTCACAATGTCGATGCAAGTATGGTTTAGAAAACACCCAACTTACACATCATGCCTTTAAATTACAAACAACAGACGGTGAGGCTGGACTAAATCATGGTGAATACATGCAAATGTTAGAATGAGAAAGCAACCCAGAGGGTGTGATCTAATATGCTGTCCAACATTCCACCTTCTGTCACCACCCTGTTCTACTAGAGTTCAGAAACTCCTGTCCAGGCATTTACTCGAAGTGTTGTTTCCTTGTATTTGCATGCTTTTACCATGCTTCTGCACATCTCTTCAAGATAGGTACCACTACTACTAATAGCAACAACAAGTAAATGCAGGTATTTATATAACACAAAACTCACTGATTTAATTCACAAACTCCATGGAAGTTCCACTAAAAAGAACCACCTCTGGATAGATTCCACATTAGTGTTCACAGTCAACATGCTCTGCTAATGTTCAGCATGTCCGCACCAGGGGCAACCAGCACAGAGAAGGTACACTTACCAAAATGACTGAGGACTGGGGACTGGGATGCTGAGGGCTTGAGGTCCCAAGAAGTAGTGGTTGTGGGCGGACTCGTACTGTTCTGCTGTGAACTTGGGGTAGTGGTAAACTGGCCCAAACTCGGAGCTTTCAGCTGGTCCAAGATCTGGGAGCTGGTGATGTTTGCCATTTTTGAAGGTGCAAGCTCTCCAAATCCTGAACCAAGGACGGATGACTTTACAGGGAGAGAAAAACAGAAATCCTCAGCAATACAGAATTTCTACCCCAGGCTTTAAAACACTCCAAGTATTTTCACAAAGATTTTAAAAACTATAACCTAGAACATCTGAATTAGTTAGACTTATCTGAGTAAATACTACATAAAAATATTACTATGTAACAAGATCTGACGAAATAAATCCAACAATCCTTCGTGATTCTGATACAAGGGATTAAAGGGAAGGGGAATATTTTCCCTGAATTTTAAGAAATTGATTTTTTTTAAAAAAATTGATGTCACAAGCTCACAATCAAAATACTTTTCTTAAAATAAAGAATAATACCAGGAATTACATGAAAAGCACAAGCTTAAAAAACAGAAATACAGCACTTTCTTAATGTGTGGAACAGTAATCACCTTTAATGATTAAATAGGTTTGGTCACAGAAGAGATCAGCCATGAGGTCATCCTGCAAGATTAAATGCAGGTCACAGTATTTCTTAAAAAGTCAGTATTCCACAATCAGATACTGAATTACACGGATGTATCTGTGTATTGAGCAGATGCCCTGGACACTGCTGTGTTTATTTCAAGTTGTTTAGATGACTAAGAAACCAAATATGCTCAAATATAAATAAGTATATAAAAGACAATGTTACACCTCCCCCAACTATTCTGTCAGGTCAGACATCCAGGTCCAAAGAGAATGAAGGCTTATGACCAGAGAATACAGTGCAGATCAACTGCATTCTTACAAACCAAGATCATTCGGTTTCTGAAAAGATAAGTTCTTTGTCAAAAATAACTTTTCAAAACCATCTAAAAGGTCAAAAACAGAAGTGATGTGTATTACCTAAGAGGCCAGATCTAGAAAGTTGAAATAATTATTTCTGTTATCAATATCCAAAGGCAAGGAGTATGTATCTCCATTGTCCTAAGGAAATCCAAATTCTCCAATGTGAGTAAAACTAGGTTGTGGGCAATTATCTCACGTCAATCACAGAATCCGCTCCAACTGAACAACTGTGCTGACATTACTTATCATATCACTACTCCAGATTCTTTGCTTATGCTGCCCCCTACACCTTTCTTACATTGCTATGAATCCACCAAAACCTAGCTCAAGCCCTCGTGTTCAATGCAGGCTTCTTGGACAATGCTTCTCTTCTTCCTCTCTTTTTCTACATAATCTCTATCCTGTGTCACCTAATTTTACCAAATGCACTTTCCGTGTGCTTTACAGCACAATGAAATCACCGAGTCAATGACTATCACCTTGCCCCAGGTAACATTTAGCAGAGGGCTTCTCAATTCCACCTACACATTTCAGTCAACAGGGGCACTTTAAAAAATGTGTGTATTGGTACACATGTATGCATGCATTCACATATACACAAACACACACAAGTGCTCAAATCCCAATCCCAAAGATTCTGGCTTATTTGGCCTTCTATAGACTCTGTCATTATTTTATTATTATTATCATCATTATTACTGTTGTTATTTACTCTAGTTCCCCCTTGATTATAAAAGTAGAGTAGGGTTGAGAACTACTGCTCTAATATGCTAAACAAATAATTCTTACTCAAGGTGTTGTTCATGATGAAAAGCAACATACCTACAAGTCACTGTAAAAACAAAACCCTCATGTCCTACCTCAGGGGCCTACCTCTCAGGAGCCTAGCCAAGATTCCAGCAAGTCAGCAAGGACATTATATCAATATACAGCGGATGGAAAGGCAGAGGAGGAAAGGACATGGATGGTTCAATCAAAATTCAGGCGTATCATTAGGCCTTCCCAAAACAGAGATGGCACCATTCCTGGGGCCATCCCACTTCGAGCACTGACAGCCTCTCATAAACAATCATCAATAACATTAAAAATGACAGTTACACTTGAAAAAATCCAGTTATACTTGAAACGACATGGCTGTGCAAAGTGGAAGATAGCAATGAAAAGTTTGCATATTCGAGTCTCTATTTCATTAGGGTACAAGCAAATGATTTTCAGTCAGGCAGGGGAAAAAATTATAGCATATTCACAGGAAATTCTGTTTCTCAACTGTAGATTTCAGGTAAAACACAGCAACAAATGAACCAAAATAATTATCGCTAGTGAAAGCTGTGGATCCATGTTTACAGTCCTTCCAACCTCCCTGCTGCCTACTCAGAACTGCTTACAGCTAGGCAGGGACTTCAGGTCACCATTCTGCAGCTACTTTCTTTCACTCTATGCTCTAAGCTTCTACTCCCATCAGCCTATCTTCACATCCTTCACTAACAGTTCTTGAAGTTCTTTCTGATGGGAGCTTAATTCTCATGGGACATCAGAGTCGCATATGCACTGTTTCAATGAAAACGCATCCAAATTTTAGGGAATAACAAAACAAATAAAAATGCAAAAAATGTAAGCACCTAAGCAGACTTGAAAAGAACTGTTTTTGCATGATTTTAGCAAGCCAATACTGACAAACACCTGCATTTAAGTAAATTGGAAAACAAATGAAAATTTTAACATTTTAAGTATAGAGACAGACTTTGAAACAGAACCCAAGCAAAAATTCATTTTAAGAAGGATGCCTGAGTGATTATGACTGAAAACATTTCAACTAATCATAAAGAAATATTTTATCTTCGTCCAGAAAACTCAGAGTAGTTGAATTCCACATGGAATCATCAGATATGTGCTTGGAAATGACCACATCATTGTTTTCTGGACTGAGATCTACTGTAGAAATTTTTATATCCAGAAAATTATAAGGCATGTGTCATTCTAGAATGCATTTGCTCATGGGCACATTCCTGAAAATCCCATACTGAAATAAAAGTGAGTTACCAGACTCTGAGGAGAATAGGAGGTGACAGCAGTGGAGCTGCCAGTCCCTGGTGCCATCTGATTGTTGTGCTGAGAATTTGTGAAGACAAGGGCTTGGCTGAAGCCCTGCTGTTGGGAAGTTTCAAAGGAGTTGACTTCTGAGGCTTGACTGGGAGGAACAGGCTTCTGGAGCAAGGCTACCAGATCAGTGCTAAGCAGACAAAAAGCAAATGAGGAACAAGTCATAAGCGAATCTTACCAACAAATGAATTTGAGAAGTGAATCAATATAAAGTCAAGTCTACCTAAGTGAGGAAAACCTTTGGAAACTGGAGTTTAAGGGAGCCAAAAGGAGGGCATCAGTTACCGAAAAAAAAGCATACGAAGCCAAAGAGACTGAAGCAGGGCTATGCAGAGAAGGGAAATGAAAAGGTGCAAATTTCCACAGAAATGGCACAATGACAACTGAATCGAAAACCTGGAGCAATTAAGTATGCTTAAATAAGTTTCTGAAGTTTGGGTCATTTCCTTTAGAATATTTTGCTCCATTTATTACTTGGAACCACTGTCTCTCAAACTTGCCTAAAGGAGAGTGAATTCTTATTGTTTGGGAATGAGGATCACAGCCTTAGTAGACCATTCAAGCTTCACATTTATCATAAATATTCCTATAAGTTCTCCATTCCACCACATAATATATTTAGGTTTATATGAATCTCAAATAATTTTCTCTCTTAAATATTCTGGGGAAAAAATGCACAAAATATTAACAAGTACCCTGTTAATTAGAACTCTTATAATGCCCCCACCCCGAAAAACAGATAATCCAATTTGTGAATTATGGCCTGAAAACCTGAAAGAATGAGGAAGAAACAGTCTTCCAGACAGATACTACCTGACACGTGGGTGAGCTGCTTAACTCTTCTCTACGGGACCTGCAAGGTACAGGATTACCTAACATGGTAATTTGCTCCACTAAGGCCTTTCAAAGGCCAGTTCCCAGTCAGTTCTCCTAACTGACACTCTCACCAGGCCAGGGAGGCAGATTCTGGGAGGTCAAATAATTCAAGACTCACTCATGATACAGAGCGAAGTTCCGAGGCCCGAGCTCCTCTCCTTATGCTCTACCACTACTCTCACTTTCCCATAACCAGGCTGAAGTCCCAGAATAGTATTTTAAATCCTGAGGTAATGTTCTAGGCTCATGTTATCCCAACTCCAGGGATACAAATCCAGGGTAGTCATATTACATACAACCCAACTCCCAAAAGTTGCGTTACTACAAAAAAACAGAGCAAGTTCTATTACAAAAGATTGCTAAGACATATGCATGAAAAATACTACAGCACTGTCTTCTGAAAAATAATTACTAAAAAAGTCCACTTAACATTTAAAAAAAAATGAAAATGACCCTATCAAATTCATTGAGTAATAAATACAATGAAGAAGTTGTATCCATTTAACAAGAAATTCCGAGCAATTCACAAAACAATATAATTGCAAGACATAAAACCTTTGATGGTTTTTATTTGTCTATAATGAAGTCTTATAACCATTTCATTTAGCATGAGACTGAGCATGTCAGGTTCAAAACTGTCTTCAATTCGCAGGTGTCACATATATCAAGGCTTTTATCCTTTTAGATCACTGCGTTTTAAAACCATAATCAAAGGTTTTCAGACTTACTGTAAAAACTAGGATGTAAATAAAAGCTTTTCAATAATTCAGTTTTGCACACATTCTAACAATGTTTCTATTACCCCTCAAAGCTCCTTCTTTTTCTGTAATCTATGGGACTAGTAGATTAAAACTAGTAGAGCCCATATACAAGGAGAAGTTTGTATCAGCCTAAGAAGATCTAAACAAATGGTATTATATGAAGAAACTAAAGGATATTTTATATTAAGTTCATCTGTCAAAAAACCGTATGTTTACAAAAGTAAAAAAGAACAACGATTAAATAGGTTTAACATAATCTCTGCCACAAATGATAACAAATCACCAAATTTGCTAAACAAATTTTGATATGGTGATTTGACAAACAAATCACCATAACTGCTATTTTAATTCATCAATGGATACAGTCAATTAGGAAATGATGGAGGCTCTGTCAGCTCACCAGGTAGGTTAGGGATAAAATAAAGTCTTAGACACAAAAGGGAAAAAACAGAAACAGATTCAAAAAAAGGGAAAAGGACAGAAAGAGTTGCCAGAATCAAACACTTTTCCTGAGGCAAGAAATTTTAATGACACTTGGAATAACAAACAAAAGGTGACAAATGTGTTCACCTTGGCCCAGGTGTGACAGGATTCTCCACTGGGACGGATGAGGCAGTGAAGACCTTTGTTTCAGAAAGCTGTATGGAAAGGACGAAAAAAATATTTTAATCTTATTCTATATAATATCAAACCAAAAATGTATCCAATTCCTCACAATTTTTGTCACCAGGACTCTCATTATAGTCTACCCAAAAGGTGGTCTAAAGGAAAAAGGAAATATACAGGTGATCGGGACAAACAATTTTCTTTAGGTGAAGGTGATTTCAGATTGACAAGCCCACAATAAGGGTTTCACATCAGGGGAACAACACAGTGAAGTCAAGTCAGGCCAGGGTTCAAGTCCCAGTCTTACTACTCTATGCAAAATGAGAATACCAATAAAAACACCATCAATGTTAGCATAATACCAAAAAGGAGTAGGGAAGTTTGAAAAGGCAAGATAATTGACGTTTGCATTGTGGGATAAAAAACATGCCATCTTTTCTGTCTGGCTTCTTTCATTCAACATAATTATTTTGAGATTCATGCATATTGTTTTAATGCACTTTTAGGGTAGACGGGATAAAATTTTTTGAAACCTCAATTGACATTAATGAAAGGTAGGCTCTTTTTATGTTTTCAAAGTAGGGCATGGGCTTTTAAAGGCTGATAAATGTTGATCCAAACAGATAATATGAGAAACTAATGAAAATGCCATTCAAAGACTGCTGTAATTGTTATCAACTCTAAATGTCTCAGACTCTGAAATACTGTATAAAATCAGACTTCCTCAGACAGGGGCAGAGCAGACAGTAGGTGTTCATTTTCTATAAGAACAAAAAGTGTGAACTGATTAATGATTCAACAAGAAGGGTTTATGCTGCACCCCATTCCAAGGTAGTATCTTAAGAGTCCCAAGGAATCCATTTTTGCCTTAAAGAATATTACAAATTAAACAGAGTTAAGACAAAGAGAATAAAGGAGTAATTCTATGAAAAGAAATCAGAGAATAGATCTAAAGCCTTAAAAATATTACTACGTTCAAGGGAAATGAGAACCACATTAATCACTGATATCCTTTCTAACCCTGGCAGAACACAGAAAACTGGATTGTTTCCTTCTCTTTTTTTTAAAAAGGGGGCAAGAGGAGAGGAAAGGTGAGTAGTTATTGTTCTAAGCTCTGCAAGGAATTTAAAGCATTTTAGATTACTCACTTTTCAATCACCATCAATTGGTATCCTCTCAGAAAACTTTAAATTTTTTTGGTAATTCCTGAGAAAAGATATCCAAATTCCCTATGCTACTTCACTTTAGTAATTATAAATTATATTGTGATACAAAATGGTCTTTACAGCAGAACATTAATATCTGTGTGTACATTTGTACTGCTTGTTAGCAGGCTTTCATCATAAGACTTCATCTGACCCACAGAAAAACCCCATGAATTAGGCAGGACAGTTATTATGATATTCATCAAACAGATGAAAAATACGAGGCTCAGAAAGGAAAGATGCCTCGTCCAAGTTCAACAGGGCAACCCAGCTAGAATCTGAATACAGGCCTTTGCCTTCCGATCTCCTGCTGATTTTCTAACCTGCCTACTGAACCAGACAACAGGCAAAGATGTAAAGCTTTTAGCCCTAGAAGCTTTTTTTTCCTCCAAACTCTTAGCAAAAATTCTAGTAACAAAACATTTAAAAGTAGATGGTTCTGTCTGAAATAAGGTAAAGTGCCCACAGGCTGCTCGCTCTAACTTCCCCATGTCACTGGTACCCATCCCTCCACTGATTCAATAGCCACCTATCCAGTCCAGCCGCCTATTATAGGTAACAGAGAGCCGGGTGACATCACACCCCAAGGACTTGTGCTTAGTATGTGGCAGAAGTCAAAATATACCCTCAGTCTCCTAAATCCCAATCAAATGAGTATATCTGTTCTCCTCCTTCCTCACATCCTACCCAGCTCACTCCCTAACAAGCCAGATATAATACTGCTAAAAAAGGAAGGAAGGATAAGCACAGTTCAAAAAAAAAAAACTTGTGAGTACAAAATGGGAGAGAGGGGAAAAAAAAAATCTCGAAGTCTGGGTCACTTCAATGTGATTTTTGAAGGCCAAATTTTGTAACTGCTTTATTCTCTCCCTCCTAGTGTCTGCTAAAACTCTCTATCATGTATATACTTCTGTTCTGGGCCTTGAGAGCCAAACAGAAAAATGGTATAAAATATGGTATAAGGCTAGCTCAGTTACTTTTTCATATTTTAAGTTAGGTATTTTTTATCAAAGAATTATCTTAAGTTGAACCCAGAACTTACAGACTGACTACCCAGAAGCTACTCAAAAATGTCTGTGGAATAATGAATACAAAAAGGGCCAGTCTAGCTGAAAGGGGAAGAGGTTGGGCCTAGAACCAGAATGAATTATTTAAGTTAATTTCAGTCTGAAATACAGACTCTCTCCTTTTACAAAAATGTTATAAAGAATAACTAACAGTTCACAGGCCACAGCAATAGCATCTGTTGGTTATGAGGCCAAACAAAACAAAGATAAGCTAAAAAATGGTTTCAGTCCTATTTAACATCTGGTCATTTTTTAAGTGGATACTTTAAAACCAAGTTTCTTAAGAATGTCAAAACACCAACTTCCTTCTGAGAAGCATCTGCTGAAAAAACACGGTAATCACAGATGTCTGAAAAGGAGCCAAGAACAGCTGTAAGGTGTCGCAGGCTTTCTTCAAAGTACACATGCCTCCACCAGAAACCAAAAGACAGGTGGAAAATGCAAACACTTACATCTTCAGTCCAGTCTTCTGTTGTCCACTCTTCCACAGAATTCTTCCAGGCCCCTGGTGAGAAGTGACAACAATCACAGTTTACACCACAAAGTCAATATCGTCTTATTCCAAATGATTCTCTACGGTGTACTGCACAAGACACATCATATGCCTCATTAGCAATGTGGTTTATAATCCAAGAAATATGAGGCTCTTAATCTATTCTCAATAAAACTGGTCATGTTTTCAAATGCAACTTGGCTAGGCACTATCCACATAAATTCAAAGCAATGTCTCAAATAGATTTTACTTCAATGTAGATCACATCCAAGCAATTCTACCTTGAGTAAGCAAGTATGGGCACAGCACAAATACACACATTTAACAATGAGATCATTCCTCATGATATACAGAATTTAAAACAGAGCAAAATTCAATATAAAGCAGATCTGCCTTGGACTCTACTTCAGGTGGATTAGTGAATTATCATATTTAGAGAAGCATCCTTTTTATAAGATATTAGCTCCACTGTATGGTTTCCTAATAGGTCTCCTGCAAAGCTGATATCTCAGTCCTGCTCATATCAAGTCTGGTGCTATTAACTCCTGACAAGCAGGGACAGAGGATGTGCTCAGACAGTTCTGAAAGAACACCCATCCATAAAACAATTAAGTGCTTTAGAGAAAAGCAGTGGTATTCAAAAATGCTCACGTTAGTACTTAGAGATTCTGCATAAATATAGGTCCATCATTTTAAAGCATATACGCAAACACATACCAAGAGAAAATGTTTTAAAAGGAAATACACCAACATATTAACTATAACAACTCCCAGGAAGTGAGACTGTGAATGTTTTCAGTTCCTTTAATGGGAAAAAATGAGCTGAGCATCTGACCTCCAATGAGGTTTGTGAGGGGGGACGAGAAAGAGAGGAGACGGAGGGGCATACTCCTGAGAAAAAAGGGCAGGTGACCAGATCTGACTTCCTTGGAATCGTGTCAATAATCAAATAACCAACCACCTCATAAATAAACTGATGGTGTTACCTAAGAAAAGAGTCCTTCTCTATGGAATGCTTTCAACAGGATGTCCCTAATTTAGGATGGGTTCTGGCAAACAAACACAGAATCTACAGATTTATGGAACATGGCTCCCTGTAAAATATCACATAGGATATGATACTATACGGGTAAAAAGGGAGATGTTTCAAACCTGAAAACATTTCCTGCTTTGTGAGAAACCTACACACAACACTTAGAGAGCTTATCTGTTAGTGTGGATCACAGGGCATGCGTATTGCAGGAAGGCAGGACTTGGCTAAAGGAACTCTCTGCTCTTCTGTGCCTCTCAATTGCCTGTATCCTTGAAATAACAGTAAAGCATGATAAAGATTTCAATATGTGAACTGACAACCTGATATTTTGTATTGGCTCACTCATCATACCCTTAAAATGGTTTCCATAATTTCTCCAGAAATGTCATAAAACAAAATATGAATTTATGTTCCCCCTAAACATCTCTTTGAATTAAAATATTTTCTTAAACAAAAACAGAAGAGTTTTTTTTTGTTGTTGTTTATTTTTTTTTTATTATTATTTTTTTTTAATTTATGTCTTAGTTTATAACATTGTGGGGTTTTAGTTGTACATTTTTGTCTGTCACCTTGTGGATGTAACCCTTCACCCCTTGTGCCCCCCCCACCCCCCTTCCCCTTGGTAACCACCAATCAGTTCTCTCTGTGCGTGTGTTCACTTATATTCCATATATGAGTGAGTTCATGCAGTGTCTGTCCTTCTCTCTCTGGCTTATTTCACTTAACATAATACCCTCTAGGTCCTTCCATGTTGTTGCAAATGGGACAATTGTGTCTTTTCTTATGGCTGAGTAGTATTCCATTGTATGTATATACCACATCTAAACAGAAGTAAGAGTTTTAAAGGAAAAAACACAAGGTACAATTAGTCCCAGTTGGAAATCAGTACCAGAACCTTGTTCTCTAGACCCCTGCACAGGCCTCTTGGAGAGGACACTGTACATGAACCTAAATTAATCTAAGGCAAGCGATCCACCCACCCTTCACTTTTACCTTCCTTCTATAATGTGACTTCCTTTTGAGCACTAATACATAACCTCTAATCTTTTAATATATTTCCTTCCAGACTTTTCTCTAAGTACATGTATAATTTAAAAAGCTCACAACTGGACTAATTTCAAAGATGGCCAGTACATAGTGTTCTTGGTGCCACCTCCATCCAACCTACCCTATGCTCACACTGTCAAATTCATCATGGGAGACAGTACTCTACTCTAAAGATTGACAAATTCTACTTTACAAAAGCTGAGGCTCAACCTAAGCAGTTTTAGGATAATTAAGACATAGAAAATTTCAAAGCCTCAAAAATCATTCCTAAATTTTCACTTTTGAGGCATCTAAAATTATAATAGAAATCAATTTATGGTGGCATTTTCCTCAGGAATCCTTCATCATCAATCATCAACCAACCAATACTGGGTTAAAAGGCTACATGTTAGGCACAATGCTAAGTACCTATGTCATGTCTCATTGGAAAGAGAATTAAAATCTTTTTGACTGATGGAGGTAATATGTTATTCAATGATAAATTACATGAAGCTGATTAATATATTAAAAAATTGGAGGATGAAGAAGTGAATGAAAGCTAGAATGGTAGGAGAGAACTTATGGGGAAGATGGAGCACAGCAAAAAACTTGAGGGCTGGAAAATATCTGAACAGACAGATATATAAAGAAGGGATATTCTAGGGGGAGAGAAACAATAAGGAGGCATTACAAAAATCTATAAATAAAATATTAAAAGTATCCTGAAGTTTAAAACATACTTTTTCTTCCAAAAATTTTTAAGTTGTAGCAAAGTACTCCTAACATAAAATTTACTTTGTCATTTTTAAGTGTACAATTCAATGGTACTAAGTTAGAACATACTCTCTTATACATGGTATGTAAAGAGATGGGCCTACCACTCAGAGAGGAGAATTAGGAAAATAATTAAAACACAAATTTAGACATGCAGAAGGATGAGAATCTGAGTGTACAAGAAGCAGGCAGAAGACAACATATGTAGTTGTAAGCAGAAAAGCAACATGTACAGTGGTACACATGGTACAGGCAACATGTACAGTGGTACACATGGTACAGGCAATAGAGGGGAAGCCCCATGTCAGCAGCCAGGGCCAAGTGGTTGCAGGAACCCACCCTGGATACATAGACTATAAAAAATACCAGACATTACATATAGGAGAACACAAGGTCAGGTCCTAACCCTATTTTGGAATATTAAAATTTTACAGTAAGAATTTGGTCCCCATAATAGACCTGTAGACCTATACCTCAAACATGGGAAAATGTCAAGGACATTTTTAGCTTAAAACTATAAATTTGAGATGTGTGCTTTATGTTCAATTTAATTTGATGTTAGTCCCCTATCAAGAGCACATATAAGGCGGCCATATAGGAAAAAGGAAAACGATGCAAAAATCTGTGGCACTTGAAGGCCAATCTGTAAAACACTTCCATAATCAAAAGCTGATAATTATTTCATCAGGTAGTTATAAAAACATAGATCACATTTATCTGATGAATTTTTGTTAACTAGCCTTGATAAAAATGGAAGATACTGTAAGCATTTTATAAGATTCTTAACTAAGGAGGTTTTTTAAATAAAACATTCATACCTTTGGGTCCATAAGAATTTTTGTTTGGCAGATGCTGAGCTACATTTTGAGCATTTGTTGCTAGTTCTGCAGATCAACGTAAAACGGAAGGTTTTAACTTATCAAAACAATTAAGGTATTCATCAGAAGAGAAATTGGTCAGCAAATTAAACAGAAGATGGAAAGCATCAAAGCTAAGGAAATGCTGTGCATCCAAGGAGGGGAGAACCTAGTGCAATCCATGCTGTGACAGGCCACTGGGACTCAACATGAGTCGTCTTAGCCAGACGGCTCTTGAACATTCAATTTGCATCAACTACGCCTATTCTCATTCCCATGTTCACCAAGCTCCCTTCCCACTTGTCAAAGAGAGCATTCCAATCTGTTTAATAGGTTATATCTATTTTTCTGTAAATTTATAAATTAGCATTCTGACTATCCATCAGTCTTTCTATTTTGGTTAATATGAGTCTGCCTCTAAGGAAAAAATTGGATTATTATACCGTCAAGGTCAGGTTTCTGAGCCTATAAGGCTGAGAGCTGGACTCAGAACTCTGTGTTATCAACAAGACAATACCATTCTGTGACGCCTCTAAAGAAACAGCCAGCATCCATCAGCTGACCACATCCTTTAACTGTATTCAGTATCAAACACATTTTGCTTATCTAAATGTTTTTCAGCAAGGAATCTGCTATTCCAAATGATACTGAGGGGAAGAAGGGAGAGGAGAGAGAAGACAGGAGACAGGAGAAGAGGAGGGGGAATGAGAAAAAAGAAAAACAGCAGTTAACTGACTGACTCTACATTCTGTTTCAACACTTGATTTAAAAATCAGTGGAGGTTATGAATAAAGCTGCTGTGCACATCACGTGCAGGATTTCGTATGGATGTGTTTTCATTCACCTTCATTAAAAACCTAGGGTTGGGACTGTCAGATTTGATGGCAAAGGTATGCTTTCACACCAGCAATGTATGAGTTCGAGTCATTCCACCATCTTTTCTGACACTTGGTACTGCCAGTTTTCTCTTAAAGCCATTTTAATGGATGAATGGTGGTAACCCACTGTGGTTTTAATTTGTATTTCCCCAGTGACGGTGAGCATGTTTTTTTTTGTGCTTATCTGCTATTATATATCTTCTTTTGTGAAGCATCTGTTCAAATCTTTCGCTGATTTTTTATTTACTTTTTATTTTGAAATATAGATTCACAAGAAGTTACCCTTCACCCAGTCTCCCCAGATAATTACATCTCACATAATTATAGTATAATATTGTAGCCAAAAAACTGGCATAGACACAATGTATGTGTATAGTTCTATGCCTTTTTTTTTATTGTGGGAAAATACACAATCACATAAAATTTACCATGTTAACCCTTTGTAAGTGTAGAATTCACTGGCATTAAGTACATTCACAATGTCGTACAACCACCACCACTACCCATTTCCACAACTTTTTCAGTTTGTTGTTCATTTTTAATTGCTCATTTTATTGGCTTGTTTGCTTCCTTATTACTGAGTTGTGAGAGTTCTTTATATATTCTGTATACAAGTCCCTTTTCAAACAGGGGATTTACAAATATTTTCTCCTAAACTATGCCTATGCTCTCATTTTCTTTATTCTCTTCTGAATAATCAAGTTTTTCTTTTAATGACTCATGCTTACTGTGTCAAAATCAACTGGCCATATATCTATGGGCTTATTTCTAGATCTGCCATCATACAGTTGATCTCTCTCTAATCTCTTGCCAGTTCCTCAGTCTTGAAATCAAGGAGTGCGAGTTTTTGGACTTTGCTGCTCTTTTACAAAACTGTTTGAGCTATGCTAGTTCCTACACCTTTCTATAAAAACTTTAGGATCAAGTTGTCGATTTACACAAAAAAATATGCTGGGATTTTGATAGAACTTGTACTGGACTTACACATCAATTGGGAGAGAAATGACATTTCAATAATATTGAATCTTCCGATTCATAAACAGTGAATATCTCTCCCTCATGTTGCATAATTTTCAACATACAAGTCTTGTACGTACTTTGTCAGGTTTGTACCTAAGTAGTTCATGTTTTTGTTCTACTATAAAAGGTACTGGGTTTTGTTTTGTGTTTTCTTTTATTCTATTTTGCAATTGTTCATTGCTAGTATAGAAACAGTGTCTTGATTTTAGTGGTGGTTACACAACTGTACGCATTTGTTAAGAATTCACCCACTTAAACCTCTTAAAAAGGGTAAATATTATTGTATACAAATACGTCTCAATAAACCTGATTTTTAAAAATATCAGTAGAGAAAATTTTTCATGTGTTGGACTACCATGGATTAATAAGTCCAAAGAACAAGTCAATAAAAACTGACCTTCACAATAGTGAGACTTGAAATATATAAAAATGGTATATTCTTCCATTTATTATTTCTTCTTGAATCTCTCAATTTTATATTTTAATATAAGATTTTATATTTTATATTTTCACAGGTGGAAGTCTTATATATCACTGGACTTCTTCATAGGCATTTGATGTTTCTTGAGGCTACTGATTTTTTTTCCATTTTCTCTCTGTTGATGGTTTATAGAAATATATCTGTTTATTAATTAACATTTTTGTAAAGTTTTCAATGCTTGGTTATTTAAAGAAAACTGAATTAAAAGACATTTAGAAAGTGAAAAAAAAAAAGAAAGATAAGTATATCTATTTATTAAACATCTTCTAGCACCTTTTAGAACTCCATTATTAATTTTAATAATTTATCTATAGATTCTTTTATATCATTCCCAGAAATAACAGGTTTTTTTCTCCCTTTCCAACCCTTCTGATTTTTCTTTTTAATTCTCTATAGCAATGGTCAGGACCTCTGGTACAGTGGTGAACAGAAATAGTGAGAGTAAATCTCTTTATCTTGTTCCATAGGAAAAATGTTCAACATATCGCCATTAACTGTAATGTCTGCTGTAAGTTTTGTAGATATCCTTTATCTAATTAAGTAAATTGCTTTGTATTCTGAATTTGTCGGTTTTTAAAAGAATCAGGAATGGATGTTGGGTTTTGTCAAATGCTTTTGCATATTGAAATGATATGACTTTTCTCCTTTATTCTGTTCAAGGGATGAATGATACTCATTTTTGTTACTGAGATATAACTCACATAGCATAAAATCCACCTTTTAAAGTATGCAATTGAGTAGTTTTCAGTGTATTCACAAGTTGTGCAATAATCACCACTATTCCAGAATACTTTCATCACTCCAAAAAGAAATCTTGAATCCATTAGTAGTCAGTTCCCATTTTTTCCAAACATTCCCAGCCCTCGGCAACCACCAACGTACTTTATGTCTCTACATATTTGCCTAATGTGGACATTTCATACAAACAAAATTATTCAATATAAAATATGTCGTCCTTTATGACTGGCTTCTTTCACTCAGCATAATGTCTTCAAGGTTCATCCATGTCGCAGCATGTATCAGTGCTTTACTCTTTCTTATGGCAGAACAAATATTCCATGGTATGGATGATTTTACTTATTCATTCATCCATTGAAAGACATATGGCTTGTTTCTACTCTTTAGCTATTGTGAATTATACAACGAACATTTGTGTACAAGGTTTTATGTGAACCTATGTCTTCCATTCTCTTGGATATATATCTAGGAATTGATTGATTTTCAGATGTTAAACAAACTTTAATATCAAATATAAATTTAATATGGCCATGATGTATTATCCTTTCTCTGCCTGACTGAATTCTGTTTTCCAATATTTTGGCTTAAGATTTTTACATCTGTGTTGAAGAGTGAGATTAATCTATAATTTCAAATGTTAGCACAAAATTCATTGACATAAAGTGTCTTCTTATGATCTTTTAATATCTATATTAATTATAATACATTAATATATTGTATATAACTATTTATAACTAATTATTATTATATATAACTAATATTATATAACTAATTATATATGTAACTATATAATATATAACTAATTATAATTAATACCAATATCCTCTTTTTCATTCCTGTAACCAATTATTTATGCTTCTTTCTCCTTCCCTTGATCAGTCTCACAAAAAGCTCATCAATTTATTACTAGTCTTTTCAAATTACCATTTATAAGTTTTGTTGATCCTCTCTATAGTATCTTTGATTTCTACTTCATTAATTGTGCTTCTGTGATGGTGGCACAGTCTTATCTTTTGACCAGGGTTGATGTTACAATGGATGTTTCCTTTTAGATAATTTATTGAGCTATACTTTTATGTTTTGGGTTATAATTCCTGAAGTGTCAAAACATAATCACAATAGTTAATATACATATTATCATGAACAAACCCTCAGAAGGGCTCTATTAAATAAACATGCCAATTAACAAATATTTACCTATGAATTTCAGAAAGAAATAATCCAAAAATAGCAGGATGGAGAAAAATCTGCAAATGCAATTGTTGCCTCAAACCCATCTATCATCTACCACTTGAACTGGACAAATTTTAGTGTCTGCCATTAGGAATGGTAAGTACCTACCCCTAAGAAATTCTATATATCCCTGACACACTGAGACTTGAGTGTGGGTTTGTACTGACTTACTCAGATTGATTACAGCCTCTTCCTCAGAGTGCAGAAGGGAAAAATCAAATACCTTATCATCAATGAGATTTATAAGTGAGAGATTTTGGAGGTAAGAATCAGTTAATAGTAGTTGCAAAAGCAGGACAGCAGCTTGTTTTCCATTCTTCTCCATCAGCATACTTTGATGTCCTCTTTGTATGTTAAGAGCTCAAATATTTAAAACACATCGCCAAAAAAAATAGACACTTACCAGTTCCCTCATCTGTACCATTCTGAGCAGCTTCCCAAACTACTGGTTTTGTCCCACACTCATTTATAGATGGGGAATCTGAATAGTCAGCAGGATTAAATGTCCTAGGGTTTGAAATAAATAAAGAATAAAGGCAAATGAAGCAATCACCAAAGTCACAAATTGAACTGTACATTTATGTGTCGCTTAACAACAGGGACCTGTTCTGAGAAATGGGTCCTTAGGCAATTTTGTCATTGTGCGAACATCACAAAATGTACTTACACAAACCTGGCTGGTATAGCCTACTATGCACGTAGGCTATATGGTACTAATCTTATGGGACCACCGTAGTACATGTGGTCCATTGTTGACCAAAACGTCATTACGCAGAGCATGACAGTACATAAATCTCCCTGAAACAAGCCCTGTACCTTCTGCAGAGCCATCATAAGAAACTTCACCCTCCTTCTCCTATTTAATTATAGCTAATTATTCTGGCCATCAGGATGCAGATCTTCTGAAAAGCAGACGTTGCCTAGAAACCTTCCATATACTCTTGTACGGTGCTCCTATTTCCCTTCATTGCTGTCCTCTGCATCCTAAAGCAGGCGTGGAGACCTATAATCATTCTAGGCAGAATAAAGGCTCTAATGGAAAGCCCCCCTGAAAACTAAGCCCAGACTTAAACAGGCAACAAGTCTTTTTCTTCCCAAGTCAGAATCCAGGTCTGGCTTTGAACTGTTTACCACAGATATATATGATTCCTTTTTGTACAGAAACAATGGATATGGATTAAAAGAAAACATTTTATTCAGTGCCTCCTTTTTCATAAAAATCCTAAACACCCATGATTCAGAGGTCTAACTAACTAGGGCCAAATTAAATACTATCTCTAAAATTTTCACAACAGAATTTTTTTTCCAGCTTTATTGGGTATCATTGACAAAAATAAATCACAAAAGAATATTTTTTAAAGTAAACAGCAAAATCCACAAACTAGTTTAAAGCTACTGGACTGGGCAAATATGTTAAGTGTTTCGGGCAGTTTGCTCCGTGTTTTCATCCATCCTTTGTCCACAGGGAGCTCAGACAGAAAAACGGAGATTGCAGGAGATAACCAGCTGAAGGCAGTGACCCCCGACCATGCTGCCCTGAAGCTGTGGAGAGACAGTGGGCTCTTCCTGGAACCAATTCCCTTTTCTTGACTGTCATCCACATATGGCTTCTATAAGACACTTAAAACTTCTAAAAATTCAGGGGGAACTAATGCTTTAGAAGCAGCAAAAAAGTGAAAGAACTAGCAGAAATTATGAATAAACAACTGATTATGCCACCAATTTAGTAACAGTATGCTCACCCTTCACTATTACAATCCAGGAAAAAAACTTTCACTCTTACATAAACAAACACTGCATTTACTTACCATTCAAAGACAACTGCTGGATTTACCAACATAACTCTTAGGAAGTAGTTTTCAACTAGGAGTGATTGTGCACCGCCCTCCAGGGAACATTTAGCAATGCCTGGAGACATTTTCGACTGTCAAAACTTGAGGAGGGGTGCTATTGACATCTAGTAGGGAGAGGCCAGGGATGTTGTTAAACATCCTACAATGTAAAGGACATCTCACCACCTCAACAAACTATTATCCAATCCAAAATGTCAATAGAGCCAAGGCTAAAAACTCTGTTTTAAAGCCTATGGCAATACAATTTTATTTGTATTATTTCACCATTTTCTCTTTTTAAGTACAGGAAACATCTGACTCACCAGGATAAATAAACTGGGTACAGGATAGAGGAAAGAAAACCTTAGAGCAATAACTAGAGACAGTAATTACTATAAAAACAGGATGGCTAAGACTTACCCCATGCCTTGGGTTGAGAATCTTCCTACCCCTCTCCCTCTGCCACGTCCAAATCCTTTAAAAAAATTTTTTTAGTGTAAAATAATACTTATGTCCTACACAATTATAATTCTACCAATTTCATCTGATACACACCTACCCAAACATTACTGTCATTGTTCTTAATAGCACCAACATTCCCATCCAGTGCACCCAATCTGCTGGTCTCTACTGACACAATTACCTACACAGTTATTGATTTCAAAGGTTAGAAAAGCACTTAATTCTGCTTGTATAATATTTGGGATATGTGACAGCTTAACATAGAGGCAGGTTACATTAAAAAATATTCTGAGTCTTTTAAAATCAGTTAGTGCAAACACCATGACATCATAAGCATCACTATAAAATGAAATGACAACCAAAAAGAGGAAACTACTAAGTAAACTGAAGGTACTAGTAAACACAATTTTTAATACTAGGACTCTAATCAATAACCAAAATGGCAGCAAGCAAGCAAGGGGAGAGAATTTTATTCAGCAGCTCTCCAGTTTTTCTTAATCAAAATCCTAAACTTTGTTTTAAAGACCTCAACACAAAGCTAAAACTACACAACTCGAAGAAAACAGAGCAAAAGTTTCATGACATTGAATTTGGTAGTGATTTCTCGGATATGATACTAAAGGCACAGGCAAGAAAAGAAAAAAATAGACATTAGCTTTGTGCATCAAAAGACACTATTAGAGTAAAAAGGCAACTCACAGAATATCTGCACATTGTATATTGGATAAGGGAGAAATATCAGGAATATATGAAGAACTTCTACAACTCAACAACAAAAGAACCTGATTCAAAAATGGGCAAAGGACTTGAATAGACATTTCTCCAAAGAAAACATACAAATGGTCAATAAGCACATGAAAAGATTCTCAACATCACTAATCATTAGAGAAAGGTAACACTCATTTCAATGGCTACTATCAAAAAAAGAAAAGAAAGAGCAGAAAATAACAAGTGTTGGCAAGGATGTAGAGAAACTGAAACCCCTGTGTGCTGTTTGGTGGGAACATAAAACAGTGCAGCCCCTGTGGAAAACAGTATGGCAGATTGCCCCAAAATTAAAAACAGAATAACCATATGATCCTGCAATTCCACTTCAGTGTATATACCCAAGAGAATTTGAAAGTAGGATCTTAACAAGACATTTGCAAACCTATGTTCATAGCAGCCTTATTCACAATAGCCAAAAGGTAGAAGAAACCAAAGTGTCCATCAATAGATGAATGGATAAACAAAATGTAGTATATACATACAACAGAATATTATTCAGCCTTAAAAAAGGAAATTCTGACACATGCTACAACACAGATGAACCTTGAGGACATTGTGCTAAGTGAAATAGGCCAGTTACAAAAGGACAAATATTTTATGATTCCACTTATATGAGGTATATAAGAGTCGTCAAATTCAGAAAAATGTGGTGACCAGGGGCTATATTACCCATGCTAATATAATTAGAATGTTTATTAATCTTGTGTAGTTAACTTATTCAACAGTTCAAGTCAAACTGTTAAAAGTACGGTCTTGACAAAAATATACCATATTCCTGGAGATGGGTGAAGAGAGGAAAATGTCCTAAAAAGCAGAAGAATTCTAATAATGCATATTAATGGCTATTGTCTTTTAAGTCATCACACACAGCTATTACACCACAGCCTACAAGAAGGTCAGAAACTTAGGTAAAAGAAAAACTAGCTCTAGGAAGAAAGTTTTCAATATACAGGTTTTGGCAAGAATACAATCCAAAATTTAGGAATAAGATAATTTAATCTTAAAGTTTAAAAAAAAAAAAGGAAGCTATCATACAAGAAAACCAATTCTCAGGACATGAAACACTTAAGTGTACAAAAAAAAAAAAAGCTTGTGGTATAACCATACAATGGAATATTATTTAGCCATAAAAAAGAGTGATACATGCTACAACATTGATGAACCTTTAAAACATTATGCTAGGTAAAAGAAGCCAGTCACAAAAGACCACATATTATAAGATTCCATTTACATGATATGTCCAGAACAGGCAAATCTAGAGGGACAGAAAGTAGATTACTGGTGGTTTACTGCTGGGGTGGGGGGTGAGGCAGATGGAAGAATTGGGAACTGGTAAAGTGTAGAGGGTTCTTTCGGAGGTGATGAAAATGTTCTAAAATTGATTATGATGATGGTTATATAACTCTATGAATACACTAAAAAACACTGAATTATACAGTTTAAATAGGTGAATTGTATGGTATATGAATTATAGTCTCAAGAGGTTTTTACCAAAGAAGAAAGGAAAAGAAAAAACACAACTGCTCTTGATAAGTGGGCTTATGTGCACCCATTATAACAAGAGACTCATTTCAATGGCATACATGTGACAAATGGCACTAACCGTGGTTAAATATTAAGAAAATAGTGGCAAAATTTTAAAAAGGGATTCTGCTAAGAAGTCATTAAACAATGTCTACAATACTTGAGCTGGAAAGCAAGATGTGCATAAAAGAGAAGAGAGAAAGGAATTTATAAAAGAAATACAAAGCCTAAGGCCAAATTCAAAAAATTCTGCAAGTCCCCTGGAAAAAGTCAGTATCAATTACATATATCTCTGTCTCCAGAGAACAATAGCTGCACCCAAGTATTAACCCCAAATAAGCCAGATGTCTTAAGTAGATTTTTAAAAATCTAACCCATCTGCCCTGTAAATTTTAGCAAGATAACAAAATTGTTCTTTCCTAGTCACCTGGCTAGTAAGACTACCATAACATTGTTTTCTGTGTATATACCATTCCCCTACATTGTGATTTGGGACAAACAGCTATTTTCATCTAACAACTCAGAATAAAGACCCAGGATCTTTTAACAGAAAAAAACAAGTCCAGTGTTTCAGAAGTTCATCATAAAGAAAAAACTAATGTTATGGTAAATGCTGTACCTCTTCTCCTAGAGGTCTCTCTAGAGACTCTGCACTACGTTTATACTGAATGATTGCTCAAGTTTCTTATTATTTAATATTTATGCCTTTTACATTCAGAGCCAGAATAGAAAAGTTGCTCATTTCCCTTGAAAAAAGCCAAAACTCAGAGAATAGTCAACCACCTCTAGTGGAGGCAGATTATAACTGCAGACATCGCCCCAACTGGTGCTGAACATGCGTAACCTAAAGAGAAGCAAGTAGGGAGATGTGATCCTGATCAGAGAAGATGGAAAGCAATGTCTCCCTCATCCTCAGGAGATTTTAAAGGAGGGCTCCGATAACAGCCAAACGTGCCAGAAACTGCGTGAACTTGAATTTACCACTGCTCTCTGGGTCAGGACATGAAGGATCTTTAAGTTCCTGACTAGTTCTTTGCATTGACAAAAGTTCCCAAATTATCAAGGCTGGTTCAATGAAAAAGACGAGTGCTGTGTTGAATATGAGCTGCCCCATGCCCAGAGACCTGTTCAGCCCACACTGACAGCAGGGCATCTATGGGGCTCAGAGACCTGGGAGTCACACAGGTTGTGCCTCCCAGTTCCTGGGTAAGGGTTTATTCTCAGAGAGAGAGGAACACACGTTCTCCAACCCCAAAGCAGCAGAAGTGAGTCAAATGACAAGAGCAAAATACCCCTGGGATTCAGTGAGGAAAAAAGCTTAGAATCTACCCTCATATCCCATATGTTAGCTTTTCCTTAGCAAAGAAGTCTGATTATAAATATGTCATGATAATTGTCAGGAAAGAATTAATGGATTCTAATACTAGTGAATGAAAGTCTGATGAAAAAAACGATATTTACATGTAGTCTCAGAGTACTGTCCCCCCAAAATATTTATTACTTATGAAGGAGGGGTAGTAACTTTACAAAGGAGAACCTTGGCAGAAACCACCTTTCTTAAAGAAGTAATCAAAGCTAACATCACTGGTAATGGGACAAACCTGTATCACGTGCCCTCTAATACGATGCACCAAGGACAGTTATCGTCACTTCGTAGTATTCCTGCCAAAAATAGATACCATGAACCTAATCATGAAGAAACTTCTCAGACTGATACTGAAGGACATTCTACAAAATAGCATATGCTTCCAATGTTTCAAGGCCATGAAAGACAAAAAAAAGGCTATTCTAGATTGATGAACTGTTCGAGACTAAAGGCGACTAAAGAGACACTAGAACTAAATACAATGTGCGATCCTGGATTGGATCCTGGACTAGAATATTTTCTTTTTTGCTATAAAGAACCTTAGCATGATAATTGAAAAATTTTGAATATAGCCTGTAGAGGTTGCAACCACAGTAATTTCCCAATTTTATCATTTTAAGGTAGTTCTGTAAGAGAATATGCTTTCTAAGGAGATACACACTAAAATATTAAGGGGGTAAAATGGCAGTATATCTGGAATTTATACTCAAAGATTTCAGAAAAAACAATAATATGTACATACAGAGAGAAAATGATAAAGTAAATTTAGTAAAATATTAAAATTTGAGGAATCTGGGTGAACATTACCCAAATTGTTGTGTTTTTTTAAACACGTTTCAAAGTAAAACGTTAAAACTGCACCCTGGGCACTTCTGTGTTTATTTTATACTCCAGTAAGTTGTTTTTAGTCTGTGAAAAAATCCAAGTTGTTTTCCATGTTTGCACTAGCTGTTCCTTCTACTTGGAATGTACTCAGATTTTCACATGGCTTTTTCCCTCCTCAGAGACCTCCCCAGGCCACTGAATCTAAAGGAGACCCTACCGACAGTTGATCACAACCCCAATCATTTTCCTAAGTAAGTCGAACAGTATTTCGACTTAACTTGATTGTCTCTTCTCCCTCCCCACCCAGTGTGTGAAGGACCATGTCTTACTCACAGCAATATCTTCAACAATTTAGTATTAGATACATAAATATTAGTCATTGCATTTAAGACTGATATGTAACCCCAATTTCATGAACAGGAAATTTTTGCATGGATTAAACTCTTATATGTAGAGGTGCAATAATGTCACTATTCAATTACAGAAAACAACCTAGCTCTTCAGCAACTGATTTTAGAACATTGCATTTTGTCAAATACTTTTTGTACCAGACCCTAGAAGGCACTGCAGAGGATTCAAAAATTAACACTAGAACATTAGCACATAGTATGTGATCAATAATTACTTTTCAATTATATTATATAGTCCATGTTCATGTATTAGTTACTTTTAAAAGTAGAGGAACTAATTGGGGTTGTTAAATACAAAACAGTGAGGTAAACAAGGTAAAGTAAAAGGGAAAGGTTAGGGAGTAAACCATTATTGCCTTTTTCGCAGCATTATTTTTCTTCCATTCAGAAGGAAACCACTCCTCTGCAACCCATTATTCACTAACTGATCTGACTCAATCTCAACAAAAGACAAGATAGAAACAGTACACACACACTACCAAACCATGCACCAATAAGCAAGATAAAGAAATTCATAGGACTAAAAGAGTAGAGGAGTGACTTACTGTAACTTCTCACTTATCTAGAAAACATAAAAGTAAATGTCTATGATGTAATCTAACCTTCAAGATGAGTATCATTTCTAATAAACACATTCTGCTATAGCACAGAAAATCAGGTGGTGCTATCCCATAAAGCATGAAAAGTACTTTTTAAGATCTTTTTCTGCATAAAGCACATTCAACACAAAGTGAAATAAAACCAATAAAAATAAGCCATACTAAATTTTCTATTATTTTGGAGCTCCTAAATATACTAAGACCAAAAAATAATGATATAATACACTTTAGGAAAAATATACACGCCAAAAATACAAATAAATAAAGTATGGAAGAAGATTTAGGAGATAAAGGCCTATGTCATATAAAGTCTGAAAGTCTAAAATATCTGAAGGCAAGAAGCCCTAACATTATTTTTTAAATACACTGATGTATACTCCAAAAATACCATCTATACACTATCCTCTTGAAACAGTAAATTCCTCTCTGCTTTTCAGAATGGGTGAAAGAACACAATTTTAGTTGCTCCTTCCTCTGTGATCATCACACAAGTGGCTGATATCAACACAGACCCACCCCTTGCAGAGTTTTACAACCCTGGAGGTACAGTTCAGGAAGGTCCTAGAAAAGCTCAGTAGAGCTGCCAAAAGCCAGCAGCCCTTCTGTCACCAAGGACAAACCACCAAAGGGCCTGCTGGTAGACATACTCACCTGACATTCTAGTAAGTCAGCCTTAACTCAAATCCTTGGCCAAATCCTCAATTTCAATTCCAATACCCCCAAATCATTCACTCTATAGGAATGATTTTCCAAATGGTTCAGCTTGAATCTGGCTCCTCTCCACTATTGTGTAAATGTATCCAGCCAAGAACAAAAGGCAACAGTTCAGTCTCACCAGCTGGTTTTGTATCAAGCTATTGTAAAAGAGTTTGACTAGGAAAATTAAGTTCCCATTTTTTCACCTACATAGTTCAAATGGACCGTATTTTTTTAAAATTATTTCATTGAGGTCATATTGGCTTACTGGACCATATTTTGATTGTTTGCCTTCTAATCCTATTCATTGTTCAATTTACCAATGGGAAAATTATACGAACAATCACCATACAGCCTAGAAAAAAACATGAAACAGTAAAACAGAGATCCCTCACTGAATTCATCTGTGACAACTGTGATTAAGAAAAATTTTATGGTGATTTTACTTTGCCTGTTAAGTTTTATTTATTTCAGTTTTATTTGCCTAAATAAAACCAAAGTAAACATATCTACTCTACCTCAAGCTATTAACAGGAGCCAACCCAACTCCCACCTATACTCAAGTTCTCCAACTCACTGGCTGTTCCCTAAGATGTGCTTTTACAACAATAAATCTGTTCAACTTGTTACAAGGGTCAGTCTTTAATCAGCCTTTAATTTTTAAATATGTCCCCAAGCAACCAATCTGTGACTAGATCCTTACTCTCAATGGATGCAGGAGGGCGAATTCAGTCGTGAAGATCTGACCACTTCTCTAGGAAGACCATTACCGCCAAGAGAAGCATCTCAAGGATCAAAAACCCTGGAAAAGAAAAACCTCTCCCTGATGAGACACCCCAGCTCTTATATAGTCCTGAAACCTTAAAACAAGGAACTTCATAGCAGTGATCTTCTAACTAGAACAGGGTGGTGAGCAGTAATCACACATGACATTGTTCTGATTCTGTGAGTACTCTGACCCATTAGGCATAGTAAACTTTAGTGGCCAATAAAGTTATTTTATTCTCTTTGTTACCGTCTATGTTCTTTCTCTCTCACGGAAGGCACTCTGAGGTCTAAGGCCTAAAAAAAACAGGAGTATAGATGCCATTGATCTTCCTTACCATCTTTCTATTTTTACTGTGACAATGGTGAATTTGGAATTTTCTCTATAAAAACTTGTTCCTAAATATACACAATAGTAAGCAGTTTCAGCTCCCAGAATACTGCTCCTGAATTATGGTTAGTTTTTTTCTTTTTTTTTTTTTTTTTTTTTACTAATTATTACATGGCATATGACAAAGAACTTTACCCAGAATACTCCAAATCTCACAGATATTCAACATGGTCTTCAATCTAAACTCAGGATTAAGTCAGTATCATTCAAGAACACATCAAGTCATGCAACAGATAAACTTAATAAGTATCAGCTAAATTCCACATTTTGTACACAAGACACAATACTATTCGATGGCCAAGTACCTTTGAATGGTCAACATTTACAAAGTTCCAAAGGTTTTCACACCAACTACAGGCTAAGTTTCCAAAAAGCCAAGAGCAGGACACTAGGACAGCCCAACACCACTGCTCCTCTCCTCCCCAAAGAGGCTGCTGTTTTCTCACAGAAACACAACTCACAAGATCCCTTTCCACAAACTCTAAATGAATTATAGAAAAATTATTTGTTACAAGTGTCACACTGATTCTTGCTCCTCTGAACACAGAGCAAACATTCAGGAAAGGTATAGAAAAACTAGGCTTATAAAGGAATTTAACTTCATTTAATACAGTTCACACTTTTCATGCTATAAAACATACTCCCTTATTATGATACGTATGATTTTTTACGTAATACAGAGATTAACAAATTCTTAACATAAATTACCCAAAAAGTTATTATATCCATGCTGTTTCATAATATTTTTTAAGCCAATACTATGCAGATAAGGCAAAAATTAAGGAGGAAAAGGGTGATTTACTGAAATTTACAGCAACTTGACATTTTAGTACATTTAATCACAAATGTAGATTAGTGTTCTGAGAGAGAGCCAATGTCAAGTCAGCAAGAAGAGCCCACAAACATGGTCAAAATTAAAGAATGAATGCAATGGAGACCTTAAAGTACACACTTGAAAGCGTATACTTGCTTAACTGTTTTAAGGTTAATTCTACAAACTACAAGAGAGTAAAAAGACATTAAATGACTTTCAACCAAACTTCTGGGAAGGCAAATGTTACATAAAACAAAGGACATTTATCCTTTAATTATGAAACTGACATAAACCATTTGTGCTGCACCACTTGTCACTTAAGATCAAACTGTACTTTATTAATACTCACCAAGCAAAATAATTGTGTTTTTGTGCATATGGGGTAGTGAATAAATGTTTTTCCCCCTCTTGCTCTGTGCTGGATTTGGGATACTAAGCAAATCAAAGAAATCTCCAGACACAGACCACTACCCTCCAATATCCTGTTTAAACATATTTAAATACAGGTGTTATGATATAAAAATTATACTTCACTGAAGTTTATTTATGTAGAGGAGGGGAGACCAATTTTTTTTTTTTAAGTCTAACTGGGTTTATAAAGAGTCAATCAGAGTCCCATACCCACTACTTAACATCCTTTCTTAAAAGTAAACATACTTAACACACGGACAGAGAGAACTGATTGGTGGTTACCAAGGGGAAGGGGGGTGGGGGGGCACAAGGGGTGAAGGGTTACATCCACAAGGTGATGGACAAAAATGTACAACTAAAACCCCACAGTGTTATAAACTAAGACATCAATAAAAAAAAATTAAAAAAAAAAAAAAAAGTAAACATACTTGAATTAGGGATTTCAATGCAAGCCAGTATCATTGCTAAGTAAAATTTTAGTTAGTTTGGCTCCTTTCAATCCACAGAATCTCTCATAAGCTATTCCATAGTTTCAACTGGACTTGGTTTCAGGACTATCCACTAATTAAGTCCTTCCATCTTTTCATAATGAAAACCTATTTACCTCCACCTCTAATATTAAAAAGAAGTTTGTAATCCTTGAGGAAGAGAGGAGGCAAGAAGGCAGATAACCAGTCTACTACCCACTCTGACCCTCCCTCCCTCTGTCTCCCGGAATAACTGGATTCCAGAATAAGATGGAACTAGTTCAAACCCTGACCCCGAGCAAGTACTCTGCCTCTCTCAAGACTCAGTTCTCTCACCTATAAAATGAGAATAACAGCAACACAACAATCCTCAGAAAGTTTTGCTGGGGAATTAAAGGAAAATACATGTAAATTATAAGCAAAATGCCTACTACACAATAAAGCACAGTACATGTTAGCTATTATTATTTATTCCATTTTTGTCCATCTCACAGAGAGAAAAACATTCCATAAACAGGTAATTCTAAAGGCTTAGGTAAACATCACAAAAACTCATTTCACTAAAAAAAGAGCTGGCAGGCCTAGCTATAACCTTCAACATTGAAGAGACAAAGCAGAGTCCAATGCTGCCCGAGCAGACTGCTCTTCCCACAAAGAAACACAATGTGGATTTACATATGTTGCAGTCCTCTTCTTGAATTCTAAGAGAAATCTTTTAAAAACTAAACTATAAGAACCAAGGTAAGGATTATGTTAAGAATTGTAGTTAACCTAAAACCCACTGATAAATAAACTCACTAAAAATGAATAACTCATTATTAACCTAAACATCACTAAAAAATAAAAAGGAAGACATAAAAGTGCCTTCTGATGCAAGGCAATATAGAAAACACACCACCACCTATGCTTACTTAAAAAAGTGAGCATGAAGCTAATCTTTACAGATAACTTACATTTACAGTAAATATGGGGGCTAGAGGAATAAACTAAATGACACCACAAGGAAGAAAAAGACAAATGTAGAATATGAATCGTGACATCCTACAGGACTAATGACATGGTTCTGACAACAAATCAATGGTAAGGAGAAAAAGGGGGAGGTACAAAGAAGGTGAGGAAGATCTACTCTAGATTAAAGGAATCAAAATATGTACTGTATATATCTTGTTTGGATCTTGATTCAAAGAAATCAACTACAAAAGGACATTTTAAAAATAATCAGGGAAATCTATGTATGAATTGAGTATTAGATGATAATAAAAGTTTACTGTGATTTTTTTTAGGTGTGAAAATAGCATTATGGTTACATATGAAAGTGTCTACATATTTCAAAGGTATTTAGGGGTAAAGTGACCCAAAAAATCTACTTTAAAATACTTCCGCAGAGAAGAAAGAAAGGAAGGAAACAGACATATAAAGCAAACATGGCTAAAATCATAAGTGTTGTTGAATAAGAGTGAGGGGACGTGGGATTCATTTACTCTCTCCACTTTTGTCTATGTTTGAAATTGATCATAATAAAAAAAGGCTAGAAAAGAGAATTATAATTAAACTCTGTTAGATAATTCCAATCTTATTTTGATGGTGCCTGGCAAATTAGTACATAATTTTGCCCTTTTCTGATCTCTGGAAATCATTTACTTTTGGTCCCTATAGTAGAAGTTTAGTAAATGATAGTTGGGTGAATGAACAGCCAAGGGAGTTGGTCGTACATGTACTACCCACATTATTTCTACACTTAATATTCCTAATCAGATGAAATGCTCATTTGGAGAACAGCCACAACTGCACTGAACAACGGATCAAACAAAAAGTCAGTCAATTCAGGTAGCTCCTCCACTGAACCAAAACAAGGCCTACACACTATTATTCCATCATGTATCTTGATTTTATAACCCTGAGAAAATTCAGTCACAACTCTAAAGTATGTGAAACTACATTCTTGAAGTGGTTTAATGATATCCCAAATTAATAAATGTTTTAATAAATGTTAAGAAGTGATCTCTAACTACACTAAGATATCACCTGACACCCATTAGAATGGCTATAATCACCAAGACAAAAAACAACAAATGCTGGAGAGGATGTGGAGAAACAGGAACCCTCATTCACTGCTGGTGGGAATGCAAACTGGTGCAGCCTCTATGGAAAACAGTATGGAGATTCCTCAAAAAATTAAAAATAGAAATACCTTATGATCCAGCAATCCCACTCTTGGGCATCTACCCAATGGACATGAAATCAACCATCACAAGAGGCTTATGCACCCCTATGTTCATTGCAGCATTATTCACTATAGCCAAGAAGTGGAAGCAACCCAAGTGTCCCTCGACTGATGATTGGTTAAAGAAGATGTGGTATATACATACAATGGAATACTACTCAGCCATAAGAAAAGACAGAATTGTCCCATTTGCAACAACATGGATGGAACTAGAGGGTACTATGTTAAGTGAAATAAGCCAGAGAGAGAAGGACAGACACTGCATGAATTCACTCATATATGGAATACAAATGAACACACGGGCAGAGAGAACTGATTGTTGGTTACCAAGGGGAAGGGGGGTGGGGAGTGGGCACAAGGGGTGAAGGGATACATCCACATGGTGACAAACAATAATGTACAACTAAAACCCCACAGTGTTATAAACTATTAAGATATCAATAAAAAAAATAAAAAAGAAGTGATCTCTAACAGAAAATAGGGCAGGAGGGAATCAATAGGTAAATAATTTTAATTTTAAGACCAGTATCACATGGGTAAAACACATCTGTTAAAGTCCAACATAGGAAAATTTAATAATGACATTTTGGTCAGAGCTTCAAGTTTTAAATTATTCTTTTTTGTGTGTGTGTGAGGAAGACCAGCCCTGAGCTAACATCCGTCACTAATCTTCCTCTTTTTGCTGAGGAAGACTGGCCCTGGGCTAACATTTGTGCCCATCTTCCTCTACTTTATATGGGACGCCGCCACAGCATGGCTGACAAGCAGTGCGTCGGCAGGCGTCCAGGATCCGAACCGGCGAACCCCGGGCTGCCAAGCGTGAACTAAACTGCTGCGCCACCAGGCCGGCCCCTAAATTATTCTTAAACAGGGTTTTCCCAGCTCATATGAAAACAACCAATAGGCTTCCTCAAAATTACATAACCCAAACACTTCATTTACAAACATGAGTAAACGAATCAGAAGATTTCAGAAGATCAACCCTTCTTTCGGAGCACCCTGCCATGCCTTAGAGCCCAGAATAGCAACAGCCCACCTCTCCTTCTGGTCACAAGCATCTCCCTCCTCTTATTCTCTTACCTCTACCACGGGCCCGCTTGCCACGGTCTGAAGGCTTGTCCCCTTGATTGCCATCGATTCCATTCTCTTCACCTCTAACTAAGGAAGAAAAGAACATCCCTTGTACATAATCGTACCAGACAGCTACTAAAGACCAGAACAAAAAGATTTTTTTTTAAAGCTAAAATTTAACCACAGGAAACAGGAAAATCAAAAAAACAACAAAAAAAAAATCAAAAAACAGGAAAATCAAAACCAAACAAGAGAGGCTCAAAAACTGAATGAGAGCACATCTTGCTTAATTCAGAGGTGAAAATTCTGAAAAGAAATGACATACCACTTCTAAGATTTGCCCTCCCTTAATGTAAGTTTGCTTCAGAAACCCCCCTTGTTATGCAATTATGTAATGCACCCCAAAATTTGCTCACTGCTTAGGCTCACAGCCTGGAAAGGTATAGAATAGCAAAATAGCAATACCAAGGAAATACTGAGTCATTGGGAAAATTAGCGTTAGAGACAGGTTTTTCCAGGATGCTGTCCAGAAGATGCCAATACGGTCTTTTCTTCTCCTCATCCCTACACTGATATTAATTATACAATACAGAAATTTTATGAGCAACAGTGGCACAGCTTGCTCCCCTCACCTTTTTCAGGGCTTACCTCCTCTGAGTCATCAGTGAAGCCTTCCTTGGCCACTCCATTTAAATTTACCAACCCCTCCCTATAATCCCCATCTCTCTGCCTTTGTTTTTCCCCATAGCATAATTTCTACATAACCCCATTAAAATATTAATATGAAATACGTTCTCTTTTTTATTGTTACATCTCACTCCACCAGCATTAAAAGGTAAGTTTTAGGAGGGCAAAGGTTTCTGTTTTATTCATTGCCGTATGCCTAAAAGAGTAAATGCTACATAGTAGGTACTCAATAAATATCTGTGGAATGAATAAACTAGCAAAAGTCTCTAAGGTGTTATGTTGAATACTTATATTTTATTCATTCATAATTTATCTACTTTGGTATGCCTGCACAGCAGGTAGTGTTGTTTTGGGTAAATGATGCCAAAACCTGGGTCAAATGAAAAGTACTGAGAAAATCTTCCCTATTCAACAACTTTCCTCTTAATCTAAACCTTGCCTATACAGTAAGTATCCATAAGTGGGGAAGAATAAACAGCTTCACTGTCAGTGAATGAAAAACCTCCCTTAAAATTAGAGGATGCATTTGATTCCTAACAACAGGCAGTCTTAGGAAGCACAACACAACTACCTACCTACAGCCCAAGTCAGGCTGGTATGAAACTGCATCGGTTACAGTGCTGATGAACTGTGTAGTTGTAGCTCATTACTAAGTGTTAAGTATAATAACAAATATTGCATTGAGGAAGTGAATTTATGGGCATTCATTGGACCACTCTTTCAGCTTTTCAGTATGCACGAAAATTTTCATAATAAAAAGTTGAGGATAAAGGTCCATACTTACATTCTCTCCCACGATTGCCACCTCTTCCTTTCCGGTTGTTTCCACGTCCACGGCTCACTTCTCTCTCACTTCTCTTCTCTCTATTCTCTTTGTTTTCTGAACTTTCTTTCCCGAAATTCTTCTTCTTTCCCCCTACAGTCTCCCATGAAGTCTATCCAAGATAAAAGTTATCATTCAAAGTGCGTACAATTATCAAGGGTGTGTGCATGTACCTTTCAAACCTAATTACCTATGCTTGCTTGCCTACCATCTTAAATCTTTTCCACACAGTTCTACTTTCTGATGATAAAGACAGCAAACCTCTTGCTAAGCTCCTATTGCTATATAGAGCACAAAAGATTACAACAACTAGCTGAACTGACAACATACTATATGTTGTCCCAGCACAGAGCCTTTTCCTATGCTGATTTAAGAATAAAGTAAATGTCATTTCCCCAAGCTCCTGCTCTATGCCACCCCCATCTACCTCAGTAGTAGGCCTTCAACCTATTAATACGCAGATTAGCTCAAAGACTAGAAAATTACATAAAATGATGCCCTACAATCTCAGGAATACAACTCTCTCTATTCAGTTATCCAAAGTAACCATGCAAAAAATTTTTAATGGTAGACAAAATTTGGGGTTAGTTATTTTCCTTTAAAGTAAGCACCCAAAATTTCAACCTCAAAAACTTGTTCTAATGAGAAGTCAAATGATTATAGAACCTCCCTTCTCCCCCTCTCCACTAACGGTGATACCAAATCAAATCAAATCATATATATACAAACTGCTGAGAAAAGAATGAGCCACTATGTTCTTGTGAATATCAGTGAGTATCAGGATATCAATCAGGGTATATTACTGGGAAATCCTAACATTGGTCCATTGGCTTCTATTTACTTTTTCATAATCTACTTTATTTCACAGGTATTTAAAGTAATTCAATCCCAAAATAAGAGCAATAACTATTTTAAGGTTTAAAAAAATCTTAAGAAAAATTTTAACATTGGATATGCAAATAAACAAAAGCAGTAGAAATTAATAAACTAAAATTAAGGAGAGAGAGCTGAATTTTTTCCAAAGTGGAGGCCAGATTTAAAATGCTTTTTTAAAAGGAATTTTTTCAACATCTACAAACCTTTGAATGACTCATACATTTAGTTACATATAAAATGATTGGATGTGAAAAAAATACCAACTAGAACAAGTTATTTTCCACCTCTAAGCTTTGATAAAGATTTTAAAAATTGACACCTGATAGTTATGGCAGAATAATCAGGTATTCTTAGTTCCAGTTCTAGCATGTATCTATTCTAACCTTCCTGGAAGTCTACCTGGATATAGTATCCAAATTTTAACTAGTTCACAGCTTTTGACCCAGCCATTCTACTTCTAGGTCTTTATTCAAGAAAATAATCTGATAATTGTGCAACATTTATATATAGACAATGATCAGCAGAACAAAAGGTGAGAAAATTCTTCAAATATCTAGCTTAAGAGACTATCTACTCTAGGGTGCCGGCCTGGTGGCGTAGCGGTTAAGTTCGCACGCTCCACTTTGGTGCCCCGGGGTTCGCAGTTTCGGATCCCAGGCGCAGACAGACATGCCGCTTGTGAAGCCATGCTGTGGCGGTGTCCCATATAAAGCAGAGGAAGATGGGCACAGGTGTTAGCCCAGGGCCAGTCTTCCTCAGCAAAAAAGAGGAGGATTGGCAATGGATGTTAGCTCAGGGCTAGTCTTCCTCACAGAAAAAAAAAAAACCCAAAAAAATAAAAAGAGAGAGAGAGACTATCTACTCTAGAACATCCATTTAGGGGGCAGTACATAGCCACTTAAAGAGTTATCCAGGTGTCCATAGGAAAAGACCCAGGATATAAGTGAAGCAAGCTATCAGCAAACAGAGTATAAAGTAGGTCTACATTTTTTAGTTTAAATAGGAGCCTGTGTATATACTGAACAAAGTTAGAAGTAGTTATCTAAGTGAGGATGTTTAACTTGATTTAACCTTTTCATTGTTCTGCATTGCTTTTTTAATTACAGAAAACAATACAGCTTATTTATTTCAAAAAAAATCCACAGTGTACAAACTCTATTTATTATGTTCACTAATATGAATAAACAAGACAAAGATATAAGATATAATCCCATCCACTCAGGACAACAAGACAAAAAGTAAATTCTAGAGGTCCTGGAAAAAATAATTATACATAGGAGAGTCAGCGCAAGGTGCACATATATATACAATTTATAATGTCTTTACATGGCCAGACCTAAAGGTACTCAACCACTACGAAGGGACAGACTTTCTACGTAAAACATTTGAGAGACAGAAACATCCTACCCTATTTCATTCAGCAAAGGAGACCCTAAAGCAAGCCTTGGCTTGTGAACTCCACAAAGACTAACAAGAACTTATTTGTAGGGGAAGGTAGGAAAAGGAACCTTTAAAGGGCACTTGATCTACCACCACAGTAAATGCTAAAGAGAATGTCGTACATTTGCAAGCATTCACACAGGCTTTCAAAGTGAACCAAATAATTACAAAGGATTTTCAACAGAATTTCTGGCAACTTTTGCCATCTGTATATTGCTACTTATGAAACAGGTCTGAAGAAACTCTAAGAGGAATGGTCCTTCCAGACACCACATTTAGTAATCAGAAAAGCAGCTTTCCAGGCCAGCTCACTCAAAATCACTCTCCTACCCCTTCATATTTGCCAGGAACTATACAACACAACAAATTACTTTAAAAATAGTACATTAATGCAAAGGACTGACATTCCAAAACTATTTTGTCAGTCAAACAAAACAGCATTATGATGAAATGAAAAGTTCAGTACTTATGATGAGGTTCAGTGGTTTCCTTTGTGACAGCTACTCTTAGTGAGAAAGATAAACTCATCCTGAAAATATCATGGACAATTCCACTTAACATTTTTTCAAAATAATAGTTCTTTTTCAGAAGACTCTAGCACAAAACAGTGTTGGCCAATAGGACAAGATTTATTTGCTTTCATGGCTTATTTTAAATGTTCTTGCTCCTAGCATCCCTATGGTGTCTACATTCCTGAGCAACCCCACTGCAATTAACTCTACCCCTGCCAGAGGTAGATATTCCTTACAGCTGGTTAGCCATGACTGCTGCAGACAGCAACCAGGTAAGAGAAGAGGCAAACAGCCTGAAAGATGCACCACAGAATGATCCTAAACAAACCAGGGTTTCTAAAGGACTTTCCACTGGCCTCTCCACTTCCCCACAGCTTTCTCACCTCCAAACAAGCACACGCCTTTTGCATCGGTATTCAGGCCCTAATATGCTATTTTCTGATCTTTGAAGAAAATAACAAGCCAGATCTGGCCCCCATGATGTGATTTCTAGGTTCAAGAGGTAGCCAAAAACACGTGCTTCATGTAACATTGAGCCCAGACCACCTGCTATAGGTTCGGTCCCAAATGAGAGGAAGTTAAAACTCAACGAAACAGAGAGAGAACTGGACATTCATTTAAGAATTAAAAATTCACTAACCACCACAGAAAAGGAATGAAATCTGGAGCTAAAGGAAAGGCAACAGAAAGTAGGATCTGGCCTATGTGTACCATAAAAAAGAAAACATGTCCTCCAATTAACAATCTGGAAACACTTCATTTATTCACAGTGATTTTTTCTTTTTAGTAAAGAGGGCAGTTAAGCCACATGCAAAAGAAGGAAAGTAGACCATCTTCTATTGCCATATACAAAAATCAACTCAAAATGGATTAAGGACCTGAAAGTGAGATCTGAAACTATAAAACTTCTGGAAGAAAATATAGGCAGTACACTAATTAACATCGGTCATAAAAGGATCCTTTCAGATTCCATGTCTACTCAGACAAGGGAAACGAAAGAAAAAATAAACAAGTGGGACTTCATTAGACTACAGAGCTTCTACAAGGCAAATCAAACCAGAATCAAAATGAACAGACAACCCACCAGCTGGGAGAAAATATTTGCAAATCATATATCTGACAAGGGATTAATCTCCGTAATATATAAAGAACTCACACGACTGAGCAATCAAAAAACAAACAACCCGATCAAAAAATGGGCAGAGGATATGAATAGACATTTTTCCAAGGAAGATATACAGATGGCCAACAGACACATGAAAAGATGTTCAACATCACTAATCATCAGGGAAATGCAAATCAAAACTACACTAAGATTATCACCTTACACCCGTTAGAATGCCTATAATCACCAAGACAAAAAACAAATGCTGGAGAGGTGGTGGAGAAATGGGAACCCTAATTCACTGCTGGTGGGAATGCAAACTGGTGCAGCCTCTATGAAAAACAGTATGGAGATTCCTCAAAAAATTAAAAGTAGAAATACCTTATGATCCAGCAATCCCACTCTTGGGCATCTACCCAACGGACATGAAATCAACTATCCCAGGAGGCTTATGCACCCCTATGTTCATTGCGGCATTATTCACTATAGCCAAGAAGTGGAAGCAACCCAAGTGTCCCTCGACTGATGACTGGATAAAGAAGATGTGGTATACACAAACAATGGAATACTACTCAGTCATAAAAAAAAAAACAGAATTGTCCCATTTGCAACAACATGACGGACCTAGAGGGTATTATGTTAAGCGAAATTAGTCAGAGAGAGAAGGACAAACACCGCATGATTTCACTCATATGTGGAGTATAAACGGACACATGGACAGAGAGAACTGGTTGGTGGTTACCAAGGGGAAGGGGAGTGGGGAGTGGACACAAGGGGTGAAGGGATGCATCCATATGGTGATGGACAAATAATAATGTACAACTAAAACCCCACAATGTTATAAACTATTAAGACATCAATAAAAATGAAAATTAAAAAGACAAAAGAGGGCAGTTCAGCCCTTCAGTTCATTTTGAAAATAACCGATAGCCATTCTACACTACATCTATTAGCAATGAGGTAAACACATTCCCCATGTCTTATAAAACCCAGCAAATACATGCCTAAGTATTGGCAAACAAAACTATTCAGAATTGATACATTTTCCAACAAATTGACATATTTAGTAATCTATCATGTGGACCAGTGTTATCTTGCATGGAATTTTACCCACAGATACTGCTACACTCAAATAGTGAAATACTGGGCCGGCCCGGTGGCGCAGCGGTTTAGTCCGCGCTTGGCAGCCCGGGGTTCGCGAGTTCGGATCCCGGGCGCCCGCCGACACACTGCCTGTCAGCCATGCCGTGGCGGTGTCCCATATAAAGTAGAGGAAGATGAGCACGATGTTAGCCCAGGGCCAGTCTTCCTCAGCAAAAAGGGGAAGAGTGGCAATAGATGTTAGCTCAGGGCTGGTCTTTCCCACCAAAAAAAAAAAAAAAAAAAAAAATAGTGAAATACTTTCCGAATTATCTAATTTTTATAATTACAACATTCATTCTGCTTCTTTCATATTAAATGAAAAGATACACATCTTACTTTTGACCTTGTCACAGCCGTTCATATTTATACAGCCTGTCCCTAATGCAGCCTATTCCTAAAAATAAGAACCTGATTGAACCTGAACACTGACAACCAAGGCATTTTCTGAAGTGTTCATCTTTGTACCCCTTTTTAGGTGAATCATTATTGGTTTTAATCTGCTCTGAAATGGTTTTCTCAATTTAAAAATACAAATGAAATATTGTGCAATCTCCAGGTAGAAATCAAAAGGAGAGGGCTGACAATTGTCTGGTGTGGCTTTAAGTTGCTTCCTTCCTAAAATAAAAGGGATGAGCTCCAGTGTGCCTGCACATCCCTCAAATTTTATTAAGTCAAAAAATCCTTTTTCTTATTTTATGTATCTGTCAAACTGCCAAGAAAATGTGTCTGTAGAATATTCACACACTAGTAAATAGATATACCAACAATCCTGGTTCTCTGTTAGCCAAGAGATATAAGGAGTGTAAGAGGTGACAAATGAGATGAAAAAACATGAGCAGTGGAGCCAAGAGAAGTTTTTCAGGTGGTGAAAATGCCCACAGGCTCAGAGAATTTTGAAAACTGTAAGGCTGGGATAGAAGATCAAGTTCTCTTTCAAATCTTCAGATTCTATGACTTCATGAAGAAACCGTATATAACAAAAAGAGTCACTGCAGATTAGTGTTCTTCTGGTCTTAAAACAAACATGGACCCCCAAATAAGATGAAGGTAAAATGCAGTATGGAATTGGAGACAAATCTTAGCACTGCAAATCAATTAATAATACTTATCAATAATACTTACCGTGTCTGAATTCCCTTCCAGCAATATATTGATAGCTTTGTTCACATCTCCATTACAGTCATGAAGGGCAACTATGCATTCATCCTGATTCTTTCCTGTCACTTCCATAAGCTGTTAAAATTTTAAGAAAATGGTTAGGAGGACCCAGAAATGGCACTTGATACTAATTTTAAGATTCTTCTATGTAAGACAGAAATTATGCAATCCTTCCACATGAAGATGGCCTCTTCCAGATTCTGAGCTTACAATCCAAGAACAAACAGGTTTACCTGTTGTTTGTGGCCACGCCATGTCTTTTCACCAATACTGGCAGAGTCAAACTACAAATCAACCCTCCTCCAAGCTGACCAAGTATCAGATTATTAATCAGCAACACACACATACGTATATACCAACATTCTCAGAATACTCAGGATCGGCTATCTGACTACTCAAACTTAGTTCAGTGGCCTGGGATTCCCAAAATTCTGAACTACTCAAATATTAACTGGGACTATATGTTTCCGAAAGACCAATCGTATGTGGCCACCGTTAACAGAACCTCCCGTACGAGTGTTTTGCATAGGACAGCGTTCTCGACATGGGCTACCACTGCTTGAATTAGAACACTCCATATACATAGTACGTTATAATACCCTCAGGTCTCACAAGTGGAATTCTGCAGCCATCACAAACTCACTTCTAGAAATACTCTTTTCTCAAGCAGCTTCAACAAGATGCTATGTTTGAAGTAATCAAAGAAATCTCCTTGGTGCATTCTCTTTAACAAGGAAGTATAAGCTACTTAACATTTTCATCATAAAGAACAATCACAGATTAGGCACAATACAGGTTTCTCAAGGATCAGTGAACAAATGTATGATTTAAGTATCCACTGTGTTTTAACTATATGTAACTATTTTAGTAGGTACTAGCTGCAGTTCAACATAGTTTGACCCCAACACTTGAAGTGATTTATATGTGGTCAAAAAACAAATTAGAGAGTGACGTCAGCATCATGGCGGAGTGAGATTCCCTCTTTGAATCTCTGCTCCCTACAACACAACGAAAACATCATTCACATTCCAACAGAGCTCAATCAAACACTACGAAGGACTTCTAAGAAACCCCTGCTGCCATACATCGGACGGTGGAGGCTCAGGAAGCCCAAAAGGACGCGAGGAGAGGTAAGAAGTTGTACTCCCCCTCCCGAATGGATTGGCAAAGACAGCGCGGCTCGCAGACAGAGGGGGGAGGGGTGGCCCACAGCGGGAAAAACTATCGCCATCCAGGTGCTCTCACAGACTGTCGAGAGATCCCCACTGGGAAGCGACGACGGACTGTTTAGGGGGTGTAGCAAACACCCTAAGAGAGCCAGAAAGGAAACCCCCGGGTCGAGCAGGAGAAAGAGAGGACCCCTCTCCCCACACACACAGCAATTCAGCATAATCCCTCTGGGGGCTGCAGCCGCCTCAGAGCAAACCGCTCGCGATCTCCATCCAGTGGCAGCATGGGGAAACTGCAGGACTAACTTTATCATGAGGGGAAAAAATAAAGCCGTCCCCGTTGGATCCTTGCGACAATTTGTCAGGGCTACAGACCAAAAGGAAAATGACAAACACCCAGAAACCAACCCTGAAGGCACAGAATTTGATAACCTGAATGAGAGAGAATGCAAAATAGCTATCATAAACAAACTCAATGAAATACAAGAGAACACACAGAAACAAATCAACGAATTCAGGGATTTTGTCACAAAAGAGATTGAAACCATAAAGAAAAACCAATCAGAATTATTGGAGGTGAAAAACAAAACCAACGAGATAGTGAAAAATGGAGTCTTTAAAGAGCAGAACTGACAATATGGAGGAACGAATTAGCACTATTGAGGATAGCCACGCAGAAATGCTCCAGATAGAGGAGGAGAGAGAGCTAAGACTAAAAAGAAATGAAGAAATTCTTCGAGAAATATCAGACTCAATGAGGAAAAGCAACATAAGGATAATAGGTATTCCAGAAGGAGAAGAAAGAGAAAAAGGAGCAGAGAGTTTGTTCAAAGAAATAATAGCTGAGAACTTCCCCAACCTAGGGAACGAGAGGGAAATAACAGTGAATGAAATCAATAGCTCACCTAAATATATAATAAACAGGAACAAAAAATCATCTCGCCACATAGTAGCAAACTTGAAAAATACCCGTGACAAGGAAATAATATTGAAGGCAGCTAAACAAAAAAACAAAATAACATACAAAGGAAACCCCATCAGGCTCTCAGCTGATTTCCCGACAGAAACTCTACAGGCTAGGAGAGACTGGAATGATATATTCAAAATCATGAAAGACAAAAACCTTCAGCCAAAAATACTTTATCCAGCAAAAATATCCTTCAAATACGATGGAGAAATAATAACTCTCCCTGATAAACAAAAGCTAAGAGAGTTCGTCACCACAAGACCCCCACTACAAGAAATGTTCAAGAAGGCCCTTAGGCCTGAAAGAAAAAACAAATGAGAAAGGGGATACAAAGATTTCAGCAAGGAGAAAAGCAAGGAGACTAAACCAGAACAAACTACAGTTGCATAACATCAAAAATTAATTCAAGCTCATCACTGGAAACACACATTCATGATACAATCTGGAATAAAGAGATAACAAATAAGGAGGAGAAGAGGTAAGGGGATGAATCGACCCAGCCTCAGGAAAAAGGAGGCATCCGAAAATGTGCTTTCTTATCCAGGAGATCGCTTATATAAACCTCACGGTAACCACTAAACAAATAACCAGAAGAGAACCACACATGACAAATAAAGAGAAAACCAAGAGAATGAGCATGCAGAAATACCAAATTGAATTTGCAGTCCGAAACACAAGGGACAAGAAACGAAGGAAATGCAAAAGAACCAGAAGATGAACAATAAAATAGCAACATTAAACCCTCATATATCAATAATCACTCTAAATGTAAATGGATTGAATTCTCCAATCAAAAGACACAGAGTGGCAGGATGGATTAAAAACCAAGATCCAACAATCTGCTGCCTCCAGGAAACACATCTCAGCTCTAAAGACAAACACAAACTCAAAATAAAAGGATGGGAAACAATACTCCAAGCTAATGGCAAACAAAAGAAAGCAGGAGTAGCCATACTTATATCAGACAAAGTAGACTTCAAGATAAAATAAAAGGATGGAAAACAATACTCCAAGCTAATGGCAAACAAAAGAAAGCAGGAGTAGCCATACTTATATCAGACAAAGTAGACTTCAAGATAAAAAAGGTAATGAGAGACAAAGAAGGGCAATATATAACGATAAAAGGGACACTTCACCAAGAAGACATAACACTTATAAATATCTATGCACCCAACATAGGAGCACCAAAGTACATAAAACAACTGCTAAAAAACCTTAAAGGAGATATTAACAATAACACAATAATAGTAGGGGATCTTAACACCCCCCTTACATCAATGGATAGATCATCCAGACAAAAAGTCAATAAGGAAATAATGGACTTAAATGAAAAACTAGACGCAATGGACTTAATAGATATATACTGAGCACTCCACCCAAAAAAAGCAGGGTACACATTCTTCTCAAGTGCGCATGGAACATTCTCAAGGATAGACCATATATTAGGAAACAAGGCAAACCTGTATAAATTTAAGAAGATTGAAATCATTACAAGCATCTTTTCTGATCATAATGCTGTGAAACTAGAAATCAACTGCAAGGAAAGAACTAGGAAAGGGACAAAGACGTGGAGACTAAACAACATGCTACTGAACAACCAATGGGTCGTTGATGAAATTAAAGGAGAAATCAAAAGCTATCTGGAGACAAATGAAAAGGAAAATACACCATACCAACTCATATGGGATGCAGCAAATCAGTCCTGAGAGGGAAATTCATAGCAATACAAGCTCACCTTAACAAACAAGAAAAATGCCAAATAAATAACCTAAAATTGCACCTAACAGAATTGGAAAAAGACAAACAGACAAAGCCCCGAATCAGCAGAAGGAGGGAAATAATAAAAATCAGAGCAGAAATAAATGAAATTGAAACCAAAAAAACAGTAGAAAGCATCAATGAAACAAAGAGCTGGTTCTTTGAGAAGATAAATAAAATTGACAAACCCTTAGCCAGACCCACTAAGAAAAAAAGGGAGAAGACTCAAATAAATAAAATTAGAAATGAAAGAGGAGAAATTACAACAGACACCACAGAAATACAAGGGATTATTAGGGAATACTATGAAAAATTTTACGCCAACAAATTGGACAACCTAAAGGAAATGGACAAATTCTTGGATGCGTACAACCTCCCAAAACTGAATCAAGAAGAAATAGAGTATCTGAACAGACCAATCACAAGTAAAGAGATTGAAACAGTGATCAAAAACCTCCCAAAAAATAAAAGCCCAGGACCAGATGGCTTCCCTGGAGAATTTTATCAAACGTTCAAAGAAGATTTAGCATCTATCCTTCTCAAACTATTCCAAAAAATAGAGGAAGATGGAATACTTCCCAACACATTCTATGAGACCGACATCATCCTGATACCAAAGCCAGACAAGGACAATACAAAGAAGGAAAACTACAGGCCAATATCACTGATGAACATAGACGCAAAAATCCTCAACAAAATATTGGCAAACCGAATACAGCAATACATCAAAAAGATCATACACCTCGATCAAGTGGGATTTATACCAGGGACACAGGGATGGTTCAACATCCGCAAATCAATCAACGTGATACACCACATTAACAAAATGAAGAATAAAACCACATGATCATCTCAATCGATGCAAAGAAGGCATTCGACAAGATCCAGCATCCATTTATGATAAAAACTCTCAACAAAATGGGTATAGAAGGAAAGTACCTCAACATAATAAGGGTCATATATGACAAACCTACAGCAAACATCCTACTCAATGGGGAAAAACTGAAAGCCATTCCTTTGAGGACAGGAACAAGACAAGGGTGCCCACTCTCACCGCTCTTATTCAACATAGTACTGGAAGTTCTGGCCAGAGCAATTAGGCAAGAAAAAGGAATAAAAGGACTCCAAATAGGCAATGAAGAAGTGAAACTCTCACTATTTGCAGACGACATGATCTTACACATAGAAAACCCAAAAAACTCCATCAGAAAACTACTAGAAACAATCAACAACTACAGTAAAGTGGCAGGGTATAAAATCAACTTACAAAAATCAATTGCATTTCTATAAACTAACGATGAAACAACAGAAAGAGAACTCAAAAAGACAATCCCATTTACAATTGCAACAAAGAGAATAAAATATCTGGGAATAAATTTAACCAAGGAGGTAAAAGACCTATACAACGCAAACTATAAGACACTATTGAAAGAAATCGAGGAGGACATAAAGAAATGGAAAAATATTCCATGCACATGGATCGGAAGAATAAATATAGTTAAAATGTCCATTCTACCTAAAGCAATCTACAGACACAATGCAATCCCAATCAGAATCCCAATGTCATTCTTCACGGTAATAGAAAAAAATACTGAAATTCGTATGGGGCAACAAAAGAGCCCGAATAGCTAAAGCAATTCTGAAAAAAAAAAGAACAAAGCTGGAGGCATCACAATCCCTGATTTCAAAATATACTATAAAGCTACAGTAATCAAAACAGCATGGTACTGGTACAAGAATAGACACACAGATCAATGGAAGAGAATTGAAAGCCCAGAAATAAAACCACACACCTATGGACAGCTAATCTTCGACAAAGGAGCAAAGAACATACAATGGAGAGAGGGAAGTCTCTTCAATAAATGGTGCTCGGAAAACTGGACAGCAACATGCAAAAGAATGAAAGTAGACCATCTCCTATCGCCATATACAAAAATCAATTCAAAATGGATCAAAGACCTGAAAGTGAGACCTGAAACTATAAAACTCCTGGAAGAAAATATAGGCAGTACACTAATTGACATTGGTCATAAAGGGATCCTTTCAGATTCCATGTCTACCCAGACAAGGGAAACAAAAGAAAAAATAAACAAGTGGGACCTCATCAGACTAAAGAGCTTCTACAAGGCAAATGAAACCAGGATCAAAATGAATAAACAACCCACCAGCTGGGAGAAAATATTTGCAAATCGTTTGTCCAACAAGGGATTAATCTCAGTAATATATAAAGATCCCATACAACTGAGCAACAAAAAAACAAACAACCCAATCAAAAACTGGGCAGAGGATATGAACAGACATTTTTCCAAGGATGGCCAATAGACACATGAAAAGATGTTCAACATCACTAATCATCAGGGAAATGCAAATCAAAACTACACTAAGATATCACCTTACACCGGTTAGAATGCCTATAATCACAAAGACAAATAACAACAAATGCTGGAGAGGTTGTGGAGAAATGGGGACCCTCATTCACTGCTGGTGGGAATGCAAACTGGTGCAGCCTCTATGGAAAACAGTATGGAGATTCCTCAAAAAATTAAAAATAGAAATACCGTATGATCCAGCAATCCCACTCTTGGGCATCTACCCAATGGACATGAAATCAACCATCACAAGAGGCGTATGCACCCCTATGTTCATTGCAGCATTATTCACTATAGCCAAGAAGTGGAAGCAACCCAAGTGTCCCTCGACTGATGATTGGTTAAAGAAGATGTGGTATATACATACAATGGAATACTACTCAGCCATAAGAAAAGACAGAATTGTCCCATTTGCAACAACATGGAAGGACCTAGAGGGTATTATGTTAAGTGAAATAAGCCAGAGACAGAAGGACAGACACTGCATGAACTCACTCATATATGGAATATAAGTGAACACACGGACAGAGAGAACTGATTGGTGGTTACCAAGGGGAGGGGGGGTGGGGGGTGCACAAGGGGTGAAGGGTTACATCCACAAGGTGACGGACAAACAAAAATGTACAACTAAAACCCCACAGTGTTATAAACAAAGACATCAATAAAAAGAAAAATTTATTAAAAAAAAAATTAAAATCGCAAATGAAATAATCTTTTTAAGCACAATAAGAATAGATTACAAAAATGATATTATCCTTTGCCAGAACATACCTGTTTAACTTTAGCTTCAAACTCTGAATCGTTTTTATCAAAAATCACTTGAGCGAGACGCATCTGTTCAGCTGTTGCCTGGAAAGCACACACAACTGTTAAAGATTTGAGCACCAAAAATATGCTAGACGCCAAAATCTGGTACAAACAGATAAACGCTCTCAAGCACTACAGCACTATGGTAACAGAAACACTGATTAACTATATTCTTAAAGGTCCCATTCCTTTGGCCAAATGACCTAAAGTTCTTGTTCATCTTCATTGGCCATGTGACTCATTTGAATTTTCCTTCTCTCAGGGAGTTATTCCCTCTCCCCAAGAAAAAGTGGAAGAATAGGAAGGAGTGGAAACAATTGCCAGCACACAAGCTTAGACTCAGCCTTGCTGTCAAAAAGCAACAAAGCTCTGCTGTCAACTCTAAAAAGATATTCTGGTCAGTTTAAGACAAATGGCTGTATTTAGCTAAATAAAATTTTGTGTGTGTGTGTCTGTGTGTGTGTGAGGAAGACCAGCCCTGAGCTAACATCTGTTGCCAATCCTCCTCTTTTTGCTGAGGAAGACTGGCCCTGGGCTAACATCCGTGCCCATCTTCCTCCACTTTATATGGGACGCCGCCACAGCGTGGCTGACGAGCAGCGCATCGGCGGGCGCCCGGGATCCGAACCCGCGAACCCTGGGCTGCCAAGCGTGGACTAAACCGCTGCACCACCGGGCGGCCTCTAAATAAAAATTTTTTAACCACAATTAAAAAATGGTTTTAATTTAACAAAATTTGTAAAGAAAAAAGAAACTTTCAAACACTAAGTTAGTCACCTCTGCAGAAAACTCCTTTCCAGTTGCTTTTAAATCCTTAAAAAAAAATCAAATTACTGAATTTTTGAGGTTTCCGTTTGTGATATTTTTGGCAACAAAAAATTAGAAAGGCATAAAAAAAAGCTACTCTTCTCCGCATTGAGTTAATAGTAATATATCAGTTTGGTTTCTTAGCTTTGACAGAAGTACCATGATTATGACAACAGGGAAACTAGGTGAGGGGTACGCAGGAACTCGGTTCTACCTCTGTGCAACTTTCTGGTAAATCTAAAATTACTGCAAAACAGTTTATTTAAAAAGTTATCCCTGTTAGTTAAAATCTATACTAACTCCCAACATAAATATTTAAAAAGTTAAACAGCTTCAATTACTGAATGATCTTAGAGAAAAAAAAACCCTACAAGGAGCTAATAACTTTTAATACACACTCATTTCAAATAATCTCACCTAAACCAAGGAGGGGTGGGAAAGTTTTGTTAGTATTTTTGCATTGTAAAAACACTTTTCACAAGGGCTTTCCAGTCCATGTGGGTGGTAGATTATACGAGCTACAGCCAGCTTTGGCCTGTTCCCTCCAATCTAATGGCCAATCCCTTCACCCGAGCCTATGCCTGCTGTGACCTCAGTCTAGCTGCTGCAGATACACCCAGAAAGAAGTCTGTACAGAAACTCAGTGTGTGCACATGCTGCCAATTTTACCACAATCCTACCCAGTATATATAAAGGCCTTACACACACTCTCACTACACCTACCTGTATATAAGACTCTCATTTCTCTGACCCATAACCAACTGAGAAGTCCCAGTGCTGCAGCCAAAGGTCCAGAGGCATGAAATAACTGAATGAGGTGAAAGGGAAAGCCAAAGGGGAAGACGGCACTTCACATTACACATTTGGGTTCTGGGTAATAGCAACCTTTTAAGAATGAAAGTAAACCATTGACGTCCCTGGTGCTGAATGCCTACAGGATTAATTGTTGCCCATTTCCCTAATACCAATACCTTCCAATCCCAGAGTCGCAAACCTAAAAATTGTACCTTACTAATATTCATTCAGCCTTGCTGTAATCCAAACATACTAATGCTCATCACTTCCCACTAAATTTCCTTCAATTACAAAATTTTCACACATCCCACAAGAAAATTACAGTGACCCATAAGGTAACCTTCTAGTACCAAAACTATTTATTTGGCACTTACATATTTTTCTCTGATATCAAAAACAGAATACTAAACATACCACTTTGCAGGGACACACACACAAACACACAATTTGTAAGTATCTATATCATAATGTTTATTGGCTACATAACAATTCCACTGGATAGGTCCTGCATTTTACTTACTCTACAAATTTTTCATTACTACCTAAATACTACAAAGATCCATTCTTACACCTATATTTGTATATACATCCATGATAGCTTTCTTAGAATAAATACAAAGATGTGAAACCACTGGGCCAAAGAAATGTATAGAAAAATGTTAAAAGGAGTTTCATACCATGTGCTCAAAAATACACTGCACAAAAGCTGCAAAGATTATACACCACCAGCAGTGTAGATGAGCCTGCTTCTTCAAAATTTTCCAAATTAAAAAAAAAAAAAATGCCAATTTAAATAATGAAAAATGGTCTCTATTTGGTTTAATTTTTATTTCTTAGATCACTAGTAAGGGTCAACTTCTAAAAATATACTAAAGTGGCAATGATAAAAAAGACTCAGAAGGGGAAGCAGTGGAGCTGGAACATCTTCATTTTGCGACCAACACAATAAAGACGAGTTCTGACAAGAATCGTGAATGAATGCTAATTCTAAGGGGGAAATTTTGATAAGGAGCAGGCTATTTGCACATGGTCTCAAAGTGTCTTCACAAAGATTGTTTTTTGGTTGCTAGATGAAACACAGTAACAATAAATTAGGTGAAATGGGCAAAACTTGGACTGAGTGATCAAATGCAACATCCTCATTGAGGGGCAGACAGACATCATATGATTCCGTTGCAGTACTCAGAAATACTCAACATCAGTTATGTGGTATTCCAATCAGAGATCCACAACCTGAATCTAATCATGAGGAAACAGCAGGCAAACTCAAACTGAAGAATATTTTATACAATAACTGGCCTGTACTTCTTCAAACTGGCCAATACTATGGAAGACAAAGAAAGGCTGAGAACTGTTCCAGAATAACGGAGACTAAAGAGACATGTCAAACAAATGGCATATGTGATGATTCTATACTGGAAGTGGGTAACATGCTATAAAGGACGTTACTAAGGTAACTGACATTATTGACATAACTGAAAATTCCACACTGACAAAACTGGAACATGAACTGTAGAGAACATTGTAGCAACGTTAAATTTACATAATTTGACAGTGGAACTGTGTTTGTATAATGGGACATCCTTGTTCTTAGGAAATAGACACCTAGAGGGTAAAAGGCAAAAATGTATTTAATAAACTCTCAAATGGTTCAGAACCATAAATAATGTGGGTACGTATATATAGACATAAAAATACAGAAAAAACAATATGACAAAGCAAAAGCGGCACCATGTTAAAAATCTGGTACCATCTCATCTTCTAAGAGATGTTAGAAGTTCAAACATCTCTTATAACTTTACAGCAAAACCAAAATCCCATAGACAACAATATACAACAAAACTAGGTGACAAAGTATCCCTCACACACCTCAAAATACAAACAGGTGAAGAAAAACCACCTACAGATACAAGATCTACATGGTAATCATCTGTGCCACGTGAAGTAAACAGAGACAAGCCCTGTGGTATCTGACTGGTCTAACAGGAAAACTCCAAAGTAGCCAAGAGGTACTCACTAGAAAGGAAAGTGGGTCAATTTGAGAACAGCAGCTGGCACTCTAGGGTTTTGAGGACTCCAATAGCAAGCTAGGTGCCAGCAGTTCAGAAAGGGTTTAAGAGGGTAGAGTAGTTACCATCATAAACTCTTGAAATCAACCAGGTAGGGCTCCCATCAACAGAAACTACTAGGAAAAAACTGAGCCACATCTACAGGAAAGGGAAAAAAGGTCCACAGTGGGGGAAGAGAACAGAGCCAGGAAATCTCAGAGAGCAAGCCAAAACAATTACACAGAAAAGAGGAAACACTCAGAAATTAGAAAAACCACTCTGCACCATGTGGCTGTCTAACAGTCCAAGAAAACTCATTTCACAAAAAGATGAACAATAGAAAAACAAAGGTCAAATCCCATACAAAGTTATTATAAGAGGAAAAGAATATGGAGCAGGACACTACCCTGCTAACCCATGACAGGACACCAGCCAAGTGCCTAGAGAACAGAGCTAGGCTGCAACCTTCTGATTCAAAGTGCACTGAGATACAGAGCATGAAGAAAATGATAACAAGACAAAAGAATAACTTATGTCTAAGTTTTTCTAACTCAGAAATGAAAACTAAGACTAAACTAGAAGGAACACAAAAATAAACTTTTAACACTTAATGCCTCAAGAGAAATATAAGATGAAAGGGGAAATTATTTAAGGTAAAGGGGGCTGGCCTGGTGGCGTAGCGGTTAAGTTCATGTGCTCCACTTCAGCAGCCCAGGGTTCATGGGTTTGGATCCCGGGCACGGACCTACTCACCACTCATCAAACCATGCTGTGGAGGCATCCCACATGCAAAATAGAGGAAAACTGGCGCAGACGTTACCTCAGAGACAATCCTCCCCTCCAAAAAAAAAAGAAGAAGAAAGAAAATACTTGAAGTAAAAAAGAAATTTTAAAAAGGAAAAAGAAAAGAAATGGGAAGATAAGGAATAAGAGAAAAGGAAGCATCAAACATTAAACTGAGGTAAAAAACCTAACCTGAACCTGTGGAAAATACAAGTCTCTGAGAAAGAAAACAAAAGAAAGGAACAGTACAGATGCTTAAAACTAAAATTCAAAAAAAATGTCTGGAAAGCAAATAAAATGTTTAAATATGTGAAAGAAAACACACCATACTTGAGAATATCAACCCATAACAACTCACACTGAGTCATTTTCTAGTAAAAGATCTGGGCTCTAAAGCAAAAACATCCACTGAGCACACAGGCAGAAACGATAGGAGACTTATAAGGGAAAGAAATGAGAGTATCAATAAACTTGTCAAAAGCAGTGCTTTGTGCAAAAAGAAAACAAAATAACATTTAAGATACTCAAGTAAAGAAAATATGAGCCTAGCATTTAGAGCCTACAAAACTGACTTTATACTCAAGTATAAAGGGCATAAATTGTTAAAAGCAGCAAAGAATGCAGGGAATATTATTCCCATGAGCCTTTCCTGAGGAATCGACAGCATTGGCTTTAGACAACCAAAATGACTAGAGACACAGACATAAGTATTAATGGTGACTATAAAGCACATACTTTTTGTAGAAATAAAACTAAATGATGGCTAAAGGGAAAAAGTATACAATGGATACACAAACAGAGTATGCAGATACACTACAACTATTTCAAAAGGAGGGGGTGGGGAATCTCTGCAACTTCCAGATGGGGCTTGTCAGCTGATTAAGGTACCATGCATCCCAAAGGCTGTAGTGTGCTGAAGTAGTGTGCACCAACCTGTCCTTCAGGCTGGCATTGGCTGCCACATTATCATTTTTTCACTTGAGGGCCACCTCTATCAAGTGACATATACTTTTAAGGCTATAAATGAAGCAGCCTTGTGTTAACGCTGTCACGGGAAAAAATATGTAGTAACTGTCACATAGAAGAAAGCAGGGGACAAATTAATTGAATTCTAGCAGAGTGACTAATTCATTCTAGGTAAACAAAAATGTTGGCTGTGTAATGGCATAATTGACAGCTGACAATACAGTAAAGGAAATATGAACCTAGCATTTAGAGCCTACAAAACTGACTTTATACTCAAGCATAATTGCATCCACTGGAGAGACCTATGAACAGTGACCAACCCAGTAACAATAAATACCATCAGTTACCAAATTGAGGTCCCTAAATACCATTTCCCACTAAAAGATGCCACAGTTCCTTAGAGCAATCAATGGCTGATTCTAGGTACAAAGCAGGAAGTGTACACGATAAGTCTGGAATATCTTGTCATATCAGTTTCTTACTAGGACTAAGTCAAAAAGCACTCAGGAGGCAACCTGAAGAGATTTTCACTGGCCAAAGATAGGATAATTTGAACTTCAAAAAGGATAATAACTAGAAATAACTGAAACTGATCAATTGTTTAAACCTTTAAGTTCACAATGACATTTTTTTATTTTATTTTATTTTTTTGGTGAGGAAGACCAGCCCTGAGCTAACATCTGTTGCCAATCCTCCTCTTTTTGCTGAGGAAGACTGGCCCTGGGCTAACATCGGTGCCCATCTTCCTCTACTTTATATGGGACGCAGCCACAGCATGGCTGACAAGCAGTGCGTCGGTGGGCGCCCGGGATCAGAACCCGCAAACCCCGGGCTGCCAAGCGCAAACTCAACCGCTGCACCACCGAGCCGGCCATGACATTTTTTAAAATATTAATTATTCACCTTTGGAGGATGATAGGAAACCAATTTAATTATTTCAAAAACTGATATACTCTTCAAATGTGTGATGGTCATGAAAAACAAGAAAAGACTGAAAAACTGTTACAGATCAGAAGAGACTAAGGAGACATGACAACAAACTGGATTAGATCCTGAAACATAAAAGGGATTATAGTGGAAAAACTAATGAAACCCAAAAAGTCTACCTTTAGTTAATAGTATTATGCCAGTGTTATTATCTTAGTCTTGACAAATGATTACGTAAGACAGAAATTAGCAAAATATAGCCTGGTATCTGATTTTGTATGGTGGGCCCAGTAAGAAAGATTTTAACATTTTTAAAATGTTACAACAAAAAAAACCCAAAGAACATACAACAGAGATCGTGTGTGGCCTGCAGAGCATAAAATATTTGCAATCTGACCCTTTATAGAAAAATTTTGCCAACACTCAATGTAAAATGTTAACATTAAGGGAAGCTGGGTGAATGTTATAGAGATTTATCTGTATCACTTTCCAATGTTTTTGCAAATCTTAAAATTAATCCAAAATAGTGATTCCAAAATAATTTTTTAAAGAAGGAAATAATAGAGGCCACAGTAGAAATAAATGAAACAGAGAATAGAAAAATAAGAGAAAAATCAATGAAACCAAAACTTGGCTCTTTGGTGGGGGAGGAAGAGATGAACAAAATTGACAAACCGTTAGCTAGAACCAAGAAAAGAGAGAGAAGACTCAAGTAATTAAAATTAGGAATGAAATAGGGAACACCACTACCAACTTTAGACTAATAAAAAGGATTATAAGAGAATACCATCAAGTGTATGCCACCAAATTAGATAACATAGACAAAAAGACAAATTCCTAAAATGACACAAACTACTTAAAGTGACTCAAGAAAAACTGAAAATGTGTAACAAGTAAAGTAATTGAATTAGTCATCAAAAAAGTTCCCAAAAAGAAAAGCTGAGGACACATACAACCTCCCAAAACTGAATCAAGAAGAAACAGAGACTCTGAACAGACCAATCACAAGTAAAGAGATTGAAACAGTAATGAAAAACCTCTCGAAAAATTAAAGCCCAGGACCAGATGGCTTCCCTGGAGAAGTTTACCAAACACTCAAAGAAGATTTAGCACCTATCCTTCTCAAACTATACCAAAAAATAGAGGAAGATGGAATACTTCCTAACACATTCTATGAGGCCAACATCATCCTGATACCAAAACCAGACAAGGACAATACAAAGAAGGAAAACTACAGGCCAATATCACTGATGAACATAGACACAAAAATCCTCAACAAAATATTGGCAAACCAAATACAGCAATACATCAAAAAGATCATACACCTCGATCAAGTGGGATTTATACCAGGGACACAGGGATGGTTCAACATCCACAAAGCAATCAACATAATACACCACATTAACAAAATGAAGAATAAAAACCACACAATCATCTCAATCAATGCACAGAAGGCATTCGACAAGATCCAACATCCATTTATGATAAAAACTCTCAACAAAATGGGTATAGAAGGAAAGTACCTCAACATAATAAGGGTCATATGTGACAAACCTACAGCTAACATCCTACTCAACAGGGAAAAACTGAAAGCCATTCCTTTGAGGACAGGAACAAGACAAGGGTGCCCACTCTCGCCACTCTTATTCAACATAGTACTGGAGGTTTTGGCCAGAGCCATTGGGCAAGAAAAAGGAATAAAAGGACTCCCATAGGCAACGAAGAAGTGAAACTCTCACTATTTGCAGACAACATGATCTCATACATAGAAAACCCCAAAAAAGTCCATTGGAAAAGTACTAGAAATAATCAACAACTACAGCAAAGTTGCAGAGTATATTAAATCAACTTAGAACAATCAGTTGCATTTCTATACACTAATAACAAACTAATAGAAAGAGAACTAACTCAAAAAGACAATCCCATTTACAATTGCAACAAAAAGAATAAAATACCTGGGAATAAATTTAACCAAGGAGGTAAAAGACCTATACAATGAAAACTATAAGACACTATTGAAAGAAATCAATGAAGACATAAAGAAATGGAAAAATATTCCAAGCACGTGGATTGCAAGAATAAATATAGTTAAAATGTCCATACTACCTAAAGCAATCTACAGATTCAATGCAATCCCAATCAGAATCCCAATGTCATTCTTCACAGAAATAGAAAAAAATACTGAAATTCGTATGGGGCAGTAAAAGACCCCGAATACCTAAAGCAATCCTGAAAAAAAAGAACAAAGCTGGAGGCATCACAATCCCTGATTTCAAAATATACTATAGAGCCATAGTAATCAAAACGCATGGTACTGGTACAAAAATAGACACACAGATCAATGGAAGAGAATTGAAAGCCCAGAAATAAAACCACACACCTATGGACAGCTAATCTTCGACAAAGGAGCAAAGAACATACAATGGAGAGAGGGAAGTCTCTTCAATAAATGGTGCTGGGAAAACTGGACAGCAACATGCAAAAGAATGAAAGTAGACCATCTCCTATCACCATATACAAATATCAATTCCAAATGGATTAAGGACCTGAAAGTGAGATCTGAAACTATAAAACTCCTGGAAGAAAATATAGGCAGTACACTAATTGACATTGGTCATAAAGGGATCCTTTCAGATTCCATGTCTACCCAGACAAGGAAAACAAAAGAAAAAATAAACAAGTGGGACTTCATCAGACTACAGAATTTCTACAAGGCAAATTAAACCAGGATCCAAATGAATAGACAGCCTACCAGCTGGGAGAAAATATTCACAAATCATTTATCCAACAAGGGATTAATCCCTGTAATATATAAAGAACTCATACAACTGAGCAACAAAAAAACAAACAACCCAATCAAAAAATGGACAGAGGATGTGAACAGGCATTTTTCCAAGGAAGATATACAGATGGCCAATAGACACATGAAAAGATGTTTAACATCACTAATCATCAGGGAAACGCAAATCAAAACTACATTAAGATATCACCTGACACCCGTTAGAATGGCTATCATCACCAAGACAAAAAACAACAAATGCTGGAGAGGTTGTGGAGAAACGGGAACCCTCATTCACTGCTGGTGGGAATGCAAACTGGTGCAGCCTCTATGGAAAACAGTATGGAGATTCCTCAAAAAATTAAAAGTAGAAATACCTTATGATCCAGCAATCCCACTCTTGGGCATCTACCCAATGGACATGAAATCAACCATCACAAGAAGCTTATGCACCCCTATGTTCATTGCAGCATTATTCACTATAGCCAAGAAGTGGAAGCAACCCAAGTGTTCCTCGACTGATGATTGGTTAAAGAAGATGTGGTATATACATACAATGGAATACTACTCAGCCATAAGAAAAGACAGAATTGTCCCATTTGCAACAGCATGGATGGAACTAGAGGGTATTATGTTAAGTGAAATAAGCCAGAGACAGAAGGACAGACACTGCATGAATTCACTCATATATGGAATATAAATGAACACACGGGCAGAGAGAACTGATTGTTGGTTACCAAGGGGAAGGGGTTGGGGGGTGGGCACAAGGGGTGAAGGGATGCATCCACATGGTGACGGACAAACAATAATGTACAAATAAAACCCCACAATGTTATAAACTATTAAGACATCAATTAAAAAAATAATAATTAAAACAAAAAAAAGAAAAGTTGAGGCCCAGATGGCTTCAGTGGTAAATTCTACCCAACACTGGAAGAATTAACAATAATCACCAATTCCTCACAAACTCTTCCAAAAAACAGAGAAGAGAACACTTCCTAATTCATTCTATGAGGTCAGTATCACCCTGATACTAAAAGCAAAGACATCACAAGAAAAGACAGCTACAGAAAAATATCCCTTATCACTATGGATGAAATATCCTCCACAAAATCCTAGCAAACAGCAACATACAAAAAGAATTATCCGCCATGACCAAGGGAGGTTTATCCCAAGAATGCAAAGTTGTTTAACGTCTGAACAGTGTAATATACCATATCAACAGAATAACAGATAAAAACTACATGGTCATTTCAACAGACACAGAAAAAGCATTTGATAAGATCCAATACCCTTTCATGATAAAGAGACAAATTAGAAATAGAAGGGAACTTACTCAACCTAATAAAGGCAACTACAGAAAACCCACAGCTAACATCACTACTGGTGAAAGACAACTAGGGTGTCTGTTCTAGCCAGTGTAAGAAGGGTCTGAGGAAATTAAGCAAGAAAAGAAGCAGAACATATGCATGAACTAATTTCTACGGCTTTAAAAGTAGACACACACACACACACACACACACACACACACACGAACAAAGGGAAATGTCCCAATATACACCCTTACAATTTGCATGCAAACTTGAGAAAAACATATTAAAAGTTATACAGAATAGGGCCAACAGCAATCTGGTAAACAACCATCATAAAATTGTTCATCCACGAAGAGTTATCTTCTACAAGATCAAAAACTTCCCATTATAAAAATTACTAAATCATAGAGTAGAGCTTCTCCTTTATTGCTAGAAAGGATCTTAGAGTAGCAATCCAGTTCAACTCCGTACTGCGCCCCTAAGTAATTTACTCACACTTTACGTTGGGTGTTAACAGCACAGGCCTCTTCACTACTAGAGGTGTACAGTGTCCAGTACATTGATCATGCTGCTTCCCAGTTAGGGAGGATGCAATTTTAACAGTCTAAGAATGAGGCAATGAGGGTCTAGTCTAGTGTAGCTGCCATAAGAAGGAAGGAATGTAAAGGAAGATGATTTTTTTTTGTCATTTTATACTTGAAGACTGAGGAAAGTGACTACATGTGCAAGAACTGGGGAACTGGGAGAACACGTCCACACTAGAGTTATGGGAAACCTGCAAGAGTCTGCAGTGTAAAGACTCTCATGGCAAGACTCATGGAAATGAGAGTTGGGGGTGAGGTGAAAGTAGTCAGCAGTACATCAAGAAAATCATCAGAACCCTAAAGCAGCAAGATGTCTGTATCAAGAAAACAAAATAAAACCAGGAGAACTTTCTGGAATAAGGGTAATATTCTATATCTTGATAGGAAACTCAGTTACACAGGTAAAAGCATCCAATAAAAAATGATCTGATACACTTAAAATGTGCCTATATGTAAATTTCATCTTAAAAAAAAAAAAAGAGACCTAAACAAATATTAAACTCTAATTAATGATATGAATGCTAAAGTGTTTACGGGTAAAGTATATTGATGTCGTTAATTTACTTTGAAATGCATCAAAAAATAAGATAAGAATGACAGCTAGTCAGATGTGATAAAGCAAATACAGCAAAAAGGTACTTGTGTTCACTGTACAACTCTTCCAGCTTCTCTCTGTAATTGAACATCTTCATAATAAAATGTTAGGGGAAAAAAATTTCAGCAGCTCAGAAAAGGAGCCCTGGAGAAAGCTCAAAAAGAAAGGGCAAATGAAAAGAAGGGGAAAAAAACAGATGTTAAACATGAGCTAAAATATAAAGATAAATGGAAAAAAACCCACAAAAGTGAATTATGGAGCAGTTGTGGACACTCACTCACTCACTGTGTGACCAGAAGAACATGCCTGGTTCAAGACACTTTGCACAGAAATACGGCATATGTAGACATGTCACAGAGTGCAAGATACACAAAAGCCAGGGGTTCTGGCTGTGATGTCTCTCTGAAAAGACGTGTGGGATCAACGGAAAGTCATGGGGAACACAGCCACAAATAACAGCCCTAAGGCAGCAAAAGCTAAACTTGAGAACTGACTGTGCACCCCAAATGCATACATTACAGAAACAAAGAAATCTTCTGACTCCATTAAAATGTCTTACATTAACAAGAAAACACGAGTTGACAATAAAGATTGTAAGCAGAATAGTTATTAATAATTGCACTTTCCAATAGGCAAACAGTCTGGGGCTTCTACACATCTCCATACTTTCATTTTGATATTGTTTCACCCACACGCTTGTAACTGTAAAGTCAAAGTCATTACCATATGGAAGGTAAATACTAGTTACCAATTTATTCAGATTTAGATTTTTCAGCTTAAGTACTATGCCTCAAAGATTCTTTGCATTTCTCTTCAGTGATATCATCTGTTTTATTCCTGAAAAGGTACAGACCATCCAGACATAACTTCAGAAAGCACAGCTGATGCACTTAGCAGCTGTTGAACAAACACAGTACTGCAATGCTAGCACAGCACACTAATGAAATAGAAAGCATTTTAAATCAGAGCTTTAAATATTTTTCACCTCTGCCAACTACCTCAGTCAAAAAGAAAATTACTTTAAATATTCAATAAACAAGGCCCCAAACATAAATTAGACTATGATAGAAAAGGTGTCAGGCTGAGCTCCAGGAACAGTCAAGAGGTCTGCACAGCTTGTGAAATCAGAGGAAAAAGCAGATCAACTGGTAATTCAAAGCTGAACAACATTAGTGAACCCTCCCTATGACAAACAGTAGTGACATCCACCACACAACTGTCAAGTTAAAGAAAGGTCTTGTCAAGTAAAGCAGCATCACTGACTCTCTTCCACTAGATCTCTCTTCCATTCACATGGATTACAATGAGCTAAGCTACTTTCACAATGAAAAATGTGCTGACAGCTTTTCTAGTGGAGCCAAATGTTTTCTGTTGGATCTATCACCCAGAAAATTTGGGAAATATAATGAGAAAGGATTATTTTTTTAAATCATCCTTATGCCCACCACCCAAAGACAAACATTATTAACATAGTCTAGTAGTCTTTTTTTCTTAAATGTTTTAACACTTATATACTGTAAGTATAATTTGGGGTCCTTTCTCAGTTGATCAGGAATCAGGCATTTTCCATCAAAATTTCAAATATTAAAATCACTTCATAACTTATGTGGAATATACAGTAAGAATAAAGGTTATCACTTTCTGAATACACCTTATACTGCGTATTTCTAATTCCTTACAACCATCCTGCAAAGTATCATACTCCATTTTACATTTTAAAAAACTACAGATTTTATCTCTCCATGTGATACTAGAGAAACACCACTTTAACCAAATGATAAAACTAAATATGACTATATAAGAAAACCTATGTCCTATAAATCATGATAAGATACCTTAAGAACAGAGCATCATCACTTCTGTGGTATTTCTACCAAAAATGCATAATCCCTTTCAAATCATGAGGAAATATCAGACAAGCAGAAATTGGGAGACATTCTACAAAATAACTAGCCTATATTCTTCAAATATGTCAATGTCATGAACCAGAGGAAGTTCCACATTAAAGAAGATGAAAGAGAAATGACACTTGAATACAATGTATCATCAAAAACTTAATTAGCTAAAAAGGACATTATTGGGACAATCGGGAAAGTATGAATATGATAGGTAGGTTAGAATAGATCAGTTGATCTCCTGATTTTTGATAATTCTACTGCAATTATGTACAAGAAGGTTCTTGGTTTTTTTTAAATACATACTAAATCATTTAGGGGTAAAAGAGCACACTTCTGCAAGTTACTCTCAAAAGTTCAGGGAAAAAGCTTCTCTTCACAGAAGGAGGGAGAAAAGGATAAAGTAAACATGGTAAAAATATTAACATCTGGGGGAACTGGATGAAGGATATTCAGGAATTACGTGTACTACTCTTGACACCTTTCTCTAACTCTCAAAGCTTGTTTTTTAAAAAACTGAGGTTCAAAGAGACTTAAGTAATTTATCTAATTGGTAAAGTGGCAGGCCCAGGGCCCAAACCCAGGTTTATTCAGATTCAAAAGAGCTCATGGTCTTCTCTCTTCTATCCTGCTACCTTAATAGTTACCTCAGAACACCTCTACCTCTGGACATTGATGGGGCAATAAACAACTTATGGAATAAAGCCATGCCCTCACTCGCAGTGTAGGGTTGCTTCCTTAGAAAATACCTCTGAGAGTGGCGTCAGCATCATGGTGGAGTGAGGTGTTCTCTTTGGCTCTCCCCTCTAAGTTCAACTAAACAGACGTTCATTAACCAGCAAAAGATTCCTTGCACAGCACAACAGGACATCTGAGAGATCCACGCAGCCATACATCTGAATGTGGGTGGACTGGAGCCCCAGGAGGCAGTGAAACTAGGCAAGTGCACTCCTCCTCCTATCCTGCAATAGCAATCTAGGTCAGGGGTCCTCACACAGCAGCTGGCACAACTGTAAGAGGAGGGGAGCACAGCCCAGCCACACGAATACTTTCAGATTTGTAGCCTGGCCCACAGAAGCGCCCACCATGCTGCAGCGGCCCCTCCTGAGGAAATGCTCCCCAATGGGTGGTGTGGCTCAACCCATATGAAGGAGACCCCAGCAAGTGCAACAGCTCAGCCGAGCTGACCACAAATGCAGAGCCGGTTCACATGCGAAAGCAAGCACCCATTCCCTCCCACCTAGGGCACCAGCTTGCTGGTGGTCCTGCACCAAAGTGACACACTGGTGGGGCACAGAGGCCTCACCTACGTGTGTGTGCATGATCTGCCAAGTGGCTGCAGCCAGAGAGCAAACACAGAGAAGCCCTACTGGCACAACTTCTAGAACACAGAGCGGGATCAGAAAACACAGCTCCTGCCACCACCATCCAGCGGTGGCAGGTGGACTCCATGACCTCATACTACCACAGATGCACTAGCAAAGGATCACTTCATCAAACACCATGAAGAACTACATTAACACTTCAGAGCAGAAGGAAAATTACAACTCTTCAGAAACCAATCCTGAACTCACAGAAATATCCAATCTAAATGAGAAAGAATTCAAAATAGTTATCATAAACAAACTCAGTGAGTTACAAGAAAACTCAGAAAGACAGTTCAATGAGTTCATGAATAAAATTAATAAGCACAAGGAGTAGTTCACCAAACAAATTGAAACTCAAAAAAAAAAAAAAACCCACAAACAAATTCTGGATATGAAGAACACAATAATGAGAAAAAAATAATCTAGAATCCTTAAAAAATAGAGCTGACATTAGGGAAGACAGAATTAGTGATTTAGAGGATAGAAATATAGAAATGCTTCAGGTGGAGGAGAAGAGAGAACTAAGATTTTAAAAAGATGAAAAAGTTCTTCAAGAAATATCTGACTCAATTAGGAAGAGCAACGTAAGGATTATGGGTATTTCAGAGAGAGAAGACAGGGAGTAAGGAGCAGAGAGCTTGTTCAAAGAAATAATAGCTGAGAACTTCCCAAACCTGGGGAAGGAACTGGACTTACAAGTATATGAAGCAAATAGAACTCCTAATTACACCAGTGCAAAAAGACCTTCTCCAAGACATGTAATATTAAAACTGGCAAAACTCAATGACAAAGAAAAACTATTAAGGGCAGCAAGTCAGAAGAAAATAACCTACAAACGAACCCCTATTAGGCTTTCAGTAGATTTCTCAGGAGAAACCTTACAGGCTAGGAGAGAGTGGAATGATATATTCAAAATTCTGAAAGACAAAAACTTTCAGCCAAGAATACTCTATCCAGCAAAAACATCCTTCAGCTACAATGGAGAAATAAAAACTTTCCCAGATAAATAAAAGCTGAGGGAGTTTATGGCCACAAGATACCCCCTACAAGAAACAATCAAGAAGGCCCTCGTACCTGAAAAAAAAAGAAAGAAAGAAATGGTTTACAAAGGCTTGAGCAAAGAGATAAAAAGACAAAATCAGAAAATTGCAGCTATCATTCAGAACAGGTTAGCTAACACTTGATTATAACAAAGATAAAGGGAAGGAAAACATCAAAAATAACTATAATCACTTCATTTTAACCACAAACTCACAAAACAAAATGGAATAAGTTGTGACAACAATAACTTACATGGGGAAGAGGAAAGGGATGAAACCTGCTTAGACTAAGGAAATAAGAGGCTATCAGAAAACAGACTCTCTCATCTATGAGATCTTTTAGTTAACCTCATGGTAACCATTGAACAAAAAATCAGAAAAGGGACACAAAGGATAAATAAAGAGAAAACCATCATAGAGAACCACCAAACTGAAGTGGCAGTCCAAAATACATGGGACAAAAAACAAGGAAAATACAGAACAATAGGAAAACAAGTGATAAAATGGCAGTATTAAGCCCTCATCTATCAATAACCACTCTAAATATAAATAGATTGAATTCTCCAATCTAAAGACACAGAGTGGCGGGATGGATTAAAAAACAAGACCCAACAATATGCTGCCTCCAAAGAAACACAATCTCAGCTCTAAAGACAAACACAGACTCAGGGTGAAAGGATGGAAGACAATATTCCAACCTAATGGCAAACAAAAGAAAGCAGGTGTTGCCATACTTATATCAGACAAAGCAGACTTCAAGATAAAAAAGGAAATGAGACACAAAGAGGGGCAGTATACAATGATAAAAGGGACACTCCACCAAGAGGACATAACACAAATATGTACGCACTTGACACAGGAGCACCAAAGTACATAAAACAACTATTAACAGACCTAAAAGGAGACATTAACAGCAACACGATACTAGTAGGGGACCTTAACACCCACTTACATCAATGGATAAATCATTCAGACAGAAAGTCAATAAGGAAACAGTGGATTTAAATGAAAAACTAGACCAGATGGACTTAATAGATTTACATAGAACATTCCATCCAAAACCAGCAGAATGCACATTCTTCTCAAGTGTACATGAAACACTCTCAAAGACAGATGATATACTGGCAAACAAGGCAAGCCTCTCAATACATGTAAGACTGAAATCATATCAAGCATCTTTTCTGATCATAATGCTATGAAACTAGAAATCAACTGCAAGAAAAAAAACTGAAAGAAGGACAAAGATGTGGAGACTAAACATGCTACTGAACAACCAATGGATCACCGAAGAAATTAAAGGAGAATCAAAAAATATCTGGAGACAAACGAAAATGAAAATACACCATATACCAACTCATACGGGATGCAGCAGAAGTGGTCCTAAGAAGAAAATTCATAGCAATACAGGCTCACCTTAACAAACAAGGAAAATCTCAAATAAACAATCTTAAACTACACCTAACAGAACTACAAAAATAACAAAGCCCAAAGTCAGCAGAAGGAAGGAAATAATAAAAATTAGAGCAGAAATAAATGAAATTGAAACCAAAAAAAGCAAAAGAAAGGATCAATGAAACTAAGAGCTGGTTCTTTGAGAAGATAAACAAATTGACAAACCCTTAGCCAGACTCATGAAGAAAAAAAAGAGAAAAGGCACAAATAAAATTAGGAGAAAGTACAACAAACACCACAGAAATACAAAGGATTATAAGAGAATACTATGAAAAACTATAGGTCAACAAATTGAACAATTTAGAAGAAATGGATAAATTCTTAGACTCATACAACCTCCCAAAATTGAATCAAGAAGAAACAGAGAATCTGAATAGACCAATCACAAGTAAAGAGATTGAAACAGTAATCAAAAACCTCTCAAAAAATAAAAGTCCAGGACCAGATGGCTTCTCTGGAGAATTCTACCAAACATTCAAGAAGATTTAAAACCAATCTTTCTCAACCTGTTCCAAAAAATTGAAGAAGACAAAACAGTTCCTAACACATTCTATGAGGTCAACATCACCCTGATCCAAGCCAGACAAGAACAACACAAAGAAGGAAAGCTACAGGCCAATGTCGCTGATGAACATAGATGCAAAATCCTCAACAAAATGTTGGCAAACCAAATACAGCAACATATCAAAAGAATCATACACCATGATCAAGTGGGATTTATAGCAGGGACGCAGGGATGGTTCAACATCCACAAATCAATCAACGGGATACATCACATTAACAAACTGAGGAATAAAAACTACATGATCATCTCAATAGACACAGAGAAAGCATTTGACAAGATTCAACATCCATTTACGATAAAAACTCTCAATAAAACGGGTATAGAAGGAAAGTACCTCTACATAATAAAGGCCATATATGACAAACCTACAGCTAACATCCTACTCAACAGGGAACAACTGAAAGCCATCCCTCTGCGAACAGGATTAAGACAAGGGTGTCCACTCTCACCACCCTTATTCAACGTAGTACTGGGGGTTTTGGCCAGAGCAATTAGGCAAGAAAAAGGAATAAAAGGACTCCCATAGGCAACAAAGAAGTGAAACTCTCACTATTTGCAGATGACATGATTTTATATACAGAAAACTCTAAAGAATCCATTGGAAAACTATTAGAAATAATCAACAACAACAGCAAAGTTGCAGGGTATAAAATCAACTTACAAAAATCAGTTGCATTTCTATACGCTAATAACGAACTACAAGAAAGAGAACTCAAAAAGACAATCCCATTTACAATCACAACAAAGGAGGTTGTGAAACAATCTTTAACCAAGGAGGTGAAAGACCTATACAATGAAAACTATAAGACACTATTGAAAGAAATCAATGAAGACATAAAGAAATGGAAAAATATTCCATGCACAGGGATTGCAAGAATAAACATAGTTAAAATGTCCATACTACCTAAAGCAATCTACAGACTCAATGCAATCCCAATCAGAATCCCAATGTCATTCTTCACGGTAATAGAACAAAAAATACTGAAGTTCGTATGGGGCAACAAAAGACCCTGAATAGCTAAAGCAATCCTGAAAAAAAAGAACAAAGCTGGAGGCATCACAATCCCAGATTTCAAAATATACTATAGAGCTATAGTATAATCAAAATAGCATGGTACTGGTACAAAAACAGACACAGAGATCAATGGAACAGAATTGAAAGCCCAGAAATAAAACCACACACCTATGGACAGCTAGTCTTCAACAAAGGAGCGAAGAACATACAATGAGAAAGGCAAGTCTCTTCAATAAATGGTGCTGGGAAAACTGGACAGCAACATGCAAAAGAATGAAAGTAGACCATCTTCTATTGCCATATACAAAAATCAACTCAAAATGGATTAAGAACCTGAAAGTGAGATCTGAAACTATAAAACTCCTGGAAGAAAATATAGGCAGTACACTAATTGACATTGGTCATAAAAGGATCCTTTCGCATTCCATGTCTACTCGGACAAGGGAAAGAAAAGAAAAAATAAACAAGTGGGACTTCATCAGACTACAGAGTTTCTACAAGGCAAATTAAACCAGAATCAAAATGAATAGACAACCCACCAGCTGGGAGAAAATATTCGCAAATCGCATATCCGACACAGGATTAATCTCCGTAATATATAAAGAACTCACAAAACTGAGCAACCAAAAAACAAACAACTCGATCAAAAAATGGGCAGAGGATATGAACAGGCATTTTTCCAAGGAAGATATACAGATGGGCAACAGACACATGAAAAGATGTTCACCATCACTAATCATCAGGGAAATGCAAATCAAAACTACACTAAAATTATCACCTTACACCCGTTAGAATGGCTATAATCACCAAGACAAAAAACAACAAATGCTGGAGAGGATGTGGAGAAACAGGAACCCTCATTCACTGCTGGTGGGAATGCAAACTGGTGCAGCCTCTATGGAAAACAGTATGGAGAGTCCTCAAAAAATTAAAAGTAGAAATACCTTATGATCCAGCAATCCACTCTTAGGCATCTACCCAACAGACATGAAATCAACCATCACAAGAGGGTTATGCACACCTATGTTCATTGCGGCATTATTCACTATAACCAAGAAGTAGAAGTAATCCAAGTGTCCCTTGACTGATGACTGGATAAAGAAGATGTGGTATATATATATACACAATGGAATACCACTCAGCCATAAGAAAAGACAGAATTGTCCCATTTGCAACAACCTGGATGGACCTAGAGGATATTATGTTAAGTGAAATAAGTCAGAGAGAGAAGGACAAACACCACATGACTTCACTCACAATGTGGAGTATAAACGAACACATTATGGACAGAGAGAACTGGCTGGTGGTTACCAAGGGGAAGGGGAGTGGGAGATGGGCACAAGAGGTGAAGGCATGCATCCACATGATGACGGACAAATAATAATGTACAACTAGAACCCCATGATGTTATAAACTGTTAAGAAATCAATAAAAATTAAAATTAAAAAAAATAAAAAACCTCATGGTACTGGTACAGAAACAGACACACAGATCAATGGAACAGAACTGAAAGCCCAAAAGTAAAACCACAGATCTATGGACAGCTAATCTTCAACAAAGGAGCTAAGAACATACAGTGGAGAAAGGAAAGTTTCTTCAATAAATGGTGTTGGGAAAACTGGACAGCCACATGCGAAAGAATGAAAGGAGGCCATTATCTTTCGCCATACACAAAAATTAACTCAAATGGATTAAAGACTTGAAGTTAAGACGTGAAACCATAAAACACCTAGAAGAAAATATAGGCAGTACACTATTTGACATCAGTCTTAGAAGGATCTTTTCAAATAACATGTCTACTTGGCAAGGGAAACAAAAGAAAAAATAAACAAGTGGGACTTCATCAGACCAAAGAGCTTCTGCAAGGCAAGGGAAACCAGGAACAAAACAAAAAGACAACCCACCAACTGGGAGAAAATATTTCCAAATCATATATCCGACAAAGGGTTAATCTCCAAAACATATAAAGAACTCATACAACCCAACAATGAAAACACAAACAACCCAATCAAAAAATGGGCAGAGGATATGAACAGACATTTTTCCAAAGAAGACATACAGATGGCCAATAGGCACATGAAAAGACGTTCAACATCACTAACCATCAGGGAAATGCAAATCAAAACTACAATGAGATATCACCTTACACCTGTTAGAATGGCTATAATTACCAAGACAAAAAACAACAAATGTTGGAGAGGTTGTGGAGAAAAGGGAAACTTCATACACAGCTGGTGGGAATGCAAACTGGTGCAGCCACTATGGAAAACAGTACGGAGATTTCTCAAAAAATTAAAAATAGAAATACCATATGACCCAGCTATCCCACTATTGGGAAAAGAACTTGAAAGAACTTGAAATCAACAATTCAAAGAGACTTATGCACCCCTACATTCATTGCAGCATTATTCACTATAGCCAAGACATGGAAGCAACCTAAGTGCCCATCGACTGATGAATGGATAAAGAAGATGTGGTATATATACAATGGAATACTACTCAGCCATAAAAAAGACAAAATCATCCCATTTGCAACAACATGGATGGACCCTGTGGGTATTATGTTAAGCGAAATAAGCCAGACAGAGAAAGACAAACACCATATGATTTCCCTCGTATGTGGAAGAGAAACAAACACAATGATAAAGAGAACAGAGTAGTGGTACCAGAGGGGAAGTAGTGGGGTGCGGGGACGGTGAAAGTGGTAAAAGGGCACATATGTATGGTAATGGATAAAAACTAGACTATTAGTGGTGAGCACAATACACTCTATACAGAAACTGATATATAATAATGTACACCTGAAGTTACATAATGTTATAAACCAGTATGACCTCAATAAAATAAACATAAAATACAAAAAAAACACGAAGGAAAAATGCCCAAGCCTGAACAAAGAGATAAGAAGCTTTAAGCTTAGGTCAAAGTTAAGGATTTTTAACGTCTCAACCTTCCACCTTTAGAAGCAAAAGTGAAAAAAGCAGAAATGAAAAAAAATAAATAAACCCTCAAGAAAAAAACAAAAGAAAATATTTCCCAGAAAGAGATTAATAGATAAATGAACATGAACAATTTTACTAAAACTGCTTTTTTGAGAAATTCTCATAATACTTTTTTAAAAAAGGAAAATTAGGAATCTAAGGGTCTCAGAATCCTTCCACAGCTCGGTGGGCAGCTTTTTCTTCTAATTAGATAAAATGAGCCATCCCCAAAGGGCCTATGGAAAAACTGTTAGTAACAACCACTGGAAGGAAGGGAGCCCTCCCTCCTCCAGTCTGGAGACTTTGATTCTCTGGAAATCAGCCCAAGGACATTATTTTGGTGGGAGATGGAGACACTTTACATTCCCAACATTTCATTTGGCCCTCTTTCAAAAAATTCACACGTTTCATTTTTACTGATTTGATAAAAAAATAAAATGTCTTTGTTTTAATTTATATTTCTTTGATTATGAGCAGGGTTGCACCTATGATTACTCGTAACTTGGGTTTCTTCTTTGCTAAGAAGGTATTCATAAACAAACATTTTCTTAAGCATTCACCTTTAAAGGGAGGGCCTAGTCCAGTAAGTCCAAATTTTTCCAACAACAGTCTTTCTTGATTAGTTGTAAATAAATACCTATCAGGGTCAATGTATTTAGGAACAAGCACTGAATAGCAGAGATGTATGTCTGTTGATAGCAGCAAAATACAAGGCTAACCTTATATTGAAAAATGTGATGCAACAATTAAGTGGAGTCCACTCCCTGTGCCCCTTAACATCAACAGGCACTTGGGTATGAATGATCACAAAAGAGTGCTTTTAGGTGTCGGCCCAGTGACACAGTGGTTAAGTCTGTGCACTTCAATTCGGCAGCCCGGGGTTCGCAGGTTTGGATCCCACGCATGGACCTATGCACCACTTATCAAGCCATGATGTGGCAGGCATCCCAAATATAAAATAGAGGAAGATGGGCACGGATGTTAGCCCGGGGCCAATCTTCCTCAGCAAAAACAGCAGGATTGGCAACAAATGTTAGCTCAGGGCTAATCTTCATCACCAAAAAAAAAAAAAGTACTTGTAGGGGCCGCCCGGTGGTGCAGCGGTTTAGTCCACGCTTGGCAGCCCGGGGTTCGTGAGTTCGGATCCCGGGCGCCCACGGACGCACTGCCTGTCAGCCATGCCGTGGCGGCGTCCCATATAAAGTGGAGGAAGATGGGCACGGATGTTAGCCCAGGGCCAGTCTTCCTCAGCAAAAAGGGGAGGAGTGGCAACAGATGTTAGCTCAGGGCTGGTCTTCCCCACAAAAAAAAAAAAAAAAAAAGTACTTGTAATTAGCTATCAAAATATAGTCAAATCATCAGTCTGAAATTATGATGGACTGCATAAAGTTTATTTACCTCCATACTGCCTCTGAAAAAAGATTTGCCCATCTACTCAATAACATGAATAGAATGTTCAATTTTGTACCAGGTACTGTGCTCTAGCATTTTACTTGGATTGTCTTACTTCATTTAAAATAATAATACAAACAAATTGAGAAGGAGGGACTATGTAACATTAAATATTTTATACAAATAGGTCTTGTTAATTCAAGGCCGTTCTAAGATTAAAGCACTCTTTCCAGGTAACAATGCTTGAAAGAAAAGGTAGCTTTTTATAAGTCTCTTATAATTCAGATATTTCTCTATTTCAGGGTATTACTTCTCCAAACACTTGGATTTTCCTATTGTATTCCAGGGACATACCTAGATTAATAATAAGGAAAAGGATATGGCCTTGATGCTAACAGGTAGTGGGGAAAAGTTCAGGATTAAATAGTTAAGGAGCAATATCCAACTGTACCAGAATCAATTACATTTCCTCTTTCCTATTATATACTACCTACTTTTTAAAAACAAGGTTCAAAGTCCCAAGGTTTCCTACAAATGAGAACATTAAAGCAGATGTGCTCCCTTAATTTCCGTAATTCTAAACAAGGTAAACAAGAGTTCCACAAAACTTACCTGCACTACTTGTTTCTGTAGCTGTGTTGCCTGTGTGGCCGAAATGTGTATTTTTTCTCGTGCACCTCGGGACCGGTCACTGCTCAGCGAAGTCATCATATACAGTATATACAAACTAATGTATGTACAAAATAGAAAATCTGCAAGAAAGCAGGAAGGGTAAGCATAACTTCGAAGTCACAGTAAAAGGCAAGGATAAAACTGAAGGATAAGGAGGAAACATAAGACAAAACAGAAAGGGTCTCTAGGATACAAATTCTCAAGAAACAACCTGCTAGGATATTTAGATTTTTCCTGGCAGCTCTTAAGCCAACTTTATTAATGCAATCTAAAAGTCTATGTTTACAATTATAGCAATTCTAAACAAAAATCTCAAATACTACCAGTTTTAACCAGCAATTATTTTACCCTTATATGTTACTACTACATGTAGTTTTATCTGCCTCTTCCCATTTGCAGTTGGTATTTAAACCCAAAGGCAACATTGTGCCAGCCAACACCTTGCCTGGCAACAATCCAATTCAAAATGTGATGTCTAGGAACAAGCTATACCTAAAGTCAAAACCACTACAAACAATAAATCTTCCAAGGAGACAAAAACAATTGTGCATATAATTTCCCTTTATTTATTCAACAAATATTTATTGAATAGCTACTAAGTGCCGAGCATGTAACTAAATATAATATGCCATTAAAACATGAGCATAACAATCATGAAATATCACGTCACACTCATTAGGATATTATAATGAAAAATTAAGAACAAAAACAAGTTTTGGGGAGGATGCAAAGAAATTGGAACCCTTGTATACTGCTGGTGTGACTGTAAAATGGTACAGCCACCGTGGAAAACAGTATGGCAGTTCTTCAAAAAAAATCAAAAATAGAATTACCATCTGATCCCGTAATTCCATTTCTGGGTATATACCCCAAAAAACTGACAGCAGGGTCTTAAAGAAAGATTTGTACACCCATGGTCATAGCAGCATTATTCCACAAAAACTGGAAGCAACCCAAGTTTCTATTGACAGATGAATGGATAAGCACACATGGTGTATACATACAAATGAATATTATTCAGCCCTAAAAAGGAAGGAAATTCTGACATACGCTACAACATGGATTAACCTTGAGGACATTAAGGGACAAACCTCTGTGACTTTACTCATATGAGTTACCTAGAATAGTCAAATTCATAGTCAAAGTTGAATATTGGTTACCAGAGGCTGGGAGTAGGGATGAATGGGGAGTTACTGTTTAATGGGTATGGAGTTTCTGTTTTGAAGATAAAAAATTCTGAAGACGGATGGTGGTGATGATCATCAAATCATGTGTATGTACTTAATGCCAGAGAAATGCGCACTTCAAAATGGTTAAGATGGTAAATTTTGTTATGTATATTTTACCCCAATTTAAAAAAATAGTGCAGCAATGCCTTAAAAGTTTACTTTCCAATCTAGAATTCTACAGTCAGCAAAAATATCAATCAATGTGAAGGCAGAAACAAGTTGTGTTTACATACATAATACCTCATAAACTCAGAAAGCTCCTGGAACAGACAAAACAAAAAGAGTAAACCAAGAAGAAGCCATTTGCAACTGACACAACGAATTACCTACCAAAATACATTCACAACATGCTATTTTTCCCTTGTTGTCTGTCCTCTTGCAAAGCGGGTGAAAGCTAAATACTTAATTTCTCAAACTCCCTTGTAGCTTGGGATGGTCATGGGCCACTATTCTATAAAATCATCTTAATATTCATAGCACCTTTATTCACAGTTCCCAAAAATTGGAAATAAGCCGAATGTCCTTCAAAGGATGAAGAATCTGTGGCACAGCCATACAACTGAATACTACTCAGCAATAAAAAGCAATCAACTATTGATGCACACAACAACACAGATGAATCACAAATATATTATGCTAAGTGAAAAGAGCCAGACTCAAAAGGCTGCATACTGTATGATTCCACTTTTATGACATTCTGGAAAAGACAGAACTATAGCGACAGAAAACAGATGAGTGGTTGCCAAGAACTGGGGGATAACAAAGGGGTCCAACCCAGGAGAGAGAAGGTTCCCCCAAATGACAGCAAAAAAAGATCAAGATGACAGCTGTGCAGGAGGCCTACAGAACAACCAAATCTAACGGGCGCAAGACAAGAGAGGGCTACCAAAGAGATGCCTCCAAGAAAATGTTTTTGACCATCCTAAGAAGTTCATTTGGGCCAGAGTGATGTCAGTATCATGGCGGAGTGAGATGCCCTCTTTGAATCTCTGCCCCCTAAGACACAACAAAAACATAATTCGCATACCAACAGAGGCCAATCAAACACTACAAAGGACTTCTAAGAGACCCTTGCCACGGTACATCCAACCATCTGATGGTGGAGGCATGGGAAGCCCCAAAGGACTTGAGGAGAGGTAAGGTAATCTACTCCCCCTCCCCATCCAATTGGCAAAGACAGACAGTGTCGCTCACAGACAAAGAGAGGGTAAGGGCGGCCCTCTGGAGGGAAAGCTATTGCCCTCCAGGTGCTCTCTCAGACTGTCAAGAGATCCCCACTAGGAAGCAACAACAGACAGTTTCAGGGGTGTGGTCAACACCCCAAGAGAGCCAGAAAGGAAGCCGCCGGGTCAGGCAGGAAAAGCGAGAACCCCTCCCCACACACACCCTGCACTTCAGCACAATCGCTCCAGGGACTGCAGCGGGCTCAGAACACACCACTCATGACCTCCACGTAGTGGCAGCAGGTGGAAACTGCAGGACCAGAAATTATCAAGATGAAGAATAGCAAAGGTAAATCAGCTGGCTCTATGCAAAGTATCTTAAGTCTCCAGACCAAGAGGAAAATGACAAACACCTAGAAACCAACCTTGAAGGCACAGGAATGTATAACCTGAACAACAGAGAATTCAAAATAGCTACTATAAAAAAACTCAATGAATTACAAGAGAACACAGAGAAACGAATCAACGAATTCAGGGATTTCTTCACAAAAGAGATTGAAACCATAAAGAAAAACCAGTCAGAAATACTGGAGATGAAAAACACAATGGACAAGATAAAGGAAAACCTGGACTCTTTAAAGAGCAGAACTGACAATATGGAGGAAAGAATTAGCATTATCAACGACAGCCATGCAGAAACATTCCAGATAGAGGAGGAAAGAGAAAACTAAAAAGAAATGAAGAAATTCTTTGAGAAATATCAGACTCAATTAGGAAAAGTAGCATAAGGATAATAGGTATCCCAGAAGGAGAAGAAAGGGAAAAAGGAGCAGAGAGTTTGTTCAAAGAAATAATAGCGGAGAACTTCCCAAACCTGGGGAAAGAGATGGAAATAACAGTGAATGAAGTCAAGAGATCACCTAAATATATAAACAGGAAAAGAGAAACTCCACACCACATAGTAGCTAAATTAGCAAGAGTCAATGACAAAGAAAACACATTAAGGACAGCTAAACAAAAAAATAACATATAAAGGAAACCCCATCAAGCTGCCAGCTGATTTCTCGACAGAAACTCTACAGGTTAGGAGAGACTGGAATGATATATTCAAAATCTTGAAAGACAAAAACCTTCAGCCAAGAATACTTTACCCAGCAAAAATATCCTTCAAATATGATGAAGAAATAACAACTTTCCGTGATACACAGAAGCGAAGGGAGTTCATCATGACAAGACTCCCCCACTACAAGAAATGCTCAAGAAGGCCCTTAGGCCTGAAAAAAAAAAAAGCAAAAGAGAAAGGGGATACAAAGTTTTGAGCAAGGAGACTAAACCAGAAAAACTACAGTTGGAAAACATCAAAAATGAATTTAAACTCATCACCGTAAATACACACTCACGACACAAGATGGAATAAGCAGTGACATCAACAAATTAGAAGAGGAAGAGGAACGGGATCAAATCGACTTAGTCGAAAGAAACAAGAGGCATCAAAAAATGGACTATCTCATCCACGTGATCTTTTATACAAACTTCATGGTAACCACAAAACAAATAACCAGAAGAGAACCACATATGACAAATAAAGAGAAAACTAAGAGAATCATCATGCAGAACTACCAAACTGAATTGGCAGTCTGAAACCCATGGGACAAGAAACAAAGGAAATGCAAAAGAACCAGAAGATGAACAATAAAATAGCAACATTAAACCCTCATACATGAATAATCACTCTAAAGGTAAACAGATTGAATTCTCCAATCAAAAGACACAGAGTGGCGGGATGGATTAAAAAAACCAATATCCAACAATTTGCTGCCTCCAGGAAACACATCCCAGATCTAAAGACAAACACAGACTCAAAGTAAAAGGATGGAAGATGATACTCCAAGCTAATGGCAAACAAAAGAAAGCAGAAGTTGCCATACTTATATCAGACAAAGTAGACTTCAATATAAAAAAGGTAATGAGAGACAAAGAGGGGCAATATATAATGATAAAAGGACACATTACCAAGAGGACATATCACTTATAAATATCTAGGCACCCAACAGGAGCACGAAAGTACATAAAACAACTACTAAAAAACCTAAAAGGAGATATTAACAACAACACAATAATAGTAGGGGATCTTAACACCCCATTTACATCAATGATCGTCCAGACAAAAAGTCAATAAGGAAATAATGGACTTAAACGAAAAACGAGATGAGATGGACTTAAAAGATATACAGAGCACTCCACCCAAGCGAACATGGGACATTCTCAAGGATAGACCATATATTAGGAAACAAGGCAAACCTGTATAAATTTAAGAAGACTGAAATCATTACAAGCACCTTTTCTGATCATAATGCTATGAAACTAGAAATCAACTGCAAGAAAAAAACTGGGAAAGAAACAAAGATGTGGAGACTAAATAACATGCTAGTGAACAACCAATGGATCATTGATGAAATTAAAGGAGAAATCAAAAGCTATCTGGAGACAAATGAAAAGGAAAATACACCATATGAACTCATATGGGATGCAGCAGAAGCGGTCCTGAGAGGGGAATTCATAGCAATACAAACCCACCTTAACAAACAAGAAAAATCCAAAATAAATAACCTTAAATTGCACCTAACAGAATTAGAAAAAGTAGAACAGACAAAGCCCCAAATGAGCAGAAGGAGAGAAATAATAAAAATCAGTGGAGAAATAAATGCAATTGAAACCAAAAAAAACAGTAGAAAAGATCAGTGAAACAAAGTGCTGGTTCTTTGAGAAGATAAATAAAAATGACTTTAGCCAGACTCACTAAGAAAAACAGGGAGAAGACTCAAATAAATGAAATAGGAGAAATTACAATGGATACCACAGAAATACAAAGAATTATTAGAGAATACTATGAAAAACTAAATGTCAACAAACTGGACAACCTACAAGAAATGGACAAATTCTTGGACGCATACCACCTCCCAAAACTGAATCAAGAAGAAATGGAGACTCCCAATAGACCAATCACAAGTAAAGAGATTGAAACAGTAATCAAAAACCTCCCAAAAAATAAAAGCCCAGGACCAGATGGCTTCCCTGGAGAATTTTACTAAACCTTCAAGGAAGATTTAACACCTATTCTCAAGTTATTCCAAAAAATAGAGGAAGATGGAATACTTTCTACCACATTCTCCAAGGCCAACATCACCCTGATACCAAACCCAGACAAGGACAATACAAAGAAGGAAAACTACAGGCCAATATCACTGATGAACATAGACACAAAAATCCTCAACAAAATATTGGCAAACCAAATACAGCAATACATCAAAAGGATTACACACCATGATCAAGTGGGATTTGTACCACCAACACAGGGATGGTTCAAACTCCGCAAATTAATCAACGTGATACACCACATTAACAAAATGAAGAATAAAAACCACACAATCATCTCAATCAATGCACAGAAGGCATTCGACAAGATCCAACATCCATTTATGATAAAAACTCTCAACAAAATGGGTATAGAAGGAAAGTACCTCAACATAATAAGGGTCATATGTGACAAACCTACAGCTAACATCCTACTCAACAGGGAAAAACTGAAAGCCATTCCTTTGAGGACAGGAACAAGACAAGGGTGCCCACTCTCGCCACTCTTATTCAACATAGTACTGGAGGTTTTGGCCAGAGCCATTGGGCAAGAAAAAGGAATAAAAGGACTCCCATAGGCAACGAAGAAGTGAAACTCTCACTATTTGCAGACAACATGATCTCATACATAGAAAACCCCAAAAAAGTCCATTGGAAAAGTACTAGAAATAATCAACAACTACAGCAAAGTTGCAGAGTATATTAAATCAACTTAGAACAATCAGTTGCATTTCTATACACTAATAACAGACTAATAGAAAGAGAACTAACTCAAAAAGACAATCCCATTTACAATTGCAACAAAAAGAATAAAATATCTGGGAATAAATTTAACCAAGAAGGTGAAAGCCCTATACAATGAAAACTATAAGACGCTATTGAAAGAAATTGATGAAGACAAAGAAATGGAAAAATATTCCATGCACATGGATTGCAATAATAAACATAGTTAAAATGTCCATACTACCTAAAGCAATCTACAGATTCAACGCAATCCCAATCAGAATCCCAATGTCATTCTTCACAGCAATAGAACAAAAACTACTGAAATTCGTATGGGGTAACAAAAGACCCCAAATAGCTAAAGCAATCCTGAAAAAAAAGAACAAAGCTGGAGGCATCACAATCCCGATTTCAAAATATACTACAGAGCTATGGTATAATCAAAATAGCATGATACTGGTACAAAAATAGACACAGAGATCAATGGAACAGAATTGAAAGCCCAGAAATAAAACCACACACCTATGGACAGCTCGTCTTCAACAAAGGAGTGAAGAACATACAATGAGAAAGGCAAGTATCTTCAATAAATGGTGCCCGGAAAACTGGACAGCCACATGCAAAAGAATGAAAGTAGACCATCTTCTATTGCCACACACAAAAATCAACTCAAAATGGATTAAGGACCTGCAAGTGAGATCTAAAACTATAAAACTCCTGGAAGAAAATATAGGCAGGAGTGACGTCAGCATCATGGCGGAGTGAGATTCCCTCTTTGAATCTCTGCCCACTACGACACAACGAAAACATCATTCGCATTCCAACAGAGCTCAATCAAACACTACAAAGGACTTCTAAGAAACCCCTGCTGCCATACATCGGATGGTGGAGGCTCAGGAAGCCCAAAAGAACGCAAGGAGAGGTAAGATGTTGTACTCCCCCTCCCGAATGGATTGGCAAAGACAGCGCGGCTCGCAGACAGAGGGGGGAGGGGTGGCCCACAGCGGGGAAAACTATCGCCATCCAGGTGCTCTCACAGACTGTCGAGAGATCCCCACTGGGAAGTGACAACGGACTGTTTAGGCGGTGTAGCAAACACCCTAAGAGAGCCAGAAAGGAAACCCCCAGGTTGAGCAGGAGAAAGAGAGGACCCCTCCTCCCCCCACACCCCGCGTTTCAGCATAATCCCTCCGGGGGCTGCAGCTGCCTCAGAGCAAACCGCTCACAATCTCCATCCAGTGGCAGCAGGGGAAAACTGCAGGACCAACTTTATCATGAGGGGTAAAAATAAAGCCGTCCCCGTCGGAAACTTGCGACAATTTGTTATGGCTACAGACCAAAAGGAAAATGACAAACACCCAGAAACCAACCCTGAAGGCACAGAATTTGATAACCTGAATGACAGAGAATTCAAAATAGCTATCATAAACAAACTCAACGAAATACAAGAGAACACACAGAAACAAATCAACGAATTCAGGGATTTTGTCACAAAAGAGATTGAAACCATAAAGAAAAACCAATCAGAATTATTGGAGATGAAAAACAAAATCAACGAGATAGTGGAAAAAATGGAGTCTTTAAAGAGCAGAACTGACAATATGGAGGAACGAATTAGCACTATTGAGGATAGCCACGCAGAAATGCTCCAGATAGAGGAGGAGAGAGAGCTAAGACTAAAAAGAAATGAAGAAATTCTTCGAGAAATATCAGACTCAATGAGGAAAAGCAACATAAGAATAATAGGTATTGCAGAAGGAGAAGAAAGAGAAAAAGGAGCAGAGAGTTTGTTCAAAGAAATAATAGCTGAGAACTTCCCCAACCTAGGGAACGAGAGGGAAATAACAGTGAATGAAATCAATAGATCACCTAAATATATAGACAGGAATAAAAATTCATCTCGCCACATAGTAGCAAACTTGAAAAATACCCGTGACAAGGAAATAATATTAAGGGCAGCTAAACAAAAAACCAAAATAACATACAAAGGATACCCCATCAGGCTCTCAGCTGATTTCTCGACAGAAACTCTACAGGCTAGGAGAGACTGGAATGATATATTCAAAATCATGAAAGAGAAAAACCTTCCGCCGAAAATATTTTATCCAGCAAAAATATCCTTCAAATACGATGGAGAAATAATAACTCTCCCTGATAAACAAAAGCTAAGAGAGTTCATCACCACAAGACCCCCACTACAAGAAATGTTCAAGAAGGCCCTTAGGCCTGAAAAAAAAAAAGAGAAAGGGGATACAAAGATTTCAGCAAAGAGAAAAGCAAGGAGACTAAACCAGAACAAACTACAGTTGGATAACATCAAAAATTAATTCAAGCTCATCACTGGAAACACACATTCATGACACAATCTGGAATAAAGAGATAACAAATAAGGAGGGGAAGAGGTAAGGGATTGAATCGACCCAGCCTCAGGAAAAAGGAGGCATCCGAAAATGTACTTTCTTATCGAGGAGATCGCTTATATAAACCTCACGGTAACCACTAAACAAATAACCAGAAGAGAACCACACATGACAAATAAAGAGAAAACCAAGAGAATGAGCAGGCAGAAATACCAAATTGAATTTCCAGTCCGAAACACAAGGGACAAGAAACAAAGGAAATGCAAAAGAACCAGAAGATGAACAATAAAATAGCAACATTAACCCCTCATATATCAATAATCACTCTAAATGTAAATGGATTGGATTCTCCAATCAAAAGACACAGAGTGGCAGGATGGATTAAAAACCAAGATCCAACAATCTGCTGCCTCCAGGAAACACATCTCAGCTCTAAAGACAAACACAGACTCAAAATAAAAGGATGGAAAACAATACTCCAAGCTAATGGCAAACAAAAGAAAGCAGGAGTAGCCATACTTATATCAGACAAAGTAGACTTCAAGATAAAAAAGGTAATGAAAGACAAAGAAGGGCAATATACAATGATAAAAGGGACACTTCACCAAGAAGACATAACACTTATAAATATCTATGCACCCAACACAGGAGCACCAAAGTACATAAAACAACTGCTAAAAAACCTTAAAGAAGATATTAACAATAACACAATAATAGTAGGGGATCTTACCAAACCCTTACATCAATGGATAGATCATCCAGACAAAAAGTCAATAAGGAAATAATGGACTTAAATGAAAAACTAGATGCAATGGACTTAATAGATATATACAGAGCACTCCACCCAAAAAAAAGCAGAGTACACATTCTTCTCAAGTGCACATGGAACATTCTCAAGGATAGACCATATATTAGGAAACAAGGCAAACCTGTATAAATTTAAGAAGATTGAAATCATTACAAGCATCTTTTCTGATCATAATGCTGTGAAACTAGAAATCAACTGCAAGGAAAGAACTAGGAAAGGGACAAAGACGTGGAGACTAAACAACATGCTACTGAACAACCAATGGGTCGTTGATGAAATTAAAGGAGAAATCAAAAGCTATCTGGAGACAAATCAAAAGGAAAATACACCATACGAACTCATATGGGATGCAGCAAAAGCGGTCCTGAGAGGGAAATTCATAGCAATACAAGCTCACCTTAACAAACAAGAAAAATGCCAAATAAATAACCTTAAATTGCACCTAACAGAATTAGAAAAAGTAGAACAGACAAAGCCCCGAATGAGCAGACGGAGAGAAATAATAAAAATCAGAGCAGAAATACATGAAATTGAAACCAAAAAAAACAGTAGAAAGCATCAATGAAACAAAGAGCTGGTTCTTTGAGAAGATAAATAAAATTGACAAACCCTTAGCCAGACCCACTAAGAAAAAAAGGGAGAAGACTCAAATAAATAAAATTAAAAATGAAAGAGGAGAAATTACAACAGAGAACACAGAAATACAAGGGATTATTAGGGAATACTATGAAAAACTTTAAGCCAACAAATTGGACAACCTAAAGGAAATGGACAAATTCTTGGATGCGTACAACCTCCCAAAACTGAATCAAGAAGAAATAGAGTATCTGAACAGACCAATCACAAGTAAAGAGATTGAAACAGTAATCAAAAACCTCCCAAAAAATAAAAGCCCAGGACCAGATGGCTTCCCTGGAGAATTTTATCAAACGTTCAAAGATTTAGCACCTATCCTTCTCAAACTATTCCAAAAATAGAGGAAGATGGAATACTTCCCAACACATTCTATGAGGCCAACATCATCCTGATACCAAACCCAGACAAGGACAATACAAAGAAGGAAAACTACAGGCCAATATCACTGATGAACATAGACGCAAAAATCCTCAACAAAATATTGGCAAACCAAATACAGCAATACATCAAAAAGATCATACACCTCGATCAAGTGGGATTTATACCAGGGACATAGGGATGGTTCAACATCCGCAAATCAATCAACGTGATACACCACATTAACAAAATGAAGAATAAAAACCACACGATCATCTCAATCAATGCACAGAAGGCATTCGACAAGATCCAACATCCATTTATGATAAAAACTCTCAACAAAATGGGTATAGAAGGAAAGTACCTCAACATAATAAGGGCCATATATGACAAACCTACAGCAAACATCCTACTCAACGGGGAAAAACTGAAAGCCATTCCTTTGAGGACAGGAACAAGACAAGGGTGCCCACTCTCACCGCTCTTATTCAACATAGTACTGGAAGTTCTGGCCAGAGCAATTAGGCAAGAAAAAGGAATAAGAGGACTCCAAATAGGCAATGAAGAAGTGAAACTCTCACTATTTCCAGACGACATGATCTTATACATAGAAACCCCAAAAAAGTCCACTGGAAAACTACTAGAAATAATCAACAACTACAGTAAAGTGGCAGGGTATAAAATCAACTTACAAAACTCAATTGCATTTCTATACACTAACGATGAAACAACAGAAAGAGAACTCAGAAACACAATTCCATTTACAATTGCAACAAAAAGAATAAAATATCTGGGAATAAATTTAACCAAGGAGGTAAAAGACCTATACAATGAAAACTATAAGACGCTATTGAAAGAAATTGATGAAGACAAAGAAATGGAAAAATATTCCATGCACATGGATCGGAAGAATAAATATAGTTAAAATGTCCATTCTACCTAAAGCAATCTACAGACTCAATGCAATCCCAATCAGAATCCCAATGTCATTCTTCACGGTAATAGAACAAAATCTACTGAAATTCGTATGGGGCAACAAAAGAGCCCGAATAGCTAAAGCAATCCTGAAAAAAAAGAACAAAGCTAGAGGCATCACAATCCCAGATTTCAAAATTCACAGTAAAGCTATAGTAATCAAAACAGCATGGTACTGGTACAAGAATGGACACAGAGATCAATGGAACAGAACCGAAAGCCCAGAAATAAAACCACACACCTATGGACAGCTAATCTTCGACAAAGGAGCAAAGAACATACAATGGAGAGAGGGAAGTCTCTTCAATAAATGGTGCTCGGAAAACTGGACAGCAACATGCAAAAGAATGAAAGTAGACCATCTGCTATCGCTATATACAAAAATCAATTCAAAATGGATCAAGGACCTGAAAGTGAGACCTGAAACTATAAAACTCCTGGAAGAAAATATAGGCAGTACACTAATTGAGACTGGACATAAAGGGATCCTTTCAGATTCCATGTCTACTCGGACAAGGGAAACAGAAGAAAAAATAAACAAGTGGGACCTCATCAGACTAAAGAGCTTCTACAAGGCAAATGAAACCAGGATCAAAATGAATAAACAACCCGCCAGTTGGGAGAAAATATTTGCAAATCATTTGTCCGACAAGGGATTAATCTCAGTAATATATAAAGAACTCATACAACTGAGCAATAAAAAAACAAACAACCCGATCAAAAAATGAGCAGAGGATGTGAACAGACATTTTACCAAGGAAGAGACACAGATGGCCAATAGACACATGAAAAGATGTTCAACATCACTAATCGTCAGGGAAACGCAAATCAAAACTACACTAAGATATCACCTCACACCGGTTAGAATGCCTATACTCACAAAGACAAATAACAACAAATGCTGGAGAGGTTGTGGAGAAACGGGAACCCTCATTCACTGCTGGTCGGAATGCAAACTGGTGCAGCCTCTATGGAAAACAGTATGGAGAGTCCTCAAAAAATTAAAAATAGAAATACCGTATGATCCAGCAATCCCACTCTTGGGCATCTACCCAATGGACATGAAATCAACCATCACAAGAGGCGTATGCACCCCTATGTTCATTGCAGCATTATTCACTACAGCCAAGATGTGGAAGCAACCCAAGTGTCCCTCGACTGATGATTGGTTAAAGAAGATGTGGTATATACATACAATGGAATACTACTCAGCCATAAGAAAAGACAGAATTGTCCTATTTGCAACAGCATGGATGGAACTAGAGGGTATTATGTTAAGTGAAATAAGCCAGAGAGAGAAGGACAGACACTGCATGAATTCACTCATATATGGAATACAAATGAACACACGGACAGAGAGAACTGATTGGTGGTTACCAAGGGGAAGGGGGATGGGGGGGTGGGCACAAGGGGTGAAGGATTACATCCACAAGGTGACGGACAAACAAAATGTACAACTAAAACCCCACAGTGTTATAAACTATTAAGACATCAATAAAAAAAATGGTAAAACGAAAGAAAATATAGGCAGTACACTAATTGACAGTGGTCATAAAGTGATCCTTTCAGATTCCATGTCTACTCGGACAATGGAAACAAAAGAAAAAATAAACAAGTGGGACTTCATCAGACTACAGAGCTTCTACAAGGCAAATTAAACCAGAATCAAAATGAATGGACAACCCACCAGCTGTGAGAAAATATTCGCACATCGTATATCCGACACAGGATTAATCTCCGTAATATATAAAGAACTCACATGACTGAGCAACAAAAAAACAAACAACCCGATCAAAAAATGGGCAGAGGATATGAACAGGCATTTTTCCAAGGAAGATATACAGATGGCCAACAGACACATGAAAAGATGTTCAACATCACTAATCATCAGGGAAATGCAAATCAAAACTACACTAAAATTATCACCTTACACCCGTTAGAATGGCTATAATCACCAAGACAAAAAACAACAAATGTTGGAGAGGTTGCAGAGAAAACAGAACCCTAATACACTGCTGGTGGGAATGCAAACTGGTGCAGCCTCTATGAAAAACAGTATGGAGATTCCTCAAAAAATTAAAAGTAGAAATACCTTATGATCCAGCAATCCCACTCTTGGGCATCTACCCAATGGACATGAAATCAACTATCCCAGGAGGCTTATGCACCCCTATGTTCATTGCGGCATTATTCACTATAGCCAAGAAGTGGAAGCAACCCAATTGTCCCTCCACTGATGACTGGATAAAAAAGATGTGGTATATATATACAACGAAACACTATTCAGCCATAAAAAAACACAGAATTGTCCCATTTGCAACAACATGAATGGACCTAGAGTTTATTATGTTAAGTGAAATTAGCCAGAGAGGTCAAACACTGCATGATCTCACTCATATGTGGAGTATAAATGAACACACGGACAGAGAGAACTAGCTGGTGGTTAACAGGGGGAAGGGGCGTGGGCGGTGGGCACAAAGGGTGAAGGCATGCATCCATATGATGACAGACAAATAATAATATACAACTAAGAGCCCACAATGTTATAAACTATTAAGACATCAATAAAAATTGGGGGAAAAAATGACATGCTATAGAAGCTGATAAGTTTTAGAAATTAAGACTGACCTAAGAAAGACCAAATCATAGCAGAGTCAATGATTCCAAAAAGAACAATAAATGGAATGCTGTTTTCTAAAAGAATCAGTTATAGAGACCTCAAAGCAAGCATTCACATGATGTGGAACAATGTTTCCCTGTTTATAAATCTTATACATCTCAAGTTAATGAAATGACATTATACTAGCATTTCTAGATAGCTTTTGGACCTGTGTATCTTAAATTAAAATAGAGAAGATTAACCATAATTCACTACACCAATTCAGGCATCGCAAGGAAAATTATGCCCTTGAAACCTATTTTAGCTAGAAAAGGTTTGACCAGTTTTTTTCTGAGTTAGCTCTCCTCATATTATTTACTTATCTTCTCAATAGGTCCTCTGTTAACTGTAATGCTAGATAAAAGTCTTGGGCATATTATTGCACCGCCTTTTACATACACTATGATAGCAAACAACCAATTAACAGAATATCTCACATGCCCAGTAAGCTGGCTTAAACTTTTTAATATATGTGAATCTGCCTCTCAGTCACTATGAGTACACTCTTTGCATTCTTTTTTGAATTTAACAATTTTGAGATTTTGTTGGTTTAGTTTTATTGTTTTAATTGTATCATATGGAACAAGGTTAATTGTTTTGCCATTATTTTTAGAGCTTTCTGAGTTCAGTGTTCTCAGATATAAATAAATATACATGAACAAATACACTTTTTTTTCAACTGTGAAGCAACACACAAATGTAAAAGATATTAGTATTTCTGAAGTAAAGGGATTACTTGATTATTTCTCAAATCACCTTGAGCACTAATACTCTATAATTTTATCTAAGAACCTAAAGGTAAGCACCCAGTCAAAACCTGCCTGGCTGATTGGTGTTCCTAGGGTAAAACGTTAAAAAAACAAAAATCATTTTTGGTTTACTTACAGGTTTCCAAACAGTTCTGTTTTTCTACTGAATTATGTGATCCGTTGCTCACTCATCTTTTGAACTGTTTATTCCTCAGTGCCCCCATTTATAAAATAAACTAGGTACATTAAATACAACAAAATGAGAATTTCCTCTCACAAGAGTGCCATCTGGTGATGAAAATCTGCATACAGAAATAAACTTAAGCCAAATTGAATGGATGTTAAGATTGAATTTTTTGATTTACAAAAAAAGACTTTTAGTCTTAAAGCCTTGCTATTACAACCAAACATTTTGATGTAACATACCTGAATCCTCACTTGTCAATCAGGAAAACACAGACTCTTTTACGTTTCAAACTATTAAAATTTTACTAATTTACTGCCCCAGAATAAACATTAAGACTTTATAAATCATCAATCTTCAATCTATATTCAATGATGAAGAGGTGATTAGGCTATAAATAGTGGCCCCAGTTCCATGGCTGAACCAGAATAATTGCTTTGTGAAACATGAGAAGTATATTGCTTACTTTATGTTTAAATATTGTTGTTGTTCTCTTTTAATTAAGGTTTACTGTTCTGGGTTATATATTTATACATTTATAAACTGTTTCTACAAAAGGCCTTTGGCATAAATATTGCAAATACAATATTGACAAAAAAAAAAATGATTCACTTCTGGAGACAGTGAATCCATAAATCCAGATAACAGCATAAGTTACCAAAATAATTATCAACACCCTTAAAAACTGTTACCACCAATGAATTGTGAAAATGAATAGGGCATGGAAACTAGACTATAAAAATCAAAACCTTGAACTAGCATACTGTCATATGAGGAAATTCCATGTCCTCTTTTCTGGACACAGAGCCATGTATAGTAAACAGGAATGCTTCTGCAATAAGCAGCCAGTTGCCAAACCACAGGAATTCAGTTTACACTTGTGTTCCATCCCCTCTATCACTCTCCACCCCCAGGAGTTCTACTACCCTGGAACAGGTTCCAAGAGAATTCTTAGAATAGAAACAGACAAGAGCAAGAGATTCTAAAAATAATCCAGTAGAAACTCAAAGATACATATCTCAGGTTCTTGAGCTGCGGGAAGTACCAGGTTATTTCAGTCTATCCAACCAAATTTTAAAATCCATATTTACCTTACCCCATTCAAAGTAAATTAAAGATATGATAGATTTTAACACAGTTGAGAATTGCTACTACATTTTTAACCTCCTTAAAAACAAAATCAGCAAAATATCATACAAAGCTTCCTAGATTATTTAAAGTGCAAGAATGGTCTAAATTACTTGTAATACTAGAAGGAAAGTAAACTAGCAGAATAAACCAACTTGATTAAACTACAAAGACTTTCTCTGTAGAAGGGACATCTTAAGAAAATGTTTTATTGACTGCTATTTTTTTCAAGGACTTTTCTTTTTTGAACATAAGATATCTCAGTGAAACAGCTGCATTTTCAGGAGACTCCAGAGTTTAGAATGAACTGAAAATGGTTGAGTTAACAGCCACCTACACGGCTATTAAAGCTTACATAAGCAAATACCTCAAATTCATCACAAGAGGACCCCAACCTTAAGGCATAAAAAAACACTGTTGGGTAAAACTTCATCTAAAAACCATGTAATATCATACCCTAGAAGAAAAACAAGGGCACATTTGACCATTCTGAAAATTTACAGAACACTTGTTGATAACATGCTGAGAATTGTGAAGGTTCTGGTGAAAGCACCAAAGGGCTTTATCTAAGATAGCAACACAAAAGGTCAGCACTGGAAGATCCCTCTAAAGACAGGAGGTTCACACATGGTGCAGCATATCTCATCTACTCCATCAAAAAAACTTACATTCCAGAAACAGCAAAATGAATGTTTTTTCAAATAGAATATAATTAACCCAGACAACATGAATTACTTAATCAGCTAAAGGCTCAACTACTAAAAATAGAATATATGATTTATGTTCAAGAAGCAAGTCCCCACCAAGAATGCTCACAAAGACACTGTTCACTCAGTCATGAGGCTCATGGTGCCAGGGCTATCTTAGACTGGCAAGGATGGGTAGGGGGTCCTTCATCTATATAAAGGACTCATTCACTCATACCCAAAAGCCTAAAACCAATAAATAATGATAATAACAATAGCAGCAAGCACATACTGTTTACCATGTAAACCACTGAAGTGCTTTATATACAGTAAGTCATTAACCTTCCCAACAACACTCTGAGGTACACACTAATATTACTCCCATTTTACAGACAGGAAACTAAGACACAGAGATTCACAGCTAGTAAGTGATAAAGCCAAGATTCAAACCTAAGCCATGTGGCTCCACTCTTAACCACTGTGCTATGCTGCAAGGCTAACTGATCAATTACAAACATACAATAGACTGCAACTCAGCCTCCTCGTCTTTAAGACAGCATAACTACTGTTGGCATCACCTGCAAAGCTCATACCTGATGAGAAAGATCTGGTTCTGGGTGAGAATCTCACCTAGCTTCCCAGCCTTTCAGATATCCATAGGTGCTTCCTTGGCTCCATACTGTAATGTTTTTGTTACGAGTTTTGTTTTTCATTTTTAGTTAACTTCCAATCTGTGTTTTCTTGCTTTTCCTATTAAGAAAATATCCATTATTCTCAACCTTTTCCTAGAGAGGAAATTCATTTATTCATTCCTGCAGTACTGGTTTAGATTAAGAACCTCAACTGATTTGAGAGGCCCAGAGCAGCCAGCAAGAGGAAGTCTACATCCCCAACCCAAGAGACAGTAAGGCAGCTAGGGTGCCAAGGAACTCTAGTATGAGACCCAATTCCATGCAGTTAAACTGCTTCTGCCCTGCATGCCAGGAGCTGACCACACTGACCCTTTATTCTCCACAGCTGCTGAGGGCAGGGTCAGGCCTTAAGCAGCTGGTGGACAAGGTTAACTAACACCCTCTACACCCAGGCTTGGCTGACAGGGGAGCCACAATGTTGTCTGCTATTCTATGCATACAATCTGCCCATGGAAAATGTGAGTGCTGGGGAACTCTTGAATATCACAGGACACCAAAAATTATTTGGGATAGTCATCTCTCTCTTTCAGGTTACCTTAGATCAGAGAGGAAGAAGTATCTCATTGCTTATGGCCGCTTCCATACATCTGTCCCACTCCTGTGCTGCTAATTTCTTGGTTGTAAACCCTTTTACCCAAGACCCTAGCTCAGCAGCCACCTTATGATTCCTTGCCCTCTGAACCCTTGAAAAAATCCCTCATTATTCATGACCAGTCTTAATCTCTTCCTCTAACAGCCGTTTCTCTCAAAAAAATAGGCCTATCCTATATAGCACTTCACAAGACCTACCAAGTTATAAGAATACTGTACTTTTCATTTAGATTACATTCAAACAAGCACCCCCCAAATAATACTGAGATGATACCTTTATTAGATGGTTTCGACTTCATAGATAAGGACTAGTAAAGGGACTGTTTTTTAAATTAAAAAAACTTAGACTAGGGGCCGGCCCGGTGGCGCAGCGGTTTAGTTCGCGCTTGGCAGCCCGGGGTTCACGGTTCGGATCCCAGGAGCCCGCGGGCGCACTGCCTGTCAGCCACGCCGTGGCGGCGTCCCATATAAAGTGGAGGAAGATGGGCACGGATGTTAGCCCAGGGCCGGTCTTCCTCAGCAAAAAGAGGAGGATTAGCAATGGATGTTAGCTCAGGGCTGGTCTTCCTCACCAAAAAAAAAAAAAATTTAGACTATAACCAGATTAAAATAGAATTTCTATAAATCATCCACTTACCAGAACATAATATTAATGGTTTTCTCATAAATTCAGTAATAATGCTTGTTAAAGACATACATACACACACACACACACACACACACACACACACACTTGTTTTTTTTTCTTGCTCTACTTAGATTCTGTTCACCTTCCTAGTATTATTCTCTGGTATTACTCCCCCAGAATTTCCACCCACCCACCCACATATATAGTGGCACAACTACAGTCTGCTTTCTAGCTCCATTTCTGAAACCTTCCAAGCTCCTCACAGGCTCCGTCAACAAGGAACTACTGGATAATTATGCTATTATCTCCTGCACAGTGGGCCTGAGGAACCAACAGAACGGTAAAACAAGTTAAGGAGGAGCCCAGAAAAACTGCTCCTCTATGAAACACCAGAAGGTCCCAACCCAGGTTTGTTGGCCTACTCATTAGCCAAATGTGCCATTCTATCCATATCCAATTGTTAACAGTGATAATTTCTCCAGAAGCATCAGGAATTTCTCATTATCAAACAAAGTTTAAGATCCAGAATAGTGGATCACCATCCCTGGCTGCACAGTAAAATCACTTAGGCAACTTCTAAAAAACGAAACCAGGGGCCGGCCCTGTAGCCTAGTGGTTAAGTTTGGCATGCTCTGCTTTGGTGGCCCAGGTTCAGTCTCCAGGCATGGACCTACACCACTCGTCAGAGGCCATGCTGTGGCAGCGACCCACATACAAAATAGAGGAGGACTGGCATGGATGTTAGCTCAGGGTGAATCTTCCTCAAGCAAAAAAGAGGAAGATGGACAACAGACGTTGGCTCAGGGCGAATCTTTCTTGGCAAAAAAAGTAAAAATAAAAAATGAAACCAGGTCCAATTAAAATCAGAGCTGCTCAGAATAAGACGCAGACATCAATATTCTTTTCAAAAATCCTCCAAGCAGTTCCTAAAAAGTTAAACATAGAGTTACCATATGACCAAGCAATTCCACTCCTAGGTACATACCGAAGAGAACCGAAAACATGCTCATCCAGAAATGTGTACACGAATGTTAACAGCAGCATTACTCATAACAGCCCCAAAGTGGAAGCAACCCTAATGTCTATCAACTGATGAATGAACAAAATATGATATAACCATACAATGGAGTATTATTCAAGTGCTAAAAGGAAAAGTTCTGATACATGCTACAACATGGATGAACCTTGAAAATACGCTAAGTGAAAGAAGCCAGTCACAAAAGACCACATATGTATACTGTATTATTCCATTCACATATAATGTCCAGAATAGGCAAATTCATAGAAACAAAAAGTAGATTAGTGGTTGCCAGGGGGATGGAAGCAGGGGAGAATGGGCAGTAATTGTTAACGGATATGGGGTTTCTTTTTGGGGTGATGAAAATGTTCTAGAAATAGTGATGTTTGCACAACCTTATGAATATACTAAAAATCACTGAATGGTATACGTTAAAAGGATGAATTTTATGGTATACAAATTATATCCCAATTTTTTTTTAAAAGGCTCTCCAGATTTCTAATGTGCAGCTGGGATGTCAAACCACTACTCTGGAACAGTAGTTCTCAAAGTGTGGTGTCTAGACCAGCAGTCAGCATCACCTGAGAACCCGACACAAATGTAAATTCTCAAGGTCACCCCAGACCTATCAAATCAGAAATTATGTTTATACAAGACTTGATGCACACTGAGGTTTGAGAATCACTGCCCTCAAAGAACCCTTGATGAAAATTTTGATCCTGTGTGGCTCAAACTGAAAGATGAGAAAGCTGCAAAAACCTTAATTTCACTTTTATTACACTACCCACATAAAAGTCATATGGTCATTAGACAAAGTTTCAAAAAACACTGAAAAGTGGAAGAAAATAAAACCACCACTATAGTTCCACCACCCCAAAATAACTACTGTTAATAGTTTAGTGAATATCCTTCCAGTGTTTTCTCTGTTTTGCATCACTGTGATCCACTAGAAATGGCTGTATCATGCTTTTATCACAGAACATTAACATATAAGCTATTATGTAAAGGCAAGGTAGCATTATAATTATAGCACCTCAATTATCCTGTTCAGCTGAGGAATCAGGCACTATGGGAATAGGAAAGAAAACTCTTTAGGAGCCAAAATGGTTTGGGTTCCAACCCTTTTTTATATAAATGCCTTCTAAAATGCAATACAAACTTCTCTTCCTTGGCAAATACAGTACAATAAACACAATTTAACTTTTTCTGATTCTACATCAGTTATTGTAACCATGTGATGGGTGATGTGGGAAATTACCAGTCTGAATCTATTCTAACTCCAGGACATACCTAGAACTTGCTTTCCTAAATAAATTCATCATATCTTCATCTTTCTTGTTCTTGGCCTCCTCAAAAATGGCAGCATTTATACATCTGCATGACTTCTGGGCAGCATAGTACGGCTACTTTCCAAAAGTAATTTCTGAACCCAAGGACAATGCAAACTTTCAAGTCTTTTCCTTGTCATTTATTTTAAAATCATCTGCATTGTTTGTAATCACTGATTCACTCTTTTTGGGGGGGTGAGGGGGACCTTTCCACCCCAAACCTTATACTGAGTAAGCCCTCAAACATTTCTTGATTTCCAGCAGGTTGCAGAACGACTTCTATGCTAGCTTGAGTGATTAAGAGATGACTTTACCCACCTGCAAGCAACCACTGATGTTAGAATGTATTATATCAGGCATCAAAAAAAGAAAATAAGGAAAAAGAGGGTCTATTTCCTGGGTATTAACAAAAAGTGGTAGGAAATTGCCAACTGGATGTTCCCATGTCAAATTCTCCTATCCCTAACCCTAGTTTAACACGGCTCTTCCCCAAACACAGTCAGCTACATTAGTCCCCACCTATCCTCTCAACAGAATCAAGTCTCAAAGGGTCATTAGAACAGGACAGATTTAAGGCCGACAACAATTATCTTAGTCTGTGATAAAGATTGAGACATATTTTTATAAATTTTTTGTCTTCACACCCTCACTCCCATTCTGCTCCCCCACCCTCCAGAGCTGCATCTATCAGAGCAGGATTAACTTCTCACCAGCTGCTCTGTCCTGAGGCCTTCATAGAGAAGGGGAGAAGCAGGGAAGTCGCCTCCTCCCTTTGGTTTATTTTCTCTCCCTAAGACCCAGTCAGAAAAGGGAAGCAAGGTGTCAAAATAGAGGCTACTCTCTACCTTGCCATTCATGGGTATACAAGTTCAATAAGGCAAAACTTCCTTTTAGTCCCGTCACATTGACCACAACAAGTCACAAAGAGTCTTTGACTCTTGTTACTCTAAGCTAAGACATCATCTAAATCATGTCAGTTTAACTGTTGCTTCTTATTTTCAAGCACAGAAAAGCCATAACAATACTCAACATAGGAAAATCTCCAACCTCCAAGGTGTGAAAAGAACTTCAGGAAATATCCCACATACAACATTCAAAATGTTACCTAGTTCAATTCATAATCACTTGAAAGTTTTAACCCATTATCTCACATTCATTTATTGTTTTGTTTTTTGGGTAAAGTGGCATCTCTGCAAACCACTCTCATAGCAAACTGGCTATTACTGCTTAAAGTGACTAAATCCCAACTGTACCTTCACAACAGACAGAAATTTTCTTCAATTCTTACTGAAGACAGATAACCTAAAACATTTCAAGTTATTCTCATTTTTCACATCTCTGCACAAACCACTTAAACATTTGGCACTCGATTATTATAAAGACAAATATTTCACAACTGATTTGTAAAATTTTAGTATGTCCATTACTAAGCTATTCCAAGATAGCTATATCATCTCTAGCTATTACTATAAGCCAAAAATATAGTTTTTAAGTACTTCAGACCCACAGTTTTTCATTATAGTTCTTCAACCTTCTTCATAAATCCAGGAGATAAAGTCTTGAGTTGTGTTTTTTAGAGCATATTTATTTTATTCTAATGATATCCTTATTACTATGCCCAAAGCAACTTTTTAAAAAATGTCAGTTACCTGCAGAATGTATCTATCAAAACATAATCATACAATCCATTTATATGTTAACACACCTGACACATACGCAACAGGCTCAGTTTTCATTCAAATACCAAATACAAAATTCCTTAATAAGGAAATCTACCACTACTACTGAGATAGATTTTCCTTCTCACAAGTATGTGTATAAAAACCTGCTCAGCTATCCTCTACATCCAGATTAATCTCAAATACAAAGGCTTACAAAAATTACCTTCCAAGCACTCTTGGAAACTACACGTTCTATCTTGTAAGCAATGACTACTTAAGCTGTATTTCTCAAAAAGAACACATTCACTGTCACCATTTCCTCACCACACATCTCCTGGTAGGTTTCCAGCACCCTAATACTCCAACAATAGGAAAAATGCTATTCCCCAGGTTACTACTGACCTCTTCCTCATCATCAAGTCTTTCTTCTGTTCTCATCCTTTCAGCTGCCTCTGGCATTCAGCACACTTCACAACTTTCTTCCCCTGGCTTCTCAGACACTACACCATCGTGGTTCTCTTTTGTTCTCAAATCCTCAGCAGCATCACATCCTTCTCCCACCCCTGAAACATAAAATTGTTCAATTCTTGAGCAAGTTCTCCCTTCCTACAGAAATTTTATGCTCTACTGGCATCATTACCTTCAACTTCAAAGCAAAAGCTAAGACCTTGTGTCTCCAGAGATTCAGCCCACATCCAACTGCCTACTAGACACCTACACTTATAATGGAATTCATCCAAAATCACCTCATTCGACGACTTCCAAAATTTTCCAAATGACCAATATTTTTCAAGTGTTCCAAAACTCAAAACCTTTAAGCCATTCTTTTAATGCTACCATTTCTTCCTATACCCATTTAAGTCATAAACGATTTAAGGCCTTATATCTTAAATATATATATATATATATATATATATATATATATTTAAGGCCTAATGCCTTCCTTTACATTCTGTGTGACATCAACTTAGTCTAAGTACCTGAATTAAGGGTCATTGTATTTAAAGCCTCCTCCTGTCTTCAAGAAATAAGTTAGGTAGCCCTGGTCCAGTATGAGTTTTTTGTTTTTTCTTTTTCTTTTTTTGGGGGTGTGAGGAAGATTAGCCCTTAGCTAACATCTGCTGCCAATCCCCCTCTTTTTGCTGAGGAAGAGTGACCCTGAGCTAACATCTGTGTCCATCTTCCTGTACTTTATGTAGGACGCCTGCCACAGCATGGCTGGATAAGCAGTGCGTAGGTCCGCGCCAGGTAACCGAACCTGCGAACCCTGGCCGCCCAGCGGAATGCGCAAACTTAACCACTACAACACCGGGCCAGCCCCCAGTACCATAAGCCAGCAGTTCTAAGGTACCTTTATCAACTACAATATCAGTACTTGCCTTCTCTCTACTTCACTGAAACTTCATGCCCTTATTTACCTCTCTGAACTATCTTACTTGTGAAACTGATGCCAAAGTGGACTGTTTAGTCTTCTACAGTATTGCTAAAATCCATCAACTTCTGTTCATCAGCCGTCAACTCCTCAATAATATACAAGCTCTTTGTTCCTTTCTGAGCCCCACACTTTGGTCAAATTGGCCTGGCCCTTCTCCCAAACTGACCTGCTTTTCTGCCTCCATCTTCCACAGGCACGTTTTCTCAACAGCATGCTGGGCACACTCCCCATTTTCTCATTTTCTGCCCTTCAATGTAAACAGTAACGACTCTTTACTCGATGTCCATGATAACTCTGTGGCATTTCAGCGTCACTTAACAATACACTAAGTAGCCCTACTTACCAGCAGCTTGAGTTCTTAAGTGTAACTTTACAGCCTTCCTCTACCTCTCCTCTCACAGTGTGCTATCAGTTGCCATTTCTCAGTGTTGTGTGCCCGACCTCCTCATAGAATGCACCTAAACTGGCAGAGGGCTTAGAGACCAGCTCACTGCTGATTAGAACAGCTAGTAAAATCAGAAGGAAAAACTAAAGCAAAGGCACGCTTATTTTTTTAAACCACAGAAATCGAGTCCAACCAAGCCTCTGACTAAACCCCAACATATAAATAGATAAAAGTGAAACGGGCCTAATGGCACCAGGCACAAGAGTTCAAGGGCCCCACCTGCACATCCAACCCTCATTTCCCATCCAGGGCAAAACCCCAGCCTTATGTACCACAAATGCAGACATTGTTTGACTTATCAGCTAGCACTTGGCTGGATTCCCAGATAGCAGTATTTCAGATAAAGTAGTCCAGCATTGTGATTAAGAGCACAGGTTTGGAAGTCACATAGACCTGGATTCCACATATTACTAGATTAGGTAACCTTGACCAAGTGCTTCACTCTTTCTCAAGCCTGTGAGGAGCACCAAACAAGATGACATACCTCAAATGCTTAGCCTAGATCCTAATAGCTACCAAAATGGTAGCAACTCTAGGATTAACGTACACTGATCACTTTTTTTCTGTTGATTCTGTTTATTTCATAATCTTGTCTATTTATTCACACAATTTAAATAACTTTACTAAGCTATAACCATAAAGTCCCCACTCCCATTTTTTTGGCTGGGAAAGATTCACCCTGAGCTAACATCTGTTGCCAATCTTCCTCTCTTTTTTTTTCCCTCCCCAAAGCCCCAGTACATAGTTGTATATTCTAGTTGTAAGTCCTTCTAGTTCTTCTATGTGAGCTACCACCACAGCATGGCTACTGACAGATGAGTGGTATGGTTTTTATTCCTGTAACCACCACCTGGATTGTTCTGTAATATACAGGGGTATTTTTCTACCATTACCTTCGCACTCCCAATCACAAGAATTAAAAGGTACTAAATAAGCTGAAGTACCAAAGCTAAGAATTTTCAAGAAGTCATCTGGTCTCCAGCAACTCAAAGAAGCATTTCACCACGTAATCACTATTATAACAGGAAATTTCTAAGCAAAATAAAATGAGACCTTGATTGGAGGGAAAAAAATTGAGATGTTCAACAAGTTACTATAAAAAAAAATTGACACAGGGCTGACCTGGGGCCAGCCCGGTGACGTAGCGGTTAAGCTCGCGGGCTCCGCTTCAGCCACCTGGGGTTCTCGGGTTTGGATCCCAGGCGCAGACATATGCACCGCTTATCAAGCCATGCTTTGGCAGGCGTCCCACATATAAAGTAGAGGAAGACGGGCATGGACGTCAGCTCAGGGCTAATCTCCTTCATCAAAAAAAAAAAAAAGGACCCAAGAAAATATTTAACATAACCCAATCAAAAAACGGGCAAGGGATATGAACAGACATTTTTCCAAAGAGGATATACAGATGGCACATGAAAAAATGTTCAACATCACTAATTATTAGGTAAATGCACATCAAAACTACAATGAGATATCACCTCACACCAGTCAGAATGCCTATAATTAACAAGACAAGAAATAAGAAGTGTTTGAGAGGATGTGGAGAAAAGGGAACCCTCACACTGCTAGTGGGAATGCAAACTGGTGCAGCCACTATGGAAGACAGTATGGAGATTTCTCAAAAAATTAAAAATAGAAATACCCATGATCCAGCAATCCCACTTTGAGCATCCACCCAATGGACAGAAAATCAACCATCCAAAGAGGCTTCGCACCCCTATGTTCATTGCGGCATTGTTCACTATAGCCAAGAAGTGGAAGCAACCCAAGTGTCTCTTGACTGATGACTGGATAAAGAAGATGTGGTGTATATATATATATACTACTCAGCCATAGAAAAAGACAGAATTGTCCCATTTGCAACAACATGGATGGACCCAGAGGGTATTATGTTAAGTGAAATAAGCCAGAGAGAGAAAGACAAACACCACATGATTTCACTCATAGGTGGACTATAAACTAACACACGGACTGAGAGAACTGATTGGTGGTTACCAAGGGGAAGGAGGGTGGGGGGGGCACAAGGGGTGAAGGGTTACATCCACAAGGTGACGGACAAACAAAAATGTACAACTAAAACCCCACAGTGTAATTAACTATTAAGACATCAATTAAAAAAATGGTAAAAAAAAAAAAAAAAGTTACACTTACCCTACAACAAACGAAATTTACTTAACATTCATAAGAACCATCTGAACCAAGTAATAGCAGTAGTTATGTCTTGCTTATCAGATGATCTGGCTGGCAATTATGTCTGATAAATAATTAAGAAAATAATCACTTAAGAAATGAATTATCATCCAGTTGTATACTTCAGTGACAACACGTAAATAGGGTAAATCAGAAACTCTGATTGAACAGGGAGGCTATAAAAGACATTTGTGAACAATTGGGAAAATATGAATGTGGATTTATATCAAATATTATTATTGATATTATACATTACATATACTATATTATTAAATAAACGTTCATTTTCCTAGGTATAAGAATGTTATTGTGGTTATTTGTAAAAGAAGCTCTTTATTGAAAAGAGGTACTTGCTAAGTAAATATTTAGGCATAAATGTCAAGACGATTGCACTTTACTTTCAAATCATTTAGCCTTGAAAGATAACGTGTGTAGTATACAAAAAGAAAAGTCAATGTGGCAAAATATTAAGTAGTGACTCTAGGTCAAAGGCAGATGTGTTCATTATACTCTTTCGGCTTATTTTACAGATTTGAAAAATCTTAAATTAAAAAGTTGGAGGAAACCAAACAGAAAAAAGAATCAAAATGGCAAAAAGGACAGAAAAACGATGAAGACCAGGCATATAGAAGACTATGATGGCAGAAATATATCCAAATTATCCATTATTACAATAAATGTGAATGGTCTCCATGCTCCAGTTAAGAGAGAAGTTGGCAGGTAGTATTAACAAAGCAAAATCCAGCTGTGTGGTGTCCGTAAAAGATGTATCTAAAACATCCCACTAGAACTGGCTGAAACTAAAAATTAAAGTAATAGCAAATGTTGGCAAGGATGTGGAACTCTTATCCATTCAGTTCTGAGAATGAAGTTCCAACGTCTAAGGTATCCATTGCACGTATGAATTAAATTCTTCCCTAGGCTTCTAGAAAGATACTAGTTATGTAACATCCTCAAGAGAATTGAGAAAATAGTCACTCAATTTTGTATTCCATGGTTCAGTTGAGGAGCCTAATTAAGAATGACTGTACAACACCATGGAAAACAATTTGGGATTGATTACCTAGTAAAGTTACACATACCTCACACACAACTGAAAAATTCCACTCCCAGTTATATATAGTCTTGAGAAGTCAGAGTTTGTTGGTTTGGGGTGGGGGAGGGTCGTGCAAATGTTCACAAGGAGGCAATTTGTAATTGCAAAAAACTGGAAATGAGACAAACACCCAACAAAATAGAATAAGATGTGGCATATCTTTACCATATGGAATACCATACTACTGAAAATGATCCATAGCTGTAAGAATCAACACGGATGAATCTAAAACATGTCAGAGTGAAAGAAGTATCAGAAGAATCATACAATTCCATTCAGATCAAGATTGAAAATGGGCAACATTAAACTATATATTGTTTATGAATATATATGGAGTAAAAATTATTCTAAAAAATAATAAACCCAAATGGTTACATGTGGAAAAGAGGGAAAGGAATGTCTTGGGAGATGGAATACACAGGGAGGTCTAATATTTCTTGGTCGGTCATTTTATTCTTGTTTTTGAAAACTCTACATGTGTTTTTATATCTCATATACCTTCTATGGTATGTAGTCTATATTTGTCAATAAAAAGCAATAAACATGCAAAGTATGATCCCATATGATCCCACTTTTTTAAAGTATATATTTTATGTAAATAAAAAAGGAGTAAAGATTATACTAAAATGTTAAATCATAATGTCATTTTTGTTTTCTTTCTGATTTTTTCAAATCTTCTAAAATGTATTTTCCTAAGTAAAATAGTGCCAGCCAGCCTGACCCAAAAACCTACTCTTGAATGGAAATTTGTAAACTAATTTGAGAAAAAAGGGAGAAAAAACTGGGTTTTTTTCTGGAAACAATTTAAAGTTAGGCTTGTCAATTAATCCTAAAGCCAGGCATTTTTTTCTAGACCCTATTTCAGTCAACTTGTATTTTTTAAGCCCACTTCTTCACTTGTTTAATGATTTCACAATGCCAAACACTTAGCAAATGAAAAATCCCACCCTTCAAAGAGCACACATTCCAGCCAGGTAGACACACACGATACACGTAGCACTACACACCTTGCCAAAGCCCATGAGACTGCAAAGATATTCTAGGTTTTCATCTGCTTGCTTGGGAAGCAGCCTGTTACAGTGACAAGGAGAGTCAGAAGGCCTACAACCTCCTCAGGTGAGACTGAGGGAGTGCTGAGAATGTTTTTGTATGGGGGTGAAGGGATAGAAGGCAAAAAAAGAATGGAGAGAAAACAAGGGAAAGAGAGAAAGAAGAGAAAAAGAGAAAGGAGGGAGGGAGTGGAGAGAATTAAAGATGGCAGAGAGGGAGAAAGACACCATTAGCGAAAAGCAACTCGGAGCTTCCAAAAGTCTTCATACATATAATGTATCTAAGACTGATTTGCTGAGAAGATTGAAACTACAACGTAAAAAACTTTGAGTAAATAGTAAAGTACTAAGTATTCTTGGGTTGTGTATGTACAGTGTAACTTTAAATGAGAAAGTTCCCATGTGACATCTTACTTAAAAACAGGTTAATAGGAAAATTATACCAATAGTAAGAAACAAAGCTACAACAAGAGGTCTAAATCCAAATGAAATTCTCTCCTCTATAAATCTTTGAAAATAATCTCAGAATGAATTTTTTTTAAGTTTTAGACCCAATCAAATATATGTTCTATTACTGTTAGAATCCCAAATGACAAAAAAACAAGCAACACGTTCCTAATAACTTTGAAACGTAGAGCACTGCCTAGTCTTAAATGAAAACACCTACTCCTTAATCCAAGCCCCATTTCATAAGTTAATTCCAAATAGTTAACTGGCTTCCAACTCAACTGACCTCCTAATTCCAGTATGAAAATCAGTTATCTGAAAATTGAAACTCACTCTAGTACACATACTATGTCAGCCAGAAATTTACAAACCTGATCTTCAAAACCTATGCCAAGAAATTTCAACACTAAAATAATTTACTTTCTTAAAGAACAGGACATGCAGTATCTTTGAGGGAAACACTGTCAAGAAAACTAAAAACAAAAAAGTAGGAAATATCAGCATATACAGTTTGCAGTACAATTGTCAAAACAAATCTGATCAATTTGGTTCTTGGACTTAAGAAAAAAAGGATTCCATTCCTAATACTTATTTGATAGTTCGGTCAAAATTATCGCAAAACCTACCAGAGGCTTACATGGTGATATATTCCCTATAAGTATTCCCTCTCTTTGCCTTCTTTCAAGTTACATCTCCACTCTCCTTTTGGGGGGGGGGAAAAGAAAAAGAAAACAGCTGCTTCTAAGATGGATCAGAGATCCACCACCTCACCAGCCAACACCACCAGTGTCATAACAGGCAGCTTTTAAAGGACACTCCATTTACTCAAATTAACAACTAAGAGCTAACTGATATTTGCTGACCCACATATCACCTCACAAGGAAAAATAAACTAAGACAGATTCAAGAGCAGAGGAACTTCACAGTCTGTGAATTCATGCAGTCCGCTTCGTTTGAGCAGGCATTAATCCTTTATAATACGCTTACCAAAAAAAAAGCGTCTTATAACAAAAAAACCTTAACAGTAAGTCATCATTTTAAAAAAAAAAAGGACTGGGGAATCAACACTTCAAGACTAACACTTTCAAAGTAAGGGCTTCACTTCAAACCAGTTCAAACCTTCAAGACTGGTTTATACTTTCTACATGTGGTTTATACTTAAGGGAGAAGAGATAGCCACCAGTTCCCACCAAAACACAAGTGCATACTGAAATAAACCCATTCTTCTCCCCAAACAATAAAAGTCGCTCAGGCTAATACCAAGAGACACTCCTGGTGAGCACTGCACAGGCTACACCAGTTACCAGAAAAGGGAAGCAGAGGTGTTATTGTTGTTCCAGCCTTGTTCTAAAGGCAGCTCCATGTGACTACTGCAGGTCCAGCCCCCATTTAAAGAGAGAGGCCAGAGGAAACCAGAGCAGCAGGAAACAGGCAGGAGGGGAATGACCACAACCCTTTCCCATGGCCTCATTCCCATGCCACCACTTCCAGCCATATTTCAATCACAACAAAAACCTCCCTTCCTTGAATCGTTTCTGAATGACTGAGGGTCAGAGACAACAAGGCAGCAAATGGGGGAAATCAGAGCTGTGGGAAACTGGCAGGACATGGGGGCGGGGGGGGGGGGTGGATCTCACCACACATGTGAACTAGACATCATAAGGAAAAATCAGGAGGAACACACTGGAGAAAAGCAGAAGAGCAGTGTGGGAAACTAATCACTTCTGCCTAACGATAAGAGAAGCCTTCACAGCAATGGGAGGACAGACCTAACCAAGGGGCTCTGCAGACAGGTAAGAGATGGTGGTGTACTAGAAGACCCTATCATCTCCAGAGAGTGCAATTTATCCCCTTTCCTAAGACAGATAAGCACCACCCCAATCGAGGCACCCAAAGCCTAGGATACAGAAGAGCTTAGGTTCATCTATCTTCCGCCTTTATTAGACAAACTGACACTAAAAATTAGGAATGTACAATTCATGGCGAAAAGTGAGGAACACACTAACTACTGACATGTCTCTTGGTTTAAAAAGTACTATCACAACGGAAGAGAAAATAGAAAAGAACTGGGTTCATCCAAAAAGTTAATTATATGCCCTTGAAATAAAAGATAATCTTTGGATACCTTATGGACACCTTAAAAAGCTCTCAATTGTTAGGACACACAGGTGCTGAAGAAAGTAAGCCTACATGCTGGCCGACCATATACCTTGGATATAAGTAGAAACAGAATCCAACAGAAGTGGTAGTAACTACAGGATTATGTCAGACAGGAAATAACAGGAATGATGAAAGGATCAACTCCTAGAGACAAGGATAAGAGACCAGAGTGGTGGCACTTGAGATGCCTGGGCAACTAATTAGATGGAAAACCCAGGGGAAAAGGTGGGACAGCCGAGTGGGAAAGTGATTCAGCGGCAAAGAAAACTGAGATGCAATGCACCAATGAAAGAGTAACATTTTGAGTATGTATTATAACAGAGAGCGCTTTAGTTTACAAAGCGCTCTCAAACCTACATTAAAGAACAACTGTGGACACAACCAAACTACAGGAACCGGGACTGAAGAAGAAAACTGGCTCCCACGAGTCTGACACCAAAGCCTTCCAGAACGAAAAGGAGAAGCAGAACTGAACTATGCCTCCGGGTAAGTCGGGAAAGGTTGGCGAGCGCAGAAGTTGGGCTCGGAGAGGTCCATTCCCAGGACTAGCGACAGGCGTGGAAGCGGAAAGGTGGTCAGGATGGGGAGGGACAGCGTGGCGCGGGAGACCCAGCGGACAGGCAGGGAGAGTCAGTGGTGGGAGAGAAAACCACACCCTCCAAGGCAGAAACCCGGGGCGGGGGGAGGGGAAAGCGCCCCTCGGGGCTGGGTGGGGCCGGGCCGACTAGGACCGGGGCCGTCAGGAAGGAGCCCAGAGCAAGCCCCGCGGGAGAGGAAGGAGGGCGCTCGGGCCTGGGCATACTGGGGACACATGAAGCCGGCGAGGGAGGCTCGGCCCGGTCCTCCCGGGTGGGCGGCGGGGCAGTATGAAGGCGGCCGGAGGAAAGAAGAGCTGAACCCAGGACTGGAAGGCGCACGCTGCAGCACTCAGAGCCCTGGAACCGGGAAGGAGAGAGAGGGCGCCAATTACCGCTGCTGTTCTCGCTGGACTCGAGACCCGCCGCCGCCGCCGCCGCTCGTTACCTGCCAATGTGCCTCTTACAAAGCGGCGGCGGCGGCAGAGGCGGCCTGGCCCGTCACGTGACCGCCGCGTCACGGCCGAGGGAGGAGTCACCACACGTCGCTCGCGCGCGGCTCGTCCGCCGGCCCACAGAGCGCGTCGCCTTCTCTAGCCTCCCCCACGCCAGTCCCGCGAGGCCCCCAGCGCCGAGACGGGGGAGGCACGGAGATGGGGCAGATAAGGGAACGTTTACGGAATTTTTCGGACTGGGAGTTAACAGGGCCGTACTAGCCACCGCACCCAGGATGCCCACAACTGCAGCTCGTTGTCGCGCTGTGATGACGTAACAAGGCACCGCAAGCCGCTCCCCTGTGGCCGCCTTCCTCTCGTCACGTGACGTGGTCCAGCCAACCAAGGCCAGCCTGGCCGCCAAGCGCTGCGCGGAGGCTACGACTCCCAGCCTGCTGCACTGCCCGGGCCAACGCCACCGCAGCCTTCCCTGGCGGGTTCATAGACGGTGCGGCTATGACCTCGAGCCGAGGGAACGCGAAACGGAAGGCGGACAGGGCTGGGAGCTGTAACAAACCAGCGGGTGCCGCCTGTCCGATGGCTGAGCGTCGTTCCGGCTGGGAGGTGTAGTCCCGGCGGGGGGTGGGGTACCGCCATCACGTTCGCGGGCTCGCGCCCCGCCCAGCTCCCTGCGCGGGAAAACGCCAACGGCCTTCGAGAGGATCCACCACGGGGACCAAGGGCCTCGTCGCTTCTGTCTTGCTAAATGTGATAGGGAATTCTGCACTCCCAAGACCTTTGTGCGTGAAAAGACTAACATTTATTGAACGCCTACTCGATGTGGGTCGTTTATACAGCCACCTTTATTAAGTCATATAATCAACGTTTGAGGCAGGGATTGTCCCCGTTTTAAGTATAAAGAAAGGCCTAGGGAGGGTCAGTTGTTTCCTGGCTTGAAGAGCCGCAAACCGGATTTCCTATCTTCAAACAATGAATAACCCTCCTCTCAAAAAGATCTCACCGGTTTTAACCTCAGGAATGAAGCATAAAAGAAGAGAGAACAGGTTATAGCGTTTTAGAGTTTCAAGTATTTTCTCGTTTACCTGCGTATTGGCTCCTCAAAGGCAGTATCTCAGGCTGGTTAGATACACGGATTTTGGAGTCAGCAGGCCTTCCCTCAATTCGAGCCTTCCTCTGTGATAACACCACTTCACCAGGTTGTGAAAATTAAATGAGATTATGTGAAGTACTGCTTGGCACATTGTAAACCCTCAATAAATACTGGTGATTATTTTCACACCCTGTATGTACCTTTCGGGCACAAGAAGTCTAACGTAAGTGGGGAGGGAAATAGCATGTACTGATCTTTGGGCAGGGCACTATGCTAATGACTAACTAACTTGCTAGTTACTAATAGACTGGTTGTAGGTCAAAATTACTTGATGAAAAACAATTGAAACCTTAACAGCCCTGCTCAGTATAAGGGAAGCCTTTGTTATTCAACTGAATTGATCAAAGAATGCTCAGTCTGTGACTTTGACAAACAGGACTTATCATCATGAACATTCATGTGTAGATGTATCTTATCTCTTCCCTTTTGACAGTGAGTTAGGATTCTGTCTGGCCAGTTCAGTCTTCCTCCTCTTTGTAGTCCTGCTTTATAGAAATGCGTGGGAGAGTCAAAGATAAAAGCTACCCTTGAGAGGAAAAGTCTTAATAGAAAAAGCACAAGAAAACAATCCTGAAAGGATATATACAAACCTGATAACAGTTAGCTGTCCTCTGAGGAATGGGAAAGAGGGTTTGTACTGAGGGTGCTATTTGAAAGGGACTATAATCTAATCTATAATGTTTTAATTTTTTACATGGAGAAGGTACTGGTGTTTTAAAGATTAACTTTAAGAAAAGAGAGACCAGAGACCATGTGTCAGCTCTGTGACCTTGAACAAGCTATGTTATCTCACCAGGCCTCAATTTCCTCTTCTGTTATTATATTAAAAAACATCTGGGGGGCTGGCCTGGTGGTGTAGTGGTTAAGTTCATGCCTTCTGCCTCAGGGCCCAGGGTTTGCGGGTTCGGATCCTGGGCACAGACCCTCACACTGCTTGTCAAGCCATGCTGTGGCGGTATCCCATATAAAGTAGAGGAAGATGGGTACAGATGTTAGCCCAGGGCCAATCTTCCTCAGCAAAAAGAGGAGGATTGGCGGGGGCTGCCCGGTGGCGCAGCGGTTTAGTCCGCGCTTGGCAGCCAGGGGTTTACAAGTTCGGATCCCGGGCGCCCGCCGACGCACTGCCTGTCAGCCATGCCGTGGTGGCGTCCCATATAAAGTGGAGGAAGATGGGCACGGATGTTAGCCCAGGGCCAGTCTTCCTCAGCAAAAAGGGGAGGATTGGCAACAGATGTTAGCTCAGGGCTGGTCTTCCCCACAAAAAAAAAAAAAAAAGAGGAGGATTGGCAATGGATGTTAGCTCAGGGCTAATCTTCCTCACATATACAAAAATAAAATAAAGTAAAACCTGTCTTTTCTGTGCTAGGCGTACTGTGCTGGGTGCTTTCATTAAATTATTTATCAGGGGAGAAATCGTACCTAAGATCTAGGATCACAGAGAAAAATAAGGGCATCAAAGTCCTACAACCTCACTGATTATAGTTGTCAGCACCTGGATGCAATAGAACTATCCTCTCACAATAGTCTCCCCTAAGGGATATTACTACCACCCTTTTCCACCCAGTCTGACACTGAAACATCGACTCAATCTAATTTCATATCCTATAACTGCAAAGAACATCACTATCCCTTTCACCAGTTTTTGTTTGCTTAAGTGCACTTGGCTGGGCTACAGGGAGAGCGTGATGTGATGGAAAATACAATGGAGAAATTCTCAGAAGCCTGGGTTTTTAAGTCTGTACACAACTCAGGCGGTTGAAATCAGTCATTCTTAGATGGGGCCCATCTCAGAAAAAATCAGTAATAGGTGGCTGAGATTTAGGAAGATAGAATCAAGGTGTCTAAACTCCAAAACAGAATTTTCACACTCTAGATAAAGCTAATCACAGTTTGAATCTAATCTACTCACTTATAGCAAAATAAATGATATATAATCAAATGCATTATACCCTGCCTGAAGAATGTGATAACTGAGAGGGAATGGTCTGTATAGAACCGTTAAAAAAGTTTAAAAAAAAGTGAACCTTAAGCAAAAATGTATACCTCTCAGGGAAAAGGGTGGACTAACCAGCACATGGAACATTTCGATCCCTTTGGCAGATCTCTGCCTTTGGCGGATAGAGATAGGTTCTCCATGCCTATTAGCCATAAAGATCACTCAAAATTTGCCAATCTATGTTCCACATCACCAACAATCTCCTGACTAAAATTTGGCTCCTCATGAAGATTTTCCTCCAGAGGTGTGAATGCATTGTGGACCAGAAGACCATGTTATTTTGCTTGGCTGAAAACTGGTACAGTGACAATGACAACTTGGAATATACCACCAGCTTCTGAGTTATGTCTCTGCCCGGAGCCAGCTGAGCTGCGGGCCTGCTGACCTCTGAAAACAGTAAACAAACAGTGATACTGCTACTATGTGAGACCTGTGTGGAACAGCCTAAAAGACTCCCTAGTAACACTGTTGTGTCTCATTTCTCTAAAAGTCCGGTTCCCTCCTGACTCTACTAATTAATAACTTGTCCTCTCTAAGCCTGTTTCTTCATCTATATAAAGGAGCTAAATTCTGCTTAATAAGACAAAATTGTCCCATTTGCAACAACGTGGATGGACCTTGAAGGTGTTAGGTTATGTGAAATAAGCCAGACAGAGAAAGACAAACACCACATGATTTCACTCATATGTGGAAGATAAACAAACACAGATAAAGAGAACAGATTAGTGGTTACCAGAAGGGAAGGGGGTGGGAGTGGGGGTGAAAGGGGTCAGGGGCACATGTATGGTGACAGATAAAAACTAGACTCTTGGGGGCTGGCCCAGTGGCATAGAGGTTAAGCTCGCATGCTCTGCTTCAGAGGCCTGGGGTTCATGGGTTCAAATCCTGGGCGCGAAAAAAAAAAAAAAAATTCCGGGCGCGGATCTACACACCGCTCATCAAGCCATGCTGTGGTGGCATCCCACATACAACATAGAGGAATATTGGCACAGATGTTAGCCCAGGGTCAATTTTCCTCACCAAAAATCCCAAAAAAATTACACAATTGGGGGGGGGGCTAGCCCAGTTGTGTAGTGGTGAAGTTCATGTGTTCCGCTTTGGCGGCCCAGGGTTCGCAGGTTCAGATCCCGGGTGTGAACCTACACACCACTCACCAAGCCATACTGTGGTGGCATCCCACATACAAAATAGAGGAAGATGGGCACAGATGTTAGCTGAGGGCTAATATTCCTCAGCAAAAAGAGGAGGCTTGGCAATAGATGTTAGCTCAGGGCCAGTCTTCCTCCAAAAAAAAAAAATACTAGACTATTGGTGGTGAGCACAATGCAGTCTATACAGAAACTGATATATAATAACGTACACCTGAAATTACTCAATGTTATAAACCAATGTGACCTCAATAAAATTACTGAAAAAAAAAAACAGGAAAAATAAAATAAAGGAGCTAAATTCTGCTTACTTTACTAGATTTTTTTTTTTTTTATGAGGAAGATTAGCCCTGAGCTAACATCTATGCCCATCTTCCTCCATTTTGTATGTGGGATGCCACCACAGCATGGCTTGATGAGCGGTGCATAGGTCCACGCCCAGGATTTGAACCTGAGAACACCAGGCCGCTGAAGCAGAGTGTGCACACTTAACCTGGGCCATCCCCTGCTTACTTTACAAGGCATTGTCAGGTTCATGCAAGATACTGCATATGAAAGTCGTCAGAAAATCATTGGAGTATAACAATTATAAGAAACTGTTATTACCAGGAAGAACTTTACTTGGTTATACCAATACTTATATAGCTCTAGTCAGTGGTTAAGGCTTGGGTTCTAGAGGAATCCTGGAAGGCCTGGATTCTAGAGCAAGGTCAGCAAACTACAACTCATGGGCCAAATCCAGCCCACCTCCTGTTTTTCTACAACCCACTAGCTAAGAATGGTTCTTACATTTTTAAATAGCTGAAAAAAAGTCAGAATAATAGGAATATTTCATGACACACAAAACATATGAAATTCAAGTTTTAGTGTCTATTACATTCTACTGGAGCTCAGTCATGCTTATTCACCAGAGAGGATAGAGGTTGTATTGTGTAGTGATGTATTGTCTATGGCTGCTTTTGTGCTACAATGGCAGAGTTGAATATTTGCAACAGAAAACCATGTGGCCCAGAAAATCTAAAATATTTACTGTCTGGCCTTTTACACAAAAGTTTACCAACCCCTGTCCTAGAAGAATCTAAGTGCGTGACCTTAGGCAGGTACTTAACCTCATCCTGCTTTAGTTTTCTCATCTGCAAAATGGGGAGAATAAGAATGACCTCAGAGCCAGCCCTGATGGTCTGTTGGTTAAACTTTGGCACTCTCACCACTTCAGGGTTCATTTCCTGGTTGCAGTACCACACCATTCATCTGTCAGTTGCCATGCTGTGCCAGCAACTCACACAGAAGAGCTAGAAGGACTTACAAGCAGAATATACAACTATATACTGGGGCTTTCGGGAGGAAAAAAAAATGAATGACCTCAGAGAATTGTCTAGAGGATTAAAATAATTCAATTACAGTGTTGGGTTTTGAAGGATTTTTAATCCTTTTTTACTGCAACCCACAAGAAGAAATACATACACACATATACAAAAGTGAAACAAGTTTCATAAAACAATACCTATCCATATATTTATTCACTCTGAGAGTTTCAATACACCCTTCATCTAGCATCCCTTAATGTTAACATTTTACATAATTATGGGATATTAAACTCTGATATTTTTCATTCTATTCTATTTCTGTTTTTAAAAAATAAAAAAGAGTTCCCAATGGCCCAAAATGGCACAATTTGAGCAACAAAATACATAATGATAGTGTTTGCTTGTAACTCAAAGAATAAAATAAATACCTAGGAATCAATGTTGTTATAAATAAATGGATGAATAGATAAATAAATAGCAAGAGGAGGCAACTCTTCCTTACAGAAGAATTCCAATTAATTACCTTGGAAGGAATGAGAAAAATAAAAAAATCACCTTTAGAAACACCACAGTAATAAACTGTCACACCAATGAATACTAAAATAAGTGGCCAAAAGTTTAAGGAGAAATCAGAGATTTGCATAGCCTCAAAGTATATCCCTCAAAATATCTGTGAATTACTGTGGTTTATTAAGAAGTTCTTTGATACTCCTCCTTCCAGAGGTGGAGCTTAATTCCCCTCCCACTTGAATGTGGGCTGGACTTAATAACTCATGTCTAACAAAGAGAGAATGGAATGGGAAAAATAATAACTTTACAATGTAGACTTTACAGACACACCTTAACCAAGTGATCGGGTTAACAGCACAGTAGAAGGTCATGTTGATATCATGTACCCCCTGATATGAGGCAATGTGAAGGGCACATCACTTCTCTGGCATTCTTCTCAAAACTCCATCACCTGAGTATAATCATGAGAAAACAGCAGACAAACCCAAACTGAGGGACATTATATGAAATACCTGATCAGTACTATTCAAATGTGTCAAAGTCATAAAGAACAAGGCAAAACTGAGAAACTGATACAGATCGGAAGAGAGTCAGGAGGCAAGGCAACTAAATACAATGTGGCATTGTGGTTTGGATCCTGGCATAGAAAAAGGACAGGAGTGGGAAAAGTGGGGAAATCTGAACAAAGTCTGTAAAGTTTTGTACCAGTGTTCATTTCTTACCATGATAACATAAAATGTTAACATTCAGAGAAGCTAGATGAGGGGTATAAGGAAACTCTTTTCTATCATGGCATCTCTTCTTTAAGTCTAAAATTATTTCAAAATAAGTTTTTTTAAAAAGCTGGTCAAAGCTCACCAAACTGATTTCCTGACTCATTAATGCATCTAGATCTGCAGGTTGAAAAATACTGAATTAATGCAAGCAAAATACTTAGAACCTTGTCTGGCATATAGTAAGTGCTTAATAACTGTTACCTAGGGCTAATATCCAACAATGTTGTTAATTTTCTGCCGGGTTAATTTTTTTGTTGTTGTTCAAAACAGAAACTTGCCTTTAGTGGCTGAAAACACATGGAGCTCAACATAGAATGCCACGTGTCATCTGTACCAGTCAGAATGAAGAGTCCAGGCTAAAGTGAGAGGGACAGATACTAATTTGGGGTAATAAAATTGTTCATCATAACTCTATTTCCATACTCTCAAAGTTATTATGCCTAAAATATTGGGGCTGAAATATCCCAGTTTCAAAATATTTACTTCCTAGCATTAAGGTACCAGCAAGAACTTTCAGAAAAAGACCCAGAGGGACAGAAAAAATTTAATTAAACAGTCTAAGCTAGACTTCACAAACATCCACCACTGTGAGAGGAGTGTGCTTCTTTTCCATTTATAAGAACACAGATTCTTCTCTGCAGATGATAATTGAGAGTAAGTAGTGAGACAATTTATTAACAATCTAGGTAAAGATTTAGAGCCACATTGCACTCCCGATACCAAGAGTGTTTGAAGATAACAGAGTAAATCTACCCCCTTTATTGTCTGTCAGGCACAGTGTTATATATGTCCATCTTATTTTTATCCCTATTACAGATATTCAAGGTAGGTATTCTGATTTATGGAACAGAGAGGAGAGGACATGTTAAATAGCAGACCCAAGATTCTAAACTTTGACTCCAAAGCCTGTGCTCTTTCCACTAAACCAGGCTGCCACTCTATGTAAAACTGTCAAATATTTTTTTAAAAATAGAAAAGCTTGAAGGAAACACAAATGGATACTAAGCCATGGAGGGGCAGAAAGTAAATAATCAACAGATAAAACAACTCTTAAATAGAAAATTCTCTATGTAACATTTTTAAAAAGTTAAAAGGTAAATGATAGATCTGGGGGAAAATTTTTTTTCAAATGATTAATATGTTTACCATAAAAAATCTCGTACAAATTGACAAGAACACTGAAATTTCTGTAGATAAACGGACAAAGCATACCAACAATTCCTAAAAGAGAAAATAGAGTCAATTAACAAATATATGGAAAAATGTTTTGCCTCACTCAATTTTTTAAGTGAAATAGCAATAATATGCATTTTGCCTACCAAATTAATAAAGAGTAAAAATAATGATGTTACCCAATACTAATGAGTGTTTTGTAGAAAAGGTGCTCTCTTCTTTGGCTAATAGGAATATAAATTGGCATAACCCTTTTGGAAAGCAAGAAGTCGTAATACATTAAAACCCATTCATCCAAAGCAATTCTGGTACTCTGTCCTGAGGAAATAATTTTAAATATGGAAAAATGGTTATGCAGAAAAATCATTTCTCACAGCTTTATTTATAACAGCAAAAAATTGGAATCATCTTACATGTCTGACTGTAGAAGCATAGTTAAGCAAATTGTGGCATTCTTACCAAATCCCACATGATACAGCCTTTATAAATAACATTTACAAAGAACATGCCACGACATGGGAAGACAGGACATGCCTGTTAGGTATAAAAAGCCAAAACCAAATCTGCTGAGTGAATATAACTATGTAAGAACACTAAGCTAGGAAAGAAAGACTATAAAAATATGTCAAAATAATATTAATATGGGCCATGTTTAGATAATGGGATTATAGGTAATATTTTCCCATTTTCACGTCTGTATTTTCAAATTGCCTTTAATACTCAGGTCTTACTTTTATGGTTTAAAAAATGTTTAAACAAAATATTTAGAGCTGGGATATTGAAAACTGTATGCTTTAATGAAGGAATCCAAAATATATGAATATGAATATAATAACTTATAAGGGAAGGCTGAATTTCTAGGATGGTGTTATAGGCTGAATTGTGTCCCCCTCAAATTCATATGCTGAAGTCCTAACCCTTAGTGCTATAGAATGTGACTGTATTTGGAAATAGGGTCTTTAAAGGGACAGTCGATGTTAAATGAGGTCATTGAGGAGGACAGTAATCCAATATGACTGACGTCCTCATAAGGACACGAGTATCCTTGTTAGGACACAGGCAGAGGAAAGACCACGTGAAGACTAAGGGAGAAGATGGCATTCTACAAGCCAAGGAGAGAGGCCTCAGAAAAAACAATCCTGCCAACACCTTGATCTCATACTTTTTCCAGAACCATGAGAAAATAGATTTCTGTCGTTTTAAGTCATCCAGTCTGTGGTATTATCTTAGAGCAGTCCTAGTGAACTAATATAGATGGGATCTTAAGAGTTCTACTAAGCAGGAAGAATAGGGGCTGGCAAAGAATTGTTTTCCTTCCTCTTAGAGGATTATTTTCATTCTGGTAATTTCATAGTTGGGGAAATAGAAAGACCGAGGGCCATTACTGTATGATGAAGAACAGACTCCCCTACACCTTGTACCCAACCTTCAGTGATCCTCAAGGTAAAAGATCTCACTTAACACAAAAATGTGTTCTTAAAAGATAATTGCATCTCCATCTTTTATAGCGTGAGAGCATGTTATTTTATTTTTAATTTTTATTGATGTCTTAGTTTATAACATTGTGGGGTTTTAGTTGTATGTTATTATTTGTCCATCACCATATGGATGCATCCCTTCACCCCTTGTGCCCACCCTGCACCCCTCTTCCCCCTGGTAACCATCAACCAGTTCACTCTGTCCATGTGTTAGTTTATATTCCACATATGAGTGAAATTATGTGGTGTTTGTCCTTCTCTCTCTGGCTTATTTCACTTAACATAATACTCTCTGGGTCCATCCATGTTGTTGCAAATGGAACAATTCTGTCTTTTTTATGGCTGAGTAGTATTCCATTGTATATATATACCACATCTTCTTTATCCAATCATCAGTCGAGGGACACTTGGGTTGCTTCCACTTCTTGGCTATAGTGAATAATGCTGCAATGAACTTAGGGGTGCATAAGCCTCTTGGGATGGTTGGAGAGCATTTTAAATGCATAGAGAAATTATATTTTTATAACGTCACTCCTCTGTTCAAAAATCAACACTGTACTTTGAAAACAAGTATAAAATAACTCTGCCTACTTCTCAAAGCCCTCCATAATCTGGTTCATCCTATCTATCCCACTTTATTTCCCTCTACTACCATTTGGAGCACTTCCACTACTGCATCCCAAGAACTTCATGACTCTGTACCCTCACTATCCCCCCAAAACCTACCTTTCCACAACCCAGATCTCACCTCCTCTCCAGGCCCACCTTTCTGGGGAATCCCAGCTGTCCTTAGCCCAGACTCACAGTAGTATTAACTCTCCATATGTGTGGGTCTTGCTATCCAAACAGACTATAAATTAGAAAATCATATCTTGTACTTGTTCTAAATTCCCTCATGGTCTATCCCTCAGGATACTCAAAGAAAGGACTGAGTACATGCTTGAGGTTTAGAGAGGGAAGGAAAACTAATATTTATTGAGCCCGTGTGAAGCGCCAGGCCCAGGGCAAGATGTTTTACAAAACTTATTTTCCCACAGCAACTCTGAAGTACTATTATTATTATCATCATCACCCCACAGAAAGAGTTCATTCAGAACATACTGCTGCCAAGTTGCAGAGTCAGGATTAAAACCCAGGTCTCCCTAACTCCAAACACAGTGCTTTACTTTCTCCAACATCATGGTGTTTTTGCCTGTCTCTCCCCACTGGACTATAAGCTTCTTGAGAAAGAGACTACATCTTTTCAGATCTGTATTTCTAGCACCTAGCACAGAATCTAGCTCATAGTAAGCATACTCAATAAATATTTTTAAAATGAACAGTGATGCTTTCAATAGTTATCTTGTAAAATTCTTTGTTTTGCACCTCTACATTTTGCTTACAAGGGAGATGTATATATCCAAATTAGAACTTAGCAAATTCTAGAGATAGAAGGAATGGGAGGCAGGTCTGACGTTGGTTTATTGCATGCCCACCATGTGCAGATCCGTTCTGGGTGCTGTGGACAATTAAAAAAAAAAAATCCCTGACACAGTGCTTCACTGTAGTAGGCGATAAATATACATCTATTGAGAAAAGGAAGAGAGAGAAACTAGGGGAAGGTGGGTGGCCAGATATTCCAGGCAGGCAGGAATTCCAGGCAGGGGAAATTGTGTGAACAACAGGCAAAGGGGAAATAAATGCAAGGTAGCCTCAAAGACCAGTTTGGCTGAAGGGAGAGTTCTTTGGGGGTCAGTGTAGTGAAAGATAAAGTTATAGAGGTCAGTAGCATCTGATTGTATAGTGTCTTGAATGCTAGGCTAAGGAATTTATTTCCTACTGTTACTAATTCCTGCTAAAATGCTCTTTCCAGAGGAATTGGAACGTCAATAGGGTCTCTAGAAGCAGAAAAGCCTCCTTAGAGACACTGAGGAATTAAGCTCTAATGGTGGAATGACAGGTGGAGGGGTGGATTTTATATGAGGAGGCCACCCCCTCAGATCCTCTACTGATATGGCGCCAGTTCTGCCAACTTGAGGGTGGGCCAGCTGTGGTCGCTAAAGAAAGAATATTTTCACTGAGGCTCACTTGCATGTCCTTTTTTTTCCCTTAGTGAGGAAGATTAGCCCTGAGCTAACATCTGTTGCCAATCCTCTTTTTGCTGAGGAAGATTGGCCTTGGGCTAACATCCGTGCCCGTCTTCCTCTACTTTGTATGTGGGATGCCTGCCACAGCATGGCTTGATTAGCAGTGCATATATCTGCACCCAGGATTCGAACCTGCAAACCCTGGGCCACCAAAGCGGAGTGCACGGACTTAACTACTACACTATGAGGCTGGCCCCTGCATATCCATTTTAAATTACTGAGTAACCTTAAGCAAAACTTTCCTGTTGAGCTTCCAAGAACATACACATGGTTGTCACCGGGAGAAATCTGCTTAGATGAGGATGAGTATAATTCCAGCCGGCTGTGGAAGAAAGTGCACCTCCCACACCACACTAGGGAGGAAGGAGGGGGCTTAGCAACCTGTTCAGCCCAGACCTTCCCTGACATTCCCCTGGCCAAACGCTAATCTCCCAGCAGCCTGGGCCCTGTTCCGGGCCAAAGATAGCTCACTACGTCCTTTTGTAGGGACAAAATGGCTACACCTGTTGGCTTCTTAAAGCGAGATCAAATGCCTTTTGGTTGAAGGATGAAACCACAGTGCTTTCTCAACATTTCTGATACAGGGCTCTACTCTAGGGAAAATTCTGAAGTAGGTCACAGATCTGGGAAATGACTTGTGAGCTCATCCCCTTCAGCTTCCCGGCAGGCAAGGAAACATTATCCTTATTTTAAAGAGGAGGATCTAAGGCCCAGAGAGATTAGCTGTTATGCTTTCCTCTCCCTAGGCTGTCCCTTCGATAAACAATTATTGTTGCCTGCTAAATAAATGCTGGAGACTATATTAGGCGATGGGAGACAACGAATCAGATTCTGTCTTGAGGGCTTTCATAATCTAGCAGGGAAACAGATATGTCAATTCTTTTTTTCCCGGCTTTACTGAGATAAAATGGACATATATCATTGAGTAAATTTAAGGTTACAATGTGATGATTTGATATACATATATTGCCAAATGTATATCATGATAAGTTTAGTTAGCACAGCCTTCACCTCACATAGTCACCATTTCATTGTTATCATGAGAACATTAAAGCTCTACTCTCACAGCAACTTTCAAGTATACCATTCAGTATTGTTAGCTGTAGTCACCATGCTGTACAGTAGATCACCAGAACTTATTCACCTTATAACTGGAAGTTTGTACCCTTTGACCAATATCTCCTCAATGTAAATTCTTTAAGTGTATGGAAATAGAGAATTAATTAAGCCAGAAGGGAGAAACTATGTAAGCAGGATGTGAAAAGATGGAGATTTCTCTGGGTTCAGAAGGAGTAGGAGGGCGTTCCTGGTAGGGACTCTAGCATGGGTCAAGGTCTGTAGACAGGACAGTGCAGAGCAAGTTCAGGGGAAGGTGAATGGCCTGGTGAGGCTGAATATAGGGGTACAGAATAGAGTGATAAAGTTGGAAACATGAAGGGCATAGATAAAATTTAGAATTGTATCTTGAAGCCTGGAAAACATGGCAGGGATTTAATCAGATCTGTGTTTTAAAAAAATAATAATAATTATGGTGGCATTGTGGAGGATGACTGAAGTGACAATGTTATGGACATTCCCACTTTCCTCATCCCCAATCTGGAGATTTCAGGCGTCCCTGATCAATTTATCTGCTTTATCCAAGCTCCCAGATTTCTTTAGACAAGGTATAAGAGTCTGACCACAGCTCAGATAGTGCCCATCCCTTACTCTCCCCTCAAAATTAATTTAGTCAGGCTCTTTAGGTGGCAAGGAACTAAATGCCACTAAAATTACCTTCATTTATTTAAGAAGCATTTATTGAGTACATATTATATGCCAGGCATTATTTTCATGGAGTTTACAGTCTAGTAAGGAAAGTGGGGTGTGTGGGAGTGGGCTCATGTGGGCTCATGAGAGCCAATTGCTAAATTTTCAGGAATTTTGCAAGTCGTCACAAATTAAATTACATACTTAAAATTAAATGTTATATTAAAAATAAAGTAATAGTCAAATTCATTGCCCTCTAATAATTTTAATATTATCTATGCTGTTGTATCTGTATGGTGGAAAAATTAAATAAGGGTGTGCCACTGTGCATTTATTCCTAACTTGTGTTCAGTGACATCATGTAGGGACCTTAAAATAGGCTATGGCAGGAGTATTTAAGCCGCAGAAATCAGCAAATGCTACAAATCAGGGCTTATTTTGTTTATCGTCTAGACTTAAGAAAGTGATGGAGAAAAAGTTAATAACGAAGATTAAACTTGAAAGTGTGTCATGTGTCATGTCTGTAGCTGTTATGTTGTGAATACCACAAAAATTAAATAAAATTTTTCCAGTATTCAAAAGCTATTGTTCAATTCAGCAAAGAAGTTGCTCACTTCATTGATGAATGAGTCAGGCTCCTACACTTTCACCTTACACTATTGTGTAATAAGAAATATACATATTTGGCCCCTGGTTCCTGGCACAGAGCTCCCAAAACCTTTGTAATTTTCTAAGTGACAGGAGTGTCTTTTGTTATTCATAACAAGCCCTTTCTCCCCCACTTGAGTTTATGCTAATGAGATGACTTAGACGGGGTCTCTACCTAGCCTTGGGATAAGGCTGGTCACGGAAAAGACCTAGTGATAACAGGGTTGGAACTTTCAGCCCCACTCACCTGCCTCAGGGAAGATCTGATAAATTTCTCGGTTGATGAACTGCATGCACCTGCCAGGAAGGTGGGGCATCCCAGTTCCACTCCTGCCCTCAAGACCCTTCCAGACCTTGCCCTGTGTACCTCTTCATCTGGCTGTTCATCTCTATCCTTCATAATAAAGTGATAAACATAAGCAAATGTTTCCCTGAGCTTTGTGAGCTGTTCTAACAAATGATTGAACCCGAGGAGGGGGGTCAGGGGAACCTCTGATTTATAGCTGGTTGGTCAGAAGCACAGGTGACAGCCTGGACTTGCAATTGGCATCTGAAGTAGGGGCAGTCTTGTGGGACAGAGCCCTTAAGCTGTGGGATCTGACACTATCTGGGTAGAAAGTTCAGAATTGAGTTAAATTGTAGGACATCCAGTCTGTTTCCACCTTAGAAGCAGAAAATTGCTTGGTGGTGTTGGAAAACACTCCATCTATAAATGAAAATATCAACCAACATTTATGTTGGAACTATACTTGTTTGTTGCAAAATACATTGCCTATGGATACAAGAGTTTGGCAAATATCAGCAAAAGCGTTCAGTGAGAATGTGGAACTTACAATAAAGAGTATCTGTATTTTGTTATTTGTAAATTTTGTTTTACACATCCTCTATATCAGTAAAATTTATAAATAAAGTTATGTATGTATATATATACGCATTCCTGCTTTTCAGAGAGCTAGTTGTTAACCATTTTACTAGCATACCCACTGGGAGAAACAGACAATAAACAAATAGACATAATATAATGTGAGATCTTAAGGAGTAGGAAGAAATAATAAAGCACAGTCTGGGGTCAAAGAGCCAGGGGAATGTGCTATTTCTGTTGGGCAGTCAGGGAAGGGCTCTGTAATAAGATAACAATTGAGCAGAGACCTGAATGAACTGAGGGAGTGAGACTTGTGAAGAATGTCTCAAATAGAGGAACCAGCAAGGACAAAGGCTGTGAGGTGGGAATCTACTTCTGTGTTCAGGGAACAGCAAAGAGGTTGATTTGGCTGGAGCATAGCCAGTGCGGAGCAGTAGACTGGGATCCAAAAGGTGGACCTTGTGGGCCAATGGTAGAGACTTTGAGGTCTATTCTACTCTGAGAGACAGTAAGCACTGGAGAATTTTGCAGAGTTGTGTCATGATCTGAACTTATATTTTAAAAAGTTCACTCAGCTGTGTGAACATGGTCAGAGAAGTGAGCATGTGAGGAAGCTGGAGACCAGTCAGAATCTGAGAGGTAATGTGGCTTGGACCAAGGAGGCAACAGTGGAGTTGATGAGAAGCAGTCAGATTTTAGATATATTTTGAAATCCGCCTGACAGGAAAAGCCAAAGGATGGAATGTGGGGTGTGAGAGGTAGAGGTGAGTCAAGGATGACTCTAAGGTTTTTGACCTGAACAACTGGAAGATTGAAATACCATTTACTTGAAAGAAATCAGGAAGTGGTTGGGGGAGGGCAGGTTGGGAGCCATGGTGGGAATTTATTGGTAAGTGGCTCACTAATGAACTTTCTAGGATGATGGAAATGTTCTATGTTTTGTTTTGAGTGGTGGTTGCCCGGGTGTATACACTGTCAAAACTCAATGAACTAAGTAGTTATCTCTGCATTTTATTTTACATAAATTATATCTAAAAACACATTACCCCCCACCCCCCGAAGTGACTACTTATTGGTATGGAGAAGACTCAAGAATAAAGAATAAAGGGGTTTACTTTAAAAGATACATATGAGTGGGAATGGTATTCATCTGAAGCTGTTGAGATCCAAGGCTGTTTTGGGGGTGATCCCCCCATCTCTCTCACGGGGTCTCTGCATCTCCCTGTACATCTCCATCTCCATCCCTTTCTTAAGTCTGCACAGCCAGCAAAACGAGCCTGATCCATAGCATCTGCTGATTTCTGCAACATAAAGACTCCCACCATAGTCTATTTCAAGCTACAGGATATATCAAGCTACATCAAGCTACAGTATAATCCTGGAGATGGTGGAGTGAAGTAGTAGAGAACACAGATTCCAGTGCAGGCAAGTTTCTTTACCTCTCTGAGCCTCAGTTTCCTCATCTGTAAAATGAGATGATAATTCTAATGCTTCTTCCACAGGTTGTTATGAGGGTTAAATGAGTTAATAAATGAAAAACATTATGTACCCTTTAACTGTTATTAGCTCTGCTATTAATTTACTGTGACCTTGGGCAAGATCCTTCCTCTCTCTGGATCTTCATTCTTTGATTTGTAAAACAAAGAGGCTTTATTATAAATCTTCTTTGAAGTCCTTCCAGCTCTAGAAGTCTTAGGGCTGTCTATGACTCCTGTTAAACAGAAATCTCAGCCTCACTCCCTGGTTTTTAAGCACTTTTCCTGAAATCATAGGTATAAGACAGCTGGGTGGTATGAGAGGCAGCCAGGTGGATTCTGTCCAAAGTGGATTTGGTCCAAAGTGTAAAGTTAAAATTAATTGTCAGTCTTGGTCTCAGCCTGGGAAAACTTCTCCAGGGCCAAAAGTTTCCAGCATCTGGGGCTCTCCCTCTAACTGGCAGCTCCAGGTGCTGGCCAGCTCTGGCTGCCTCTTTTGTACACCTGCCAGGGACCTTTGTTTAGGAACTTTTTTTTTTAATTTATTTTTATTTATTTTGTGTGTGTGAGGAAGATTAGCCCTGAGCTAACATCTGTTGCCAATCCTCCTCTTTTTGCTGAGGAAGATTAGCCCTGGGCTAACATCTGTGCCCATCTTCCTCCACTTTATATGTGGGACGCCTCCACAGCATGGCTTGATGAGCGGTGCGTAGGTATGCTCCCTGGATCCGAACCTGCGAACCCCGGGCCACAGAAGCTTACAGTGTGAACTTAACCACTACGCCACTGGGCTGGGCCCCTAGGAAATTTCTGAGTCTCCCCTGCTAAGGAAATGCCTTTTTTGTTGTTTTAATGGAAAGAAACAGAAATAAAAAGAAGAAAACAAATACAGAGAGAGACTAGATTAATAGAAATAGAGAGATTGAGAAAAAACACCAGGGGAAAGAGATTTTTCCTACATTTTCTAACAAGGGAAGACAAATACAAACAGAGCTGAAGATAAAATAAAAGCTGAGTTCTTCTACAACTCGAGAATTTCTTGGCAAGAACCATGTTTAAAACAAACACACATGCAGCACAGATGGAGGTAGTTCTTGCCTTTTCCCTTTCCAACTCTTAACTCTGGGTGACCCCGCTAACCCCTACACTCGAATACCCAATGCAGTACTGCTACTACTTCTCCATCCTGATTGAACTCTACAGGAGCTACACTTATTACCTTAGAACCAATGATTCTAAGAACTGAGTGACCTTGGAGCACCTCTCCTCTCCCTGCAGTATTTTACATATGAGGAAACTGAGGTTCAGAGAGGTTGGATAACTTGTCAAGGTCCCACAGACTAGTGATAGAGGTAGGTTAGTGGTGATTCACATATCTCAGTGGTACCTGTCCTATCTATCAGGGTCCCAGTAAGAAACAGAGGGATCATTGAAGAGAGTTTAATGAAGGAAAGACAACAAGTGATGGTACAGTACCCTGGGGCCAGTGACAGTGGGGAAACTTGATCATTACTGGACCTGAGGGGACAACAGGGAGGGAGTAGAATGTATAGAAAGGCCACCTGACAGGGTCTGCAGAGATCCTGCTTTTAGGAAGGTGGGGTGTGTGATGGGGAACAATCTCATGTCCCTCTCCTCCCTCCTTCTAGTCTCCTCTGGCAGAACCTAACCAGAAGCCAAAGGACAAGGAAGCTTGTTGATAAGAGACCAAATAGGCACTGAGCAGGGTAGAAAGCAGATCTGGAGGGGTACAAAGAAGCACAGCTATCATCATTCTATTTACTGAAATTTCAAACAACGCTGTTTATGCCCCATAATTTGACCTTAAAGTGTGCAACACAGTAAGCCACCAGGAATGTAAGATACAACAGGAGTCAAGAAAGCTGCAAGTTAGGTCACTGAGCTATGACATACTGATGGAAGCAGAAGACTGGATGGGTGGACGGAAGTTTCCAGGGGCTGCTCTGCTCTTCAGCCCAACACTGACTCCACACAGACCTGGTGGAAATTCGGACAACAGCTCAGGCCCAGCCCTCAAGGAACTTGAGTCTAGTCTACAGAGGGTGAGGCTGGGCCATAGATGACTGCTCCTGGAGACCTGCGTGGTGGAGATGGGCAGGGAAGACTTCTCCAAGGGGGCAACTTCATGGAGTGTCAAAAGTGACATTAACTATAGGAGACGCAGAGAGGGGCTGGAGTCTCTGTCCTGGGACCTGTGAGAAGATAGTTCTGTGGAAGCTCAGGGAAGCCTGGGAGACCCTCTCCTCCCTCAGAGTTAAGTTACCTCTCCAGGGATCTCCTAACTTCCCAGCTCCCTTTGGCTGTACCCTGTCTCCTCCTCCCCCACCTCTCCACCTCCTCCCTTCCCTGAAGCCAAAGGAGTCTGGGGTGGAGCCAAGACTCTCAGAAGCAAGTTAAACCAGTTCCTACAGGCCTGCCCTGCTGAGGAATAGCCCCTGCAGAAAACTACTGTCCCCAACTGTAGCCACAGTCGGCTACAGATGGTGCAGAGAGACATGGGGAGAGGAAAGATCTCGGGGAAAACATAAACCAGCACCTGACTCCAAACACAGATGGACCCAAACTGGACCTGTAGATGCTGGGGCCTTGCCTGCAGGGCAAAGCTAATGTTCGTCACCCACTAACCCTAGTCAGCAGTGGCCACTTCTGCCTGAGAGGGCGTCTCCTAGGAGTACCACCGCCTCTTTCCTTGAGGCCTTGCTCTAATTCTACCAGCTCAGCTCCTAGCAGAGTTCTTTGTGTTCTCTGAGAAGCTGGCTCCCAAAAATGTCTCAGGGGGCCCAGCTTTATCTTCTCTCCAGGGTTGCTCAGGTTGCCTGTGTCCTGGGGAAAGGGAGCAGATGGCTTCTTCCACCAGCTGGGCAGCCTGGCTAAGCTTCTCTCCTCTGTAGTTAAAACAGGAGGCTGCAACCAGAAAGGGTAAACAGGCTCCTGGTTCCTGCTTGAGTAAAGGTCTGGCTGGATGCTCAAGGGCTTGGAGCTTTTTGTCCCAGTTAACTCCAGCTAGTCCCCATGCTCCTGGTTGCCCCAGAGTCACGATTATTTGGACTGAGTTTAAGTGAGGGAGCTCTGTCATCTCCCTGGGACTGAAATCTCAACGGATGGCCCAGACTGTTGGGAGCCCTAAGAATGCTTCACAGTTGGGCTCTATTTCAAAGCACCTTCACATCCCTTGTCTCGCAGAAGTTCACAACCAACCCAGAGAGCTTCAAACAGCCTACAGTCAAAGAGCTGTTTAATGACTAGAGTTAGGATTTAACTAAGAACATCAATCTCAGATCCAGTGCTCTTTCTCCAAGCTGCCTCCCACCTAACTCCTCCAACCAATGCGCAGTTTATTGAATTTGGAGATCCAATGGCAACATCCTGCTCGTTCCTTGCACAGCAAGGTCTATCTGGCTTTAAAGAAGACACACACACATACTTTTGAGAAGTTGTCTGCATATATTTTTGTAAATCAAATCTGCACATAAAATGTACAGGGGAGCCTGGTTCAAGGATTGCTACTCTGAAAAGCTCATTATAGCAAAAAAAAAAAAAAAAAAACCCACGTCTTTCAAGACTGACATTACAGCTCTGCCTGCCCCTTCTCCCTCTCCCCTTAAAAAATATGTTTTGTTCATAACTTTGATCACACTCCATATGGAGTTTCCTTATGCAGGGGTGCTACCTCCAGAGGTTGGGAACTAAGTTCTGGCTCCCCCTACTGGGTGTACGATGGATTCATTGACCCAGAGCAATTTTCTCAGCCTCCCCAGGAGACTCTGGGGTTCTCAGGACAATCCTGTACCTGCCTGTGCTTGGAAAGACCCCCCTGGACAGCAGGGCTCCCTGAGGAGGGGTGTGATCATGAAAGACTTTCTAGAAGAGTTAGGACCTGAGCTACACTTTGAGAAATTTTGACAGCAGGAGTTGGTTGTACATGATTTCTTTTTTGGTTGAGAGCAATTTTGACAAGGAAAGTGCTGTGTGAGTTGAGAGGACTGGATGAGCGGGCTGGCCTAAGCAGAGGGCTCCTGCCGAAGGAAAGGGAAGTGAGGAATTTTTGTTTTAGGTTTTTTAAGCAAAGGAGCAATCAATATTTCTTCTCCACTCTCCTCCTGTATTATTAATTTCTTATTCGCAACCAGCACATGTTGAAGAAAAATTGAGAGGGGGGCGTTTTAAGTGACATTCACAGAAAATACAGAGAAGAAAAGAATAAAAAAAGTATCATTGAAACTCTGCTGCCAACAGATCCACTACTGACATTCTAGTGATAACATTTTAGATGTTCCTACACCTAAATATAGATGTGTATGAATTTTACAAGAGATCCTGCTTTAGAAGCTGGTTTATAATCACTTTGTTATTTAATAATATATCTCAGCAATCATTCTATGTCAGTATATATAGATTTACCTGTTTGTACTATTCAAAAAACTTTTTATTATGAGGACTGGCCCAGTGGTGTAGTGGTTAAGTTTAAGTTCGTGCGCTCCACTGTGGCGGCCCAGGGTTCGCAGGTTCAGATCCTGAGCGTGGACTTACGCACCGCTTATCAAGCCATGCTGTGACAGTATCCCACATATAAAGTAGAGGAAGATGGGCATGGATGTTAGCTCAGGGCCAATCTTCCTCACACACACACACACAAAAAAAAACCTTTTTATTATGGAAAATTTCTAACATTACAAAATTAGAGAGACCTGTATAATGAGCCCCCATATACCCATCTACCAGCTTCAACAATTAGCAACATATTAGAGCTTTAAAACATAATCTAACTCTCTGGATTATTTTAAAACAAATCCTAGACATCACGTTATTTCATCTACAAGTAAAATATGTCTAAGAACTGAGGATTTTTTAAAACATAACCACAATATCATTATTACACCTAGAAAAAATAACAGTAATTCTTTCCTATTATCTAATATCCAGTGTTAAATTTTCCCTGATTATCTTTTTACAGTTGCGTTGTTTTGAATCAAGATGTAAACACCACCTATGCATTATATCTGCTTGATATGCCTATCTCAAGATGCCTTTTTTCTTGCTCTTTATCTGTTGAAAAAAGCAGATCATTTTCCCTACATTTTTGATTTGGTTGTTTGCATCTCCATTATACCATTAATATGTTCCTCTAACCACTGTGTTTTCTGAGAACTGATGGCTCTAAAAACTTTTTCAGATCAAGTTTCATTTTCTGGCAAGAATGCTTCTTAGGTCATGCTAACTTCCTATTGCAACCCATCAGGAGGCACACAACGTGTGCCTCTCTCTTTTTGTGGTAAGATTGACCCGCGAATATTTTAAATTTTCATGTAACCATTTCTGTGTTAATAGACTTTGGATACTTCCAGTTTTTTGTTTCTTTCTTTTTGCTATTTAACGCTATAACAACTATCCTTATGCATCTATCTTTGCATGCTTGCCTAGAATATTTCCTAAAATTCCCAAAAGTGAAACTGCTGGGTCAATGGATATAATCAATAATTTTTCAACACGAAAAATACCATTTTGATAGGCTAAGGGTTCCTGATAAACCACAGCCTAATAACCACAGCCACCAGTTAAATAAACCAGTAGCCTAGGACAATAAAATCAACGCTGACTTTATCTGATGACTCATGCATCCTCAATCCTTGGGGATCCTTCTCACATCCTGGTTAGCAACTCCAGGTCTGCCCAGGCAGGCACAAAGCAGGTCCTATAGTAAAGCAGGTTTAGGTATCTCAAGCCTTAGCTGGATCTCCTATTACCTCCTGCTATCGAGGGGGGACTGCAGATAGCTGTACATGTTATTGGCTAATAAATCCAGGATGGGGAAGCATCCTAAGACTCTACAATCTGCACTATGACAAGATGACCTAGAATAAAAGTTAACGATGTGGAGACAGTTTGAGATAGGTAGGAAAAAGCAACTAGAGGTGGGCAGTTTTGGGGATTACTGCCTTGGTCCCAGAAGGGACATGTTTTCCCGGGCAGAATCAATTCAAGTTTGGTTCTGAGCTTTAATGTTTGCTTTTACAAGTCTTAGCACTACTATGTGAGTACAGGTCATCTTGGGATTAACATACAAGAAAAAATTTTTCTTAAATCTCAAATGTGATTTTATAAAAATTGGCATCTGAAAATTCCTCAGAATACTCCTGTATTAGCTTGCTAGGGCTGCCAAAACAAATGACCACAAACGTGGTGGTTTTATTTTTTTTAATTTATTTTTTAAAATTTATTTTATTTGTTTTTTGGTGAGGAAGATTAGCCCCGAGCTAATGTCTGTTGCCAATCCTACTCTTTTTCCTGAGGAAGATTGGCCCTGGGCTAACATCTGTGCCCATCTTCCTCTACTTTATATGGGACGCTGCCAGGGCATGATTTGATAAGCAGCGCATATGTCCATGCTGGGATCCGAACCCACGAATCGTTGGCCGCCAAAGCGGAATGCACAAATTTAATCACTATGCTACCGGGCCAGCCCCAAACTTGGCGGTTTTAAAATAACAGAAATTCATTCTGTCAGTTTTGGAAGCCAGGTGTCCAAAATCAGGGTGTCAGCAGGGCCATGTGCCCTCCCAGGGCTCTAGGGAAGGGTCTTTCCTTGCCTCTTCCAGCTTCTGGTGGCTCCTGGAATTCCTTGGCTTGTAATACATTACTTCAATCTCTGCTTCTATCTTCACATCATTTTCTCTGTCTGTCCCTGTATGTTCTTTTCTGCCTCATAAGGACTCTCCTTGGAGTTAGGCCCACCCTAACCCAGTGTGATCTCAGCTCGATCCTCATCTTAATTACACCTGCAAAGACCCTATTTCCAAATAAGGTCACATTCTGAGGTTCTGGGTGGACGTGAATTTTGGGAGGACACTCTTCAACCCACTACAATTCTCAATGTTTTATTGGAAGCCAAAATAAGACTCACGTAACAAAAATTTAACAAACCCTGCTATAATATTTACTGCATTGAAAACAAACTGCCTGAGGACAGGGATCACTTCCTATTCTTAGACTTCCCTGCACCAGTAGAATAGTTGTGAATATTAAAGATCCAGGATATCATCTATTGTCTAATCTGAACTCCTCTCCTCATCGTACAGGATGAAAACCTGACATTCAGAGAGAGGAAAAGACTAGTTCAAAGTCATATGGCCATGAGAAGCAGTGGCAGAACTAGAACTGAACCCATATCTTTCCCTTTTAGTCTATACTTACCCTAAGCGGTTTGTGCTGGGCGGTGGCATGTCTCCCCCTTCAAGGAATAGCAATAGTACCTTTAATCAGGTAATATAACATCCCTGCCACACCCCTACCCCCCCACCACCAAAAATAAAGATCTGACAGTGGAACCTTAAGCATGGCGGTTGGGGCAATAACTTTGTGTTTTTAGCAGGAGGGCCCTAAAGGCAGAGAGGGAGTGGGGGTGATGGTGAAGATGAGGGATGTTTCTCAGGTAAGCAACACACTACAGGGTCCAAACCATCACACCTCATTTCAGGGTACCCAGCACAGTGTTCTCTGTAATCACCAGATGACCTTGACCTTGAAGAACAAAGAAGCCTCATTATTATTTCCAGTCCCCTGTCCAGGCTGCCACCAGCTAAGAAAAAAGTAGCTATGAGTGAGGGAAGTTTCTTTTCTTTAAGACAGGAGTTGATCATTTGTTTTCTTCCTGTCCATAGCACTAGGGTTGTTAATTACAGCTCTGAATGCTGCTTAACGAGAAACCAGTAAACATGTGACTCTGAGCTCAGTTGAGTATTATTATCCTTTAAAAATTCTGACTTCAGCAATTACACACTAATCAAGAGGAGTGTTCAGTGTTCAACCCAGGGGGAAAGCAAGAGGACAGCTCACATCTCTGTCTTGGAGAGCTGAATAGTAAGAGCTCACAACCCCATCTTAAGTTCAGTTCACATGCTCTCTCTAATGATTTCTCACATTTGTTTCTCTGGATGATTCTTTGGAGGAGCTGAAATGAGGGCAGAAGAACCAAGCTAAGAAACCAGAACTTTCTTTTGTCTTCACAGTAGTTCCAGAATTAGAAGCCCAGGTTTCTACTCTCCCAAAGCTTCCAGCCATCTCAGCATGCTGGCATGAAATAAAAGTTACATTGAGTGATCCTCCCTCTCCCATTTTCTCTCCGCAAAATTGTTTCCTCCCAGACACCAGCCAACTGAAAAGGAAGAAAGACACCTGGGTCATAGGCTCTTACAAGATTGACCCCCAATGCTAAGCCAAGGGTCTTGCTATTTCTGACTTGCCATTTCTGGGTACCTGCTCAAGGAACTGTCTGGGTGGAGCTGGATCAGTGAGGTCCGGACTGGGAGTCTTCAGCTTTATTAGGAACACTGAGGGCCCTTGGAGGGGCAGGGGCAGGGAATCTGGGGCATAAATGAGGTTCCAAAGCCTTCTACAAAAGGACCCAAAGGATGACAGGAGGAGCCAGTAGACCATTTGGAATGAGGCACGTGGCCTGAGGGAGAACAAGGAAGTTCTTTCATGGCCTGGGAGTAGGGGCAGCTGGCAGGAAAGGGAGGGACTCCATAAAGTCCAGAAAGCCCATGTGACACATACTTTGCTGGAAAGTCTGGCTGGAAAATGGAAGCAGAGCCAAGATTTCTTGGAAGCTGGAGGCTCCAGGCTAGGCCCACGCCACATCCCCTGTCACCTTTCTGAGTTTGTTCCATGAACATGAGTCCCATAATGACCAAAAACCTGAGGCTGTGAAGTAAAGAAGCATTTGTTTTCATCTGCATTTGCCAAAAAAAATTAACCATGGAACATTTTGGAAATACCAATTACTGTTCCACGGATTGGGGATTCTGAAAACCTCATTTTGGGAAAGGCTAATTCCAGTCCCTTTCCAAATGTAGCTCTTCTCCTCTAGGAGGTCCTCTCAGTCGCTTCAACTCATTCCCCTTCCTGTTTTGCAGCCTTTAGTGGTATAGGTAGGTGCCCATGTGAGTCATGTTCTGAACCAGACAGTCTCTAAGGCAAGTGCAAAGGGCAGCTGTACCCTACTTGCCCTGGAAAGGACAAGTGCCATGTGACAGAGGAATACCCACTGCCTGGCCTGGCTCTGAGGCACAGCCCTGATGGGTCTTCCAGGGCTGGTTGTGAGGAGGGTGGCAAGATTCAGCAGTCTGCCTTTCTCTCAGCCATAGACACAAACGGGCTCCAGGAAGAGTACCACTTAACTATGGTCACCGTCCTCCTCTTACAAAGGGCAGCTAGGATCTATGGGTCCAACTTCAAATAAATGGTGTCCTGTTCCCAGAGCACTCACTGTGCAGCCCCTTTCATGGTCATTCTCAGGGCACTCTCCACTGAAGCAGACAGGGCCTCTCACCAACCCTGGTTGATATAAAAGGAGCTGGCCACCTTGCTCAAACCCATCAAGTCATTCAGAGCAAGAACTAGGACCCACCCTCCTCATCTTCAGCCTGGGTTGTTTTTCAAGCACACTACTCCTCCTGGCATATCCACGCTCAACTGGATCCTGGAGCAACCGATCTTGGGCCAGAGCTGGGGACCAGGAGCAAGCAGGTCTTAGTGTTTGTGTGTGTGTACTTGACCTGCTTTTAACCTTGAGGTAACTCGTGTTCCCCTTCTGCTCCAAGCAATCCTGCCACCCCAAGCTGACCTTCCAACCAGTCATTTAGGGCCTTTGTCCTGCTGCCTCTTGGCTATACATACTCACTCAAACCACTTTGCACTGGAGTAGTATTTATTTTTTTACTTGGCAATAAGTCAAGTGCTACATTTTTTAAAACAAAATCTCAAAACGATCAAACACATTACCCATCACAGAAGAGGGTCTAGCAACAGTACAAAACATCCTACTTAAGATCTCTCTTTTTTTCAATATACAAGTCGGTTTAAAATGATAGAAGTTCTGTGAGAACTAAGAAATCTACAGCTTGTAGTTTAACAATAGAAAAAAATTAAGACAATTAAAAGATCTATAGCATCCAGCATTTTGCTTAATTCCCTGTTTATAGCACCTATTTCTCTAGGTTAGAAGATGAGAATTCCAGAACCTGCGGTGTATGCCTTGCACCACCAAGATGGGGTGGATTTGCTGTCTCCCCTCCCCACCAGCCCCCACCACAAGGAGAAGACACTTTTTTTCAATCTCCCCACTTACATCCAGAGCACAGGGGGATAACTGGGAGAGCAACTCAGAAACTGGAGTGCAGGAATAAATATGAATTTTCCTTTCCCCAGGATGGGCTGTTGACAGAAGCAGAGTATGTGCTCAGGATGGAGGAGGAATTTGTGGGTGGGAACAGCTGTTATCTGCAACATGATGCGTAAAAAGCAAGGAATAACTGGACATCACAGTCAGTCAGTTGCCTGCAAGTTTAAAAACCTCAGACTAAACAGACAGTTCAAGGGAGGAACAAATTGCTAATCACATGGATGCTTTTACATGCACAATGTTGCTGGCTGTAGGCCACCCCGTCACCATCCCAGGGCTGAGCCAAAAGAATGGGAGAGGTGGCTTCAACCGCAGCCCCAATGTATTAAGAGAATGAACATTCCAGACATGAAGCATTCACTACACACAGATAAACCCCCTGCTCATCTCCGCCCTCCTGGACCAAGCCCAATTTAGAACACAAAAGCAGAACCCACTGGGGAGAAGAAGAAAGGAAACAAAGCCAAGGGGACTGAGTAAGTGAATCTCAGCAGACCTGAAGACCCCAGCTCCAGGACCCTGAAACACCAGATCAGGTCTTGTTTGAGCAGAGGGAGGTTGGGACGAGGCTTCTCTTCATCAAGTCCTACCAAGCCCTTTGCAGCCTCCTGGGCTGCATCTGGACGGAGACCCTGATGTTTTAGGGGAGTGCCCACTGGCTAAGCAGATGGGAAGTTGAAGTGGAAGTGGCCCATACACAGAAGTGTTCTCGCCCAGGGGACACACAGATGGGAAGACAGGGAGAGGCTGAATCACTCAGGAGTCCTAGCTTGAGCCCCAGGAAGCTGCAGTGTAACTCACAGGGTTTTCCTGGTGGTGTTTGTTTTCCTTTCTGATTTTACTTCCTATAATCAGTGCTGTTAGACTTTAAAAAACAAGATAAAGACTAGTCCCAAAGATGGACTCTGAATAAAGTTGTTTCTTTTATAAATATTTTAATTACAAGTAATCCCCACTCCAGGTAATTTCAGTGACACACGGTACTCACAGCCACACAAGTTCACACACACACACACACACACACACACACACACACACACACAGCCCCCAAACTTTCACAGAAAGCCTGACAGCAACCACATAATTATAAAGGAGCCCTACCTCTCGAGAGTGAAGTAAGGGTGAGAATGACTATGTCAGCCTAAAGAAGCCAGAGAAGGGAAAGTGTGTGTCACTCAAAGAAGAAATATAAACAGGGATTAAAACGATGTTTGGTTGAGAAGGCAGAAAGAAAAAAGATAGTAAAATTCTGATTACCAAAAGGGAAAAAACCAAAAAACTCTTCAGATTTCTGTAAAGAGCTTCCTCCTGTCAAGAGCCTAAACCAAAGGAAAATTCTGGTGTTCCCACTAAAATATGAGGGCCTCACACACTGGAAAAAATCAAAAGAAGAAACAAGGAAACTGAGGATGGAAGTTAGTGTAAATCTCTGCATTTGGGGAGAGAGTTAGCTGTCATTAACTCCAGAGCCCGGCATAGTTCCCGTGGAGCCCTGAAGGGAGGGGACCTCCTGCCACAAAGAGTTTCGTGCCGGACGAGTCGTAGCAGTGGGTGTAAACGGCATTGGGGAAGAAATCAATGTCCGAAAAGTAATTCCTCCAGGTTTCATCGTGATTCTACCAGACGAGAAAGAGACTCTGTTAGCAGCTCTAGCAAGGGGACAGGAAGGGGGGGAAGGGGCAGGAATACTTTCCGGTCTCCTTAAGAGGAGAGGGTCCCATATCTATAACCTGACGTCAGGAGAATGGCGCTCACGGGAATGGGGGCCTCACTTTTCCAACTGAATATTAGGAAGGAACTGAGTAGACTGAACAGCTGCTACACAAATCTAAGGTCTTCTCAGGGCAGCTGGAACCAAACTCTTTAATAATTCACTGGCAGCCTCAGTGGGAGGTTCCTTCTCCTTCCTGCTCTATTATTACCTAGAGGGAATCCTGGGTCAACCAGTTTGTCTAATTGGGCCTGTTTTCCCAGGGACATGCAAACACAAAAGCAAAATCAAGGGAATGTGCCCCTGCTCCAAGGAGTGCCTCTTACCAGGGAAAACATATGTGGGTAGGTGGTGTGTCAGTAGGGGTGGAGTGGGTGGGCAGAGCAAAGACAATTTTTCTGTCACTGTCCAGTAACCATGTCAGGCAGGGGCTTACTTACCAGCCAGCCTTTGCCAGTGGTTAGTTTCAGATTCTCCCCTGCTAGTCTGGGCTTGGACCCATAACAAGCAGAGAGCCTCTCTTCCAGGAATCTCTGAGCTCGAATGTCATAGAACAACAGGGAGCCCTGCCCTGTGCCCACAGTGATGATGTGCTCATAGAAGCTCACTGACCGGATCCCTGAAGAAAGAGAAAAGAGCAATGAGCAGGGAGAGCATGCACTTGACAGTGAGCTAGCCTGAGTTTCTCTGACACTGAGTTCACATGGCACCCCCAAATACCCGATAGTGCCTTTCCCAAGGCAGGTGTAGCTCATGTGAAAGCCAGAGAACCACAACACCACACCGCCATCCATCCATCCACTAACAGGAACCTTCCGGTCAGCCTCAGAGAAGTGCCAGATGCCTGATGATGCTCAAGATGCTTTTGGCCTAAGACCATAAGTGTATGCTGAACCTTCTTGACTCCCCTAGACTCACTCAACTCACCTTTCATAACTCTAAGCTCTTCTCCATTATATGTTTCCAACCTGTACTGAAACTGAGGGTTATCTGTATATTTACAAACCATGACATTAATAAGGACTTCCTTGTATTTGACCTAAAACCACTACCATGGCACACTGCAAGAGGTCTTTGTCTGGTATTAAGGGTGTTAATGAGAATGGCAGGCAGCCTAGAACTGAAGCACCCAAAGGAGCAGTGTCTCACTGACAGTGTGAATTTAAGACAAGTCACCTAATCACTCTGGGTCATAGGGAAAACACATCTGTTGCATTTGTGGATACATGTGGATGCTTCTGTGCATGGGATATGAAGATGTCTCTTGGCATATAGGAGGTGCTTGATATTTATGGAATCAGTATTTCCTTATTAGGTGTGAAAGTTACTCCTGTAACAGTAACCAAAATCTCTTACAACTTTCCATTGCAGACAGCATTCCAGCCAAGCTTATTTCCTCTCTTCCTTACTACTCTCATTAAACACATTATTCTCTCTATTCTGAAATGAGAGTGTCTTAACTAGAATGAAAACAAACCCAAAACCAAAGTCACTTTTGCAATATCTGCATGAAAATAAACACTACTTGAAAAAGAGAGGCTAAATTGTGATCGATATTGTGCCTTTTAGGGCTCTCAGGATAATATAGCCACATTTTTGCATGAGAAGGGGGACAAGGGGAGATGAAGAAGAAAATGCACTTTGTTAAGTTGGATGATCCCATTCTGGTCCCTGGCTGTTCCCCCACCAACCTGTGTGATGCTGGGCAAGTTACCTAACCACTCCAGGTCTCAGTCTCCTCATCTATAAAATGGGGTTAAGACTATCTTTTCCCGCCTGCTTCCCAAAGGGTTCATGGGATGATGAAATGAGATGTCAGATAAAGGTATTCTGAAATCTTAAAGTAGAATACAAACATAAGTCTCTCTTTTTATTCTTCAATAAAGAATGAGGGTGCTCTCACAGAGAATATGCTATAAAAGATGGGAGGCTGAAGACTAATTCACCCAGTGGTCAGAACTGAACGAAATATTTTCTTTAGCTTTACTGAGGTATAATTGACATACAATACACTGCACATATTTAAAGCATATAATTTGAAGTTTTAACATATGTATGTATCCATAACACTATCAGGACAATCAAAATAACAAACATATTCATCACTCCCAAAAGTTTCCTCATGCCTCTTTGGAAACTTCTCCTCACCCCATCATGCCATCCCTTAGCATAAAATGAATTTTACACTTTAGGCAGGGCCCGAGCCAAAAATCACCACAGGAGAGAAAGTAGGGCTCTGTGAAAGAACATGGAAACCACCAATATCCTGACTGCTGATTTCCACCAAAGGCTTCTGTGGCCACACATCTGTCTGTGGTATTTGAAGCTCTGCTGCCATATGCAGGTATTTAAGCTCTGCTCTTGTGTCACCAAACACCTCTACCAGGTTCTATAAAGATCTACCGATCTACTTGTTTGGAAACCAACATAGAAACTGAAGGTCAAAACCCAAATGCAGTGCAGCTATAAGCCTGAGGGGCACCCTGGGACTCTTACCACTGCCTCGCTCCCTGGAGCAAACAGACTTGATATTGTACGATGGCTGCCGTGGATCCAAGAAGGAGACATGAGCTTGGGAGCCCACTGCATATACTGACCACTCACTACCATAGGCCAGACACACATTCTCACGGCAATACGGCAGTTTGGTGGAGAGGAGCTGAAAACAGAGAGGAGAGATGCACCCATGGCATTACCAGAGAGCACATGGCAGGGCATTGTTCTTAGATGCCCACCTCTGTGGGCTTCCCTCTACACAGCCACACAGCATCAGAGACAAAAAGACAAGCCCCAATTAAAGAAATAACAACCTGCTCCATCCCTAGGTACTTAAGAGAAAGAGAGGGTGACTGTAATAAACAATAAGATCTAGGTACCAAAGAGGATTGGTTAGGGAAAAAGGTCAAGCTGGAATTAAATAATCAGAAGCACAGGGAAAGGCCAAGATCTACAGGATGTTTCCAGGGATAACCCCAGGGAGCTAAAGCCAAGATCCCATTCTGTCTTCTCTGCCAGAAAAGAGCCACCACCCTCCTCACTGCTCTTCAGTTAAAGGGGCCAATTTCTGGCTACCCTCAGCCTAACTCCCCAATTGTAGGAGAGTTGTACACTACAGAAAGCACATGCATGGGACTGGCTCAACCCCAGACAACCCCAATCAGCTTTAACCCTGGATCCTTGTCATTCAGCCAATGCTCAGTGGGTGCCTACCGCATGTAAGGCACCAAACAAGGTCAGTGGAGCTCAAAGACTGCTGTGACTTGAAGAAATTAATAATTTCCAGAGCTCTGCTTCCTCTTGAGAAAGAGTCTATCACAGAATAACAAGCAGCAAAGGCCTCAGGTACAAGAGGGCAAATGATCCACAGGTAGGTTTAACATTATGCAAAAGGTGCTTGTAAATTAAATCCACTTTCTCATTACCTTACATGATTATTTCAGAGATGGTTTATCTTAATTTAATTGATCTTCAGTTGCCAGTGATTCCTAACATTTAGGTTTTCCTGCTCTCACAACATGCAAATAGTCAATAAACAATACACAAGGACTTAGATGCATCATGGACTGGAGGACTGCTGGCTAGAGGAGCCTCTCAGCAAGCCCTTGCAACAGGAAAGAATTGCCCCCTCTGATCTCTTCAAAAGATTTTTCTTCAAGAGAGGCAGGCCAGACTCAGAATTTCAGGCACTAAGCAACCCTGTGCCCAGACTCAGAGAACTGGTGCTTTAGCCAAGAATGAAAAGGCTAAGGGAGTATTTTATTGATTAATTTTTTTGTGAGGAAGACTAGCCCTGAGCTAACATCTGTTGCCAATCCTCTTCTTTTTGCTGAGGAAGATTGGCCTTGAGCTAACATACATGCCCATCTTCCTCTACTTTATATGGGATGCCACCACAGCATGGCTTGATAAGCAGTGCGTTGGTCCGTGCCCAGGATCCGAACCCGCAAACCCTGGGCTGCCAGAAGCCAAGCGCGCGAACTTAACAGCTATTGCCACCAGGCCGGACCATAAAGTATTTTAATCATAAGGTGAGTTTTTAGGCAAAACCACTAAGTCATGTTCATCACACCTTAGACAGTGTATTTTCAGCTTTCCAGAGATGAAAGTAGCCATCCAGAGATACTGCTCCCAATTCCTAGAAAAGCAACAGAAAACAGGTTATATTCCAATCTGTAGCAACTAATATACAATAGTGAGCAAGGGAAGACCCTGAAGGCTGGGGTCTTCCATTCTTCACTCCTATCCCATGACGATTCCAGCAGGAGTGCCAGGGATTATCAGCCCATCATCTCACCCTATGGAATGTGGCTGGACAGTATATTAAATCAAGGCTGTTTCTTGAGACAACCCAAGAAGCAAGTTCAGGTTCTTGCAATAATGTAGAAACCCACGGTCAGAGTCCTTACTATGCAATCATTCCCAAGACATCCTATTGGATAGTTGGAGCAGAGCACACACGTGAAGGACAGTTTCCTAAGTCTCACTGTCAGAGCTTCTATAAGTGGAAGGTCTAAGCTAGGAGAGATAAGTCTACCCCTAATCCATAAATACGGATGGGAGACAGGAGGCTAAAGGAACTACTCTTCAAATTGTGGCCTGATTCAGATTTTGGAAGAAGGCTTTCTCCCCTTTGGCTCTGGGTCTCCATCCCAACACTCTACTTAATATCCCAGTTTCAGAAGATCTGGCTCAATGATTAGGTAAGACCTGGTGGCAGTGTTGAGAAGAGGCAGTGAAGAATGAAAAGAAACCAAATAACAAAGAGAAAGAGGTGACTGTTTTCAGAGGCATGGATGAAAATCACACCCAAAATAGAGCACCTGCAAAAGCATGTGCAAATGAGACAGTGGCCCTGGAGGACTCTGAGAGACTGACCCACAAATGTGGATCATCCAGAAAAATACTGCAGAGCTCAACACAAGGGGTGGGTTTCCTCATCTCACTTATAATTTCTCACCAGCATCCCTCAGCCTTCAAGCGGAGCTCTGGGTGCAGAACCAAGCTATGGAGCAAGCATGACTTGGGGAGGGAGAAGGGAAGTGCATAAGCCAAGAAGCTGAAGCAGGAGGAACAGGCTTCTGGGAACCCTTGGTGAGCTCATACCTTGTTCCTGTTGTTGAAGGCCAGAGCCCGGACCTTGCAGTTGTCGGGGTTTGTGTCCTCCTTGGGGATGTCTTTTAAGGCCTTGTGAGTGATGTGAGCATACACAGGGACCCGTGACACATTGTGCCTTGCATCACTTTTGGTCAACACATCGTCTGTCACCTCCCAGAGTCCCATAGAACCATCGCGTGAACCTGCAGGGAGGGAGACCACAGATGTCAGACACACCCAACTCTCCATGCGACAGTCCCACAGAAGCCAAGATGGGCTTCCTCAGTCTAGCTCTTTGTGCATCATCCTCATATGCGCTGAACCTGGGTCAGGTGGCTCACCTCAAAACAGACAGCAGTATGCATTTAATAGCTACACCAAGAGGATGATTGGAGTAAGGTGTAGGAGTTAAAATATAACCTTTAAGCTTAACATGGTTGGTGGGATTTTTCAAGAGAGTTTTATACAGTTTGATAAAGCTCAGTAATTTTCCAAGCCAAATGCTTAGGTCACTTGGGCATGCACACACAGGTAATTTCTACTGGGCAGGAGGGTTTTGGAAGCTCCAATCTAGATTTGTGGTTCTTAACCTTTTCTGATATTTGTACTCCTTTGAGAGACTTATGAACGTTAAAGGCCTCTTTCTCTAGAAAAATATACAAAAACACCACATAGTACATTCAATTTCAGGGAGGTTCAAGGGCCTCTTGAAGGCTTTCCACAGACCCACAGAAACCACACTCCCCATATTAAGAATGACTATTCTACATACAACGAATGCTTGAAAAGAGAAATAGTTTTCCTTAGCAAACAATAATGAAGCACTTAAAAAACTAAGAACACTTTTCTGTGAATTGAGCCCTGAATACACTGCTGGTGGCAAGCTAAAAATGGGATCATCTTTCTAGAGGACAAGTGAGAAATCTGCGGCAAACCCCAGAAAGTTCACGTCCCATCTAGGAATAATCCACTATCATAGACCCACATACAAAGATGTTTATTCAGAACAACCTATATATCCAATAATTGGACTGTCAAAAAAGAGAATATCAAGAACCACTAAAAAATTATGTTTTAAAATTCCTTTTCTAGTTATTTGCCAACTCTCCTTTGAGACCAGAAGGTGCCCTTCCCACACTGTAAATCTCCTGAATGCTTTTATAGTAAAAATTGTCTACCATGGGAGAAATATCATCCAGTTTGTTTGCATCATAAGGCTTGTGGGCAGGGATTCAAAGCAGAGGGTTCATCACGTGTGTAATCTATAAAAAGCCAGAGAGAGAAGGGCACATCTGGAGAACTACAGTTTATTATGCAAACTGAAAAAAATAAAACTACACAAATTTTCTTTTTTCCCAAGCATACTGAAACGTTGAAAGAATTTTATAACAAATTGTATCCTTATACCTATATTCTACCATCAACATTTGATTATACTTGCTATATCACATATCTATCCATACATCCATCCTTCTATACGATCCTATTTTAACCAACTAAAAAATATGTACTGAAAAAAGATTAGCAAGATATATTTCAAAATGTTAATAGTGGTTATCTCTAGGCAGAGATATTGTGGGTAATTCTTATCTCCTCTTTTTTATCTGTATTTTAAAAATTTCTTATAACAAACATGTATTACTTTTACAATAAGGAAAAAATTATTTTAAAAACTAGTTTGGCAGCAACATGAAGATTAAATTGGAGGAGATAACACTAGAAGCAGAGAGAAAATATGGAAGAATATTGGGGTAATTCAAGACATAGATGATAAACACGCGAGTAGAGAAGACAGAAAAGAAATTGACAGATATGAGATATTTTAGAAAATAGTATCAACATGGCTAGGTAATCTAAGGAGACGGAAGAACCTAAGATGAGTCTTAGTTGTCTGGCTGTGCACCTGGGTGGAAGGAGGGAGCACTCACCAATATACATCAACGGGGGTGGGCAGCATGCTCATGATGAGTCTTGGAAGGAAGATATTAAGTTTGAATATACTGATTTTGAGGTGGAACGTTCAGGGGTTGACGCCCATCATTAAACCTGCACCTTAACTCTGGTTAACAAGTATTAAGCATTTTCAATATGCCAGCCACTACGCATTATCTCATTTATTTTTTTTGGCCGGGGGGGGGGATTTTTTCTTTTTTTTTTGGTGGGGAAGAGCGGCCCTAAGCTAACATCCGTTGTCAATCCTCCTCCTTTTGCTGAGGAAGATTAACCCTGAGCTAACACCCATGTTCATCTTCCTCTACTTTGTATATGGGATGCTGTCACAGCATGGCTTGATGAGTGGTGCATAGGTCCGCACCCAGGATCTGAACCTGTGAACCCCGGGCCACCAAAGCCGAGCGCACAAACTTAACCACTACACCACCAGCTTGGCCCAACATTATCTCATTTAATCTTCCTAATGACTCTCTGAAGTATATATAATCATTATCCATGTTACAGATGAGGAAACTCAAGTCTCAAAAAGCTTAAATAACTTGTCCAAGATCACAGTGCTAATAAGTGGTAGGATCAGGATTCAAATTCAGGTCTCTAATACCAGAGCCAGTGTTCCTAAAACCTGCTGCAATGTTGAGGAAATGCAGACTTGGGAGTCCTGAAAACACAGGACATGAGCAGGGTGCCTGAAAGAAGAGATGGGAGGCTTCCAAAACAAAGCCAAGTCCTAGCTCCCAACAACCAAATTGGTGCAGGTTACTGTCATAAGGACAGTCCCTATAGAGGTGACATAACTCAGGCTTTGCCCTCAGGAGCTCTCATTCCTCGGGGAGACAAATGACAGGGAATCCAAAAGCTTCTGAACCCCCTCCTGGGTAATTTTAACCATTGACTATGCTTGTTCATTAGATTTACCTTCCCTCCTGGCTGCTTTCTGTTGCTTTGCAAAGAATCCAAAGAAGAAAGATTTATGTTCCCTTAGCTTTGCTAGTTGCAGTTCTAAGCATGGGCTTTGAAATCAGACCTAGATTCAGATCCTGACTCCATCTCTTACTATTTGTGTGGCCTTTGGCAAGTTATAACCCCTCAGAATCTAAATTTTCTCACTTGTGAAATGAGGCTAATAATACAAATCTAGTATTGTTTTGAGGATTATACCTGAAGTACTTAATTTAGCGACTATTATAATTATTTTTATTTGGGAATCTAGAATGGGGAATCGATTTTTACATACGGGTATCGAGCAAAGCTGGTTAGCACTCTGAGCCCACCTTCTAGGCTGCTGTGGGTATCCAGAAAGCATTTTTGTATCTCTAGGTTATCTTTTCCACACTCATTTCCATTACTTTTCTGGCTCTTCTACCATTGGGAAAGAAATTCCCCCAATTCTATACAGCTTTTATCAAGAAGCTTAACATCATATAGTTGCACAGAAAATGATAATTGCTCCTACACCACCAGCTTGGCCCAACATTATCTCATTTAATCTTCCTAATGACTCTTCCTAATACTTTGCAGAGCACAGCAATTTTTCCAAAACACTTTTACAACCATTATCTCAATGAAGCCTCACCAAATGTCTCAACATGCTAACATGCTTTTTGGAACAAGTCAGAGTATGAATAATAAATGAACCGTGCCCGTCCCTCTACATTCCAAATCAGGAATATACAGGAGAAATGACTTATCCGATGTGGTAAGTCAGAAACAGCCAATATTGGAAGCAAGATCTCCTGTCTCCTGGCTGATGGTCTGTTTATTGGGCTACCTCCAATCACACCACTGACACTTTTCAACCTCTAGCCTCCCTCCCTCCCTCCCACACCAGAAGCTCCCTACAAAGGGCACTTTTACCAGACACCGCCATACTGTCGCTGATCCATGCAATGGAAAAGATCCAGTCCTTGTGTCCATCCTTGGAGAGGAAGGAGTGACAGGTATAAGGAGGAAAGAAAAAAAGAAATTAGTAAAATCAAGATCACAAAGCATGCTCTTGAAAAGCATACAAGTCTCACTGAAAATACTTTGTAAAAATTACAACTCTGGTCTCTGATGATCTTAACCATAGGGCATGATCCCATAATCGGTAACTTCTGTCTTGAGGAGCTCAAGTTGGAATGGAACTGGCATTCCTGTCGGCAATAAACATGTCTGGTGGACACACAGCTCTGGCCTTCTATCTCTGGATGTCTTATTTGGGGCTCCTACGTACAATCACCCACCTCACATTCCTCTAACCTCATCCCACCACTTTCCCCCTTGCTTCCTGGGACAATAACTACAACTGACCTCTTTGCTGTTCCTTTTGCGTGGAACTCTCTTCCTCCAGACATCAACATGGCTTGCACCCTCATTTCCTGAAGTCTCCCTGCTCAATGTCATTCTTATCAACTAGGCCTTCCCTGACTCTCCTCTGAAATAGCATTCTCCACCACACTCGCCATTCCTTTAGTCTGCCTTTACTCTCCTCCATGGCACTAATCACACCCTGACATACTGCTAGTAAATATTTACTGTTTATATGGTTTACATATTGGTTCATATGTCTCCCTCCATTAGAATGTAGGCTTCAAGACGGTGGGGGCTTCATCTGTTTGTGCTGTGTCCCTAGTGTCTAAAACAATGCCTGGCCATGAAAGGCTCAATAAACAGTTGCCAAATGAACTGTTTAATAAACTTTGCTTTGTGACTTCAGACAGTGGGAGATGTGTGAACACTGTGGATTCAGACACCAACTCACTGCTGTGGGCCCCTGAGGTGTGCTGCTGGCCCCTTCATCATACATACACTCTGTCCACATACCTGATACTCCCGATGGGGAGCCCAGTCCCCATTCTGACATCTCCACCCCCACACCACATCCCCATGTCCCCAGAGTCAGCAGAAATCTAGAGGAAACCATCCCTTCCCAGGGGACTTATGGGAGGAGGATCCATGTGACCTACCAGGCTCTGTTTAAAAACAAGGCTACTTCTAACTACAATTATTGGGGAAACTTACATCTCCCACACACACAGGATCTAGTGTAGGTAGCCGGTAGATGGCCAGACTGTTGGGATTATCTCCTCCAGTGGCTAACAGTGTTCTAGAGGGATTCAGCTCAATGGCATGGATACCACAGCCCTGCTGAGTCACACCTCCAGGCTCTCGGTCCTTCAGAATGGGAATCTTGGTGATCTGGCTTGTCTGGACATCCACTACAAATAGCTACAAGAGAAAAGGGATACAGAAGCTGAACACAGTTTCTCTTTCACGTGGCTGACCCTGTGTACAAACATCCATTCACTCAATTATGCATCAAACACTTAATTAATGTCTGCTACATGTTAGACCCTGGGAATTATTAAAGGCAGGGCTACTAGTCAAATGAACCTAACTAAACATTTTCTGCCAGTTTGGGCATATTTTATATATATTTTATCTATCCATTTATAGAAACTTATAAACAAAACACAATTCCCAGAACACATCACAATCACTACTAAAGTACCTATCAATATCACTAGGTTTGCGGGAGTGACCTGAGACATGTGACAAGAGTGATGAGTATCTCACTGCTTGTCTCACACACACCCTTCTGTTCTATGACTCATGCCTCTGCTCACACTGCTGCTTCTCCCTGAAATGCTCTCCTCCACTTGTTTACCAACCTAACCCCATCTCACTCTCCAAGATTCAACTCAGAGAAACGCTTTATGGAAAAGATCAGCATTAGAGGAAGGGCACTCCCGACAGAGTCTATTATGAAACTCTTTACGTGACTCAATGATTCATTCCTCCATTCACTCACTCATTCAGCACTAACGCAATGCCAAGTACTGTTCTAGGTACTAGGAATGTAACTATGAACAACAGAAAAATAACCTCTGCCCTCATATACCTTATAGTCTAGGAAGTTGATTTAAAATCCTGTCAGCAATTCTCGTGGTGAAGCCAAACCATGTGAAGTCTTCATATAAAGAAACCTACTGCTTGCACAGGAAGGAGAGCTATGAAAGGAGAAACTAGATAAGTCTTAAATTTAAAAGATAAAAAGTAAAGGAGGAGTAGCTGGAACAAGAGTGCTAGGCAGAGATTGAGGAAAAATTTTAACAAGGAGATGGAGTCGGGGGACAACCATTCCCAAATCTGTAATGTAAACCCTGATAACTACTTCAGGCTGACTCCCTGCCTAACTGACACCATTGTTGATATGTCCCACAGGCATTTTAAACTCAATGTGTCCAAAACAAACTACCTTCCTCCCCAAACTGCTCACTTCATCTAATGCCACTACATCTGCCCAGTCACCAAGCCTGGGCTTCATCCCAGACTCCTCCTTTTCCCTCATCCCCATCATCCATCTAGTCCTGCCAAACCTACCTCCTAAATATTCTTTCAGTCAGCCCCTTCCTCTCCATCCTCTCTCTCATCACCTCTTCTCTGGACAACTGCATTGGTCTTTGTGCCTTCAAGCAAGGCCACCATCAAAACTATTCTCCATACTATAATCAGTCATTTTCATAAAAATGGAACTCTTCCCATGTCAATTCAAAAACATCCAATGGTTCCCCTTGACCTAAATCCAAGCTCCTTAGCATGGCATCAAGAACACACCTCAATCTGGCCCATATCTATCTCTCTGGCTTCATGTCCTGCCTGGACCTTATGCTCTAGAAATAACTGCTTATTAACTATTATGCACACACAAATATTCAATGAAATGTAATTATTTTGTTTCACGCTCACGCTGTTCACAATGCCAGAAATGCTTTCCTCTCCTCTTTTCTTTACCTGGGCAACATGTACAATTCAGTTCAGACATGTCCTCTCTCCATATTCCTTAAATGTCCAGGCTGGTTAAGTTCCTCTCTTGTAGGCTCCCAGAATACCCCTCTACCCAGAACACTTAGACCACATCATAATGATTTAAAATCTTTGTCTCTCTTCCCCATTAATAATGCCCTCCAATTCCAAGAGGAGGGGATTCATCTTACCTGGTTCTATGACCCTGTCCCAACAACGCAAAGCTACCCAGCCACCTTTCAGGAAGCCTCCCCACTGATGTTAGGGTGCCCCCTCATCCCTGCACTCAGAGTGGGGACCTCTAGCTGTTTGTCTGACGTAAGCCCAGATCTCCAGATCACAGCACTGTCCAGGGGTGGCTCCCTGGCTCAGGAGAACCAGTCCAGAGGCTAGATTGGACTGGGTCATCCAAATTCTCTCAGGAGCATGGAATTGGCTGGTGGCACTAGACCAAACTGTCTGCATGGCCATTTTCTACCAAAGCCAGTCCCCAGAGAAAAGGAACAGAAGAGAGGAAGCATGGACATCCTTGGTTCCTAGTGGCCTTCCAATTCCTAGTTCTGTTTCCTTCTGAGATCCAGGGATACTTCCTGCTCTTGGGGTTTGTGAACTAGCCCTTCCAATAAACCTGAGTGGGTCTCGTACCATTCTCAACAAATGATCTCTAACCAAGACAGCTCCTCAAATGTCTAATGAAGCAAAACTAACTGTCCACTCACATGTTTGTGTTGTGTGGGACAATGCACCCATAACACGTTAGCTTCTACACCAGTGATTCCCAAATTGATTATCACAATAACTTGGGGAATTGTCTTTTTAAAAAAAACTATAAAGCAAAAACAATTCCCAGGCCCAATTCTAAAACACCTCCAATTAGAAATTTCAGAGTTTGGGGCCAGTAAAGTAGAATTTTTTCCCAAAGATTTCCAGATGACTCTTTTGATGGCCCAGGTTTAATGACCACTGATCTAGACCCTTGCTATTCACAGGAGCACCTGGGAGCTTACCAGAAACAAAGAATCTCAGGCTCCACCTTCAACCTATTAAATCAGAATCCGGAATTTCTCAAGATCTCCTCCAGGTACACTGAAGTTTGAGAAGTACTGACATAGAGAGAATCTGCTCTGTTCACTGAGGGCAATGAGTATGGTAAGACACAAGAGTAAACTGTGACTTGTAACCTGGAAAGATCTGAGTTTCTCCCACGGAATCTGATGGCTGGCTAAAACTTTAACAATTATTTTAGTCTATTCCTTTGCCTTAAAACAGGGCTCCATTTCTGTCATCCAGAAAAGGTGAGGAGAAAAGGTTTCATACATTCATGTTCAAGAAAAATCTTAAGTCCAACCTCTCCAGTTTTGGAGTTGGGAAAGGTCTAGGCTTGAATGCCAGACTGGTTACCTATTAGCTGTGTGATCCTGGGCAAGTCACTTAACCTATCTGAATCTTGTTTCTTATCTATAAAACCTGAATAATATTATGTATCGTACAGGGCTGCTAAGAGATCTAATAAAATGTAAAGTGTCTAGCACAAGGCTCAGCACAGAATAGATGCTTAACAAATGACAGGTAATAGTAGTATGCTATTCCGACATTTGTTTAGTTTTGCAGGGTGTAAGAAAAACTTCTATGCTGGATGAACAACATTCGATATGAGAGATGGAAAAAATGCTAACAGCTGGGTCTGCAGAGGTCCCAGGAAACCAAGAGTTTACCCCCAGCCACATCCTAATCCTTGTAGAGGAATGACAAACCACCATGTGAAGGATAGAGCCTTTTTGCTTCATAGGAAGGGACAGGGATGTGGATGAGCTGCCACAGTATCTCCCCAGGCTCTCTGAAGAGGCCAAGGCTTCAGGCAGTTCTGGTTAACATATCCCAGAATGGGGCTGCCCCACATTAACCTACTGGGATCCCTGCCAGAAACTAGCAGCACGGCAAGGTAAGCTTGAGGCTCAACGGCTCCCTGCAGCTTACACTCTAGGACAGAGGGGAAAAAAAGAATGCAAAGGCCTCACAATCAGGAAGATTGTAACACTAGTGAGTACATTTCTGCATGCACGTGTATGTAGACATGTGCAAATGTGCGTACATGAAAGATCAAGGTGGCTTAAAAAAAGGGAGGGGCTCATGAAACTTAAGGGTGTTTTAGCTGGAACCTAATGGAGAAAGAAAAGCAAATCCACACAGGTCACACAGACATCAAGTTAACCAAACTGAGTCAGACAGTAAAAGGCAAGTGGGCAGCCGAAAGTTGCCCAAAAGTTGGAGAAAGAGAAGACAACAAAATCAAAGCAGAAGAATCCACTCCCTATCTCAGACCAAGATAGTGAGGAGAAAAACAGAAAGTCAAGACCAAGAAACATAACAGAAAATAGTCAAACAATATGTGTCAAAAACTAAAAATGTGTAAACTCTGCAATTTCGATTTTAGGAATTTATGCTAAATGATGGGTTAACAGTTTTAACCACAGTGCAGCATTTTTAAACTAATGAAACACCACAGGGGATCGGGTATAGCCACACAATGGACTATTTACACAGCCTTTAAGAATGATGGAGTATATATGGAATATAAGTGAACACACGGACAGAGAGAACTGATTGGTGGTTACCAAGGGGAAGGGGGGTGGGGGGAGCACAAGGGGTGAAGGGTTACATCCACAAGGTGACGGACAAAAATGTACAACTAAAACCCCACAGTGTTATAAACTAAGACATCAATAAAAAAAAAAATTAAAAAAAAAAAAAAAGAATGATGGAGTAGAGGATACTTATTAACATGGAAATCTGCTCATGCTATGGTGTTATATAAAAAAGCTTTAAAAAACAATTCCAGAGCCAGCCCTGGTGGTTTAGTGGTTAAGATCTTGTGCTCTCACCACCGCGGCCCAGGTTCATTTCCCGGTTGTGGAACCACACCACCCATCTGTCAGTTGTCATACTGTGATAGTGGCTCACATAGAGAACTAAATTAACAACTAGGATACACAACTATGCACCGAAGCTTAAAAAAAAAAATTACATATATATATACATATAATTCCAGGTATGTTAATTTTTTACAATGAACACATACACATAATAAAAGAAAAAGAAAAGAAAAGGACCAGAGGCCCTGAAATAATAAGGAGCTGCACTCACTTGGGACTCCAATGATGCCAGGAGAATGAGGTGCTCTGTCCAGCCCGTCTCTATACGTTAGGTGCCCACCCACCTGCATCCTCAGGTGCAGGAGCTGGGGGTATGGCTGAACTCAAGAAGCTGCTTCAACAATCAAGACTTTGTAGCTACAAATATTTTAGACTGTTCAGGAGCTAGAAGAGTTGTCACACCCAGAGAACCCAGGTCACTGTTTCTATTCCAAGTCTATTAAGGCAAGATCACGTGGTTATTTAAAGCAAAATAACATATTTTGGGTCCCAATTATAAAAGTAACATCATCGTCTAGAAAAAAATTTGTAAGATAGAAAAGCAGAAATTAGAAAATAAAAACCATCACAATCCTACCACCACTTGGTGTATTTTCTTTCAGGTCCTTTACTACACACCCAGAGACAAGTGTACATCTTTTTCTCCATTTATAAAAATGTGATTTCCATACATATTATTTTATATCTTCTTATTGATACAGCAGTAACACCTTTCCAAATTAATCAATATACTTCTATATAATTTTTAATGGCTATAAGGTAGTTCACAGCATGGGTATACTAGAATCTATTGAATGCATTCCCTATTATCGAAAATAACAGTATTTATTTATGCTGTGTCCAAATTTTCAGTACTATAAAACACACTGCAGTGAATATCCTTGTGTGTAAATCCAGGTGCCTATGTTATGTCATGATTTCTTACTATCTAAACTGTGAACCTAAGCTGCTTCTCCAAAAGATGGCTGCAGAGCTGGGTGGCTGAGATCAGCAATGGTGCTTCACACTAGCTCCTGAATTCTGATATTTTCCCACTAAAATCATGATTTTTGTGGAAGGAGGACCATATTCGGATTTACACTTATCCTGGATTTAAGTGACATAATTCTTTACAAGCTTTATATTTAACAAATTCAGTAAATCAATTTCTAATCCCTGATTTTAGAGGTCTCTCTTAAAAATGGAATAAGTCCTGAGAGTCAGCTTTGCCAAGACACCTAAGATGTCACGTAGTCCCACCACAGACACCAAGTAGAGAGCCTCTGACAGCGGACAACCAAGGTTTAGCTACCTGAGGCACTTCAACAAACATGTGGTAAAAGAAATTCCCCTCAGGCTGTAAAATCAGAACCCAACTGAGTATTGCTTTTATATAATTACAATCCCATGTCCTACTTTCAAGTATTGATACCACCCGATCAGAAAAATAGAAGGGCAAATAAAAGAACTGGCCCACTAGCCTGATTTCATACAAATCCTCATTTCTTCCTATGGAAGATGGAAATTGATTTTTATAGTACTCAAGGATGCTAATAGTTAATATACAGATTATTCAGAAGAAACAATTTCTATACATGATATTCTCAGCTTTTTGTTCCCCAGTGGCATTTCCAGGCATAAGGCCTTCTACTCAGAATTTACAGGAAGCCTTATCTCTAAGTTGTAAACTACTGGAGAGCAGAGATTGCAGTTACATGTTAATTACATATCTGGTAATATTAAGAGATTATAAACTTTTAATAATAACAGCATTAAAACAATGATAATATAATCCCTTTACTCTCACTCTTACTTTCTGAGCATTACAGCACAAACTTAAGGACAATATGGTATTTGCCTACCGAGAAGCAAGATCTCTCTCTAGGTGTTATTTTGAGCCCCAAAAAACTCGTGTGACTGAGAGCAGAAACTCCTTCTGCTGACATTCTACTACTGTATTTTCAAGCCCCTAATTCACTGCCTCTTTCCAGAGAAGACGTATAATACCTAACTGTGTTCAATCTTTTTCACCAAACAAGACAAGCCATGAACGCTAACCAGGCAAGGCCAGCTTCACCACTGTTTTAGGCTAAGAAAAAACAAGGTTCATCTAGCCAAAGTAACATTAAAAAAGAAAGTGTTGACAATACTTTATCAACAATAATGGAAATAAAAAATGCAAGAAAGACCACTCAGAATTCTATCTCTCCTCTCAACTGCTTTTCATTTATCAAGTTCTTGTTTAGTCCTTAACCACATGCATGTATAATTGCGCATAGCTATAATCAGCAGAGATAAAATTTTGTATCTCAATACATTTAACACATCAAATGCCTTGCATGTTATTACAGTCTTCATGTTAGTGTCTACATAATATCATGCAGTTTTGATTTACCATAAATTACTTAAATATTTTCATATTGTTGGCATTTAGATAAAATACCTTCCAATGATTATCTTGTTAATAAAGACTTTTCCTTTGGATAAACTCCCTGAAGATATTAGGTCAAAGGGTATAATATGTTTAGGCTCTTCATTCAACAAATAATATGTACCAGGCTTTTGAAATGTAACACCAAATTACTTTCACTAATTGTATTTCCTCATATAAATTATATCGAAATGAATTATTTTCAAATGTTTAAGCTATTTAAGGCTTCTAAAGGAAGGGCCCAAGGAAAGCAGGAACCAACTGAAGTAACTAGACTGTCTTATTATTAACTTTCCCCAGGTAGTTGTGACTGACGTATAGAAAGCAGCCATTTACAGGATAGAGAAATGCTTACTTCTTAAGTGTACCTGAATTTGGCCAGAAATACACTTAAAGTCTAGAATCATCAAACCATTGCCACCACTTCCTCATCCACCACCACCATTAATTACATCAACAATTTACTAAGCACATATTCTAGGCACTGTGCTAACCGGTATCTTATTTAATTCTCTTCATGACTCTGCTGGGCAGGTACTACTCCGTTCGTTTATTTTAAAGGTGAGAGAAGGAGGGCTTAAGAGATATCTGGCTTATTCAAGGACACAAAGCTAATAAGAAATGGAGCACAGATTCAACTCATGTTGAGTCCAAATATGTATTTACTGAATCCAAATATACAATACAAAAAATCAACTTTTTGGTATAAATGTGAATATTTCTGACATATGTTTACAAAATACTGTCTTAGAAAAGAAACCAAAAACTTAGAAACTAACGGACAAAGCTAAAATTTGATCTAAAAAAATAATGGGCAAATACCTTGCCGTAAGTTTTCACGTCTGTTAATGAGACTATGAATAGGCAAAAAAGAAAAATAACCATTCGTCAAGGACTTCCTCAAAATGCAGAAATAAGACTTAATTACACCCTGCTGGCTGCTGAACAGGTATTAACCAAGATGCCTACAAGGAAATGCTTCCAGATCCATTAAATCTGATGCCCTGTGCCCTGAGTGTGGTATAGAAAATACAAGGAAGATTCAAACAATTGGTCCAGATTTAACAAGGTGGTAAAAAAAATTATTGCTATGTAGTATAAAGTCTAAGCTTGCGATTCATATAAAAATTGCCTGACAGCTTGTTTAAGACATCAATTCCTGGGCCGGCCCTAGTGGTTAAATTTGGCATGCTCCGCTTCAGCGGCCTGAGTTCGTTTCCCGGATGCTGACATACACCACTCGTCAGCCATGCTGTGGCAGTGACCCACATACAAAATAGAGGAAGACGGGCCCAGATGTCAGCTCAGGGCAAATCTTCCTTAAGCAAAAAGAGGAAGATCGGCAACTGATATTACCTCAGGATGAATCTTCCTCAGGGGAAAAAAAGTCAATTCCTAGGCTTCATAAAAGGAAATCCTGAATCAGTACTAGGTGGTGACCAGGAATCTATATTTTTTGGGTTTTTGTGTGTGTGAGGAAGATTGGCCCTGAGCTAACACCTGTGTCCATCTTCCTCTATTTTGTATATGGGATGCTACCACAGCATGGCTTGATGAGTGGTAGGTCCGTGCCCAGGACCCAAACCTGTGAACCCTGGGCTGCCAAAGCGGAGCGTGCAAACTTAACCACTACACCACTGGGCTGGCCCCAGGAATCTATGTTTTTAACACATACCTCAAGTGATCGTGATGCAGGTGGTTCCTGGGTCATGCTTGGGAAACAAAGGCCTAGGTGATTAGAAATCAAATATGCATCAGTTTAAAAGAAGGTAGATTGGCAAAAGAAGCCATGTTTAGCTCATGGAACTTTTTTATTCCTTTGGTGACATGCCATTCAAGTGATTAGGCCTGGGGGTGGGGAGACAAGGCTTCTAAAGGAAGGGCCCAAGGAAAGCAGGAACCAACTGAAGTAACTAGACTGTCTTATTATTAACTTTCCCCAGGTAGTTGGTCTGCCAGGCACCTCCCAGCAAAGCTCTGCTCTCAGCAACCCATGCTTCCCCATCATCTCAGGCTATGGGGCTGCAGGAACAGGCCCCAAATTCACCAGGGGCCATGTAGCCAAGCATGGGACTCAATTCTCCAGATGAAAAAGGTGGTTAATAGGATTATTCACTATTAAAAGCTAGATGTAAACCAAAGAGAAAAGAAAAAAAACTATCCAAGGGAGATTCAGTTACCCTTGCCATCCAACTCCCCAGTGACTGAGTCACAGTCTCTTTCTCTATAGATTCTGCCCTGCATCAGCAGGCAGTCTATTCAGAGTCCCTCAAGATTCCTTGTATATTTCTGACTCTGCTGTCAAATGGACATCCCTGCCTCATTCCCATCAGTTGAATCCCCTTCCTCCTCTAGGAAATCCTCTTTGAATACCCTAGCTATGAATGACTTCCTCCCTGGAGCACTCCTGGCTGGTGCTACTAATGAGGCATCTATATTGTAATTAACTTTGCACATGGCTATGTATCATACCCCAGCTAAGCTAAGCAGAGTTTGGGACCCATGTATTATACATGGTGTAGTGTTGTGCTTTTTACAGAAAAAACTGGTACCTCATCTTCCTGGAACATTAATTTAGTCAGGAGATGAAGGAAGATTTCCATCCTCCCCCAACACAGTATTTTTAAATTAAGAGAATTATGGATATATTACAGTATAAAATGCAAAATGCACAAGAATATTTACAATATTCTTGGAGGGGGCTGGCCTGGTGGTGTAGCAGTTAAGTTTGCGTGCTCCACTTTGGCGGCCTAGGGTTCACAGGTTCGGATCCCGGGTGCAGACTGACGCACTGCTTGTCGAGCCATGCTGTGGCAGCATCCCATATAAAGTAGAGGAAGGTAGGCACGGATCTTAGCCCAGGGGCCAGTCTTCCTCAGCAAAAAAGAGGAGGATTGGCAATGGATGTTAGCTCAGGGCCAATCTTCCTTACAAAAAAAATAATAATAAAATAAAATATTCTTGGAATGTCAAAGAAATTTCACACTTGCTCAGTACTGTCCACTCACTGAGTAGCCCTTTGCCCTTAGGGGTACATCAGTGAATAAGTTTGAGGAGTATTTCGTATAATACAAAGAATTATGACTAAAAATAAGGAAAACTGGGGTGCAAGCTTAACTCTCCATCTATCTCATTATAGAATCTCAGGCAAATCACTTATCTCCTTTGGGTCTGTTTCCTCAACTATAAAAGGAGAAAGGGAGGTCAGTGGTTAGGAGTCTGTTATCTTTACAGACCCTTCCAGCTCTGTCTGGGATTCGTTTTTACATCACTGCAACCCCATACAAGGTACCGTGTCATGTTATACACAGGAGAAAGTCAATAAATGTTTATGAATTCAACAAATGCAGACACAAACCACAAAGTTGTCCCACTACGTTCTAGTCAATGAGATGTAGAAATGTCAGTCTAATTCCTTTCACATTCAAAAACTGCCCTGATGAGAACACTCCACTTAACATGTGAGAGGGACTGGTGGCCTCCACAGACCTAAAGGCAAACAAGGCCATTCAAGTGGAATCAGCAGTTTAAGAAGCCAATGTTGCAGCCCAACTGTAATCCTGGGTTGAACTCAGTTGCCAGTTTTGGGTCAGTTTCTTCCTTTTATCTCCTAGACCAGGAAACAAACACATGAATAGTCCCCTGCTCAAGGGTCAGGCAGAAAAGCAATACTCCTAGACATCACCAGGAAAAGCTCGCATTTGTCTTAACTCTCATCTGGAATCAGACTCACACACCGTTCCCATTCCAACAGAAAAACATCCATATGTCAGCTTGAGAAGAAGTAAAAACCTTTTTCTCTGACTATAATGCATATCAAGGATCCAGCTAGGAAAAGAAGTGTCAAGTAGAGGAGTCAGTATGTTCCTTTCTAACATTCCAACCTTCAAACAGACTATCCTTGAAAGAAAGGGCTCAGATCACTTAAGAGAAAAACTGCCCACCTCATACTCTGCAGTGGTTGTCAACTGGGGGCGTAATGTTTGAAAATGCATGCATGTGCACATGTGTGTATATGTGCATGTGCCTGACTGTCATTACTGTGGGTGCAGGGCAGGGGGAGTGGGGGGCATTGCTGCCATCTAGAGAGCAGAGGTCAGGAATATGAAATATCCTGCAATATGAGGTAAAGTCCCAGACAACAAAGAAACCACCAAACACCAGCAACATTCTTGTTGAGAAATCTGCCCTAAATAATTTCTTGAACCCCTCCATAGGACTGCTCCTCAGGCCCTGACATTCTTGACCATTAATTTCCTCACATACAGAGGGTGACCCAAAGTCCACAATGCACTACATGAAATGGGATTCCTCCAGCCCACACCTGTGCTAATCCAAGCAAGGCCTTCCCAAAGATGAAGACAAAGCAGAAAGGGGCAGGAAAAACCAACGCTAGCACCATCACATATAAGATGCATAAACTTACTTGTACTGCTCCTCTTTCTAAAGCCTATAATATCAATTAATTTTGCATAGAACCTGAGAATTTATGAAGCATTTCCACAATGATTTCCAATCTAGAAATACTTCTGCACATGTGCCCCAGCAGATTGAACCTGCCAACAGAGCAGTTCTATCACTTCCACATCTAAAAATCTTCATCCCAAGAGTCCAATATTCTGAAAATAAGATAAAGACTAATTCTGGGATAAGCCTGAACATTTCTTACCAGACAAAGAGTAACCATATGCCATTTAAAACATGCTTATTAGTGGCCAGCCAGTGGCACGGTGATTAAGTTCATGCACTCCGCTTCAGCGGCCTGAGGTTTGCAGGTTCGGATCCCGGGCACAGACCTACACACTGCTTATCAAGCCATGCTGTGGCAGGCATCCCACATATAAAGAAGAGGAAGATGGGCACAGATGTTTGCCCAGGGCCAATCTTCCTCAGCAAAAAGAGGAGGATTGGTAACAGATGTTAGCTCAGGGCTAATCTTCCTCACACACAAAAAAACTAATTAGCAGGTTATTATCCTAAGTACAAAACACAGATGGATCATACTGATAAGAATGCTGTTAACCTAAGATGTGCACCTGGCCAGCCCCAAGGAATTCTGCAAGTATTTTAAAGCATTTCCTAAAAGGTTGTAATCCCTTTGGGAAAATAAAATAGTAAGATGAGAGGGAATTAATAAAAAATCTGGTTAGAGCAAAAGTCACACGATTCATCATATTTTGTTTCCCTGTTTCACGATTTCAGGAATCTGAGTATGTAAACTTAGGACTATAACATTATAGTTATTTTCCCAACCCTGATGTCCACCATTCAACCCCATCCCCAAAATTAGGCTCCTCAAAGTTCTTCCTCTCATCTGGCAGCAAACAGCAGCCTATACTCGTCTTGTCTGCTTCATTATGATCCACCAAGTCTGTCTGTGAAGCCAGCAGTGTACCTCTGACCATTACTTTGGGAGACCGTGAGAAAGAGAAAAGCAGCCCTGACATCCAGGAGTTAGCCTGGTACCGTCAGCTGTGCCTGGGTGTTTGGTGAAAACAATTAATCTCAAAGGAAATTTTCCTGTGAAAGTCCCATTTCCTTAAGCCTTCCCCCAAATTACCCTTGTAAATCCTTTCTAACACCTTCCTACTGAGAGGCCCCATGGTTCCCTATGGTATACGTTCTCTCTAGCTTCAAGGAGCAAGTCTATTTACTCTGGATGAGTCCCTGGTAGTCTTTGGAGGGGAGGGGGGGGCATCAATAAATGGGAAATAAGAGCTCGTGTCTAAAATTAAATACCCCAAACTCTGCATACATTAACACTCTGCCTAGCACCATCTTTCTCCTCAAACTGCTTGCTCTCAAAATACTCCCTTTGTTGACTTGTTTTTGGTACTCTCCTGGTTTTCCTCTGACCTCCCTGCTCCCCCTGTAGCAGTTCTTCCTGCCCCAAAAATGTAGGTGTTCTCCAAGGTTCTGTCCTTAGCTCCTCTTTCAACATCAATGGTTCTTAGCCATTTTTGGCCCGCAGTACTCACTTTGAAAATCTAATGAAAACTATGGACTGCTCCCCACACTGCCCTCCCCTGACCATGCTCAGAAAATACATATATAATGAAACTTCTGCAATTTTAGGGAAGGTTTATGGGACTCAAGAGTGTCTTCTCCACCCTCTCTCCCATGGTAATATAACAATTTCAATAATTCCTTATATATGTATGACTCCCAAATCACTAATTTCAATCTTTACCCCCTCCCAAACTTCAATTAATTGAAAGCACAAACTAAACTCATTTTTCTCTTCAAATCTGCTCCTCAATACTCACCCTGACACCCTTCCAGTTACCCAGGTTCAAGACATCAGTATCAATTTTGACTCATTCCTCTGAACAGATTAAACTTGAGCATGTCAAGATCTCTTATATCTGTCTCCTCACCCTCTCCCTGCCACTGTCCTGGTTTTGCCCCTCATTACCGTGTTATTCCTTAGCACTAGCATCCTATAACTGTTCTCTCCAAAGCATTACTCCAACCATGTCACTCCCTGCTTAAAATCCTTGGGCCTTGCCTCTTCATTCCCCACAGGATAAAATCTCAGCTTGACATTCAAGGGCTTCCACAATTTGATCCTAATAAACCTTTCTAATCTTAAATCTCATAACTCTCTTCCAGATACCTAAAGCCCTTGTCCCACTGAATTCTTAATATTCCTCATAAATGATTGACACTTTTCCCCATAAAAAACCAGATTTCCAGTTTCTCTTTAAAAAGAAAAGTGAAAAATCTGTTAACACTAGGCCCAAATTCCTACATGGCTACACCTGGCTGGAGCCAAGAATGCCTTCTCTGGCTCTTTGCAGTCCCCTCTACTTCTTACTGTCTTATGCCTGGCATATTTAGCTTTTCTATGTGGCTCTGTAATGATTAAAAGATAAGTTGGCCATCCTTGCTGTTATTCCTGTGCTTACTAGGCCCAGGGAATTCAGGGAGCTTGAATGACTGCCCCTAGTTTGAGTGTTAGCCCACAGCACAGGGAAATTCCCACTCCAGGAATCAAGCTACAGAAAAGTTTACAAAATATCTCTGCTGCTTTTTTCAGAAGATGACCCATTGCCTCAGCAGAAGTTTCAGTACTATGGCCCCAAGCCAAGTAACTTGCAAATGACCAGGCTCTTTAGTATCTGTGCACACTCAGTTAAATGCTGATTAATACCAACTCCGCCAAGAGAAAAACAGCTTCTAACTTGCAGACACGTATTAACAGGTTATTTTAGAATATAAATGATTGTGGTATACTTTTCCTATTAAATACATTTAATTCATTTCATTGATGGTAAAATTTCAATACATCAAAACTTAATTTACTATTGAGAATCCAACATAAACTCCTCCTCCTCCAAAATCTTCACATATTATCCAAAGACAGTTCTAATTGTTTAAGTAATTTTCCTTTCTGTCAAACTGAGGGAAGTCCCAGGGAGTGCCAAGAGCATTAGAAAAGACTGGGATTTTTGAATAAGTAAGATATTGCTAATGTGAAGTATTTCCCAAGGTGTACACAGCCACCTTCTCAGCACCGGATGTTACCACTCCCATTTTACAGACAGGAAAACAAAGGCACAGAAAAGGGAATCATTTGCCAAATGTCACAAAGTTCAGAGAGTAGCAGTGTTCCTGGTTCGCTGCTTTGGTTCTGGAAGCTAAGCAAAGGAAAACACTAACTATAAAGAGAAAACAAAACAGACCTTGCTTAAGGTCATGAGGACATAGGAAGATGGAAAGAGGTAGGTGTTAAGAGTAGGTTAAATTATTACTTAACATTATTCTCACCTTCCAAATAGGGTGAGTAAATTTGCTCAGCAAAATACTATCATGGTATGTGTGGGGAGTGGAATGAATTCCTCCAAACGGGAGACTCTACTCCAAGTGACAACAGTAACAGTTCTCTTATACCATGAGTGGTGGTCTGAGAGACTAAGAAAAGGAAGTTTTGTAGAGGCTTGCCATCACTACTTAGTTTTGAAAGGCTTCTGAATGATAAGCAGCCTTCAGCAGAAGAGGAAATGAAAGCTTGGCCCCAACCACCATATTATTTCCTTCCTTAAAACTCATGTTTAAATCTTTGTCTTTGTCCTTTATAAATAAACAGTTCTCCTAGTACTTAAGACTTCCTGGATCTAGAGCAACCTTCTCTCTCTAATTGATCCAAGACGTGTTTCTGTCGAGGGTAAATTTACCCAGCCATTATGACATTACTTGTCTATTCACATAGGGTGAGGTGAAAATGGAGAGAACGACGGCCTACAACTGATCTTTTCTCACACTTCATTTAGAATCATTTCCCATCTCCAGCCCCTGCCTCTTTTCACTTGCCATTCCTCTGACATCATGCTATTCATGCCCTTCTGTTCCAATCATATCCAATGATAGATTGACTTATTTTATTCATGCCTGTAATTGTGTAATCCAGCGTACTGATAAATTTTTCCGTTCATTCACTTATAAACTGTCTTCTAAGTCATTCTATGTAAAAATACTCTGCTACTCACGTCATACTTAATCTTTCTCTCTTCTGAATCCTTTTCAGGTTACTTTGCAAAGAGCAAACATTTACATCCTGAAATATACCACCAGACACACATTCCCTGCCCTTTCTACATATGCCCTTAGGCTAGAAGACAACACGGAGGTTTTCACTATCATGTATCCTGAATGATGCCCTGAGCATCATTCTCCCCTAAGTCTTTCCTCTGAGGCCTCCAACTTAAAAAGCAACATATAAAGATGAAGCCAAAAAAAATCCCAAAAAATACTTTAGAAGCAGGGGCATATCCACATGGCAAGAGACCTATAGAAATAGAATCCTCTGAAGATTTATCAGAAAAGAAATGTGGGAGTGGGAAAAGGAGCAGAAAAAGAGAGGAAGAAGTCATCAACAGATAGGAGGGAATGGAAAGGAGAGTAAGGCAATTTCTTCACAAAGAAACTGATCGGGAAAATGAGCAATGAGAGGTTCTAGAGCCTGTGGAGCCATATATCCAGGACCTAGGAGAAAGATCATGTCCCCCTGGGCACTTACCGTGTTGCATTTTGTGCCACACACCACTTGCCTATGATTCAGCCACTGAGATGCAAACACTTTATTGAGGGTCCCAAGGTGAAACTCTCTCTCTTTCAGGAGACTGGGAAGTTGCTGTGCTGCGTAACCATGCAACACTCGGGAGTAGCTGGTTTCATTCTGCAGCCTGACTTCTCGGTTCTTCAGGTAGTACACTAAGGATCTCTTCACTGGGGGGAGTCTTTTCCTTTTGTGAAGTGAGTGATCCCAGCCAAACTGTGGAAAGCAACATTAGAAATCAGCGCTTTGGCTACCTTCCCTCAAAACAAGGGATCCTACTGTATTAGAGAAATCACCAAGAACTCTTCCTGCAGGATTTACATACAGCAGAAATACAAATACAATACAACAGGAATCTCAATCCAGAAAGTCCAGTTTAACTCCTCCAACATTGAAAACATGCTGCTTGTAGTCATACCTACCTATGATCAGGAAGGGCTGAAAGACAAGGAAATGGAAGCAGAAAAGAGGACAAAAGGTTTACTAGGCCTTTCAGGAGTGAAGGATTCAGATCCCCAAAAGCTATCCTTAATAAGGAAAGGAATGAGGAGCGAATGATTACCGTAATGACCTGGGCTGCATCTCTACCCAGCTCCCTTCTCCCTCTCAGCCTGTACTCTCCGCGGAGCATTGACGGTGCAGCCCAAGGAGTCAGACTGGGGTCCCAGACCTTCCAGGGATGCACTATCAATGGCTGCCCCCCTGTTACCAGGCCCGCGCCCCAGGCAGTTACAGAATTCGAAAAATCAACCACCAACGGAGTGGTAGGTACGGGAAATCAGAGTCCGAATACGCGTCCAACAGTCTCCCCCTCCAAAGAGGGCAGTATAGGGATGATACCTGAGAATTGCTGCTTTTTCTAGGGGTCCAACTGCCAAAAGGCCCAGCTCAAAGCTTGGATATCCATTGGGAGACTCTCTTATATGAAGGACGCAATCATCCCCGCTTCCCAGGGCCCCTGGAAGGCGGACTTCACTCTCCCTCCCCGTATCTCCCGGGAGGTTTTGCCCCCGATTCCCCTGGACTTCGGTTTCCCTCCCTCCAAAGCCCAGATTCTGGTTTCTCTTCAAGCCCCATTCCCGGCTGCAGGCCTCCCGCAGAGTATGCCCCATTTTCAAGTTCCCCTTTAGCTCCTCACTCCTCCAGCCTACCCGCTCTCCAATGAACTCCTGAGGACCCAGGCCTGACCCTTGAAGTAGGGGCTCCGGTCTTGCCCCCCGCCTCTGACTACAGACCTTGGACCCCAGTTCCGGTTCCCTGATCAGCGAACCCTATCGCCCTCTGGGTGCCTCGGCCTTATCACCCGGATCCCGGCCTCTCAGCCCTCACCTGCGGGCCCTGAGCGTCGCTCCCAGCTCCCGGTGAGGCGGACGCTTTCCGCTTCCTGCTAACTGCTTTCCGGGCCATAGTAGGCAGCGCCGCCGCGGCCCCGCAGCCACATGGGGCGGGGGAAACGAGCGGGAGCAGGACCGCGGGTCATATACTGGGCCCCGGGGCCGCGCACCTTAGTGTGCCAGGCCCGGAAAATAGCCCGGACCCGGGGCGGCAGCAGAAAAACGGGGTGCAGGCAGGAGGGAAGGAGGGAGGACCGGGGCCGAGAAAGGGAAGGGAAGGGGGAAGGGGCCGCAAGAACTAGCAGCTTTCGGACCACCAAGTCTGGAAAGGACGGCGAGCGGCTAGAACCAAAACACCCTCAACCCTCCCCTTCGCCCGCGCTCCGTCACCCATGCGCAGCCGCACTTCGCAGCGCGTCGCCACGGAGACGCCTCCGGGACTTGGGGGGCGGGATTTAGGGCTGGCAGCAGAGTTCGCGGCTGTTGTTCAGCCGCCTCCCGCCTTTTTCAACGGTTATGGGGCGGCCGCTGGAGGGGGGCGACTGGGGCCGCAGGCGTCTGAGTGGCGGCCGCCGAGGTCGGACCCCCGCCCGCCCCTCCGCAGGGGGTGAGAACCCGGAAGTGAGAACGCTAACCCCGCCTGGAGAGGGAGTCCCTCCCAGCTCACGCCTCTAGCCGGTAGCCGACGCTGCTTATCTCCCCCGGAGAGCGGCTCCTCTCCCCGAACCTATCACAAACCGAGCCCTGGCGCCAAGGGCTGCACGCTGTGGGAGGAGGCAGAACCTCTTCTCCCCACCCCCGCAAGGTGGAGTCCGGCCCGGGATCCCCGCCCGCACGGCCAGACTCGCCCGCTGCAGAGAACCTGCCCTGTCCGGCGAGACCAGTGCTGCAACCCACACCCCACGGGCCTCCGGCTGCCCTCTCCTCACCCCTGGGGAGCCCTCTGGCTCCCATTCTCCACTCAGTCTCCCTCCCTCCCTCCGCTGGCCTCCTCCCCGGCCTGACCCTCTCTCCTGCCCTAACCGCAGCAGCCCCTCGGTCACCTTTCCCTTAGCTACTGCGACCTCGCCTCTCTTGAGATTCCCATGACCAGCCGGCCACACTGTCTTGTGCTTTATGAACTAGCCTCACGCCGTAATTTACATTTCTTACGTCTCCCATGCAGTCCTAAGATGAGGAGGAACAGGGGACTGCCACGGCCCGCCTCTCCCTTCGGGCCCAGATTGTATCTCCATCAGGGCAGACTGGGTGAAATTCTGAACCACAGAGAAGAAAGTGGCCGTTGGCTTGTCAGTCCAGTTAGGGCTGGCATTGGGCACCGGACAAGGGGGCTTCTTCAGAATAACCCTTGCCTCCATTTTCAGAAGATCCTGTAGGATTTGAGTGCCAGTCTCCACTTTCCTCAGGCAAAGAAACCCTTTGAGGAAGATGCCCTTCCTTGACTGGTCTCAGGCTGTAGTGCCCTGTTACCTGCTGGTCCCTTCAGGCTTCAGGCTTCATACCTCTTGGGAGTTCTGTTGGCCCATCTGAAGTTCTAACTACAAGGAGATTTGGATTTGTTTTCCAAGCTGAACCAAAGACCAGATTGACACAGGGTCTTCCGCCATCCCAAGTCGGCACCGCCACTAACCCCTAATGCCACCCTGGGAAAGGCAGCCCCATCTTACTTGGTCAGGCCTATCCCTTCAGAGACGTGCACACACTGGATGGGTCAGAAGCGGGTCACCTTTCTTTTTTGAGCCTATTGTTCCAGTTCTGTCTTGCCTCACAATGCCCTGGATGACCCAGGAGCCCACTGGGCAAGTCTGGAATTCCTTTGAGAATCTTTAGGCTCATGTTGAGCTGCGCTTGGATCCTGGTCTCCTCTGCCCATGTCAGAGGCTTCAGGATCATCTCTGAGGTTGGTGCACTTCGTCTTGACATCCCGGGAACAATCCCTGGATGCACCTCCCAGCAGAGCTCACCATTTCTGTGGAAATAAAATAGAATGAAGATTCATTTGGAAATTTAAAAGTTTACAATTGCTTTGGGCCGCCCGGTGGCGCAGCGGTTTAGTCCGCGCTTGGCAGCCCGGGGTTCGCGGGTTCGGATCCCGGGGGCCCGCTGACGCACTGCCTGTCAGCCATGCCGTGGCGGCGTCCCATATAAAGTAGAGGAAGATGGACACGGATGTTAGCCCAGGGCCAGTCTTCCTCAGCAAAAAGAGGAGGATTGGCGACGGATGTTAGCTCAGGGCTGGTCTTCCTCACAAAAAAAAAAAAAAAAAGTTTACAATTGCTTTTAAAGGACTAATAATATGGTGCCAGCCTGGTGGCACAGTAGTTAAGTTCAGAAAGCTCTGCTTTGGTGGCCTGGGGTTTGCTAGTTCAGATCCCAGGCGTGGACCTATACCACTCATCAAGCTGTGCTGTGGCAGCATTCTGCATACAAAATAGAGGAAGATGGGCATAAATGTTAGCTCAGGGCCACTCTTTCTCAAGCAAAAATAGGAAGATTGGCAACAGATGTTAGCTCAGGGAAAATCTTCATCAGAAAAAAAAATAGTAAAAATAAAGATAAAAAAGACTAATAATAAAACTATTGGTGAGGAGAACCACTGGAACTCTCATACTTTGCTAGTAGGCATGTGAATTGGTACAAACAATTTGGAAAAATCTATGGCAGTACCTACTAAAGCTAAACGTGTACCTTATGATCTAGCAGTTATATTTCGAGTTATAAACCCAGTAGAAATGAGTCTTTATGTCCACCAAAAGGCACTTTCAAAAATATGCATAGCAGCTTTATTCACAAAAGCCCTAAACTGGAAATAGTTCAGATGTCAATTGATAATAGAAAAGATAAATTGGGGCTTCTTGTGACCTCCTCATCAGGCTGGATAACCTGCTATAATGGCTCCCAGAACTCAGGGGAAATAGTACTTTACTTACTATTACCAGTTTATTATAAAGGAAATTATAAAGGATACAAATGAACAGACAGATGAAGAGGTACATAGGGTGAAGTCTGGAAGTATCCTGAGCACAGGATCTTCTGTCTCTGTGGAGTTTGGTGTGTGCTACCCTCCTGGCACGTGGATACGTTCACCAACTTGGAAGCTCTCCAACCCCATAGTTTAGGGTTAATATGGAGATTCCATTACTTAGGCATAATTGATTAAATCATTAATCATTGGTAATTAAATCCCTAGTCCCTCTCCGCTTCTCAGAGGTTGGAGGGTGGGACTGAAAGTTCCAAGCCTCTAATCACATGGTTGGTCCCTCTGGCAACAGGTACCCATCTTGTAGCTATCTAGGGACCCATCTTGAGTCACCCATTAATGTAAACTCAGGTATGATAGAAAGGGACTTATTGTGAATAAAAAAAGATGCTCCTCTCACCATTATCACTTAGGAAATTACAAGAGTTTTAGGAGCTCTTGTGCCAGGAACCAGGGACAAAGACCAAATATATATATATGTCTTATTATATCACAATATCAGAATAGTAATTACTCTTGGTGGTTACTGACTGAGAGGAGAACCCAGGGAGGCTTCTAGTGTGCTGGAAATTTCTATATTTTGATTTTGGTGGTGATTATACTAGTGTAAACATGTGTAAAATTTCATCAAGCTGTACATTTAAGAGACAGTCAGGCTACGAAGGAGAAAAATGTAAAAGACACAGCCCTAGGCTGCAATGAACCTGAGGAGGACACTGAATTCATCACTTTGCCCTCAGCCCTACAAACAAAACAAAAATACTCTCTGGATAAATGAAAGCCTGGGAATCATCTTGGTCTCTCCCAATTCTCGTACCCTCTCCTGATGCACACTTACACATCTATTCCATCGCCAAGTCCTATTTATTTTCCTTCTAAGTATCTTGAGTCAATTCACATGTCCCCACTACCCTAGTCCAAGTCTGTCGCCTGTTGATTGCACCGTTTGTGAGCGTCTCCTAAATGGACCATCTGCATCCACTCTGACTTCTTTGTTATTGTGTTCTGCATTCTGCAGATATCTTTTTGGATGCACATTTGATCAAGTCATCCCCATTCTCACCTCCAGGTTAACCTTCTTCAATGTCTTCCTCTTGCTTTTTGGATAAAGATAAAATCTTTAATCTGGCCTATGAGACCCTGCATGATCTGGCTCCTTCCTGGACTTCAGACACATCTCCTACCATACTCCTCCTCCTTTCTCAGGTCCAGGCATGCTTGCCCTCTTTTAATCCTTCCTAACCAAAATGCTCTGTCCTGTGGCAGGGTCTGGGCACAGCTTTCCCTCTGTTTGGTTCACTCTTTCTGCTCCTCTTTGCTGTTGTAATATCTAGTCATCCTTCAGATCTCAGTTAAAACATTACTTCCTTGGGAAAGTGTTCCCTGGCCTCCTTGACTAGTTGTAATCCGCCCCCTCCCCCCCATTATGCAGTTTCATAGCACCATATGTTTCTCCTTTGTAGCACTTATCAAAATTAGAATTTTACATTTATTTGTATGATTATTTGATTAATGTCTGTCTCCCCCAATAGAATGTAAGCTCCTTGAAAGTAGGGACTATGGCTCTTTTTGCTACCATTGTAGCTCTGGTGCCTACCACATGCTAGCGCTCAACAAATACTTGTTGAATAAATGGATAAATTAATGAATGAGTGCATTTTTAAACTTCTTAAGATTAAGGAATGTCCCTTGTTTGTTCCAGCATCTAATAAGAATCATTCACTCTTTTTTTTTTTTGGTGAGGAAGATTGGCCCTGAGCTAACATCTATGCCCATCTTCCTCTATTTTGTATGTGGGACACCACCACAGCATGGCTTGATGAGCGGTGCATAAGTTGGTCCGTGCCAGGGATCTGAACCCACGAACCTCGGGCTGCCAAAGCAGAGCACGTGAACTTAACCACTATGCCACCTGGCCTGCCCCAAGAATCATTCACTCTTAGTAAATAATTTCTTGGACTCAAGTATCACCTTTTCTGTGATTGGTGCCTCCTACCATCACTCATTTTTTTCAACCTTTCTAAGATACTCTTCCTCTGTGCCCCCACAGGACCTTTTCATGGGTAATTTATCACCCTGTAATGGTCTGTTTTCATATCTGTCTTTCCCACTGGCGTGAGAGCTACTTGAAGGCAGAGGACAGCATTATTCATCTCTAAATCTCTAGTGCCTGCGAAGGCACCTGGAATATTTTATGCACTCCTTAAATGTTGAATGATTAAACAAAGAGTAAGTGAAATGCATGTTTTACAAAGTCCTCTAGGTATGTTCACAGTAGTGTTAACAACAGGTATAGGGAAGAGATGTGTGTTGTGTGATGAGATGTGTGATATGTGATGAGAATAATGCTGCAATAACTTGCTTCCAGAATTTGGGTAAATCTATTTACCTATTTAAAATAATTTTTTTTCTAATTAAAAAATAACATGTGCTCAAAGTAGAAACATGGAAAGCAAGGAAAGAAAAGAAAGACAAAATCTCCAAATTATCCATAATTCTACCCTCCAGATAACCACTGTTTACGTCTTGATGTGTGATCGTCCAGGTCTTTTTTGTATGTAACTGTATCTGTGTCTATATATCCATATATAGTTCTTTTTAAAGATGATTTCAACCTATACTATTTTATAGCTTTAAATAAAACCCCCAGCAGTTCCAGTCTTCACTCCTACCCCTCCAAATCAGTCCTTGTAACCATTCCATCACAGTGCACTGTGTGGCAGGCGGCCCATCAATGGGCAGGGGACCCAGGACCTGCTCACCTTCTCTTTGCCTTGGTCTTGCCAGGAAGAATTAATAACAAGAAATACTATAAAATACTTTGGACAAATTGAATTATATTATACATGCTTAGTACCAGGAATTCCTCTTGTTTATTTGCACAGATTTCTTGGAACAAATGAAGCAGATGTTGCTACAATTCCCTGTATGACTCTACCCTTAATGCCTTGGAGCTAATTAACTATCCTTGCTAGCAAAGGGCTCAGGAGGAAAGCACTTCTGTGAGGAAAAAGGATTTGGGATTTTAATTCCTACAAACCATAATAAAAACATAGCAAGAAAAGAGACCTGGAGGACACAAGAGCATGAACTGGCACAGACGGTAAGCGCTCAATAACCGCTCTCTGATGATGCAACGACATTAGAGGTCTCTGAGGTATGTGAGTGGTAATTATTTCACCCACTGTGCAAATATTTTTCGGATCCTGGGGCATAGATTATTAAAGGCGGAAGATGTTATAAAGACAGCTCATCTCATTGAATTCATATTTTTATAGAAAACTGAAGTCAAAAAAGTCAAGTCATGCAGTCAGACGGCAGCTGAGCGAGAAATGGAACCTAGACCTCTGGTCTAGCTTATTTTCAACTCTGCCACATTAAATATCTGAGTCTAGTTGAAGCGGCAGGTGGTATTTATTTTAGCATTTTCCTAGTACTCTAGTGTTTTCTCTTTTTTCAGAACCTGAAGTATTTTATCTAGAACATCAACTACTTTGAGAACAGAAATTCTATGTCTATATTTTATGTATAATTTGGTGCACACTGATAGAATGTGTTAAGTATAGACAATTTCTAGTCATTTAGGAATTGATTATAAAGTTTGTAAATTGTCCAGGTTCCTTGTTTTTTCTTCTTTCTGCCTCCTGCCTCTTAACCAGTCGCATTTTTTTGTAACCTCAATGAGATTAGAAAGGAGAGGAAGAGATGAAACTTTTCTACTTATAAGCTCAAGTAATTTATTTGGAAAGCAATGACAGAAAAATAGCTAATTAAAAAATATATCTCATGGTGTCATTCTACCTCCTTCATACTTTTCCCAAATGCCTAATTGGGGGTAAAATATAAATATAAGAATTATAAAAGAATATTGTGTATAAATTTTATTGAAGAATCTTCCACCAGCTACATCTATTAACTCAAATGCAAGGCAATCTTGGCATAAAAACAAATACGTAGGTATCAACAAATGATAGACCCATTTGCAACAACATGGAAGGACCTAGAGGGTATTATGTTAAGTGAAATAAGCCAGAGAGAGAAGGACAGACACTGCATGAACTCACTCATATATGGAATATAAGTGAACACACGGACAGAGAGAACTGATTGGTGGTTACCAAGGGGAAGGGGGGTTGGGGGGGGCACAAGGGGTGAAGGGTTACATCCACAAGGTGACGGACAAACAAAAATGTACAACTAAAACCCCACAGTGTTATAAACTAAGACATCAATAAAAAAAACAAAAACAAAAAAACCCCACAAATGATAGAAAAATAAAATGGCTTACAAATTAAAACAAAGGTTTTCTTATCATTAGACAATTATGCAATAACATTTTTGTTCTGATAACATAACAAATGTCTAGAAAATATTTTTAAAATCATTACCAAGAAATAAATGCAATAAATATTTTTGTGATTTTCCTTCCACATGTGTGCGTTTGTGTTCCTTCTATGAGTTTATTTTTTGAAATAAAATTGCTGCAGACATAAATTTCCCCTGTTGTTTACACTTAACATAATATTATGAGAAATTCCTCATGTTATTTATATACTTTTGAAAACATGATTTTTAATGCTGAAAAATAATTCAACAAAAGAATATATCATAATTTGTTAACTATTTCATTACTGTTGGATTTTAGCTTGTGCATCAGGCAGGGTTCTCTAGAGAAAAAGAACCAGAAGGATAAATATATCAGAAAGAGAGACAGAGAAAGAGATATTTATTCCAAAGAATTGGCTTACATGATTGTGGAGGCTGGCAAGTCCAAAATCTGTCGACCAGCCTGGAAATGCTCAGGCACGAGTTGATGTTGCAGTCTTGAGGCAGGATTTCTTCTTGCTCAGGGGAACTTGTTTTGCTCTTAAGGACTTTCAACTAATTGGATGAGGCCCACCCATATTATCAAGGGTAATCTCCTTTACTTAAAGTCAACTGATTGTAGAATTAAAAAATTTTTTTTCCAGCTTTATTGAGATATAATTGACATATAACATTGTGTAAGTTTAAGGTGTACAACATGATGATTTGATATACATATACATTGCAAAATAATTATGTAAGATAATAGAAAATATATATATTGGTCTCTGGTCCTGGTTCCTGGCACAGAGCTCCTAAACCCTTGTAATTTCCTAAGTGATAAGAGCACTAGAAGCATCTTTTGTTCTAATATTTGGTCTTTGACCCCAGATCCTGACACAGAGTTCCTAAATTCTTGAAATTTCCTGGGTGATAGCAGTGTCTTTCGTTTTAATGAGGTGACTCTTGGTGGGCTCCTGGATGGGGGCTGGTCACCAGAAAGACCAAGCCATGTTTAGAAGTGCTCCCAAGTAGTGGACTGGAGCCAGTCTCAGTGCTTAAAACCAGGGGCTAAGTAAGGTGAGAAGGCTGAAACAAGGGGCTGCCCTCTGCTGCCTGGGACTTGAGTTTTTGTAACTCTACATATCCAGGAACCAGGTGGACACACACAGCCTCATACCCAGGTTCTGTGCCAACCTGTACAAGGCTGTGACTGGATCCACGATGTCCGCTCTCTTCCCAGAGCAGGAGTCCCCAGCAGACTGGTAAGACCTGGTTCCAAACTGGGCACCGGAAAAGGGATAAGGAGGAGTGAGAGCATTGAGAAGAAAAAGAAAAGAAAACAAAACAGCAAAACTTCCTACTCTGAGATGAGTTTGCAAGTAAATTTCCTAAACTCGTTAAGAAAATTAATTGCAGAAAAGACAGACCCTCTCATCAAAAACTCTGTAATCAGGAGAATAATTCTTTCCAGATAAAGGAAAGTAAAAGAACAATCTTTAAAATATTTTAATGTAAGTATGCTTTAGATCCACAAAGGAATAAAAGAAGAATAAGAAATTGAATAAAGCATAAAAAGGAATTAAAAATTGTGAAATAAAAACAGGCAAAATAAAATGTGAACAGGTATGTATAGAAATCAATCAATTTGATAACATATGTTAAAACCACCATAATAATTAATAAATACTGTTGTGGTTTTAATAATGTTCACAAATTCTTTGATACTTCTCCCTCCAGGAGGTGGAGCTTCATTTCTCTCTTCTTGAGTGTAGGCTGGACTTAGCGACACACTAAATGACTCTAATGCATAGAGTGTGGAAGGGGAAAAATAGTAATTTTACAGTAGAGAAACCTGGCAGACACCACCTTAACCAACTGACCAAGGTTAACTTCAATTACATTAAATCAGATTGGTATTATATACACCCTGATGTCACGTGATAAGAAGGGCACTTCACCTCTGTGGCATTCTTCCCCTAAATCTATAACTCTAGTTTAATAATGAGAAAATATAAAAAAAAAACCTAAACTGAGGGACATTCTACAACATAACTGCCCAGTACTCTTCAAAACTGCTGAGGTCATGAGAGATTAGGAAAGACTGAAAAACTGTCACAGATTGGAGGAGACAAAGTAGACTTGACAACTAGATGTAATGTGGTATCTTGGATTGGATTCTGAACATAAAAAGGACAATAGTGAAAAAATTGGGGAAATCTGAATAAAGTTAATAGTATTGTATCAATGTTAGTTTCTTAGTTTTGATAAATGTACCATGGTTATATAAGATGTTAACATTAGGGGAAGTTGGGTGAAGAATATACAAGAACTCTCTATACTATCTGTAACTCTTCCATAAATCTAAAATTATTTCAAAATGGAAAGTTTAAAAAATAGGAATAAATGAATCAATTAGAAACCCTGAAAAGGATTTCCTAAAATGGAAAAGTATAGTTATTATGTGAGAAAACCTCAATAAACAAAATATACTATCTTAAATGAACACAATCAAAGAGAGAATTAGTGAAGAAGACGGTTCTAAGGAATTCACCTAGAGAACAGCACAAAAAGATAGAGATTAAATGTAATAAAAGGCATGGAGGATAGGAGTGGCATCGGTGAACACGGCAGAGTAAGGGGTCCATCCCTCCCCAGAAACACTGAAAAAAACTGGCAAAAACTGTTTCAACCTTACCAGAACTCTGGCGGAGAGTCAAAAGTTTACAGCAACCAAGTGACTGCTTAACCAGGAGAAAGGCCACTGAAACACAGTAGGAGATCTTCATGATGTTTTAACTTACCCTATTCCCACTCTCTTCACTGGTGCAGCAGCAGTCTTAAAGATGGCAGCCCATGTTCCTGGTGTGGGTACCTGCTTCTGGAAGAAGCAGAGTGGATCCTGTTCCAAAGGAATAGAATTTGTCTTTTTTACCTCACTGGGGTTTCCCTGCAGGACTGATGCAAAGAGCTTCCCTTTGCTTCACCTAACTTGGAACTCCTTCAGGGCAGAGAAGCTACACAGAGGACTTTCCTTAAAAACATTGAAAGGCAAATAAACAAACTGCCGCTGCCTGGGGCAAAAAATAGACACAATAAAAGCCTGGAAGGAAAATCCAGGGAGTGAGATTTGGGGGGAATAAGGGCTCTGAAAGATTCCTGTGTATACTGGGGAATCTAGAAAGCCACATTCCAGATTGCTTCCCAGAAGGGAAGGACACAGGCTTAGAGAAGAACTGAGAAGACTGTGATCTTTCACTTCTGACTCATCTTTAGGCTCAGGGCAAGTGGGAAGCGGAGGTTAAGGCAGAGTTGTAAACAAGCTGGCTAAGCATGGAAGGAGTGATCTAACACACATCACTGCGAAGACCTGGAGATTGTTTTTTCTTTTCTGCTACTTTTTTTTTTTTCTTCCTTCCTTTCCTCCAAACATTTAAGGACATATCTGTCAAAATATAATTTTAAAATGTGGTTATATAGGAGAAGGTCCTTGCCTTTAGGAAATAAACACTGAAGTATTTAGGGTTTCTAATTTTCCAACATTCTAATGGTATTTCCAACTTACTCTCAAAAGGTCCAGAAAAGAGAAGAAGGTTCACTAATTGAGAAATCATTTCTTGGGCCCTGCTGAGCAAAAGGTGTGGTGGGAGGCAGAGACCTGATTTGGACCTCATCCTTGCCCTCAAAGAACTCATAGACCAGTAGGGGAAATCATCTAACTAAAATACCGGGCAGTTTAAGGGCCATAAGAAGTGTGAAAAGGACCCTGGGAGCTCAGTGGAGGAAGAGGATCAGGAATGGCTTCTTAAAAGAGGTCACATAAGCTAATTCTTGAAGCTTGTAGAGGGTTTCAAGGGAGAAATCCGGGTAGAAGCTTTGATTGGAAGGGTGAAGAAGAATGATTGCTAATTGTTCCCCAATATACCCATCTTACAGTTAGTAACGGACGCCCCTTAAGTTTAGCTGGGTGCTTGGCAGTCAGCTACACTACTTTCTTTTTTTGTAAGGAAGATTAGCCCTGAGCTAACATCTGTGCCAATCCTCCTCTTTTTGCTGAGGAAGCTTGGCCCTGGGCGAACATCCACGCCCATCTTCCTCTACTTTATATGGGACGCCGCCACAGCATGGCTTGACAAGCGGTGTGTCAGTCCACGCCTGGGATCTGAACCTGCAAACCTCAGACCGCCAAAGTGGAGCACATGAACTTAACCGCTATGCCACCAGGCAGGCCCCTACACTACATTTTTAACCTCTCTTACAGCTAGATATGACAACATCAGTACATTCAGGCCAAAAGGGAAGTGAGCCAAAGTGATGTTGGCAACTCTCAGGTCACACCTTTAATAGGAAACTGCTTGCTCTCCTCTTCCTCTCTTTGGAATGTAGTGATGGTGAGTCAACTTTGACCCTGTGGATGAGTGTAACACCATGGGTGGAGTAACAAGACAGACAGAACAGAGTCCAGGAGAACCTTGGGGAACAGAGTCCCTGACCAGCCCTGCATGGTCTATCAGCTCAGACTTTCACCTCGGAGAGAAACAGAACTTCTACCTTGATTAAGCCACTGATATTTCTGTCTCTCTAGTCAATATCCTAATTAATCAAAGCAGGAAGAAGAGAAGAAAGGCAATGAGAATATGAAACCTACTTAGAAATCCAAACTCTGTCTTTTCTTCTGTCTCTTTTTTCCTTTCCTTCCTCTCTTCTAATCCATCCTCCTTTTCCTGTCGTTTTACACAAACGTACACACATACACACACACACACATTTGCTCCTCCATACCCCACTGGTTCCAGATTTTTAGCTCTAGACATATCAATAGACGCACATCTTCTGTGCTTTTCCTGCTTAATCCAGACTCCAGTGAAACAGTTCTAAGGATGGAAACCATTCTCTTCCTGAGAGACTCTCCCCAGAGCACAGTAAAGCAGTAGGCATCTGGCTGGGCAGTGGACAGGCACATCTCCTTGGTCACAGTGGGCAGAGGGAATTGCTATCTTTGGGCAATCAGATTTATAGGGAACAGAGAAGTTGTGTTGTTCCTGGGAAGCTTTCTCTCTTTCCGTAAAAGGGCATTTTGAGGAAATCTTCAATGTTAGAATCACAAATGCCTAATGTTCCCTTTTTGCATCAAAACTTCTAACTTTTCTACATTACCTTACAGGGTATTATAAGTATTGTTTTGGTCTTTCCAGTATCCAGGCTCTTGGTAACAGAATCCCGATTTTACTCTTAATTTTAGTTCATATGGTTTGGCCTGGCACTGACCCAGCCATTTGACCTAGGTTGGATACATAACCTAGTTCTGGCCAAAGCTGGAGGTGTTGGGAAAGAGGCTCTCATGGTGCTGGGGTTACTGCACTAGAAGAATATAAGGCTGGAGCTGCTGGGAACTGTTAGCCATCCCATGGGGAAAGCCTATCTAAGAATAAGGTCAACACTGAGGAAAACAGAACCAAGAGACAGAAGCCAATGAAGACTTTGTCTGCAAACCTCCTGCAGTTTGAGTAGAGTGTCTGTCAGTCGCAACCAACAAGTTTTGACAATCCACAGGAGATATCAAACCATTTGTCAGCTGTCTGTGACCCTTTGGCAGATGCTAGGCTTACTCAGATGTTTCTTTTTAAAAAATTTACTTACGCTCCATCTCATTCCAGAAAGTATTGTTGGTCCCCCCTAGTAAGAAGTTCCCTCATTTGTGATTCTGTCAATTTTGCTGTGTAGGAAAAAGGGCACCAGCTGGAATTTAGGGTTCTTAATCCTGCCTCCACTACTTACGAATGGTGAGATTCTAAACAAACCAGAGGAATCAATCCGAACCTTGGTTTCCTTCTCTGTCAAATGGATATACAGTTACATACTGTTATTGAATCATGCAGAGGATCATATAAGATCACATATGGAAATTGTAAAATGCCTTAAACGTGTTCAGAATTATGATAAAATAGACTTTGGGATCTAGGGAGATCCCTCTTCCTTTCCATAGCCTGATTCTGGTGTGAAATTTGGGGTGGAGTGGAAAGGACACCGCCACACTATCCTCCAAAGATTCTACTAAATTATACTTTCCTTGTAAGAGTGTGCCTTTTCCCACATCCTGGCCAACACTGAGTATTTATCAATTTTTAAAATATTTCCTAGTCTGAAAAAAAGCAACTAATTGCTACATTTTAACCTTGTGAATGGTGCTTCCAGGCAACCGGATATGTTTTTTAAAATCTTGCAAACCAGCATCCCAACGCCTGCAAAAAGAGCAGAGCAGCAACTGCTTTTCTCCCACCCTGGCACCAGCTGGTTGCTCAGCATAGATACAGCAGTTGGCCAGAGGCCTCAACAAGCTGTTGTGGCCACAGAAAAGGACACCTCCATTTCTGCCTTATTTGTTGTGTGAATGAGCAGACACACGCCCCCAGTGAAGCTGTTAAATCATGGCCCAATAATCCACATCTCTTCAAATCCATTTCAGTCCTTGCTTAGTGCCTTCTGAAGTCATTCCATGATCCAGTTCAACTTCCTTCTCCCTGGAGCAAACATCTGGGGTGAGGGACCCATTCATACATTTAAAATATAAAAGAATGATTAGGGGAGAAGATGGATAAAATCATATTCTATTCTATTTTGTGATCCTTTATGCTTCTCAAAGTACTGTCACAGCACTATCACAGCCTTACAAAAACCCTGAGAAGTAGACAGTATCACCCCCATTCTACAGAGGAGGAATTTGAGGCTCAGAGAGGTAAGGCAATTTGCAAAAACCACACAGCGAATTAGTGGCAGAAGCAGGACCAAAACTATATCAATTGTCACCCAATCCAACAGTCTTTCCCCTATATCACACTGTTTGGGACATCGTTCATCCTCTATGGTGGTGAGATCAATACTCACAAAGGCCCATCGTACTCTAGGAAGTTCATTCCAGGCACAGGTAGCTCTGTTAAGGTCATTTATCCCTCCGATCCTTTGTAAAGGCTTCTCTTCTTGGTCAGAGCCAAGGGGTATCTCTTACACCACATCCTGCACACCTGTCACCATGAGTGTGCAGTCAGTGCTGGTGACAAAGTGTTCCCTCCCTCTTCACAACTAATTAAGGATGAGGTCAGAATCAAGCGGTAATCACTATCCCAGCCTCCCAGGTTAAGTCTTAACATTAATGAGTATGTTGATAATGGAGCTTTTCTACCATTAATGGAAATTCAGCTGAAATAATCAGCAAGATCCCATAAGAGGGAAATTTCTGGCCGAGGTCAAGAGATCATATTTCAGTCAATTCTCCTTAATATATGAGCCAGATGGGAGAGGGTGGGGGCCAGAGGAAGAGGCAAAGAATGAAACATGATTGAGGAAATTGTAAAAGAAGGAGATGAGAAACCCCAGTGCTTCTGGGAAGGAATGTCAAGACGTAGCACTTTGCTCAAGCAAAGATTCAAAAGACCTTTCACATCTTCCAAGTCTCTCTTTTCTTTCTTTCTTCCTTCCTTCCTTTCTTTTTTAGCAGTCTGGCTGTACAGGGATTAAAAAATGCTGGGGATTTAATTTCTCTAATTACTTGGAAGGCCATCTGTGCCCTGCTTTGACACATGAGCCCCTGCTCTGAAGAAGGATCCATGTGCTAATCTGCCCAGTCCTCCTTTTCTCCAGGCTTCCCCACTCCCCATTCCCTACCATCTGGCCATGGGATCACTTTTGTCAGAGAGCAGGGCTGGGAGATGGAGCTCTCGGCAGAAATTCTCCCCACCCAGCTGTGCCCTTGATACCCTGGGGACTGGCAAACATCAGAGGACCATTTGACATCAGCTCACTCTTGGCCACCAACCAATGTCCAGGAGCTGCAACTGGGTGGAAACCTACTCTGGCTGAAGGAGTGTTTTTCTCCCTCTCCATGGAGACTTGGCAGCCTTATCTCCCTTTTGCAGACCAGACGTAGTAAGTTCAAAGCTGAGTCATCAGGGTGAGCCTGGGAATATCTTTTCTATACTTAATACAGGTTGATGACGTTATAGCAGAATTCTAGTAATGATAGTATATTGGTTTGGTTAAAATTTATTCTCTATAATGAAAAATCAGAAGCAAAAATGGATTTTCAGATTCCAATTTACCATCTAGTGTGAGACTAATTGTGGGCTGTTTGGGAAGAGGAGAAAGTTGGTTTAAATTACCATTGCATCTTTTTTTTTGCCATTCAGCAGCAATTTCCCTTCAACTTGATCTACTCCTCCCTACTCTTCCAAGAATATGGGGAAGAAAGAAAATAGAGCTAAAGATGAGGGCAAGAGGAGTAGAAAAGGAAGAAAATTGCCTCAGAGGGTGGCCCACTTTTCTCATCAACTTCTCTTTCTGGTATATCACTGTTCACTCTACCCAGCCATTTCTCAGACTGATCTGCAGTCCACTTCGCTATCCTCAGCCTTCCAGAGGCTCCCTTCTTTACTTGAATAAGCCACGCCTCTTGGTTCAGAGTTCAAGGCTGGTCCAGGCACAAAGTTCATTAAGTAGGACTTTGCTCTTCCCTCTTTCCGTGTTTTATAAGAACTCCATTGTGTTTCTGAGTGTGATGCCCTCAGGGAACCAGCGTGAGCTCAGAGTTCTTCATTCCAATCTCTCTCAGGAGGTGGAAATTCTTCTTTTCCTGGTAAATCTGGCCTGGGTTACAATCAGAAGAGTTCTGATCACCTGACAAACTGACTGTCTGTCCGGAGCCCAGGGGTATAGGGACAAGGACCCCTACGGTCTAAGGAATCAATGTCTGAAGCACTCTATAAAGCGCTGTACAGGGGCCACCCGGTGGCGCAGCCGTTTAGTCCGCGCTTGGCAGCCCAGAGTTCGTAAGTTCGGATCCCTGGCGCCCGCCGACGCACCACTTGTCAGGCATGCCGTGGCGGCGTCCCATATAAAGTAGAGGAAGATGGGCGCGGATGTTAGCCCAGGGCCAGTCTTCCTCAGCAAAAAGAGGAGGATTGGCAACAGATGTTAGCTCAGGGCTGGTCTTCCCCACAAAACAAAACAAACAAACAAAAAACAAACAAAAAAAAGCGCTGTGCAAATGTTAATTTCAAGGAATAGTTTTAGGAAGTGATTTGGACAGAATTTAGCTCTTTGCCTTGCCAGTGGAAGCAGAGATCAGAGTCAGAGGGGCCTTCAGAAATAAGCAAATCTCACTCCCTTATTATGTAGGTGAGAAAACTGAGACCACCCCCTCACACCAAGAGTGGTTGGCAAAGTGAGGGTCCTCCAGCCTCAGTACAAAACGGGCAGGAAAGCTCCAGGTCGGTAGTGTGGTATAGTGGTTTGGACTTGGGTTTGGAAGCCAGTGATGCTGGACAAAAACTTCCACTCTCTAAATCTGTTTCCCTCACTGTAAATTGCGGTTAATTATATGGTTTACCTAATGGGTCTATTAAGAGAAATAAATGCAAAGAGGTATATAAAACACTATGCTTAGAACATATTAAGCATTTGAAAAATGGCTAACATTATGTGTTTCATTACACCATGCTTTTTTTTTCCTTTCTTCTTCAAATCAATGACAGGAGGCAACTCACTTCCAAGGCAGACCTGGCTGCTCTGCGAGCCTAAGTTAGCTGGAACATCCAAGCTACTTAGGAGGCCCGGAGCAAGTAACTACCTCTTCTTGCTGATAAGAAAACTGAGGAACAGTAGACATGTAATCTTCCACCCAGTGGAATCACATGGTGTAACAGAAAGAGCATGGATTTTGAAAGCAGGGTTTTGACCTAAGTTCAAATGCTGGTTATGCTGCCTAGTTGCTTTGTGATCTTGGGCAAATTCCATAACATCTCTGAGCTTTTCTGAAAGATGTTAATACCTATCACATAGGGTTATTGTGAGGAGGAAATGAGATGATGTATGTGTATGCCAAACACATGCTAAGTTGTGGTGGAATCTATTGTTTTTGCCTGTTCTAGTGTCTAATTTCCCTTTTTCTAGCAGCATATTTTGATTTTTCTTTGGGGAACTACCCTTCCCTGTTGCATACTCTAATGCTGGCTCTATCATCAGGGTGCCCTACTGCCCAGGCCAAGTGAGCATATGACCCAACTTAGGCCAGCCAGACCCTTGTTTTCTGTCATTTGAATCCTTTGCAGAGTGAAACAGAGATGGAAAATGGTTGGAGCTAATTCATCCCAGGGGCACCCTGAAGAGACTATCCAAAAGTTCTTGTCATCAGATCCCTGGAGCCACTTGCTTCTTGTCTTTTCTAAGGCCCAGTGGTGCAGCTGTCCTTCCAATGACTTCCTCTTTCTATATCACATTAGCCAGAGTCAGTTTCTGTTACTTGCAATCTCGGAACCTTAATTGGTACACAGCTGTTTGATGAATGTTAGTTTGCTCTTATCTGCCTACCTACTCCCAGCAATCCCCATACTCTCATGCCCCCACACATATAGAATATTCTGGTGTTTCAGGACAACCTAAACAATGGACTTCTGTTGTACTTAGGCTGGGATTAAGTGTAGACCATTGATTCAGTTGACGTTGCCAATCCATTAGCAAATCCTATCAGTTCTATATTTTAAATATGCAGAATCTGATCACCTCTCAACTCTTTCCTCTACTACTTCACTAGTGTAAGCTACCATCATCTCTCACCTAGACTACCATAATCATTTCCTAACTGCTCTCCTTGTTCTCATTCTTGCCCTTAAAAAATTTTTTTTTTTTGCTGAGGAAGATTCTTCCTGAGCTAACATCCACTGCCAATCTTCCTTTTTTTGTATGTGAGCTGCCACCACAGCATGGCCACAGATGAGTGGTGTAGGTCCGCACTGGAGAAATGAACCCAGGCCATCAAAGCAGAGCGCCCCGAACTTAACCACTAGGCCACCGGGCCTGGCCAACATTGTTGCCCTTTTATGATCCATTCACCACCCAGGAGCCAATGTGATCATTTTAAAGTATAAATCAGATCATGCCACACCTCAGCTCTCACCCCTCCAATGGTGTCCTGTCACATTTAAAATAACATCAAAGTCTTTCCAGGACCTTACATGACTGCATGATCTGGCCACCTCTTTGACTTCATTCCCTTCCACTCGTCCTCACTCACTGCTCTGCACCAACATTGGCCTTGCTGCTCCTTGGACACGCCAAGCGCATTCTTGTCTTAGACATTTGCACTTGCTGTTCCCTAAGTGTCCCTCTCCCCCTGTATTTGCATGGGTCTCTGCTCTCTCGCTAGCACATAGTGGATGCACAAAAGATAGATACTTGTTGAAGTGATGAATGGATAGAGTTCTTTTTTTTTTAAATTGAAGTCATATTGGTTTATAACACTATATAAATTTCAGGTGTACATCTTACATTTTGACTTCTGTATAGACTACATTGTGTTCACCACCAAAAGTCTAGTTTCCATCCATCACTATACAAATGTCCCCCTTTACCCCTTTTGCCCTCCCCCCACCTCCCTTTTCTTCTGGTAGTGATGAATCTGTTCTCTGTATCTAGGTGTTTGTTTGTTTAATCTTCCACATATGAGTGAAACCACATAGTATTTGTCTTTGTCTGTCTGACTTATTTCGCTTATGGATAGAATTCTGATACATCAATAAAATGAAATACTCTGAAACTGTTAGAAAAGAATAAGGCAGAATGTGCTAACATGGAATGGCCTCTAAGATATAATATAAAGTAACAAAAAAGAAAGAAAGGAAAAGTATACAGTACATTGAATGTAATAGGTTTCCATTTGTTTAAAAAAGATGTATATTTCTGGAAGTTTACACAAGAAATTGATAACATCAGTTGACTGGGTGTTTAGGGGTATCTGTGGGAGAGACTTTCTTTTCACTGTGTACCCTACTTAATTTTTTAAATCATATTTATGATAATATTGCTTCTTCAATAAAAACCAGTAATTTAAAAAAATCAGTAGTGGGCTAAAGAAAACAAAATAAATATTAAAGAAACCTAGAACAGTACGCGTTATAATTTGGCACCATTAAATTTTACATCTATTTTTTTTTGTCCACTTGAGCTTGTAGTGCTAACTCTATAAAATGTGTTGACCTTAGTGTTCCTTCAACACTTTTTTCCTTCCATGAGATCTAATGTATTTAAATATGGTGAAAAAATTAATGTGCAGTAAGAACATAGGTCAAAAGTAAAATTAATTGAGTGCACTTCAGAAAAACTTATTTTATAGTACTTTAATTATTTTATTTAATTTAAACCAATAATTAAAAATTTTTTAATTTAACTTTGTAATGATTTTATGAAAGGAAGTAATTACTGTAGATTTTGGTCATTGATTTTTCCCTTTTCAATTCTTTTTTTTTTTTTTTTTTTGCTGAGGAAGATTTGCCCTGAGCTAACGTCTGTTGCCAATCTTCCTCTTTTTGCTGAGGAAAATTTGCCAATCTTCCTCTATTTTGTATGTGGGCCCCTGTCACAGCATGGCCACTGATAGACAAGTGGTATAGGTCTGCACTCAGGAACTAAACCTGGGCTGCCGAGGCAGAGTGTGCCAAACTTGACCACTAGGCCACTGGGGATGGACAAGTTAAATGTTTTTTACCCAAAATATATCATGGATGATGCTGTATATTCTCCCTACCACCTCCTAAGGAGATAATGTAACATTAGTTTGTCCCACCATCAATGAGAGTTAGACTTAGCTGGATCACTGGCCTAAGGAAGTGACAGCTTCTTTCCTCCACTGGAAAACTATATTTTTCTTCACCTTGTCACCAGGAAGTTATCTGAGCAGGATTGTTTTGGAAATTCAAATGACCAGCTCCCTATCAACCACTCACTAATGGTTAGCACCAATTAATAATCTTTGCCTGAATTAATAATATGACTAAGTGCTGGGAAATGATGAGTTTTCAACTACTTTCATTTTGCATACCTTTATTAGAATGCCATCTTTGATAAAGAAGAACATCCAAGTTATCAACTTAGGCAATTTAGTTTCAATGAAATACAGTTCTTACTGGAAATGTAAGATAAATGTTTAATTCTTTCTTTTTTTTTTAAATCATTGGCCTCAAATTTATTTATTTATTTTTTATTGCAGTAACATTGATTTATAATCTTCCTCTTTTTCGTATGTGGGACACTGCCACATACAAGCCATCAAGGATGGCTTGACGAATGGTGTGTATGTCCATGCCCAGGATCTGAACCCTGGAACCCCGGGCCACCAAAGATGAGCATGTGAATTTAACCACTATGCTACCAGGCCAGCCCCAAACACATATTTTTAACTATATAGTTTGATGAGTTTTGACAGATGTATGTCAAAACTGCCACCACAATCAAAATATAGAAATATAGAACTTTTTCATCACCTTGGAAAATTCCCTTGTGAACCTTTGGAGTCAATTTCCACCCCCCCCCCCATAACCACTGATTTGCTTTCAATCCCTATAGATTCATTTTGTTTGTTCCAGAATTTCATATAAATAGCATCATACAATATGTACTCTAACCTTGCTTCTTTCATCCAATATGTTTTTGAGGTTTATCCATATTGTGAGTATCAGTAGTTCATTCCCTTTTTATTGCTGAGTAGTATTCCACTGGGTATACCACAATTTGTATATCCATTCATCTACTGATGAATATTTGAGTTGGTTCTAGTTTTTTTACTGTTATGAACAAAGATGCTAAGAACATTCATGTACAAGTCTTTTTATGGACATATGTTTTCATTTCTCTAAGAGAAATATCTAGGAATGGAATTGCTGGGTCATATGGTAAGTGTACATTTAACTTTATAATAGACAAACTTCAAGTTAACTAATTATTTCTTCTCCCAATTCAAATGTACTGTTGAGCCCCTCTAGGAAAATTTTAAATTTCAGTTATTATACTCTTCAACTCCAGAATTTCCCTTTGGTTCTTTTTTATGATTTCTCTCTCTTTATTGATATTCTCTAAATTGATGTGACATTGTCATCATACTTGCCTTCACTTCTTTAATTGTGGTTTCCTTTAGTTCATTAAACATACTTATAATGGCTACTTTGAAGTCTTTGTTGGTTAAATCTGACATCTGGTCGCTCTTAGACAGTTTCTGTTCCCTGCTTTTTTCTTTTTTTGGCTCTTTTTCTCTGACCACCCTCAGCTGTTAAACTCCACTAATTGTCTGCTGATTGCTCTATTTTTCACAATGCTAGGGCATAAATTACTTCACAGAGTAGTAATCCAATCAAATTTGGGCTCCTTTAAAGGGATAGTTCCTGAGGTCAGTGTTTGAGATTTGTTCCAACCCCAGGAGGGATCTTTCCAGTTGTCTCTTTCCCTATTTCTCTCTAGCATACTAGCAGGCCAGTATCTGAGCCTATTGTCAATGAATCTATTCACGGGGGAAGAATGCAGGTGTGGGTCACCTTGGCTTGCCTCCTTGCCTGGACCCCCTGCCCATGAGACTCAAGGGCAATCTGGGTCCCAGTATTCTCAACTGCACCACACACAATGAGTGCAGGCTAGGCAGAAGAAGAGAATCCCTCACCTCTTGGCTGCCCTCACCCAGAACTTAGCCTCAGCAACAGGTAGCTGGGGGCAGAATGAGCAACGCTGATGTATTAGCCCTTCCAAGAAGATAGCTCTCTGACTGGGAGCTGAGTAGGTGAGAGAGCCCTGTGTTCTTGGCTATACCAGTCTGGAGTAGAATTTTTATCTCACTGAGCTTGGGGTAGGGGATGGAGGGTGAGGTTCTTGGTTCAAATACCACAGACTAAGTTCTTAGTGAGTTTTAGTAGATTTTCTTGAATAAATGTTTCTTCATTTGCTTTATGTTTTTAGGGCCATTTCCAGAGACTTTAATTGCTTTTTTTCAAAAAATAATTTTCACTGAGATCCTCTTGCTGTCATGCCAGAAGTGGAATCTCTAGAACTTTTACATTTAATGTAATTACTGATATGATTTAAATGGTTTAAACATACCTTATTGCTATTTGTTTTCTTTGTCTTCTATTTGTCCTGTGTGTTCTTTCTCTTCCTCCTCCTTCTTCTAGTCTTTTCCTTCCTTCTTTTGGAGTGAGTACTTATTCCATTTTATCTCCTCTATTGGCTTATTAGCTATACCTTTTTTTAAAGTTTTTTAATTGATTGCTCTAGGTTTTTTAGTATACATCTTTAACTCATCACAGTCTACCTTCAAGTAGTGTTATATTCATTTACATATTGTGCAAGGACCTTATGAGTCTACTTCCATTTTCTCCTTTTGTTCTTTGTATCATTATTGTAATACATTTTATTCTACATATGTTATAAACTACAAAGTAGATTCTTATATTTTTTATTTAAACAACTATTTCTTAAATATATTTAAAAATTAGGTAAGACACCTTTTGTGTGTATCTACATATTTACCATTTCTGGCTCTCTTTTTCCCTTTATGTAGACCTAAATGTCCATCTGGTATCATCATATTTCTGTTTAAAGAACTTCCTTTAACATTTTTTGTAGTGTGAAAAAATGTGGCCTGAAGGTGATAAAATCTCTCAGCCTTTGTTTGAAAAAGGCTTTATTTCTCCTTCACTTTTTAAATTGTTTTTTTAATTGTGGTAAAATACTGAAGAGGAGAAAGAGCATTCTCTACCCACTCTGGGTCCTTTCTGGCTGGGCTACAAATTAAGTTGACATGAGGCTGAATAGCAGGAGAAAATCAAACACAGCTTTATAATATGTATACATGAGAGAGACCCAGGGAAACTGAGTATCTCTTGACAAAATGGAGGAGGTTCTCCTCTTAAATAGACAAACTAGGATATTGGGGGTTGGGGGTGTCAGCCACCAGGGAGTACAAGAAAAGCACACTAAACAAGAGTGTGCAGATTTAAGTTTTCACCTTCGTCACTAAGATTTTCTAGAGATATGGTCATACCCCGCCCCCCCCCTTCTTCCTGGTACAGAGAGGGAGATACCTTTACAATGGAGATTTCCCTTACAAATGTAAATGTCTGGTAAACAGAACTTTGCTAAGAATGGGCCCAGCAAACACCCTCCCAGTCTATTGATACCCAGAGTTATCCACGGTGATGGCCCATCCCGGGGACTGGCCTTCCCTCCCAAATCCCTTCAGACAGTTAGTGGGGGAATGAAGGTCAAAGCCTCCTTCAGTCAAGGTAAAGAGATACATCCTGAGGTGGCAAATTCTGATTCCCCACAATACACATAACAAAAAACTTACCATCTTAACCATTTTTAAGTGTACAGCTCAGTAGTGTTAAGTATACTCACATTGTTGTGTAACCAATCTCCAGAACTTTTTCATCTTGCAAAACTGAAACTCCATTCCACCTCCCCCCCAGCTCCCAGCAACCATCATTCTCCTTTCTGTCTCTACGAATTTGATACCTAGATACCTCATATAAGTGGAATCATATAATATTTGTCCTTTTGTGACTGGCTTATTTCACTTAGCATAATGTCCTCAAGGTTCATCCATGTTGTAGCATGTGTCAAAATTTCTTTTTAAGGTTGAGTAATATTCCATTCACATGTATAACCATTTATAAACGTGCTATTTTTCCTTCATTTTTAACAGATATTTTTTCTGAGTAGAGAATTCTAGGTTGCCATGCAACACTTTGTCAATGTCATTCCACTGTATGGCTTGCACAGTTTCAGATGAGAAGTCTTTGATTTTTCTTTTATTTGTTCCTGTGTATTTTCTTTTTCTTCCTGACTGCCTTTAAGATTTTTCTCTATGTTACTGTTTTCCAGTAACATGCTTTGGTGTGGTCTTTATCCTGATTGGAATTTATTGAACATTCTAGATTTGTAGATAAATGGCTTTTCAGAAAATTTAGAAAAAATGTGGACATTATTCAAAAATTTTCCTGACTCTTCCTTCTGGGACTCCAGTTACACATATGTTGGAACACTAGATGTGTCTGACAGAGCAGTGAGACTCTGTTCATTTTTTTTCCAGTGTTTTATTTTAGATAGTTTCTATTGCCATGCCTTCAATTTCACTGATCTTTCCTTTTTGTAGTGTTTAATCTGCTATTAAGATCATCCAGTAAAATTTTCCTTACAGATATTATAGTTTTCATCTCTAGAAGGAACATTTTATTCTTCTTTTATGTCTTCCATTTCTCTCTTCATTATGTTAATACTTTTTTTAACATTTGAGCATATTTATAATATTTATAATGTTTCTTTTAAATTCCTTGCCTGTTAATTCCGTCATCTCTGTTTCTAATGATTGATCTTTTTTTTTTACTGGTTCTGAGTCACATTTTTCTCCTTGTTTGCATGTCCTGCATTTTTAAAAATTTCATGCCAGAGATTGTGAACTTTACATTGTCGAGAGTCTGGATTTTATTTTATTTTCTTTAAACAGTGTTGAATTTTGTTTTGGCTTGCTATTAAATTACTTTCAGAAAAGCTTGATCCTTTTTTTAATTTTAATTTTTACAATTTGAATTTTTTTATTGATGTCATAATAGTTTATAACTGTGAAATTTTAGCTGTACATTATTGTTTGTCACTCACCATATAAATGTGTCCCTTCACCCCTTGTGCCCACCTCCCAACCCCCTTCCCCCTGGTAACCACCAAACTGTTCTTTCTGTTTGTGTGTTAGTTTATCTTCCACATATGAGTAAAATCATGCAGTGTTTGTCTTTCTCTCTCTGGCTTATTTTGCTTAACATAATACCCTCCAGGTCCATCCATGTTGTTGCAAATGGGAGAATTTTTTCTTTTTTTATGGCTGAGTAGTATTCCATTGTATATATATACTACATCTTCTTTATCCAATCATCTGTCGAGGGACAGTTAGGTTGCTTCCACTTCTTGGCTGTAGTCAATAATGCTGTGATGAACATAGGGGTGCACAAGCCTCTTTGGATTGTTGATTTCAGGATCTTTGGATAAATACCCAGTAGTGGGATAGCTGGATCATAAGGTATTTCTATTTTTAATATTTTGAGGAATCTCCATACTGTTTTCCATAGAGGCTGCACCAGTTTGCATTCCCAGCAGCAGTAAATGAAGGTTCCTGTTTCTCCACAACCTCTCCAACATTTGTTATTTTTTGTCTTGGTGATTATAGCCATTCTAACAGATGTAAGGTGATATCTTAGTGTAGTTTTGATTTACATTTGCCTGGTGATTAGTGACGTTGAACATCTTTTCACGTGCCTATTGGCCATCTGTGTATCTTCCTTGGAAAAATGTCTGTTCACATCCTCTGCCCATTTTTTGATTGCAGGTTGTTCGTTTTTTTGTTCAGTTGTGTGAGTTCTTTATGTATCATGGAGATCAACCCCTTGTCAAATATATGATTTGCAAATATTTTCTCCCAGCTGGTGGGTTGTCTTTTCATTTTGATCCTGGTTTCATTTGCCTTGCAGAAGCTCTTTAGTCTCATGAAGTCCCACTTGTTTATTTTTAGAAAAGCTTGATCCTTTTAAGTCTTGTTTTTAACATTTGTTAGGGCAGGGCTAGAGTAACCTTGACTCTAGGGTGAGTTCAGTCCCACTTTAAGGTGAGATCCTCTGGGGTCTCTACTAAATTCCCTAGGTGTTCAATGGGATCTCTACACTCTGCTGGCTGGAGACTGCACTTCCCCTAGCCCTGTGTGAGCTCTGAGACTTGTTCAGCTGATGGTTCTCTTACAGTTTGACAAAGACTCTCTTTGACCACACTCTAGTCAGGCTCCTCTGAGCTCCGTTCTTGTTCAGGCCTCAACCCTGGCCTCTAACAACTGTAGACTCTCAGCACAAATTACTTTGTCCAGCCTTCTTCCTCCACAGGAAAAGTCTTATACAAACACTAACATAGTTTCTAACAGCTCAAGGCTGCATCTCTAGGATAAGCCCCCTTAAAATGCTTCCCTGAGAAAGCTCAAGGGTGCCAAAAGTATTGTTTGTTCTATCCTTCACCTGACAATAGGCCCCTGACCACCCTTTCTTGGAGCATTTGCTAAAAAGGGCTTAGAACTGTGAATCTTTCTTCTGTCCCTTTGAGATGTATCTGTATCTCTTGTAACTCCAAAGTGTTTTTCTCAAGGACCTGAAAACCATTGCTTTGAAATATAATCATCAGGAAAGTTAGGGCTTCCTCTACTAGTCTCTGTGGAAGGATAGAATTCTAACTTAGATAATTGCCAGCTAACAGACACAGCTGGCTTAATTGGCATTTACACTACCAACCCTTTGTAATTTTTCACTTCCCTGACTCTGCTCAGGCCCCCACCTTTGCTCCTGCCTACTCCCTCATTCTCTCTTTAAAATGCCCAGTCACCTCTGTACCAATCAAAGTTGAGTTTATTTCATGCTGGACTCACTTCCTATTGCAATAGTATATTACTTATCAAAATTTGTCCTTACCACTTTAACTAGTGTCCAGCTTCATGTATCTTTGACAAGTTCTTTTTTCTTTTTTGTGAGGAAGTCCAGCCCTGAGCTAACATCCGTTGCCAATCCTCCTCTTTTTGCTGAGGAAGACTGGCCCTGGGCTAATATCCGTGCCCATCTTCCTCCACTTTGTATGGGACACCGCCACAGCATGGCTGACAAGCAGCGCGTCGGCGGGCGCCCGGGATCCAAACCCGCGAACCCCGGGCTGCCAAGCGCGAACTGAACCGCTAAGCCCCCAGGCGGCCCCTCTTTGACAAGTTGTTTGACAAGCCTCATGGAGTTTCACCCTGTTAACATGCAGCCTAGTATTCAGCATCAGATTCAATGGGACCACTATGCATATTTCTGGTTCTCTTTTTCCGGATAGCTCTTTCTTCTCTGTCGCTCTGCCTTGCAAATTCCAGCTGTCTCAGTCTCCTTGAACTTGATCTCTGCTTCTTCAGCCCACCATGTGTTCTGCTTGGGTTCCCCAACCTGAGCTGAAGTCTGGTAAGTGTCTCTAGGCAGAAACCCAAAGTGGTGTTAAGCTCATCTTCTTTGTTTTCCTTCTCTCAGGGCTTGTAGTCTTACACTGCTCACTAGCTTAGAGTCTGAAAATAGTTGTTTCATATATTTTGTCCACTTTTCTGGCTATTTATCACTAGAGGGCAAATCCAGTACCATTTATTTCTTCTAGTGGAAGTTAGAATCTTCTTTTCAATAAACTTTTAACCCATTTAATTTAATTGGATTGGAGTAAAGAAAGAAAAAGACATCATAAAACTTAAAAGGCAAGTGACATTCCTAATACATTTAACAGACAATTAATGTATAGAATATATGACAGCTCCTACAAATCCCTAAAAAAAGAGGAAAGAACCTAGCAGTAAAATGGACAAGAATAATAGAAAGCAATTCACAAATGGTCAATGAATGCAGGTAATACACGACACAAGGAAATACAAATTAAAATCCAATTAAAAATCATTTATCACCCCTCTGGCAAAATCGAAAAGATTGATAATTTAAAATATTGGTAAGAATACAGCAAAACAGGTACCTTCACACATTTTGGCTCTAATGTAAATTGATTAAATCTTTTTGGTAGGCAATTTAGGGGAATGGGGAAGCCTTGGTGAGTGGGAATCCATGTTGTTGGACCTATAAAAAGCCTCCATTCCTGCCACTATACCTACTTTGTCTATGTGCCCACTGTGTCTGCTCTGGGGTGGTCAATGACAGAGGCTGACTGTTATCAACTGGCTGAGTCATTTTGTTTACTTGGTTGCCTCTTCTGTAATGGAGTCTCTCTGATATGCATTAACGTGTTGTTATGGACTGAACTGTGTCCCCAAAATTCATATGTTGAAGCCCTAACCTGCAGTATCACAGAATGTGACTGTATTTGAAGATATGTCCTGTAAAGAGGTAATTAAGTTTACAACGAGGCTGTTAGGGTGGGCCCTAATCCAATCTGACTGGCATCCTCATAAGAAGAGGAAATCTGGACATGCAAAGAGACACCAGAGATGTGCACACACAGAGGAAAGGCCAAGTGAGGACCTACCAAGACGGCAGCCATCTACAAGCCAAGGAGAGAAGAAACCAAACCTTCGGACACCTTGATCTTGGACTTCTAGCCCCCAGACTGTGAGAAAATAAGTTTCTGTTGTTTAAGCCACCCAGTCTGTGGTATTTTGTTATGGCAGCCCTAGCAAACTAATACACATGTGATAGAAATATCTTCATACTTCATGCCCCTTCCCATATGTCCCAAATGCTTCTTCCTTAGACCTCCTTATTCCTGATTTGCCAATCTTTCTCATTTAAGGTCTCTAACCAACCAAATCACTCACTACTATCCACGATTCTGAATATATCCTAACCTCAGACAACTTCTTTTTCCATTAAAAGTAGATGGTTCACCTGCCAAAGTTCACCAGTTGGGACGATTTCTCCTTATCACTGTCTTCTAAGGTCACTACTATGTGAGGCAATTGCAGTATTTTCTGCTTGTACTCACCTACCAAGCTGACTTCCTTTGTTGGCTGGTCGTAAAGGCATATATGGCAATAGGGATAAGCTGAGTGAGAGGTGCCAACAACAGCAGTGGATGACCTGGTACACCTGCTCAAGCACCTTACTTGTGTTCTTTGACCCTATTTGTGTCTAACCTTGAATGTATCACTTCCATCTTGTGGCAGATTGCTGCTGGGCCCACCTGACTTTATGACTTGCTGGATCTGACAAACCAAGCTCATGATGGGCTGTTCCATCCCTGTGGTTGATGTCGTATGGCCAGGCACTCCATCTCTACCATGGCTAGGGGCTGTTTTTCAAAGATGTATAATTCCTGCTGCAGATGTCATAGCCTTATTCTGAAACCCCAGTGGTCTGGACTGTGATTGTCTTATTGGGGCTTGCCATAAACTCCACATGACATTCACCATAGGTTCTGCTGGGTTGTATGGCTCAAGCAGCAGGACCATTTGCATACCAGCCTGGACTACCTGCTGAGCCCTTCCCTGATCTGGGCCCCACTCAAACCTGGCAGCCTTTTGTGTTACCCAATTTATGGGTCTGAGTGGTATTCCGAACTGGGGAATAATATTCTGCCTCCAGAATGAAGTCACCTTAGTTGGGGGAGAGATGCAATAATTTGTCTTTTTCTTTGGAGGGGATGTCCCAGAATTCCCCAGACCACTGGATTCCCCTGAAACTTAACTGTTGTGGTGGGCCCTTGAGTTGTCATAGGGTTTATCTCCCACCTTTGAAAGCACATGGAAGTCTTTACAAAGACTTCCAATGTATTTGCCACTTTTTACACAACCAGTCAGATTAATATTCTGTCCTCAGTATTGGGACCAATGTGATGTTCCAAGGCATGTCCAGATGGTCCAAGTCCCTTCAGGATATATTATGATAGTGAGCATGAAAGTTAACATAGCTCTGGGGCAAGACTATAAATCTATACTATTGTCCATTCCACATGACAGTTAACTTTTTCTGATCCTCCTTTCTGATCGGGATGGAAAAGAACACATTTACCAGATCAGTGGTCACATACCATGTATTTGAGGTAATGTTAATCTGCTTTAATAAAGGTACTAAGTACAAAGGTACAAAGCTACAAAGGCACAGAGTAGCTGCAATTGGGGCTACTACATTTGTCTGTTTGCCATAGTCCACTGTTATCCTCCAGAATCTGTCTAGGATTCTGCTGAATCAAACGAAAATATGATAGGGACCACTACTCCTGAATTGTTTAAATCTTTAAGAGTATCTCTGATCTCTGCCATTCCTTATAAGATGTGATTTTTTTAAATTGGTATCTTGGCTGGGTTAAGGGAAGTTTCAGAGCCTTCTATCTGGCCTTCTCTGTTATATCTTACTTCACAGGTCATGGGCCAATGTGGTAGTTCCGTTAACTACCAAGTATGTCAATTTCATTTATACATTTGAGAATTAGGGAAATTACCACTGGCTGTGTCTGTACACACAGTGGATTTACTATGAACTGAACTTGGGCCAGGACTCCATTTATTACTTGGTCTCCATATGCCCCCACTCTAACTGGGGGGCCCTGATGATGTTTTGGAACCCCTAGTATCAATTTCATCTCAGAGTCTGTGTTCAACAGCCCTTGAATTGCTTGGATAATATTTCCCTTTCAAGTAAATGGCAGTATACCTCTTTGGGGAAGGACTGGGGGTATCATTGCCATATACACTTACCATGGTGTTGCAAGTTGCAAGGTCCTTCCTCCTGGAGACCTGGCCTCTCCTTCAGTCATTGGATTCCAGGTCTGAAAACTTGTTCTGGTCCAGAAACTGGGCAATGAATCATGATTCAGCCCCTTGATCTTCTAGCCTTGATTTTGATTTTGTTTTTGTTTTTCATTGCTAGGTTGGCCATCTTGCCCTTAGGAACATCGTGTACTAGGAAATTTCCTTGTTGGCCATCTTGACCTTAGGAACATCATGTACTGTTAGCCATCTCCATAGCTCTCTGCAGGTTAGGCCCTTCCAGCTGCTGTTCAACCTCATAGCTCATTATGATAATTGCATCTACATTGCTTCTGGTGGTTAAGTACTGCCATCTGGCCTCTATTATTTTGGGATCCTATCATTTCCATCACCATCAAGGAGCCCTGTTCTGAAAGTTCAGGGGCAGCCACCACTGAGGTTCTCAGTGATGCCAATGTCCTTTTCCCCAGAACATTCCTCAGGGCCCTCCTGTGGAACAGAATAATTTGGTGAGTTTTCCGGTTTTACATGCTATATTCACTTCAACTTTTCTCTGAGCCTCTTGATCTCTGCTTTCATCATCTCCCATCTCCCATCTTCCCATCTCCCAGCAGTTCTGACATTTCCACTGCATATATTATGGCCCATTGCTTTCTCCAAGCTCTTAAAAACCATCCTAGCATCATGTTAGCACTGTCTTTCAAGGTTGTAATTCCTGTTTCCCAGGAAAATACTCCCATATTGATAACCTCTCCCTCATCCAATTTTAGGTTCAACTTCTCCCCACTTAGATGGAGCCTCAGTCTCAGAATGCAGTCCCATTTATATTCTCCTGGCTTCTGTCAGTACATATTGGTTATGTCCTACAGCTCCTTTAGGTATAGTCCCTTCCCTCCCTTATCAGGTCCTGGCCATTTGTATTGTTAGTTAATCCTAGCTATTGGTCTAATGGCCAAGTTGGGATGTTGGGGTAGATCCAGATGGGGAGGCACATTTCTTGTAAAGCAGAGAGATTTCTGCAACATCTTTAAGCAAGGGGGAGGAGTAATCTGTAACAAGAAGGAGTGGGCAACTTATAAAGGCCCAGAGGTACAGGGGAAAGGGGAAGTTCAAGATTTTCATGTAGATATATGCCGTTATTACCATCTTACATCTTCCATTTCCATTCCTTCTCAATCAGGACTCTAACCTTGGTGTAGCCAATTTGCCATGGCTGAGAATTCAACTTCTCTGGAACTCTGCAAATCTTACAATTAACTCCTGGGCCTGATCCTGGTTTTTCTGATCAGGTTTTTCTGCCCTCTGGCTGCAGGAGATGATAGTCTGTTTATATATTGCCAACAAGGCCCTTGACTTTCACACTTAGCCTTTATAGTCTTTCTCCAAAGTATTTATTATTCTCAACAACAAAAATCCTATTACTTCTCGAATGTCTCATACATTGTGTTCATCCACCTCCCATTCATTCCTTCCCTCAGGCAAAACATCTCTATTTTCACTGGTGAAAATTTTAACAATCGCATTACTATCACATGCTCGGGGCTAACAATGGTTCACCTACCACTAGGGTTGGTATCCTCATTGCCAACAGGCTGGCGAGTGATCCAGCTCCCAAATCCTATTTTAGAGTTTGCTCCCTCCTGGCACCAATTATCCTTAATCAGGTTTCCCAGGAAGCACTGAGATTTGAATCCTGAAAGTTTTTTGGAGAGTGCTCTCAGGATCATTGTGGAAGAGTGAAGGAAGCAGGATTGAGGCAGAGGAAATTAGGAGGCAATGCATTCACAAAAAGCCTCAGTCTATTCCATGCAGAGCACTGGAGCTGGGATGGCCCTGCAGAATTGTCCCTATTTGGGGCCAGGGTATCTGGGCCTTATTTATACCCCTGCACCAATCAGTCCTTGAATGTGGGCTGCCCTGCGGAAGAAGGCATGATTTTAAACAAAGCCGCTCTTCTCAGGTAAGATGGTGTGGGGTGCTTAACTGCAAACTGTCAGCCATTAACACTCCCTGAAGCAGGGAAAGAGTGTTTCAGTTTTGAAGGGTGGAGATCCAGGGAGCACACCACAATGGTACTGGAATACACTTCCTATAGTTTGAACCATTTACAATGGGAAAGCATTCATGTAGTTTGTGTGATAAAAAACGTTTAAAAGCATTTTTAAATATGCAAGTAAAAAGAAGAAATTGGAAATTACCCAGAATCTTTCCATCAAGAGCTAACCACTGTAAATATTTTGACATATGTCCTTTCAGAATTTCAAATTCAAAATTATATTGTGTGTGTATAATTTTACAAAAATGAGACCATATTTATATTGTTAGCAATTCCTTTTGAACTTAGCAATGTTTTACAAGCATCTTTTCGTATTTACGTACTTCTATTACAACGTTTTTTAGACTTTATTTTTCAGAACAGTTTTAGATTTACAGACAAAATTGAGCAGATAGTACAGAGTTCCCATATTCCCCCAGCCCCACCACAGTTTCCCATTATTAGTACCTTGCATTAGTGGGGTACATTTGTTACAATTAATGAACCAATATTGATGCATTATTATTAGCTGAAGTCCAGAGTTTACATTAAGGTTCACTCTTTGTGTTGTACAGTTCTATGGAGTTTTTACAAATACATAATGTCATGTATTCACCCTTACAGTATCATACAGAATAGTTTTACAGCCCTAAAAATGCTATGTACTTCACCTATTCATTCCCCTTCCCCAACTCCTGGCAATCACTGATCTTACTGTGTCTATAATTTTGCCTTTTATAACATCCTTCTTAATGGCTGCATAACACTGTCTCATGGATTTATTCAGCCAACCCTCTATTATGGGACACTGATGCTGTCACATGACTCAAAGAAAAGACTAGAATGGTAATACCAAACTTTGGATTTACGCAGCAGCGAGTCAAACTTTGCTGACCTGGCACAGTATTCACTTGCCCACATACACTTAACTGTGTATACCAATGTTTCATTATCTTTGGGCAAATGAACCTTTTAGATCTCACATGCTATCTTGGAAACCAGAGGAAAACATCTGGCATTCACTCTGATGGGAGAACCAAAGCAAAGCTGTAAACACCATCTGTCAATTTTTCCTTCCAAAGCAGCCTTTCCAGATTTCTGGGGATTCTTTTTGCCAACTCCTTGTCACAGTTAGCAGCACCAGAAGCAAGTGAAATCAATGAGGTTTCTAATGATGTTCTGGGCTAGGAGGCTGGGTTCCCAGGGCTTCCTGCTGCACAGGTGCACATCCTCCTAGGCTACCCCTACCACCCTACCATAGGTGCTAGTCTCTACCTCCCCAAGCAGGGCAGCTATGTATGAAAGTGCACTTTGTGCTCTGCACAAAAGTGCCTAGCTGAGAGGTCCAGAGAGGGCTGAAGTTCAGCTGCACTCAGCTTGCCAAGCTGTATACTCTGGCATTGCATCCACTCAGAGAGGGGCCTTTTTCTATCTTGGACAAAGGCGGAGTTCAGCTTAGTGGCTGGCCTTGAGCTCCTTGAGATTAACTCGATTGTAATTGTCTGTTTACACGTTTGTCTTCCTCCAAAGATTCTTTTTTTTTTTTTTTGACAGTTTTTAGTTGTGCCTTTATTCACCTTAGTTTGTTAAAAATGTACTTGTTTTAAAGATCCTATAAAGAGAGTGATCACTTACTAAGGTGGGATGTAAGTCACCCCTCTCAGCATGGTATTTTTGTTTTTTTAAAAAGCAGAATTTCTTACAGGAATCTTATTGATCACACAGTAGTTACAAGAATGTCAGATATAATGATGTATACAATCTAAACAAGACAGGCTGATTAAGAATTTACATAATGTAAAAATATACATATTAAAAGTTAGCATGTGGACAGATGCATGCAGCGGAAGACTAGTTGATGGGAGGTTGGGGGTTGAGGGCCCATATGCAGTAATATTGCTTTTCCCCTTCATTACAGAAAATTACTTTCACTAACATACAGGTATTCCACATCTCTAAATACACAAGGGTAAATTGTGACCTGCTATATGTACAGTCCAAGTGGTCTGTGATACTCCCACGAAAATAGTAAATATGAACCCCATGCAGGTAGTAGGAAGCATTGGTCATTTATTCTAGTCAGACTTGGAAAATGTTTAACTCTAGACAATATCTGGAAGAGCATATGTCTCCGTTTGCTATGTTTTCTTCACAATTGACATGCACTTAGTGGGGAATTTTGATGGTTGTTTGACCTAACAGTGATAACGAAATACTCTTAAAAATGTGGTAACTTTTTTTTTTTTTTTTTTGTGGGGAAGACCAGCCCTGAGCTAACATCTGTTGCCAATCTTCCCCTTTTTGCTGAGGAAGACTGGCCCTGGGCTAACATCCGTGCCCATCTTCCTCTACTTTATATGGGATGCTGCCACCGCATGGCTGGCAGGCAGTGCGTCGGCGGGCGCCTGGGATCCGAACTCGCGAACCCCGGGCTGCCAAGCGCGGACTAAACCGCTGCGCCACCGGGCGGCCCCTGAAATGTGGTAACTTTTTAATAACATTTTAATCACACACTTAACAAAAACATGGATCATCTACAGCTTTAAGCCAAAAGGTAGAGGAAGTGCATCTGAATGTTAATACTTTTAGTTTCAGTATTCTGTAGTTTTTACCCCTGTCCTAAAGAATGAAACTGATATAACTGCTTGTTTATTTACCCAAGCAGGCACTAGGTACAACCTCTTAAAGGATATCTAAAACAGAAGAAATGTCACTGGGCCTTTTGAGAAACTAAACCAAAATTATAAATTATTCAGGGTTCCTACTGGGCCGTGGTGCTTTTCTGTGCGCAACCATCCAGAGAACAAATCAAAGAAGAACGTACTAACACTGCAAAAGCGTTGATGTGGGGCAGACTTATTAGGAATCAGGAACCTAAGACAGCAGTTCAGGATTTTCTCATACACTCCCATTTACCCTGCTTTTTGCCAACTATTATGGCAAATGCATTTGGGGGGGCTATGCTTGACAACTGATGCTTAAAAGATCCTCTTGCGGAGATTTCTCTAGTTGAGCAGAAACCCTTCTATAAAAAGTTGGCAGGTTCTGTGAACCTAGAGAGGGAACTTAATGTCTCTGAATGCTCAAATTGCAAGTTCCTATTGGGGAAAGAGCATTAAAATAACTTGAAGGTCTATTTTATTGGCGACTCAGAATGCTAACAAATTTTATTTTTAAACTTATAAATCTGAAAACAAAACAGCCTAGGTTAAATAATAGTTTTCCAAAGCTGAATGTGCTCATTTGGAGCTCAGTTTTTCTGCTTGAAGAACAAAAACAACTTCCTAAAACTCCTAGGCAGGAACACTACTGTTTTGATGATCTGTGATTAGATGAACTGATCGATCTCAGTTGGTAACATCCCTTTGTTTTTCCTTGGTAAGGGTCTAAAAAATTCTAGAACAGATGCATTTTTCTAGTCTTACACTGACAATTTCATCCCAAATGTCTCCTGAGAGGCATATACCATATACAGGAATCCATCTTCATCCTTCTCACTTTCATACACTTCAGAAATCGGTGTGGACACGCTCACCATGCTGTGTCCATTCACTAACAGGAAGAAGGCTTGATTAGCGTTGAGCTGTAAGCGCCTTCTAATTATCTTGATGAGTTCACTCATGTTGACATGATCGGGTACAAGGAACTTGGTTTTATCCAGGACAGGAAGCTGCTTCTCACCCTTGTATCGTTCTATTATCACCGGGATTTTGGTAGGATGCTGCTCTCGGATAAGTCGAACATCTACTCTTTGTTCGAAAGTGCGGCGCTGCTTGAAGGTCTTCTCCGACGGCATGGCAGGGGTGGCGAGGCCGGGTGTCCCAGGTGCTCCAGGCGGCTGCAGCTCCGAATGTGGCCTGTCTTCCTCCAAAGATTCTTGATGACTGAAACCTGGTCTTGTTTGATCTTTGTTCCCTTTGCAGCACAGAGCTTTGTGTATATGGTAGACCTCAGTATATTAGCTGAGAGATTACTAGGCACAGGGCTCTTCGAGCTCAGTGCCAGGACAGTCTACCCACACCATTTAAAAATTTTTGATAAAATCAATTAATTTTTACTATTTACTATTAACTGTCTTTTATTCTTTTATAGGGTGACGCTTACCATGCTTCCTGTTGTGTGTTTTTACTAGGTTTTCTCCTGTTTTTCATATTTGGCTCTCCATTTCTCTCATTGATTCTGTGAACTACCCAATAACTTTTTTGGGTTTTTTTTTGCTGAGGAAGATTGGCCCTAAGCGAACATCTGTTGCCAATCTTCCTCTTTTTTCACTTGAGGAAGATTATCCCTGAGCTAACATCCATGCCAATCTTCCTCTGTTTTGTATGTGGCTTGCCTACCACAGCATGGCTAATGAGTGGGGTAAGTCTGCGCCTGGGATCTGAACCGGTGAACCTGGGCCGCTGAAGCAGAGCATGCTGAACTTTAACCTCTACGCCATGGGGCAGCCCCTACCCAATGACTTTTCGAGGTTGATCATTACATCTTTGTTCTCAAACCTACTGTCTGTTCTTCTTCTGAAAACAACATCTCCCGGCTCATTTGCCAACTGAATACTAGCTGGATTCAGTCAATGGGAGGCACTGGCAGGAGACTGGAGGGCAGGAGGGAAGGAGGAGTCAGGGTAGCTCTTCCTTCCTCTTATGGCTGTGGGAGCATTTCCAGCAGTGGTCGCCATCTTGTACATGGTTTCTACTTCCCCTCCTTCCTTGGTTCCAAGTCCTACTGCCCACCCTCCTCCAGCCAAGTCCTGCTCCCTTGAGAGCCACAATTAATAGTTTGGTGTGTATCCTTTCAGTCTTTTATCTACGCTTAAATCTATCTATCTATCTATCTATTATCATCATCTCTATATATATGTAATTGTTTTCATTTTACAAAAGTGGATACAGTATGCATTTTTCTGCAGCTTGCTTTTTTACTTTACAATATATTGTGATAGTCACTGCCAAATTGCTCTACGAAAGTTTTCACCAATTTATACCACCATCAACAGTGTGTAAGGATGCTTATTTCTCCATCCATGCTGGCACTGGACATAATTGATCCTTTTAGCTTTTGCCAATTTGTTAGGTGAAAAATGGGGCCTTGTTTCATTTTTAAAAATTATCAGTGATGTTGACCATCTTTTTATATGTTCACTAGCTATTTGTGTTTCTTTTTTAGTGAATTGCTTTTTGACAAGTTATACTCATATTTTTCTATTGAATCATTCTATTTTTCTTATTCATTTGTAGGGGCATTTTGTATATTGGGAAAATTAACCCTTTTTCTGTTATATGGGTCACAAATATTTTCTTTCAGTTTATCTTTTCACTTTGTGTACGGGATCTTTTTTTTAAAAACATTTTTTGGGGGGAAGATTGGTCCTGAGCTAACATCTGTTGCCAATCCTCCTCCTTTTTTTCCTCTTTTCTCCCCAAAGCCCCAGTAGATAGTTGTATGTCATAGTTGTACATCCTTCTAGCTGCTTTATGTGGGACACTGCCTAAGCATGGCTTGATGAGTGGCAAGTGGGTCCACGCCCAGGATCAAAACCAGCGAACCCTGGGCCACCGAAGCGGAGCCCGCAAATTTAACTGCTACACCACCTGGCTGGCCCCATGAGGCTCTTTTGCCATCATCAAATCTGTCAACCATTTCCTTCATAGCTTCTGAATTTGGTGTCATGATTAGAAAAGTTCTTTCCAACCTATGATTCAAAAAATATTCTGCTATATTCTTGTCTAATATTTTAGAGTTGGGGTGTGCATGTGTGTGTTTATATTTTCATCATTTTGGAATCTGAAATCATGTTTATCCATTCATAGTCATCAAGATAATTGCATCTTTATATGATGGTCATCACATAGGTCTTAGAATCAGAAGGAATCTCAGAGGTCAACCAGAGTCTTGAGTCCTTAATTGTAACATTGAGCTTCTGGGGAAGGGCAAAGGGTTTCAACCTGACCTCCAAGGTTCTAAGGATTCATCCAGACTTTTCTCTTGGATTTCCCAGGAGAAAAGATGCCAGTGACTTTATTTACAGCCTTAGAACTGTTAAATTCAAGCCAAGCCTATTCCCTTCTGGTCTCTCCAGCTTTATCTCCCTCTGCTATCCTACATGTATCCTTTGCTCTACTTACTGATTCTGAATTTTCCTGGCACTTGCCTGCCTCCATGCCTTTGCTCAAACTGCTTTGTTGTCATTGCTTATGGCACCCTTTGTTCTACCTGTTCTTTAAGGCCTAACTTAAATGCTTCAATTCTCCATGAAGTCTTCCCTGATTTCTCAAGTCAACCTGAACTCTCTCTCCTCCTTAAGCATGGAATGTGCTACCTAGGGCAACTCAGGTGATTTTCTGCCAGGTACCATCATTATCTGTACACCTGTCTGATTCCCTCACTTGACCTCCTTGAGAGCATCTTTGTAGACTCATAGTGCCTGGCATATGGTAGGACTTAGTCATCACTGGATGGTTTTAAACGAATGAAAGAGTGCAGAGTTGGTTGTCTGTCTTTCCTGTCTCTGCTCTTAGACACCCCAAAGCCTAGTGTACGAAGGGAGGGAGAAAGAAAAGGAAAAGAGAGATGAGTGCAAGCTGGTGCCCCTTGGCCTGGAGCACTGCTTCTAGGCCAGCAGGTGTGCTGGCATTGCCTAGGTGCACTGGGAGGAAAAGACACAGGGAGGGGTAGTAGAAGACTGGCATCCTGTTCAGCCTCTTCTGGTCCCAGGTGAGTTACCACTGGGATTCATACCTGGAAACTGACAAGTATGAGTCACTCCTAGGAAGGTGAAGTATTTGTTTTTCCCCACTTTGTTCCCATATCTTAAGGGTTGCTCCATGAGGTTGGGGGACACATTAGGCTGGCCCAGGACGAGGTGGTCAGTAACCTGGTCCCCACTTAAAGCAAGAAGGTAGAGCAGGAAAAATTATTAGATCAAGAGACCTAGGCTAATGGGGAATCTCAAGAAGTCCCTGTCTGATGGGGGAGGCTTGTCTCTGGTCTCAGGGAGTCCTAATCTGAGAGGAGAGGCACAGGCCTAGCCCTCCAAAGGTTTTCCCTTCTTAATCCTCCATGGCACTATAGTCTTCTGATTCCTTTTCTACTTCTTTAGCCACTACTTTTCCATTTCTTTCTCTGCTTCCTCTTCCCACGCCCTATTTCTTAGTGTTCCAGAGGGTCCTATCCTCAGAAATTTTAATTAATCTGATTTTCCATTCTTCTAACCAAACCTGCAAGAATTTGACTCAAGTCAAAAATCTTAAAGTCATGCTTGAGTCTTCTTATTTCCTCACACTGTGTGTCTAATCTGTAAGCAAATTCTTACAGCTCTACCTTCAAAATGGACCCAGAACCTAACCATAACTAATCACCTTCACTGCTACAACAACTCTGGTCTACAGTCTTATCATCTTCTGCCTGGATTACTGCAATGACCTCTAAGTGGTCTGTCTGTTTCCACCCTGGCTCTTCTCTAGCTTATGCTCTGTGTAGTAGCTAGAGTGATGCTGCTAAAAAGTTAGATCATTTCTCTTCTCTGCTCAAAACTCTCCAATGGCTTTCAGCTCACTTAGAGTGAAAGCCAAAGTCCTCAAAATGATCTACAAGACCCTATGTGACTTAGCCCCCTGTTACCTGTCTGACTTCATCTCCTACTATTCTCCTCTTTGCTCACTATATTCCAGCCACACTGGGATGCTTACTGTTCCTAGAACATAGAAGGTGAGCTTCTACCTCAGGGCCTTTGTACTTGCTGTTCACTTGGCTGGGCACTTTCTTCTCCTGGATATCTGCATGACTCATTTCCTCACTTCCTTCAGGTCTTTACTCAGATGTCACCTTTCCCCGGCCACCCTCTATAAATTTCAATCGTGGCTACTTTCTACCTCCTTTCCCCTGCTTCATTCTTCTTCTTAACACCTATCACCATTATTATTAGTTATTTTTCTCTAGAACATAAGCTCTGTGACAGCAGGGATTTTTTTTTTTTTGGTCTCGTTTATATACTGCTGTATCCCCAGTGTGTAAGAACAGTGCCTGTTATACTGTTATGCAGGCACTCAATAAATACTTGTTGAATGAATGAATGACAACTTTATTTGTTCAAGGAGTACCAGTTTACTACACATGTATACTCTTTACCTCTTTCCTAATTTCAAAGCTCACATTCCCTCCTGGACATCTCTCCAGGATATTTGCCATCATCTTAATCTCAGTTTGGCCAGCTGAACTCATTATTATCTCCCTTAGCACTCCAGTAAAACTTAGGTCTCTCTTGTTTCTGTTAATAAGAGGCCCCCAAAACTTGGCTCTTTCTTCTTCATGATTTCTCCTCCCATACAGCAGGTCTCTAAATCTTGTTGAGTCAATCTCCTAAATCTTGCTCCAGTTCATCCCCTAGTCTCCATCCTTACTGCCTCTGCTTTAGTCCAGGTGTGAGTCTTTTACTCAATGCAGAAGTCTACCATGTAGTCTCCAATCTGTTTTATTCACTGCTACCATTTTAATTCTCCTGATGAAGAGTTTTGCTCAGCTAACTGCTCTCTCCACAAACCTTCTGTGGTTGCCCATTATCTGTTGAATTAAGTAGGCAAATAATCCAGAACTGACACTTTGCTATTCTCTGCTCACTTTAACAACCCCCGCTTGTGGAATGCCTATCTTATAGTGAGTTAAAACTGCTGCACCCTTCAAAGTATAAATATTATTTTCTCCGGAGTTCTGGAGAGAAAACAGGGCTGGAGAATTAGACATGGAGTGTACACACACTTTATGTACCCAGGAAGTGTAGAGACGTAAATCTTTCCTAATTCCTTAGCCAAAACTCATTTTTTTCCAGAGAAATTGATGCACCTGTTACACCACTATCACTCTCGGACTTTTCCTAGAGTTAACCATTTATGCTGCTATTTCTCTCACCAGTTAGGAACTTTTGGGAAGAAAGATTCATCTCGTTCAGTTATGAATCCTCTATGCACTTGATTCCAGGAGACGTCCAATAAACGCAGAAGGCAGTAAAGGTTTGGGATTGGATTACTTGGTTTAAACCCGTTGAATGTCAGAATTGAAGGGATATTTAGAGGTCACCTTTTAACCTATTCATTCGTAAATGGAGAAACCAGAAAGTGTAGGACTTGTACCAGGTCACTGACCCCGGACCAGAAGCCAGACATCCTAATTCCCAAGTAGGTCTTGTTGGTCTTCGTGTGCCCCTTCGCGACCAAGGCTCTCAGTTCCCACTTTGGTCGCTTCTCCAAATCCTTCGCCTTACTCTCTCAGTGACCCCCTCCTTTCCTCCCTCCCTTTGGGTCAGCAGGGTCCATCCATTCCAATTGCAATGCTCCAGGTAGCTAGAGTTGTCCAGCACTGGAAGAGAGATTAGTGTACGTCACCATCGGCTCCTCCCATTGGTCTCGGGGGTGGAGCGGGGCGCCGTGACGTTAGACGCCCAAAGGGGCGGAGCGGTGAGAGGAAGGAGGAGGGAAGTGGGATTTCAACATGGCGGCTGTGATACTGGCGGTGGCTACAGTGACGGTGACGGCCTGGCCCAGGGTGGGCAGAGTTGGAGGAGGTGGCGTTCGCTTTCCCTAGGGGCCGTCAGGAGCTCAGCGGGGACCGAGCCTGGGAGGCCGGCCGGCGCCAGCACCTTTCGACTTCTGGGACGGCAGTGGCAGCGGCGTTCAGGTGAGGGGGTCTCCCTCTGGGGGAGGGGGGAGAGGGGCGGAGTTGGGGGAGGGGACTGGTACCGGGAGACGGATGGGGGAGGGAACCAGGGGAAGAGGCTGGAGGCCGAGCGGAATGAAAGCTGCGGCTGAGGGGGTGGGAGGAAGAAGGGGCCACAGATCGGTGACTTGGGGAAGATTCCGGGAGAAGGGTCGGAGTGAGGGGACCAGAGTTGAAGGGGCGGAGGGCAGATGGGATGCAGGAAAATGGGTTCGAATTAGGGGGACTAATACTCTGTGGGAAGATAGGTGTAGGAGATATCTTTCTGGCTGGAGTGAATTAGAGGATGCCGGAGAGGGGGACTCAGGTTTTAGTGAAGAAGGTGAGGGATGGGGAGTTGAGAGTGAACTGGGGACGTGAGGTGCAGATTTAGTTCTCCCTGAGGCGATGAGATTACGGAAAAAGGAAGGAGACCAGACCCGGATGAGTGATCTTTGGGGATATCTTTGATTTTGTCTGGTCTTCTCCAGGTATGTTTATCTTGCCTCTTTTGTTTGTTTCTTGGGTGGAGACTTACCTGTACAGTCCACCTGGGCCTCAGAAACAGCCCCAAATCTTTTCTTGTGGAACATCAAGTTATAGTTCATTTATTTGATCTATATCAGTAATCTCTGACCTTTGTGTTGTCGCCACATGTACTTGTTTCCAGACTAGTCTCTTGAAAGTATGGCTGGGCATAAAAACACATTTTATATTAAACTGAGATAAAATTTTGAGCGTTTTTAGACACCATGAAATGCAAAACCAGATTTGATAATTTAGCTAACTATTAAATATGTTCTGTTCTCACCCCACTTACTAGTGCTTTCTCTTTCCTCAGTCTTAGTATTTGAGAATTTGGATAGATATGATGTATGTTTCTCTTTAGAATTTTGTCAGATTTGATGGTGGGAAAAACAGGGCACTTAGTCTTTTGTGATAGCTATCTCTCTCTAGAATATGTCCCAAACTAGTTAAACTGAAAGTTTCTGTATTGTAGCAAAGAATGTGAAATGTCTAAATGAAGTACATTTTCTGCATTAACTTATTTTTTTTAAGTGGAATTTTTTATAAATTAAATTTTTGTTTCTAATCCGTCCTATTCATTCTTTCTGTTACTTATTTATTCAACATTTATTGAATGCCTATTGTGTGTTGCATTAATAAGAGTCATTATAATTATGGAAATGGGAAAATTAATGTTTCTTTAGTGAGCATCTCTATCACTGCACAGCAGATAACTTACTAACTTGCTATAGCCTCATTGGAAGAAAATGTATTATTTTAGAAATGAAGACAAGGAAATTAAAGTATGTGAATATAACAACTTCCTGAATTTTTATTTTGTTTAGTATTTGACTCATTACCTCATCATGACATATTTTATGTTTATCTGAAAGATTTTATTTTTCATTTTGATTTTGAAGAAGACAGTAACAATATCCTTATATGACATTAGGTCTGTCAACAATTCTCATCAGTGGTTGTTAGTTCGTATTTCTTAGGCTGGCAAATGTCACTTTGTCTCGTGCGTCTTTTGTGTCTTGACTATGGTATGGTATTTAAAATGAGGATTCCTGAAGTTTAATTCAATGACTAAAATTCTGTCCAAGTATCTTCAGCATTGTAGATGTATTATCATTAGAATGTAGATGTGAATATTATAAACTTTTCTTGTTCTCTAATTGTATTGTTGAATGTGTTGAGGTTTTTCAAATGTAGATCATTTTAAGTGTAAACTTTGTTTCCCACAGACTAACCCAAAAAACCCCAACAAAACACCAGTTCATCATTAATCAAGTAATTTTCTTTAGATAATCTTTCTCAAGAAATGCAAAAGGTAGTATGCAGTACCTTAAATTATTAAATAAGCTTTTCTTAGAATCAAAAACATCTTGAGTTGAAGCTTAGAGATCAGCTGGGTTTAGTTTCCCACATAGGATGGAAATCCCTGCTCTGTATCACAAAGGTAAGTGCAAATCTGTCCTCTTTTCCAGAATCTAATTTCTTATAGGAAAGAGCCTTTTAGAGAAGGAAGTAAGCAGGGTATTGCTCTTCTAACCTGTAGCAGTTTCTTGTAATATTGGAAAATAATTTGAATGTAAGAGTAATATTTTCCTATGAATTGAGAGTTATAATTTGAGGCTTTAAAAATTTTAGGTGATGGTAGCAAGATTTCCAAAGGGAAAGGTACTAACACTGGGCCTATGCTAATGAGCTAGGCGTTGTTAAGCATTTTACATAATCTCATTTAATCCTTACAGTTTGATTAGGTAGGCAGGTCGTGATTTGCGTGCTTTTTATGTGTTGAAGAAACTGAGGATCAAAGATGTTGAGTAATTTAACTAAGGTTACAGCTATAAAATGGTAGACTCTGAATTTGAGCTCAGATTTGCCCAACTTCTGTGCCCATGCTGCATCACAGGGCCATTCATATTCCTATCAAGTAAATTTAAAGGATAAGCACTAATTTTAAAGTAATACCATCTTAATCTACTTGTTCTCATCAATATAGTCTTGTAACTGGAATAAATAGTTAATTAAAATTTTAGTCACTTATGATGTCATCAGGTATTCATTTCCTCCTAGAATACTTAATATTTTATACTTAACAAAATTAACTGGATAAACTGGATAAGGGACTAAAAGTGTTATTATTTGTATTGCTGAGTCAGACTGGACCCAGTTCATTAAGGGCCAAAATTTGTATTTGGAGTAATGAGCATGTGTTTGCAAAATTCTGGATTGGTCATTATCAGTTGCTTAATGCTTACCAAACACTTCCAGTGTTTGAGTCACTGAATTGGCTCATGATAATTTCAAATCTTGTGGTTACTGAGTCAGGAGCCAGCAGTGTGTGTTTTGGTTGCTTCACTTCCTCCCCAACACTTGATATTGTCAGACTTTTAAATTTTTTTCTAATCTAGGGGGTTTGAAATGGTATCTATTGTGTTCTTAGTAGCATTTCTTGAAGTTGAGCGTCTTTTCATACGTTCATTGGTTGATTGTGCTTCTGTGAAGTGTATATTCAAGGTCTTTGACTATTTTTGAGTTGTTTCTCTTTTCCTGATTGATTTTTAAGAGTTGTTTATATACTAAGTAATACTAATTGTTAATTCATGGGTTGCAAATATCCTCTCCCAGTTTGTGACTTGTCTTTTCATCTCTTCATAGTCTTTTGGTGAGAAAAGTTCATAATTTTAATGAATTGAATTTTTCAGTCTTTTCTTTTATGGTTTGTGCTTTTTGTATCATATTTAGGAAATCCTTCTCTTCTGCTAGGCATGCTATTTTAATAAATACAATAGTATATCCATCTGTAATGTGGCATCTACCCTGAAATTTAGTCCCAATATTTGCTTGATTAGAAAGGCAAACTTCTCGGGGCCGCCCTGTGGCGTAGCGGTTTCGTCCGCGCTTGGCAGCCCGGGGTTCGCCGGTTCGGATCCCGGGCGCCCGCCGACGCGCTGCTTGTCAGCCATGCCGTGGTGGCGTCCCATATAAAGTGGAGGAAGATGGGCACGGATGTTAGCCCAGGGCCAGTCTTCCTCAGCAAAAAAAGAGGAGGATTAGCAACGGATGTTAGCTCAGGGCTGGTCTTCCTCACAAAAAAAAAAAAAAAAAAAAGAAAGAAAGGCAAACTTCTCAGGAGTTACTTTCCTGTTGTCTTGCAAGTTACAGGGCCAGAGGGTTTTAAAAGCAGCTTAAATTGTGCCTTATACACAGGTTAAATATATTTTCCCAAACTGGGAAACCAACAGATTTATGAATGAGGTTTGTATTTTACTGAATGTTAATAATGTGGTTTGGGGGCCGGCCCAGTGGCGCAGCGGTTTAGTTTGCGCTTGGCAGCCCGGGGTTCGCGGGTTCGGATCCCGGGCGCCTGCCGACGCACTGCTTGTCAGCCACGCTGTGGCCGCGTCCCATAGAAAGTAGAGGAAGATGGGCACGGATGTTAGCCCAGGACCAGTTTTCCTCAGCAAAAAGAGGAGGACTAGCAACGGATGTTAGCTCAGGGCTGGTCTTCCTCACACACACACACACAAAATGTGGTTTGACAATAAGAGACTTGTGTGGACGGTATTAGATACAATTCATAATGAGGCACTCAGTCTAAGCTGTTAGCATTTCTCCTAAAATGTGTTCAGAAAGATTTTTTGATGTCCAGTTCTTACAATGTTGGGCTCTATCAAGAATAGTTGTGGATTGTGGAAGGGTTGATGTGGAAACATTTTGGAAGTTTTGTTTTCAAGTACACAATTTTATATAATTAGGATATAATTCTGTGGAGTATAATTACATGATTAAGTAAAAAGAGAAATGTAAATTTTCAAGTTAACAGCTTGTTCATGTATTTTTTTAAGGTGAGGATCATGTTTATGATATTTAAATTCCATTAGATATGTTTAAAAGAATGAAGTCAGTCTTTTATTCTCAATATTGGAGAAATTACATATATTTAAAGTTATGAAACATTTCAAATCAACTAGAAAATATGTGAGGGAATATGAGTTTTTCTGTTTTACTTTGTTTTTTTAACTGTCTGCCCAGTTCCTTGGACTTTTGTGGCTCCTATCCATCATTAAACGCTTATCTCTAAAGTTATATGTATAAAAATCTTGCCAGCATTAGATTTTCTCTGTTATGTATTAAAGCCTCTTAAAAACATTTTTCCCCCATAAGAAGACTAGGGACTTTAGGAATTTTTCTTATAAGGAGTTGGATATTTGACCCTGGCAAAGATCACGTTTAAATGTAAAACACCCACCAAACTTGAAATGGACTGCAAATACTGTATAGTGATATGCAGTACACCCTTCATATTTATGAAAGGTATGTCTGTAGGTCTTTGAGAATCCTTGCATACCCATAGTGTAGAATGTCTGTCATAACATACAGAAAAGTACAACGGAAAATGTTTAGTTACCATCAGGTTTGATGGGTATATGTCTAGGAGAGAGCAGCAAAGTTAGAGATTTATACACTAAACTCGATCTTCAGGTATCTTTAACTCTCAGGCTTTTTCTATTTATTACTGGCTTGCCTATCCCCAGCCTCCTCTAATAACCCAGTAGAGACTCAAGGCTGACTTTTCTCGTCTTGTGCCGCATCACATCATCATGGTCTTGGTCCCAGGCAGAGTTTGCATCCTGCTTCTTGTTTCTCCCCTCATTGGTAAGAATGGAATCTCTCTAATCCTAACACCTTCCTATAGTTTGGGAGTGTTAACATTTCATTTTACAGTCTGGTGGTGAAGTTGTATGGGCAGTAACTTCCCCATTTCTTTCTTCTGGTAGATTATTATACCTTACACCACGCCTTGTAAGAGAAGTGATTCCCTTTTATGGGTGGAATTCAAAGTCAAATGTCAGCCAAATTTTACAACTTACTATATGGAGTGGACTTTAGAGGTAGCTTGTGAATTCTCAAAATTGTGTTTAATTTCTTCTATCAAAGGTTACTATGTTTTCTAGTGATTCTAACAATAGAAAACAACCTACCACAAATTTTGTTCTGAAAATACTTTAAAAAAATCACTGAAGGTCTTGAATTGTTTATATCCTGTCCCATCCATTTTCTGGAACAGGAAATTCTAGCTTGTTCTTGTAATTTAATAGGGACTCTAACTTTATCCTTGTGCTAGATACTTTAATAGTACTTCACTTATCTAGCTTATTCAGAGACCTAGGTGTTTTACATAAGCAGAATTTCAAGATAACCGAACGTTATGCCTTTGGGAGACCATATTAAACAAAATTGTTGGTAGATTATTAAATGAGAATCTTTTATAAATGTACCTTCTCTAATGCAGCCAGTAATGAGGTGTGTAGGGCTTATTCCAAATGACCCTAGGTTGCTATCCTTTTTGAATTGTTGGGTCTTTGTAAAAAAAAAAAAAAAAATTCTGGTTTTGGCTTATGTATTACTGGCAGTATACTTAATGAAAGAGTGTACTTATTAGGGTAATGGAGGCTTATTTTATTTAGTATTGTAAGAAATTGTGTTTAGGCACAGTTCTAGTTAGAGATGTTCGAGATCTGTCCTGTCCAATATGGTAGCCACATAGTGCAGATAGAAAACATTCTCATCACTGCAGAAAGTTCTGTTGGACGTTGCTATTGTAGATCAGTGATTCTCAGATTTTAGTGTATATAGATGACCTGGAGATCTTGCTAAAATGTAGATTCTGATTCAGTAGTTCTGAGTAGGTTTGAGCTTATGCATTTCTAACAAGTTCCCATATTATGCTTATGGTCCAAGAACCATACTTTGAGTAGTAAGGTTCTGAATGTACTATGACATGAAGTTTGATTTGGGACTCATTATAAGATACTTTCTTACTTTAATTTATTATAAGCTTTTTAATTAGTGTCTTTTGCCGTGAGAGATTGTATTGTAATGGACAGAACTCTGGACAGTGAATTGAAAGATCTAAAGTTCTAATTCCGGTTTCCCATTTAAAAACCAATCATCCCTCTCAGCCTTGAACTTTTTAATTTATAAAATGAGGATAGTAATACCTGCTTATATCTCGTAGCATGTGAAGCTCGAATAAGATGATGTTTGTGATGATATTATGAAAACTTCGTAAGTTTTCAACATAGAGTTTTGAAAACTAGTATGTTTTCAACATATGCTTCATTAGAAGCATAATTTTTCTTTTCCACTGTCAGTTAACAGTTGACTTATTTTCTAAAGCTGATATACTCCATTTTATCCAGGGATTCTCAGTAACTTTTATTTTTCCTTTTATGCTTAATGTTTGTCTCTCTCTCGTAGAATTAATTTTAAAGAGGGATTTTGTCCTGTTACTGCTGTCACTTAGAGCAGTACCAAGGAGTAGTAGGTGTTCATTACACAAATGTTGAGTGAATGAGGCATGAAGCCTGAGACGCTGTCTTTTGCTGTGACCAGGCAGGGATAGTTTTTCATATAACACCAAAATTTGATTGGGAACCGACTTTAAGGGGCAAACAAAGAAGTAATTATTTGGCTAGGTTTTCCATTGGGGAAAAAAAATGGAAGCCAGATAACATACCTCTTCACTACAGAATTCTATTTATATATTTCTGTTTCTGTATCTTAGTAGGTACTGGTTTTGACAATGGTTTTAGTAATTGTGTACAATTTCTTGTGGGTATCTTTTTGACAGGTTTAACAATTAACATTTTTTACAATTAACAATTAACATGATTTTTTTTCTGAAATATTTTAAATGACAGACATTTTACACTATAACTTTTTAAAAGATGAGAACATTTTCCTTCAAAACCACAATACTGTTATCATGTCCCATAACCACAATACTGTTACCATATCCCACGATCAACAGTAATTCCCTGATATCATATTAGACCAGTACTTATTAAATTTCCTCACTTGTCCCCTAAATGTCTTTTATAGATTCACAGTGCAATTTGGACACTAACTACCCAGAAGTAGGCCAAACTACACAGGTTAAGGGCACAGTCATTCAGAAGCCTGCCCTCACTTCAAATGTCAGCCACAAGCTTGAGGATTTCCAGGCCACCCACATATCTGAAACAACTGGCTACAAATTTGAGGGTTCTCACTCTGCCCTCAGGTTCGATAATTTGCTAGAATGATTCACAGAACTCGGGAAAATGCTATACTTAGATTACAGTTTTATTATAGCAAAAAGAATACAAATCAGGAGCAGCCAAAAGAAGAGATGCATAGGGTGAAGTCTGGGAAGGTCCTAGGCTTGAAGCTTCTGTGTCCTCTCCCCATGTAGTTGAGATGTGTACCCTCCTGGCACATTGTTGTGTTACAGTATGCAAAGTATTACTAACCAGAGAGGCTCACCTGAGCTTCAGTGTCCAGAGTTTCAATTTTATTGGATTTTCATTAGATAAGCATGATTCATTCAATCATGACCACAAGATTGAACTCGATCCCTGGCCCCCCTTCCCTCCCTGAAGGTCAAGCATATTACATGGCTTAAAGCCCCAACCCGGGGCTGGCCCCATGGCCTAGTGGTTAAGTTTGGCGTGCTGTGATTCGGCAGCCCAGACCTACACCACTCGTCAGCGGCCATGCTGTGGTGGTGACCTACATACAAGATGGATAGAGGAAGATTGGCACAGATGTTAGCTCAGGGCAAATCTTCCTCAGCAAAAATAAATAAATAAAAAATAAAATAAAAAGCCCCAACCCTCTAATCACATGATTGGTCTTTCTAGTGTGGCCTCCATCCTAAGTCATACTGTTAGCATAAATTATCTGGGGGCTCATGATGAGTGAACTCTTTAGCATAAACTATCAAGTGTGGTCTGAGGGGCCCACCATGAAAAACAAGGATACTCCTGTCACTTGGGAAGTTCTAACGATTTAGAGGATACTTCCCAGGAACCAGGGACAAAGGCCAGCCAAATTCTTTATTATACAAGATGGTTAGTTCAGTCCTAGATCCAGTTAAGACTACTTATAGGTTTTGGGTTGGTTTTTTTTTTTAAATCTCTTAGGCTTCTGTTTTTTAGATGTTTTATTATGGGAATTTTAGGACATAACAGAGAGTAGACAGAATATGGTAATAAACTCCCACGTACCTATTGCCCAGCTTTCATAAAAATCAACATTTGACTGATCTCTCTCTTTCTTTCTTTTTTTTTTTTTTTTTTTTGTTGAGGAAGACTAGCCCTGGGCTAACATCTGTGCCCATCTTCCTCTACTTTATGTGGGATGCCGCCACAGCATGGCTTGACAAGTGGTGCGGTGGAGGGCGCTGGGATCGGAACCCACGAACCCTGGGCTGCCACAGCACGAACTAAACCGCTGTGCCACTGGGTGGCCCTTTGACTGATATCTCTTTCAGCTCTTTTCTCCCACTTTTTTGGGGGAGTGGGGAAGTGCCTGAGGTATTTTAAAGCAAATCTCAATCATTCCTGTAAATACATTATTAAGCATCTCTAACTGATAGTGCTTTCTCTTATTTATTTATTTATTTTGCTGAGGAAGATTGGCCCTGAGCTAATATCTCTGCCTGTCTCCGTCCATTTTGTATGTGGGATGCTGCCACAGGATGGCTTGAATGGTGCGTAGGTCCACACCTGGGATCCAAATCTGCAGACCCCGGGCCGCCGAAGCAGAGCACATGAACTTAACCACTACGCCACCAGGCTAGCCCTACTGCTTTCTTTTAAAAACATAACCACCTTGTTATTATCACATCTAACAATCGTTAGTAATTCCTTAATATAATCTAATGCCATCCATATTAAAATTTCTCTTGTCTTAAAAATGTCACTTTAATATTGGTTTGTTCCATTCATGATTCACATAAGGTCCATAGTGATCACTTATTTGGTTTTCATGTCTACTAAGTCTCTTTTATGATATGATAATTATACCCTTTTCATGTTATTGATTCATTGGAGAAATCTGGCCATTTGTCCTGTAGGTATTCCACATTCAGGATTTGTCTCTGTGTTCTTGTATTGTCTTTTCACTTGCCTCCTCTATTTCTTGTAAACTAATGGTTAAAAGCTTGATTTAGTTCATGGTTTTTTGGGGGTGGTGGGGGGCAGTGGGGATAGCACCACGTAGGTGGTGCTGTGTACTTTCTCATGCATCACATCAGGAGGTACTTAATGAATGTTTGTCCCACTTTTAGTGGTTCTAGTTGTGTTCAGATGGTGTCAGCCTGATCCTTCTATTATAAAGTTTCCTGTTAATCTTTACCTAATAGTTTAGCATCCACTGATGATACTTACTTGAATTAATTAATTAGAAGTCATGAAGTTTTGTCATTATGTTATTTCTGTCATATTTATATTTATGAGGTGTCATTTTTCTGTAAAGAAGAGCTCACCCTCATCAGCAGGCTTACCGTGAGATGTAGTTTCTATTGGAAAGGCAGGATGAATGCTTAATTCTTTTCTTTTAATTACGAATTTTAAAATAAAGAGTTGGTATAACAGTAATTTCTAATGGTAGCAGGTTATTTGTGGGTTTTTTGTTTCTTTTTTCGACTGTTTTCTAATGATCTTTTCTTTGAGTATCATCAGAGACTCGTGGATTTACACTGTGTGTTGCAACAATTATAGTCATTCCTTTTGATGCACGAGCTGTTTTATCTTTGATTAGTGGGAGCCATTTCAAGTTGGTAGCTTTTTGATGTGATCCATAAATCTTTGAAAGATTTCTTGTTTTTGTGCACAACAGATGGCCCAGATTCACCTTATGAATTTCTTCCTGGACATCTGAAAACAACCATTTCTGTAAGCATTAATGCAGAAATGATATTGAGAGACCAAAATCTGGGTGCTAGGGATGCTTGTTGATACTGTCCTTGCTTCTACAAATAAATATTTTTAATTTTTTTGCTGAGGAAGATTCTCCCTGAGCTAACATCTGTGCCAGTTTTCTTTTATTTTGTATATGGGTCGCTGCCACATCATGGCTGATGAGTGGTATAGGTCTGCACCTGGGATCCAAACCTGTGAACCTGGGCTGCCGAAGTGGAACATGCCGAACTTAACCACTAGGCCATGGGGCTGGTGCTACAAATAAATATTTTTTAAAGATCACAAGTTCATATTGAGTTTTACAGTTTAGATTTAAGAATTATAGAGTTTTTACTTGACTTCTTTAATATTTTACCTTTTTTTCCTCTTACATAAAAAATCTTGGTTCCTTGCAGTATAAATGTAATTGCTTATTTGCTCTATTGGACATATACATAAGTGGTTTTAAAATAGTAATACAGATATTACTGCTAACAAAAGTAAAATGTAAAATCTTTGCTTCTTTTTATGTTCTTAGAACATATTCCACTAATATGCATAGTTAGAACACTGAGTTCTAAAGTCATTAGGAATAATTATTTTTTGTGTGTGGTAATTTTACTAGTTTTATGTACAGTTAGGTTTATTGAAGTTTCTATTCATTTGAGGAATTAAGAAAATTGTCTGGAATATGTAATATATAGTTACTTGAAAACTCAGAATACAGGGATATGTAAAAAGAAAAAGTAAAGATTGCCTGTTATCCACCATTGGAAATATCCACTATTAAAATATTTGTATAGCTAACATTTATTGAGAACATACCATGTGTTAGGATTGTTCTAAGCACTTTATATGCATTATCTTATTTAATCTTTACAATAATCCTGTGAGGTAGTTGCTATTATTATCCCTATTTTATAGATTGGGTACTTGAAGCTCAGAGATGTTAACTTGTCCAAGAAATACACAGCTGAGTAGCAGAACTGGGACTTGAACCCTCATCTTTCTTACTCTAAAACTTACCTTCTTAATCACTGTGCATTTATTTACAGTCTTTTTTTGTGCTTATAAACATATTTTAAAATATACATTTGGGTTAGTTAGTATTTATCCTCTTAACAGTGTTCTTTGAAGAGAGGTTTTCAATTTCAATGAAGTCCACTTTTTTTTTTTTTTTTTTTTTTACTGAGGAAGATTTGCCCTGAGCTAACATCTATGCCAATCTTCCTCTATTTTATATGTGGGTCGCCACCACAGCATGGCCGCTGATGAGTGGTGTAGGTCCACACCTGGAAACCGAACCTGGGCTGCCAAAGCAGAGAGTGCCTAACTTAACCATTAGGCCACGGGGCCAGCCCCTATTACTTCTTTTATGGTTTGTGCTTTCGGTGTTATATCTGAGAAATCTTTACTAACCCAAAGGCAGAAAAGTTTTGTTCTATCTTCTCTTCTAGAAGTTTTATAGTTTTAGGTTTTACAAAGTCTGTGGTACATTTTGAGTTAATTTTTTTTGTATATCATGTGAGGTATGGATGGAAGTTTTTTTTTTTCCTTTATCAATTTTTTTTTGCAGTAACATTGGTTTATAACATTGTGTAAATTTCAGGTGTACATCCTTGTAACCACCAATCCAATCTCTGTCTCTATGTGTTTATTTTTTGTTGTTTTTATCTGCTACTTATGAGTGAGATCATACAGTTTTTGACCTTCTCCCTCTGACTTATTTCACTTAGCATAATACCCTTGGTGTCCATCCATGTTGTCACAAATGGCTGGTTTTCATTGTTTCTTATGGCTCAGTAGTATTCCACTGTGTATATATACCACATCTTTATCCATTCGTCCCTTGATGGGCACTTAGGTTGCTTCCAAGTCTTGGCTATTGTGAACAGTGCTGCAGTGAACATAGGGGTGCATGTATCTTTATGTATTGGTGTTTTCATGTTCTTTGGATAAATACCCAGCAGTGGAATAGCTGGATCATATGATAGTTCTATTAATTTTTTGAGGAATCTCCATACTGTTTTCCATAGAGGCTGCACCAGTTTGCATTCAGGTTGTCTTTTCATTTTGTTGATGGTTTCCTTTGCTGTGGAGAAGTTTTTTAGTTTGATATAGTCCCATTTGTTTATTTTTTCTATTGTTTCCTTGCCCGGTCAGACACAGTACTTGAAAATATGTTGCTAAGACCCGTGTTGAAGAGTGTCCTGCCTGTGTTTTCTTCTAGAAGTGTCATGGTTTCAGGTCTGACATTCAAGTCTTTAATCCATTTTGAGTTGATTTTTGTGTATGGTGTAAGACAATGGTCTTTCATTTTTTTGTATATGGCTGTTCAGTTGTCCCAACACCATTTGTTGTAGGGACTTTCCTTTCTCTGTTGTTTGTTCGTGGCTCCCTTGTTGAAAATTAGCTGTCCATAGATGTGTGGGTTTATTTCTGGGCTTTCAATTCTATTCCATTGATCTGTGTGTGTGTTTTTTGTCAGTACCATGCTGTTTTGGTTACTATAGCTTTGTAGTATATTTTGAAATCAGGGAGTGTGATTCCTCCAGCTTTGTTCTTTTTTCTCAGTAGTCCTTGAGCTATTTGGGGCCTTTTGTTGTTCCATATAAATTTTAGGATTCTTTGTTCTATTTCTGTGAAAAATGTTGTTGGAGCTTTGATAGGAATTGCATTGAATCTGTAGATTGCTTTAGGAAGTATGGACATTTTAACTATGTTCATTTGGATGGAGGTTTTTTTTGATTGTTTTTGGTTTTAGATATCCATTTGTTCCAGCACCTTTTGTTGAAAAGATTGTATTTCTCTATTGAGTTGCTTTTGTACCATAAAGATATTTTGTCCAGATATATGTGAATCTATTCCTGGACTCTGTTCTGTAGATCTATTTGTCTATCTTTGTGCCAATATCATATTATCTTGGTAGCTGTAACTATATTATAAATTTTGAAATCAGGAAGTTTCTCAAAGTTGTTTTGGCTGTCTAGGTCCTTTGCATTTCTGTATGAATTTTGGAATTAGCTTGTCAAAATATCTACAAAAATTCTGCTAGGATTTTGATTGGGATTGCATTGCATCTATAGATCAATTTGGGGAGAATTGACATTTTAGCAACATTGTTTTATGACCTATGAACATGGTATTTCTCTCCATGTATTTAGGTATTTGCTGTAGACTGTGTACCCCCCAAATTCACATGTTGAAACCTAATCCCCAAAGGGATGGTATTTGGAGGCACGGCCTTTGAAAGGTAATTAGGTCATGAGGGAGGAACCCTCATGAATGGGATTAGTGCCCTTATAAAAGAGGCCCCAGAGAGCTCCTTTGTCCCCTTCTGTGCCCATGTGAGGTTATAGTGAAAAGACAGCTGTCTGTGAACCAGGAAGCCGGCTCTCACCAGACACACCAAATCTGCTGGTGCCTTGATCTTGGACTTCCCAGCCTCCAGAACTGTGAGAAATACATTTCTGTTGTTTATATGCCATCCAGTCTATGATATTTTGTTATAGCAGCCCGAACAGACTAAGACAGTCTTCTTAAATTTCTCTTAGCAGTGATTTGTAGTTTCAGTTGTATAGGTCTTGCACATTTTTGTCAGGTAGATCCTTAAGTGTTTTATAATTTTTGGTGCTATTATAAGTGGTGATTTTTAAAATTTCAGTTCCTGATTATTCATTGGTAGTATATAAAAATGCAATTGAATATTATATATTGATCTTGCATACTCCAATCTTGCTAAACTCACGTATTAGTTCTAGTACTCTTTTGTAGATACCACTAGATTTTCTACAGACCATGTTATTTGTGAGTAAAGACAGTTTTTATTAGTTTTTTTCTAATCTGGATGACATTTTTTTCCCCTGAGGTATAATTGGCACATAATATTATGTTAGTTTCAGGTGTATGACATAATGACTCGATATTTGTATATCTGTTGTGAAATGATCACCACGATAAGTCTGGTTAATAGTCACAAAAATTGGTTTTTCTTATGATGGGAGCTTTTAAGATTTACTCCCTTAGCCAAGTTTCAAATGTGCAATACAGTTTTATTAACTATAGTCACCGTGCTGTCCAGTCATGCATTACTTAACAATGGAGATGTGTTCTGACAGATTCATTGTTAGGTGATTTTGGTGTTGTGTGAACATCATAGAATGTACTTGCACAAACCTGGATGGTATAGACTACTACAAAGCTAGGCTTCGTGGTGCTAATCTTATGGGACCACAGTTGTGTATGTGGTCTGTCATTAACCAAAACAGCGTTATGTGACACATGACTGTACATTACATCCTCATGACTTATTTATCTTATAACTGGAAATGTGTACCTTTTGACCCCCTTCACCCAGTTTCTGTTTTTTAGATTCCATATATAAGTGAGATCGTACAGTATTTGTCTTTCTCTGTCTGACTTGTTTCACTTAGCATAATGCTCTCAAGATTCATCCATGTTGTTGCAAATGGCAAGATTTCCTTCTCTTTTATGGCTAATATTCCATTGTATGTATAATACCACATTTTCTTTATCCATTCATCCATCAATGGACACTTAGGTTGTTTCCCTATCTTGGCTGTTGTAAATAATGCTTCAGTGAACATGGGGGTGCATATGTCTTTTCAAGTTAGTGTTTTCATTTTCTTTGGATAAATACCCAGAAGTGGAATTGTTGGATCATATGGTAGTTCTATTTTTAAGTTTTTGAAGGACCTGCATACTGTTTTTCATTGTAGCAGCATCAGTTTGCATTGCCATCAACAGTGCACAATGGTTCCTTTTTCTCCACATCCTTGCCAACACTTGTTATTTCTTGTCTTTTTGATGCTAGCAATTCTAACACGTGTGAGGTGATATCTTATTGTGGTTTTGATTTGCATTTCCCTGATGGTTAGTGATTTTGAGCACTTTTTCATGTACCTGTTGGCCATCTGTGTGTCTTCTTTGGAAAAATGTCTATTCAAGTCTTCTGCCGATTTTTTAATCGGATCTTTTTTTCTTTTTTTGCTATCAAGTTGTGTGAGTTCTTTGTATATTTTGGATGTTAACCAATCTGGATGCCTTTTATTTTAGTCTTACTGCACTGGCTAGAACTTCCACTCAATGTTGAATAAAAGCAATGAAAGTGGACATTCTTGCCTTATTCCTGAATTTAAAGGGAAAGTCTTAACTGTAGGGTTTTTTATAGATGCCCTTTATCAGATTGCAAAAGTTCCCTTTTTAGTTTGTTGAGTTTTTTCAAGATTGGGTGTTGGATTTTGTCAAATGCTCTTTCTGTGTCTATTGAGATAATCATATGATTTTTCTTTTTTGGTTTGTTAATTTGGTGAATTAACAGTAATTTTTTTCTTTAAATATTCAACCAATCTTGCATTCCAGGGAAAAACCCCACTTGGTCATGATATATTATCCTTTTCATATATTGTTGGATTTGAGTTGCTAAAATTTTAAGAAATTTACATTTATGTTCATGAGGGATATCATCTAGGCCCTGAGTTTTCTTCATAATGTTTTTAACTACAAATTTAATTTCTTTAATAAATGTAGGGCTATTGAGGCTATTTCTTCTTGAGGGATCTTTGGTAGTGTGTGTTTTTTAAGAAATTTGTTCATCTAAATTAATTAATTGGTTAATCTAAAATGCTGAATTTTTCTTATAAATTGTTCTGTATAGTATTCTATTCTATTATTTTATAGTATTATTGTGAGATCTGCAGTGGTGTTCCCTCTTTTATTCCCGGTATCAGTAGGTTTTTCTTTTTTCTCTTCTTCTAATGAGCCTTGCCTAGGGGATTGTCAATTTTATTGACCTTTGCAAAGAATCAGCTTTGGTTTTATTAATTTTTCTCTTCTGTTTTTCTTAGTTATTACTTAGAGAAAAAATTGATGCTTTTTAATTTGAAGTCAGTGGTATTCTGATTTTTAATGTAGGGCTGGCCACTTATGGCTTTATTGTGCTATAGGCAGTTTCCAAACTGCCTGCCTTACTTACAGTGCCAATCTTTTCCATTTTTCTGAAAATAATATACAGTACTTACATTATAGGTAAGTTAACTGGCTTGTACATAGTTGGACAATTTGTGCATTGTGTTGATAGAGTTCATAAAATTGTATTGGGGGATGAAGAATGTTAAGATTTATGTTTACATTTGTATTAGAAGTAGTTCTGTAAATTCCACGTGTCAAGCAAATCTTTTATATTTGAAATTTCCTAAACACTTTGATGGACATTTCTGCTTCTGTGGTAGAGCAAACCACTGTGTCATATTTATGACTTCGTAGTTGATAATTCCAGTTAAGACACGGGGAGGTTATTTTTAAGTAATTTGGTTCTAGTAACCTAGTAGGATTTGTGTTTCTATTCAGTATGGATATGAAAAGGTAAGAGTAACATTTTATTAATGGACATAGTCTACTGTGTTGAAGTATTGTGGTGATTGGTGATTTTCATTTTTAGTCTAAAATAAAGTATACCAACATCTTCATTCTCCTTAAAACTTTTCTCAACTTTATGTGAGTAGGAGGAGAGACTTAACTGGAATAAATTTTTATTCTTTGGAGGATCGTAGAGTTTTGGTTATTTTCCAGGGGAATTTCAAAAGATTTAGTATATATGTATGCTGAAATATCTTTAACCTTTATACAAGGTTTTCTCTTTGATTGTCAGACGCTCACTTGTAAATCAATATAAAAGGAAACAGGTTTCTTACCATAGGTGATGGTCTTTTGGTACCAGTTTTCTTTGTTCTTTAGAGTAAGTGTAAGCTGTTGAAATGTGAAACTACTTTTATTAAAATAGATTTAGGAAGGTGAGGAGGTGCCAGTAGACACTGGTGAGTAACTATTGCTTGCGTTATCTTATGTAATCCTTATAATAACCACCTTTAGATTTGTTCCATAGTAACATTTTATTTAATTTCTTATATTATTAATCTCTGTTTTTATTGGTAAGAAGAATATGTTGAGTTTTATCAGAGAGATAAGTTACAACCTGTTTTGATAGATACCTGTAAAGCAACTTAACATTAGTCAGAAGACCTGCCATGTACTTTTTGTGTTTATTAGAAATTATTTTTCTTCTTCTTCTTCTTCTTTTTTTTTTTGCTGGAGATTTGCCATGAGTTAGCATCTGATGCCAGTCTTCCTCTGTTTTTTTGTATCTGTGTTGCCACCACAGCATGGCCACTGATGAGTGGTGTAGGTCCACGCCTGGGAAGCAAACCTGGGCCACTGAAGCAGAACATGCCAAACTTAACCACTAGGCCACTGGGGCTGGCCCCAGAAATCATTTCATATTAAGATTTCTCAGTTGTGAAATATAGGAGGGAGATTCTTTTGTATATGTATTGTATATGCCTTCACCTTTAGAAGTAGAGTTCTTATTGCAAGTGCCAATAATCTTATTATGTTGATTGCTGTGTGTAATAATCTGAAGCATAATCTATTAGTTGATAATTTTCAGAGGAAGGGAAGCTTTTGCTGATTTTGTTTCCTGGACTTGAAACATACAGATATCTTTTCTATAACATTTCCTATTGTAACTTCCCATTTTCTAAAAGGCTTGTTTTTTATGCTTTTTCTTTTTTAAACCCAGGCTAAGAATTGGCCTTTGAATAGGGATAGTAAACCCTTTCATGTCAATTGTGATTAGAAATATATTTAGATTTATTCTTCCTTATTCTGTGTTTTCTGTTTACCCTCCTTTTTTTCTTCTTTTTTAAATCTCATTCTTCCTTTTGACTGAATTTTCTTTATTTGATGTCTTTGCTCTAGTAGTTTGGAAGTTGCTCATTTTCTTCCTTTTTTCTGATGGTTATCCTTAAAATTTTTATGTATAAATTTTTGTTTGTTTGTTTGTTTAAATTTTTTTTTAATTGATGTCTTAATAGTTTATAACACTGTGGGGTTTTAGTTGTACATTTTTGTTTGTCCGTCACCATGAGGATGTAACCCTTCACCTCTTGTGCCCACCCCCCACCCCCCTTCCCCTTGTTAACCACCAATCAGTTCTCTCTGTCCGTGTGTTCATTTATATTCCGTATATGAGTGAGTTCATGCAGTGTCTGTCCTTCTCTCTCTGGCTTATTTCACTTAACATAATACCCTCTAGGTCCATCCATGTTGTTGCAAATGGGACAATTGTGTCTTTTCTTGTGGCTGAGTAGTATTCCATTGTATGTATGTATAAATTTTTATACATAAAGTTTTTCTATCTTTGCTATGTATATGATCTCTAGTATCTGTGTCTTCCTTTCTCTACAGTAAGACAGGTTTGTTTTACTTCCTCCTTTCTCTTCCAACATTCTCCCATTTTCAGGCCATCTGGGATTTTAGTTCTAGATCACTTATTTACTTTTACATCATATGTTAGCAGTTACCTTGGACTAGATATATTTTACTGATTTATTTGCTCACTGCTTTTTCTTATGTCTTACATTTCCCCCGCTTTAGATTAATTTTATGCTTTGCTAGACTTTATCTTTGAATTATTCTTTCAGGGAGGGATCAGTGGATAGGGAATTTTCAGAGTCTTTGGATGTTGAAATATTTTCATGTTGCTCCCTCATTTGGATACTAGGATTCTGATTTTAAAACTATTTTTCTTTTTTTTTTTTTTTTTTGTGGGGAAGACCAGCCCTGAGTTAACATCTGTTGCCAATCCTCCCCTTTTTGCTGAGGAAGACTGGCCCTGGGCTAACATCTGTGCCCATCTTCCTCTACTTTATATGGGACGCCACCACGGCATGGCTGACAGGCAGTGCGTTGGCGGGCGCCCGGGATCCGAACTCGCAAACCCCGGGCTGCCAAGCCCGGACTAAACCGCTGCGCCACCGGGCGGCCCTAAAACTATTTTTCAAAGATAATTGCTGCATAGTTTTATATCATCTGTCATTGATAATGAGAGTTCTTGAAGCTAGTATTATTCTCTTTCCTTTGTAGATAACCACTTTCCATCTAGAAGCTATTTGTTGTTTAGGTTTTTAAAAGTCTGGTGATGATTTAAATTTGCATGATGTGTCTAGATTTCAGTTTTTAGCAGTGCATTCTGCTTGGTACTCAGCTCTTTCAGTTTCAAGACTGTGTTATATATTTATTCAGCTCTCAGAGGTTTTATTTCTTCCCTTCCATTCTCTCAGGTCTCTCTTGAAACTCCTATTAAACAGATTGGGGAACTGCTTGAAACCATTGATCCTGAGCATGAAACACTTTCACCATAGCAATTTTTTTTCCACCTTCTGTATTTAGGACTGGATTTTTTAAAATAGCTTTATTAAAATATGTTTTCACATACCACAAAATTCACCCACTAAAAGTGTACAGTATTTTTATAGAGTGGTGAAACTACCACCACAATCTATTGAAAAATTTCCAAAATATTTTCAGTACTCCAAAAAGAATTCCCATGCCTGTTAGCATTCACCCCCCCATTCCCCAGTCCCTAGCAACTAATGATCTACTTTCTGTCTCTGAATTTGCCTATTCTAGACATTTCACATAAATGGGAAACATAATATGTAGTCTTTTCTGACTGGCTTCTTTCATTTAGCATAATGTTTTAAAAAACATTATGGTTCAACCATGCCATTGTTTTTTATTGCCAAATAATACTCTATTGTGTGGATATTCTGTATTTTATTTAGCCATTCATTAGTTGATGGACATTTGGGTTGTTTCCACATTGTGTACCAGTTTTTGTGTGGACGTATGTTTTCATTTCTCTTGAGTATTCTCTTGGGTTACTTCTTGGGGATTACATTTAACATCTTAAATTTCTAACAGTCTAGTTTGAACTGATACCAACTTAACTTCAATATCATACAAAGACTCTACTCCTCTACCCCTTTCGTCCTACCCCTTTTTAATGTTGTTGTCACGAATTACAACTTTATATGCAACATTGATGAACCTGGAGGGCATTATGCTAACTGAAATAAGCCAGACATAGAAAGACAATAACGTAGATGTATAATAATTTTTACAGGAAATTCAAAGTGAAGTTGGAAACCAAAAATGCAATACTGGCTTTTATATTTGCCCAGTTACCCTTACCAGAGATCTTTATTTCTTCCTGTGGCTTTGAGTTACTGTCTAGGGTCCTGCCATTTCAGCCTGAAGGACTTCATTTAGCATTTCCTGTAGAGTAGGTCTAGCAGCAACAAACTCCCTCAGCTTTTATTTATCTGAGAATGTCTTAATTTCTCCCTCATTTTTGAAGGACAGTTTTTCCCAGATATAGGATTCTTAGTTGACAGGTTTTTTTTTCAGCACTTTAAATATGTCATCCTACTGTCTTCTGACCTCCATGGTTTCTGATGAGAAATTGGCTGTTAGACTTATTGATGATGCCTTGTACATGATGGGTTGCTTCCCTTGCTTTTAAAGGTTCTTTCTTTGTTTTTGTTTTTCAGCAGTTTGGTTATACTGTGTTTTGGTGTGAATCTCTTTGAGTTTATCTCACTTGGAGTTCATTGAGCTTCTTGGATTTGTAGATTTCATTCTTCTGTGAAATCTGGGAAGTCTTTGGCCTTTATTTCTTAAAATATTCTTTCTGCCCCCTTCTCTCTTCTTTTGGAACTCCTGTAGTGTGTCTGTTGATATGCCTAATGGTGTCCCATAGGTCGTTTAGGCTCTATTTGCTTTTCTTTATTTTTTTCTTGCTCCTCAGACTCAATTTTAATTATTCTCTCTTCAAGTTCACTGATTCTTTCTTTTGCTTACTCAAATCTTTTTTACCCCTCTAGTGAATTTTTTGTTTCAGTTATTGTACTTTTCAGCTCCAAAGTTAAAACTACAGAAGTATAGAAAGTCAAAGCCTTCTTTTTTCACTCTCTGCCAGAACTAACTGCTATTAACTCCTTGCTATGACTTTTTCTTGATTTTTGTGTATATACAAACAACCATACAAGTATATGTGTGTTTTGAGGGGTTTCTTTTTGTAGTTTTTTATTTTGATATAATTTCAGAGATACCAGAAAAGTTGTTTTATTTTTTATTTTATTTTATTTTTTTGTGAGGAAGACCAGCCCTGAGCTAACATCCGTCCAATCCTCCTCTTTTTGCTGAGGAAGACTGGCCCTGGGCTAACATCGTGCCCATCTTCCTCTACTTTATATGGGACGCCACCACGGCGTGGCTGACAGGCAGTGCATCGGCGGGCGCCCGGGATCCAAACCTGTGAACCCCGGGCTGCCAAGCGCGGACTAAACCGCTGCGCCACCAGGTGGCCCCAAAAGTTGTAATAATAGTAAAAAAGAATTCCTGTATACCCTCTATCCAGATTCCCTAAATGTTTCATATTTTTGTTATCTGTCCCTCTTACTGTCCTTTTCTGTCATCTGTTTATCATCTATCTATATTTACATATACGTATTATTTTTTTCCGGACTGCTTGAAAGTAAGTTGCAGACTTGATGCCCTGTTACCCCTTTACAGTGTATGCTTTCTAAAAACAAGAATGTTGTCTTAACCACAATACTAATGATTAAAATCAGGAAAGTCACTGTTATTGAATCACCAGTTGTCTAATAAGATCCTTTTTAGAAAAAGAATATCCTAGATCATGCATTACATTTCGTTGTTTTGTCTCTTTAATTGCCTTTAACTTGAAACGGTTTCTTAGTCTGTCTTTGTTTAATGATTTTCACATATCTGTAGAGTACAGGCCATTTACTTTATAAAATGTCCCTCAAGATGGGTTTGTTTGATACTTTCTCATGATTAGATTCAGGTTATGTCTTTTTGGCAGGAATACCACAGAATTGATGTTGCAGTCTTAGTGGATCATATCTGGAGGCATGTGATGTCAATTTGTCCTATTACTGGTAGTGTTAATTTGATCACTTGGTTAAGGTGGTGTCTGCCAAGATAAAGTAACTGTGTTTTCTGTTGTAATTAATAAATACATGTGGGGAGATACTTTGAGACTATGTAAATATCCTCCCATGGCTATTTGGATAAATACTCTCCAAATGGATAAAACTCTTATGGAACTTTCACCCACTCATTTTAGCATCTACTGATAATGATTCTTCAAATTACTAATATGATGGTTGCCAGTTATGAGTTATGCACAGTTTTAGAAAATTAAAATGTGATTATTCTGCAGCCTCTTCCATTTTGCGTGATAGCAGTAACATCTTTTTGTTTTAGTTATTTTGTAAGTTCCAAACTTATAAATGTAGATCTAGCCCCAATAGCCATAAATCTTATTTCACATAAATACCCTCTTCCCAATTATTTTGCAGCACATCTCAGTCATACCATTTCATCTGTAATTATATTTTTGTGTATCTCTGAGAGATAAGTTAAAAGTATAATACCATTATTCTACCTAAAAAAAATTAACTTATTCTCTAATAGTCTCAAATATCCAGGTAGTGTTCATATTTTTCCAGTTGTTTTATCTTTTGCCCCAGTTTATTTGGATTGGGATCCAAATAAGATCTATATATGGTGATTGCGTGAGATGTATCTCTTATGCTCTTTTTTAGTCTATAGATTCCCTCCTTTCCATTTTTCTTTGAAATTTTGTGTTAAAAAAATGATCATTTTTCCTGAAAAGTTTCCTCCAGCCAGGAGTTTGCTGACTGTTTAATTCAATTTACTACTATTTTAATAAGAATTTGGATATATATGTATATATATTTATATATATGTACACATATATATAAATATATATGATTTTGTTCCTTATTTTCCCTTTTTTCTTCCTATCCTTGTCAAGTTTTGGTATCAGTATTATGCTGATCTCATATAATAACTTGGAAATTCAGCGACATTCATTCAACAGGTACCTAGCACTAACAGGCACTGTGCTTGGTGCAATGATAAACAAAACAGAAGTGGTTCTTGTCCTCATAGTGCTTAAAGCTTAGTGGGGAAGATAGGCAATAAACAAATCCTGTGTAAAACTACAAACTGCAAAGCTATATTTGTTTTATTTTATGTCTTGGAATATAAATAAAATAAAAATTTGTTTCTTAAAGATTTGATAGAACTTTAAATAAAGGCATCTATTCTGGTATTTATTTTAACATAAAAGTATTTTATTTGCCTTTGAAATTACTTAACAGTCCTTAACTTCCTCCCCTCATATCCTTGACAGTCTATGAAGTTGTGCCATCTTTTTATTGTTTGTTCCCTGGTACTGCACAGTGTTCCTCTGGGGGTGTGAGTTCTCAAGTTTGGTGAGCAAGGCTCTGTTACTTCTTTGTGTCTCTGGGAAAAATCATTCAGATTTCACATGACTGGATAGTCAGAATGATGTAATCAACTAAGTATGAAGATTACTGGAAGAACAGAAAAATTATGTTTGTGATTACTTCTTTCAGGTCAGATTAGTAGCCTTTGATATGATAGTTAGCTTCTTTGTATTTTAAATTAGCCAGTTATTTTGTGTTGGCTACATATAGAGTGAAATAGTGTTATTAGTGTCAAATGGTAAGCATTTTATTCTCCTTAAAAAAATATGGGTGTGAACTGTGTATACTTACTGAGTCATAGACTTAGCAAGTAATTACATGTGTGTATGTGCCCTCATAACTAAGAATATGAAGTTTTTCTTATATGTATAAGACCATTGAAGTCCATAGTTGTAAAAGAATATATCTAGACCCTTGCTTCTGAAAAGGTTGTCAGAGATCATTTATTCCAGGCCTCTTGTTTTATAGAAGAAGCCCTGAAAAATTTTTTTCTTCTTTCTTTCAAAGGTTTTGGCTGGCTCCAAACCATCCCAAATTGATAGAAGAAGTGAAACTAGAACCCAAGTTTTTAACTGTCCAGAGTACTCTTTCTCCTTTATTTTGTGGTATGAGTTATGATGTGATTTTTGAAAGAGTTGGGGAGGAGATGATGTTTTTTTTTACCATTTTTTTTTATTGATGTCTTAATAGTTTATAACACTGTGGGGTTTTAGTTATACATTTTTGTTTGTCCGTCACCTTGTGGATGTAACCCTTCACCCCTTGTGCTCCCCCCACCGCCCTTCCCCTTGGTAACCACCAATCAGTTCTCTCTGACCGTGTGTTCACTTATATTCCATATATGAGTGAGTTCATGCAGTGTCTGTCTTTCTTTCTCTGGCTTATTTCACTTAACATAATACCCTCTAGGTCCTTCCATGTTGTTGCAAATGGGACAATTGTGTCTTTTCTTATGGCTGAGTAGTATTCCATTGTATGTATATACCACGTCTTCTTTAATCAATCATCAGTTGAGGGACACTTGGGTTGCTTCCACTTCTTGGCTATAGTGAATAATGCTGCAATGAACATAGGGGTGCGTACGCCTCTTGTGATGGTTGATTTCATGTCTGTTGGGTAGATGCCCAAGAGTGGGATTGCTGGATCATACGGTATTTCTATTTTAAATTTTTTTTGTGTGAGGAAGACCAGCCCTGAGCTAACATCCGTTGCTAATCCTCCTCTTTTTGCTGAGGAAGACTGGCCCTGGGCTAACATCCGTGCCCATCTTCCTCCACTTTATATGGGACGCCGCCACGGCATGGCTGACGAGCAGTGCGTCCGCGGGCGCCCGGGATCCGAACCCACGAACCCCGGGCTGCCAAGCGCGGACTAAACCACTGCGCCACCGGACGGCCCCCTCTATTTTAAATTTTTTGAGGACTCTCCATACTGTTTTCCATAGAGGCTGCACCAGTTTGCATTCCCACCAGCAGTGAATGAGAGTCCCCATTTCTCCACAACCTCTCCAGCATTTGTTGTTATTTGTCTTTGTGATTATAGCCACTCTAACCGGTGTAAGATGATATCTTAGTGTAGTTTTGATTTGCATTTCCCTGATGATTAGTGATGTTGAACATCTTTTCATGTGTCTATTGGCCATCTGTATCTCTTCCTTGGAAAAATGTCTGTTCATATCCTCTTCCCAGTTTTTGATCAGGTTGTTTGTTTTTTTGTGGCTCAGTTGTATGAGATCTTTATATATTACTGAGATTAATCCCTTGTCAGACAAACGATTTGCAAATATTTTCTCCCGGCTGGTGGGTTGTCTATTCATTTTGATCCTGGTTTCATTTGCCTTGTAGAAGCTCTTTAGTCTGATGAGGTCCCACTTGTTTATTTTTTCTTTTGTTTCCCTTGTCTGGGTAGACATGGAATCTGAAAGGATCCCTTTATGTCCAATCGCAATTAGTGTACTGCCTATATTTTCTTCCAGGAGTTTTATAGTTTCAGGTCTCACTTTCAGGTCTTTGATCCATTTTGAATTGATTTTTGTATATGGCGATAGGAGATGGTCTACTTTCATTCTTTTGCATGTTGCTGTCCAATTTTCCCAGCACCATTTATTGAAGAGACTTCCCTCTCTCCATTGTATGTTCTTTGCTCCTTTGTCGAAGATTAGGTCCATAGGAGTGTGGTTTTATTTCTGGGCTTTCAATTCTGTTCCATTGATCTGTGTGTCTATTCTTGTACCAGTACCATGCTGTTTTGATTACTGTAGCCTTATAGTATATTTTGAAATCAGGGATTGTGATGCCTCCAGCTTTGTTCTTTTTTTTCAGAATTGCTTTAGCTGTTCAGGCTCTTTTGTTGCCCCATACGAATTTCAGTATTTTTTGTTCTATTACCGTGAAGAATGACATTGGGATTCTGATTGGGATTGCATTGAGTCTGTAGATTGCTTTAGGTAGAATGGACATTTTAACTATATTTATTCTTCCAATCCATGTGCATGGAATATTTTTCCATTTCTTTATGTCCTCCTCGATTTCTTTCAATAGTGTCTTATAGTTTTCATTGTATAGGTCTTTTACCTCCTTGGTTAAATTTATTCCCAGATATTTTATTCTCTTTGTTGCAATTGTAAATGGGATTGTCTTTTTGAGTTCTCTTTCTGTTGTTTCATCATTAGTGTATAGAAATGCAATTGATTTTTGTAAGTTGATTTTATACCCTGCCACTTTACTGTAGTTGTTGATTGTTTCTAGTAGTTTTCCGATGGAATTTTTGGGGTTTTCTATGTATAAGATCATGTCGTCTGCAAATAGTGAGAGTTTCACTTCTTCATTGCCTATTTGGAGTCTTTTATTCCTTTTTCTTGCCTAATTGCTCTGGCCAGAACTTCCAGTACTATGTTGAATAAGAGCGGTGAGAGTGGGCACCCTTGTCTTGTTCCTGTCCTCAAAGGAATGGCTTTCAGTTTTTCCCCGTTGAGTAGGATGTTTGCTGTAGGTTTGTCATATATGGCCCTTATTATGTTGAGGTACTTTCCTTCTATACCCATTTTGTTGAGAGTTTTTATCATAAATGGATGCTGGATCTTGTCGAATGCCTTCTCTGCATCGATTGAGATGATCATGTGGTTTTTATTCTTCATTTTGTTAATGTGGTGTATCACGTTGATTGATTTGCGGATGTTGAACCATCCCTGTGTCCCTGGTATAAATCCCACTTGATTGTGGTGTATGATCTTTTTGATGTATTGTTGTATTTGGTTTGCCAATATTTTGTTGAGGATTTTTGCGTCTATGTTCATCAGTGATATTGGCCTGTAGTTTTCCTTCTTTGTATTGTCCTTGTCTGGCTTTGGTATCAGCATGATGTCGGCCTCATAGAATGTGTTGGGAAGTATTCCATCTTCCTCTATTTTTTGGAATAGTTTGAGAAGGATAGGTGCTAAATCTTCTTTGAACGTTTGATAAAATTCTCCAGGGAAGCCATCTGGTCCTGGGCTTTTATTTTTTGGGAGGTTTTTGATGACTGTTTCAATCTCTTTACTTGTGATTGGTCTGTTCAGATTCTCTATTTCTTCTTGATTCAGTTTTGGGAGGTTGTACGCGTCCAAGAATTTGTCCATTTCCTCTAGGTTGTCCAATTTGTTGGCGTAAAGTTTTTCATAGTATTCCCTAATAATCCCTTGTATTTCTGTGGTGTCTGTTGTAATTTCTCCTCTTTCATTTCTAATTTTATTTATTTGAGTCTTCTCCCTTTTTTTCTTAGTGAGTCTGGCTAAGGGTTTGTCAATTTTATTTATCTTCTCAAAGAACCAGCTCTTTGTTTCATTGATCCTTTCTACTGCTTTTTGGTTTCAATTTCATTTATTTCTGCTCTGATTTTTATTATTTCCCTCCTCCTGCTGATTCGGGGCTTTGTCTGTTCTTCTTTTTCCAACTCTGTTAGGTGCAATTTAAGGTTATTTATTTGGGATTTTTCTTGTTTGTTAAGGTGAGCTTGTATTGCTATGAATTTCCCTCTCAGGACTGCTTTTGCTGCATCCCATATGAGTTGGTATGGTGTATTTTCCTTTTCATTTGTCTCCAGATAGCTTTTGACTTCTCCTTTAATTTCATCAACGACCCATTGGTTGTTCAGTAGCATGTTGTTTAGTCTCCACATCTTTGTCCCTTTCCTAGTTTTTTCCTTGCAGTTGATTTCTAGTTTTATAGCATTATGATCAGAAAAGATGCTTGTAATGATTTCAATCTTCTTAAATTTATAGAGGTTTGCCTTGTTTCCTAATATGTGGTCTATCCTTGAGAATGTTCCATGCGCACTTGAGAAGAATGTGTACCCTGCTTTTTTTGGGTGGAGTGCTCTGTATATATCTATTAAGTCCATTGCGTCTAGTTTTTCATTTAAGTCCATTATTTCCTTATTGACTTTTTGTCTGGATGATCTATCCATTGATGTAAGGGGGGTGTTAAGATCCCCTACTATTATTGTGTTATTGTTAATATCTCCTTTAAGGTTTTTTTAGCAGTTGTTTTATGTACTTTGGTGTTCCTGTGTTGGGTGCATAGATATTTATAAGTGTTATGTCTTCTTGGTGAAGTGTCCCTTTTATCATTGTATATTGCCCTTCTTTGTCTCTCATTACCTTTTTTATCTTGAAGTCTACTTTGTCTGATATAAGTATGGCTACTCCTGCTTTCTTTTGTTTGCCATTAGCTTGGAGTATTGTTTCCCATCCTTTTATTTTGAGTTTGTGTTTGTCTTTAGAGCTGAGATGTGTTTCCTGGAGGCAGCAGATTGTTGGATCTTGGTTTTTAATCCATCCTGCCACTCTGTGTCTTTTGATTGGAGAATTCAATCCATTTACATTTAGAGTGATTATTGATATATGAAGGTTTAATGTTGCTATTTTATTGTTCATCTTCTGGTTCTTTTGCATTTCCTTCGTTTCTTGTCCCTTGTGTTTCGGACTGCAAATTCAATTTGGTATTTCTGCATGCTCATTCTCTTGGTTTTCTCTTTATTTGTCATGTGTGGTTCTCTTCTGGTTATTTGTTTAGTGGTTACCGTGAGGTTTATATAAGCGATCTCCTGGATAAGAAAGTACATTTTCAGATGCCTCCTTTTTCCTGAGGCTGGGTCGATTCATTCCCTTATCTCTTCCCCTCCTTATTTGTTATCTTTTTATTCCAGATTGTGTCATGAATGTGTGTTTCCAGTGATGAGCTTGAATTAATTTTTGATATTATCCAACTGTAGTTTGTTCTGGTTTAGTCTCCTTGCTTTTCTCCTTGCTGAAATCTTTGTATCCCCTTTCTCATTTGTTTTCTTTCAGGCCTGAGGGCCTTCTTGAGCATTTCTTGTAGTGGGGGTCTTGTGGTGACGAACTCTCTTAGCTTTTGTTTATCAGGGAGAGTTATTATTTCTCCATCATATTTGAAGGATATTTTTGCTGGATAAAGTATTCTCAGCTGAAGGTTTTTGTCTTTCATGATTTTGAATATATCATTCCAGTCTCTCCTAGCCTGTAGAGTTTCTGTCGAGAAATCAGCTGAGAGCCTGATGGGGTTTCCTTTGTATGTTATTTTGTTTTTTTGTTTAGCTGCCTTCAATATTATTTCCTTGTCACGGGTATTTTTCAAGTTTGCTACTATGTGTCGAGATGATTTTTTATTCCTGTTTGTATATTTAGGTGACCTGTTGATTTCATTCACTTTTATTTCCCTCTCGTTCCCTAGGTTGGGGAAGTTCTCAGCTATTATTTCTTTGAACAAACTCTCTGCTCCTTTTTCTCTTTCTTCTCCTTCTGGAATACCTATTATCCTTATGTTGCTTTTCCTCATTGAGCCTGATATTTCTCGAAGAATTTCTTCATTTCTTTTTAGTCTTAGCTCTCTCTCCTCCTCTATCTGGAGCATTTCTGCGTGGCTATCCTCAATAGTGCTAATTCGTTCCTCCATATTGTCAGTTCTGCTCTTTAAAGACTCCATTTTTTCCACTATCTCGTTGATTTTGTTTTTCATCTCCAATAATTCTGATTGGTTTTTCTTTATGGTTTCAATCTCTTTTGTGACAAAATCCCTGAATTCGTTGATTTGTTTCTGTGTGTTCTCTTGTATTTCGTTGAGTTTGTGATAGCTATTTTGAATTCTCTGCTATTCAGGTTATCAAATTCTGTGCCTTCAGGGTTGGTTTCTGGGTGTTTGTCATTTTCCTTTTGGTCTGTAGCCCTGACAAATTGTCGCAAGGATCCGATGGGGACGGCTTTATTTCTACCCCTCATGATAAAGTTGGTCTTGCAGTTTGCCCTGCTGCGACTGGATGGAGATCACGAGCGGTTTGCTCTGAGGCGGCTGCAGCCTCCGGAGGGATTATGCTGAAACGCCGGGTGTGTGGGGGGGAGGGGTCCTCTCTTTCTCCTGCTTCACCCGGGGTTTCCTTTCTGGCTCTCTTAGGGTGTTTGCTACACCCCCTAAACAGTCCGTCGTCGCTTCCCAGTGGGGATCTCGCGACAGTCTGTGAGAGCACCTGGATGGCGATAGTTTTCCCCGCTGTGGGCCGCCCCTTCCCCCTCTGTCTGCGAACCGCGCTGTCTTTGCCGATAGATTGGGGAGGGGGAGTACAACTTCTTACCTTTCCTCGCGTCCTTTTGGGCTTCCTGCGCCTCCACTGTCCGATGTATGGCAGCAGGGGTTTCTTAGAAGTCCTTCGTAGTGTTTGATTGAGCTCTGTTGGAATGTGAATGATGTTTTCGTTGTGTCGTAGGGGGCAGAGATTCAAAGAGGGAATCTCACTCTGCCATGATGCTGACGTCACCAAACCGAGATGATGTTTTTGATTCAGTAACTTCTTGAAATTGTTTTTTTCTTAGTCAATGTTTGTTCACAATTAAAAATTAAATTCATAGGTTTGTGGCCATATTTCCTCTTGGGACACTGTACTCTTACTCAACTCTAAATCACGTTGAAGAAAGCATGTTAAATGAATTTTAATGAATTGGTTAAGATACTGACTTGAAGTTTCTAATTTGCTAATGCCTTATGTCATGACTCCCTATTCTGACTTTTAATTAGTCACTACTTTCCTGTTCCCACATTTATGTTAGTCTCATACGCCTTATGATTTCAGACTATTTATTGGTAACTACGAGAAATTGTTTAACTTTTGCATTTTAAGGGCATTGTTTTGTCTAGTTGCATTTCCAAATTACGTATTAGTGTTACAGAATTCTCATTTTTTCATTTCATCATTTTTTTCATTTTCATTCGTCATTTTATCATTATCGTCATATTGTCAGAAGATTTGAGGAGAGAGGGCAAGAAGATATAAAAAGGTTCCCACTGCTAAAGATCAGACACTGTGCTAGATGCTTGGAGGATTAAGAGGAACTCAGATGAGGAAAATCCTTTCATGAATTTTTCTTGACCCATTTTGGAATTCCCTAGAGTTCTTAACTGCACTTCTTAATGAAATCAGATTGGGTCAGATATTTGCCTTGACAGTACTGGATTATCTTTGTGTGTATAACTTGTTGCTTTTTACATTTTAGGGAATTGATATTCAAGTATATTCAGTTTTTATTAAACTATGTGAAATGAGCTTTATATTGAATCCCTAGTTGCTTTTCTTACAGCCTTAAATAACTTTGGTAAAAACCTCATTTGCAAGAGTAATTCAATTAGTGAGAAAACTTGTACGTTATAGCAATTTGACTTTAAAAATAAAAGTAACCTTCATTTCTAAGTTTTTCATAAGGCAAGCATTTTTTTTTTTTTATTTTAAGTCCCACGAACTTGTTATTTTTACCCATTAGCTTTCTGTGTAGAGTGAAAATAGGATTTATGTATTTGGGCAGTTGCATGTTACTATACCTTTGGTCCATCAGGAATTTATTTTGGTATGGAGTGAGAGGTGAGCATCCAACCTTATTTTTTCTAGATGGTTACCCGGTTTTTCCATCACTTCACAGATTTTAAATGGCAGCTTTATTATATACCACATTTCCATATTTTGGGTATTTTTAGTGATTTCTACTGTGTTCCATTGATCTCTCTGTCTGTGCCTTAGTATGGCGCAGCTTTAAGTGTTGTATTTTATAATAAATACTTTAATATTTGAGAGGCTAGTTTACTTTCATTATTTTCTTTGGAATTTTCTTGGTTGTTGTTGCTTAATTGTTATTTTCATATGAACTTTAGAATCAATTTGTCTAGATAGAAAAACAAAAACAGAAGACTCCAGTTTTCATTTGCATCGTGCCAAATTTGTGTAGCAACTTAGGGAGAATTGATCTTAATGATGCTGTGTTTCCGTCCAAGATTCTTATATGATTTTCTAGTTGTATGTCTTCTTTTGTGTCTTTCTTTTTAAAAAAAAATTTTTTTTTTAAATTTTTATTGATGTCTTAATAGTTTATAACATGGTGGGGTTTTACTTGTACATTATTATTTGTCTGTCACCATATGAATGCTTCCCTTCACCCCTTGTGCCCACCCCACACTCCCCTTCCCCCTGGTAACCACCAACCAGTTCTCTCTGTCCGTGTGTTAGTTTATATTCCACATATGAGTGAAATCTTCTGGTGTTTGTCCTTCATTCTCTGTCTTATTTCACTTAACATAATACTCTCTAGGTCCATCCTCGTTGTTGCAAATGGGACAATTCTTTTTTTATGGCTGAGTAGTATTCCATTGTATATATATACCACATCTTTTTTATCCAGTCATCAGTTGATGGCACTTGGGTTGCTTCCATGTCTTGGCTATAGTGAACAATGCTGCAATGAACATAGTGGTACATAAGCCTCTTGGGATGGTTGATTTCGTGTCCATTGGGTAGATGCCCAGTAGTGGGATTGCTGGATCATAAGGTATTTCTATTTTTAATTCTTTAAGGAATCTCAATACTGTTTTCCATAGAGGCTGCACCAGTTTGCATTCCCACCAGCAGTGAATTAGGGTTCCCGTTTCTCCACCACTTTTCCAACATTTGTTTTTTGTCTTGGTGATTATAGCCATTCTAATGGGTATAAGGTGATATCTTAGCATAGTTTTGATTTGCATTTCCCTGATGATTAGTGATGTTGAACATCTTTTCATGTGGCTGTTGGCCATCTGTATCTCTTCCTTGGAAAAATGTCTGTTCATATTCTCTGCCCATTTTTTGATCGGGTTGGTTGTTTTTTTGTTGTTCAGTTGTGTGAATTCTTTATATATTCTGGAGATTAATACCTTGTTGAATAAATGATCTGTGAACATTTTCTGCCAGCTGGTGGGTTGTCTATTCATTTTGATCCTGGTTTCATTTGCCTTGTAGAAGCTCTGTAGTCTGATGAACTCCCGCTTGTTTTTCTTTTGTTTCCCTTGTCAGAGTAGACATGGAATCCGAAAGGATCCTTTCATGACCAATGTCAATTAGTGAACTGCCTATATCTTCTTCCAGGAGTTTTATAGTTTCAGGTCTCACTTTCAGGTCTTTAATCCATTTTGAGTTGATTTTTGTGTATGGTGATAGAAGATGGTCTACTTTCATTCTTTTGCATGTTGCTGTCCAGTTTTCCCAGCACCATTTATTGAAGAGACTTCCCTTTCTCCATTGTATGTTCTTTGCTCCTTTGTTGAAGATTAGCTGTCCATAGGTGTGTGGTTTTATTTCTGGGCTTTCAATTCTGTTCCATTGATCTGTGTCTATTTTTGTACCAGTACCATGCTGTTTTGATTACTGTAGCTCTATAGTATATTTTGAAATCAGGGATTGTGATGCCTCCAGCTTTGTTCTTTTTTTTCAGGATTGCTTAGCTATTTGGGGTCTTTTGTTGCCCCATACAAATTTCAGTATTTTTTGTTCTATTTCTGTGAAGAATGTCATTGGGATTCTGATTGGGATTGCACTGAATTTGTAGATTGCTTTAGATAGTATGGACATTTTAACTGTGTTTATTTTTCCAATCCATGTGCGTGGAATATTTTTCCATTTCTTTGTCTTCATCAATTTCTTTCAATAGTGTCTTACAGTTTTCATTGTATAGTATAGGTCTTTCATGTCATCTTTTGTGTCTTTCAATAGAGCTTTAGTTTTTCCTTTACGTCTTAAATTTATTCCTGCTTTTTGCCTCATGTGGTACATTGTATGTTTCCATTATATTTATCTGGTCATTGGATATATGAAGGCTATTTGTTTCAGAGTATTAATTTTGTACCCAGAAAGACTTTATTATATTGTCTTATATTTGTAACAGTTTTTCAGTTTTTGGGCTTCCCTGGGAAAAAAACAGTCTCTTTTCTGACTTTTTATACCTTTTGGTTCTTTCACCTGATGTTATATAACAGTATTCTTTTCCCCTCTTTTTTTTAAGTTAGCTGGATGGTTTATCTGCTCTTGCATTTATTTATTAGTTGATCTATTTTTCTGATTTTTAATTGATTATTTTCTGCTTATATCTTTACTGTTTCCATTCTTATGTTTTTCTATTTTTTTTTTTACACCTTTTTGTTTTTCTTTGATGAGGAAGGTTAGCCCTGAGCTAACATCCGTTGCCAATCCTCCTCTTTTTGCTGAGGAGGATTGGCCCTCAGCTAACATCGGTGCCCATCTTCTTCTACTTTATATGTGGGACGCCTGCCACAGCATGGCTTGGTAAGTGGCACGTAGGTCTGCACCTGGGATCCGAACCTGCCAACCCTGGGCCGCTGAAGCAGAGCACGCAAACTTAACTACTATGCCACTGGGCCGGCTCCTCTTGTGTTTTTCTTAGGTGGTTATTTATATTCTAAGTCCTTGTGCTGTGAATTTTCCTCCGACTACTGCTGTTTGCTGTGAATTTTCCTGAGTACTGCTTTAGTTGTATATTGTAGATTCTCAAATGCAATATTTTCATTGTCATTATCTTCTGCAATTTTATTTTTGGCTCTGTCTTTGATCCATGAGTTCTGTAAGAGACCATTTAGAAATTCAAGTCGTAGGGCTTTTTTGTTTTCTGACGTAATTAACTTCTAATATTTTTTGCCTTTTGAGTATTGGCTATGCTACTTCTGATTTTTGAAATGTATTGGGATTTTCTTTGTGGCCTAATATTCACTCAAAGTTCTGTAAAGTGTTCTGTGGGTGTTTTAAAAGGTATATTCTGCTTTCAGGGTGCTTTGACATAATGTAAATTAGATATATCTTATTAATTATGTATGTCTACCTACTTCTTCTGTTTCCTATAGTTTTTGCTGTATGAGTGGTGATGCTGTTACTTGGGGTTCTTCATTGTGGATTGAGCTCTTTGTCATCAATCAAGTAAAACATCTGCTTCACTTCCATGAAGTCTGTAACCTAGAACCATTTGTGTGTTTCTAGGTATTCTTACTGGTCTAGAGACCACTGATTTATTCTTTTTTCTCTCTTTGAGGTCACAGTCTTTCCTTAGTTATCTACTGTGTTCTTTTTAGTCCTCCTACAGGTATCTAGGGTTTTTGTTACCTCTTGCTCACTAGATTTTTTCCCCTAATTACAAAGTATGTGTATGTGTGTCAATCGATAGATAAAATACGTGCTCAATGTAGAAAACCTGGAAAGCAAATAGCATAAAAGAAAAAGCCAAAAGCCCCACCTGTAAACCCATCACCACTATTATAAGACTATATCTTACCCTTATTTCCATATCCATATAGACAGACATACTCCCCTCTTTTCCGAGATGGCAGAGCCCATTAGATTTAGTTTCTGCAGGTTAGTGACTCAAATTTAGGTTTGCCTTTTTAGCTCTTCATAAAACAGTGGTGCTCAGGAAAAATGTGATTGAACAAGCACTATTCCAGCAGAATTGAAAGAAGAAATAAATGCATAAAGAAAAGCTTACTGGGGCCATTGAAATGCTCCTCAGTATGAATCAGTGTACTGTTGACCTCTGTTGTTGGCCATCCGTCTTCAGCCACATGTGCTGACATGCAGCAGCCAATAATAAGGGGCCTTAGTTTTGCAAACACAGAGCTTGTGGACAGTGCTAAATCCTGAAAATAGTGTAAATGGCTGATTCTCAGACTTGAAGAGACTGAAAGTAAGGTCTCATAAACTCAATTCATTGTTCACAGCCACATGCTTCACTCACGGAAAATCAGATTCTATTATTGTCATGTTCAAGTAAACATCTATGTGTTGTGTATAGGTATCCTATCGTGTATAGGTAGTTAGAGTACTTGCACAATGGTTTTACTCTCTTGCAGGTTATATTTGGTTCACCAACCTTTGTTGAGCTCTCGCTGCATCTCAGGTAGTATGCAAAAGTATGTTTTTTTGTTTTTATAATCAGGCCCCTTGGGGTTATTATTTTATATGTGGTAAAGGAAAATGATTTCCAGACTTCTGGGTTTCATGGATCACTAACATTTTAAAAAGCAGGGAGGATTAACATATGGTTGCTAGCTTCTTATTTTGCCAGTAAAGACATCTTTAAAAAGTTACTCAGTATAGTAAATGATGGTATCACTTATCCTGAATACTGAATATTTAATTTGAAAATGTGAATATTTCTCCTTCATTTTGTTCTACCATATAGATTTATGGTATGTTTAGGGTTGGCTGATTATTCGGTCTACTACTCTTATTTTACTGATGAAGGAATTGAGGCTCCAAAATGTCTCTGAGGCCTGAGAGAGAAGAAAGCCTTTCCTCATGAATATAGTGTAGCCTAGTATTGACATACTAATGGCAGTTACATCTGTGATTTTTGTCATATATATGTTGGATGAGTGCTAGTTGTATGGGCGTTAACTTTTGTTTTCAGACTTGAAGTTTGATGATTCCCGAAGCCATCTTTTTCTGTAAATTGGAGAATTTCCTGGATTAATTTGTGTCTTGGGAAATTCCTGATTGCAACCCTTGTTGTAGTTTAAGTGTGACTGTGATAGCTTACTGAGATATGAAATTGCTATTGTGTTTTGGGAAGTTGTTTGTAGAGTGTAATTTCATGTAATTGTAATTTAATGATGATACGAGAAAGGGAAGAAAGAAAATGAGAACATCAATATAATTGCTCTTCCCCTGTGAAAGGGCTGGGCCTTGCTAGGATGTTTGTTTGCATTCTGGTCAGCTACCCCGCCTCCTTCTTACCCTCCTCTCCTTTCCCTTTTTCCATTCCTTACCCCATCTCTTCTGCTTCCTGCACTCCAGCTCCTCCTCCTCTTCCTGCGGTTCTCTTCTTGTTACCTACTTCCTCATCTCTTTTTGTTCTTGGATGTTTTTAATCAGTGGTTCAAGTTTTAAGTTATCAGGTTTTCTTCCTGTAGCATTTGAACTGAAGTGGCACTGAACTGGCAAAACAGAACATCACTGTTAAGTTCATGGTTGCTTCAGGGAGTTCTACATTTTATTAGTGTAAAAGTTTATGAAGTAAGAATGTGTGTTATTGTTATTTCTACTTTTAGAGGCATTTATATTTATTTTAGTGGAAAATTTATGATTGCTTATGAAATTTTTTTTCTCTCCTGTGATCATTTATAGTTTTACATTGGGGGCAAATGTATTTTTTTCTATCTTGTTTTGTGCACATTTTTAACATAGTTAAAGTAATTCAATCCAACTTGAGGAAACATTTAAAAACATTTATTTTCCATTATATGCATTTAATAAACACTTTTAATTCCATCACAACTTATCTTTTGAATTTTTCATAATTTAATCATTTCCCATAATTGAATATTTACATTATGGGAAGGTACTGTAAAACAAATGGTTGTGATTAAATAAAATATAGGAAGTTTATGAGGAAGCTTTTATATATATCACTTGCTTTTGCTCAGATGTTCCAGGAAAAAAAGTTGATCATAAGTAGCTATTAAAATGCCTTCGATCCTTGAGAGAGAGTGAAGTTTTACTGCATAGCAGATATTTGAAAAGATTTTACTGTAAGTGATGAAAAATGGATTTCTCATATTCTCTTTTTATTTTTTTGCTGAGGATTTGCTCTGAGCTGACATCTGCTGTCAATCCTCCTCGTTTTTTGCTTGAGAAAGATTAGACCTGAGTTAATATCTGTGCCAGTCTTCCTCTGTATTGTATGTGGGTTGCCACCACAGCATGACTGGCAAGTGGTGTCAGTCTGCACCCGGGATCCGAATTCACAAACCTGGGCCACTGAAGCAGAGGTGTGGAACTTTAACCACTAGGCCACGGGGCTGCCCCCCCCCCCACCCCCAGTTATTTTATTGAGGTCATAATGTATACATTATTACTTATCAGTTTCTGTATAGACACATTGTGCTTACAACCAATAGTCTAATTTTGTCGCCATACATATGTGCCCTTTACCCCTTTCGCCCATCCCCCAACCCCCTTCACCTCTGGTAACCACTAATCTGTTCTCTTTATCCATGTGTTTGTTTATCTTACACATATGAGTGAAATCATGTGGTGTTTGTCTTTGTCTGGCTTATGTCACATAACATAATACCCTCAAGGTCCATCCATGTTGTTGCGAACGGGACGATTTTTTCTTTCTTGTATGGCTGAGTAGTATGCCATTGTATGTATATACCACATCTTTATCCGTTCATCAGCCGATGGGCACTTGGGTTGCTTCCACATCTTGGCTATTGTGAATAATACTGCAATGAACATAGGGGTACATAAATCTCTTTGAATTGTTTATTTCAAGTTCTCTGAATGAATACCCGTTAGTGGGTTAGCTGGATCATATGGTATTTCTGCTTTTAAGTTTTTGAGAGGATTTCTCATATTCTTAAGGTTTGTGGAAAATATAATAGGAGTTGCATTCAGTGAATTATTTTAATATTTAAAGAAAAACCCTAGAAAGTCTACATTTTATCAGCTCTCTTGAGGCATAATTTTCAAGAATTTACACTCTTTTATTTAGTAATGAGTACTATGTTTTAATTTTTACTTACTATTCTTTGTTTAATAGAAATTTTGCTTTGTTGCAGATAGTATGCATGCTTTAACATGGGGGATGGGGAGCGGAGTTTTTGATTTGCATTTCTCTGACTACTGAGTACATAATGATGATGAACATCTTCTCATGTGCTTCTTGGTCATTTGTATATCTTCTTCAGAGAATTGACTATTCACATCCTTTGCCCATTTTCTTTCTTTTTTTTTTTTTTCTGAGAAAGATTGGCCCTGTCCTAACATCTGTTCCCAATCTTCCTCTCTTTTTTTTTCTCCCCAAAGCCCCAGTACATAGTTGTGTATCACAGTTGTAGAGTTGTAGCTCATCTATATGGGATGCTGCCAGAGCGTGGCCTGACGAGTGGTGAGTAGGTCTGCGCCCAGGATTTGAACTGGCGAACCCCAGGCTGCTGTGCAGAACACGTGAACTTAACCACCATGCCACCAGGCCAGCCCCTTTTGCCCATTTTCTAGTTGAGTTTTTTATTATTGAGTTGTAGAGTTATTTATGTATTCTAGATAACAAGTCCCTTATCAGATATATGGTTTGCAAATATCTTCTCCCATTCTGTGGGTTGTCTTTTGGTTGAGCCTTTTTAAGATTCCCTTTAAATTTGGTGGAACCTTTTTTTTCCATATGATTTTATTGAGGTCATAATAGTTTATAACATTGTGAAATTTCAGTTGTACATTATTCTTGGTCCATCACCATATATATGTGCCCCTCACCCCTTTATGCCCACCCCCAACCCCCTTCCCCTCTGGTAACCACTAATCTGTTCTTTTTCTCCATTTGTTTGTTTATCTTCCATGTATGAGTGAAATCATACGGTGTTTGTCTTTCTCTGTCTGGCTTATTTAGCTTAACATAATATCCTCAAGGTCCATCCATGTTGTTGCAGATGGGACAATTTTATCTTTTTTATGGCTGAATAGTATTTCATTTTGTATGTATGTGTGTATATATATCACAGCTTCTTTATCCATTCATCAGTTGATGGGCACTTGGGTTGCTTCCACCTCTTGGCTATTGTGAATAGTGCTGCAATGAACGTAGGAGTGCATAAGTCTCTTTGAATTGTTGATTTCCTGTTCTTTGGATAAATACCCATTAGTGAGATAGCTAGGTCGTATCGTATTTCTATTTTTAATTTTTTGAGAAATTTCCATGCTGTTTTCCTTAGTGGCTGTACCAGTTGGCATTCCCACGAGCAGTATATGAGGGTTCCCTTTTATCCACATCCTCTCCGTTTGTTATTTTTTGTCTTGGTGATTATAGCCATTCTAACGGGTGTAGGGTGATATCTCAGTGTAATTTTGATTTGCATTTCCCTGATGATTAGTGATGTTGAACATCTTTTCACGTGCCTGTTGGCCATCTTTCTGTCTTCTTTGGAAAAATGTCTGTTTATATCCTCTGCCCATTTTTTGATCAGGTTGGTTGTTTTTCTGTTGTTGAGTTGTGTGAGTTCTTTATATATTTTGGAGTTTAACCCCTTCTCAGATATATGATTTGCAAATATTTTCTCCCGGTGGGTGGGTTGTGTTTTTGTTTTGTTCCTGCTGTCCTTTGCTTTGCAGAAGCTCTTTAGTCTGATGGAGTCCCATTTCTTTATTTTTTTCTTGTGTTTCCTTTGCCCAAGGAGACGTGGTATTCGAAAAGATCATTGTTAAGACCGATGTCAGAGTGTACTACATATATTTTCTTCTAGGTGTTTTACGGTTTCACATCTTACCTTCAAGTCTTTAATCCATTTTGAGTTATTTTTTGTGTATGGTGAAAGAGATTGGCCTACTTTCATTCTTTTGCATGTGGCTGTCCAGTTTCCCCAATACCATTTGGTGAAGAGACTTTCTCCATTGTACATTCTTAGTTCCTTTGTTGAAGATTAGCTGTCTGTACATGTGTGGTTTTATTTCTGGGCTTTCAATTCTGTTCCATTGATCTGTGTGTCTGTTTTTGTACCAGTACGGGCTGTTTTGATTACTATAGCTTTGTAGTGTATTTTGAAGTCAGGGATTGTGATGCCTCCAGCATTATTCTTTTTTCTCAGGATTGCTTTAGCTATTTGGGGTCTTTTGTTGTCCCATAAGAATTTCAGTATTCTTTGTTCTATTTCAGTGAAGAATGTCATTGGGGTTCTGATTGGGATTGCATTGAATCTGTAGATTGCTTTAGGTGTTATGGACATTTTAACTATGTTTATTCCAATCCATGTGCGTGGACTGTCTTTCCATTTCTTGATGTCATCATCGATTTCTTTAAATAATGTCTTATAGTTTTCATTGTGTAGGTCTTGCACCTCCTTGGTTAAATTTATTCGTAGGTATTTTATTCTTTTTGTTACAATTGTAAATGGGATGGTATTCATGAGTTCTCTTTCTGTTAGTTTGTTATTAGAGTATAGAAATGCAACTGATTTTGATAAGTTGATTTTGTACCCTGCAATTTTGCCGTAGTTGTTGATTATTTCTAATAGTTTTCCAATGGATTCTTTAGGGTTTTCTGTATGTAAAATTATGTTGTCTGCAAACAATGAGAATTTCACTTCTTCCTTGCCAATTTGGATACCTTTTATTTCTTTTTCTTGCCTAATTGCTCTGGCCAAAACCTCCAGTACTATGTTGAATAAGAGTGGCTAGAATGGGTACCTTGTCTTATTCCTGTTCTCAGAGGGATGGCTTTCGGTTTTTCCCTGTTGAGTATGATGTTGGCTGTGGGTTTGTCATATATGGCCTTTATTATGTTGAGGTACTTTCCTTCTCTACCCACTTTACTGAGTTTTTATCACAAATGGATGTTGGATCTTGTTAAATGCTTTCCCAGCATATATTGAGATGATCATGTGGTTTTTATTCCTCATTTTGTTAATGTGGTGTATCACACTGATTGATTTGCAGATGTTGAACCATCCCTGTGCCTCTGGTATAAATCCCACTTGATCATGGTGTATGGTCTTTTTAGTGTTTTGCTGTATTTGGTTTGTTTGTTGAGGATTTTTGCGTCTATGTTCATCAGTGATATTGGCCTGTAGTTTTCCTTCTTTGTATTGTCCTTGTCTGGCTTTGGTATCAGGGTGATGTCGGCCTCATAGAATGTGTTGGGAAGTATTCCATCTTCCTCTATTTTTTGGAATAGTTTGAGAAGGATAGGTATTAAATCTTGGAATGTTTGGCCAAATTCTCCAGGGAAGCCATCTGGTCCTGGACTTTTATTTTGGGGGAGTTTTTTGATTACTGGGTCTATCTCTTTACTTGTGATTGGTCTATTCAGAGTCTCTATTTCTTCTTGATTCAGTTTTGGGAGGTTGTATGAGTGTAAGAATTTATTCGTTTCTTCTAGATTGTCCAATTTGTTGGCATAGTATTTATTTCATAGTCTTCTCTTATAATCTTTTGTATTTCTGTGGTATCTGTTGTAATTTTTCCTCTTTTAATTCTGACTTTATTTATTTGAGCCTTCTCTCTTTTTTTCTTAGTGAGTCTGGCTAAGGGTTTGTCAATTTTGTTTATCTTCTCAAAGAACCAGCTCTCAGTTTCATGGATTCTTCTTACTGTATTTTTGGTTTCAATTTCATTTATTTCTGCTCTAATTTTTATTATTTTCCTCCTCCTGCTGACTTTGGCCTTTGTTCCTCTTTTTGTAGTTCTGTTAGGTGTAGTTTAAGATTGCTTATTTGAGATTTTTCTTGTTTGTTAAGGTGGGTCTGTATTACTATGTGTTTTCCCTCTTTGGACCACTTTTGCTGCATCCCGTATGAGTTGGTATGGTGTATTTTCATTTTCATTTGTTTCCAGATATTTTTTGATTTCTCCTTTAAGTTCTTCAATGACCCATTGGTTGTTCAGTAGCATGTTGTTTAGTCTCCACATATTTGTCACTTTCCTAGCTTTTTTCTTGTAGTTGATTTCTAGTTTCTTAGCATTATGATCAGAAGAGATGCTTGATGTGATTTCCATTTTCTTAAATTTATTGAGGCTTGCCTTGTGTCCCAACATATGGTCTGTCCGTGAGAATGTTCCTTGTGCACTTGAGAAGAATGTGTATTCTGCTGTTTTGGTTGGAATGTTTTATATAAATCTGTTAAGTTCATCTGGTCTAGTTTTTCATTTAAGTCCACTGTTTCCTTATTGGCTTTCTGTCTGGATGATCTATCCATTGATGTAAGTGGGATGTTAAGGTCCCCTACTATTATTGTGTTGCTGTTAATCTTTCATTTTAGGTCTGGTAATAGTTGCTCTATGTACTTTGGCACTCTTGTGTTTGGTGCATATATATTTATAAGTGTTATGTCCTCTTGGTGGAGTGTCCCTTTTATCATCATATACTGCCCCTCTTTATGTCTTATTGCCTTTTTTATCTTGACATCTACTTTGTCTGATAAAAGTATGGCAACACCTGCTTTCTTTGTTTGCCATTCGCTTGGAGTATGGTCTTCCAACCTTTCAATCTGAGCCTGCATTTGTCTTTAGACCTGAGATGTGTTTCCTGGAGGCAGCATATTGTTGGGTCTTGATTTTTAGTCCATCAGCCATTCTGTGTCTTTTGATTGGAGAATTCAATCCATTTACATTTAGAGTTATTATTGATATATGAGGGCTTAATACTGCCATTTTATCACTTGTTTTCCAGTTGTTCTGTGTTTTCCTTGTTTCTTGTCCTGTATATTTTGGACTGCCACTTCAGTTTGGTGGTTCTCTGTGATGGTTTTCTCAGTTTTCTTTTTATTTATCATTTGTGTCTCTGTTCTGATTTTTTGTTTAGTGGTTACCGTGAGGTTTGTATAAAAGATCTTGTAGATAGTCTATTTTCTGATAGATTCATTTCTTTAGTCTAAGCAGGTTCCATCCCTTTCTTCTTCCCTGTCTTAAGTTATTGTTGTCACAACTTATTCCATTTTGTGTTTTGAGTTTGTGGTTAAAATGGTTCATAGTTATTTTTGATGTTTTCCTTCCTTTTATTTTTAATGTTATAATTGTTTGTTTGTTAACCTGTTCTGATAGAGAGCTGCAATTTTCTGATTTTGTCTATTTATCTCCTTGCTCAAGGCTTTGTAAACCCCCCCCCCTTTTTTTTCAGGTATGAGGGCCTTCTTGATCATTTCTGGGGGGGGGGGAGTCTTGTGGCAATGAAATCACTCAGGTTTTATTTATCTGGGAAAGTTTTTATTTCTCCATCATAGCTGAAAGATATTTTGCTGGATAGAGTATTCTTTGTGTGTGTGTGTGTGAGGAAGATAAGCCCTGAGCTAACATCCATTGCCAATCCTCCTCTTTTTGCTGAGGAAGATTGGCCCTGGGCTAACATCCATGCCCATCCTCCTCTACTTTATATGTGATGCTGCCACATCGTGGCTTGTCAAGTGGTGCGACAGTCTCTGCCCAGGATCCAAACTTGCGAACCCTGGGCCACCGAAGTGGAGTGTGCATGCTTAATTGCTATACCTCCAGGCCAGCCCCTGGATAAAGTATTCTTGGCTGAAGGTTTTTGTGTTTCAGGATTTTGAATATATCATTCCACTCTCTCCTAGCCTGTAGGGTTTCTGCTGAGAAATAATCCACTGAAAGCCTGATAGGGGTTCCTTTCTAGGTCATTTTCTTCTGCTTTGCTGGCCTTAATATTTGTTTTCTTTGTCATTGACTTCTGTTAGTTTTACTAATACATGCCTTGGAGAAGGTCTTTTACATTGATGTAATCAGGAGTTCTATTAACTTCTTTTACTTGTAATTACACCTCCTTCCCCAGGTTTGGGAAGTTCTCTGCTGTTGTTTCTTTGAACAAGTTCTCTGCTCCTTTCCCTCATCTCCCTCTGGAATATCTTTAATCCTTATGTTGCATTTCGTAATTGTCAGATATTTTTGGAGTATTTTTCCTTTTTTTTTTAGTCTTAGTTCTTTCTCCTCCTCCATCTAAAGCATTTCTATATTTCTGTCCTCTAAACTGCTAATGTTGTCCTCCATAATATCAGATCTGTTATTTAAGTACTCCAGATTTTTCCTTATCTCATTCATTGTGTTTTTCATCTCCAACATTTCTGATTGTTTTTTTTTATTGTTTTGATTTCTCTTTTGAAGAATTCTGTCTGTTCATTAATTTTATTCCTGATTTCATTGAACTGTGTTCCTGAGTTTTCTTGTAACTTGTTGAGTTTTTTTATGATAGCTATTTTGAATTCTCTCTCCTTTATATTTAAATTTCTGTGCCTTCAGGATTGATTTCTGCATAGATGTCATTTTCCTTCTGGTGTGGAATATTAATACAGCTCTATACTATTTGATGGGGTGGATTTGTGCCTTTGCACAGTGGTAGCATTTGGTTGTAGATTCCCCCTGCCACCATTGGTGGGAACAGGAGCTGCGTATTCTGAGCCTGCCGCAATCCCTGGCAGCTGTGCCTGTGCTTTGGAAGTTATGCTGACAGAGCCCACCTGCGTTTGCCTGCTAGCTGCTACTGCTTTACACACGTATGTGCCGGTGTTCTGTCGGGGATCCCTTGCTCTGGCCAACCGGCCAAGCTGGTGCACCAGGCAGGGGGAAGGGGCACTTTCTTTCATGTGTGTGATCTTGGGGGCGCTCATGCTGTGCCCTCGCTTACTGTGCTCCTGGGCTGCTCTGCTTGGTGAATATGCCCCCGTGATTGCTTAGCCTCCTCAGTGTGGAGCTTTCCCATGGGCTGGGAGGCGATTCGGAGAGCAAAGGTGGAGAGTGAAGGCATTCCTGCGGAGGACTGCCCCCTCCCCCCTCTCCTCTCAGAGCTGTGTGGTCCTGCACCCTAGGTCACTTCCACTGGGGGAGGGAGAGGAGATCCTCTTATTTCCTTCCACTGCTTCCTGGAGGGTCCAGCACCTCCACCTTCAGACATATGGCTGTGTGGGTCTCTCAGATGTGTATTGTGTTGTGTGAATGTCCTCTGTTGGTTTATGAGTGTCCTTTTGTTGTATCTTAGGAGGAAAAGCTCACTCCACCATGATGCTCATGTCACTCTGGTGGAACGTCTTTAAAACATTCCTGATGTTGGCTTGTTCTGGGGGATGTTTGCAAAATTATTTATTAAATTAGAGGCTCAAGCAGCCTCTCCCAAGCCATTTACGTCTCAAAAACAGCTACTTCTTCAAACAGCTGATACCCCACAGTATCAATAAATATTAGGGACACAGAGACAAAAACGCTCACTTCCTGCACCTGTCTCTGAGCATATCCACAGCTCACATTGTTGGATGCCTAGACACGCTTCTTTCCCAACAGAGATTTAGAAAAGTGCATTTCTGGTATGTGCCTATGTGGGAAGATTGAGGCTGCCAAGAATCTTGCTTCTGGGTTTAGAAGTCTTCACTGTATTGTTGTAGTTGATGTATATTATGATGAGCCTGAATCCTGTAAGAGCCTATGGAGTGTCTTGTGCACATATAAAAAAGTTAACAATTTTCAGTATAGTTTGTTGGTTCTTTGAAAATTGACGATCCATATACTTTATAATTTTAACTCCCCATTAACTAGAATATTAACTTTGCCTTTCCGTGTAAATTTTAAAATCAGCTTGTCAATTTCTTTTACAAAAATCACATGCAGATTTAAATTCTGTTTTGAGTAAGTTTCACAAGTAGGTGCAGTATACTCGCCTTTTCTTTCCCCTTAACTTTCAGTGGAAAATAGATCATTTTCAGTATGATGGCTTGTGGTGTATTGTAATGCAGGCTAATAGACACCATACCATAAATTCATATAGTTAACCTTAATTTTTTTTCTGCTTATGTCTTAGATAAGTTAAAGGTATAAACACTATATCAAGGGAGATAAACTTTCAGGTTAGAGCTCAGATTATTTGTGCAAGAAAGGACTTTGTACCTATTTATATAGGGGCTGAAAGTGCAAAGATAATATTAAGGTAGATGTGTGGTTTTATAGGTTTCTTTCCTCCCTTCATTTTTTGGAATTTTATACAAAATTAAAACAATACAAAAGGTTGTATGTCATTCATTCTGTACTTGAGAAATTTCAGTCTTAACAGTTACAGTGTGATGTGAGGATGAAGTATTCTGGTTAACAGTTATAGTTAATTGTCAGTAAAAGGTCTGTATTTGCATAATTTAATTAATGGGATAGTTTTCTTAATCTATTATTGACATATTTGTAGTGTATGGCAGGCTGATATGTGCTTAGTAATTTTTTCCTCTTGATAGTTCACATGTAAATTAGTCAATGGCTAGTATGCTATTTTTCTAATTTTTTTTTTCAGAACATGTAGATTTCAGAAATGCTTAATTTTTCTCTGGAAAACTAAAATTTCCCCCAGCTGCTTTCTGTTTTGAGACTTTGAGGAATTTGAGGACTATGTCAGTCCTGGAACCTTTTATTCTTCTGGTTTCTTTTTTATAGTCTCCATTTTCTTATGATGATTTGTTTATATCCCCTCAAGGCATCATGTGCCTAAGAAATATTTCTTTGTTTTTCAGGTTCTAAATGGCTTCTAAGAAGTTGGGTGCAGATTTTCATGGTAAGTGGACTGTTCCATATCATGGTTTAAGTTATGATTTGATCAGAGAATTTGAAATCACTTAGTATAAGTAAGTGCCCCTTTTTTATTTAAATGAGCAGCTTGAGAAAAAATAAAGTTGTACAACAGTGTAGCATATACACTTCATAGGACTTGAGATAACTTTAACATTGAAGAATTTCTTCAAATGGATAGTCAATCTTCAGAGTCTCTCTATGATTATTGAACTTGAAACTACCAGAGATGGATAGGGAGCCTGCCTATTTTTGTTGTTCTTCAGCAGTATTTTGAAGTAGTTACCATTCCTTCCCTCTTTCCCTGGTTATAGCTCTTCTCCATCTCAGGTGTGAAAAATTCTGAATCTTTAGTTAGCACTTTATAATGTTTTGGTTTGTTTCCCCATCCCCCTAAAAGGAGGTAATTTACTACAAATAAGTCATGATCAGCAGATCAGTATATTACAGAAGGATCAGTAGTAGTAATTACAGTTTTGCATTTGAAACTAATAGTTTATCATCTTTTTCTAAGATTTGACCTTTCAAAATGGAGTACATTATTAAACTTTTATTGTCTCCATTTAGGAGGAAGGGAGGTGCTTAAGAAGGTAAAATTAGACCCTCTTTTCATACAGTAGAAGAATTAAATACCATAAATATCCAAACCACACAGTTCTTTAAAAGGAGTTTTAAAACCGATCTTCCGTTTTAAAGATCATGTTGTTGTAAGATTTGCTAGACTGCATGGCAACATGGGTTGGTATGCTCTTCTGATCTATAAATGGTTGCTTGATAGTATCACTTAGTTGAGTCAGGCTGGTGCAGCAGTCACTATGGTTTTAACTTGCTTATATATTTTATACAACAGCTTTAATATTTTGAATTGTCATCACGCATGTACTTACATACATCACTTGCATATGTCTTGGGAAACCCTTTTGGAGTTACGACATTCAAACTCTGGAACTTGCATTCTATATAACAGGTCAGGTGTCAGATCTTCCATAAGCTATCTCATATTGTTTAAGGATTATTACAGGGCTTTTCAGAAGTATCCAAATGATAGTAGAGAGGCAGATCTGAAGTTGCCTCTGGATCACTTTTTCAAGGGAAAATAGAAGATGAAGCTAAGAACAAAGGAAAGGCCTGGGGAGAGAAAATAGCAAAAATGAAAAATATAAACTTACCATCTTATTTCAAAAGATAAGCTATCTTGAATCTTTGGGAGCTCCTTTTTGATTGGAGTGAAAGTAAGTTGGACCCCAGGTTATGTATTCCTGCTAAACCATCGAGAGAGAAGATTGTAAATCTGAAGTTATCTGATCAATAAAGACTTACATTTTAGAACTTCTTCCATCTCCTTACGTTCCTAATCAAAATTTTATTGTTTAAATGAAACGTTCTGAGTAAAATTTGAGAGAAAGATTTTCTCTCTCTCTTTGGCTTCTTCTGCTTTAATTTGCTGAGCTTCTACTTGAATTTCAGTGGCTTTAGCTGGGTTTTTAGAGTGAAGAATCTTATTTTAGATATCATGTAGTTTAAGGAATAGAAATTAAGGGAATAGGCGGAGAATATTTAATAGGCAATTGTGTAGGCATCTGAGTGCTGGAAATGCAAGCTCAGCCTGACCTTACTAGGCTGAAATGAGAAAACCAGGAGACTAAGGCTACCACTCCCTCCATCTCTCAGGAAACTGCATAGCCTTTCCTCACTGCTTTCCTCTGCGGGTGTGCTCCATTTTTGTTCTTCTGTTTATAGACTTGCTTTCTTGGCCTACTTGTGTAGAGTGCACAGGGCCAAAAATGGCCATCCCAGTTATGGTGTTGCTTGCTGTTTGATCTTTCAGCTTAAGTGGCTAGCATAACATAGCTAGAGTTTTCGTATCTTTTGGTCAAAGGAGTGTCCATTTGGCACAGCCTAGCTTATGAGCCTATGAATTGGTTCCTCCTAAGTTAGGTATTATCTGACAGGTACATTGTGGGTTAGTGGATATGTGTGTGTGTGTGTGTGTAATTCTTCTAGGGCATTTGGGGTGTGGACAGGGAGGTGACAACTGCTGTCGTGACTGGATATGAAAATGCTCCTTTGTTTAAATATTTGGGCTGACTGGATCTTGTGCTATGCTGTCTTATGACTAGTATTTGATTTACTTTCAAGTTCATTCTTTTCAACTGAGGTTGAACTTCTTCCGCTGTCATTAATAATCACATATCCCTAAATAACAGAATGAGAGATATGAACAGTTACTTCTCAAAGATGTTAAAAAATACTGCTTTATATTATGTGAATTGCAAACCCTTGGCTCAATTTAAATCAGGCCTTTCTTGGAGCCTGGTGCTTTGAAATGTCAATTCTGTTTAACTCATTTTTCCACTTGTTTCATCAAAGAAAAAAGTTATTTTCCAGAAGTGACTTTTAAAGGAATTTTTAAAATGTTTCAACAAACAAATTACTCTTTCAATATCTGGAAAAATGCCTTGAGATTCTAATATAGGAAGAAATAAATCTCTATTATCAGACTTAGTAAAACTAAACTCCCCATTTTGAAAGGCCGATATCCTATTTATGACCATTTAGCTAACTTCTGGAGAGGTTCATTTTGCCATTGATTTGTTAGTGCTTTACAGTGTAATGTAGAGAAGTTGGCTATCATTTAATCAGTGTTCTCCTGTATGTAATATGCTGCCCTCCCTCCTTTTTTCAAGATTTTCTCTTTATCTTTTGTTTTCAACATTTTGACTATGATATGTCTTGGTGTGATTTTCTATGCATTTATCCTGCTTGGAGTTAGCTAACTTTTTGGATCTGTGGGTTGTTATCACTTTTGGAAAATTCACAGCCGTTATCTCTTCTCACGTTTCTTCTGCCCCATTATCTCTCTCCAATCCTTTTGAGACTCGAATCACATATGCATTAGGCTGTTTGATATGGTTGCAGAGATCTCTTAAGGTTGTTTGATTTTTTTTTCCACTTTCTTCTCTTTGTGTTTCAATTTGGTTAATTTCTTTTGACCTAACTTCAGGTTCTCTGATTCTTCCCTTTGTTGAATATTGTCTTCTGGTTAGCATAGCCTGACTTATGAACTATCAAAAATTTCCTTCTCTCATACTGCGTTTTTCATTTCTAGCATTTCCATTTGTCTTTCTGTTTCCATCTCTCTGTTGCAATTCCCCATCTGCTCAAACATGTTCACCTTTCTGTTAGATCCTTTAACATATTTATTATAGATATTTTAAACCTGTCTGATAGTTCCAGTATCTTGGCCATCCCTGGGTTTGGGTCTGATGACTGGTTCGTCTCTTGATGATGGAGCACATTTTTTGTGTCTTATTTTTGATTGAATGTGAAACATTGTATATTAAAAAGTTGATTTTGTAGGTTATCTGGCTTGTTTTTGTTGTTAGGATGTGAGTAATGTTTTTTTGTGACTTTACATCCTATAGCAGATATCTATATAATTTTGTGTGTGTATGTATATACACATATATGTTGTGTGTGTGTGTGCTATCTAATTTTGCAAGTGTTACCTGACAGCTTTAAGGTAGTGATACCCAGTCATGAAATTGCAATTTTTCACTTAATTTTAAGTTTGATCTGTCCTATTCTTCTTTTTTCAAAAACCTCAATTTGAATTCTCAACTTGAATTCACAATAAAACCTGAGTTAAACACAATCTGGTTGCTGGCCTCTATTAGGAATTTCTCCTGCTACATGGAATTATACCTTTTTTCATAAAAATAGGCAGGTCACAAGATCATAAGCGTGTCAGCAATTTAGAAAGAAAGGAAACAGAATGAAGCCTTCCCAGAATTTGTCCTGAGTCATTACACATTCTGCCCAGTCTCTTCCACTATGGCGTAATGCTAAGTGTAGGTCCTGACTTCACTTTGCCACAGCCACAGCCAGCAGAGGTGAACTTAATTTCTTTTTCTTCAGTTTAATTCTGAATTGATCATAAGAAAACATGCTCAGGCATTTTAGAAAGATTTTCAATAAAAAAGACTGAAACTAAAGGTATTTGGGGTGAGCCAGAAAATTGTTAGCTATAATGCTTAATTCTCTGGGCATGTGGTTAATTGAGTTTTTATTGAATCTATTTAAAAAATAAAATATAGAGAGAAATTGATGTCTTTAAATAGATATTCTGATATATTGGATAATATATTAAGTTCCTAAGGCATAGTTAGTTATATTTGCAAAAAATATTCTTTGTAGTCTTCACAGCATCATCAATTATACTTATGATAGTCTCTGTCCATTATTCAAAAGGTTGCTTTTTTTGTTGTCATCTCTTTAAATGCCTTTTTGCCCTTCCCTTTATCCCTACCCCCCCACCCCCCCACCCAAAGTCACACAACTGTTTGCTCATTCCCTGTTAACAGAGTTTAAAGGACTCAGACCAGGGAAGGTTAGGGGATGTGCTAAATCCCCTTGGCATTGGCTTTATTAGTATACTTGTAATTGGTGCATGAAGGGAAACAGCAGTTGTTTAAAGGCGTGCTACTTGATCTTGTCTGTCCCTAAGCCAGGGCCTAGTTCCATTTATAGAATATGTGTCATCAGTGTACACAACACTGTCATAGTTTCCTAACTGAAAGGTAGGCAAGGAAACTGAACACCCTTCTTGAAAGATATTCTCATTTGGCTCAGGTATCTTAAGTATAGTATGTTTTTGTAGGTATTTTTTCCCCTTCAACTCGCCATTACCAATCTTTAATAGAACTGTTCATTTAAGAAAATTTTGTTAGTATTGATATAGGATAGGTTTTCTTATGTTTTTATATCATATATGCTTGTAAATGTTCTGGGTAAGATTTTTTTCTAATATGTGTGTGTATCATATAATTAACCTACTTTGAATGTGTACATAAAATTTACTTAAACAAAAGACTTAATTTTGTGATTGTTGACTGTAAATCTCTCCAATGCTTCTTAGAAAATGCTAGTTTCAGCTTTGTTTCCAGTTAATCAGGGCACTAACCAAAATAAGAATCTAACTTTCAGTAACATTTGAGCACCTGTTTTCATGGAAGACAGATAAAAATTCTTTAAAATTAGCTTTGCTTTTAATCTCTGTAATATAAAGCATTTTATAAGTGGCAGAGGTTTTAGTGTTGTAACCAGCATTTAGTTTTGTTAGCAAGCTGTGATGGTACCTGGTACCTTTTTTTGGCACCTGGTGACTTTTTTGTGACTTTGTACAGAATCTTAGAAATATGCTTTCATCTTGCGTGAGTAGTCTGTTAAAATGTTTTCATGACTAGCCTTGCCATTTTAGGTAAATCATTTTGAATTTTAGTAAATATTAATTGAATGTGAGTTAGTGTGGGGGTCAGAGTTATATATGAAAGAGGTACAAGACCATATCTTCTTTATTTGTTCTTTACTTATTGAACAGATCTCATCTGTCAGACATTATGCTGAGCTTGGGGGATGGAGAAATGAAAATCCCTTATTAAGGGACACTCAGATTCTCACTCAGAGTCTCTAGGAGGAGTATAAGGAAATGAACTATTAACAATACAGAGTGGTAAAACCTTGAGGTGGTGTTCTAAGATTGAGACAGGAGTTGTTCTTAAGATCATTCTTAAAGGACTAAAATAATTAATCAAGTAAACAAGGGTGGGAATGTGACAGGTATTGCTGACTGAGAAAACACCACTTATAAGGGTATGACCAACTTGGAAACTTTCCTGGAGTGTTAATAATTATGGTTATGCCCCAGGAAAATTACTAAATTGAACACAGTTGTGGACTTAATTTGCTAGCTGAATGAGAGTGAGTTAAAATGTTTAAATTCTGGCTAGAAGTTATATGGAAAAGAGAGACTCCTTCCCCCAAGGGTGGGAGCAGGGGTGTTCTTCTTAATGGGAGGTTTCAGGTGTATCAGAGCAATATCTGCCTCAGGAAATATGTCTTGATAAGTCTTGAAATCTGTAGTTTTTAGAAGGGCAAGATGTCATCTTCATGGAAGAGGTATTGTCTTATTCTGTCCATGAGCACTCAAGAAAATACACTAGTGTGAGGCCCAGAAGCAAGCCTTATTTTACTAGCTGTTAATATTCAAAAAGCGGAACTCAGTTTATCAACTATATTTCATTGTCTTTGATGGTTCTGCCAGTAAGTTAGCCCCAAACCTGGTCTGGAAAAGAAATCATGGTCCAATTTGGAGTGTATACCTAGTGAGCGTCATATACAAGAGCCACTGACCCTTTTGTCTGACCCTATAAATCAATGATGATGTCCTGGTCTTTCTGTGTTACTCAGCTGTGACAGGCAGAGAACCTTCAGGGAGTTTAGTTGTGTATGGCTTATGTCTCCTGATAATCCTCTTCTGATTCCCATGGTGTTGTCTGGTTTTCCTCTTTTCATAAGTGCTATGCTTCTTAAGTATTTACACATCTGCTCCAGAATGTAGTCTTAAAACACAAAATCTAGAGTAATTCTTTGTGTTAATTAAAAAGTGATTCTTATTTAAGTAGAGAGATCCTAATTAAGGAGATTCTTTCATGGAGATTCATCAGTTTGGCAGTATTTATTAAGTGCCTAATATGTGCCAGGCACTGCTGTAGGTTTTAGGACATTAGCTAAGAAAATAGACTTAAATATTGTCTGCAAGGAGCTTACATTCCGTTGGGCAAGACGGACAATAAATATAATTAATAAAAAGGAATTATATGTTAGAAGGCAATAAGTGCTATGGGGGAAAAGATAGATGTAATGTGGGAGTACTGCAGTGAGGGTGGTAGTAATTTTAAATAGTGGTCAGGATAATAAGCCTTATTGTGAGAAAGTGACATTTGATCAGACTTGGAGGTGGTGAAGGAATAAGTCACGAGAATATCTGAGAAAAGAACATTCTAGATCGAGGGAGCAGCTAGTGCAGAATTTTTGGGGTAGGTGTGACCCTGTCATGGCTGAGGAACAGAGGATCACTGACTTAGTGCAGTGAGCCGGGAGGCGACTGTTAGGAGTTGAGAGCAGAGAGGTGGTGGCGGGCGTTGGGAAGGCCTTTTAGGCTGCTGTGAGTAGTTTGGCTTTTACGCTAAATATACATAATTGAAAATAAACCCTAATAAGATCAAATAGGCTCAAGTAGGCTTTCCTCTAGAAATCTAGGGTCAGGAGAACGTAAGCGGTCAGAGAAGGAACTCTGTAACTTCTAGTCTTAGGATAGCATAAATTAATGTTGTATTCTAGATTTAAGATTATAGCAAAACAAATAATAAAATTCTTTGCTGATATTTTCTACTTTATTTTTGATTGTAGGGACTTTCAGTTACCTTGATGATGTCCCATTTAAGATAGGAGACAAATTCAAAACACCAGCTAAAGTTGGTCTACCTATTGGCTTCTCCTTGCCTGATTGTTTGCAGGTTGTCAGAGAAGTACAGGTAAGTGGTGATTTTTAGTTAAAGTTTAGCATATTTAAAAAGTTAAAGAGTTAAGAATTTGATGTATAGTAAAGTAGAAAAAAACCATTCTCATACCTCTTATTTGTATTTCTTCTAGCTCCTGTTATTGCTTGGCTTACATTGTCACATACACATGCACATTTATATATGTTTTGACGTCTATTACAGGTCTTGTGTCATCTGTTAGAATGTATATTCCTGGGATTCTGTGCGTTATCCACAACAAATCCCCGTTGCCCATCTGATGTGATTGTTCACTTCTTTTCCTTCTCTCTGTTAATGTCCTCATTATCTTTTTGGTCACTCAAGTAGATATTTTTCTCTCTGCCATGTCTCTCCTTTGCCATCTAATTCATCCTTAATGTTATTTTTTCACCTGGGCTATTGCAGTAGCCTCTTTAATTGGCCCCTCTGCTTACAGCATTTTCCTTCTATTTTTCATATTGTTTCTAGAATAATATTCCTAAATTAAAGTTTTAAATTCTCACATCCCTGTTAAAAATTTACAGTGCTTCATCAATCCTTATTGAATCAAGTCTGGACCTAGGGTCATGGTAAAGGACCTTAGCTCATCATCTCCTCCATGTTCCCTTCAAACCAGGTTACTAGCAATTTGTTGAGCATACTGTGTATATTACCTGTCTATACCATACTTTTTCTCGGGAGCTATTATCTTTACTTGGAATATCCTTTTCTTTCTCACTGTACTAAAAGCTGTCTGCCTGTTAAAATCTATTTATTCTTCTAGACTGTTTAAATGCCATCTCTTCAGTAGCTTCTTTCTCACCTCTCATCTTTAAAGCTCAGTTATATATAAATGTATAAAATATTTCTTGAAAGCAGCAAATAGCCCTATGTTATTTGACTTCCTTTCTTCTTTCAGTACACATTTATTGAATGCCTGCTTTTGAGCAATGCTCTGCTAGGGCTGAGGATAGAGATAAATACCTTAATCACTGTCCTCAGGAGCTTGACAGTTTAGAGAAGGAGTCACGTGGAAAAACAGAAAAGTACACCACTCACTCATACACTTCTTTCTGTGACAAGATTTTTTTAGATACAACTTTGTAGCAAAGTTTTGCTTCTGGGGGATTCACCAAGGCATCACCATGTTACTTTAAAAAGTATTCATTGTTTTATCTTCCAGTCCATATACAGTGAGTAATCATAGTGGGAGAATTTTAGTTACATTTTTTTAAATAACAGTATTATTGAGATAAAATTCACATCCCTTTTAAGGTGTGCAAATAAGTGGTTTTTAGTATATTCAGAGTTATATAACCATCGTAACTAGCTAATTCCAGAACATTTTCATCACCTCAAAAAGATACCCAGTGCCCATTAGCAGTCACTCCCTATTTTCTCTTCCCCCCAGCCCTGACAACCACTAAATCTACTTTCTCTCTCTATGAATTTACCTATTCTGGAAATATCATATAAATGGAATAATAAAATACATAGCCTTTTGTGACTGGCTTATTTCACTTAGCATAATGTTTTCAAGGTTTATCCATGTTATATGAATGAAAAATTAGTACTTTATTTTTATGGCCGAATAATATTTCATTGTATGGACATACCACATTTTGTTTATCTTTTCATCTGTTGATGGACATTTTGGTGGTTTCCACTTTTTGGCTCTTGGGAATAGTGCTGTTATGAACATTTGTATACAGGTTTTTGTGTGGACATAAGCTTTCAGTTTTCTTGGGTATATACATAGGAGTGGAGTTGCTGGGTCACATGGTAACTATGTTTAACTTCTTGGGGAATTGCCAGACTGTTTTCCAAAGTGACTGCACCATTTTACAATCCCATCCACACTGCATGAGGGTTCTAATTTCTCCACATCCTTGCCAACTCTTGTTATTATCTTTTTGGTTATATACAACCTTGTGGGTGTGCAGTGGTCTCTTGTGGTTTTGAGGTGTATTTCCCTAGTTGCTAATGGTTTTGAGTATCTTATACTCAAATAGTGAATTGATATTCCTTTTGTTGTAGGGAGACGTTATTGGGTCAGAAGAGATATAGATTTCTGTTACAAAGTTTTACTTCGACCTGTTTGCCTGGTGACTTTTTTATTGCCAACAACAAATATTCAGTAAACACCTCTCTGTGTGCAGGATACTATTAGCGATATGGTTAAAAAACACCTCCATAGGGAATGCATGAGGCTTAAAAACAAAACACCTCTGTCTTCTTTCAGTAGTTCTCATATTATTCACAACTTCATTGATTCATTCAGAAAACTTGTTTTGAATTTCAAATTGTTGCCATTTTAGGCCTTGCTGGGAATTTTCTGTTTATCTTATCAGTGTGAAACTGATAAATGTGTGGTAGTGTGCCCACTATACTCATAGCACCCACTAATAACAAAAGAGGAGCTCAAGGCTCTGAGTGCCATTTGTGTGGGCTAGTTGAACTTTAATTTTTTTGTGAGGAGGATTAGCTCTGAGCTAACATCTGTTGCCAATCCTCCTCTTTTTGCTGGGGAAGATTGGCCTTGGGCTAACATCTGTGCCCATCTTCCTTTACTTTATATGTGGGACACGTGTCACAGCATGGCTTGATAAGCAGGGCATAGGTCCGTGCCTGGGATCCAAACCTGCGAACCCCGGGCTGCCAAAGCAGAGCATGCAAACTTAACCACTATACCACTGGGCAGGCCCCTAGTTGAACTTTTTTGTTCTTTAATTGCAGATAGTTCCCTTAAACTTTGAGTGCCTGGGGTCTCCATGGGGGATTTGGCTGTGGTATTTGTACTGGCCACCTCTCTATCCAGAAAAGAGTCAGACCTAGAGCCCTAGACAGATAGCTTGAAACTTCCTATAACTTTGTCATATTTGCCCTTGTATGACAGTACAAACTCAATTTTTTAGCTGAAAATTCATCAGAGTGAGCCAGTAAAACATACATAACCCTGCACACAGGATCCAGAAAGCTTTCAGTGAATGTGGTGGTGGTGGCCACAGTAGTGGAGGGTAGCCCTTAGTGTCATGGTTTAGAGTGGTTCTGTTGTCACTCATTCATGGGCTAGAATTGCCATGTAATAGCTGTGTAATCTTGTACAGATTTCTTACACTCTCCAGGCCTCTATTTCCTCATCGTAAAATGGGGATAATTAGCTTTTAAGGTTGTTATAAGGATTGAAAAAATAATGCATTTATAATGCTTACCCTGGTTCCTGGTACTCCATAAATGTTAGGTGCTGCTGTTGTTTAATATTGTACGCTCAAACCACATCTTATTTTTTCACTGTAATATTTCTGCTCTTGTTTTCTGTATGTTTTTTTCTGTGTTCCAGGTATTCTACATTACTTTGGTAATTAAAAAGCAAAAGCTCAGTAAAGGTTTTATTAAAAAGGAGAGAAATTTCCAATTGTTCTTGGGAGTAAAAGTTCAGAGACCTTTGTTTACAGGCAGCGCGGAGTTGGTTACAGCCCCAGGTTTTGGTGGAGGAGACCATCTGCACAGTTGGAGTTCCTCCTCAGTTAGAAGCAGCAGTGTTTGCCCAGGGCTCTTTTCTCACTGTCCCCGTTTGCCCAGGGCTCTTTTCTCACTGTCCCCATTAGTGGTAGAAAGGAAGCACTGCGATTGCTCAGGTGTCTTTCTGGGGCCCAGCAGCTGGCTCAGGGGTGTAAGTGAGCTGCTTGACTTGTGCATTTCCAGGCGTCTCTAGTGTTGTTTGAAGCTGAATGGCTTGGGGACTACCAGAGGTGCTTTATTATGTTTCTTCCACTCTAAAACTCTTGTCTTGGCGTGTTAGGCCTCTTTCCTCTCCTTTCCCCCTCTTTTTTGCTGTTAATGTGTTTCCAACCTTGAACGTGAACACAGACATTATTTAGCTTTGGTGCTTTAGGGTGAACGCCAAAGGTTTTGTTTTCTCCTGTCCTAGGTGAATTTTGTTTTGTATAGTAAGTGTATTTTTTTCGAGTGTGCAAATGAAATTTTTATGAATTGAGCTATACTTCAAGGTATTATTAAGGAACCATGAAGTGAATCCTTTTGCAATTTGCACTGTGAAATCTAAATTTCAATACATCTAGATTTCTTAATAAGCAGTTTTCCTGCATTTAGAGTACAGTCTATTCATTATAATTTGATAGTGGTTTAAGAGCATAGGATATGTCGTCAGACTGCCTGGGTTCAATTCTAGGCTCTACTGCTTACCAGTTTATCACCTGGGGCATAGCCCTTGTAAAGTGAGGAGAAGGATAGTACCTGTCTTATAGGGTTGTTGAGAAAATCTAGAGAGTTAACACATAAAAAGTGCTTAGAATCTCGCATGGCACGTTGTAAGTGCTTCTTAAATGTTAGGGGCTGTTGCTGCTGTTGAGCACGGGTTCTCTTTAGGGCATTGTGCTAGATAATAGAACCTTCAGAGGGTCTAAAGCCCAGTTGCTGCCCACTACTGGCAAGAGGCTTGTGATATTGTTGGGGAAGTGTTTAGAGAAAGATTAAAGCTATGTGTGGTCACATGTGCTTGGCATCAATTGATAGAGACAGATGTTACGTAAGAGTTCAGAGGAAGGAATGGGTGGGCCTTCAGGGAAGCTTCATAGAGGAGGTGGCTGAGCTCTGCCTGAGTCACCAGTGAAGAATTATAGGAAGGGAGCTGGCCTGAGGGGAGAGGAGCAAGAGAAGTGGCAAGGTGCATTTGGCCTGGTGGGTAGAGTTAGAGGTGGTGGGGGCTCTTTCTAGTTAAGTTCTAGAAGTAATCTGGGAGCAGAGTTTGATTAAATCATATAAGATTAGGAAGCCTTAGTCTTCCTGAGAGGGGATCATCCCGTACACCTTAAATTCTGCCTTGCCCAGTTCCTCTCTTGTGCCAGAGTGAGGGAAAAGGGGATTGGGTGGGGAATTGAGTACGGGAGGGGAAGCCACCTGGGTTCACACTTCCTTTCTCTGATATACCTTTGCAGTATGACTTCTCCTTGGAAAAGAAAACCATTGAGTGGGCTGAAGATATTAAGAAAATCCAAGAAGCCCAGAGGGAAGCAGAGCGCAAGGCTGAGGAAGCAGAAGCTGAAGTGAATTCTAAGAGTGGCCCAGAGGGCGACAGCAAAATGAGCTTCTCCAAGACTCACAGTACAGCTACAATGCCACCTCCTATTAACCCCATCCTTGCCAGCTTACAGCACAACAGCATCCTCACCCCGACTCGGGTTAGCAGCAGTGCCACGAAACAGAAAGTTCTCAGCCCACCCCACACAAAGGCAGATTTCAATCCTGCTGACTTTGAGTGTGAAGAAGACCCATTTGATAATTTGGAGCTAAAAACTATTGATGAGAAGGAAGAGCTGAGAAACATTCTGGTAGGAACCACTGGACCCATTATGGCTCACTTATTGGACAGTAACTTGCCTAGAGGAGGCTCTGGGTCTGTGTTACAGGATGAGAAGGTCCTGGCATCCCTGGAGCGGGCAACCCTCGATTTCAAGCCTCTTCACAAACCCAATGGCTTTATAACCTTACCACAGTTGGGCAACTGTGAAAAGATGTCGCTGTCTTCCAAAGTGTCCCTCCCCCCCATCCCTGCAGTAAGCAATATCAAATCCCTGTCCTTCCCCAAACTTGACTCTGATGACAGCAATCAGAAGGCAGCCAAGCTGGCAAGCACTTTCCATAGCACATCCTGCCTTGGCAATGGCACGTTCCGGAATTCCCTAAAGCCTTCCACCCAAAGCAGTGCCAGTGAGCTCAACGAGCAGCATACTCTTGCGCTTTCAGCTTTGAACTTGGACAGTGGCACAGAGGTGCCAACCCTGACCCCTTCTGATCTGATCTCCCAGATGCCTTCCCTCTCTGTCTTGTCTGTGTGCACAGAAGAATCATCACCTCCAAACACAGGTCCCACGGTAAGCCTTTTAAATCCCCCTAAATTAAAGCTCCAAAGATTTCTAAATTCTACTTAGCAGTTGCCACCTTTACATTCTTCTTTCCAAGGATTAGGGCAAGATGGGGCAGGGCCAAATTGACCTTGCTAGTATAAGTGTATGTAGTTCTGGTCATTTTGCTGAGGACAAGGGTTATCACCTTTGCACCTGGCCTGGGAAATGTTGGCTTGTTCCTCACTGCATCTTTTGGTCTTTTCCTTTGAAAAGATAATGTATGTCATATAAAAGGTGTTTTCCAGCCTAATCAATTTGTTCTTTTCTGTGCTGCCATGTCTTGTGTTTGCATTTTTTGAAGGCTTTTTTTCTTTATACCTTTTTACTTGTTCCTATTACCTTTCTTCATTTTTTTAAGGTTGCTTGGCACTCCTCATTATATCTTCTCCCTGCCTCCCTCTCTTCATCTCATTCTGCCCTGAAGTTTGGTTCTTGTGTGTACCATGGTTCGGCTAACTTGGGGTTATGTTTCTTCAGATTGGGTGGTGCCTTAGTAACTGGAGATAATTTGTATTGGAAGCCCAAGCAAAAAGTAGAAATTGGTCATTTTTAAACCTGCAGGTTTTAATCATACAATTCCTTTTTTTGCTCACTTCTAAGAATTGTGCAGTTTTCTCTGAAGGGAGGGGGAGGGGAAGGTTGGAACTCAGATGCAGTGTTGAATGATGCATGGATACAAAAAGTTGCAATTGATATCATCTTGAAGATCTGATTTTGTCACACACAAAAAAGTTGCATATACAGCAAGAAGTATATGCAGGAAGTATATGTTAGGAAGTATAGGCTTAGCTCTTGATGTGGGTGTTTCAGCAGCACAGAACAATACATCATTGCATTCTAGAATAGAAATCATAGAAGTCCAAGAACCTTCTGCTACACAGGTCACAGATTTTTTAAATGACAGCATATCAAGACAGTATTTAGAATCAGAAAGGAGCCTGATTGGTGGGATATCTGTCAGAGACCATAACAAGCCTGCTGTTAGCTGGTAGAAAGGTAAGCTTTGGCCTGCCTTACAGCAGTGCAAGGTCGCAGCATTAGCATTTTTGGTAAATGATTGTCTCTGTGTGAGTGCTTCCATTGTCAGAGAGCTCACTGCTGCTTGTAAACTTCTGTGGACCTTCGCCCAGCTAAACTCCATAGAGTACATAACACTCTAGTGTTATCTCCTAGGAGTGGGCTTCAGTCCTATTCCTCCTGGTCTGCTGTTGGACTCCGGTCAGCAAGATACCCCTCTTCATGACTCATTGTATGCTTTAAAGAAATTAAAAGCACTCTGGGAAAGATGAGGGATCCTTAGCCACTCCCTCCCCCCATTTAAAGTTAGAGTAACCATCTAGAGACCAAAGCCAATGAACTAATGGCAGAGGTCTTTCTCAAACCAGAACACTCCTCATGCTTTAATCCACCTGATTGTGGAGTTTCTTTCGGGCCCATCTGTTTCAGGGTGCAAAGGGACTTGCTGCCTTCAAGGGGCAGCTATAAACGTAGCTGGAGTTCTGGTGTTCTAAGGAAGTCATGACCCTTACCCCCAGGGAGCAAAGCCTGGTTACCATCCCTGCCTCTGTCTCAGTGTGAGTCTTTAAGTCAGCAGTGAGAACCTTTCCCAGTGAGAGAAGCAGTTCTCTCCAGGGTAGTTAGTGACTTGAGGCAGTGGGGTGGTGGTGGTCAACTGGGCTGTATGTCCGCCCTTCACAGAGCAACTCCTGAGGAGGTATTCCTGGAGTTTGGTTCTTGTTGGCTGTTTTAGGCGCAGCGTTTAGGTCTCATTTTTCAGATTTTGATTTCATGTTTTATTGTTTATATAAATTAGTCTTAGAAGTTGAGAAATCCATGAGATCATCTTGAGAGGAACGATCTTATCGTGTGCTCTTACTCGGCGTCCAGCATAGAACTGCCTGACCTAGCCCTGGCCAGGTCTCCTCCCACTGCCTCCCAACCCTTCAGGGCCTTGCTCTGGCTCATGGCTTAGGCTCATTTGGCCTCTGGGTTCTCTTTTTCCAGGTTTGAGTACATTCCTTACTCTTTCACAATTCAGCAAAATACTTCTGCCTTTTCCCTTACACTTCTGAGTTTTCAATTTACTAATTATGGCCAAGAAGCATCAGAACAGTGCCAGTTTGCTTTTAAATTGTATTTTAAATAATTGTTGACATATAGAATGTCTTAGCTTTTATGCGTTCAAATCTGTTGATCATTTCATTTGTTGCCATTGCTTTAATACTTCCAAAGTCCTTCTTTTCTATCTTCAGATTTTAAAAATGAATTTGTTTTTATCCAAGTAATACAAGCACATTTTAATAAAATCAAGTAGCACTTAAAAGGCTTATAGTGAAAAACAGTAGCTCCCTGCCTCACCTGTCCCTAGCCCATCTTGCTTCCCACAGTCAGGCACATTTAACTCTTTAAGCTACTTCTGCTGGGATTTATCTCTGTATTTCTAAATAAAATGCTTATATTGCTTTTTTTAAATTTATCAATTTTAGACAGTTTTATACTTCCTGTTACAGTAGTTGAGGATTTAGGTCTCATAGTAGCCTCTCCTCCACCTTCTTCCAGTATCCTCCATCACATTTATATCACAGATTTCAGGTAAATTGATGTTATTGTTCACATTATTATGATTGGGTAAATATTTACTGCCAAGTTCAGATAGTATGCTATGAATACTTTTTTTTGCTTTTTGTTTCTCACAAACTGCCCCATTTAAAAATTTTGCATAGTTTCTTTGTACCTGTTGCTAATTTTGTCCAAATGCTCTGAGAGAGCTATCAAAGACCTAATGATAATTTTCCCATTCAAACACATTCAAACATATTGGTTAACCTGTCAGTTTTTGAGTCCTTGAATATCCAGAAAATGTCTTAATTTTACTCTCGTGTGTGAATAATAGTTTGGCTGGGTTTAGATTTCTTAGTTGAAAATCATTTTCCTTTAAGAATTTTCAACACGGGGCCACCCGGTGGCGCAGCGGTTTGGTTCGCGTTTGGCAGCCCGGGGTTCGCAAGCTCGGATCCCGGGCGCCCGCCGACGCACTGCTTGTCAGCCATGCCGTGGCGGCGTCCCATATAAAGTGGAGGAAGATGGGCACGGATGTTAGCCCAGGGCCAGTCTTCCTCAGCAAAAAAAAAAGGATTGGCAACAGATGTTAGCTCAGGGCTGGCCTTCCCCACCAAAAAAAAGAATTGTCAACACATTGCTCACTTTTTTTTAAAAATCTTTTTTATTGAAGTTATAAGCTCCACTGATTTCTAGCATTCCTGTGCCACTCTGAGTTCTTTCTCCCCTACCCTCCAAAACTTTTGGGATCTTTTCTTCATTTCTGGAGATTTGAAATTTACTAATAATGGGCCTTGTTTTTCATTGTGGTAGGCCCTCCTGGATCCTTTCAAGATAAGGCTCGGCTCAGTTTTAAAAATCTGGGATTTTTTTTTTTTTTTTTGGTATTTCTTTGATACTTTTCTGTTTTCTCTGTTCTTTTTCTGTAATTCCTATAAGCTGGATGTTGGACCTCCGTGACTGTGGTTCTAGTTTGCTATCCTTTTCTATTTCCTGTCTCTTTATTTTACTTTCTGGGATATATCCTTGACTATCTTACAACCTTTTAAAAATTTATTTATTTATTTATTATTATTTTTAAAGCTTCAGTGCATGGTTGTGTATCCTAGTTGTTAGTTTAATTCTTTTTTATGTGAGCCGCTGCCACAGTATGACAGCCAGCAGGCACGTGGTGTGGTTCCACGACCCGGAAATGAACTCGGGCCGTGGCAGTGAGAGCACTGAATCCTAACCACTAGACCATCAGGGCTGGCTCTTTCTTTTTTTTAATATCACAACCTTTTAAATAAAAATTTTACTTTATCATGTTTTAAATTTCCAAGTGCTTTGTGTATTCCCTCTTTCGGTTTGATGTCTCATGTTGGTGGCTTTGGCTTTCTATTCATGTTGAGGCACTAAAATAAAAACAATCAAGGGGAGGATGTGTTTGCTGATGTGCTTGCTAATCATTGAGCTTCACTGTAGGTTCAAGGTTAGTTGGCTTTGAGGGGAGCTCTGCAAAATGTCAACATTGAAGTTTTGGGGGGCTGTTGGAGTTTCTCCAGAGAATTCTGCTTGAGGGCTAAGGCAGGTTGAGGAAGGCTGGTGTAGACTTGTACTTTATCCCTTTTGGTTCTTGCACCTCACTCTGTATGCTGTGCCTGGCGTCTTTAGTCTTTTTTGGCGTCTGGTTCACATTTTCTAGGGGCTAAACCTGCCTCCTGCAGGGGGTGAGGGTGGGTTGGGGAAGGTTTTGCCTGAGGGTTTTGCTGCTCTGATCACTGACTTTGTGCCCTTGTCTTATCCCAACAATATGTGGTGCTTCCAAATGCTGAACCCCTCTCAGGGGTCTTGAGAGGCTGGTGGACTGACTCTCCACTCTCCCACTTACTTACTTAATAACTTCATTGCTTCTGCCAGTTACCATGCCTCCATTAGCATTCCACATTCTAAAATTTCATTGAAATATATCATCCACTATTGTTTCCTTTTTCTTTGACCTTAAAGATTAATACGGTTTTGTTTTATCATCATTTTAGTGGGCTTTAGGGAGGGAGAATCAGCGTCAATTTGCTGTGTTAAATGAAATCCCCCCTTTGAAATCCTAACAGACCTCCATTTATTCAACAGCTTTGATCAGGGCCCTGTAAGTGCCAAGCCCAAAGCCAGGCCCTGGGTATTCAGAAATGCATGTGACATGATAACTAACCTCTAGGAGCTCAGATTAATATACTGTGGTCTGATAAGTACTGTGCCAGCAGTGTGACCAAAATGCTATTTGGCATTCTCGAGCCCAGGTAGAGCCTGCCCTGAAGAGAGAGAGAGAATCTTGGGGCCTATAAGTGGCCAGACTGGTGTGATCCAGTCCCCGTGCCCTGTTGTGACTCCTGTAACCCAATGACTGAGCCCTGTGACTGGGCTGCTGGGAGTGTGCTGTGGGTGAGATGGTTAAGCGAAAAGAAACAGTGGGCTTTGAGCCCTGTAGTCTTCTTGGCTTTTCCCAGCTGACTTTGAGGAGAGCATCTGGTTATAGCTATATAATTTTGAACACGTTTCTAGGACAGTGGGCTCCCTGCCTCCTAACCACCCTACCCCTCAAAAAAGGAAATAAGGAAAATTCTCTTGAAACCTTTTCCCTTGTTCTTGGGAGCTGGGCCAAGCTATAAAACAGCTTGTGACCTTGATCCCAGTGAGCTGCCTTCATGCCTTGGTCCTGATTCATTATCAGAAGTGGTGGAAGGAGTTAATCACGGGAATCTATCCCCCAGTCAGACTGGGATTAGTAAGGTTCGGTGGCAGGGAGTAGGCTGCCTGTAGCGTGTGTAGCAGACACAGGGCCCTAGTAGTCCTTTAGCCCTGGCTCTGTAGGACGGCAGATGGAGCAGAGAATTGAAGCACAGTGCATGGTGTGGGCAAAGGTGAGTGCCCTCCAAGCTCTGGGGCCCTGAGCTGGTCACTTCTGGGAACAGCACTCGCGGTCTCTGCCCAGCCCAGTGGTAGAAGCGAGGATAGAGACATTGTTGGGAGAGTAACCTCCAGAGTGGGGGTGTATGAGGTGAATGATCCTTTCAGGACTCAGATACAACCTAGGAAAGGGATAATGGAGCCCTAGAGAGAAATCACAGTAGCCAGCTTCTGCGTCAGTCCTGTGGGCGGGCTCAGAACTTTCTCCAACTCAAGCCCAGAGGATTTGAGCATGGAAAGGGCACGTGGCTCTTGTGTTGCTCTCTCATTCTGCAAGGTGGGATGAGGACAGAGGAGGACAGCTACACTGAGATGTCTTCTCAGCTTTTCTCGCTTTCAGCTGGAGCTCCCCTTCCCTTTTCATTTCTCTCCAGGATGTCTGGCCAGCAGTCTGGCCCTTTCTTCTAGACAGACTGCTTGGCTAGGGGCTTGATTAGTGTCAGAAATGGTAAGCCCCTGGACTGGGCCACCTCAGTGATGGCTTCTGGGGCCCAGGGCTTCTTTCTTCTTGCTTTGATCCTCTTGTTTGTCTACTACCAGGTCACGCCTCCTAATTTCTTAATGTCACAAGTGCCCAACACTCAGAGCTGTCCCCAGGCTTACTCTGAACTGCAAACGCTATCCCCCAGTGAACGGCAGTGTGTGGAGACAGTGGTCAACATGGGCTACTCATATGATTGTGTCCTGAGAGCCATGAAGAAGAAAGGAGAGAATATTGAACAGGTGAGTGGTTGGTTGGCAGTGGGTTGGGTGGTCAGACAGGAGAGAGGTCCTAGACCTCTGGAGCTGGAGTAGCATCCTGCCTCTACCCCAGAGCCCCTCAGACTCAGAGCATCTCCTTTCCCGTGAGTTTGGAGGGACCCAAAGGGGCTTGTTGAGGAAACCAGCAGCCTCGGCGGCAGTGCTTCTGCTTTGGGGACTGCTCTGGGACCTAGACTGAGGGAAAGCTTTGGGAGTATTGGACTGTTAACCAGTTACTCCCTTCTCTGCCCCTCCTCCATAATTCACTAGGCTTGAATTATGGTCAGGTGTCTTCTTCCAGAAATGTTTATCCTGTCATAGCTGCCCAAGGAGTTCCAAAATAGGGTACTAGAGTCCTAAACCTTGGCATTTTCTGACTTGGGCTATTTCTTAGAATTTCTTGCCCAGGCTATGCAGGTGACATTCTGGGAGATGTGAGTCAGCTGTGACAGGAACTACTTTGAAAAATGGCTACTCATGTTTAGAAGGGTGTGCCTGCCTATTCAGTAAATAGTCACTGAGGTCCTGCTGTGTTGGATGCAGTTCAAGGCACAAAATCAAATCCTGTCTAGGATCTGATAGCTGGGGTAGGGAGCAGAAGTCACACTTGCTGGATTGTATAAGACTCTTGGAAAGTGCAGGAGTGGCAGTAGGTGCTCAAACCTCTTGTTTCTTTTCTTAGATTCTTGACTATCTCTTTGCACATGGACAGCTCTGTGAGAAGGGCTTTGACCCTCTTTTAGTGGAAGAGGCTCTGGAAATGCATCAGTGTTCAGAGGAAAAGGTAGGAACCTTCATGCTTCACGGGAACCCTCTGGCAAGGAGGGACAGAGTGGTCTTTCCTGGGGTGCTCCTTTGGTCCACAGCCCTTTCCTTACCCCTGACTACAGGCAGAGGCAGGCGAAGCACAGAATCTTGTGTGTCCAGACAGGTGTTTGGCTTGTTTGGGTGTCTGGCTCGGGTGAAGCATTGGGTTGAAGACTATCTTAGGATCGCAGGGAAGAGAAGGGAAAAATGACCTGGGCAAAAAGCCATACTTTTAGATGACTGGGGAGATTGCTGGTCACTTCGCCTAGCCTGGAGAACAGCCGTGTCTGGGTTCAGTATCCTGCCTTGGTGGGAGTGTAGATGTGCGTGGTGGGACCTGAACAAAGGTCAGCAAGAGTTGGGACTGGGCATGGCTCCTGAAGGATGATGGGCTGTGGCATCAACCTGTCTGCCCTGGCTTCCTCTACAGCCCTCCTCTGCTTGTGAGTGGACCTCAGCAAGGCTCATGAGGCTCTGGCAAAGGATGCAGACTCCCCCACGCAGCCCCCTTACACACATATTCCTCCACTCTTTAATCTGTATTCTCTTCTATCCCTTAGATGATGGAGTTTCTTCAGTTAATGAGCAAATTTAAGGAAATGGGCTTTGAACTGAAAGACATTAAGGAAGTTCTGCTATTACATAACAATGACCAGGACAATGCTCTGGAAGACCTCATGGCTCGGGCGGGAGCCAGCTGAGACCAGGCCCTGCCTAGGCCCTGCCACGGAACCACCCCTGCAGGAGGCCCTGAGGAGCCCACCTGTGGGGAAGGAAAAGGGGCACACTTTGGGATTCTCTTTTGGGGCTGGAAGGTCAGGTGTGGAGATGGTGCTTGCCAGTCTGTGAGCCTAGGCCCTGAGCTGGGGAGAAGTAGGGAAGATTTGGGCATGTGAATGCCCCCAGAACTGTCCTGGCTCCTTCCATATTAAATGTATTTGTATTTTGAGAAGTGTCCTTCCCACCTCAGCCCTCCAGAGAGACTTTCCTGGTCTTTCTGGGGTGTGTATGTCTTCAGCTGAAACCTGTCTGCTGCCAAAAGGAGTCGGGGCAAGGGGTGGGAGGGCCAGACTTAGTGCTGCTTTGGGGCTAGATGCTTCCCTCCCCTGCACTGGTGGACTGAACTCTAATTCAAGTTGAGTGCAATTGAAAGGTTCTTCCAGGGTTTTGTTTATGTTTTCCCCCCTTTAACAAAGTCTCTAGTATTACACTGGTTCTGCAATGTCTCTGAGGTGCAAAGAATGCCCTTGTCCCCATGGGGCCCTGAGTTTGCCTCTTCTGCCAGGCAGCCACCACGCTTCCCTGCCCCAGCCTGTTTCTTTTGCCTTGGTTTGGACTACAGTCCTCTCCTACCCAGGATTTTAGAGCCCCCTGCTCTAGGAAACAGTTGTCAGTTTAAGGAATCACTGGCCCCTTCCCAACACATGGAGCGGGGGAGAAACAGGCCCCAATTTAGTCGCCTAGCACTAACTCCACCTCAGTTCTCCTTAGAGAACAGCCTCTCCCTCCAGCCCCCTGCTCTAGGATGACACAATGAGTAACACCTAGTCGTAGAAGTCAGTCAGTCTCTTCGGTTTGTTTTGTATTATGTTGTACACCATTAAAGATCTAAATACAAAAGATATACATCTTGATGAATCTAAATTTGCTAACTATTTTGATTCTTCAGAGAGAACTACTAATAAAAATCTAAAAGGTATGTCTTGCTGTGATCACTTCTTTATTGCCAAAGGTGGGGGGTGGGGGGGGTGATGGTGAAGGGATTTCCTGCTTAGATTTGCTGGAGATGGAACAAGACCTAACCATTTTCTGTCCATTCAGTGCTTTCTTCCCACTCTAGGCCTGTGGGACCCAGGAGCTGGCCCTCCGGTCTGCCCTGGTTTTTGGTTTGTAAAGGTAGGCCCAGACAGACAGTCTGTTTAAACCTGACCTAGCTCTCCGTCTCTGAGCCACAGACATTTGCCTTCCTGCAAGACTGACTGTGGAGGTGAGACAGGCTGGGCCTTCAGGGGAATCACCCAGAGATGAGGAAGACGTCCCTTTTCCCGTGAGCAGCATCAGGCATTTATGTGCTTTGTGCCACAGGCAGGACTGGATTCAGACTGCTCCACCAGCTCTTGATGGTGCTGTTGTATCTGATGGAAGTAGGTTTATCCCTAAAGTTTCTTGTCCTTATACTTAGTACCGCCCCACAGTCCTCTGGTGCTCTTGGATCATGAGGACGGGTTGCAGAGCATTTGGGCCAGGAAGCACCAACCTGGAAAGAGGCCGCCCTCTGGTGGTCACATCAGGCATGGCCAGAGGTTGACAAAAGTTGACCAAGGGTGGCAGGGCTGTAGCCTCTGAAAAGCGTTAGCCTCTCTTCTGGCCTTTGAAATTAATTAAGCCCTCCTTTTAAAACCTTAAAAAGTTATCCTTTACCTGTAGGAAATTAAAGTTTCATACCATAATGGGCGTCAGGGCCAAGGCTGTAACACATGATCAGTTTGACCCAGGGTGGCCTTGGTACTTGATGGGCCACCTGGAGGCCACTTTGTATTTCTTGAGCCTCTTCCCGCTAGAAAGATACAGAGCAAGTAGAATTCACACAAAGTATACGCGCACGTGTGTGTAAAAATTCTGCTTCAGAGTCTCAGACTGTTGACTAGAGCATTCAGTGCCAAGATACTGAATACAGGCTGTTGAGAAGAGGAGTGGACAGCCAGGGTGATCCTGGGTGAAGGGGAGGCTAGGAGATGGACTTGCCTGAGATCCTCCAGCTCTTCAGCTATTCCGTGAGGGGGAAGGGCAGGTGAGGAGCCAGGAACTGTCACAGAGCATGAGAGCTAGTGGGGCTTCTAACAGGCCGACCGTCCCAGCAAAAGGCAGAGATGGGAAAAGAACAATGCAGTGATGTGGGCACCCTCTTCTGTCCCAATATTGGATTACAGGAAAAGAGGGGAACTGGAAACACAAAGCCTGTCTCACGTCTGCTGCTGTTAAAGACACATCAAGTCAAAGTTTACTCATTTTACATTTTCAAAAACTAACCTAAAGCTCCAAATCAATCTCCAAGGGCTGATGAGGCAGAGCTCACCCTGCCCCCGCCCCACCAGCACCCATGTTTTAGTCCCGAAGAAAGGCACAGAATTCAGCTGATAAAGCCCCTGGGCTCAGTGTGTTATTTTCCCCAGCTTGTGACCTCTGACCTCTAGGTTACCACTGACCACCCCATTCTCTGACCCCCAAATTCAGAAACATATACAGAGTTATTAAGACTCAAGTATGCTTCCACAGACAAGGGGTCAGTAAGACAAATTCTCTTCCAGCCCCAAAGAAAAGGGAGGGTCATATTAAGTTCTGGCTGATCTGTCCTTCCTTATAGATGCTCCTGGCTTTGGAACTGAGGGACAGTTCCAAGTTCCAAGAGAGAGGAGCTGGGGCCCAGCTAAGGCCATGTGTGGCAGTGGAGAGGCTAGCATGGGCAGGACCAGGGAGTGGGTTCTGAAATCTGCAGGGAGGACCTGGCAGAGGCCCCTCTAGCCCTTGAGAGCCCAGCGCAGGCTCCTGAGCTGCCGCACCACTCCACAGTGGATCTTGCTCTAAGATACCACTGTCCTATCAGGGGCCGTGGTTGGCCTGTGGCAGGCCAGGTACAACTGCAGCTGGCTTCTCAGACTCTGGATGCACTTGGATTTCAGAGCCATGATTTCATCCAACTGGGTCACAAAATCTTCAAAATCCTGAGAAAGGAAACAAAGGACAATTGAGGCTTTTGCTATTGCTTGCCTTCTGCCAGATCTGCTCTTCTAGTCCCTTCTCTTGTAGGAAGATATCAGAGCCCAGGCCCCTCTTCCAGCTGGAAAACTTGTAGGATAGTCACTGTGGCACAGGGTGGGGCCCACTTCTCTGCTTTGAGACAGTTTCTACAGAGAGGTATTTTGCAGGGCAGAGGGGTTCTCGTAGATGCACCACTGGTCTGCATATGGCAGATCATTATCACAGGGAGGAGCCCCAACAAGCCACTAGGAGGACAGCGTGGCGAAAGATAGAGGCTGGAAACATTTTAGCCTGGGCATGGCGGGTGTAGCACCATCTCCCACCTGTCCTTGCACCTCTTCACGCTATCTCAGAGTGGCAAGAGGAGGCCCAAGGCCTTGATAATGTTTAGAGTGTGACAGCAGACCCTTACTCCACACATAACCACAGAAAACAAGGATGACGTCAAACTAGCTGCAGGCTAATTCTCAACAGCCCCCGAGTGTCCAGCCAAGGCCACTTACATTAGGAGCCAGCTGGCTCATTAGGGTCTCCTCTTTGAAGCCCAGCTCGGCCATTTCATCCAGCTGTTCCTGGTGTGCTCTGATGACCACCTGCCTGGGAACACCAGAGGGGACACAGTGAACCTCAGGGCCTCCCATCTCTCCTAGGCAGCTTTCTGGAGCTGAGCCTCATTTCCAGGCCAGAAGCTGCCTCTGCCCAAAGTGGTCAAGGCTTTGACCAGGACCAGCTCACCCCCCCCCCCCCAACCTGTTCTTTTCAGGACTTGTCAAGGGACTAGGAAGTACCAATGAGAGAAAGAGGGGCTTCTGGAGCTGCCCGCTGCTTCCCCAGGTACACTGAGGGACAGGGCTGGGTGCTGTTTCTCCTGCACAGGAGCTGCCCACAGCTTCCCTGCAGAAAGACAGGGCTGTGCCACTGCAGCTGACATGCCAAGCCTGCCATCATTTCTACTTCTAGGGACCAAAGCAAGAGGGTTTGAGCTAGAAGCTGAAGGATCTGCCTTTTTCAGACCCTACTGATGGATAGAGACAGCAAGATTGTTCACCTGGGAGAGGTGGGCTCTTCACCTATATATCCCTGCATGCCCTTCTCTTTGTCTATGGCCCTGGCCCTAGCCCGAGCCCTAGCGAGCAGGAGGCAGACTGCTGGCCTAGTTCTCAGGAGCCCTAGCAAAGGGCTGTAGCTTTACAGAAGCATCTGTTCCCATAGGCCCACTCTGCCCTCCTCCTGGGCCTCTGATGCTGAGAGGTGCCCTGCTAGAACTCTCTGCCTCCTTTCACATCCTCTGCAGCTGCTGTCTTATCTCTTTCTGCTGCACCAACCACAGCATCCTTTGGGGAAAGCAGCCCAAATACCAGCCCCTTGGTTTTTACCTTCCCCTTCTTGGAAGATGCCCAAGCTGTCTTGGCTTTGGGGGGCACAAGGCTGCATGCAGCTGCTGTGTCCCTTGGCAGCACTTCCAGGAACACAGGCCCAACAGAATGAGGAAGAGGATTCTGATCTGACCACAGGTCACAGGCTTGCTTATGGGGACAGGTCCTCCCTTCGCTCACATTCCAGCTTTCCGAGGCTGGGGATCCACACACCCTGGCAGGCCTGCCCCAATACATTTTATTCCTGCTGTTGATGTCAGGTGCATCTAGGCAGGCTCCCTTGAAAAGCTGGACAAAGCCTTTTTCTAGTTGCAGTACAGCTCTAACACTAAGCCAACCACAGCCGTTCCCAGAACAGACAGAACATTAAGCTGGGGTGGGAATAGGGGTGCCAAAGGAGCTCAAGTCTTGGAGAGAAAGTCCAACTTACTGTGCATGCCCCAGGGTAGGCTGATGGAGTGTCCCGGCAGTCTTGGGAGAGCAGCTGGGGACCAAGGGAGAGCCTGGCCTTGCTAAGCATCTTGGGAGCAGCCTGCATCTGAGCCATGTAATGTCCTCGTTGTAGCAGGGCAACTTCACGGGATCTGTGGACAAACCCAGCTCCTGCCAACCAAGCTCTGCTGGATGCTTTCTCTCCTGGGCCCAGGGCTGGTCAGCCACATCACTACTTCCTGTTCGTGGGGTGAGTATAGGCTCAGACTGGGGTCCTCCCATATGCATGGTGGGGAATGGCTTTCCTGGGAAACCCCGGGACCTATCCAGCTCTGTCTCTTCAGCATCAGCATCATACTGCTCGCTATCCACATGTTCCTGAGAGAAGAGTGGAGTCTCTCTGCTCTGGCAGCCCTCCCCTAAGTCAGCCTCCCTATTGGGCTGCTTCTCCAGTGGGTGCTGATGGATGGGTGATGGGGACAGAGCTGGAAGATCACCACTAGGCTTATTGTCAGGGGGAGATGACGAGAGCCACAGGTGCCCAGTTGCTGAAGACATTGGCAGAACTGCCTCTTGATCATCAGATGACACTGTGTGGCCCACAGCTGGCTCCTCTGTGCCCACTGCCACTAGACTGTGCACAGCCCCATCCTGGGCTGGCTGCTCTGAGGGAGGAGAGCCCTCATTGTCCGGGTTCTCCAGGAGGGACACAGTGAGGGGAGCCATCAGTCCAGAAGCATATTCAGAGCACGTGCTTAATTCCCCTCTAGAGTCTTCTCCTTGGAGAGAGTTACTGCTTTTCATCATTCCGGTCGCCAGAGTTGGCCTGTCTTCGCCGACTTCTCTCAGAGGTGTGCTGACTGTGTCTCTTTGGTCTGGGGATCCAGGAACTGCAATGTGGGATAGTGAGAAATCGAAACCATCGTCCTCCGGGGATGGCGAGCTGCTCTCAGCCTGCCCAGGAGCCTCACTTCTGAAGGCATCCTGTCTGAGATCAAAGGGTGGGCCGCCACCTCTTTTCTGGCCATATACAAAGTCTACCCGTGAGCAGTAAGGCTTCTGTGCCAGGCTGTCTCTGGGAGAAGGCCCTGAGGAGGTGGAGTCCTCCCTGTTCCAGTCCGAGGGCACCTTACTTGGGCTGCGGCCGTGATCGAGTGCTGCTCTTCTGTGCTTTGTGGGGTCCCTGGAGTACATATAGCTTCCATTTAGATCCTTCTCATCACCATCTGTCCTGGGGCTAAAAAACAGACTCTGCCGCCTTTCGGCCACCTGCTCCTCAGGACCTTGCTCCTTCTGATGAAGGAAGAACGAGTCTTCGCTATCCTCCAGGGTGTTTCTCTGCTGTGTGGTCCTCTGACTGGAGACATGTGAAAAAGAATCTTCACTGAAATCGCTGTCATCAGGGTCCTCAGCTTGGGCTCCATCATGGCTCTTGGAATAAGAGTGGAAGGGAGGAGGGGTCTCATTCTGGAGCTGCCCCTCTTGGGGCCTGTACTGGCATAAAAACCTTTCCAGTGGTTGATACTTTAACTTTTGTTGGAGGAGAGGTGGCTGCTGGAACTGCTGGTGATAGAAGCGCAAATGTTCCTCCCTCTCCTTCTGATGTGGAGGGATGTCTGTCCAAGCCACAGAGGCAGGCCTGGCAGGTGTGTCACCCTTGCTGGCCTGACTGTCCTCTGCTAAGTGGTGGATGTTGCCAAAGGAGAGCTCACCTCGCGACACAAGCTGCTTCTGCACTGGCTGCACAGTCTGCACTTTCTTGCACTTGGAGGGCAACTTACCATGTACCGGGTCTCTTCCTGGGCTAGGGGCCCTGCTTCCCCACCCAAGGGCAGTTTTGCTGCTGATTTGACTTTTCTCAGAGCACAATGAAGCTGACTCTCCTGCCCTTTTTTTGGTTAAATGTCTAGACTGTATGGCTCCTTTGACAGGGCTAGTCTGAATGACCCACTCTTGGGGAGGACTCCCTCTGGAGCCACTTCTTTTACCAGGGACTTTAGGTACAGAAGCAAAAGGGATGTTGGTTGGGTGGCTGGCCAGAGGATGGGCCTTTCCTTTCATGGAGCCAGGTGCCACTGTGAGTGACTGCTGAAGGCCCAGCTTGACTTTTTTTGGAGAACATTTATCCCCTGGCAGGGCCACGGGGAAGCTCTGAATTCGTTTTGGAGAAGAGTTTCCAGATGTCCGATTTCGACTGGTAGCTGAAGTGCAACATTTAATGCCTTTCTTTAATTCTTTGACCCTGTAAATGACCATGTTATGTTAAATGTGTATTCTTCCATGTTCTGTAATTCCTTTTCTATAGCTTTTAGGGAAAACAAAAATGAAAGAAAAGTATTACAAGAATTGGGAGGTTTTTTATCTGGGAGAGAATAAGAGGAAATGAGAGTCCATGTCAGCATGAGATACTTCTCTGTACCTGAACAAAAGACCAGTGGCTTCTCTGAGGCACCACACATTCTGTGATCAGAAGAGTTTTGGAAATCACCACAGTCCCATCTGAGGGACAGGCCAGGGGAGCTAGTCTCAGAACTGCACTACGTCCACAGAGGGGTCACACCACGCTTCCTGAAGACGGCCAACTCAGGAGCCTCGTGTCTACCACTCACCTGCCATTCCACAATCAGAGCCCTGTCTTCCTGCAAACCACTTCCTTTCAGGCTTCTCTGAGAAAATGAGTTCCCTCAAACCTGCTGGGCACTTCAGGAAGCAAAAGCCCCCTGGAAATAAGCAGGCTTGTGCTGATTCCATTAAGGGAAAAATGACCTGTCTATTCCCAGGGTTTCTCAGCCTTAGCACTAGTGGTATTTGGAGTCCAATAATTCCTTGCTGTGGGGCTGTCCTGTGCACTGTGGAATGTTTAGCAGCATCCTTGGCCTCTACCCACCAGATGCCAGTAACAATTCTCCCCAGCCACGACAATCAGAAGTATCTCCAGACATTGCCAAATATTCCATGGGAGGTAAAATCGCCCCCCCAGATAGAGAAATACAGACCTATGATCTATTCCACAAGGGAATTCTAGAGAATATGAAAAATCCAGAACTAGGTCTCTGCTAGGATTCAGTTGCCAAGATCAGAATCTCTTACTCTAAAAAACACTGTAAGAATTTGAAATTATAAGGAAACATCAAGTAAAAATGTGACTCTCGGTGGTTTGTTTGTAGATTCTGCATTAAAATCTCCCAGGAGGGAGCAGTACTTCTGCCTGAGGGCTCCCGGAAAATGTCTTTTCCATTGTTTTGGTTTTAATCCAATCCTCAGTGATAGCCAAATGACCCCCTGGCTATTTCTGAAAACCAAGGTAGTAAACCTGACACTGAGACTTGATTTAAATCTTCCTTTTAGGTCTGAGAGGCAAGGCAGGCAGATAACACAGCTAAACAAAGAGACTAGGATGTGACTAAAGACATGTGAACTGTCCCGGGGCCTTTGCTACTAGGTGTTACAGTAGGGCACACACACAAGGAATGGGCTGAGAGCTGCCACAGCAAGTCTAGATGGTTCCAAGTCACTTCCTCTTATACAAATCGGAGCTATTTTAGTTCCATTAAGAGAGAAACACTAAAATTTCCTCCTAGGAGTCATAGTAAATAATTCTAGAAACCTGAGTGCCAGAAGGAATCCTACAGGTAACTTGGACATTGACGCTATATACTTCCAATACACTACCTGTTTCCAATAACTCCTGTCACTGATCTCTCTTCTGAAACACCTGCTAGGGGTTCGCCTGGAACTTTATTTTTGTACTATTGAGCAACATTCTTCCAGTAGGTATAGAGATGAAAATTTTAAATCAGAGAGAGGAAGTTTTAACATAAGCAAAATCATCCTTATCCTGTGTGCGTGTAGACGGTTACCTAAATTAATTTAATTAGGCCTCATTTAAGCACACAAAACAAATGGCTTTCATATTTATTTTCAATAATTAATCAAGACTGCTTTGAATAGGAGAGATTATTTCTATTGTATTTTTCTATTGTTTTTTTAAACCAAATTTCAAATAATTTCTCAATAGATCCCCTATGAGAAAGGGTTATTTTCATCTTCCTTTACTGAGGCACTGAGAGGAATATCTTGTTTTCTGCTCCTGATGATGAAGTTCTCACTTCAAGCAATTGATAAGATGTCTGTGATATGGGGAGAAGGTGGGGTTATGAAACAAGATTGGCTTAGAGTTAGTAACTGTTGAAGCTGGGCAATGGATACATGGGGGGAAAGAACTTCAAGCCATACTGCTTTTTTGGAAACAATTTTGGATCAGCCCAGGTCTTCCATCTGATCTCAGTTCATGCAGTAGCCTCTTCACTTTCGTCTCGCAGTGCTAGTGTGCTAGCATTAGGAAACCATGCAATAAAGGAAACCTCCTTGAGGAAACTTATTTGGGGGACCTATTAATATTACTATTGTTAAAGTTAACATATATTGAATGCTCACTATGTGCCAGGTGTGGTGCTAAGCCCTCCATACATATTACCTTGTTGATTCTACATGACGGTTATATCAGGTAGGTGCTATTATTATCCCCCTTCAGATAAGGAAACTGGGGCCCAGAGAGGTTGAAAACTTGCCCAAGGCCACTCAGCTAGCTAGTGGCAGAGGCAGGGTATTGGCCCAGATAGTCTGACTCCAGAGGTCATTCTTGTAACCACTCTGTAAACTCTCTCTCCTATTTAAATGAGACAAGGTACACAGAGGGACTCACTCAAGTGCTGACACCCAGTAGGAGTTCCTTTCATTCACAAATATGTACTGTGTATCTACTGGGTACCAAGTACTGTCTGGGTAGTAGAGATACAGTGGAGAAAAAGATAAAAGTTCCTATCCTCATGGAACTTAAATGATAGCTGATCTTTCCTTCCCAATGAGTTTCATAAAATGCCACGGAAACTAAAGATTCTTCAGCAGTAATAAAAAAAAAACAAACAAACAGGTTTCCCTTCAATAGTTTGTTAATCCTGGAGACAGCTTCTGGGAGATGGAAGAGGAGGCTATAAGAGGACCAGGCAGCAAAGCAGCCAGAGGAAAGGATGGTAATGAGAGCATCTTCACCCACCATAGGAGACACATGACCACAGGGTAAGAGATGGGAGGGACCCTGGCAGATACCAAAGTCACCCCAGAAAGAGCCCTGACCAGGCAGTCAGAGGTGCTGGCTCTGCCCCTAACTTCCAATGAGCTAGCTTGCTTCTTTCTTTCTTTCTTTCTTCCTCCCTCCCTCCCTCCCTCCATCCCTCCTTTCCTTCCTTTCTCCTTCTCTCTCTCTCTCTCTTTCCCCACCCCGAAACGGAACGTGCAAACGTGACCACTACACCATTGGGCCGGGCCCCCAATGAGCCCTTTTAAAGTTCATGCCCTTCTTGGAGCCTCAGTTTCTCCTTTTGCAACATGTCTGGTTTGTTCTCTTCTGGATGCACAGAGTTCTAAGTGCTTCTGCCTTGACAGGAAATACGTACTCTATTCCCGCAATTAGGGCTGAGGCTAGCAGGAAGAAAACCTCACTGAGCCTCCTACTCCAAATATTTCATCTCCCACTAGCCATTTAAAAGCCACTGATGGAGTTGTCTCCGGAAAGGGAATGTGTCACCTTCCTCTTGTCACATTCACACTTATAAAATGGCAGGGCCAGGTCACATACTTCAAATGACCAACTGTACATTCCCCTGGTAGTAGGATCACTGCCCCAAGAACAGGCTTGTGGAGCTCAAGGTCAGATCCCTGTGTGTGTATGAGACACACACACAGGACCTGCCACTGAGAGGGACTCACCGGTCAGCATAGCGCAAGGTGTTCAGCGTGTGTTCAGTGGCCACGTGGCTTGGTGAGATGTTGGCGATCATGCAGGTTTTGGCATTGCCGATGAAAGAGTCCTTCAGGACCTGTCCGAAACCGAAGGCAGGTCAATGAAGTCAACTAACAAAGGGCATACTGACTACTTATTGTGTGCAGGACACTGGGCCATAGTCCCCCCATCTACAAAAAGGCAATTCATAAGAGAAGAAATACAAATGATCAACAAACACAAAAAAGGTACTTTTTGTGTTGTACCACTAATAAAAGAAATGCAAACAAATAATTTTAAAAACTAATATTTTTTCACATATAAGATTAAGAAATGATACCCTGCCCTGGCGAGGGTCTAGGGAAATGGGTACTCTCATACACTGCGGCACTGCCCACGTACTGTGTACCATGAACTGCAACAAGCTTTCGGGAGGGCAGTTGCATCAAAATGCACACTGCTGGTTTCATAATCACACTTCCACGACTTTATCCTAAAGAGATAATTGCTCAATTGATCAAAAAAATAAAGTACACAGACTATTCATTACAACATTATTATAACATAAAATTTGGAAAATCTGGTAGGAGTCTATAAACAGGGAACGAACTAAATAACTATAAACTAAATACAACCATTAAAAAGAATTATGCATATCCGTACTTAGGTACATGGAAAGATCTAAAACTTACCTTTGAGTGAAAAAGTTCTATGATTCTATAACTCTGAGTGTGGACAGATGGGCAGGGAGATGCCTGCTAGGATATTCACCAAAATGTAGCAGTGGTTATCACTGGGAGGTGGGATTTTCAGGTACTTTTTACTATCTTCTTTGTACTTATATGTACTGTTTGAAATTTTTTTTTTTTAATTAAATAGGAACACATTTTCTGGGGATGGGGAACTTGTCTTAAAAAATAACAGAGCCTGGGGCCTCCCGGTGGTGCTGCGGTCTAGTCGGTGCTTGGCAGCCCGGGGTTCGCAGGTTCGGATCCTGGGCGCCCGCCGATGCACTGCTTGTCAGCCATGCCCTGGCAGTGTCCCATATAACGTAGGGGAAGATGGGCACGGATGTTAGCCCAGGGCCAGTCTTCCTCAGCAAAAAGAGGATTGGCGACGGATGTTAGCTCAGGGCTGGTCTTCCTCACAAAAAAATAAATAAATAAATAACAGAGCCAATATCAGAATCAGGACTAACCACCTATAAGAAGAGTTTCCTAAGGTCCCTGGTTGAAATCATGTTTGAGAAGACACAAAGTAACTCACAGATCACCAATGCTGACTAGGGAGGAGCTATGTTATTACAGGTTCCGCCCCTGGTCCTGTGGAGCTATAGTCTAGCTGGACAGAGTGAAAACCTCTCCCAGAATACAAAGATCCTCACCTAGACTGTCCTCTACCTAGTCTGAGTTCTCACAGGACTTGGTGAGGAAGGAGCCAGGGGCACCCACAACTGTCTTCACAGCTGTCTGTACACAGGCAGACCCCTCTATGGGCCACTCTTCTGTAGCCATTATAGATGCTGACTTCTTGTTTTCCGTTAACAAAGAAGCATATTTTAACGACAGAAAAACAGAAGAAAAAGATTACCTATAGTTCTACTGCTCAGAATAATCAGTTAATATATGCATAATTTTTCTGTGTAATTTTTTTCTCATTTCATATTTTTTAACTATAGATTTTGGTCATCTTTCCTATATACATGCTAAAAATCTATCTCATTCTTTTTAACTGCAGCCACTATTTTTTGTCTTGAAATATTGGTCTAAGTTTCACAGCTAAGAAAGTACAAGTACAGCTACAACCCTGCCCCCTTCAAAGGCTCAGAGACGCCACGAAATCAACAAGCTTTCTTTACTTTAGAACAAGCGGAGAGCTGCTGGATGGTGACCAGGAGAGCACTGCTGCCCCTGCAGGAGCCCAGCTGCCTCACACCCTGCACTCCTAGGCTGAGAGCTCCTGGAAGGAACATGACTCCTCCCCTTCCCCGTCCCCCCACGCCCCTCGTCTAGCCTCATGTCTTGCTGGAAGTTGATGCTCTGCTGAACAAACGAATGAATGGAGGAAGGAACAAACAGTGAACCAGAACAAACTCAAAGCTCACATTTAACGTTACCTGAGTTAATTTGCTTTGCCTGAAGGGAGTGTGGGTGTGTTCCTGATCCAATGCTCGGATACATTCCTTCAGCTGCAAAGTGGCAGAATAACAATAAGCAAATCAAATATCACATGCCAAGAAAGAGTTGCAGACCAGATTTTTCTTAAATAAACCACATTCAGGCAATCTTCCAAAAGGAATTCAAATGCCCTGGTAGTTTCTTGTTCAACAAGAAAAATCAAGCTAGACTGGGAATCATCATCCTGTGTAAGCTGTGCCTAGTTAAGGGCCCCCCACCTTAAAGGCTGTGATCCTAAGATTAGCCCTAAGAGCGTGGAACAGGTCACAGAGTCCAAGCATACATGTTGGCAGTTCCGGCTTGCCAGCTCCCTTTCTCTCTTCTCACTCTTCCCAACTATAGATGCACTTCTAGAGAAAATACCCATACCACTCTCCTGCCTCCCTGCTCACACGCGCACACCTACAGGTGTAGATTCAAGTGTAGATTCAGATGTAAGTTGTCTGAATGGGAGAGGAGAAATTCTAGAGTCAGAGCTAGGAAGGAACTGAGAAATCACCTAGGTCTGCCTCCTCATTTAAAAAGCAGGGATGATAGCCCAAAGGCCAGGGCATGTCACTTGCTCCTGGGTGTAGCCCCTCAAAGAAGTGCTCATTGAACATCACTAGTGCCAGCAGAGCCCCGGACATAGAGTTCCAGGGCAACATGCCCATCAGAGCAGGAAAGCAGGGGTGGGGGGACAAGATGAGAGAAGAGAAATCTTCTATTTCTGAGTCATGTGTCTTAGTTAAATGGGAGCAAATGAAAAAAAAAAAAAAAGGGAAGAGATTGGAAGGAATCCCTTGGAAGTGCTAGTGCTGGGCATTCACCAAGAACAGGTAATAGCCTTGAGAGTTTGCTGTGGCCATTCTTGGCAGCAGCCATAGATGCCCACAGCTAATCTCTCCCTATCCAAGAAGCCGCAGGGTATAAGGAGGTATACAGGAATTTCCTCTTTTATTACAAATCAATTCAATATCCCCAAACTTTAGCACTGGGAAGATTCTCCAGCAGGGACGAACAGGTAAGTGAACCCTGCCCCTAAGTTACATCTGTCCTTATATACGCAAATCTAAGTGTGGCCACCAATACCTATGAGCCCTGCTGACTCAGAGTGGAAAGTAAACTTTACTAAACACTAAGAGAGATGCAAGGGGGGAAATACTCAGGAAAGAAATGAGAGGCACCTCTGTGCATCTCACAAAGTACAAGATTTTGTTTGTTTTTTCCAAATTAATCTGTATGTTTATTGCAATTCCAATCAAAATCACAATGAGTTTTTTTAAATTTGAGACATAATTCATACCATACAATTTACCCATTTCAAATGAACAATTCAATGATTTTTGGTATATTCACAGAGTTGTGCAACCATCATCACAATCAGTTTTATTTTATTTTTTTATGTGAGGAACACCAGCCCTGAGCTAACATCCGTTGCTAATCCTCCTCTTTTTGCTGAGGAAGAATGGCCCTGGGCTAACATCGTGCCCATCTTCCTCTACTTTATATGGGACGCCGCCACGGCATGGCTGACAAGCAGTGTGTCGGCGGGCGCCCGGGATCCGAACCAGCGAACCCTGGGCTGCCAAGCAGGAACTAAACCGCTGTGCCACTGGGTCGGCCCCCACAATCAGTTTTAGACAATTTCACCGCCCCAAAAAGAAACCCCATATTCATTAGCAGTCACTCCGCATTTCTCTCCAACTTTCCCCACCTCAGTCCTAGGCAACCATTAATCTGCTTTCTGTCTCTGAAGATTTTGCTCCTATTCTAGAAGGCTTGTTCCCAGGCCCCTTTACATGCCATTGCTTATGTGAGACAGACATAGTCAAACCCCAAAGGGTTGTACGCCTTCATTGGTATTTCTTCCCAGGCTTCATAGTTGATTCCTAGACCACAGTTTTAAATATGAGAATTACAGATTTCTAGGTAGAGGCTGTGGACCCCTGGCCAAGTCACTTAGCCCATTTGAGCTTCTGAATCCTGATCTATAAAGCGGGGATAAGAGAACTTGCTTAACTTACCTCACAGAGTTGCTGTGAAGACTAAACTGACTAGCATACAGTAAGTGCTCAAAATATATTGGTTCCGGGGCTCCTTGGAGAAATGGTGATTCCAGGGCTCGGGCAGGGGAAGTACGAGATGAGTGTGTGACATCTTGTAGTGTCAAAAGGCAAGGAGATGCTCAAAAAACGATGGGGACATGTCAAAAGGATACAGGAGCCAACTTGAAAGAGCTCCCAATGGCCAAATCTGGGACAATTTGAGCAATAAATAATGATATAAATGGATTATAATCTAGCAAATAAAAGACATATCAATTTACTGTTATAAATAAATAGTCTAAAAAATAAATAAATTGGAGAGAAAGGACAGCTCTTTCTTACAACAGAATTCCAACTAATTAATGTAGAAAGAATAATAGGAATAGACAATTCCATCAATGGATGCTCAAGTTAGGCAGCAAAGCTGTGATGTAAACAGGATATTTGCGTAGTTTCAAAGTGTCTTCCCATAAGATATTTATTAATTACAAAGGGAAAAATAGTACCTTTACAGTGGAGAAACCTAGCACAAACCACCTTAACTGATCAAGGTTAACATCACCAGTAATAAGACATTGACTTCATGTACTACCTGATACGATACACTGAGAAAGGTACAACTTCCGTGGTGTTTTTGCTAAAAATTCATAACCTCAGTCTAATCATGAGGAAACATCAGACAAACCCAAATTCAGACATTCTGCAAAATAACTGGCCAGCATTCTTCAAATGTTGTTAAGGTCATGATTGACAAAAACTGAGGAGACTACGGAGACATGACAGCTAAATGTACCATAGGATCCCGGACCCGAAAAAGGACATTAGTGGGACTGTTGGTGAAATTTAAGGGTCTGTAGATTAGTTAATAGTATTATGGCAATGTTAATTTCCTAATGATTTAGATCATTTTACTATGATTATGGAAGATGTTAACATTAGGGAAGCTGGGTGCAGAAATGCTGTGTATTTATTTTAGCAACTTTTTTTGTAAATCTAAAATTATTCAAAAATTAAAAAAATAAAAATAAAAAGATGCTGATTTCTCTCTCAGTCTCCCAACTTATCCCTCTTGAGGCCTGGAAATAATGTGCCTAGCTGGTGACTTCAGTTCTGATCAAAGGACTTAAATAATGTGGATGGGCAAGGCAGCACCATGCAGCTGTAGAAAGGATTAAGGGAGATCTCTATGTACAGCCGTGGAGCGAGCTTCAGGACACCGTCAGGTGGAAAAGCAAAGTGCACAACAGTGTTTACAGTACGCTGCCTTTTTCCCTGAGAAAAGGGGTGAATACGAACACAGAGACAGGTAGAAAAATGGTTATCTAAGGGGAGGGAGGTAACAGGGTTGAGGGGACAGAATGTGAATGTGACTTGTTTTATAATTTTTACTTTAAATGAATATGAAATTGGTAAGCTTAAACACACAGAGAAGAATTATTTTAAGTGACTTTGCAACACAATATTATGACTATACATCCCTAGTGGGATACAACCTAAGGGTAAAAAGGAAACTGCAAAGAAATCTTAATCTGAATTCAGTAATCACATTACGAGTAATAGTAGCACTATTTTGAAATACATATATAATGAGGTAGAGCAGGTAATTATATTAATGTTTTTAGGAACCAAGAATTCTAGCATAAGAGAAAAGGGAGAGAAATATAAGTTTAAAAAAGTTAAGCAAAAACCGTGGAATCTTAATTTTGAATTAATTTATTAGAATGAATCCCTGATATATTTTTCTCCTTCAAAAGAATCTGTTTCCTACCTCTGTCCATCAAAAGGAGCTAGAAGCAAGGATTAACCCAGTGGTAGTAAGCAACCCTAGCACTCTTAAATGGTCTCTAAATACTATTTTCCTCTAAAACCAAGGCTTGTTGAAGAAATGGCTGATTCAAGGCCTGGGGAAGAAACGTATAAGATAAGCCTAGAACATCTTGTCATACCAGAAAGCCAGGAGCCTATCAGGGACTAGTAGAGTTGGGTCAAAAAGACACAGGAACATACTTGAAAAGGCTCCCACTGGACAAGGACATACAATTTAAGCAGCAAAAAGAATAATGATTACAAAGTGCTATAATAATACAAAAACAACAAAAAAAGTAAACAACAACAACGTACTCATTGGTCATGTTTAGGTTAGCAGGACACCAGCTCATTCTGAAAACTGGTGAGTGAAGGCAAAAAAATCAAGCATTTATTTTGCCTCCACTGTATAAACTATATTTCAGGATAATCAGATAGTTTTGAGAAAGTTCTTTCCAGCTAATAAATACAGCAGGAATATTAGAATGAGAATGTCACCATTTTGGAATCCCTAATGAAACAATGGATACAGGTCACGATCACCTATCACATATCAATGGCTGCTAAAACCATTAGGAGAGAAAGGCTGATGGGAAACTTCATAATGGAGGAATTAGGCTGACAATATTTGAATCTTTCTTAATGTTTTTTTTGGTGAGGAGGATTGGCCCTGAGCTAACATCTGTGCCCATCTTCCTCTATTTTATATGTGGGACGCCTACCACAGTATGGCTTAAGGAGCGGTGTGGTGGACCGCGCCTGGGATTTGAAATTGCAAACCCTGAGCTGCCACAGCAGAGCGTGTGAACTTAACCACTATGCCACTCCTAATCTTTCTTAATTTTTAATATCACAAAAAGAGACAATCAGACGTTCTGTACCTCCCGATGTGTCCCTATAGGAAGTCTAAGAACCGATGAATTATTCTTGCCAAAAAAATAAACCTAAATCTGATCAAGCCTCTACATCAGCACTTTCCCAATAGAAATATGTATTTCCCAATAGAAATACGTTTGCACCAATGCAAACCATATATGCAATATTAAATTTCTAATAGCCACATTAAAAAAAATAGACAAAATTATATATTACATAATTACATATAATATTCTATATAAAATATATATGTAATACATATTAGTAATATATATAAAATATGTAATCTTAATTATATATTTTAGTTAATCCAATACACCCAAAAATATTATTTCAGCATGTACATCAATATGGAAAAATATTGAGATATTTAACATGCTTCAAAATCCAGTGTGTATTTTACACTTAGAGCATATTGCAATTCAGACTAGCCACATTTCAAGTGCTCAGTAGCCACATGTGGCTTAGTGGCTACCATACTGGACAGCAAAAATATAGATCTTAATCACTTTATAGAAAGTATAGATGACAGAGTACCAGGTTAAATATCAACATGGGGATGCAGTCAGCCTACTCCAGAATGTGGGAAATCTTACAGGACAAGTGACCCAGTTTTCATCAACAAATACATCGACATAAAAAAAAGAGAGAGGAACTCATATGGAATAAAAGGGACATATCAACCAAAAGCAATCCAAGGATCTTGTTTGCATCTTGATTTGAACAAACCAATTATAAAAAGACATCTATGGGACAACTGGAGAAATTATAATAGTTACTGGATAACAGACAACATTAAATAATTATTTCTTTAGGTATGATAATAGTATTATGGTTATATTAAGAAATAAGAGTTCTTTGAGATATGTAATGAAATATTTGTAGAAGAAACAATATGATGACAGAATTTGCTTTAAAATAATCCAACCAGGGGTAGGAAATGGTTGGTTAGATTTTCACATGTTGAAGCTGAGTGACAAGTTTTGGGAAACCATTATACTATTTGTTCTACTTTTGTATGTTTGAAAAATCAATACAATTTTAAAACTTGATGAGAGGGAGAAAGCTTACCTAAGTTAACCATTCAGCAACTGCAGAAATACTTCTCTGTTCCTAATTGGCAGGGACTGACCAGAGGAAGAGAAGGCAGGGAGAGAAGGGAAGAGTTGCCTAGAATTGCGAGAGTCTGATTGAGCAGCCTCCATCTCCAACCTTGGAATTCCACTGCCAGATAAGAGCACGTCCTTGCTCTGCTGATTCCACCCCACCCTCACCCATTCTGGCTGCATGTAAAGAGGGACAAAATCTCTCAAGGAGGATTTTTAAGGCTTTCAAACAACTTACAGCCAGAAGACTCTGGTTTATTTCTGCACCTTCCATCTTGGTCTGTCTATCTGAGTCTCTGGCATCCACTGCTCTTTCACTGCCAGCCAAGTCAATAAAAGAGATCCTAGAGAAAAGACACAGCAGGAATGACTTCGGGGCTTTAGTTTATTTTTACATCAGTCAGCATTTTGTGATGGCAGGAAGAAATTAACACTGGCCCATCCTCATTAAAGACAAGACATTACTGTCAGTTTTCCAAAAGTGTTGCAAGATTCTGACCTGTCAGCTGCTGCTGGCACTATTCACTTAGACACTTCCGCTGGTTTTAATCATTTGTGAGAAAGTATGACTGAAATTAATAAAACGTTCTTCCCATAAGGCTAAATGACCACAATGCAAATCACTTAGGTGACCACTTAGATAATTAAATAGAAACTTCTGTGGGCTGCTTTCCAGCCAAAAAAAAAGAAAGAAAGAAAGAGAAGAAAAAAAAAAGACTCATTACTCAGAGGCGAGACAGGCTCATCCATCAGTGTGGAAGTTTGCTAAGATAGCACCAGAGAAGCAATGAAGGTACCCAATTGTCTTATAGCTTCTTTCAAGAAGGACGGATTAATTTTTCTTTTCTTTTTTTTTGCCTGTAAGCTCTCTGAGACGCATTCTCTGCTACTCCTATGCTTATACTGTGTTTCACGTTAGAAGCAATCAATGTCCCTTTTAATAACTTAGGGTTGACCAACAATAGGTCATTACTTCGTGGTTAATCAACTGATGGCACTTTAGTGCAATGATTTATTTCAGGGCTAACAAGTCTACTCTGTATCCCTGAAACAAAGAACTCCATGGCGGCAGGGTGTCCTGTTGTTGATGACACATATTTCAAAGTTACATTAGGGAAGGCAGACAGTGCAATTCCTTGCATATTTCCAGCTCACCTGCCAAACGTCCTCTTGGCTGAATCTTTGATTTGAATTTGGATGACAGCATGAGAGCGGGAGGAGTCCGCATTAACTCCAGTGGCCCCTGTGCTGCGCTCCTTGCTGCCCTTCAGGATCACCTGAAAATTAAATCCACTGGGTGACTTCACCATGGAGTAAACAAAGCCCTCTGGCTCCTGAGAGTTGGCTGAGAGCAGTAGAGACCAGACACAGAACTCTATCAGTACACTGCAGTTTTTGCCTCCATGTGGAAAGCTGCCTAAACTCTAAATCATACAGAGTAAGTACCCAAAAGCAATGAAAACAATGTGGAATACTAATCTTGGGGGAGGACATGCAATAACTCAAGAGCTAATTTACTTCTTGATCTCATATATTCTTTTTAATATGTTTGATGGATTTAGCCTGACTAAAATCCCCAGGGCATAACTTGGCTCCAAAGCAAGGTCCCATAATACCCATCTATCTTAGAAACTGAAGCAAAGGACAGAAATATGCATCACATAATGACTGATCACATCCACCTGTTCAACCAGAATGCAGTCATAAAGGGCCAGGCCTGATGTGTGGGAACATGGAAGTGATGAGTTACCATAAGTGCCACGAGCCCATGATTTCCCTCGAGATCAATGTCCCTCCAAATGGAAGTAAAGACTAACTTTGGTCCCTCTGGCCACAAGGGAATGGGAGAGAGGCAGTGAAGCCTCAGGATTGGCCTCTAGCCACTGAAAACACAGCCACATATGAACATGCTGCCCTGATTTTGGACAGGGGGAGGAGTGTTGATTACTGAGAATCAACAATGTGAAGAACTTTAAAAATATCATCTGATAGAATCTTCACGACAGCCTAATACGAGGTGAGTACAATTATCACAACCAGTTTATAGCTGAGGAACAAACTCAGAGGCTGATTTGCTCACAAACAGCTGTTGTGTGGCAGAACCAAATTCCACATCCAATATGTCCGACTCCAAAGCCCATGTGGTTTCTACTGCACTGTGGGGCACTTATGATAAATTCATTTATTTTGCAGTGAATTAAGAGTAAGGAAGTCCTATCTCACTTTTTCTCAATCTCTCAGAATTTCAATTTATTTCATATTGAACATAGCCACAGTTTCCAAATTAAGAGTCCAAAAGATGACAGAGTCAAACTTCAACAATAGGTCAAAAAATATCTTAACAAGCAGGGGCAGGTGGTTGCAAAAATTTAAGTAACTGATAATAAGTTCCTCCATAGTCTAAGCAACAGTTACGTTTCTAAACACTATTTGTGTGTGAGATTTAGAATTGTATTTTAGAATCATATTTTAAATGCATTCATTTTGTAAACAGCTTGCTAAAAGTTTAAAGGGACTATGAGGGACTATGATGAATCCCTTTGTAAAGAGAAGAACCTGTTAATTTATAAATCTAGCTTATTAACTGCATGGAGAGCATGTTGCTGCTAATCAGAAATCAAAGCAGTAATCCCTTACACTGGGTTTGGCAAGTACCAAAAAAATAGCACTGCTAACCAAGCTTGGATGCTGGCTAGGTCACTTAAGGCCATTATCTGTAACTGAACCATCTAGTTTAAATGCACTTGCTCATCCTGGCCTCTTGGTATTGCTCTGACTTCATGCTTACATAGACTGTAATGCAATGATGATGGATCATCTGAGATTTGTATTGTTCTTTTTCTTTTTTCTTATTGTTCTTTTTCTCTCTTTTTTTCCTTTTTCATTAGAAAAGTAAGACATGCTTACTGTGGAAAAGTTGGAAAATATAGGAAAAGTATAAAGAAGAAAATATATACCTCCATAATCCCAGAGTTAACAAGATTCTGGTGCATTTCCTCCTGGAGTTTTAGGATTCTCATTGCTCTTTTGATTTTTTTGTCTTTTACAAACCCCACAAAGAGACAGGGGAGCTCTTTTAAACCTCTACACTTGTGTAGGCAATATGCTTGATGGATAAAGGACCACAGAGGAGTTAACTGATTCATCCAAGGTCCCATAGGTAGAATATGATCAGGATAGGGACAGAAGCCAGGTGCCCTCTGTTACATGTGAGTAATGATGCTACTTTTGCTGGGATCTAGTGAGAGCTCAGAGAGGCCTCAAGATCATACCTAGCCAGGAACTGTGAATATTGTCACAAAGCTGAAAGGATGGCCTTGCAGTTTACCCCCAGGGGAGTCAAGAAAGACTGGCTTCTGGGGTTCCATTATAGAGTTTTACACTTGGCTTTTCACTGTACCTTGTCTACCATGATGTACTAGGTACCTGTGAGTGCATCTCAGAAAACCTAACGTGTTGGGGTGACCTGTCCTGACTAAAGGCCTTTTAGGGAAGGCATGAAGGAATTTCTGGTCCTTGATCCAGTTTCCTCAGCTTCAATAACAGCCTGCAATCACTATGCCTTTCAGAAATTGTGGAATAAAACAGCTGAGCTCTGAGGAGTAAAAATGAGGCAGTTTGTGAAGATCATCAGACAAACTTTTGTAAATGACACAATTCAAGTGTAGAAGTTAAGAGAGTGAAATCTGAAGTTAGACTGTCTGGGTTCACATGCCAGCTCTGACATGTGGTTGTGCGAACTTTTGCAAATCACTTAACTTTTCAGGGCCTCCATTTCTTAACTATAAAATGGTAATCTCCTAGGTTACTTATGAGGACTAAAAAAGATAATACATGTAAAGCACTTAGTACCATGATTGCCACATGGTAAGTTCTCAAAAAATATTTATTTTTAAAAAGATACTAAAGAACTAACATCTTCGTGTAAACTTGCAAAACTTAAACTACTTCTTTTCACAAATGTAAAACAATCAGAGTCTCATGAGGAAATAAAGCTTTATAATCAACATGAGGTTCCATGGGCTCTCTAGTACAAGTGAAAAAAAAAAAAGATGAAGAAAAGAAGGAAGGAAGAAAGAGAATAAAGAGGATAAAAGAGAGACAATCTATTTGGGGGAAATACAAGTCAAGGAGCAGAGCAAAATTAATGTAATCACCTTAAAAATCACTAGGCCCCCTTTTCCTCTCACTACCTCCTCCTCGTCAAATTCTTCCTTCCATAACTAAAGTCTACCGGGCAAGTTTCTAAATCTATGTCCTTTAGACAAAACACGTTATGTGAGTAGTGAAATGAGGACCTGGTACAATAGAAAGTAGAGACAACTGCTGAATTCTGTGGCACTGGGAAACAGAGACTTATTAATAAGAATAACAGATGTGACAAATTGAGCTAGCATCACAGTAAGCACTTTATGTTCATTATCTCATTTCCTTCTCTATCACCCAACCCAATCATCTACCATCATGCACATGTTTCAGGCTCAGAAGGGTAAGGGAAATGCTCAAGAGTACACGGCTCTGGGACCCAGCTCCGTGTGAGTAGAAGGCTTTCATCACTGAGCTTCCTGCACAAATACCAAAGAAGCACAGGACAGGATACCTTCAGCAGGACAGGTACTATGTAGAGATTAAGTCTCTATCACCCGCATACAACTGAGGCTCATCTAGGGGAGGCTCTTGCTACGTGGGCCTCTGCTACCAATTACTGCCAAGGCAATGATAAAACATGAAACAGATTTATTAGAAGTTTGGGAATGGATACCTAGAAGTATGTGAAATGGCTGTAGGAATGACTTAAAAACCTGCAAATCTCTACAACTGAAAAAATGCCCATCAATTGCCTGACAGACAAAATCTTTTGTATGTGTGTGTGAGGAAGACCAGCCCTGAACTAACATCCATTGCTAATCCTCCTCTTTTTGCTGAGGAAGACTGGCCCTGGGCTAACATCTGTGCCCATCCTCTTCCACTTTATATGGGACGCTGCCATGGCATGGCTGACAAGCAGTGCATCAGCTGGTGCCCGGGATCCAAACCTGCAAACCCCGGGCTGCCAAAGCACAAACTAAACTACTGCGCCACCAGGCCAGCCCCCAAAATCTTGATTCCAAATCTGGATGAGTGAGTGAATCCTCTGTAGAGGAAGGGAAGTCCTGGTGCCTGCAAGGGTAAGACCAGGTAATAAAATACACCTAGAAGGAGATACTTCCTGGAGGAAGGACAATCCCGTGTGAAAAATAAAGCTGCCATTTGTGCAGGCAGGCAACAAGTGGCCATGCCTGAGTGAGCCTGAGGGTGATCTGTGAGGGTAATACTTGAAGATGACACCTGAGGATGACACTTGAGCAAACACATGGGTGATACCTGAGTGAGCACGAATGGTGACACCTGAGAGAAAGTGAAAGTGTGATGCCTGAGTTAGCAAGTGCTGTTGTTTCAAGTCAGTAAATGTTCATGAGAGTAACTGTGTCAGATATCCATAATTTATATCAACTTACCATCTTGATCTCAGCTAGCTTCCTTCTTGTACAACCTCATATGTATTACAGACCGAGGGTATCGATGGCAATAATATATTGACTAACAAGAAACTTCTTTCTGCTTTTCTTAGGAAACATAATAGGATATAGCAATGCCATAACTCTTCCAGGGTGAGAGTATGATTTGACACCAGATTGCCCATTAGCACAGTTATGGCCCATAGCCAAAGAAAAGGGATTTCCTCCTAGTGTTTGCTCCTCTCCCATTCAATTGGTCTAATCTCCAGGGACAACGGCATCAAGAGGACCAACACTCCTGAAACTCCCAGCCAAGTGAAGGAATGGCTGGGGGAGGTGGGGGCAAGAAGACCACAGGGAATACTTCCCTTAGGACTCCATAGTGGAGGGAGCTCTGGACAGGTTAGAAAGGTCACAGTCTCAGAGGAGCCCTTCAACATGTCCCACATACTTTTGTTGTGTGCCTGCCTCTGCAATCACTAGAAAGGGGCTCTTGACTTTTATGTGACCCTCTAAAATAGTCACTCTCAGGTGCTATCCTCAGGTTTTTGATCCCAGGACTCGGGAATCTGATAATCACACAAATATGAGGTCCCAGCCATTAAACAAAATTTACCTATTTGTCCTGGGAAAAAGAAACAGTCAGAAAAAGACACATATCAATGGTGAGCCACCCTGCCATTTCACACACCCAAGTCCCTGGAGGGGTATACTGTGAAGCTGTTCTAAAGGTGGCTATTGTTAAGCATGCAGCCTGTCCTAGCCTTCTCTCTTTGACTCTAGCTTTGCTGGATATACTAGAAGAATGACTATGATGGCTGCATGGTTAGAATCACCTGCGGAGCTTTTAAAATAATACCCACCTTCATACATTGCTGGTGGGAATGTAAAATGGAGCAGCCACTTTGGAAAGCAGTTTAGTAGTTTCTCAAGAAGTATGAGCCAGCAATTTCCCCTCCTAGGCATACACTCAAGAAAACTGAAAACTTATGTCCACACAAAAACTTGTACATGAATGTTCAGAGCAGCATTATTCATAATAGCTAAAAAGTAGAAACAACCTACACATCCATCAACTGATGAATGAATAAATAAAATATGGTATATCCATACAACAGAATATTATTCAGCCATAAAAAGGAATGAAATACTGATCCATACTACAACATGGATGAACCTTGAAAATATTATGCTAAGTGAAAGAAGCCAGAGACAAAAGGATGCATATTGTATGATTCCATTTATATGATATGGCCAGAAAAGGCAAATCCATAGAGAGAGAAATTAGTGGTTGCCAGGCACTGGGGGCAGGGGAAATAAGGACTAACTGTTAATGGTACGGGGTTTCATTTTGGCATAATGGAAGTGTTCTGGAATTAGATACTGGTGATGGCTGCATAACTTTTCGAAAATACTAAAAAAAAAAATCACTGATTAGTATATTTTAAAAGGGTGAATAATATGGTATATGGATTACATTTTAATGAGAAAATTATATTAAAAAACCACTGAAGTGTACACTTTACAAAGGTAAATTTTATGGTATGTGAACTATATGTCAATTTAAAATAATAATAATACCTGCATCTAGGCCTCACCCCTGAGAGATTCTGATTTAATTGGCTTCAGGAGAACTCAAGCAAGCATTGAAAGACATTAGGATGAAACTAGAAAGACAAGCCACAGAATGAGACAACATGCTTAAGACACAAATAACTGACAGAAGACTCATATCCAGAATATGTAAATCAGTAAGAAACAGAAAGAAACCCAAAAATGAGGAAAAGACCCAAACTGGCATTCCCAAAAGAGGAAATCCAAAAGATAAGTTAAAACTATAAAAAGCTATTCAATTTCACTCTTAACCAAGATGCAAAGTAAAACCATAATGAGATATAATTAAACACCTCCAGACTGGCAAAAATTAAAAAATCAGTCAAGTGGTGGTGAGGATGAAGAGCAATGGGACTGTTCATACGTCGCTTGTGGAAGCCTACATTGCTTTGGAAAACAGTTGGCATTATCTAGTAAGTAGAAGATATGCGTGTCCTCTGACCCAATCATTTCACAACTATATATATATATATAGTTATATAGATATAGACATATAGTTATATAGACATATAGTTAGATCTATATATATAACTATATATCTATACCTATATATATCTCCCAGAGAACTCATATACTGTGTCCTGAAATACATGTATAAGGACACCAACAGCTGCATTGTTCAGAATAGCCCCCAAATAGAAACAACCCCAACTGTCCATTAACAGTAGAATAGTTAAATAAATTGTAGTATATTCATATGATTGAATATTATACAGCAAATAAAAATGAACAAAACTATAGCCATATGGAAAAATATCGATGGAACTCAAAAGCGTAATGTTGAGCAAAAGAAGCAAGATACAAAAGAATATATAGTGTGATTCTATTCATACAGTTAAAAAACAAGCAAAAACTAAGTTATATGGTTTATGGACAAATACATACGTGGTAAAACTGCAACAAAGAACAAGAAAGTGATTAGCATAAAAGTCAGGATAATAGGGGAGAGTAATTGAGAGGTTGTACAGGGGACTTGAGGGGTACTGCAACGTTTATTTCTTAATATGGGTAGTTGATTATGAGGGCGCTTGTTAATTATTTATGATGTACATATTTAGATTTTATGCATTTTTCAGTATAGTGTTATTTTTCACAATAAAAAAGGTTATTTTTTTTAAGTAAGAAAAAAAAGCCCCCTAATGATCTAATGTAAAGCCAGGGTTGAGGACTACCTCATTAAAGGAAGGTTCACCAGAAATATATCTGGATATAAGTTAATAAATGCTCAGAACAAAAAAAAATATATACAAATATTCTAAACTGTTAAGAGTTTATATCTCAGTGGGGAATGAGGAGCAGTGTACAGTAAGTTAGAGGGGACTTTATTTTTCTATCTTCTTACATTTTTTTTGTAATGTTTAGATTTAATAATGAGCAAGTGTTACTTTGGTTATAGTAAAAAGATAACTTTTAATAAAAGAAGTAGATTTTAAAATACCTTTGGAAAATACACATAAAAATTTTTGAAAATTAGTTGCCTCAGGAAAAGGGAATGGAAGGCATATTTTCATTGTACCTTTTGAATTTTGAACCCATGTGAAAGTACTACCTATTAAAAATTTTATTTAAAATAAGAATATTTCTCTCCAGCAGCTTTTCCCAGAGCCCACCACCATAGAAATACACATTAGCAGCCTTTGAAACCGGCCCAAGAGTATCCTCTCATGCATTAGGTTCTCCTACATGCCCCACCTCCCACTACCATGGTATTGAGACAATAACCTTGTAGAGAAAGGAGCTATGCTCTCAGAGGAGCACTCACACTTTATAAATGTGAAGTGGTGTGCTTGTTATTGCCCTTTGCCTAAATCTGAGTCCATTATACTTGCCAGATAGCAAAATGAATTTTTTCCCTGTACTTAGGCTGCTACAGTGGAGTAATAAAGAAGGAAGAGTTACCTCTAAGAGGAGCTCCACACTATCCACCTGAAGCTCTTGCAGGCCCACTATCTGTACCACGTGCTTGCTATCTTCTCTTGCGAAGAGCCTGCAGATGCAAGAACATGGTTGGCATGGCAGAGCTGCTGTAATCAACTTTGTTCTTGCTTCCCCAGAAATCATTCCACCACTCCCCCATTAAGTAGCAGTTTTGCTGTTTGGGTGAGATTAATGTGCACTCTCCCTGCCCATTCCCACACCTCCTGACCCCAGCCTGGGCTCCGAGGGTGGTCTTTGATTATTGTAAACAAATCAGCATCTTTGGCTACAATTAAAAGAATGAGTGTATAATCCAGACCCATGCCAATCAGTGGATGGTATTCCTGGCTACAGTAATTGGTTTAGGAGTGGATATGAGATCTCTGCTGGTCCAATCAAAATAAAGTATTAGTCTCTGGTTGTTAGGTGCCTGGGGGTGAGGTGCTGTCTCTTTCTCTCTGGAAGTGAAAGCATGTGGCCCTGGGAGCAGTGGCAGTCATTTTGCATCCACAAGAGAGACAGTTCTGGAATGAAGCTAACACCATAGAAGGTGGAGCAAAGAGATGCAAAGAAACTGTGTCCTTATCACATCCCTGAGCTGCTGGAGTAAAAAGACCCTAAGGTCTGACTGTCCTCTAGGCTTTCTAGTTATATGAGATAATGACCTCCCTAAATGCTTAAGCAAGTATAAGTGGGGTTTTATCTTACTTGCAACATAAAGAGTTCTGATATATCTTCTAAGGGAACAAGGAAGAGCTGGTGCTGCAACTGAATGCCTCGGGCCTGTGTGTAAGGTAATGAACGGTTATGGTCTACCATCATCATTAAACTAGATACATCAAGGGGCATATACTGAATCTATCCAAGACTCAAAAATTATTTTTCTCCCTTAATAAGATACTGATTAAGGTTTAAAATGGAATTCTACTTCATAGCCGAAAAAAGAACTGATTTTCTCAAAAATTTTTTTTCTCAGTCTATGCTTCACCCTAAGTTTCCAAATTTTTACAGAAGGATTGGAGGAAAATAGCCTCACCAATGCCTATGACCTTTCAGTAAACAACTCTATCAGAACAGTTAGGCTTCTGGAATAAAAGAAGAATCTAGCTTTCAGAGCCCTCATGTCCCTCCTGAACATACTTCAGCCCTGAGCTCACCCCAAAAAGATTCTTAATGGATAGCCCAAAATGTACTGATAGAATTTTAAGTCCTATAAGCAAGAAGTATATTTCTATCACTTTTTATGCAAGGGTACAAAAACATTCATTCTCTACTTTTGTGTGTGTGTCTGTGTGTGTGTGTGTGTGAGGAAGATTACCCCTGAGTTAACATCCGTGGCCAATCCTCCTCTTTTTGCTGAGGAAGATTGGCCCTGGGCTAACATCCGTGCCCATCTTCCTCTATTTATATGGGACGCCGCCACAGCATGGCTGACAAACGGTGCGCCTGTTCGCACCCGGGATCTGAACCCCAGGCCACCAGAAGCAGACAGCAAGAACTCAACCGCTACGCGACCGGGCCAGCCCTGTTCTCTACTTTTGAGAGTTAATTTGAAGATCCTCAAACTTTGGTTTCTAGCTTAAGAGGTGGACTGAGCATATATACTTCTATCTACCTTTGTCAAAGCCCCACTATTATTACAGAAATTATATTTTATTTAAAAAAACAACGGGCTGATTTAGTTTCCCCAGCCTTCCACAATGCTCAGTCTCAACTCACTCCTCTCTACCTAATGTAGCTGCTCCCAACATGTCTCAGGTCTGGTTAATTCTGTTATGACAACCTTTTATCCTTCCACCTCCCCTACTCCCTCTCCTCCCTATTCTCCCAATTAGTCGATACCTTCAGCACTTCATTGCCTCCTACTCAAGTCAAGTCATCTGTTTCAACCTAAACAGAACTTTATGTCAGAAAAATGCAATAGGGATTTAAAATCAAAGTTACTGAATACCTTTCTAAACTACTGTATTATGTTGCAAGAGCAACAGTTTAAGCCTTATAAGGGTTAAAAGTCTAATGAAAAGAGATTTTCTTTTCTTTTTACTGATTTTAGGAAACTATCATTAAGTTTACCCTAAGATCATTGAAAGGAAAAACAAGAGAAAGTGGGAAACATTATTTATCCTTCTTCCAGTGTACTAATAGGTCAAAAGAATAGGAAGGGATTTAAGTACATGTTGGTTTCCTGACTTTCCAAATTATGACATTTTTCATAGACCAAAATAGAGAGTCTTTTGATAAACATTAGGATACTGATCACTTAAAAAAATACTAATGGAAGGCTAATTTACATTTTTCTCTAGCTGAATTGACAGTTTAAAAAATATGCATCTGATTTAGGAGACTCTCACTTCACAAAAGGGCATTAATGGACCAAAGTGTCTCATTAAAACCCATGACTCAGTAGGACTCTGGCCTAAATCAATGCTGAACAGATTAACAGTTTTCACTCATATCCAGTACCTTTTTCTTCTGTTTAGGAGGTCATAAAGCTGTCCACAGTAGATTTCATAGAAGCTGATCCACACAAAGAGAGGCCTTCTTGGCTGGGACACTTCTAGTTGCCTGAAGATGTCTTTGGCAGCCAGAGCATACAGTCCTGGGTTCTGATGAGTTCCTATCATGGTGTAGGTCTTTCCAGCACCTGTCTGTCCATATGCAAAGCAAGTGGCATTGCCTCTGGGGGAAGAATCATTTGTATCACTTATACATAGTAAGAGAAATGCTAATTTACACACAGATTATTCATGACAAAAGTCAGGTAGGAAAAGAATCCTTGACAAAATACAGCTATAAACATACAATCCTTTAAGGAGAGGAGGGCTTTATATTATAAAAACTTAAGAGGAAAAAACCTTCTCAAAGCAGTACATGAATTTTCTTAAAGGAATTTTTTATGGAACTGGTAAAACCATAAGACAACTCTGGAAGATAAGGAAACAAGGACTCCATGCTAGGTGCTTTAGAGGATCCCAGAGAAGATTTCCTGTTAATTCTAAAAGATACGTTTGGTGAAAGAATAGAGAATGAAATACAATAATAGGAGATCATACAATAAACAGGATGGTAGTGACCACTCATTTGAATATTAAGGAAGTTTAGACAGAAGTGACATCAATGTAAGAAAAATATTTGAGGAAGGACTCACAAAAGAGCTTCTCTCAGGGCCTTAGTTCTCACTTTCACCAATAAATTACTGGGTTACTTGATTTCTAAGATCCTTTCTAGCCCTGATGTCCTATGATCACTATTCTTGCATGTGGATATTGTGTGTGCATGCACCCTGTATGAGAGTGAAGAACTGCAGAATAAGAGGTGGAGAGGAGAGTTGGAGACCAAGATTACATGACTATTGTGGGGCCCAACTATGTAGTACTAAATAGAAAGTGAACATAATGTTAGGTAGTAAATAGCTACTACAGACTCTTGAAGAGGAATCACATGGATTAATAACAAAAGTAGCTACTTGCAGCAAGAAAAACAGTCTATGTAGGGACACCAGGTAGGCGGAAGCTGGAGGTGAGCAGAGAGACAAATACACAGAAAGGGACCTGAAGCCAGACAGAAACCAAAGAAAGAGTGATACGACAAAAGCAAAGGAACCATGGAAGTGTGAGAATCAAGAGATGGGAGCTAATCAGAATTAAGCTGCTTAGAGCAGAGACCAGCTAGTTACTCCTTGTCTTTTAAACCATGGCTTCCAGCAGTGTGGGCACTTGAATACACTGGCGGCGGCAGTTAGGAAAAGATTACAGAAGGAAAATTTGAACATACTGAAGATCTAGCAGAATGAGAGTAAAGAACAATATCCACCTTATCTTCTGAACATTTTAGTGATAGCTTTTTTCAAAAAAACAACAAATATGGGCATGAAGAATCTCTTATTACACTTTACAGAATTTACAGTTAAGTTACACTTAATCTGCAACTCTCTTATTTTGTATTGGTAATGTCTCAACATTTAAATTCTAACTTATCTTACAAACTTGCTCTCTCAAAAAGCACTCCCTAGATTAGATGCATAAGAAACCAAACGTGAAAGAGATTTCACTTTTTTAACCTACTCATAAAAATAATAAAAAAATTTAAATAACTTCTACAAAAAAAACAATAAAAAGATAATACAAAAAATGGGCAAATGAAGATATCCGAATGGCCAATAAGCACATGAAAAGATGCACAGTATCATTAGGCATTAAGAAAATTCAAATTAAAAACACAAACAGATATAGTTCTATACCCATTAGATTGGCTAAAATAAAAAAGACTGACAATACCAAATATGGAGAGGATACAGAATTGCAATTCTCATACACTCCTGTGGGGAGTATAAAATAGCACATGGAAAATTGTTTAACACTTTCTTATAAACATACATCTATCCTATAACCCAGCAATTCCATTTCTAGGTTTTTATCTAAGATAAATGAAAACATGTCCACAAAAAGACTTGCATAAGAATGTTCATACAGGGGCCTGCCCAGTGGCACAGCAGTTTAGTTCACGCTTGGCAGCCCAGGGTTCGCTGGTTCGGATCCTGGGCCAACACACTGCTTATCAGCCATGCTGTGGTGGCGTCCCATATCAAAAAAGTAGAGGAAGATGGGCACGGATGTTAGCCCAGGGCCAGTCTTCCTCAGCAAAAAGGGGAAGATTAGCAACGGATGTTAGCTCAGGGCTAGTCTTCCTCACAAAAAAAAAAAAAAAAAGAATGTTCATACAGCTTTATTCATAATAGTCAAAAACTGGAAACAATCCAAATGTCCATCAACAGGAGAATGGATAAACAAATTGTGGTAAATTCATAGAAGGGAATATTACTCAGCAATAAAAACCATGGATACATGCAACAACATGTACTAATATGAAAAAACATTATGCTAAGCAAAAGAAGCCAGGCATAAAAGGATATATATTGTAATGATTATATTTCTTTTTTTTTTTTTTTTTTTTGTGGGGAAGACCAGCCCTGGGCTAACATCCGTGCCCATCTTCCTCCACTTTATATGGGACGCCACCACGGCATGGCTGACAGGCAGTGCGTCGGCGGGCGCCCGGGATCCGAACTCGCAAACCCCGGGCTGCCAAGCGCGGACTAAACCGCTGTGCCACCGGGCGGCCCCTGTAATGATTATATTTCTATGACATTCTAGAACAGGCAAAACTAATTTATAGTGACAGAAAGCAAGTAAGTGGTTATATAAGTCCTGGGGGCACAGGTGGGGGATTAACTAAAAAGGGACAGGAGAACTTTCCAGGGTGATGGAAATGTTCTATATCTTGTTCCAGGTATTTGTTACTTGGATATATACAACTATCATAATTCATCAAACCTGAAAACTCCTTTTTCTCTTTGCTGAGGAAGATTTGCCCTGAGCTAACATGCGCTGCCAATCTTCCTCTTTTTGCTTGAGGAAGATTCACCCTGAGTTCACATCATCTTCTATTTTCTATGTGGATTGCCAATACAGCATGGCCGCAGACAAGTGTTGTAGGTCCGTGCTTGGGAACTGAACCCAGGCCGCTGAAGTGGAGCACGCCGAACGCAACCACTAGGCCACGGGGCCAGCCCCCAAACCTGAATACTTCTTAAGATCTGTGCATGTTAGTACATGTAAATTACACCTCAATTTTTAAAAAATTATGAAAAGTTATTTTAAAAAGTCAAAATTCTCTAGAATCAGCAACTCTAGTAGGCTGTTCACCATTTTCTACCCTTACATGCCTACATTTTAAATATACAACAGAAGCCTCTAGCACCTTTTCTGTACCATTTAATGTTTATTAAGTGTGAATAATTATTTCAAAATTTAAAAAATACATCTAAAAAAAGCAGATAAGTGATAGTCACTTATCCAATAGAGTATCCAATGAAAAAATTAACAGAACTATAGCCAAGACACATAATTCCTATTATTAAAAGTTCAAACTAACTACAACCACTTAAACTTTTTTATTCTGAGGACTTTGATGAAATTATATTGTTGACAGCTTATATTTTTCCACTAAGCAGAGAATCAATATCATCAGTGTTAAGGAAATTTTGCTGAAATTTCCAAATGCTTGGTAAATCCTATAAATAGAGACACTGAATTTTTCAGAAGAGTTTAATTTAAATTCATTAGATCAAAACACAAATTCATGTTTAATTCAAAATAACTGAAAAGCATAAGTGATACTTACAAATAAATATGATTTATGGAAAATAGAAAATAAAAAACAAGAGAAGTAAATAATTACTATCGTACCCATTGAAAATATGCTGAATGAGTGGGTGAGTAGTCTTCATGTAAACATCCCAGTTGGTGCATGCCTCACCAAAGACTTCATCAAAATAAAAAACATGCTGAAAAAGAAATTTGATTTTTATAGAAAGAGATATTTTCTTCACCACTATTCTAGTTAACACTTGATAAAGGCACAAGCACATTTTTACCTAATAGTAACTGACCATCACAAACTTAGAGACAAACAAGCAATCAACAATTGTCAAATGACAGGGCCTTCTTTTACTTGAGATCTCTGCAGACATGTTCTTGTAATGTAAAAACTAAGGCACACAATTTTTGTCCTCTCTTAAGTGAAGTAAATTGATGAGTACAAGAGTGAGCCAGTCTTCCTTGGGTCCAGGAGAGGAACTGAATTCTACAGAGATTATCCTCATAGCCCAGCTAGGGCCAGCATATTTGAAATTTGGGGGGAATTCTAGAGGAAGACCTCCATTCCATAGGTTACATAGTTTAACTTTTAATTCTGTAAACGTTTATTGCTCAGCTGGTAGCATGTACATTGCAGTACATACTTCAAGAGGCCCACAGATACAGACGTTACCCTACCATTACCCCATCCCACCACCTAAAGATGTTAATCCAGACAAGTATACAAACGACTATAAGGTAGAAAAAACTTGAGAGATAAAGTTCATGTGGAATTCAAAGGAAAAACATACTCTCTCTGACTGGGAAAGACATGAAAAAGACTGTACTGAAAATGGACCATGGAGGAAAGAAGAGGAATTTGAGAGGTACAGATGGAGGCAGGGAGGTATTGCAGGCATGGGAGAAACACAAGCAAAGAATCAAAGCAGGAAAGCACAAGGAATGTTTAGAGAACAGGGAGAATTCAATGTAGTTGAAATACAGGATCTCGGCAGGTAGAAAAGTAAAATAGAGGGCTAGAATAATGAATTAGGACTATGTTGTAGGGGTCTTGCCACACCGGCCTTAATGCAGGGGTAGGTGGAATGCTCGGTTTTAATTCAGAAACAGTGGGAAGACAATAAAAAACTCTGCAAAAGAGAGGGATGATCTGAGCCATTTTATTGGAAGATTAATCTGGCTTCACATTGTGAGTGGACTGGGAACAGGGACACTAGTAATTCAGTGGTGAGGTAAGAAAGGTCTAAATTAGATGATGACCATGGAAATAAAGAGGAGACGGACACATAAGAAATTTGGCAAGTTTGGGGAGCTGAGGAAAGAAAAGAGTCCAAGATGACCCCCAAATGAAAAACCATGGTAATCTGGAAGAGGAGATATAGGAAATTCCATTAAATTGGGTCTAGAAAGCATTAGTTCAGCAGCCATATTACTTGCATAATTTAGAGGCTTACATGTTGGCAGCCCAACTGTATCTGAATAGAAATCCTAGTAATTTTAAGCCTGATTGTAGCATCATAATGGCCGAGAGTCACTGAGTCCATACACAATGAATGAGAGATGAGGTCCTATCCTCTGCTACCTTTTGGGGCTGCTCTAAATACCCAGCGAAGGAAAAACTGCATGGGCAAATCCAGAAAAGCAGACTGGGGTCAATTTATTGTAGGTCACTCTACCCCAGGTTCAATTCGGTTTCGTGTACCATTACATTAGAACAGAAATTTGTTAGGTCATCTGAGAAGAAATTAAGAAATCAAATTTATCAGTTTTTTAAAAATCACCAAAAGTTAGAAGGTGAGAACATAATCTGTGCAGCATGATAAAGAAATCTGTGAACCTTCAGTGCTTTGAAAAATGTGATATGATTTTAAGAACTGTAAAATGTTTATAAATGTTGAAGCTGGCTGATAGGTACACTGGGGGTTCATTAAACTTTTGATTAAGCCTGAAAATGGCAATAAAGAGTAAAATATATTTCTAAAATCTGGCTTTAATGAACATGACATATGTAACTCATAACTGGTCTTTAAGCAAGGAGACAAATCCATTCATTGCTCAAGTATCACCATAGGTTTTTACAGTTAAGTATGAACTCAAAACTAAATATATATATATATATTTGGTATTTTTCAGGAAAATAAGAAAAAATAAACAGAAGTAAATGTGGGAATACGTTTTTTGGTTTTCTTTTATTTCATTGAGTATATGGCTATTCTTCCTCTCCTTCTATAAGAGCTCATGCATAACTTTAGCTCTTGAATAAACAACTAAAAAGCACTTATTGATTAAAGGAATTAGTATCTTTTCTTCCAATAGGATTTAGATATTGATTTTTCCAGTAGTTTTGTAAGTATCTTTCATGAGAAATATGTGAACATGCAAGATTATTAATACAACTTATAAAGTCCTTTCCATCACATTCTTTCATTTGATCAGACTTTATCAGTGAGGTTGGATTAACACTCACTTTAGCCTTGATATGTTCAAAGTTCCATAGTTTATTTTTTAAATAAGGTTTTTCAGATTATAAAGGTAATATGTATTTATAGAATATCTCTGGAAAGATAGAACAGGTAACAGTGGTTGCCTTCAAGGAGGAAATGGGATTAGAGATATTTTTATTGCATACCCTTTTGTACCTTTTGATTTTGAAATAGATAAATCTATCCTATTCAAAAGCTTTTACTTTTTATATAAAAGTAACACAGCTGATTGTAGAATATTTGGAAAACAATAGAGAAGAAAATCAAATTATCTGTAAATCTCACTACCCAGAGATAGCCACTGTTGACTTTTTGATATATTACATTACCATCTTTTTTTCTATTTATTTATTTAAGGAATTGTAATGAAACATATACAGATTTGTTTCCTTGTTTTTTCCTTATTATATCGATATAAAATTTAATGGTAAGCACACTATTATGTATATGATCAAATATACTAAATAACAAAAGAAGATAATTATTTTATTTTTTTATTATTTTTTTGGTGAGGAAGATTAGCCCTGAGCTAACATCTGTTGCCAATCCTCCTCTTTTTGCTGAGGAAGAATGGCCCTGAGCTAACATCTGTGCCCATCTTCCTCTATTTTATATGGGACACCTGCCACAGCATGGCTTGATGAGTTGTGCATAGGTCCACGCCCAGGATCAGAACCTGCAAACCCTGGGCTGCCGAAGCAAAGCGTGTGAACTTAACCACGATGCCACCAGGCCAGCCCCCACAAAAAAAAAATAATTGAGCGAACACATAAACCTATTGTTTGAATTCTAAATAAGTTCAAAAATAAAACCGAAAGAATCTAGGATCAATATTTATTTTTCTATGTTTACTATGAATCTCTCTTTTCTTCCTACTTAAGAAAGGAAAAAAGCCCTCCCAACACTTTTATAGTATAGCATCGATAGGTAAGGACTTTGACCTATGAGAGCAAAGGTCCAAAGTTCAAACAGCAGAGAAAGTGCTCTGGAAACTATAGGTATTCAATAAATATTGAACAATGGTAATGACAAAGAAGTAAAGTTATTGTGTTTTGGGATAATGGAAAAAGACAAAAGATAAGATGATGCCTCCTTGAGGGAATTACTGTGACAGAATCATCATTAATGCAGTCTTGGGTAGATGGTGATTGGATGGGGCTATTGCTATGGCTATACGTAGCCACAGAACTAGATAGCATTACAACTAATTGGTCATTTGGACCATCTTCAAAATAAATATCTCCCACCTAGGCCTAATAGATTGTGCATTGATCAGCAATCGATAAGGCTGTTAAAGTGATTGGGTTGGTTATACAGTGGCCTAGTAATTTAGTGCCCATAGAAAGACTCAGTGGATTACTTCAAATGTCACTGTGAAACCCAATTTTGGTAACCAAAGAAAAAGAAAAACAATGAAAGTGTAAAAAGGGGGAAAGTGTAAACAATTTGACTTCAGTGTTAAAGCATTTATTCCAGTAGAGTAAGATCTCAGCTGACTAAGGTGAATTTCTAGCACACCAGATTAACTCACAACCTTTTTTTCTCTCTACCAGTCACTGGGTTTTGAAGCAAGAGAGAGAGAATAGAATGAATATAATATGAACATTTAGGGAGGCAGATTCAGAGTAAGAGAAACTTACTCTTTGATATGGGAATTCAGAGTAAGAGAAACTCTGAATTCCCAAATCTTAACATCTGGTGGATTATCCCCTGTTTCAGATTATTCACAATTGCTTCACAATTTTAGGAGTACCTCAATTATAATATCTTCCATTTATGGAGTTTGCTGCTTCCATGTGAGACTGAAGAGTTATTGCAAGGGTACCTATCAGCTTGGAATAAGTTCCTTTCAATACTAAACCCTTTCTTCTTGCACTCTTTGTGATCACTCTGGCAGGGAGTGAACAATTTTTATGTATCTGAGCTACTAGTACTTTATTTAAACCCTTATATGTTAGATGTGAACTCATATCCCTGTATTATATTTACCCACTGCAATCTACCCTGGACAAAGCGGCCTGCTCAAGAGCTCAATTTTCAAATTAAGTCTAAGCACAAAGACAGTTGAGAATCAAAATAAGCAGTTGGCTGGTAGTCTGGGGCCTTGTTGCTCAAAAATATATTCTTCATCATTAAACTACAGACTCACAACCGCAGAGTGAGAAGTTCATACTGTGAGAAACAGGCGAGAATTGAGACTGCGTGACCATCTCAGTCACTCTGGGGCATATACTCAGTGATTGATCCTGTCTACCACCAATTCTTAAATTCTTACTTAAATTCTTTTTATCCTCTCATTCTCCCTTTTTCTGCTGAATACGTGTAATTAAATTCATGTAAAGCATGTTAAGTGAATGTATGAGCCAACTCTACTGCACTAGAATGGAGGAATTATATTTTTGTATCCCCCATTGCATTATATTTTTTAAAAAAATGAAGGCCCAGGGTATCAACAATGTAATGCAATGTCATATCAGGAATGAATGTCAACAACCAAACCAGAACCTGGATTTTAGAATTTGTGTGCTGCCACTCAAAACAAAAAGCAAAAAATGGACACACTTGATAATATTAGTTCCAAATACAAAAAGGAAGCATCATACCTGCAGAATATATTGTGTGAGGTCAACTGCTTCTTTCTTCTCATGAACAAGTAGAGTTTCTTTGTCTTCTACAGTAATAATATTAATTTCTCCACGACGTACCTCCCTCATGCCTAGAGGGCGTTTTCGAACACAAACTCTAATTTTCTCCATCTCGGTCCAAGGATTTTCTTTCTCTGAGGTGTTCTGTCTGATACATGTTTACAAGTGGGCTTTAATTTTTGTGTGTGTGTGTGTGAGGAAGATTAACCCTGAGCTAACATCCATTGCCAATCCTCCTCTTTTTGCTGAGGAAGATTGGCCCTGAGCTAACATCTGTGCCCATATTCCTCCACTTTATATGGGACGCCGCCACAGCATGACTTGACAAGTGATGTGTCGGTCCGCACCCAGGATCCGAACCTGCAAACCCCAGGCTGCCAGAAGCAGAGCGTGCGAACTTAACTGCTACTCTACCGGGCCAGCCCTGGGCTTTAATCTTTAATAATAGGATAAGGCTACTTAAGAGGTCAAAGTTATCAGTACACTTTGTTATATATTAGGTGAAATATATATATAAAGTTACATATTAAAGTGTTGACACTGAGAAGAAAGTTCTTTTATTAGCTAAATCCTCCCAATTACTTCTATCTCCATCCCTACTCCACCCCACCCTTTGTTCTGCTAACAAATAAAAATAAACCCAAAACCCTTCAGAGTTGCTTTAGCTCCAAGACTTGTGTGGCTTCCAGATGTGGTCTTCCAAAAGCCTTTTAATGATGGATGACAGATGCTCTTTCTTTACGTCCCCCAAACTCAGGCTGGTTAATTCTCAAAATCTAACATAATATACTGCCTCCAAGGCCCTTACAGGACCCAAACCCATGTCTTTTGCTTCCTTTCAATCCAATTATCTTTGTACATTTACTGTTTTCTTGACCATTCAATCTAATTTCTTTTTTTAATCCTACCTGGATTTACTAAATACCTTGAATTAGGTGGTTGGTTTCAATGTATTTTCCACTGTTCCTCCCAGGTATACCCTTTGTCTTGTTCTCTTACTTACTCTTTTTGCCTATGCTGATATGTATTTGTTTGTTAGAACACAATCCTATATTCCTTCTTCCCAGGACAATTTTATGACTGGTACTATCCACCACTAATTCACTTTTCTATTCAGATGCATTTCTTCTCTGGCTCTGACTTCAGTGAACTCATCAACCTTAACATACAAACATTTGAGGCAATATTCCTTGGGTCAGGGATACAAAACTCATCAGGTTTATTTGCTGAGCCTAATGGCAGCATATATGTGTATATCTAAGAACTGACCATTTACCTATACAGAAATTCCTCTTAAATTAGGTAAAAAGAAAACAGGATTCTTAAATAGGTGGTTTACCAGGATCAATGCCTTTGGTCCATATGCTAAGAAAGTCTTAGCAAGACAAATTACTCCCTTCCTTTACACTTTAGAATTTGATTAATAGCCCCTATAAAGCCTTTAATGATAGATTTTGACACAGGATATTTCACTATATAATTGTTTCATATCAATTTCAATTTTCTGAGCCCTCCAACTGGCTGGGAAATTATTTTTTGCCAGGATCTAAATTAGTAAAAAGTAGCAAATAAAATTTCTAATAGAAATTGTGTAAAGGGCTACTCAAGGCTTTGAAAGCATGTTTTGTTTTTTTAACGAACATATAGCAGACTTTTGAAAATGTACCATTTTGAGGTTAAGTGTGGCAAAATCTTGACAATCATTAAAAGTGGATGATGGGCATATGGGGGTTCATTGTTCCATTCTCTTTTTTTGCATATGTTCAATATTTTACAAGAAAACACAAATTTTTTAACAACAGCCTTGTGTCAAAATCTCTAGTAGTTCATCAGTATTAATAAGCTAATCATATAAAGCTAATCAAAGAGGATAGAAAATATCATTTTCAAAATTGACCAGCGACTCAGGGGCCCTGAGTCCCGCTACATTGGCGTAGCGGTTGGATTCACGCACTCAGCTTCGGCGGCCTGGGGTTCGCCGCTTCGGATCCTCAGCGCGGACTGATGCACCGCTCATCAGGCCATGCTGTGGCAGCGTCCCACATAGAGTAACTAGAAGGATGCACAACTATGACATACAACTATCTACTGGGGCTTTGGGGAGAAAAAAAAGGCAAAAAAGGGAGGAGGATTGGCAACAGATGTTAGCTCAGGGCCAATCTTCCTCAGAAAGAAAGGCATTAAAAAAAAATTGACCAGGGACTGTAGGATGGGTCATATGGACAAAGGACTGCAGTTTTCAAGTTCAAGGGGCAAAAAAGAATGAAAGTTCTTCTCCTAAAAGGCTTTACTTTTTTTGTGTGTGTGAGGAAGACTAGCCCTGAACTAATTTCCGTTGTCAATCCTCCTCTTTTTGCTGAGGAAGATTGGCCCTGGGCTAACATCCGTGCCCATCTTCCTCTATTTATACGGGACGCCGCCACAGCATGGCTTGATAAGCAGTGCATCGGTCAGCGCCTGGGACCCCAACCTATGAACCCTGGGCTGCCAAAGTGGAGTGCACAAACTTAACCACTACGCCACCGGGCTGGCCCCATAAGAGGCTTTACTTTTAATGTCCAGTCTTCTCTAGAAAAAGTAAACTATATCTGTCTGACATGCAAAGAGTTAAGACAGCTGGAGTTAGGTCTATTCAAGATGTTAATTAAGTCAGGGCAACCAGTTCTCTAAATGCCTTAGACTTTTATTAAAATTCTGAGGTCAGCAATTTATTTTGAACTTACCTGATTTGAAGCATCCAAAGAGAATGCTCTTTGGATAGGATGACACCCTAACAGCAAGTCTTAAGTTGGTGAGGGAGTTTCTCAAGTTTCTGAAACCCCGACTCCTACTTAGGGTTTGGGTGAGAAGAAAATATTGAGGATTATTGGAGAAAATGTACTTTCTTACCTTCATTTCTCTAATATAATAAAGAATGGGAAGAGTGAGATAATAATGATATAAAAGGTAAGAAAGCTCAACTGAACAGCTTTTGCTCTGCGTTTGTCACGTATAAAACTCTGTAAGAGCACTTATCTCACCATATGGTTGGGTGTCTGTCTTTCTACTCACACTGCCCCCTAAAAGTCTCCAGAATCGGGCCTAGCAGAAGTGATACTTAATATCTGCTAATAAATGAAATAGCAGTATTTAAACTATGATGTCTATTCTACCCAAATAAATAATGCAAAGTGGTATCTTTATTCTATTTATAAATAATTCCAATTTAGATTTTTATGTGTTGTTCAATAAAGGACTGTAATATTCAAGAATATATTTGTTCTTTCACCACTGAGCTCACCAATAGGACAGCAACAATCCTGGCTTTGATGGTCATGGAACAATCTAGCCCTCTCACAATTGAAAGAAGAAAATAAGGGGCTGGCCCAGTGGCATAGTGGTTAAGTTCACACGCTCTGCTTCGGTGACCCAGGATTTGCAGGTTTGGATCCCGGGCGCAGACCTATGCACTGCTTATCAAGCCATGCTGTGACAGGCATCTCACATATAAAGTAGAGGAAGATGGGCACGGATGTTAGTCCAGGGCCAATCTTCCTCAGCAAAAAGAGGAGGATTGGCAACGGATGTTAGCTCAGGGCTAATCTTCCTCACCAAAAAAAAAAAAGAAGAAGAAGAAGAAAACAGTACTGAAAGGCTCTGTGCTCTGCTAAACCAAACCAAAAAGAAAAAAGTTTTCAGAAACACTATAAAAGTCACTTATGTATTTCAAATTACTAAAGATACTTTTACCTTTAAAATTGAGTCTTCTTTTTTTTGGAATAAAAGAACTGGTTGGTTATGAGATCCTCTGAAATCTTAGCCAATATAAGACTAGATGTAAATACCTCGTTTTAAGGTATGTATAATAGCCTTTAAAAAAAAAGAAATGTGGCTTAAGAATGTTTTTCTTTTCTCCATAATTTACCATGCTTAACTTCTAAAATAACAAAACAAGCAATAGTTATTTCATTTCTGGGGGGGGAGTGAGGAAGATTGGCCCTGAGCTAACACTTGTTGCCAATCTTCCTCTTTTTGCTTGAGGATGAGTGGCCCTGAACTAACACCTGTGCCCATCTTTCTCTATTTTGTATGTGGGTTGCCACCACAGCATGGCTTGATGAGTGGTGTAGGTCTGCACCTGGGATCTGAACCTGCAAACCCAGGTCACCAAAGTGGAGTGTGCCGAACTTAACCACTATGCCACCAGGCCAGCCCCAGCAATAGTTATTTTTAAAAGAACATATTTTCTATTTTACCAATGTTAGTATTAGGGATTACTCGAAATTTCAAATTCTAACTTGAAGTATTAGGTGAAAATAACTTATCGTCACCTTCACTTTCAAACTCTATAAATTCCATCAAAAGTGTCTTACTCTTTGCAATCACCAAAATCATTTGTTCTTCCATGGCTGAAATTGTAGAAAGCACTCAAAATCAGGACCATATTTCAATGTGCGCAGGTAAATTAACTGCTCCAAAGACCTACTTAATTCAACAACATGCTCTTTGTTTTTAACTAAGCTTTACATTTCCTGGTTGGTTTAAGTGAATGTGATAGCCTTAAAAAAAAATCCTGTGGGTTGTATAATTTTTTTCCCACTGCAGAAGGTTAGTTAACTATTTTACCTTCATGGATGCACTAGATGTATCATGTTACACTATAATAAATAATAGAAATAGGTCTGCTATAGGAATAATAGCAGATCCTAGCAAGTAGCAGCTCCTAGATGTACATGAACAATATCATCTTTCTCCCATCTGGAAAGTCCGAATTCCTCATTAATTTTCCCCTATAAAGGTATTTCTATTATAGAAGATGCTTACTATCATTTTCTGTAAATAAAGAATAGTTGCCCTCCTCTGATCATGGAGAGGCCTGCCCTTCCCTGAGGCTACCCTCTCTCCAAAAAAAAAAATGATAAAAATAAATTATTACCTGATACAAGAATGAGGGATTCCATAGTTATACCCTGAAACATGAGCGACTCTTTGAATAATGGGACTATCATAATCCCCCAGTCCTGGAGAAAAGTGATTTGATGAAGAGAGTGCAGTGTTGGTTTCTGTTTGCACATAGGAATCAGCAGCTGTGGCATTCAGAATTCTTGTTTCTGTATGGTACTGGAAATCATCTGGTAGCATGTGCTCCAGCACTTTTAGGTAACTAGACTTCTGTTCATTTGCAGAAAAATCTGATAAATTGCACATTTCAAACCCATAGTTGCTGGCAGTTCTATCTTTGTTGTCAGCAGGAGAATCAAAATTCAGTTGCCTCCGAGGGCCAGATCTGGATTCCTGAGGCTTGCTATACAGGCTGCTTGTCTGGAGAGGATGTTCTGGGCTACTGACTGCTTTGTCTTCTTCCTGCATCATCTGAATGATTCTGATAAGTCGGAAGAGACGTTTGCGGTCGTTCATGTCGTGGACTCCCAATTTGGAGTAGTCCTTCATTGTAACCTTGGCTAATTCATCTATTTTCTGAAGGCCAAGAGCAGTAAAATGAGGATAATACTGTGCAAGTTCAGCTTCACAAAGACATTCATACAACCAGGATGTCATTTTTGTCAACAGGTTTCTATAAACTCTGAAGAGAAAAGAAACTCTTTCACTTGAAATATAGTATATATAATATAATTATTCCTTTAAAAAATGAAAACCACAAAACAAACATGCAGAAAAATACATTCTAAAGTTTTCAATAAATATGTTCTTCTTCCGAAACAATTAAACATCATAGCGCATAAACAAAGATGCTTATGATGCATTTGTAGTAACAAGTAATTTGTTCATCTGCTTAATAAAAAGAGACTTTCAATTGTATATATACATAGGTGCATGCATACATACACGACACAAGTCACTTACTTATTTCTAGGGAGTTCCTTCCAACCTTGCAATGTCTACTTAACACATGCCACAAACTACTGAAACCTTGTTCCCAACCCCTGATTGTAGCGGTACTAATTTTAGATGTTCAAGTCAATGTCAAGGCATGTTGCACAACTGTTTCCCATGATTAATGAACAAAGGCTAAGAACTCTTAGAATGGAAAGCAGAATTAAATAGAAAACCACAGAGGATTATGAATAAATATAACTCAGAGGAAATCACATTTGCATCTGCTGAGTACTGGTAAAAGTTAGTTCAATAAAGAGAGAAAAATATCATTAATTCAGAATCTACTACCTCAGGATTTCAGATCATTCTAAAAGGTAGGTGGTTGTAGATGTCTACCTGTACAGAATATGAATAAAAGAATTTACCTAGGAAATTAACACTATGGTCAAGATTTTAAATGGCTGCACATTAAAATGCTTAAAAAATTTTAACACCAAGATATTTAATTAAATGCTAACAAATGATGTGGTAATAACACAAAATCCTGGTCCATTATTAAAGTTAGGACCCTGAGGAGTTCTCTATACCACTGTTAATCGACTTCAAGTTCATGAGAATATTCAAAAGTAAGTAAATTACATTTTCTTTTAAAAAATTGTTTTATGATTCAGAGTTTTCAAAATTCAATTAGTTCTTAGTAAAGCTTTTCTGTTTTTCATTTTTACTTCATCTTCATTCTAGGAGAGACAGAGAAAGAGGTCAGGGCTGGGTAATAAAGGTGACTAGAGGACCTTGTATAATTAACTTTGGAGGAAATGCTACTTAGGCTAAAGAAAAGGCCAAAAGGGCTAACACATCCAAAACACATCCTGCCTTTTTCCATCTGCTGTAGATTGAAAAGAAGAAAGCCACAAATTCTTTGCAGGTCCTTCCATCAAGAGATGGAGTCTATTTCTCCTCCCATTGCATCTAGGCTGGCCTGTGACTTGTTCTGGCCAACAGGATGTGGTGGAAGCAACACTATCTGACTTCCATGTCTAGGCCTTAAGAGCCCTCGGCAGCTTCTATGGTTCTCCTGGAACTCTTCTGCTGCCGTGTGAAGAAGCCTAGCCAACAGCCATCATCCAAGCCAGGCATATGAGAAAAGTCATCTTAGACTACTTAGTCCCACTGGCACCACCAGATGACTGCAGCCACATGAATGACTCCAGGTGAGAACAGAACTATCCAGCTAAGCCAACCCCAAATATCTGACTCACAGAACCATGAGCAACAAAACAGTAATTGTTTTAAGCCACTGAGTTTTAGGGTAGTTTACTACACAGCAGTAGATAACTACAACACTGCTTCTATGCCTTTTTATTTTTAATTTTTTGTGTATGAGGAAGACCAGCCCTGAGCTAACATCCATTGCCAATTCTCTTTTTGCTGAGGAAGACTCGCGCTGGGCTAACATCCGTGCCCATCTTCTTCCACTTTACATGGAACGCCGCCATGGCATGGCCGACAAGCAGTGCATCAGCAGGCGCCCGGGATCTGAACCTATGAACCCCGGGCTGCCAAGCGCGAACTAAACCGCTGCGCCACTGGGCCGGACCCTGCTTCCATGCCTTTTTAAAGGCTGTATCTTTGTCTGAAATGTTGACTCCCTCTGCCTACTAAAAATGAGTTATGCCCATCCTTTCAAGATAGCTCAATAGCTCCCCCTCAACCCTATGAAGGCTTCTTTCATCTCTCAGCCTCTTCTACTATTTTACCACCAAACACCCTATGCAGCAGTTAAACCAGGCCATCAATCCCTTTACTACTGTTTCTTCTACCTGCAATACCTGTCTTTCCCAGGAAAAACCCTATTTATATTTTTCTTCTGTGAGGTACGTCCTAGCAAGGGATAACTGGTATCTCCTGTGTGCTTCAATAATAATAATCACAGCAGCTAGTATGTATTGAACATTTATCACATATCAGGCACTGTTCTAAGCATTTTGTTAACCTCCAAACAATTTTATGAAGTAGATAAATGTGTGACCTTTGGCAAAGTACATATGTAACATCTCAAACTCATTTTTATCAACTGTAAAACGGAAATGTAATAGTCCCCACAGCTCCTAGGGTTAGGATTCAATGAGAAAATACTTGTAAAACTCTCAGCATAATGCCCAGTACATACTTAGTGCCCAATAAGTGTTGGTAGTCATTTTACTACTGTAATTGTTATTTCTGTATTACTATCTTCACTATCTAGCCCAGAACCTAGAACAGAATAAGTCTTCAATGTTTTGGTGTGTTTTAAGTTATTTCTAAGCAGTTATATTCCCCATTTGGCTCAGCATAACACAGGGGAACAGGTTAAGTGCTATGCAGTCTTCTCAATTTCCACAGGCTGTACAAGATCCTGTATTTCACACACCCATTCCCTAGGTGACATACCAAATATTTCTCAATCCAACTCTGATAATCATGGCCCCTACTGCATCCCTTAAGCAGTAGTACCTACAAGACTAACATATTCATTTTGCAATGCTTAGATATCTCATAATATCACGGGAGAGGAAGATGCCAGAGATAGCAGGAATCTCGACATGCAGATTAAAGCAGCCAACGGCATGCTTCCACATAAACTAGCAAGCATGGTGCCTTTCTGAGCCCCACAGTTAGCCCACGTTCTTTTGTTTTAAATTAGATATGCTTCTCTGTACCACATTCCATTTTACAAAGGTCCAGCCCCTGTCTTCTGCAGTAAACATCAGAATCACCCTAGGAACTTTAAGAAATAAACATACCCAAGCCCCAGCCCAGATCCATAGGAAAACAAAAACTAAAAAACCTCCCACGTTTTGCGGGGGACAGACAGAAGAACACTGAAGAAGTTCCCCAGGTGATTATGATTGTACTCCATTGATCTATATCTATCAAAATCACAAAAGCAAATGCAATTCCACTTCTAGAAACTTATCCTATAGATACTGTGCACAAGTACAAAATGACACAGGTACAAAGTTATTCACTGTAGCACTTTATGTAATAGCAAAGAAATGGAATGGGAACTGGTTAAATAAATTATGGTAATCCATTAAATGGAATACTATGGAGCCAGCCATGATGGCCTAGAGGTTCAAGTTCAGCCGCCTGGGTTTGGTTCCCAGGCGTGGAACCACACCACCTGTCCGTCAGTAGTCATGCTGTGGCAGTGGCTCACATAGAAGAACTAGAAGGACCTACAATTAGAATATACAACTAGGTATGGGGGCTTTGGGGAGGGGAAAAAAAAACGAGGAAGACTGGCAACAGATGTTAGCTCAGGGTGAATCTTTCCCAGCAAAAAATATAAAAATAAAAATAAAATAAATGGAATACTATGAAGCAATTACAAAGAATAAGTAAACTCTCAATATACTATTGAAGAAAAACAAAGCTGTCCAATGTATTGTTAAGTGACTAAAGCAAGGTACAGAATAGTTGGTATAGTAAAGATACCATTTGTAAGAGAGAAAGAGATCATTGATCTATAGTAGATCTATAAATTTGCTTATCAGGCATAAAGTATCTGTGACAAGATGCACAAGAAAGTAATAATGGTTTCTGTGGTGAGGGGAACTAGTTGGTAGAGGGCAAGTGTGACTAGTAAGGATGTAATGGAGTTCAGCGTAAAGGTGATAGGATATAATAACTACTAAGAAGCAGAATAATCAGACAAATGGACTATAGGACCAAAATTTTTAGTAAATCAAGTATTTCAAATATTTTAAGAAGTTTGTCTGATTTCAAATGTCCTCTACCACTACTAGTTCATAAAGATTCAGATAAAAATGACAAATAGGTAAAGGAAGAGTTAGAGGTCAAGGTTGATGGTTGCTGACTGTGTTTAGTGTTTGAGCATGTCTATGATATTAGCTATAACTTTACTGGGAGCTTAGAGCAAAGTGGGCAAATACATAGCCTACAGATACACAACACAAACACATATCTGTGCTGCTTTTCTCCCCTCCTGTACCCATGGTAAATAATCCAAATCTATTTCAATGTTCTTAATAAGCCCTGAAACAGTCTCAGAATCCCTTTTTCTGTGTGTGTGTGCATGACAGTGTATAATTCCATGAGTTTTTACAGTTGTATACACCTGTGAAAACACCACCACAATTAAAATACAGAATATTTCCATTACCCTCAAAAGATTCTTCATGCCTCTTTGCACTCCATCCTTCCCTCTAGCCCTGGCCCTAGGCAAACATTGATTTGCTTTCTGTCATTATATATTAGTTTGTATTTTCTGAAAGTTTATGTAAATGGAATTATACAACACATTCTCTTTTGTATCTGGCTTCTTTCATTTATCATAATAATGTTGAGATTTATCTGGAATGCACATATCACTCCTTCATTTTACTTAGGAGGAGAAAGATTGGAATGAATCAGTGAGTGGCCCAAGGTAACACAGCTTGAGTGACAGTTCTAAGATTGGAACTTAGGTCTTCTCATGGCTAGTCCCCTGTTCTTTCCACTATTCCATTCTGCCTCCTTCAAAAGTAGCTGCAGGGGCCGGCCCAGTAGCGTAGTGGTTAAGTTCCCACGCTCCGCTTTGGCGGCCCGGGTTTCACAGGTTGGGATCCTGGGCACAGACAGATGCACCGCTTGTCAAGCCATGCTGTGGAGACATCCCATATAAAGTAGAGGAAGATGGGCACAGATGTTAGCCCAGGGCCAATCTTTCTCAGCAAAAAGAGGAGGACTGGCAATGGATGTTCGCTCAGGGCTAATTTTCCTCACACACACAAAAAAGTAGTTGCGAAGATAACCCCATCGCCAGCCCCCAACAGGCCCACTATCTACCCTGCTCAGTAGACTGGCTGCTCCCTGTAGATCTGTGCTGCAGCATGGAATCTCTCAGAGCTGCCACCACCAGGAAAATGTCTTGCAAATCAGCGAAATCCAATGGGGGCCAGATGGGCAGGTTTGTACACGTAGGGCCCACTCACACTGAATGCCAGAAGTATGCAGAATTCTCCTTTGTGACAAACCCAGAGACTGCTAGGTCTCAGCTGTTAGGGTAACAATCAGAAATAGAGTTTTGGAAGAAATCCAGTTGGCAGAAATTCAAACTTTATTTTCTTTGCCACCAGGATAAGAAACTGGTAGGGGAATACAAACAACTTTATACACAAGGAAGTGTATTCACATTCCAGGATGTGGATAAGATCCATCTATTTAACATGCTCCCTCAAACTCTCCATTCATATACCTAAATTATGTAACTCGACCCACCTAAATTGTCTGAAACTGAACTTGGAATCAGATAACTCAGTCGTTTAGCTGTGTAACCTTGGGCAAAGTCACTTAGTTTCTCTGAGTTTCATTTCCCTCTCTCAAAGGATGCAATAAGATATTTATGTAAAACCATTTTGAAAACTGTGAAGTACTCCATAAGGATGGGGCCATGCTCTCTTATTTAGCACTGGATCACTGGGCCTGGCATGTAGGAAGTGCTAACTTATCAGAAACAAATAGATGCACCATAGGAAAGACTTTTAACACTATTAAAAGATGGTTTCTACTATTTGAATGAGGAAAAGCTGAATATATAACACAGAATCAAAAGGAAAGGGATTAGAGATACTGAAGTAGATGTACTATACTCGCAAAATATACTAATTAATAGTAATACTATGGGTAAGCTTCTACTAACTTAAAACTATTTTATCAGTGATGATTGTATAAGTACTTTTCTCTCCTTCATTGGCATAAATAGCTGACATAAATGCCTAATTGCCATACACAATGGGGAGATATTAGATGATGCTACATATCAAAAGATCAACACTTGATACAAATATAAGTCATGTGTATGTGTGGTCTTAATTGATTTTCTTTTAATCAACTTTACTGAGGTATAATTTATGTATAATAAACTAGACCCATTTTAAGTGTACAATTCTTTGAGTTTTGACAAATATACATCAGTGTAACCACCACATCAATCAAAATACAATCCAGGCAGTCCCATCAATCACCTCTAAAACTTTCTTCTGCCCCTTGGCATTCAATTCTCTCCTCCACCCTTAGCCTCAAGTAATCATTGACCTGTTTTCTGTCACTAAAGATGAGTTGTATTTTCTAGAATTTCTCACAAAATAAAATCATACAGTGTCATTGTTATTTTAAATCTATATAATATAAGGAGGTTGAAGATGGAAAATCCACTTAGTGTGATTTTTCTGTCTCAGGCCTTTGGAAACAAGTTAAAATGATCATACTATTTTTCATAGCTCTTTTTTCACTGACCTAAATGATGTCTGTTAATAAAAGAAGAAATTGCTTAAATCAGTCTAATTTTTTTAAGTCAACCTGAGAAAAACAAGAGTTAGTGAAATATACATATAGAGTCAATGAAAAAGTATTCTTTATTAAAAAAAATTGAAGCAATCCCAATGGCAGATAGGATGTTTTTGCTAAAAGAATTTTGTCTTCTACTTTTACTGGGAGACAATTCAGTAACTAACATGAACCCAGGAGCAGGTTTTATAATATCAAAAAACTTGAAGAAAATATCAGAATCTACTGTTGCCTGCTTGTATAATTGTCAAGATTATTCAATATTTCTAATAAAAGTTTTTGATCACTATAAAAAAGTAGAAACCCTAAATCTAAGGCCTATATATTCCTTGCCAATCAGAAAAACTGGGGGGGGGGGGCCACCCGGTGGCGCAGCGGTTTAGTTCGCGCTTGGCAGCCCGGGGTTCATGAGTTCGGATCCCGGGCGCCTGCCGACGCACTGCCTGTCAGCCATGCCGTGGCGGCATCCCATATAAAGTGGAGGAAGATGGGCACGGATGTTAGCCCAGGGCCAGTCTTCCTCAGCAAAAAGGGAAGGATTGGCAACAGATGTTAGCTCAGGGCTGGTCTTCCCCACAAAAAAAAAAGAAAAACTAGGGGAAAATGGCCCAAATTCTAAAGCATCCAAGTTATTTTCAGTTTCTCAAATTCATGTGATATCCCAAATATTTAATTATCAAAGAAGAAACAGGGAAAAAAGGGTCAATAAATCCTTCTAGGACATGATTAAATTTTAACAACTTTACTGAGATGTAATTCACATACCATAAAACTCACCCATTGAAAGTGTACAATTCAATAATTTTTGGTATATTCATAGAGTTGGGCAACCATCACCACAATCCAATTTTAGAACATTTTTGTCACTTCAAAAAGAAACCTCAGGGGCCAGCCCGGTGGCGTAGCAGTTAAGTACATGTGCTCTGCTTCAGCGGCCCGGAGTTCACAGGTTCGGATCCTGGGCGTGGACTGACATACCACTTGTCAAGTCATGTTGTGGCGGTGTCCCGCATAAAGTAGAGGAAGATGGGCATGGATGTTAGCCCAGGGCCAATCTTCCTCAGCAAAAAGAGGAGGATTGGCAATGGATGTTATCTCAGGGCTAATCTTCTTTACAAAAAAAGAAATAAAAATTAAAAAAAAAAAAGAAAAAGAAAACTCATACTATTAAATTTTAGATGTTACACTAGCATCTAAAAGGGAAAGCTCTTCCCCTAAAACATTCACTTCTGTAATTATCAAAAACAAAATTAACCATGGAAGAAATTCAGAAAATGTATTGAAATTTTCTATAGAAATCTGAGCTATGGTTAAGAATTGTCAAGGGGCCGGCCCAGTGGTGCAGCGGTTTAGTTGGCGCTTGGCAGCCCGGGGTTCGCCGGTTCAGATCCCGGGCATCTGCCGATGCACTGCTTGTCAGCCATGCTGTGGCGGTGTCCCATATAAAGTAGAGGAAGATGGGCATGGACGTTAGCCCAGGGCCAGTCTTCCTCAGCAAAAAGAGGAAGATTAGCTACGGATGTTAGCTCAGGGCTGGTCTTCCTCACAGAAAAACAAAAAAAGAAGAATTGTCAAAAATGCACATGCTAAATACTTTTTTTAGACTCTTCAAGCAAAGAATGACAATCTCAAGAGCTTTAGTTGGACAAATTAGAAGGGCATAATGAACATGTTCTAGGTGGGTATAATGGTCATAGTTTTTAAAAAGTAATTCAATATAAGCCTAATAATGCATAAACCAAAGCCTATTTCATTTTATTAAGATGCTTAGGAACCCTATCCTTACCTGTTTTAAATAAAATAAACTTGCCTGTTTAAAAAAAGAAAAAAAGCCTGACTCACTTGTACATGGATTTCATAGTATCAAATAATCTTTCTGTTATTTTTATAATGGTTAATTAAACAATTCCTCTTTAAAGGTGTACTTATTTCTATTGCAAAGAATACAGTGAAGAGGAAAGAAAAATGTGGCTTTGGTAACTTTTACAGTAGCTGAAAATATCTACGTGTTCACAGACTTTTTAAAAGAAAAATACTCAAAATTATTACAGCATTAATTCATGTTCCCAAGTTTAAAAAAATCCTCTCCCGTCAACAATAAAATTTCAAATTATTTATGCTGAGCAACTCCTAAAACAATTAAAAGTTCACAAATGCCAGAAATAACCAGATCATTTGTGAGGTAATTAAAAAATAGCCACACAACAAACAGAACTTAAATGTAACTAATCCTGATTGAACCTGACAAATACAACTTACAAAGTTCTTTAAATGACTGTTAAATGACTAAATAAATATTTCTGCACGGAAAAGCTTTAAAAAAGGCACTTTTAGCAAGTTGCATTTATAAAATGTAAAAGGATAATATCTACTTCTCAATATGATTCTATTACGTTAGCGAAAAAGTTCTTAATGAAATGGCAGAGAACATATGGTTCTCTAGAAAAAGAAAATAAAGGTGCAGTGAAGAAGAAGGTTATATTCACCAAGGGAAAAAAGGTGTGGAAGAAGAAAATACAATAAATTAGAGAAGGCAGAGAGTTATGGAGAACTTTCAGAGTAAAACATCATGGGGCTAAAACACTGAAAAACAGTTTAGCATTATTTTATAAAGTTGAGTCTTCATATATCATACAACCAAGCAACTCAACTTCTAGGTATATAACCTAGAAAAACTTTTACACATGTGCTTCAGGAGGCACATACAAAGTGTTCACAGCAGCACGCTTCACAAGAGCCAAAAACTGAAAATAACCTGAATGTCCATTGGCTGGAGAATAAATAAATAAATTTGAGTATATTCATATAATGGAATATTTAATAGCGATAAAAGAACAAACACCACCTACATGAAACAATTTATCAAATCTCAGAAACATCATAAGTAGAAAAACAAATCCCAGAAAACTATGTTCCTTTTTATAAGGCTCAAAAGAAGAGAATCCAATGTATTGTTTAGGCATCTAAATACAAAATGTAGGATAGCGGTTACCTCTGCGGGGAGAGCAGGGAAATGAGGAACAGGAAGAGAACATAGGGAGATTATATGCTAGGTCTTGGGTATTTATTCATTTTGCATTATGCTTTATAACTTATATATGTTATATATGTTTATGTCTCACACATATTCCTTGGTTTGTACATTTCCATAAAATGAAGGAAAAAAAAAAGCCAGGTCAATAGAGATCATCTAGTCTATAATACTTGGCCCATGAAGGATTCCTTCATACCTTGCAGTTTGGCTTGCACAGTGTTTAAAATTTTTTAGAATTAGTTGCAGTATTTAAAAATCAGGAGCAATTAGAAATATCCAGTTTCTGCCTTTCTTGAAAATTAAAAGATATAGTTACATTGGGCCTACAATAAGATATGGCAACAACAGACCAAAATTGAGTCGTGGCTGCTCTCCTGAGAAGAGCATACACTGTCCTGTACCCCCTGATCCTGGTTCTTTTACACCAACCAACTTTATTCATTTACATTAATTGGTTAGCCCTGTGAGCATTTGAGTTTGAGAACCATGCTCTGGTCCAACACCTTCATTTTATGTGATAACTGAGGCTCTGATTAAGTGACTTGTCTAAGGTCACACAGTTTTGGTAAGCTAAACCTCAGTGGCCTTTTCAAACATCTTACTGTTTTCCACTCTCTACTTACTCAATTATATATGTTTTAAATGAATATGCTGCTCCTGAAAGTAAGGGATTACATAGGAAGGTCAGCAGCCATTAGGGCATATTATACACTCTAAAATTATTATTATAAAAGTATTATGAAAATACAAGGACTAAAATAGGTTCTGATTGCCAAGAAATATCTCTTCATCTGAGTTCCCCTAAAGTGCAACAAGGATCACTTTTAAAATATATATATAACAGCTTTATTGAGATATAATTCACATACCATACAATTCACCCATTTGTAGTGAATTCAATGGCTTTTAGTATGTTCACATACTAAATCCCCAACCCACCCAGTCCTAGACAACCACTAATAATAATGATTTTTAAGGGATTACCAACAGTCAATGGGCTCACTGTACCATTAGAAATGGACACAATACAAGCCCAACATTCTCAATCAATCTTCATAAAAATGTTTCTGCACCCCATGTTATGCATAAAGTCTCTAATTAAGAACACAAGAAATTCAGTATTATCAGTGGGAGATTAAAAGGTGAATAATACAGTATACACTTTTCCCCCAACAAGGGAATTAGTTTTTTCAAACTCTAGGGATTATTCTATCTATGGACTACTGAGCTCAACAGAAGACAAGTGATACTAGACAACTGCTTTAAACAGCTGCCAAAGAACGAGAATATACCATACTGAATGGAATTCTCAAGGTTCCATGTGGATTTCAGGATACCAATCATGAGAGTTATACCCAAAAGTAGTTTTTTGAGAGATTGGTTCTTTTAGTAACTGAAAAAAAAAAAGTTTCAAGTTCTTTTACAGTTAAGTAGCTAACACTTTACAATTACTGCAATTTCTTTCAAGAGTCCCACTATGAGGTTATTAAGTTTCTAAGTTTTGAAAAGCATGGGAGCAATCACCTAAAAATAAACATAACAAAACTGTTGAACTCAGTTATCTTAAAACAGTGCAAGTATTACTCTCTCTAAATATAGAGGTTTAATTCTGAAAGAATTCCCAGGAACAGGTGGTAACCAATGTTGGTTTTAAATTCAGTGCTTTATTTTTAAAATCTTGATCTAATTCAATTGCAGAAGTTGTCATTTGCAGATTTTTGCCATTTTGCAGTTATAAAATACTTTCAACAAAATATATTTCACGTGTTCAACTGGAAAAGTAACAATTACAATCAGTTTTTATAAATTACTAAGATGATATTCTTTTACTCAGGGTTACATCCTTTTGGGAACTGTTGCCACAAAGGCACCAAAGCAAAGAACAATTAAAACAATAATTCCATTTACTAGGATCTAAATTATTAATATGTAATTAATTGTGCTACCTGATTAATCTTCCAAGACTGTTTGTGATAAATGGCAATTACCATTACCTCCCTTTTTACAAATGAAGAAACCAAGACATAGATAATTTATTAAAAACAACTATATGAATAAAGTGATCAGATACCCATATGTTGGCTACACGATTCTATACCACTAGTTTTAACCAATCAAATCTCAACATAAGCAGGTAACTAACTTAAAAGACTACAATAGACACAGTACTGCTTGCAGGTGAAATCTCAACTAGAGTCTTTTTGGTCTGGATATTGTGCAATATTATTGTCTGGGTACTTCCAGAACTCCAGTGTAACTTTAGTTCACCTCACAATAAAACTGACAATCTTACAGATGTCTTGCAGCAAAAACATGCAGGATCACTATCAAAATGTCCCCATGATTGAGCATCTGAACTACCTGTCAATAACCAAACTTATTACCTCCCCACAATATCTGCCCCTCTACCTTTCTGTCCCTTGGTTGCGAAGGGGTAGTGAGTGACAATACCCTTCATCCAGTCACTCAGAGCTAAACTGGGAAGTATTCTAGCCTCCTTCCTCTCCTTTAATCCCAAATCTAATCAACAGGTCCAGTCAATTTAATCTTGTAAATATTTGTCAAATTTCCCCTCTGCTATCCTCATTCCTATCCTCATTCCACAGCCTTGGTGGTTCAGCCCCAGTATCTTTCACCTAGATCATCCCACGTCTCTTAACTGCTCTTCCTGCCTCCTGTTTTGCCCCCTCCAAACCATCCTCCACACTACAGAGCCAGATCATTCTTTTGAAAGCATAGTTATGACCATGCTGTCCCCTTATTTAAAACTCTTCATTGGTATCCTGGCAAGCCAAGCTCCTTAGCATGTCCTACAAAGCCTTCTATAGCCTAGCCCCTTCCTCTCTCGCTCTCCAGTTTAGTCAGCTTCTTAGACTGGTTTTATTTCTCTGTGCATTCATTTACATTGTGCTCTTAAATCACCTCCTCCCTCTCTCATCAAACCTCAGTTTACCTCTTACCCGTTGATTAAAACACAAAGTCTTTTCTGATCTCCCTAGATGTGATCGTATGTCCCTTCTGTGTTCATATCATACCTTTTGCATAGCTCTATCATTGCAGTTATATTCTGTAATAATTATCTATGAGTACGTCTATTTCCTCCATTAGAATATGATCTCCTTGTGGTCAAGGAATGTTTCTTATAAATCTTCTTACCCCCAGTATTTAAAACAGTGTCTGGAAATAATAAACACTCAATAATTATTTAATGAATAAATGAATAACTATCCCTACATGGTTTTTAAAACTACACAAAAGCATTTGATACCATTTGTAGACACAGGTGGTAGAAACTTTTGTATCAGGGCAATCTGATTGCTCAGGAAAACTCTGGGAGAGTTGGTGGTGCCCTGACTCACTGCTCCTGGGCAACAAAATGAAACAAGGTTGTATTACTCAAATGAATTGCTATGAACACAGCTATGGTCACAGTTCCAACAAGAACCCTTCATCCAGTCATTCAAGAAACAGTTTTTGAAGGCCTTTTATGAGCTAGGCTCTATTCTAGACATTGAGAATACAGCAGTGAACAAAACAGATGAGGTCACTGCCCTCAAAGTGCAACTATTCTAGTGGGAGAAGATAATCAATAATCAAATAAACAAGATAATTTCAAACAGTGATAAGTGCTATGAAAAAAATAAAGCAGGGTAAAGGGTCTACTTCACACTGGATGATCAGAGAAGGCCTCATTCAGAAGGGAACATTTGAGATGAAATCTAAAATAATACGAAGGAGTCATTCATGTAAAGATCAGGAGGAAGAGCATTCCAGGCAAGCACACTGGCCCTAAGGTGGAAATGAGAATAGCACAATCAAGCAATGAAGAGAAGACCAGTTTGGCTATAGCATGGTAGGTGAGAGAGAGTAGTATGAGAAAGGTAGGGGCCAGATTATGTAGGGTCTGTTGGGCCATGTAAAGTTGTCTGGATTTTAATTTAAAGTGAAATAGGAAGTCATTGGAGGACTTTAACTGGGGAAAGGACATGATCTTTAAAGATCACTCTGCCAGTTCTGTGGGGAATGGATTATAGGGGGTGGGCAAAAATGGAAGGAGAGAGATCATTTAGGTAGCTACTGTACTTAAACAGTGAAATGATGATGACTTAGAAAAGAAGTTTGCTTTTGTGAGGATTAATCGGGATAACATGAATAAAGTGCTAAATCCAGTGTTTGATATATAAGCACTCAACAATAAAATGGTGTGAGATAATAGAAAATATATATTGGTCTCTGCTCCTGGTTCCTGGCACAGAGCTCCTTAAACTCTTGTAAATTCCTAAGTGATAAGAGCACTAGGAGCATCTCTTGTTCTAATATTTGGTCTTTGACCCTGTCCCTGACTCAGGGCTCCTAAAACCCTTGTAAATTCCTAAGTGATAAGAGCACTAGGAGCATCTTTTGTTCTAATGAGGGAACTCTGGGTGGGTTCCTGGATGGGGGCTGGTCACCAGAAAGATCAAGCCATAATTAGAAGCTTGGAATTTTCAGCTCCACCCTCCATTCTCCAGAGAGGGGAGAAGGACTGGAAATGGAGTTAATAATTGATCATGCCTATGTGATGAAGCCTCCATAAAAATCCCAAAAGTACAGGGTTTGGAGAGTTTCCAGGTTGGCAAACGCATCCACACCAGGAGGGTGATGCATCCCAACTCCATGGACATAGAAGCTCCTGTGCTCGGGACCCTCCCAGACCTTGCCCTATGTATCTCTTCATCTGGCTATTGATCTGTACCCTTCATCCTATCCTTTAATAAACTGGCAAACATAAGTAAGTGTTTCTCTGAGTTCTGTGAGCTGCTCTAATAAATTAATCAAACCTGAGGGGATCGTGGAAAGCCCCAATTTGTAGCCACGTCAGACAGAAGTTGTGGGTAACCTGGGGACCAACTACTTTCGATTGGCATCTGAAGTGGTATGGGAGCAGGTTTGTGGGACTGAGCACTTAACCTGTGGGATCGGACACTATCTCCAGGTGGACAGTGTTAGATTGAGTTAAACTGTAGGACACTCAGCTGCTGTCACAGAGAATTGCTTGGTGGGGGGAAACCCCCCACACATTTGGTGACCAGAAGTGTCTGAAGTGAAGTGTTCTGTGTGAGCAGTCACACAGGAGAGAAAGAACTGAGGTTTTTTTTCCTGCACAGGAAAAAGACACACAGGTGGAAAACTGAGTTTTTCCAATACGAATGGTACCTATTATTATGAATTTATGCCTATGGAAAAGTCTTCTTGTTTAATAGGATATGAACATCAAAATCCTTGAGACAATAACTTGGGAAGTATACAAAGACCACAACACTCAAAGCATAAGAAGTAGAACTCTATGAATCATTGAACAAAATTTGTTGATGATCTACTCTGCACAAATTATGAACAGGTTTGCTGAGCCAGCACAGGAAACTGGATTAAAAGATCAATTAATCTGTAAGGGATCTGAGAAAAGTTTAACCCCTCACTTTACAAACAACAAAACTGTAGCCCAGAGAGAGAAACTGCTGTCCCTCCTAAACTGGAAGATGAGAGGATCATGCCCTAGTTTGCCCCAGGGACATACTATGAATAGCTAAAGATTTTCATTAACAACATAAACCAAAAGTTTTTAATGAAATGCTATGTGGACAGCACATTAATGTACTATGCTAAGAAAAATGTAATATTTATATAAAGCTCTTGATATAGGGCTTTGCACAGGGTAAATGCTCAATAAATGGTAGCTATTACTTCCAGCTATATGTTCTTTAGGAGGCTGAGTGCGTGACATCTACCTGACACCAGCTGCTTGACTAAATTGATAGTACAGCCACAAGAATTCTAATCTAATTCAACCCTTTGATTTTCCAAATGGAAAAAAGTAAGGTCTAAAAGGGCTGAATGACTTGCAAAGCCAGTCACAGTGAGTGAGTTAGGGACAGGGCAAAGACCAAACCCTGAATTCCCAGGCTGGTTTCAATTACGTGTCACAGATCTGCAGTTTAGCTATAAGGTAGCGTTCAAACTTTTATAAGAGAGTAATGAGAGCATAGCTTCTATACCTGACTTTTTCAATCTTTTCATTAAAGTCATGACCGAGCTATGATCTTGATATAGGAATCATGAACAATGCAGATTGGGAATATATAGTCTTACAAGTTAACAACGAAACACTCTTGGTAATGCAGTTCTATCAGGGACACCTGATGAATGGATAGGCTATGGAAGCAGCTGTAATGTGCACTGAAGTAGAGAGACTACAAGCAGAATACAAAGGAGAAAACGACTTAAAACATTTTCCAAAACACAAAATGTGACCATAGCTCTGGGTCACTGAGACACTGAGCTAAACTCTCTTGGCATACAGCAACAACAGGTGGTTTGCTTTTAGCAAAAACTAATAGGCAGCCTAATAAAAGCACTGAGAGACCAAGACTAAAAGCCACAGTGCGGGAAGAGTCGTAGCAAGCAATTCAAAAAGGGCTTTCGCAAACAGTGGAAAGCCCAACCGTGAACTTTCAGGTCTTTTTGCATGAGATTAGGTGCCCTCCTTCTACTCCCATGAACATAAAAAATGATCTCTGTATGGGAGGGAAAACGGGGCAAAGCATAGAGGGGAATCTGATCTATTTGTGGTGAATTAAATTCAACTCAACAGATATTTCCTGAAAAATCTACTAATGTGTAAGACATTGTGAAAGATGCTTGCCTTGCCTCAAAGACCTCAGAATCATGTGCGAGAAGGGAGGAGAATGGGGCTCACGGAAGTCCACAAATAACCCGAATAGGAGCGCTCTGAGAGGTCCCAATCAGGGCTATGGGTTCAAAGACTAGACGACTCAGAAAAGGCTTCACGGGAGAAGCGGCGCTCGAGATTACGCTGAAGAAACGGCGGGGATACGGGGAAGAGGGGAGGAGAGAAGGTGAGCGTTCGGACACCCGGGAGAGGCCGACTCCCGGCTCCCTCACAACCGCCCGCCTCACGCGCTCGGCGGGCATCCTGCGTAGCCTCTCCCGCGGGGCAGGCGCAAGGCTCCCGACAGGCCTACCCCGCCCCGGTTCTCCCCTGCCCTTTCTCACCGCGGGACCTTCCAAATTCCTCCTCAGTCACCTTGTCTGCAGACAGGAGAGGATAACGCCGACAGGTGAGAGCCCCAAGGCGAGCGACGGAGGCGTCGGGTCAACTCACAAGCCTGAGGCGGCGGCCAGGCCGCATCCCCATGGCAACGCCGCCAAGCGCTGGTTCGAACGCCCGCGCCGACGCCCGCGCGCCGGCATCCCCGCATCATCGACCAATGGGCATCCAGGGAACTCGTTGACGTAGGCCGCCTCCTCCTCCAGAAGACCAATCAGAAATCCGAGGAAACAGTGGGCGTAACTCTCAATTTTCGTCTTTCAACCAATCGTTCCTCTCGAGGGAAGGTCTCGCGACGTTCTAAGTGAGAGAACAGCATCTTCGAGGCGGGTCGAGGATCCTTCTGCCGCATACTGTTGGTCTCCAGAAGCGCAGCCGAGCTCTGCGGATTGGTTGACGTTCTTCCGGTCTCCGTCCAAGGCCCGCCTCCCGCCTCCTCTGCTTCGGGTGAGTAGACTTAGAGAGGGGCCCCTGGGTTTAGTTTTCCGCGGAAGAGCTAAGGCTCCGGGCGGTGGGAGTCTGCAAATGAATAACCCTCGTGGTGAGGCAGGGCAGGCCAGGCCCCAGCCGCTCGCAGGACTCAGTTTTCCCTTGTGCACAGGGAGAAGGGAGGATTCAGTGGTCCTATGAGCCTTGCTTGCCCCCACACAAGTGATGATAAGGTGGGTCGTCGGAATCCCAGAGTTCCGGGTTTAGGGCCCGGCGGCCCGAGCGCCGTACCTTCCCCTCCCTGGGCCTCAGATTACACTTTTCCGTTATCCTTTAGACCTTGCCTGCTTTCCAAAAGAGACTTTATTTTTTCTAATTGTTTCATTTATTGAACGGATAATATCGTGGAAATTACAGCAGAAATTAAGTCACACGAGAGTCCCACCACCTAAAAACAGAACTTCCTTTTTCTTTATTCTGGTCTGGTTTGGGCCCTATGTATTTGTTATGTCTCCTAAGGAAAAAAATATAATATATATATTAAAATAAACTGAATGCTATCAAATAGCCCAATGTAAAACGCTAATATAGAGTGGAGGTTAAGACCAATGATGTTGGGAGTCAGGCTGACTTGCTTTTGAGTCACTACCTGGACACATCTCTCAGCCATAGTTTCCTTTTTCCTTTCTGAAAAATGGCGGTAATGCCTCAGGGGGTTGTTGTGAAGATTAAGTGAAATAATGAAGGTAAAGCCCTTGGCACAATGCCTGGCAAGTAGTAACTCCTCAAAGAATGGTCGCAATTATCTTCATAATAGAAACAAACAAATATACTAGCCAATGGGGCCAGTAGAGTTACTGAAATTGAGTACCCAATTTTACTCAAAACTTGTTGGTTAAAGAAATAACCAAAAATTAAGGAAACAATCTGTTGTTGAAAAGAGTGAAATTTTTTTCCTAGTACCTATATTAAAAGGAATCTATCTAGTGGGACCTATACTTAAGGAATATACATGGTGTGATGAACAGTGTATTCACTGCAGTTTTGCAGAAAATATGAAAAGCCATTTCTTGATTCAACTATCAATAATAAAAGCTAAGAGCATGCCATTAAAACATAACATAGAGAAGCTCTCTGATGACCTTTTATGATATAGGGATAAAAGTGACTCACATATATTAAGTACTTATGATAGGTCAGACCCTGTGTATACATTATTTTAAACTCTACAAAACCATGAAAAGTAGGTATTATCCTCATTTTACAAATGAGGCTTACAGAAGTTTTTTGCTCAAGGTAACACAGCTGTTAAATTAGGGAGTTAAGTCTTTCTCACTGCACAGCCAGCCAGTCTTTTCTGTGTTGTGTCATGCTGTTTCTGATTGAAAAGATGAAAATATGTGGAATATGAGATGCACACGCAGACTTACCCACGTGGAGGGAGGTGGGCTGCAGAGATACCTACGGTGGGAGCAAAAGCTTTCTCTAATAGGAAATTTCCACCTTGGGAAATGAAGAGATGAAATGATCACTGAGCTCTGTCCACTTCCCTGTGGGTAGTCTGTAGCACTTCACATTCAACTTGTCCCAAACAGAAATCATTAGCTTACATTCTACTCCCTACTCCACCTACTTCTCTTCTACCTAGTCACCTAAACCAAATGCCTCCCACCTCTCTCTCTCTCTCCCTTGGACAAGGAAACATCAAATAGTGGTGATTTTCTCTTTGAGATATCTCTCAAATTCATCCCTCTCCTTTCTCACTGCCTCTGCCTAACTCTATACCATTTGTCATCTGGACTATTGGCAACAGGTTTGCAACTAGTTGGTCTCCTTGCCTTCAGTCTTTCCTTCTAATTCATTCTCCACCTTTCTTGCTGCCAGAATGTCTTTGAAAAACGTCAATCTGACCATATTACAGCCCTGTCTAAGACCTGTCAAAGGCTCCTTAATGCCTGCAGAATATAAACTAAGCTGTTCATCAGTGGAATGTCATCTTGTGCTTGAGGGTCTTTCCCACCCTCCTCCCTTTGCCTGGAATGCCACTTGCCTTCATCTTTATTCTGCCTGGTAAACTCCTAGCCATCCTTCAAAATCCTTATGGAGTACCCCTTTGACCTAAAGATAATCACTTCTTCTTTGCTACCTTTCCACCTTACACACACCCCTGTGATGCACAAAAACAGCTTGTCTGTTTAAATATCTTCCCCTTTCACTAGGTTGTCAACTCCTAGAAACAGGGACTTTGTAGTATTCACATTCCTATCTTCTCTTCAATTGTGTCTCGCTGCCTGTCCCATGGGACACACTCAACAGACATTAGATGAGTAAATGAATCCCTGCAGGCTCTAATATTAGAATTCCCCATGTTTGCTTTCCAGAATTGTACAGCAGATGGCACTAATAGGCCACTTAACAGATCCCTTCACTAGGAATGATTTTTGTCCCAACCTTGTCTGATTTTGGCCTCATCCTAGAAGCCAATATTCATGTCATTACAGGTTCAATCTCCTGTTTCTCCCTCAGCCAAATAGCAGAGATAGCAAGATGACTCAGACTCAGCAGGTCTCTGTTAGAAAGAGAGAGGCAGGTATCCAGGGAGAGGGGCAGCTGAGGGAACATTTTCTTTGTCTAAAAATTCATGGTAGTTGGGGGCTTTTTTTCTTTTTCTTTCTTTTCTTTTTTTTTCCTCTCTTTTTGTTGTTACCAGAGAGCTTTATTCATGGATAGGCACCTCATTTCTGTCGTCCTTTGAAAGGGAAGAAGGGAGCTGGAGAGTCGGAGGAAAGACCATTATGATGTGGGAAGTGAGGGAAAGCTAAGCAGTCCGAGTTGCTCGTGGGCAAATTTCCTTGACACCAGCACCCTCAATTAGGTGTCTGTGGGCTTGTCCAAGGCTGGCATCCTGGGTGTTCCCAACACTTGGTGCTTGGGAACCCAGATTACTGGGTATGGTTTTGAACATGTGGTTTTAAGTTCCTACTTCCCAGAAAAAAGCAGAGGAGTCATGGAAACCCTTATCAGGTAGGCAAAGTTTAGGGGCCTCAGGATACACTTCACCCCTCCTGGGTCGTCTTTGGGCACCAGGACCTTCATCTACACCCCCTTCCTACTAAAACCTGTTCTGTGGAAAGGATTCCAGCCAGACATCTTAAAAATCCTCTATATGAAACTAGACCAAAGGCTGGGAATTTTGGAACTGGAGGTAATTTTATAAATCATTTGCATGTCCCCTCTCAGGACCACTTGTGCCCTAAGCCCTGCTCTTTCACGGTAGGCGGAGCTCTACTGTATACAGGAAAACATACAGACTTTGGAATTAGACTTATGTGGATTCAAATCCTGTCATTCACAGACCACCTATGCATTTGGGCAAGTATTTTAACCTTTTTGAATCTGTTTCCTTGTCCTAAGCTGGAGATAATAATGCTTGTGGTGAAGAGTTGTCCGAGCATTAGAAAATATACATGTAAAGAACCTTGCACTGTGTAGCAGGCACAGTGTAGATGCTTAATTGATAACATGGTAGCATGAAACTGTTTCTGCTAAAGGGATTTTAGACTATGAGGAAACCAGTTGTGGGGAGGATTTGGGGAGCTCTTTCTATATCTAAACATATATTTGTGAGGGTTTTTGGGGTTGAACTGTGCTTGCAATAGCACTCTGATTAATTTGATGAAAACATTGGAACATCACATCAGTATAGCTATTTATCTGTGAATTATTTTTTGGCACCTAGTTCCCAAATCTAGGCTGTGAGGGAATTGTATATATAGAGAAAGCCAAGAGCACTTTTCCTTAGCTCCTGGAACCTTCTGATGATGACATTGAGGGTTTTTTTGTTCAGATTTTTTTAACCACCTAAGGCACTTTGCCACTTTTCTGAAGTGTGAATTGCCTGCTGTCAGCCTGGAGTTCTCACCTCGGCAATCCTGGCTGCAGGCATATTTGCATATTGGATGCTGCGTTCTTTAACCCCCTGAGGTTTGAATCCACTTGGAGTCCATGTGTGCGCGCGCGCGCGCGCGCGCGCGCGCGCGCGCGCGCGTGTGTGTGTGTGTACGTACGTACGTACATGTGAAAGCGGGCTACTTTCAAACCCCAGGACAGTTTCAGCTCATGGTCTCCAGAAAAACAGAAAACCTCCAACAATAGCTCCATTGACTTTTATGTAAATGGCACTCTTCAGGAAAACACTGGGCTATTTCCCAAAGTCCCAGAACATACCCTAAGCATTTGTTTGAGCGGGAGGTGGGGAGAGAGTTCTGTGAATCAGTGAACATCTGTTGAGAGCTGCTGTGCTGGGTCCCAAGGAGACAGAGCTCATAGTCAGTGTGACTCTTCCCTGCCAGAGATACAGACAGACTTACCATACTGGGTATGCATGCTTGTGGTGGCTTTGTACTGTGTCCACTCAGCAAGGGTGGAACTAAGTTTCCCAGGATTCCCTTCCTATTGGTTCCAGGTTAGGGTTGACCTCAAGAAAATTTTGTGTGAGGTTTGGAGAGCTGAAGTGAAGTAGCAGCCAGTACACTGTGAAGGACAGAGCAGGCTACCAGGCATGGTAGCCGTGTACACCTTTTGACACTGATCTGCTGGCTCACCTTGTCGATGCAGGACAGCACCCAGGCCTGCAGCTCCCCAACTCCTGAATCTCTTCCTTCAGGTACTCTGAGTCCTGGGTCAGGTGTATGCTCAGCTCTGTGGCAAAGGGCTCCATCTTCCCCTGCAAGTCACCTGCGTCAATGAGCTTAGAGACGGTGAAAGGAAATCAAAGGTTTCGGTTTGTCCTCATGAGTTCCATTGTCCTTGTAGGTCCCGATTTGTTCTCACGGGTTCCAGTTTTCCTTGCTCTCCTCCACTTCACATCCTGCTTTCCTTCCCAACTGCTGGCCTCACTGACCTAGAGAGATTTCAGGCCCAACACCAGATGTGGACTCGACAGGGTTGCATGGATTTCTCCATCAACTTCCGTAATTGCACAGTGTCTAATCCCCATACTAAATCCTTAATTTTCTGTTGCTCATAGTGTTCTGCTTCTCTTATCCAACCCTATAGTAGAAGTGTATTCATACCACGTTAAAGGCCCAGAAGATGGAGTGATTAGAAGCCAGAGGCTTCACAGAAGAGGTGACATCTGAGCTGCTTCTGAAAGGATGAGTAGGAGGTTATGTGTGTGGGGAAGGAGGGAGAAATTCTAGAGCACAGCTGGCTCAAGCCAAGCAATTGAAAGGACAAACAGGAGTTCTACCTTTCTAGAACAACTGTCTTCTCCATGGGTCTAGGGCATAGGTAGAAAGTGAACATCAGATCCCAGCTCTTGATCCTAGCTCTTCCGGTCCCACTGAGATGAACAGTTAGTCAGTCTGGTTCTTAGATGTCACCCCTGCCCATTGGTATCTGCTGAGATACATTTTTGCTAGGGTGTACCCTTGTCACAACCCTAAGCGCCCTCCCCACAGGAAAATATTGGCCTGCTCCCCTCTCCCCAGTGGCTCCACCTGGCCCCCCAGGCCTGTCTTTCTTGGCCCCCATGCAGGCATCTTTGTTTCCCCATGCTGTATTGGTGATGGCAGTGGTGTGGAGGAATGCTCTGGTGCTTCCTGTCCTAAGCAGGGCACTGTGCCCTCTAGTCTTGGATCCCTAAGCTTATCTAGGAGTTCCAACATTCATTCCATGGGACTCCACCCGAGGCAGGGCAACATGTCCTATAACTATAACTTGCTAATACTTTCTGAGCATCTTGATAGGGGGGCGTGGGATTAGGCAGCTGTTTCTGGAACCAGTAATTTGAAATGTTTGTTCACCAGTTCTCTGGTGATAGGGTGCTCCCCTCTGGCTTCCAGAATGGGAAAAGTTCTTGGCATAAATAAGAACACCAGGGAAACAGAACACGATGTAAAAGCCTGCTACCGGTTTACATATGAATCTTCAAACTCAGACAATGACACTATACTTACTGTTCTGAACCATACTTTTTTCACTTAGTATGTCTGAAAATCTTTTTACAAGCAGCACATTTGGCTTCATAATATTCCATCCTATAGGTACACTATACTTTACTTAACCATTCTTGTATCGATGGATATTTGTTTCTGCCTTTTTTTCATTTTGACATTGCACACAAGGTTGTGATGTGCATCCTAAACATGTATTTCTGTGTTGTAGTGCCTAGATATGGGATTCCTGGGTCTAAAGGAATGTGCATTTTATGTTTTGATAATTATTACCAAATTGCCCTCCTAGGGGATATGTTCATTTCCTGTCCCACCAACAGTATATGAAAGCACAGACCATTTCAAAAAACCCTTTTGAGATTATTTTCAATGTTTAAAAACTGTTGTTACAGGTTTAGAGAGGTTTGGAAAGGTCACAGTGTTGGATGTGTTTGGTTTTTGGTAAGGCACCATTATTCCCTAGAGTAACAGTACCATCCATTGGCAGTTCTGAGAATTGCCCTGGAACATGTTTCATTTTGGGTCTGATTTTTATGCCTTTGACAGATGCAAGCTCATCTTGCTTGAGCACCAGCAAGGGGGCCGTGGAGACCATCAACTCCTATTCTAGCCACCCTCTCTGCATCAGCTCTGCCATCCATGAGCACCAGCTCCTTCTTAGGTCCTGGAATCTTACATATGAGGACCTGCTGACTCAGGCCTCTTCCTGCACGGACCACTCTTCCAGGCCCTCGCTGCATTTGAGACACCTGGCTTTCTTTTAGTTCTGCCATCCCACCTCAGGACCTTTGCCCATGTTGTTCCCTCCAGCTAGAGCACGCTTCCTCTCTTCCTTCCCTTTGCTGACTTACCTTTTACTCATCCTTTACGTCTCTGCTCAAATGTCCCCTCTTCCAGAAAGCCTTCCTTGATCCCTCAGACAAGGTCAGGTTACCCATCACACATTTTTCCTTTGTGGCACATCCTTATTGGCAATTCTTTTTAATTTGCTTAACTATTTGATTAAAGTTTGGCTCTCCCACTAGAATATAAACTGCGTCAGGGCAGAGGCCTAGCCCGGTGCTTAGTACCTAGCAGGTGCTCAATAAATATTTGTTGGATGGACAAATGACACAAGTTTTTCTTTAGCATGGCCTTACATAAAAGATCTTTCGCACATATCAACCAAAAAATAAATAAATAAAAGATCTTCCATATTTTTTGTTACCTTGGTTGTATGTCCCCCTTCAGATGATGATTTTTCTTTCAGTTCTGCAGATATTCCTACTCTTCTCCCTTCCTGTCTTTTGTTGTTGTGTTGACATTTTTTTCTGAAATGGAAAACAGACTAAATGAAACAGAAAAGATGAAAAAATTTTAGTCTTTATTGTATTGCTGATTATAAAATTAATAAATGTTCCCTGTAAATTTCCAAACAATACAGAAATATATGGAGTAGAAAATGAAAGTCTCCCCATAATCTCATCCTCCAGAAAACACTATTAATGATGTGTATCCATCCAGACATTATTCTATGCATATTGAAATCTACTGAGGGCTCATTACATGCCAGGCACTGTTCTAAAGCACTTTACAAAAGTTAAGCCATGTAATCCACACAGCAGCCCTTTGAGGTAGAACTGTTATTATCCTGTCTTACAGATGAGGGAACTGTGACTTAGGAGCTAATCGCACATGAATAAGTGGCAGAGCCAGAACTTGAACCAGGTTCCAGATTCATGCTCTTGACCACTATGCTAGTTTGTCTCTGATGGGGTGGGAAAGAGGCTTTCTGCTATGTGTGCTCTTTTGTACTTTGGATTTTGAACCATGTGAATAACATTCCAAAACATGGATTAAAGACTAAAAAAAATCAATAACAAAAAAGTGTTTAGTACCCCAACCTGCCCTTCCTAAGTGACCCTCTCAGCCATCAGAAACCACATTGTAGGGGTCATTGCTCCCGAGACTCAGGCTGGAGGCTGAGGGAAATGGGACTGTGGATTTGATGATAATATTGTACTGCATCTCTCCCATTCCCAGCATACCTCCAGTTTCAGTGGTTTTGCTTTTGAGGATTTCCAGTCTCCTAACACACACACCAGCCCTGTGTTTTAGCAGGCAGACCTGAAGGAGCTGGGATAGAGCCACCTGAAAGGGTAGGGGCCAGGGTCCTGCAGTTACACACAAAGGCTTGTTCCTGATTCCTGGTTAACCCCCATTGGTCCTTGGCAGGCTGCCTTTTTCTGTTGGTGATGAGGTCACCATTAGCTGGTCTGTGCCGCTCCCCGGCACCAGAGTGCTGCCCTCCAGTATGGATCTTCCTGTTTTGTGTAACTTCCCAATGTCCCACATCGTCTTTGTTAAGACAGATAGACCATGGCCCTGAGAGCATGTGGCTTGATCATCTTCCGAAGACACCTCATTCCCAAGGTGGACAACACTGCAATTGAGTTTCTACTCCTGCAGGCATCAGACGGCATTCATCACTGGACTCCTCCCAAAGGTGCGAGGCCAGAGGGGCTGGCTATTGGGGAAGTGCCAAGTGTTGCTTATAAATCCACCCTGCCAGGCCCCCCACAAGACTTGCTTCCCAGTGACTGTGCAGAATGGAGGGGGGGGCGGGTGGCCAGGAGCTCTTGATCCTTTCTACCTGCCAGGCCAGAGCAGAGCTGGAAATAGAACTCTGACTGAATCGCAGGGCAGAAGCAGCACCTGTTTTTTTGTGAGTATCATTCACCAGAGCACCAGCCTGTGTGGCGAATGGCTGGGTAGGAGAAAAGGCACTGGGCTGGGAGTTGGGGACCTTGGGGTCAAGTCATTCCTGGGCTACAGGTCAGGAGCCCACAGTGAACAGCCCCCAGACAGAAGGGAGCAGGGACTCTAAAGGGGAGTGGGGTTGGGGAGGGGTAAACAAGGATCCAGCATTGGAGGAAAACAAGGAAATGGGAACAGGACATAAATTTTGCATATTTGAGTTTTCACTTGGGAGAAACAAGGTGAAAAAAAGGGATAGAAGTGTCACAAATACTATGAATAGGAATATTCACACTTGTCTCCTGATCACCTAAGTCACACTGCATGGTACCTCTCATTGAAAAATTTCAAAAGACCTCTCTGAATTTTTTCCCGCTTGGGCCTGAGGGAGAAGTTTCCCTGTTAACATTGGTGGGCAGAATGCTGAATAGATGCTGTTGGGAAGGGTGTGCTCAGAGACCCCCCCATACTTCTGAGGAAAGATAGGGCATCCTGGATCAGCGTCACCTCTCTCTCCACCAGCATCCCTCCCACCTTCTTCCTCCGCTGCATTACCTACCTGCTTTGTGTCCGTGGCCATAGTGGTGCTATACAGAGAAACTTCCCCAGGAGCCATGAGCTAGAATGGGTTTTAAGTCCAAACTCCTGGTTCTTTTGGTGGGAGCTGTGCAGCAGCAGCTGACTCAGGGCACTGCTCTGAGGATCCCTGGGAAGGAAGAGGGCTAGGATATAGCCCTGCCACTGAGCCAAGAAGAGAACAGCAAAGAATTCCTGCTCCCCATGAGCTCCTGAACCGGGAGACCCCCAGCAACTTGCTGGAGCCACGTGTTGACAGAGGCTGCCAGACCCCTCCCAGTCCTTCTTGGCCCCTCTGGGCAAGCTGAGAATTTGCAGGGAGGGCCTAGAGGCAAAGCTGAGGGCTGCTCCCAGTCTGCAGAGCTTCAAGTTCTCCTACAACAGTTTCTTGGCACCTGTCTGCTTGGGTTTGGGTCTTGCCAACAAATTTTCTTAGAACTGGCTCTCAGCTTGTCCTTAGTCTAAGTTCCCATCAGGACTTACCCTGTGAAACTAGACTCTGGCCATGCTCAGTTAGAATGATGAAAACAATTTGGAAAAGCCTTGATAGCTACTTGGAAACGGCTGCTGGTGCTGCAGTGCAGGGTTTTGAGCATGTCTGTTGGCCCTGGGACTTCAGGGACCAACTGCAGACAGTGTTAAGTCCTCACTGTGGGTTGTAGGCGAAGTGCTCACTCTCCAGCTAGCTCCCACCTGCCAAGAAGGGACTGCTCCTCCTTGGGAAAATCGCTTTAAGGTCTGCAAGGGGAAGGCCTCCCTGAGAACGTGGGATGAGGAGAGCTCCAAAGAAGAAGAAAGGTCTGAGGGAGGCCGGCTCTCACCATCGAAGAGCTGTATTCTAGATCAGACTTGCCAAACACATGGTCTGTTTCACTCTCTGCAGAGAAGATGGGGTGGGGAGGAGGGGTTTCCCAGACACTGAGAGCCAGACACTTATCTTCCCTGCACCTCATTCCTAGGCGTCTTAGGATATTGCCAATTTCTAGGCTCGCTTTAGCTTAACAACACCTAGAAAAGTCACCGAAGACCCCATCTTTAAATCGTCTGACCTGGAAAATCCAGCTTTGTTGAAGATTACCTCTTCCTTCTCTTCCTCTTTTCTCCTAACTAGGCCATGTGGAGCCAGGAGAAAATGACTTGGAAACAGCTCTGCGGGAGACTCGGGAGGAAGCAGGAATAGAAGCAGGCCAGCTGACCATCATTGAGGGGTTCAGAAGGGAGCTCAATTATGTGGCCAGGGAGAAGCCTAAAACAGTCATCTACTGGCTGGCTGAGGTGAAGGACTGCAACGTGGAGATCCGCCTCTCCCACGAGCACCAAGCCTACCGCTGGCTGGGGCTGGACGAGGCCTGCCAGTTGGCTCAGTTCGAGGAGATGAAGGCAGCGCTCCAAGAAGGACACAAGTTTCTCTGCTCCACAGCGGCCTGAGTTGGCCAGAGAATAGTCATTTGCCTCAGTAGGATCCTTGAGGGCCTTCTGAGATGAACCCACTTTCAGCTCCGGGAAAGGTTGTGCTGGTCTTTGGCTCATTGTAGCAAAGAGCAGATAGGTTAGTGAAGTTGGCTGAGGACTCTCAGAGGAGAGCAAGCAAAAGCCTTAGGTGGGTGGAAAGGAAGGCAAAAGAAGAGTTAACAATGAAAATGGCCAGGCCCAGTAAGTGCATCCTTATACTTTATAAATAAATTTCAAGTAGCTTATCTGCCCTTCTAACCTGTTGTATTTATTTCTTGGATTCTTGCCCTCGGTGAGGGGAACAACACTAAAGTGAATCAGAGCTCTGACCTTAGCCAGAGGGAATCCTGTGTCCGTGGGCTATACCCCAGAGAAGCTAAGGGAGGGCATTGGAATAGGAGAGACCCAACCATGCCAGGGGGGCTCTCATGCCTCTGGAACTCCAAACACTCTCACCCCACCCCCGTCAGTGCACCCAAGACTTTGTGACCTGTAGTGGGACAGGAGAGCAGGAACTGGGTTTGTTCTACTCACTAGTGTATCTCTACACAGCACCAGGCACATATGTTGTAGGTGCTTAGTAAATATTTCCTAAAATAGAGACCCAAGGAACTTTAGGACATATCTCAGATCACAACAGGGAGAGGAGGGAGAGGCAACCCTGGACCACCAGGTCAGTGACACATGCATGCCAACCTCTCAGCCTAGCCCTGCCTCCCAGAGTCAGCATGGGCCTTGTCAGCATGACTGAGGTCACTGGCAAGAGGCAGGCCCAAGCCTGGAGGGCTCTGTTGGGCCACGCAGCAGCCCTGTCACACAGCTGTGCACTCCTCGCCTGTAGCTGCCTTCTCCCCTTTAGCAAGCCCTCGTCATTGGTGTTTCTCCCCACCTACTCCTTTTCTCCACAATTCAACTGTAAGACCCAGAGGTGCAAGAGTTGGGTCTCAGCCCTCTTTTCCCTTGCTACTAGGGCTCAAGGAATGCAGGGCAGGTGTTAGATCTTACAGCCCTTCCAGGAGCTGTTAGCAGCTGGGTGCATGTGGATTTTATTAGAGGGTTGTTGCCCAATGAAGTGCAGAAGATTGGATGGGAAGGGGCCTTGGCAAAGGTCAACCTGGATTACCGAGGTTGAGAACAGCCACCCCCAGAGGAAGGAGAGAGAAGTTGCCTAGGTCTTAAGCAGGCTTCCAGATGTTTTCAGTCACTGGTTCTCCGTGCAGACAGGGCAAAAGTACTAGCGAACAGGATCTTGGAGCACCGCCAGGGACCAGAATGGTTTTGTTGCTCACCCCTCTGAGCAGCGCTCTCTGAAGGAGGCCTGCTGCAGGAAGTTTTTGGAGCTTAGTGTTCTCTTTCCAGGCCAGCAGGGACCACATCCCACTGGTTTAATAAATGCCTGCTGGGCAGTGGTGCCAAACCACAGGCTGGCTGCCTCCTAACAAGGGCTGGCTGGCCCTGTGCTCTCAGCATGGGAGGCTGTGGAATCTCAAAATGCTAAGACCTCCCGAGTTGGAAGGGACCTGGGAAATGACCTGATTTTGCTGCTCCTTTTTATAGCTGGGGAAATCGAGGCTTAAGAAGGTAGATGGCCCCGGCAGTTGCCCATATGTGGGGTGCTTTGAGGATGAGGTGCCAGAGGGAAGACTCTGCTTTAGAATATCTTGGATAGCTTTGGAGTCCTTCCTCTGGGTCGCATAGAGTTTTCCATTAAAACACAGGTACTTTGGAGAAGGGGGGCATAAATTGCATTCAGCCACTCGCTTTGCAGGAAGAACTGACAGCAGGGTGGGACTGGGGCATGTTATAGGGGGTGGGTGAGGGTGGGAGAGAATGGAAGCAAGGTTGGGATGTGGCAGGTGAGTAGGCTTTATCATCATCACCACTTTGCTTCTGGCCAGCTGGGCTTGTTCAAGAGATGTGGGGCTGAGACTGCAATTTCCCCTTCAATTCGAGGCCCTCCAAGCTCTAGAGCATCTCCTCCTGGAAGCTTTCTCTAACAACCACCCATCCTATAAACACCATCCTGTTTCCCCACCTCCACCCAAAGAGGCTCCTTTTGGAGCTTCACCTGTTTTCCCCACTAGCACCTCCACCACCCCAGGGTGAAGAAGCATCTAATGGACTTATCCCCACCAGGGTGGTCTTAAGTTGCCCCCTCCTAGGGGCATTTAGTAGAGGCTCTGGAAAACCAAAATGCCTTCTTGACCCCCAATACCTTACACCCCCACAGTAGGCACTTGTTTGCTGAATTGAAGACCCAAAGGAATGAAGTTATAATGGTAGTTTTAATGGTAGAATTTCAATCAAAATACGTGTGCAGAAGTGAGGCCCCATGTTTGGGGAGCAGAGGCTGACATCCATTTGTCCAGCCTGTGGCCCAACGTGTTCCTTCTTTTCTAGAGGGTCTTGCCAGCCCGCTGCTGCCCCCTTGAGGCTGTGCTGTAGGTACCCAGTGAGACCCACTCTCTGCCTTCCGCGGGCAACCCTCCCCACTTCACTTCCCCTTGCTTTCCTTCCTCTCCCACCCTGCCTCCTGTGCAGGATTGTGTAATAGGAAGTTCTCAGCTGGACTCCCTGAGGAGGGGAAAGGGGGTTAGGGAGGGGCAAACAGCACAAGGATACCACGTACAGAGGCACAACCTCTTCCTGTTCTTCAGACTGGGAACTCCCAGGGAGAGGGCTTTGTCCTCCTCCGTCTTTTCCCATTCCTCCCCAACCCCACCCCAGCCAGACTCAAGGCTTGCCACATAAGGCCAAGAATTCTCCCTCCTCCATTGGGTGAAGGGGGTCCAAGGTACGAATTTCCAATATAAAATGAATAAGTCCTGGGGATGTAAAGTACAGCATGGTGATTATATTAATAATACTATATTGCATATTTGAAGGTTGCTAGGAGAGTAGATCTTGAATGTTCTCATTACAAGAAAAAATTTTTTGTAACTATGTAAGGTGATGGATATTAACTGGACTTGTGATCATTTTGCAATGTATACAAATACCAAATCATTATGTTGTATACCTGAAACTAATATAATATTATGTTAATTATACCTCAAGTAAAAAAGAGAGAAAGTCAGCTGCTGTTTCCCCCATATTCCATTAAAATGGCGAAGTACATGGAAAAAAAAAAGAATTCTCCCCTTCCATCAAGCTGTTGGAAAGTTCCTTGGTCATAATGAAGTAAATGGCTAGCCTTAAAATAAAAACCAGGTTGTTCCTTGGGAGCTGGGGTGTGTGCCAGAGAGGGGAGGGTGTCAGCAGAAGTCCCACTGAGTTGGACAATGGCAGGAAAGGAAATCACCCAAATCACCCAGTCGCTGCTTCAGTTTTCTTCAAGGCCGGGTCCCAGCAGGCCTCCCCTCGCACGGATGGGCTGTGCAGCTGTTCCCAGAACAGAAGGTAGTATTTCTTCAAATGCTTTTCAAAATATGCTCATAAGTATTTGTGCGTGAGCAAAACAGAAACAGAAGTTCAAGAAGGATTCAGATCTTAGAGGCCTTGAACACTAGAGCTTGAATTTTTTTTCCTGAGTAACATGATTGAATTTCAGAAAGCTTTCCTCAGCTGCTACGTGGATTGGATTGAAGGACCCAAGAGTGGAAAGAGTTAGGAGGCCACTGCAGTGGTCCAGGCTAGAATCAATAAGGTCTGGTGTGGAGTAGCGGCCAGGGGATGGAGAGGTCAACACTGGCCTTGGATATGAGGAGGGGAGAAGGGACTGGTAAGCTCAGTGAGGAGAACAAGCAGAAGAAGAATACTCTGGAGCCAGCCAGGGTGAGAGACACTTTACCCAAATCTGAGGGAACAAGGGCAAAGACCCTCCCAGAAAATTCACATCTTGGGCTTAGAGAGAGGGCGTGGCCGAGGTTCAGCTGATTCATACGGTGCAGGAAGGGAAACTGAGGCAGACTTTCAGGGCACAGAGGGTCACAGAATGGGGATGTTAGGCCCAGTCCCAGATTTCCTGTGGTGGTCACTCAGTCCCTCCCCATTACCTCTGGAGAAAGGAGTTCTCCATTCCTCCATATCGGCCCCCACCACCAGGCCAGGGGTACGGACTGGGTATGAGGTCAGTGAGGAATTCTAGCCATGACAAGCCTGCTGGAAACTCCATGGAGGAGGGGCAGCTCCAGATGTGTAGAGAGATAAATTTGGAATGCACAAGAGTTGCTGGCAGGGTTGGGGGGTTGGACAAGCCTGGAAGGAGCAGGAGTTCCTAGCATCCTGGGGAATAGGGTAGAGGTAGCTTCCAGCCCAGTTCCCTCCCCTCCCCCTATCTCTGAGACTCAGCTCTTTCTCATGGCTCCTGCCATTCCAGCCCCCACTCCAACTTCTTACACTTCTCTTTTTTGGTGTCATGGGGGAAGGGAAATATTTCTTGGCCAAGAATCAGGCCCATTGAGTGGCAGCTTCAGAGACATACGCTTCAGCTGGCTCCCCATCCTTGGAGGTATGCAGGCCAGGACTGGGCCATGCTGTTGAACAGTGGGTGAATGCTGGGTGGGAGATTCTAGGTGTCTGGATGCAGAGCACCAGGTTCTGGTCCAGTCTTCTAATCTGTGTGACTTCAGACCAATGCCCTCCTTTCTCAGTGCTTCAGTTTGTTCATCTGTGCTTTTGTGATTAATGAGGTCAATGGTAGTAGAGGCCAGACTAGAAACCAGATCACAAGCCAAGGGCCAGTTTGCTGGAATTTGGCCAGACAAGGGCACTCTTCCCTTTGGTCCTGCCCCAGCACACAGTGAGTGTTCAGCGGGCATGGTGTGCCCCCTCCCCCATCTAGGCTGTAAGACACTGCTGCCTGCCCTCAGTGCCCTTCTACAGGATACCCCTCCTCCATGTCAGATTACTTAGGCCTTTCAGGTTGCTTTATCCCTTCCCCTGCCATCTTAGACAGCACACTCTGCTTGGTCTTGGGCTGTCAAGTAAAACTTTCTGCAACTGTGGGAATGTTCTATAATCTGTACTGTCCAATATGTTAGCTACTGGTCACATATGGCTTTAGAACACTTGAAATGTGACTGAAGAACTGGATTTTAAATTTTGCTTAGTTTTAATTAATTTTAAAATTAAATTGAAGAAGTCACATGTTGCTAGGGGCTACCATATTAGATGGCACAGATTCTAGGCAGAGCTTTTCTTTGTTCCTTGTTTAGAATAAGAATTGATGAGTTACCATTTATTGAGCACTCTGCCAATTTTGCCTAAGTGTTTTACCGACACATCCCACTAATCTAGATATTCCATTTTAAAGATGAAGAAACCAAAGGCTCAAGGGGTTAGGTAAACCAGCTTCAGATTGCACAGAAAGCTGGAGGGCCATTTCAAGTGTGAGACATGCTCTCCAGACATTTAGGGAACATTCCAGGGCTCAGCCTGGGTGTCCTCCTCCTACTGTCACTGCACAGCACATGGCTGAGCACCAGGGCCTGGGGAGGCTCATCATTAGGCCTCCTGATTGGTAGATGCTCTTGACCAAAAAGAGGAAAACTACTTCCAACTTTACTCCCCATCTCCTGGGGACCAAGGAATCCTGGCTCCTGATATCCCCCTTTCAGATATTTCTCCTCTTGCCTTTCTCCTGGGCCACAGTGTCCTTGGAGTCACAAACTCAGAGTTCAACTGGGTTCTGTGTGCAGAGGTATGGGAAGAGGGTGTCACAGGCAGGCTCGGAGGAAGCCAGTTGGGCTGGGAGGCAGGGCCTGGAAAAATCCTTGTCGTTTTTAAGCAAGAAAACAAGAACTAATATTATAATAGCTACCTTTTATTGAGCACCTACTTGTGCCAGGCACTTTACATACATCTGTGCTTATAACTCCCGCAACAACCTGGGAGGTAGGCATTATTATCACCAGTTTACATATGAGGAAACAGGCTCAGTGAGGTTAAGCAGCTTGCTCAGGGTCACACAGCTTGTAGATGAGTGATAGAATCAGCACTTGAGATGGGCACCTGTGAGTGCCACCAAACCTTCATTAGGCATTCTTCACACTGAGAAAATAGAGGGGGTGGAAGAGTGGGCAAAGGGATTCATTCTCTAGAGGGTGAGGGACTGGTTCTGCTGTCCAAGCTGTCCAGGGAAGCTGAGCCCTCTCCTGTTTCCCCCCTCCCCGCTCTGGCAAGCCACTCTTTCCCCAGACTCAGCTACAAAGTCAGGAAAAACTCACTCTGGCTGAGGTTGCGTTTCTCAGAAAGGGGAAATGGTTGAAATGAATGACCTTACCCTGTATGTGTATTTGCAGGTGTCGATGTCCCCGTGCAGTTCCTGTGCTAAAGCACACCACCATCGGAATAAGACCGACACTCCCTTTTAAGCCACACCCCTGCCACGAGTGCAGGGAGTAGGCAGCTGAGGAATCTTGAAAAGACTGTTTATTTCCTACCAGAGTCCCAGGGGTATCACTTGGGAGGGGGCCAACTCAACAATCAAAACCTCAAATTTGCTCCCTGCCCCCTCCCTCCAGGCTTATCCAGCCTAGGGGTATTGTGTTCATTCTGTAGATCCAGGGACACATGGTGCCTCTTTGTCTCTCTCACACACACAGACACACACAGACACAGACACACACACACAAACACACACAGGTTCTTGAGTTAAGGCACCAAGTCTGGCCTACACGGCCTTCAAGTGCTTGCCCATCAGGCCGTGGCCCCGGGCCAGGGCTGAGCCCGTGTGTGTACACAGATAGGTTAGTGCAGTGTTAGGAGTGTCTTCACAAATGAGGGACAACAATGACGGCTCCATGCTGAGCCCAGTTCTCCTGTCCTCTGGGAGGGGACCTCCTGCCTCCTTTTCAGTTGGCCAAGCACCTCCATCTCCTCTCCCCAGCTAGGGTGGGACCAGGTCAGCCACAGTTCAGGCCAGTCCTGGGAACTCAGGGCCTGGCTTCCAACACCAAGATGGTGCCCTCTCTAAGTGTGGTGGGGCTATTTTAGGACCTTAAGGAGGATAAGTCCCCACCTCAGAAGGACAAAGATGGCCACGCAGGCCAGGATGGAGTTTTCTCTTTGTGCTTTTAAAACCCACCCATGTATAGCAGGAAGACCGCTGACCTTTTTCCTCTGAGCTCCACCCCCCAGCCCCTCAAGAGGTTTCTGCAGACTGGAGTGAGTGTGGAGGGAGAGGGGGCTGTTAGGGTTGTGCGCCGTTGTGGGAGGCTGCTTCAGCACCCCCTCTCCTGGCCCTGCAGGAGCTGGCTTGAGCACATCTACCTCAGCACCCACTTAGTGGGTGGTACAGAGGTGGGGACTTCCTGGGGATAAACGGTGCGGTTGTGATGGAGAGTCAAAGGCCCGCATGAAGACTGGGGTTAGGGCCATGGCGTTCCCGGGTTCTGGGCTGGGTCAGGATGCCCAAATGAAGTAGGCGACCTCGTCCAGGTCGACGGGGTAATCAGTGAGCAGCACGGGTGTCTTGTCGAAAAGCTCGCCTTTATAGCTGCGCCACTTGCCCGCCGGCAGGTAAACATCCCGCTCCTGCTTGCCGGGTTCCAGCACCGGCGCCACGAGCAGCGTGTCCCCGATTAGGAATTGCGAGTCGATGCGGTGCGCCGTCTCGTCGCCGGGCGCGATCCACCAGAGGGGGCGCACGATGGGGTCGCCCGTGTCGGTGACCTCACCCGCCAGCTCAAGCAACAGCGGCGCCACGAGCGAGGCCCTCAGAGCGGCGAACTTGTGCGCGATGGCCACCACTTCGGCGTCGTATCGCCAAGGGGGCACTGAGAACTGCATAGCGGGCATGAAGGCGGCCACCTCCAGCCAGCGCACGTAGAGCTCGCGCTCGGGCACATCGCCGCCGCCCGCTGTGCGCTCAGGCACCGCGTTGCCACCCACCATATCGGGCAAGATGAACGGGTAGCCCAGCATGCTGACGGTGAGCACGGCGGGGATAAGCGAGCGCAGTCCCAGATCGTAGCCCCACACGGAGTCGCGGTCCACCAGGCGGAAGAAGCACGAGATGTTCTGGGACTGGTAGCCCACGCGGACCTCAGCCAGGGAGAAGAAGGGCAGCGCCATCTCGGTGTAGCGCCGGCTCCAGACGCTAGGGTCGGGCAGCGGCCTGTAGGTGCTGAAGTCCCGCGGCAGGTAGCTGACCTCGCCGGCGTCGAACTTGAAGGAGGCCACGGCATAGCGCGAGCGCAGCCGCCGCAGGTGCCCCTGGAACCAGTCGCGGGCCTCGGGGCGCGTGAAGTCCAGCACGGCGCCGATGCCGTTCCACCAGCGCACGAGCGCGGGCAGCCGGCCCGTGGGCTCGCGCACGAACAGCTCGCGCTCCACGCCCTCGCCAAAGCGCGACGAGTTGTAGTTGATGAACGGGTGCACCCAGAGCGTGACGCGAAAGCCGGCGTCGCGCAGGCGGCGGAACATGTCGCTGGCGTTGGGGAACTTGGCCTCGTCGAAGTCGAAGTCGCCGTAGGCAGGTGTGTACATGTCGTCGATTTCCAAGTGGCTGCTGTTGAAGCGATGCTGGCGGATCTGCTGGGCCAAACGCAGCACCTTGTCCTGGTCCACGGCGCGCCCGTACAGCACCCACGTGGACCAGATGGGGTCCCGGAAGGCCTCGGGGGCTGGTACCCTGGACGGCTTGTTGAAATAGCGCCGCACCATGTACTTGTGGATAGAAGTGACGTCCGAGCCGACGCACACGCGGTAGCTGAGCTCTGGCACCGCGGCGCGGCCGGCGGGCGGCTTGTAGGGCGTGTCGTGGTAGCGCGCCTGCAGCCGCAGCGAGCGCTCCGTGCTGTTCCAGCCCAAATGGAAGGGCACTGAGTCATTGACCTTGATGGCAGCCGCCCGCGACGACAGCCAGTAGCGCTCGAGGATGCCTCCGAATGCGGCATTGGAGGAGAAGACGTCGCTGGTGACGAAGGGCTGCGGCTCCTGCTGGCCGTCCAGGCGGATGGGCCAGTGCTGCGTCCTCATCTCGGCGCCGCCGTACCAGTGCGCCGCCGCGTCTCCCAGGAACATGGCGTGCTCCACGGCGCGCCCCGGCGCCGCCTCCTCCCAGCGCACGCGGTAGCACATGACCGTGTCCTTGGGCCGCACAGTCTGGATGAAGAAGTGCAGCGGGCGCCCGTCGGCTGTGCACGAGCAGCCGAGCAGGGCGCCGTCGCGGCTGCAGGAGTCGAGGTCCAGCGCGCCCGAGCGGAAGGCCAGGCGGAAGACCTGCTCGCCTTTCTGGTTGCGGATGGAGAAGCCGCCGCGGTTGAGGTCCAGCAGCTCGGCGCGCAGGCGCTCCGCCTTGCGTAAAGAAGCGCTGTAGTAGCACCAGGCCACGACCGCGGCCAACACCAGGAGCAGCCCCAGCACCGCGGAGCCCAGCAGCGGCTTCAGCTCCTTGGACGGCTTGGGCTTGGAAGGCGAGAAATTGTCAGGCACGAAGGTGTACATGGCTGCGGCTGCGACGGCCTCAGGGCTCTTATGGCCTGTGTGGCTCCCAGGGCGGCGGCGGGGATAGGCCTGGCTCTTCTCCTGAGGATTGTGGGACATCAGCCCCCAGTTAAGGAAGGAGCAGGCAGTGGGGCCACCGGATAAAGCCCATGTGTACCTGGCCTGCCTGAGTCTGAAAGGGGAAGAGAGAGGTGGAACTGAGCTTTCTCATTCCGTAGTATTTCCGTTTGCTGCAGCAAGAAAGAAGAGGTGTATACTTCGGGAAAGTGTATACCGGGACGTAAGGGCTGGGACATAAGGGCTTGACTCTTACCAGGACAATCTGTCTGTGTCTTACCCTACCTTTCTCATGGGCCCCAGTGCTTCCCCAAATTAGTCAGGACTCAGAATCGGGAGGGGCGTATACATCCCCATTCTCCTGGTGGAGCAACAAACCCAGACAGGGTCTGGGAGCTGTCCAGGATCACAGAGTGAGTCAGGCCTCCCTGGATCACACAGGGCAGCAGTTCAGGCTGAAGAGAAGGGGAGGGATCTGGAGAGGGCCTGGTTTCCCAGAGATGTGGCCATGGTGGGGGAGGGGAGATAATCCAGCCAGCTCCTTGAGACCTTTAACAGGGCAGTAGGCTGACTTCCCTGTCCCTGGAGGGGGAGAGGAGAGAGGGGAACAGCTCAGGTAAGGAATTTAATCTTGAGTCAGAAGACCAGTTAAACCTGGAAATTAGAAAAGATACACAAAGCCAGACTCAATCCTACAGCCTGGTTTGGAGGGAGGCAGGGTTGGGTTGGACGTTAGGGCTGGGATCAGGAGCGTAGCATGGGGGCTGCGAAGGCTTCTCATATCTCCCCCTATTTTCCCTCAAACTCCACCCTGCTCTCAGCTATCGCTCTCCAAGTCCATTTCCCTGCCCACCTTCCTGCTCTGCTCCTAGGACCACATCTGTGGGCCAGCTACCTCCTGGTTTTGCCTCCACCACTCACCCACTGTCTTGCTGCCCCTGCTCTAGTTTGGGCACTGCCATTTCTCCTCTGAATTATTGCAACACTTCCCCAAGAGGCCTCCCTGCTCCCAACTTCTTTCCCCTCAATGCCTTCTGCTCACAACAACCGTAGTGATCTTTCTAAAGCACTTACCAGACTACCAGAGGGCTGCTCATGACCCCCATGAGGAGGTGCAGAAGCATAAGCTTTTCAATTGAGGCCCAAGGCATGATGTGGTCTTATCTGCCTTTCTGATTCCATTTCCAGCCAGGCCTATCTTATGACTACCAGCTCATTCCTTCCTCAACCTAAATCCTTCAGGCTACCTGGTTTAGGAGATTTCGGCCACTCCTCTTGGGCGAGTGTCTCTCCCCGACCTACCAGCTCTCCAGGGATGAGACCACCCTCCCCCACTACACACATACACTCTCACCCACTGTATGCCAAACATCCAGATATGACTGTGGGGAAACCTAGACCTGGGGGGAGGTGTGTGTCCCAATCCGTTGCTCAAGGCCACTAATCCTTCCTGTCCCAGCCCTTGGGGCAGGGTCCAACAAAGAACTAGCACTAGCCAGGTGCACACACAGACATACTCACTGCCAGCCAGCTGGCTGCCCATCTGCTCCAGCTTGGGGGAAGGAGAGAGGGAGACTGGCAAATAGTAATTAGCCTCCTCCCAGATGCCAGCGTCTGTCTCTAAGTCCCCAGTGACTTCCTAGGAGATGCCAGAACTGCTCAGGGTCCTCACCTCCCCTGCCTCTCCCATGAAGAGACTCAAGAATGCCAGGTGCAGATCAGAATTTTGATCCCAGATGTCAGTATACAACTCCCCACAATGCCCTCCCCCCACCACCAGGGAGGTGCTATCTCAGGGCCTCATTCTCTGTGCTCCCTCTCCTCCACTCCCTAAGCTGGTCAGTTCCAGCTGGTCTGGAACAGCCTCTTATTCCCTTCCTCTCAGCCCACCCAACTTAGCTTTCAAAACTCCCCCACCCCACTGTGGACCCCCCTTCCTGTAGGTACAAGTTAGAAAAGCCCTCCTGGAAAATGCAGGCAGTGGCCTTTAGCTGATGCCCTCGAGCTAGGCAGAACCCAAAGAAGGCCTCAGGTGACCCAGGCCAGACCTGCTGTACATTGATAATCATTCATTCAAGACAACCAAGACCCCAGTCTGGCACTAAGGGAATAGGGGAAAGGCTCCATAATGGAATAAGACAGAGACCCCCTCATCCTCAAAACTTACATATTAAGTTAGCCTATCTCATGACCCCCTGGAGGCTTGGAGAGGCCACCAAGGTGACCTCAAAAACCCTTTTCAACACTTAGATTCTGAGAATCTTAACTTTCTAGAATTCTGAGGTTCTTTGATGAAGGACAGCAGCCCACAGGCCTGGGCACCCACTGCATGCAGGCCCTGGGCTGGTTTTCCAAAAGCCACCAGAGCATCCAACCCTAAAAATGATGCTGAATGGAGCCATAGCTGCAATGCTCATTTTACAGCTGAGGAAACACTGGCCCAAACAGAAAAAGGAACTTGTTTGAAGTCACCCAGTAGCGAGGTTGTCTGAATCCAAAATCCCAGCTTAACCCTCCACAGCGCAAGTTTTAGGAGATGGGAGATAAACTGTCTGACCGGCTGTCTGAAGCAGCAGAGGAAAGGAGCTTTGTGGCCAAGAGGGTGGGACAGCTTTCCACCAGGTGGGTGTGGGGTGCGGGCATGGTGAGGCCTGTCTTCTCAAGGGCTGCTTGCTCGGGAAAGGCTTCTTGGGGGTGGGAAAGGGGCAATTTTAATGGCATCTGGTCCTGGGGCTGTGGGGGAGGAACTGTGGTTCCGGTATTAACGGTGGCGCTAGAGACCCCTGTAATCTGCCGCCTCCGCCATCGGGCCAACCACAGGCTAATGCCGGCAGGTGGGGTCTGCCCTAGCCAAGCCTCTCGCCACTTGACACTCAACCTCAGTCTTGGCTGCCAGCCCCTAGCTGGGTCTGAGAGGGAGGGCCCAGCCCGGCCCAACTGAGGGGAAGCCATTCCAAGCTGAGCCGTTTGTCGAACACAATTCAGGGGAGTGGGGGTGGAAATGTCAAAGGCAACTCGATCCGGCCCATCTCCCTGCCCTGCCCAGCCCAGCGCCGGGATCCGGCGGAATCGAGTGACTGCGCCGACAGCCTGCAATACTCCACACCTACCCAGCGCTACAGTTACAATGTCCGAAGGGACAGACAGGTCAAGGGGCCGGTCGCCCGCTGGGAACCGCGGCCGGAGCAGGGGCCCAGGTGTCCAGGCTCGCCCCACCTACTTACCGGTAGGAGCAAAAGTTCAGGAAGTGTGTGCCCTCAGCAACCCCCCAAGTCCTCCCGCTGGGCGCACTCACGGCAGTGACCCCAGAAGTGGGGGTGAAGGCAGGCTCCCGCAGATCCCCTCCAAGCTAGCCGGAGCTGAGCTGCCACCGCGCTGCGCAAGGCGCTGCCCGGCGGGGACAGCTGAGGCCTCCTCGGACCCCGCCCTCTGGCTGCTCGGCCACGCCCCGGTCATTGGGTCTCGCCTCGGGCCTCGGAGTCCAGCCCCGCCCCGGGCGCCCGACTCCTCCTCCCACATTGTCACGCGGACTTGAGGCCCCGCCCCTTGGCTCCCACCTTCCTCCTAATGCTGGGTGCCCGACTCTGGGCATCTCAGGCCGCGGGTAAGCCTGGTGCATCCCGACTCCGCCCCTCGCCTGCAGGTCCGCCCCCGCTGGGCAGTAGCTTACCACCTGCGGGCGGGGCTCTGCCCCAAGCCTGCTGGGAAGTGTAGTACTGGAGAAAGGAGCAGCTGTAGAATGTTGGGCTTCTCGCACCTCTCGGCTAAATTTGAGGTGTGTATGAGAAGGAGCGAGCCGCAGCGTAAAGGGGGCAGGGCTGGCCCTTGGGATTCCTCCCACTCCAGACATGGGCAGCTGGAGGCCGTCTCGGTACAACGCTCTCACTTGCTCTCCATATGGAAAAAGTTTTCCCATATGGAAAAAGGTAGCAGAATTCCGAGAGGATCTCGGCGGCTCAGTGCAGGGCGGATCCAATCAAGGACCCCATTGGGGAGCCTAGTTCCACCAGCAGGGAAGCCCAAGCTGAGAAGAGGGGCTTCCGCTCCGTATTTTGCAACCCGCCCTCCTCCCCTGTAGTGACAGCCGTTAGAAATGCCTGTGCTGTGAGGTGGTGAGTGTGCCCCGTCATACCCCTGCCCTGGGGGGGAAGTGGGATGCAAACATACTGAAGATCTCAGAGATTCCAGAACACCCTACCCCTTGCTCCCTGAGGGACAGAGAAACAGGGCTTTGTAATTTGAAATTTCTTGGTCATGAAACTCTGCAGAATTCTGTTTTGGACCCCTTGGACTTGGGTGGGGAGGGCAGCAAGCGTGTCTGGACATAGGCTTTGGGGGTGGCTGTGATGGAGACTCTAGGGGCAGAGACTAAGAGCTTTGGGTATAGGGACAGAGCTCTGACTGCAGAATGGAGGGTTCTGGGTCTACTGAGATGTAGGGGTAAGGGGGCATCTAAGTTTGGAGGATATGGGAGAATTGTCAGCTAGAGGGCCCTCTTGGGGTGGGAGGTAGATGGGCTCTGGGGTGGAGGGGAAGAGGACACCAGCTGGATATAAAGCTACTGTCATCTGTCAGGAGGGCCCTCAGGGCCACCCAAGGGAAGTACTGAGATGATGGGGGTGGGGAAGGCTCAGGGCAGGATGACTTTGAGAAACTGCATCTCAGTTCAGGGGGCTTGGCAGAGGCATGAGTGACTGGTCCCTTGCTGCCAGATCCTGCTGGGTAAGGACACAGGAGGCAGCTTTTGGGGTGAAGAATTTATTGATTGCTCAGCCCCCTTGGCCCGGCCAGCCCAGGCTCTACCAGCAGTGGTAGTCAGGATAGGTCTCGGACACAAACTCAGGGTGGACGACATAGTTGTTTCTCTGGAGGCCACCAGTCTTCTTGAAGTGACTTGTGTCCCACCTGTGGAAAGAGATGGGCCAGCCCTTTTGGACCCTCACACATCTGATTCCAATTCTCAGTGCTAACCTTATCCCAACATTTTGCCCCTAATACTGACCTTAGGCTCCAACACTGACCTCCTGACCTCAGGTTCTACTGTAACGCCCCGATCTCTTGATGTAAGCCCCACTGTAACCTGTAACCCCTCAATGCGGCTTCCACGCCCTCTCATGGGGTCCTCCATTTCCTTGCCAGCTTTGACGTCCCCATGGTACTAGCGCCCCCTGGTGGTATCTTCCACTCAGTGCATCACAGCGGACAGTCTCCACCACAACTAGTCCCCCGGCTCCCCCGCCGCCCCGGGCTTGTGCATGTGTGCGCGCCAGACTTACCTAAGGTTGGGACATGGGTAGTATGATGGCGGGGGAGTTATAACAGCACACTGCATTCCGGGCCGGTGCTCGTAGGGCGATACACTCCTGGAGGAGGAAGCGGTGTGCAGCGAAGGGTAGAGCCTTTTGATTTCCCCCTACTCCCCAACCCAGACCAAGACTCCCAGAGGCGCTTCAGGTGTCAGTCCCACGGCTCGGAGATCCTCCCCTCCGGCCTCCTGGTCCTTCAAGACCCCATCGAAGCATCGCCCTTGGGAAGACACCTGGAAGTCCTCCTCCCCTTAAGGCCTTGTTTCTGCCGCCCAGTGAGCCGTGGAGCACGCTGGACCCTGGGAGGGTCGGGATCCAGTCGTTGAGGCCCTGTGAGCCCCCGGATCCTCCCCATGGGACGGCAATTACTCCAGCACTATCGACCAGGCGACGTTTCTGTGGCTCAGGCACGTTCTCGTTCCCCCATGCCCTTGCGAGGAATAAGACCCGGCCTCACACAATGAATCAGGCTGTCTGCCTGGGGAGGGGCGGGGGATCACCACGGGGTTAGGGACAGGGTTCAGGACCCCCTTCGCAGCTCTCTAGACGGACGCGGACACGAGTTGAGTTCTCCGGGCTCGGCCCGCCCTGGCTCCAGCGGGGGCAGGGAGAAGGCTGCGCTGCAGTTGGGCTGCAGCTGCGCCCTCGGGCCTCAGTATCCTCGGAAGTTACACGCGAGGCTGTTTCCCTCCAGAGGCGGCGCGGGGTTCCGAGGGCCCCTCTGGGAATGCGGTCACCATTTCCTTGCTCACTTAGCACCCGACAATGACCTTGCCCATTATTGACGGTGACCCGAGGCCCAGGAAAAGAGGACACTTTTCTGAGGACACTTGGCACTCCGCAGGCTAGAACCTGTGTCTCCGGGGCCGGGTGTCCAGGTAGGGGGTGGGGCCGGCGGACGTGGGAAGGGGATGTGACTGATGTGCGGGGTTTCTTCTTCAAAAAATCCCCCGGCGGGGCCCCCAGAACAGATACAGGAGCCAGGCTGACCCAGAGCCCAGTTCGGGAGGCATAGGGTCGGGAACTTGGGGGAACCTTCGTGCATGTTCTCCCGCTTCAGCGGTCGGCTCAGGCTCTGGGGCCGGAGGGCGGGACAGGCGGCCCAGTAAGGAGGCAGAGCAGGCTGGAGGGGTGGTGGTCTGGCCTCGCGCAAAGCTAGAAGTGGCGCGGGATGGAGCGCGCACGGCCGAGGGGGCGGGGCTGGGGGCTGGGGCGGGGCGCGGCTGAGGCGCGCGGGGCCCTGCGAACCTTACAGTCGGCAGCTCAGCGCACAGAGGCCGCAGGCGGCGCTCGGTGCAGGGCGCGCCGGTGGCGTAGTAGTCCATCCCGCGCAGACAGTAGTGGCGGCCCGAGCAAGCGCTCTCATAACCCTGGAAGGGCAGGCGGCCCGGCAGCGGGTCCACGCACCCGCACCGGGGCGCGATCTGCGGCAGCGGCTGGTTCCGTGACAGTGAGTTCAGCATGTTCACCACCACGTCTCGCTCTGCGCCCGCGGACCCCGAGCCCGGGAGACCCAGACACAGTCACAGGAATGGGAAGAGACAGGAAGAGATGGAGGCGAAAACAGGGACAGACAGAGACAGGGTTACACCCTCTCCAGGACCCTCGCGTGCGCCCCGTCCCCCAAGTCCCTATCCCGCCATGCTTCTGGCCTCCCCTACCCGTTCGGCTCCACCGCCCACCACCCGTTACCGTAGGCATTGAGTCGCTCCGGCTTAGGAGGGCACTCCAAGGGCATTCCTCGTACCGCTGTCTCCATCCCGGCCTCCTGGAAGTGGCACACACGCTACCTCAAGCTCTGACCCGGAAGAGTTCGTCCTTTTGGGGGTCGTCCCAGAACACCCAGACCAGTGCCAGGCGGCGCCTTCTCCCGCCCTCCGGATGCTCCCTACTCCCCCAGGCTCTGGCTGTTTGGGGTTGTCGCCGGGCAACGCATTTACTCCGCCTACCGGGGGTGGGGGTGGGTGGGGGAGCTGTAGGTGGACCCGGCCGGACCCGGGCATCCGACATCCCTGCCTCAGCGTTTGCCTTTGATTTTACGCCTCTTTGTCCCGCTGACTCTGTCTAGCTGTGTCTCGTGTCTCTCTAACGGGGGTTTCAATATTGCCTGCCCATCAGAATCACCTGGGGAACTTGTGGAAAATTCTGATTCTTGAGGAAGCTCTGATTCAAAAGGGCTCAGTCAGCCCGAGGTCAGCCATCACACTACAGTTAACAACGCCCGCTCTGGCCTCGGATCCTCTCACCTTCCCTCCTCCCTCGGGCCTGGGGCTGCTGCTGAACTCCTTCCTGTCTCCTTTGAAGACTCTCCTACGTCTGTCTGCACTGCCTTTGGGGGGCCTTGTTCTCCCTCCTTTCGTCCTCGCTCACATCACAAAGGAGGGGAGAGTGGAGCAGGTAGAGTCAGCCTGTCACTGACTCCTTGGCCAGACCATGTGGGAAGGGGCCAAGTGGCAAGCTTCAGAAAGGCAGCACACCGAGAAGTGTACACTAGCCGTGTCCCCACAGAGCTGGGAACCCAGGAGCCCAGCATAGCTCCACTCCTGGCTCCCTCATCTCCTAGAAAATACAAACCTTAGTTTCACAGATGGGGAAGAGCCCTGGAGCACTGTTGGCAGGAAAGAGATGAGGAACTAGTGGTGAAATATAGTCACAGTGGTTTGGGAGGTGGAGGGGTGTGTGTGTCCCAGACCCCATCTGTGCTGGGCACAGTAGTTACCTTAGGCAGCCGGGGAAGGCATGTGGCATATTTGTTCCAGGCGGTGCAGTTGTAAGGTCCCATCCTCCGTGTGTTATACCGGTTACTGCACAGGTAGTTTGGGATGCATTTGTCTGCTTGATCATAGGGGTGGAGATGTAAGACAGTGTTACTCTTTACTCCACCCCAGGATCTGAGACTCCCTAGACGTTTCTCCTCTGATCTCCAGCACAAAGCCGGACACTCCCTGATCTCCTTCAAGTCAGTCAAACCCAGCCTGGCCCTACACTTGTCTTAGACACTGAGATGCAGCCCATTTCCTATCTAAGTCAAGCCTCTGAGTGGTGTCTGGATCCTCTGAGCTGATACTTTTCGTCCTGGCACCACCTTCTCTGAGTCAGCCAACCTGGAAATGGGGCCTTCTCCTAATTCTTTCTTCTCTCTCATCTTCCACATCCAGGCTCCAAAATTTGCTTATTCTGCCTCCTTGAGGTCACTTGAATCTCTCCCCTCTTCCAGTCAGCCATGATCTCACCCCTGTACCTCTGTAGTGCCTTAACCAGGAGACAATATAATGTCGTGGTTAGCAGAATGGACTCTGCGGACAGAATGCCAGGATTCAAATTTCAGCTCTGCCACATATTAGTTGTGTTGACCTTGACTGAGTTAACTAATTTCACTATGTCTCAGTTTCCTCAATTTTAAAATGGGAGTAATAATACTATCTACCTCATAGGGTTGTGAGATTTAAATGAGTTGATATATGTAAAACACTTAGAGCAATGCCTGGCACATAGAAAACTAATATTATTATTAGCTACTGATCTCTCTGCCTCATTTTGAAATCCTATAGCCCAATCTCTACATAGAAGCTGTGGCACTTTTTCACAAATGAAAATCTGACCAAGACACTTCCCTCCTTGAAACCCTCCAAAGCCCCACCCACCCAGTCACCTAAGTCTGTCCTACAAGGCCCTCGTGATTCACTCCCCTAAAAGTCTGAAAGAACACATGGGAGACACATCAGGAAAGGAGGTCCAGGAGCCCTAGAGGAAGAGCAGGTGTATGTGGGGGGCAGGGTGTTGGGATTTGGAGTTCTGAGTGATGGGTTGGACATACTGAGTTTGAGGTATTCGGGGGGGATGATCATAACCAGATGAAGGAGAGTGGAATTCTGGTAAGAGGTCAAGGTTAGAAATAAAGACTTAGAGTTGTCAGTAATTAAAGACATGGGCTAGATAAAATGGTCTCAGGAGAGGAGTAAGGAGAGAAGAGGGCTCAGATTACCACCCTGAGGACCCCACGTTTCCAGAATGGGTGAACAAGAGACCCAGGAAATTGAGGCATCAGAGAAGCTGAGGAAGAAAGGAGTTTCCGGAAGTAGAGAGTGGTCTGAGAGTGATGCATAGGGTAGGTCTCATAGGTAAAGATTGAAGAGTCCCATGGACATGGTAATTAGAGCCCACAAAAGTGCTTTTCAGGTCTGAGTATAGGAGATGCAGCCTCCCAACTCCAAATCGATGAAGATTTATCATCAATTCATTCAACAAATACTTGTGAAGCCTGGTGCTGTTCTAAATGGAGGGGGCACAGCTGTGACTAAGACAAGACTCTCTGCTCTTTTGGAATGTCCAGGGAGACAGAGCATAAACCTAACCAAATGAGAAAGATAATTTCTCATAAGGTGCAAGAAAGAGTGAAGAAGTAGAGACAGTGAGTATAGACTACGTTTCCAAGAATCTCGGCTGTGAAGGGGAGGAGCAAGAGAGAATTTTTAGGCAGGAAATGATTTAAAAAGGCTTCCAGGTTGAGGGGGGAGAGGTGTGGTGGGGCAGAAGGATGCAGGAGAGATGGGGAACCTGATAGAACAGGGTCACTGAGAAGATGGGAGGAGGTGGGGGCCGGGGCCGGCTTGGTGGCGCAGCGGTTTAGTTCGCGCTTTGGCAGCCCAGGGTTTGCAGGTTCAGATCCCGGGCACAGACCGCCACACTGCTTGTCAGCCATGCTGTGGCGGCATCCCATATAAAGTAGAGGGGGAGGGGCACGGATGTTAACCCAGGGCCAGTCTTCCTCAGCATAAAGAGGAGGATTGGCAATGGATGTTATCTCAGGGCACAAAAAAAAGATGGGAGGAGATGGCGCCCAGAATACACTTGGAGGGATTTGTTTGGAGGTTAATACTCCCCCCATCTCTCTAGGGATAAGACCCAGGTCTCTTCCTGTTCTTTGGGACAGACAGGGAGCTCCCAAAAGGCAGGGCCTGGATCTTCTCCTCCAGGGTCAGGGTCAGGTCAGGTGGTTGGGAGTCAAGCTGGAGTGGAGGTGATTAGAGAAGCAGCCCAGGTCATGAGTGGGGATAAGGTTGACGTAGGATCAGGGTGGAGGTCAGGATCCAAGGTGGATTCAGGTTGAGGGTCATTGTTGGTGGTCATTGAATGGAGTCAGAGTTGGGTGAGGGGTGAGGCCCTACCTTCCTCTTGAGAAAGCCAGTATTTCTCAGGCAGGTAAGGGTGGCCTGGTATGGAACCCTTATAGGTGTAGTCCTGCATGGCACATTTGAACATCTTCTGTAGGGCTTCAGGATCCACATGGCGCTGCGCGGTCTGAGTCAGGCCCTGGGCAAGGGGAGAGTGGAGGAAACAGCTAGGTGCACGGAGACCCCAGGCTTGATGTCCTCTTGCTGGACCTAGATCCAGCCCTATTGAGGACAGCCCAGGTGGGTCTCCCAACCCCCTTCCTGCCCCAGAGGGATCCCCATGCCAGCCTTGGCCACTCTGCATACTTCTTTCATTTGAATCACCCTTTCATCCTTTCTTTCCATCCAAGGCCAGGGCTTGGAGCCAGGTATTTGCCCTCAGTTAGAGTGGTTTTCTGATGTTCTCATTTCTCTCCTTTCCTTGACTGCGAGCTCTTTAAGGGCAGAGCTGGGTATTCCTGTCCTCTTACTTCCAGACTGTGTGCTGCCTGGGGGCAGGGCCTGGGTCTCCCCCACAGAGCAACAGGCTTCTGATACAACATGGAGCCTCAGGAAAGGCTGGCTGCCCTGGGAGCTGGCTACCGTATGCAGGTGTTTTGGACAGGGAGGCCTCTCTGGGAATCTGACACTTGAAGGAGAAGAGGGATGGGGCTGGGGGGCACCTACTTTAAAATCTAATTCCCTGACTCCAACCTGACTCTGATTCTGCTGTGGTTCGGATCTTGACACCAATATTACCCTTGACCCTGACACTCACTGCCCTGGTCCTCATCCTACCCTGACCTTTTTCCTGATCTTGGTTCTGGCCTTGGGCCCCTCTGCTGCTTGGGGTTCACCTCATCTTATCCAGTCACCCCTCATTGGGCTAGATCTGTGGAATCCCAGATCAAGGCCTCCCTTTGGGGCCCCCTTGTCCTCAGCTTAGGGCAGAATGCCAGGTGAGTTGTGGACCCATAGGTCTCTGCAGGCTGCAGGCTTCTTCTCACCAGAAAGGATTTCCTCATGGTGGGCAGCAAGGTGCTGGGATAGTGACACTGCCACTCACAGTTCCCCTTTATAATCTAAAAGCAGAGGCTTCTCCTGGCCAGGGATGAGACGTTGCTGCTCCTACTGCCCCTGCTGCCCTGAAAACTCCTCAGCTGAGGGGCTTCTTGGATCCTCTGTGCCCAGTAGAGGTTATATTCTTGTAGGCAGATCCTGCACGATCATACTCCGAATGGGCAGGGGGCCCCATGACTTGGCACTCCCCTGAGCTTCACACACACACACACACGCACACAGGTCCAGACATACACATAGATCTATGCACCCATATACACTCATACAGATGTACGTCTACACATACACACGCAGACATACTCACACACACACAGATACAAAAGCAGTCATTTAGAAGAACTCACAGACATCATTAATTTTTCTGTTAGAGGCTTTCCTCAGACGTCTGTAATCTTTGATTATCTGCTTGTGTTTATGAGTAGGAGACTGAAAAAGCCCATTGGAGGCTTTGAGCTGTGGTTGGGCTTCGTCAACCATAAGCATCATGGTAGGATGATCTGGCTAGACTGTTTTTTGCAAACTCTCTCAGTAATTGTAGGTCTTTCCTCTGGGGCTGATCAGATCCTTCAGAAGAGACTTCTTCAGTCTTGGGCCTGAGGGTGGTGACCTCGCTGCCAGTGTCCTGAGAATCTACTGGAGAAGAGGGCTGCTCGGGGTATTAGCATTCAGTATATGGAGGTTCACCCATTTTATATGGTACCCTGCCTTCATCTGGGCCTGGTGTCCCCAGTCCTGAGATCCTCGCCAAAGAATAAGCCTTTTGCCTTTTGCTGAGATGGGGTGGGCAGTCCCCCTATGGCATGGAATAGAAGAGGAGGTTACTGGGTTTAACTGCTTCTTAAACAGCTTTCAAATCATCCTTATTTTAGCCTTGTCTGTCCTGTCTTTAGTTCCAGAGAAGCCTATATTACCAATTCCTGAGCCTTTTGAAAATTCTGCAATTTTAAGTTGAATTATGTCTTATGTTTCCCACTGCTGGCTTTGGATTCAGCCTTCTCAGATTTGCTAAGTCAGTTACTACTTATCTATCATACTTTCTAGCTTCCAAAAATTTGTTGCCATTGTCCCTTCTTTCTCACTATTCTTGTGAGTTTATGTCTTAAATATCTATTTACTGTGGTTTTAGAGGAGTTTCTGGAGAGAGTCAAAACACATGTGTTCAATTTTAACTGGAGAATTATAGTTCTTTATATATTAATCTTTTGTCAATTACATGTTGCAAATATCTTCTCTCAGTTTGTGGCTTGTATATTCATTTTCTTTACGGTATCTTTCAATGAACAGAATTTCTTAATTTTAATATAGTTGAATTTATTAATCTCTTCTTTCATGTGTTGCTTTTGTGGCTTGTTTAAAAAATTCATCCATACTCTAAGATAATGGAGATAATGTCCTATATTTTCTTCAAAAACTATACAGTTTTAGATTCCATATTTAAGTCTTTAATCTGTCAGGAATTACTTTTTGGGGTTGGGGTGAGTTGGAGATCAATTTTATTTATTTATTTATTATTTTATTATTTTTATCTTTTGGTGAGGATGACCAACCCTGAGCTAACATCCATCGCCAATCCTCCTCTTTTTGCTGAGGAAGACCGGGCCTGGGTTAACTTCCATGCCCATTTATATGGGATGCCACCACAGCATGGCTTGATAAGCGGTGCATAGGTCTGTGCCTGGGATCCGAACCTGAGAACCCCAGGCCGCCATAGTGGAGCACGTGAACTTAACTATGCCACCGGGCTGGCCCCAGGATCAATTTTATTTTTATCCATATGGATAACCAATTGTCCCACTGAGTAGTCTATCTTCCCCCACAGATGTCTAATGCCACCCCAAGCCTGCTATATATTTTCCCATAGGTTTACTTTCATCATCTCTGTTGTATATTGTTTCCATAGATGTGTGGCTCCATTTCTGATCTATTTTAGGCTGTTAATCAGTTGGTCTATTTCTACAGTAATACTATGCTTTATGAATTTCTATAGTTTGGTAATAAATATTAATACTTGATTGGGCAACTCTTCTTTTTCTTCAGGTGTGTTTTAGCTATTTCTTGGGCCCCTGCTCTTCTCTATAAATTTTAGAAACAGCTTGTCAAATTCTTCAAAAACAGGCTGGCCCAGTGGCATAGTGGTTAAGTTCACGTGCTCTACTTCAGTGGCCCAGGGTTATCAGGTTTGGATCCTGGGCACAAACCTATGCACTGCTTGTCACGCCATGCTGTGGCGGCGTCCCATATAAAGTAGAGGAAGATGGGCACGGATGTTAGCCCAGGGCCAGTCTTCCTCAGAAAAAGAGGAGGATTAGCAACAGATGTTAGCTCAGGGCTGGTCTTCCTCACACACACATGCAAAAACTTAAAAAATCCTGTTGCAATTTTAATTAGAATTGTATTGAATCTTTGTTAGTGACTCTTCTTATCCATGAGCATGTTATACCTCTCCATTTATTTAAGTATTTTTAAAGTATTCAAAGTTTTATAATATTATCCATATGGTTTTGCACACATTGTTAGACTTATTTCTACTTACCTTTATTTTTTGTTGCTAGAATGATATATATACATATTTTAAAATTTGCTTCCTAAATATTTGTTGTTAATGTAAAGAAATGTGATTGACTTTTTATCTTATATTCATCCAACTTTCCAAATTTTCTTATTCTAATAATTTGTAGATTCTATATGGACAACTGTACCATCTGTGAATAATGACAATTTTTTGTTTTATTCCTTTCCTGTCCTTGCATCTTACATGATATTGTTTTCCAATATTTGGGTTCTTTCTTTAAATTTTACAAATTAAAAATCATTATAATTATTTTCTATAGACAGTGTTTGCTTAAATTTATCTCACCAATTTTTTAGCTCACCATTCCTTCATGCATCCCAGAGCTTCCTTTTGTGATCATTTTCCTTCTCACCAGAGTATATTCTTTAGAAGTTCCTTTATTATAGAGCTGATGGTAATAGACATTTTAGTTTTCACTTGCCTGTAAGTGTCTTTATCTTTCCTTTGTTCTTGGAAGGAAGACACTTTGAAAATAATTTCTCTCTGTCAGTTTTAAAGGTCGTCTCTTAAGTCAGTGTTGTGCTGTTTCACTGTGAGGTACTGAAGTGTGGAATTCCTTCTATTTATTTTGTAACTGTGGATTCATTTCTTTCATTAGTTCTGGAAAATTCAGAGCCTTTTTCTCTTCAGATAATGTCTATTCTCCTTTCTGCTCTTTCCTTCTGGGACTCCGAGTAGATGTATGTGGGATCTTTACCTTCTGTCTTTTGTATTGCTTAATGTTTCCTTCACATTTTCTCTCTGTCTCTCTGTGCTGCATTCTGAGAAATTTCTTTCACTCTATCTTTCATTCCACTGACACTCTTCAGCTGTGTCTAATCTTCTCTTTAACCCATCCACTGAGTTTTTGGTTTTAACACATATATTTTTCATTTCTAAAATTTTTGTTCAGTTCTATTTTACATTTGTCTGGTCTTTAAAAAATGTAATCTCTTGTTGCTTGCTCATTTTGATGATTTCACATTTTATTTTTAAAAATTTGTAATAATTATTTTCTATTTTTTAACTGCTAATTTCAATATCTGAAGTCCTCGGAGGTTTAAGTCTGTTGTTTGCTGTTTCTGCTGACTCTCTCATGTGGTGGTTTGTTTCCTTATATCTCTTATTGTGAGCTCAGATTTGATCGACCTTGCTCTGAAGGATACCTACAATGAGGATGTTTTTCACCATAGAAGATATACTTTCATCTCGTGTGTGTGTGTGTGTGTATACTGGGGGGATCACTGAACTTTCTGGTTCAGTTTGGAATTTAGAGGCTTAGTTCCTTCATCTTTCAGCAAACTTAAGGCTTAAACTCCTGCTTGTAGTGCCGATATTGGCATTTGTCCTCAGGGCAAGCCTGTCTTCTAAATACACTTACCACTCACCTCCATGAGAGTCCAAAACAAAAAAATAATTAATTTTTCTGCAGAACCTAGTTGTTTTGAAGCAGGAGGGACCCTCAGAGTTTCTATACCACCATACTGCCAGGAACAGATGCTTTCCTTCAGTCTTAATTCTACCGCTGTCTGGTTTCCACTCCTCTCCACTCACTGAAGTCAGGTAACTAAGGGTTACTACATCCAAGAGATCCCTCCCTGTGTGGACAACATTTGACACTGACCTTTGTCTAACAGTGCTGTCTTGGTTGGTTTCTCTTTGATTTTCCTCCTATCACTCTGTCTCCTTTTATGACTCTTCTTCCTTTACCTACCCCGTAAACATTGATATTCTCCAACGTTCTGTCCTTGGCCATTTTCTTATGCTTCCTTGGCAATCTCATTCACTCCTATGAGTTCAGCTTCCACCATATGTGATGATTTCAGAATCTATATCTGAAGCCCAAACCCCTTTCCTTTTCTTCAGATAAGTATATCCAACAATCCATCAGACATCTTTTCCTGGAAGTCCTTGAATATTTTTGTCCCAAAATAAACCCCAAATCTCTCTCTAATCTGCAATTCCAAATCTCAGTTGGCAGCACCACCATTCCTCCAGTTGCCACAGCCCCAAGCCCAGGAGTCATCCTAATCTCTCCCCTCTTCTTTTTTCATTAAAAAAAATTTTTTTTTGTGAGGAAGACCAGCCCTGAGCTAACATCCGTGCCCATCTTCCTCTACTTTATGTGGGACAGACGCCGCCACGGCACGGCTGACAAGCAGTGCGTCAGCAGGCGCCCGGGATCCGAACCGGCAAGCCCTGAGTTGCCCAGCGCGAACTAAACCGCTGCACCACTGGGCCGGCCCCCTCCCCTCTTCTTTAGATCCAAATGGTGACGGTGACTGAGATCTGTTGATCTACTTATTAAAATCCCCTCCTATTGAGTGTGGGAAGCAGGCAGGCAGTCCCATATTTTGCTGGTGGGCATGTGGATTATTACAATTCTTATTACAGCAATTCGAAGCATATATCAAAAGTTTTAAAAATGTACATATCCTTTCTCCCAACAATTTCACACCTAGGAATTTACCCTAAGGGAATAGTTGATGTATACAAAGATATATGTACAAGAATGATTATACTAGCAAAATTTTATAAATAATCTAAATTTCCAATAATATAAGATTCCTTAAATATATTTTGGTACGTTCATAAAATAAAATACTGTAAGTCATTAAGATTACATTATAAAATATTTTTTGACACAGGAAAATGTACCTGATATATGGTAATGTGAAAAAAGCAAGATTCAAAATATTAGTGTACATAATGACACTATTTTCATGAAAAATAATCTTTGAAGTCTTTGTGGTTATTTTGGGTAGTGACATTGTAGGACTTTCTTCTTTGTATTTCTCTGAGTTATGAGCATTTTCTGCATTGAGCATATGTTTATTTTTTAATTATAATAATCTTAAAAATTCTCTCCTCTTCAACAAATTCTGCTTTTCACTGCCACAGTCTTTCCTTATCTCCCACCCACATCCTCCTCTTTCATCCTTCACCGCCTCACTGGGCTTCCTGACCTCAGCCTCAGCCCCTCCAGTCTCCTGCCACTGTGGCCAGAGTCGTGTAACTCACAATCCAACTATGACACTCCCAGGTTCACACACCTGGAGCATTATGTCCACATTCTCAACACAGCCTAGGCTCCTCTCTTAATATCAGGCTAGCCTCTCCCTCTGCTCCAGCAGCTCATAGTTCCTGGTGGGTCCCTGCCCCCAGGCTGCCCTTTTCATGTGACTCTTTTCTGCTGGAAGCCTCCCTCCCCTGGATCTCTTAGGAGACCTGCCCTTCAAGGCCCGGGAATGCTCTCCCCTTTCCAGCTTTTGACCAGCACATGCCTCTGCAGGTGCATGTCCCACACTGGGCAACTCTACTTTGTCCACTTGTTTGCTGAGAGCTTGTCAAAGGCAGGGCCCGGCATTGTATCTGCATTGTGCCTGGCACAAGTAGATACTCAGCAAAGTTTTGTTGGATGGTACACCTAGACAAATTCCCTTAGGCAGAATCACAATTAGACTCGCTGATCTTCCCTCCATTTTGTGAAAGCTCTACAGACCCACTTGGCCACCTGTCTTCAAGTACAGACACAGACACAAGAAGACTGTGATACACACGCATAACAACATGCCTATGAGACATTTCCTGGCATATCCCACAGGCAGCCTCAGGGCCTTTGCATTTTCTGATCATTCTGCCTGGAACCCTATTCTTTCAGCTCTTCACATGGCTAGTTCTTTCTCATCTTTCCAGTCACAGCTCAACATCACCTTGAGAAAGAGAGGTCCTCCATGACCTCTCTATTTAAGTAGCTCTCCCTGGCTACTTTTCATTTCCATTACCCTGTTTATTTCCTTTGTAGCATTTTGGATAATTTATAAAGCTCTTGTTTATTTCTTGATTATTATCTATCTCTCTCCACCTCTTATTGTGGGGGAGTAGGAGGGTACCATGAGGGCAGGATCTTGTACTATTTTATATATCATTATAAATTCCATGCCTAGGTGAATGAATGAAACACACACACACACACACACACACACACACACACACACAGTTACAAATAATTACAAAATGACAGCCACACACTGGCAGTCATCCAGACATACATGGCCACACACTCTGGCCTGGCCCCCACCCCCAACCTCCACTTACCGGGGTCACAAACTTGTTGGCTTCCCAGGCCCACAGAGGTGGGTCCTTATAGACCTCCTTGATGGAGGTAGGAGCCCTGTAGGAGTCACTGTAGGTGCTGATAGGGGTCTTGGTCTTACGGGAGAAGAGGAACATGGTGGGGTCTAGGGGGTGCAGTGGTGGGCTCTACCTACCAAGGGCTCCTGCAAGACATCAGTGACCACCCCTCTCCCAGACAGCCCACACCTTTAGCCTGGCAGGTGCCCCTAGCTGCTGTGACCCCCTGTGGAGGATCTCTCAGCTTCTCTCCCCCACAGCCTTCCCGCTCCTACCCCACCCTGCTTCCCCCTCCAGGATGGGCACTGCCCATTATGATATCACCTGGCTCAGCCCCATCCCTGGGGAGGTGAGGTGGTCCTATTCCCTCCCTGCCCCCAACCTCTTCCTCCTCAAGCCTCTCAAAAGAGCCCAATTTCCCAGAGTTCAGAGGGCCCCTGGAGATCTAGGCCAACCTTCGCACTTTGATGAAGAGAAACAGAGGTTCCGAGGGGTCAACTGACTCGCCCAGGGTCATGCGGCAGGTCAGTGGGCAGGTCTGGCCTGGGAACCCATGATTAGAGTTACAACGAAATGTACATTCAGAGGATCAGTTCTCTCCCCTTCCCAGCCCACCTGCCCCTTGCCCACACCCCAGGTAGGGAGCTAAGGCTGGCTTGTTTGATGCTTTTAATATCATTATTTGTGTTACACGATACACAACCAAGGATGATGGTCAATACTGCGATGGAAATGTTAAAAAAAATATTATACACGGCTCATGTCTTTCACACACTTTCCTGGAAATAAATTAGTGAGCACGGAGAAACCTGGCTGGGTGGCAGCCAGAGCTGAGGGGAGAGGGAGTGTTAAGGCAGTATCTACAAGGGGGAAAGGTGGCAGGGGGCAAGCTAAGGCCTCAATTCCTCCCCTCCAATCTCCCAGACAGGGAAGGAGGGAACCACGCACTCTCCCTAGACCGCACAGGTGCTGGCTGCCAGCTTCCTACCTCTCTCCACCACTCCTACACTGCCTCAGTCAGAAGCACTTGCCTGCCAGGGGACTAGGTATATCCTGTAGGGAGAGAGCTTTTCCCCGGTTCCTCAGAGCCAGACAAGTGAAGCAGTTGGCCAGAGTCACATAGCAAGTCAGTAGCAAAGGCAGCAGTCTAAATGCTCCCTGATGGGGGCCCTGCCCAGAAAAAAAAGAGGTACCCATGTTCTAGAAGGGGGAGTCGAGGAGCCCAGGGTGGTGGTGGTGATAGTAAGAGGCTTGGCTCTGGGGGCCAGATGATGGGGTTGGGGATGATCAGGGTGGGAGAAATGGGCTCAGATGGGGGCCCTGCAGGTGCCTTCTGTGTCCTTGCCTCCCTTTGGCATTTTCTCCTCATCTAGTCAGGGGCCCTGCACTTACGGAGGCAGGGGTGGGTTGGAGGAGTTGAGGGTGGAGAGCTGTACCTCCACACCTTGGAGTTGGCAGCCCCTGGGCATGGTGCAGGGAGGCGCTGCCTTTCCTAAGCTAGCAGCCTTACTCTCTCCTCTAACTGCCCTCTCCCCCTTCTAGCTCCCATCCCCAGGAACAGCCAGCAGGGAGTGGACTGTGGGTGTGTTCTTCACATGCCTGCAGCGTGTGAGTGGTATAGATGAGTGTGAACACACTAGCATGTGTGGGGTGTCAGCATGGAGGAATGGGGAGTGTACACCCTAGGGTTTGTGGGGCATAGACCTGAGCAGTCTTAGGCTATCTGTGCTTTCGTTTTTCTTCACATGGGGGCAGGTCTATATTGCCCAGTCCCGGGGGGGGCCTTGGTCACCTCCTCCCTCTTGATTTTCATCCTCAGCTTTTCTGGCCCCCCTGCCCCCCAAACCAGCAACAGCAGCAGAAGCAGCAGTATGCAATTCTGGCTCATAGACACCCCATATAGATTTCCACAGAAATTCCTTCAGGTTTGAAAGGACCTTAAAAATAATTTCAGATGCTGCTCATTTTATGGGGGAGGAGACTGAAGCCCAGAGGTCGCAAGTGGCTTGTTGAAGATCATAGAGAGACGCCAGAGCTAGGACCAGAAGCCAGGCTTCTGACTTCCAGTCCGGGGCTCTCGTCCACTGCACTGCCGAGCAGCCTCTCACACTGTTAACAGACCATACAGTCACTTCCCCACCCTGGACGCTCACACCCATGACAGAAACAGACATCTGGAGAGACAGACACACACCCTGACAGCCTCAGGAACACATACATTCCGCCAACCCCTCCCTACCACACACATGCAGCCGCTATATTTTCCTAAGCTTGCTTCCTGGAAGATTCTTACTGGGAAGCAGTGTCTGGGATCTTGGGTTGGAGTGAGATGGGAATGGGGCATTTGAGGCCAGCCTTACCTCCTGCTTCCAGCCTGGGACAGAGACCAATGAACAGAGTGTGTGTGGGGTGGAGGTTGGCAGAGAGATAGATGCATTGTTTAGGAAGGGGTGAAGACAGATCATAGCACCCCAAACCCTGGCCTGGCTCTAAGGCCCACCTTACCCTCCCTCACTACCCAGAAAGCAAGGAAAGGGGTGACTGGGGCAAAGAGGGGGAAGAAGGCAGTGATCCGATGGGTGGGGGCAATGTCTGGCTGGGTAGTTTTGCCAGGCTTCCCATCTGGAGATGAGGGGAGACACGCAAATAGGTACATGGGCCGGCAGGGGGCGCGTGGAGGGGGCTCCGAGGTGCTGGGCCCCGCCCCCACTGCCCTGGGCCTTTCTCCCTCCAAGCCCCTTTCCTTGTCCGGCTGGGGTTAGGCGGTTCATGGCTTCGCTGGGGTGGGGCCAATACCCTGGCTTTGTGATCCCTTCCCCATTCATTACTGTTGGCTTCCCTGCCATCCAGCTCCCACACCGGACTGCAGCTCTGGGGAGGAGGGCAGGGTACTGGGCAAGGTCCCCCAAGTAACTGAACAAACAGCCCCACCCCTCCTCAGCCCCCGGGGTGGAGAGAGACCCGGTTTTGGTTTCTCCGGCTCCATGAACACACAGAGGTACACGTCCTACCATAGGAGGAAGCAATGACTGTTACGAGGTTGGCGGCTGTAGGGGGTGCGGGGGCTGGGGGCAGGCGGACAAGCTGGGGTGGGGTGGCCCCTGCCCTGTCCAACCTGGCCCGAGGCGGCCCCGCCCCGGGAGGCCGCGGCGGCCCGCCCGCTACTGAATGTGGCAGGCGGTGGAGGACGTGGCCTGGCAGCACATGCAGGTGGGGTTCACGGACTTGGGGGGGATGAGGTCCAGGTCCTCGTCATCGGGGATCTCATCTAACCGGTAGCCGTCCTTCAGCAACTGGATGTTCAAATCTTGATTGATCTGCTGTAGACAAAGGGGAGGGAGGCTCGGGGCGATCCGGAGGCACGACCCACGGCCGGGCTGCATCCCCAGGCCATCCGCGCCCAGCCGGTCCCATCCCAGGTCTCTCCGAAACCCCAGGCTTAGCCCCTACTCAGGCCCCAGCCTGGGTTTTGGCCTCACTTGCTTACAGGCCCATCCTTATGAGGCCCCGCCCCACTCCAGACCCCACCCCCATTCTACCGGCAACTTCCCACCTTAGGTCCTGCTTCTGCTCGACCCTGCCCCTATTTCAGGCCCTTCCCCATAAGGTGTCGCCTATATTTCACACCCCATTCTATTTGAGAGCCCTGCTCCAACTCAGGGCCCAAGACCCGCCCCTAACCATCAGGGCCCTGCCCCCACGGGCCCCGCCCCACACAGGGCTCCGCCTAGCTTTGCCCATAGCTCTTCTGGGGTGAGGTTCGGCATTGGCCCCACCCCTTCTCCTAGGTGGAGGTGGGCCTGCTCGGGTGTGTCTAGGGCGGGAAGAGATGGCGCCTCACCTCAGCAGAGGAGTAGCCAGAGGAGGAATATCTGGACATGTCAAAGTCATCATCACTGCCGTGGAGGAAAGAAGACAGAGAAGAAGTGATTCCGGGAAACTAAATAGAAAGCTCCCTGCACCCGCCCCCATCAGTCAATACCCCACCCCTCCCCCACGCTTCCAAATAAACAGCAAGGTCTAAATAAACACTATATTTGCTGTGCAAATGCAGTTTTAAGACAGGTTCCCTAGTTGCGCCCCCTTCTAAATAAATTGCCACACTTAACCTCCTTCTAAATAAAGCTGCTACTCTCTTCCCATCATCTCTCCACCTTTTTATTAGGCCCAGATCATCCTGGCTTGTTGGGTTTCCCCAAAGTCCAGGTCCAGCCAGCTGTGTTCCCAGCAGCAGGGCTCCTCCGTCACAGGGGCAGAGCATTAAGCATCGCATCAACACCCTTTCTAGGGGCAGCCATTTGATCAGTTATCCCAGGACAGCAGCAGACTGCACCAGTCCCCTTTTCCTCTCTCTGCTCTCCCCCACGTCCAGGTAAAAAATTCCATTGCCTGGGGTTTCACCCTTGGAGAGCACCTGGCTGTCTGAGGAACACCCCGATTCTGACAATATAGCAGGCGTGGCCTGTACAGCCCACTTGTATGTTCACATGGTTCTTGTGGCTTGCCCAGCTCCCCCAATGTCCCGTACACACCTGTCCGTATCAAGAGCTACCAGTGGCTTCTCGTCTGGGCTCTGGTCAAGCGAGGAGTAGCCTTTATTGGGGACGACCAGCCTGGGTGGAGAATTTGGGGAATTGGATTGGCAACTGGAGCACATAAGCCCGCAAGGAACTGGCTGGGGACCTGACACCCCCCTACCCCCCGGATCCTGTTGAGACTCCTCTCACAGAGGAGCTGGGCCTGAGGAAGGAGGGAAGAGAGGGAGGCTCAGGACCAGCAGAGATAGCTGCTGACTGGCAGCGTCCAGGAGGGGCAGGGGGTCTCTACCTTGTCCGGGCCATGACATTGTTCTTCTTGGGTTGCTGGTTGACGGGGCTACCCATGCTGCCGTTCTTCAGGGAGCCCTTCCGGGCCAGCTCCCGCTGCTTCTCTACAGGGAAACATGGGAAGGAAGCTGTGTCCTGCCCCCAGGGCTACCCTACCTTACTGCTCAGGCAGCCTGGGCTGGGCCTCCAACGTGAAACCCTTTGCTTTTCTAGGAACTGAGGCAGGGATCCCAACTCCAGGCCCTCCTGCTTGGTGGAGACAGTACTTGGCCCTGCACAACCAAAGGCAGATAGTGAGGGGCAAAAGGAGGAGGCTGACCCCTGTCTATCAGGAACTGTACTCCCATGTGGGGCAGTCAGTGTGTGCTTGATGCCAGAGAAAGGCTAGAGAGGGAGAGATGGAACAGAAGGATGGAGCAGTCAGGGCTTCCTGCAGGTGACAACTTGAGCTGGAGAGAGGAGGGTATTCTAGGAAGGAGGGATAGTGTACGTAAAAATACATTTAGAGGGGCTGGCCCGGTGGTGTAGTGGTTAATTTCACACATTCCGCTTTGGCAGCCCGGGGTTCACGGGTTCAGATCCTGAGTGTGGACCTACATACCACTTGTCAAGCCATGCTTTGGCAGCATCCCACATACAAAATAGAGGAAGATTGGGGGCTGGCCTGGTGGCATAGTGGTTAAGTTTGCACGCTGTGCTTTGGCAGCCTGAGGTTCACAGCTTTGGATCCCAGGTGCAGACCTATACGCCGCTCATCAAGCCATGCTGTGGTGGCATTCCGTATATAAAAATAGAGGAATATGGGCACAGATGTTAGCTCTGGGCAAATCTTCCTCGGCAAAAAGAGGAAGTTTGGCAGCAGATGTTAGCTCAGGGCTGATCTTCCTCACCAAAAAAAAAAAAAAGAGGAAGATTGGCATGGATGTTAGCTCAGGTGCAATCTTCCTCAAGCAAAAAGAGGAAGATTGGCAATAGATGTTAGCTCAGGGAATCCTCCACACCAAAAAAAATGCTATTAGAAATGAGCATAAAAAGTGTGGATCTGGATGGGATGGAGGGGTGAAGGTGGAGGGAAGTCAGGTTGGAAAAGTAGGATACATTTATCTGGTCATTCATTTATTCAACAAACATCTGTGTCACCAATCATGTCTCAGGTCCTGTGCTAAGGGGCTGGGGGCTCTCTCTGATTACAAACTCAGAGCATGAAGGCTTTGAATGTCAGATAGATGTGTTTGGGATTAATAAAGAAGGAAAAGGAGCCACTGAAGGTTGTGGAGTGGGAGGGCAGGATGGGGCTGGCAGGTAATGGGTAGGAGGCTGGGCGAGCCCTTCTAGCTATACTTCTGACTCTTCTGCCAGCCTCTGAGTTTTCTGAGGCTCCAGAGCCTACCAGATTCATGGGGCTGGCCACCAGGTAGCCCACTGCCTCATGTGTGGCACTGTTTCCAGTAGCCATAGCTGGATCCTGGAGGGGGTCGGTCCACCCTTTCCTACTTGTCTCTAATAAAGCCCAGAGATAGGAAAAGGGACTGTTGGTAGAGAGTGATGCTAGGGGAAAGCTCTCATAAGATAACCATGAGCTCCAGAGAGGAAGGATGGGGTGGGTATTTCCAGCTACTATGACTGTGGAATTTCTTTTTCTTTCTTTCTTTCTTCTTCTTCTTCTTTTTTTTTTTTTTTGCTGAGGAAGATTCTCCCTGAGCTGACCTGTGTTGTCAATCTTCCTCTTTTTTCTTTTTGCTTGAGGAAGATTAGCCCTGAGCTAACATCTGTGTCAATCTTCCTCTACTTCGTATGTGGGTCACTGCCACAGCATGGCTACCAATGAGTGGTTTAGGTGTGCACCCCAGATCTGGCCTGCGAACCTGGGCCACTGAAGCAGAGTGTGCCGAACTTAACCACTACACCACCGGGCTGGCCCCTGACTCCGGGATTTACCCTGGTCTCCATGTCTCTGAGTCTCATCTCCCAGTCTCTGGCCCCCTTTCTTTGCCCCTGCTCATCTGACTCCTTCAGTTTTTTCCCAGCCTCTTTCCAGCAGGTGGCAGCTGCCATTAGCACTCCAAGCCTCTAGGGGGTGCATTTTGCCTTAAGGTTCCTGGTGGTGATTTTCTTGAGTGCAACAGGGACAAGGTTGTGAATTTTCATGAGGAGCTTTGGTGGTAAAGTAATGGGGAGGAAAAAAGTGTTACTTTAAAAGCATGTTGGAATTGTTTAAAATAGTGAAAAAAATGCAAACAATAAACTGGCAAAGCCAAACTATGAACTACTATGCAACCACTTAAAAGAATGAAGTCATTCTCTATATACTGGTATGGGAAGGGGTTCTAAGACATTAAGCGGAAAACGAAAACAAAAACAAAAAAAGTTTCAGAAAATGTGTACAGTGTGATACCACCTCTGTTAAAATACAAAATAAAACTAGAAAAACTAAAAAAGCTTGGAATGATTATCTCTGGGGAGGAGAATGTGATGGGGGAAAGTAAAGGAGAAGTTATACTTGTTAAAATACTCTATTGTTAAACAAAAACAAACAAATAAAAGTGGCTGCAGTTTGAGTCTGGTGTCTTGGGAAGATGAACAAATTCCACTGAGAGAGCCGCTCTCTTGTTTAGAAAAACAGTGTGAGGGGCTCCCAGGATGTGGTCTGGAAGGAGAGAAGCAAGGTAAAAAAAAAAGCTGAATAAAAGAACATTGAAAAGGAGTCCTGGCAGCTGCAGAGGGAGAAGGATTTAGAATAGATGGGAAAGGGCTCTTAGGACGAGGAGGGGTCCAGTATTTGGTGGGCAGCTGGAGCCTGAGAGAAAGATGAACAGGAGGGTGGCAGGGATGACAGAGGAGTTTGAAGGATAATGATGACTTGTATTTAACTGTAAACTCTTTCCTGGGTGCACTGTGTTGTAACTTCTCTTCACAAAACCAAATTTTTAGTAGAAGTCTGTTATGTACAGCAGCCTTGGATGAGTGAAATTTTCGTCCCTGAAGGGAAGGGCAGTGTTCGTGAGAACAGCATTGCAGGAGCGAGGGGCAATGGTCGGGAGCCATGGGGCTTTAAAGGAGAATAAACTGACGTTGGAGTGGACATAAAATAAACTCCAAGGAGAGGTGATCCTAGAAAGGGGGGAGATATTTGGGTTTACTAAGAAACGAAGGGAAAACTTCCCAAAACGAGCCAATCAGGCCCTGAGATCTCCAGACAGGCTGAGTTAGGAATGGGGAGAGGGGCTGAGCTTCTGGGCTTTGGTCCTCATTCCTTTCTACCCTCAGACATGGCAACTGACACCCACCTCGAAGACAGCTTCCTCTCAGTCTGGTCCACTGTTTGATGGCACTTCCAGCCCTCTCTCTGGGGTTCCATGCTTTTATCCCTGCAGCTATGCCCTGGAACACCTAGAGCCTTCTTGGCCTCAAAGATGCCTCCTAGAATTTTGGGCCCTGCAGAGAACTGTAACTTCCCTCTCTGCCTTACAGGAGATAAGGTGCCTGGCAGTGCCAATGACTTGGTGGCTTGAGTCTTGGAATCACCTAGCCTAAGTTGGTTTATTTGTGGCACCTCATTGCAGACCCAGCCCAGAGTACCTTGTCCACTCCCCACATCTCCCTCACCCCCCGGACACACTCACCCAGCTTCACTTGGAGCGGGGATGGTTTGTAATTCATGGCTACTGACTCACCCTCCCGGGCGTCACAGTCTCCGTCTGAGATGGAGGTGGCGGCTGGGTCCTGTGGGAAGAAAGCAGAGAGACAGGGAGTTGTTAGCAAGTGAACACAGTGGGAAGCTCTCAGCCCTGAAGCTGGCCTTCCCAACTGTCCTCTGGGCCTCTGGGGGTATTTGCCCCTGGCAGCAGGCAGAAGATTCAGGGAGGGAGGGGCAGACCTGCCCATCCTGGGAGGAAGACCCTGAACTGGGTAGAAGAGCCAAGGATCTTGGTCCCACTGAAACTCACCTGGTGTCTGTCTTCAAAGTCCTGTGTGATCCAGCCTCCCCCAGAAAGCCCACCTCAATTTCTTAAACCCACAGGACCAACTTCTCCAACCTCCCATACTAGTTGCCCTGCTCCTCAGGGCCCTTCCTGTGTACTTGTTTGGAAAGGTCCTTCTAGGTTCCTGTGAGTTTAAGTCTGGATTAAGGTCAGAGTCAGTGCTCCCAAGACATGCTTTCTCCCTGTTTCCCCAGCACTGGACCGGTCCCGTCACAGGATCCAGAAAACTGACTGGCCAAGCCAGGCCAGACTTCAAGGCTGCAACCACCGGACAAAAAAAGTTCTCACAGGGCCTTCTCCATTTCACAGATGAGACCTAAGGAGTGTCTCCTGGGAGAACCTGTAAGGGTGGCTGAGTATGCAAATAATGACAGGTCAGCTCGTGGCCAGTTTGTCCTGTGCTGTTTACTAATCCAGCCTCACTATTCGCTCCAAAACACCCCAAACCCCTGCTACAAGATCCAGGGTCCTGGCCCACCCTGCCTCAGTCAGTTGGAAGAGGCTGGAGTCATTCACATTCTCCCTGAGAAATTGATGACTAACCATTGATATGGGTGCCGCCACCCGAGCCATCCGCCTAGGACCACAGAGCGGTAAGCCCAAGGTCTGAGGACTGCAGAGTGGATCCAAGGCTGTGCCTGTTCTGCCCCTGGGGATGCAGAGAGCAGGTATAGGCAGGTAGAATGCTCCAGGACTGGCCCCACAGTGTCAGGCCCAAGGATCTGAGTGGCTGCTGGTGACTCAGCAAGGGAAGGATATATAACCATTATTGTGGCTTCTGCTTTCTTTAGAACAAAGCAGTGGCAATGAAAACATGCTTGTCGCTAAGGGGAAAGGGAAAAGTCTAGAATGTTTGGGAGGGAAACCCTGGCTTTATCTGCATTCCTTCAGGCCATCCAGAGTGCAAGGCCCTGGGTGGGCAATGTTTCCATAGTGGTTTGCGAGTTCCTGAGGGTAGAACATGGGCCTCTGTCCTCTGCTCTGATCACCATCTCTTAGCTGTGGTTGCCACAAGCCTTTCCAATTCTCATTCTCTGCCTCCCTGGTGCAGCTCCTCCTTGGGATACTCCTTACTGACAGCACCTGTCCCCTGCAGCCTTGGAGAAGCAGGCACTAGTGGCTCTCACGTGCCTCTCTGCAGCCAAAACAGCCTCACAGGCACTACCTGCAGGGGATGTGGAGACCTGACAGCTGGCCTCTAGCTTTCCCTTTAGGCCATGTGGAGGGCTCACTCCTGAAGCAGCATGAGGGAAGGCTTCTCAAAGGGTAAAGCCCATAAACGTGCCTATGAGACCCTAACAGAGAAGCATGAGCACATTTCCAATTTCCTTAGTCACAATACTTTTTCTGTAGTATTTGTCACATGTCACACACACCACATCCAGTTGGAAATGGTTTCCTCCCCTGGCTTTAGGATACTGTGCTCCTCGAGTCATCCTGCCTCTTTGACCGTCATTTCTGTCTCCTCCCACAGTCCTTTTTCTCCTCTGCAGGGTCCTGTCCTCAGCTCTCCTCTCTCTCCTTGGGGAACCCTGATGTCTCCTACAGTTTGGATTAATATGTTTATACTGATGACTTCTAACTCTATGGCCTTCCAACCATGTGTCTCCTCCATAACCCTCCACCCCATCCATCCCACGAGAGTGTTAAGCCTCACTGTCCTTTCCCTGGGGCTGACTTTAAAAAACAAGCCCTCAGGCATTTGGGGCTAACTTTCCCCTCCTCAGTGTAGATGAGTTCATCAGAGTTTCTTCTGTCAGGCTGGAGGTACTGGGTGGCAACAGGAACATTGGAGGGAGACTGTGCAGGAAGGACAGGGCCTGGGTGGCAGCTGGGAAGCTGTAGAGCAACTCTGGTCACAGGGACCCACTTGTGGTTTCGAGGCCACTGGGCAGGTACTGGTGGCATTTGATCTCTGAGTGAAACTGCCAGTCCCTTTGGGTCATTGAGACAGGGTGCAAAGCCCTAGACTGACAGGCCCCCTCCAAAGCCCACCATTCAGCATCTCCCGTCACTGTCCATGATAGAAGGCCATCTCAGTGGCAAGAACAAAGGTCTCTGGCACTGTGCCTGCAAACTCAAGCCTTTGCTGGGGACTTCCTGTATGTCTTCCCTGAGAAATGCAGCCAGTTCACCATGAGCATCACATGGAAATGTAATCAGGGAGATTAAATGTGAAATATTCATGAATCTAAGTATCAGAGAGGAATCCAGAAAGAAGGAAGCATCTGGCTCCAAGAAATCAGGGGGAATATAAAATGCTCCCCAAGGACATTTGACAGGAGTTAGCTAGATCCGGGAACTAGAGTGGGGATTAGCAAGATTATTAATAAACACTCAGCAGAGACAGACATTGAAATGCATCTCTAATAGCAACCCATGAGTCTGCAAACCTTCAAACAAATTCTCCACAGGCTGCAGAAATGATTAATAGCCCAGTCTCACTGTTTCTGGGACAGGATATATAGGCTAATGGCCAGTGCAGAGCCAATATAACTAGAGGAAGGCAAAATTTCCAGAAGAATCCTAGGAGTTAGTCTGGCCCCATGATTTTCATTAAACTGTGTTCCCTGAACTCCATGCCTTGGGCGGGGCTGAGTGTGAGAGGGGAGCAGTAGGAGGGGTCTGGCTTCCCTTCAACCACAGTAGATCCACTTTTATCTCACGTACATATCAGCCTTTCCGCATGATTTTGGTTGGAGAAAGGGTTCTGTTGCTTTAAAAAAAAGGTTAAATCCATTGATTTAATCCCAACTGGTCTTTAAAATATGTTTTATTGTGGAAACTATTAAGCTTACACAAAAGTAGAGAAAACAATATAGTGAGATCCTGGGTACCTATAACAAGCTTCAACAAATATCAATTTATCAACCCATTCTTTTACAAACCATGACTCCTCCATTTATTAGCTGTATGATCTGGGCTTCAGTTTCCTCATTTGGAAAATGGGACTAATACTAATAGCTATGTCAAAGGTTCTTGTGAGACTAAAGTGAGGCAATATATGTAAACACTTAGAATAGTACATACTGAGCACTATATCTGTGCTAGCTCTAAACTTGTTATTAGTACAGGTTCCATGAGGCCCACACAATCATGGGGAGTGTGCCCTGGGAGTGACTGGCCCAAAGCTGCAGCCCTGACACCACACAGGCTGGGGTCTGGCTTATGTGGGATGTATCTGTAGAAAAGGTACTCCCTCCATAGGATGAGGAGGGGACTGACCAGTGGGCATTCTGCCTCCTCTCTCTCTCCACACTCCACTCTGCTACATTTCCCCCATTTATTGAACAATGGTAGGCCTGGGGCTCAAAAAGATAAATGGAAAATAGACCCATTCTTAAGGAGCTCCCAGTAATTATCCATAAAGATAACAAGAGCCATAGAATATTAGAGGGAAAGGGACAAAGGGAGGGTAGCCAGAGAAAACTGCACAGGGGAAGACTTTGAAAAGATGTCAGAACATCAGTTCACCAGTTAGCTTAAGGGGAAGGAGGAAAGACATTCAGGGAACATCTGCAAAGGCTCAGAAGCATGAAACTAGCATTGCATATTCAAGGAAGAGTCAGTATTTTGCTATAGTTGAAACCTAGAAGGTATGATGAAAAGTGGCAGGAAATAAAGTTGTGGGGTTGGGAGGGCTCAGATCATGGTGGAGGATGGGCCTTGATTTTGTTCTTAACTCAGAAGATGATGGGGAGCCAATGAAGCCTTAAGCAGGAGAGTAACATGATCAGATCTCAGATGGAGAAGGACCCTCTGATAGCCATGTAGAAGATGAATGGCAGGGGAATGAGTCTGGAGGTAAGGACAATGAGGAAACTACTACAACAGTGCCAGCAAGAGATGATAGGGACCTGAAATAAGCAGAAGCAGAAGATAAAAGGCCAGAAAGGAGGATACAGAAGAGGAGGAGTGGCAGACTTTGGAGAGAAAATGTAGAAGGAGGAGTTCAGACATACCTGATTTTCTGTCTGGAATAATTGGGAAAGAGGTACTAATTACTAAGACAGAAAACGCAGGAGGAGCCACAGCTATATTGCCAGGGAAAACCAGATGTGTTCCATTTGGGACATGTTGAGTTTTGAAGTGTCCTTTGGACACCCAGATGATATCATTAGTCAGTAGGATTTGAGATTTGGGATCTCAGGAAAGGTGTGGGCTGATGGTGATAGAAGCCACAGAGGAGAATAAGCCCCCTCAGAGAGAATGAGCAGAGTAAAAAGACAAGAAGCAAGAATGGAGCTCTGGGGAACATTAAACCTTAGGAAATGAGTGGAAGAAGAAGACTGAGTAGGAGCAGAAAGATGAGATTTAGGAAAAGATCTAGGAAGCCATTCAAGTAGAGTTTCAAGGTGGAAGAAATCAAGAGTGTCAAATAAACAGATGGGTCCATAAGATAAAGACAATATTTAGAAATGAGGAAGTCATAGGTGGCTTCAGCAAACACAGTTTTAGTAGAAGGATAGGAACAGAGCCCAGATTACAGACGATTTAGGAGGGAAGAGGAGATGAGGAAACAGAGACAGTGAACACAGGCACTTCTTTCAAGGTGCTAGATGGAGAGGGGAAGGGATGAGAATGAATGACAGCCAGAGGGAGCTTTGGAGTTAAAGGATTTCTTTGGGACTAGTGAACACCTGACCACTGTCTTAGATGAGGGGAAGGAAGCTGGGTAGAAAAGGAGATGTTTGATGGGGCATAGTATTTGAGGAGACAAGAGTAGATGGAACCAGCACCTTGGACCAGAAGAAGGCTCCTTACTGAAAATGGAAGGGGGGGAGTAGGGGATGCAGATAACATGGAGGCAGAAATGTGGGTGGAAGGTTTAAAAAGTTAATTCCTAAAAGCCTAGCTAGGTAAAGGAAGAGGGTGAATATTTAAGGGTTGGGGAAAAGAGGGATACTTGGTGGCTGGCCAGGAAAGGAAGGAGGTCAAACTGGCTGGGCTCCCAGCTACAAATCCTCATCTTTCACCCACCCTTGATCTCAACGCCAGGATCAAAGGCGCTCTCCGTGGTGCTGAACAGTTCTGCCTTTTGTCTCCTGGACTGAGCATGGATGATTCAGGGTAGAGACAAGATCCAATTTTAGCTTTCCCACAGGAAAGGTAACCTGTCCTCACCTCCAAGCACTAACTCTCGGGAAGATGGAAATTGAAATGGATTTAGAATGAGGTATGAAGAGGCAAAGTGCTTGTATCAACTTCATCTAACCTTTCTTCACTGAACACACATGAATTTTCCTCTAGTTTTAGGAAGGAGTGGGCAGAGGCAGTTCTCAGTTGTGAAATGCTGAAAGGCTACCTCTGGAATAGTTGTGTCTGAACCCCTGTTCAGCCCTCCTGGGTGAAAGCAGGAAGCAGGACAGACCTAGAGCAGAAACAAGGCCAGGAAGAAGTATAGTGCTGATAAGGAAACAGGAAAGCAGGGAAGAGCTGCAGCTCAGGCCACTCTGACATGTGGGCACAGCAAGATAGATCGTCAAAGACCAACTCTGTTTCTGTCACAATTTGTTCGGAGGTCAGCTCAGAAACTACCTGAGGCTGTGGTCCCCTGTTCAGGGTTATGCCTCTTCCCCCACTCTCTTGGCAGTGGGTGAGAATAAGCATGTTTAGATATCACATTTTAGAGGGAGATCCAGAAAGCACAACTCAGTGCCTTTATGTCCAATGTCTATGGCTGGACAGAAACCTAACCTCCTGTCCAAAAATATTCAGTATCAGTCTAGGCATTGGTTAGACCTCTCTACTTCCCTGCAGATGGCTGTCCAGTCTCTAAGGCATTCCCATCAGTCTGTGATTCCACACCTCAACATGAGAATCATTTGGCCAATGACAGCTCTTACTCTGTGGTATGACTTGAAGTCCTGAGTCCCACTTACTGAGTCCAGTTGTTGAGTGGCTCCCACTTTTATTTCCCACCTTCACTTCTCTAGGATTTCTCCAGGAGCTGCCTGCAGTGCCAGGCAATTGGCTAGGACTTCTCTCCTTTGGGAACATATTAAGACCCTTAGGGGTTTCACTAGGAGGGAAGGACAAAGACCTCTTACAAGGGTAAGGTCTTTGGGGGAGATCTGGAGGACAATTGGGGAAATATAAGAGAGACAGTCTCTCCAAATGTTGTTAGTGGCTCTTACAAAGAGGGGAAAAAGAACAGAAAAGCTGGAGAAAAGTCTGTGAAGCCCGAATGTGGGAAAGGTGGCAGAGGATCCCTCCTAGCTCAGGGAGGCCTCTCTTATCAGTCTAAATCTCCTCAATCTTCTAGACTTTTCTCTAAAAGAACACTCAATTCAAATAAAGTCAACACACTGAGTGTCCACTCTCTTTCCAGCTCTGGACTGAGTGCTGGAAGCAGAATGTAGAGGAAAGCACTCTTTCTTTATATGCACCACTCTTCTGCAGAACATTTTGGGACAAAGTAAAGTTCATCAAAAAGGAGTGGAGAGGATTCCTATGTTAGGGCTAGAGTTTGAGGACTCAAACTGACTCTGTGAGTAGCTGAGGATTTTCCTCTCCTTAAACAGCTCCTAGGATAGAATTCACTACCATAAACAAGCATCGCCAAGCTTTAGTATCATTGTGGAGGCTGTCACTGGGAGAACCAAAATGGAGGAGGGTGCTGCTGACCCCAGGCCTAGCAACAACTGTAGCCATGGCAAATTTAACAGATTTTTCTATTATAAAGTAATACATGCTAAAAATTTTTTAAAACTACCTTTAGTTTCACCACCTTGAGACAACTTCTGTTAACGTTCTAGTGTATTAGAGTCTCTTGTGTGCATTATAGTAGCAACAGTTGGGTTTCCCTTCTCTGAGAGGTGGCGCTCCATCCTCATGGTCACAGGGATGGGCCTCCAGATACCGTGTTGGTTCTATATGGTCCTACACCTGCTTGGACCAGGTGGAGCCAATCAATCTCCCCCGGAATTGGGAAGTGGGACTAAGAGGAGGTGTAAAGCTCAAGACTGCGGATTAGATAGCAGAGGAAAACACTGGGCAGGGAGACAAGAATAAAGCTGATGTCCAGAAAGAAGCAAATATAAGACAGAGAGAAAGTGCCCCCTAGGTTTCAGGCTCTGGTTCTAGAGCTTTCCCTACTCTTCCAGGGCTTGACTACATGCCTGCCCTTAGACACTATGAGATACCCTAGTGTCCTTACAGGCTGGCCTCCTTTTTAGCTTCAACTAGCTTGAGTTCGATTTTGTTACCGTAATCAGAGAAGTCCCAACTAATACATGTGCAAAGAACAACATTTAAAGAAAAACACACTGTATCTTAGTCTGTATTTTTTAAAATTAGTATCAGAACACAATCACTCCATATTTTTACATAGTTTTTGTAATCATCAGTTTAATGGCTGTATAATATCCATTGAGGGAATGTACAATAACTTTTTAACCATTCACTTATTTTGGACATTCAGGTTGTCTGGAACTTTTCACTATTATAAATAATGCTACACTGAAATCCACATATATCTGCATTAAGATCATTTCCTAAATCAAATAGAATTACTAAGTCAAAAAGCATGAGCGCTTTTAAGATTCATGATACATATTGCCAAACTGTTTTCCCAAAGGATTGTTCCAATTTACAATGCCTCCAGTCATGACTGAGAGCTATAGCTGGTTTTTAATTATTTTATTTTTCAACGTGCCAGGGAATTTCAGGTCATCACATATATCCATCATCTTCCAAGAGCTCTGCTCTAGTCCTTATTTATCTGGTTCCCTCTGGGGAATCTTCTTTCAAAGAATAGAATTCCCTCTGGGCATCATCTGCCAGACAATATACTCCTGACTTGAGGCCACCAATTAAGAACAAAAGGAGGGAAGACTTTGTCACACTGAAGCTTGGGAAAGGTTCTAAATGGAGGACCAGTACTGCTTGGTAGCTGGCCACCATGCTTCAGCTGGTCCTTGGCCTGTGCTGGCATGTCAGCTGGAGGAACTGTGACTGCAATTGCAGAGCCAGGAGGCAAACCTCACAGAGTCTCCTTTGCTTTCAGATTTGGAGGGCAGAATTAACCAAAATGGCTCTGGAGTTATCCCAGTGGGAGTGGCAGCTCCTATTTCCTTACCCATTATTTAGTTTTCAAAAATAGCTACTTGGAAACAGGGAGAAGACAGGATGGTGAAAGATATGGAGCTGGCACTGGGATGGCAAAGAACTGGATTCACTTTTGAAATGGGGAGACAAGGGACCAGTGAGCTTCTAAAAAGGAGATTTAGAATCCTACTCTACCTTCTTCATGGGTAGGACTGCTTGTCCTAGATTGAGGTTCTGCTATTCATTCCCATTCCCACTCACCTGGAAACCTATGACCAAAAAGCCTTCGTTTGGGAAATAAGACAGATACCTCAACTCAGGGACATCCACTGCAGCAGCTGTGGCTCGTGGAGGAAGCCTGTGCATAAAGCCCTAGAGGACAAGCCTCATGACCCAGGAGGTAGGAGACAGAGCCAGAAATTGAGAAACCTTGGTTCCTCCAGGAGGCCTGACTTGGCCTAGCCCCTTCATCCCCACCCTTAAGCTCATCCCAAGTCAGATGTTGAGAAGGCTCCTGCCTTACCTTGAACCACAGAGACAAGGTCTTGGCTTACACAGTCTTGTGACCTACAAGGTCTTTGAGCCCCACATCCCACTGTCCCCCCCCCCCATTTCAACCTCTTTATGGAAAGACCATCTCACCTAATGGAGACATGGGTGAAGGTGTAAAGTTCCTTACAAATAGATCAACAATGGTTAAAATGGTAAATTTTACATCATATATATTTTACCACAATAAAAAAATGGGAAGAAAAAAGATCAACTGGCAGGGCCTGAGGCAGAAGGAGAAGACAGTGTTAGGGTGGGCAGTGGACAGAAGCAGTTCCTTCTCTTTCTACCCCCCCCCCCAAATCCCCAGTACACAGTTGTGTATTCTAGTTGTAAGTCCTTCTAGTTCTTCTGTGTGAGCCGCCACCACAGCATGTCTACTGACAGACGAGTGGTGTGGTTCCATGCCCAGGAACCAAACCCAGGCCACCGGAGTGGAGTGTGCAGAACTTTAACACATAGGCCCTCAGGGCTGGCCCCCTTCTCTTTTTTATTCAGGTTCAGTCAACACAGACTTTGGGGACAGGGCCTGTCATAGGAGAGGGGAAATGATTCTAAAATCAAGGGAGTTGGAGAGGCTGAGGGATTCTGGATTGAGTTTCTGGGGGCCTTCTATTCAGGGTGCCCCTAAGGCAAGGCCCAGAGGAGGAGAAGAAAGGAACCAGATAGATGTTCAGGGCTAACAGAGCTTTAGGGAGCGTGGTCCAGAGGATCTTTCAGTTTCCTTCCAGGATGTGGATTCCAGTTCCCCGAGATAAGGAAGGTGGCACAGGACACTGAGGAGAGGTGCTGCTCAGGAATTGATAGAGGGCATTTGATTGGAGAGTCCTTGAGACTGGTCCCTCAGCCCTGCATGTGGTAGGAAGCTGAAGCAGAAGAAATGTCAGTGGACACTGACACTTGGTCTGGGACAGACTGATTTGTAGATCCTCATCAAGATCTTGGCCCCAAATCTCATTTGAGGATTTTTGGTAATCTCAATTACTCAAGGGACTGAGACTGGCCTGCACTGGTTCATGAATCTTTTGGAGGCCTTGATTTCCCAAGATAGCAAAGTAATAGTCTGGCAGTCAATGGGATGCCTTCGCAGAGCTGCCATCTCTGATCCCTTTCCTCTGGCCTTGAAGAGTAAAGAGCCACTTTGTCTGTAGTGGACAATGGATTTAGAGGGCTAGTATCAAACAACTTCTCCCCTCTGTGGTGTTTCCTGCCCCTGCCCTTCCTCTCCTTTCCAGCCTGTTCAAATTCTCGAACCTCCACTATGCCTGGCAAGCATGACTTTTTGGCCAGAGCAGTCTGCTACTCTTTCCGTTTTGTCATCCCAATAATTAACATCAGTGAGCTCACCACTTGTTAAAAAAACGTGATATTCACTGAACACCAATAAAGCACAAGTACACCAATAAAGTACTTTGAGGAGGGAAAAACACCAAGACCGGCTCTTGCCAAGAAGATTTTAGTCTAAAGGTGGGGAGATGATAGGCACAAAATTCGCCTATTTAAGGCAGAGAGAGGAGCATGAGAAACAGGAATGCAAGAACTGTGGTGGGAATACAGAGGAGAGACTGATACTGGCAGAGGTTTGTTATCCTCCCTCCCATAGAGGGTCAGGCCAGGGCAGGAGCAGGTTAAACCAGGGGCCTGGCTATTATGTCACTGGGTACTTTGGCAGGGGGGTGCAGAGCAATGACAGGTGAGGCTCAGCCCCAGGGCCAGAACTCTATTCTTAGTACTTTTAGTTGCTGCTGCTGCAACCAGGCATTCAGCCCACCCCGTTTCTGGGGGGTCAAGTACAGCAGGGCCTTTTCCTTACCACTGATATGCACAAACAACTCTCCCACAGAGAAGGGTCAAGAGGCTCTAGGTGGGTGGCTGGGAAGTTTTTTTTTAATTGGTCTTAATAGTTTATAACATTGTGAAATTTTAGTTGTACATTATTGTTTGTCACTCACCATATAAATGCATCCCTTCACCCATTGTACCCACCCTCCATTCCCCTTGCCCCTGGTCACCACCAAACAGTTCTCTCTGTCTGTGTGTTAGTTTACATTCCACATATGAGTGAAATCATGTGGTGTTTATCTTTCTCTGTCTGGCTTATTTCACTTAACATAATACCCTCCAGGTCCATCCATGTTGTTGCAAATGGGAGAATTTTGTCCTTTTTTATGGCTGAGTAGTATTCCATTGTATATATATACCGCATCTTCTTTATCCAATCATCAGTCGAGGGACAACTGAGTTGCTTTCACTTCTTGACTATAGTAAATAATGCTGCAATGAACATAGGGGTGCAAGCCTCTATGGATTGTTGATTTCAGGTTCGTTGGGTAGATACCCAGTAGGGGGATGGTTGGGTCATAAGGTATTTCTGTTTTTAATTTTTTGAGGAATCTCCATGCTGTTTTCCAGAGAGGCTGCACCAGTTTGCATTCCCACCAGTGGTGAGTTAAGGTTCCCATTTCTCCACAACCTCTCCAGCATTTGTTGTTTTTTATCTTGGTGATTATAGCCAATATAATAGGTGTAAGGTGATATCTTAGTGTAGTTTTGATTTGCATTTCCCTGATGATTAGTGATGTTGAACATCTTTCCATGTGCCTATTGGCTGTCTGTGTATCTTCCTTGGAAAAATGTCTGTTCATATCCTCTGCCCATTTTTTGATCAGGTTGTTTGTTTTTTTGTTGTCCAGTTGTGTGAGATCTTTATATATTATGGATATTAACCCTTTGTCAGATATATGATTTGCAAATATTTTCTCCCAGCTGGTGGGTTGTCTATTCATTTTGATCCTGGTTTCATTTGCCTTGTGGAAGCTCTTTAATCTGATGAAGTCCCACTTGTTTATTTTTTCTTTTGTTTCCCTTGTTCAAGTAGACATGGAATTTGAAAAGATCCCTTTATGACTGATATCAGATAGTGTACTGCCTATATTTTCTTCCAGAAGTCTTATAGTTTCAGGTCTCACTTTCAGGTGTTTGATCCATTTTGAGTTAATTTTTGTGTACAGAGAAAGAAGATAGTCTACTTTTATTCTTTTGCATGTGGCTGTCCAGTTTTCCCAGCACCATTTATTGAAGAGACTTTCCTTTCTCTGTTGTATATTCTTAGCTCCTTTGTTGAAGATTAGCTGTCCATAGGTTTGTGGTTTTATTTCTGGGCTTTCAATTCTGTTCCATTGATCTGTGTGTCTATTTTTGTACCAGTACCATGCTGTGTTGATGACTATGGCTTTGTAGTATATTTTGAAGCCAGGGATTGTGATGCCTCCAGCTTTGTTCTTTTTTCTCAGGATTGCTTTAGCTATTCGGGGTCTTTTCTTGCCCCATATGAATTTTAGCATTCTTTGTTCTATTTCCATGAAGAATGTCATTGGGATTCTGATTGGGACTGCATTGAATCTGTAGAGTGCTTTAGATAGTATGGACATTTTAACTATGTTTATTCTTCCAATTCATGTGCATGGGAGAGCTTCCCATTTCTTTGTGTCATCAAGTTTCTTTAAATAATGTCTGATAATTTTCATTGTATAGGTCTTTCACCTTCTTGGTTAAATTTATTCCTAGATATTTTATTCTTTTTGTTGCAATTGTAAATGGGATTATCTTTTTGAGTTCTCTTTCTGTTAGTTCATCATTAATGTATAGAAATGCAACTGATTTTTGTAAGTTGATTTTGTACCCTGCAACTTTGCCGTAGTTGTTGATTATTTCTAATAGTTTTCCAGTGGATTCTTTAGGGTTTTCTATATATAAAATCATGTCGTCTGCAAATAGTGAGAGTTTCATTTCTTCATTGCCCATTTGGAGTCCTTTTATTCCTTTTTCTTGCCTAATTGCTCTGGCCAGAACTTCCAGTACTATGTTGAATAAGAATGGCGAGAGTGGGCACCCTTGTCTTGTTCCTGTTCTCAGAGGAACGGCTTTCAGTTTTTCCCCATTGAGTATGATGTTGGCTGTGGGTTTGTCATATACGGGCTTTATTATGTTGAGGTACTTTCCTTCTATACCCATTTTGTTGAGAGTTTTTATCATAATGGATGTTGGATCTTGTCAAATGCCTTCCCTGCATCAATTGAGATGATCATGTGGTTTTTATTCTTCATTTTGTTAATGTGGTGTATCACATTCATCGATTTGTGGATGTTGAACCATCCCTGTGTCCCTGGTATAAATCCCACTTGGTCATGGTGTACGGTCTTTTTAACGTATTGCTGTATTTTTTTTGCCAATATTTTGTTGAGGATTTTTGCATCTATGTTCATCAGCGATATTGGCCTGTTGTTTCCCTTCTTTGTATTGTCCTTGTCTGGCTTTGGTGTCAGGGTGATGCTGGCCTCATAGAATGTGTTAGGGAGTGCTCCATCTTCCTCTATTTTTTGGAAAAGTTTGAGAAGGATAGGTGAATGTTTGGTAAAATTCTCCAGGGAAGCAATCTGTTCCTGGACTTTTATTTTTGGGGAGGTTGTTGATTACTGTTTCAATCTCTTTACTTGTGATTGGTCTATTCAAATTCTCTATTTCTTCTTGATTCAGTTTTGGGAGGTTGTATGAGTCTAAGAATTTATCCATTTCTTCTACATTGTCCAATTTGCTGACATATACTTTTTCATAGTATTCTCTTATAATCCTTTGTTTTTCTGTGGTTTCTGTTGTAATTTCTCCTCTTTCATTTCTAATTTTATTTATTTGAGCCTTCTCTTTTTTTCTTAGTGAGTCTGGCTAAGGTTTGTCAATTTTGTTTATCTTCTCAAAGAACCAACTCTTCGTTTCATTGATCCTTTCTACTGTTTTTGTTGTTGTTTCAATTTCATTTATTTTTGCTCTAATTTTTATTATTTCCCTCCTTCTGCTGACTTTGGGCTTTGTTGTTCTCATTCTAGTTCTGTTAGATGTAGTTAAGGTTGCTTATTTGGGATTTTTCTTGTTTGTTAAGGTGGACCTGTGTTGCTATGAGTTTCCCTCTCAGGACTGCTTTTGCTGCATCCCATATGAGTTGGTAAGGTGTATTTTCATTTTTGTTTGTGTCCAGATATTTTTTGATTTCTCCTTTAATTTCATCAATGATCCATTGGTTGTTCAGTAGCATGTTGTTTAGTCTCCACATCTTTGTCACTTTCCCAGTTTTCTTCTTGTAGTTGATTTCTAGTTTCATAGCATTTGGTCAGAAAAGATGCTTGTTATGATTTCAATCTTGGGAAGTGTTTTTACTGGGAAGGCAAACAGGGATTCAGAGTCCTAAGAGTGCTTAAGAGAGAGATATGGTGTCTCTGCCTTGAACCAAGCCTAGGACTCTCCCTGGGCGTGCTTTGTGCAGCAGGGAGGTCAGAGACGGGAAGGAGAGGGCTAACCCCAAAAGGCTTATGAACCCCCATCTGAGTTTCCAAAGAGAAATCAGTTCTTCAAGTGTGTGTGTTTGTGTGTGATGCGTGTGCCAGTTGGTGGTGGAAGAGTAGGGTAGATTCTAGCCTAGCACAAGCTCAAGGCAAGTTTTCAGCAGTGATGCCAGACAGTTTCTGGTTATGCATCTCTCCAGGGAAACAATGCTCATCTGCTAAGCTAGGTAGTCCTGGGGTACTTCCTGGAGGGTCTCCCCAGGCTCCGAGTGGTAGAGAGCCTTTCCATGCCCACCAGTCATTCCCTGGCTGGTGCACTGACGCTGACTGGCTAACTCAAGGGTACAACCTCATTCCTGAGGCACCCACAGGAAGGGGCCCTGAAACAACAAATAACCAACATCCACCCAAAGAGCCCCCTACAGCTCTGTAGCCCACACCCCTGAGGAACATCTCCTTTGCTCTGACTATACCCTACCCCTCACAACTCCTCGCCACCTGTGCAGCCTTTGCCTCTTCTAGACAGCTCTGACACACCTGCACAGCCTACATCCTTCCACACCTTTGGAGCTTACCTATGTCCCTCTAGGATGGTGCTTCTTAAACATTGGTGTGCATACAAATCACCTGGGGATATTGTTTAAATGCAGATTCTGATTCAGTAGGTCTGGAGTGGAGCCTGAGTGTCTGGACTTCATACAGGCTCCCAGGTGATACCAATGCTCTTAGTACAGGGACCACACTTTGAATAGCAAGGCTGTAGGCCAGCCCCTCTACACCCACATCCTCAGACAGCCCCTCAGAGAGCCCTCTGTCCAGGCCTTAACCTGGTTACATTCTTAGTGCCAACAGAGGACAGTGGTTTGGTGGGGGAGGAGGAAGGAGGCACTACCCAGAGCTCATGTTGGGGAGGCAGCTCTGCAAAGAGCCCTGGCTGGGCCCGGGCAGGAAGTTGTTTAGAACAACGTAGCCCAAGTGTGGTTCTTCTGGAATTCATCAAATCATTTAGTTAATATTGCTTGAACACCTGCTATATGTACAGCTATGGTGCTTGCTGCTTTTTATATATTATCTCATTTAATCCTCCTAAAAGACCAAGTAAGGACCAATATCACCCCCATTTTAAAACTGAAGAACCAGGTTGTATAAAATCACACCACGCAGGTGGTAGCACTAGGATTTGAATTTAATTTGCTCATTTCTTATACCCCAGCCCCCTCTCAGAGACATCAGATAAAGACATGAGATTAACAACACATCAGAATTACATGGCTGTGGGACTGCTGTCTTATAAAGCAGGCACTTGGAAGGCTGGTACTCATCTGATGAGGTCTCTGGTGCTCAGCTCACACGTGGAGCCCCTCTTTAGAAGATGGCATGGATGCTTTCTGATCACCAACTTCCTGCTCAATGAGCCCTCCACAGGAAGGAAATAGTGGAGCCACTGAAGCAGTCAATAACTCAAAATGGAGATAGAGAGAGAGAGAGAAACTAGCAGGGAGGAGCCAGCAATAAAAAGCACTGGGAACTGAGAATGCTGAGCCCAGGAGAGAAAAGCAGAGGGCAGTACAGGAAAAGGAGATGGAAGAGTCTCAGCTATTCAGTGCTGGTCCCACATTTTAGGGGCACCTACATTCTAAGCACTGTGCTGGGTGCCACAAATCCAAAGATAATATGATCTCTGCCCATGAAGACCTCGAAGGCCAGTGAGTAAGGCAAATGAATAAGCAGATAATTTCAATAATATACCAAGTGCTAGAGAGAGGTTTGTATAGTGCTGTAGGTACACAGGATGGAAGAACCTATCCCACCTGGGGAATCAGGGAAGACTGCTCCAAAGAAAGCTGGGGCATGAAAGATGAGCTGGAGGTAGACGTGAAGCAATGAAGAAAGGCATAGGGAACAAAAAGAAAAGAAAGGAGTGGGGAGAAGATACACATGACTATGCAGCAGGCAAGAGGAACAGCTCAATTTTGCAGAATGTTAAACGGGAGAGGTGAAGTGGCAGGGGATGAGACTAGAATGGGAGGAAGGCTGAAAGTCATGAAGGGCTTTGTAAGCCATGTTCAGGGCTTTGGACTTTACCTGGAAATAATGGGAGCCATTGAAGGATTTTAAGCCCATTGTCAGATTTATATAGATGATCACTCTGGGAGCAGTGTGGAGAGAATGGGAAGAAATGATTAAACTGGAGACCAGGAGACCAGATAAGAGGCAGTGCAAGAGGTAATAAAAGCTTGAAAAAGGCAGAGTCAGTGGGTCTGGAGAAGAAGGGATGGAGAAGAAAAACACATCGAGGTCAAACTGCCAGGGCTCAGTGGCTGATTGGATCTGGGTTTGAGGGAAAGACGTAGGCAGAGATGACTCCCAGGTTTCTTCCTGACTCAGGAAGTGCTGGGTGAATTGTGATGCCACAAAACAAGACAGAGAAATAGAAATGGGAGAAAGTTCTCCCGATTTTGTTTTGTGCAGGGGTGTGTGTATATCTATAAATATGAAGGGCTCAAGGAAAGAACTTGGGGAACACCAATGCTGAAGGGGTATGCAGAAGATGACTGACAGCCATGGTCAGAGAGGCAGAGGACCAAGGAGAGCCTGGTGTCATGGATGTCTAGGCAGGATAAGGTTTTGAGAAGGATAATGTAAGATAGGGAGGAACCAGAACCAGAGTCCTGGAGGGGCTCTTACATGACGGGAGAGACTGGAGGATGGTTGAGGCTGGGGGAGAGCCAGCGGATGAGGGCCAGCTGTTTGAAGACATCAAGAAAGAGAACTCAAGACACATTGTTCTCTGGTTTGCTGACATTTCAGCAAAAACTTTATTTTGTTCTCAAAAATTATGGGTCTGATCTTTAGGAGGCTTCAGACTCCCCACAGAGAGAAACCTTCCAGTAGAGAAGTCCAGCCGTGGTCCAGAGATCATGACAGGTCTGCTCTTTCTTAGGAATTGTGGGCAAGTGAGGGCTGAAGGCAAGGGAGGCCAACCAGGGCCTACCAACCTGGAAGGAAGAGCAAGCAGAGGGGTGGTACTTGCCAAGTTCTGGCTATACCACAGCCCCCCGGCTTAGCCTTGGATCATCCTCCCCAGGCGATGGCAAAAAGCAGCAAAGACTCTGGGCTTCTAGTCCTTGGGGCAGAAGGCCTGCACAGACCTAACAGGAGCAGCCTGGGAATCCAGACAGAGGGGAGCAGGCTCACTGAGCCCGGAACACCTGCTCTACCAACGATGAACATCAAGCAGAGGCTCAACCTTGGAACCTATGCTCCGAGTGATCATGATTATGTGGTGATCGTGATTCTCACTTTAAAAACCTTCAATAATACTTTTCTGTAAAAACAAAGTAAAACTAAAGAATCACTTGCCTTAATTATTAATCCATCCCTCAGGTATGGTAACAGAGTATAGGAAACCGCCTGCTTCCACTGTGAGAAAAGTTAAGAAATGTGCAGTCGGAGTTGGGGTAGATCCTAGTTCTTCTGTCTCCTGCAGGCAAACACGGGAACCTGTGGGTGAGCGGAAAGGGCCCAGAGGGCCAGGAAGCCAGTCTTGCACCAGGGCAGGGGACCGGAAACCTCAGTGAGGCTGGACTGACCTCTCTCAAAACCTGGACCTCAGGGACCTACTGAATTTTGACAAGATCATGTTTGGGGGATGAAGAGACTGTGTTTGGCTATTTATAAAAATAGGTCGGTAAATGCTGCCAGAGTTGAATGAACATTTTATGCCATTTGATGCATTTGAAATAACCCAATAAGCTGAAATTTTTTGCTATGAAAGGGATGCTTGTTCTGTAGAGTTAAATCTTGGTTAAATCCCAGACATCCATGACACCAGCCTCTCCTGGATTAGAAAGGAAACTCCGAAAGCTCCCATGTTTCCTGGCAGGGGAACAACACTTTCTCTTCACTCCACAACCTTGCAGCAGTCAGGTTAGTTACAAGGCCTCACATCTGGGCTTAAAGAAAGCACAGAATGACATTTCCAGTATTTTGGCTTTTACATGGACATCTAACTTCACAGGCAGTCGGAGCCTGCCCTGTCCACATTATTACTCCCATTCTGGCCCCTACTCCCCGCTATCTTTCACTCCAGTGAAGACCTGACTGCTGGATCCTCGGTGATTTTATCCTATTCTAACGTTTAGGAGAGTAATTTTCAACTCCTTGTTACATGTAGGTGGGACTAAGATGAGTTCTCTCTCTAAATGGAGGAGAACTGATGGTCTATGGAAAGAACCCAAAAATCCTGGATCCTAGTCTACAGTCAACCCTGGGCTACTCTGGATTCTGAGAGAATTTTGCCACCCACCCCCCTCTGGCCCAGCTCCAGCCAGCTGCAAATTGTCTGGATCGAGCTGCTTCGACATGCTGATGCTATCGGCCTCGCAGTGCCTGGAGCATGCAGATAGGAACAGGCAATGGCGCCGTCTCACCGGACGTAGTAATGTAATTTCGTTTCTGAAATCCAAGTATAAAATCTTGAAAGCTGACGTTTTTTATCTACCTCAGGAGGGGGGTGATGGTGTGGAATTCCCAGCAGAAGCATCTAAATAGGGAAATGGCTTCTGTCGTGTATTAATAAACAATTCAAAGCAATGGAAAAATGTAAGAGGATTTGTAGGGAAAGTAAGTGCCTCGTCTTTCTCGCTCCTCCCTCCCTGCTCCTCTAAGCTGTGCTGCCAGGTCAGGACCACTCCATTTGTGTCAGCCCCAGGCTGGGGCTAGAAGCATCTCTCCTGAGCATTCCTGTGAGAGTCCCATGTGCTAGGGAGATGGAACAGGCCCCCGCCTCCCCTGGGGACATGCCATGGCAGTTTGGGTGGGTCTCAACTAGCCTATTTTTGAAAGGAGTTATTCAGATTGGGTTAAGAATGGTGGCAAAGAAGCCATCACCTTCCCTTTCATTTCCCCAGCCTCATCTTGTGCACTCCTCCCCCAGCTTACTACACTTTGCATCACTGGTCCTCTTTGCTCCTGATGGAACACCAACATCCTTCCCACCTCATGCTCCCCTCTGGCTAGATCTTACTGGTCCTTCAGGCCTTGGCTGACACCTCAGCCTTTAAAAGAAGCTTCCCATGAAAACCAGGATAGGTTAGGTCCCTTCATAGTCTCCCCACCCCCTATACATTTCTTTCATGCACTTACCAAATTTTACTGAAATGATTATTTGTATAATTTGTTTAATAAATGTCATGAAGGCAGGGACCATGCCTGTCTCCACTGTGTCCTCCCAGTGCCTAGCACAGAGAATGAAGGGCTGTAATCTGATAACAGATTGTCTTCTACTTGGTTTGAAGCCACAGCAAGGATCTTTCTGTAACAGATAGGTGGCAAAAGGCCGGTGCCCTGACAGTCTGTGCCAGGGCCTCGTCTAATGGTGTCCCAGACAGATGTCACATTGCATGCTCTTTGTAGGGCCACTTCATCTATGTAAGCCTCTGGCCAGGGGCTGAAAGATTGCCTTCTAGGAAGTTATTCTGGAGAACAGCCAAAGAAGGAGCCCCCAGAACCCTCACTCACTTGCTCACCTGAAGGCTTGGCCTAGTTAAAACCCCACTTCAGGTCCATGGCCAAAGCAGCAGCTCAACTCCAGGACACCTTCTCTTGGGGACTGACCCCCAGCTGAGCAGGCACAGCTTTCTTTGTGACTCAAGGACCGGCTCAGATTTTTGCTTTCAGATATACACTCCTACCATCAAATGAGTCAGGCCCAACTCTTACTACCGAGTATTAAAGGAGTGGGCAGCCAGCCTGGAATCCAAACCAACAGGAAACCCTGCGGAAGGAGAAAGGGTGGGGCTCTTCTGATTCTCTGTCTCTTCAAAGTGCTTTCTGACAATGTGGGGCCTGCAGCCATGTCTACCAGGGAGTGAACCGCCCAAGGCAGGGGAGCTCTCGGGAGTTCAGATATAAGGGCAAGGAGACAGCAAAGGAAAACACAAGAAACCTCCCTGAACAGTAAACGCAACCTCTGGCCTGCGGATTCCCGTTTTGCCTGTGAACTGCGCTGGCTTTGAGAGTCTAGACAGGTCGTTTCATTCTCTGAGCTCCCAGGTCTGTTTTTATTCAGGCCCTGAGATTCTAGAAAGAGCCTCCAGGGCAGAGTGTAAATGAGTTGTCCCAGGTCAATGCCAGATGGCAGCCCTGGGATTAGAATTCATGGGCCCTTCTCTCCCGCCAGCTGCTCCCTCCCCTGAGTCCTGAACTGTTTCTTCTTCTGAATGCTCAGGATTGTATCCAATTTAGTAAGGTTTGTGGTCACATAATCACTGCTCCTAAATCAAACAACGACTACAGAGCATCCGCTGTGAGGAAGGCACACATGGGGCGCCTCTGCCCCTGAGAGAACGGGCCAAAAGCAAGCTCTGGCTGAGGTTAGGCCTGTTCTACTTGAACAAAAACCAACACAAACAGCTCTCTTGGGATCTGGCAGAGTCCTCATCTGTTCTCGTTTTTTCTCCAGGCTTCCTCATGTGTTGAAAGCCTGTACTTAATCCCACAGTAAGGGCCTCTCCTAGGACCTGGAATACACTGTTTCCAGCTGAGGGACAGTCTGGATCCAGATCCTCTGAGCATCTTTTCATCCATACACTACTTACTACATTGCTAATGCTTCCAACTCCAGGAGTGCTAGCCAGCTATGCCTCTTCAGGTAGGGGTGGGGGAGACAACACTAGTCCTTCCAGCCCAAACTCTGCTGGGTTCACTCATGGCTCAGTGAACACCAAATGTTCTTTTCTCCTCCCTGACCTTCCCTGTCCCATGATGACTGTTGGTGCTAAGAGAGGGAGCCTACAGCTGTTCTCTGGTGGCTTCACTATTGCTTTAGCACCTGTTTCTTTTACCAGGAAGTTCTTTTGAGGTATAAGGCATGTAATGGCCTTTGGGCTCAGACACTGCCTTCAGTAAGGGACCCAGGAGCCTATAAGAGGTGAAGAAAGAAATGGAGGAGAGCACAAGGCCCAGAGCAGGGCTGATTGGGAGAGATGGAATCCTGAGTGTTTTCACATAGCCTCAACCCAGGCAGACTTGCCTTCCCTCCTCACTCACTAGCCCAGGCAATCAAAGCAAAAGCACAGTAACATCATTTGCTGGCTCTGACTCGTTTAACCATGGAAGAGGCCTGGAGGTAAAAGAGGAAATTTTGATTAGAAAATCCAATCCCTGGTAGATGATTATGATTCCTCTGCCCTTCCAGACTCCTCACACAACCCTCCTCTCAATGATTTGGGGAATTGGGAAGGAAACCCCTCTACAGTGCTAATTTCACTCTCCTCTACCTAGAGGGCATGGGCGTGGCTAGGGTGGGGTGGCAGGCTATGAGCCTCCAGACTCACTAGTTTCATTTCTGCTTTGACTTGCTACACCTGCCCTCCTCCACTTTATGTCAATGCCCTTCTCCTAAGAAATGATGCCTTAAATCAAGTGTACTCCCACTGCCAGGCTGACGGTACAGTGATGGCTCATGAAAAGCTCCAGCTTCGGGTCTTGAAACCTGCTCAGTGCTTCCCCTTAGTTTCCCCTGCCTCACACCCCTCACTCTCAGGTTGGAGAGGGGCATGCAGGAGTATTAGAGACAAAGGCCCATTTAAAACTCCCTTGTTCCACTAGATTCTTACTGTCCCCCTATAGTCCTATAGCTCTTGGGTATCAGGGTGTCAGGCCCTAGCCAGGGACAGCTCAGGAGATGCCATGGTTCTTGAAAACTTATTTCACCTTCAGAGTGATGGTGACCTCAACAGAGAGCTCAGTCAGGCTAGATGTGTGTGAGGAGGCAGGGCAGGGCCTGGAGGGGATAAGGGGGAAGCCATGGATCCATAGGGCTGATCTTGGAAAGAGAAGAGGCCAGAATACAACAAAAAGAGAAGGATTGGCACAGATGTTAGCTCAGGGCTAATCTTCCTCACACACACACACACACACACACACACACACACACACACACTAAATAAGCAAGGACCTTAAGGACTCAGGTATCTAGGCTTTTCAGACCTGGCGGGGATGGGGCTCCTTTAGGAGCTATCCACGGTCCTGAACTGCCTCTACCTGAAGACCTTGGCGGCTCTGGACAAGAGCCCTGCCTGTCAGTTAACGCCAACCTTAAATGCTGCTGGCTCCTTCTGCCTATCCCTGATATCAACTGCCTGCTTGAATGCATGGCCCGCATGGCCTGAAGTAGCTCCAGCATGACTCCAGTCACTCTGTATGGCTGCAGCCTGGGCACCACGCCAGCAGCCTGACTCCCTGGCCAAATTTTCAACAAGGGATGAGGTTGAGGATATTGATGTGTATGAAAAAATATCTCCCAGCCCCTGTGGAAGCTCAGGACTAAACAGGCCTGGCTCAGGGACAAGGTGGCCGTAGGGGAGGGAGAGAATTCTCCATGTGGCACATCCTTAGACAGCTCAGCATCTCCTCCCCTCACCTCAGCAGCTGCTGCACACACGTGCTCACACACACACACACCAGATTCTCCGTCCTGTCACTGCAGAGTCTGTATTGCTGCAGAGAAGGTAGAGCCTCCTTTGTCTGCACTTGAACAGAATGCACCTGCTTTGTTCCCATCATGGATACTCCAGAAATTTGGCAAAGAGCACCAGAACTTAAAACTTACATAAAATATTTCTTTCTTTCTCTGAATTCAACAGGAATTCAGAGTCATTGTAAAAAAAAAAAAAAAAAAAAGTCCAGCTAAGCACAAAAGAAGAAGAAAAAAAAATCATCACCCTTAATCCTGCCATGCAGAGCTCTCTCCCATATTAACTTCCTGGCACACAGCCTGGGTCCTGGTACGTGTGTGTGCAAGTGCCTCTGCCATTTACTTATCCGTGTGATCTTGATCAAATTTCTAGCCTCTCTGGGTCTGTTTTTCATCTTTAACATGAGGAAAATGATAGTATCTGTCTCCTAGGTTTGTCGAGGATTAAATGGGATAATGTATCTAAAGTGCTTACCAGAGTCCCTGACACATGGTAAGCAGTCAGTAAAGGAAAGCTCTTATTATACACACATATACCCTCATAGAAATCTCTCTGTAATACTATTTAATGCCTAATTTAAGAGCATGGATTATTCTCCATCTCAGATAAAAGCTGAAGGAGGGCGAATGAGTTCAGCTTCATTTCCTGTCTGCCCTAACTTTCTAGGCCACAGCGGGGCTAAGCTGGGACTTGGGAAATAGAATGGCCTCCTACCTCAGGAAGGAAGAAACAGTCCTTGAGCCAGGGCTTCTAGCTTTCAGCCTGAGTTCTGCAGCCAGACATGGCAGGGGCTTCCTTTCGGTCGAGGTTCTCCTCTCTTCTCGAGCTTTGGGCCCCAGCCCTTTGGCCCACTTGCTCTGGCCCAACTTCCTGCCTCTTTGCCCAGGAGTGTCCACTCTCCTCAAGCGGCACCCACACAAGTCTGTCTGCCTGGTGGACAAGACTGCTTCCTCAATGTCTGAGTCCTGGCCATCGGATTCCTATGTCTACCATGCCCACTTCCTCATACCTGCTCTACTAACACTATTCTCTTTGGGGTCGGCACTGAGCTCCTGGTTAAAATGGTCTTTTCTCAGGTGATCTTCCATCACCTTTTGGAATCACTGGACAGTGGTGACCAGATCTTTCCAGAAATTCTATTTTCCCTTGGCTTTTATGAAGACATCCTATCCCTATCTGTTTTGACTGCCTCCCTACTGTTCCTCCTCTAATACTCTAGACATAGATCCTCTCCTCAGTGTGGTCATGGGCTGTCTTTCCACATGCTCTCTCCTGGTATGTGGAAATAAAATATAATTATATTATAAACTTATTATTTCAAGTAATAGATCTCTGGGCTTTACTCCCAAATCTATATCTCTAGCTCTGACCTCTCTCTCAAGCTCCAGACCCCTATTTCCAACTGCCTATTACTTCCATTGATGTACCCCTCCCTCAGCCTAGTTCTTCCTTTTAACTACTCTTATCTTGTCAATGGCACAACCACTTTCCCAGGTAAATAAACTAAAAAAATAAATGGTCATTTAAAAAACTTTTTATTTTGAAGTAATTTTATATTTACAGAAGAGTTACAAAGACAGTGCAGAGTCCTTGTATACTCTTCACCCAGCTCTCCCTAATGTTAGCATCTTACATTGATCAAATCAACACTATTCACTAAACTACAGACTATATGCAAATTTCCCCAGTTTTTCCATTAATATCCCTTTTTCTGTTCCAGAATCCATACTGCATTTCATCAACATGTCTCCATGGTCTCCTTAGTTTCTCAATCTTTTCTTGATTTTCATGACCTTGACTTTTGAAGAGTACTGGTCAGGTGTTTTCTAGAATGTTCCTCCAGTTTGGATTTGCCTGATGTTTTCTCATGATTAGACTGAGGTTATGGATTTTCAGGAAGAATACCATATAGGTAATGTGCCCTTGGCATCACAGCATACCAGGGGTTATGTGACTTATTGCTGGTGATGTTAACTCTAATCACCCAGGGTTCACCAGGTTTCTCCACTATAAAGTTACTATTTTTCTCTTATTCTGACAATATTCTATTAGTCAGAAGCAAGTCACTAAGTGCATGCCACACTATGCGGAGGGGAATTAAGTTTCACTTCCTGGAGGGAAGAGTATCAAAGAATTTGTGGACATATGTTAAAACTACCACAGTAATTAATACATATTTTGGTTGAGATTCTGACAGGCTATGCAAATATCTTGTTTCTCCTTAAAGTTTCATGCACTCATTTTAGCAATCAGTGGATCTTGCCAGCGGCAATTATTACTACAATGTTCTAAAGGTAAATTTTAAATTTCCCTCATTCTTTCTACAAGTAAAACTTTAAAATAAATTTTAATAAAATTTTTTAATACATAAAAAAATATACGGGCCAGCCCCGTGGCCTAGTGGTTAAGTTTGGTGCACTCCACTTCAGCGACGGCCCGAGTTTGGTTCCCAGGTGCAGACCTACACCACTCCTTGGTGGACATGCTGTGGTGGCAACCCACATACAAAATAGAGGAAGAGTGGCACAGATGTTAGCTCAGGACAAATCTTCAAGTGAAAAAAGAGGAAGATTGGCAACAAATGTTAGCTCAGGGCAAATTTTCCTAAGCAAAAAAAATATATAAATATATATATATATAAATATATATATATATAATTCTTCTGGAAGGAAGATTTGTCCCTTCTCCCCAGTTTATTTATTCAATCATTTATTTCTATCAGTATGGATTAATGTATATTTATTTTCATTTGAGGGTTATAATCCAATACCATCATTATTTAATTTGTTGCTCAAATTATTCTGGCTTTGGCCACTGGGAGCTCTTTCAAATTGTCTCCTGTCTCCTTCTGACCTGCCTAGGGGGTCATTTTGGCCCACTTCTTTCCCCTTTATCCCTCTGGCAAGCTAATTATGATCCTACATAGCACTTTCTTCAAAATATCTAACATTCATCTTTTTTTTTTTTTTAACATTCTCTCAGCCAATATCTTGCTTCAGGTCCTTATCAACTTATCCCAGGACCACAGGACCACTGCAGTGGTAACCACCCATCTCCCCAAGTTCTCTCTTCTTCCTCCAACTCATCCTGTGCATTACTCTTAAATTATTCTTCTGGGAATTAGACACTGCTTTGATTACAGTATTCTCTTGCTCAAGACTCTTCAACAGCTTCCACCACTTAAACACTCCTTGACCTGACATTCAACAGTTTCAACAACACACCCCCAATTTGACAATCTGTCTGCTTCTCCAATTGCTCATCTTTCCAAATGTCCTACATGCAGATGACTTCCAATTTCCATCTCTAGCTCTAACTATATCATTTTAAGCCATTAAAAAAATCTTTATTGGGGGGCCGCCCGGTGGCGCAGCGGTTTAGTCCGGGCTTGGCAGCCCGGGGTTTGCGAGTTCGGATCCCGGGCGCCCGCCGACGCACTGCCTGTCAGCCATGCCGTGGTGGCGTCCCATATAAAGTAGAGGAAGATGGGCACGGATGTTAGCCCAGGGCCAGTCTTCCTCAGCAAAAAGGGGAGGATTGGCAACAGATGTTAGCTCAGGGCTGGTCTTCCCCACAAAAAAAAAAAAAAAAAAAACTTTATTGGTTTCTTTAACTTACAAAAGTAATACATGTTTAATGGGGAAAATTAAAACAATACAGAAGTGGTTAAAATAGAAAATGAATTTCTGACTCTCCTCTGCCCTCCCCCTTCCTCAGGTTTGTTTTAAGAATGAGGCGGTCTTTCCAGATCGTTCAGTGTCTCTCCTATCTCCCTAGTAAGTTGCAACATCATAGCAAACACATTTAGAGACGTGCTTCTTGACTTAGGAGTTTATAATGCAAGTCAGAAAATGTTAAATTCAGAAAAATATAGATCTTTTTGCATTGCAATTTATGCTTTCAAAGCTTTTTCTTTATTATCTCATTGAATCTCTGACAATCCTAAGAGATAGTAACAGCATCTATTTTTAAAATTAAGACTTTTGTATTAGAGCAGTTTTAGGTTCACAGCAAAATTGAGGGGAAGGCACAGAGATTTCCCACATACCCCCTGCTCCGACATATGCATAGCCAGCCTTCCCCATTATCAACATCCCCCACCAGTGTGGTACATTTGTTACAATTGATGAACCTATAGTGATGCATTATAATCACCCAGAGTCAATAGTTTACATTAGGGTTCACTCTTGATGTTATACATTCTATGGATTTGGACAAACATAAAATGACATATATCCATCATTATGGTATCACACAGAGTATTTTCACTGCCCTAAAATTCTAGCATCTAGTATTTATCCCAATTTTACTGAGAAAAGAGCTGAAACCCTGTAAAGCTGAGCAGCTCCACTGAAGTCATCTAGCCAGGGCCAGGTCCCAAGTTTCCTGACCCCTTTCCTACTTCACCTCATAAAAAGGCCATACTGAAAACCACAATGAGCAGCGATGTAATGGGAGGGAGGCCAGAAGCCAAAGAGAATCACTCAGAATGTTGACACATCAGTGATCATGGCTTTTTATCTTGAGCAATGTGAGAATAATTTTGTCCCCTTGCTTCTCTCTCTTTTTTTGGGGAGGTGGGGCTGAGGAAGATTGGCCCTGAGCTAACATCTGTGCCCATCTTCCTCCATTTTTTTTTTATGTGGGACACTGCCACAGCATGGCTTGATGAGCAGTGCATTGGTCTGCACCCGGGATTTGAACTCACGAACCCTAGGCCACTGAAGCGGAGCACACGAACTTAACCACTACGCCACCAGTCTGGCCCCCCTTGCTTCTCTTTTATGGTGAATGTGAGACTATAGGAGATCTCTAAACTGGAAATAAGAGACAGGAAGGTATCCGATCAGTGTGACGACTTTCTATTTCCAAAGAAATGCCCTGCCTCCCAAAAGCTCCCCTTCTGCAGAACTTGAGATGGAAGTGAGAAGAACGGAGTCAAATGTGTGCATTTGAAGCTGGGGGTGCCCAGCAGGAACAAGATTGGCCAGATGGGTGGCATGCAGGTATCTGGCAGCATTTCCACAGCCAATTCATCTCACCAACTTGTTGGGGTGCATACTTGATTGAAAAACATGGGAATTATGAGGCAAAAGCTGTATCTCCTGGGTAGGCATGATACAGTAGAAAGAGCATAATTTTTGACCATTAACAGATTCAAACACATAGAGGTGAACAAATTCAAATACATAGAAGAATGTGAAAGTTCTGTTAAGTCAGAACTGTTACCAGTTTATTCAGACTTTCAGATCATCTGTATTCCAAATGTATGTGAAAAATGGTAACTTTTATGTTATATGCCTTTTACCAAAATAAAAAAAATATATATCTTGAACATCTTTTCATGTCAATCCACGTTAGATTTTACCTCTTCCTTTTAAAAGGCTGCCTATATGTCCGTATGCTGTGGGATGGCTGTACCATGATTTATTTAATCAGTCTCCACTGATGGAGATTTATGTTGTTTGCTTTTTTTTTTTTTGCCCTCACTATTATAATGTTGCAGCTATTATAATGTTATAATATTGTAACAGTATATATATATCTATATTATAAAATCTTATAAAAAAAAGTCTTTATACACTTGTCTATTTCTTAATAAATTGCAAGAAGTGGAAGTGCTGAGGGAGTCAATGGGCAGGCACACGTTATGCTGCCAGCGTCCTTCCAGAGAGGCTGTGACAATGTATACTCTCACAATGGGGTATGGGGAGCACTCGGGTTTTGAAGTCAGAAAATCTGCATTAGTTCTAAGCCCTGCTGGTTGTATATCTTTGGCAAGTTACCTTTCTTAACGTCCCTTTCCTTTCTGAGGGTGTAATATTACCTATGGTGCAGGGCCAGTGTTAGAATTAAATGAAATAATATATATAAAATGCTTTACAGCATGCCTGACACATACAACAAATGGTAACTGTTTTTTGTTTTGTGTTGCTCTCTCCTCATTTACTTTGTTTCCATCTAGTCTAAAGTATTCAAGAGTTCCAATCTCCCTGGTCACCAAAAGAAGCTTGAGATACCGACTAACTTGAGCTTTTCTGATCAACATCAATAGATACTGCCTTCCCACTGAGTCTAAATTTCCCGGGAAGCCAGTTTCCAGAGCTCTATCTTTAGCAACTAAATCACAAAGAGACAAATTCTCCCCTCTCAATAATCTTTCCTAGAATCTTAATCAGGGCATGCTTACTCCCCGGGACACTGCCAGTCAGGCCATTTCAACAGCTGGCCCTTTTGCCCTTTGCAACAGGACACTGCATTAAGCCCGAGAGGCTACAAAGGGCCCATGGAAAACAGATGGGAGACAGACCCTGAGACACACGCACCCTGGTACATTTGGGAGTCCAGGTTGAATTCCCTTCCCTGAATCCTTCCACAGCTCCGCTCAAAAGCAGGAGGGCTGGAACTGGATCATGGCTTATTAGGGCTTTAAGTTCCAAAAAGTATTGATTTAGGGTTGAAATTAACCAGGACACAGAGACAGAAAATGCCCAGAGACAACTCTCCAAACTGCCAAAAGGGGGCAGTGTAGTGTTATGGTTAAGAGCATGGGCTTTGATTACATATACTGAGCTTGACACAAGGCTTTGCCATTTACTAGCTGTGTGACCTTGGGTCTCACTTGCCTTCTCTGTAGATTAAAGGTATACCTTCTTCATATTGTTGAAAGGATTAAATGAAATGTGCATCTGGTAGCAGACACATAATAAGTGCTTGTAAACAGCAGGACACACATCTGCAGGGTATATGGTTGAATATGATAGTCAGATATAACATGGGGTCACCAAGCAAAGGAGGCAAGAAAATTGAATTCATTCATTCAACAGATCTCTACTGAATGTTTACTATGTGTAAGGCACCTTGTGAGGCACAGGAGACATAATGGGAAGTAAAAATACATATAGTCTCTGCCTTCATGAAACTTGGCCTTCAGAAGGACACATATGAATAGAATAATCATACAAACATATGTAAAATTACAAAGGTAAAAAGTACAATAAAGAAAAGGCCACTGACCAAGTCCAGAGTTTAAGGGAAGCCCTCTGTGATGAAACTATAGTTGAGCTAAGATCTGAAGGATGAGTAAGAGTCAACCAAAAAAAGGTAGAAGTTGCAGGGAAAGCTTTCCAGGTAGAAGGAACAACATATGCAAAGGCCCTAAAGCAGAAGGGAGACTGTGACATTAGAGAAATTAGAGACTGGGACATTAGCTGAGGCATCTCTGGCCTCATCCAGCGAGAGAGGTTGGATGCAATGGTGGGGGTTCATGTGGGATGAGATGGGCTGGAGAGGAAGCTGGATCCAGACCACTGAAGGCCTTGCAGGCCACGTTAAGGATTTGAGGCTGTACAGGAAGAGCAAGGGGAAGCTGTTGAAATGTAAGGGGCTACACTGGGCATACCTGCTACTTGGCAATACTTTCCTCTGATGTCTCCTCTCTTGGGAAGAAAAGGATAGGGCGCCACACGATTCCTGCTGTGGCCATCCAGGAGAGTGGGCAAAGAAGTAATCTGCAACAGATCTCTCCCCAGAACAGAATGCCCCTCTGGATCCTTGTTGCCCAAAGAACTGGACGTAAGGAGGAATGCAAGTGGGGATCCAGGGCTGTGAGACTCTCATTGGAAATCCTATACTGGTGATGGGCTGTCACTACAGAACTCCTAATGTGTTCCAGCTGCTGCATAGCCAGGTCCCTAAGCCTCCACCTCTCAGACTTTCTGCCCCATCAGATTCTCTATTGCCTGGGACATAACGACTAAGGGACTAACAGCCATTAGGCTGGGGTGGTGGAGGTACACACCCTTCTGGGGAGGGGCAGGGCCTGGAGATGGGTTCAGGTTTGCAAAAAGCAGGTCTGAACCTCTGTGTGCCTCCCTGGTTAACTGGCTCAAGCACCAGGGTATAAACAATGTGTTCACTGGGGCATATGCACACACAGAAGTGTACAGTCTCTAGAGCCTCTCCTTTGTGAGAAGAGAAACTAGGAGTGGAGATCCTGGGCAGCACAGGAATGCCAAAGTACCAGAAGGTGGTAGCTGAGTTCTAGCCCTCACAGGTTTTTGAAATTGGCTAGAAAGAGAAAAGGGCCTAAGAGTACTAGAGCTGCCCACCCCACCCCTCCTCCAACCTCTCCTGGCCCACAGACCAGCTAAACAGGAAACCAAGCTTGGGTCCTTGCCAGGGCCCAGGCTGGAGCAGGAAGCTCAGGAAACAAGGGAGAACGATCCTCTTCAGCATAGAAGAAGGCTGCTTAGAAACCCCTGGGAAGGTAAGATAAACCCAGCCCCTGCTGAACTCTCTCCCAGAAGAGGAAAAGACCAGAGCTGCCTCCGCTCCCCACCATGGTCAAGCACGGCCCTAGGAGGATTCACAGAGAGCAGACCCAAAAGCTTCATGAGGAGAGATAGTCCTGTCTCAGTGAGAACAGACTCCAAGTAAGGACCTTCCCCTCAGAGAAACACAGGTCTGCAGTGAAGCAGGGTGGGTACAGGTGGTCTGAAGACATCCTAGGGCCATCTTAGGTTGATAAGGAAAGAAATGGTGGTATAGGATAAGGGCAGTGGTACAAAAAGTGGACCTAAAGGAAAAAGGGCCAGGGGTCTCTGTGAGATCTGTAGGGGGTGAAGGCAGAGAACTGACAGGGGTTCTTTGTTGTCCAAATATGAAGGAAACTCCTGACGAAATAATGGACTGAGGCAATGACTATCAATGGCTGCTAAAAACATTAAGTGAAAGGCAGAAGAGGAAGCTTTGTGGTGGAGAGATCAGGCTGACTACACCACTAATCGATCTGAACATCACAAAAAGTAGGACAACCGTATAGGAGGTATACAGCACACCTCAGAAGGATTCTTCACAAAAATGTTGAATCTGAATCCGATCAAATCTTGAGATCTAATTACCAGTTTCCAGAAATACAGGAGACAGACGATTATAGATGAAATAACTATTCAAAGTAATCCGGTGGGTGGAGGATAGGTGAAACAAGATTAGCCTTGGGTTGATAATTGTTGAAGCTGGATGATGAGTACTAGGGGGTTCATTTTTACTTTTTTCTCTACTTTACATATGTTTGAAATTTTCCATGACAAAACACTTGAAAAATTTGAAGAAGGTCTGCAGCCTGGAAACTGCCTCCTTCTCTAGCCCACTGATCTGTGGGGAGAGTAGTAGCAACGTGGATTTTTTCAAATGTTTCTTGAACCCTGAGAGTTGGCCATCGGGAGCAGAAACAGCAGCAGGACATCCCCCACCAGCCTCGGTAGCGAGGCTCTCCAGGAAGGCCCATCCCGCCAACAGGACTCTGCAACAGCCATGGCCTCCTCCCGCCCAGGCCCCTCAGTGGAACCCCTCTGGGATCAGTGGAAGCACAGAGTACTTCCATCTCTAGCCTGGCCTCATCATGGCCCTGTCAAGGAGGCCAAGGACTCTTTTTATTTAGTGATGAGAGGAATAAACCATCTTCTTACCCTCTCCCATAAAAACTCCCTTGGAAACCACTGACAAAAATGGAAATCGCCAATTTCTTAAACACCATCAACACTGAGATCAGAAATGATACAGTAATTTTCAATTCATTTTCATATAACATGATCTTACTTATTTTATAAATAGCCTGAGAGAGGTTAGGAGCCTCGCCAAAGGTCATAACAAAAGTGGTAGAGCCAGAACATACCCAGCCGACTTCCTTCCACCGCTGTGTACAGCTCCTGCCCTGAGCCCCGTCCCTGACTAGCTCACCCTGATCTCTACAACCCCTCAAGGATACTCAAACCAGTCCCTCTCATCGGAGTTCTCTGAGACTGCCTTGCTGCTGTAGCTCAGCCCCTGGCAAATGAAGTATCTGAAACATGAGGTTCCGTCAGGAAGTTGATAGGGAGGCTGATAGATGGCCAGACCTTGGTTCCTGACTGGTTCCCTTCGGTGCCCACGTTTGCATGAATATCACTCCCCTACTTGATCTCCCTCCTGACCCCATGTAATTTTCCCTCCTCTTCCCCAAACCACTAGCCACCACCACCTCTCCACATCATTATCCCCCCTTGGCCTCCCTCTGAGCTTATGATCTCTGAGCCAGGGCTGGAAGCAGCAGGCCAGCTGAGAGCAAAGCGGACTTTCTGAAAACTGAAATCCTCAGGGAACACCTTTGGGATTTGCAGGAGGCCCAGTGGAGGCCCCTCTCACCAGCTGCTGCAATCTGCATGCCAATGTGGCTGCTGGCTTTCCCACCATAGGCAGGCCTACTCCTGCACAGAGTAGCTTGTAGCATTTGGTTTTTGTGGTAAGAAAACATGAACCCCATGCCTGACACACAAAGAACAGGACATCCAGGCTGGCACTCTTCCCTCCCTCCCAGAGCTGCAGATATTTTTTTCCATCTCCAGGAGGATGTGTGCAAGTCATACAATGTTGGAAGACTCAGGTAGGAGCGCTTCATCAGCAGAGCTAAGTTTTTTGCTCACTAAATATTACACATCACAACTCTATTAATAGCTTCTCCAGCCTCACTGTGCCACCAATGGGAGAGGGGCAGGATTGGCCCTCCTCTGTTCTTCTAAGTTCCTCACTCCTGAAAACTTACCTAATGCTGCAAAGGGAGAGGATGGAGAAAAGCCAGTTTGTAAGGGATTCAGACTACCAACTCAGCTGGGAGCCCCCACCCCACTGGGGAGCAAGTAGCAAGTCACTCCTTGTCAGAGCATTCAAGGTCCTCCTCATCCTGTGGTCTGAGCTCAAACATCACTTTCTCATCGGAGCCTTCGCTGACACCCCCAGTCTAGTGCGGCAGGCTTTATTATCCTCTCTCGTGCTACCTTGTTCTTGTCTTTTCTATCACTTGTTATACTTTGTAATTTCATGTGTGCACTTTATTTGTTTGCATCTGTCTCTCCCACTGGCTTGCCAGCTCACAAGGGCAGGGACCATGTTTGCTTTATTCATCATATTATTCCCTGTGTCTGGTACAGTGTCTTGCATATAGCAGACGCTCAAAAGATACTTTTTGAATAATGAACGAGCCCCAATCCCTATATCCCCCTGAATCTCCCACAATTCCCCACACATACTTTCTACTCCATTCACTAACTCCCACCCACTCATCCCCCTCTGGGTCTCTACTGGTCTCCTCCTTAGAATCACCTCCCAACCTCCTCTCCACTCTTACTCATCCTAAAGGAACCTGCTGTATTCCTCTGTAGTTCGGTTTCATGAAAGCAAGTCTGTTTGCCAGTCTGTAAGCTCTGGTGGCAGAAGCTACAGGAGTTTAATGGGGAGTTAGGGGTGGTGAGACTCACAAAACAACCCATCAAAGTGGGCACTCCAAATCATGATGCCATCTGTATCAAGTTATGTGCTAGAGGTCAGAGAGGCTTTGGGGATGGATTGAGAGCTCACTAGAATAGTCAGGGAAGGCTTCCTGGAGAAGGGGAGTTTATACGGACGTCTGAGGAATCGGTAGGAGTGGAATAAGCAGAGAAGGAGAGGGGAGAGAATTCTTAAGAGGAGAGGAGGCCTCATGATGTCAGTAGACGAGAGGAGGTGAAGGGCCTGGCTGCACCTAGAAAGAAAGTTGGCACGAACAGTAGAAAGTATGGCTGGCTGGGAGGGGCAAAAGTCTAGTGTAGATGCCTCAAAAGCCAGTGGAGAAGTTTAAGTTGATGCAGAAGAACTTAATCAGGCCTCAAATTGTGAAGGAAGTATCATGGGCCTGGGAGTCAGGATACCTGGGTTCTAGTCTAGGCCATGCCAACCTGCAGGCGGGTACTGGCCAAGCCTATTTACCTTTCTCGGATTCTGCTTATATATCTGCAAAATGGGCAAAAGTAATTTTCCCAATCTTCTTCACAAGGTGGTTCAGGTGCTTTGGAAACCTCTTTTCATCTACCTTCAAAATGAATTTAAGGTAAGGATAAGACAACTGCATCTATAAACTTCACACAAAGACAGTGGATTCAGGCCACAGGACAGGTAGAATGGAGAGTTCACATCTCACTGAAGGAAAGAAAAGAATACATGAAGAAGGTGGCATTTTTGTGATAGGACTTGAAAGACAGGAGAGATTAGCAAACACATAATAGAAAACTGGGGAAGTGCTGCTCATAATAAGCTCCACAGCAGATTTTTTCGGACATGTTTGCATTGCACACACATAATAGAGCCATGTTTATTGCTACAGTGTTGTTGCTAGCTCCTACTTTTGCATTTGGCAAAGAGCAACATGTCTTCCAGGTGCCCTGGCCTCTGGCCCAGGTTAAGAATGGCTACCACAGGGAAGAGGAGGCAATGGAGTCCAGAGGTAGAAGCATGCTCACGCTCCCACCCAATGGCCCTGGTTTCTCCCTGTGAAGCCACAGGTAATACAACGTCTAACCATCTTTCCTTTCTTAACTCCAGGCCTTTAGGCATTTGAAAACCTTAAAATGCTTTCCCTGAGACTGCTTTTTTTTAAATAGGCTGAATAGTTCTTCCAACTGTTCTCACAAGACATAGTTTGGCTCCTTTCATCATTCCAGGCACTCTCTCTCTTAACGATAACAGCGGTGTAGAATGCAGGACTTCAGATAGTGCTGACCAGTGCAGAATAGGACTGTCACCTCCTAGGACCTGAACTCCATACTTCTATTAATGCATCCCAACAGCACATTAGCTTTTCTGGTGGCTATGTCATAGAGGAGACTTACATGAAGCTTTCTGTCCACATAAGCACTAGCTCTCTTTGAAGGTCTACCCTAGCCTACCCAATCACACAGCCTCACCTAAATTCCTATTTACATTCCACATTGCTGAATTCACCAGCTACCTCTCTGAGAATAATAGTCACAGTACACATTACACCAAACACGTGGTAGAGTTTCTAATGAGTATGAAACTACCACCTCACTAACCCCAGTGAACCCTTACCTGTGTTAGCAGCCAGCCTAGCCCAGGATGTGATTCCAGATTCTTGCCTTGATTTTACACTGCTAAGGCAGAGGGTTACCCTATTTCAGATGTGTCCTGAGTGCAGTATAACAACAGGTATAGCTATTAAATTTGATTGTGAAACCTCAACCGACAATAATAGAAGTACAATATCAATATTATGGATGGTGGCAGCCCCGCAGTAATCTGTGGTGGTCAGGTAACACGGAGAGGTCTGTGTCTAGTTCCAGGGGTGAGAAACTCAAAAGTATCCACTAAAGCAGCCAGGATAACTGGGGATTAGGAAACCAGTCTCTGGGAAAATGGTAGAAGGAAAAAACAAGGCCTGTTTAGCTTGGGACAAAGAGTGCTAAGGCTGTATAGCCCACGGTGGGGGTGGCTTTCCTCTCCAGTAACTGCTGGCTTAAGGGTCTCCTCTCATAGCCTACTCCTTCTTCTTGCTTCTTTGGTCAAGGGCTTATAGTTTCATCTTAAGTGTGGCCAACCACTTATGTGATATTTATGAGATCTCTTCCCAAATCTGCCTCTTTTCCCCTTATCTGCTCAGCAGATTCAAGGTTACTCCCTGTCACCTGGCCTATGTATTTCCAAAGGATGATTAACTTTGTATCAAGTCAATACTTCAAATACCCATGCTGAAGATCAGGGTAGGAAAGATCAGTTTTTAAGCTATTTCTTAAAGAGCCTCAGTGAAACAGATTGCTGAGCTGGCTGACATCTCCAAGAGTCTTCCTTCCCTGTGTTCTTTGCCTAGGATAACTAGAGGATTCAGGCTGCCAGGATGGCAGGAAGAGCACTAGAACTGATGTTTCCCCTGCTGAAGACCACAGCAGACATGGAAAATCAACCATGTCACTTTCTCATTGAACCAAGACTCTGCCTCAGAAGTCACCTTAACACATGTTCCAGGCAGCCACTACTGATCAATGGGCATTGGCATAAGGAGTGACACCTGCTTATTACCCCTGTTTTATGTAGCCCATGGAGTCAGGGGTATCAAATGATTACACAGGAATGCCACTTGAGCTGCTGTGACCAGTGGGGACATTTAATGGTACTACATTTAATGGTACAATACAGAGGAAGTATTGAGGCATCCTAAACAGGAAATCAGTTTTTCAGCTTAAATCCCAATTGAGATGGGATTCTTCCTGATGAGAGGTTTGGACTATAATCTTTATATTCTCTCCTGCTTAGCAGAACACAAAGGGGCAGAGCCCAGTCCACAGGTGAAAAGGAGAAAGAGAACTGAGCCATGCGACAGCCACACCAGAACTAAAAATGAAGTACAAAAGGGTAAAGTGTACAGTCTATGGATTACATCTCAATGAAGCTGTTAAAAAGTTAAAGCTGTTAAAAAAGTTAAAGGTGAAATCCTGGTTTCACCAAACCAGCCTTTAGTAGAGGGACTTGAAGAGAAGTAAAACCCATTTAGCAATGTCAGGAGAAAAACTCAGTATTCGCTTCTGCACCTGACCAAAGTTCACTAGGAACTTCCTACTATGGTAATAAGTTGTGTCTGTAACAAGACACAAGCAGCAACATCCCGCTGGAGCCAGCATGGGGGAAAACCGTGTGGGTTATAAAAGAGGCTCCAAAGCACTGGGAAGAGTATAAACTGGACTGGATCAGAGAAAGACTAATTTCTAAGCCAGAGTTTCCCAAAGAGCATTTCATGAAACACTTTGGTTCTGAGATGTTAATAGATATAACATGAAAAAGGTTCCATAGTTACCCAAGCTTGGGAAACACTGGGTTAAACAAAGCTGAAAGGTTTCTTTACTGTAGGATGTCTCAGTGCTAATAACATTGATGGGATAGAGTGTGTAGTGTTTCCCCAAGGAATTTGTCTATAGATCCTTTTTTCTTCCCCCCTAGAGTATCTCAAAGGACCAATATTCCTAAGAATATACTATAGGAAATGCTGGTCTAAGCATGCTTGGCTGAGGGCTTCACCAATTCCTTTATAAGGATGAAACTGTAAATTAATATGGGAAGTATAAATCACTTATAGCTTGTACATAATTATGTTTAAGTTAACTACATAGTAAAATATATATGGTTTTCACTCCACGGTTTGGGTGCAGTTAATTTAATAAATCTTAAAGTACTCCTTCAGGTATTGTTCTAGGAAGATTGATGGGGTGGACACTGGTTATGACAGCCAAGAGTCTGGTGGCAAAAACAGGAAAAACCAGGCCAGGAACCACAGTAGCTGGGCTCCTTTCTGCCTAGCTGTGGCCTCTTGTTTTACGTACACCCCTCAGGGCTAGAATGGTCATTCAGAGAACATCCTTCATGCTGTTAGTCCCTCTTACTTGTGTACACACTCACATCCATCATCATCACCACAGAAACTTAAAATTGACCCTCAAGAATCACAACCATTTGATCCTCAATTTGATATCTCTGAATAACAACAGCAATAGCAAATGCGAATACATGTTTGCTTGAACTGGCTCCTAAGAAAGTAAAATCTAGGCGGAGCTCCTACTGGCCCCTGTCTACCCGTCCTCCAGGCCAGACACTCTGGGTCTCCTTCCTAGATTAATTCCCCACTCCAGAGTCTCTCCTTATAGCCCAGAGTTCCCTGGCTGCCCCAAAAGGAGGCCTTTGGGTCATGGGCCACTTTCTGAATTCCAGAGCAGATCCAGAGCTGGTCCCAGCTCTGCCTCCTTCCTTCCTTCCTTTCTCCCGCCCAGATGGCCAGATTCCCACCAGTCTCCTTAGGAAACAATGACTTGAGAGCCTGCTGAGCCACGCCTCTTGCTTCCTTCAACCAGCACCTCTGGCTATCTGCGGTTAGCCAGAGTCTCCCCTTCCCACCCCCCCTCCCCCCCACCCCCCCACTCCACCCCCCCACTCCACCCCCCACCCCCGTTCTCCCAGGGTCTGCTGGAAGGCATGAAGCAGCTAAGCCAGGAAGCTGAGTCTGCCATGTCCCCTTTCCAGATACAAGGCACCATCTGCCCTTTCAAGGAGGGGAGAGGGTCCCTGAGGCTAATCAAGTTTGAGTGAAGAAGGCTCTGTTTCCATTTCTGTTCACTCTGGGCTATGGTCAGTCAAGGGCAGCTGGCGGCTGAGGGCTGGAAATGACTCAGCCTGACTCCCAGCTACCGTGGCTTGGGCCTTTAAGAAGCCAAGTCCCCTCCGCGTGATCTCACCCCAGATGCCTACTCCCTTGGAACACCTTGCCTGAAAGACAGCAGCCTAGGCACTGCTTCTTCCCCAAGTGCAGCTTTCCAGGTTGATCTCAGAGAAGGGAACTATGTGTCCTTTTCTATTCTGACTCTTGCAGGTGAGGCAGTAAATCATACATCCATTCTAGAAGAAATCAGTGAAAGGGCCCAGCTCAGCCAATCAGTCAGAAAACCATAGGTTGGACTAGAACGATGGTAAAAGGCCAGACCAGAAACTGCAACATAAAACACTCTCTCAGCCAACAAAGGATTTTATTTTTGCTTCATCAAAGTGCTGCTGGAAAAAAAAAATCCCCAACAACAACCCACCGTGGCTCCTTGCTGCTGCCAATCTGCTTGCGTTCATCAAAGCAGGTTGCAGGGGAAAGTATTCACTGGCAGGTGAGTGCATTTCTCGGTGTCCTTTTTGAGGTCATGGGGCCAGTGTCACTCTGCTGTTTGGTTTTCTAGGACTCCTGGGTCCCCCATAACCCCAAGAATTTAGCTTCAACAGCACAGCAAAGGAAAACAGCAGTCTTCTCCCATATAAGCAGTCCCTGAAGCCAAGAGGCACACACGCCTCTGAATTTCCTGGGGTGGTGATGGTGCCTCTTGCCATCCAGAATCCATGCCAGAAACCTGGGAGTCATCCTTGACTCCCTCCACCTCCAAACAGGTAGCACATCCTGCCACTTCCACTTGATTAGCATCTGTATATATGCCCCTCCTCTCTTTCTGCTTTAGTGTAGGCCTTCATCATCTCTTGCCTGGATTATATTGCACCCACCTCCATATTAGTTTTCCAATCTCCAATCTCACCTTCTCTAGTCTCCCATCCACTACTGGAGTGATAGTCCTAAACTCAAATTTGATCATGTTATTCCCTTAATTACAACCCTTCATTCATTCAAATGCACCCTTTCGTTCCTTCCTCCATGCCTTTTGCCTGGAACTCTTGCCCACGCCTCATCTTACCAGTCTGCCAAGCTTCTAGTCCTATTCTAAGAGCCAGTTCACAATGTCTCCTCTATGAAGCCTTCCCTGACCACTTGATGAGAGCCCTTCCTGTCTTCCTTTGGCCCTGCAGGACCTGGTTCTTACTTCTTGCAGTGCCCATTACCCTGTAGTGCCTTAATCCATCTTGACTGCATATCCCTAGAGCAAGATTCTGTGTTATCAAGCCCAGCACAACATCTAGCAGAAAGTAGGTTCCAAATGTTTGTTGATTGAGGAGATGAGTAGTAATGGAGGAGCTGGAGCCCTGAGCAAACCCGATGATCTTCACTTTGCAATATAGGAAAAGAGAGAAGGGTGTGCCTCTTTCTGGAACCTGAGAAATACTACTGGGTCATGAGCCACATGGACCCACTAGGAGAATCCGCCCTTAAATGGGAAAGTCATCTGACTACAAGGAGGCAACTTAAGGCTCCCAGACCACAGAATACATGTAGGTCAACTTTCCATAGTGGCTTCTTGCTATCTTTATAATGTTCTCTCTGCCACTTTCAGGAGATGCTGTGGCCCACTCACTGAATTAATGTCCTGACCATTCCCATCTCTGAGTGTCAGGAAGCAGAAGGAATCTGAAACTCTTTTCCAAGCTCACATGGTCAAAAGGTCAGAATGTCAGCATTCCTCATCTTCTCCCGAGGAAGATGTCATTCTTTCTCAGGAACACCCGCCATTGATCTCCACTCTTTCCTGATATGTATCTAAAATCTTCCTGTAGCTATTTGAGCCCATCCCTCTCCAGGCCACCCACTGGAAAGATCTCACCTCTCTCTATCCTAAAGTACCTGGGACTGAGCATATGCTCATGAACTAAACAAATGAGTTAATAGATAACCTGGGTTTCAGGGAGGCCAGACTAGCATTTCTTTCAAGCTTACAGAGACCCCATCTGGTGCCGTATGCCTTTTTTTTGGTCTCTTTGGTCCCTGACAACACAAGAGGCAGGGTGTTGCCTGACACAATTAAGTGCTTAAAGCTCCATTTGTTTTTTTTGCAACAAATCTCTTCATCTCCAATTGCAGCCAAAGAGAAGACATAGACTGTGAGGCTGCACCAAACAGCCCAGCAGACAGACAATAGGGCCAGAGAGCCTCTCCCTGCTTCTTACACAAACAATAGCCCAAATTCAACCCAATTGCTCAACAGAGAACCCTGGACAGCTGGGAGCTTCCCTAGATCAGTGAGATGTATGGCTTGGACACAGAACTGACACAGAAGGTGTGCCTATCCCTGGCAGTTTCTTTGCGAAAAGCTGTGCTCAGAAACACTCAGGATTGTCTAGATTGTCACAGCAGGAGTGGAGCCCAGGGACTAGGTCTCCAAGAGGAGCTCTCATTCCTTTCCTAAGGAGACAGGTAGAGACCCTGGGGAGCTCTCAGGGATAGGCCCAGGCCTGGTTCAGCTGCTGAGATGCAGCCAGGCCAATTAAGTAATTGGTGTGATGGGCAAAGGAGGGAGGCCACTCCCTTCAGGCAAACTCCCACCCCAGACAGGAGGCTCCATGCAGCTGTGGCAACAGCAGCACAACAGGGCAGGCATTTCTTCCTCTTCCTCCCACTAGCTGAGAACTAATGCTTAAATTAGCACCTTGGAAACACCCAGATCTGCTGGCTGTGCCTTCTCTTCCAGCTCCTGCTAGTCTTCTAGGCCTTCTTTTCAAGCTTGAGTTCCTCTTTCAAGTGAATAATAAAAAAAATAAAGATGCTCTCCCCCTAGAGCTCATCTTTCCAAGTAAGGAATGGCCTCTGGATTCTTCCCATCACTATGGGTGGGGGAGGGTTATTTGATGATGGAGCCATGTGATGGCCTCTGTCAGTACAGCTTGGTCCAGAAAGGGGCAATGATGCCGACACCAGCATTGCCTTGTTCCCCTTAGGGCTTAACTAGACAGCATCCACTCTGCCCTCAGAGGGGCACTGAGGGAGTAAGCAAGAACAATAAACTTCTGCTGAACTGTGAGCTCCAGGAGGGCTGGGCTATTATCAGTGTCTGTGTTGCTAACCACTGTGTCCCCAACACCTAGTATAGTATCTGGAACACAGCAGATGCTCAATAAACATTTGGTGAATAAATTTGCCGAATCAATGATATTAGGTCTCTATGATATTCTTCGGAAGAAAGAGCGAGGAGCTATTGTTTAATCTTTAAAGAGAGAGTTTGTCTTCATTTCATAAGTGGCAAAACTGAGTCCAGAGAAGAGGAGAGACTTCCTAGAGGTCTCAGTAAATAATGGAAAAAAATGAAATAGGTCATTGTTGAGTTCAAGCCTGGGACCCTACTTTTTACAGTCTACTCAAATATCCCTAAAGAGCCCCTTTGCCCTTCTCTTCTACAGTATGACATCTTGATTCCTTACGCCATGAAATGAAGGCTCTTGGGGAAACACCACACAGGATTCTGCTGGTCTCAGTAACACATAGAGCATTTAAGGAGTTCTGGGGATCCTCTAGACTTCAATCTGGGAACAGCGGTCAAGAGGCAGAGATCGGCAGGGCAATATCTATGACCCCCAAATGGGGGATGACTGTATTGCTACTTCTAAAAGGCTCTCATTCAACCTCAACAAAGTATCCTCTTGCAGAGAAGGGCTCCTTTAGCCTTCAAGGAAAGGGTCTGGGGGCAGCCACAACTTTTCTAAGTGTCTCCTTGCCATCAGCCCTTCTACTTCAGAGCCACACAGACCAGAAGCAGCTCAGGAGTCTTCTGGGGCCACTGCTCACTCAAACCATTCTTGAGTACTTCAGGCAATAACAGAGGCACCAAGGACAAGACAGAGCCTGGTGACCCCATTCCTTCCCCCCTTTTCCCTCAACAGCTATTGCTTCCCTTCTTAGGAACCCCAGATGGGAGGCAAGAAGCAACTCATTGCTTTCTTCTCCTGACTCACTTGGACCTCCTCCTCCTCCTCCTTTACCCACGCTCCCTTTTGATTCTTAATTAGATGCTTAGAACTGGGAGGGCAATCTAGTTTGACAAGCCAGGTTAGCTAGAAAGATAATCTAGAAAGGAAAGTTCTCTTAACCCAGTCCAAAGTTCTTCAAGTTTACAGGACAGACTTCTCACCAGGATTTTCTGGCTCCCAAATAATCCAATGATGGCATCAGTCTAGGAAAAAAGTCCAGCAGCATCTCTCTCCCCAGTTTAATATTGTATACTTCTGTAAAGCTTCTCTGTTTTGGCTTCTAGAACTGTCTAAATTCCCCCATGAAAGCGGGAAAAAACCACTTATTTCCTGCTAGGTGCCCTCTAAGAATTCTCTCTACCATCCGCCAAAACGTGTGGCTTAGAGTTGGTCATGGGTCCCTGCCAAGGTCTGTCTTGGCTGCTGTAGTGGGCAGGTTACTTGCTCAGGAAGCCACAAAGCACATCTGTTAGGCAGGAGCCTGGGAGCCCAAGGGTAGGACCAGTTCCTCACCTCTCCACCTAACACAGGCAGAGAAGGCTTAGGGTGTTCCAGCTCTTCAGGACTTGGAGAGCTCTGCTCCGCTCCAGCAGAGATCAGAGAACAGGGCATCCACAGCTTCAGGTTCCTGGCCCACCCTGCCTCCTTCCAGCTCTCCCTCGGGCTCCAAGGGGAAATGAAAAGGAAAAGCGAACAGAGCCGGGGCACTCCTTCCCTTCCCCCTCTCCCTATACCAGCTGGCTAGGCCTCGGCGTCTTTCGCCCCACCGCGGGGCAGACAGGCCAGTCGGGTAGCCCCGCAGAGCGGTGGCCAGCGGGCCTGATCTCCCCTAGGCCTGGCCTCGGTGCGCCCGCGTCGCCCTCCCCCTTCCACCCCCTCCGTGCCGTTAGCGATGACATCATTCCTCCCTGACTCCCGGACCGCGGACAGGCGGCAGGATCGGCGCCCAGCAAGGACTCAGAACACGTAGGCCTAGGAGGCTGGGGGCTCTTCCGAACGGGTGGGCACAGGCGGCTCCAGCGCGACCCCGTCCCCTCTCCCGTCGGTTCCCAGGCTCTCTCCTCCGCGACCCTGATTGTCCATCTCGCCGCCGCGCTCTCTCCTCCCCAGCTCCGGCTCGGGCACCCGCAGCCTAGACTGCCTGCGCTCTCCTCCGGAGAAGAACGGAATTCAGGGCCCTGCACCGACCCCCTGCCCGCACCGGTCCTTGGCTCCGGCCCCGCGTTCCCATCCATATCCAGCGAACCGGCGGGCAGGCTCCTCCTCCCTTCCAAGCCTATTCCGAGTCCCTCTTAGCCTGACTGCTCCCTGGCCCCCTCCCCCGCCCTGAGCATCACAGTCCTCTAGGGCTAAACGCCTCCCCACCTCTCATCCCAGGCCCCGGGGCCTGCCGCCCGTGGTGCCCCATGACAATTCCCTTCTTTTCCCAGCTAGGGGCCTCCACTAACGGTGTGCACCATTGTGCCCCGCTTGGTTCCATCCGACGGCGCTCTCGGGAGCTCGCTTGGCCTGCCTCCGCTGACGGTCCCCTCCGCCCTTACAAGCCCCTTTGCTGTCACCCCGCGTATTCTCCCACGGTTTTCTTGTCTTGCAAGTCCCCCTCCCCCGGCGATGCGTTTTCCTGGCTTTCTTTGCCCCATCCGAAGGCGCCCCTCCGCACAGTCCCCAAGGCCTGATTCCCTCCCTCCCCCTCAGGCAGCGCCCCCTCCCTGCCCTGGCCTGCCGGCCGCCCGCCCCCTCACCAGCGGCTGCATCTCCGAGTGCGCGGTGGGCACCTGGAACCGGTCGATCTCCTCCATCATGGTGCCGGCGGGCGGGCGAGCGGGCCCGGGGCGGGCGCGGCCAGAGACGCCGACGGGACCGCGCGGGGCGGCGGCCCCAGGAGCCGGTGGGTGGTGCAGACTAGGCCGCCCCGGACGCGTCGGGCGGGCAGGCGGCCGGGCAGATGGCGGGGTGGGCGCGGGGCGGAAGGTTTACTGACGGCTGAGGCCGGCGTGGCTCCGTGGGCTTGCCCAGCGCTACCGCGGCTGTGGCCCGGCGGAGCCGCAGGTCTCGCCTCGCCTCCTCCTCCGCCGCCGCCTCCTGTCAGCAGCTCAGCCACTGCGGTGACTCGGCAACTCCACTTCCGGGTCCGGGACACCGCCTGGATGCTGCATTATTCATGAGGAGGCGGTGCCTAGGCGCCCCAGCCCCGCCCACATGCGGGAGTTCCGAAGGCGCGCGGCTGCGGGTTCTATTACCCCCTGAGGGGCGGGGCTTAGCGGAGCGGGCGGTCCCCGAGCGCCCAGCCCCGCCTCCCCTCGAGCCGGGAGGGGCCGACAGAGGCGCCTGCGCCTTGGCTGCCGGTTGGTTGCTGGGTAACCGCGTCAGGGCGGAGCCGACTCCCTCCTGAAAGGGCGCGGGGGCCCACAACCACGACTGTCCCCAAAGAACCCCTGCGACTGGGAACTGAAGTGAAAGAGAATCTGGATTTCCTGTGCGTGATCCAGGGGACGAATAAACCTCTTGTCCTTAGGCGAGGGAGCGTTTTGTAGGCGCTCCAAGTGTTGAGGTGCTTCCTGCTTCTTCGAGGATGCCCCCGAAACAGCCGCCTCGCAGGCAGGTAACACACACGCCGACCTGCCCTCTCCCGATGACCTCTGACCTTCGCCGCCAGTGACCACTGATCATACCTCTCCTACTGATCCTTCACCTTCCTTTCCCTGTTGACTCCTAACCTATCTCCCTGTGACCTCTGGCCTGTGTTCCCACTGACCTCTGACCCTGTCCTACTCTCCCACTGATCCTAGCCTCCTCTCCCACACTCTCCACACTCCTCTCCCTCACTCCACTCAGTCCACAGACCCATCCTGACCAGCCTATCCTCTTTAAACCCCCACCCCCACCAATACCTTCCTCACTGCTCTCACATTCTTGCGGGTTTTTTTTTCAAGCCTTTTTTTTTGTGAGGAAGACCAGCCCTGAGCTAATATCCGTTGCTAATCCTCCTCTTTTTGCTGAGGAAGACTGGCCCTGGGCTAACATCCGTGCCCATCTTCCTCTGCTTTATGTAGGACACCGCCACAGCATGGCTTGTCAGGCGGCGCGTCCGTCCACGCCCGAGGTCCGAACCTGCGAACCCCGGGCCGCCGAAGCTGAGTGCGCGAACTCAACCGCTACGCCACCGGACGGCCCCTGCCCTCACATTCTTGTCTCAAAGGAATTATGTGCAGGAGTTTGGTTTGGGTTTTCTGTGCTGGGAAACTTGGGAAGAGAGAGGGGTCAGATAAAGAGAAAGAGGAGAGAGACCTCTTCCCATTCCAGAGCCCCCTTCAGACAGTGCACACCCCAAACACTGGCCCCCAACTGTTTTTGGAGCCTCATGTGTCTCTCTTCCCTATGAGCCCCTGGTCCACTCCTGTGACTCATTCAGCCATGTGAACATTGTGTGCTTGTTGCCCCTTGGCCAGATGTCATCCCTTCTCACAGGAAACCCCTGACCCACCCAGCAAAGAGTTGTGCTTTCCTACCAGCATCACCTGGAAGGTGAGGTGAGGCCCAGCTTCTCAAGGAGCCCTCTGTGGTGAAGCCACTCGGTCCTTCAAGAATCACTTTTTGGCTCTGTGAGGCAGGACTTATATTTATTTATTCTAAATTTCCCTCACTCAGGCCTAGGTATTTTGAGGTGTGGAGTGCAAATCTGTGTCTATGCTGTTTAACTTTACATATTTCGGCTGGGCCTCCTCCAGATTAGCCTTTGCTCCTTTGCTTCTCTCACTTGGCCTTCCTTAGCAGGTGGACCCATCTTTCTTAGATCTTTGCAACCATGGGGACGCTGCTATTCCCATATGGCCATGCCCTAGTTTTATGTCGGGGTTGAACTGTGTTTTTGAAGTTCAGGTACTGTGCTTGGACCTACTGATTCTTAATTTACATGCAGTTTATTTTAAATTCAGCATTACTGAGATGTGGTTTACATACAACGAAATGAACCATTTTAGTTGTATATGTTGACAAGTTTTGACAAATCTATACGCTTGTGAACCACCACCACAATCAAGATACAGGACACTTTCTCACCCTCGAAAGTTCCCTTGTGCCTCATCCCAGTTAGTTCTCCCCAACCTTGGTAACCACTGGTCTGCTTTCTGTCACTACAAATTAGTTTTGTCTTTTCTAGCACTTGCAGTTTGAACATGCATGGGGATCCATTTCTCCAGCCCATTAACGGAGACATTAGAGGCTAATTACACTCAGAGCAAAGAGAGATGACAGCAGACAGGAAGCAGAGAAACCTGGGTCAACTGGCCCTGCACACATCAGCACTGCCCCCGGAGGGGAAGGTTGTTTTAGTAGTGTAAATATTGGTGTGTGGGGTGTGAGAAAAGGCTGGGTTGTGCTAGGTTGTATTCATTACTCTCTTGTCTCAGTGAAGTCCCATCTGGGTCAGTGGTGAGCTGGGTGTGAGACAACCTAGAGAAGATTGAGAAGTTATACCTGTCCTTTTGGAACTCAGTCCATTGCCAGAGTCGGAACACAGGCATACACAGATAAGGGAGGATGGGATTCCCAGGGCTGAGAGGGAGAGAGAGGTGCAGGTTCAAGCAGCAGAAAAGCCTTAGGGAGGAGGCATCTACGACTTGGATACCTGCAGTGGAGAGGGCAGGTCAGGGTTGGGTTTGTTAGGAGACAGAGAAGAATTTAAACTCCATTGTTCATGTTGCTCCACTCGTCAGACCTTTCAGTGGCTCCCTTTTGCTCTCAGAATAAAGTCCCAAAAGTCCAAGTTGCTTTGAATGGCCTCCAAGGCCTTTCAAGGTCTAGCCTTTGCTACCCATCCTACTTCAGACCACACCATTGCTCTGTAAAAATTCCATGGTCCCAGTGCACTCAACTGCCCTCACTCCACACTCTCTTTCTCCTCTAGGCCACCCTGCCCCAAATCTCTCCTTCATCTCCCATTCGTACATCAGGTCTCAGCTTAGCCGTCATATTCTCCTACAAGAGAGTAAGTCCCCTTTCTGGAGGCAGGATAGGATGATATCCCCACTAGACTATAAATTCTGGGATGGCAAGGATTGTGTCTGCCTCATTCATTGTTGATTCCCCTGAACCTATCGCAATGCCTGGAATATATTAAATTCTGATAAAATGAGTTGAATATGAGTTCTGAATACCTTGAGCTATTATTTGGAGATTTTGATCTGAGTGTGTTTGAAGGGTAGGAAGGAGTGATCTGGGGTGGGGAGACTAGTGGGGAGTGATAACAGGGAAGTATCACTGTGGAAGCATGTTTTCGGGGTTCGTGTCTATATCTGCTTTGGCAGTAGGGGTGTGAGTGATACAAATGTGAACCACATGTACCCAGCCTTAGGAGCTGGGTGTTGGAGATTAAGAGGTCAAAAATTCTGATGATGTAAATATCCATTCTCATTCAGCAATTATTTATTGAGCACCTACTATGGGCCACATAGTGTTCTAGGTATTGGTGATATAGCAACAAACGAAACATAAACCCCTGCTCTCATAGAGCTTATCTTTTAGTTGGAGGTAAATTGTCAATAACCAAATAAGTAAATATATATAATCAGATGGTGATAGGTGTCAAGGAGAAAAATTAAGCAGGGGAGTGGACTAGGATGTTCAGGAAACCAGAAGTTTGTGATTTAAATAGGGTAGTCAGGGAAGGCCTCACAGAGGTGGCATTTGAGAAAGACCTGAAGGAAATGGAAGAGTTAACTATGTGATATCTAGGGGGAAAGCATTCCAGACAGAGGGCATAGCAAGTATAAAGTCCCCAAGGTGCAAGCTGCTGCTACACATGTTCTGGATCAGCAAGGAAGGGATGGGGAAAGTGATGGGAAATAAGGTCAGAGAGGTGTATCCCTTTACCCCCACAGGGTTAATCAAATAACCTGTGGCACATTAAACTGATCATGATGGAGCTCCACGAATCATAATTTGTAATTAAAATGCATGAATGTCAGACGCCATAAACCATGACCAGCTCAAAACATCACTGGTAATGCCCCAATAAGTAACTGTCCTTCCTAAAAATTGCGAGAATTCCAACTGGCTGCATATGTATATATGCAGGAGGAGCTTTGCAGCGTTGCCAAACATTGCCTGGCAGCCAGACTTCTTAGTAGAGAACTGAATTAGAGTCTTCTGTGAACTCCAGTTAAAAGCTAATTTTAGTTTATGACTAACAAATTTTAGTATTCCTTTATAACTCAGTTGGTTACTATAAAAAAATCAAAGTCTAGAATTTTGCATCATTTGCCTATAAGAGCCAAAGAAAAGACTTGTGTTTTTGGATCATTTTGTGGTCTGTCCAGAGGCCCCTCTGGGGCAATACTTTTAGAAATATTGATCTCGGTATGGGGTGACTAGGGTAGAGGCTAGTGGGCAAGACTGGGTGCACAGCCAGAAGAGAGTCTTCGATGATTCAGAGATTTTGAGCTTGGTGACTGGGCCTGGGATCCACAGAAGAAAGGACAGGAGGAGGTGAGCAGAATCTAAAGGAAGTTGATATGTTTCTCTATGTCTAAAGTAAGATATCCTCACTCTTGTGACCCTTCTCCTCAGCATCATCCTTCCAGCTCTTATCTTCCTCAAGCCCTAGATATGATCCTTTGCCCCTTTACCTCCTAATTCTCTCTTGAGTCAAACCACTTTTTTTCATATTCACTGCCACTTCCCTAGCCCAACCAACAGTCATCTTTCACTTTCAGAGTGCTGTAAAAGCCATGTAACTGGCTTTCCCCTCATCTACTCATGCCCCTTCTTATCCATTCTCTACACTGCATCAAGTGATCTTTTCAAACTGTCAGTCTGATTTTATCATCCCCCACTCAGAACTTTTCAATGACTTCCCACTGCTCTTAGGATAGGAACCAGATTTTTGGATAACCCTTCGGGGGCCTGTGTAGGCCGAGGCCTGCTTGGGTCTCTAAGCCTTAACTTGTACCACTCTTCCCATTCAGAACTTAGAACTGCTGTGCTTCAGTTCTATGTACTGTTCCCTCTTTCTGGAACACTCATCACACCCTCCCTCACACATGTACTCACTCCTAAGATTTCAGCTCAAACATCAATCCACACAACCCACCCCAGTGCCCCCTGCCCTGTTAATGAAGATAGGGTTAAGGTTCCTCTGTTTTATAGTCTCATCGCTCTTGATCCTTTCTTCCATAGCGTACAGCACAGTGTGTAATTATTCACTTGTTTGTGTAATTATTTAACTATTGTATGTCTCTCCCATTAGACTGTGAGCTCCTTAAGACCAGGGCCTGTGGATGTTTTTGGTCACATCTGTATTCTCAGCCCCTAACACAGCGGCCATCACGTCAGAAGCTCTCAATGAATGATTATTGAATAAATGATGGAATGTGGTTGGGGAAGTAGCAGAGGGTGCTATGGAAGCATGTGTTAGCAGATCCTAACGTAGATTCTAGGGGAATCAGGGAAGACTTCCAGGAGGAACACCATGATTTAAGGTTGGGACTGAGGAAGAAGAGGTCCAAAATGTAGGCTAAGAAGGAATGACCAGAGAGGTTAGAAGACAGCAAGGAAGAATAATGTCCCAGAAGCCAAAGGAAGAGTGGTGTATAATGAGTTTATAGTGTTTATAGAGTATGTGGTCAGCCATGCCACGTGCTGCTAAAGGGTCAGTGAAGATAAGAACTAGTTATAGCCATTAGATTTAATAATTAGGAAGTCATTGGGGACCTTGGAAAGAAAAATTTCGGAGGTAAAAGCCAGACTGAATTGAGCTAAGAAGACAGTAAAGACCATATAGACAAAGATTTTTAATTTTGTTTTGTTTTTAATTTTTATTGATGTCTTAATAGTTTATAACATTGTGGAGTTTTAGTTGTACACTATTATTTGTCTGTCACCGTATGGATGCATCCCTTCACCCCTTGTGCCCACCCCCCATGCTTCTTCCCCCGGTTACACAGAGATTTTTTTTTTTAAGAAATAAAAGTAATGGGGCCGCCCGGTGGCGCAGCGGTTTAGTCCGCGCTTGGCAGCCCGGGGTTCGCTGGTTCGGATCCCGGGCGCCCGCTGATGCACTGCCTGTCAGCCATGCCGTGGCGGCGTCCCATATAAAGTGGAGGAAGATGGGCACGGATGTTAGCCCAGGGCCAGTCTTCCTCAGCAAAAAGGGGAGGATTGCCAACAGATGTTAGCTCAGGGCTGGTCTTCCCCACAAAAAAAAAAAAGAAATAAAAGTAAGACTTGTATATGTTAAATGCTGAGAGGAGGGACCCTGGCAGAGATAGAAGTCGAAGATGGAGACAGATAAAATAACGACGAGTGCCAAGTCTCTGAGGAGGTGGGAGTGGATCGGTTGTGGACAGGTGGTGGAACACTTTGTAACAGGAGAGGAGAAAGGAGGAAGGGATGGATGCAGATGACGACAATTTAGAGGTTTAGTGGCAGCAAGTTGAGAGAGTTTTCCCTTCTCTTCCCCTAGCAGTGTTATGGAATTCCTTCTGGAAGTGATAACTAGAAAACAAATTTTGCCAATGGCTGTCCCATTTTGTTATGATTACAGTCATGCTATTTTCAGAGTTATGGTCTGAGGTTTGTCATGCACAATTATCAGATTACAAAACAGCTGTGAGCATTTGAGGCCAGAACTTGATCTCCTCCCCTGTTTACTGTGGAGCCTAGCACATTGTTAGTACTCAGGGCATGCCAGGTACTCGAATAATAATGGCAGAGGGCTCTTGTGCTTATTCCCGGGCTTTGCAGCCTGCAAGCTGATGCTAAAGAGTAATTTTGATTCTCTGGCTCCAGCTGTGAGCAAGCCACATGAAATTGTTTTCTGCCAGTTAGGAATTTGTATGGAGTGTTCAATCTTCCCAATTGCTGAGACAGAGTTGTATAGAGGGAACAAGCAAAGGACACAGCTGTTGATCAAACTTTGGTTTCACTGCCCTGTGTCTAACTCATGGAGTCACTGGATTCTGGTTTGTGTGGTGGGTTGATGTCCTCCATTTATCTCTCCTCTAGATTTGAGAACCCTTGGGGTTGGACCATCTCAACCTTGGTTCTTCTTTAGCTGTCATCCTAGGATCTGGGTACATAGTAGATGCTTAATAAATACTGGATGAATGAATAATGACTGAGTGAATTCGTTGATGAGTAAATAAATGAATGATGGAAAGGTATGTCCTGCAATACTCTAAGAAAAGAAAGAACACTAACTTTTCTTTCTGGGCCCGCAGAAGAAGCAGCTCATGCCTCCTTTGTCCTAGCCAAAGCCGCCTAATTCTGTTAATTATGTAGGGACCCTACTCCTGATGTTAAGCTTATTTTCTTACTTTTATTTTTACCTCACATTTGTTTTTCCATTGACGTATCTTTTTCCGTGTGTCATATATTCAGCCTCAAGTCTTGCTTTGGGACAAATTGGAATAAAAAGTTAAGAAAACCCTGCTGATGCCTGGACAGACACGTGTTTCCAAGCCTCTGTATCTTTGTTAATGTTTCGTTCCTCCTGCCTGGAATGCCCAAGTCTTTCCTACTTCTCCTGCCCTTTATGGGCCTGGCAAACTCTAAGGCATATATATTTTATTTTATTTATTTTTTTATTGCAGTAACATCGGTTTATAACATTATCTAATTTCGGGCGTGCATCGTTATATTTTGATTTCTGTGTAGATTATGTCATATTCACCATCCAGAGACTAATTACAATCCATCACCACACACATGTGCCAAATCACCCCTTTTGCCCTCCTCCCTCCCCCTTCACCTCTGATAACCGCCAATCCAATCTCTGTCTCTATGTGTTTGTTTGTTGTTTTTATCTTCTATTTATGAGTGAGATCATATGGTATTTGACTTTTTCTCTCTGACTTATTTCGCTTAGCATAATACCCTCAAGGTCCATCCCCATTGTCAGAAGTGGCCCTCATTTCATTATCCCACTGTGTGTATATACCATGTCTTCCTTATCCATTCGTCCCTTGATGTGTATCTAGGTTGCTTCCAAGTCTTGGCTATTGTGAATAAGGCTGCAGTGAACATAGGGTTGCATATATCTTTATGCATTCTTGTTTTCATGTTCTTTGGAAAAATACCCAGCAGTGGAATAGCTGGATCATATGGTAGTTCTATTCTTAATTTTTTGAGAAGTCTCCATACTGTTTTCCATAGTGGCTGCACCAGCTTGCACTCCCAGCAGCAGTGTATGAGAGTTCCCTTTTCTCCACATCCTCTCCAACACTTGTTATTTCCTGTCTTGTTAGTCATAGCCATTCTGATGGGCGTGAGATGATATCTCATTGTAGTTTTGATTTGCATTTCCCTGATAGTTAATGACATTGAACATCTTTTCATGTGCCTGTTGGCCATCTGTGTATGTTCTTTGGAGAAATGTCTGTTCAGATCTTTTACCCATTTTTTTGTGTGTGTGTGAGGAAGACTGGCTCTGAGCTAACATCCATTGTCAATCCTCCTCTTTTTCCTGAGGAAAATTAGCTCTGAGCTAACATCTGTGTCCATCTTCCTCCACTTTGTATATGGGATGCCACCACAGCATGGCTTGATGAGTGGTGTGTAGGTCCACACCCGGGATCCGAACCTGCAAACCCCAGGCCACCGAAGTGGAGCACGTGAACTTTACCACTATGCCATTGGCTGGCCCAATCCATTTTTTAATTGGGTTGTTAGTTTTTTTGTTATTGAGATGTATGAGTTCTTTATATATTTTGGATATTAACCCCTTATCAGATATATGGTTTGTAAATATCTTCTGCCAATTGTTAGGTTGTCTTTTCGTTTTGTTGATGGTTTCCTTTGCTCTGCAGAAGGTTTTTAGTTTGATGTAGTCCCATTTGTTTATTTTTTCTATTGTTTCCCTTTCCCAGTCAGACATGGTACTTGAAAATATACTGCTAAGATCAATGTCGTAAGGCACATATATTTTAGTTAAACTCTTCAAGTTACAAAGAGCAGAGGCTCACTCAAGTTACCTCCAGTAAAGGGGGGGTGGGTAAAGGGGGAAGGTGTATATGTGGGGGTTTGTGGGTGGGTGTTATAAATCCATAGATAGCCTAGAATTGGAATTGGAAAACTATTGGTTCTAAAGCAGATGTAGGTACTCATTACCTTTTCCATCTCTCATGGCCTCTCTACTTCTCTTAGCAAATATTTCATTTCCCAACCAGCCAACTTTTCCATGATTTCTGGTCCCTCATAACTTTAGTGTGTTTCCAGTTCATCGTGGCCACTCTGGCCTCTCTCTGCCTGACAAGCATCTCTATCAATATCTGCATCCAACTACCATTTCTCTCTGTAGTCCCAGTTCAAATTCTTGGAGGAGGAATCTGATGGACCCTAGCTCATCTGTTTATGCTGGGCTGTATCAGGGAGAGAGAGGATCTTATGGCTCTCTAAGCAGCCAAAGCTGTGAGCAGGACAGTTTCCCTTAGAAGGAGGTATGGTCTTTCCTTGGCTTCTCCAGTGCAAGGTATAACCTGCTTTACTCCCAAGTAACTTCTACATTTTTTCTGATAAATCTCTTTCTCATATATTGTGCAGGAAAGACCTCAGATTTCTTCCAGCCCAAAACCTTTATTTAGAGCTGATATTTACATTGCTAAAGGTTCTGTCTTTTATAAAAGCCTTAACTTTGGGGATTTTGGTGGGGGGGGGCCGTGGTCAGGAAGATTGGCCCTGAGCCAACATCTGTTGCCAATATTCCTCTTTTTGCTGAGAAAGATTGGCCCTGAACTAACATCTGTGCCCGCCCCCCTCTATTTTGTATGTAGGATGCCACCACAGCATGGCCTCATGAGGGTGCATAAGTCTGCACCTGGAATCTGAACCTGCGAACCCTGGGCCGCCAAAGTAGAGCGTGCGAACTCAACTGCTACAACACTGGGCCGGCCCTGGGTTTTTTTTTAAATAGCACATTTCTTCAATGAATTTTAAAGTGTAGCACACTTTATATATAACTTTTAAAGACCTTGATATAGGGGACTTATATTCTGGCCATGATGGAGCAATTCATACTAAATTTGCAGTTCCACTGTGAATAACTATAATCTTGGACAAAATGTATGAGGCAACTGTTTTAGGTATTCCCTCATGACAGTGATTCCTGAAGGAAGGAAAACACCCAATGTGAGTCAGATGTTTATCCTTGCTCTCTGCCTGGGGACAATTTCTTGATCATGGCTCAGGGAGATGGATCCAAAGGAGAGAATGATGATACCAGTGAGATAATCCAGATGTTGGAATTAGGAGACAATGACTTTGAAGCAGCTGTTATAAATATATTATGGATTTAAAGAAAACATTGACTTAATGGATGGGGAATATAAGCAGAAGAATAGAAACAATAGAAAAATAAATATCAGAAATAAAAAATTTATTGGATAGGCCTAACAGCTAAATGTGAAGATGGATCCATTGAAATTATCTAATCTGAAGAACAGAGAGAAACAAGATTAAAAAACAAAAGAAGAGCCTTAGTGACCTGTGGGAATATGTCATATATGTATTTGGAATATGTATGTGGTTGGAATCCCAGAAGGAAAGAGAGGAGGGGGAAAAATATTTGAAGAAATAATGGTCAAAATTTTCCTAAATTTGGTGGACAACATATAATATTATCAGAAGCTCAGTGATTCCAAAGCAGGATAAATACAAAGAAAACCACACCTAGGTCCCTCATAGTAAAAATATTGAAAACCAAGGATAAAAATAAAATCTTGAAAGTAGTCAGAGAAAAATGACACATTGCACACAGGGGCATAATGGTATGATTTCGGCTGACTTCTCATTTAAACAACAGAGGTCAGAAGACAGTGGAATGACATATTTAAAGCACTGAAAGAAAGTTACTGTCACCCCAGAATTCTACATCCAGAAAAAATGTCCCTCAAAAATAAGGATGAAATAAATACATTTTTAGGTAAACTAAAGCTGAGAGAATTTGTCATCAGCAGACCTTCACTACAAGAAGTACTAAAGGAAGTTCTTTAGGCTGAAGGAAAATGATACCTGATGGAAACTCTATCTATGGGAAGTACCAAAAAGTACTGGAAATGGTAAATATGTGGCTAAAGATAAAAGACTAGCTTTTTCCCCTTCTATTAATTTTCTTAAAAGACATATGACTGTTTAAAGCAAAAATAATACCATTATAAGGTGGGGCTTATAATCTATATAGAAATAAAATATGTGACATCAATAGGGCAAAGGATGAGGTGGTAGTGGTAAATGGAATTAAGATGTTGTAAGGTTATTACATTGTGAAATGTGAAGTGGTATGATATTTATTCTTGTAGACTGTGGTAAGTTTAGGATGCATATGGTAAACCTTAGAGCAACCATTAAATAGTAATACAAAAAGGCACAGCTAAAAAGCTAAGAGAAAATAAGATGAAATGCTAAAAAAACTCAGTTAACACAAAAGAAGGCAGAAGATGAACAGAGGAACAAAAGCAGATGGAAAAAAATAGAAAACAAAAAGCAACATGGTAAAGACAACCATACCAATACTTTCAATTAAAAGGCAGCTTATCAGGGGCAGCTGGGTGGCGCAGCGGTTTAGTTCGCGCTTGGCAGCCTGGGGTTCGCGGGTTCGGATCCCGGACGCCCACCGACGCACTGCCATGCCGTGGCGGCCTCCCATATAAAGTGGAGGAAGATGGGCACGGATGTTAGCCCAGGGCCAGTCTTCCTCAGCAAAAAGAGGAGGATTGGCAACAGATGTTAGCTCAGGGCTGGTCTTCCTCACACACACACAAAAAAGGCAGCTTATCAGGATTGGGGGGAAAAAGCTAGACCCAACTATACGCTGCCTACCGGAGATGCAGTTTAATGTAAATACATAGAAGGGTTGAAAATAAAAGAGCAGGAAAAAAACACCGTGCTAATGGCAAACATAAGGAAACTGTGTGACTATAGTATCATCAGAACATCAGAACTTAGACTTCAAGACAAGGAGTATTTCCAAAGATAAACAGGGACATTTCATAGTGATAAAGGGTCAATTCAAGAGGAGACATAAAATCGCAAGTGTGTATGCACCTGTTAATATACCCTCAAAATATATGAATCAAAACCTGACAGAGCTAAAAGGAGAAATAGGAAAATACACAATGATAGTTAAAAATTTTAACACTCCTCTCTCAGTAATTGAAAGATATGGAAGATCTGTTAACCAGCTAGACCTAATTAACATTCATAGAACACTACACCCAAGAAATGGAGAAGGAAATTACACTTCAAAACTGCAGAGTGTTCACAAAAATAGACCATATACTGGGACATAAAATAAGTCTCAATACATTTTGAAAAATTAAAATCTTATAGATTTTAATTCAGTTCAAATTCAACATTCATCCATGACAGAAAGATCTCAGCATACTAGGAATAGTTTGACCAAAATGGAATTAAATTAAAAATAAAAAGTAATGTCTTTAAAATCCCCAAATATTTATAAATTAAAGAACACATCTCTAAATAACACGTGTCAAAAAAGCACAAGGGAAATTAGAAAACATTTTCAGTTGAATGATAATGAAAATATAACATCACAAATTGTGAGGTGCTGCTAAAGTTGTGCTTAATGGAAATGTATAGCTTTAAATGCCTATTTTGGAAAAGACGAAAGATTTAAAATCAATGTTCTAAGTTTCTACCTTAAGAAAATAGAAAAAGATGAGAAAATTAAATCCAAAATAATAGAAAGAAGGTTTATTTCATCAATTCCATTTATTTTATTGATTTATTCATTTATTTTATTGTTTCATAGAAACAATGAGAAAAAACAATAGAGAAATTTAACAAAGCTAGAAGTTGGTTCTTGGAAAAGATTAATAAAATTGATTAAACCTAGCAGGGCTCATTGAGATAAAAAGAAAGCACAACAGCCAGTATCAGGAATGAAAAATGATATCTTCTACAGATCCTACAGACATTAAAAAGGATAATAAAGGAATATTGTCAATAACTTTATGGCAATAAATTCAACAACTTAGATGGAATGGACAAATGTCTTGGAAAACAGTCTACCTTAATTGACACAAGAAGAAATGGAAAATATGAATACTCCATATCTATTTAAGAAATTGAATTCATAGTTTAAAACCTTCCCACAAAGAAACTCCAGTCCCAAATGTTTCACTGATGAGTTGTATCAAATATGTAAGGAATAAATAACAACAATTTTACACAAAGTCTTTCAGAAAATAGAGGAGAAGGGAAGAAGTCCCAACTCATTTGATGATGCCAGCATAACTCTGATATCAAAACCAAAGCTATTACAAGAAAAGAAAATGACAGGCCAATACCCCTCATGAACATAAATGCAGGACATCCAATAAATATTAGCAAATCTGTCCCAGCAATATATAATATATCAGACCAAGTGGAGTTTATCTCAATAACACAAAGTTAGCTCAACATTAAAAAAATCAATCAAAGATTTCTTCACATTAACAGAAAAAAAGGGAAAAATCATATGATATCTCAATAGATTCAGAAAAATATTGACAAAATTCAACATCAATCCACAGAAGATTACTATAAGGGTCAAATGAAATGATATACTCGAAAGTGTTTAGTAAACTGAAAGATGCTACATAGATGGAAGGGACTTTTATTGTCATCCCTCTGCTGTGACACCCTGAGATTTATAGGCTCCTTTCTGATAAAGACTTCCTGGGACCTGGATGACACACTTTTCAACTATTCAATAAATGCCCTCAGAATGGGACTCAATTGCCATGCATGGCAGACCATGATAGAATAATAAGATAATGACAACCACAAAGTCTACACAGCCAAGTCTACACAGACTTGAGGGCTTGCTGCGTGCCAGGCTCTGAGTCAGGTGCTCTTCGTGCGCTGTTTCATTTTGTCCTGACGGCAGCTCTGAGGAGGGCACTAACATTTTTCTCTACCTTATCGATGAGAGGACAAGGATTAGAGACTACATATCTTGCTCAAGGTCTCACATACACCAGTTCGTGGCAGAGTCAGGAATCCAGCCGAGGCTTACTCAGAACTTCAGATTTTCAACCCTCCCCTGCCTTGCCTTCTGCAGCCTGACCTGGGAAGGGTCCCACAGAATTGGCTTCTGCCCTCCTGGGCTTCCAGGGAGGTGTGAGCCTGCTCTCGTATCCCCTTTTTCTGCATTCTGAGCACTGTGCTAACACTGCATTAATGGGATAGAAAGACCTCGTTAACTGTACTTTGTTGGTTTTAAAAATTCTTAATTAGCATTTTAAATTATAAAAGTAATGCACATTCACATTAAAAATATTAAAATGACAATGAATATAAGGTGAACAGTATTGTCCCCTTCCTCACAATTCCCCAGTCATGTTCCCTGGACTATCAACAGATTCCATATATTCTTCCAGAAATTTTGTATGTATATGCAAATACACATACACATATATTCTTAAAGGAAGCAGATGGGTCATCTATTCCTATCACTTGCTTTTTTACTTAACAATATACCTTGGAGAGCTTTCCATAATAATACATAAAAATTTACCTCGTTCTTTTAAAAATATGCATAATATTCCATTGAATGGCTATACAGTAATTTGTTTAACGAGCCCCTATCAATGAATATTTAGGTTTTTTACATTTTTTTAAATATTACAAATAATGCTGCAGTGAGCAATATTGTACATACATCTTATGCATGTGTATGAATATTTTTATAGGAAAAATTCAAGAAAGTGGAGTTGCTGAGTTGAGGGTTATTTGCATTTTAAATTTTGGTGGGTATTGCCAAATAGCCCTATAAAAATTTTGCATCAGTTGGCACTCCCACAATAATGTATGGTACCCTTCATCTAGTGTTTCAAAAATTTGAGGTCTCTTTCAACTACGCTTTTTGAGTGCCTTCTGCGTGCCTTAGACACTGCACTAGGTTCAGGGATTTGAAATGCAGTCAGCGTAGCTAGAGGAAGATTTGTTGGTGAATTACTGTTCCTTTGAGACTAAGAGCTTTTACCCTTTTAGAAACGGAAACTGGAAGCTGGTGAGGCATTTAGTTTCAATTTAGCTTAATGGAAACCTGTTAGTGAGTTTTAAAATAAGGACCAAGACAACTGGAATGGTAAACCAAGTCTCCCGGGCCCCAGGAAGGAGGATGCAGCGTCTGTGGGTTTGCATGCTTCGAAGAGCCCCTCTTTCCAGGAACAATCATGCTTCAGCATTGACTTCTTGGGTGGAGATGTGAGCTGCTGAAGGCTCTAGTCATCCCTAGGATGGGTGCTTCCTAGTAGACAGCCACACAGATCCTGTGTGGCTGAGGGCAGAGCAGGATCTATAATGGGAATATAATGCTGCCAACTATCATTTATTGGGTGCAAACTCTGGCCAGGCGCCACACTATACACTTTATGTGCATCGATTCATTTAATCCTCGTAACAAGCCTATGATTGTCTGAGAGGGTGTCGTTATGAGGCCTATTTTAAGGATAAGGATACTGAGGTTCAGAGAAGACAAGTAGCTTGCCTAGAGTTATAGAACTAGCAGGTGGCAGAGTGGGAATTCCAACTCAGGTATGGTTGACTTCAAAGCCCATCGGATCACATGCTTGTTTTTAAATGTTATATCTTCATGATAGGGAATGGCTTAAGAACTTTTGATCTCCTTCTATACCCCTAAAATATGTTCAGGGCAAATGGGTTGCTTACATTGTTCGGTGGGTCATATACCAAAACAGGTCTAAGAGCAGGTAAATGCCCAGGAGGCAGCAATAATAATCATCTCTTATATTGACCAGAATTTTCATTTTCAAAGCACCCTCCCATCGCTGTGGGAGGAAAAGAGCAGGAGATGAGGTGAGTGTTATGTCAGGGAGTTCATCTCTTGGCTGATGGGGGGCCCTTGAAGGCTTTACATCAGGAGAGTGACATGATCAGATTTATGTTTTAGGAAGATCACTTATACATAGTGATTAAAGTTTGGGTCAAATCCTGGTCACCTTTGGGTTGGTTACCTGATCTCTTTATGCCTCTGTTTCCCCATCTGTAAAATAGGAATCATGACAGCTCCTACCCCATACGGTGGTTGTGAAGATTAAATGAAATAATGTACATAAATTACTTAGTAAATGTCTAGCCCAGAATTCGTGCTCAATAGCTGGAAATGATAATAGTGATATAATTATTGGAGTGGAGAGAAACTGGAGTCAGGGAAATCAAATGTAGTTAGTCAAGAGATAGTAAGGGCCTGAATTAAGGGGGGTATAAATGGAGAGGATAGTTATGAAAGATATTAAAGAGATAGAATGGTTAGACTTTGAAATATGATGCTAATGGGAGGAGGGTGAGGAAAAGGCAGGCATCTTTGATAGCTTCCAGTTTCCAACCTGGGTGACTGAATGGATGGTGGTACACTTCAGTGAGACAGGAAATACTGGAGGAAATGGAAGTTTGGGGTGGAAAAAGAACATAATGAGGTTGGGTTTCAATATACTGAGTTTGAATACTGTCATCAACTTGAACACGAGGTTCTGGGAAATCTAAGCTACAGAAATAGATTTGAGCTTCATCATGAGGTGGAAGATGAAGCTCTGAGTGGGGATAAGAGCACCCAAGGGGGATATGTACAATAAAAAGGCTGCAGGGGGTCAAGCATGTATTCCTGGAGGGGTCAAGGATATTGAGAAGGAGCTACTGGAGAGGTTAGTGACATAGCAATGAAGGTGGAGTAGAAGTTTCAAGAAGGACGGAGGGAGCCCTTAGCAATGTCAGGTCTTGTAAGAGAACTGAGAAGTGACCACTAAGCCGCTGAGTTGTCACCAATACCTTTGTAAGGTTAGATGAACTCCATCCAAGTGCTAGGTTCTGTTCTAGTAGTCCAAAGATGAATGAGACACAGTTCCCGCCCTCAGGATGCTCACACTAAAATCTGTAACAATGAGAATGGAAAAATGCTCTCCTGTGAAAGAGTTCAGGCTGGGATGTCTGTTATCCCATTGATCACCAGGGTTAATTTGGCTGCCATGGCGTTCTGGATGGGTTTCCTCTTCCTGGCTCACTCCTCCATCGACATCCTCCCTTGGCCAAATAGAATGACCTATCCAAGAGAGGAGGACCTTCTTTGGTCAGTAGTATAAGAATTGTGGACTTCCCTTGCTGGAATCACCAAGCTGCCTCCAATGTGTACTGCAGTATTATGTTTCTTTTCATAATACTGTCCCCTTTTGCAGACCAAAACCCAGAGACCACTGAGTGTCTATCTGAAGATACATTTCATCCTTCATCTCACAACAGCCAGTACTTGCAGTGGTGGGAGGATGGAGCAGAGCCCTGCTCAAAGTGAGGAAAGAAAGAGTAGAGGGAGGTAGGAGAATGATGATAATATGTCAGGGTTAAATAAAGGTCCAGCAGAGACTAGTTGGGTAGGGTTTTGTTAGGCAGAGATAGTGGGATCAGGGAGGAGAAGGGGAAGATGGCATTCCTGGAAGGAGGAATGGTAAAAGTGAAGGTACGGAGGTGGGAAAGCAGAGGCCAAGCTCAGGAAATGTGAGTAGGCTCTCTGGGCTGCATCTCAAAGAGCTAGCACACGGGGGGTGGGAGAGCAGGCTGGAATGGAGATGTGGAGCCAGACGATAAATAGAATTCTGAGGGCCAGGGGAGGGAGTTTGGGCTTTCTTCTTCTGTGGTTTGACAGCTTATAGGAGGAACCATCAAAAGCTTTTCAGGAATTCAGTCTTGTCTGTCTCAGGCTCCTCCTTGTGGAAGACCAAGGGCCCAAAGTGGCAGCCTGACATTCAATCTCCTTTGCTGTGATTGGGAAGTCAGGCCTGTAGCTGATTTCATTGGCCTGTTTTGCATTTATTATAGTGTGGCTTTTATAGTGTGTTAATTGAAATATTTCCAACTGCCAAAAACAATTACACTCAAATTGCCTTGTCAGTTCTTTTATTGCCAGATAAATGTTTTACAGACATATTTACAGGGGGCAGTGGTAACTGGATCTCGTTTTCTATTTAAGGCTGGTAATTTGGGTTGGGATGGGCCCTCCAGTGCACTGCTGGGGGCCAGGAAGCTGTTAGACATTGTGATGCTTCCATCCTGTTACCTTAGGGATCAGAGGCTCTTCAAAGGAAACCAGCTTTCTGTCTCATGAGGCTTAGCCGCAGAAAAGGGTTCCCATCACTGGAAACCTTGGCAACCTAACAGAAATCTGAATCCTGATGTCTGCCCTACCAGCAACAATCCCAGCCCAAGATGAGACATGCTCTTCTCTCCCCCCTGGAATCCCTTTCCTCCCCTCCACCAGCAAAGCCTCTCCTACAGACACTGTCATATAAGTGCTGTAAGAGCACTTACTCCCTCACTTTGCATTTGGGAAACCGAGGCCCAGAGCTTCCCCAAGATTATGCAGGTGGTCAGCTAGAGCTGGGAGCAGAGGTCTGTGTCCAATGAGCCATGCTGCCACCAACATGTGCCCTTTGGCTTCTCTGCTGCCTTGACCCTTCCTTCAGTGCTCTAGGCCTGCTTCTGTCAAGAGCCCCTCCCTCACATCTCCAGCCCCCACTGGTCTCCCTCACTCCATCATCTGAAACACCTATTTATTCTGTATATGTACTGCAGGGGTTTTGCTTGTTTCTTTGGTGGAACATTTTACAGTCTCTGTCACTATTCTCTTCTTGCCTCTGTAGATGCTGTGTTCTTCTTCTGAAAAGCCCTTCTGAAAAACATTTTCTCCTCTTGGACAACCCATACTTGTCCTTTGATACCCAGCTAAGAAATAGCCTCCTCTGGGAGCCTTTCTTGTGCACCTCAGGCTGGGTGAGTGCCTCCGTGCACTCCTACAGCACCCTGGGCACACATCTTTAGTGCTGGCACACAGCGGGCTTTCAAAGGGACATATGCTGAGTGAGTGAGCGAGTGAGTAGATGATGAACACTGATCACACTCATCTGTCCTCCATAGACCCTGAGCAAACTGGGGTAGGGATGTCATCTCTCTTTGTCTTTGTCCCACTGCTTAGGTTAGTCTCTGACACATAAATAGATGCTCAACAAATGTTTATCAAGTTGAATTGAGTATGCTGCTCTTGGGAACATAAAATTTTAGCATGTTAGAACTGGAAGGTCATCATACCCAATCCTGTGCTTTTTACTGATGAGGAAACTGAGGCCCAGAAAGGAAAAATATTTTTCCCAGGGTCACGATTACTAATGGGTTTGATGGCATTCATTCATTTATGTTCAACAACGCCTACTATGTTCTCTCAGCAATGTACAAAACAAAGTACCTGCTCATAAAGAGCTTACATTCATCCCAGTAAGTGTTTTTGAATATACTCTGCCCTCACAGTCCTAGCACAAGAGCCTAGCACAGAGCTGAGCATGTAGAATTTTCTTTTTAAAAATGTTTGTTGAACTGGTTGCAAATGAGAAACGCCCAGTGCGAAGTTACCTGGTTGCCTTCCATGGGTCAGTCCCACTGATGCTGGAATGGGGTTGCCTCAGATACAGGACCTCCTTGACTGGGCTAAGAAGCATATGTTGCCACTGAGAGGACTGTTTTTGAGACTTGGGACAGCTTGATGTCCTTTGTCTGTGAGGTCCCTGGCTGGAAGCTTCCCCGGAATAGTTTTTCTGACTTTCCCATGGTGATTCACTCATGACTTGCCTCCTGTTTCCGTTCTCCTTTCAGAGCATCAACGTGGGCAGAGGAACCAGGAAGAGGGTAAGTGCTGAGACCACCATGGTCTCCCAGAAAGAAGCTAATAGCAGTTTTTCTGTTGAAAATATTAGCTATATATTTTTAAGAAAATTCAAATGAGCATAAAAACACTAAAATCACCCTTAAACCTACCACCCCAGGAAACTTGCTAGTTAACATGTGAAGTTATATCTTCCCAGACATTTCTGTGCATATATAAGAATTACATGTATTTATTTTTAAATGGAATCAAACTGTATATGTTATTTTATAATCTGCTTTTTACATAATATATTTAGAGTGCCTTCCGTTGCCAATAAATATACTTTTATAGCATCATTTAAAATCACTGCATATCCATATGGTGACGGACAAATAATAATGTACAGCTAAAACCCCACAATGTCAATAAAAATTTTACTACTAAGATGTCAATAAAAATTTTAAATTAAAAAAATAAAATTACTGCATAATATTTTACCATATATTCCTTAAGGCCATACCACAATTTGTTCACCCATGCCCCATTGTTGGACATTTCACTGTTTCTCTTTTTTGCTATTACGAGCAATCCTCCTACAAACATTCATATATTTAAATCTTTGGGGATATCCTTGGTTATTTCTTTAATACAAATTCCTATACATAGAAATTTGGGCCAAAAAGTATAAACACTTATTAGGCTTTTGGACAAATATTTCCAAATTGCTCTTTGGAAAGGTTGTGCTAATTTATGGATGCCCATTTTCCAGCAACCTCACCAATACTGGATATTAGTTTTGTTTTCTTTGGTTGGTTGGTTTATTTTTGGTTTTCACCAGTTTCATAGTGAAAAAATGGCATTGTTTTATTCTGCACATCTTTGATTGCTAGTGAAGGTGAATATTTTTTAATATGTCATGGGCCACTTTGGCAAGGTGTTAGGTGTTTAACTGTCTGTCAGGGAAAGGAAAAACTTCTAGTCCTTGATTTCTTTTTTTTTTTTTTTTTGGTGAGGAAGATTGGCTCTGAGCTAGCATCTGTGCCCATCCTCCTCTATTTTCTATGTGGGACACCGCCACACCAGGGCTTTTTGAGTGGTATGTCAGTCCATACCCGGGACTCAAACCAGTGAATCCTGGGCAGCAGAAGCGGAGTGTGTGAACTTAACTACTACACCACCGGGCCAGCTTCTAGTCCTTGATTTTTTTTACTCCAAGGATCTGGTGGGACTGTACAGCTTAAAGTTACCAAGTACTGAGCATATTGCTGCAAGAGTAACGTCAAGGTGGCAAATTGGAAGGTAAAATATGAAGTAGAGTTGAAGTAGCTTAAAGAACAGCTGAGCGTCCTTTCATTCTGCATGAAACCCTGCCTTTGTCAGCTGGTCCTGGCCATTAGCTTCCAGGCTGTGTGGAAGGCAGTAGGGAGGAGCCAGTTTTCTGGTCCCACTACTGGGGCCAAAGGCCCACCATAATGTTCCAGCGAAGCTCTGGGCCCAGGCTGAGATGGCCATGACCTTCCAAGCAATGAGAACTCTGGCCTGAGCGGTTCCTTTGGACTCATCTCATGAGTGGTCTGTTGAACATCTTTTTTTTTTTTTTTGTGGGGAAGACCAGCCCTGAGCTAACATCTGTTGCCAATCTTCCCCTTTTTGCTGAGGAAGACTGGCCCTGAGCTAACATCCGTGCCCATCTTCCTTCACTCTACATGGGACGCCGCCACGGCATGGCTGACAGGCAGTGCGCGTCCGCGGGCGCCTGGGATCCGAACTCGCGAACCCCGGGCTGCCAAGCGCGGACTAAACCGCTGCGCCACCGGGCGGGCCCTGAACATCTTGTATTCTATGAATTAGGACAGAGCTTGGCTTAGGGAGGATTTGTGAATGAAGGGGCTTCCTGCAGCACTGCTTGCTTGTCCAAGCAGATCAGGCCCTCCTGATCCTCATGTGAGGTTTTGTCCAGGATGAAGATTCAGGGACTGAAGTGGGAGAAGGGGCAGATGAATGGGCCCAGTCTAAAGCCACGGTTAGACCCCCGGACCAGCTGGAGTTGACTGACGCGGTGAGTGAGCAGCATCCCATCCTTGCTCCTTCCACCTCCTCCAGCCCCAGAGATGTGTTCTTCCTGGTTCTAATTAGAAGCCTGCACAGAACCTGGATGTGAGATGTCTGCTGACACCCCGGGAGGTCTGCCCAAGCCTCAGAGGGGATGGGGAACCCTCCATGTATGACCCTCTTGGTATTTTTCTCCCTTAGGAGCTAAAGGAAGAGTTCACCCGGATCCTGACAGCCAACAACCCACATGCTCCCCAGAACATCGTCAGGTACAGCTTCAAAGTAAGTCATCCCCCTGGGGCAGGAGCCTCGAGGTGCTCCTTGGCCTAGCGGTGACCCACACAATGCAAAAGCCTCCCACCTATTCAAGAGGCCACCTTTAAACTGAGATCCTTGGCTGGAACCTTGAGATTTTACATGGAGTTTTCCAGAGATTTTTGAAATTTCTTTATGAATCTCCCTTGCAGTCTTGCTAATTGCATTGTCTTAAGTGCCCTGCAGAGCCAGTCTTTTCAAGAATCCTGAAGTGAATCATTTGGTTAGAAAAATATTTTTCCAATATGTGTAACATGCTGTTTACTAATATCAACTATTGGGTCTTCTGAAGCCGGTGTTCCTCCACCCGGCACCCAGGTGGAGTACAAACTCCCCTCTGGACCAGGAGCTGGACTTTTCCTCTGGCATTTCTGCCTGGGAGGAAGCCCCACAGGCTCCGTTCTCAGGGTCTCCTGACATCACAGCCAGGCAGGCTACTGACTCCCTCAGGGCCTTCTTTTGGTACACGTGGCATGGGCACATCCTCACTTTGTAGACACCTATGTGGCGCATCGTTAAAGGGGACTGTTTTCAGCCATAGCAAGGTCAGCTCCTGTGAGGACTGACTGAAAAGAACTTCCAGGCACTGTCTGAGCTAAAGTGGAAGCGATGTGTATGTTTTTTATTTCACTATTTTAAGATCCATTTGTTTCACGCTTACTGTGTGCCAGTATCAGGTCCTATATTAGAACTTTTACACAGGATATCTCATTTAATCATTTAATCACATTTCTTTGATATAGGAACTATTTTTATCCTCAATTTATAGAAACCAAGGTTAAATTAGACAAAACAGATTACAAAAGTCACATAGCCAGAATTCAAAGCAAGATTGAGCTATTTTGTCTTACTCCAAAGCAACATTGTACTGCTTGTTTAAAAAGATATATACATATAGACAGATGTATAAATTATTTTTTAATATATAATAGAAACCCATGGTACAAATTTCAAAAGATTCAAAAGAACAACAAAAAATACAATTAAAAAGAAACCTCCCTCCCCTGCCCCCTTCTCTGGAGACAACCACTATTAACAGTTCCTTTTTTTTAGACAATTTTATTGAGGTATAATTTCTATACCATACACTCACCCTTTTACAGTGAGCAATTCAATGGCTTTTAGTATATTCACAGATTTTGTAACTATCACCAGAATGTTTAGAACGTCTTCGTTTCTCCCGAAAGAAACTCCATCCCTCTTAGCTGTCACTCCCCAGTCCTCCATCCCTTCCAGCCCTGGGCAACCACTAATCTATTTTCCATCTCTATTGATTTGCCTATCCTGGACATTTCATATAAAAGGAATCATACAGGGGCCGGCCCAGTGGAGCAGCGGTTCAGTCTGCGGTTGGCAGCTCAGGGTTCGCTGGATGGGATCCCGGGTGCCCGCCAACGCACTGCTTGTCAGCCACGCTGTGGCGGCGTCCCATATAAAGTGGAGGAAGATGGGCACGGATGTGAGCCCAGGGCCAGCCTTCCTCAGCAAAAAGCGGAGGATTAGCAACGGGTGTTAGCTCAGGGCTGGTCTTCCTCACACACAAAAAAAAAACAACAACAAAGGAATCATACAATATGTGGTCTTTTGTGACTGGGATCTTTCATTTATCATGTGTTTTCAAGGTTCATCCATGTTGTAACATGTATCAGTACTTCATTTCTTTTTATTGCCAAATAATATGAATATACCACATTATATGAGGATACCATATTTTATTTATCCATTCATCAATTGATAGACATTTGGATTGTTTCTGCTTCTTGGCTATTATAAAAAATGAACTTGGCTGCTATGAACATTCATGTAAGAGCTCTGGTGAACAGTTTCTTGAACACACTGCTTCTTATTTAAGATTGAGTAGTCGGGGGCCGGCCCGGTGGCGCAGCGGTTTAGTCCGCGCTTGGCAGCCCGGGGTTCGCCGGTTCGGATCCCGGGCGCCCGCCGACGCACTGCCTGTCAGCCATGCTGTGGCGGCGTCCCATATAAAGTGGAGGAAGATGGGCACGATGTTAGCCCAGGGCCAGTCTTCCTCAGCAAAAAGGGGAAGATTGGCGACGGATGTTAGCTCAGGGCTGGTCTTCCCCACAAAAAAAAAAAAAAAAAGATTGAGTAGTCAACCCCTCCACAAAGAGACTGGGACAAACCCAGATGTATTTCTTGAGAGTTTCGACTCCTGAGGTGGGCTAATGGCCTCCTTTGGGCAGCCCATAAGGGACAGAGGGAAGCTGCCTCGTCTTCCCTGAGCTTATGCTGGAGTGTGGTGCACTCTATGGGTTCCTGTCCTTCCAACATATGAAAAGTCTCTCTGGGACTCAGTGCACTAGCCATAGGAGGCATGCTACAGGCAAAGGATTAGCACTGCCTTGTGGGTGTCAGTGCACTCCTCTGGCCCTCTGGGAAGAAAAAACTTATTAGAAAAATTTCCTTTAAGTCGCCTACTAGCTGGGTAGCCCTAGGCTCCCAGGCAGGCTCAACTTACCCAACCTTCCAACAGCCTCCCAGGCCTGCCCGGCATCCTCCCACAGAGCAGGTCTCTGTGGTCCTTCAATGAGATGCAAGAGCTTAAGGCCTCTAAAGCCACTACTTTCCCTTGAAGTTCTGGACTGGTGATGCACATGATTCAGATCTAGGCATGCCTCCCTCCTCCTACAGAAGCATGGAGTCTGAATTCCAGCCCTAAACTGAAGGTCCTAGTCACTGGTGGGGACAGGATGAAGGTGAAATCTCAAATGACAACTATATGGATAGTTTATTCCCATGGGAACCTCCATTGTCATAGTAATAGTTACTATTTTTATTGAGCACTTATATTTAGCACTTTTTATGTGTCAGACTGTGTTAATAGATTGTTTTATTTTCAATACTTACAATTATCCTGAAAATTAGATATTATTATCCTAATTTTACAGATGAAGAAATGAAGGCTTAGAGTGGTTAAGCCCAAGGTCATGAAGATAATAGGGGCAGAATCAGGATTTGAATCCAATTCTGCCTGCCTCCGAAGACCATGCTCTTAACCACTGCACTGCCCCATCTCCCGATCCATCCGAGTTACTGACAGGAAGGGCTTTGGGGTGACTTTTTAAGGCAGAGCTTCCCAATCTGTGTGCAGAAAGAGTGATCCTTTCAGCCCTCCAGGGGCAGTTGGGTCTGGTACAGCTGGAGCCCACGGGCTGGTTTCCTCTGTAGTGAGTTTACCCCAGGTGCTATACAAATGTAATCATTTTCTATATGGCTTGAAAAGGGTTGGGAAGAACCGTTTTAAAAGAAGGGAGGGACTGCTGGTCTCAAAGTCAACTTTAGGACTAGGATACTGATCAGTGCGGAGGCCATCTAGAGGAACCAGACTCTTGGCTCTATGAAAGCAGAAATCCTGTCTGCTTTTGCTAAGCTTTATATCCCTGGCACCTGGAAAATACTTGGCACATTGTGTCTATTCAAAAATTGTTTGTTGAAGGAAGAATGACCAAGGTTGCCTGCGCTTTAAGCCTAGCTCTGCTTCTCATTTGCTGTGTGACTTGAATTAAGTACAAAAAACAAACCTCTAGATTTCTGTGGTCCCCTTGTATGGAAGAAGGGGACTGAGGATTTGGTTTCTCTGAGGATCTATCTAGCTCTGGCATCCACTAAGTACAGTGGAGAGAGGGCCATGCCAGGGGCATTTGATGACTATGTGTAACCTGCCTGAGATTTGTGGTGAGACAGGTGAGCCAGGACCCCTTGCCATGGATGTAGGAGACAAGACATCTGAGCCTGTGATAGGTAAATCCAGAGCTGCTCAAAGTTGGAAGGAGAAGGTATCTTAAAATAAGTCTCTGATGAGAAGGTAAAAAAAACCAAAAAACTTCATTTCATTTGCCTCCTCTTCTTTAAATGGAATACGGGGAAAACTTCAGGTTAACTGAGGATTTGGTAGGTTATATTTCCATTAACAGAAATGGACTATCTTAGGCTGTAGAGAATGACTCCAGCCCTTTTGGAGACCCCTGGTCTGACTCAGCCCCCTCTCTTCTTAGGAAGGCACATATAAGCTTATTGGCTTTGTGGACCAACTGGCAGTTCACTTCAGCCAGGTCGGGAATCTGATCCCCAAAGACTCAGATGAAGGACGGAGGCAGCACTACCGCGATAAGTTGGTGGCAGGTAGGCCTCTGGACCAGCCTGAGGCTGCAGCCTGGAGACTGGTCCCCTTTCTCTGGTCTCTCTAGGGAGTAGATCACTAAGCTAGAACTTTGCAGAGCCTCTGCTTACATCAAGTCCAATAGCTGGCCGTTCTGGATAGGTCTGAGAGATAAACCATGGGGCTCAGGCCAAGGAGAATCCTGGGGCAGGCATGGTGTGAAAGACAGGAACCAAGAAGGTCTGCCTGCCAGGGGTTGGGGGAGTGGGCCTGGACTTTAGGCTCATCAGCAATGTCCCCCCAAGGTTCTCAGGAATCCGCCAAAGTGGTGATTTCAGATGCAGAAATCCTTGAAGAAGAAGAAGAGCCCAAGGAAGCAGAAGCTGAAGCTGGGAGCCAGACAGACGTGCCTGCAGCCGAGGTACAGTAGAATTTGCTCTCTATCCCTCCCCTTCCAGTCCAGCTGTGGAGGGAAGCTTCAGGGGTGACTCGTTGCGGGCGGGGGCAAAGATGAGAAGTTAGAGGCTGCAGGTGCTGACGCCTCTGGTGTCATCATCCTCTCCTACTTCCATCCTATCCCAGGACACTACTTCTCCCACTCCTGACCCCCCACCACCTTCTTCTCACAGCTGAGTCCTGGTCCTGTGGGTCTTTTTTTCTAGGCAGCTGAAAAAGTGACAGAAGAAAAATTGATGACTCCCAAGCAACCCAAGGAGCGAAAGCTCACCAACCAGTTCAACTTCAGCGAGAGGGCCTCACAGACCTTCAATAACCCCCGCCGGGTAGAGCAGCCTCCACCCCAGCCCCTTGACCTCGCAGCTCTGCACTGTGCATGCAGGGGAGAAGCAGGCCTGACCCAGGCCCAGCAGCCCTCAGACTGGCAGGGTGACAGGGCAGATGCCCCCTCTCTCCCAGGAGGGCTGGGAACATGTGTTCAGGTCCCTGTAAGCCATCCAGGCAGGAGTTTAGAGGGAGCAACAATGAGGCTGTAGCCCTCCACTGAGAGACTGAAACTTGAATTGGGCTTTGAAGAGGAGGTGAAAGTCAGGATCTGGGGAAGAAAGGGGAGGCCGGAATGTGCCAGGAGCGGGGGTAGGAGCCAGTTTGACTGAAGTTGATGGTCTCTGTAGTAGACTAGCTGGAAAAGGTTAGAGAAGTTCTCTGGCTTATAAGTGTGGAGAATCTTGAATACCAGGCTGAAAGAACCTCTCCAAGTGTCAGGTGAGAGACTCACACATGAAAGTCAGTGTTCTACAGAAATGAATCTGTGAATGGAGGACAGAGGTCTACAGGGTGAATTTTTGGCAGCTCCTAATCACCACGTGTGGTCCCTATGCTGACGTTTGGTAATCTGGGTGATATAGTGGGAAGGGGGTGCATTCCCTCGGGGAGCCAGAAACCCAATATTAGGGAGAAGCCTTTTCAGGGTGAGGGATATTAGCCCCAGTGGCCCGCCAGAGGCTGACCTCTGTGTCCTGTGTGTGAAGGCTGGCCACAGGCAGGTCTGACCATCCCCCACTTGGAGTTTTTCTTGCTTGAAACAGGCACTATGAGGCTTCATTGTCCATGCTTTCCAGCTTAGGAAAGAGGAGGCTTGGATGAAAAATGTAGGCTTTCTTTGCCCAGGCTCCTCTTTGCTTCCCCAGTTCTGTGTCCCACTCCTCCCTCAGCCCCAACCAAACGGCTTCATCCATGGATATACTATTGGGTTAAGTGGGAAGGAGTTGAGAGCTTTCTGTGGGTTTTGTGTTGTCATTTTTCTCTAGGACCGAGAATGCCAGATGGAGCCTCCTCCCAGGACAAACTTTTCAGCCACAGCCAATCAGGTGAGACACTGGGCCAGTCTAAAAGCCATCACTGTCCCCTACTACTCCCCTACCCTATGCATCCTTGTCTCCCTTGGCAACAAGGGAGACTGGCGTGGTCAAGGATTCCTCTGGCAGTCTTCCCTCTTCATCCATCCACCTCTCTGCTCCTTGTCCAGGCTCTGAACACCAGGCACAAGAGATAGGAGGTCCCTACCCAGTGAGCTCTGGACAAGCCACATGACCCCCAAGGCAAGATGTCTAAGGGGGAAGCAGGCATGGCTTCTGGAAGTTCCTCCAAGACCATGAGACAATATTCATTCCCATGGACTCTCTGCAGCCCGTAGCACCCCCTGGCTAACTCTGAAGTGTTAGCATTCTGGCCCTGTCCTTCCAGCAGCCTTCAGTGTTCCTGCAGACCCTCCTTCCCCCTCAACTCTTACTGGATAGCTACACTGATTTGGGCAGGATATGGGGCCAGGAGATCTGAGTTCAGGCCCCAACTCTGCTGCCCATACTGTAAGATCCTGGGCAAACCATGTCACCCTCAATGCCTGTTTATTTCTCTGTCAAGCGAGGATGATAAGCTGCCTCACAGGGTTGCTAGAAGGCTCTGAATGAAATAACAAACATTGAAGCACTTTGCATGTGCAGTAATGGCCCATGGTGAATTAATAAATGTAAGGAATGCCTATCTGGCCTCCAGGTGGCAGTGACTGCCCAGCTCTGGGGAGCACACAGTGTGATCTGGAATATTTGCCCAGCCCCAGATCCTTGCTGCTTCCTCTGCTACTATCCTTAGGCTTCTCTTGCTGACAGATCCAATTAGCAGGGGTTCCCTTACTTTTTGTTTATCTTTTTATGCTGAGAAGGTGTGGTCAATGCTGTAGACAGCCAGCCTGACCCAATATGTTTATCCCATCTCTATGGGGGGAGACGTTTTTAAATTTCCTAGTCCAGAGTCTTATAAATCACTAACAAATATGTGAGCTAGCCTGATGTTTGCCCATTTGTTCTGCCTGGTAGTGGTTGTAAGCTGGAACAATACTGATCTCCAGCTGACAACCCAGCCCCTGGGCTGCAGGGTGGATAGGCCCAGCACAGAGGTGCCCTGAGAGCTCCTCAATTCCTGTCCTAGAGCTAACAGTTAGCATGGAAGACAGACATTGAATACATAATTACAGTGGGCCAAGTAGGGGATGCTATAGAGGCATGTAACAGGGGTTGACACAGTTGACTCCTTAAGCCCTGAAGGCCAAAGATGAGCTGGATGGGTGACAATTTTGTCCTGCAATAATCTCTCTCATCTTGCCCTTGCCTAGTGGGAAATCTACGATGCCTATGTAGAGGAGCTTGAGAAGCAGGAAAAAACCAAAGAGAAGGAGAAGACAAAGACCCCAGTGGCTAAAAAAATGGGGAAGATGGCCTTGAGGAAGATGACATCTATGGAATCCCAGGTTTGGTGAGGGTTCCCATGGCTCTGTCACAGAGAATGACTGAGTGGGACCTTGGCTTCCAGGTAGACAGAAGCCTGGCTATCTGGGAAGGCTTTACAGACACTTAAGCAGGGGGGCTAATATTGAAATATGAATAGTTGTTTCCTTGTGGGAAGATGTGAAGAGAGCTACAACTGCCTCTGGCATTTCACACTCCCCCCAATTTTGTGTAGGTCTGGAGGATAGCAGAGATTCAGGGTTGTTGGGCTAGGGGTCGCCCTGGAAGAGCTAGGGAGTCTTCCCGGGGTGGGGTGGGCTGTGAGGATAAGGAACCACCTCCCTGGGCAAGTGCTCATGGAGTTTGGGAGGGTGATTTGCTCTTTAACCTTCAGCCCTCGGGTTTCCTTGCACTTAATCCTTGAGGTGAGTCTTCAGGGCCAGGAGCCAGGTCAGAACTAATCACAGGTATCAGCAAGTCCTGGCCAATGGGTGTGGCCACCGTGGGCTGGATTTGCCATGAGGAGCCATGTGGGAGTCATTATAGAGGTCATGGTTGGGGGCCTCACTGTAGGTGTAGCCAGCATACGTTTGGGATATCATGGGAGTTACAGTGATAAGTCACCGCAGGGAGGGTCACCACAGTGAGATGCTGAAAGGCCACATTTGTCCCTTCGACAGAGAAGGCTGGGTCAGGAGCCAGAATCCCAGTATTGAGATCAAGAGGAGTTTGCTGCGCAGTGGGGCAGGAAGGACAAGGCCCATGGGAAGCCGGGGGCTGAGTTCAGCACCTCGGAGAGCTCCCAGGCCACTCTCGGGGAAGTGGCTCTGCTCTACTCCAGAATAGAGGCTGGATCAGTTAAAGGAAGTTCTGCTTTCTTTGTCTGAGGTGCCTACTACCTCTCAATTCCATGTCCCCGATAAAGTCACATTTTGGGGGAGGTTTGGGAGTTCCCTGCCTTGGCTTAGCAGGAACTGCCCCAATCAATTTCATTCAATCACAGACTGAGCACTTGGTGATCATGACCATACTGGGCACTGGAACCCTGAGGTAAAAGAGGGATGCCCTGAGGGTGCCCTGTCCAGACCCTTGACTTCCCCTGCACCATTCCCTAGAGGTTAAGGGCTTCAGGGGGCTGTTGGCCTGGGTCAGGATTCACATGAAGATCCATCAGGGGTTTGGCTATACCCTCTATGCTGGGGCCATAGTTACAGAAATCCTAACTGCAGTTACCAGGACCCAAAGACCAGAAGAAAGGTCCCTGTGGCTGAGACTGAAAGTGGTCCTTGGGTCTAAGCCCTGCTAGAGATGGTGTCTAACCAACACCCTCAGGGAGGCAGGACCACCCCCCTCCATCACCCTGGGTCCTTCCAGCTTGGCTTATATGGAAGGCTGTGATACAGGCAGATTCCAGCCCTCTGGACTGAGAAGCCACAGTGGAGACAGGATACTGGGGGTATAACATACTCCCACCAGTGAATACTTTAGTGTTCAACCTCTCCCCAAGGGAACTGAGCTCGAACTGGGAGTCCCAAGTACTGGGCCAGGCTGTCTGTAGGATAGAGTGGGTGTGGCAGTCACCTTCCCTTTTGCTCAAGCCCAGTGCTTGAGCAGTGTGACATCGCTTTCTCAGAGACCCGGCTGTGATTAGCTTGGTATAAAACTCAAGTGTGTGGAAAAGGAGAAAGCCGAATAACTTCATGACACTCTGTAGGAAGGTCTGCAATGGTAGATCTCAGGTTTCTGTCTCATTAATGATTTGGGTGAATGTACAGAATGAATGCAAGCTGATCTGACCTGAAAGATTAGGGCAGGAATAAGAGAAAGGGCTCAGAGTCCACAAGTTCAATGAGAACCAATAAAGGGCTTTGGCTGCTCAGGTAGCCTAGCATCCAGAACAAAGGAGGCGACAGTCCACCCTACTCTCTCCTCAAAGCACATCTGGAGCCTGAATCTCCCAGGACTAGGAGAGGGTAGTTGGGCTGGGGAGGGACTGGCTCTCTGTGTGGGGTTGACAGCGTGGCTGCTGGAGTCCACAGACTTGAGTTTAGATCCTGGCTGTGCCACTGATTAGCTGGGTTTCTCTGAAACCTCAGTTTCCTCATCTGTAGAGACATCCTAATGATACCTACATTGCCAGATTGTTGTGAGAACCCAAGATAATATATGTACAGCCCCTAACATAGTACTTGTTTGATACTGATTGATAGGTGGTGGCTGTTGTTATGAACACGTCATGTGGCGAATGGAGATGGGAGGGTTCAAGTGCTGACTCGGGGAATGGGGCACTGTCCTCTTACATCCGAGTAGCTATCACCAGGCACACAGTTCTCTGTGGCCAGAGGACAGATTTAAGACCTTGGGTAGAAGACTCTGGGAAGTTAGGTTTCAGCTAACAGGTTGTCTGCCCACAAAAGATGCTGCCTGACACATAAGAATCATTTGCCAGGAAGCTGCCAAGGGGAAAGGATCCTGCTTTGTGTCAGGTGTAGGGGAAGTGTCTGGGACCAGGTGAACTCTGAGGACTGTGGTTGTGAGACTCCAGTGAATGTTCTTGGTCAGTTTCTGAGATAAACTTGGAGTCAGTTTGAGACCTGACAAAAGGCTCCCAGAGGGCAGCTCCCCAGAAGTGACTTTACACGCCCCCACTGCACTGATCTGCTCATTTCCTCTGACACCACCACCACCGGGCACGGGGTTAATAACAGCATGTGCATTATTACCTTTAGTCCTACAGAGGCCCTGTGATGCAGGTGCCATTATCCATCCCCACTTCATCATGAGGACTCTAAGACTCAGAGAAGTTAAGTAATGCCCAAGGTTGCCACCCAGCTCCTAATCTGTGGGATGGGATGGGAATGCAGGTCTGTGTAGTTCAAGGACCTATTCTCTTAACCACTGCCTGATCCTGCCATTCCTGGGAAATCTCATCCTCAGGGGCCATGGGCCTCCTGGAGCCCCTCTGGAGGGCTTCCCACTCTCAGCTGGTTCACTCCTGCCACCTGCCCTAAACTCTTTGGGCCTTTCTTGCCAGCCCCAAACTATTTGCTCCTCTATTAACCTGCTAAGTGGTTCACCTTATGGATTTATGGAATTTCACATAACAATAATCTTGTTTTTTGGTTCAAAATGAGTCATTTTTCCCTGACATGAGACTTCCTGCTTTCTCTTTGGTCTGGGCGGTGGGCAGGGTCATGTGTCATGCTCCCTGTGTGCAAGCATGTCTCTCTCCCCTCTCTGGGCCTCCATGTCTTCCTCAATTCTTGACTAAATAAGTTGGACCAGAAGATCTCTGAGGCCCTTCACAGGAGTCTTTGTCATTGTCTGAGCTGGTGAAACTTCTCTGTCTTCTCCAAAGAAGACTCCACCTTTCCTTGTCTGCTCTCTCTCCAATCCCTCCCTAGGCTCTGTTTGCTGCATTGTCTTATGCACAGAGATATGCCTTTTCTGGAACAAGCTCAGAATAAAGAGCATGACCTGTGTCCCAGGGCCAAGTATGGCCATGCAATCTCCTTGTGCCACTTGTGAGCAGGGGGTTCCCAGAGCTGGGTGTGGTGGGGCATGCAGAGATACCCTTACAGAGTGACCTGGGGTGGCCAGTGTCAGAGAGGCATTGCTGAACCAATTGCAAGTATGGGCTGTGGCTCAGGGCATGACCTTTCCGGATGCTGGCTTATGAGGACCTGTGGCCTCTATATCCCCACAGAGTGATGATATCACCAAAGTGACCCAAGCTGCTAAAATCGTGGAGCGGATGGTCAACCAGAACACATATGATGATGTTGCTCAAGGTAAGATTTGAAATGCTGGCAACCACTGTTTTTACGTGTATTGAAAATCCTCCATACAAGGTGAGTGTTTGAGTGTCCCATGCTAGGTCCTATAGGTACAAGGGGAGAAAATAATTCCTCCCTCTTCTGGATGTTGCTAGAGAGATAAGACTTATGCAGGTCAACCATGGACAGTGACATAAGAAACAATGTGTGTAGTGATGAGATCTGACAATGGTGTAGCAAAAAATACCTGCACATCAGTGACCCAATGTCATCTTCCCAACAACCCTGGGAGGCAGGCAGAGCAGAGATTATTACCTCTACTTACACATGAGAATGCTAAGGCCAACGACACCTGGCCAGTGAATGGCAGAGAGGACCCAAATCTAGGTTTTGAGCTTCCTACTTGCGTGTTCTGTCCTCTACTCAGTCCAGCTTGGGGATAATATAAATGCTAGAATGTACTGGATGACAGAAACTGCTCTGGGAGCCTCAAGAATGGAAGAAGGGAATGAGGGATGAGTGGCAGCAGTCAAGGAAAGCTTCAGGCAGGGCTGAGCTAGAAGCCAAGGGAAAAGCAGAGTTTGAGGGGGAGATTAGTGAAGGGCAGACATCTGGGCAGGACACAGCACAAGCAGTGACTTGCCAGGGAAAATGAATTGGAATGGACTCTGGGGAGAAGGGGCAGCAGGCTCAGTGACCCAAACACTTTGTTAGAAAGTGGTGAGAGTTCAGGCTGGAGAGGTGGCTAAAGTCAGTTAATGAAGGGCCTCGAATATCACACAGGGAATCTGAGCCTTCTCTGCAGACAGTTCAAAGATACTGTCGAGGCAGGGACACAACCTGATGAGAGCAGGGCTGGAGGAAGATGGAACTGGGCAGAACACAGGGATTGAGGCGAAGGTAAGGTTCCGGAGTAGGATGGAGTGGGCCTCGCCACACCTTATGCAGACTGCAGCCTAGGGGCTGGAGGAAAAGGAGCGGTTACAGCAGTGAGAAACAAGCACCAGCATGCCCTGGGAATGGCCTATGTGCCAGGCGTCGTGCGATGCAATTTATATGTATTATTTTATTTCATCCTGCCAACTACACTGTCAGGCAAATACCATTATTAGCTCCATTTTATGTATGAGAAATTCAGGCTAGAATGTCCCCACTTGTTCAAAAGCATAGCTCATGTCAGGTGTGAGTGGTGGAATCAGGACTCGAACACAGGCCCCTTGGATCCACAGCCTGAGCACTTCAGCACTGGGCTACACAGCCACTGAACTGGAAGGGACATTTCAAATAAACATTCAATAGGTCTATGCTGGTGATTAACTAGTGAAGAAGTGAAGACAGAGATTGATTCAGAAATGCTTCAGTCCTGGGGGCCTGGGAAATTGTGGTGTCTTTGATGGGGCCAGGGAAACAGAATCCTTCCCATGGCGTGAACAGCACATTCCCGAGTGGCTCGTATTTCCCTAAGAGGTTGTGCATTTATTTGGAGCAGCTGCCTCCCCAGAGTTGGCAGCTCCTCGCTGCTGGCTGGTCTCTGTTGCTGATAGCCCAGGGCTCTTCTTGGTGACTCGATGCTCATGGCTCACCCATGGGACATAGAAGCCAGAGCTGCCAAGACACACAGCCTAAACAAGCCCCCTTGTTATCATTCAGGCTGGAAAACGACCTTGAGTGCTTTTCAAAGCTGTCAAAGTACACAGCAGCTGTGAATGAATTTGTCACTCACACAGCTTGGCTTCCTGAAACCCAGCCTCTGCAACCAACCCACCAAAGGGCTGCAAACATGATTAATACCCATGGATAAGCTAGCCTTGGTGAACCTTTTTCATTTATAAGAACACAGTCACATAAAAATGCATTGAACTTTGGTTTTTTTAATTGCATACTCTTTTCCCTTTGGGAAAGCATAATCATGAAGAAGTGAAAATAGAGAAGTGTTACCAATTAATCTCCTTTCTGAAATGAGGTATTTTCAAAGATGGCCTGAGCCAAGGGATCTCTGATCTGATCCAGGCTCATGCCTCTGACCACTCTAATCTTTCTTTGTTCTGAGACATTTCTGAGGTTTGAATGTAGTCCCACAACCTCAAGGTGCGGGGCACTGTGGGAGAGTTTGGGCCGTGCCTAGGTGTGTCCTTGACCATGTTAGATGAGAGGATTCATTTTCTAATGGGTCACCTTTGGTTGGAAAGAAGACTAGAACCATTTCATTTCTGTTGATTTATTTCATTGCATTCTTTGAATGTCATTGGGTGTCTGCTCTGTGGCTGGCCCTGTGCTAGGCACTGCAGGCCCAGAGATGAATCTAACATGCTCCCGGCTCTCCAGGAGCTGTCTAGTGAGGGAAACAGGCAAAAGGATAAATAGAGGCGACACAGTGTGACAGACCTTTCCACAGAGGAGGGGCACAGGGCTAGAATGGAGGAAGAAATGCTCACTAGAAAGTGAAGGCCTCATGGGGGAGGACTTTGATCTGGATCTGGAGTGAATAGGAGTTTGCTGGCAAGATGGAGGAGCAGGACATTTTAGAGACTATTTGACATAGAGGGTATGTAGACAGCTGGCTGGAAATGACATGGAAGCAGTGGCCTAGAGCAAGGGGAGCCATTGAGGGGTTTTCTGTGGGGTGGGAGAGGTGTGTGGGGAGGTGACGTATTGGTTCACGCTCTGGTAGCTCTGTGGAACGTGGACCAGAGGGGGAGTTACTGGAGGCAGAGAGACCAGTTAGGAGGATGGTGTAATAATCCATTGATGGCTATGGGGGCCTGAACCTGAGTAGTGGCTACGGGTTTGCAGGGAAGTGAATGGATTAAAAATATAATCAGAAGGAAAATATGAGAGATGATGTAAAGAGATCAGTCAAGGATTACCTAGGTTTCTGGTTCAGACAAGTGGAAGGATGGATGGGGCTTCTACCTAAGTTAGAGGAAACAGGAAGTGGAGACAATTTAGGGCAGGAGATGATGGGCAAACCTGGGATTTTATCTATGGGGACATGGTGGCTTTATTGTAATTTACCTCCAACCACAATGATGATGGTAACAACAACACATAAAGAGCACTTACTATGTGCCAGGTATTTTTCCAAGTACTTTACATGTATTAACTCAATTAGTCCTTCGAGATAGGTACTATTACTATTCCCACTCTGAAACACAAAGAGGTTAATTGTTTTAGACAACGGAGGTACAGACAGAAAGTGGAGGACCTGGGTTTGCCATAAAGTGCAGTCCCAGGGCTGACTCAGCTGTGTGTGTGTTTAAGATTTTAAGTACTACGAGGATGCTGCTGATGAATACCGGGACCAGGAGGGTACCCTGCTGCCACTCTGGAAGTTCCAAAACGACAAAGCCAAGCGCCTGGCCGTCACCGCCCTCTGCTGGTAAGTATAGACATTGCAGCAACCCCGGAGCCCTTGAGCGCCTGCAGGGTGCCGAGCCCTGAGCAGGGCACTTCTACTGCACTTAGCCACCTTGAGGGTGACATGTAACATTGTGGAAAAAAATGGGACTGGGATTCTTCTGGGATTGTGGGATCAGCCCTGGTCTCTAAGCTGGACAGTAGATGTCTGCAGTGTGGTTAGGCACCAGTGTTCATGGGAAGCCCCATGTCCATTGGAGGGCCATGTCTATTTCCTGGGCCAATGGGTTCATATTTCTTTTGCAGGAATCCAAAGTACAATGATCTGTTTGCAGTGGGACATGGCTCCTGTAAGTGATCTGACTCTTCATTCATTTGCTCACTCCACCAGCAAACATGAAGTACCTGCTCCCTGCAGAGCTCTTTGCCAGGTGTGAAAGATACAAAGATGACTAGGATACAGTCACTGCCCTCAGGGGGTGCACAGTCTAATGGGGAAGGCCAACAATCACACCAGCAATCAGTGCTGGGTGAGGAGATGCACCACAAGGAGTTTTGAAGGAGTTACTATGGTGAAGAAGGAGGAGGAGAGCACTTCTGCATATGCAGAGGTCCGGAGGCATGAGAGATATGGGAAGAAATGACGTGTTGCAGGGCCAGGGCACCCCCAGGGGGCGTGGTAAGCCATTCCAAGAAGCTTGGACCTTCTCCTGAGGGCAGTCTTCTGATCTCCTGAGGGGAAACCACTGGAGGAATTTGAGGAGGGCAGGGACATGACCAGTGCAGGGGGCAATTGCAGGCATGAGACCAGAGGCTGTGGAACCAGTCAGGAGATGTGAGGCATCCCGAGGAGGGATGGCAGGGTGTGAACCCTGACTGAGGAGTGGAGATGGAGAAGCAGGTGTGACAGGCGTGCAAAGGTAGACTAGAACAGACCCGGGGAGGGATGGATGGTGGGGCTGAGGGAGGGGCATTTCCTGGTCAGGCCCTGGAGCAGAGGGCTGGTACTTGGTGTCCATCCCTTGGCCCTGAGCCCTGGGAGACCACTGTTGCTCAGGGTGTTGCCGCCCCTGCCAGTCTCCCCAGCAGGAGACAGCACTATGGTAACTGTGTGGATTTGCTTTCCCTTCGTGTTCCTTGATCCCTGCAGAAGCCCCTGCCTCCCCACTGGCCTGGACGTTCCCCCTTCCTAACAGGAGAGGGCCCCACACTTCGCATTAGCCACAGCTCCCCAGGCTAACAGCTTGTTCTCTGGCTGAGAGGATCAGCTTCTGCAAACAGAAAAACCTTTCCATTCTCCAAGCTGCTGCTGGCTGGCAGGCATACACACTCCTGGTCTCTGCCCCTCAGACTGCCTGTCCGCCCAGCCCATTCTTGGGGGGGCGGGGCCAAGGAGGAGTTGGTGTTTGTCACTCCCCTCAGGGAGGGGGCCTTGGAGCTGCTCCCGGTCTCGTGGTCTGCGCTGCCTTTGAGGATGCCCTAAATGCCGGCTTTGTGTCCCCACTCCTATGGGTGGGCTGCTGCCAAGTGGGAAGCACCCTCCCCCTTTGGCAGGGAACTAGCACATTCCTCCTTTTCTGCTGCAGCTACTGGGCCTGGAACAGGGCCTGGGGGCTGGGCAGGCCCTCCCAGGAGTGGGTGTGGACTCCCCTGTGAGGCTGCTCTCTGCCCAGGACCAAGGTGGGAGTGTGGGGGGCTCCCCAGCAGGTGGGAGGAGAAATGGCTTCAGCTCCAGCCCCGTCCTCCTCCCACCCAGGGCCAGAGCAGGGTTGGCTGGTTGGAGTCGTGTGGAGACTGTCCGTGGGGGCAGCCTCAGCCAGGAGCAGTGGAGAAGGGCACCGCACCCCCCAAGAGTAGATGACCCCAAGCCTGACAGGCCCAGCAGCCTCCTTTGGGCAGACATGTGCCCAGGAAGGGTCTCTATGTCCTTTGTTGGTCCTTTCAGCCACAGCCACACACGTGGGTGGTGCCACAGTCAGCTGCAGACCTTCTGGGAGTGTCACTTCCCAGTGGTGTGGCCTGGGGCCAGAAGCCTTGTCGGGCCATGGTTCCCTCATTGGTGACATAGAGAGACTGACACCTGCCAGCCCAGGGCTGCTGTGAGCATACTTGAAAGATAGGCCGCAGACATGCCCTGTGAGCCATAGGAACCCCCCCCACAGAAAGGACAATCATCGCTGATTTATCTGTCGTTCTGGCCCCCAGCTTGCCTGCAGGTCCCTCAGGGGGCCTTGGCAGAGAAAAGGGGCTGTGAGGACAGAGGGGAATCAGACAAGCCCCTACCAACTCTCTCAGAGAGCAAGGTCCTCTCTCACCACGGCGGTGGCACTGGTATTTGCTGTTGCTGTCACTCACACGGGAGTTGACCAGCTTTCAGCCAGGCCTCTGTCCTCCAGAGCCTTGCCTATCTCAGTACCACTCTGCAGAGGCCTGAGCAGAGCTGGGTGAGGCTGGGACTCAGAGGGGCTCACTGCCAAGGTTGCCTCTGGGAGTCACGTGCTATTGAGTGCCAGGTACCTCCCTGGAAGACAGAGAGCAAAACTGAAGCAGGCAGAGGGCACGCTAGTTACTGGACAGGGTCATTGTGAGCAGTTGGCTTGCCAGCATCTATCACACTGTCTTTGGAAGCTCCCAGATGCCAGCCTCCCAGCATCAGACTTTGCCTTGTGGGGACAAACACTGAGTGAGAATTTGGGTTTGTTGTTGGGTTTGACCCTGATGAGCTCAGCCCAGGCCTCCTTTTGCCTGGAATTCCCAGATGTTTATTCTGCTACCCAGCCAAGTAAGACTTTGGCGGGGGTAGGCATTTACCCTAGGAAGGACTGGGCCAGTCTCCTATTTTGGGGACAGGGCAGGTTCCCTGGAGCCAGGCCAGGAGCAGGAGGTGGGGAAAAGGGGTCCAGGCAGTTGCCTGAAACAGCACAGAAGCATTCGCACCACCTCCCCTCTGGAGCTGCTGGGTATCCAGTGGTGGGCATGCCAGGCTGTATCCAGGGCAGAGACTGGGGTGCCCCCTAGGGCCAGGTTCCATGTCTCCCCAGAGTGGAGAAAGAGGCCATCAGCAGGCAAAAGCAGATGGAAGAACACTGCGGGGCATAGGGAGCTGGTCCAGGAAGAGATGACCCAGGGGGCAAAGCTGGGATATAAAATTATGTCAGCCTGCTGCACTGAAGGGGTCTTTTCCAGACCGTTAGCCAGTTCGTAGCAGGGACATGAGGACTCCTAATGGTCTGTCAGGCAAGGATGGTGGAACAGATCCTGGAAACCTTGTGTGGCCACAGGAGATGGGGAGGAAGCTTCCCAGTGGGCCATGTCTTAGAAGGCAGGGGAGCCAGCTCCCTCTGGGGGCACACCCTCAGAAAGGGGCAGAGTCAGGCCCTGAGTCCCAGCACTTGACCCATTCCTGCCCTGTCCCACCATATCCTGGCCTGTCCCTGAGTCTGCCCAGGCCAGAGACAGACTTGTAGGGACTTAAATCTTTCCTGATCATTTATTTGTCAGCTTTGCTAATTAAGCAGTGTTAATTTCATTTACCGAAAATGGAAATTCATCCACCTCATTTCTCCCCGTTCATCCTCCACACACAAAATCCATCACTCCTCGGCTGCAGGCTGCGTAAAATTTACAGGACTAATTATGTTGTCAGGTCTCTTTGTAAATACAGTCCATAAAGGCCACCGCACTCGCTGGGTTGTAGGCGAGGGCATTCCCGTTGTGAGTTTAATTACTGGTTAGTTATTTAGGTTCTCAAATGTTTGCCTCGTTTTCCCTAAATCAAATTAAATGTCCCGCTTGATGTATTCTGTCTCCAAGGCCTTGCTCTTATTTCCCACACTGTTTAAAGATGATCTCTAATCTGATGGTAGAGCTTGGAAAAGCCCAGCTTCCTGGGTGGCTGAACCCAGCCTGGCACCCTGGCCTCTGGGCCACGCTGGATGTCTGGAACCCTCTAGGACTGGTGCCCTTTCTTGGGGCAGACTTGGGCTGGTCCCCTGCCTTTGGAGACTGAAAATCTTAACCCAAGAGGCATTTGTGTTCCTGGAGTCCGAGGTGGCAGGGCTGGGGCATGGGAAACTGAGGGAGGTTTCGTTATTGTCATCAGAAGAACTGAGGATCATTGCTCCACCCCTGACTTCTAGAGGGACCACTTCCAAACCATCCCAGGAAAAAGGGCCATCTCTACGGTCCTCTCTCTCTGACTCCTAAAAGTAGAGTTTGGGTCAACCTTCCCTGAATGCCTACTGTAGTAATTTCCTATTGTTGCTGTAACAAATTACCAAAAACATGCTGGCTGAAAATAATACACACTCACTATCTTACAGATCTGGAGGTCAGAAGTCTAAAGTGGGTTTCGCTGAGCAAAAATTAGGTGTCAGCAGGGCTTTGTTCCTTCGGGAGGCTCTAGGGGATCATCCATTTCCTTGCCTTTTCTAGCTTCTAGAAGCTGCCCATATTCCATGGCTCGTGGCCCCCTTCCAGCTAGCAATGCATCATTCTGACATGTGCTTCTGTTGTCACATCTCCTTCTCTGACTCGCCTACCTCCCTCTTTCCCTTATAAGGGCCCCTGTGATTACATTGGGTCCACCCAGATAATCCAGGATAATCTCCCCATCTCAAGGTCTTTAACTTAATCACATCTGCAAAGTCTCTTTTGCCATGTAAACTGACATATTTATGGCTTCTGGGGATTAGGATGTGGACATCTTTGGGGAGGCCATTATTCTGCCTACCACAGCCCACCTTCCTGTGCCTCTCGCATGACTTAATAAGGGAGTTGTTAAACAGCTGCTGCCTTGGAGCCAGCCCTGGGCTGGACTCGTTTGGGATGCCACAGTAAGAGAGGGAGGTTGCTGTCCGAGGGTGGTTGGTATCCTTGTCTCTGCAGCTTGGCATCCAGTTCCCTCTGACCACTGGCCTGGCTTAGGCTGATGCTCCAACATGCCCTCCCTGCATCCCTGCCCTCCCTGCATGCTTCTTCTGGCAGCCAGAACTCTCCAGAGTGTTCCCCACAATCTGTTACTTGCAGGGCAGGGGTGGAGCTGTGGGGCTGAGGCCCCCACTGGTGGTTGCCAGTTCAAGAGGACATCCATCCATGCTCCTCATGGGGCACTACGCTGCCAGGGCCCTAGCAGAAGGAACTGCGGGCAGTGAGAGCTTTGGTCTACGGTGGAAGTAAGCCACCCCTCCCCTGAGACCATGGCTTTCCAAGCACTGCCAGATCAGGCTCTAGAGCTTGATTCTCCTCCCCCAAATCTAGTGGACCATTGAAGGTCAGAGTGAGGGACGCCTTAGAGATTATCCAGCAGAGCAGAGTTTGCAGGTGGCAGCCCTCCTCTGGAGAGAGCAAGCCTGCTGGGCCACGCCAGGCCATGCTCACTCCATCCTTCGGTGACAGGCTAAGGAAAAGACGTGTTCATGATCACTCAGAATAATGAGATACAGGTAGAGGAGTTCCTTAAGGGGGCACTCACAGAGGAGAGAGTCTAGGGACTGAATGGTCTGGAAGGCTTCCTGGAGAAGGGCAAAAGTACAAAGTGGAATAGGGGAGCTAAGGCCAGGCTGCAGCCCTTGCCCCTGTCTCGGGGTGACAGAGAGGTGGTCTCTCTCTCTCGTTCTCTCCCCCTCCCTTTCCCTCTCTCTTTCACTTCTATTCCTCCTTCCCTCTGCCCAGCCACATACACTTACTGAAATCCTATGGCCTGGAGGAACCCGGAATTCCTTCGCTGTTCTAGACTTTAGAGTCTCTGTCTCTTTATACAGTGGAGTGTGTGGCATTAGGGTTTTCCATCTGTGTCACTGGATCCTCCAGTCCTGCTTTGAGAAGGCAGTGAGTTTGTGGGGTTCAGGACAAAGTACCCCAGGACCCAGGGCCCAAGGCTCTGTAAGCCCTGAGCTGATGGGATGCTAGCCTCCCTGAGAACTGAAGCACTGTGGGTGACTGCAATGCCAAGGTCATACTGGGACTGCTGGTGAGCTGGCTGGTGATACCATGCTGGGAGTGTCGGAGGGCTCAGCCCTGATGTCACTAGGCTGCTGGTAGCCTGAGTGATGCTATCACATGTGGACCACTGGTGGTCTGAGTAGTGATGTCGTTTTATGACTTTTGGAAGACAAGATAATGATGTCATGCTGGGACTGTTGGAGGTTTGGGCTGTGATGTCACACTGGGGATACTTAAAGAATGGAATAGTGAGGTCTCATAGGAGCCCCTGGAGTCAGGGATGAGAAGAAGATCATAGAATAAGATGGAGTGGAGAGGAAGCCCCAGTTAAATGAGAGTTTTCTTTGCTTTCCTGATGTAATTTGGCAGACAGAGCCCTGAATTGGAATTCGGGAAACATGTAGTCTAGCCATGATTAGGAGCTGTGATCTTTATGTCAGGAGGGCTCATTTGGTTGCAAGTAACAGAGACCACTAAAGCCAGGTTAAGAAAGGCAGGCTTATTGTCAGGATGCTTTCAGCCTGGGAGCTAAGGCAGGAGCTTAGTGTGACTAGTTGCTCGCTGTGTCCCTCTCTCATGAAATCCATGCTTCTCTCTGCCAGAAGTTTCTTCTTACCATACTCAACTGCTGTGTCCCTTACACGATCTCTAGTCCAGATTCTGGAGGAATTGGATTGGCTTTGCTGGTCACCACCACCCCATTAGGTCTGATGCCCCTTCGCCTCCTTTCTCCACCTCCATGTAATGACCAGATCAGTGCCCTTACCCTGAGTGGGGTAATTTTGGCTGTAAACAGGATATTGGGTGTGGCAAACACCATGTGTTGGGTCTGATGCTCCTGGGCACACCATTCCTCACCTCTGGCCTCTGTTTACCCATCTATAAAATCAGGGTCCATAAGTCTAACTTTTAGTCCCAGGGGTTCTGTGAGTAGGTCAGATATGTCCTCACTACAGAGTTGCTAAGTGAGCCTAGGGTCTCCTGCCCTCCTTTCCTGGGTTCACTGGTCATGAAGACTCTGCGCCCATGTGGGGGCAGGAGTTACTTGGAGTTTGTCTAGAGAAGGTGAGTCATCACTGCTGTCCTTCAAGGGGCCGGGGCCGGTGCCACAGTGAGAGCAAGTGTGAGGGTCATGCCCACCTTTGTCCTTTGGTGCAGGAAGGAGAGATCTGAGTCCTCAGCCTGAGCATCAGTCACCCACCTAGCCACCCTTTCATCCACCCTTTTGCCCACCCACTTACCCTCTGCAGTCTTGCCTGGCGCCAAGGACAGATTGGACATCAAGGGCACTGACAGTTCACCTCTGGTTTGGCAGTCAACACCCTGAGTACCCAGCAAGGGGCTTGCCTCATTCCCTGCAGGGCCTGGCTCTCTCATCTCACTGGGGGCTGCTGAGGACAAGCCCATGTCTTGAGTGGGGTGTCTCTGTCCCTGGCAGGGTCCAGCCCAGGAGGAGGCCCAGATGAGGTACTCATGCTTCACTTGCATGATGAACAAATGGAGCTACAAGTGACCGTCACACTGCCCAGTTCAAGCCCCTCATGATCTGGGTGGGAAAGGCACTCCCCTCAGCCAACTGCAGATCTCCCCCTTCAAGAGTCAGCCCTGCGGGCCCACTCTGGAGCCCCATGGGGTGAGGTACTGCCAGCTCCCCACCCCCACCTCAAGGCCAGCTCCCTACTAGCTTTGAGATAGTGTCAGGCCCAGGGTGACTCGACTTGGCTCCATGGGATCTGGAAGCCCCTCAGCGCCCCCTCTTTGTGAGAGGCTCACCCCCCAGAGCAGAAGCATTTTCCTTCCTGACCACTGCAGAGTGAGTAGGGCCCTCATCTCAGCTAAAGGGCTGCCTTAGCATAATAGGGCCCTCAAAATGGGTGGCTGCTCTACCTTCCACCTCTCCAGCTCTGGCTTTCTGAGCTTGGGAAGGGTCCCGGGCTGGTGGCAGTAGAGCTAGACTCAAGGCTGGGACTGGATTCTGTTCGGTGACTGCCTTATCAGAATGTCCACTAAGTGTGCAGAAAATGAAAGAAAGAGCGGGAGACACTCCCTTGACATGGGGTGGGCAAGGAGGAAGACCTCTGCCCAGTGGGCCACTGTTGATCACCAAATCTGTGCCCAGGCCAGAAGGATGGCACTGTGTCCTATGGAAACCTGACTGGCTGGCCTGGGACTTCTTGATCCTGGGAGCATCCTAGAGCTAGGGTTCAGGCTGCAACTGGGGACTGTGGGGCCAGAGGGTATGGGAAGATGCCCACAGGTGGCGAGTTTGGGATTCATATAGACAATTCCATGTTAGTCCAAACTGAACCCCTGGGGGTGGGGGACACATGGGCATTATCCAGGCATCTACAGAGAGCAAGCACCCTGACCCTGGGTCGGGCATCTCTGAGGATACTGCTCCTTCCTAAGCCCACACACGTTCTTCACTTAGCAACTCTTTGAGCCTGCATCACCCTTTCCCTTACCCCAGGGAGAATAAGGAGAATGGCTGTCTGTCCCTCAGAGAAGCCTGGTCATGTTATTTCTTGGATCCTCCCATGAACCCTGAGAAGGGGTAGGCCAAGTCTGATGATTCCATGTTACAGATGGAGAAGATGAAGCCCAGAGAAGAATCCCACGCTCTCTGACAGAGACACAGCAGGGCAGGGCTTGTCCCTGTGATGGGAGAGGAGCATGGGGGCTTCCGGGCAGGGCAGCTGGATCCTCCACTCACAGCTGCTCATCTTCCCGGCGGCAGATGACTTCATGAAGCAGAGCCGGGGCATGCTGCTGCTGTACAGCATGAAGAACCCCAGCTTCCCGGAATATATCTTCAGCAGCGAGAGCGGCATCATGTGTCTCGACATACACGTGGACCACCCCTATCTGGTGGTGGTGGGCCACTATGATGGCAACGTGGCCATTTACAACCTCAAGAAGCCCCACTCCCAGCCTTCCTTCCGCAGCTCGGCCAAGTCTGGCAAGCACACGGACCCTGTGTGGCAGGTCAGCCTCCAACCAGGATGGGGGAAGTGACTGCAGATGAGTAGCATGTGGGCCTGGGAGCCACTGGAGGAGGGAGCTTGGGAGGAGAGGCCACAGGCAAGTGGGTGGGGATGACGGGTACCAGCCTAGAGGCCAAGGGGCTGGGTGCGAGAAGGGGCAGAGAGGGGCAGCAGGTGGGAATCAGGAGGTAAGCGGGTCTGCAGTAAGAGCCGGGCTCTGCTGCCCCAGAGCTCCCATGAGGAGGGCCCATCTGTCTGCTGAGGCTCTCTTAGGGTGTGATCGGTGACTCAGAGCCCATGGCTGGAAGCCGCCAGGGCTTGACAGGCCTCTGCTAAGTATGTCAAGGGCTCCATTTCCCTGTCCCTGGGCTCCTCAGCTCCCCCAGGGGCTCTCCTCTGCTCTCCTCCTAGATTTGGGGGACTCCCTGACAGGGGTAGGTGCTGCCAGTTGTCTGCCCTCTGGGGGGTGGGCTGTAAGTCCTGGTAGGCGAGGTCTGTCCTGGGGCTTCTCTGTGCACCCGTCTTCTCCAGATAGGCACAGAATGGGGCCATTTCTTGGACATTGCGCCTGGACTTCACCCCGACTCTGTCTCCCACCTTAGTGCACTGGGAGTGGACCTCACAGTGTCACTCTCAGAGGGTCTCTTAGCTCTGGCTTTGCAGGCCCTTCCTCACTGTGTTTTAAAGGTCCTCCTCCTTCTGAGGCTGTGCATCCTTACCCCATGGGCAGGTCTGGGGGAATCTAAGGATGGATTTCCGCCTCAAGTTGCCCAAGCCCTCTGGGCCTCTGTCTTCTCATCTTCCTCTGCCCCCGACCCTGACAGAGTCTGCAGGCAGGCTCTGCACCCCTGCCTTTCTGGCCCTGAGCTCTCTGAATCATGCAGACACTGCTCCAGGCACTGGCTCTTAGCTCCCAGACAGGCCTGAGCAGAGGGAGGACTGTCCAGGCACAGGGGACATGGTGGCCTCTCAGCTTCATCCTTTGCCCAGAGCCAGATCGTAGGGAGGGAGGCACCCCCTCCCACAAAGCGCCCTCCCCCCCTACTTTCCACTGAAGCAGAGCCAGAGCTCGCAGCTTCAGGAGTCATCTCTGAAAAGCCCACCTCCCAGTTCATCCTCTGGGCATGTGGAGGTCTCCAGACATGGGGCGCATGTCTGCAGAGACTTTAAAACCCAGGGAGAGGAGAAAAGACCCACTTTGATCAGACTGAAGCAGCACCAGCCCTGCCCCTGCTCTCCCTGCTCTCCCGGCTCAGACAGCCCAGGGCCAAGCACGGCGCGTCTCTGGTTGGCCTGACCACCCTCCTCAAGCCCAGGAGAGGTGAGGGGCCAAGGCCAACGACCCTCCTCCCACTCTGTCATGTTCTCTGAATCAGATAGCAGGTTGGAGAAAGAAACGGGGCATGCAGAAGACACACGATCTCTTTCCCTGGGTGGTGCCAGGGAGACTGGAACCCATCCTGTCAGGAAAACAGGGCTCCTGCCTTTGGAAAACCGAACACTCAGAGTTTTTGACTGGAATCATGGCTTTTGACATGGAGGGGCCTGCCTGTCTCCTCGGTTCCCTTCTTTCCCTCTCATTGCCTCCCCTTCCCCATGCCTCTACCCAGTCATCCCTGTTAGTAACTCCTCACTGTTGGCTCCTTGGGAGCTGAGGATGCTAAGGGCTTGGTCTCTGGAGTTCCTGGTGGGGCCATAACCACAGGCTGAGAAAGACAGGGCAGTATACTAAGTGCTAAAGAGGGCTCATGGGGCACTGAGGAGGGGGGTCCAGACACTCTGGGATGGGCAGCAGGGGCATGAGGGCCAGGGAGGTCTTCCCAGGGGAAGTAACACCTGAGCTGAATTGTGAGGGCTGAGAACATATTAGTTAGATGAAGAAGGGTACAAAGGAGTCACACGTGCAGTGACACACGGGGCATCAAGCAGAGTGGCCTGCTGGGAAACAACACATCATTTGGGGCACAGGGTGAGAGAGGGGGAGGGGGAGCAGGACCTGAGCAAAGCAGAGGCCCCCAATTCTGAGCGTAGCAAGTAGGAAGCTTGGTTTCAAATGACGTGTTAGTACGGGAGCCCAGTATAGTAAAAAGATGAGAGTGGAGCCACTCTGTTGGGATCTGCCTGCTTGAGGGTCCCTGTTCCCACTCCCCCTGTCCCCTGAGGTGCTTTAACAGGCTCCTAAGAGCTCCCCCAGCTTAGTTTGAAAATCGCTGCCCAACCATCAGGGGGTTTGGAGTAGAGAAGTCCCACAGGCATGGTTGGGTCCTCGAGACAGCCTCTGGCTGCAGCCTGAGCTCCAGCGGGGGCAGGGTGAGGGGAGACAGCAATGAGAAGATGGCTGAGAGCTGTCGAGGCAGTGCAGCTAATAGAAGGAAACAGCCGACCGAATGTGGGAAAAGGGAGAACGGTGACAGTGACGCTCCCGCTGCACTCTGGTTTGGGGGACCCAGTAGGGCATCCACAGAGGTGAGAAATGGCAGAAGAGGAACAGGTTTGGCCAGAAGTTAATCCGAGAAGCCAGAGGAGGTGTCCTACTGGCAGTTGGCTGTAGAAGGCTGGAGCTTGAAGGAGAGCCAGGCTGGTGAGTGAGATGTCAGAGACATCAGAGTCTAGGTCCTTCTCTCGCTGGAGAGCAGAGGGGTTGTTTTGGATCTCACATGCCAGGCTGGAGCAGAAGGTTTTGGAGCCAGGGAGAGAATGTCCTGTTCAGAGGGGATGGCTTCCTGTCCCATGGCACAGGCTATTCCCCAAGGAGCCCATCTGGGTGGCCCAGCTCTGTTCAAGACCCACTGTGAAGCCCCAACCACCAACACTCTGTGGTGTGTGTCGGGGTGTTCTGTGCTACACTGGGGAAGGGCGTAGGAAGGATATATGCACAGAAACTGTGGTCAAGCAGGTCTGCCCTAATCAGATAAGGCAGAAGAGAAGGAATCCGTTAGGCAGGCTCCATCTCCTCCCTATACCTGCTCCTGGGCATTCATTCATTCTCTTAACTCCACTTACCACCTGCCCCACCTTTTATTCCTACCCTCCTACCTTCATCTCAGGAGAATGTGTGTGATTTGCACACACACACACACATATGCACTCACTTGCAAATACACACACCACCCCCCATTGGGCATCAGGCTGCTAAGTGGGGTGTGAAATACAATTTCCATGCGTGCTGGCAGCTGCTCATTAAACACTTCCCTTTGCAGCTCCCTAGCGCCTCTTACAGCCTGGCCTTTGACACCCCCTGTCCCCTCCCCTCTTTTAAAGGGACTACCTTTACACAGAAGGGGAAGTGGTTTCAGCATCAGGGCAGCCCTGACTTGTGCCTCACAGGCTCTGTGGTATTCTAGGCCCCACTGAAAGTGCAAAAGAGCCGGTTGCCCAGACAGGCCCAGGAAGGACTGGGCCCGCCCTCCTGCAGCTCTGATCCGCCAGGCCTGGGGGCTGGTTGGGGAGGGGCAATCTCTGCTCCCCCTCACCACACCCCTCAACAGCCACAGTGACAGCTGTGGTTACAGGCAGTGGCACTGTGTTCCTGTCCTCCCTCACTGGGCCTCTGCTTGTGACAGGGGGAAGGGACAGTGGTCCCAGCATGGGAGGTCTGGAGGGAGCTGGAGAAGGGAAAGCTCTGGGCACCCAACCCCACTCCAGCTCTCCAGGACACAGCTTGGCCAGGCCTCCACATCTGGCAACAGAAACTTGAGCCTCAAGCGTGTCATCTTCATAAGACAACAGCTCTGTCTCCAAAACACTTTCCCATATGTTTGCTCCCAGCCCTGAGAAGATGGGTGGGGCAGGATTATTAACCCTGATTTGCAGATGGAGAAATGCAGCTCAAATCTGAGATGTGGGAGCAAGATTCTGGGAGTTGGAGCTAATGGTGAAGCAAAGGTGGGAACAGAGAAGAGACTGCCTAGAGAAAGGCCAAGCTTGGAATAAGAGGGCGGGGGATGGGGCCACTCCTCCCACCCCACAAGCAAGCAGGAAAGAGCCCCTGCAGAACCTTGGCACCCTGATTCCCAGGATGATGGTAATAACAAGGATATTAGCTATCGTTTATTGAACACTTAATATTTGCAATGTTCTGGCCTAATGGCTTCACAGTCATTATCTCATTTACTCCTTACAACGAACCTATGCTATTACGGTTCCTGTTTTACAAATGAGGAAACTGGTTGATGGGCCCTGTCCTTCCTAGGCCCTGTCTATGTGAGGAGGTTGAACTCAGAGCTGCCGCCTCTTCCCTACAACCAGGCGCCTAGAACCCAACCCAGGGAGGAATCGGGCACCTCCACTGCCAAGCCAGTGGTTAGGGCAGTGCCCTGACTGGCACTGTTGCCCCAGGATGGTCCGAGAGAGAGGGATGAGAGATAGAGATGGGCGGAGGGAGGGACGGAGGGCCAACTGTGGGACTCCGGAAAATGGGCTCCCAGAACTTGCTCTGAACCTCAAATGGGTTCTTGAGGGAGCCGAGCTCAGCTGACAGCCCTAACTCAACACCCTAGCAGGTCCCCAAGCTCACAGTTTGGGATGTTTCAGGTCAAGTGGCAGAAGGATGACATGGACAACAACCTCAACTTCTTCTCTGTGTCATCTGACGGCAGGATTGTGTCTTGGACGCTTGTGAAGGTGCCTGTTTCCCAGAAAGCGTCGTGCAGGGGTGGAGATGGGAGTTAGGGGGGTTGAATGGCAAGGCCCCCCCAACTCTGCTGATAGAGCCCAACCCATGTGCCCCCCCCCCATCTGCCTGTGACTGCAGAGTGAGCTGGTTCACACAGACGTCATCAAGCTGAAGGTGGAGGGCAGCACCACTGAAGGTCTCGAGGGGTTGCAGCTACACACAGTGGGTAGGAGCCCCAGCCCACCCACACCCAGGCCCAGGTCACTCGGCTAACTGACGGGCAGTGACGGTGGCCCTCCCCCTTACGGAGCACTCCTTCCTCCACCCACCCGAGCTGACAGGAGGTAATAGGAGAGCCGGGCCCTGTCCTTGGCTTTGCCCAGACCCTCCCTGTTTATGCAGACCCTGTTCCTGTTTATGCAGATCAGGTGTTGTTATGCAGCTCCAACCCTGTTTATGCAGATCAGGCCCCTGTTTACCCAGACCCTGTCCCTGTTTATTCAATCCCTACCCTGTTTATGCAGACTGTGTCCCTGTTTACCCAGGCCCCATTCCTTTCTGCAGAAGTCTGGCCTTTTGCAGAGTCCCAACTGCCTGGGACAGCAGCCGGTCAGAGGGCCGGTCTCTGTGTGCCTGGCTGGCTCCAGCCCTCACAAGGTGGCCCTCACAGGGGCCCCACTCAGGCTGTCCCCGACCTGCAACCTGCGGGGTAGAGGAGGAACCAGGCTAAAGCTGCTCCCTCTTCTCCCTAGGCTGTGGCACCGCCTTCGACTTCCACAAAGAGATCGACTACATGTTCCTAGTGGGCACAGAGGAGGGGAAAATCTACAAGGTGAGGCAGCACTGCCCCTGTGCCAGACCCTTACAGGGCCGCTTAGACCTGAGCACCCCCAGAGCCTATCGTTCTCAACAGACCCTCCTCTGACAGACCTTAGGACCTATCAGTTCTGGAAGTCTTCCTGGGGGAAGAGAATGCATTTCTTGTCCTGCTGGGGTGGCAGGAGGAGGGGCTGACTGCAGGAAAGGGGAGGAAGAACCTAGAGGGTGACTTTAGGCCAGATTGGCCACGGGGCCTTCCCTCTCTTCCTGGGAGTGGAGGAGGTAGAGGTGGGAGTGAGGGTTGGGGGAGTTGGAAAATTCTGAGAAGACTTCCTGGAGGAGATTTGAACTTGAGCTGAGCTTTGGAGGCCAGGTAACAAGAAAATTTGTCTCTGAATACTGGGTGCGTCCCAGCTGGGAGGATGGAACTTCATGGCCAGTTTCTGCAAGGTCTCAGTGTTAGTAGGTGAACATCCTTCTGAACCCCCATCCTTCCAGAAATAGCTCTGCTGTAAGCTTTTCTTAGGCTCAGAGACTCAGAATGTTAATTACAGGCAGCCTCCCTCCCGGGAGCCCCTGGGGCCCAGCCAAAGCTGGTCTGAATGCAGAAGAGGTCCCCCTTCTTACCAGTGGCAGATGGGAGAGGCAGGAGGGAAGAGACTAGTCAGTCACTCTGTCTCCTGGAGGGAGGGAGCGAGGGGCATGCTGGTCAGGGCAAGAAACCCAGTGGGATATCATGAGACTGGGACTTGCTCCTGGCTCAGCACCTGCTCTTACCCGGGCAAGGTAGAATGTTGATCACTGTTGCGAGGATTCTGTCTGTGGGCTGCAGATGGACCCAGGGCTCTGTCTGTCTGTCCCCAAGCCTTGGCCTGGCACGGCTAGGCCACACCACACCCAGGGCCCTCAGACCTGCTCTGCCTTGGCTCAGGGAGAGAATGCCTTTTCTGCCTGGTCTGGAATCCTCTGGGCAGACTACAGCACTTTCCCTCACACTCCAGGAAGGCTCCCCTGCACCCTGCAACCCCCAGCCCCTTGAGCCCCTCCTTTCTCTCTGGTTGAGAGTGAGAAGAGCAGCCAGTCGCTTGGCCCCAGCTCAGCTGTGACAGTGATTTAGGGTGAGGACAGAAGAGGAGTCTCAGATTCTGACCCTCCAGGGCAGGCCCCCAGGGAAGTGGTGGCTGCTGACCTCTCTCTCACTCCTGACCCCTGACCCCTGCCACAGTGCTCTAAATCCTACTCCAGTCAATTCCTCGACACCTACGATGCCCACAACATGGCAGTGGATGCTGTGTCCTGGAACCCATTCCACACCAAGGTCTTCATGTCCTGCAGCTCCGACTGGACAGTGAAGATCTGGGATCACACCATCAAGTGAGGGGCATGCCCTCCCTCAGCCCACCCTGGGCTGGGACCTGGCCTGTGGGGCTCTGGCCCTGCGAGCCCTCTGTGCTATGAGCTCTTCACCTTCCACCTCGGCAGGACCCCGATGTTCATCTATGACCTAAATTCAGCCGTGGGCGACGTGGCCTGGGCACCATACTCTTCTACTGTGTTTGCGGCAGTCACCACCAACGGGAAGGTGAGCACCCCCTTCCTGACCCTGCTGAGCCCCCACTGGAGACAGGATGAGGTGTCTCAGGGTCTCCCTCCTGGAGAGCCCACCCCATGCCCAGGTCAGGTAGGGAAGATGGGACAAAGGACTGCGAATTCTCAGTGCCCTGTCAAAAGAGGAATCATTTATCCCTTGAGGCCTCAAGGAGAGAATGGGGCTGTTTACCTTGAAGGAGAGAGCATTGTGGGGAATAAGATGACTTGAGGAACAGTTATCTTCTCTGAGGCCCTGGGGAGGGAGCGACAGGGTGGCAGGCACCAGCTTGATGTAAGGAAAACTTAGGAGCCAGAGTTGACCTGTGGTTGAAATAGTGTCTACAAGGTAGCAAGTCCCCATCCCTGGGAGTGGGCAAGCTGAGTCTGAGAAGTGGAGATGGGAGGGGTCTGTGCAACACTCAGAAAGAGAATTCTTATGACACTCATGAGAGAATTCTTAGATGCAAACCATTTTCCTTATGGACTTTGACATAAACTGAGAAGCACCTACCCAAGGAAAGAATATGGTGATTAAGGTATCACCTGCAAGTCGGTCCATCAGTCAGTCAGTCATCTATCTGCTGAACAGATGTTTACTAAGGGCCAACTGTGGTGTCCAGGCCAGGGCCTGGTGAATCAGGTCCCTGCTCTCATAGTGCTTACATTCCAGAGAAGGGAAAGAGACAAAAAGCAACAACAAAACTCCCACAGTGTTAGGTGCTAGGCATGGATTGAAAGAGGATACAGTGTTTGTAGCAGCATTATTCATTATAGCCAAAAAGTGGAAACCACGCAAATGTCCATCAGCTGACAAATGGATGAACAAAATATGGTCTATCCAACGGATTGTTATACAGCAATAACAAGGGATGAAGTACTGACACATGCTACAACGTGGATGACCCTTGAAAACACACTTAGTGTACAAAGCCAGTCACAAAAGAACCCACACTGTATGATTCCATTTATAAAGGTCTAGAATAGGCAAATCTAGAGAGACAGAAAGAAGATTTGTGGTTGCCTAGGGCCCGGGCAGTTGGGAGAAAATGGAGAATGACGGCTAACGGGCACAAGGGTGCTTTCTGGGGTGATGCAAATGTTCTAAAATTGGTTGTGGTGATGGTTGCATAACTGTGAATGTACTAAAAACCAAGAATTGTATACTTTAAATGTGTGTATTTTATAATATGTGAATTATATTTCAATAAAGCTGTTATATTTTTTTAAAAAAAGAGAGAGAGTGATTTAAAAAGAAAGGCCTGGGTGGTCTCTTAGATAGAGTGGTCAGGGAAGGCTAAGCTGAGAGCTGAATGACAAGAAAGAGCCAGCCATGTGAAGATGCGGGAAGCGCTCCAGACTGAAGGAACATCTAGTGCAAATGCACTGGGGTGAGAACGAGACAAGGGGTTTCCAGAACAGGCAGGCAAGCATGGCTGGGGTTTAGTAAGCAAAGGGGAAAGTGTATGAGATGGGAGTGGAGAGTAGAGAATCTAGAGTAAGGGATCTGGATTTTATGTAGTGTGCCAAGGGAGACTCTGGGAGGATTTTAGATTTTTTAAAGGTCAGTCTGGCTGCTGTACGGAGGCTGGATTGTAGAGGGCAGGAACTGAAACAGGGAGGCCGGTTAGGACACTGCCACAATTGTCTAGGCAAGAGTTGCTAATGGTTTGGACTTCCGGCATGGTAGAAATCAGATCAAACACTTGCTGAGCACTTGCATGACCAGCACTGTCTGAGCACCTCACATACCTGAGCCTCTATCCCCTCATCTATAGCGTGGGGATAATAACAGCACCCACCCTACAGAGCGGCTGTGAGGATCAGGATTAGGATACATCCTGTACCATGCTCACCCAGAGTCTAGTACTGAGTGAGTGCTCAAGGCATGGTAGCTGCTATTGGTGTTAATTCTGCATAGACTTAAATATTCTCCTAAACTTTTTATTCTCATTCCCTCAACCACATGAAAAACACCAGTAGAGACACAAACCCCCTCTGGCCCTGCCTCCAGCTCCCACTGTGCCAGGCTTCTGTCGGTTTCCCCAGAAGGCCGGGGGCGGGTCCTCTGAGGTGGGGGACAGGGGCCTTGTAACCTAAGAGGGTGCTGACATGCCGACACCCCTCTCTCCACAGGCCCACGTGTTTGACTTGTCCATCAACAAGTACGAGGCCATCTGCAACCAACCCGTGGTGGCCAAAAAGAAGAACAAGATCACCCACGTGCAGTTCAATCCCATCCACCCCATCATCATTGTTGGTGATGACCGTGGGCACGTCACCTGCCTCAAACTCTCACCCAACCTGCGCAAGATGCCGAAGGTACAGGCCAGGGGAGTCTGCACTGCCACCAGAGGGAAAGTGTCCAGCACGCGGGGTTGAGAGAAAGGCGACAAGCCAGGGCATGGCCTCCAGGTTTCTGGCTTGGGAGACCCAGAGTGAGGGTGGTGTCATTGCCCAAATAAGGAGCATAGGAGAAGCAGGTTTGTGGGGAGACAATGAGATCAGTTTTGACATGCTGAATCTGAGTTACCTGTGGGCCCCCAGGTGGAGATGTGTGGTAGGCACAGGACTCTGTGGGTCCGAAGCCTGGAGGAAGCACGTGGGCATCGTTGGCTTATTTGGTGTGGACCATGTCACCCAAGCAGGGGGCTCAGGGCTTAGTCACTGCTTCATTGGCTGGGCTTACACAGGGCGTCAGCTCCAATGGTCCCGGAGCTGGGAGCTGTGGGTACACACAGGGAAGAGGAAACGAGCCATGAAGAAGGTAACTAGGTCAGCAGCTAGGCAGTCCTCCTTCTGAGCTCTGGTTCCTTTTTGGGATCTGTGATGATCTAGAGACCCTGCCCAGAGCCCAAGGGTCCCAAATACAGGCCACAGAGCCCAGGGCCCTGACCCCAAAGTCTAGATCTGAGAGTCCCAGTTCAGATTTAAGAGTCCAGGCCTTAGAATCCAGAGCCCAAGAGTTCAACTTAAAAATCCAGAACCCAGTCCTGCCCATTTGGGTGCTAAGAGAGGAAATGGAATTTGCTTTCTGCCGGGTTCTGGGCCAGGATCGGAGCTGGGCCATGGCTGGGCCAGGTTGCCCTGATGATGTAGAGTTGCAATTTGAGGCATTTACCTGGAGTTTGAGGGAGGGGCAGGGGCCTATCTCTTTCAACTACTGACACCTGCCCCCCTTCACCCCCTACGAAGGCAGAGCCCACTGCACCATCCCTCTGGTGCCAGCCTGGTCTATTCCTCACCATGGCCAGGGAGGCAAGGGCTGAGAGTTTGGTAGGGCCTGTAATTGTAGCCAGCTGGGGGAGGGGGTGGACTTCGCTATAAATACTCAGAAGGCTGCTAAGCGCCTGCAGCTGTGGCCCAGAGGCTGCGGTGGGCTGGGGGGGCAGGGGTGCGGTGTGGGATGGGATGGGATGGGGGGTTGGGCGTGGTTTGAAGCTCTCTGCTGAGCCCAGCTAGTTGGCCTCAAGGCAGAGGAAGGAGGCAGCACAATTTGTGGAACAGATAAAATCTGCTCTTAATTTAGTGAGGAGAGAGACCCAGGCTTGAGCTGGCAAAGCTAGACAGCCCTATGGGAGGGATCATGGTCACCCCTTGGGGCAGGGGTACAGCCATCACACCGTGAGGTGGTAGGTCTGGGTGGGGGCCTGCTCTGCCCATTCTGACCAGGGAGGCAAGGATCTCCCACAGTCCCAGTCCTCTCAGAGCAAGGGTCAGTCACAGCTGGGAAACCTGAGCTCTGTTTCTGGGGACCTATATCTCTGACGACCTGAGGACGTGGATACCTGGGGATCAGAGGACCTGAGCAGGTGACACCTGGAGGCTACCACTTGGGTGGATTGGAGGTTCCTGTGAAATTGCGCTTATCAGCAGCCAAGTGATTCGTGCAGAAGGAAGTCCTTGAAGCATCCCTCCTGCCCTCCTCTGTGGGCTGCAGTCTCCCTGCCCTTCCCAAGAGGTCTGGCCACAGAGGCCCGACTTCTGGCCCAGGGAGCTTCCCATGATTGGTGTCAGAGCCCAGCTTGTCAAATGTCAAGGACTGTCTGTCTTTCCCTAACCGCTGTATAGATGGGAAACTGAAGCTCAGAAAGGCAAGGGACTTGCCCAAAGTCATGCAAGGAGTTAATGACAAAGCTGGAACTAAAAGCCAGGTCCCCTAACTCCCAGGGGATGAGGTGAGGCCAAGAAGAGAACATGAGAATTTGAGAGGGAGAGAGGGAAGAGAGAGAGAAAGACATCTTTGTCCTCTGCCTCGAGAATGAAGAGGTGAGCTGGGCAGTGACAAAGGCAGTGGGCTGCAAGGGGAGGGGGAGACAGATTTGGGTGCAGGTGCAGGGGTCACACCAGGAGGAAACCTGAGCTCTGCATGGTGTCAGCAGCTGGGATGGGGCCAGAAAGGGGCCTGCTGGCCCCACATTCTCCCCCTACCTCACAGCCCAGGCCAGACCCAGGCTAGGCCCTCAGCAGGCAAAGCTGGAGCGGGTGCCAGTGAGCAGTGGGCACAGGTGGCTGACAGGGCAGGGGCTCAGGAGCAGAGGGAAGGCAGGAAATGGCAGCTGCCCAGCCTGCCCCACACCCCACCACCTGGACAGAAGGGAGGATGGGACTGTGCTGGTCTGCGAAGGGGCTCTCAGGGCCTTGACACACACCCAGTGTCCCACCTCTCTTTTTCTCGGGGCCCAGCTTACCAGCTGAAGCATTAGAGTGCCCTGTAGGCAGGAGTGAGGGGTCATAAATTCAGATCTGCTCTTCTGAGGGACAGTCCCAGCCAAGAATATCTGGAATCACATGGGATGTCCCATCAGCCCTCCTGGGTCTCATGACATCCTTTCCCCGCTCCCCGGGTATGTCTGATACAGCAGGCCTGGCCCCAAAGGGCACCCCACTCCCAAGAATTAAGAGTACTAGGCGAGAGCTCCTTTGACTTTGTCCACAACCTTCTCCATCAGCAAGAACACACACCTCTCAGCTCCTTGTTAGGACTCAGCCAGGATTATCCTGGGGGAAGGGTTGTCTCAACAGTCAGAGGCCCCACCTCTCCCCAGGGCTACAGGTCTCCCTGGCTTGAAGGGTTAGTTCCTCTGAGGGTCAGTGAGTGGATACTGTCCTCCACTCCTCCCAGCATCAAGACCCTATGTTCAGAGCAGGAGCTGGATGCTTCTCGTAGGCCTCAGCTGGGACCCTGTGTCACCCAACCTGAGTTGGGGAAGGATCCTGTGGGTGGAGGGAGGCAGAGATCCAGAATCTAACTGGGCAAGGCATGGGCGGGGCACAGCTGGGGCAGGCTGGGCAGAGGAGGCAGTGGTGGGACAGGGAGAGGTGGTCCATCCCTCACCATTCCTCCTTAACACGTACTTGCCCTCTCCCCAGGAAAAGAAGGGGCAGGAAGTACAGAAGGGTCCAGCTGTGGAGATTGCAAAATTGGACAAACTGCTGAACCTGGTGAGGGAAGTGAAAACCAAGATCTGAGAGCCTGGCCATTTCTTGAACCCAGTACTTGTAACCACTGACCCTGGTACCCAAGCCCAGCCTTAGCATCCTATATGTGACCCCACCCCTGATCAGGCCTGAGCATCTGCCCTCAGCACCTGCTCCAACCCTGGTCCCAGCACTTTACCCCAGGACTTGGCCCTCAACCACCATTACCCCTTACTACTTTGCACAAATAAACCTGTGTCTGGAAGCCCATCCCACACCTTTAATTTTGCTACCACAGGGCCCCCAGGAAGAGGAGAAAATCTCAGGGTAGAGCCATAGTTCCATTTATTATCCAGCAAACAGTGGGAGAACCAGAGGAGGGGCCCAGCCTGGACACCCTCCCATTATTGCCATGGATTCCAGTTTGCTTCCCCAACCTCGAGGGCCTAGAGGCGACTTGCCTAGGGAGAGGGTGGACCCCCCCCCCCCAGGCCCTTGGAATGGAGCAGTTCAGATGGCCCAGGCCCTAGCACCAACTCATGAACCCCCACCTCAGGCCTGTCTACCTAGGGCCACCAGAGCCCCTCTTGGAGCCAGGCTGGCTAGACTCTGGGCTACTAGGTCCAGCTCCAGACAAGCTGTTCTCTGAGTTCTGAACCCCAGGCTGGCTGGACCCTGGGATCCTGATTCCAGGCTCTGGGTGGGGTGGACTTAGGTCCCAGACTCCAGGCTAGGCCAGGGGCCTTCAGGGCTGTAGCAGGTAGCTGCCTTCATGGCTGGGCTTCTGGGGCGGGGGTGCCTTCTCAGGACAGGGGCCAGGGCTGGAGTTAGGACTGGATTCGGAGAGGGAGTCGATGTCAGCAGAGCGGGAGTGGCAGGCCCAGCAGAGAATGACCCAGAGCAGCAGCAGCAAGAAGCCTACGAGGCCATTGCAGACGATGGCGATGAGGGCCCCTTGGGAGATGGCTGCCCCCATGACGGGCAGCACCCTCAGACCAACACAGACCTCGGGGCTCCCTCAATGGCAAGGCCCATGCCGAGGCAGGACTCTGGTATAGCCGGCCTTCCACAGAGGCTGTCCTGTCCACACACTCAACGATTCCTGGGCAGTGGAGATGTCCACCTGCAGTCCTGAGCCTGTGGGGGGTACAGAGCAAAGGGAAGGGTGTAAGGCAGAAGGGGTGGGGTGAGGCCTGGGGTGGGGGGGTGGAGAGAGCCCCTCCTACATCTCTGACCTCCCTGGCAAAGGACTTGGGGTCCCAGCAGGCCCCAAAGACCACAGAGCCAATGCTCCCTCCTCAGGCCCAGCTCTGGGCACCTGGATGGGGGTGTAGCCACGGGGGGCAGGCTGGAATAGGCAGCTCCTTCTCCTTAGAACCAGTGGGCTTAGCCTGGCCCTGCCCACCAGCTTCCAGCCTTCCAAGGGGCTGTGTGAGTGGGTGGGACTGAGGGAGCCCAGGGCCTCGGAGGAGGCGGACTGGGACCAGTTTGGTGTGGGCCGGGCGCCTCCCCTCTCAGGACTGCAGCCAGCCCGCCCAGGGGCCCCCCCAGAGGCGCCGGCTCACAGAGAGAACTTTGTGGAGGCCTGGCAGGCTGGCGTGCGTCTGCGGGCCAAGGCTGTGCCCCAGGTGTGCCCCTGGGGCCGTCCCTCCGGGTCAGGGCTGTGTCCGTGCGCCTGGCTGGGTCTCTCGGTTCCCTCGCCTGGACGTGTGCCTCGGTAGACCCCCCTCTCGGTCTGTGCGGCTGTCTGTCTCTCTGTCTGTGTGTGTGTCCCCATCTCCGGTGTGTCTCGTTTCTCTCCAGACGGGTATCTCTGTACCCATCTCTGTGGGCACGGGTCTCTGTGTGTCCCTCTGTCCCCGTGGACGTGTCTCCCTCCTCTCTCCGTGGGTCTGTCCCTATACTTCCGTCTCTGTCTTTGTGTCTGTCTCTCTCCCCGCTGTCGCTGTCTCTGAGGGTCTGTCTCTTCACCTCCGTGTCCGGGTCTCCGGTCCTCGCCCCGTGCCCGCGAGGGAGGCCCCTTACCTGAGAGGAGCCCGGTGAGCGCCCGCGGAGGGTCCGGGGCCGCGGGATGCTGGGCGCCGACTGAGGCTCGGAGCCGGCGGGCGGGGGGCGGCGGGCGGCGGGCAGGGGCGGCGTCCCCTCCCCCAGCCCTTCCCCTCGGCCGCGCAGCCTCCGCCGGCCGCTCCCGCCGCGGCGCGACCGGGGCGGCCTCTGCCGCGGGCGGTCTGCGGCGAGCGGGCACCTCCTCCCCCTGGGGCGGCGCCTCCACCGCGGCCGCGGCCGCCCACTCGCTCGCTCGCTCGCTCGGCGGCGCTCGGGCGGCGGCGGCGGCCAGGGCGGAGGGTTCGGCTGAGCTCGGCTACGTTCGGCTACGTTCGGCTGGGCTCGGCCGGGCTCGGCCGGGCTCGGCCAGCAGCAAAAACAGCGAAGAGCCCCGCCTCCTAGGAGGCCGGCGGCCGGCGACCTGTCGGGGGGCGGAGCCATCCCAGCGCCGCTGCCGCCCTTCAATTGGCTGACCGCGCCAGGCGCTCGTGCCATTGGCGGTACGCTGGGGTGGGGACTGGCCCGCTCTTTGTCCGGGCGGGGGCGGGAGGAGGGCTGAGGGGGCTACTCAGTCTGGCTCTCTCCCAGGGGGGGGAAGGAGGCGAGGGCGAGGGCGAGGCCCACCTGCTTCCTGGGATCTCTTGCGCCTTCCACACCTGGAAGAGCTGCACACCCAACATCTGAGAAAAGCCGAAGCCTCTGTACCCCCACACATGAGGAGACCGCCCCGCATATCTGCGAGAGGTCTCTGTACCTGTCATGTGGAGGCAGGCTCTGGGTCCCCACGTCTGGGACGAGACTAAACCTCCTCCTCTTGAAAGCCCCCTATACTCCTTCACGTCCACTCCACTTGGATGTGGGCTCTGCATCTCCACTTCAGAGGGTCTGTAGTTGGCTCCACACTCCCTGGCCCCAGGAGGGGTGAGCAGCTCTGCCAACACAAGTTCCTTGGACACATTTATTTGAGTTCCTACCCAGGATTGGTTGGGGGTTTGTTTGTGCCTTGCTCTGCTATGAGGGCGTCTAGGACGGAGAGGAACGGGGTACTCCAAGGGATGGCTCAGCCCTTGCTGGAACAGGACCAGGCATGACTGATCAGCTTGGGCGGGAGCCATCAGGTAGGCCTTCCTACCCTACCTCAGATGCCAGTGATTCCTAAGTGTTCTGAACTGGACCCTTTTGTCATCTCACTCTACATGTTCTCTGTGGAGGAGCACAACCCGAAAGCTATATCATGAAGACTCTCAGTGCTCCCAAATCCAGCGTTATCATATCTCTGGAATTCTAGATGAAGATCCAAGTGCCTACCAGAATCTGGGTGGCATTGATTCCCGGTTCTGCCACTTAGCTAACTTTGTGATCTCCTTTAGCCTCAGCTTCCTCATCTGTAAAATGGTTTTAGTAATAGCTACCTCTCAGAATTGTAATTCACTAATTCATTCATACCAGACCAACCACATCTCAGCAAATGCCAACTGACACAACCCAAGGACCACATGGCTAAGGGGCCCCCTCCTCCAATGCCATGAAATAAAATGAGATCCCTATAAATCCAAACGCTATCTTGAAAATGAGAAAGGGAAAGGTAAAATAATCTGAAAGACTGAGTCATCCAAACCTACGGAATTACTTTGTCTAAAATAAATTTTTGGACCCTACTGAGTTTACCAGAGTGGATTAATTTTAGTTGCCACTGGCGCTGTTACCCAGCAGGGTGGGGGCATTGTGAGCAAGATCAAATCAGTTCTAGGAAACAGGAGACTTATATCATTGCACATCTGAGTGTAATGTGAGTGAATTTGTGACCCAGCTGCAGGAGTTCAGATGTTATCCTGAAAACAGTGGGGTGCCATTGAAGAATTCCGAGCAGAGGAGTAAATGTGATCGTATCCAGAAATTAGAAGGATGATTTGGGTTGCTGGGTGGAAAGAGGGATTGAAGCCATTTGAGGGTGAAGGCAAGGAGTGATGACAAGGGACTGAAATGATGTAGGGGGTAGGAGTGGAGAGAAAAGGAGAGCACTGAGGGTGTTTGGGAGTTAACAATTGGCAGGACTCCGAGACCTAGACCTATAGGATATGGGGGGTAGGAGGGAGGGAAAGTCTAGGCTGACTCCTAGGTTGGTGACTAGGGATACTGTGATGCCATGGACTGAGATAGGGAACCCATGAGAAGGGATGAATTTCAGCAGGGGGCTGAAGGGGGGCGAGGGGAAGATGATGAGTTCTGTTTGGGATATGTTGAATTTGAGGTACTAATTGGACACCCAAGTTGAGGTGTCTAATAAACAGTTGGATAAACAGGTCTGAAGTTCAGGAGAGAGGTCTAGGCTGAAGATAACATTTTGTGAGTTATCAGCAAAAGAGTAGTAGTCAAACCAGAAAAGTGGATGAGCGCACTCAGGAAGAGTAAGAACTGGTTTAAGCAAAAAGACACATTTATAATCAGATACTGAAACCTAAAGACAGGGATGCCTCAGGAATGACTGGAACTAACAGACACAAACCCATTAGTTTCTCTCTCCACCTCTCATCTGTTACTTTCTGCCTGTCTCCTTCATTTCCTTCCCCTGCCCCAGCCCGTGTCACCCCTACCTCCAGGCTAGCTTCCAATGCTCTTCAGGTCCACAGGGTGAAAAACATGTCTTCGGACAATCCCAAAGCTTAAATCTTATTGTCTAGGCATCCAACAGACACAGGCTTCTTTTTCTTGGTTGCAGTTTGCAAATTCCTCAGGAAGTACTTGATTGGCTCAGCTTAGTTAGATGTTTAACTCTGGACCAATCAACTACAGCCAAGGGATGGATGAGGATCAAATTGCCCAACGTGGCCCACAGGATAACCCCAAGGACATTGGGGCTGGGCCTGGGGAAGGGGAGAGGGGGGGTCCCATGAGAAGAGAGATCCTGAAAAAAGCAGAATGGTAGGTGTTCCCTATAGTCCACTCTTTGCCTGACACAGACACATCATTTTCCTATATATATGATTCCAGAAATGCCCTCACCTACATAATCCAACCATCCCACTGTACATATGCCAATAAATTCACCTCCTCTCCAATGGAGGGCAGCTCAATGACACATCCAGCTACTGCTTCTGGAGCTTATATCACAGGACCACTGTTCTTCATGTATAGGTTCTCTGGGGAATGTCCCTTCATGCTCTAGTAAGGTCTCCATAAAGTGTGAATATGGCTTCTAATAATCCCATTACCTTTGTTTGAACTGCCTTTGAACTATCTTTAAACCATTCCTCCCCCCCAAAAAAAAACACTCTTGATATTTAGAGATGGAAGAAATAGAGAATAAAATGGAATAAAAAGAAAGCACTATACGGTGGTCAGTAATCCAGAGCATCATCTGTATATTTTTTGGCCGTGAATAACAATGAAAACGATGGGACTAGGAAATCTCATGGTATCTGTTTGTTGACTCACTTCTTTGGCTACAGAGCCTCGGTCAGCCAATCTGGCTGCCCCAGGTTTTGCCCACAAGGATGAGATCCCTTACCCAGGGCTCTGAGAGCACCATTGTGAAGGATTTCTTTGTGGGGCGCTGTACTGATTAGCAGTACACTTTCTGGTGGTGTCTCAGGGATTATCCTGGGATTGAGCAATCACAGATCTCTGAATTTATGAGAGTTGGGTGTGGTTTTATTTTTCCTCCCAGATGACACAGTTCTTTTAAAACCGTAATCAACTGTCTGTCAATTTCATCTGGGGGAGAATTCCTTCTGCTAATAACATATTTCATTGATCCTAAGGCACATTTTTTTTCTAGTTTAAACAACTCTGAGATCAGAATATGGCTTACAATTAATGGCATGTAATAGTTTTTTAGCCTCTTTTTTTCTTAGTAGTTCATAAAATAACTTGCCTCCTATAATTGAGGGAATATGAGATTTATTTAATATAGCAATTTTATCAGCCAGAGTTCTTTTTCACAAATAATAGGATCCACTCTGGATAGTTGAAGCATAAAAGGGATTTGTTAAAAGATACTATTTAGCTCAGAATTGTTAGGAGGGCTGGAGAAATGGACTTGAGGTTAAGTTTCTAGGAACAACACCCAAACCACACCACACAACCTGATGAGGAAACCACAGCCACTGCCACTCCAAATACTAAGCACCAAGTGTTCAGTTTGACTGCCAACTTTACAAGCTCTTTGGCCCTTCTGTGGTAAGAACTCAATATTGCAACCACCGGGAAACCACCACTGCTCCCACCCCCAGAAGCTGGACACTTGTGCTACCAGTAACCGCAGAAACTGAAGTCCTGTGTCCAACTTGCTTCCTTCCTCTATCAGTCAGGATTAGCTAGGTAACACAGTAGTTACAAACAACCCCCAGATCTTCCTGGCTTAAAATAACAATGATGTATTTTATGCTCGTGCTACAGTTCCAGCATGGGTGAGGAGGGGAGGAGACCAGTCTGGCTCACTGTGGTTGCTCAGAGATCGAGGCTCCACCATCTCATGATGATGCCACCTTCTTGATCTGAACCCTCAGAGTTTGCCATGGCAGAAGACAGTGAGGAAAAACATACACTGGCTTCTGCTCACCTTGCATTGATCAAAATAAATCTCATGGCCACACCTAACATCAAGGGGCAAGGAAAATGCAATCCTCCTGGTGCTCAGAAGGAAAGAACCAGAAATATTGGTGAACTTTAGTGATATTTACCTCCCTCGTATTGCTCACTTCCAAATCAAAGTCTTGACAAGGGGAAGGTAGCAAGCTGCAAGGGAGGAGGCTGGATTTTAAAATCAGAATTTTCCCACATGGAAAAACTATTTAAAAGGTGAAGGACATCTACAAATACATCAGATTTCTACTACTATAATCAATAGTAGAATTTTGTAGAACCATGCTCTCTGAAGTTGCAGGTTTGCCAAGAAGATGTGGGACCTGTACAAGCTCTTGGAGCAATTTCTCTTTTTTAGCACTATGTCTGGGGGCTCTTTCAGTCCCCCTGACTATGCCTTCTGGCTTCATGGGAAATCATGGCCTGGAGTTTCAGGGCTGGAAGGCTTTCTTCTTCAACCTGCCCTGGAATGATGCCCTTGCCTCACCTGCATTCCAGTCAACTCACTCTACGATGGGAGGGACCATCACATTTGCCTGGCAGAGTAGGGACATCCAAAATGTGTGGTGCGCAAGCAGTTAGGGGACACCAGAGTAAGTATTTAACTTGGATGAGATGTGTTTCAGGCTTGACCTCAGACTGCTAGGATCTAGATCATTATGTAGCCTTACTGAATTGGAGAAGCTGGGTTATTGGCTGTTCTCTAATGTTGGTGCCCTGATCAGGAAACTGAGAGGTCCTGGCATCAGGATGGAGGCACAGTGGGAGAGTCAGAGGAACCGGGAAGCCCTGCTTTTTGTCCCCACCCTGCCTCTTCTCTCTCCTTTTTTCTCTCCGCACAAGCTTCCTATGCTTCTCCAGTCCACATAATAATAAAACCAGCTTCTGACAATTCTCAACTTTACAGCTTCAATCCAGGTACCCAACAACATATTGGCTCATCTCTTTCAGTTCCAGTTGCAGCTTATCCTTCTCAGTTCCAGTTGCAAAATTCCTAAGCACTTGCTCTCATCAGCCTGGCTTTGGTCAGCTGCCCTTCCCTGCACCAGTGATCTGTGGGAGGGTCATAAGATGGTGGCTCCCCTGATGACCATATGGGAGGCCCATCTAAACAAAACGTAAAGGAGTCCGCCATACTAACATTTATGGATGCAGGGGAAAAGATAAATCTGCAAAGTAACTAAGGCAGGATCTGTCAGAGAGAGAGAAGGAAAACCAAGAGGGAACATAGTTTCAGGGAAGCCGAGAAAGGACAGCGGTTCAAGAAGGAGGGAGGGGTCAGTAATCCAAATGTCAGAGAGAGGTCCAATAGTTTAAAGAGAAGGGACCAGTGGACTTAAGAACAAGGAGGTTGTTGATTATCTTGGCAAGAAGTAGTTCCAGTGGACAGTGGGCAGTGGAGATGGTGGTGGATGCCAGATTTTAGCAGTTTCAAGAGTGAGTAAGAAGTTGATGCAATATAGATGATTCTTTCAAGAGGATTGGCTATAAAAATTATGAGGAAGGAGAATGGATACAGAAAGATGGGGAATCAGAGGAAGTTTTTTTGAGGAAGTTTTTTTTATTTTTTAATCTCAAAAAATTTCATATTTGGGGCCGCCCGGTGGCGCAACGGTTTAGTCCGTGCTTAGCAGCCCGGGGTTTGCGAGTTCAGATCCCGGGCGCCCGCCAACACACTGCCTGTCAGCCACGCCGTGGCGGTGTCCCATATAAAGTAGAGGAAGATGGGCACAGATGTTAGCCCAGGGCCAGTCTTCCTCAGCAAAAAGGGGAGGATTGGCAACGGATGTTAGCTCAGGGCTGGTCATCCCCACAAAAAAAAAAAAAAATTTCATATTTGTTTCTTACATGGACAGGTTTAAATACTGGTGGGAAGGAACCAGGATATAATTGATAGCCATTTTTATTATTACCGTCCATCTCCCCTGGGCTGTGCAGATCAGGCAGGCAGGGACAGGGACGGAAGCTAAGCCCCTGGCAGAAGGTGTGAACAACTTCAGCTTTTCCCAGGCCACACTGGAAAGTAGGGCAGAGAGAAGGTGCCTGGTCACGGCATTGGGTGACCCAGGTTGGGGCTCAGGGATTGCACCATGGTCTGTGCCCAGACAGAGAGGGCTTGTGTGAAGAACAAAGGCTGGAGAGTCTTCAGCAAGTGGGGGCAGGGGACACAAACAGTTAAACTCTGGGGCAGGCAAACTTGCCATGTGCTGATTTCCCCATCTCAAAATCATGCCTATCGCTGCCCCTAACCACCTACTCACTCCTCAGCATCTCTGCCAAGCCGTCACCTGCTTTCTTAGCTCCACTTCCCCACCTCCCATCACTCCTCAGCCGCTGCCCCCACCTTCTGCTCTCACCGACCCTAAAGCTGGCTCACCAAGGTCACTTTCACCCCTTGTCACATCCAATGAATACTTTTTAGTTTTCATCTTTGTTGACTTCTTGGTAGTGTTGACGCTGTTGATCCCTTTCTGAAACTCTCTCTCCTCTTGTGTTCCCTGAAGCTACTCTCTCTGGGAGCATTTATTCCTCCTCCTAAAACAACAGCTATTGTTTATTAAAGCACCTCGACTCTGTCAGAGCTCTACACTCATCATAGGTGTCCCTCAGCTGCATACAAGACAGCTCCAAGGAGCAGATGCAGGAACCTGGGCTCGAGGCAATCAAGGGTTTTTTCTAAGTCCCCGCAGCAGCAGCGATGGAGTCTGGATTAAAACCCGTTTGCTGCATTGCCCTCAGCTCCAGCATGCTGTCTGTCTCCCTCACCTTGCTGGCCCCTCCTCAGCTTCTTTGGTGGGCTGTGCTCTGTGCACCCACCTTCTTCTCCTCTCATCTCCTTAAGTGAGCTTTTCGTCTGCATTCAGTGCCCATTTTTATGCTAACAATGCTTTAACACCAATCCAGACCTCCCTCCCAACTCCCAGACTGGTATTTGTTCTTGCTGCTGCTGCTATTGTGATTAAGAGCTAAAATTTATGGAGTGTTTACAACATGGCAGGCACTGTGCTAATTTCTTTATATACATCATCTCGTTAAATCCTTACAATGACCCTATGAGGTAAGTGCTGTTTTCCCATTTTCCACTTAAGGAAACTGAGCCTTAGAGAGATTAATCACTTTGTCCAAGGTCAAAAGGAGCCCACCTTTGTCTGACCCCAGAGGCCATTCTCTTAACTACTGACCAGATGCTTTCTACCAAGAGGTCCCACTAGTGCCTTACATTTGACATGTCTACATCTGAGCTCATCTGTCCCTTACTTGCTGTGTGAACATAGGCAAGTGATTGAATGTCTGAGCCATGGTTATTATCAATCTCCCCAAAGCCTCTCCTCCTCCTGTGCTAACTGGTTCAATAAACAGCCCTACCATCTCCCAGTTAACAGCATTGTATAAGACTCTTCCCTTTCCCTTCCCTCCCCACTCCGTGTTCCCCACACCAAGACTTGGTGACTGTAAAGCATACCTCACTCACTGCCCCGGCCCTGGTCCTTCTCCTACCTGCTCTCAGGCCTTCCTCATCATTCACTCAGAGCACCTCACTCAGGCCTGCTCGTGCTCTCAGCCACCATGGCTTCTGTATTCTCTTCCCTCAGCCTGCTCCGCATGGCTCCCAGAGCAGTCTTTCCCAAACACAGATCTGCCCAGTTCTCCCCAGCTCCCAGGGCCCCCTGACTCTCAGCAGAAGCCCCTGAACCTCAGCCTGGCCTTCAAAGCCCGTGCTGCCTGGCCCCACCACCTCTGCAGCCCCAGCTCCCACCCGGCCCACTGCTGACCACAGGGAGGTCCTCACCGTTCCAGCCTTTCTTTCCCATTCCCCTGCCCCGCCCCCCAGGGGTAGGGGTGCCTCTGTCTCTCCACAGTGCACTCCCCCCCACCCCGCACTGGTATGTGTTTTTCTGGTGACACTGAGCCCAGTGGTGGGTATGTTCAGGTATGCAAAATTGGTAATGTTTATTTTATAAAAACTAAATACATGATTGCACAACAATGTGAATATGCCATGGAACTCTTCACTTAAAAATGGTAAAACTAACTAAATGTAACTCCTCTCCCACGTCCCAGCCCCTGGAGCTAGTTGGAAGGTTATTTTGGGGACCCCTCTTCACTCCATCCTCCTCAACTGTGCAGAGGTCCTGGGTATTTTATGCTGATTCATGTGGTCTCTGCTGAGATGCCCAGATCGGGAGCTCAATGCCCAGGATCCCCCCTTCCCAAGCCCACCCTCCCCCACTCCCAGGGCATCGTTGGGGAGTGTTTGTGGGTCCCACCTCCCCATGCAAACACAGACCCCCTCTTCATTTGGGGGACTCTCTGGATTGCTTTCCTCCTTCTCTCCTCTGCTTGGCATAGTCCCCTCAAGAAGCTTAGGCTTCCAGAAGGCCAGAGTCAGGAAGAAGTCTGTGGTTGACTTATCCTTGGGCCTGAGATCCTCACTCCAAGATACAGGGAGAAAGAAGGCCCAGCCTTCTGTCTGGGACAGGAAAGAGAAGACCTGGGCTGAACAAAACTCAGGGAACAGCTCAGTAAGTTATCCCAGCACACCCACTCCTGCAGCAGGGGTCGGAACCCTTGGGGGCAGAAACCAAAAGGTGTCCTTCCCTGCATGTACAGACATACACTAACACACATACATGCGACACACAGAGACACATACATACAAGCAAAGACACACATATACAGAAAAAACAAGCTTACCCACAAACACAGGCATGTGCATGAAAACACATCTTCATACAGACACACACCACATATCCAGGAAAATACACACAAAGAGGTTCACATGTCTCCACCCCCCCACACACACACACATGCAGGCACAGAGGTAAACCTACTGACAGACTCACACAACAGGTGTCAGCGAATGTGTTCTGTTCCAATGACTGAAGAAAGAAGTCAGAGATAAAGACACAGATCCGTTTTCTAGAGATTGGAAGCGTGTGTGTGTGTAGGGACAGACTGATGGGAGAGAAAGCCAGGTAGAAATAGGGAGGGGAGAGATCCTGACCCCAAGGAAAGAGAGTAGTGGTTATTTACTACCGACTACTCACTGAGCCCTCATTTATTCACCTGTTCATTTAACAGTTACCGTTCTGGGTCCTCTGCTGGGCTAGGTAGGCAGAGGGGGCTGGGCCTGGCTTTGTCCTCACATATGCCCAGCCCGGGAGGGAGAGGGATCTGTCCCTGAGCAACTACAGCACAGAGTGGGGAGTGCTGTGATGGGGGACACACACCCACCTCTGGGCAGAGGTGGAAGGTGGGCATTGTCAGGGAAACCTGAATCAGATATTGAACAGGTAGGAGTTGGGGCGATGAAAGATGGATGGGAAGGTCAGCTTGGGCCAAGGGAACAGCACATAGGAAGGTGTAAGTATTAGTTTCCTGTTGCTGTTTTAACCAACTACCATAAATTTAGTGGCCTTAAACAACACAGATTTATTCTCTTACAGTCTGAAGGTCAGAGGTCTGAAATCAGTTTCACTGAGCTAAAAGCAAGGTGTAGGCAGGGCTGGTTCCTTCTCGAGGCTCTGAGAGAATCAATTTCCTTGCCTATTCAGCTTCTAGTGGCTGCTTGTGTTCCTTGGTTGTGGACCCTTCCTCCATCTTCCGGTCTCTGCTTCCATCATCCCATCACCTTCTCCTCCGACTCTGACTCCTCCTGCCTCTTTTCTATTAGGTTGGTTGTGATTACATTGGGACCACCTGATAATCCAGGATACTCTTCCCACCGCAAGATCTTTAACTTAACTCAGCTGCAAAAGCCCTTTGCCACAGAAGCTAACATTCACAGGTTCTGGAAATTAGGATGTAGACGTATTTGGGGACCATTATTCAGCCTACCACAAGGAGGGTGGCATATAATCCCACAGTCTTCAAAATATCCTTTAATGTAAATCTGGTTTTCAATCCCCAGATTGAAGATGAGGAATCTAAGGCTCATAGAGGTTAAGTGATTTGCCTTAAACCAAAAGAAATAGATGATAGATAATAGATAGATAATAGACCGATAGACGATAGATAGATAGATAATAGATAGATGGATGGATAATAGATAGATGATAGATAGATAGATGGTCTTTTTAAAAAACAGACTGAAAAAAGATACATGCTTATTATTTATCTAAGCCATAAAAAGAATATAAAGAAGAATGCAACAAATCCTTCAAAATCTTACCACCCAGAAATGGTCAGTGTTAACATTTGGTAAGCGTAAAGCCTTGAGAGAGAAAGAGGTGTCAAAAGAGAGCCAGACAAGTAGAAAAATTATATAAGATTGAGGTATACTATAGAAACTATTTTTTAAACCAAAAGTGCAAAGTGTACTTTTACTTGAATTTAACAGAAGGAAAAGAAACTAAAGTAAAAGTGAAGGAATAGCTGAACCTCAGCTAAATAATTCTCCACCTCAAAAAACGTTCAATCCTAAAAGACCCTCTCAAGTTAAGAAAAACGATTTTGATTAAGAGATTGGAGTAGGATTTTTCCCATTGTATTTCAGTTTCATCTGCTATGAGTTGCCCTGAACTATGAAAGAAAATGTGATTAGTGCTTCTGTCCTCCTTCCCACCCCTTCTCTCCACTCCAGATTATGTTGCCAGTGTTCTTTTTACTTTATGAGGATTTGTAATATTTACATTCTGTTCTGCAACTAAAATTCCCACACTTTAATCTTAACCTAAGTGGAATGAAGATTCACTACCAGTCCTTTTACCATGAATCCTCCTTCCTCAGCTCCTTATTTTTATTTCTTTTGGCTGACTGGATTTTGTCCTTGAGTAGATTTTTTCAGAAGGGCTTATGGGCTCTGTATCCCCAAATTCATGATTGAGATCAACCACTTTGTTGCTTATGTTCGGGATGACACTTTTCTACCCTCAGAACTTTGTAGATACTGCTTCATTATCTTCATTTGTCAAATGTTCCTTGGAGAAATCTGAGATCAGACTGAATGTTCCCCTGTACATGACTTGCTTTTTCTGCCTGGGTTCCTAAAGTATTCTTATTTTATCCTCAAAGTTTGGTAACTAAATCAGTGTGTCTTAATATCAATTATTCTGTATCGATTTTTCTGGTTTATGGTGTGCATTTTCAATCTGAATATTCAGTTCTTCTTTCATTTCAGGGAAAGCTTTTCTGTATTTCATACCTTAATATCTTTTTCTGTTCCATTTTTGGAACCTCTACTTTAAGGCTGCCAACAATTATGCTTATGGTGGCTTGTCTTCCTCCTGTCTATTAACTTCACTCTAATTGCTTTAATGTCTTTACCTTTTCCCATCACGTTTACTACTCTCAATATCTCCAGCCTTTCCTACACAACATTACTTTGCTTTTCAGCCACGTCATCTATTCTGTGTTTTGCTGTTTCTAGCTTATTTATTACATCTGTAATGGTATTATTCTGGTCTTTTATTATTTTTCCTTAGTTCTGTAATCTCCCCTTTCCTCTCATTCTGTTGTTTTATCATCTTGCCTTTGAGTTCTTGTTCTATTGATTTCATACTATTATTAAGGCTTCTATAACAGGAAGAACTTGCCAGGAATCTGCTTTTATTCCTTTGGTTGTTTTCTTCTAGATTGGATTCTTCATCTATTTTTTGCATTCTGTCTTCTTTGTTCCTTTCTCTCCCCCCTCCCTCCCCACTTTCCCTCCCTCCTCCCTCCCCACTTTCCCTCTTTCCTTCCTTCTTACCTGTATTGCGGCTGTGGTCTGTATGCCTAAAGGCCACCCATTTCCTTCCCTCTTCCAACTACCTACTGTGGCCCACACTGAGCAGCCCTCCCCTTGCTCTGGAGTGGAGGTCCTTGAGCCCCTTCCCATCTTGTCTGAACCAGTTTATCTTCTCCTGGGAGCTATGGTTTGAAAGTTGGCTATTGCTTTCAAACTCACCCACCCTATTTCTGTGGCCGGACGGATGGTGGCTTGGCTGGGCCTGCCTGCTGACCTTGATGGGGCCTGACTGCTATCTCCCCTCTGAGGCCCTGTTAGGGATCTCATTCCAGTGGGCAGGTGGGGCACATCCCATCCTACAGGCTTTGTCTTGTTCCCCCAACCTCAGCTCCATACCTTGGAAGACGCCAAGCCATGGCAATAATTATTGCCTCTCCTGAGGTCTCATGGAAGAACATAGGGGCTTCTACTTACAAAGGCTTTTTTCCCAGACTTTTCCTGTCTACCTACTCACTCAACAGTCCACTTTTCTCAGATTATAGGATATTAATGAGAATTCTTGGTGTTTTGTTGACTCACCTTTTCTCAATGCTAGTTTTGGGCATGGGGTTAGTAGACGTACCACTCACTCATTGCACCAGAATCTTCTGTTACTTTCCTTGGCTGTCACATTTTAAGGTTTATAAATAGAATTTCCTTGTTTGGTTGGACTTGGGTTTGTAGCAGCGTTTTTGTGTCAGTTTGTTTTGGCTTTTGTTCATTTTGTTAGTAGAGGGTAGGTGGAGGTGGAGCGATTTTGTAACAGCTTCCCTTTGCTGTCTAACCCAGAGATCCCCAGCCTTGCTTTGTCCATACCTCTCCCCTTGGACTCCTCCTCTGGGCAAGACCCTAGCAGTCCCCAGCCCCCAGCACTTTCAAGTCCCTGGAGTGAGACAGGGGCCCCCAGGACTAGGCCTCGGCACATAGTGAGTCTTCAGTCCACAGTAAAGAGGGAATGAGCAGGGAGTGTTTCATGGAGGGAGCAACAGAGGGACTGCAAATGCTTCCCAGAAGAGCCTCGGGCAGGGCACAGCGTGAACAAAGGCGTGGAAGTAGGAGAGAGGAACAATGACTCGGGAGCAGGGTGGGGTGGGGGTGTCCAGCTGGAGGACTGCCAGCTGAAGAGAGCAGGAGGAGAGAGGCTAGCGAGGACAGGCAGGGCCTAGGTGTGCACACTGGCCTGGGGCTGCCATGTGTGTAAGCAAAGCACTTTGCCCACGTGTCTGGACTCTCAGGGAGACAATGATGGGCAGGGGCTGGCACAGGTAGGGAAGCTGGTTCCTGTCTCTCCTCCCCGTGTCAGGGAACCTTCTCTGACTGGCCCACTGTCACCACCTCCCTGTCTTGGTGCCTCAAGGCGTTCCTGCTCTCTTCCCTAGAGTCACAGGTAAGGCCTGGGCCATGGCCACACTAGGTACACTCTCCATCACAGGCCACACACTAACAGCACAGATGTGCGCCTGGCCACCTAGTCACACAAAAACAGAACTGCATGGCTATACACCATCACCACCAACTTCCACGTGATAGCCCAGGGACACACGCTGTTGCAGGCACACTTTGCACACAGTCCACACTGTGTGGCACCCTCTCTGGGGCCTTTGCCTCTGATTCTCCTGAGAGCTTGCCCTGCCCCCTGGTGGCCACTCCCCAAGCCACTGCCCTTCTGGAAGGACCCTAACTATCCACCCCCTTCCTGGCCTGGTTCCTGCCCAAACAGCTTCTAGCCTAGAACAGTCTCTCCTCTCAGACTGGCGCTGACAGACCAGGCCCCCTCAGATCCACTCGCTCACAGGTGGGCCTCTCCTATCAGACCAGCGCTGTTAGGCAAGACCTTCTCAAATAGGATGACCAACTGTCCCTGTTTGCCTGGAGCTGAGGGGTTTCCCGGGACCCAAGATATTCAGTGCGAAAACTAGAAAAGTCCCAGGCAAACCAGGACTAGTTGGTGATCCTGGTCTCAGACCCGTGTGCCTTCAGGGCACTCTCTTCTCAGACTGGACCCTCTGACACTCCCTAGATCACCCCACCCCTCAGATTGGCCCTTCCAAACAAGATCTCTTCAGCAGCATGTCGCAGACCACCTCCCCTCAGAGTAATCCTGTCACACAGGCCCTCTCATCTTCAGATTAGCCTTCCCCATCTGAGTGGTCCTGTCAGAGAAGGTCCCTTCCAGCCTCTCTCCTCAGACCTCCTTCCCTCTGCCCTCCTCTGAGGACATGGAAGGGTGTGAGGATTACACCCCAATCCTTCCTGAATCCCGACAGGTGCCACCATCCGAGGGTCATCTCTCTACCTGGCCCGGTCCAACAGCTCTGGGCATGTGGGCCTCAAGACATAAAGACACACAGGTGCAGGGCACAGAGCCGGAGTTTGGAGTCAAGCATTTGAAGGAACTTTCTCAGAGTCCCAGCCTAGGGAGGGAGTGAGCTCACTGGCTCTGCAGAGTTCTCGGGCTGGAGGCTGCCCAGGAGGGATTCCTGCCTAGCGTCTCCTGACCACCTCCCTCGACCACCTCCCTCTCTCCTGGCTGGCTGCTGGAAGGCAGACGTGGGCTGTGTGTGCTGATAGCCGCCTGCCCGGGAGCAGGAATGAAGGGCAGGCAGGCGGCCGAGAGGGGGCAGCAGAAGCCAGGACAGCCCCCAGCTCAGGCCAGAGAGGCACAATGGCCACAGGCTGGGGTCTAGACCAGGGCAGGAACACACAGTGGGAGGCAAAGAGAAGGACTGACAGAGTCAAGGAAGAGGAAGAGACACAGAGATGGGAATGGAGAGTCATGCAGAGATAGGCGGAGACTCCAAGATGGGGGCAGACGGAGACAGAGAGACAGGGAGGAAGGCACAACAAGGGAAAATTGAAAGGTAGGGAGGAGGGACAGAGAGGTAAAGACAGGGATGGAGACAGAAAGATGGCTAAAGAGATCAAGCAGGCAGCAGAGACAGGAGATGGAGACAAAGAGAGAGACAGAGATGAGATAGACACACAGAGAGAAACACAAGGATAGTGACCTGGACAGACACGTTCAGAGATGGGAATGGGACAGAGACAGAGACAGATGGGATGGGTTCAGGGAGAAGAGAATTAGGGCAGAGCCAGGTTAGCGTTGTAGGAATGGGGCATGGCGGGGTTGAGGGGGGAGCATCCCCATCCCCAACGCACCTTGGGGAGCAAAGAGAACTGTGAGCTGAAAGGCCGGGCAGCCATGCACATTGGACCTGGGAGCCAACCCTCCCCCGGCAGCCCCCTTAGCAGTGTCTTAATTATCTGGGTTCTGATTTACCTCCAAGAACTGATGTCTATACTTATCCCCAGCTCCCCAGAACCACCACGGGAAATAACAGATGTGGAACACACTTGGAGGCAGCAGCAGACAGCACCCAAGATCCTCCAAGGCGAGCAGCCTCTGTGAGGTCAAGGGCCAGGACCCCCAAGGAGGGATGACCACTCCCAGTCCGGTCAGAGGCAGTGACACTGCCCCTCCAGCCACCTCTGTGCTTGAGACAAGGCTAGGTCTCTCTTGGGGTTGGGGGCAGGGAGATGCCCCAGTCCTCCTCCCCATCAGCCTCTGAGGCTCCAGCAGGCCCCCTCCCCTCTTTCTCCTCCCCAGGCCCCACATAATTGCTTTCCCATGTTGCTAATGGAGGCCAGATTGCTGATGCCCAAGCCCTGGGTGGGCGGCGGGTGGGTCAGGGCTGACCAAAGCTCTCAAGGCAGGAAAGCAGCACAGGCCAGAGACCCCTTATAACTTCAGACCCCCTACCACAGGGACAGGGAAGGAGGCTCCGACCCATCCCAGGACATCATACTCCTGAGAGTTGGTGACTCCCTGCTTCCTCCACCGCTGCTGGACCTAGAGTGCAGGTTCAGGCCCGAGACACAGCTCACAGGGACCAGACAGGCAAAAGTGGGGCCCAGGGTACAGAAGTAGGTCTACAGCCACCTCTCAGGATGTCCATCCTGGGAGACTCTTCCTGTGAACAAGGAGCCATGCACTCCCATAGCTGGGGCCATTTGGCTTGAACAGCCGCAGACCTCTCTACCCTGACACCAGGCCTTTGCCTCCCATTAGGGTCTCCCGCCTGGAACACCCCTCTCCTCCTCCAGTGCCTGGCCTGGAGGAGAGCCCACCACCTTCACTCAGAGCCTCTCACCGGCCGAGTCCTGTCCAGGCCTAGCCCATCAGTGCTCAGGGCAATGTGAATCCCTCCTCCCAGGGCGGGATCCCAGGTGGGGAGACCAGCAAGGAATACCCACTTCCTGACCCTGATCTGAGGAGAAGGGTTTGACATGGGGTATGTGTGTGACATTGGGGGATCAGTGGCTCCATGGAGATGTGGGGCTCAGTCCCTGCTGTGGGAGTGTGCACGTGGGTCAATGTGTTCAAGGCTTTGACTCCACTTCTCTCTTCTTGTTCCAGCTACCCAGAGCAAGGCCAGGTTGGGGCTCTGGTCTAACCCTTTGCCCCCACCCCCAGGCCAGAGGCGCCTGCCAACTTGGCCCCAGCCCGTGGCATCCTCAGCTAAGGAGCTGCAGTGAGTGGTTTCTACAAGGCGGGGCTGGACTTGAGAAGGCCTGGGACAGCCAGGGCCCCCCGCTCTGAGGAGGAATCAGAGGGACCCCGGAGTCCCAGTCTGGGGACTGGAGGGGTGTGGACAGGGTGTGGAGCTGGACCAAAGCCTGGCCTTCCTGTAAACCAAAGCCTGCTCCTCCCTGCTCACACCGCGTCTTGATTGTGATCCAACCGGTAAACCTGGTACCCCACATTTCCAGTCTTCGAGCGCAGGTCCCATCCCTAGTCACATTCCAAGGGGCCTCCTTCGGGCAGCCTCCCTGCCTGCCCAGGCCCAAGATGCTCTGCACTCTGCACCCTGTGGCCTAGCTAAGCCCCAGGCCTGACCTGCTAGAACCCTTAGACTGTGTCTCCTGGATGGCAGGGATGACAACCCCACCACCCCAGGATGAAGCCTGGCCTCTGCACCTTCTTGCATCTCTGCCCCTGTGGGTAAAGCCCAGGCCTGGGCACACATGGAAGGCAGCTCAGATGACCCTTGACAGGCCTCTGCCCTGCCAGGACTCAGCAGCCTCCAGGACTGACTGGACACTCCCATGTGGGACCTGCCTCACTGGGACCTCTCATTCCCCACAACTCAGCCCCTGGCCTCCAAGGAGCCCTACCCCCAAAGGAGAAAGCCCCATCCCAGACACTGCCTGAGAGCTGAGCTGCCTCCCCACTCCATGGAGAGAGGAGTCTCTCTCCAACTAGAATGCCTTCCCTCCCCTAGGCCTGGAAGGGGAGGGATGCCCTCCCAAAGTGGGTCTGTTCCAAGGACTCATGAAATGGTGGCGTTTAATGAGAACCCCCCCACCCCCCTCCCCTGTATATACATCTATAAAAAATTCAAATACAGCAAGTTACCATGGAGTCAGACTAGAAGGGACTGACAGGGCATTAAATACTGTGGGGTAGGAGCAGGGAAGGGGAGGTTGTACAAAACAGGGGTGGGAGGGACTGAAAAGTGTGGGCGCTGGGGGGAGGGTGATGGCTGGGCCCCCCCAGCGTCAGGAGCTTATAATCTGATGGTGGCAAAAGAGACCCTGGGACAGACAGGAGGCTGGGGCAGGAGAAACTGTGGCTGTGAGGGGCTCCCCTCAGGCCCCCCAAGGGCTCCTAGGAATCGCTGGCGTTGGAGGGTCCAGCCCGAGGGGGCAGGGCGGGGGTTGGGGGGTCTTTGGCGGGTGGGTTAGCTGCATGGCCCTCCTCCCCTGAGGGAGGGAAGAGGGCCTGCGTGGTGTGGCGGGGCTGGGGTGCAGCAGGCCCGAGCCCGCCGGGGTCTCTACAAATTGTGTCTGAAGAGAATGCAGCAGGTCCTCCTGCCCGTGTGCAAAATAGAAACCGGGGTCTGCAGGCTCAGCTCCGGCCTCCTGCTCCTCTGCAGGTGCGCTGGCATGTCCTCACGGGCTGCCGGGCTCTGGGGAGACAGGGCGGGGGCTGTGAGGGAGGAGAGTCCTCTCAGGCTCCCCTCTGCCGCCCAGCCTCACTCGACCTACCAGATCAGGAGACTGCTGGCAGTGGCAGCAGCGGCAGCCAGGGCCAGAGTGACAGCGACACTGACCGAGAAGGGTGCCGAGGGCCCTCCGCCGCTGCCCAGCTCCCCGGGGTCACAGATCTTCGTGGTGGGCGGGGGCGCCAGTGAGCTGGTGGTGCTGGTCGTGGTCTCTGGGGAACAGGGGGGAAACTCAGGGCAGGGCCGAGGCTGGAGTCCCACCCAGCTCTGGGGATCCTGAGGCACACCGTTCCTGCCTCCTGCATCAGACCAGTGCAGCCTCCTGCCTCACCCCGAGGCTCATAGATGACCCCTCCACCCACGGCCCCCACCAACAATGTCCAGACAGCAAGGACCAGGAAGAGCAGGGGCTGGACAGACAGATATGGGGGTGGCAGCCACACAGGGTATGGAGACCCCTGGAGCAGAGGCTCCAAGGCCTGGGAGTCGGAGGGAGCAGGATAGAGCCAGGAAACAGCGCAGGGGCGGGCTCACCCGGGGCCTGGGCCTCAGTGGTGAGGTGTCGAGGCTCCTCAGTCCAGGGCGTGGCGTGGGCGGCCACACTCCAGTCACTCCATGTCCCAATCTCATTGTCCTTGGCCGCCACCTGGATGATGTACTCCTTCCCGGCGTAGGCATCCGTGATGGTGTGCGCTGTGCCGTCAGACAGCTCCACCTGCAGGCAGACCACAGAGGAGGGTGCCCGGGGGTCAGGACAGTGAGGCACGCCCAGAGGAGCAAGAACACTCCTGGGGAGACAAGAGTGCAGACAACCCTGAGGGAACGAGGACTTCCCTGCGGGAGAGAGAGGCTACTGAGAAAACTGCGGGAGAGTGAAGACGTCTCAGTGAGGAGACCCCAAACGAGGGAAGACGGTCCTGGAGCAGGAAATCTTTAAGGTGACTGGCAGCACGCCCAGGGGAGAAGTAGGAGGACTTTTCTCAGGGTCTCTACTCTGCTGTCATCCCAGCTCTCTCACAACCCCCAGCCTGAGTCCTGACCTCAGTCCCAGCCTGGAGGTGAAAAGACCAGGAGTAAGAGAGGGTGGCGTTGTGCTGCCCTCTCCCATTAAGAAGCAGTTCAGAGGGAGGGTTGCAGACACAGACGTGGAGCTAGGCTGCCTGAGTCCAAATTTTAGCTCCATCCCTCCCAGCTAGGTGACCAGGTCACTTGACTTCCAGTGCCTTGCGGTCTGCATCTGTAAAACGGCGTTAACGATCTTCCTCACAGGGTTGTAATGAGGACCCGGGCACGTGGTGAGCACCGGACTTCAGCCAGCTCTGTCATTATCATGGGTTCCAGCTCAGAGCCTGGTTTCCCAGATGCCCTGTGCACCCAGAGCCTGGCCCCCGCTGGGCCTCCCACTCCGGAAGGGCCTCAGGGCTACTGCCCTGCCTGAGGCTAACAGGGGTGGGGGCAGCTCCTGGGCGGCAGGACAGCACCACAGCTGCTCCATTTCCTCCTGGAGGCATCGCCGCCCCACCCCCGCCCTGGCCAGCCCCATCTCACCCCCCACCCTCCAGGCTGGCCTGCCTGTCCGGCGCCCCTCCCAGGCCCAAGCTGGGCTCTGGTTCATCTCAGCGGCACCCGCCGCCTCATTAAGCTGCCTCGTAAACAGGGGCAGCCGGCGGGGGCAGAGGAGGGGCCCCTCTGGGCCACGTCTGGCTTCAGGGCTTTTTTGGTCCCTGCTCCAATCCTCCCCCCAGAACACAGGAGTCTGGGCTACCTGGCCTGACAGGCCGTGAGTATCTGCGCGCGAGCGCGTGTGCATTTGTGTGTGTGCAGCTGGGTCCAAGTGGAGTGGGAAGCCCCTCCAAGTCCCCTGTCTGTGGCCCTGAGACAAGAGGCACTGGTAAAGGTCAGGGTCAGGGTGACAGCCATTCCGGGCCCAGAGTCTTACTGAGCCCTGGAAGGCCAGTGGGCCCCACAGACCCTCCTTTCCTGGAGCCGGGGCCCAGTTCCACCTCTGCAAAGACCCCCTCTGGCTGAGTAGCCCCAGCTCCTTCAGCTCCTTCTCTCTCTTGCCAGGATTCACCCTCAGGCCCCTGCTTTAATTCTGTCCCGCAGCTCTCCACATCTGTCTTTCCCCAGAGGGAGAGAGCCATGGGGAGCAGATCACATTACCACCTCCTTGGTGTGCTTATGTGGGCACCATACTTCTACGAATGTGGCCCAGGAGCCCACTGCTCTCCTAGCAGCCACATCTTCTAGGCCTGGGCCCTTCTTGCTAGGTTGTCACTGATCCCTTAATCCACTCCTTAAGAGAATGGCTCCTCAACTGGCTGGCACCCGCCTCGCCTCAAAGTCCTCCATGCCGTCTGCAGCAGATGTCAGACACACCCTCCCAGGCTCCCTGCTGAGTTAGGGCCAGAGCAGGAGATGGAGGGAACCTATGCTGGGTCCCAGTACTCGCCTCCCCCTTGTCCATATCCTGCCAGCTCTCATGGTGCCCATTCTTGTGCAGTCCCTGGCCTGCATCTCTCATTTCCTCCTGAAAATCCAAGGGATGTTTTTCTCTGCTCTCCTGCCCGCACCCCCTCCCAATCATACACCTGCCTCTCTCCAAGATTAAGAATCGGGGAGAGTAGATTCTGTTCAGAGCAAAACTCAAGTTCAAAAGAGCCATAAATCTAGCCCCCCTCCGCAGTGCCAATGAGACATGGAACAGGGCTGGCACATGCCACAGGCCACGTGTGTTCTTACCACGGAGCCTGGGTATTTTGTTCTGCCCATGTCGGTGTAGGGCTCAGTTCTGCTCATGGTGCAGCCCGGTGCATGGTCTTGACATGTTAGTCACATGCACGTATGAAGCACGGTTCCCGCTGGGGACCACGTGTGTGTGTGCATGTTCCCGCGTGTGTGGTGGGCAGTGTGCCAGGTCCACTGCAAGGCGTGTGCGCTGCGATGCGCAGGGCTGCTGCCTGTAGCTTGTTAGCAGGGGAGGGGGGCTTGTGAAACTAGACCTTGGTTATTAGCAATGCATTAGTTGTGGGCAGCTGGCCAGGCAGGAGGGACTCCGGACTCTGTCAGGGAACATATGAGCGTGTGAGCAGCCTTTGTGGGGGCTAGGCCTGCAACCTGGACAGGCGCCCTGGAATCAAATTACGTACTTTAAAGGCCAGCTGGGAGGGGGGCATAAGGAGATGGGGCTGGAGCCTGGTGGATTCAGTGGGGGTACAGGTTGACCCCCAGGTGCCAGCCTGCGTTGCCCTATGGAGCACCCTCCCAGCCCCAGTCCTAGCCCACAGACATCATGGACCACACAGAGTGCCCACAACCCTATGGGCCCAGGGATCTCAAGGAGAGAGAACCTCAAGTATGTCCCAACCCCCTGGCTGCTCCCCAGAGCCCTCTCTTGTAGCTTGGTCAACATCCCTGACCACAGCCTGACCCCATACTGCCCCTTGTCCACTACTTGGTTCCCAGCCCAGGCCACTTTCTGACCCATAACCTTAAGCTGACCTCTAAGCTAGATCTGACTTTGGAGCCCTGACATTAGTCATGGCCTGAACTCACACCCTGGACCAAGCTTGACTCTATTGCCTGATTCTGATCTCTGAGCCCATCTGTGAGTCCTTGAGGACAGGGACTGTCCTGCTCCTTGGGTCCAGCACAGGCCCAGAGTGTAAAAGGGAGACGCTTGATCAGGACTGAGAGCCAGAGAAAAAGGAAACATTGCCTGCCCTGCTTGCCATCTCCTTTCCAGCATTTCTTTCCACTACCTTGTGGAGCCACAATGACAGATGTGTTCCCACTGCACTAGTGGGGGTCACCGGGAACCCCTAAGGGCCTTAGATCAGGACACCTCTCTCAGCTCCATCCATCCTCTCAGGCCCACCTGGTCCCCTCTCCCCAGGGAAAGCCTGACTGCCCTCAGGCTTCACACTGGAACAGCCACCAGGGGGGATCATGGTCCCTCTCATGCCGTGTGGCTTTGATTCAGGCACTCGGGATCCAGGCAGGGCAGGGCACTCACATGCTGCCACTGGTCCAGGATGAGGGGTCGGTAGCGCAGGAAGAACTTGAGAGGAAAGGACTCAGGGTCAGGCCAGGTTGAGGGGGTCTGCCACGTCACCTCCAGCCGGCGAGGGTTGCTGGGCACTGGCCGGGCTACCACGTTTTCTGGAGGGTCAGGCTTCACTGTTCAGGAGACATAGCTTCATTACCACACTAATCTCTCGGAACAACCCCACTTCGTCAACACCAGCTACCATGTCCACCATCTCACATTGTCACCTAGTGTCATCATCACCACGGTCGCCATCCTTCTTCTCTATTGTCAGTTCTGGCAACCATCTCATTACTTCCACCTCTGACATCCCCGTCACCACCAATAACTGTCACTACAGTCACTGTCATCAGCTCATGATACCAGCATCTCAAATTTTATCCCATCATCCCAACCCCATCCTCATGATGACCAGCATCCCAGTTACTAAGCCTGTATGATGGCTCCACCATCATCCCCATCACCACCTGGATCAGCCCCTCCTGCACCAGCATCATGCACTCCCCCCCCAAGCCTGGCGCTTCACCTCAACTTTTCCAGTTTGAACTGAGACATGGCCTCCTTTGGAAGAGTCTGGGTTTGAAGCTGCTCTGTGGGTCAAAGTTAAAAGACAGTCCACAGGTGTTGCAGATCTGGGATGAAGATAGGCTAGGGGTCTGATGGGAGCATCTAAGGGCCCAGCTCATGTAGAAACAGTCTGGCTGGGGACTCAGCCAGGAGGTGGGGCCTAGGCAAAGGGTCTGGCTGGCATGGGGCAGGGGCAGGCAGAGGGCCTGGCTGGGACGGGGCAGGGGCAGGCAGGGGGTCTGCCTGGGATGGGGCAGGGGCAGACAATGGGGTCTGCTGGGATGGGGAAGGGGCAGGCAGAGGGTGTGGCTAGGATGGGGCAGGCAGACAATGGGGTCTGCTGGGATGGGGCAGGGGCCAACAAGGGGGTCTGCTGGGATGGGGCAGGGACAGGCAGAGAGTCAGGCTGGGATGGGGCAGGGGCAGACAAGGAGGTCTCCTGGGATGGGGCAGGGGCAGGCAGGGGGTCTGGCTGAGGTGGGACAGGGCAGGCACAGGGTCTGGGTGGGATGGGACAGGGGCAGGCAGGGAGTCTGGCTGGGATGGGGCAGGGGCAGACAAGAGGGTCTGCTGGGATGGGGCAGGGGCAGGCAGAGGGTCTGGCTGAGATGGGGCAGGGCAGGCACAGGGTCTGGGTGGGATGGGGCAGGGGCAGGCAGGGGGTCTGGCTAGGATAGGGCAGGGGCAGGCAGAGGGTCTGGCTGGGATGGGGGTGGGAGGAGGGCGGTATCTGTCCCAGTCCTGTCTCCTGTTCTGACACCTCATTCATCACAGGCCGTAAGGAAGCCATTAGCGTGGGGGGGTGGCGGCTGCAGCTGCACAAGGGTCTGGCCCAGCCTGCCCCCCTCCCCCTCCTGCATGCTCTGAGAGCCAGAGAGATGATGGGAAGAGCTGCTGGAGAGAGGTCTCTGGGCCCCTGCAGGTAAAGGACATTCACTTGCCTGTTCAGGTATACACGTGCTACACATACACATGTACATACATGCCCCATGTACCTGTGCACACATGTGAACATCCCCACCAGTGCTCACATCCTCTGGAACTCATCCACTTCCACACTCCCACTGGAATATGCAGCAGCACCACCCCTCCCCAACGCACCAATGGTGAACTCGTCGAAGGTGATGGCTGTGGCGTTGTGGCCCAGGGCATTGCTGACACTTATCGAGACCTTGTACTTGATGGTGGAGAACAGGTGCATGTAGCGGATATGGCAGCGGTTCTTGAGGGCTGGGTCCTTCTCACAGACCATAATTTTGGAGCCGTGCCTGGGAAGGGGTGAGGCCCAGGCACTGTTACCAACATCAGGGGTCAGGTGGGGCAGAGGTTGAGGGAAGGTCATGACCCAGGCTGGACTAGAGTCTGGACTGAGGGCATGGTGGGGGCGCCACGTGAGAGGTCAGTGGCCAGGGGTGGAATCGGGTAGCAGGCGCATCTACTCACAGCACAGTCACATTGAAGGTGTTGGGGATGTAGGTAGGGGTGGGCAGGTGCCAGCTGCAGTAGAAGCCCTTGGGGTAAGTGTTCGAGCGGCAGCTGAGCACGGGCTCCCGCGGCGGCACTGGGGGAGAGGACAGCAAGGTCAGGGCATTCTTGGAGCCCCCAGTCCCCTGCACTAGTGTGGGGACAGGTGGGCCCCAGAACCCCAGCTCTCCCCCTTCAACCCATCAGCAATGCCAGAGGTTCGGGGGGGGGCGCTGTCAGCGAGGGTCTGAGGCTTCCCAGGCCACAGAGAGCCAAATGTTTAATTAAAGAAAAACAAGGGCTGTATGCAGAGGGAGCCCCCCCGACCTGCTCAATGGAGGCAGGAATTGTGGGGAGCAGGGGCCAGGGGCTCAGCTCATCCATCACAGGATGGAGGTGATGTCTGGGGGAACCGCCCCGCCCCACAGCTCCTGCCACATTGTCCATTCCCAGAGGAAGACTGTGCTGCAGCCGAGGCTGAGGGGCATCTGGACTGGGTCCTCTGGTTGCTGGGGTGATCAGGGTGCACTCCCTCAAGAAGAGACATCCCGGGCTTCCCCCCCAGTGGAGACTGAGAAACACAAGGACGGGTCTGGTGGCTCCACAAGAACAGCACTGGGTGGCTGCTCACGTGCGTGTGTGTGTGTGTAGGTGTCTGCAAGTATGTTACATGTATGTCTGAGTGAGACAGAAATGAGTGACCCATGATGGAGCATGTACACAGATGTAGGAGCATCTATGTGCACAGCTGTCAGAGTGCGTGTCCGTGCATGATGTGTGTGCGCACGTGTCTGCTGAGAGGAAGCTGCTGTTCCCTTCCCTTCCCAGCCCCCAGCTTCTCCATCACAGACCTTGTAAGAAGCCCTTTACATGGTCAGCAGCTGCCTTCATTCTGGAATGGGGAGGCCCAGAGGGATGGGAACCCGCCTGGGCTCACACAGCAAGCCAGAGCTGGGCTAAACCCCAGGATGGGATACCTACCTACATGACCACACACACACTTGGGAAGTCCTTTCCGCTGTCTAACCACATTCTTTTTGCTGCTGTGAGCACTTAGCCCAGCTGTCCCACCTTCAGGCATTGGGTAAGGCGTGAGGACAGCCGGCTCAGGTTCCTGGAAGGAGGCAGCTTCTGTGATCCGACCCAGGCAAGGAATGTCCGTCTGTGGCTCCAGGGACACTGACACCTCCCTCCTGTGCCCTCCCCCAACCCCCTGCCTGACAGGTGGACAGGAAATGGGAGGGGGGCAGCTCAATAAGCCAGTGACGGCAAAGGGGAGTGCATGTCTATGCTTGCCGAGTGGCCATGGTGACACATGGGGAGCTGTGGGCTTTCATCCACAGTGTGCACATGATTGTGAGTGACTGTGATTGCGCGTGCATGTCCAGTATGTGTGAAGTGGTGGAGGGGCCCGGGGCAGAACCCCCAAGGCCCAATCTGGATTTGTAGCAGGAGAGATGAGGGAGTCAGAGAGGCCTCAGGGAAGCTTGGGTATAGCAGGTGGAGTGGGCCATGCTGTGGGCAGAGATGCCTCCATGCCCTAGGCCTGCAGGGGAGAGCCAGAGCTCAGCCGAGCCCCTACAAGGGGCAGCCTGCATTCTGCCCGCTGATGTCTGCCTCCCCTGGGAAGCCTTCCTGGCCCCATGTCCATCCTGTGTGCTTCTCGTATCCCTTCCCTATCTGCCCAGGGGTGCAGAGGTGTGGGGGTGGGGTGGGGGATGGCCAAGGACACAGGAAGTGCCTTGTGGGGGCCTGTGGGCCAGGCCAAAGTTGGCAGCCACCTCAGGAGGAAAGGACATTCCGAGGTCGGCCGAGAAGCCTCCATTCCCCCCTCCTGCCACCACCCCCCCTCACCCCAGCTTCAAAGGAGAAGGGCGCTGGGGGGGGGGGGCAGGATTGAAGCCTGCAGAGTCAGCTCCCTGCCACCTGGGACTTGGGAGGGCAGAGCAGGCCATGGCACTGGACTCCCAGGCCCCCCTCTCCCGGCCAGCTTCCCCACTGACCAGTCTCCATTCCGCTCTGACCGTCCCCATCTCAGACCAACCTCCCCCTCAAACCAGTTCCCCCCTGTGACTGGGCAGGTCATGGGGGGCCGGGGGGGCCAGGCAGGGCTTTGTCTGTCATCTGGCTACTCCTGCCTGGCCCTGGGCCCTGAGCAGGGAAGGGCTTGGGTTTCCTGACAGGGACCAGGTTTCTCAGAGGGAAAAGGAGGAAAGAAAAACAAAGAAAAGGAAGAAAAGGAGTGACTTGCTGCAGCTGGAGCCCAGCTGAGGGGCCGGGTGGGCGGAGGTGGGGGTGCCGGGAGAGATCAAGTGTGAGGCTGTGGGACAGTGCGATCAGACCTGTTGCGAGCGTGCTGAGAGCTGGGGGGAGGCTGTTTTTACGACACTGCGACCGTGAGGCTGTGTGTGTAACTCCAAGAGGCTTCACGTGTGTGACTGAGACTTGGGGCAGCCGTGTAACTGTGCAATTGGCAGCGTGTAACTGGACGAATGGGGCTGTGACTCAGGGCGGGCTGTGGGAGTTTGAGACTGTCTATATGTGCGAGGCCCTGCGGCTGAGGTACTCCATGAGAACACATGTAAACGCGCCATCGTGTCTGAAACCAATGACAGCAAGACGACACACCTGAAACACTGCACTGGAGATGGAGCTTAAGCCCGAGTGTATCTTCAAACTGTGGGTGTGGGAAGGTGCCCAGAATTCCAAGTGTGTTCGCACGTATGAGCTGAACGCCGTGTGAGAGCATGTTAGAAGCTGCGTGTGAGCGAAAGCTCGTTCACACACGTGTCATAATATCACTGGCATATGGGCCTGCTCCTGGATACCCAGGCATCCTGAGTTGCCCCTTGTGGGGGCTCCTGAGATGCCCAAGTGACTGCGTCAGCCCATGGCAGGGTGTCCCTGGGTCCCATGCGGGGCCGTGTGTGCGTGTGCATGCGTGCATGTGCCCCCGCTGGCCCGGGGTTTGTTTGTTTTCCTCCTAATTGGCTTGTTTTTCCATGTCCAGCCCACCAAACCGCATGTTTTTCCTCTCATCTCGCCAGCCCGCCTGGGCTGGAGCCCCCGGCACGCACGAGGCCTGCCCGCCGGCCCAGAAAGGAGGAGGGGCAGGCTGCCCACACCCCTGGCCAGGCCAGAGCAGGCCGGGCGGGGAAGGGTGACCCTTCCAGCTCCAACCCCGCCTGGGCCCCACCCGTACTACTCCTCCTGCCTGGCATTCAGGGCCCATGTCTGCCCCAACCTTATCTCCGACACCCCTCGAGGCACCCCGACTCCTCGACTCCCAAATTCCCCTCCTGCCTCCCATCCGTCACTTCTCTGCAGACATCTTCTTCAACCACAGGCTGCTCTTTCCTTTCCAGCAAACAGGGCTGAGGGGGAAGCAGTGCTGAACCAGGGGGTCTGGAGTTCCTGTCCTGACCAATCAAAGATTTTAAAACTGGACAAGGAACTGTCCATTTAAAATTAGTCAATTAATCTCTGGTTTGTTTTAGCTTAAAATAAGAATGACAGTGAATCAGCAGTGTCTAGTAAACACAGACTGCTCCTAAAAGAACCCTGTGGTCCTGTTTCCTAATGTGGCGGGTCCTTTCATCATCCTGGGGAGGAGACTCCTTAGAGCCCTTTGTCAGCATCCACCTGAGGGCAGGCAGGTGGGTCAGCAGAAAGCAGTTCAGGGATCTGCCTGGTTGAGGGGACTTTCAACAGAATATTTTTATGATCAGGTTCCCCTGGAAAAAGAGACATGAAAATCTTATGTGTTTAGGATAAATATTAAATAATGTTTGGTTTGAATGACCCACAAATCAGGGGTAACTTTGTCCTGTTCTCTGAGTGCTGGCGAGAAGGATAATTTGATATTGAGTGTTGCCAAACCCGGTCTCTTGTTACTAATATAAGGTGACTGAGACAATCATGATTAATGTCCCCTGTTTCTGTGACCAGCTCTTTAGAAGGAAATAAGGCAATGAGAGATAAGTACCTGTTACTAATGCTACAGCCAATTCATGGCCAGCTCTCCTCTGACAGGCAGAGCCTGGGAGGGGTCAGCGCTGGATAGGAAAGGCCTGGGCCCTGGTCACAATGTCCTGTGGGCACGGACTACAGTCATTACTTCTAGACGCAATTCCCTTCCAATGACCTCTCAAAGAAGATCTTGTCATCAGGAATGGGGGCCCAGGGTCACCAAGGCCCAGCCATCACAGCCAGCCTTGTCCATCGTGAGGGCTTCTGGACTCAACTAAGACAGGGGTGTGGGTGATTTGTACCAAGTTGGCCTCATCCTTCTTCCAGGGCACTCAGTATACGGCCTCTCCCCCCATGTAAGGGCCCAGGGCTCGGCTCAGTGCTCCACTTCTGATGGACCCTGTGGTGGGGCAGGAAGGACTCCAGCAGGCTGGTCCTGCACTTCTCAAGCTGGCTGACACGGGTCACTCCACCCTTGGCTTTCAACTAAGATGTTTGGTAACAACATCATCTCTCCAGTCTAAACACACAAAAAGGCTTTTCTGTGGGGACAGGAACATCCCCACCAGAATGTATTTTCACCCCTCCCCTGGTCCCGCTGGGGGGTCAGTGTTTTGTGGAGGAGTCTGAGCAACCCTTCAGCCTAACATATACCACGGCTGTTGCACGGATCTCCTGATGATGGGGAAAGGGCCTGCTCCCAGGTCCCTCAAGCGTCACCTCCTCTCAGTAGCTCCCAGGGAGTAAAGAAACCATCTTTAGACAGTGGGGTGCATGACCCAAATGGTGTGAGGCCAGACAAGCCTGAATCTTTGGCTCAAGGAGAAAAGAAATGGAACTGTTTTCAGAGTGTTTATTCTGTCCATGGGTGCCTCTGGCTGAGGTCCGGGCGCCTGCCCAGCTGACCCACTGCAACAGTGACAACCTCCTCACTCCGATTTCTCCAATCCCTCTTCCGAATCACGCTCACCTGCTCTCCCTCTGCCCTCATGCTGGCTCTTTCTTATGGCTCATTTTTCTCCATCAACCCCTCACACAGGGACAGTTTCCAGGGCTCAGTGCCGGGTCCTTGTCTCTCCTCATCCCACAATCCCTCCTTTTGCCATCACACCCCCTCCCACAGCCTTGATGCTGACAATCACCGAACTCCCATCTCCAGCACAGGCCTCTCCCCAAGTCCCAGGCCCTCAGATCCACTGGCTACTAGCTGTCAACCCCCGGTTGTCCCCCAAGGACCCCACCCGACCTGTCCTAGCAGATGGCGGTGGTGCCGCAGGTCCTTTGCTGCACCCGCTGCCACTTCAGCAGTTATTTGCCTAAGAGCTTTCTGTGGCCACCAAAGCCTGCATCATCGCCCGCCTGCGAGGCATCAGGCCCAAAGTGCTGGGGAATACAGCTTCCCTGCCCTGACCCCAGGAGACTCCACCCCCAAGGGTGGGCAGGAGTCAGTGTACAAGCGCCTGAGCTCCCCCACCCTCAGGCAAGAGAACCCCCAGGCGCATGTTCTGCCTGGGCTCCCGGGGGTTCCCCCAGCGGGTTAAGCCCCAGATGCCCAGAGGCAATGGCTGGATAACTACCTCTTTATTGGATAACTTCCTTTTTCTATCACTTTCCCATTCTGTTATGGTGTTCCTATCATTTGCCAAATAAACTACTTGCATACGAATTCTCATCCTGGGATCTGATTCTAGGGAACCCCAAATGGAACACACGATCATCTCCTCCCACAGGAACACACTCTCTTCAACTCGTCTCTGCTGCGGTGTCGGGGACAGCCAGCCCTCTTGACTCCCCATCGCTTTCTGCTCTCCCGTCTTCCCTGCATCCAACACCAGCTCCTGGAGGTCCAACCACCCCCTCTCTACTTCCCCAACTCCATGCCCTGGTCGCAGGTCCCGTCATCTCTCCTGTATCCCTGGCTTTGCCCATCCACCCTGCCTCTCCCCACCACAGTGAGAAGGATCTTTTATGAACATGAGCCTGATCATGACCTGCTCCATCGCCTCCTTCAGCTCCCTTCCCCCATTTACACCAGCCCAAGAGGCCTTTCCACGTCCCCCCAGCCTCTGAGGCCTACAGTCCCACTCAGCTGTCTGCCAGAAATGACTTTCCAATGTGTCTTCCAAATTCTCTAAGTCTCCATGTGCCTCCCACTCCACAAAGCCTTCCTCCTTCCCTGAGGCCTCCCTGAGTGCCCACACCTATGCCCGCATGACCGTATATCCCGCTGTCCTCCGCGGCCCTCAGGGCCAGCCCCTGTGGGAGCACACAGTGGAGTGGGGCCGCTCCAGCTCGGGGTTGTGGCCGGAGGATGCCTCAGTACCAGGCCCCAGACGGGCTACGCCCTGCCAGTCCTCCTCTGCCCATCTTGTCATAGGCAACAGGATTTCAAGATCTCAAAGACCTCGGGGTGGTGGGGGGACACGTGCAAAATGCCCAGGGGTCTAGACTCAGTGGGCAAGACTGGGCTCAGAGGTCAGAAGAGCAGGTGAGGAAAGGATCAGAGGGCAAGGGTTGGGGTGCTGCAGCCTTCCCCCCACCTCAACAGGAAGGGGACTTGATCTGGGCCAGGGGTCTGGGCCTCACTGACAACCCCCTAGAGTGAGCAGGGGGTCAGGTGAGGGGTTGGGAGCAACACTTACAGCCCACGTGTAGGAGGACTTGGTGGCGCAGGTGCCAGGAGTCACGGTGGAAGCAGGCGTAGAGGCCACTGTGGCCCAGTTCCAGGCCACGGAGCACAAGCTGAGAGCCATTGAGCAGGTCAGGGGCCAGGTCTGTCCCATTCACCCGCCACGTCACAGCTGCGTCCCAGTTAGCTGTTCCACACGGCAGGGTCACGTCTGAGCCCAGACGCTCGTACTGCACGTGGGGTGCCTCTGTGGGGGCAGGGAGGGCACAGGGCAAAAGTCACAGGTCACAGCCCTGCCCAGCACCCCCAGGTGAACACACAGGGATGACAGCCTCTGAACGTCACAAGTGAGGAGTCCACGCCAAGAGGCTCCGTGTCTGACAGTGTGTGTCTGGGGGTGGGTTAGGAGTGTACAGAATTTCTCTGTGGCTGTGCACATGTATAGGTATGTGAGTATCTCCAGATTTGTATGTGTGCATGTCCGGGGACTGTGTGTGTGTGTGTGTGTGTGAGAAAGAGGGAGTTTGTGTAGACTGCTGGGAGGAGGTAGATCGGGGTGAAAACCCAATTCACCTCCAGTCCCTAGGTCCTCTAAAACGTTTTCCTGACCCCTATGACCCTAACCTCTTGCCACCAACAGGCCCAGCCCCAATCACTGACATCTGCTACCCAGGCAAGCTGGAGCTGAGGGGCCCCACTTCTGAACTCCTTTCTCTGTCCCCCCATCCCCGTCTCTTCCGCATCCTTGTCTGTCCTGCCTCTCTCTTCCCCAACTCTGGGCCCGACAAGCCCCCTCCCCCAGCCACCCAGGGCTTGGGCAGCAGCAGGAGAAGGGAGAACGGGCAGGGTCCAGGACACAGGATGGGAGCCCTGGGGATCTCCTGGCAGCTGTCAACTCCTCAAGGCAGGAACTGCTTGGGGTGGGGGTGGGGAGTGCTGGGAGCTCTCTGACCATTCCTCTCCTGCCCCCAGGAGGGGCCTGTCAGAGCCAAAAGCAAACCCCAGCCCTGGCCGAGGCAACCCAGGCGTGATGGACTGAGCCCAGGAGACTGGAGTGGGGGGTGGGAGGGAGCACCTGTCGGGAGGCAGCACTAGGTGAGGGAAGTGAGTGGGACAGACAAAGTCCCACTCTGATCTACAGAGGAGAGCAGAGCAGCAGGCATGCAGAGCCAGGAGATGTGACTCTCCTCTCCTCATCCTGCCCCCCAAGTCTTCGAGGACAGACGCTTCCCTGGTCCCAGGACCCGGGGAGTGAGGTGGGAGGGAAGGAGCGAGGGGGGAGGGCACAGCAGTTGGGGGGCTTCGGGATCTCTCGTTAACACTCCCTCACATCTCCCCTCCAGAGAGCCACCCCGCTGAGCTGGGGGATTTTCAGAGGCAATTCCCGTTAACGAGCCAATTAAGTTGGGCCAGTGGCCTCTTAATTAGACTTGTTAACACCCTCAGGCCTGCAGGGGGTAGGGATTCCCCTCTATGCCGCCCGCCCCCCTTCCCTCGTGGCTGCACCTCCCCAGTACTGCATTTCTCTGCGGGGAACAGCTGTCCCTTCTGCTGCCTCTGTCGCCCTCCCTGTGCTGTGGTCTCCCCGGCCGCCTGTCTCCTTCTTGCCCCTCTCCGAGCCTCTCTGTCCCTGTTGGAGGAGAGGGAAGCAGGAAACCTGGCCAGCCCTGACCACTCGTCTGTGGGGCCTGGGACCAGCCGAGGAGAGGACAGAGGACGAACGGGCGGAAGGGCGGCGGCTGGGGGCCTTGGAGGCCACAGCTGTGAGGCTGGACCAGAGACTGAATGGGGGCCTCCCCCTGACCAGAGGCCCAGTGTCCAAGGCTCAAGCCACAGAGCTCCCCCCAATCCACCAGCCCCAGCCATTGAGCCCCCCTCCAGCCTCCCTTCCAAAAACCTGGAGCTTCCAGGAAACATGCCAAGCCCCTCTCCCTGCACCCCCCACCCCCAGCAGAGACTCTGCATCCAGCTGCCTGAAGAGGAGACTGAAAACTGACCGCTGGGGGAGGGGTGTGGCCGTCATGGTCCCAGCGGCAACACATCAACACTGACCAACAGCAGCTCAGAGTGAACCCAGATCCAAGGTGGTCCTTTAAGACTGGGGGCAGGTCCAGTCACAAGACGAGGAAACAGCCGCCCAACGGCACAAGAAATACAATGGCGGTGGGATAACACGTCCCCACAGTCTGCCTCACAAAGGAAATGGAAACACAACCCGACAACAATGACAAACCAATGACGTGAGGGCAGGGCAGGCGTGAAAAAATGATGACACAATGACAGAAGACAACTACAGGCCACAATGCAGAGGTGGAGGGGGCAATGTGACATGACAATCACAGTGTCACAACTGTTACAACAACACAACAATGGCAATACACACGGCCACGCAACAGCTCCAAAGACGGCAATGATTTAATCCTTTGTCTCTGGACAGCTCTCCTCCCACCCTGTGGGTGCCCCTACTGATGTGCTGTCCATTTCAGAAATTAAATCAAGCAGCAGGGGGAGGATGGGGTTCTTGGCCCTGACGCGGTGACAAATGCTCCGAAAGACTCAGCTGTGAAAAGGTTGTTAGAAGCCAGGATGAGAGACAGAGACAGGATGAGGTCATGGACATGGAGAACACAGAGGGACAGGGCTGATGGCTCCCTCACACCTGCACATACGGGCTCACATGGGGACCACATGCCGGGAACAGTCCCCCCCGGGCATCCTAAGCAACTTCACATCGCCACACACAGAGGACAAGGACGGTCACCACAAAGAACAAGCACACCCAAGACAACCGTCCACAAGGTCACAGCCACACAGAGACACTGTCCCACTTCAGGGATGGTAACACCTGATACAAGATCACATGCGTGCATGGGAATGGCACTGCCACCCAGAGGCAGTTACACACGGGGACAGTCTCACACTCAGGGAGACAGTTTAACAGGGATACAAACCCACAAAGAGACAGAAACAGAAACTATCACACTGATGCATGGGGTACAGTTTCAACCACAAGGACACAGCCCCACAAGGGCATGGTCACACAGATAATGTCACACCAGGGCACAGCCCACAAGGATACAGAGAAACCACACAGAGAAACGCTCTCAAACAGGGACACGGTCTCACCCACGCAAGAACACAGCCTAATGCACAAGGACAGTCTCACTCTCAGAGATGCGACCTTACGCCCAGGGCCTTGGTCACACGTGGCTCTGCCTTTACATACAGCACAGGAGCCAGGCCAATGGGTGTGACCGCTGGCAGGCCCAGGCAGGTGGGGTCAGCCCAGGAGCCCAGGGCAGGCTGACTGCAGGCAGGGGTTGATGGACTGGCCTGGTGTTCCCTTCGGTCCCTGTCCACTGGGGAGAGGCCTGGGGTGGGCCAGGCTCTCTGGGTCTCAGTGCTGGTCTCACAAGGAAGAGGCCACAGGGGCCTCAAGCCACTGCCCTCCTGAACCCACAGCCTGAGGGTGGCAGAGCTTAACCATCAGGGTCTGTGCCTGGGCCTCCGAGATGCCCCCACCGTCTCTGCCTCTACCCAGCCAGGCCGAGGTCAGGTGCGGGACCCCTCCAAGGGGGAGCTCCCTACACTCAGAGCCTGCTGGAGGGGTTTCGAGGTCAGACCTTGTACTGTAGCCATGTAAGCCGCTGCCTCAAAAGCAGTGGAAGGGCTGATGATCGAGTCAAGAGTGCACCTGTTTCCCAGCAGAGGTGCAGATCGTTGCCCCATGGGCTGTGGGGAGGACTCAGCCCTCATGGGACAAATGGTATTGGGGGGCAGGAGGCTGTCATGGCCCGGCCTAAGCAATCTCTGCCTCCTCCAGCCACTCCAGCTGCCGGACCTGGCCCCTGCCTCAGTGTGCCAGCCCTCTCCTTCTGCTCACCCTGCCCTCCCCCAGTCCTGTTCCCAGTCTACCATCTCTGTCCCCATCTTCCCTCTAGGATGAGGGGAAGTAGTCTTGCCCACTGTATCTCTCAGTGCCTCCCACAAACCCCCAGAGGACACCATTTCACCAGATACTGTCCAAGAGCCCTGCCCCAGCTGCCCTCAACTCCCACCCCACCTGCATGTACCCACATCCACCCTAGTGGGCAGAGGAATGGATCATCTCAAGCCAGAGACACCGTCAGCACGAGACCACGCAGGACTGACTGGAGGTCTGTGTCTGAGACACCAGTGGGTCACCCTGCATATCAGGGCCACATGACTCACGTCCCTCTGCGTGTTCACATGTGATGATGCCAGCATGTGCCACTGTGTGGCTCTTGGGTGGGTGCACACAGCTGTGCCAAGGAGGGTTCATTCTCAGCTTTGGGAGGGGGTCGGCAGGGAGCCCCCCACCCAGCACTTACCCTGCGGACCGTGTCTCTGGGCGTAGACCACAGCGGCGGCGGCAGCAAGCACAGCACAGCAGGCCCATGGGACAGGAGAGGCCATCTGTTGGGAGAAACAGGAGGTAGGGGGAAGGGGCAGCATCAGCCCAGGCAGGAACATCCGTCCTGGGGAGCCCCTGCCGTTCTCGGGCAAGACTGAGAAATCCCAGACCTAGGGCCTGGGCACCTTGAGACAAATGCCCTTCTTAGTGCGGTTCAGGATCCTCTTTCAAGCAATGGAAACATGATCGGCATCTGTGTGGGCGAGGGTTTGCTAGATGGTAGAAGGCAACCTACAGTAGTTTGCTGTTCGATAAGGCTGCTGGCTGCAGGATGTAGTCAGCCGCAGATGCGTTACAGAACACTGGTAACACCAGGGCCATTCTTCTAAAAAAAAAAACTTTATTGGTGAGGTTGGCTAATTAGCTACAAACATCACAAACTGAAAGGGTAATGTTTTAACTTAATTGGACGTCTGCGCTTCTCCAAACTGCCTTGAATGGAAGGCTCCCTGCCGTGCTCCTGGAGAGAAAGCCCAAAACCTGGATGCTCTGGAGCCCCTCATATCTGCACCCCCTCCCAGGGGGCCATGCCACTGGGCTTTGGGAAGTTCAGAGCAGCAGGGTAGCAGGACAGTGGTATGTTGTGACCAAGGTCAGATGTGACTCTTGCTTATTGTATACCAATGACCAAGAGAAGAATGAGGGACTTTCACATATAAGCCCTTGTCAGGGGCCCCAGCCCATGCTTCACCCCAGCCACGTGCCCAGGGGCCTGGGAGCCCCAGCCCAGCATATGTGCATCACTGTCCACACGCACCCATGCAGGTACACAAAGCTCACTCAGGACATGTCCCCAGGAGCCAGGATGGATCCAGTGGCCCCCCTCCCTCTTATCCTGCTTCCTGGGATGGGTCCAGCTGCTCCCTACCCCATCCCAGCACATGCTTACACCTGAGGGCAGGGAAATAACTATTTCCTGGAGAAAAGCTTCCAAATCTGACCTTCCCACCCCAGACTGAGGAGTGAGGGGGACTGTCAATTAGACAGAAGCAGAGACCCAGAGAGGGACACTGCCAGACACTCAACCAGGGCCGCTGTCAGAGATACAGCCAGACAAACAGCAAAGACACTGGCCAGACACTGCCCAAAACAACCAGACAGAACCCCAAAGAAACAGCTCCACATACAGTGGAGATATCCTGGGGAGCCTGTGCGAGGCACAATCAGACCAAGCCAGAGAAACAGGCAGACATAACCAGAGAACAGCCGACACACGACTAAAGGACCTGCCAGAAACACTGGAGAAGGCTAGGCCAGATGCGAGCAGACATATCACCAGAGAAAGAGCAAGAAGCACAGGCAGGGAAACCATTAGTGACAGAGCCAGAGAACTGGAGACCCTGTCAGAAACCATGCCAGAGAAACTGCCGGACACACAAGCAGAGAAATACCAGAGAAACTGATAGACACAAATAGGCGCACACCCAGAAAAACAGCTAGAGAGAGCCGGAGACACAGCCAGATGCTCAGTCAGGAAGTATCCACACCGCTGAACACACTGCCAGGGACACTCAGACACAGTCGGACACACTGCCAGACACAGCCAGAGACACTGTCAGAAACACTCCCAGAGAAACAGCCAGAGACACTGCAGACAGTGCTACAGCAGGTGGCGACAAATGTGGGGGTCAGCCTGCAGCCGCGGGTGGGGAGGTGGAGAGACTCTGACTTCCGGGGGCTCCTCTATGGGAGAGGGCTTTGCCTGCCTGTTGCTATGCTCACCCCTCACCAGGCGAGTGCCCCCATCTGTACCTGGTTTTCCCCCGGCCACAGCCGCAGGTGCTCTGTCTGCCCCTCCCTGGCACAGTTCCTCTTTCTGGGCCCCACGTGGCCGTGGCTACCCCTCCCACATCAGTGACTCCTGGGGCCTTAGCTACCACTTGGCCTCGCCTGCTCCTGACCCTCAGCCACTCCCCCTTCTTCAGCTACTTCTCAGGCCTAGGAGGTTAAGACAATGGCCAAAGTCACAGTCAGCAAGCGGTGGGGCCCAGAAAGGAACCGAGGACTGTCGGAGCTGGTGCTGGAGAGAAACAAGAGGCTGGAGGCCAACCTGCAGACCTCAACCTTGCAGGTAGCCCGCGGACCCTCCCCCTCCATCTCGGCCATCTGCCCATGCCTTTCTCTTCACAGCCAGGAGATACTCCATCCCAGTGCCAGGCCCAGTGCCCATCACGTGGGAGCAGGAACCAGGGCAGGGGAAGGCAGATGGGCAGGCAGAGTGGATGGAGGTTAGACCACAGGATGGCGGGACAGGGTGGCCTTCTGCTCCCAACGCCTTCCTGGTCCCTGTTGGGGAGCGGGGACAAGGAGACAGCCTGGCAGGGGTGTACATACAAGCAAAAAGCAAACACACACACACACACACACACACACACACACTCGGGCCCCTGCTGGGGGAGGGGTGGCTTCTTCATCAAAGTCGCCTCCATCAGCCCGATGAGTTACTGTAAGGGCCGGGCCCTGGGCCAACGGGGCTGCAGCCATGGGAGACGGGCACTGCTGAGAGCGAGTGCTGCAGAGAGTGGGGGATGGGGTACCAAGACAGACACTGCATGGCTGGGGGCAACCAGAAAAGGGACAGACCCGGGGAGCGGGGAACAGGCAGGGAGGGAGGGAAAGCCGTGAGCAGAGACCCAGAAGGACAAGAAGAGATCAAGGTAGGGAGAAATGGAAGAGCCACAGGAAGAGAGCCGGGAGCACAGGAGATGGGCAGATTCAAGGGCAGAAGGAGAGACAGACCAGAGAGAATGACAGAGACACTGGCGGGATCTCTGTGCCCATCCCAGAGCATTTCTCTAAGCCCACCAGCTCCTCCAGCATGGGGGGAGGACGGTGTGGGCGCAGCTGCACTGGCCAATGTGAGACAAGAGCAGGGCCTTCCTGGGGGCTGTGGGACTTCTCCCTGTGGATCCAGGAGCCCAGCGCCCAGGGGATAAGTGTGGATTAAAACCTCACCCACCTCTGCCTCTGCAAATCCAGAAAGCCCCAGGCCAATCTCACTTCCCTTTCCCTGGAGTCCCAGCTGGGCCTGTTCCCAGGTAGGGAAGCTAAAGCCAGAGGCATCCAGGCTCCACTTGCGCCCGGCCCTAGCTCACCTCAGGACACCCATCCCAGGGCAAAGAGCATCTTCCCCAGGAATTTTCCGAATCCACACCCCATCCAGAGGATAAATCCCATAAAGCCCCAGATAAAGGCTATGCAAACTGGCCCAGGCTCCCTATAGACCCTCCAGGGGGCCAGCCTGGCCTCCAGCCCCGGCTCCAGAATGAGGAGGGAACAGAGGGCACCCCAGCAGTAAGAAAGAAGCCCAGTGCCCAGCAGCCCAAACCCCATCAGCACAAGCCCAGCACCTCTCCTGACACAGAACCACACAGTGTCACTGTTACACACACACAGTGACACATCAAGAGACAAATCCTGGGCCCCCAACTTACTGTCACTGCCCCACTGGGACACGGACACACCATGACACAGTGATAACACCCAGTGAAAACGACACCAGTTGCACAGTTGACAATGACACATAGGGGTGTTGACAGTCACTACAGTGACAATGATGCAGTGAGTGACAGTCAGATACAATGACATCAACAGGGCAATGACACCTGTTGACAGTGACACACTCACAGTGACAGTAACCTCAGAATCAAAGAGGCAATGAGACCGACAGAGAGTAACAATGACGGTGACATCCACAGTGACAGAGGGATATTCACAGACTCAGTAACATGGACAGTCACAGAATAACACCAGTCCACAGTAATACTGGCACCATGGAGGCTGACAGTCACCAGCAGTGACACTGACACTGTCACTGACACAGCAGAGACACTGACACTGTCCGGATCAGGGACCTCAATGACCTGGTTTCTGAGTCTGGCTTAGGATCCAGGGCCCAAGCCACCTCCGGCCAGCCCCAGCAAGGTCCCGGGTGCCCTGTGCCCCCACCCTCACCCCTCCCCAGCTGAAGGCAGAACCTGAGGGAGGGCAGGTGTGAGTTTGGGGAGCCCCTATTCATCCCAGCAGACACAGAGGGCAGTTTAGGTGACACGAGCCCAACCCTGAGGAACTCCTGCCACATGCAGGGTGGGGCGGGGGGTACTGAGCACCACCGACTGGGGCCCAGCCCTGTGTCAGCAGTGATGGGCAACAGTGTGTTCTGAGCTTCATGGTGTTGGCTGGCCTGGGTGCGCTGAGGGTCAAGAACGCTCAATCTGGCCTGGACAGTGAATGAGCAGGGAGGCCCCATATGGTGCCTCTGAAAATTGAAATCCAAGGAAGGTCACTGGTCTGGCCTACCCCCATGGCCCGGGGCTGGGGTAAGATCAGGAACATTCATCTGATGGATGGCATCTGACCCACGCAGGGCCAAGGCGACACCTCCACTGCTTCCAGTCGCCCTCAGACTCCAGAATCCCTCGGTGTGAGGGAAAAGCACTCTGTCCTGGGGCCTGTCCCTTCCCCTCTCCCCACCGCAGCCCCGGAGGACCCATCCCAGGAAGGAGACAAGAACACAGGACAGGACACGCATGGACTCTCTGATGCAAAGGCCTGGGGAACTCAGAGGCCTCAGACCTGCAGAGGATTAGGGTGGAGTGAGGAAGAGACACCTACCCTTGGAGATAGAAAGAGAAAAGGAGACAGCAGGGGCAGAGACAGGGACAAGGACATGGTGGGCAGGGAGGAACAGCCCTGGCCGAGGGGGAGCCTGGGAGAGATAGTCAGGGCGGGCAGGAAGCTCCAGGAGGGGGAGGAGGGGCTGAGGCCGGGAGGCCCTCAGATCCCACCAGGCCTAGGCAGCCTGGACAGCGTGGGCGGTGGGGGCGGGGGCAGAGGCCTGAGCCGTCCAGAGGCTGGGGGGGCAGGCTGAGGAGGGAGGCCTGGCCCCTGGCAGCTGGCCCAGTGGGCCCCCCACCAGGGAGGGGGCGGGCCCAGGTCAGAGGCCAGCTCCCACTCCCTGTGGCGTCTCTCCCTCCTGTCTCTGTCTCTTGTCTCTGGCTTTTTCTCCTTTCTCTCTGAATCCAGACCTGGCCCTCCTCTCAGCTCTCGGTGCCCCCACCCCAAGTGGCATAGGAACCAGAAGTGGCATAGGAACCCTGCCTGGGTTCAGGATTCAAGCCTTATCTCCCCTCCTGGGCTACCATATCCCTACCCATTCCAGGGGCAAGCCCCGGGGCTCAGGGGAAAGGACCCCACCCAAACATATGCCCTGTCCTACCCCCACAGAAGGGGCAGGAGAAGCTGAGCACCAGTGGGAGGGGGGCCGGGAGGGAGGCAGGGAGAGCGGTCCCCTAGCTCCAGCGCTGGCGGAGGCTGTGGAAAAGGAGGCGGCCCAATGTGAGCAAGTTGGGGGGGTGGGTATCCGCACCTGCTGTTGTGACCTCCACAGCCGGAGATGGGGGCCTGGGGGGGACAAGATTCCGATGGATTTTGGCAGCAGCCTGGACTCTGAGTGCGCAAACCCCCCACTCCCAGCCTCTTGCACCGTGGGGACCCTGAGATCAGCATGTGCGTGCCCTGCTGCACGTGTGTGCCGGCGTGTCGCGGGGGGAGGCCCTCCCATGATGGGCCCGGCTGGGTGGCTGGGAGGTGTCTGGGGAGATGGGAATCTGAATCCCACCAGCCTGTGCCCACATCTGGAGCCCCACTCGGGGCCCTGCATGCTGCCTGCTGTCCTGGCATGGGCTCGGCTATGCAGACACATACAGGCCTGTGTTTAAGAAGCCTTCTAGGTGCAAAAGGTCTGGACTTTCTCCCTCAAAACTCATCTGGTCCAGCCCCCCACCTCTCAAATGGAGAGCAGGAAGAGGCAGATCAGTCCAAGTCCCTCCTTTTGGGCACATGGGTTCTGCACAGCTTCACAGAACCTGAGGCACAAGTGCCAAACCCCCCACCGCCAAACCCCAGTCCACAGTCCCTTCAGGCTTCTAGAAGAATCAGGAGGACCCCTCTACCCAGAAAAGACCCACACACCAGTCAGGTTAAGTCTGCGGGGAGTGGGGCTGCTCCTCTTGGAGGGACAGAAGGCTGCAGCCAAAGGTTAGACAGCTGGAAGAACTCCACAAAAGAGGCGGGCAGAGCAGTGGGGTTGAATGAGACCTTCCTGAGCTGACGGGGGAGAGGGCTCGCAGCAGATGAGGCTGGGGCAGGAAGGAGGCTGCGCGGCCCTCCATGGAGACCGGGGATGGACAGAATAGCTTTCCAGACTTGGGGGCTGGGACAAAGACCTATTTACCTCAGCATCTCCCACTACACCCCACCCCTGGCCCCATCACTGCTACGGTGCAGACACACCCTCAAATACATACACAGAGGCCTATGCTTGCAAGCTTGTGTACACACACACACACACACACACACACACGCATATGCACGCGGGAAGGCGGGGCAGCAGTGCATGTGACATTGGTCTGTAAGAAAAGGAACTGAAGACAGTCTTTCTGTCAGAGCAGAGTTGAGTGGGGGGAACAGAAACTTCAACTGTCTTCGTGTAACAGTGTCCTGTTCTCCCTGCCCCCCTAACGTGCATGCACACTGCACATACCACTTCTGAGGAAGCTTCTGGTCTGCTGGGCAAAAGCAAGCCATCCTTCCTCCCCCTCACTCCCCTCCTCACAGTGGGGAAGCCAGAGCAATCTGTTCCTGATGGGTAAACACAGGCATGAGTATGCGTGCACACATGCTCACACACACCCCAGCAATTCAGGGTCAAGAGCACCTAGGGCTCACTTCACCTGAGACAGCACACACCTGAGCTTTCACCACCACCCAGCAGGGCTCACCAAAGCCCTTACCTCCAAACACCAGAGCCAGAGCTCCACGGACACAGCCGGGTGGCCTGGCGTAGACACTGGCACACAGTCTGCCATCATGGCCACACATCACGGCCTCCCATGTGGACACCCGCTGCCTTAGCCTCACACACGCTGGTGTATGTGCACACACGAATTACAGTCACAGTCACACACACAGACTCTCACACACACTCACTCAAAAAGTCACGGTCTCACATATGGATACCATCACACACCCGGAACCGTCCATCTTCCACACAGACACCATTGCACCTCCGCAAACTCAGAGCCCCCAGTCACCCTCAGCCTCTCACGCCCCACACCCGGCAGTGGGAACACACAGATCCATACTCAGAACAGTCACTCCGTGCTGGGACCTCAAGTTGGGGTTGGCAGGAAGGGGTAAAGCTCTGGGTGGCCTAAGGCAGGAAGGAAGAGGGGAGGGGGAACTTGGTTGATCCCTAAAAATCCAAGGAAATGGATGATTATTCCCTTGGCAGCTCCTTTGTACCCTAACCCCTCTTTCACCAGCATTCGAGAATGAGGGAGGTCCAGGCTGGACAGGAGGAGTGAGGAAGCCCCTGGGTGAAGAGGTGGTACCAGCAGGAGCCAGAAAACTCCAGAAACCAGCCCCCTCCCCAGGCCCCTACTACCCTCCCCCTCTTCTCCAGGAGGAGGATCAGCAGCAGCCCTCACCCTAGCTCCCTGCTGTGTGATCCCAGGACTCTTCAAAACCTCTCTGTGCCTATAGGGCGCCCAAATGTCAGCCCTGGCTGCAGGAGGGGCGGGAAGGAGATGGGGCCTCGCCCTTAACCCCCAGCCTCTGCCAAAGCCCTGTCATCACTGTCAGGCCCAAAGAGAGATGGAGACAGCACTGGCCCAGCTGGCACTCCCTTAACTGACCATTGAGGACAAGAATCCTACCGTGTCCTTGGACCCTGCAGCCCCGCCTCCCATCACGAGAGAGGACGCTATGTCGCTGTCCAGGCAGAATGGAATCCAGGCTGTGCTGGCCGGGCCCCAACCCGGGAACAATTGGCAATGCTGTTGACATCCTCACCACTTGCCACTCCAGGTGTAGCCTGGGCCCTGATGCCCTGTCCTGAAGGGAGCCTGACAGGGCTCCACGGAAGCCAGGCAGGGGGCAGTCGCCAGGCAGCAGGACCTAAGGAAGCCAGGCAGGGCAATCCCATACAGCCAGGCGGTAGGGACTTATGGAAAGCAGGCAGTGGGAACAAAAGAAATCACGCAACAGGGTCTAGAGAACCAAGTGACAGGGCCCCGAAGGACGTACGCTTTGGGGGCCAAATGAAACCAGGCAGTGGGGACTCGAGTTAGCTAGGAGGTGGGGACAAATGAAGCCAGGCAAGAGGCCCCCAGGATGTAAGAAAAGAAAGATATCAGGAGCTCATCCCTGGGTCTGCATGTCACCCCACAGCCTGGGCCTCTCTTTCGGTAGCCCCCTTCCCACCCAGGCGGTGGTCCCCTCCCCCAGGCCAATGGACACAGCCAGAGCCCCCTCCTCTCTCAGAGGCCTGGTCCGGTTGCAGCCAATGGGCCCCGGCCCCATCCCCGGGACCTCAGGAAGTCCCAGTCCCTCCCACCGGCTGCAGAGGCAGGGGGGCGGCGGGGGGAGACAGCGGAGAGGAGAGAGACAGCTTGGCAGGGGGAGCGCCGAGCAGCCGCGGGGGGCGGGGGCCAAGGAAGGAGCGGGAAGCGCCGAGGCGGGCCGGCGGGCGGGCGGGGGCTTCTCGGCGGCGGGGTGACAAGTTCTCCGGCCCTGCGGTCGCGCGGCCACTGACCCGGGTCCCCGCGCAGACGCCCCGTCGGTGCCTCCGGCGCGGCATGGTCCGCCCGGCCGCCCGCGGGCATCGGGGCCCGGGCTCAGGCCGGGGCCCGGGCGGCGAGAGGCGGGAGCGTCCCCGCCCCGAGGGTCCCGGCGAGCGGGCGGGGGCCCGGACCGCGAGGGAGCGGGGCGGGGGCGCGGGCCGGAGGAGGGAGGCAGGGGCGCGCGGCGGGCAAGCAGGCGAGCCGAGCGCGCGGAGGAGCGAGTGAGGGACGGCAGGCAGTGAGGTCATCCTTTGAATCTAATTGTCTGAGTCAAGAGGAGATGTGGCACTTGATGCAGGGGGAGCCGAGGGGGAAGGGACCCTCCCGGCTCCAGGCCGGGCCCCTCCTCACCCTGGGGCCGGCGGGGCCTCCTTTCCCCGGCCCAGGGCGAAGGGTCTCAGGCCAACTCGGACAGCCTCCTGCCTGTCCCAGGGCTGACCTCTGCTGCCGGGCCTTGGCAGGCCGGAAAACGTGGGACACAGTCCCCTATCACCCCCAAAGAGAGGCCACCTTCTCTCTGGGGGTGATGGGGACCCCCACCCAGGCCCAGGTCACCTTCCTGCATTTCTGAGGATAATGGGAGGCCCGAACCCCCCCATCCTATTCCTGACCTCTGAGGATAAAGGAGGACTATAGCCAGCCTTCCAAGGTACCTTCTTCCACTATAGGAGCATGAAGTCCCCAACTCCATTCCCCAAGTCACATCTTGCACTGGGAATCTGGGGGAATCTGGACATTGAACCCCAGCTGACCTTCCTGCCCTCTGAGAGTGACAGTGCAATGCTGCCCAGTCCTCCAGTGACTGCACTTTGAGGGGCATGAGGACCCCCAACTGACCCCAAGGTCTCCCTATTCTGCATGCCCAACCCTTCTGGAGGGGCAGGAGCTGGGCCAGACTCCTAGAGTCCCCAGGGGCGGCCCAGGGGACCAGGCTGCTCAGATGGTGGGGGGGCAAGATAGCAGCTGGACCCTGGGCAGTCAGGTGTGCACACCCATGCATGCACACATGAGCACATGCACACATGTGTACACACATGGGGTGGCAGGAGGCAGCTGGGGATGCTCACACCAAGGGCCACACACCCCTCCCCTCACCCCCATGGGGGAGGGGTGATAAATATTTAAGGGGCTTTTAGCTCTGAAGGGGCTGAAGCTGGGGGAGGGAGGGGGATCCACAATGCCTGATTAATGGGGTTACGGGCTTGGATCAATCCATCCGCCCGCCGCTCCCTCCTCCCTCCTCCTCCCTCCCTCCGCCTAATGCGCTTTATCAGGAGACGCTTTTCTGACTTGGCAGCATCGGGTGTTTTAAATAGACCCATTTAGAGCAGGGGTTGGGGGAGAACGGAGTGGGGGGAGGGAGACAGAGACGATGCAGGGGAGAGAGACAAGCTCCGGAAGAGAGACTGGGAGAGGAGAGACAGAAGACGACGATGCAGAGACACAGAGATGAGAGACTGAGGGTAGGACTCCCACAGAGGCTGAAATGGGGGGCGAGGGTGGTGGGAGGCCGAGGGGAAGCTGTGGGCCCAGGAGCAGAAACAACCAAAAAAAGGCAGAGAGGGAGCGGGAAGGAGCCACCGGCAATGGGAGAAACCCAGAGAGAGGCGGAGGCAGCAGATATCTTTTACTTCCAAAAACAGTTTTTCATCCACTTTGTTAAATTAAAAAGCTGTTTTTAAAGTGGTGCTGGAGGTGCTGGTGGGGGAGGGTGGACAGAACTGCCAAGTCTTCCCTCCTGGCCTCCTCCTCAGCCCCCACAGAAGCTGCCTCAGCCTTAACCCCGGGGGTGTTCTCCAGCTCCCCAGCTCTCTGCGATCCTCCGATCCTCCGGGATCCCCAGGGACAGGGTCAGGGCATCTGAGCTACTGTTCATTGGCAGGAAGTCCTTCCTGCTGTCTGGCCTCAGTCCCTCCTGCTGCAGGGAGCCCATTCTCTTGCCTGACCACTCGCCTTCTCTTCTCCAGCCCCTGTTCTGGCTCCCTAAGGTGTTCCCAATTTGGGGGAGGATTATATGCCCTCATAGCTCAGGAGCTCAATTTCCCAACAAGCCATCAGACTCCTCCCAGGTATGCCCCCTATAAATATTTATTACCTATTACTGTGTAGATACCCCACTCCTGTCCTTGGGTCCCCTGGGAACAGTGAAATGGAAGCTTAACTGTCTACAGCCATCCAGAGCCTCCCTTCCTCCTCTTCAGAACCCCAGCTCCATTTTAAGTCCCTTTTATGGCCATGTATCAGCCCAGGATACCCCACCCCACCCTCAACAACACCCCAGTCCTAGTTCTGAAGGGTCAGTCCCCCCCTACTCCCAGGCCGGGAAAATGGCCAGTCTGTTTAGGAGCTGAGATGAAAAGCCCGCCGGCCTTTGTGGGCCTCTGGCGGGCTTTGGACAATAGGCCCTTCCGTTCCGCTCCAGCGCCTCAATTCCTTGGACACCCCCACCCCCAGGCTGCCAATCCGGGGGCCTTGCCTGGCCTGAATAAAAGGCGGGGAGAGTTAGGCCCAGCCCCACGCTGGCCCCAGAAGATTTTGGACTTTCTGACCTCCCATTCTTTTTCCTCCAAGCCTGGCTGCTCCCCCACCCAAGCCAGAGAGATGCTCTGGGGGCAGAAGGAACCTAGCGACCAGACAGAAACATACCCCACATCCGGGATTTAGCCCCTCAGTACAGAACCCAGTTTCTTGCCCTGGCTTTGCCCTTGCCTGCGTGACTGGAGATAAGTCTCTTCCCCTTTCCAGGCCTCTCATGGGGGCATGAAAAGCCTCCAAAGGAAGAAGGACAGGGACAAGAAGGAAGGGATCTCAGGCCCTCCTTCACTCATGTCCCCAGACCTCCAGCCCCACTGCACCTCCTGCCTGGCCTGGGTCCCCAGCACTTACCTCTTCACCACTGGCTGCACACCGAGCACATCAATGTCCTCCTCCTCCAGACCAAACCCTTCCCAAGACTTCCAAACCAAGGAGGTGGGATGATGGGACAAGGCTGGATTCTAGAAGGGCAAAGGGCACAAATCAGAGGTCACAGAGGAGCCACAGGCCTTAATCCAAATCAGATCTCACTCCATACTCACAATGCCACTGCAAGAAGGGGAGACTGAGGCAGAGAGTGGATAAGCGTCTAGAAGAGGAAAAGTTGGGAGCAATCAGACTCCCTCCAGCACACCTTGCTGACCTAAGGTTCTGAACCACAGGGACAAAGGAAGGCCAGAAGCCAGTGGCCTGATACCACATAGATCCACACTCACACACACCGACAGACAATCCAAAATCCCCACGTAACCAGTTCACAGACGCACGTACCTCCATATCGCACACATTTTCCCATGCATGCTCACTCAGAGACACATGGCCACCAGCAGGGCATAAGCACCCACCATCACACCATCCTCTTCCTCTGTCTCGTCACCACTGTGATTTATTGAGCATCTGTCATGTGCTAGGAACTGTTAGGCCCTTTATATGCATTATCTCATTTAATCCTCATGATTTCTCCATGAGGTAGGTTCTATTGCTATTCCTATTTGACAGCTGAAAAAGCTAAGATTCAGGGAGGTTAAGCAACTTGCCCAAGACCACATAGCTGATCGGTTCCAGAGCACAGATTTGAGTCCAAGTTCAGTTCCAAAGCCTTTCTGCTCCACCAGTTTGCCTCTGCAGATCTCTCTCCCGCCTGCACAGTGCCTTTCCCAGTAATAACAGGAACAGCTAGTACTTGTTCAGGGTCCCAGATGAGCCAGATTCCATGATAAGTACTGAATCTACATTTTTGCATTCAATCATCAAAACCACCTTTGGAGGTAATCCTGTTTCCATTTTACAGATGAGGAAACAGGCTCAGGGAGCAAAAGTACCTTGTCCAAAGTCACACAACTGGTAGCTGGTAAGAAAGCTAGTATTGTACCCAAGGCCATGTTGCTTCTACAGGCTCCAGTCACTTAACAGAGCCCTCACCTTCTCCAAGACCTTAGGAGATCCTCAGGGTCCAGCTGCCCTTCTCCCCCCAAAACACAGGTCCCAGATGTGTCTGCCAAAGGCATGATCAGATGCCTAAACACAAGAAGGGGACTCCATGTCACCCAGCTCTGCCCAGAGATGCAGAGACACCACCAACCAGGGAGAGATGGCCAGAAACTAAACCGAGGTGTTAGAGACAGGTTGGCTGGTGGTTAGAGAGACACAAGAGACAGGCCCACAGGGGGAGACAGGGAGGAAGACAGAGACGGAGAGACACATATCGGGCCAAAGAAAGACAGAGACGGTGGGAAAGGAGACAACAGAGAGAGAGGAGGGTACAGGCTGCCATGAAAAAGCACAGACAGATACACAGCACCAGACATAGACAGAGACACTTAAGAGCCACCCAACCTTCACGAGAAAACAACTGTGAAAGCAAACAAGGCTAAGGCTGCGTGTGGCATGTATGTGTGTATGCGCGCGTGTTGGGGGGGCATGCAGAGTCTGTATCGCTACGCACATTACACCAGCTGCTTCCAGCAATTTCATCTGATTAATAATAAATGCCCCATAATTACAGCCGCTCCCCCAGCCCTTCTTCCTGTTTTTTGTCAGCTGCCGCCAGGCCAGCCCACTATGGACCCCATGGCCCCCTCCACCCTCACCTGCTGCCTTCTAGGAGGCTGAGAGGACACGGGCTAACGGAGGAGGCCAGACTCCCAATCTGAGGGAGAATACCCATCTTTCTATCTTGGATGAATGCCCTCTGCCTCTAAGCGAAAGGTCATCTCCCGTAGGTCTCACTCAAAACTCTCCCCCCGCCACCCTGGATACAACCTGTGGCCCCTAATACGGCCCAGGGGCCCAGGTCTGGGATGCAGAGAGGAACTCTGAACTCCCCTTGCCCATTCTTTATCACTCACTGGCTGAAAGAAGTCTCCATCCGCAAACATCCCCAAGGCTCAGAGGAAGGAGCCCCACAGGCTCAAAGGAGGAAGGGACCAGGACAGGGGCCCCCACCCCCCCATTCCATCCCAGGCAGCCCAGAGTCTCCACCCACTTGTGTACCCTCACACTCGGACACTTGGGGGCTCCGCCTCCCATCCCTGAGCCCCCAGGTCCTCCCACCCTCGCTCTCCCAGGCAGCTCTATCAGAATCAGCTGCAGGGTTTGTGCTGATCTGTTTCTAATCGCTGGGGCCTGGTTCACGCTTGCCCCCCCCCAAATATTGATTCCATTATTTGGAGAGTCATTGACGTCAGGGGCCTGGATGGGTGCCAAAACCGCCTTCTCTCCGGGCCTGGGCCAGGGCTCAGCCCCCCAACCCCAAGATTTCACGGAGCGGCCCAGAAAGGTCAGCTCACAGGCCAAGGTCACACGGCATCTGCCCTCAGAGGCTGGGCTGTTCTTACCTTTTGGGGACCACTGTGCAGCTCCTTCTCCGGGGGAGAGGAACTACACAGAGGCCTGGAGTCAGAGGAGATGGGGGCTATCAAAGGGGGGGCGCAGGAACCTCCGTGGGACTCGGGCTGCAAGGAAGGGCTCCAGGAAGTAGGGAGGGGGCAGTGGCTCAGACAAGGCTAGTTGGGGAAGATTTGTTCTTTGCCACACACTTATTCTGGAACATCCTAAAGCTGGACTTGAAATGGTTACTATTGACTCCTTGATTTTTATGTCTGATATCAGATGCATCTCCAGACTCTGAGAAGGGAGTTCTCTGCAGTGTAGGATAACAGATTTCCCTAAATGTTGCCATAATTTGACTAACTGGCACCACTCATTTTATAAATCTTTGTTCCATATAAAACCAAGGCTCTGTCTCCTGTGCATCTCCTGCCCATGCTGCCTCAGTTTCCCCACACTCTCCCTGTCTCTCCTGGCTCTGTGTCTATCTGATCAAGATGCAGCCACTGCTACACCAGCCCACACAGGCAACTCCTAGGCTCTGGCCGGACAGGGTATTTTTAGGATCCGAACCCTGTGTTCTCAAACAGACGTTAATAACTGATACAGACAATCCACGGTGCCCACAGCAGCTAAACAAACTCAGAGCCCAGCATTAGAGGCTCAGAGAGGGGGTCCATGGCCTCGGCTAGAGTCCAGGAAACCCAGACTTAGAGAGAGCAAGGGACACGCTCACAACCACATGGGGAGAAAACGACTTTACCACCTTCCAAAAAATCCTAAAGCTGGGGAGAGGACAAGGTGACTTCTGACCTCTGCCACAGAAGCATGGATCATCGCCCCACACTAGTCTTCCCTAGTCCAGCCATTTTCAGGGAAGAAGCTGCCTATCCTCTGCACTCCTGCCCTGAGTGCAGGGAAGTCCTTCCTTTAGTCTAGCCTGTAGGTCACTCAAGGGTCCTTCGAGCCAAACAGGGATATACAACAGAGGCTGTTGGGTCTCAAGCCACAAACCCGAGTCCCCTCTCCCCGTGGTGTGTCCCACTCAGCGATTCATTTCTCAGTATGTATTGAGCACCTAATCCCTGCCAGGCACTGTGCTGGGAGCTGGGGGTGCAGTCCTGCCCCCCAGGAGTATGCAGTCTGATGGGAGAGAAAAATGTCTTGTTAATGCCACACTGGCTCCTGCTGTATACCAGGTCTGTGTTAGGCAGGGTACAGTGGTGAGCGAGGCAGACCCAGCAGGCAGCCACTGCAACCTTGCTAAGGGCTGTGAGGGGAAGTGCAGGCAGTGTAGGTGGGGCACACTGACTACCCAGGTCTGGAAACACCCACCCTCCTGCAGGACTGAGAACACTTCAGTCCATTCCTCAACCCAGGGATGGGCCTGTGTGCTGACCAGAAGTCACCATGACAGTCCAATTTCCACTGCAGCTCCTGCCCTAGCCCCTGGGAGCTGGTTCCCCACAGCAGCAAGGTCTGACCCTTCCCCAACATGGGCCCTCGGCTCCTCCTTCCACCCCTTGGCCCCCAGAGCTCCAGGCTCTGGGGACCCCCAGCCCAGCATGGCTCTGTGCTCTGGGGGCTCTCTTTGTCCTCCAGAGAAGTAAAGGAGGGTGATGATCTCAGCACTCTCGGCCCACAGGGACCCCTTGCCTCCCCAGCCCCTCCCCACAGGAAGCTGGAGCCCGGTTGGGTGTGGTCACCTAGGGCCACAGTTTACACAGCTGAGGTCTCCCCCACTCCCCCCACCCCAGGGTGGGTCTGGAGGAGGGGTCAGCTCTCCTCAGCCTCTTTGCTCTCTGGGACCCCCCAAACCAGGCACACATGGTCCCCCCAACCCATCTGCATTTCAAAGAAAATCCGCTCCATATGTTTCCGATTCATTTACACTTCAACCCGCCATGGGGGGGCAGAGAGCTGGGCGCCTTGCCTCCAAGCCCTCCACCCCCATAGGGGGGCTGGAGAGCATGTGTCCCCTTCAGTGACAGGGAGCAGTTACGGCCCAGCCATCTGAGCCTGAGAACCAGGTCCCTACTGCATGGGCTCCCTTGGGGTGACAGTGCACCTCAGGCAGCCTCACCACTGGCCTCCATAATGGGAGAGCGTGTAAGGCCCGGGCAGTGTCTCCAAGGCAGGTGGAGCCCTAGGGTTGGTTGCAACCTAGCCCCCCCCCCACACCCACTCAGAAGGCTATTGCTCTTCTGGGGAATAGAGTGGAGAACCTGGGCTGACCCTGGAAACAGGATAAGGCTCAACAGGCATTCCAGGAGACGCTGTGAGATATTACTTAACTTGGCCCCTACTCCTCAGCCAGAGCAGAGAAGAGAAGAGAGGGTGGGTTCCAGTCCAGTCTGCTCCTCCAGCTGCCTTCTCACCACAGATCTGGGGCTACCATCGCCCCAGAATCAGAGAGTCAATATCCTGGAAGGGTCAAAGGAGCCACAGGTCTACCCCATCTCCACGTCAATCTTCACAGCCCTCCCATCCTAAGGATGACTGGGATGGGGCGATGTCTTGGGGGATGTGAGTCTTATTTCGCCACACCTGACCATCTCTGCCACAGAAGGGTTGCCAAAAACCATTTAAGGAGGATGTGTATGTACACGGCACGGGGGGACTCTGAGAGTACATACCACCCCTGTACCAGAAACCCTCACACCTTCCTGCCAAGAGCCTAGTCTCCTTGTGGAAGGAAAGGCAGAAAGGTTCAACTGGGTCCACCACCCTCTCCATCAGCCCACAGCCCAAGTGAGGGCGTGACCAAACATGTTTCCCCTCCCCTCCCCACATTTGCAGCTCGCTGTTCCTCACCCCAACTGCCCTGACATATACCATAAACCAAAAGCACGGGTGTATTTGACTATGAGTTCTAAGCTCCACTGGGAGTGTGAACACCACAATCCTGGTGCGGGTTTGAACGTGAGTCCCAGGATGGAAACGAGTTTAACATAATTGCCAGGGATGTCAGTCTAGTGTGAACTCCGAGATGGAAGTATAGGTTTGAGAGTGAACCCAGGCCCCAGTGTGCATCTGAGTGTGAGCCCCAGGACTGAGGTGTGAGTCTGTGAGTCCCAGGATTCCCACATAAGTCAGTAGAAGCATTAGAGTCCTAGTGTAAGTCTGAGTGTGGGTCCCTGCTCTTTAAGGGCATTCTGAGTGTGAGCTAAGGTTCCTCCTGTGAGTCTGTGTGTGAACACTGGGTTCTAAGTGACCCCAGGATGGAAATGAGAATCTTATTGTGAGCACTAGAGTCCTAGTGTGAGTCTGAGTGTGAGTCTATGAACCCCAGTGTCCTATGGGAGTCCTTGAGTTCAAATGTGAGCCCCAGCTTCCCCATGTGGGCCTGGGTGTGAGCCTCAGAGTGTAAGTGTGAATCTGAGTAAGCCCCAGGGTCTTAGTGTGAGTCTGAGTGTGAGCCCTAGGACCCCAGTGAGATTCTGAGCAAGGCTCTAGATCTCAATGTAAGTCTATGAGCCTCAGGATAGAAATGTGAATCTGAGTGTGAGCTTAGAGTCCCAATGTGAGTCTGAGTGTAAACCACAGGACCGAAGTGTACAGCTGGGCATGAGCCACGGAACATAAGTGTGAATCTGAGGGTGAGTCCCATTATCCTGGTGTAATTCTGAGTGTGAGTCCATATGAGTTTAAGAATCCCAGTGTGAATCTGAGTGTGAATTCCAGAGCCCCAGGAACTCTGGAGTGTGAACGTGAAGCTCCCGTCCTTGTATAAGGCTTGGGATCCCAGCTGGAGTATTAGCCCTGATGGAATGTGGACCTGACTCCATGTCACCAATCCTGACCAGGAGCCCCAAGAACCAGTCCAGAGGATGTGTGTGGGTTTTAACAATGGAGACAGGGAGGCATAGTTTATTGAGACACACAGGCCCCTTAACCCCCAAGCCCTGGCTAGCCCTACACCATAGGAATATCCAACTGTTCAAGCCCCATCCCCACACATGCAATGGTACACATCACATCCAGAGCCAGACACACAAAAATACACTCAGTGTTTCAGACCTCCTGGACGTGCGGCAATTATAGATGCACGAACACACCCAGCATGTCAGACTCCCGCCACCTCAGTGATTACAGCCACATGAACACCCCCAGTGACAAACACAAACACACCAAGTATTACAGGCAAAACAACTAGTGTTACAGACACACTCCTACAGTGGCGTGCAGACACACACCCAGTGTTGCAGACAAGCTGCCAGCCACACAGACGCTTCTCAAAGAGAGAGACTAAACGGAAAGAGAAAGAAAATCCTGAATTTTCAACAAGGCGTGAAATAGTCTTGCCCGCCTGAAGCTACTGAAGGGGGGAGGGGGCCAAGAGAGCGAGAGAGAGCGAGACGCAGGAGAGGCTCGGGAGAGGAGAGGAGAGGAGCCGAGGAGGAGAGCTGTCCGTCTGGTGACCTCCCCGCGGCCCAGCCCCCACGCACGGGGAGATACACTACTCCGAGCAGCACAGGGACACCCAGGCCGGCTCACACAGAGACGCACTGGAGGAGACACACACAGGCAGACTCACAAAGAGACGGGGATACACCACAAGCCGGACTCACAAGACAGGAGGACTTACAAAGAGACACCAGAGGAGATCCACTACATGGAGATACATCCAGGCGGACTCACGAGGAAACCACAGGCAGGCTCACGCCGACACACACACACACCAAGCGCATTCACACGGACACACAGACACTGGCAGACGCGCAGCCGTCCGTTCACACCCCTGGGCGCTTTGAAGTCCAGATTTCTGCCGGAGAAGGAAGCCGCCTCGGGGCGCGCGGGGGTCACTGCGACCCCCCAGCTCTGGAATTTTCCCAGACCCCGCGCGCACAGCTGAGGGATGAGAGAGAACAGAGGCGCTAGGACAATCCGACGGGCCACCTCCCCCCCGCCGATCATCCGCCCCCACCACCACCACCACGCCCAGCCCCCCGGCGCGCCCAGACGTGGGGGGCCGCTTCTCCTGCGCCCCCGCCCCCGAGTTTGCGGGCAAAGTTTCCCGTGAACTTTCTTGTGCCCCCCTACCCCGGTCGCGGGCCCACGCGTGTCCCTCCCTCTTCCTGCGCGCACGAGGGCCGCGGGTCTGTCGGTCAGCGCGAGGGTCCGAGGGTCCGGCCGCGTGCGGTCCGCCGAGGGGTACTCACCGCGCCCTCGGGCTGCCGGGGCTCCGCGCCTCGCCCTTCGGCCGCCCCCGGCAGAGAGCGAGGCAGGGAGCGCGGAGCGAGCACCGCTGCCTGATCCCGCCGCCGAGCCCCGCGCCGCGCCGACTGGAGCCGCCGCCTCCGCTGCCGCTGCCGCCGCCGCCGCCCGCTCTGCACCGGCTCCTCAGCGCTCGGCGGCTTTAACCCCCCCATCCTCCTCCCTCCCTCGCGCGCGCGCTCCCTCCCTCCCTCCCTCGCCCATGTGACCGCGGGCGCCCGCTCGGCCGCGCGCGCCCTCGCTCCCCTCCCCCTCACGCCTTGTCTCCCCGCGCCTCCGCGGCCGCGCGCCACGACCCCTTCCCGGCCACGGCCCCCGCGCGCCCCGCCTTGGCACGCTCCCGCGCCTGGCACGCGCGGCCGGCTCGCGCGGGCACACTCACCCTGCGCAGGCCCGTGAGCCCCCACTCCCACCGCCTCGCGCTGGCACGCGCCCTCCCTCCGCTGGCACAGTCGCCCGCCCTGGCACGCGTGGCCCCCTCACATTCGCCCTTTCTCGGGAACGCCCTCCAGACGGCTGTGGCCCCTGCGCTTCACGCGCAGCCCCGACCGCGGGGTTCAGAAACGCGGGCGCACGCATACCCACACCCACTCGCCAGATCCCCTGGGGCCGCGGGGCGCGCACCCACCCCTCAGGGTCGCTCATTCACACTCACTCTCACTCAGCCTTGGCCAGGTTTCGGGTGCGCACACTCCTGCACATTCAGGCCCTGAGTGCCGCGTGCCGACACCCTGGCACACCCCGGGCCAACTCTCGGGTCTTCCCTCCGGCATTTCTGTGAGAGGAGCTCGAGCCAGAGCCCCACTTTGCGGGGAGGAGACCAGCCATCTCCGCCCCTGCCCGCTTCCCACCGCCCTCGGCAATACCCCCTCCCAGTCACGCACACGTAGACCCCTCCGCGGAGGGGAGGGGGCTCTATGCTCCCAGGACCCGGGACGCACCAGTCTGCGAGTCCAGGCCCTCGCCTCCCATGACACCACCGCAACCACCCTCTCCTTCCTCCTCCTGGGACGCGGGGCCTGGGGAGAACCCTCCCCTGAGATGAAAGGGGTCGGGAGGGTGTGCCCTCTGGCCTGGACGGGCAGTTCCAGAAACGCGGGGCCCGGGAAGCTGGCGCGGGGGGTTCACCCTCGAGCTCTCCTTTCGCAGCCTGGGCCTCTGAGGGGCCGGTGTGCTCACTGCATCGCCCCCGGGCCTCCGGTCTGGCTACGACATGGGGGATTAAGGTTGGACCACCTGACCAACGTCTGAAGCCGCGGTAGAGCGCAACAGAAAGGGTGGATGCCAGAGGCGGGGAACGAGCGGCCCACCCCCATCTCCACCCCATGGATTTTTCACCTGACCTTTGACCCACAATTCCGCGCCTTGCCCCTCCGGGAAGCTGCTCTGGGCTGGGGGCGGGGAGAGGGGCAGGAAACTTCTCGCTATTTCCTCACTCTTCCCCAGTAGGCTGCCCAGAGCGCCCGGGCCTTTTCCCAACAAACGCCTCAGGGACTCCCACTGCAGAGGAAAAACCTTCTTCCCGCCACTGCCCGGGCTTTTCACTTTCACTTCCGTGGCCGCAGAATCCCCCCAGTGCAACCCACAGGGGTCAGCCCGGGCTGAGGCTCAGAGAGGGCCGGCGGGGGCTGAGAGACACACAGGGAAGTGGTGGTGCCCAGCTGAGATCCCGCCCCCCTCACAGTAGGTGTCGGCTCTCCGGCCTCCCCGGGCCCGCAGCCGCCAGGTCCCCGGGCCGCGGATGGGAACGAGATGGTGGGCACCGGGAGGGGCGAAGGCGGAGCGACGGGATCTGCGGGGGGTCGGGAAGCGCCCCTCCCCCTGCGCCGAAACCAGGCCTGCGTGGTTGGCGGCCCAGAGGAGGCCGGGCGTCGAGATCGGCGGTCACTGGTGGGTTGACTTGACCCCGGATCCCCCAGCGTCAGGTCTGCCCGCTTGAGAGCAGTGGGGAATTCTGCCCCGGACTGACGTCCCCTCTCTGTCCGGGGACGCGGGGGCTGCCGTGGGCAGTGCGTGAGTCCGCGGGTGCCGGGGGTCAGGGAGGCTGATGTGCCGGTGTGTCCGGCGTTAGCGAGGACGGGAGGCGCACGTCGGGGCCGGACCCCGGCGTCTGTCGATCCGCAGCTCCTCCAGGCGCAGCGCGGGCGGCTGCGCCCGCTTCCTCGGGGCCGCAGCGACACCTGGCGGGCGGTGCGGGACGCGCGCTCCCGCGCGGGCTGCGGCTCCCCTCAGAGGCAGCGCCCACCTACGAACCACCGCGGTGCGGCCCCCTCCCGCTCCCGCTGCCACCTCCTGGCCCAGACCGATTCTCCTCCCACCTGAGCTGGGCAACAGATTATTCGTGGGTTTCCGCTCCTGCCGCCTCCAATGCCCTATCTGCACACGAGCTTCGGAGCTTCTTAAGCCTCGGTGTTGAACCCTCCCGGACCCCACTACCGTGGTGCAAAGCCAGGCTTCTTAGGCGGGGCTTTAAAGCCCTTGCAGGATTTGGCCCCGTCTCCTTTCCAGCTTTATTAGGCGCCCCTATCCCCGGCCTCCCCAGCTCTGCACCAGCCCCCTTCTCTGTCGTGGCGCATTTATCCTTAAGCCAAGCCTCACTTCTCTCACACCCTCCCCCCAGCCCCACCCCGTCTTCACCATCTGCCTCTTCCATGAGGGGCAGCAGGAGATAATGCCCACGGTTCGGAGCCCGAGTGCCCTGCAAGTGATGGGGATCTCCGATTTAATAACCCTGAAAGGCCTTGGGAAGTTGGGGGGAGTTCTTGACTTTGAGTCCCTGGAGTTTTACATCCGCCGTGACAGAGGGCTCTGCGGCAGAGCCTGTGGCTCCACCCTAGCAGGTGACTTAAACTTAGACCACCGCCCACTCCCCACCCCGGGAGTCGATTGTGTACTCCCAAGCCTTTGAGCAGCAAGGACCCTTCCTCATTCCTCCTGATGTGTCCTCAAGGAAGGAGAGCCCCACCCCGCCTCCTGTGGTCTGCCTTTTCCTGTGCTCCTTTGGGAAACGGTGCTCATTTCTAACTTGCTCTACCAACAGAAAGTTCCACCGTGCAGTACAAACCCGGCTACCCAAAGTTACGAACACTCACACACAGGCTGTCTGTGTCACCCACAAATGCCAAACGCACCGTCGTGTAAAGTCACGCACCCAGTCTCAGAGTCGAACGTGTATATTCAGCCTCACTATGGCACAGAGTCAAGGTCCCCTACTTGGGGCTGGGAGCTAGAGGTCCCAGAAATCTGGGACTCCCCGAATCACACAGTGATACACCATAGCCACACAGAGACACAGTCACACACACAGCCATGTCCTCAGCCACAGCGCGTGTCACACAGGCACACACGCAGAGCCACACACGCTCTCAATCACACCAAGTCCCACACTGGGGTTTGGCGGGTCGGGGCGGGCTCCAGGAGGCAGTTACAGTTACGTAAACGCCCGCACACACACACACACCCCCCCCCCCCGCTCCCCGTCACCCCCCTGCTTCCTCGCGCAGTGCCAGCGCCCGGGGCGGCTTGGCCGGGGCTCGGGAACAGCTCGGCCTCGCGGAGGCTCCAGGCGCCGAGAAACCCGATCCGACACAGCCCCAGGCCGAGCCAGGGAGGGGGGCCCAGAGCACCCCCCACACTCAGGGTCCAGCCCAGCCCCCCAGGAACGACTCACCCCATCCTGAGACAGCTCCCAGCACCATCCTGGGGCTGCACCCAGGGCCCACTGACAACACCCACATCCTGCAGACCCCCTTCTGGAATTTGTCCTCTGGACCGCTGCCTAAGAGTGCCCTGACCCTGCCAACCTCTGGAGCCAGAAAAGAGCAAAGATTCCCTAAAGGTAGAGAATGGGAGAGGGCTGGAACTGTAATGGGGGAACCCTGTATTCAGCCTGGAATGCCCCCCCCCCCAATTCTCAGGAGCTATCTCCTCTTCCCTCCCCCCAGAGCCTCCAAGGCCACCCGGGTAGAAAGAGGTGATTTCACTCCCACTGGGGGCCCCTCAGATTGCTGCCTACCCATCCCAATGTATTCTTTCAGAACCCTAAATTATTTGGAGAGGTCCAAGGCCTCCCCTCCTCCCTTTGACATCCTTTCTTCCTCCTTAACTGGAAGTTCTAACGCCAGTCTAACCCCAGCTCCTCCTGTTTTGCTAAGAAGGAAGTTTGAGGGCAACCTGAGACATTGGGAATTAAATCCCTGAAAGTCAGGAGTCTAAGGCGGGGGAGAGAACATCTGTGTGTCCCCCACCACTTAACCCCCACCCCTCGCTGCAGCCCAGACCCAATTTTTCACAACAGCTTTTGAGTATCAGCCTGGGCTGCCCAGGCCCAGGCAGAAAAGGGAATTTCCCCTATGTTCTCCGTTAATGAACAAAACATTTCATGTTGAAATTCCTCCTCTGCCCCCAGCCCAGTGTCTCCAGGGCCCCCTAGCCTGACCAAGCAGGGGGACCACTGGGAGGGGAGTAACAGAGTAGGGGGCAGCCCCCAGGGGAAGCATAATTTACATTGAACGGGCATCTTTTTTCATAAATAATTAGGGTGGCTTTTTTTTTTCACTTTTGGCTAAAATCACCCACTCCTATGGCAGCTTCCCAAAAAGGGCGGCGGGAGGGCGGCCGGAGCTGTCCCGAGGCCGAGGACATGGCCCCCCTCCCCTGGGCGAGGAGCCTTCCCCAAGTTGTTTTCCTGGTCTCTTGGATGTTTTTTTGATTATTAATCACATTTTCCATCCGCAGGCTTAGTCCAGACCCCCTCCCCCTGGGGTCAGGGCTGGACAGAGGGAGGAGGAGCGGGCTCCAGGAGGATGAGTTGGGGACAAGATGGGCAGTGACCCTTGGTCTTGGCTGACCCGAAAGAGGCTGTCGGTGGCAGGTCACAGATCACACCCTCACCATCTCAGTACATAGTAGGACCTTAATCAATACAAGTGGAGTGAATGAATGGACAGGTGTCCAGCTTTCACAGCACCCAGGTGCACTGGAAGACAAAGTCCCTAGGGTTGGTCCCCTTGTGCTACAGACAGAGAAACAGTTCAGAGATGGGGAGTCACCTGCCCAGAGTCACACAGCAAGTTAATGCCAGGGCCAGAGCAGGACCTCAGAAATGCTGATGGCTCCCACATTCATAAGGCAGTCAATAAATATGTATTGAGCATACGCTATATGCCAGGCCTTGAACTAAGTGATGGGATACAGCAGTGAAGCCACCAGACAAAACTGCCCACTCAAGGATGTGGAGCAACTGCTGGGCGTGGGCAAGTTGGTCCAACCACTTCAGAACACCGTTTGGCAGGATCTAAGCTTATGACCCAGCAATTCCACTCCTAGACACATACCCCAAAGAAATGACTGTAGATGGTCACCAAGAATGTCCGTAGCAGCTTTATTCATAATAGCCTCAAACCGGAAGCAACCCGAAAGCATGAATAGATTGTGCTATAGCTACAGCAACGGGAAAGAACCAACCATAGCCACACACAACAAAAACAGTGAAGCTCACAGACAAAATGTTGAGCAAAGAAAATAAAGAATCAGACACAAAAGAGAGCCCACTGAGTGATTTCATTTTCATAAACCTCGAGGACAGGCAGAATGCATTCACGGCTGCGGACGTTGGAAGTGCAGTCACCTTTGGGGGGGGGTCGAAGAGTGTACACACATATGACAAAATTTGGGCTGTGCTCTTAAGCTTTGTGCACTTTACTTTTTGCCTTAAAAAAAGTTTAAAAATCCCCTGCCCTCACTGGACTTATCTTCTAGTCGGGGAAGAAGGATACTGAACAAAATAGGTAAGTATACAATTTGAGACAGTGCCGTGTGTCTGACTCCACAGCCACCTCAGGCAGGAGGTGACAGCCTAAATGTCACCTAAGAAAAGCCTAGACTAAGCCCCTGCACCCTCTCCCGTGGTGCCATACTCTTTTTCCTTACAGAGGTTGGTGTGATGTTAACTGCCTAGTTACCTGGATGGAGCCTGTGGCCCCCATCTCTGGGCACCTAGAGCTGGGTCTGGCACAGGACAGGTGCTCCCAACATTTGTAATAGGTTTAAATAAGTGTTGGATGAATAAATGAATGATGTAAGCAAGCAGCACAACCTTGTCCTGGGGGAGTAAAGTCCCAGGGCTCGGGGAGGGAGCCTATCTGAATGGGTCATGACCTCAAGGGATGGGAAAGAGGGTTTGGGACCCAGTGAGGGATTAAGCAGAGACCCAGAAGGCAGCCCAAGTACCTCAGAGACCACACCCTGAAGTGCCTTTGGTGCCAAGGCCACACAGGCCTGGAAAGGCATAAAGTAGGTGAGGGACATGACCAGGTTTGCGTTTTAGCCAGGTCGTTGAGGCTGCTGGGTAGAGGGTGGTGAGAAAGGCCAAGGCTGGAGGCGGGGCAGTCAGGGAGGAGGTGTTTGCAGTGACCCACAGGGGAGACCTCCAGCCTGCCCTGGGGCAGGGCCACAGGCTGAGGAGAGAGGACAGGGCTTTGGGGAAGGGAGGGTGGGCGCTCAGATTCATCTTCTCCATCTGCTCCTAGGAACCCTGGAGGAACCCCCATGTCACCGTATACACAGAGAGCAGGGCCCCTGGACGCCTAGTCCAGTGTCTGCTCTCCCAAGGACCCTCCCCCCAGGTGATCCCAGGGTCTGGTCCAAGTTTGGAAAGAGAGGCAGATGGTCAGAGAGGAGGTAGAGGATCCAGATGGGGTGGGGAGAGAGGGACAAGGGAGGACAAGGAAACTAGAGGTTAGAGGACTATGTGTGTCTGAAGGCAGGGACAGGGGCACAGACTCACAAAATCACGGATGCAGTTTTTTCTGTTGCAAAAATTTGCATGAAACTAATTCCCCGCTCAGAAACACAAAGACTCTCCCTCCCCACCCTATGGGCCCTGACCCCTTCTCCCCTACTCTTCATGGAGGAGGCCTATGTCTTCAGAGATTGTCCCCTTCCAGTAGCAACCCAGAGTCTGACCTTGATCCCCACTGCTATCAAGCTGTTTCCCTGATCAGGACTAGGATTTCCAAATAGGAGTGAGGGCCATGTGGCCCCAAGATTGGTTCCAGCCCTTCATCTCTCACGGCTCCATTCCCCGCCAGCCTGTGATTCCCTGGGGCAGGGAGAGAGGGAGAAAAAGAGGCCCCAACTTCCCCCCAAAACTCAACTGTGCTGACTCGGAAGGCAGAGAGAAATTAGAGATTTGAAGACTGAATGCCAGAGACACCAAGTCCCAGGGAAACAGAAAGAGGCAGAGGGGGAGTCCAAGAGAGAAAATTGAATTAAATTCAGTTCCACAGACATTTATTAGCACCTACTGTGTGCCAGGCCCAGAAGGAACACCGTGTACAAATGCACAGAGGACTCCCAGTTTGGGGAATGAGTGACTGGGAGGTGATAGTGCCATTCACTGAGCTGGAGAGAGAGGTGGGGCTTGCCGTGTCCAGTTGAGGGATCTGTGGGATGACGGCTAGCAGGGGCAAGGACGGAAGAGCAGAGAAGCTGCGAGGGGGCTGGCTGGCCAGCTGGAGGTATGCAGTCCCCGATCAACAGCTCCCAGTGCCCCTGCACCCAGCTCGTGCTGGTTGCGTGGGCATTCATCAGTCTCAGACTGACCTGGGCACCACAAGGGTCTGGGATGATGAGATAGATCAGCGAGCAGGGTGAGGGTGTGATGAGAAGGAGGGGGGAGAGGATTGAGGCTGAATCCCTGGGAACCATGATGAAAAGACAAAGAGATCAGGGAAGGTGTACTGGCCCCAGACGTGGGAGGAGAGCCAGGAGTCAGGGTTATCACAGTATCGAAAAGGAGCCTGGTGAGTCCAAGAAAGAGCCCTGGGCTTTAGCAGCCAGGAGTGGGGTGGGGCAGTGGGACTCAGCTGGAGCTATGGAGCTGGCTAACGTAGACCCTCCACAGAGGCCTGGGAGAAGAGTGCAGGCCCCTCCTTCCCTGCTTGGTCTGGGGGCCTTTTTTGGCCAAGCACAGGGGAAGAAGAGGATGACAAACCTCCCCTGCCCCGAGACTTCTATCCTTGAGCCCCTGGTTTCTGACCTCCCAGGAGGGTCGTGAGCCTTCCTCAAACTTGGGAGCCCACAGTGGTCAGGGAAGCCTGGGGACCCTGGGGGTAATTGAAACCAGGGCTAAGACATTAGAAACCATAACGCCAACTCCTCGGCTCCCCCAGGATAGCTCCTGGTTTTCTTCTCACCCCGATCCTCCCTGCTGCTGACAGCTCAGCTCCCCAAACCAACTAGAGGGGGCTTCCAGCCAGGAGACACCCAAAGCCAGCCCTCGGATGTCTGTGTCTGTGCTCAGACATCCTCATTGCCAACCAGGCTAACCCCTCATATTGAAGGGTCCCGAAATTCTAGTCTTAATCTCTTATTGCAGAACCTATCCTAGGGGGTTGAAGTTAGACCATGGGAAGGATTTCTCAACAGTGAAAGAGAGAGGTAGGAGATGTGGGGTAGGAGCGCCTCTCAACTAGCAGGTGCTCAATAAGTACTTGGGGAAGAAAGAATGAGTATCAAAGCCTGGACTCCACCGAGTGAGAGGTTGGCCAGATGGATCTGAAGCAGGGCAGGACAGGCTGCACATCAGGGGGCAGGAAGGACAAAGGTCAGTAAGGGAGTCTGTGGCCCCGTGTTCCTCTTCCATCTCTCTTCCTGCTCTCAGGTCTCCCTCTGTCCCAGTCCTCAACTCTGACCCAGAGGACAGGAAGCCGCGTGCCCGTGGCTGAATGGGGAGGCCCTCCCTCTGCACAGCTGCCTGCTGACTCCAGAATTCCCAGACTCCCCATGAGTGCTGATGTGGGAACCTGTCTCCACCTGGGTCTCTATGTCCGTTTCTCTCTTTGGCTCTTCAGTGAGACTCCACCACTTACTGGCTTGGTGGCCTCAGGCAAGTGACTTAATGTCTCTGTGCCTCAAGGATCTCAGGAGTAAAAGGGGATCATCATAATGCCAATTTCCTAGGGCTGTTGTGAAGTTTCAATCAAGTGAGATAATCCAGTCAGGCGTTAGCACCAGCCCCGTGGTGCCGGAGCTCCCTTCATCTGCTGGCTTTGCCTTTCCCCCATCCATGTCTCCACGTCTCTTCCTCTGTCAGTCTTTCTCCCCATCTCTCTGTCTCCATCATCCTCTCTCAGTCCTGGTCTCTTTCTCCATCTTTCTCCTGACTCCCTTTCCCTCCTAGTGTCTGGCTCTGCCTGCAGTCCCCCAGATGCCCCTGTTGGACCCTGCTCTTCCCCTGTTGGCACAGCTGGCCCAGGTGGGGTGAGGTGGGATGTCCAGGGAGGTTTTTAACTGAAACATGGAATTCCTGGCAGCAGGATCACGCCTGGGCCTGAATATGGGTGAATCACAGTCAGGGGAAGAGTGATTGTGTCTGTGTCCTCTCTGGCGGGGCAGGAGTGCAGGGGGTTCAGCCTGGCAGCCTCTTGGAAGAGGGGGGACTTGCCCTGACTGCTCCAACCACCCCCACACCTGGGCCCAGGCCAGATCCCCCACGTCTAGTGCCTGCCTGGAGGTAAGGCAACCTGCCCAGAGCCCAGGACTGAAAGGGGAAGCCCTCCACTTCTACACAGGGTGGCTTACCTGCCCTCAAAATACTTTGGCCCACCCTCACCCCAAGTCCTGCTTGGAGCTTCCCTTACCCCATCTCAAACCCTGCATGCAGGCCTCCATCAATCCAGCTTCTCTCGTCTCTCTATGTCTGTCTCTGTGTCTCTGTCTCTCTCAACCTTGATCTGTGACTTTGGCAGCCGCATATGCTTTGCACTCCCAAACCGAGGCTGCCAGGGATAGGAAACTATGGGGATTGAAGAGTCTGTGTTCTTCACCAGGACCAGAGAGCCCCTTCTTGGGGTGAGGAGGAGGACAAAAAAGGTCCAGATGTCATTTCCGTATCACTGTGGCTCTGTGAAGGCAGAGGTGGTGTAGAATAGGCGCTCCATAAATGGAGACCAAGAGAAGGGGCAACAAAGGAGCCCAACAGGGAGCTGTGTGGCTGGGGCTGCAGCAGGCGGGAGCATGGGCAGACTGTGGAAAGGCTGCTGCTTGACTCGTGGTTCAGCAAGGAGTCTTCTCTGGGGGCAGGATTGGTCTCAACTAGCCCCAGACGCCTCCATACCTGGGCCCCCGCCAGACCCCTCATGTCAGCCCTTGGGCAGAGGGCCAGACGGGTGAACCACTAAGACTCGCCTCTCAACTCCCTGTTCCCAACACATCGTTGCCTCAAGCTGCCCACCAGCTCCAAGGAGAGAGAGCTGGGACTACAGATCCAAAGACAGAGAAACACTAGGCAGGGTCACATGGCAGACAGAGGCTGGGACAGCAGCTCTGGTGTCCTGGCAGCCAGCCTGGGCCTGTCACAGGGATCCTGTACCAACACTGTGACAGGGGCCAGACCCGAAACAGGATTTTATGTGTGGAGAGTGCCTAGGAATCCTTGAGCATGTGGGCAGCTGAGCCAGGGGTGGAGCATCCCATCAGGCAAGGACAGATGTGCAGCTTCCTGTCCTTCCCATCAGACAGAGACCAGCACTGGGATAAGAGGTGCAGAGAGAAGGATCAGAGCAAAAGAGAGGACCTGGGAGAGAGACCAAGAAATAGACACAATCAGGGACAGAGTCACACACAAAAATAGAGATGCAGTGAAAGAAAGATGTGAGTCAGAGATGTGGAGACAGGGAGATGTGGAAGGAGGGAGCCCTGGAATTAAAGAGACAGAGACAGGGGGCCGGCCCGGTGGCGTAGTGGTTAAGTTCGCGTGCTGCGCTTTGGCGGCCTGGGGTTTGCCAGTTTGGATCCTGGGCACAGACCACACCACTCATCAAGCCGTGCTGAGGCAGCATCCCACATAGAGCAACTAGAAGGATGCACAACTATGATATACAACTATCTACTGGAGATTTGGGGAGAAAAAAGCAAAAAAAAAAAAAAAAAAAACGAGAGAGAGACAGTCAGAGATAGGGAGAGACATGAAGTCAGAAAGAAACAGTGTCTCACAGTCAGAGCAACAGTGACATGGGTCAACAATATACAGACACAGACAGATAGAGAAACTCAGAGACTAGGAGACAGGGAAAAATAATAAGGAGGAAGAAATAGAGATGGAGAAGAGAGAGAGAGACACGGAGACAGACAGATGAAGAGAGGCAGAGAGATGGAGACAGAGCCAGGCAATGCGAGACAAAGGCAGAGTGAGGCAAAGAAAGGGATCAGAACAGCAGGAAGGGGAGGTGGGCGACAGAGCAGAGTCTCCTGGTCTCCAGTCTCTCCAGCCTGGTCTCCCCAGGGTTTGGTCCCCCCTTGCTATTCTTTGGTTTCCACAGCAACAGGGAGGGCAGCACCAAATTTGCATATACATTTACATCCTTTCTGTCTGCATAATTCAACAGGTTTCTGTGCATATTCATGAGACTGTGAATGAAGGTGACTCTTCCAGTTTCTGCTCAAAACCTGACTGTGGTGCCCCCTGCTTGCAGTACATGGTCACGGCTCCAGGCCCACCCCGCCGGCCCTGACCTGTCCCTGCCAGACCCTGCTAACAACATTCCCCTGCTTCCCAAACACTCCCTTGTCCTTTCCTACGTCCAGACCTTTCCTCAAGTGATGCCACTCTGCTTGCCAGGTCCCCTCCCTCAGCATCAGTCCTGCCAACAGAACACACGCATGCCTGCACATTCGCGTGCACACGCACACCCTCACACACACATATGCACGCATGAACTCTAGGGGGAGAGGCACGGCAAGGAGTGACCAATGCTTGCCCTGGCTCCTGGTGGAGGGGCCCCTCAGTCACACTCTATCTGGGTGTTTCTGTCAAAAAAAGGGGTACATGAAAGGATCACATGGAGAGAGGCTGGGGTGTAGGCTGAGCTGAAGGCTGACACATCTACCAACAGAGAGGGACCTAGGACACTGTTGCCTCTGCATGGAAACTGACAGAGACCCTGGCTCCAGCTGGGATAACCAGAGGAGCTAGGATACAGCCAAAAGGAGCCTCAGGAACAGAAGGGCTGCGGTGGCTCAAATGGTGGGGAGACGGCACCAAAGGCCAAGAACCCTTTCAAAGTGCCAGGCCTTGAAAGTTCTTGTGGGCTGGGAGGGGCTTCTCCAGGGCCTGCTCCAGTCATAATTTTGGCTTCACCATCTCCCCCTGGATCCCTACGGCAGCCTCCTCACTGCCCTTCCTGCCCTGTGCCCCCAAATCACTTTCCACACTGTGGCAGCCAAAGCTCTCTCTAAAACACCAGTTTCATATCCCACGTCACTCCCTCCTTAAAGCCTTCGGTGACTCCCCATCACCCTCAAGAAAAGCCCAAGCTTCTTGGCTAGGCGCTCAGGCCCTTCCAGCCTGGCCCCGCCCCGCTCCGAGCCTCATTCCTCACACTCCCTGCCTCGAACCTCATGCTCCAGTGACCATGTCTATGCTCTCTCGCCTCTAGGCCTTAGCTCATGCCTGCCCTTTACCCTGAATGTCCTTTGCACTTTTCTTCTAGCTCCTCTTCAAGGTTCTACACAGGCATCACCTCCTCTTCTTTGAAGCTTTGCCTGTCCCTAAAGACTGGACGAGGGGCCCTGAACTGCTGAAGTCTGATGAACTTCCCTAATCTCTCTACTTATCACCAGTGGTGAAATTATCTATATATGGGGCTATTGCCCTCATTGGGACTGGAGGTTCCGAGCCCAGTGACTATATTTGTCACAATGTGGGCCATCATTAGCTGTTTGGTGAATAACTGAGAGGTCCCTGAGCCCATCGAGGGCCAAATTTCAAGTCTCGAGTATCGTCTCTGTGCCTCCAGGCTCCTGAGGACCTCTGCAAGACCTTGCGAAGGGAAGGGCTGGGCTGTCCCTTTGCAAATGCTGCCACCTTGTGGCCAGACTCAGAAGAGCAGCCAGACACCACCTTCCCAGTGCAAGGACCAAAGTAGGAGCAGGAGATGCCCTAAGGAATCAGACCTGATCCCTGAGCTCCAGGCTCGTGGTCCAGACACATGTTGGGGTGGGGTGAGGGGGTAGGCCTTGAGGAGGGAGCACTCAGAGCCTAGCACTTGTGTCCTCCGAACACTCTTGATGAGTTCCAAGCAGACAGAATGGCAAGAGCAAAGGCTGAAGCAGAAAATCTCATGGCTCGCAGGAAGCGAGGGGTGTTAGTGCAGAGCCCAGGATCCGAGGGGACCAGGCCAAGATGGACTGAGCTGTGGCAGTGACCAAGCATGAAGGTCCTTTGAGGCCATCCAGTGAATTAATTTGGATCTTGTCCTCTAATCTGGGCATGGGGAGGCTAAGGGAGCAGAATGACAGATCTGGGTATGGTCACACACTTGGAGGCTCAGTATTCATTCATTCACTCAGTAAATACCTATAGAGCACTGACTGTGTCCAATGATGTTCCAGGTCCTCAGGATACACCAGCGAGCAAAACAAAGATGGCTGCCCATTCGGAGCTTACATGCTCATCAGGAGACAGATAATAAACAAAACACATTATTTTCAAGAAGTAAATTATATTTACAAGGCAAAAAATCATACACGGGGGTAAAAAAGGCAGGGTAAGGGAGATCAGAAGTGCTTGCCTGCAAAATTTTTTTTTTTTTGTGAGGAAGACCAGCCCTGAGCTAACATCCATGCCCATCTTCCTCTACCTTATATGGGATGCCACCACGGCATGGCTGACAAGCAGTGCGTTGGCGGGTGCCCAGGATCTGAACCCACAACCCCAGCCTGCTATCATGTGAACTAAACTGCTGCACCACCGGGCGGGCCCCTGCAATTAAATGGAGGGCCTCGCTGAGATGACATTTGAGCAAAGACTTAAAGGAGGGAGGGAGACAGTCATGTAGGATCCGGCAGAAGGGTACTCTAAACAAAGGGAACAGCCAGTGGCTTGGTTTGGAGGAAAGGTCAGAGCGGAGAGAAGCAGGGAGACCAGTAAGGAGACTCTTGCAAGATAATGAGAGGCACAAACCAACAGAGGCTGTGGGAATGGAGACCTAGGAAGGAAGCAAAATTGGCAGGACTTGGTGCCTGCTTGGGTATGGGAGGTATATAACTCCTCCATCATACTGTGTTCTGAAATCCCCATTTCAAGGCTAACAAATTTGCTATACATGCCACCTCTAAAGCAGGTAGTGAGAATGCTCAGCACATTCCATCCTGGATGACTCCACTGCCTACCTGGATGCTCCCCCCAACACACACACCACTCTTAATTCCTTAACCTCATCTTCACTGACTTTTACTCCAGGCCACCCAGCTATCCACTCTCATGCCCAAAACCAAGTCCTGTCAGTTCCTAAAACTCTCAAACCTGCTGACTCCTCTGCCTCATCCTTTATCTACTGTTAGGGGGTGAATTATGTCCCTCCAAAAAAGACATGTTGAAGTTAACATATAGTACCTTAACCCCTAGTGCCTCAAAATGTGACCTTTACAGAGGTAATCAAGTTAAAATGAGGCCATTAGGGTAGGCCCTAATCCAATACGACTGGTAAAGGGAGAAGTTTGGACACAGAAACACCTACACGAAGGGAAGATGATGTGAAGACAGATGACTGGAGTGATGCATCTAAAAGCCAAGAAGGCCAAAGGCTGCTGGCAAACCTGAAGCTAGGAAGAGTCCAGGAAGGATTCCCTTCAGGTGTCAGAGGGAAAACAGCCCTGCTGACGCCTTGACTTCAGACTTCTACTCTGTAAAACTGTGAGATGGTAAATTTCTGTTGTTCTAAGCCACCCAGTTCGTGGTCCTACGTTAGGGCAGCCCTCAACTACTCCATCTCACCCCAGACATTTTCACAGGGCCCTTCAGGCCACTGACCCCTGCCCCTTTCTATCTTCACTTCTTTCCCGACCCAGCGGGGATCCCTTGGTCCTTCACTGCACTCTCTTGCTAGTCTCCTCACTGTTCTCCCATCATTCCAGCGACTTAACCTGTCTGGAAGAATGCAAGTGTTTTCTCTGAGTCCTCACCTGTCCTGTGGGTGCTGCTGGAGCTCACACACCATGACTGATGACACTCCAAGTTCATGGTCACCAGCCTCAACTGTGCTTTTAGTGCTGCCTGGTCATCCTCCTGTACCCACTAGTTCTCTCTCCCAATTGCAACAACTACCTCACGCTTCCTTCCCACCAGACGGAGAGCTGGAGTCCTGCTTCAAGAGGAGACAGAAGCCTTCGGAACTCTGAACTCCCTCATGTCCCACCTTCACCTCCACACCCATCTGCTGCTGCCCATCCTCCACTCCTTCCCTCCGGTAGAGGGAGTCATCGCTCCTCTTCCCTTCTGGAGGCCTATACTGCCATGCTTCCGGATCCCGATCCCTTTCAGCCCCTCAGGAGTCTCCCTCTATGAGTAATCTACAATCTCCTGCACCTTTGATCTCTTTCCCTTTTGACTTCTTCCATCAGCCTATAAACATGCTCAAGTCTGCTAATTCACTAAAAATAAGAAAAAACTCTCTCTGTAGCCCACATTCCTCTCCAGTTATTTACCACCTCTCTCCTCCCAGTCACAATCCAACTTCTTGAAAGAGTTGTCTCCACTTCCTTAACTTTTGTGCCAAGGCATAACCTTTCCTAAGGATTATGGAGGCAGAAGCCATACTGCAGTGGATTAAGGAGAAAGTCGGAAGTAAAGAAATTGAATCAGCAATTATATACAACTCTTCTTTTTTGAGGAAGATTAGCCCTGAGCTAACATCTGTTGCCAATCTTCCTCCTTTTTTTCCCCCCTTTTTCTCCCCAAAACCCCAGTAGTTGCATGTCATAGTTGTACATCCTTCTAGTTGCTCTACGTAGGAGGCTGCCTCAGCAGGGCTTGATGAGCAGTGAGTAGGTCCGTGCCCAGGATCCAAATTAGTGAACCCTGGGCTGCCGAAGTAGAACACATGAATTTAACCGCTGCACCAATAGGCCGGCCCTATATAAAACTCTTATGCTCCTTCTAAAGCTTGGTCAGGCTCTCTGATTCTAAAGGCCTCACTTCTCTCTAGCTCCCTCCCTGCAATTCCTCCCATGGGTCTCAACTGGGCCCTGTAGAGGCCAAGGAGGGAAAAGGCCCCAGAATCACTAGCCATCCCTCCCTCAGCCTATTTCCTGATTCTGAGCTGTGGATCCTGTTCTTCCCAAAGGATTTTGGGAATCCCCAGCTCAGATTTCCTCCACACTACCCCTGCCATCATCCTGGAGACCCCAGGTGGTACCTTAATGATGAGCTGCCCAATTGGGAGCCCCTCCTAGCACTTCCAAAGCTTGTGATGCCACCTTACTGAACCATTCCTTCAGCACTTCAGGTCACCATGCTTGACTGCACGTGACCATTCCACCATGGCCACAGCATGCTGGATAAGGATGGGATGCCCCAAAGCTCCTGGGAAGACGACACTCAGAGGGCTGTTGATGGTAGAAGACACACAAGTGGGGACGCTCAGAGAAAAGGCAATATGCAGAAGCTGGAGGGAGCAAAATCCCTAATTAGCCACAAAGAGAATGGGGAGAAGCCAGGCAGTTGCTGGTAGCAAGACCCGTGAGTCGCCACCACAGCCTCTAGGGGTGTGTCAGATGCTCCATGACCCTCTCTGCATTTGAGAAGCGTGGCTGGGCAGCTGCTGAGAGGGTTTCCTGTCTCTCCTAATATCCCTGAATCTCCATCACCTGCCCTCCCTCAAGATCTTCCACATCATTCCGGGCAACATACCTTGGAAAGCAGAGGGTACAGTGTTCAAAGTTTTGACCACAGTCTGCTGGCCCTGTGGTCCCCTCCTCCCTGCTCTAAGCCCTTACGGATGCTTCCAGTCCCCCAACTCCATCTCTCCCAACGTCTCAACCCATCCTGCCTGGACTCAGTCAAACATCACTTAACGCTCTCAAAGTGCAAGGCTCACCCTGCCACAATGTGAGCCCAGAATTCCTGGTGACTGGACACCCAGGTGACTGGACACACTGGAGGCCTCAAAATCCAGTGGGAGACCCAACTGACTCAACACTTCACTGAGTCTACCACTGTCCACAGTCCTGCTCTGGCCCCTGTGGCCTCCTAGTGACCACCGCAATCTTCACCTCTCTCTCATGCCCCTGACCTGCCCACGGTGAATCTGAGAGTCCAAGGCCAAGGTGAAGCAGAAAAGGAGCAGCAAGGGGTAAAAAGGCAAGGATGGGACCTGGGGGGGAGATGTGGGGTCGAGGCATGTTTTTAAGATAGGAAAAAGCGTGTTTGTAAGCTGAGTGTTTAATAATGAGAGCAACTAACATTTATACAGCACTATATACCCAGGTGGTATCTAAGAGTCATATGTGTATATTTCTACATTTATGAGGTAAGCAGAACCAGGATTCAAATCCAGGCAGTCTGGTGCCCGAGACCATGATCTTAACCATTATACTATAAAATACACCGCAGATGGAGAAACATGTCTGACCTGGCCGAGTCCCTAAACCAGCCCAAAGCAGGTGGCAGACAGCCCCCAGGGGTCTTGATACAGTCAGGTTACTGCTTGAGGCTTCTTATCATCCCTAGATGCTCCCAGCACCGGCCTGAGCCTACCTTCCTGTCTCAGCCTGTGAGCGCCCGCTGACAAGGACAGAGACTCCCACTCCCTTAGTCCCACCTTCACAGAGCAGGCCGAGCAGAGGATCAGACAAACGGGCAGAACCTTTATTTTATAACCCACTCCTTGGACCTCTGTCAGAAGGCAGGTCAGAGGCACTGGAGGTAGAAGGCAGAGTAAGCCCTTCTTAAGCAATCCAAAACCCGGCAGAGACCCCACACCTGTCACTCTTCACAGCAGTCTCTTTCCACACACCAGAGGGAAGGGGAAGTAGGACAGAGGCCCACTTCTGTGGATTCAAGTCTTGACGGGGATGTTGAGCAGTTACAGAGGCTTCTCAGAGAAGGCACAGCCATCCTAGACATTCAGGCCTGGAGAACAGCTTGCTCAGCAGGTCCTCAGGACCGGGTGTCTCGAGCCCTTCTTCGGGGTCGGGGGCCACAGCTGGAGCTAGGTGTGGGGCCTAGGCCAGGGGGTGCCCCTGGGGGCTGGTAGCCACACTCATTGGGGTCCAGGGGGTCCCGGCTGAGCAGCACCCACACCGCAGGCACATGTCGGCGCACCGTGAGGGGATCTAGGCCTGTGTCGGGTGAAGTTGGCACCCAGCTGTCCTCAGTCTGCAGGAAGCGCAGCTTGGTGAGCTGGTGCAGGCCTGGTACCCGCCGCTTGACAATTTCAGCACAGCTGACCGCCTTCCCTGCGGCCCGGCCAGAACCGGAGAACACCACATGTCGGGCGCTGCCGCCCTCCAACCGACCCAGCGCCAGCCCCAGCAGGTTACGGATTTTGCTGCCATCTCGGACCCGCATCTCCAGGGTATCAGGAGGTAGCTGGGGCATCGGGGAAGATGCTGGGAGTTCCACAGAGCCAGCTTTCCGGTAGTGCTCCATCCTGCTTGCTGTCGTGTCTGAATCTCGCTGCCCACTGCAGGGAAGTGTCAGATGAATGCTAGGCAATGTGGGCCAGGCCATCCCTCCACCCCACTCTGCAGGACGTGGCCGTACTCCTCATCTCAGACTTCCCAGGAACAGGACCATATCCCCTCACCCCTAGCTTCTCAGGCCAGGGGGTACGCCTGCGTCACACTGGGAATGGGCTGTACCTCATATACCCCCATTCCTCCCCCCACCCTGGAGTTCCTGAGACAGGACTAAATTCCCCCAATACTGGGCTCCTTGGGATACGCCAAGCCCTCTCATCCCAAGCTCCCTAGGACTGGGACCAAGCCTCCCTCATCTTGCGCTCCTTGGGATAGGGCCCGGGTCTGACCCCAGACTCCCTGAGAACAAGACTGAGCACGCCTCACCCGAAAGACAGGGACAAGGCCCCTCACTTCGTGCTCCCAGAGGACAGGGCCAAGCCCTACACGCCGCGCCCCCGAGACAGCCAAGAGTCCTCGTCCAAACGCTCCTCAAAGACACAACTGACCCCCTCTCCCACTCAGGGACCCCGAGATTCCCAGGTCGATCCCCCCAACCCAGACCACTCGGAAGCTCGGGAGCAGAGGCTCGACGCGGAGGGCTGCTTAGGCTGCTCCCGGCGTCGGATCCACGGCCCGGCCGTCCGGGCCATCCCCATCGCCACCGGCCGCCCCGTGTCCGGCCGGCCGCAGCGTCCAAGCAGCCGGCCCCGCCTCTGCTCCCCCACCTCCAGGCGCCCCCACCTCGAGGCTCCGGCTCTCACCGCGCAGCCCCGCACCCTTCAGGCTCAACCCGGAGCCAAGATGGCGCGCGGGAGGGGTGCGCGCCGGAGCCGCGGGGCCGCGCACGCCGGGCGGGGCGGGGCCTGAGGGCCGTCGGAGCGGCGTCCCCGCGGGAGAGCCGGGGACGGGCGGCGGGTCCCGGGCCTCGGCGCACACGCGCAGGGTCAGCGGTTACGCCCCGGGAAGGGGCACTCCTACTGGGGCGGAGAGCCCTGCCGAGGAGAGGAGCGGCCGTCAGCGGAGTCCCGCGTCCGAGGGGCGGGGAGGATTTGGCCCTTAGAAGGCGGCAGGGCTGGCGTTACTGGTTGAGCACGCCAAAGTGGCAAAGGCGAAGCGGCGGGTTTCACTTTGGACAGGGGCAGGAGGTTCCGTTGGAGTGGCTGCTTCTGCACGGCGAGAGCCTTGGTCACCGAGTTCTGAGCTTCGACCTCATCCTGTGGGCACTGGCGACCCACGGGGGACTTTCATCAGGGGCCAAACCAGTTCGTGCGCACAGCTCTATGGCAGCAGCGCAGGAGGTGGTGGGGGTGGGGACATCGGGTCGCAACAGCTGGTGACTCCAAGCCACGGGGTCCCGGGGCCGTGTGCATGGAGACTCGTACGGTACCCGGCATATAATAGGCGCTCAAATGTGTTAAATGATTTGTTGAAAGAATGAGCCAGAGAAATGGCAGTGGAGATGGAGGAAAGTAGATTAAGTTGGGAGATATTAGGAGGTAGGTTCGGCGAGGAGTTGGCGACTGTTTGGACGGAGAAGGAGAGAAGAGTCTAGGATGACTCCCGGTATCAGACTTAGTTCGGACATGCTGAATTTGAGACGCCGGTGAGACAGCGCAGGTCGGGCTGCCAGCAGGCAGTTTGAAGAGGGCCAGGAGCCACAGCACCCCCTAAGACCACAAGGGGGCAGCAAACACTTGACGGAGTGAGGTGTCAGTTTCAGTCTCTCTGCTCTTTATCTTCATGCTCCCTCCCTGTCCCTCCCAACAGGGCCCCCCCACCCCCGACCCCGCAACCCTAAACCCCTACATCCAAACCTCTTCTGGGCTCCTCTTCTCGGCTAATAGCACCAAGAGAGAAACTTCAAGGCTTCTCTCTACCTTTGCACATGCTGCTCCCTTAGTGCTCAAAGACCCTGCATATCACCCTGCAGGGCTGCCTCCCCCATCCCTTTTTCTTCTGTGCCCCAATGGACCTTGTGCCCACCCGGTGGGACTGCCCTTTTCCTTGACTGTCTCCCCAGCTAGGCTGTGCAGGGCAGGGATCAGGTGGACCTTACCTGCGTCCTCCCCACCTGGCACAGCATCTGACATTTAGAGGGTACTTGGTAAATGTAGGACAAATGGATACATAACCGAATGTTCCACTCACATCAGTCAAATGAGCGCATTTGTCCTGAGAGCACTACACCTCCCAGAAAGTCAGACCAGGATGAGTATAGCTCCTGGTCCAACCACTAGGAAGGCTGACAACTCTGCCCTCCACCACCCCTATTCCCACCCCCATCTGAGACCAGGAAGCCAAAACACTCTTCCAGTGATTTCTATAGTTTATTGTCACTAGAACAGGACACTGATGAGGGGAGGGGGTGCAAATAGCAAATCTCAAGTACACAGACCTCTGACCTCAGAGCCCACCTGAGTGTAGACAGCTAGGCCATGAATCCAATAAATACAGAGCTGCCTCTGCCCTGTTACAACAGCAGGTTGGCACAGGGCCCTGGAGCCTGGCTGTCCTGGTCCGCCCTGTGGATGAGGAGCAGCCACTACTCCTCTGCTGGCTTTACTTGCTTGGCAGCCTCTAGCTGACAAAGTAGCTCATCCCACTGCACGAACTGCTTGGAGAGAAGCATTGTCTGGTCGTAGGTCAAGGTGAGAACAGGAGTCTGAGTGAGGGAGTGGAGAGATTTTGCATCTGCTAAAAGGGTGGCAGAGCAAGTGAAAGACAGGCCGGTTGGAATGGGATGAGAGAGACAGAGCTGGAGATGGAACAACAGGACAGGGCTTTGGACAGTACTCCTCTGGGCCTGGCTGAGCAGAAAGGATACAGTCTTGTTGTATTCCTCCAGAAGAGCCTTGGACTCCTCAGTGACCTCCACACACTGATCCTGTGGGGGCAAGGTGTGGCAGAGAAAGGAGTTGGACAAAGCCCCCACTTCCTACTAACCTTCCTGCCCCATCAGGGACCCTCACTCCCCAGAGAGCCTAGAGAAGGTGATGTTTAACTCCAGAGCCAAAAGGAGCAAATTCCTAAAGGGGTACTTTCAAGGTTCCGGGATGGCTACCCTAACAGCAGTCCTAAGGCTGATGGAAGGGGGAGTGGACCACACATTTAAGGAAACATTCCTGTTAGTATATGTCTCCTCCTCCCCTGTCCCCCATTTCTGAACCCTCTTTGAACTTTACATGAGGGCCTGGGGATAGTGAAAAGAGCTCCTCCACCCATAGTCAAGGACACACCATCTCCAGGAATTCTTGGATACCTCCTGACATCAACCTTCTAGTGTCTCAGAATAGCACTGCTCGGGAAGGCAGGAGACCCGGATGTGGCCCTAGGCAAGTCCTTTCCCCTCCGTAAGGCAGATGGAAGATAAAGGATAAACCCCCAAGTTTCCCCTCGAGGGGAGCCTGAGGCTGCTTCCCCAGGTGGCAGTGGTGGGGACTAGGAACCTCACCACCTCTACTTTCCCTTCCAGTCCAATCCCCTCCCAAACCTGCTGCTGGATGTGGATCTGGGCCAAGTGCTGCAGGCGGGCGGCATGCTCAGGAACGGCTGTAAAACACAACACACACTGCCCGATGATGCTATGCCTTCCCCCGGGACTGCTCAATAGTCTATTAGGTCTTCGGCAGGATTAGAGTATTGAGTGGAGAAGCTAAACAAACACCAGGCTTCATCGACCGCTGCAGCTGGAGGTGGTGGTGGGGCTCCCTGCCTACCCCAGTCTTACTCTAGGACCCAAAGGGGAGGGGAAGATACAGGCCCCTAGGAGAAGACAGAACCTTGGGGTCCCCAGAGTTGCCTCATACTCCCCCACCCCGGTGCTGTAAGCAGGGCCAGGTAAAGAGAGCTTTGCCCATCCTGGGATCTGTCCCTTTGCTCTCAGCCCAGTGGGACCAGGTCTGCCTGCCTGGTGGGCTGAGGATGAATGCCAGGTCCCTAAGCTGGCCACCTGGAATCCAACACCCAGGGCCTTAGCCACCATCCTGGGCCCGCAGCTTAAGGCTGTCAGGTGCTCAGCAGGTAGCTGATCAGGGCTAGGGAGGGGGAGCTGGGAAAAATACCTCCAGCGACAGACAAGATGGATATCTGGATTCAATTAAAGCCACTGTCTGCTTGTCAAAACTCAGTTCCAGGGGCTGCTCCCAGCAGTGCGGCAGGAAGAATCACACACATTCACACGCCGGCAGGGGCTCTTACAGTAGAATCTGGGCTCTGCAGCACCCTGAATGACAGATGCTGAGGGCTGGGGTAGAAGGCAGAAGGAATCCCTAGAGTTGGGGGCTGCTGGGCTCACACTAGCATCTTTAGGCCCAAACTGCCTGAGGTTCTGAAACTGAGCTCACCGCCCTGGCAATTTTAACCCCAATGCAGGTGGCAGGTCCCCCAAGGGTGAGGGTAAAGACAAGGAGCAGACCTGGCCTGAGCCAAGGGACCCTGAGGCACAGGGAAGTCCTGCCCACCCCCCCACTGCCCCAGGCAGAGCAGCGCGGCTGCAGCCCCAGGAGGTACCTTTGATGTGAGCACTGTCCAGCATGGGCACCAAAGCCTCCACCTGCTCCAGGAGCGCGACCTGGGAGAGGATGAAGTGCTCCTCTGCGGTGTAAACAGACAAGATGGGGCGGTGAGGCGAGCCTGTGCTGCTACCCCCATGCAAGAGGCTGAGGGCCTGGCAGGGGATATGGCTGGGTCCTGGAGCTTGGGGCAGCTACTCTGCCCGCTGCCCCCTTCTGTAGGTGCGCATTCCCCCATTCTGCCCCCGCCTCTCCTGGATGCCTCTGATCTGACCCACGTTGAGCCCAAGGAGCCTCTAAGTTTCTCCAAATCCCACCTTTCTCCAAGTTTTAACTCTAAGGCCTCTTCCTCTAGCCTCCTATCAGCAAACTCAGTAAGCCACTCCCGGGCCACAGGAGACAAAGTACTTCAGACTTGGGTCCCCACACCCAAGGGCTCCCAGCAAGGTCTGAAAGAGGAGACGTGGTGGACTACCAGGCAGGTTCTGCTCAATGGCTTTGAGAGGCACAGACAATTACAAGCTCCTGGAGAGCTGGGACAGTAACAGTAGAGTTCAGTGAGGAGAGCAGGATCCGGGCTGGATTTCAATGGTTCCAAGAGTGGGAAGGGCATTCAAGAAGGGACAGCTGTTATACAGAGAGAGAAGGACAGACACTGCATGATTTCACTCATATGTGGAATATAAATGAACACATGGACAGAGAGAACTGATTGGTGGTTACCAAGGGGAAGGGGGGTGGGGGGTGGGCACAAGGGGTGAAGGGATGCATCCACATGGTGACGGACAAATAATAATGTACAGCTAAAACCCCACAATGTTATAAACTATTAAGATATCAATAAAACAAAAAGAAACACTAAGTCACCTTAAAAAAAAAAAGAAGGGATGGCTGTTATGTCAAACCTTTGGAGGCAAGAATGCCTGTCAATTAGGAAAAAGAATTAAATTGGCTGCACTGGAGCAAGAAGGGCACAGGAAACAGAGCTGGGTGGGAGGACATATCTGGCAGACTATAGAAGGCTTTGAATGACAGGCTAAGGAATTAGGACTTTATCCTAGCAAGGAGAGAGAGAGAGACTGAGGTTCCAAAGTAGACAAAGTGGCATGTTGGAAATGTTATGGGAAGATGATATTGGCCCACATGCAAGAAGGGAAAGACTAGGATCAAGAAGAGGACTTAGGAGACTGCAACTGCTCATGTGTAAGGAGATGAACACTGAGGCAGTGGCCACAGGGAGGGTGGAGAGGCTGGACTCAAGAGTCAGCCCACAATCCATATCCCCAGATGCACGTGCACACATTGTCCAGCACTACCTGCTAAGATGAACTGCAGCTTAGAGGCATCAGGCATGGCAATGCGGTCAATGTACTCAGGATCCAGGTATTTGATCAGGTCTTCAACTAGAAAAGTAGCAAGATGGAAAACAGAATAGGGTTGGGGAAAGGGGATCTCTCTTGTGAAGGATATTAGGGGAATGATCAACCTTGGGGGGAGCCTTGAGTGAGGAGCTGACACCCACAGTGTCCCTCAGCAGGCGCCCTATTCCCATTTCCCAGTCTCTCCCCTCTGATCACCTGTTGGCCAACCTCAAACTTCAGAGCTGGGAACACACTTGCCTCCACCACCCTGGGGCCCTCGGCATTCCCACTGACCTATCTTTCCTTTTTGGGGGGTGAGGAAGATTGGCCCTGAGCTAACATCTGTTGCCAATCTCCCTCTTTTTGCTTGAGGAAGATTGGCCCTGAGCTAAAATCTGTGCCAATCTTCCTTTATTTTTTGTATGTGGGTTGCCGCCACAGCATGGCTTGATGAGTGGTATAGGTTCACGCCTGGGATCTGAACCTGTGAACCCAGGCCACTGAAGAGGAGCGTGCCGAACTTAACCACTATGCCACCAGGCCGGCCCCTCCCACTGACCTATCTTTACCAAGGGTGAAGGAGCACTTGCCCTTCAGTGCCACCAAGACAAGCCAGAGCTTTATCTGATTTCTAGTTACTGAGCAGGTTGCTAGCTCTGACATAATCAAAAAGGCATGGCTGAGCCAAGGCTGGGTGGGGCTCTCTGTGCCTAATTTCTTTCCTGCCTCTGAACCTTGTCTATGGAAATCCCATACCCCTCCTCCCTCCATCAAGGGGACCTTTCAGGCAGAGCTCTTACCCCATAACTTAAGACACTGTCATGGGCTTGGAGTTTAACCACAAAGGAAACATCTTCACATTCTATCCCCAAAGGGCCAGGGCTAGGTCCCAGGAAGCATAGGCATGGAAGGAGGGCAGGAAGGCCCCCATGGAACCACTTACTCTTTTTGTATAGAATCTTCACCCTCTCCCTCTTACTAGCGATGTTCCCCAAAGCCACCTGCACCTTGACCAGGCCATCAGCCACCTGTAAGGGGAGAGGAAGTTAATTCTAAGATTCACCACCTGGATCGAGGCTTGGAAGAGGTAAAGAACCTTCATTCCCTCAGACTCCCAAACCTCCTTGTCCCAGCAATCTAGGTTGGTCCCCTTCTCTTATATTAAAGGAGATGTAACCCCACCTTCCAGGGATCCTCAATGTGAAGAGGGAGATAATCATGTACTCCTTGGGGAGTTTCAGGTCTGACTGGGGAGATAATGAACTATTTTAGAGTTTATGAGGCACTAGCATAGACTATATATTCCCTGGTTCCTACCTCTCTGGCTGAACCTACCTAGGCTTTAAGGGTAGAGAGTGAGGAATTCCAATATTAAAGGGTTGAAAAGAGGGAAGCGCTGTGGAAGTGAATGATATCACCCAGGTTTTCGGTTAGAGGTGAAGAATGCCAATATTCAAGGGTCAAATATGTGGAGAGGCAAAGAAGACTAAGCAGCAGCAGCCGAGGGGTAGGAGGAAAACCAGGAGAATTAGCATCATAGATGTCAAAGGGAAAGAATGTTTTGATAAGTCAATTCTCAAATGGGGCACAATCTGCTGGTGACAACTAATTCCACAAGAAGTGTACAGAGACATCATCACCTCTGATGCACTCAACGCCAGGGTATGCCCGACACCCCACCTTCAGTAAAAGATCTTCCCATAGTAAAAAGGGGATGGGAGAGCAACTGAGCTTCACAGTTGTCAAAACTCAGTCACTGATGTGAAGGACAGCCGGTCCATATCTGAACACCCAGTGTCCAATACCCTCCCCTCCTAATCCAAGCCCTCTCAGACCTCACCTCTCACCCCTGAAGCCTTCCTCAGCCACCTCTGCTCTGCCTCCTCTGGGGTCCCATGGACCTCTCTCTGCACAATTCATTTAGCAATGAATTGCGCAGGGCTGCGTGACGGCCCTTCCATCGTGGACTTCAGCTTTTACTGAAACTCTCGTTAGTTTCTCGAATGTGTCAGTTCTCCCCAACTAGCCCGCGAGGGCAAGGGCGGAGTCTCAGTCACACTTCACACTGAGCCCATCTCAAGTGGGCCTAATAACCCGCGGTGCCCTCCATGGGGATGGACCCCGAGGGTCCGATATGCTTGGGAGGTCTCGGACCTTTGTTATTTCAAAGGCCGGGCTGCGGGCGACGGGACTGGAGCGGTGGCATCCATCCCGAGGACCAGGCCAGTAGAGCGCTCTTGCTCTGCCCCAGAAGGGACCACTGGACCCCAGGTCGCTCACCTTCCGCGAGCCGCGCGACCCGCCCGGCCCGTACGCCCAACGCTCCAGCTCCTCCACACGGGCCTGGAGCCGCTGCACATCGGTCACCGCCGCCATAGCTACCGCCGCCCCGCCTCGGCCCGAGAACAGCCGGGGGGCGGGACGTCCATCCACAGAGAGAAGGCTGGCCAATCCGAGTGCACGGGCGGCCCCCATACAGGAAGTGACGCCACGATCCAGGCCTTCAGTGCCGGAAGTGACAGGCCGCTGTCTGGTTACCTAGGCAACGGCTACCTGTCAGGCACTACCCTAGCTTCCAGCTCCCGCTTGTCAAGACAAACTTTGCCTTTCTTCTTCTAATCCCAGGGTACCAAAGAGGTTTCCCCACCCCATTCACCAAGGTCGCACATATAAATACACCTATTATTCCAGGGTTGGTCCATTCCATAGATCGGTACGAGGTCCAGTGAAATACCATAATCTTCTAGAGTCTTCTAAGGTTCAAGCGATTAAGTATTTTGCCCAAGGCCACCCAGCACTATATGGCAGAATCGGGATTTGAACTCAGGCAGTCTGATTCATGAGACCTAGCTCTTCTCCTTTCGTGGACCTTTGCTATTCTGTCTGCCCCTCTGAGAACTCCTGGCCTGATGCAGCCTGTGTATACCACACAATTCCTCCCCAACCCCCAAACCCAAACAAGAAGGACAGGAGGCACTGGAGAGGAAGGGACTGCAGCTTTATTATGCAGATGTGACCCGAGGGACATCTCCTTCACAACACCCCAACCCAACCCTTCACCTGGCTCCTGAAGAGAAGCGGGTCTGATGCGAAGAGATGGGGTCCTAGAGATGACAATGACACAGAGGGGCACATGAGGAGATGATGGGGGTTACTGGGGGCAGAACTCTTTGGTAGAGTTCTGCTGGAGTTGGCCAGGGAGGAGGTGTCCTCCCTTTACAATGAGGTAGATGTAACATCAAAAGAAAACTCTTTGGCACAGCGGGGGAGTGGTCACCTCCCAGGGCTGGGTCCTAGAGTGAGCACTCGAAGAATCAAGGTGTGTGCGGGTGTCTCTTTCCCCCACAGCAATGGGGCTGGAACTCTTAATTCCAAGTGGGAGCTCTCAGGGTGAGGCGCTGGAAGGGGGCCCTGTAGAGGGTGGGGGTGGAGGGTTGGTTGGGCCCTGGGAATCTGGCATAGGCTGGCGGCGGGCAAAGAGGATGCCTGGCAAAGGGATGAGGAGATGACAGAGGGCAAACACAAGCAGGAGGGGGTTGGGGCACAGAAACAGAAAAGGGAAACAAAAGTCAGTGTCCTGATTGCTAGAACACCACACACACACCCCTGCTACAAACCAATGAGGACAAGCCCCTTGGGTCAGTTAGAGACTCCTATGCCAATACAGATAACCTTGAACAGGTAAACAAGAAATATTTATACTGATACATAGGCCCACGACAAGGCAGACATCCCATGGTACCCATGCCAGAGAGGTCATGCCTTGGACCCCATGCCATGTAGACACCCCTGTAACCCATGCCAGTGTAGCAATCCCCTGAACCCCATGTTACCCATGCAAGTTTGGATATCCCTGAACCTCATGCTAGCAGAGAAAGTCTAACGTCCCCATGCCAGTGTAAATACCCCTGACCTCATGCCAGTGTAGACAGCCTGCAGTACCCATACCAGTGTAGACCACCCCGTTGATCTCTAGGGCCATGTTGATACTGCTGATACCACTGCCTGCCAGATTGAGAGGCCCATCCAGCTGCTCTTCTGTCCAGGAGGGGGCAGGGGAGTCACATTTTGGGGAATCAGAATTCAGACTTACCAGCTCCCCCCTCCATCCCTATAGACAGCCCCCATTCCACTTCAGCCCCACACCAATAATTATGCAGTTGTCTATTGAGGGATCTATCTGCCCCATCTCCAAGGAAATGGGTCTATCCTCCCTCAGTGCACAGACCCAAAGCCCTCTCAGCAACAAGCCCTTCCTCACCCCTCAGGGGAACCTTGGGACGGGGCAGAAAACTGGGGGGTGCCCCAGGTCGAGGTGGGTCCATGGGCCCCATCAGCACAGCCCTCTTCTCTGGGGGCTCCTCTGGTGCCAACTTCTCCCGTGCAGGTCCCAAGGCCAGGCCCACAGGCAATGCCAGTCGAGGGGTTGGAATTCCGCTCTCCTCTGGAAGAACAGGTCATTCAGTGCCCCTGGCCCAACCCACTCCATCTCTGCCTTTTGTTCTCTCCCCAGGCTTGGGACTAAGGGAGGTCACCCCAAGCTCAAGCTTGAAGTTCAATCTCCCCTCCTATCCAGAGTCTCAGCCTAGAGGCTCTGAAGCTGGAGAGCCCAAAGGGCCAACATATATGTTTAGGTTGGTCCAAGACAATTGGGAGGGATTTGCTTGCTCTTGGTCATTAAATAATTCAGGTCACAGGAGGCACAAACCACATGCAAACGGAAGCCCTGGGTGGAGAGGTGTGGAATGGAGCTGTTCTGGATAAAGGACCTTTTCCTGAGCTTCAGCCCCACACCGCGGTAACTAGTACCCCAAAGCCCCCAAGGCTTCATTGACCCCAAACCTCAGTACCCCTTAACATTAGCATGCACCAGACCTCAATGCCCTGTCAGTCCTTTCTGCCCCCATACCTCAATGCTTCCCAGACCTCAGAGTCACCACATTTGTAATGTTTCTTATATCTAAGCGCCCCTCTAGGTCTCAGAGACCGCCAAACCTCAGCTCCTCCCGCCTCACACCTTTCTTCACGGGGCTCGGGCTCAGCTGCGCGCAGGCGTGCGCCGGAAGGCCGGAGGCGGAGCCCTGGGCTGGGCGGGGGCCGGGCGGGGGCGCGGGCGCGGCCGAACCCGGCCCGGAGGCGGGGCCCAGAGAACCCCGAGGGGGCGGCCCGGCCAAGCCGAAGAGCGGGGCGGCGGTGTAAGCCTGCCGACGGCCCTCGCGCCTGTTGCTGTCGATGGCGGCCTGGAGCTCCCCCGGGGAGCTGAGCGCCCGCGTCTCGCACTCGTACGGGTACAGGTACTTCATGTACCTAGGGGCGGACAGGGGTGGGAGGCTGGGCCCGGCTCATCAAGCCCCACGCCCCCCGCCCCTCCCGGGCCCGCCCCGCGCCGCGCCCCCTCCGCGCGCGCCCGGCCTCACTGCGTGCGCAGGGTGAAGGCGGCCGACGTGATGGTGGTGGGCAGGCTGAGGCCGCGCGTGACCTCCCGCCACACCTTGCGGTTGATGACTTCCACCAGGCCGCCCTTGGCCGTCACCAGGCGGAACAGTGCGTACAGGTCCAGCACCTGCTTCGCCATGATGGGCACGCGGTTCACTGGCGTCCCTGGTGGGGGTGGACACAGAGTCGGGGAACTAGACTGAGACCCGGGCTGCGGGCATCCCCCGGGACTGAAGGAGTCGCTGCCTGGAGGAGGCTCGGGTACAGGAGGGGAAGAGGGAGGGATGGGGAGGTGGGACTGCAGGCAGACCCCACAGGACCCCCAGGCCTCCGCTGTAGCAGGAAGGACAGGAGGCTGGACCAGCGGTGGGCAAACTTCTTCTGTAAAGGGCCAGATGGCGAATGGTTTGGGCTTTGCGGGCCAAACCGTCTCTGTCAGAACTGCTCCAACTCTGCCATTGTAGCCTGAAGGCAGCTCAGAGAAATTTAAAGAATTTAGAGGAATGGGTGCGGCTGTGTTCCAATAAAACTTTATTTACAGATTCAGAAATTCGAATTTCACACGTCTGGAAATGTTATTCGTCTTTTGATTTTTTCCACTATTTAAAAATGTAAAGCCATTCTTATCTCGCAGGCGGCTAGATGTGGCCCGCAGGCTTTAGTTTGCCGACCACTGGGGTAGACCGTAGGAAGGACTTCCTGACAGTGCTGAGGAGCGGACTCCCCTAAGCAGCGGCCCCGGGTGGACGGGAGAAGCCGCAGTCCCCGTCGCGGCTCGCCGACTCCGCAGCCCGCGCCGCCCCCGCCGTCCGGTCCTGACAAAGGGGCCTGTCTGCGCTGAGCGATGGGCCCCAGTTAATTCCTTACCGATCCCGTCCCCTTCCGCCGCCGCCTTTGGACCAGAACAATTAGCTGCGGTCTGATTAATGGGGGGAAATTATCGGCCCCGCAGGACCCCTACCCCCGCAGAGGGAGGGGAGGGAGGCAGAGCTCCGGGCCTGTGGTGGGGGGATAGTGCTGGGATCCGCTCAGACCACCAGTGGAGGGGAGACCTCGAGGAAGGGGCAGGGAGGGGACACCGGGACCAGAATGACTGGACCTCCCTGGGGAGCAAAAGGAGCTGGGGCCCCACCGAGGGTCCCTGGTTAGGAAGCGACAGGAAGGAGTGCTGGGCCTGGGGTGGGGGCCGAGGGACTTTGGCCAGCAGCTGCACTAAGGAGGGGAAGCAGTGTAGCCAGTTAATTAGCGGCTTATCAGGTCGAGCTCGGAGTGAGTTAATTAGCTTTGTAGAGAGAGATAATGAGTCAGTCTTCAGACCCATGAATCTGAGGAGAAGCCTAAGTGATGGACTGTGCTCACCCTGATCCCCTCCTGGACCCTTCTTGCATTCTCTTCCAGCTCTGAGCTTCCTGGAAAGGAATTCCTCCTTCTCCACAACCCCAACCCGCATGGTCCCCAGTCTAGCCCTTGAGAAGTCCTTCCTTCAGTCTAATCCCAGTTCTTCCTGCTATAGAGCACACTGCCTGAAGCACAGTGAAACTGAGAGACAAGGCTGAGGAAAGAGTGAAAGAGGACCAAGGCATTCCTAGTCTCCCAGTCCTGGGAACCCCTCCCAACCCAGGCCAGCCCCCCACTGGGTCCCCCCTCCACCCTCCCAATTGATCCCATACTCATTAACCTGCCAGTGGGCTGGACACTAATTAATCCCTGGGTGGACGAAGGGGGCAAGGTCAGAGGTTAAAGATGCTATTGAGGGCCCAAAGGATAGGTGCTGCCAAGCTCAGGCCTCTGCAGAGAGGACCCAGCCTGGGGACTAAACCCTGGGGTCTCTCTTCCTCAAACCTGGTAAGTGGGAGTCCTTCCCTTACATCACCCCACTCACCCCTCTTCTGCATGAAGCTAAACAGGTCATCCAGAAATTCCTTCCTCTTGGGGTCTGCATCGAGCTCGTACAGCTGGGGAAGGACTGAGGTCATTTTCCAGCTCTGCTGACCCCCCTGGACCCCAACTCAGGTTGTCCCCTGAATAAGGGTCCCCAGCTGAAGGGGTAAGTAGGGTCTGAAATGTGGACCCTTTGGCATTAGACTCTCTCTCCCTGGGGGCAGGTAGGGGCACTTTTTTCTAATACACACAGAGACCTTCTACTGGCCAGTGGTGCCCTGGGTAGCTCAAACGACACATCTGGGGAGGAGGGGAAGGAAGGAAGCTGTGGAAGCTCAGCCTGCCCTCAGGGATGCACAGAGCTCTAGGAAAGAAGTCAGGCTGGGGCTGTGTTCCACACTGAGGAAACTGACAGATCCATCTCAGGCCCTCTTTCACTCTGGTTCATTCCTGCAAGGGCTTCTCGCTGTTCACATCTCTGTGTGCCAGGGCTGGGGAGGAGGGGCTGAGATGCCTCTAACCCAACCCTCAGGCGGGGTGGATGCTCAGAACTCTTGGATTGAATGCTGGGGCCCCTTAGCCCACCTTCTAGTCTGATCTCCTTTCAGGGACAGTCTACTACAGAAAGTGCCACAGAGGCAATGGCCCTGCATCACCCAGGATCTGTGGGGTCAGGACTTGAAAGGCCCCTGGGTCATCCCACCCATGCCCAGTCACCTGGAGCCCCACCTCCAGTATCACCTGCCAAATACCATCCAGGAGGAACAATCCCTAGAGTAACAGTCATTTTCCCAGAGTAACAGTCCCTGAGTAACACCCATAGGTAACACTCCATCCCCCAATAAAAACTCTCAGGAAAAAAACACCCATGAGTAACAAACCCCAGAGATCCACCTTTAGAGCTGCATTCCCACAAGAACTGAACCCTAAGTCTTAGATGGATACCCACAAATAACACACTCTCCAAGTAATAATCCCCAGAATTATACCCAGGAGAAACAGTCGCTAGAGCCACATATCCAGAGTAATAGAGCCCTGAGTAACACTCCCAGTTTTACACTAATGCCATGGAGTGTTAGCCACAGATTAACACTTCTGGAAAATACCCAAGACCAACGCCCTACGAGTAACACCACCAGAATAGCACACCTGGAGCCACAACCCTGCATAATACCATCATGGTGGCAGCCTGGAGTAGTGCCTTACTTAGCACAACATCCAGATGGGCTCCGCAGGGAGGAAGAACCACAAATTAAGGCCCTGTGAGTAAGATCTTGTATTCCCGACTGTACAGGGGCCCTTTAGTCACGCTGCGGCTGTAGTGGCCATCACAAGCTGGGAACTGTCACACAGGGAACTCAGGCCAGGGAAAGGATTTGGATGGGCGGAGTGTGACAGGGAAGAGATGAGGGGGGTATCAGCTTGCCAAAGGAGTGGCAACCTCCATTCTGCTTCCAAAGACAGAAGTAGGCAGTCCAGGACACCCCCACTGGTCGCTGGGATATGACCTTGCGACTTGATATGTGGGAAGGTATGGTAGGATGGCGCTGGCCCTGGAAGCCCCAGTCCCCAGATCCCCCTCCCTCAAAAGAATTCTTGAAGGCTCCTACACCCCTCCACCTTTCTCTCCCAGCCTCACTGACAGCCTCCAGTCTGTGGGCCTCCACATTTCTGGGCGGCTCCTGCACCCCTAGTGTGGGCCTATGTACTTCTTTCTGTGCCTCTGGGTGTCTTCCTCCCTGTCACTATCTATCCTTCAGTCTTCCCCTTGTCTCCCGCCAGGTCTCTGTGTCTCTGTCTTTCTATCCTGCAGATGCCAGTGGGGGTGGGGGGGCTACTAATCTCCTAGCTCCGCTTTTGCGCAGAGAGGAGGGGGGAGGGCCTGACATTGAGGGGGGTCCTACCTGTTTGAACTGTTCCTCGTAGGTCCACTCAGGGGGACGAGGTCCAGGCAGCTGGCTGGAAGGTGAGTTGGGGCCCTGGGTCCCTGGACGGCTCTCCTCAGCTGCCTTCTCCTCTGCCCGGGGTTCCTCCCCCTCCTCATCCTCTTCAGCAACCTCCTCTTCCTCAGCCCCAACCACCCCCAAGGCCCCCTCAGGGGCCTGCAGGGTCCGGGGGCTAGGCAAGGCAGGCCGTGGTGGTGGTGGTGGTGGTGGTGGTGGTGGGTGTGGAGGGGCCAATGGCCCCACCCCCTGGGCCAGTCGTGCTGCTTGCTGCCTCTGCAGGGCCTCCATTACAGCTTCCAGGCGCAGTCCCCCGGCTGGTGGGGGGGCTGGCACCAGGCGGAGCCCTGAGGAAAGGGCTGCCTGTGGGGGAGGGAATTATGGGTGCTGGGCCCTGCTGCCCCCACAACCCCCGACACAAGGGAGGTGGTCATGGATTCAGGGAAGTGCAGAGGGGCCATGAGGAAAAAGGCAGAAAGATAGCTTTCCCAGAAATTGACAGAGACAGAGAGGGAGAAAGAGCAGGAGAGACAGAGACTAGGCTCAAAGAGACAGAAATGGGCATTGACTGAGGATAGGTAGAGACTGAGCAGATCAAAGAGGGTGACAAGAACCAAGAAACAGAGAGATGGAGGAGAGAGAGATCCGACAGAGAGAGACAATGACAGGGAGATATGCAGCTGGAAAAGGAAATGGGACAGAGAGACAAGGAGAGAGAGAGGAGGGGAGAGACAGAGACATTGGGCAGAGACAAGAATGGAGAGACAGAGAGGGGGAGATGAGACTGATAGAGATATTGGGTAGAGAGACAGGGAAGGTAAGAGAGAGAGAGGAACAAGAGACAAATATCAAAGACCTGAGTGACAGGCAGTCCAGGGAGAGGGACAGAGACAGAGAAACAGGCGGAGAGAGACAAATAGTGCGACGGGTTGAGAGAGACAAGTAAAGACCGACGCAGCAGGAGGAAGAGACAGAAGAGGGAGATTAGAGACAGGGGGAGACGGTAAGTAGAGGGGGACAGACAGACAGAGACAGGGAAAAACAGACGGAGAGACGGAGCAGAGACGCAGAGGACTGGAGCCGAGGAGGCGCGGGAACAGAAGGCGGCGGGGGCAGAGCCCACGACGGGGACGGGACTGCGCGGGCAGGGGACCGCGGGGTCTCGACGCTGGCTCTCGGGCTCCCCGCATCCTGTGGCCGCACTCACCAGCCTGGCGCGGCCCGCTGCCCCCGGCGTCTCCACGGCGCTCCCTCTGCTCCGCCCGCCTCTGGGGCGGCCCCTGCCTCGGCCCGGTTCCCTGCGCGGGTGCCCTCCGTGCGCTCCCGCCGCCGTGCGCTCCTCTGGCCGCGGTGCGCTCACTCGCCGCTCTGCTGGCGGCGGCCACGGGGGCGGGACCCGAGCGGGGCAGGGCGGGCGGAGGCTCAAATGGAGAGGCTCCGGTGGACTCTGCCGCACCCAGCCCCCCAACAGGTGTCTTCCACCCTCCATACAGCCAGATTCGGGGGGATAGGGCGCTGGAGAGCTGCCGGGAATCGTGCAAAGGAGAGTGAGGCGTCCACGGCCACTGGATTCCAGACCAGGACTCCGCCCAGCCTCAGAGACCGTGCCACCCACTCCCACACTCAGTGCCCGGCATTCACTCGCAAAGTGCTGTGTTCACACACCCACACAGCCTGCCACAAGTTCAGGTGCACAGCTGCCCTGTTTCACATACTTGGTTACACTGACACTACAGCGCCAATGGCCTGGGCAGGCTGTGATCACGAGGGGAATCACTCTGCGGGATGCTGGGGTGAGTGTGGAGGGCCTGGACGGAACAGAAACTTCCCCCTCCCTGTCCAGGTGCTGTCCCCAACTGCATGCACGCTGCAGTTTGCACAACAGTATGTGCACGCAGTGGTGGACTCACACCTCTGCACTCACACACTCAGGTCTCTGAGCTGATCTACACCCACAGCAGGGTACACACACCACATGCAAATACACAGCCACACAGTTTTTAGCTCTTTTGATGTTCTATTATGGAAATTTTCAAACATACACAAGAGGAGTGAATAGTGTGAGAACCTTGGGTACTCATCATGCATCTCAGCGGCGATCAGCGTTTTGCCTGCCCATCTTCACACACATCCTCCACCCATGTGTGCGTGACTCCCCAGTCTGTATCTACAGACCCCTTTAGCCAACTGCTTCAGGCCCACTCTACCCTCAGTCGTCCCCCAGATGCTGAGACGCTGTTCCTTTTTTGGGGGGTCCTGAGTGGCAGGCCACAAGTTCTCCTCTGAGCAGCCTGGACCCCACTCCTCTCAGGCGCCCTCCCACATTCCCGTTTCTTCCTGTGCCCAAGGGGATCAACCTACCAAAAGCATGAGGGGTGATGCCAAGTGTGTGAGTGAACGACACATGTCTGTAGGGGTGACACCTGGCATGGGTGTGAAACTCTGTGATGTCAAACCTGGCACCAGGACCATCCTCCGACCTCACGCCCAGTGAGGCACACTGGTGCCAGGGCCAAGACTCCCCTAGGAGGCAGAAATTCAGGTCTGACTCTTGCCTCTTCCCTCACCCCCACCCTCTCCCAATCAGTGCCCTCCTCTCAGACCCAGCCTCCCCTGGCCTGGACCACCAACTCTTCTCACCAGGACCTTGTGGTAGGTGATACCCCCTGCTCTCCCCGTCTCCAGCCTCCACCCTTATCCCCAGCCCAGCTCCGACTGTGGCACTAGATCCTTGTTCTCTTTGGCTCCTCCCTGCCACACTGAGGTTCAGTGCTGCTCCCACCTTTGGCTCACTCCAGTGCCCTCCTGCTCAGATTTCAGACCCGACAGCCAGGCTGACACCCTTCCCTCCAAGAAGCGTTGGTGATCTGACCACCTTCAGTACCGATGCCCCTTCCCCAGGGCTTTGTGTGGGGAGAGTTCTCCTGGGGCAGAGTCAAGCCCCTTCCTCTGCCCACCCCTCTCCAAGGCTGGGCCCACAGAGAGGAGAATGAGCGAATGTGCAGAGGCAGACAAACATGCCCTGGTGGTCTCCTGAGGGGCTGGAGATCTGCAGACCTCCTGTGCCCAGCTTGCTCTCCTTTCCCCACACAGCTTCCCCCGGCTGCTCAGAGAAGAGGAGGTGCCTGGAAGGAGGTACATGGTAAGATTCCTCTTGGAAAGGTAGAAACTGGCTTGGGGAAATTCCAGTTCTGAGGGTTTGGAGATTGCTTTGCAGGGGGCAAAGGGAGAGGAGGGGGGCAAGGGACTGTCAGCTACTTCCAAAAGGAAAGAGTCAATCAAGCATAGTAAACCCACCTTTGGGGTCTGGGCCAGGAGGCCTACAACTGGGAAGGGCTGAGCGGAAGCAGTAAGCCTGACTGGGACCTGGTTTTTCTCTCTCTTCATCTGTGACAAGGAAAGGCTGTCTCTCACTACCACATATAGCCCTCCTCTGATCCTCTGCCTCACAGGGACAAAGACGGACAGACCTAGGCCTCCATTCATCCAACACATACTTACTGAGCACCTACTTCATGCCAGGCATGTTGGACACAGGAGTAAATAAAACAAAGTCCCTGTTATAATGGGTAATTCCAGTGGGGGAACTATATAGTGTGTCAGATGGCAATAAGTAAAATGAAGAAAAATAAATCCGTGTTGGAGGGAATAGAAAGGGAAGGGCATATTAGTTACCTACGACTGTGTAACAAATTACACTGAAACTTGGTGGCTTAAAACAATAACATTTATTTTCTCACAATTCTGTGGATCAGGAATTCAAGTGGCTTAGCTAAGTGGTTCTGGCTCACTGTCTCTCATGAGGTTGTGGTAATGTTGGCTAGGGCTGCAGTCATCTGAAGTCTTGACTGGGATCGAGGATCACTTCCCAGGTGGCTCACTCCATGGCTGTTGGCAGGAGGCTGGTCTCCCCAGGTGGTCCTCTCCACAGGAGAGGACCTTGTGCCTGAGTGTTCTCCCAACATGGCAGTTGGTTTCCCCCAGAGACAGTGACCCGAGAAAGAGACCAAAGAGGCAGCAATGTTCTTTATGGCCTGGTCTTGGAAGTCATACACTGTCACTTCTGCCATATATTATTTGTTAAAAGTACTTAGTCCAGCCCAAATTTGAGGGGAAGGGAATTAGGCTTCACCTCTCAAAGGGAGGAGTATCAAAATTTTATGGAGGTATTTTAAATGTTGGAGGTATAATTTAATAATAAAAAATTATGGAGAGATACACAAATGTTAAGGGAAGGATTCACTGAGCAGGAATCAAAGGAGGGGAAGAAGAGAGCCATTGGGGATACCTAGGGAAGAGCACTGGTCAGGAGAGTAGGGGGTTCAAATATCCTGAGGTGGAAGTTTGATGTGTCACAAAAGCAAGGAGGCCCCCAGGCTAGAACAGGGTGGTGAGGCGAATAGTTGGATGTTTGCTCAGGGGTAACATGGGCCTTGGAGTAGGTTCATGGAGGCAGTGAAAGGCCTGAATGGGATGGGAAGCCATGGGAAATGTCTGAGGAGAGTGGATGCAAGCATGAGGATCAATCAGGAGGCCGCTGCAGGAATCCCGGCAAGGGATGAGGATGGCTTGGACCGGATAGCAGTGGAGGTGGCAAGAAGTGGTTAGATTGTGGACACGTTTTGAAGATCGAGCTGACAGGATCTGTTGATGCCTTGGATGTGGGATGTGAGAATGAGAGGTATCCAAGATGACGCCAAGGTTTTTGGCCTGGGCACCTGGCTAAATGGAGGTACCCTTCACTGAGACAGTAAAGACTGCAGGAGGTGCAGGATTGGGAGAGAAATCAGTCTGCACCGGGCATTTTAAGTTTGAGATAGCAATGAGACAACCAAGTGGAGATGGAGGCAGTCAGATACCTGGAGAATCTGGAGCTCAGAGGAGGTGAGGCTGACAGTCAGGACACACAGATGGTCCTCAAGGTCCATCCACGTTGTTGCAAATGGCAGGATTTCCTTCTTTCTTATGGCTGAGTGATATTCCATTGTGTGTGTGTGTGTGTGTCACATTTTCTTTATCCATTCATCCTTGAAGAGATTATACTAAGTGAAATAAGTCAGATAAAGGCAAATACTGTATGTTCTCACTTATGTGTGGAATCTGAAAAAACAAACTCATAGAAACAGAGAACAGATTGGTGGTTGCCAGAGGCCAGGCGCAGGAGAAACAGGTGACGGTGGCCAAACGTACAAACTTCCAATTATAAGATAAATAAGTCCTGGAGATGTAATGTACAGCATAGTGACTATAGTTAACAATACTGTATTGTATATTTGAAAGTTGTTAAGGGAGTGGATCTTGAAGGTTCTCATCACAAGAAAAAAAAGAGTTTATAACTATGTGAGGTGATGGATGTTAACTAAACTTACTGTGGTAATCATTTCACAATATATACATATATCAAATCATTATATTGTATATCTTAAACTAATACAATGTTGTACATCAATTAAATCTCAATAAAACCAGGGGAAAAAAAGACATATGGGGGGCCGCCCGGTGGCACAGCAGTTAAGTTCGCGCTTGGCAGCCCGGGGTTCGCGAGTTCGGATCCTGGGCGCCCGCTGACGCACTGCCTCTCAGCCATTCCGTGGTGGCGTCCCATATAAAGTGGAGGAAGATGGGCACGGATGTTAGCCCAGGGCCAGTCTTCCTCAGCAAAAAGGGGAGGATTGGCAACAGATGTTAGCTCAGGGCTGGTCTTCCCCACAAAAAAAAAAAAAAAAAGACATATGGGGGGCCGCCCGGTGGCGCAGCGGTTTAGTCCGCGCTTGGCAGCCCGGGGTTTGCGAGTTCGGATCCCGGGCGCCCGCAGACACACTGCCTGTTAGCCATGCCGTGGTGGCGTCCCATATAAAAAAGTGGAGGAAGATGGGCACGGATGTGCCCAGGGCCAGTCTTCCTCAGCAAAAAGGGGAGGATTGGCAACAGATGTTAGGTCAGGGCTGGTCTTCCCCACAAAAAAAAAAAAAAAAAAAAAAAAGACATATAGGGCCAGCTCCAGTGGCCTAGTGGTTACGTTTGGCATGGTCCACTTCGGTGGCCCAGGTTCAGTTCCTGGGTGTGGGCCAACACCAGTCGTCTATCAGTGGCCATGTGGTAATGGTGGCTCACATACCAAACAGAGAAAGATTGGCAACAGATGTCAGCTCAAGGCAAATCTTCCTCAGCAAAAAAAGAGAAAAAAGACATACAGATGGTATTTAAAGTTATGAAATGGTTGAGATCACCTGGGAGGGCTGTAAACAGAGAAGTTTGAGGAGTAAGTCCTGGGAAATCAGAGGTTGAAGAGATAAGAAAGATCTAGCAAAGGAGGCAATGAAGGAAGAGTAGTGTCCTGGAAGCCAAAAGTGTTTTAAGAGTGACGAACTGTGTCAAATGAAAGCTGAGAAGAAATAACCACTGGACTTAGCAACAGAGATGGGGAGGAGCCTGGGAGCCTAGTCCTATGTGGGAGGGATGACAAGGGGAGTGGAGGCATCCCTGAAATGTGGGCCTGGGCCTAGAGGCAGAGCTGGGTTACAGGGTGGGAGAAATCCTTGGAGCCTTGACTTTGCAACCCATGATCAATGGAGAGGTCCCAGCCAGGACCTGTCATGGCCAACATGGTGGTGGGGTATCAGGATGGCCATCTGACCTGGGCCTCACATTCATTCAGTCACAAATTTAGACTGCTTGTGTTGTTTCCAAATAGTGATACATGTAGTCTTTTGTACTTTTGTTCATTAGAATGTTGGATTTTTAGAATACCTATATACAATTTTTTTTTTTTTTTTTGTGGGGAAGACCAGCCCTGAGCTAACATCTGTTGCCAATCCTCCCCTTTTTGCTGAGGAAGACCGGCCCTGGGCTAACATCTGTGCCCATCTTCCTCCACTTTATATGGGACGCTGCCACGGCATGGCTGACAGGCAGTGCGTCGGCGGGCGCCTGGGATCCGAACTCGCGAACCCCGGGCTGCCAAGCGCGGACTAAACCGCTGTGCCACCGGGCGGCCCCCCTATATACATTTTTTATAACCATGTTCCTTCCCTTTTTAATATACCAGGAGTCCTAACAAATGACAGTGGCCTGGGCCTCACTCAGTCTCAGAACAGGGCCAGGGGGAGGATGAGGCAAGTGAGGCACCTAGGGCCCCAAATTTAAGAAGCTAAGTGCAGGGTCCCTGGGTGTGAGTGCACCTCAGGCATCCTCTAGTCCCAGCCCCACCCACCTAGGACATCACCCCCAGGAGGCTCCACAGAAGTGGGGGGGGGGGTCCTAGAGAAGCAGACCGGAGAGGAGGAACTCCTGCTCTGGGTGGGGGCAGAAACCCAGAAAAAAAGCAGATAATGACCATGCCTCTTTCAGTTCAAAAGTGGGTGCACACTGCCACCCGCTGGCCATCCCGGGCAGGATTACCACAACTGTTTCCAGAGCAGCACTGGCAGAGGCAAACCAACATCATCACCTCACCCAGCTCTGAATTTCTTAAATTGTAGCCTTCAAAACTGGTGGAACGGATCTTATTAAACATGCTGATCTCAAGGCCTCAACCCAGAGGAACTGATCTCTGGGGATTTGGCACAGTAATCTGTAGAGTCAGTGAGCCTCCTAGATGATTCTTGGGCACACTAAAGTATATAGTCCCTATTACAGTCCAAAGCCACTGTCTTATAAACTGAATCATACAGCAAGGAGAGGCCTTCTTGAGACCCCCACCCCCACCCAGGAGTTAGCAGGTTTTCCTGCTGCTCAGACACACAAGGAAATGGAACTGTTCAACAGGTCTTTATTAACAGAGACAGATGGACAGAGAATGCAGCAAGGGCAGTGTCTGGAAGCTGTGATGGGTGTGTGTGTGCGCGTGCACGCAGAAAAGGCCTTTTCTAGGCCAGGATGGTCCCTTGGACCTAGGCCCACCTCTCCAGGCTCTCTCTCCAGCGGTGGGCCCTGGCTAAGGCCAGCCTCCTCATAATACCCCCGAGGGAGGAATGGGGGGTCTTTCAGGAGAGGAGGACCCTGACCTCAGCATTCCCTACATTCTTCTGGTTCTTAGCTGACTTGGCTGCTGAGAGGGTCGGGGACAGGCCATGAGGGCACTTGCATAGCAGGGGAAAGAATGGGGGTAAGGCATATGGTGAGGACAGGGGGATGAAGGGGAAGGCCATCATAGCTGCAGGTGAAGGGGGCCTATAAGGCAGCTCCTCTTCTCCCTCCCCTCCTCCCCCAATTGCTGCTGGGGTGAGGAGTCAGACCCAGGCAGAGACCCCCATCCCCAACTCCAGAGCCCTGATGGCGGGCAGGGAAGCTCTGGAAAGGCCTGAGTTAGTGAGTCAAGCTTGTGGTATGCGTGTTTGAACATGATTGGCCCCCCTGGTATACAGGGGACTCCCTCTCTGGATGGGCGTGAATGCATGATGCTGCCATACACACAGGATTCAGGATCTGAATGCGTGTCCCATATGTTCCCACAGGTCTCTATGTTTGGTTGTATAAGCATATATGTCCCTGCTTGTACACCAGGAACTCAATATCTCCAAGTTGTATGTCTTTGTCTTTTCACGTGGGTTCCAGCAAGTGGCTGTGTGTGGGCCTGCCTGCTCCTGTCCATCCACAGGTCCTCCTTCAGGCCTGGCTTGTCAGGGGTCCTGGCCGAAGAGGTAGGTGGTGAGCTCAAGCCGGAGGCCCCGGGCATAGGCGCGAAGAGTATAAAAGAAGGTGAGGAAGTCCTGGGTGCTGAAGATTGTGTCCGCCAGCGCAAAGGCCAGGGTGGATGGGATGACACCCCGGCCATACTCCACCATCCACGTGTTTGGCCCCCACTCCACAGCCGTTGCCTCACCAGGCCCGTGCACCACTGTCTCCCCTGGGGGACAGGGAGCACCCAAATGAGGAGCCCAGCACCGCCCTTCCTTAGCTGCCACCTCCCTGGCTCGTGGGCTGTCTAGGGGCAGGGGATGGAGAGGGAGCTTCAGGAAAGGAAAAAGCCTTACCTCACGAGACTCCCATCTGGAGAAGGAAGAGGCCAGGATGGCCACTCCTAAAGTTTCCTCTGTGGCATCACCTGGCTCATGTTCCCTCTTGGGGGAAGCCAAGGAGGGTCACCTCAGCGGCCATGGGCCATTGTATGGGGGTCATGGAAGTCTGCATTCCCAAGCCCCACTCATGTCAAGCAGAAATTTAGCTAAACTTGGGCTGGGCCTGTTAGATAGGAAGGGGTAGTTGAAAGACTGTGAGGCTGTCTGAGAAATGCAGCTGTTCAGTTACATGCCCTGCTTGTAACACTCAACCTCAAACCTACTTGAGGTCCACAGTCTACTTTTTATGGAAAATGTTTCACTATACAAAAAAAGGAAGACAACTTGGGTGTATGAGTGCGTTTCTGATTACCCAACTGTCTCAACAACTGTTGGAATACTGGATAAGTAAAACAGACTGATAAAAATCAGACCTGGTTAACAGGAAGCTGTCATGTTTCGTTTCCTTTTGACAGAGGAAAGCAACAGTGGCCCTCAGCCCTGCCTCAAGCAAACCACCTGTGGCTTATCTGGGGGGTAAAGGAACGAGGAGGAGGGCCCCCAACGCACCCCTTTTCTATGCCATGGCTCTTTCCAACTGTGAGCACCCCAGAATGGAGGGACCCACCTATCTGACCGAGCCTCCTTACCCACCTGGATAGAAGACCTCACTTTTGGTAGTGCCCTCTCTCCACTGGTGGAAGGTGCCAGAGATGATGGTGTCCGAAATCTCAGCCCAATAGCGCCCTGAGGGACAATCAGATGGACACCGAATATCAGGGTAACCGCGCCATCACATGGCTTGGCCGAACATCAGAAAGGAGGGCATGAACCCTTGGACTGCCCCAGCCTCCCAGCCCGGCCCGCCGCCAGCACTGACCCGAGTGGCCGCCAGAGCCCAGGGCGGTACCGAAGAGCAGCACGTACTCGGACAGCGAGGCGTGCAGAAGGCACATGGCGCCCATCCAGCCGCCCGCGTTCACGAACACCCACTGCAGCTCCTCGTCGGGCAGCACGTGGCCTGGGTGCAGCCGCCGCAGCTCCACGATCAGCCGAGAGAAGGCCAGCTCGTGGTCCAGCCCTGGCGGGGGCAGAAAAGCCGCAGAGTCAGGGCCAGCGCCGGTCCCGAACTCGAGAACGACGCCCCCGGAAGCCCCAGCTCGGCCGGGGCCTCCCCCGCCCCTGCCCTCCACCCGTTCACTCGCCCGCTCACCCGCGTACTGCCGCGCCAGCTGCGCGATCTCTTCGCGCTGGAAGACGAAGTTCTGCGCGCCCAGCCAGAGCCGGACCACCTGGGCCAGCACGGCCGCGGCGGCCAGGAGCAGCGCGGCCCAGGCCCACCGCCGGCCCACTGCCCACTGCATCCCGGCGGACGGCCTGGCACAGCGCAGCGCGGGAGCGAGCGGGACCTCAGGCCGTGACTCTCGGCGCCGCCGATCCGCAGCGCGCCGTCCGCGACCGGTTCCCCCGCCACCGCCATGGTACGGCTCGCCCCGGCCAATCGGAGCGGCCCGGCCACCCGGGCGCCGCCCCCCGGGTTGAACCATCTCCGCGCGAGGAGCGGGGAGCGCCGAGGGGCGGGGCGCGCGTGAAGTGAGGGGGTGGGGCCCAGCCTCCTAGCCGCCCGCGGTTGGGCCTCCGGGTCCGGTCCCTCTGGGCGCATTCCTACGTGAGGGTAGGTGTGTGGCGGCGAGGCTGGGAATGGGCTGGCCCTCCTGGGCTCTCTGATGGCGAAGCAGGAGAGCCCGGAAGCAGAGCCTTCCGGGACTCGTGATTGTTACGGCCGGCCTTTGCTAGCACAGAAGGTGGGAGGAGGAACTTCAACCTGGGAACGTTAGGGAAGGCTTTTTGGAGACCGTGACCCCTGAGCAGTGCCTTTAAGAGAGATGTGAAGGGCCTTCCAGCCAATGAGATCTACTCTAAGAGCAAAGGCACCGAGGAGAGAGAGCGTGGGGTCTTCAGGGGCCTACAGTTCATTCTTTGTTGTGAAGCACAAAGTGTGAGAGGAGGGCCTTGTAAACCGGCTGAGGGGAGTGAAAAAGGAAGAGAAGCAAAAGAGAGAAAAGAGGCAGCACAGTGCAGTGATTGAGAAAGAAACTCTGGAGCTGGACGGACTGGGTTAAAAGCCTGGCTCCTGCCACCTGCTTGTGTGATCTTGGCAAGTTACTTAAACTCTTTGAGACTCTATTTTCTCATCTGTAAAATGGGGTGAATAAAAGTACCTACCTCATAGCACATACCTGCATTTTGATGAAGATTAAATGAGTTAATATTTATAAAGCAATTAGTGCCTAGCACGTGGTGTCCTATGTGTTAGTTATATAAATAAAACAAAGGAGAAGAGAACTGGAAAAGCATAGCCTCACACATGAGAGTGATGGAATAAAGGATCAGCATAGTCACATACGAGCGAGAGGGCCAGTAAAATGATGGAAAATGGTCATTCGGTTTCCCAGTAGGGGCATGTAGCAAAGATGATGCTATACATTCACAAATCCATTCCTTTTGCTCTTGGGCAGCCAGATTGCATTCTACAGTCTACTCTGTAGTTCGACGAGGCCATGTGATCGTGTACTGGCCAATGAAGTATGGGCAGAATGATGTTTGCCACTTCCAGGTCTGGCTCCTAAAATCTTCTGTGAGATTCTTTACATTCTCTCTCTTCCCTCATCTATTATTGTAGTTACATAGAATTAAGTCGTTAGTGGAGAATTCTGAATGCTGCATGGGATAGGGCTCCTCCTCTCTCCCACAATGGACTGTAGTGTTAAGCCACTGAGTTTGGGGTTGTTTGTTACAGCAACTAAGATCACTTACCCTAACTAATACAGGGCAAAAGACATGTTACAATGTACTGTGCAGGTAAGAGTAGAGGCTGGGAAGATGGACTCTTTTTTGAGAAACTTGGCTATGAAGAGAAAGATAAAGAAGGGATTATCCAGAGGAGAATGCAGGATTGAAGGAACATGTTTTTGTATTGGCTCTGGCTTCTGTGACACTCCTGAACTGACATTCTCTAAAAACCCTGAGTAGCAGGGACTAGCCCAAAAATCTGGCCTCTGTCCCTCTGTCCAAGGCAGAGCCCTCTGGGACTGTCTAGCCCTGCAGCTCCCTTGTCTGTTTTTTTGGAAAGCTTCTCCAGCACACACTGTTTTTTTTTAAAAAAAGTGTCATTTGGCTTTAAGAGGGTCTTTGACCCCAGGAAGGGGAATAAGGGCCTGGGGTCACAGCCATCTTCCCTAGATATTGTAGAGGAGATCACACCTCAGGGAGCTTGGAGGGAAAGGGCTATGTAGGCCCCATCTCAGCTATTCACCTCTTCCCCCAAAAAGTGACCTTGGGGAGACACAGAGAGAGGAGAAGTTCAGAGATGCTCGTGAAGAGATGTTTCTGAAGGGGGTCAGGAGTTAGTCGGTATGATCCAGGGAGTGGCATTGAAACACTGGTGTTCTTGGGAAAATGGGGCTGCCTCCAAAATCCAGTCACTCAAACAACAAAGACAGCTGAAAGAGTATAAAACCAGATCTTCTATCCCCCTTTCCCCTATACCATGAGCAGCCAGTGGGACAGGTAAAATCCCATTTCTCAGCTGCCTGTTCCCTGCCCCCTACCTGGTGGCCTCTTCTGATTCCAGTCTGAGGACCCTGGGGCAGAGGTTCCCTAAATGACCCATGACCCAGTTTTTACATCTGAGCTGCAAAACACCTGGCTTGGTCCGGCCTGGCTTGGGGGAAGGGGCCTCCCTGCTACTGCCCAGCTCCTAGCTCACTAGGTTTCTGTCTTGAGTCTTACTGAAGTCTCAGGGGTGTTTCAGAGCAGCAGGAAGAGCCTGGAAACTTGGGTTCAAATCTCAGCTTGGCCACTCATCCCCCAGCTGACCTTGAGGCTTCTGTTCCCCACTGTGAAATGGAGAGGAGGTTCAGACAATATTTAGATGGTTCTTTAAAAGGGCCAGGGGAGTAATTAATTTGAATTTTATCCTAGTGTTAGCCAATTGGTTTGATCCAAGAAAAAGTTGGAGAAGGGGAGGGAGTGTGTAAACGAAACACTCCTGACCTCACCCAGATGGCGGCTGGTGGGGATAGGGTATGGTTATGGTGAAGTACCCACTCCTCCAGGTAATACCTGAGGCCAGGGTTCAGCTGAAGCAGATCAAGCCCCCCCCCCCCCAGCCCCCATGGACTGTAGTGCTAAGTACAGTAGGTGAGTTAGGTAAGTGAGGTGATTGTGGATCCAGGATTCTACCCCTACTCGGCCCTAGAATATAAGCTCTGGGAGGGCAGAGGCCATGCCTGACTTGTGCACACCGGGGCATCCCTTTGCCCACATGGAGCCTAGGTGCCTGGCACATGGTAGACACTTGGTAAATGTTTGCGGAACGAATGACCAAATGAATGAATGAATGAATGCAGCCAAGAAATCTTGTAAGTGTCCTGGAGCTGAGGGATCTTCAGGAAACAGGTTTCACGGAGATTCTTCCAGGGTGGTGGCTTTGGCCCTGGGGTGGAGTGGGATCATCAAAATGACCCCAATAGCGCCAGGCCGTCCTAAGCCCCGCCCCCAGGTGGCCGGGCGGCCTCCTCCGGCTGTCACGTGCTGGCGGATGGCCAATCACCGGGGCAGGGCGGGGCTGGGCCGACCCAGAGATGGGAGAGAGGCGGCTGGGCAGAAGTTCTAGAGGATCCCCCCGGTGGCCCCATGTCGCGCAGCGGAGAGGGCCCTGAGCAGCGCCAGCAGGCGTCAGAGGCGGACGCCACGGCGACAGCCTTCCGGGCGAGCGGTAACCGCAGGGTGGCCGGGACTCGCTGGGACGCGGAGCCGAGCCTCCCCTTCCTTAGGAAGTTGTGGTCCCTACCTCCAGGTCAGGCGCGCCCACCCGTCCCGGCCCGCGGCGCAGGGACACGCCAGTGGTGGGGCTGCAGGCTAATTGGCGCTGGGAACGCCCAGGTTCGGGCCTTTAGCTGCTGAGCAGGACCGGGCCGAGAGGGGGTCTCCGAGCTTGGGCCTGCTGGTGGGCGAGACCCCGGGGAGAGGGGGCAGAGAGCTTGGCTCACTGACCTTGACTCTGCCCCCAGAGCATCAGCATATCCGCTACAACCCGCTACAAGATGAGTGGGTACTGATATCAGCTCACCGCATGAAGCGGCCCTGGCAGGGGCAGGTAGAGCCCCCGCTTCTGGAGACAGTGCCCCGTCATGACCCCCACAACCCTCTGTGTCCCGGGGCCACACGGGCCAATGGAGAGGTAAGCCTTTAGAGCCCTCATCTGTAGGCTGGGCCAGGGGGCATACTCCCCTTTAGAGCTGCCCCTCACCCACAGGGGAGTGGACCTCCTTCTGGGTCATAGCCCACCAAGTCTTTTTGATCCCACAGTGGGCCTTCCCCACCCACTTGTAGCCTGTGCAGCCCTTGAAGCCCACCAGATGGCTGGTAGTAGGGGGCAGAGAATGCTTCTAGCCCATCCTTGTCTGTAGGTGAATCCTCACTACGAGGGCACCTTCCTGTTTGACAACGATTTCCCAGCTCTGCAGCCTGATGCCCCCAATCCAGGTAACCTGGCTTTAGCTGCTGTTGGGGGAAGAGAGGTTGGGCTTCCGGGGGGACTTCTGTTGCAGAGAGTGATACCCCTTTATCTTAGGACCCAGTGATCACCCTCTTTTCCAAGCTGAGGCTGCTCGAGGAGTTTGGTAACTATGGCTTTCCTCTCTTAAACCTTCAACCCAGGCCTGGACTGAGCCCTGGAAGGCGCCCTGCCCCCAGCACAGCCAAGCCCTATACGTCCATCATCTCTCCCTCCCTCTCCACCTAGTAAGGTCATGTGCTTCCACCCCTGGTCGGATGTGACGCTGCCACTCATGTCAGTCCCTGAGATCCGTGCTGTCGTCGATGCGTGGGCCTCAGTCACAGAGGAGCTGGGTGCCCAGTATCCTTGGGTGCAGGTCTGTGAGGTCGCCCCCTCCTCTGAATGGGCAGGGAGGGGGGTGGTGCAGCTTTGGTTCTGGGAAGTGACATTCCTATTTCCGCAGGGTGTGGTTGGGAGGGGTTGACTGGTGTCTTTTTGGCTACTAAAACTCCCTACCCCTACCTGATAGATCTTTGAAAACAAAGGAGCCATGATGGGCTGTTCCAACCCTCACCCCCATTGCCAGGTGAGTGTGTCAGGGGCTCCAGTGGACTTCTGGGCTGAGTCTGAGCCAGCTCTGTGGGGAGGGGAACTGGAGTAGGGATGGCCAGAGGAAGTACGCTAGTGATGTGGAAGCTTGGGGGTGAAAGATCTGCTGCTCTTCTCTGCTCCTGCCCCTTGACAGGTGTGGGCCAGCAGTTTCCTGCCAGACATTGCCCAGCGTGAGGAGCGATCTCAGCAGGCCTATCAGAGTCAGCATGGAGAGGCCCTGTTAATGGAGTATGGCCGCCAGGAGCTGCTTAGGAAGGTGGGAGAAAGCCAGGCCCTGTGTCCCCAAGGAGCCTCTAACCTCACCCCAAAAGAGACTTGTGTTAAGGAGATGGGTAGAAGGGAAGTAGCAGAGAGACTTGCTGAGAGGCCATAGCAGTAATCTAAAGGAAAGATGATGGTGGTTGAGACTAGGCTGGTACTGATGGAGGTGGTGAGAAGACATCAGATTCTGGGTACATTTTTTCTTCTGCTTCCCCTGCCTGTTTGCTGACCCCTCACACCCTCCTTGATGACCTCACCTCCATTCGGTCTGCCCAGGAACGTCTGGTCCTAACCAGTGAGCACTGGTTAGTGCTGGTCCCCTTCTGGGCGGTGTGGCCCTTCCAGACACTGCTACTGCCCCGTCGGCACGTGCGGCGGCTGCCTGAGCTGACCCCCACTGAGCGCGATGGTGAGTCTCCCAGCTGGTATCCTGGGTCCGGGCTCTGGTAGGGCCAGCATCTGGACCCCAGGCTGAGAGTCAAGCTCTGATTCCAGATCTAGCCTCCATCATGAAGAAGCTCTTGACCAAGTACGACAACCTGTTTGAGACATCCTTTCCCTACTCCATGGGCTGGCATGGTGAGGCTTTTTGAGCACCCATATTCCAGTGGACTGCAGCCCCCAGCAGGCCTTGAAACACGTGCTGGGGGAAGTATCTGGAGCAGGGATGCTGGAATGGAGGGTGGAGCAGCGAACTGGGTGAAACTATGTCTCCCATGGGCTTTCCAGTGCCTGGTCTCCTCTCTGGCAGGGAATGCTGGGAGACATAATTTTCAGGTTCCTAGCCTGGTTTGGGGGTGGGAGCTAGGCTGAAGAAATAAGAAAGGGCCCTCCTGGGCCATCTCTGCCTTCTTCCTGGTAGGGGCTCCCACGGGATCAGAGGCTGGAGCCAATTGGGACCACTGGCAGCTGCATGCTCATTACTACCCTCCACTCCTGCGCTCTGCCACTGTCCGGAAATTCATGGTTGGCTACGAAATGCTTGCCCAGGCTCAGAGGGACCTCACCCCCGAGCAGGTGAGGACTTGGAGCATCCTGGGTCCTTAGGTCCCCTTTTCTCCCCCATTTCTTCAAGGGATCCTAACAGTCATGACCCTGAGAACCCTCAAACCTGGGCATTCCCAGAGACTTGGGAGCTGCTCAACTCCTTCATCCTCTGATTAGTCCAGCAATCCTTATCACAGCCTCCCACTCCCACAAACCCTTTCCAGTATCTCCTAGGCGCTCAACTCCACACCTGGGCAGCCCTTAATCTCCTTGATTGCCCCCTGTCCCCCTTCCAGGCAGCGGAGAGACTAAGGGCACTTCCTGAGGTCCATTACCGCCTGGGGCAGAAGGACAGGGAGACAGCATCCATCGCCTGACCACGCTGACCACAGGGCCTTGTGCCTGAGGGAACCAGGGCCTAGGGTTTGGGCAGATGTGGGATCAATAAAACTATGCTTCTGAAACTTTAATCACATATTCTAACGCCAGAGGGGTATGAACTCTAGCCCTTGGGGGTCTGGGGTTAAAGGCTGAAGGCACAGTTCCAGCCACAACTTTTCTTTGCCTACAGATGTGCAGAGACTTAAGGATACAAAAATTCCACCCCAAATATCTGAATGAAATTAATACTCAGTGTTATGTCTGGCCTATAGATTCTCTTACTCCTGGAGTAACAAAGGCATTCCAGTTTAAGATATTGTTTTAAAATCCGGTGTTCTTGTCTGTGGCTGAGGCTTTGGGAAGGCCTGAGCCCCCTTCACCACCACCCCTAGGAGTCAGCTCACTAAGCCTGGGCCTGAGGGTTTGGTGGGGAGCAGGCGAGCAGGATCCTGGTCCCAGTGGTCAGTGGCCAGACTCTGGGCTGCTGGCCAGAACCCTGGCTTTGTGACTGGCTGCAGCTTGGCTCTGCTCCAGCCCACAGGGGCTGAAGGGGCGGGTAGGGAACGTGTACGTGGCTTTGTGTCCTTGGCTTCTCCAGACTCCCACGTGTAGCATGTATGTGCAGGCTCTGCACACCTCTGTCGCCCCTGTGCCCTAATCATTGCACAGGGCAGAAAACAGCTCTGGCAAGGAAGGGGCTGTCAGAGTTAGGAGCCCCAGGCCCTGGAAGGAGGGGATGGTTCTTGGAGTGACCCTGGGTCTACTCCCTTCCCTCTGGACCTGTTTCCCTGGCAAGACTGTATAACCAACCATGTGGGAACAATAGGCCATGCAATTCCAGAGACGTGGTGCCACCTAGTATCCTCCCAACTTCTGGGTGAGGACAGGGCTTGTGAGCAATGTAGGGGTGGCCTGAACATTTTTTTGTCTCCATTCTTCTCTCAAGGAAACTGCATCTCTGGAAGGGGAAATCATGCCAAGGCTGGACAGTGATGACCTGGCCCAGAGAACCTTGGCTGCCTGCCTTCCAGTCCAGGGCTCTTTCGTCCTTGAGACCCTGGAGGGGAAGGTCTGGGACTTGGAGTGTTGCCCTGGTCTGGAAGGAGCTCGAGACAGACATGGTACACATCTCCCTTGAGCCCCCAGTGACTGGGGAGTGGTTGAGAAACCTGGATGGGTGGCTGGTTTCTTAATGCACAAACACACACATACACACCTGACCCTACACCTTTCACTTGGCTGCATTTTGGAATCATCTGGGGGAGTTTTAAACAATACTGACGCCTAGGTCCAGACTCCAGAGATTCTGATTTAATTGGTTTGGAGTGTGGCTTGGCGGTTTTAAAACCACAATGACCAGCAAAACTTGAGAACCACTGCAGGACACCAGTCCTCCTTCCTTATCTTATCTGGAGTCAGGGGCACCTTCAGCTTCTCCCAGTCACCTGCCCAGTGGTTCCTGAGCCACTGAACCTGAGGCTTTGTTCACCGACAGCTGGGAGGGGGAGGGGCCTGGAAGCTTCCAGTCCTGCTGTCCGTGGAGGACAGGCCTTCAGGCTACGACCCAGGAACCCAGCTCCAGACTCTGGTCCCCCGGCGGCAGCCTCCTTAGTCCCAGACGGGACAGGAAGTGTCCGGCAGAGGTGGGGGTGGAGGTGATTGGCAGTTAGAGGCTCCAATGGGCCGAGACCCCCCCCCCCCCTTTCACCCCTCTCCTTCCATTGGCGCCTGGGCGGAGCCGCCCCCACTGCGGGCCCCGGGCGGGAGGGAGGAGAGGCCGGGGCAGAGGGCGAGGGCGGAGGGCGCTGGCGGCGGCGGCCGCGGAAGGTGAGGCCTGGCGGGCGGCGGGGTAGGGAGGAATCCTCGCCAGGAGGGCGGGGCAGGGTGGCGCACGATCAGAAGCGCCTGAAGTGACTGACCCACTGTCAGCGTGTGTGTGACTGTGAGGCTGTGTGTGACGATGTCAGTGTGTGAGGCTCCGTAACTGGGTGTCACTTGGTGCAACCGTCTGCCAATGTGACTGCGTGTGTCAGTGTGCATGTGGCTGAGTGTGCATGTGGCCGTGCAAGTGTGGGATTATGTGTGTATCTGTCAGTGTGCAGTTTGGGGGGAGAGACTGGGTGGTGTGTTTTTGTGTGTGTGAGAGGGCCTGTGACCACATCAGGGAGTGTTTGGGGAAGGTCTCTGTGGGGTGTAGACTGTGTCTGCCAGCGTGAGAGTGGGTGGCTGGGTTTGTGGGTGCCAATGTGTGACTTCAGCAGTAGCACAGCGAGTGAGACTTGCACTGTGTGTGTGTCCCGGGATCCTGACTGTTAGGCTGTGTGTCAGTGGAGCTGTGTTCCTATCTTGGGGACCCACTTCCACAGCCAGTGGGACTGACCTTTCTACCTAATGTCCAGCAGGGACAGACCCATCCCCAGCACACTTGGCTCCCCTCCTTTTTTCTGTGCTCTAGAATCCCTGCCACTTCTCTACTGGGCCTTGTGTTCTGTTTCCCGGTGGGACTCAGTTTCCTTATATCTCTTTTTCTCTCCCTCTTGTCTTCCTAGAGCTGTCATCTCTGTGTCTCTTCACAGTTTTGTCTCCTCAGATACCTCTGTGTAGCTGCATTTCAGATCTGCCTCTGATGTTCTCTGCCTCTCTGTGCCCTTCTGCCAGACTCCCTGTTCACCTCTGTCTCTTTGGCTTCCTGGGGGTCCTTAATGGTGATGAGATGTGGGATCTGCCATGCTAAGAGCTTGCCGAAGAGGGGGCTTAAACCACGATGAGGAGTTGCTTTCAGGGGGTGCTGTGACCCCATCCCAGCGGCAGCGTGCTAAGTGTGTGAGTGTAATTGTGTGAGTGATGGCTGTGTGTAAATGTAAGAGTGAGCCTGAGTGAGGATGTCTGCGTGTGTCAATGTGACTGTGAGTGGCTGTATCTGAGAGTGTGTGTCTGAGGGTAAGTGTGGGTCTTGTGTATCTGGCACCAAGGGACCAAAGGAATTTCCTGGTGCCGGGGCCCAAGGAGTGGAGGGGGAGGTGAGAAATGGCTGGAACGTCAAGGGGAGGGGGAGCTGGACTCTGGCTTTTCTTTATATCCCCCAACCTGAGGCCTCCCTTCCCCTCAAAACACAGCCAGCTGTGCCCTGAGGAAATATTTACTGGAGTCCAAAGATTGGGAGCTGAGTACATGTCTGATTTTTCATTTGATTGTGTCCACGTGTGTTCAAGGGAGTGTTTGTTGACTGAGCCTAGTGAGTCCACGCGAGACTGTGGCTGTGTGAAAACACAGGGACTCTCATGACAGGGTCAGAAGCAGCCCTCCTTTCCCTCTTGCTGGCCCTGGCTGTGCCTGTGGCTTCCTTTCCAGACTGGGGGGAGGCCTCTTCCCTTCCCAGGGCCTCTGGTGGGAGGGGGTGGGAGGGGACGAAAAGGAGGGGGGAGGGGGCCTGGCTAGGGGTGGCTGAGCTCCAGAGCCCAGAGGGGCGGGGGCTGGGAAGGGGAAGGAGGGGATGATTTTGGGGTCTCAGAACTGAGTGGAGCGGAGACGGGTGCTGTAGCTGGTGGGAGGAAGTTGTGGAGGCCATGGACACTCAGCCACTGGGATCACCGAGGTAGGGTGGGGCTGAGCAGGGTAAATGTGGCTGGGGGGGCCAGGGGTGAGCCACAGGCACACTCAGACACACAGACATGTGGAGACCCCTGCTCTGCTCTACTTGGGAGGGATCTATGCTCTTCTGGAGCCCTCTCCCAGGCCCTTGACCCATCTGCCCCTTCTGTGCCCATGGCCACTTCCCCAACCCTTCCTCCTCCTGCTATCCCTCTCTCCTAGCAGCCCGCAACCTCCAGATACACATGGTTGGTTACCTCCTTGGCCTTTCTGAGTTCCTGCTGCCCCAGCCCAGCCCTCGCCTCACTGAACCCCAACAGCCTCCCAGTCCTGATCTCTGATCATCTCCTGGTCCTGTGACCCCCATCCCAGGTCCCTGTCCCTGCAGGCTGCTGGCTCCTCTCAGCCTCCTCTCCCCTCCCCGCCACCCTGTCTCCATCTGCTGGCTCCTCGCCTGCCCCCAGCCTCTGGCAGCAGCCAGGGCATCTGGATCTGCTTAACTCCAAAGCCTCAGCCTGCACCCTAGCCCCATCCAGCCTCACAGGCTCGAGACCAACAAGATTCCAGAGTCAGGCCCAGATGAGTGGCCCAAGTAGCCAGAGCAAGGAGCCAGGCCCAGGCGAGAAGAGGCTTGGCAGCCAGAGCAAGGCTAGGCCTTATGGCAGGGGTAAAGGGTGGGCTCAGACCCATCATGACAGCCCCCCACTGCAGGGTGATGAGGGCTGCCTCAGGTCGGTCAGAGGCAATGACTAGCCCTAGGCCAGGTGGGGGTGGACACCGGAATTCCCTGCAGCTGGATTGGAGGAGTTAATGGGAGTGACTGAGCTGGTGCCAGCACTTGGTGCCAGGGGTGGGCGTCAAGGGTGGTGCGGGGAGTGGTGCTGGCACAGTCTGTTGCCTCCGGCTTTTGTTCTGGGCCCTAAGCCCAGGACTGAGATGGAGGGTGTGAGAGTGTGTGTGTGTGTGCGCGTGTGCGCGAACGCATGCACAGACTGGTGTGTGGTGGAACAGAGATCTTAGATCAGATCCCCCGATGAGTTCTGATATCCCTACCCCACTCGGTACCTCTGTTCTCCTCCTGGAAAGCCCCAGTCTAGAAGAGGAGGAGGCAGGCTTTAGGCCCCCATCTTGGGGATGGGGGATCGCTGACCCTGCCTATCTCCCCACAGATGAGCAGCAGCTGCTCGGGGCTGAGCAGGGTCCTGGTGGCCGTGGCTACAGCCCTGGTGTCTGCCTCATCCCCCTGCCCCCAGGCCTGGGGACCCCCAGGTGAGAAGAACCCTGCTCTGTGACCCCGAGTCTGACTTGTGACTTGCCACCCTCACTGTGGCCTCTTCCCACGCCTAACCCGTGACCCCCCAACCCCTGACATCAACCTGGCAACATCACCTCTCTATCCTGTCCTCTGACCTCTGTCCCCAGAGATTATAATGATATAGATTATAATGTGATGCTTAGAGCCAGTGACCCCACCCAGGGTTTAAAAGCTCTCCCCTTACCCTGTCACTCTCACAAAGTGGGGGTTGGGAGAGAGGGAAAGGAAGAGCCTCTCCTCAAGAAGTGCCCTCCACAGGGGTCCAGTATGGGCAGCCTGGCAGGTCCATGACACTGTGTTGCCCTGGAGTGACCGCTGGGTAAGTGCTCCATCTGCCTGTTGGGCCAACATTTCTGTGACTCTTTCTTGACCCTGCCCAGTCCTCACGCCCCTCCCAGCCTCGCCCCCCATGTCTATAATCCTAACCTCTCTAGCTGTCCTAACCCTCACACCATCTTTATTCAACAGAAAATTTCAACCAACATGCACTGAGCAGTTGCTAAGTGCCTGGTCTGTTTTAGGGACTGGGACACAGCTGTGCACAAGCCAGGCAAGATGCTGCCCGCACGCAGTTTACTTCCTGGTGGGGCAGACAGACAATACGCAAATAAGAATCTTGCCAGGTAGTAACACCTGCAGGGCAGAAAATCAAGAGAATGATGTGGAAGAAGATAACTGAGTGGTTATTTTTTTTATTGGTAATCAAGGAGGGCCTCTCTGAGGAGGTGACGTTGAAGCTGATTTCTGAAGGTCAGGAAGGAGGCAGCCAAGTGCAGGTTGGGGTCTAAGCATTCCTGACAGAGGGAACTGCTAGTGCAAATGCCCTGAGGGGGGATGAGCTCAACACTCGTGAACAGAAAGACCACCAACGTGACTGGGGTGCAGTGGGCAAGGTAGGGAGGGAGGAGCTGAAGAAGGAAAAGAGGCAAGGACCAGATCACCAGGGGCTTTGTAAGCCACAGAGGAGTTTGGGTTTTATTGCAGTGAGAAGCCAGTGGAGAGCTGGGGCATGGTCTGACTTACACTTTGAATCTTCCCTCTCTCATCACTTCATCTCACCCCCAGGGCCCCAGTGTCCTGGTTTCGGGACGGGGAGACAAGGCTGCTCCAGGGACCCGGCTCTGGGCTAGGGCATGAACTGGTCCTGGCGCGGGCAGACAGCACTGACGAGGGCACCTACATCTGCCAGACCCTGGATGGTGCACTTGGGGGCATGGTGACCCTGCAGCTGGGCTGTGAGTTGGGGAGGGAGTGTTGGGTAGCGGTGATGAGATGTGTGGCTCCTGAGTAATCTGGGATGGGAATGGCGAGGACCTGGGACTTCTCAATCTCTAGCTGGACCCTCTGCCTCTAGACCCCCCAGCCCGCCCGATTGTCTCCTGCCGAGCAGCTGACTATGAGAACTTCTCCTGCACTTGGAGTCCCAGCCAGGTCAGCGGTTTACCCACCCGCTACCTCACCTCCTACAGGTGTGTGCACGACCCGGTGTGTATGCCTATACATTTGGCTGTGCCAGCACAATGTGGGTATTCGAGGCATGGAGGGAGGTCCTGAGGAAGGCTTGGAGAGAGGGAGGACCCTCTCTTCCTTCCTGACCTCAGATGGTGCCCTCCCTGCCAGGAAGAAGACGGTGCCAGGAGCTGATGGCCAGAGGTAGGACATGAGGGAGAAGCTGGGGGCTCCAGCTGGATCCCACAATGAGCATTTCTGAAGCCCAAGACCACATCCTCCCTCCTAGGATGAGTCCATCCACAGGGCCCTGGCCATGCCCACAGGACCCCCCAGGGGCAGCCCGCTGTGTAGTCCACGGGGCAGAGTTCTGGAGCCAGTACCGGATCAATGTGACTGAGGTGAACCCCCTGGGGGCCAGCACACGCCTGCTGGATGTGAGCTTGCAGAACATCTGTGAGTACCCAACCCTACAGCTCTGCCCAGGTCCCCACCAGAGGACCCCAAAGGGACTCCAGAGTACAGATATCCCAACACGGAACCTCCCCAACTGGAGCTCCCAAACATTCCATCCCAACATAGACCCCATTGCAGCACACAGATGGGCCCCATGGTGACCAAGAAGCCAAAGAGATCAAAGCCTAGGGGGCACTGCCACTACCCCCTCCCCTCAAGTCCTTCCTGGCTCCCTAGCCCTGGAGCTGCCTCTCTGCTTCTAGGCCCTGTGTTGAAGGCAGCCATATCTCCTGTCTTCCCTGCCCCATGGAAGCCCTTGCTGACCCCTCCTTCGTCTTGATCTGTGTGTAGGAGGCGGGTACTAAAGCTCTGGCTGGAATTTGGGCCAACTCATCCTCTTCCTTGGCTGGAAAGCAGAATCTCTCTTTAATTCACTCAACAAACACTTCAAAAAGCCGTCTTAGATCTCAGCTCATTTTTTAATAGGGATGACAGACAGGTCTTGAGTCTAATTGGTGATCAAGCTTAAGATTTCCCCAACCCTCTCGGAAGTGTTGTCCTCAGGTACCTTTAGGCACATACCTACCTTCCCTTTGGAGGTGGTGGGGAAGGGATGGGTACCTGTCGCCTGCCCTGACTTTGTGTCTCCGCTGCCCACAGTGCGCCCTGACCCACCCCAGGGGCTGCAGGTAGAGTCGGTACCTGGCTACCCCCGCCGCCTGCGTGCCAGCTGGACGTACCCTGCCTCCTGGCCCCGCCAGCCCCACTTCCTGCTCAAGTTCCGGCTGCAGTACCGTCCAGTGCAGCACCCAGCTTGGTCCACGGTGAGGCCTGGGGTGTGTCCCAATCTGGAGCTATGGGTCCTGTCTCTGGTTTCATGTTCCCAGGTGTTCTGCATGGCTTTCTGGCACTGGCAGGTCACTGAAGCCCTGTCACCTCCCCCTACAGAGTGCTCTGCATGGGCCAGGCTTTGTTCTTGGTGCTGGGCTTGTAGCGGGGACCACAGCCCAAGCCTCTGCCCTGCGGGGTGTAACTCTGATGTAAGCCAGTCTGTGGGAAGACAGCAGTGGTTTTTTAAAAATAACTTTTCTAAGAAAAGGAGTGCCTTTCACCCAGAGGCACATTCTCATACAAACACTCCTATCCCCAGATGAGGATGGGGTGAATTCCCATCTCTGGAGATGTCAAAGATTGGCTAGCATCAGGTTGGGGGAGCAGCTGCCTCAGACAATAACCAGTATTTATTGATTGCTGTCTGCCCACCAGGCACCGTGGTACACATTTTACGTGTATTATCTCGTTTAGGTGTATTCAGTTCTATTTTACAAATGAAGAAACTAAGGCACAGAGAGGCCCAAGGTCACCCAGTAAGTGGTGCAGCAAAGATTTGAACCACAGTCTGACCCCACAGCCTGTCTACATCACCCCTGTGCACTTTCGTCTTCCACACACTAGGTGTAGACCTGACACCACCAGCCACCCCACGTGGGGCCCAGAGGGCTCCTGCAGGCTGACAGGGCCAGACTTGGGAGGAAGGGGTGCTCTTTGCGGATGGGGGCTGGGGGGCAGGTAGGCGCGGCGCCTACAACCTGAATAACGCGCCCTCTAACCATCTCCCCTCCCAGGTGGAGCCGGCGGGACTGGAGGAGGTGATCACGGACGCCGTGGCCGGGCTGCCCCATGCCGTGCGGGTCAGCGCCCGGGACTTCCTGGACGCCGGCACCTGGAGCGCCTGGAGCCCCGAGGCCTGGGGCACTCCGAGCACTGGTGAGAGCCAGAGCTCGGGGAAAGCGGGGTGGGCGCCCCACAGTATCTCTCGGCCCGATGGTGGGCGCGAGGGGCCGCGGGGCATAGGCCAGTCCACTCGGTGGCAGTTGCGGTCTGGCTTTAGCCTGGGTTACCTGCGTCCTGCCTTAGCTGACGCCCTGCCCTTCAACCTCCGCCCCAGCGACGGCCCCCTTCAGGCTCCGCCCCCGAGGCGCCCCTGGGTCCTGGCCGGCCCTGGCCTCACCCGCCAGGCCTGGCCTCGGGCCCCACCCCGCGTAGCCAGTTCTCCTCACGTCTCGCCTCCCTTCAGGGCCCCTCCCGAAGCAGATGCCCGCGGGGGGCCGGCCCCACGCGCAGCCGGAGGAGGAGCCTCGGGCGGACAGCCCCGCTCCGCCAAGGCCTTCCCTCCTGCCAGACCCGCGGCCACTTGGTGAGCTTGGATAGACGGGCAAAGGATGTAGAGGACGGAAAGCCCCAGAGAGAAGGGGGCGCCGGGTTTAGTCAGGCGGGCTCGCTCTCACAGTGGCATGTGACCCTCCCCCTCAGACCACAGGGACCCCCTGGAGCAGGTGGCCGTGCTGGCATCTTTAGGAATCTTCTCTTTCCTGGGACTGGCTGCTGGGGCCCTGGCGCTGGGGCTATGGTAAGGGACTGCCATTGGCCCCTCAGCCTCTGATCCCACCCAGACGCTCTGACCACACGTGTCCCCACCCCTCATGACACCCACTGAATCTGATTCTGGAGCTCCTCCCCTGCCCCCCAACTTCATGATTCTGGTTCCCCTCCTGACCCTTTACTAATAAACCCTTTTGGAGGAGACAGATGCTCCACATTGTCAGGGAGACAGCTGCCTTTTTATGCCCCAGGCTGCGGCTGAGACGGGGTGGGAAGGATGGACCCCAAAAGCCTGGGTTCTTGGCCCCAATGATTCCAGTGGATAAGCTTCCAGGTGAGTAGGACCTTCAGGAAGTTTGGACTCAGAGATATGTGCCCTCATTTTGAGGGGGTCTGGATTAAGAGCCAGACGTCTTTGTCATTGTAAGGGTGTTGGGAATCAGAATTGGGTCCTGTGGTGTCTGGGCTCAGGGATGGGCCTTTTGTTTTTGAGTCCTTGGGCTCAGAGTTGTACCTCTTCCCTCTCTTTCAGAGTATTGGGGCTCCTACATGGACTCCCTCCTCATTTTCAGGGTGTTAGGCTCAGAGCTGGATATCCATCCTTATTCTTGGGTGTCTTGGGTCAGAGCTAGGTTCCCTCCCTTATTCTTGATGTGCCTGGGCCCAGGGTTAGGTTCACTCCCTCATCTTCAGGGTGTTGGGGCTCACTCAGAGCTGGGTTTCCTTATTCATTCTTGGAGTGAGCCCATTCTTGGGCTCAGATCTAGGTCCCCTCCCTCATTCTCAGGGTGTCTGGGCCAAGATGCATTCTTACTATCTCCCTTGATTTGCCTCCTGTTTCTTCTAGGAGCTCCAAACCTGTAGAGGACCCAGGAAGGCTTCAGCGGATTACATCTATAATTCTGTCTTGCTGTTGTGGATGGATGGACAGATAGAACTCAGGCAGGACAGTAGATCCCCATGGAGGAGGGGTCTCAGCTGGAAGTTCTGTTTGGAGCCCATTTTTATGAGACTCTGTGTTCTAAACTTGCCAGCTGAAAGGTACCTGGACCTCTGATTCACCCCAGAGCTGGAGGTCCACCTGAGGAATGTGTGTAGATGTATATGTCTATGTCCATGTGTGCCTGTGAGTATATGAGGAAGGGAACATGTGTTCTCTGCATGTATGTATGTAGGTGCCTGGGGAGTGTGTGTGGGTCCTTGGCTCTTGGCCTTGCCCCTGGCGGGAGTTGTGAAGGTGTGAATAAAGAGAATGAGGAGGTTCTTCTGTTTATTGATATGTCTCCCAGCTCCAGATTCAGAGCTCACAGGAGAGTGCATAGAACTTGGAGACCACACTCAGAGATTATTGTCCAATGCTGCTTTATTATTTTGGCTACTGGGGGCCCTGGCCCATTTTCCCTAGCAGCCCCAAATTCAGCTTGGGCAAGGTCCCTTGGAGCTTCCTCCCTTGGCGCTCAAACCACTGAGCCAGGCTGCGGTTCTGGGGGTGGATGCAGATGCTGCGTTGAGACAGGTGAAGCCTGGGAAAGGATGGGTCCAAAGCAGTGGTCAAAGCTTGGAGATGAGGTTAGGGCCCAGGGGTTAGGGGCAAAGGCCAAATGAAAACCTGAGTTGGCATCAGAATTAGCAGTTGGGGCTGGCGTTGGGATCAGCATCAGTGATTGGGACTGAGGTCAGAGTCAGGGGACAGTATTAGGGGCAGGGTCAGAGCTCACACGAAAGCCTGGAGGTGACAGTCCCCATCAGCCTTCTGCAGTTCTACCCGGATGACCTTCTTCAGTAGCTTGTTTGAGAGTGGCTGTCGGTAAAGCTCAGTACAGCAGGTAGCGCTGGGTGACAGTAGCAATGCTAGGGGACAACAGGGCCATGTGTTCAGAGGGCTCTGTCCATCAGATAGCTGGAGGCCGGACTCTGGGCCCCTTTTCCTCCATCCCATTCACCCAGACCCCTGGCCTTCTAGACCCCCAAACACTCACCTGCTCCAGGGTCTGCGGTTAGCAGCAACAGTAGCAGCAGGAGGCTGCTGGTGAGTGAGGGCCCCTTCATGCTGCTCAGCCTGGATCCTTCTCTCTCCTCCCCTACCTTTTATCTGGGTCCCTTTCACCTGGGGCATCAGGTGAGTCAGAGGCAGGTGAAGATGTATTGCTCATCCTGTGACACTCCTGGGCCCTAATTGCCAGAGACCCCAGTGCTACAGACCCCTTCCTCTTCTAGGACTGCTATTTCCCCTGGGCTTCTAAGCCCTGGGCAGAGAAGCTGGGGAGAAGGGTAGTGCATGATGTGGGGACTGAGAGTACAGTGACTGAGTAAGGGCAGCCGAGGATCCCCGGTGGCATCCAGTGATGGACATTCACACTCACATACCCATAGCTCCTCACTCACAGTCACTCTTGGTCAACCTCACATGGTCAGACAACCAGAGGCAGAATCACACAGCCCCAGTTATACTCAGAGTCCTACAACCACACAGTTGTGTTTCCTCAATCGTCCAATCACACAAGCATACTAGCACACACAAATTCTGATGGGGGAGTTGTGGGTGGGGTGGGAACAGAGAGCAGGCCAGCGCCAACTTGTCTTCATTTCCCCGTCCCCACTTCCTGCCCTAGCCTGCCTGTCTTATCAGGAGAAATTGATGGGAACAGGTCCCTAAAGCAGGCCCTTCTGCCTCAGGAGGAGTCTTGGCTGGGGCCACTCACATTCAGAGTGAGAAGCTGGGAGGGGCTCCTTTTTGGTGGTATTGCAGGTGCCTTACCTGGGGGCTGAGGTGGGGGTGTTTTTCCCAGGAAGATGAGACAGGGAGGAAGGGTGGGTGGATAAGAAGGGCAGATGAGGGAAGATAAAAGTTCTTTAGTGCCAGGTTGCTGCTGTCAAACAGGTAAAAGACCCAAGAAATCGTACTTTCCTGTTTTTGCCTAGTCCTGTCCCAGAAATGCCAGCCTCTTGCCAGCAAGGGACTGGGGTTTCCAGGTTCAGTCTCTGGCTTATTGAGACTTCAGACTCAAGAGCTCAATTACCTCTCTTGTTCTATTCAGATTCCAGCCTCTCTCCACTGTGGGCCTGGAGAAACATCCCCCCTCCCCACCCAGGTTCAGTGATACTCCCATCAACAACCCCTACACCTTCTGCATCCCATCCTCTTGCTAAAGCCCCAACCTCCCATCTCCTTCCTGTCCCTTCTCTCCTAATCCCATACCCAGCCCTCACTCTCCCCTTCCCCTCACCCCCCAGTGCAAAACTCCTTTTCTTCTTCCTGTCCTTTCTGGAAGCTGGGGACTGCTGACGGTGGGGGCAAGCTGCTAAGTTTGCCAGCACCCCTGGCACCTTGAAGAATTTCCCACTCCTGGTCTGGGGATTTCAACCCTCAAGTCCTACTCTGTATTTGAAACAAACTGAGTCATAACCCAGGAATACAGCTCATTTCTGGTTGTTGCAGGGTGCCTTCTGCAGCCTTTTGCTCTGTGGCCAACTACTCTTGATGGGGCAGGCCTTCTCTCCGGATAGGGACTCACACTTTCCCTGGGCACCTCTATCTGCTGCAGGGCTGCTGCAGCAATCAGGAGAGACCATCAGCTCCAAGAGTAGGGACTAGTCCCCCTCCCAGGCTCAACAGCTTGAGCTTCTCCCTCCTGTCCAGGATGAGGCTTGAAGGCTCTTCCTTGGAGTTTGTCTTGTGGATACTCAGGAATTCTGAGTGTCTTGGTGAGGCGTAGGCCCCGGGCTGGACAGAGTACTCCACTTTTGATGGGGTTCTTGATGTGCACATTGTGAAGAAGTGGCACAAGAGCCCAGGTCTGTTCTTGAAGGTGGCCACAATCCAGAGGTCACTCATCTTGAACTTCTAGTACAGAGGCCTTTGGGTCTTTCTCCCACCAGACTGGACCTGTGCCCCAGAGCTTGGGTGCAGCCATTGAGGCGCCACTGTCTTGTCACAGATCTCTATCAGCTGGCTATCTGCCCCATACTTTGTGGTCTTTCCTGGACCAGTCAGTCCAGAGACCTGAGAGGCAAGAAATGAATTCTTCCTGGTATGCACCCATCTCTCTCTCCTTTGGCTTCTCCAAAGAAAGGGCCAAGTCTTCTCCCCAGTCACAAGCTGCTATGGCAGGAGCAGCCGCAGGCTGAAAGTTAGCTTTGCCCCCTCCCACGAACTGGGCTGTCTCTGTAACTTAACCCTCCGGTGCCCTTTCTTGTGCTAAGGCCAGTCCCTAACTGAAAGCAGGCTCACTAGGTGACAGGACAGGGGTGGCAGGGGGCAGTGGCTCTGGGGTTCTCCTAGGGAGGTGGCAAGAACTGCTAGGTGGGCTGATGCCAAGTGTCTTTAAATTTGGGATCAGACTGGAGGAGCCGGAAGTTAGGGTATGAACTATAGGAAAGACCTCCAACAGTTCCAGTCACTCCCTGGCGGCAGGCTGAGGGAGGCAGCTTCCAGGAATCTTCCTCACCTCTCACAGCCTACTTCCTACAACGCTGGGCTTAAAATATTTTAGATCCACTCCCAGGAAAGAAGATTCTTCAGACAACTGGCAAAGTCCCGGTTGGGAAGAAGGTGGTGGCAGAGAACTGGGGTTGTGAGAACAATCAATGTGGGGATAAGGTTGGAAGACCAGGCCAGAACTATTTAGTTCCCGCCATGTGTGTGGGGGCAGTCACCATAGTAACAGGAGGCCTGACATTGATGAGGGATCCTTAGGAATGACGGGGGCTTTGACATGTAAGGGCATCCTATGGCGGGGGTGGGGGAGGAGGCCCTGTCATTAAGGAAACGGCCGACGTGGAGAAGGGCTCCTAGCCCGAACAGCGGCAGCGGCGGCACAGTCAGGAGGGCAGCACGGCGGGCTTCGGTTTAAATCTTTAATGCACCGGCTGGCTGGGCAGTGGCGGCGGGGGTGCGGCGCGGGGGGCCGCGACCCGAGCGCTGGGGAGCAGGGCCCAGGCCGTTTGACAGACAGCTCATCAGGCCTCGCAGAGGCTCCAGCTTCTGCTCCCGGGGGTGCGCCGAGCTGTGGGGCGACCCGACACGGGCATGAGGAGGGGCGGGCACTCCCGATGTCCCCCTCCGAGCCCGAGCCTCGTCCATGCACCGGGCAAGTCCGCGGTATCGCAGCCCCTCACCTCCGCTCCCTCCGCCACATGCGCAGCCAGGGGAAAAAGTAGAAGCAACCCCAGTAGATCCTGCGGAGAGAGGGCAGAGGCGGGCCGGGCGGGGCGGGCTGACCCCACAGGCCCCGCCCCCTGGGTCCCCTCGCGGCCCCGCCCCCAGGAGGCCCGCCCCGCCCCTCCCGCCCGCGGGGAACGCGCGCCCTCCCCCACTCGGAGCGGCTGGATTCCTCCTCCGCGGAACCGCCTCCACTCACTCCTCCTCCGCCTCCAGCGCCACCTCGTATCTCCTCAATCCCGACATGTCCCGGGCTCCGAACGTCTCCTGGGGAGCGGCACGATGGATCAAGGCCTCCCCAACCCCAGGCCCCCTTCTCGGCCATTCCCGGGACCGGTCTGACTTGTTCCCAGGTAATCTGAGGTAGGTGCCCCCGGGAAGCCGCAGTTGCCACATCGGGACAGGGTGGGATTGGAGGTTTGGGAGGCACTGGACGTTAAGGGATGAGGAGGTCGGTCACCTCGGGGGTGAGGGGCACTCAGGGCGGAAGGCTTTGCGGTCATGGGGCTGGGATACTTGGGGCCCCGGGTGAGGATTTTCGGGGGGCTGAGGTCACCTGGAGGGGGGCTGAGGGGTCAGCGCAGCCTAAACTCCCGCCCTCCCTGGCTCCACCCCGGAAACTGCCGTTACGGTTACGTCACAGGGACTCCGCGCGCGGGGGTGGGGCTTACCTGCTACCCGGAAGGGGCGGGGCCAACGCTCCCTCAGAGGAGGCGGGGTCAAGGCGTCACGCCAACAGGTGGGGCCAGGGTCTGTCACTCAAGGGGCGGAGTCGGGGTTTTATTACTCAGATGCAGGGCACAGGAGCCCCTTAGTAAGAATGGAGGCAGAGTTTGGCGCCCCATCCTGGGAGACGGAGACCTTCAGCACCAGGCAGTGAGAAAAGGGCTTTGGGATGCGTCCAGTACTGTTTCCCCAGTCCCCGCTCCTCCTCTCCTCTCCCTCTCCTTGGCTTCTGCCCTGCCGATGGACTTTCTTGTCTGCCCCATTGCAGTTGTATGACCCTGGGCTGAGGAGGAATAGGCCTCCAGGGACGGCCCAGTCTAGACAGGCCAGGCCCCAGAATACTTGTCGGCTGAGTGGCCTGAGCCAGGGCACTTAATGACCAGAGGGTCACAGCCTTTCCTCTCTGACCTGAGACCTACTTCCTGTGATTTTTGTTTCTACAGTCATTCAATCAACAAATCTTTATTGAGTGTCTGCTATGTGCCAGGCACTGTGCTGGGCCTGGGGTTACAGCAGAGTCTCCACCCTCCGCCCTCAGAGAGCTCGTCTTCTGGGTTGGAGATGGGGGATCGAAAGAGACCATCAGATCGTTACAATAAACGTGGCAGACTGGCTGGGGGAAGGAGAAGGTGCTTCGGGAAAGCCCAGAAAGAGGAATTACCAGTGTCAGGGGTTGGAAATAGCTGCTCCAGCTGGTCTGGGGACAGGGGAAGGAAGCCTTGTGGCTGGGCTGTAGGGGAGAGAGTGACCAGAAATAAGTGAAGTGGAAGTTCCCTCAGGCTAAAGCGTGGAAAACGGATACAGCTACTTGCTCCCCCCATCCCACCCTCCTTCTCCCTCTCAGACCTGTCTTCCCCTGACTGGGCAGGTGACACATAGATCCGCACGTGCCAGTGGGCTTTATTGGAAGCTTTGCAGTCTGGGCGTGGAGGAGCTGTGCTCCCACCACACTCACCCTCTTACTCTCACTCTCACTCACACTGACACTCCAGGCCCCGCTCTGGCTGGGTCAGGTCTGGTGCAGGGGAGCTGGAGGCCTGATTCTCCCTTCTGGTCCTGGGTTCCCCGGGGCCACAGTGGTGCACATCCCTTCCCTCAGACACAGGGCTCCCTCTGGGGCTGTCACGGGCTAACTGCTGTGGTGCTGCAGAGGAGGAAGGACAGGCAAGGTCATGCGATGGGGTCTCGGGCAGGGACTCGGAGTGAGGAGGCATGGTTGGGAGGGCCAGGCTTACCTTTAAAGAGTTCTTCTGCAGTCTCCGGATGATGCGATCCACCCAGGGCTGGTCTGGGGGTGCACAGAGCTGGCGACCTCTCAGTGTGGTGAACCTGGAGTCAGATGTCAGAGGTCAGAGAGAATGGAGCTCTGGAACCCAGCTTCCTGCGAGCTCTGAAGTGAGGGGCAGGAGCTAGGGACCACATCTGGGAACCTGTTTCAGGGACTTTTTTGTGAGGAGGGACTTGGCAGGAGGAAGGGAAGTAAGATGGTGAGCAGAGGCCCAGGTGATGGAGGAGGTGAGTGGGAGGGGAGGTCTAGCTCCCCTGCACCAGATCCCACAGGACATCCTTGAGGAGGAAATAGGAACAAAAAGGCACCAAAAATGTTGCTAAGAATTGAGTGTTGATTCACCAAGAGATAGAGTTGACATCACTCAGAGCAGGGCGGTGGGGTTAGTGTTTGGGCTTGAGGGACCATAGATGAGAAGGCCACAGCCGTGACTGGAATTCAGGACACTTGTGTCCAGTGCCATAGCTTTAATGTTCCTCTCTCCCCTACCCATGTGAACTGTCTTCTTCTTCCTCTGGAAACCCAGGCTGGAGGAGACAGAGCCTCTAGAGAGAAGGGCAGCCAGGGCCCAGGACCCATTCAGGCACTGATAACATGGAGGAACACCTGGGGCACACGTGCATCTGCGTCACACAGGAGCATACACAGGGCATGGGTGCACCCACACCACACAAGCCCATGTGTAGACTGTATAGGAATACACACAATGCACAGATATACCCACAGTGCACAGTGACACAGTCACGCGGTCATAACCATTTGGCACATGTATACTCTCAGGTTCACAGACACTCTCAGACCTGGGTGTTGGCCTGAACTCGCAGTCTCCTTCACAGATTCCCTGAGACCTATGTGCTGGTCCCTGCTATGCCCCTTACCTTACCATTTTACCCCCACCCCTTTCCAGGGGAGACCAAGAAATCAGTACGCTGAGAAGAGGAGTGGTGCTGCGCAGGAGGCCATGGAGGACGGATAGAGACGCACAGATGGGTAGAACCTCTGGAAGCAGCACTTGTGTGGATTGCAGGAGTCCTTCTGCTTGTGTGGAGCCTGTGTAGACTGTGTGTGAGGCTGGATGGGGGAGAGTGAGCAGAAGCGTGATGGCGAGGGTCCTGTGAGTGTGCGTGTGTGAGGCTGTCGCTATCTCCTGTTTATGGCCACCTGAAGCTTTCATTTTATGTGTCCAGAAATTTCTTCTCTTCTGTTGTATAATAAAGAATTTGACTGGTATTTGTCCCTGGTTCCTGAGAGGGAGACTAAATCTTTGGAATTTCCTAAGTAATCACAGTGTGTTTGTTATTTATGAGTCCCTTGGATCACACCTGAGTTTATGCTGGGAGATGAGATGACAGGATGGGGGCTGGTCACCTGAAAGACCAACTATGTCATTGCAGAGTTGGGGCTTTGAGCCAGCCCCAGCATGGAGGGGAGGGGGGCTGGAGACTGAGTTTAGTCATTTGGCCAACAGTTCAGTCATGTCTTTGTGATGAAATCTCAGTAAAAACCCTGGACACCAAAGCTCATGGGTCTTCCTGGTTGGTGAACATATTGATGTGCCGAGAGGGTGATGTGCCTTGTGTGTCTCCATGAGGAGACAGCGTGGAAGCTCTGCATTTGAGACCTTCCCAGACTTCACCCTGTGTGTCTCTTCATTTGGCTGTTCCTGATGTATATCCTTTATAAGAAGTTAGTTTTAAGTATAGCACTCCTGAGTTCTGTGAGCCACTCCAGGGAATTATTGAACCTGAGAGAGGTTGTGAGAACCTCCTGGACATGCATCTAGTTGGTCAGAGATGCAGGTGGCCTCGGGACCCCATTTATGGCTGGCATCTCAAGTAGGGGCAGGCTTGTTGGAACTGTGCCCTTAAACTTGTGGAGGCTAACACTAACTCTGAGTGGTTAGTGTCCCAATTGAATTGCAGTACACGAGTTGGTAGCAGGATACCCTTCCAATGGATGTGCTCCCCACTGTCTCCTTCTCTCTGGGGGAACCTTTTTTCCCTTTCGTAACTCGCCAGTAGCCTCCCTGTCCCCATTCCTCCATTTCCCACTCCTTGTTTTTAGCTCTGAGAATCTCAGCAATCAGCAGGTTGGAGGAAGGAAGGAGGGGTTGTGTTGTTGCCCTTAGGGAAGATTTGCAGTGTTATCTCCTCAGAGGCATTTGAACTATTGGATTTAAGGCTAGGGGTCAGGGCTTGGTTCAGGATTAGAGGTTTAGTAAAGAAAGCCTCCCTCTTTCCCAGGTTTCTCATCACCCCCACCTCTTCTCTGTGGTCCTAAGATGCCTGGAGTGGGAAAGATGGGACCCAGCTTGTCCCCCAGATTCCCTGAGGACAATCACAAGTAGTGGGATAAAGCTGGAGAAGGTCACCTCCCAAGTTCCCCAGGTCTCCCTAGGCCTATCACAGTGCCTACCCATCCATCATCTGAGACCCACTCCTCCCTTGGACAAGCAGAGCTAAAGGGAAAGTTCTTTGGAAGCAGGTCCCACTCCCCCACCTCACATCTCAGGACCGTAGGGCCTCATCCTCCTGGCCCAGCCAGTTCTATCCCTCTCCCCATTGACACATTTTCCTGTATTCCAAGCTGAATTGGAGGCACAGATTGAGGCGAACCTGGCCCAGAACACCCCCTTCTTCTATCATGCCTTCCTTATCCTGGGGATTAAGAGGAGATTTCTGACGAGAGGGGCTGGTCAGCTCACAGACAAGGAATCTAGAGATGAGGGAGGGAAGTAAATTCTCTTCCCACCTGATGAAAGAGACCCAAGGGACAGAGACCAGAGAAGGAGACCCCTCAGGAGAGATTAATTATGGAGTGCTATTCTGTTTCCCATTCCTAGCCCTAGAGCATATGATGTGACAAACTTAACTGTGGGCCCTTTTTTTTTTTTTCTTTTTGTGAGGAAGACCAGCCCTGAGCTAACATCCTTTGCCAATCCTCCTCTTGTTGCTGAGGAAGACTGGCCCTGGGCTAACATCCGTTGCCAATCCTCCTCTTTTTGCTGAGGAAGACTGGTCCTGGGGTAACAACCGTGCCCGTCTTCCTCTACTTTATATGGGACGCTGCCACAGCATGGCTGACAAGCAGTGCATCGGCAGGCGCCCAGCATCCGAACTGCCAAACCCTGGGCCGCCAAGCGCGAACTAAACTGCTGCGCCACTGGGCCGACCCTGTGGCCCATTTTTTAATGCCTTATCTGTCCATCATCCATCCATCCATCCATCCATTCATCTATCATGTGTCCATATGTCCACTTGTCTTTGTCTCTTCATCAGTATATTCTTCCTTCTTCCATCTTTACTTTCATCTGTATCAACCATTATCCATCTATTAATGCATCCATTCATCTATCTATCATTTATGGAAATAATTAACATTTGTTGATCCTTAAGTACCAGGCGCCTTGCTAAATACTTTAAATTTGGTGTCTCATGACAAAGATATGAAATAGAGTGCTATGAGCTATGTTTTTGTTCATGCAGACACTTTTCTATACTCCTTTTTTTTAATTTTAATTTTAATTTTTTTTTTTTTTGTGGGGAAGACCAGCCCTGAGCTAACATCTGTTGCCAATCCTCCCCTTTTTGCTGAGGAAGACTGGCCCTGGGCTAACATCCGTGCCCATCTTCCTCCACTTTATATGGGACGCCGCCACAGCATGGCTGACAAGCAGTGCGTCGGCGGGCGCCCGGGATCCGAACTTGCGAACTCCGGGCTGCCAAGTGCGGACTAAACCGCTGCGCCACCGGGTGGCCCCTCTATACTCCTTTTTAAGGTTCCTTTAGGGAACTCCTCTCCCACTTCACGTGGTCTTGGTGGGTCTGTCAACCACAGTGCTCTGATCAGAGTACCCTGTTCCCTGGTCACTGTAATATACTGAAGAACTGAGTATGTCACAAGCACAGTTAATCAAAGCTTTTGATGGGATTTGATGTTAGGAGAAAGAGGGCCTCTGTTTTAGATCACTCACTACAAAAATTTAGACTTGAGGCTTCCAGTGGCCATATTTCCTGCTGCTAGAGGAGCATCTGTCTATAACAGGAATGAGGCCCCCGCAAAAAGAAATCAAGTTAAGATATGGCAATAACATCATTTGAACCCCTGGATCAAGTAGGGCTGAAGTAGACTAAATCTTTGTAATGGATCTAGTTATGTGATATGACAAATTTAACTTGTTGCTTAAGCTACTTTAAGTTGGGTTTTTGTCATTTGCAACTGAAAGAGCTCTGAATAATGATTATTATTATCCCCATTTTACAGATGAGGAACTTAAAACCCAGAAAGATTAATTTACCCAACATTTCCCAGCTTATAAATGGCAGAACATTGGCATTTGGAGCAAAATTGATGTACTGCCTATATATGTCTGTCTGTCCATCATGTCCATCCATCCATCTATCCATCATCCATCCCATTCATTTATCTGACCATCCTTCAGTGCTAAGACACTGAAGGCAATAAGCCTTGTCTCACTTGCCAACTCCAATTCTGAGTCTGGGTTTGGGTCAGAGGTTAGCAAACTTTTTCTGTAAAGGTCCAGATAGTAAATATTTAAGATTTTGCTGGCCATACTGTCTCTGTAGTGACTACTCAGCTTTGCTGTTGTAACCCAAAAGCAGCCAAAGACAATATGTAAATGAACAGGCATGGCTGTATTCCAATAAAACTATTTACAAAAACATGTGGCAGGCTGGATTTGGCCCATGGGCCATAATTTGCCAATCCTTGGTCTAGGTCTGTGGGGAAGACACATACGTCCTACTGTTGTTCGGAACATGAGTAGAGAATGGGAACATGTATGCCTTGCATTTGCCGTTACTAATTTAGTGGAAACAACAGGATTTTTATACTCAAACTCTTGTGTTTGAATCTGGCTTTATGACCTTGCACAGATAAGGGAACAGGTGACAGTTTCCTCATCTCTAGAATGGGAATAATATATATCTAGTGAGGTAGAACATGTGCCTGACTCACAGTGGGCACTCAGTGAAAGTTAGATCCATCCCCCTTTCTCATTCACCTACCATGTATCACCCATATCAGGAGGCCTCTCCCTCTTTAGGGCATCTCAGCATGCAGTGAGGACAGCTCAGCCTGGCTTGCTGAGTTCAGGAGCCCAGTTTCTAAGAATGAGCTTTCATACAAGTTACATAGATTAAGCTCTTGCCAACTCCAAATTTCTCTTTCTAGTAGCTCTACCCCACCTCTTATCTACCCTGTTCCAAACCTAAAGCCACTTTAGTGCCCAGCAAAACAAAGGGCTCTCCAGTCAACAGGGCCCATTAGACCTAGAAGCTGTTTAGCCACCGTCTTTTATGAAGCCCACCACTCAGGATATCACCCTGTTCCCCAGGGGGCTTTTTAGCCTATTTCTTCCAAACAAACACTCCTCTCCAGGAGAAAAGACTGTGTCCATGTGTGTGTGTGTCTGTGCCCATGACCGTGTGTGTAATCATGTATGTGTGTGTGTATGTGCGTTTCTGTCCATACTGTGATTGTATGCTTAAATGTCTGTGGTGTGTCCTTGATGTATGTGAGTGATTGACTGTATGCCAGTGTGTGGGGGGGTACAGACATATGTGGGTGGGTGAAGGTGTCAGCACTTGTGTGTTTGTGTGTGAGCCTATGTTCTGACTGCTTGTCAATCCATCCCTTTGAGACTCTCAGCCTCCCAGGGCCTGCAGGGGGCGTCCAGTGCACAGGGAAAAGGGGATATGGGTCTCCTGACCTGGGCTCAGCCTCCTGGGGCCTGCAGAGGGTGTCTAGTATATAGGGGAAAGGGGATATAGGGCTCCTGGTCTGTGGAAGGGGAGCTCTGGCCTGAGGAGGCTGGGCTGTCTCGTTCCAGAAAGGAGCTGGAAATGAGCAAGAAACCAGATGACTCAGCTCCTGAAAGTCCCTGATACTGGGATGGGGTCTGCTTCACACCCCCTCCTTCTCCAAACCCTCTGTCCATATCCAGCGGGTCCCTGCCCAGCCAGAGGGCAGAGCTTGGCCCTGCAGTCCCAGAGTGTGGGTGGCACATTGCACAGGACTTCTGGAGGTGATGGGACATCAGGATGGCGGGAAGTCTTGAGCAATAGCACACACCCCTTCCGTGCCTCTTGCCCTCTGGAGTCTGAAGTAACACCACTGTCAGGGTTTCCCGAACACCCCCTCTCCTTCATTTCCTGCAATTTGGGCCACTCTGACCCACAGGATTCCTGAGCCTGAGTTGCTTGGGAGAAGCTCAGGAGACAAGGGCCCCTGAACCCAAAGCAGAAGGTGGCTTATGTGGCTGGAGATGGGGTGCCCTGGGGGGTCAGAGGGGTGGCAGGGGAGGCTGCATAGTGGAGGGAACTCTGCAGGGCCATGAGGATGGGTGAGGCAGGAGAGAGGACATTCTAGGTAGAATGAACAGCAAGCACAAGGCTCAGAGCAGGGACAGGGGTTTGTGATTAATTCCAATGTGGGTGAGGTGGGGGAAGGGCAAGTCGGGAGAGAGGCTATGTGTATGGGGGAGGTGGACTGGACTATTTCCCCTCAGATCCTGTGGAATCTTTAGAAAGATTCCTGAGGATGGAGCTGTGGGGATGGCCAGTCCAGGGGCTGCAACTGCTCGGAGGAGGGAGGCTGAAGCCAGGGCTGGGCTGTAGCACTGGGGCTGGGAAAGAGGCACAGACACCAGAGACATAAAGAGGCAGAAAGCCTATGACTTGGTGGCCAATGGGAGGGAGGGAAGAAGCAGGTAGCAGAGCTGGGAGTGGTGTACAGATCTTCTTCCAGGTTCCAGGCTGCAGAGCCAACTGCCTATTTGGGATTTCCTCTTGGCTGTCTCACAGGCACCTTATTCCAAACCAAACTCTTGATTCCCAGTACCTCCCTCCCAGCTTGTCTCCTCCAGTCATCCACTGCAGAGAATGTCACCACCATCCCTCTAGTTGCTCAGGCGTGCAGACTGATGTCATCCTGGTTTTCCCCTTTCCCTCAGGCCTCAAATATAAGCTATCAGCTCAGCCTGCTATTCTGTTCCATAAGTATGTCTAGAACCCTCCTCTGTTCCAACTGCCACCAGCTGGGTCAGAGCACTGTTTCTTTCCTGGACTACTGGAAGAGCCCTCCGACCTTCCCACTGCCCTATAGAACCCATTTTCCAGACTTCCAGGAGGATCTTCTTAAACTGTTAATGAGGTCATGTTCCTCCTCTGCTTACCTCTTTCACAGCCTTAGAATCAAATCTGCACTTCTTCCTGTGGCCTGCAAAGACTTGGATCATGTGACCCCAGCCTCCCTGGCCTACCTCACCTTGTACCCTCTCCTCCTTGCCTACTATGCTGCAGCCACACTGCTCTTTTCTCCTTGAATTGCTGACTTCTCCTTTAGCTGTTAGCTTAAATATCATCTTCTCAAAGAGGCCTTCCCTTGCCACCCTATTTCAATTTAAAATATATCATTGCCATTTCCTCCCGTTTTTATCTTTCTTAGCCCTTTTTGTTGTCTTTCATACACATATCCAATTTGAAATTATTTTATTTATATGTTGTTGTTTTTGACTGACTACATTTCAAACTTCTTCCCACATAAAAGCCCAATAGGCGGGACACTCGCTTTCTCAGTCCCAGGTGCAGTTAGGGAGTTGTCCCATGGCTTAGTTCAGCCGGTCAGCTGCACCCTCTCGGGACTGTAAATTGGAGCTAGTAATGAAGAGGAGCAGAGACCATAGGGAATCCATTTTGGTGGTGGTGGTGGTGGTAAATGTGGTGGCAGTGCTGGCCTCTGCCACTCAGCCCTTTAACTCAGCAGATCCAGTGGTGTTTGAGGTATCCGTGGCTGACTGCCATGCTGTATGAGGTCAGTGAGCTTGCTTACACTCCCAGCATGCCCACTCCTGGGTCATCACCACACTTTCCTCAGTCCACACCTATGGCCCATGGAGAGTTCCTGATGACCATTGACTCACAAGGCCAATTGAGCCAAGTTTATATGGTTCTGCGCAATTTGCCTGAACTAGCTTGGGATGGACTACCACAGCATTAAAGCTCCATTCAGGGTAATCCTGAAGAACATTTTTCCAGTGTGCAGAACATCTTATTATTCATTTTTACTGGAAGGGAAGTGGTTTCCTTGGATTGGAAACTGAGACTACCATATGACTTGGGCTTCTCATGCCACAGGGTGAATGGGGAGTTATCACACTGGCATGGGAGGTTGATCCTGACTATCAAGGGGAAATAAGGCTGCTGCTACATGATGGGGTTGTGGAGGAGTGTAAAAGCACTCAGGTGATCCCTGGGCTACCTGGGCACCTCCTGGTGATGCCATGACCAGTGGTTAAAGTTAATGGAGGACCCCTGTAACCTTCATCAGACAGGACCACCAGGGGTTGGTATCCCTTGAGTGTGAAGGTTTGGGCCACTTAGCAGGCATAGAATGTCAACCAGCTGAAGTGCCAGTTGGAGGTAAAGGGAATAAGTCATAGAGGAAAGGTGGTAAACAAAATTCTAGATTCCTGTTCCCTGGCATGTAGGCCCTCTATAATTTCCTTGCTTTGAGGGGTTTCCCTTGACCTCTTGGCCTGTAAATATAATGGGATATCATTCATGTGATTAATTTATGCTATATGGCAAAAGTGAAGGGGTTTTGCAGATGTAATTAAGATCCCTAATCAGTTGACTTTGAATAAGCAACAGGTAGATTATCCTGGGTGGGCCTGACCTAATCAAGTAAGCCCTTTAAAAAAGTGTCTGGAGATAAGAAGCAGCAGCAGATGCTCTCACGCTGGCCTTGAAGAAGCAAACTGCCGTGTTGTGGAGAGGGCTGTGTAGCAGGCAGCTCTAGGATCTGAGGGCCTCGGTCCTACAACCACAACTGTCAACACCCAGTGAGTCTGAAGAGGACTCTGAGCCTGTGATGAGACTGCAGGCCTGGCTGACACCTGAGTCCCGCCTCGCCAGACCCTGAGCAGAGGACCCAGTCAGCGTGTACCTGGACTGCTGACCACAGCAACTGTGAGGTAATGAATTTGGATTTTTTTGAAGCTGCTAAATTTGTGGTGATTTGATACACAGCAATAGAAGATTAGTACAGGAAGGAAGTAGTAAATGCCAGCTCAGCCCCAGGACCAGTTTCAGAAGTACCGACTGTAGCTTTTATCCAGATTTCCTTCCTGGTTGTGAAATGTCTCTTTCTTTAACTGAGTCCCTTTCTCTTTCATCCTCCTTTGTTCCATTCTTGAATAGAGGTTGTTGTGGTGATGTCACTACTACTCACCAAGATTCTGGTTCACTTCTCCTCCTGGCAGTGCCCCTTTGAAGTTAGGCATGGCTGTGTGACCCACTTTGGCCAACGAAATGTGTGCAGAAGTGGCATGTGTCATCTGCGGATAGAAGCATTTAAGCAAGGGTTCCCCTTGCTGTCTTCTCTGGCTGGGATGATCATGGAAACATGTGTTGAGATGAAGGAACGTGCCAGAAGATCAAGGCAGCCTGGAATGTTGAGCCACTGTATGGAGAACAGCTGTGCTAGAGACCCGCCTGGACCCGCTTGCTAGAGACCAAGCAGGCTTGGTATGCATGGGGAATAGAATTTTCTTGCATTAAGCCACTCAGATTTGGGTGGCCTTTGTTATTGCAGCATAACCTAGCCTGTCCTGACCAATCAGGTGTCTTGGTGGTAATTACCAGGTGTTACAGAATAGAGAGAGGAGATTACAACAAAACTAGAGGAGGAAGGGACACAACCTCGAGATCTTGGATTTAGAATTGGATTTTGCTGTGGATTGAATTGTATCCGCCTGGAATTCATATGTTGAAGCTCTAACTCCCAATGTGACTGTGTCTGGGATAGGGTCTTAAGGAAGTAATCAAGGTGAAATGAGGTCATAAGCCTGGGGCCCTAATCTGATAGGACTGTGGCCTTATAAGAAGAGGAAGAGAGAGAGAAGTCTCTTTGCCACTGAAGACACAGTGAGAAGGTGACCATCTGCAAGCCAGGAAGAGAGCTCTCACCAGAAACTGACCATGCTGGCACCTGGAACTTGAACTTCTAACTTCCAGAACTGTGAGAAAATAAATTTCTGTTTTTTAAGCCACCCTGTCGATGGTATTTTATTACGGCAGCCCAAGCTAAGACAGATGTGGTAATTGCTGAGGTTCTGAATAGTCTATCTTTGGGGAGGGGTGAATTTTTTTGATTGTATAAGCAAAAGTAATATTATGTTAGGTAATACTCTTAGATTATGAAGAAGTTTAGCGTTTGGGAAGAAGGATGAATGTTGATGTTGGATAGCCATAGGGTAGACTATAGAGATATTTATCACTTTTTTCACTGTCCACAACCTTAACCCCTTTCTATATTTGAGGAATTTCCTGCTTTATTAGTCTTGGTCACTGGGAGAGCTTGCCTTCCATCATAGAATCCCAAAAGGTCACATACTAGTTTTCCTAGCCCCTTTGGCAGCTAGGACTTGGGCACATGACCTAGGCTTAGCCAATCAGAAGCACCTTCCGAGGACTGTGACTCGGAAGCTAGTAGTGATGCAAAGGAGCAGGGTTAGTAGAGAATCCAGTTTGGTGGTGTGGGAGTGGTGGCAGAAGTGATGTCTGTTTCTAGGGGCAGCTGTAGCTCTGCTACCAGAGGTGGAATCCTGCAGGCTGACCACATAATGTTTGTGGGGCATGGGGCAACAGTACAAACCGAGGCCCACATACCACCTATGTATCTAAACATCTAAAAGTTATAAATCAAGCTAAGAGATTGTCACATAAAAATATGTCTATCTTACTGTCTTGGAGAATATACTTTCAAAACAATTTGTAAGCCAGGTTCAAATTTAGAATTCTTGGATTCCTTGGAGTTCCATGATGGAATGAGGTGACAAGGGGAGAGCCAAGGTCCGGTGCCCTACTTCTTCCCTTCCTCTTCCTACCTTAACTTCCTTCCATCCTGCATCAGGAATGGCCTCATTTCCTGGCGGTGGACACTGCAGCCCTATACATCCAAGCTCCTTCCATGTTCCCTGCAAATAGCTACCTCTTGGTCACCCTCCCTACCTAGTAGTGTGCAAATCAGTGACACAGCCCATCCCAGGAAGGACAGATCTGAGCAAGAGGCCTGCATGGACTCTGGAAGTTGCTTGGGGCCAGTGGGGCAAGGAATTCTCTGGTTTTCAGTTCCTGAAATGCGGTCTTGAAGGAGAAGTGTGAGCCCCAGGTGGGCATGCCCCCTCAGCCCTGTGTCCTCTTGCCCTGTGTCCAGAGATACGACTGGAGGAGGGCCCTCTACACATGGAGTGAGGGCAGGGGCCCCAGTCGTCTGGATGTAGGGGTGGCACTGGCATTTGGCATCACCTTTTGTTGGTGCCACCATGCTGTCCTAGGGGGCTGTCTGCACAGTCCTGGCTCTATTGCACACCTTGGGGTGGTCTGGGTGCCCAGGCTCCCTTGCTCTTCCATTGTCTGCACCTCCCCAGGGTCTTTTCAATAAATTGCTTTTTTGTTGAAATCAGCTAGTAAGTTTCACTGGCTTGCAAATAAGAATCCTGATGAGTACATTTGTCTGTTTCCCTGTTTTTGGGGGCAGGGTAACATAACTGTCATTAGAGGGTTACATTCCGCTCCATGAAGCCCAGGACCATATCTGTCTTGTTCACTGTTGTATCACCGGCACCTAGAACAGTGCCTGGCAGGGATACATGTTCTGGGTCCAGACAGTGATGTGGCATCACTTTAGACACAAAGGCTTTTCCAGGGCTGGGACCCTATGTCATGGCAGCTCTGAGACTACTGGGGGCCCTACACTAACAGATGACACTAGGGCTGCCATGCCAGGAGATGCCATTTACATAGACTACAGGGAAAATGGTGTCCCTGCCTGACAGGCTTGCATGTTCCTGACAGCAATAGGATTTCCTGAGAGGAATGGAGGTCTGATAGCAATGGGGGCCTTGACATTAATGGGGGTCCTGTCAGCAATGGGGACGCCATGGGGTATTGGGATACCCTGTTAGGGTTCCTGAATTGATGTAGGGCTTGACAGTGCTGGGCCCCTGGTAGGAAGGGTTGGCTTCCTCTTGGGGGAGGATCCTTCAAATGATGGTCTGATAGGTGAGAAGTCGGCAAGGTGATTGGGGTTTTGATGGTGATGGGTCCAGATTTCCAGGGACTGCGATTCTGAGATCCAGAGCCCTGGTGGTGGTGGTGGGGTCTGGTTATCCGGGTAGGGCAGTGTCAAAGCTGCTAGGGATAAAGCCATCCCACTTGGGCGGGTTGGGGCCCAGGGCAGCTCACATCTTTTGCCTCCCTGTAGGAGCACAGAGGAGACTCTAAGGTCCTAAGAACAGAAGTGGGTGGGGGTCTGGCTCCCCCAGCTGCTCGGATCTTTAGAGGCTCTGTGCTCACCCTTGTCCTCTGCCCCTGTCCTCCCCATCCCTGGCCCCTCAAGAGACTGAAGTGGCCCCCAGAAGTGGGGCCTTCAGGGGTCTGATCCCATCCCTGCTGTCCCCAGATGCTCTGCCCTGCAGAGGCCCCAGCCAGGCTGGCTGAGAGGCCATCAGAGAGGCCCTAGCTCAGGAGCTTGGCCCCGCCCCGTCCAGAAACCCCACCCACAAGACCCCCAGTCCTGCTCCAGCCCTCAGATTCCAGCCCTTTTCCTCCATTCCTCCTTTCCTTTCAGCATCACCAGGTCCTGGCCTCTGATACTGCCCTGGGAATGGAGGTACGAAGGTGGGCATAGCTGTAGCCTGATCCCCTTCTTCACTGCTCCACTCTTGGGAAAACTGAGGCCTGAGCAGACCTCCAGGACCGTGCCCATTCCTCCTGGAGGCTGAAGCGCTGGGGTCCTGCCTGAGGCCTCTGGCTTCTCTTGGTTTTTCCTAGGAAGCCAAGCCTTTCCACCCAACTGGACATCCCAGCCCCCAGCCCTCAGCCCTCAGCCCAAGGGCCACGGGTCAGGCCTACTTGGGCTGCAGTCTCAGCCTTGCCACTCACTAGCTGAGTGGACTTGGGAGGTCAGTCTGCCTCTCTGTGCCTCAGTTTCCTCATATGTAGAATGGGACGAATGAGCCCCTCCTCATAGGGTTGTTTGAGGATGCAATGATATAATGCACGTAAAGGACTCAGCTTGGAGCCTGACACATGGTCAGCACACCAAAGTAATGGCTTTCCCGATAGCCTGAGGGCCACTTCCTGAGACCTGGCTGTGACGTTCTCCAGTTTCACTTAGGAGATGGGTCAGCTCAGAGAGGTGGTATGTATAGTGGCTAAGAGTACAGACTCTGGAGCCAAACTGCCCAGCTAGGTCCCCCAGCTCTGCCACTTTACTAGCTGTGCAGCCCGGGCTTGTTACTTCACCTCTGCACCTCGGTTTTCTCAGCTGCACCCGAAGCACGATGACAGCACGGAAGCTGTGCCCAGCCCCTGGGAAGCACTGGTGGTGAGTTAGCTAGTCCTGCAGAGCCATGTCCTTCCATGTGGACAAAGTCTCGGGGCCATCGAGGAAGTTCTCTGAGCAGAGAAGGGCCTGCGTCTTCCTGCAGAGGGGCTCTTGAGGACACTCCCCACTTGGGAGCTCTGCTCCTTTGTGAGACTGTAGTTTCCACGGTTTTCTGGCTGTTTCTGTTTCCCGGAGGGCAGAGAAGGGGGGTATAGGGTGGGGGTTTACCGAGAAATCAAACATGAGATGGTGAAAATATGATCAAAACCATCTGGGGCTGGCTCTGACCAAACCCTTACCCACGCCACAGAGGCAGCCCCACTGTCTTGAGAACTGGATGTGCTCCAGGTGTGAGTGGTGGTGGGGCATCCTGGAAAAGGGCCGTGCTCAGTTCCGTTTTTTGTTAATGAGATGTGTACTGGGGCTTGTTCTGTGCCGCCCCTGTGCAGAGGAATGTTGGCAGTGGAGATGGACAGGCCCAGTCCCTTCCCCTGGGAGCTCTATCAATAGACAGGACGGGGAGGCTTAGTCCACCATGTAGGCGGACAAAAAAGACTGGGAGATCCCTGAGCAGGGGTGTTAGGTCCCTTTAGGGAGATGTTGGCTGCTAGGACCACAGGCCTTCAGGGGAGGGAGGTACCACTCAGCTGTTGGCCTTGAACCTGTAGCAGGCGCCATGTGTGCCAGAGAGGAAGGTGTCTTATCTAGAGGCAGGCAGCAAGGCCCCCGTATCCTGGTTGGGGAGCTAGGAGTCCACACCACCCTCAGAGAGCCGGCAGCTTCATCATTGTCCGGTCGGCAGGTAGACTCCTGGCTCTCCAAAACTCAGGATAAAACAAGACCCAACACTTGTTAGCGCATCATAGTGAAACAGGGAGCAGGTGTTGATTAGATGAAGTCTCAGTGCAGAGAATGGTTGAGTGGGGCGGGACAAGTCACAGGTTCCTGAGCTAAGCCCTCATGTATCTGTCAAGGAGAAAATGGGATATGACCCAATGCCCAGGAGGATTGGTGGCTGGGGGTGGGAAAAAGAGGGAGGGAGAAGTTTTCAAGTTGGCTGCCTGAAACTCATGATGCGTTTTGTTAGACATGGGGGACAGGCCCCAGGAGAGTTTTCGAAGATTCTTTTATCCCAACCAGTAGATAACAAGAATATTGATAGAAAAAAATCTGAGCTGTGGATCCTGAGAGGGTCTTGCCAGAGAGAAGGAAATGGAGGAGGAGCATGACCTCCTTCTTTCTTGGTATAGAACTAACTGGAGAAAATGGGGGAAATGCAGATATATAGTGCATCAAAGACTGATGTAAGATAGGTGCTCAGTACTTGATAGGTGGTGGTGTTTATTTTTTATTGAGGTAACATAAGTTCATAACATTATATAAATTTCAGGTGTACATCAATATATTTCGACTTCTGCGTAGACTTCATTGTGTTCACCACCAAAAGTCTAGTTTCCATCCATCACTGTACCCATGTCCCCTTTACCCCTTTCACCCTCCTCCCACCTCCCTTCCCCTCTGGTAACCACCAATCTGTCCTCTGTATCTGTGTTTGTTTATTGTTGTTGTTGTTTTATCTTCCACATATGAATGAAATCACATGGTATTTGGCTTTCTCCATCTGACTTTTTCACAGTAAAGCCAGCCAACTTGAAAACTTTTCAAACCAACACTATTGCAAATTGGGGATTATCCCTATGAGCTAATATCTGGCATTGCCAGAAGATGGGAGGAAAGAGCCATGAAAACAAATAGATTATTCTCATTTGTATGATTAACAAAAGTAATGTTTGAATTTTTGACTTAAGTGCCCAGAATTGAATTTTTTCTCATTGATTAAGAAGGCTGGCATCATATTGAATGAAAAAAGTGCCATAATTAAAACTATGATGATATATATATTTTAAAAAAAGAAGAGGGAGGGAGAAAGTCAGGAGGGAAGGGCCTGGTGTTCACCCCTCAGGCTTTCTCCAGATTCTTCGTTGCCCAGGCCTCCAGGGTTCAGCAGGAGGCTGTTCTAGCTGCGTCACTAGCTCCTGGATTATTTTCTCTTTCTGAACTTCAGCTTCCCCTTTTTCACAGAGGGTGGCCCCTGGGACCCCAGGAAGTGGGGACATCTCTGAATGTGCATGACGTTGGGGGAGCCTGTGTGAATACTGGGGGTTAGCCTGAGACCCAAAGATTCAGGGGTCAAGTCTTTGTTTGGAGAGACTCTTAAAAATTAAGCCCCTGCCCCCACCTGACAGATGGGCAACTGAGGCCTTGGGGCGGGGGCGGTGGGGTGAGGAAGGGACTTGCCCAGAGTCACACAGTGAGGGGCAGGGACAGGATTGTGGGTTGGGGGCTGGGCATTGAGCTCCCAGCCTGTTCCTGGAACCCCAGTGTCAGTGTCAGGGAGGCGGTGTCCCGGGGCCTCTGTCCTGGGAGCACCTTCCTCAGGGCTCCCACCCTCACCTCCCCTCCTCTGTCTCTGTGTCCCCTGAGGGCCCAGAGGGAGTGGTCATGTCTGCCTCTGTGGCAGGCTGACTTCCACTTGGCTTCACTGGGAACTGAGAAGGATTTGAAGCAATGTGACCCCTCACACCTGTGTCTGTCTTCTGCCTGCTGACGTGCAGGGCACAGGGGCCAAAGGGTGTCCACAGCTGGGACCTGTGGAACTCCATGGTTGGCTGACTTAATGGATGGATTAATGGATGGATGGGTAGATGGAGGGGTTGGTGGATGAGTGGATGGAAGCCTAATGGATGCAGAGACAGCTGGATGGATGGATGCTTGGATGCATGAATGGTTGGGTAATTTCCCCCAGGCAGCAGAGCCCAACTTCCCAGCAAGAGCAGTTGTTCTTACAGACTGTCCGCATCCCACCCACTCGTTGTGACTCCAAGACCTGGGATATCTGAGGTTTTGAACACCTACTTCTGGGAGCAGACGGGAGGAAGAAGGTGCCATGCTCTCAGCTCACTGAGGAGGGGCTGGCACAACCCTTCACCACCAGTCCCCTTCCCAGGCTGCCCAGGCCTGCTCAGGCCCGCTTTTGTTACCAGATGAGGTATATCTGGTCTTATGATGGCCCCTCTTCCCAGGCAAGGATGCTCAGTCTGGAGCTGCCAGTCCAACCCCAGTGGCACAGACTTGCTGCTCCCAGCTGACAGGCCCATAAGGGCCACAGTCGGGAGGCCAGCCAGCTTCCCCAGGGGACCTCCCAAGCACGAGGAGCTCACTCCTCCCAGAGCAGCCCTGTGAGGTGCTCCCAGAGTCACAGGGCTTTTGTCTCCTGGAGCTGAGACTCCTTCCCTGTGACTCTCCAGGCCTCAGTGTTGCCTCGGCCCTGGAGCCCAGGTGGGCTGCGGGCTGCTGGGCGGTTCCTCCATGCTGAATCTCCCTGGCTCCCTGGCTGCTCCTTCTTCCACCCTCTCGAACTCTCCCACTTTGACCTCTGGCTCCCAAGTCTGTCTGTCAAGTCCCTGAGAAGCGTAGCCCCAGGATTGCCCAGATGGGGCTAGACCTGGCCCAGACTGACTGTGCCAGAGACAAGGGTGGCCTGGAGGTCAGATTCTGAGGGACAGATGGGCCCTCACCCCTGACTGTGGCACCTTTCCTCACATATTTATTCAGTCTCAAGACAAATATTTATTGAGTGGCTACCTTGTGCCAGGGTGGATATCTGGGTGACAGTGGAAACCAAAATGGACATGATCCTTGTCCAGGAAGGCTGAAAAACTAGCAATTGTAATTCAGCGTGATGAGTGGTGCAGGAGGAGGCGGGCAGGGGGACCTGGAAGCTTGGGAGGGAGGAAGGCTCCTAACCCAGCCTGGAGTCAGGGAAGGCTTCTTGGAGGAAGAGTCATCCAGACACAGATGGGAAGAGTTTTCCAGACAGAGGGAATGGCGTGGGTAGATGGGCACCTTCCCCCCAGGCGGTAGGGTTGGTCCCCCTGCTCCTCACCCAGCCATGAGTGCTGCTTCCTGACATTCTCTCCAGTGACATTCGATCCCTGAGACACCTGGATGCTTGAATGCCTGTCTTGGAGAGCAAAGACTGGGAGGCATGAGAGAGTTTGGCTCATTCAGGGAACTGACGCAGGTTTAGTGTTGCTGAACCGTGCAGCGTGAGGGGGCTATGAGGACACAGAAGGTGGGGCCCTGACTGTGGGGGCTGATTCTGAGAGCACAGGGTGTTGGGTGGCTGGAGGTCCATGAGGAGGTTGCTCAGTCTGCAGGGTGGAAAACAGATCCTGCCGTTCCATCTCCCCACTTCCTACCTCGGTCCTTCGGGTCAGAGCACGAACAGACAGCAGAGAGACTGATCCGCGGGTGCCAGTGGGCTTTATTGGAAACATTGCAGTCTGGGCGTGGAGGAGCTGTGCTCCCACCACACTCACCCTCTTACTCTCACTCTCACTCACACTGACACTCCAGGCCCCGCTCTGGCTGGGTCAGGTCTGGTGCAGGGGAGCTGGAGGCCTGATTCTCCCTTCTGGTCCTGGGTTCCCCGGGGCCACGGTGATGCACATCCCTTCCCTCAGACACAGGGCTCCCTCTGGGGCTGTCACGGGCTAACTGCCGTGGTGCTGCAGAGGAGGAAGGACCGGCAAGGTCATGCGATGGGGTCTCGGGCAGGGACTCGGAGTGAGGAGGCATGGTTGGGAGGGCCAGGCTTACCTTTAAAGAGTTCTTCTGCAGTCTCCGGATGATGCGATCCACCCAGGGCTGGTCTGGGGGTGCACAGAGCTGGCGACCTCTCAGTGTGGTGAACCTGGAGTCAGATGTCAGAGGTCAGAGAGAATGGAGCTCTGGAACCCAGCTTCCTGCGAGCTCTGATGTGAGGGGCAGGGGCTGGGGACCACATCTGGGAACCTGTTTCAGGGGCTTCCTTGTAAAGGTTGGACTTGGCAAGGAGAAGAGAGAGAAGATGGGGGTGGGTATCACCAGGGGCTGATGGGGAGTTGAAGCTAGACAGGGTCCTCCCCATAACTCACACAACGGCAGGCACTCTGCAGCCATCCTTGATGAGGAGGTGGCGAAAGGCTCGCACGATGTTCCCAGGGATGGGGCGCTGGGTCACAGACAGGCAGCAATCTTCAGCGTCGTTAGCACCACCCAGAGCTGGGAAAGCAGGTAGTGTTAGGACACAGGGACCCTGAGGACGGGAGGCCACGGCCCTAGCTGGGATTAAGGACACGTGTGTGTGTGGAGGCAGCTAGGTAACATTCAGCCCGTATGCACCGATATGGCTCTATTGCTTGCTAGACATATTGAAGTACTTCTAAACTGTTCAGTAAACAGCCTCTTCCCTGAGCCCCACAAATGCCTTCCTGCAGCCCTGATCACCCCAATCTCTCTTCCAGGACCTCTCAACTTCCCCACAAAGACAGAGGTAAGGGTTAATGGTCACAGAGTTGGTGGGGGGATGGATGGGAATGCGGAACGGGGTGGGGGTTGGTTAGCAGGAGGCTGGTGTTAGAGGACTTATGAATTGCTAAATATTTTGATTATTAGCTCTACCTCAGTGTCTCCCATTCCCCCCACTTTAAGCAAAAATATACTGTTCTCTCCTTCTGTCTGAGGCAGCAGGACATAGAGCCTGCAGAGAGAGGGGCAGCCTTATGCTCTGGGATACACCAAGAGACAGACACGCATTGGAATTCAGGGGCCCAGACACAGCCACATGCACAGGCACACACACAGGGCACAGGGAACCCCCAGATACCCTGAAACATGCAGCCCCAACTCACAGTGTCCCTCACGTCCAGCACCAAGCAGTCAGAGATCTAGACGTCCTCCCCCTCCACTGCCCCCCCCCCCCCCCCCCAGCCTAAGCCTCTGCTCGGCCTTACCAGGGGATGTCCAGAGAATCAGCAGGCTGAGGGCCAGTAGTGCAGCTGCCTGGGGTGCCATGGAGGCTGCAGAGAGGTGGACTGAGGGCGAGTGTGCGAGCGTGAGTGAATGTCTGGGCGTGTGCAGGGGCCTGTGTGAGGCTGAGACTTGGCTGGGAGCAGGAGGGAGCAATGGGAAGTGCAACAGGCGTCCTTTTGGGCTGTGAGGGTGTCTGGGCATGTGAGTGTGGGAGCCCGTCTGAGGCTGCAACTGCCTCCTATTTAAGGCCCAGAACTTTCACTTTCTCTGCTCAGAAATTCCCCTGCGTGTCCATTCCATGGATCCCCCTTTGCCCCCCTTTTTCTGACGGAACCTGACACTGCTCTCCATCTTCCCCCCCTCAGCAGTTCCCCCCCTTCTGTTTTCCTTGGCTTCATCTCTGAGAACCTAAGCAGTCTGCAGTCTGGCCACGAGAAGGGGACCTTGTGCTGTCAGCTCCAGAGAGAGGGTCTGCACTGTCACTTCCTTGGTGGCATTTGCATCATCAAGCATAGGGCTGGCCTTCAGAGGTGACGGTCAGGATTGGGGGGCCAGAGTGAGGAGTTGTGCCCCTTTCCCTGGGTTTATCCCTGATCCTTCCTCTCTTCCCTGTGGGTCTTCTCTTCTCTCCAGTGCGGGTGGTGATGAGGAAGGCTCCCTGGTGCCCTCAGAACAACCATGGAGCCTGGGGACCTCCTCAGGTCATTACAGTGCCTGCCCGTCCATCATTGGGGAAGCAGAGCCAAAAGAGAATGCTCCTTGGAAGGAGTCCCAGCACCACATCCCGCATCTCAGGCCTCTGGGAGTCAACCTCCTGGCTCAGCGAGAACTGCCCCTTTCTCTATTTGCCATTTTCATATGTCCCACACCTGGGTCAACAGAACAGCTGGAGGGAGCCCGGCCTGGAATAGCCCCCTTCATCTTTCCCTTCCTCTCAATCCTGGGAACCAAGAGGGGATTTCTAAGGAGAGGGGCTGGCCAGCTCATATTCAGACAAATCCCCAAATTTCAAGGAATCAACAGATGGGGGAGGGTGATTTCCCATCCATATGAGAAAGACCAGAGATAGACCCAAAGAGAAGGCCTCAAAAGAGAAATTAATATGTGGGACACCCTCTCAACAATCCCCCCTCACGCTCTGGACCCTCTTCTGGATGGGGGATGATTCCGGAAAGCTGACATCTTTCTTTCCATCCATTAATGACATTAGTCGTAATGGTATTTCTGATTGTTTACTATGTGCTAGGCTCTGGATCAAGATTTACCACCATTACCTTGCTTAACTTTCCTATCAAAGCTAGGAAGTCGTTTTTATTATCATCATATTATTCTCTGTGTTTACACACAGGGAATGAGACTCAGAGCACAAGGTCGCCCAGCACGTAAGTGTCTTGAACTCAGGTGTCTCTGCTCTCAGGTTTACACTCTTGACTAGTATCCCCACCGCCTGTCTGCCAACTGTGCATTGATCATAGACCGGTACAGAGGAGGGAGTCTCCAGACAGCGGGCCCAGGTTGGGATCCAGATTCCACCACGCACTGGCTGTGTGGCCATGTGCCAGTTGTCCAATTTCTGTGTCTTAGTGTCCATATCTGTAAAATTGGAACGGTAATTGATGTACTTCTTAGGATTAAATGAGGTAATCTGAGTAAAGCCCTTCATTCAGAGGTTGGCACATAATTAACTCTCATTAAATATCAACCATTATTATTACTCTATCTTTCCATTCAGATACATGTTAGTTCATCCATCATCCATCTTTCCATTCATCTATCCCTCCTTCTGTTTATGGTGGTTCTGATTATTCTCTTGTCCCACCTCCCTCCATTCTCCACTCTTTGTTCTCTGGAAGGCTGACCTCTACAGACTGCATTACTTGCCCTCTAGGTTCTGTTTGGGTTTGGCCCCTGGGAGGCAGCAGCAGGAGATCAGTGGGTGGTAGTAAAGAGGTTGGAGCATTAATTCCCCAAATCCCTCATCTTGCTGCAGTTCTCACAGTGAATAATTTCCTCTCTTGCAGTTGTTCTCAAAGAGTGTTCTTTGGACAGCAGCCTCAGCATCACCTGGGAGCTTGTTAGAAATGCAAATTCTCAGGTCCTACTCCAGACCTACTGGAGTAATTAGTATTTTAACACTCCCTCCAGGTGACTCTGATACATACTGAAGTTTGAGAACCACTGATCTACAGTCGCAGATCCTTTTGGGCTGCCTCTTCTCCATGGGTCTATCTCTAAGGTTCCTGAAACACTGTTCCCTTCTCTGGCCCTTAGGGTCTGGTATGGTAATGCTTTCCCACTATTTCTAAACCCTGAGTGTGTCACCATCCCATGTTGGTTCCTTAATCCTGACCCCACCTCTTAAATCTTTATTAAAATCTTTCTGGTTAAACATTTTTTAGTGTGCTATCTGTTTCCTGCCAGGATCCTGACTAATACAGTAAATGGTACCAGAAGTAAATGGTACCCAGGAAATAGATTCCTAAAATGGGATCCTAGGATTGGGTTGCTCATATATTTGATGAGTGTATGGACAATCTCCTTGTGTGAGGAGAGAGGATGCTAGTCATCTGCAGCATGCAGAAGCATCACAGTCACAGACTATGACCAGGGAGGCATAGGGTAGAGTGTTGGTGGAGGGAAAGACATCAGCAGATAAATTGCCTGAGGCACTTAATTGCTATGGCCACATGTGGTGATATCCAATGGTGATCACATACACTGTTGGGTGGGCAGCCTGTTTCTGATTGTGCTAGCAAAATTACACAAGGAAAAGATAAGATTAAGACCATGAACTTCTAACTCAAAGTATGGGTGGAGGTCCAGATAACCTCTGTGGAATTCTTCAGGAATCTTTATTTGATGTGACCATACGGCAGCTATGGCTGAGGATCCAGCCCAGGACCTGATTGTATGGGTTGCAGAGTTGCAAGACAGGTAAATGCACAACTGCACCAGATCCCTCGTGCTAGAATAAGGGCACTGTTGGGAGAGTAGGAGTCTGAGACTTGAGGTGGGGACATTTGGGAGAGATGAACAAAGTTGAGAATTTTGAACCTCCAAATCCCCTTGAACCTTCCTTGCTGGCAGAAGAACACTCCCCCTCCCCCTGCAAACAATGAATGATCCAGCCTTTCCGTCCATTAAAAAATGTGTTTAATAGCTCCCTGGCAAAGGGCATGCATTTTCTCTCCAGGAGCCACTCTGACCACCCCTCATAGTCTCCAGGCCCATAGTGAGAGTTTGATTCTAACATCGCCTAGACAGGAATGTAGAAGATGTGCTCCAAGAACAAGAGCATATATGCTGAAGGAGTTGCAGGAACTTGTAGCTGTATTGGGAGAATCCGGGAACCAGTGAGGGTAAATTTATTGATATGGGTGCCCTCATCCAGGATTTGGGTATTACTGTATTAAGTGAGCACCTGGGAGTGGTGTTCATAATGTGTTGGGTTGGTCACTAGAAGCCTGGACTCGACAGTGGCCTATGATCATGTTGAGGTTGAGATGCTAGAACCTCACTGGCATATTGGAGAACATTGCTCCTTGTGGGGGATCAGAATTGGCCACCTCAAGATGTGTCTCTCTCTACCTTGCTCTGAAGGCCATTTGACCTTCCCCCTCCCAGTTGTCTAAAGGAATTTGGGATGGGCCTAAGGACAGGCTTCACCTTGGAAGACTCTGGGTATCGATAGACCAGGAGGGTCTTTGCTACACCCATCTTATCAAAGTTCTGTGTACCAAACATTTACATTTGTAAGGAAAAATCTCCAGTTATAAAGATATCTCCTTCTCTGTAGGGAGAAGAGAGGTGGATGACCTTATCTCTAGAAACTGGTCAGTGTGGAAGGAGAGGCCTTAAATCTGCATAATAACTTTATTGTGCTTTTCTTGTAATCCCTCGTGGCTGACACTCCCAACTCCCCCCTAAAATCCGCGTTTGTCTATATAAGAGGAGAATCTCCACCATTTTGTCGAGAGACACTCCCTGGTCTCTCCCATGTACATGTTTTATAAAGCTTTGTTTGATTTTCTCCTGCTATTCGGCATGTCATGTCAATTTAATTCGTAGCCCAGCCAGAAAGGACCCAGAGTGGGTAGAGAATGCTCTTTCTCTTCATCATCCTCATACTATAGTATGCATATGTTTCACCCGGGAGTCTTGTTAAACTATAGATTCTGATTGAGTAGGTCTTGGGTGAAGCCCAAGATGTTGCATTTCTAACCAACTTCTAAGTGATGCTTGATACTGCTGGTCCTCAGACTACACTTTGAGTACAAAGTGAGGAAGGAGTACAAAGGTTAGAGAGATGGGAATGTTGGAATGAACTTATTATGTGCAGTCAATAACCATACATCTCCGAAGGGCCCAGAAAGATACTTCCTTCTCCAAGACAATAAGAAAAGCATTGGTGAGGGGAAGACTGGCTTCTTTGAAAAGCCCTGTAGTGGCTTCTTTAGTAGGCATGAGATGAGGATGGGAGATGCCCTCCTGGTACTGGGCAATCTTATTTCAAGGGGGATAATGGAATCCTTGAGTGGTAGAGGCCAGATGTTGGCAGCTAACGATGAGCAATAAGGTGAATGAAATTACTATATAAGCTGTAGGGACAGGTGGTAATGAAGGTGCCTTGCCCACAGGGATCTGTGGTGGTAGCTAATTGATCATAGCGTTCCTAGGAGTGAACTAGATGGACAGCTTACTGATGTGCTGCTTGACTTGTATAAGTGGAAAATTTCTAGGCCTGGTGGGGAGAAACTTGATCTAAATTGTATTGGGGATTTATAGTCTTTTACCCAGTTCCTCAGGTTAAGTCAGTTCCCCAGACCTGAAGCCCCTCGATCAGGTGGGGGGGTGGGAAGGCCTGAGTCTCTTTCACAGGTGGATTCTATAAATCTTTCTCCTAGTCAGTAGTTCTCAAACTGCGGTCCCTGGACCAGCAGCATCAGCATCACCTGTGAAATTGTCAGAAACGCACATTCTTGGGCTCTGCCCCAACTGCACTGAATCAGAAACTCTGGGAGTGGCCCCGCAGTCTGTTTTAAGAAGCCTTTCTGGTGATTCTGATGTGTGCTAAAATTTGAGAATCACTGCTCTATGCCTTCCCCAGAGGGATCTGTAGTCATTTGCCAGGGTGACTATGAATGGGGAACAGAAAATACTCAGACCTTTGGGGGATTCTTAGATACTGTCTCATGCTAATATTAATCTTGGGGACTCAAATCCCCATTATGGTCCACCAGTCAGAGTGAGGGTTTATGGAGGTCAGGTGATAGAGGATCTTGGTCCGGGTCCATCTCACAGTGAGTCTGTCCAACCTGTCCAGTGGTTATTTCTCTAGTTTCAGAATGTGGAGTGGTATCCTTAGTAATTAAGCAAAATCTCCACACTGGTTCTTTGACCATGGAGTGAGGAAAATTATGGTAGGAAGGGCCAAGTGGAAGTCCTTTGAACTGTGCCTGCCCCATCACATTCCCCCTACAGTAGTAAACTTAAAGCAATGCTGCGTTGCTGGAGAAGTTGCAAAGATCAGAGCACCTTTAAACACTTAAAAGATGCCGAAGTCCTTTGTACAGCATATTATAGCTGATAATGCAGCACGTGCCTTCTTTCTATACTAGGCAATTAAAGACCATCAAAATCAGTTCCTCTCAACTGGAATGACAGCAATACACCTTTACTGTTTTACCTCGGAGATAGGTCAGCTTTCCTCCTCTGATTATCGTGAGATAATCTGGATATGCCAGAGAAGATCAAACTGGTTCTTCAGACTCATAACATTATCTTACTGGTGCTCAAGAAATAGCAATCACCCTAAATGCCTTAGTAAGGCCCATGTATGCCAGAAGGAGAGCACGAAAGCCTACTAAAATTCAGGTGGAATTTCTAGGCTTATTGGGGGTAGGGAGGAGCTGAACAACAGTGGTCTGGGGTGTGTTACACCTTCACCACGCAGAAAGAGGCACAATGCTTAAAGGACAGTTTGGATTTTGGAGGCAACATATACCATATTTAGGTGTACTGCTGCAAAATATTTACTGGATATGGCATAAAGCTGACAGTTTTGAATGAGGCCAAGGGCAAGGAAGGGGTCTGCAGCAGCCTCCAGGGAACGTTGCCCTGCTGCTTGGGCCTTATGACTCATAAATCCAATGAACCCCAGATTGTCTGTGGCACCGAAGGGTGCCGTAGGAGCTCCAATAGGAGAGTTACAGCAAAGCCCACAGGGTGTTGGTGTGAGGCCATGACTCTTCTGCTAAGGATTATTTTCTATTTGAAAAGCAGCTCCTGATTTGCCACAGGGCCCTGGTCTAGAACTCAGACTACAGTTCACCCAGTGACAATGCGACCTAAGGATGTTATCTATAGCAAATCACGTAGTTGGACGTGCACAGCAGCACCCATTGTGAAATGGACATTGTGCATATGAGAGCAGACCTTAGATGTTTCAGAAGGCATAACAGCATGGGCAGGTGGCTCAGATTCGTATTTGTTTCGTTTTCTGCTTCTTCTTCTGGTATCATTATGCCTTCACGGAGTTTTCTACAAACAGTTAACTGAGGGAGAACATGCGTGGTCTTGATTTTCAGGCGGGTCTCTAAGGTATGCTGGCATCAGTCAGAAGTAGACAGTTGCTTTCATTCAGGGGTGGCTCTGAAAGACAGTGGTGAAGGGAAAGTCCTCTCAGTGGGCACAATTTCAGGTCGTAAATTTAACAGCCTTGTCGGGAAGGAGAGATGGCCTGAGCTCTACTAACTCACGTGCAGTGGCTGCCTACAGCAACCCTGCCCTCACCTCTGCAAGTGGTGCCTTCACTAAATCCTTGTCTGTTAAACCTTTTTGGGCATGCCGTTTGTTTCCCGCCAAGATCCTGAATGACAGAAGAGGATAAGTGCAGAGCTGGCAGAGAGCTTTCAATTAAATTTCAATACTGTCTTCCTGGAATGCCTGTTGGGAAAGATCCTGAGAACCAGCAGGAAAGAGTGAAAAAATGAAATAACAATAAACAAGGGATTTGTACCACATTCATTCAATAAATATTTCCTTGAGGGCCTCCCATGTTTCAGACCCTGTTCTTGGCCCTGGGATACAGCAGTGAACAAAACTGATAGACATTCCTGCTCTGGCAGAGTTCTTATTCTAATGAAGGAGACAGACAATAAGCAAACGAGAAAAATATAAAGTATCTCATGTGGCAATAAGTGCTGTGAAGAAAAACAAAGAAGGCCAGAGGGATAGGGAGTATTGGAGAGGGTGGCCAGGGAAGCCTTTACTGAGAACATTTGAGCAGAGAGCTGATCTGAAGAAGCTGAGGGAGAGAGCCATGCAGAGATCTGGGGAAGATGTTCTAGGTCAAGAAAACAGCAAGTGCAAAGGTTTTGAGGCAAGAGTGTGTTTGAGGAATAAAAAGGAGGCCAGTGTTATGGAAGGGAAGTGAGCAAAGAGTAGAGTGGTAGGAGATACCGTCAGATAATCAGAGGGGCTGGATAGTGTAGGGCTTTGTAGGCCACTGTAGGGTTTATGTTTTACTCTGAGCGAGATGGGGAACCATTGGAGGGTTTTGAACAGAGGTGTGACATGATCTGACTTGTTTTAAAGGCTCCTTCTGGCTGCTGGATGGAGAACAGACCAACGTGGTGCAAGAACGGAAGCAGGGAGACCGGTGGGAGGCTACTGCAATAATCCAGGGAGGACATGATGTGCTGGGAGTTGGTGAGAAGTGGTCAGATTCTGGAACTATTTTGAAGGTAGAGCCAATGGGCTTTGCTGCGGGGTTCAGCATAGGACGTGAGAGAAAGAAGAGGCGAGAATACTGCATCATTTTTGGCTTGAGCAATGTGATGGATGGATTTACTAAGATGTGGATGACTGCAGGGGAGTGGGTTTGTGGGAATCGGGAGCCTTGTTTTGACTTGTTAAGGTGAAGCTGCGGTTCGGACATATAAGTGGAGGTGTTAAGTAGGTAGTTGGTAATATGAGCCGCAGTTCAGGGGATCGATTCTAGCTGCAGATACAAAAGTGGGAGCAGTGGATGGTGTTTAAAGCCATAAGACCATGAGATCTCCAAGGCAGTGAGTGTAGATAGAAGAGGCCCACGTTCCAAGTCCTGGAGCTTCCCAACATTGACAGCTCAGGGAGAGGAAGAGGGATCAGGGAGGAGGGGCTGTCAAGGTGTTATGATGGTCCCACTACCTTGGAAGAAGGGCAAGGACAGAGGCCCATGGGTGGAAGGTTTAAAGCCCCCACTCCCAAGCCATTGGTGTAGATGATCCAGTGGGGGTGGGGTGTTTGTGGCCAAGGAGGTGGCTTTGAAAGAGTTTCTGAACACAGGCACAGAGTCTTCAGTGTGCTATGTGCTTCTGTGAGTTCACCAGGGTTCAGTGGGAGCCGGGACAAATCTCCCAGCCCAGCGCAGCTCAGCCCAGCCTAGCCACACCCTCCTCCAAGGAGCCTGCCCAGGCTTCCTGCTCCCTGTCTGACCAGATCCATGCCCCAGGGTCGGAGATCTTGGCTGGAGGGCACCTCAGCCATTGGGGCAGAGGAGGGAGCAGCTGGGCCTGGGAAGTCAACCAAGTCCTCCATGTAGGTGGGAGTAGAGGGGAGTGAATGATTGTGGGAGAGGACTTCTTCTAGATGCTTACTTAGTAAGTCTTTGTTGAATGGATGAATGTGCGCATCCCGAGCTGTGTCCACGGGGCTGAGCCTGACTGGGGTACCTTGAACCCCCGTGTGTGTGGTGTATGTGGCTGTGTCCACGTTTGTGTGTGTCTGATGGTCCCTCCTCTCCTGGCCTGCAGAGGGCGCCCCAGCTTGGGAAGGGAGGCTCTGGAGTGTGGTGCTGCTCTGGCGGAGGCTGCGGGGCGCCCTCGCAGGGGCGGGGTGTGGCCCTGAGCCGTCGGGCTCCTGGGAGAGGCTGGAAAGGGCATTGGGCCTAAAGTCCCTGGGCCTGGGGCGCCCTCTGGTGCCCTCATGCCCCAGGCCCCCGCCGGCCCCGAGGCCTCACGTCCGGTCCCGCCCCCAGGTCCCGGTGCGCTGGCCGCACGTGTAGAGGGGACACTCGGTCCGTGGGGTCAGCGTGGGCCCCGGCGGCCGTGACCCAGGCCTGGCGCAGCGGCCCTCCCTCCACTCCTCACACTGGGGCCCAGACCCGCGGGCACTCGCCAGGCGGCCGAGACGCGGCGGCGGGCGAAGGCCGTGTGTCCGCGAGTGTTGATCCCCGCCCTCGACCCGAGTCGCCCTCACTCGCCCTGAGTCCGGGGCGCCCAGCTGTGAAGACGTGCCGTCACGTCGTCCTTGAAGGCCGAAGAAGTCCCATCGCCTCCGCTACTGCCCTCGCAGCATCGATTAGCTGCAGCGACTGAACCCTTAAACCCCGCACTGACGGCGCCAACTCTAAGAAGAGGGTTCCTTGTTCAGCCGAGGTTTGTTGAGAGCCTAAGCGTGCCGGGCGGGACGCTCAGCGCCGGAGATGACGGGCTGTACCTGGACACGGCGGAAGGAGTTTGTCCTGCTCATCGGTGGACACGGGAAAATGCTAGACCTCCGGCCTGGCATGAGACACATTTGAGCACAAAAGTCAAAATAACTTTTAAAACTGATGCGAGAAAGATGAAGGAAATGAGGACAGAACGTTCAGCCCGCAAACCTGCAGTTTGCCTTCGGCGGACGGAGGACCGCGGCGACGATGCTGCCTCCTGGTGGCGGAGCGGGGCAACGCGGCTCTCGCAGCCACGTGGAGTTTCACAGGGTGGGGGTTTTCCTGATTGAAATTGGCGCCCGCTGCTCAGGTGACCGGAAGTGGAGTTCGGGTGTTCTCTTAAGGTTAGATTGAAGGCTGCTGTTAGCACAATCCATGGCTCTAAAGCAAGTCTTCAAGAACATGGCAGCAGAGGTTCCCTGGGGTGTTTTTCTTTGCTGTCAACTGAGAAACGGATGTCTTAAAGAAAACGGGTTTCAGCATCTTCACATAGCTAACACGATCTCTGGAATTGTAGAGTAGACCGCGAGAAGAATTAGAGAGAGAGAGGCGTTGCAAAAGGAGATTTGGCAATTTCAGCATTTGTAAAAATGGTAATTGATTGGTCAAGAATGATGCCAAAGGACAAAACAGCATCCTTTTGTCCCAAAATACAAGGACAAATAAAACTTGGCTGTGGGAAAGAAAAAGAACTTCACAAAAGAGGCCAGCCGAAGCTGAAGCCATTTTCACAGGTAAATGATTAAGGCTAGGAAAGAAGTTAATTTTGAGCTTCATAAATAGCAGGTAGAGAGCAAGTGCCTCTGACTTTGCTGTGCCGTAAAGCAAGGCAGAAGATCCAAGTGTGTCAGTGGTGCTGTGCTGGTAACCCCATACTGCCCCAGTTTTAATTTTTCAAGGGAAGATATCAAAAGAAAGAACCTAACTGTTGTTGGTGATCATGTCCCTCTAAAGGCTGGATTGATGAGTGAAGAATGTGTTGGTGGCTGGCCAGGTATCATGGGGGTGGGGGAGTGTTACGAATCTGGTTGCTTAGTTTGGAATCAGTTTCAGGTTCATATGACTGAGGTTGTTAAGATGTTTCTGTTAGCTGTCATTCCAGGAGATGTTAGTAACCCCTTCAGTCCTTTACATTAGTATCAAAGAGGCCTTCAAAGGATTCAGAGGAAGGAGTGACCCAGGTGAAGCAGGAGGCAACACTGAGAAGGAGCCGGCCCACCATGTCCTAAGTGTGTGTGTTGTCATTTCGTGGAACAGATAACGATCAAATCATTTAAAAACTTGGTGTTAGTAATTTCCTGGATGGCCCTGAGAATGACTGATTGTTGGAAGATAGTGAGGACTCAGTTTTAAAGGAATGACATGCTTTAGTGCTTCTATGTGAAAGGAAAACTTAGGATTCTAGGGATTACAATGAGTCTTCATGTTTGGGGGATGATAATTTTGTAAATTTAGGGGATGAGCTTTAAAGTTTTTTTTTCTTTTACATTTCCAGTAGAAGCCATGAATTGTGCTGCTGTTGAACACTGGAATACTAGTATTCACTGAGATATGTTTTTTCCCCCTTTTTTTAATTGCTGAGGAAGATTTGCCCTAAGATAACAGCCGCTGCCAATCTTCTTCTCTTCTTTTGCTTGAGGAAGATTAGCCCTGAGCTGACATCTGTGCCAATCTTCCTCTCCTTTTTATGTGGGACACGGCCAGCATGACTGGTGAGTGGAGTAGGTCTGTGCTCGGGATCCGAACCCGCGAACCTGGGCTGCCGAAGTGGAATGTGCAGAACTTTAACCACTATGCCACTAGGCCAGGCCCTTCACTGAAATATTTTTACTATATGCGTGAGCAAGGCATTGGCAGTCTTCGAAATTTATAATTTCGTTTTATGCTTTATACCTATTTTTATGGAAACATTTACTTGTCTACGCAGCAGTGGTCTGGAAAGTTACCTTTTTCTTCTCTCTCTTTTGGGTCCTTGTGGGTTCGTGCCTACACACACATACACACACGGCCATAACATTCACTGTAGTTTTGGTTGGGGCTCAGGAAGGAGTGAAAATCTATGTGTGTGATTTGCCATCTTTACCCTGAACTCCTGCTGGTCTTTGAATTTACTGGTGTTGATCTTTTCCCTTATGGTTTTATGTCATGTTTAAGAAGTTCTTTTCTACCTCAAGGTTATAAACACACTCACCTATATTCTGTTCTATTACATATATTTTAAACATTAAATCTTTAGTCCTAATATGATGAAGCATTTGAGAAATATTGAGGCTATGATAATGGCGAGATAGAGGTATTAAAAAAAGGAAGAAGAATTAGACGTTTGAAGAAAAACAAACATCTGCGTGACAAGGAAAAGTAAGGATAGTACCCTTTTTGCTCTGCAGTGAACAACATATACGTGGTCATAACAATGTAAACTCTGTCCATGATCTAAATATAGTGGTAGGACTATGTTTAGAGGATAGGGTGACCGGAGAGGAGGGTTGGTAAGAAAGCTAAATCTCCACTTTTTATAATAGGCAGTCAATGGGTAATATTCAAAATAGAGAAATCAAGAAACAGAGGTATGAACAAAGTATTTAGATGTATGGCACTAACTCCTAGAAGTAGCTTAAGAGTTAAAAGTTACAGGAAGTGGTTGTTCAGAAGAAACCTTTTAGTACTTTTTGATATTTTGTTAAACCACGAGTATGTATTATTTGATATTTTATTTATTTTTATTTACTTTTTTGTTTTTTTGCGAGGGAGCCCAGCCCTGAGCTAACATCCGTTGCCAATCCTCCTCTTTTTTTTGCTGAGGAAGACTGGCCCTGGGCTAACATCCGTGCCCATCTTCCTCCACTTTACATGGGATGCCACCACAGCATGGCTGACAAACAGTGCGTCGCAGGTGTCCGGGATCCGAACCCGTGAACCCCGGGCTGCCAAGCGCGAACTAAACCGCTGTGCCACTGGGCGGCCCCTGATATTTTAAAAAATTATGCGATTTACAGAAAGAAAGAAGAACAGGACAACAGTCAAAGACAAAGGCAGACAAGGAGAATGGCCACTCACCTTCTGCTGGAATAAATACTCTAGCATGCCTACTCAGGGTGGGGTCTGAGGCAAATACTAGGCATGCAAGTGTGGCAGGATCGTTGAGTGAAACGTGAAGTTTTGTTTGTTCTGCCTATGTTTCTCCTTTCTCTTTAGAGCGGGAGAGGGTTTTGGCAGGGCTGAGAGAGAGGCATCCTGATGTCAGAGGCTTCTCGGCCTTTCTAAAGTCTAAAGCAAACCTGGGAAGAAGTTCTGCCCCGGGGCGGTTGTGGAGAGGGAGGGTTAAGATTGGGGAGAGATTGTTGTGCAGGTCCAGCCAGCATGGGCAGTAGACCTGAGTAGATGGCTCTGGCGGGTGTCTAGGTAGCCAGGTCCAAGCCCAGAGGCTCTCGTAGCTGAATTCTCATGTCTCAAAGGTGGTATAGAGCTAAGTTTGAGCGTCTAGAACCTGGAGAGTCCTAGCTGCTGGGACCACAGGGGCCACAGCATTCACTGGTGAGACTGATGTCCAGTGATGGGATGGTGTGGGGGCACGTAGGAAGCCTCCCTGTGCCTTGATGTTTCTATGACCTTTGCACGGCCCGTGGCAGATGGGATCCCAAGAGAGCCTGATGTTGAATTTCTCAGCAGCACTCCAGCACAGGGGCTTGGAGTAGGAATCAAGTTCACTGAAAGAACATTTGAAGATGCAGGAGTTCTTGCACATCTGAGTTTGTAGATGAGGTCACACCTGCTGCACGAGGATAGGTAGGGAGGAGCCCTGTGTTCATAGGCCTCAGGAGGAGCAGACAGCAAACACTTTAAAGACTTTCTGATCAGTGGTCAGGGCTGTGGCATGCTCAGGCTCCCGTGGAAGGAAAGGTGGGGGGCAACCACCTCTAGCTCCCTGCCCCTGTCTCAGGATCTGTTCCCTTCTTTTCCACGTGGCCTGGTCCTGTCTGATGGTCCTCCCTCTCCCTGCCTAGGGGTGACGTGGGGGGATAGAAGGATCCCTGGTCTGGGAACAGAGAGGTAGAGGAGAGCCAGGCAGGAATCTTCTTGGAGAGGAGACTGATCTGTATCTGAATTCTGGGGTTCCAAATACCTGCCACAGGAGATTTATTCCTTGGCCTCGAGAGGTTAAAGGGGCTGAAATTCCCTGGGCCCCAGCCAGGGGAGAAAGGAGGAAAGGGGGGAAGGGGAGGAGGCTTTCCCAACTGGATGGAAGCTGAGGGAGTCAAGAAGCCCAGATGGGAACAGAGAGCACAGCCCCGTTCAACAAAGGGGAGATGCCAGAGGCATCCCTGAGGCAGAAGGCAGTCCTCCTGGGTCTTTGGGAGGGATGGGGCTCTGAAGGGCTCCCCAGGCTGGAACTCTGTGTAGGGAAGGTTTCAGGAGAACTTGTGTTTGCCTGTGTTACAGGTGGGTCCAGGCCCCAGCCTCCCTCTCGGGGACCCTCCCAAAGAGGTACCTCTTGGAGGTTTGCATTCAGTTGGCCCCAAGGAAAGGGGAGGCAGTCCCTGGTAGAGCTGGGAGGGAGAGTGTGCTGGACATAATCAGGGAGGGGATCTCGTCAGGGCGTCGGAGGACTGCAGGGCTGTGGGGTGTGTGTGCTCAGGGTCCACCGTCTGCCCATTGGCAGGGATTTTTCAGAGCCTGGGAGCAGCCCAGGTCCCACCCTGCCCATCAGCCTCCCTTCTACTGCCCACAGGTGTGGGCACCTGGGAGGCAAGGAGACTCTTGGGGTAGGTGAGAACATAGAATTCCCCAGAGTGTGTGACCCCACCCTGTAGTGACACTGGCTTCCCCATGGACGCAAACACACAGCAACAGATGCTTGGGTATCAGGCCAGAGGAGGTCTTTATTCAATTAGATATAAATTGTATTTACAAGGAAGGGGTGTGGTGCAGTGGGGAGCAGGGTCAGGTCCAGGCTCCTGGGTGACCTTCCCTCAGAGGGGACAGTCCTGCTGCCTCCTCTCACACTTTCTGGGAGACTCTCCCCCCTCTGCCTCTCTGGGCCTGGCCCGCTGTGGGCAGCTCAGCCATGCAGGGTAGGGCTGGGAATACAGAAGGGGAGGTTGGAGCAGGAGAAGGGGTGAGGCAAGGCCCACACAGGTGGCTGCTCTGGGGCCCTGAGTCCTCCCTTTCTTCCAGCCCTCTTCTTGCCCCTTGGATTGGGGCTCCAAGCCCTGGTGAGGCTGGTGGGGGCCTCCTGGGCTCCAGGGTGGTCACTGGGCTATGGCCCTTTTGGGGTCTCGTTCCTGGGAAGGCAGAAGAGGGGCATGAGGGGCTGGTGGAGGCTCCCGTCTCTTCCCTCCCTGTCCCTTCAGCTTCCTCACCTCTTACAGCCTTTGGAGCCCTTTCTCTTCTTGCCCGACTTGGGGGTCTCCTTTTCCTTCTTGCAGCCTTGGCCTGGTTTCCTTGGGGCTGGTGGCTTGTCCAGCTGCTGCATCAGCTGCTGCACCCAGGCCTCCTTAGGGTCTGCACACAGCTCTGGCTGAGAGCGCTTCCGAGGTGAGAACCTGGGGGTCGGGCGTTAGCAAGCCTGTCCCAGTCTTGCCCACCGTGCCCTCCCCACTCAGCTGCCAGCTGGCACCCACCCCCTGGCACCCACTCACAGGATAGCTGGGATGGGGCAGCCCAAGCTTGGCTCCTGCTTCCGGTAGCTGCGGACAACCTGGGCAGGGATCTTCCTCCGGCTGTACTTGAGGCAGCAGTCCTGTGCCCCTCCGTCACTGCCTGCAGGGTGGGGTTCACAGGGAGCCAGGGCTGCTTGTGGGCTCCCACCCGGGCCGTCCAGCCCCTTGCCCCATCCTAGGCAATTCCCTCATGAGTACCTTGGGTCCGGGGGATGCAGAAGGCCAGGACCAGGACAAGGAGGCTCAGAGCCAGTGACTGAGCCATGACTGTGGTCGAGGGTGAGGATGAGGCCCGAGCTGTGGGCGAAGTCCAACTCCAAGTTGGGGGTCCGTGTGTGGGCTGGGACTGGTCTGCTGGCTATTTATGCAGGCGGACACTTTCACTTCCCGCCTCCCCAGCACTGTGTCCAGGCAAGAGTAGGGATCTCCCTCCTTTTCCTTCCTGAAAGGCAGATCCTGTCCTGGCACCCAGCCTGACTAGTATGCGGAAACAAAAACTGCACACAGCCAATCAGACCCCAGGCCGCCTGAGTCTACCTCCTCAGGATCAGCTGAGTCCCTCAGGCCCTCCTTCCATTCCCAGCCACCGCCTGGGTGCAGGCCTCACCACCCCTCCCCTGGACACTGATTGTCCCCTCACTGCACTCCAGGCTCCGTGCTCTCCCCTCTGTCCAGCAGGCTGAGGGACTGTTCCTAAAATGCAAATCGAGTTATTGAATTGTAAGAGTTCTTTGTATGTTCTCGTTAAGAGACCCTTATCAGATATACGATTTGCAAATCTTTCCTCCCATTCTGTGGGTTTTCTTTTCTTTCCCTTGGTAGTGTCCTCGGTGAACAAAATTCTTAAATTTTGAAGAAGTCCACTTTTTCTGTTTTTTCTTTATTTGCTTATGCTTTTGGCATCTTATCTAAAAAAATATATTGCCAAATCCCTCTCAGGGGGATCCGCAGTGGGGCTGGCTGTTGATTTCCTCAGTGGTGAAAGCTGCCTGGGTCCTCTGCAGAGCAGGCTGTTGGAGACTGGAGGGGCATCCACCGCGTGGCTGATACTGACAGCCCCATCCTTCTTCTTTGTCCCTGGCCATCCCCAGATGTCTCAGCTAAGCTAATCTTCTCAGTGATCCCTTCTGTGTGGTTATTCTCTGTTTTTTGCCCCGCTGTGTTGCTGTAGGTTCTTGATTGGACTCTTGAGCCCTCCTGGGGCTATTTTTGTTCCTATATAGCTGTCTCATTGGTGTTTGTTGTTGGGGCACGAAGGCTGGTGTCTCCTACTCTGCCATTTTGCTGATATTACTTCCCCTTCTGTTTTCTTCTATGAGTTTGATAGTTTTAATCTTACATTTAGCTCTTTGATTCATTTTGAATTAATTTTTGTATATAGTGTAAGGTAAGGGTCCAACATCATTCTTTTCCATGTGGATACCCAGTTTTCCCAGCACCATTTGTTGAAAAGACTGTCCTTACTCTCTATATGGTCTTGGCACCCTTGTCAAAAGTCAATTGACCATATATGTGAAGGTGTATTTCTGGGCTCTCTAGTCTATTCCCTTGGTCTATATGTCTCTCCTTATGCCAGTGCCACACTGTTTTGGTTATTGTAGCTTTGCAGTAAGTTTTGAAATCAGGAAGTGTGAGTTTTCCAACTTTGTTTTCTTTTCAAGATGGTTTTGGTTACTCAGTGTCCCTTGAAATTCCTTATCAATTTTATGATGGATTTTTCTATTTGTGCAAAAAATGCTATTGGGATTTTGATGGGGATTGAGTTGAAACTGTAGATTGCTTTGGAGAGTGTTATTATGTTAAGAATATTAAACCTTCCAGTCCATGAAAACAAGCTATCTTTCTGTTTATTTAGGTCTTATTTAATTTCTTTAAGCAATGTTTTGTCGTTTTCAGTGTCCACGTCTTATGCCTACTTGGTTAAATTTATTCCTAAGTATTTTATTCTTATTGGTGCTATTGTAAACGGAATTGTTTTTTTACTTTCACTTTAGGATTGTTTATTGCTAGTGTATAGGAATTTGACTGATTTTTTAATGTTGATTTTGTATCCTGAAATGTCGATGAGTTCATTTATTAGTTCTAACAGTTTTTTTGTGTGTGTTTTCTTTGGAGCTTTCTATCTATAAGGTCATGTTCTGTGAACAGAGGTAAATTTTCTTCTTTCCAATTTGGATGCCTTTTGTTTCTTTTCCTTGCCTAATTGCTCAGACTAGAACTTCCAGTACTATGTTGAATAGAAGTGGCCAGTGTGGGCATTCTTGCCTGGTTCCTGCTCTTAACGGGAGAGCTTTCAGTATATTCCCATTGAGTATGATGTTAGCTGTAGATTTTTCATATCTGGCCTTTCCCATATTGAGGAAGTTTTCTTTTATTCTTAGTTTTTTGAGTGTTTTTGTCATGAAAGGGTGTTAGATTTTGTCAGATGCTTTTCCTTCATCAGTTGAGATGATCATAGTTTTTTCCCTTCATTCCATTCATGTGGTGTGGTACATTGGTTGATTTTCATAGGTTGAACCATCCTTGCATTTTAGGATAGATCCCACTTGGTCATGGTGCATAATGATTTTAAAATGCTGCTGAAATTGGTGTTCTAATTTTTTTTGAGGATTTCTGTGTCTGTATGCATAAGGGATATTGGTCTGTAGCTTTCTTTTCTTGTAGTGTCTTTGTCTGGCTTTGGTATCAGGGTGATGTTGATCTTATAGAATGAGTTAGGGAGTGTTCCCTCCTCTTCAGTTTTTTGGGAGAGTTTGAGAACGACTGATGCTAATTCTTCTTTAAATGTTTGGTAGAATTCACTAGTGAAGCCATCTGGTCCTGGATTTTTCTTTGTTGGGATGTTTTTGATTACTGATTCAGTCTCCTTACTGGTTATAGATCTATTCAGATTTTCTATTTCTTCTTGAGTCAGTTTTGATAGTTTGTGTGTTTTTGGAATTTATCTACTTCATCTAATTACCCAATTTCTTGATGTACAATTGTTCATAGTATCCTCTTTTAACCCCTTTTACTTCTAGAAAATCAGTAGTAATGTTCCCATTTTCATTTCTGATTTTAATAATTTGAGTCTTCTCTCTTTTGTTCTTAGTCAGTCTAGCTGAATGTTTCAATTTTGTTGATCTTTTCAAAGAAACACCTTTTGGTTTTGTTGATTTTTCTCTATTGTCTTTCTAGTCTCTGTTTTATTTATTTCTGCTTTAATCTGTATTATTTCCTTCTTTCTGCTATCTTTGGGTTTAGTTTGATTGACTTTTTCTGGTTTCTTAAAGTATGTAGTTAGGTTATTGATTTGAAATGTTTCTTCTTTTTTAAAGTAGAATACTTCTTTTTTAAAGTATTTTAAAATTTACAGCTGTAAATTTCCCTGTCAGCACTGCTTTCACTGCACCTCACACCCAAACTTGTGAGATGCAGTGAAAGCAGTGCTAACAGGGAAACTTCTGTTTCTATGTCTCAAGGTATTTTCTGATTTTCTTTGTGATTTCTTCTTTGACTCATTGTTTTTTAGTGTGTTGTTTAATTTCTATGTATTTGTCAATATTCAAGTTTTCCTTCTGTTACCAAAATCTGGTTTCCTTCTGTTGTGATCAGAAAGGATACTTTGTATGATTTCAATCTTAATATTTATGAAGACTTGTTTTGTGGCCTTACATATGCTCTATCCTGGAGAACGTTGCTTGTGAACTTGAGAAGAAATATGTATGTTCTGCTGTTGTTGGGCAGAGTTTTCTGTGTATGTTTGTTAGGTCTAATTCATGTATAGTTTATAAGTTTTCTATTTCCTTGTAGATCTTTTGTCTGGTTGTTCTATGCATTATTGAAAGTGTGGTATTGAAGTCTTCAACTATTATTGTAGAACTGTTGATTTCTCCCTTCAGTTTGGTCAATTTTTGCTTTATATATTCTGATGCTCTGCTGTTAGTTGTTTATAACTGTTATATCTTGCCGTATGAAACCTTTTATCAATATATAATGTCCTTGCCTCTTAAAACCTTTTTTGACAAAAAGTCTATTTTGTCTGATAGTTATTTGGCCACCACATTTCTCTTTTGGTTACTAGTTGCATAGGATATTTTTTTCCATCCTTTTACTTTCAAACTCTGTGTGTCTTTGTATCTCAAGTGAGTCTCTTGTAGATAGCATGTAGATGGATCATGTTTTGTGTTTTTTAGCCCTTCTGCTGCTCTCTGCCTTTTAATTGGAGAATTGAATCCATTTACTTTAAAGTAATCACTTCTAAGGTAGGATTTACTACTGTTGCTTAGCTACTTGTTTTTTATATATCTTAGATGAGTTTTCTTCCTCATTTCCTCCATTACTGCCTTTCTTTGTATTCAGTTGATTTTTTGTAGTCTACCATTTTGATTCCATTCTTCTTCCTTTTCTGTGTATTTTTTAGTTATTTTCTTAGTAGTTACTTTGGGGATTACAATTAACAACTTAAGCTTATTCTAGTTTGAATAATACTAACTTAGTTTCATAGTATAGAAATACTCTGCTCCTATATATCTTAGCTCATCCTTCTTTATATTGTTATTGTCAGAGATTACATCCTTACAAATTGTGTGCCACGTGCACAGATTACATCTTTACATGCTGTGTGTCCATGACATAGATTTGTAATTATTATTTTATGCATTTATCTTTTAAATCACATAGGAAAAAAAGAAGAGTTACAAACAAAAAATATAGTCTACTAGCTTTTACATTTACCTATGTAGTTATCTTTACCAGAGACCTTTATTTCTTTGTATGGCTTCGAGTTACCATTTATTCTCTTTTAGTTTCAGCCTGAAGGACTCTGTTTAGCATTTCTCACAGGCATTTCTGCTGCTAATGAACTTCCTCAAGTTTTGTTTATTTGGAAATGTCTTAATTTCTCCTTAATTCTTGAAAGATAGCTTTTTCAGATATAGAGGTCTTGTTTGACATTTTTTTCTTTCATAATTTTGGATATATCATCCTATTGTCTTCTGGTGTCCGTGGTTTCTGACAAATCAGCTTTTAATCTTATTGATAATCCCTTGTACATAATGAGTTACTTCTCTCTTGCTGCTTTCAACATTGTCTGTGGGGTTCAACAATTTGACTATAATGTATTTTGGTGTGGATGTCTTTGAGTTTATCCTGCTTAGAATTTGTGAACTTCTTGGATATGTATATTCATGCCTTCATCAGATTTGGGATATTTTGGCCATTATTTCTTCAAAGTTTTTTCTATCCTGTTCTCTCTCTGTTCTCCTTCTGGGACTCCTATGATGAGGTATATTTGATGGTATCCCACATGTCTCAAACTCTGTTCATTTTTCTTCATCTTTTTTTTCTGCTCCTCAGACTCAATAATTTCAAATGCCTCATATTCAAGTATGCTGAGTCTTTCTTCTGCCCTCTCAAATTTGTTGAACTCCCCCAGTGAATTTTTTCATTTCAGTTATTGTATTTTTGACTCTAGAATTTTTTGTTTGGGTCCTTTTTTTTTATTTAATTTTTTTTTTGTTTTTTTTTGTTTTTTTTTTTGTGAGGAAGACCAGCCCTGAGCTAACATCTGTTGCTAATCCTCCTCTTTTTGCTGAGGAAGACTGGCCCTGGGCTAACATCCGTGCCCATCTTCCTCCACTTTATATGGGACGCCACCACAGCATGGATGACAGGCAGTGTGTCAGCCGGCGCCCGGGATCCGAACCCGCGAACCCCGGGCTGCCAAGCGCGGACGAAACCGCTGCGCCACCGGGCGGCCCTGGGTCCTTTTTGATAATTTGTATCTCTGTATTGATAGTCTCATTTTGTTCATACATCGTTTTCCAGATTTCCCTTAGTTCTTTGCTGGTGGTTTCCTTCAGCTCTTGCACATATTTAAGATAGTTAATATAAAGTCTGTCCAATATTTGGGCTTCCTTAGGGATGATTTCTGTCAAATTCTTTTTTTCCTGTGTCGGCCATACTTTCCTGTTCCTTTGTTTGCTTTGTAATTTTTTGTGGTGAACTGGACATTCTGAGTATTATAATGTGGTATCTCTGAAAATCTGATTCTTCCACTCCTTAAGGGTTGTAGATATTTACTTGTTAGGTGTTGCAGCCATCCATTGTGACCTTTCCAAATGATTTTTGTCAAGTGTGTATTCTTTGATGTGTGTGGTCCCTGAAGTTTCTATCTATTATCTCTGGGATTGGCCAGTGACCTGACAAAGGTTTCTTTTCCCCCATACCACAAAAAGGGTTTATCCCTTTGAATATCCTGATATATGCCACTGTGGAAGCTGCTGCAGCCCAAGAGGGCTGAAACCAAGGCAACCTGTCCCTCAGGGAACCACCAGCTGGACCAAAATGCACAACCCCCAATTTTTGGAAGACAAGGTTCTCTGCCTCCACCAGCCACTCCAAGAGTGTGGGCTGCTGTCCCCACAGCGCTGGCTAGTAACTAGTTCACACATGATTCTCTCTTATGAAAGAGCAGTATTCTCTCCCTTCATCAAGCACTCCCTTGATTGTTGTAAGTGTCCAGTCAGGTTCCAGAGTTCTGGAATAGGTGACTCCCATTGCTCTTTCCAGCTCAATAGTTGCTTCAGTGGAGGGACTGACCCTAGAGCTTCCTGCTCTACCACTTGGCATGCTGTCATTCCTGTGGTTTAATTTTTAGCATTTTAAATCTTTTATGCATTTGGAATTTATGCTGGTGTATGATGTGTGAGGATTATTGAGTCATGACTTAGAATCTATGTTTAAAACCAGATTGAGACCTCAGAGTTGTGATCACCAGGTTAGGACTGGAAAATCCATGTGGTTCCCAGAGTGCTAAACCCAGCAGCATGCCCCTCACACTGAAGCTTATCCCAGCTTTCTGAAGGACTGCTTGTAGGGGGATAGAGAGACCACAGGGAGATGCCGAGAGGACAGGATTGGGAGGGATGCAGTCAGGACAGGGGCTCAGGTACAAGGTCATGAGAGAATGATTGTGCCTGTGATAGGGGTGTTGCTGCCAGGGGAGGATGGGATGTAGAGGGGATGGAGATTGGAGAGAGGGATATTGTTGGGATGGGGATGAGCACGTGGTGTTTTATCCCAAGGCTCATAGAGGAAAGGGGCTGGGATCTGAGTGAATTAGAGTGAGAGAACTGAGTTCTTGAGTGTGAGGTTTTACAAGCTGAGACCTTGAGCAGGGCAGGGAGTGCCCTGACTGGCAAGAGGCTGGCATTCCTGGGACAGGACTGGGCAGAAACAAGGAGATAATATTTCTTGGGTCTTTGACCTGGTCTGATGGCAGATCCTGGCACCTGAAAGCTTTTAATTCCCGTCTCTCCAATCTCCCCTTCCCCACCTGCTCCACCATGTGTGGAAGTGACTGAGTGAGTAGAGAGCAACACATCTCTGAAGAGTTCCCAGAGAGATAGGATAGCATGGGCCTGGGCGAGGGGCCTGTGGATGATTCCCGTGTCATATCATATTAGACTGTTTCCCCTGTTTCCAAACTTGGCTGCATTTCAGAATCACGTGAGGAGCTTATTAAAAATACAGAATTAGAGGTACCACCCCAGAATAGAGCCAAAGAATCTGCATTTTTACCAGGTTCCCAGGTGCTTCCAAGCATTTGGTGGGGTGGGGCTGGGAGAGCCACCTAGCCTGTTTTGCTCCCCATTTCAAACTGCAGATGGGCACAGAGCCAGTGGAAGGGAACAAAGGTGGTCTGGGGGAAGAGGAAGCTGGGGTGATGCACCCCAACCTTCCTGAGGCAGGGGACTTTCTGTCCTGGCACAGCTTGTGGGAAAAGGGAGAACATGGCAGGGAGAGTTGGGGACTGTGCTGTTTCCTCTCCTCAAATCCCAGGGTCCCCCTCTCTCCCGAGATATCCCGCCCCCTTCCCCTTGTTTATGCCATCATGGGGGGCCTCTTGTTTGTGTCAGATGGTGTTCACAGCCCCCTTAGGTCCCATCCACAGCTGCCTTTAGTAGATTCAGGCAGGTCTTCCTAGGGTCTAACCTAAGTCCCTACCCCTGAACTTGAGCCTGCAGCGGTAGACCAGCCTCAGGGAGATGGTCCATCGTGGGGATTGGGGCCCGCTTGTTCCTGGGGCTTAGAACCTAAGTTAGGGGCCCTGAGGGAAGGGAGGGAAGCAGTGCGGGCTTTGCTGGAGGTGTATACCAGGCTGGACAGATAGCCAGGGCTGGAAAGAGCTGCTCTCAGAGCAAGAAGGTGACGGCAAGTCCTTGCCCCACCCTGGGCTGCAGGTGTCTGAGCCTATGGGGTGGAGGTGAGGGCATGAGAGGGAGGCACTGGGGGAGCCTGGAAAGGAGTGAGGCCCAGGGAAAGACACAGTCCCAGGAGAGGGCCTGAGATGATGAGAGGAAATGCTACTCTTCTCTGGGACCCCAAGTCTGCACCCAGCCCTTTCTCTGCTTTCAGCTGCTGGCCTGGCTTCATCTCTCCCCATGGACCCCCTTGAACCCTAAGGTCACCGGAGCTTGCAGCCCTGGTCTAAACCCCTCTCTTGGTCCTCAGTCCAGACTAGACACAGATGCTGAGGAAGGGGACACAGAGACTTGGATGGCTCACCTCTGAGATGTGAGTGTCCTCCTAAGAGTTCCAGTCCTTTGGGTGAGGGTTTTGGCTTGGTGAGCTCTTGAGAGAGCCTGGGTAGTGTTTGACGACCTCTGGGGTGGGCCAGGTGCAGAGGAGTGCTGCACTGGAGGTCCTGGTGCCTGGGGTGAGGGGTGACGGGTGAGGGAGGTACACATGGCTGACTTTGGCTTTACTTCTGCTGATGAATTTAGAGCGAACATAGCCTATCACCAGATTGAGACCTTAGAGTGGGGAGAGGAGGTGTGTGAATTCCCACCTACTCACCCCCAGTGTCAGCAGGCCCACTCTCTCTTTAGGACAGGCACCTGGGCCAGGCTATGGGGCTGAGGTCTTAGGTGTGGGTGTCGCAAGGATCTGGAAATCCCCACATTGGGAAGTGGCCACATTCCCTTCAGCCCCAAGCCCCAGGCCCATTTGCTCCCGCCTGGTGAGGGTTCCAGGGCAACAGATGCTCCCAGCTTGGCAGGCAGGAACAGGGGAGGGGTATGGCAGGAATTTCAGCTCAGAGGCTGGGCTAGTCCCGGAATAAGGCTTGGGGTGGGCTGGGCCCCTCTGGGCTTGTATGTCTAACAGGGGTCAAAGGGCCTGGGTGCCTTGGTGCTCCTGGGTTCCCAGCTGAGCACTGAGCCCTCCAGGGACAAGCTGCCCTGATGACTGCAGGTGTTCCTGAAGGAGCTACTGAGTTCCTGGAGTGCAAATGACCCATCCCTTCGTAATGTGTGATATTTGTGTGCCTAGTAGTTGCAGACATTACTCAGTGTGTAGCTACCTAGAGTTAGGGTTAGAGTTAGGACTAAGCTTAGAATGGCATTGACGTAGTTGTCACAAATTGGACGTAGATAGCAGTGAACATCAGGCCATGTAAAGATTTTCTGGGTAACACCCACCAGCATTACCTGGACAGGGTGTATCTCTCTCTTCCCTTAGGGTCTGCGTCTACTGCATCAGAGAGGCTGGGGGTAAGGACCCCTCAGTATACTGGGGACACTCATAGGGATGGGGACAGGTGTGTAGGTCATGGACTCACTTGCTGACCTTGTCATTTCTTTAAAACCACACAGCCAAGTTGTAGAGACCAGGGGTATGCACCTGAATCCAAGACTATCCTTATTAAAGGATAAGCAATGGGACAGAAATTACAAACGAGCGGTTAGAGAAAGGATAAACAGGCCTGGTCTGAGGTGGCCTAGGGGGCGTTATGGAGGAGAGCGGCTTTGAGCATGGATTTGGACTGCATTTGTGTTTGTGGGTCACAAGATGGGCTGTGTCTGCTCCGCATGTGCAAGCCCGTCTGTGTGTCTGCTGTGTGTTGTGCCTGTGTCTGCTCGAGCATGTCTGACTCGGTGTTCATGTCTATGTAGGTGTGTTTCCTGGACATGTCTCTGGGTACTCTGCAGTAGTTTCTGAGTGGCATCATTGAATTTGTGTCTTTCTGTTTATGTGTCTGGGTGGCTGGGTGTCTGTGTCCACGTGTCTTTGACTGTGTGGGGCTCTGCTCTGGCTTCTCCCTTTCCCTGCCTCTCTCCCCTGACGCACCCCAGCTGCCAGCACTATTTACCGCAAGGATGACTTCCCTTCCCTTCCAGCTGTCTGGATTCTCATGTGTCCAGCTGCCTGCCCAGGGCCCTGCCCCTGTGGCCTTCGTAGCGGGCTTGACCTTGCGAGTGATATGCTCTGGAAAGCCCCTAAGATGCTCCTTGCCTGGCCATGGACCCAGAGAAGTTACAGTGGAGGAGAGGGACAAGGCGGGAAAGGGGGGCAGTTGGCAGCACCCACCCCTCCTTCTGGAAACAGAGCTCTCCCTCTGACCCCTTCCCAGGCCCCCTTTTTCCTTCCCATGCTCCCATCCAGACCATGTATTCAGGGTCCTGGCCCCACTGTCTCTGGGGATGGGAATGGACAGTCCTCTCCAAGCCCAGGGAGACCTGTGAGGGATCTGGTCCTCTGTGTCCCTAGCACCTTACATGCCTACACTGTGCTCATTTCTCATATCCGCATCCGAACTCAAGGCTGTCCTCCTTTCCTCTCCCTGCAGTGGACACAGGAACCGTTCTTGCCCTTCATTCCGTGACACCCCTGGGCCCCTGAGCCCAGGTGGAGCATTTGGGTTTGGAGGGTTGGTAAAGAGTAGAGGCCGAGCTCCCCTCACAAGGTGCAGGAAGCAGCATCTCCATGGGGTTTATTCCTCTTCTCATCCTGTGTTCATTGCCCTCCCTGCATGGGCTGTGGTCAGCAGGTACGAAAGTGAAGCAGCCGTGATCCCTATCCTCCAGGACTCAGTGTTGAACAGAGAAGTGATTTTGTGGAGAAGCCACTCTCCTTCACTGCAGGTGCTCAGTTGCCGAGATTCTCTCTCTAGAATTCTGGAGTGCCCTCTGCAGAGACCAAGAGAAGGGCTCCAGAAGGTCAGGGCAGCTCACCAAGACATGACGGTACCTCAGAGGACCAGAGGTGAACTCCAAAGTTCCCAAGCAAGCATTAATATATTCCTAGCATCTACCACCAATTCTGGAGTAGTAAATACTTGAGTTTGTGCCCTGCCATGAGGCTGTTTATTCTGATTTTACCTCTCTTGAGCCTAGGAGGAGTTGGGGGGGGGGTTGTGTTAGGGTTATGGGGTGGGATGAGCAGGGCTTCATCCTTCAACAATATTCCACAACATCCAGCATGAGTTATAGGCTCTGACCCTGTTTTCTCTTAGCTCTTGACTTTGCTGAGTATTGAGAATTCTGAAGGTCTTGGTTCCGGCTGATCTCTCTTCCCCCAACTCCTTGTTGCAGGACTTTGGTCAGCACTATGAACTCACACTGCTCTGGGGTAGGTAGGACCCCGTGGGGGACCAGGGGAAGAACCTGCTCCACCTAAGGCAGGATGTGTGCACATTAACCTTGGCTTCCCACCTGATGCTGCTATGACCCTCTGGGTCATTCTCTTCATTCTGGGCCTCCCTCTTGTCTCTTTGCTCTGTGGCACTCTGCCCAACTCCCACCAGGCATGGAGGATGTGCCTGTCAGAAGACCTCCTATGATCTCTGGGGATGCTTTGGGAAAACACCTGGAGGGTGTTGGCTCAGCAGGCCTGGGCCTTTGCCTCCTGACCCTGGGGGCCACATCAGGGGCTGGGGCCCCATCCTTTAGGCACAGAATCACCATTCAGAGGAGGGATACATTCATCTTCTTCCCATCCTGGCTTTTCTGCATCCTGCTAGAAGTGGACACATTGTGCTAAGTGCTGGGGTCCAATCAGAGGAAGAGAGCCCTGCCACCCCCTCCTGGTTTGATGGGATGTTGAGTCATCCTGGATTTCCTTAGGAAGCAGTTGAGGCAGGACCATCCCACAGTCCCCCTCGCCATGCCATAAGGAAGCTCGATACTTCCTGCACTTACTTCAGCTATTGGCTCCTTAACAGACGTACATCTCATTCACTGAGGACAGCCTCTTGTCTTTCTGCTTCCCAGTTTCTGCTCCCACCCCCAAACCTCTCTAGTCCCTCGCTGAATACTGGGATGCCACACCTGCCCTGTTTCTGTGTCTTAAGCCCCATCCTTTCCTCATGATCCATGCATCTAGAGTTTTCTCTGCTCTCTCTCCCACTGTGTTCCAAGAACACCTGCTTCACACACATGATCAGCAGCATCAACCACTTTTTTGCCCACCTGGACTCAGACGCTGCTACCGACTTCTTAGGCCCTATAAAATAACCTGCCACGGTAACTTCCAGAATTCCTCTCCACCTCTGGCTTTGGCTCTCCTTATGGCCCCTGCCCTTGTGCCATGATCTTCATTTACCAGCTCCTCCTTTACCCCTCTAGGTATTTGTCCCATTCCCTTAATTGTGAGGAAACCTTTCTTCTATTTATACACAAAGTCTGTCTTCATTAATGTTATCTTCTCTCTACTTACCTCCAGGGAAGTGTCTGTGCTTTTAGCCACTTGGGGACTCGCCCCTATTCCATTACTTCTGCACCATGACGTTGCTCCAGCAGTTCTCCCTTGCTCTCTTGCATCATCACTTTATTTCTCTCAACTGGATCTTTTCCACCAACATGTAACATGCTTATATTTCCTACTTTTAAAAAGTTCTCTTGGTGCTATTTCCTTGTTTTTTCGCACCTCTCTGGAACAAACCTCCTTGAAGGAATTGATCACACTTGCTATCACCGACTGCTCTCCGTTCTCTCTTGAATCTACTCTTGTGATGCCTTCGCCTCCATCATTCACCTGAGGCTGTTCTTCTCAAGGCCATGAGTGATCTCTGCATTGCTAAATCTAATGGTCAACTCTGAGTCCTCATCTTACATGGCCAACTGGCAACTTTTCATGCAGTTGACCACTTTCTTCTTGCAATACTTTCCTCTCTTGGCTTCCGGTATACCACTCTCCTGGTTTTCCTCCTCCCTCACTGACTACTACTCAGTCTCTGCTTATTTATTCCTACTCCCCCCCCCCCCCAATTTCTTAACATTGGAATGTCCCAGAGCCCAGTCCATATATTTCTCCTTCATTTAAACTCATTTCTTGGTGATCTTGTCTAGTCTAATGGTTTTACATCTATCTATCTATCATCTCTCTGATTATCTACCTATCTACCTAATTTACCTCTCTCTATCTGTCTGTCTATCTATCTATCTATCTATCTTTCTTTCTATCTGTCTATCTATCTATCTATCATCTATCATCAATCATCTGTAGCCAGGACCCTCCCTGAGGACCATTGGGCTTCTGTGTTAAGCATAGACATTTGGAGGTATGGTCTCAGGAAGAAGCTGGGAGATTAGTTATGATGCTACTGCAGTAATCACAGCAGCAGAAGTAGTGAGAAGTGGGCTGAATTCATTTTGAAGGTAGAGACAATAGAATTACTGATGGATTGGATATGGGCTGTTAGAAAAAAAAGTAAAGGATGACACCAATGTTTTTGTCCTGAACAACTGGAAAGATGGAGTAGCCATTAACTGATGTGGTGAATATTGTGATTGGAGCAGGGTTTTTTTTTTTTTTGGTGAGGAAGATTGGCTCTGAGCTAACACATATTGCCAATCTTCCTCTTTTTGCTTGAGGAACAGTAACCCTGAGCTAACATCTTTGCCAATCTTCCACTATTTTATATGTGGGACGCTGCCACAGCACAGCTTGATGAATTGTATAGGTCCATGCCTGAGATCTGAACATGCGAACTCTGGGCTGCCAAAGCAGAGCACACCGAACTTGACCACTGTGCTGCCAGGCTGGCCCTGGAGCAGGTTTTGATTGTGTGATTGGGTGATGGTAGGGGTGGGAAATCGAGAGTTCACTTTTCTATAGTTTGAGATGAATACTGGACATCCGAGTGTATATGTTGCTTAGACAATTGGGCACGTGAGACTGTCTATCCCATGAGACCATGAGCTCCATTGTGCAAGTCCTGTATCTTGTTCATTGTTGTGTCTGCTCTGGTACCTTGCATATAGTAAGTACTCAAATATTTTAATTGTTGAATGTGAGACATTTCTCAAGATCATTTTTATTCTGACCCTCCTGGGGTCCTCATCAGCTGAATACTTCCTCCTGTGTCAGGATCCCCCCCACTCCATAGCACTCATCATACTAATGTAATGATTTGGCTGCCTCCACAGGCCAGGCTTTGGATTCACGTACTATTAAGGTATTACTATGCACCAGCCACTATCCTAAACTCTGGGGATGTAAGACACTATTGTAATTATTTAGTCAAGAACAGATGAGAAACTGAATACAAGCAGAGGTAGTAAAAATAGAAAAAAGGGGGCAAAGTTGAGAGATACTAAGATTAGAACCCACTGACTGACTTCATGTTGGGGCTGAACAAAAACATGGATTTATAGTTATTCCATTCCCTGACATTGGGAAACAGTTTGGTGGAGTGGACAGTGAGTGTTCAGAAGTTTTGAATTAATTTGCATTGCTTTTGGACAACAAGGCTCAACTCACTGCTCTTCATTGCACAATGGGCAACACTGAAATTCAGTTTACTCACCTCCCTCCCATAAAGGCACTTGGACCTTGGGTTGGCTTCCTGGCTCCAGGTTCTTTTCAGTTCAAAGCAAATGGGCTTTGCTGCCTTATCATGCCCTGGTCAGGAATATATCAGGTTCTGTCCCAGGTACTCAGACCTCCATCTACATGTTCCTTGTCCCTGCGTCTCTCCCTTCAATCCCTGCTTCTCTCCCTTCTCTCATGGGGTGGGGGACAAGCGCTCCCCATGTCCTGCTGTGATCTTCATTCCAGGTGTCACTCATTCCATGCAGCTGATAGGCAGTGGAGGTGGGATATAGGCAAGAGAGCTACAGCAGCCTCCCAGATGACTTCTCCAGCAAGGTCTAACCAATAACTAACAGGGAGCAGAGAGGGGGAGATTCTGTCGTTTGCTTTTGACATCCTGTCATATTAGCCATGAGATTTGATAAACACAAAGCACCTCCTCAAGGGTGGAGCACTGTGGCACTCCTCTAAAACCCTTCCCTCCAGATTGTGGGCCTATATAGGAGTCCTCAGTGAATTGTGCTTGTGGGATTCCTGGCTGCTCCCTCTTCTCAGTACTATCCTCACGTCCACATTGCTCCTCTGGGCCAAGGACAGCATGGGACACCATTACAGAATTCAAGCCTGACCAGTACCTTCAACGCACCTTAGACAAGGGCCTTCCTTCTCTGCTCAAGTCCCTTTATCCACAGGCGAGGGTGGGGCTGGGAGGAGTCATGTGGAATGCTGACCCAGCTTAAGTGTGGGTTAAAGCGCCTTCTCTAGAGAGGAAGGACGTTTTAGCCTCCCTCATGCCTTCCCTTAACACAGCCCAGTGGAGAGAAGGAGCAGACAGACAACTCTGCTTAGATTTATAGAGTGTATTTCGGGTGGTGCTCTGCCCCATGTGCACTGTAATGAAAATGACAGTAGCAGTCCTATTCAAGGGATGGAGACGTTGGGGAAACTACAGAGTCTTTTGATTGCACTGGGTCTCCTTGAGGAGACCAAAGTTTCCCTCTATCGGGAGAGTTGAGAATTCAGGTGGGCTCCTTGTTTGGGTGGCACATGCCACTTGAGGACAGTGACGAGGGCAGTGGTGGGGGTGGCCCCGGACTGAGACAGAGTGGAGTTGATGGGAGTGGGAGCAGAGCTGGAGCTTACTGTGTGGGAAAGGGGGACCGTCTAGGAAGGCCAGGCCCACCTGCTTCTCAGTGGGAGGAGATTGGGCCTTGGGGTCCCCTCTTGTCTTCTGTGTCTCAGTTCGCCCCGTGGGACTTTTGGCTGGAGCCAGGGTCATTTCTACATTTTCTTTTCTGGTGTTGGCCACTTTCTTAGCTGTAGAGAACGTGGATTCCTTGTGCCCTTTGCCTTTTGTCTTGGGGTTAATGCAGTGCAGCAAGGATTTCATCTTATTTCTCAAGCCAGATTCTGGAAGGCTGGGCCTCTTGTGAGTATGGACTGGCATCACCTGCCCCTGCAAAGCCTGACCTTGCAAAGTTTGGCCCTGCAATGGCTTACCCTGCATGAGTTGGCCCAGGAAAGGCTGGCCCTGGGATGCCTGGGGCCCCACACGCTGCGCGTGCTCAGGCATCCCTGCTGGTTTGAGGGTGACATTGAGCTTGCTTTGATGGTCTTGCGGGTCATTCTTCTTCGATTCTTTCCCTGCAGAGACTCCTGGAGGCAGCTGGTGGAGCTTAAGCTGAGGGCGATGCTGGGGACTGTGTGGACAGGGAGCATCAAGGTGAAAGCTATGGCTCTGTCGCCAGGACCTGCAGGGTGTCCTGTGCAGAAGCACCCCTTCTGGCCTCTGGGCTTCAGCAGGGTGGCTGTTTTCTCTTGTGGAGGAGAGAGCGAACCCTGCATCCCCTTCTCCGTGGTGCCCTGCCGATTTGGGTTTCCCCGGGTCCTCTCTCTTTCCTGCCAGCGTGGGAACGCGGGTTGAGTCCTTGCTGTTGCCAGGGCTTTGGGGCTCATGGCTCCAGGGCTCCACCAGGCTGGAGTGGTTCACACTGGCCTCCACCTGAACACAAAGCACCTTGGCCTCTCTCACGACCCCAGTGGGCTGTGAGATCTTGGAGGCCCAGTGGGCAGAACCATGGGGTACTGCTCTGAAACTGGGGTGCTTCTGGTTCTGCTGCACTGCCTTTAACTCACTGACCAGCTGTTCTTTAAGGTGGAGCCATTCTGGATCTGGGGCACGAGGAGTGTCTGGTGGGATGGGGAGTTCCTGGAGCAGTGTTTTTCCTGGGTTGTTGAGACTCCCAAGAGACTCCTGTGTGGATATGTTCTCTGGGATTGCTACAGTTTGTTCCCTGGACAACCTTTCCCTTATGGGAATTCCCAGTTGTGTCTCTAGGATCTTCTTTCTCAGGTGGAAATTTAGTTTGGCCAAGATGGGTTTCTTGAGTGAGTAGGGGCTAGCAGGCTCTGTCTGGCTTTCTGGATGCACCATCTTGATCATTCCTTCCACCTGCATTTCAGCCTGGAACTCATCTGTAGAGTCTGCATGAGTCTCATTGGCATCTTGAGAGCATGGCCCAGGACTTTGACACTGCTCTTCAGACGAGACCACCTGAGTCAGAGGTTCTGTGAGGAAATGGGCAGGCCCAGGCACCTTCTCTGTGATTAGAGTTTGGGTAGTGGTTGCCGGGGCCATGGCCCTAGAGAGAGCCACGTAGTAGAGAGCAGGCAGCCCTGACAAGAAGGCCAGATACTTGTGCCGTAAAGTCGTCTCTAGTTTCTCCAGGGCTCCCTTGGAGAGGGCTCGGGGCAGCTTAGGATGTACAGTGACGGCTTCTGCAGAGGCTTGTTGTTGCTGATCAAGGCCTGCTGGCCCCCGGGGCGTAACTTCCTGTTGCAGATCAGAGTCAGTGGCTGCCTCTTGCTCCAGGGGCTTGCTTTCTGGGATGGAGGTGAAGGGAGCCCCTTCCAGGCCCCCAGGAATGATGCACTCCCAAGAGCTATGTACACAGGTAGGGACCTTGCCCTGGTGAATCTGCCCATGTTTGGAGTTGAGGTGGCCCTGCAATATTGCCTTGGCCTGGTCGAGCAAGTGTGGCGTGAGGACTGAGACTGGGTCCATGATGGGTGAGAAGGGGTCACCAGCCCCAGTGGCCTCTAGGGCTGTAGGGTGGGGAAGAGTCACATTGGCTAGGGTTGTGTTGTTCCAGGACAGAGTGTGCTGGTCAGCGGGGGAGAGGAGCAACTGGATGGACTGCTGGATCTTCTGGGGCAGGCCCCAGCGATGGTGAATCAACTGCCTCTGGAGGTGGAATCCGAGCAGCCTCCGGGCATGCTCCGGGAAGAAGCGTGGTTTTCTGGTTGGGACTGAAATGGGCTTCCCTGGCCAGGAAGTTTTCCCAGTCTCGGGAGACTGGGCTTTGTCACAGGGCTTATAGCGCACGGGGCCCTGGATGTGCTGAGATCTCTGGAAAACTGCTGGCAAACCCCACTGAAGCTGGAGCTGCCTCTGCAGCACGTGCCACTCCAGGGCTTCACACTCGGCCAGCGTCAGCAGTGGGACATTGGTCTGAGCTTGTTGGTGGTCAGACGGAGTGACCCAATCTGGGGAAGAAGGCGAAGAGGGTGGGGCTGACCGGGGTAGCGGTTTAGGTGGCAGAGGGAGGAAGGAGGACTCCTGGAAGAGAAGAGGATCCTTACGGGGGGCCTTGGGTATATTCCCGTTCATGGAGAGGCCCTGACAGCCCAAGAAGATATCAAGCAGCGACTCACTGTGCAGAGAAGGGAGGCCACAGAATAGCTGGCTGTATTTCTGCTGCAAATGGCCCACTGAGTCATGAGCCTGTGGCCCAGGAAGTGGATCGAGGCCACTGAAGTCGTTAAGGGCTGGGGAGGGCAAGGCTAGAGCCATGTGGTTTGGAATTTGCCGGTAGTGGTGTCTTTGTTCTGAGTCCAGAATAGACCATTCAGAAACCCAGAAGGCCTGGGTGGGCTGGCCAGCCATACATGACCCCCAGGTCTGGTAGGAAATGGTCCCAAATTTCTCAACAGAGAGCTGAGAAGTATCATTCTGGATGAAAGAAAGTGGTTGGTTATATACAGGTTGGTAAAACAATGGCGGGTTTGGCATAAACTGCCTCAGGGACTCCTCCACACGTCTGGGGAGCCCCCACCTCTGGAAATGCACCCATTTTTTTACATGTACCTCGAGAATTCTCAGGACTTCAGGACTGAGGAGTGGCAGGTGGGCAGTGACCATATGCAAGGCCACTGGATGTGTCAGGGTGGTGATTTCTGGGTTCAGCGTCAGCAGAGAGACCTGGGAATTCAGGGGCTGCTGACCTTGGTTCCCGTAGACAAGGCTGGGGCTGCTCTGCATCATGTTCTGCTGGTTCCCTGGGATCCTAGTCTCCTCCAACCTTGAAGAAAATATCGTCTCTGTGCATCTGGTAATCTCTGGCACTTGAAATTCCTGCCCTATCTGGAGGTGTTCAGCCCAGTAATTGTGGAAGCTGACCTCACCAGCTGACTGGGCAGCTGACTGTGTTATGGATCTCTGATCCATTAATTGTGACACTGTGGGGGTTGCAGATGGAAGCGAAAGCTCTTTGGATTGTGGGGAACGATGCTCCAGACTCTGCTCAAAAAACACAGTAGACATGGACAACATCTGTAGGCAAGAGGAGCCCTGCGATGGCCTCGATGAAGTGGAAGAGATCAGGGTGTTCTCACCCACCAGCAACTGCTGAATCTCCAGAGCCATGGCATTGCAGGTTTGGCAGCAGGGATCTGCACACAGGAGCTGCCGCACACTTCCCTCCCGAGGAAGCCAGCCCTGGCTGGGAAGAGAAACATGGCAGTCCTTACTGATGGAGTGACATCTGCCTCTGTGGAAGTGTGTGGCCTGGAGATTGGCACTGCCCTCCCCTAGTCCCGGAGGCCCTGGGACCTACACTGCCTGGGTGCTTAGCCATCTACTTTTCTTCCTAGGAAAATGCCATTTATCAAAGTATGGTGGGTGGGGCTGAGGTTCTGGGGCATTTTGGGCAATGTCTCAGACAAGCCATGGGAGCTCAGGTCCATGAGAGACTGGATGGAAGGATGAGTTCTCTGCTGACCTGTGTTGAGCAGCTGAACTAGGATAAGGTACCAGACAGATGGGCAGTCAATGGCTAGCTGATGGGCATCACTGGGTAGAACCTGGAGTCATTCTCATTTGGGGCTCAGAAGGCCACAGCCTGGTATTCAGTATTTCCAAACTGTGGAACATGAGGCCCTTGTGGGAACTCTGGCAAGCTGGGGACTGTGGGGTACACACAACACCATCTCTTGGGAGCCAATCCCACTCTCTAGTGAACTTAAGAAGAGGATAAGAAGACAGGCTCAAGTTGAGGGTTGTCCCGGCCACTGGCCTCCCTGAAGACAGAACCAGAGGAGGTACTGTCATCAGGGTCCAGCCAGACACTGAGGGGTCTGCCCTTGAAAGGGTGTAGCTGTAAAGAGAATATGACAATAATGATATTTATGCACTGATTTATCCATTTTCTTGACTGGATAACTTGTCTTGTGGCTGAGTGCAAAGCCATGTAAGACTCTTTATGAACTATGCACTAGTCAATACCGAATTCTCTGTTAGCCCTGCCCCGAGCAGAACTGGGTGATGCCTCCCTCCTGAGACGTCTGATCCTCTTCTACCCTGGGAACCCTCTCAACCAGTGCTCCAGGCTCTGCTGTGTCTGGCTCCCTCCCAGTCATTATCCCTCTCCTCATCCTTGCTCCTGACCAAGCAGAAAAATCATCAGAAGGCCAGGCTGGGAGTTGGGAGACTGCAAAGAGAAGAGATCACCTTTTCATGACAGAGAGCAGCTCCCACGGCTTCTCAGCTTCTTCCTGGGAACGTCTCCTAGCTGGGAAACCAGGAGACGGCGTTACATGGAATGGGAGAGGATTCAGGGACATCCTATAGGAAGCTGAAGGCCTTTGCATGAGAGGAGACTGGAAACCCCAAGAGTCATGCTCTAAGGCACGTGTGCCTACACCTTAACCAGTTACGATGTGCTGTCCCAGACCTCATCTCATCTGACTATCATCAGCACACCGTGAGTGAAGCAGGATCATCAGATGCTCATTTCCTGGATAACAGACTGAGAGATGAAGTGACCTCCACAGGGTCATGAAACAAAGTAAATGATACAGCTAAAGACTTCTGTCCTATCTCCTCATTCTTCATTCCCGGGGGTAAGGTGGAGAATTTTGGCACTTCCCCAGGCTCTGATTTCCCACCCAAGAAAGTCTTATGGGAGTTTGTCAACTTGGGGAGTTGGAGACTTCAGCGGTGTGAGCCCTGGCTCCTGGCACCAGGGATCATAGAGGGACAGGATCCTTGGGAACTGCGCCCACGGTGGAGGGGTCAGAGCAGAGAAGGGGACTTTACCTCTTGATGCTGCATCTTTAGCCCTTTGCCTGACTTTTCGGTGACCCTTAAAGACAAAAAAAGTGAGAGTGTGAAGCTGGCACGCTTTTTCTTTTTCATGTCCAAAACGAGACAAAGGAAATATACATTCCCTGTCCCTTTCTATATATGTCTGTATTTTATTGACTTTGCTAAACTTCCTGTCCATACTCCATCTTTTCTCACTCCAGCATTTCTCTGCTTGCTTCTGATTCATTTCAAGGCTCTTCCATACTCTCTACTTCCTGCTTATTTCCCCGGGGAAGTTCTGCATCAGGCCCATGAGAAACAAGAGAAAGATTAGAACAGATTAAAGGGTGTGTCTAAAACCAAAGGTCTAAAACGAAAGGACTTCTGCTAAGAAATGCTTTACTGGACCACCAACCAGAAAGATCCCCCACATTGGGAGGTTTTCTGGGATCCCGTGAGTAGATTCCATCCCATCTGGATCTCAGCCCAAGCTGGATAGAGAGGGTCTTATTTTTCCATCAGAGTACACTGCAGGGATGGCCTGGTAAGGAATTATTTCTAGGCTCTGAGAAGAGAAGTATGATATAAGAGTAACTGAATGCATGGTGTCAAAATTGAGGGAGGGGAAAGGGTAAAAGGAGAGACTGTGGGATCTTAAAAGCTTCTTATCTGAGGCTTCATTAGTTCAATCCTGGTCATAGCGTCTCCCTACCCGGCAGCAGCTCCTTTTAGGTTCCAACCTTAATCCATCATAACTCCTTTTCACTTGCCAGATCAGTAGGCTAATAATGAAGATGGAGCCATAAAGAAAAGTAGGGCTCAACATGGTCTAAACCTCATGAGCATGAGGAGACCAACCATCCCTCTCTCTAGGCATTCAGGGTCTGGTGCCTAATGACTCCCAGTGCTACGCCTCGTCGTCTCCGCCTCACAGAGGACGGAACCAGGGCAGCGGACTGCATCACAAAGGCCGTCTGTTTCAGAAGGCAGGTGTAGTGTCAGAGTCCTTGATCTGTCTTAGGGAGGCTTATGTGGTGAGTCAGTCTGTAGAGGAGGGTGTCTGGTTGCCTGTAAGGGTTACAGAGCCTGGGCCTAAAGGTGCCCGCTCAGGGGCAGTGTCTGTGCTCCCACGTTGTCTTCACTCTCCATACCCTACACCAGCCCGATGGCTCAGCTCTCTCCTTCACGACGACTGTGGTCACTCCTCCCCAGAAAACTGAGTGTTCAGGGACACAGGACACCTTTTGGGGAAGGGTGGCTGGGACAGAGGAACCTCCACCAGCTGCTGCCCCTGTCTGGAAATATGTCTGAGAGGCACACACGAGATGAGGGAGGGCAGAGTCTGGTTATGGCTTGGAAATGAAGAGCTTTGCTGTTACAGGCAGTGGGCGAAGGGAAATCAGAGTTGCATGCAGGGAACCGTGGCTGATGTGGCAGGGAAGGGCCAAGGTGGCAATAGCTTGAAATTCACATTTGTGGAGGAAGTGAAGCCTCCATTCTCTGTGGTGGGAAGAGACTGTAAACACTGCCTTCCGTGGAGGCACTGGTGAGACTCACTTATAGAGCTCTTTTAAGAGTTCGTTTCTAGAGCTGTGTTTCCATGTTACAGAATTCTGTTTGCTCATGGAGATGACTACCTGCAGAGACGGGTTAGTGGCCGCTTCTGACTTAAGGTCGTAAACTAGTTGCTGATCGTGGTTACATCTGCTCATCTACTCTGGATGTATGCTGGTTGCCCGAAGGACTTTTTTTGTTGTGGTGGTGGTTTTTTTTTTTTTAACCTGGATTTTTCAAGTGTTTAAGCAGGCCAGTTGTTTTCTAAGTCCTCCCCAGGGACCATCACTCCTATAGTCTGCCCATTTATTTACATGTTTTTGTTATCTGCTTGACCTCTGTGCATGTTGTCATATTTCTCTAATACTCTAGGATTTCTGCATTTCCTGGAGAGAATCTTTTTTTTTCAGTTATTTTATTGAGGTCATAATGATTTATAAGACTGTGTAATTGCAGGTGTACATTATTATTTATCACTTTCTGTATAGACTGCATTGTGCTTTCTACCAATAGTCAAATTTAATCTGTCACCATATATATATGCCTGTTTACCCCTTTTGCCCCCACCCAGGCCCCCCATCCTCTTCCCTTCTGGTAACCACTAATCTGTTCTCTTTATCCATGTGTTTGTCTTCCACATATGAGTGAAATCATGTGGTATTTGTCTTTCTCTGTCTGGTTCATTTCACTTAACATAATACCCTCAAGGTCCATCCATGTTGTTGCAAATGGGATGATTTTGTCTTTTTTATGGCTAAGTAGTATTCCATTGTATATGTATCCCACATCTTCTTTATCCACTCATCAGTTCCTGGACACTTGAGTGCTTCCACATCTTGGCTATTGTGAATAATGCTGCAGTGAACATAGGGGTGCATAAGTATCTTTGAATTGTTGATTTCAAGTTCTCTGGATAAATAGTAGAGTGATAGCTGGATCATTTGGTATTTCTATTTTTAATTTTTCAGAACTCTCCATACTGTTTTCCATAGTGGCTGCACCAGTTTGCATCCCCACCAGCAGTACATGAGGGTGCCCATTTCTCCACATCCTCTCCTACATTTGTTATTTTTTGTCTTGGTAATTATAGCCATTCTGACAGTTGTGAGGTGATATCTCATTGTAGTTTTCATTTGCATTTCCCTAAGAATTATAGTGATGTTGAATATCTTTTCATGTGCCTGTTGGCCATCTGTATATCTTCTTTGGAAAAATGTCTGTTCATATCCTCTGCCCATTTTTTGATTGGGTTGTTTGCCTTTTTGTTGTTGAGTTGTATATATTCTATATATTTTGGAAATTAACCCTTGTCAGGTGTATGATTTTCCCTCTTAGAGCCGCTTTTGCTGAATCCCATAAGAGTTGGTATGATGTATTTTCATTTTCATTGGTTTCCAGGTTTTTTTGGGTTTCTCCTTTGATTTCTTCATTGATCCAATGGTTGTTCAATAGCATGTTGTTTAGTCTCCACATATTCGTGAGTTTCCCAGTTTTTTTCTTACAGTTGATTTCTAATTTCATAGCATTGTGTTCAGAAAAGATGCTTGATATGATTTCAATCTTATCAAATTTATTGAAGCTTGCCTTGTTCCCCAACATATGGTGTATCTTTGAGAATGTTCCATGTGCACTTGAGAGGAAAGTGTATACTGCTGTTTTTGGATGGCGTGTTCTATATATATTTATTAAGCCCATCTGGTCTAGTTTTTCATTTAAATCCACTATTTCCTTGTTGACTTTCTGTCTGGATGATCTATCCATTAATGTAAGTGGGGTGTTGAGGTCCCCTACTATTACTGTGTTGCCGTTCATTTTTCCCTTTAGGTCTGTTAATAGTTGCTTTATAACTTTAGTTCTCCTGTGTTAGGTGCATATATAGCCATAAGTGTTATGTCCCCTTGGTGGAATGTCCCTTTTATCATTATATAGTACCCCTCTTTGTCTCTCACTGTCTTTTTAATCTTAAAGTCTGCTTTGTCTGATATAAGTGTGGCAACACCTGCTTTCTTTTGGTTGCCATTTGCTTGGAGTATTGTCTTCTATCCCTTCATTCTGAGCCTGTATTTGTCTTTAGAGCTGAGATGTGTTTCCCGGAAGCAGCATATTGTTGCCTTTTGCTTTTTAATCCATCCAGGCACTCTGTGTGTTTTGACTGGAGAAGTCAATCCATTTACCTTTAGAGTGATTATTGATATATGAGGACTTAATACTGCCATTTTATTTTTTGTTTTCCAGTTGTTCTATATTTCCATCGTTTCTCTTCCCTTGTATTTCTGACTGCCATTTCAGTCTGATGATTTTCTGTGATGGTTTTCTCAGTTTTATCTTTATTTATGAATTGTGGCTCTGATCTGATTTTTTGTTTAGTGGTTGCCTTGAGGTTTGTATAAAGATCTTATAGATGAGATGGTCCATTTTCTGATAGCCTCTTATTTCCATTAGCCTAAGCAGGTTCCATCCCTTTCCTCTTTCCCATCTAAGTTATTGTTGTCACAAATTATTCCATTTTGTATTGTGAGTTTGTGATTAAAATGAAGTGTTTATAGTTATTTTTGATGCTTTCCTTCCCTTTATCTTTAATGTTGTAATTAAGTGTTTGCTAACTTGTTCTGAGAGAGAGCCACACTTTTCTGATTTTGTCTGTCTATTTATCTCCTTGCTCAAGGCTTTGTAAACCTTTGCCTTTTTGTTTTATGTATGAGGACATCCTTGATAATTTCTTATAAGGTAGGTCTAGTGGCAATGAACTCTCTCAGCTTTTGTTTATCTGGTAAAGTTTTTATTTCTCCATCATATCTAAAGGATAGTTTCGCTGGATAGAGTATCCTTGGCTGGAAGTTCTTGTCTTTCAGTATTTTGAATATATCATTCCAATCTCTCCTAGCCTGTTAGGTTTCTTCTGAGAAATCTGCTGAAAGCCTGGTAGGGGTTCCTTTGTAGATTATTCTCTTCTGCTTTGCTGCCCTTAATATTTTTTCTCTGTCATTGACTTTTACCAGTTTTATTATTATATGCCTTGGAGAAGATCTTTTTGCATTGATATAACTGGGAGTTCTACTGACTGACGTCATATACTTGTAAATCCAGTTCCTTCCCCAGGTTTGGGAAGTTCTCAGCTATTATTTCTTTGAAGAAGCTCTCTGCTCCTTTCTTCCTCTCTTCTCCCTCTGGAATACCTATAATCCTTATGTTGCATTTCCTAATTGAGTCAGATATTTCTTGAAGAATTTCTTCATTTTTTTTAAAGTCTTAGTTCTCTCTCCTCCTCCACCTGGAGCATTTTTATATTTCTTTCCTCTAAATTAATAATTCTGTCTTCCATAACATCAGATCTGTTTTTTAAGATTTCTAGATTGTTTTTTCTCTCATTCATTGTGTTCTACATCTCCAGAATTTCTGTTTTTTCTTTTTAGAGTTTCAGTCTCTTTTGTGAAGAATTCTTTTTGCTCATTAATTTTATTCCTGAGTTCGTTGAACTGTCTTTCTGAGTTTTCTTGTAACTCATTGAGTTTTTTTATCAGAACTATTTTGACTTCTCTGCCATTAGATTGTAAATTTCTGTGACTTCAGGATTGGTTTCTGGAGACTTGTCATTTTCATTCTGCTCTGGAGTATTAATATAGTTCTTCATGGTGTTTGATGAAGTGATCCTTTGCTGGTTCATAGTGGTAGTTCAGGTTGCCAATTCCACCTGCCACCACTGGGGCGGGGGGTCAGGAGCTATGTTTTCTGAACCTGCAGCATCTGCTGGAAGTTGTGCTGATAGGGCTTGTCTGCATTTGCTTGCTGGCCATAACCACTTGCTGGGTCACACATGCACACGCTGGTGCTCTGGTGTGCTAGGTGGGGTGGGGCGCTTTCTTTCACCCAAGCTGGCCCACTCTGTGCTCATGGGCGGTTTGCTTATGGGCTGCTGTGCTTGGCGGGGGGTGCCCACACAGTGGCTGAACTGGGCCACTCAGTGTGGAGCATTCCTGTGGGCCGGGCTGCCACTCTGAAAGTGGAAGCTTTCGTGCACAGGCCTGTCTGCTCCCTCACTTCCTTTTACAGTTGTGTGCTTGCTGCTGTGCAAAGACCTGCGACCTAGATCACTGCCACTAGGGGAGGCAGAGGGGATCTGCTCACCTCCTTCTGCTACTTCCTGGGGATCCAGTACCCTCACATTCAGATATATGGCTGCATGGATCACTCAAACATCCTATTGTGCTTTGAGGGGAATCCTCTGTTGGTTAATGAATGTCCTTTTGGTTGTAACTTAGTGGGAAGAGACTAAGGGAACAGCTCACTCCGCCATGATGCTGACGTCACTCTCCTTGAGAGAACCTTGCCCTAGTGATGTGGTCTGTCACAGCCAAAAATCCTTGAGGTCACAGTCTCTGAAGAGGCTACTTGGTCCTTCCTCCAGCATCCAGTCCTCCACCCAGCTGGCATGGTGAGCCCTCAGTCTGTGCTCATCCCTAAGCTGGGCAGTGTCAAGGATACAAAGATATTTGAGTCATGTTGCCTTCCTGATCTCAAGACATTTAATCTGGTTTCCAGGACGAGACTAATTCACATGAAGTAAGAGTCAACAATCTAGAACAAATAGAATTATGTACTAATTTGTGAAGCCCAGGTCACAAACATCCCATTTCAGAGGAGAGAAAACTTAGTGAGGATCAGGGTGGTCAGAGAGGGCACCTGTGTAGAGTGAGATTGGAGTTGGGTCTAAAAGTGCAGGCTGTGAGACAAAGCCTGTTCCAGGTGGGGGAGAAACTTACCAACAAGTGCAGAACACTGAGGAATGGGCCACGGAGTGCATCTGGCAGTAAGAAATGCATCTATCTCTAGCAGAGGTGCAGGTGGGTGGACTGGAGAGGACTTGTGGGGAAAGACTGGAGGTGCAGAGGTGAGACCTCTTGATGAAGAGCCAGTGCATTTAATTGATTTCAATCACTGAAATTAATTGTTTTTTAAAAGTAGGCATACATATACATGGTACGAAATTCAAAAGGCAAAAGAAGGTATGTACTATGTCTCCTTCCCACCCTTCTCTCCTCTTTTTTTTCTGTGTGTATCCTTCAGACTTTTCTTCCCCAGTTGTTATCTTTCAGAATTAATGCAGCATAGGAAGCACAAATAAACTGATATATTTTCCTTCACAAATGGAAACATATGATGAACACTTTTTTCTCTCTTCCTTGTTTTATTTAATAATATGAGTATATCTTGTGTATATAATTTTCTTTGATGGCTGTACAGTCTTCTTTGATAGAAGTATAACATAACTTATCTTCAATCCCACATTCATGGATATTTAGGTATTTACAGTCTTTTGCTCTGAATAATAATGTTGACACGAACTTCATGTATATAAGTCCTTGTACACGGGTATGAGTATATATATATATATATATATAGGAGAAATTCGTAAGGGTTGAATTGATGAATGAAAGGGTGTGAGTATTTTAAATGTTGATATTGCCTAATTGCCCCACCACTTGTATGAATTTGCATTCACACCAAAACTGTGTAAGGGTGCTTTCTTCCCATGCCTATTGATTCAATATTATTGATTTTTTTTTTTTGTGAGGAAGACCAGCCCTGAGCTAACATCCATTGCCAATCCTCCTTTTTTTTTGCTGAGGAAGACTGGCCCTGGGCTAACATCCGTGCCCATCTTCCTCTACTTTATATGGGACACCGCCACGGCATGGACAGGCAGTGCGTCGGCTGGTGCCCGGGATCCGAACCTGTGAACCCTGGGCTGCCAAGCGCGGACTAAACCGCTGCGCCACCGAGCGGCCCCTATTATTGATTTTTTTAATCTTTGTCAACCTGAGAAGTGATAAATTATATCTTGTAAATTTATAGATTTGTTTTAAAGTAGGCTAATCACTTTTGTATACTTATTACCTTTTTTGTTAAATATCTGTTCCTATTCTTTGACCATGTATTATTGATCTTTTACTTATTGATTTATAAGTGCTTTTTAAATTAAGAAAATTAGCCCTCTCTATATGTATTGCAAATATTTTTCTTCTCAGTTTGTTATTTGATGTTTACGATGACTTTTCGCTATGTAGAAATTTTTGCATTTTATGTATTTGAATTTATGAGTCTTATTATTATTCTTTTATTTTATGGTTTTTGTGTTTTAAGAAAACTTAAAAATGTTTTCCCTCTCTGAAGTTATAGCGAAGTTCTCCCCAATTCTTCAGGTACTCATGGTTTCATTTTTTTATGTTTACACCTTTGCTGCATTTAGAATTTACTTCTGAGTATTGAGTGAAGTTGGTACCTGTATTAAGAATTGTATTCAAGTACATGCAAGAGATTAACTACAAACTAGGGTTTCTCAGGGGCTTTTGGATTCTGCTTAGACAAAGAAAAGCTGGAAATAGCATTGCTTTCACTATTTCAACAAAAGAAATCACAAGACAATCTGAAAATTCACAACTTTTTTTTGAATTTATCAGAGAGTTGAGGTTCCAGGGCAACCTAATTAGTCTTAATCTAAGGAAAGCAGGAGCCTCCAAGGAGACAGCACAGGTGTACTTGTTTATTTGGGGTTGACTCCCCCCCCCCCCCCCCGACACCATCAAGCTGGTAAGAATTCAGCTATAAGCTTTAAGGAATTGCTAAAGGCCAAATGTAGGCCAGCATGAGAATGCAGAAACTCTGGGAGCCACAAGCACAAGGACAATACACACTCACTTGCAGGCTCTTCTCCATGGACCTTCCCATGTGTTCACAAGAGAGATTGGGGGCAGCATGTGAGTCCTGAGAAAGTTTCTCTTGTGGTCCAGGCCTGGGGGGAAGGAAGAGCAGCCACTGCAGGGAAAGGTACCAAGCTCTACCCAGATCCTTCTCCCCTATCTTCCTTATAGAACAAAAGCCTTAAGCCGCTGGGTTGAAGGGCAGTAAATCCTGTCATTAGACAGTAAATCTGTATTGATGAAGACTCATTGCAGCTGGAAAAATGGAAAAAAAGAAACAAAAACCTCTACCCCTGTGGGGCCTAGACCATTAGAGATATTCCAGCATAGGGATAGGATGATAGAGATGGCCCTACCCCTAAGACCCAGGGGTACAGTGCCTATCTAAAACTGATGCTGAATCAGAAAAACAGAGAACACCCTCCCCCACCCCTAACCACCAAGCACGCTAGTAAGCATTGAGTAACAAATAATGGCAGTCTACTGCTACAATAGCATCAAGAGCATGGAGGGAGGCATTTTATGAAAAGCAGGCTCAAGGAGAAGATATAAAGCTGAGGGTGAAGCAGACAATGATAAAACCTCTGGCAAACCAGCCTCCACCCTAAACACAGGTAATGTTAGAGAAACTTGAAGTCTGTTGTGAACTGACGGTATCCATAGCAAAAACAAAACCCAAATGCAGGTCAGCTTCTGAGCAGATTGACTCGACCTCTTTCACCAAGTCCTAGTGGAAGGAAAGGTGTGCCCATTTCCAGGCGTAAAAACTCAGAATTTACTGCCTTACAATAGATGTCCAGCTTTCAACAAAATATTATTACAAAGCATACAAAGAAAGAAGAGAAAAATGAAACACTGTTAAGAGACAAAGCAATTAACAGAACTAGACTCAGATATGATACTCAGATATGGAATTATCAGGGAAATTATAGGAACTATGATCAATATGTTAAAGGATCTAGTAGAAAAGGTGGACAGCCTTCATGATGAGATGGGTAATTTCAGCAGAGAGATGGAAACTCTAAGAAAGAACCAAATGGAAATGCTAGAAATAGAAAACATGGTAACATAGATAAAGATTTCTTTTATCTGGCTCATCAGTAGTCTTGACACAGAGGAGGAAAGAATCAGTTAACCTGAAGATAACTCAATAAAAATGATCCAAACTGAAACAAAAAGAAAAAGTGGAAAAAGAACCACAACAAAACAAAGCATCCAACATCTGTGGGATATCAAACAGTCTAACATATGTGCAATTGGCATCCCAGAAGGAGAAGATAGAAAGAATGGGACAAAAGAAATATTTGAAGAAATAATGGCCAAGAATTTTTCAAAATTGATGACAGATACCAAACCACAAATCCAAGATCCACAAATATTAAGCAGGATAAACATCTAAAAACACACCTAGACGGGGCCGCCTGGTGGCGCAGCGGTTAAGTTCATGCTTGGCAGCCCGGGGTTCGCGAGTTCGGATCCCGGGCGCCTGCTGACGTGCTGCTTGTCAGCCATGCTGTGGTGGTGTCCCATGTAAAGTAGAGGAAGATGGGCACGAATGTTAGCCCAGGGCCAGTCTTCCTCAGCAAAAAGAGGGGGATTGGCAACGGATGTTAGCTCAGGGCTGGTCTCCCTCGCAAAAAAAAAAAAAGTTAAAAACACACCTAGATATATCATATTTGAACTGCTGAGAATTAAAGACAAGGAGATCTTGAAGGCAGCTTGAGAAAAAAAGAAACATTATATAAAGAGGAACAAAGATAGGAATATAACAGACTTCTCATCAAAAACTGTGTAAGCTAGAAGACAGTAGAGTGACATCTTCAAAGTGCTGGAAGGAAAAAAAATGTCAACCTAGAATTCTACACCAAGCAAAAATATAAATTTCAAAAATGAAAGAGAAAGAAAGAGTTTTTCAGACCAGTAGGGTTTCTGTTTCCGTGAAACAGACAATTGGCTGCTAACTGTTGATTCTCCCACTTCTTCCTAGCTAACTGAACTCTTATTTTTTAAGAAATGAGGTAAAATTCATGTAACATAAATTCACCATTTAACCATTTTAAAATATACAATTCAGTGGCTTTTAGTACATTCACAACATTGTGCAACCATCACCACTAATTCTGGAACATTTTTATTACCCCCAAAATAAAGCCCGCACCCATTAAGCTGTCAGTCCCCATTCTGTCCTCTCCCCAGTCCCTGGCAATCAGTAATCTGCTTTCTGTACCTATGGAATTTCTTATTCTGAACTAAATGGAATCATACAATATGAGGCCTTTTGTGGCTGGCCTCTTTCACTTAGCATGTTTTCAAGGTTCATTCATGTTGTAGAATGTATCAATACTTCATTCATTTTTATGGCTGAATAATTCCATTGTATGGATATACCACATTTTGTTTATCCATTTGTCAGTTGATGGACGTTTGTGTTGTTTCTATTTTGGGGCTATTGGGAATAATGCTGCTATGAACATTCCTGTACAAGGTTTTGTTTGAACACCTGTTTTGAATTCTGTTAGGTATCTACATAGGAGTGGAATTACTGGGTCCTGTGGCAATTATATGTTTAACTTTTTGAGGAACCACCAAATTGTTTTCCACAGTGGCTGCACCATTTTACATTCCCTCCAGCAGTGTATGATGAACCCTAATTTTTATTCAGAGCTGCAATATGCCTAGTTCCTTAGGAAGAATCATGATTGGTAAAAGCCAATTGAGGGATATTATATTTTCAAAAACTGCCACAACAATATTTCTAGTCTGACATGCTTTTCCTGAAACTTGTCACTCCAGCATCAAGAGATGGCATGTGTTTCCTCTCTCCTTGAAACTGGTCAGGATTTTGTGACTCACTTGGCAAGTAGAAGATGGAGTAAGTAATGTTATGTGACTTGTGACATTATGTCTTAAAAGGCATTATGGCTTCTGCCTAGCTCTTTTTCTCAGGACATGTGCCCTTGAATCCCTGAGTAGCTTTGTAGGAAGTCCAGAAGATCATGAGGGGAGACTACACAGAAATAGGGCAAGGTGCTTAAGGAGCCCCCATTGCTCCAGCCCCAGCTGATTATCTTCTCAACCCTGGCACCAGATATATGGATGAGTAAGTCTTCTGATGATTCCAGCCCCCGCATTGTCTGACTGCAACTGGACAGATCCCAAGAAAACTGCCTTGGCGACCCCAGTGAATCACAAAAACAATGAGCGATAATAATAAAATATTATAGTTGTCTTTTAATCCACTCACTTTGGGATGGTTTATTAATCAACAATACATGTCAAAACAATTGATCCCCTTTGCCAGATTCCTAGTTCCTAGACTATTTTGCACCTAAGGATGGACATGTGGACCCAGTTCTGACTAATAAGATATACGAGGAAATTTGCTGGGGGAGCTTCTGGGAAAGAGTTTGCTTTCTGATAAAATAGACAGGATATGAGAACTTGTGTATAACTCTTCAACCTGTGACCCTTTGCTTCCTGCCTTTGAATAATAAGTGTGGACATATTCTTACATCTAGAGCAGCCATCTTGTGATCCTGAGATGACATGTCAGAGGATAAAATATCAGTGTCTGAGGATGAGGGAGAAGAATGGACAGTGCTTGGATGTTTGATGGCATCAATAAATACCTAAAGGAACCCTGGAAACTCCTGGGTTTGACTACATTTTCTGAACCAAAGCACTTACATTTCTTCCAACTATTTTTCATTTTCATACCATAGTTCTGGGTTATAGCTGTTTACTAGTTTCATCTAAGATGCAGTTTTCAATTCTTACCTCCTTGTTGTTTTGAGGTGATTTTCTAGAAGAAACCCATTTATTCAACTTTTTGAAACTGATCAACCTTACTCACAATAAGAAAATGCAAATTAAAACAATAGTAAAATACCATTTTCATCTCTCAGATTGACAAAAATAAAAAGGTTTGATTGTAAAATACGTTAGGAAAGGTATGGGTAAGAGGCTTTCTTACATGCTGCTGGTTGGAACATAAATAGAAACAAAGTTTTGGAGAGCAATTTAGGGGTACCTATGGAAATGTAAAATGCACATAGCCTTTGATCTACCATTTCCCTTCTAGGAATTTATTTAATAGATAAACTCACAAAGACTTATGTGCAAGGGTGTTCACTGCATCATTATTTATAATAGTGAAAAAGTGGAAACAACTTAAACATGAGGCTGGTTAAATAAATTTTGATATAGCTATACAATGGAATACTATGCAGCCATTAAAAATGATGAGGTAGATATATATGTTCTGGTTATAACTGAAACAAGTGTATATAGTATCCTCTCATTTTTGTAGAAAACGTATGGGGAACACACAAATATATATTTATATTAATGATAATATTTATAATAGTACATTTATATTATAAATATAATATAAATAAAAATATTATAAATATGACAGGATTGTTAAGGGCCATCTTGGAGGCTGGCTACCAGACAGGCAGATGAATTCTCTCTCTGTTCTCCATCTCTAACAGATGGTTACAAGGCACAGGGTTTCAGTATTGCTTGTCCAGAGGTGTCCTGCATGGCTAAGTGACAGTTGGGCTGGCTCTGTAATGCACCACCTTATAATTGCTTCCCATCCTTTCCTGCCTCACTTCCCTTTTCCCTCACTCTCCCTATAAAGAATTAGTACTTAAGTTTTGCCTGGGCTCTGTTTTCTAAGGGGCTGGAGCTAAGACAAATCGTACAGCTTAAATATTTCATGATAAAAATTTTAAATGGGAGGAAAAGGGAACATAAAGAGCTCTTAAGACATGCAAGGGGTCAGCGTGATCGGTCCATGTCCTCTCTTCCTGAGAAAACTCTTGAAAGTACTGAGAGAAGAGAAGTCATGGTATAAAAGTACTGCCAATGAGCATTGAGCCAATTTAACTAGATTTCCTTTGCCATTTGATTCTTTTCTCTTCAAAATCACTATTGAAATGTCCAAGAAAATATAAAAATAGGAGAAAATCTATTTTAGTACTGGAGGGGCATGTATATTTTGTGCAATTTCAGCAAGTTACAGAGCAAATGTGTCTGGACTGAAGGGAATATTAGCCGCTTTCAAATTAATGAATATAGAAGAAAATCTCACCTGGAAAATAAGTAGATGCAAGTCCCCCAAAGAACTCTCCTGGAAATCCAAGATCAGAACAATAGACCTGGGAGTGGGAGTGGGCTGCAGGATAGTAGAGGAGGGAACCAAATGACCCTGGACCCTGCCCAATGGCCCAGTTCTGGAGCAGCTCTCTCCTTGCTCCCTCTCAGCATTTCCACAGAGTAGACAGCTCTAGGCAAACCAGGAACATTGCTGCAGGCCCCCCAACAAAGAGCTGTGCCTCAGCTAACTTCTGGTTGCCACAAACATCACAGGGAAAAAACAACCACTAACTACATCAGCAACTGTGGTGGGCCCACTACTTTTTTGTACAAGGTGAAAAATTATGCACTTTATTTACACAAATTTGCGTCGAACGCTTACATTTTACAAAGTCACACTTTAACGTGATGATTACCTATAATAAAGGCATGCTTCAAGAAAATGTAGTACAGTTTGGGTATCAAGCTACCTGTTTTTTATAAATAAAGTTTTATTGGAACACAGTCATGTCCATTTGTTGATGTGTTGTCTACAGCTGCCTTCTCACTACCATGGCAGAGTTGAGTAGTTGCAACAGAGGCTCACTGGTCTAAACTATTTACTCTCTGAAAATGTGGCTTGCAACATTTTGCAGCACTGTAGTTAAAGGCAGCCCGTGAGAAAAAGTTTCAGTAATGATATATTCTCTCACTTGTATTGCACATTCTCCCCAAGCCCTTGTGAAGATGTATACCGTATGCTCCAGGACCCTGTAGCTCTAGATATAAATGCTGTATGAAAGTTTTACTGTATCAAAAATTACAAATCTTTTATAAATATTTTAATCCTATCCTGTCTGACACATGACATTGCAGTTCGGCAAAGTAGTAAACTCTGTAAAGCATCTTGAGGTTAGCACCAGTTTTTATATTGAAAATGAGCCACAATCTAATATAGAATGGGAAAAGTTGAATTTTGAACACAGAAAGGGGTAAAACCTTTCTAGAGAGTCCATTTAGCAGGATTATTTACAATCATATTAAACCCTAAAGTTCACATTGGCTTCTTGCTCTCACTTCTCCAGATAACTGCAGAGAGGAGGGTTTTAGGCGATTTAGCCATTTATATTCATTTGCATCTATCCCTTGGAAATTCTAGGGCCATGTATTAACAACCTGGGATTTTGGGAAGGACCCACGACATGAGCCATCATCATGTCAGCGAACACCCCACAAGTCTCCTAGGAGTGTCTCTTGTATATTTACAGTTCTTCTTGAGTTTGAGCAAAGATTTTGCATTACTGCATGGGTCCCCTAGAAGTGCCTAATAAACAGTTGCCCGTTCTCCTTGGGGCGTTGGTTGGTCCCTCTTCACTCTTTCCCTTTTCTCCCCATCAATCTTAATTCTAAGCTGGCAAAAGTACCCAAGATTAGGGGCTGGAGACAAGGATGGGTCATGGGGCAGTAAGTGGGGAGCAAAGTACAATTGGATACCTGATTCTGGGGGTTATCTCAATGACTTCACTGGTGAATAAACAGGGTTTGGATTTTGAAGAACTAGTAAACTACCTCTGTATAAGAGTGAGAAAGGTTTAATGCGTAAAATCACGGGGCAGTAAGTTTAATTTATATTTGGGGTAAAAACTATAGCAAAGCTAGCTTGCTTATGGCCAACCATGTATTGGGTTGCAACATGGATCTGTGTTGTGCATCAGAAGGTGCTCAGTAGCTGCTTTCTTTTCTTTTTCTTTTTTTGTGAGGAAGATTAGCCCTGAGCTAACATCTGTTGCCAATCCTCCTCTTTTTTGCTGAGGAAGATTGGCCCTGGACTAACATCCATGCCCATCTTCCTCTACTTTATATATGGGATGCCTGCCACAGCATGGCTTGATGAGCAGTGCATAGGCCCATGCCTGGGATCCAAACCTGCGAACCCTGGGCTGCCAAAGCAGAGTGCACGAACTTAACCACCGGGCTGGCCCCAGTAGCTGCTTTCTGATGAGGAGAAGAATCACTGTTTTTCTCCAAAGCAGTGGTTTTCAACCTTGATGATTTGTTACTAAATAATATGCCAAAATCTGTGAATGTTTTACCCAGTGAAAAATAAAGATGAAAAATAAAGTTTATCTCTATAATATGCCACTTTTACTCACTTCCATTACATTTGCTTTGCCTTGTGGGAGGGAAAGGGATAGAATTACATGTTGGCTGGAAATTGTGCACCGGAGGATACTGAGCATTTGACTATCATTTGTCAAATGCATCAGGGCAGAAAAATGGCTGAGAGCTGCTTCTCTAAAGAACAGGTCCTGCCAAAAGCAGGTAATCTTTGGCATTGGAACATGCCTAGTAGATGGAGGAGGGAGTATCATCTGTCAGGCATTTTTGCCCTTTACCCAGACCCATAACATACTCAATCACCTGCTCCACCAGTCAGACAGTTGTTGAACAAGAAGGCAGAGGTTAGGTACACCTTGGCAGGAATACTTGAGCACGGGGGCAGAAGAGACAAGGCCGTCTCCTAACTAGCAGCCTTGGGCAGCAGCTAGCACCATTGCTAGGATGTATGGACAGGAGCAGGGTGGGTGTACTGAACATGCTGAAGCAGAGGAGGGATTAGAACACGGAGCGGACAACTAACAGATGAACTTCCGTGACTCAGAGCAGGGGAGAAGGCAGGAAGGAGCTGGAATAGGCTGAATATCAGGTCTCCACAGCTAAGGTATTGTTAATTCTGATCAGACCTCCTATTTCTGCTCCCCTCTGGCTGGCTTCTTGGCTCTACAGCTCCACTGGCCAAACCTGGGAGCCATGGTCAGGAGGACCAGCAGAGTGGGCTACTGTATTTGTCATGCATCACTCAGTTTCACTTTGCACAGGCCAGCTGGTTCACTGGGGGTAAGAAGTAGCTGTGGGTCTTCTCTTGGGAGAATTAAAAAAATGCAATTTAATAGCTTTGGGAAAACATTGATATTTACAATAAGAAGTACCTAGGTAGAATGATGAGATATGGTTAAGTGAAAAAACCTGCATGTGAAATTATTTGAGCACTACAAGTAAAGCTGTGTAAAAATGTGCCCATGAGAAAAAGGACCAGAAAGAAAGATCAGATGGTTGGCATGTCAGGAGGGTAGGGTTGTGAGTATATTTTCCCGAATATGCTACTGCACTTCTATAGTTTAAAAAGCATTTCAAAGCAAACAAATAGGGAGCTGCCAATCCAAAGATAAATTAAGTTTATTCAGACCATCCCTCCTGCTAAGAAGAACTAGAAAAGACTGACAAATTAAAAAAAATCTGTTTGAGGCACAATCCATGAAAGAAAGAAACAATAAACTGGACTTCATCAAAATTAAAAATTTCTGTCCTGTGAAAGACACTGTCAAGAGGATGAAAAGACAAGCCACAGACTGGGAGAAAATATTCACAAAAAACATCTGATAAAGGGATGTTATCCAATATATGCACAAAACTCTTAAAATGCAACAATAAACACAATCCCATTTAAAAACGGGCCAAAGACCTTATCAGCAAAGAAGATATACATATGGAAAATGAGCATATGGAAAGATGCCCCGCATCATGTGTCATCAGGGAAACGCCAATTAAAACAGTGAGATACCACACACACCTATTAGAATGGCCAAAATCCAGAACACTGACAACACCAAATGCTGTCCAGGATGTGGAGCAACAGGCACTCTCTTACATTGCTGGTGGGAATGCAAAGTGGTACAGCCACTTTGGAAGATGGTTTGGCAGATTCTTATAAAACAAAACATACTTTCACCACATGATCCAGCAATTGTGTTCCCAGGCATTTACCCAAAGGAGTTGAAAATTAATGCCCCCACAAAAACCCGCACATGGATGTTTATAGCATCTTTATTCATAATTGTCAAAACTTGGAAGCAACCAAGATGTCCTTCACTGAATGGATAAATAAACCATGGTACATCCAGACAATGGAATATTATTCAGCACTAAGAAGAAACAAGCTATCGAGTCATGAAAAGACATGGAGGAATCTTAGATGCATATCACTAAGTGAAAGAAGCCAATCTGAAAAGGCTGCATACTGTATGATTCCAACTATATGACATTCTGGAAAAGGCAGAACTATGGAGACAGTAAAAAGATCAGTGGTTGCCAGGGATTAGGGAGGAGGGAAGGATGAACAGGTGGAGCACAGAGGTCTTTTAGGACAGTGAAACTACTCTGTATGATAGTATAATGGTGGATACAAGTCATTTTACATTTGTCCAAACCCATAGAATGTACAACACCAAGAGTGAATGCTAATATAACCTAAGGACTCTGGGTGAAAATGATGTGTCCATGTAGGCTCATCAGTTGTAATAAATGGACCCTCTGGTGGGGATGTTGATAGTGGGGGAGGCTGTGTGTGTGTGTGGACAGGGGGTAGTATATGTAAACTCTCTGTCCCTTTCCCTCAGTTTTGCTGTGAACCTCAAACTGCTCTAAAAAATAAAGTCTATTTAAAAAAATCTGTTTGACAGCAGTACCAAAGCAGTGAAGAATTATGGGGCCAAGACTCAGGTGAGAAGGGAAGTTTGCAGAGGTGAGCCTGATATTTGGGGCTATCCTTTAGGCTTTTGTCAATGACAGGAGCTAAGAGGCTGAAAAGCTGAGCAGAAAATTTGACAGATTGATGGGACAGAGGGAACAAGGACTGGAATTCAGGACCTGATGAAGAGGAAGGGCTGTGGTAAACACCACAGACTTTTGTTTGGGACCCTGCAGGCCCACGGCAATAAGTATGGATTGGAAATGGACTGAACCCACTTTGAATCCTCTCAGTCCCTGATTGAACTGTGGTGATCTGGGGTGGCCATTGCCTCTAGCTTAGCTTCCAGCCATAAGGTACCAAAGCCTGATAAGGATAGTATGAGAAAGGAAAATTACAGGCTAATCTCATCTATAGACATAGATCTTACAAGCCTATAAAAAATATTACCAAACCAAATCCAATGATATATAAAAATAATAATACTATGACTGAATTGGGTTTATTTCAGGAGTGCAAGGCCAATTTAAGATGGAAAAAGTGACCACTGCAATTCACATTAAAAGAATTAGGAAGAAAAATTGCATGATCATATTGATAGATGTAGAAAAAGAATTTGATAAAATTAAACATCCATTCATGACAAAAAGTTTTCTCAAACAAGAAGTAAAAGAAATCTGATAAAGAATATCTGCTAAGCAAAGGTTATATTTAAAGGGGAAATGTTGAAAGTTTTTTCCTGGAGATAAGGAATGAGACAGGTATACTTGCTATCACTCTTTATATTCAATATTATACTAGGGTCCTAGCCAGTGTAATAAGGCATGAAAAAGAAGGAAGGGGTAAGGATTGGAAGGGAGAAAATAAAGCAGCCATAATTCACACATGACTTGATTTACATGTTGAAAATCCAAGAGAATCTATAGAAAAAAACTATTAGAATAAATAAGCGAATTTAGTAAGATTACTAGATAGAAGATCAATACATAAAAATCAGTAGAATTTCTATACATTAGCAACAAACCATTAGGAAATAAACTTAAAAATGATATGATTTACAAAATCATAAAAAATAATCAAATAACCAAGAATAAATCTAACAAAAGTTGTGCAAGAGCTCAACGCATCACTTATGAGACATTATTCAGAGAAATTAAAGAAGACTCAAGTGAGGAAGGACTATACCACGTTCCTGTGTTAGATAGCTCGATATTATAGAGATGTCATTTTCTCTCAAATTGATCTATGGTTTCAATGAAATCTCAGTCTAAATATCAGTGATAATCTTTTTTTTTTTTTTGGTGGAAATTGACAATCTGATTCTAAAATGTGTATAGAAATGTAAAGAACCAAGATTCGCCAAGACAATCTTGAAGAACAAAGGGGATCATTTAGCAAGTGTCAAACTTATTATAAAGCTTACACCTAAACTAATACAATGTCATATGTCAATTATATCTCAGTAAAAAACTTATTATAAAGATACGGTAATTAGATAATGAGATACTGGTGCAAGAATAGACAAACTGACACAATGGAGCAGAATAGAGAATAAAGAAACAGACCTATACATACGTGGGCACTTGATTTATGACAAATGTGGCACTGCAGAACAGTGGAGAAAGGAAAAATCTTTCAAATAAATGCAGCCAGGCCATTTAGATATCCATAGCTTAAAAAAAAGAAGCAACCTCTACCTCAAACTATAGAAAAAATTCAACTCCAGTTGGACAGCATATCTAAATGACAAAAGTAAAACCATGTAATAAAGAGTCTGACTCATTTTTTGATGTTTGACTGGTGACAGCTTTTTAAAGCCTCGGTCCTCTCTCTTCTCCTTCTGCCCCTAATCTGGGCAAACTGATAAGAAAGCCTGTTTGCTGTCTCCTTTGGTACTGGTGGGAGATTCAAACCACACAAGGCCCTGCCCACACTTGGGAACCCTCACCCCAGCCCCAACACCAATAAAAACTCCAAGCCAGTCTCTTTGCTTGCTCAGGACCTGCTTTGGAGGCCTGCCCTGCTCTCCCCAGAGACCTCGATTATCTAAGTTATAAACTTCTCATACCCTCTTGATGTGTGTCTGTGGCATCATCAGTCTTGATATTTGAACTAAATTTTGGGTGGGGGCCCATCTTGTTGCTTTAGGGTAGTCACAACAAATCAGAAAGCTTCTAGAATATAACATAGAAGAATATATTCATGACCTTGAAGAGAGGAAAAATTTCTTTAAAAGGACTAACCTTAAAGGAAGGTTGATACATCAGACTACATTAAAATCAAGATCTTTTATTCATCAAAAGACATCCTTAAGAGAGTGGAAAGGCAAGCCACAGAAGGGAGAAAATACATATAAAATATTTAGCCAATAAGTGGATTGCATCCAGAATATCTAAAAAAGTTCTACAAATCACTAAGAAAAAGGCAGACAACCCAGTAGACAAATGGGCAAGAGACTTGAACAGGCACTTCACGGAAGATCTCTACATGGCCAGTAAACAGATGAAAAGGTTCTCAATCTCATTAGAAGTCACAGAAACACAAATGATTAAAACCACAATGAGATACTACTATAGGCCTACCAGCAAAGATAAATTAAAAAGATTGACAATGCCAAGAGAAGACCAGGTTCTGGAGCAACTGAAACTCCCATACACACCTGGTGGGAGTGTAAATTAGTACAATCACTATGGAAAACTGTTTGGCAGGATCTATTAAAGCTTACCATATGCATTTCTCTATGACCCAGCAATTCTACTTCTAGATTTATACCTGAGAGAAATGCATACAGATGTTCACAAAAGACATGTTTTTGAATGTGCCACATTATTTAAAATAATCTCAAACTAGAAGCAATAAATTTGTCCATCAACAGTAGAATGGATAAATTGTGGTATATTCATACAATGGAATACTATACAACAATTAAAATGAACAAATTACTCCTACATGAAACAACATGAATGGATCTCACAAACCCAATGTTGAAAAAATAATACATATTTTATGATTCCATTTATATAAAGTTCAAAAATAAAGATGTTAGAAATCAGAATAGAAGTTACTTTTAGGGAGAAGGGAAGGTGGGAGGTGATTAGGAAGGGATCCAATAGGATTTTGAGGTGCTAGTAATGTTCTATTTTTTGATTATCACAGAGGTGGATATTTAGGTGTGTTCACTTTGTGCTAATTCATCAAGATGTACACTTAAGATTTGTATATTTTTCTGTCTGTATGTTATAATTCAACTGGTCTTTAAAGTTAACCATGATAAAAAATTGAAATTAGGAAAATAATTCCACATGCACTAACATAAAAAAGAATAAAATATTTAAGAATAAATTTAACAAATGAAGTACAGAATTTATACTCTGAAAACTAGAGAACATTGTTGAAAGAAATATAGAAAGATCTAAATAAATGGAAAGATATCGCATGTTCATGGATTGGAAGACTTAATATTGCTAAAATGGCAATACTCCCCGAATTGATTTACAGGTTCAACATAATTCTTATCAGAATCCCAGCTGGATTCTTTGCAGAAATTCATAAGCTGATCCTAAAATCCATATGGAAATTCAAGGGGTCCAGAATAGTCAAAAGAATCTTGAAAAAGATTGTAGAGTAGTGTGGAGGACTCATGCTTTCCACTTTCAAAACCTCTACCAACATACAGTAATCAAGACAGTGTGGTATTGGCATAAGGATAGACATATATATATCAATGGAATAGAGGTGAGAATCTAGAAATGACCCTCAAGTATATGGTCAATTGATTTTTGACAGGTGTGCCCAAACAATTCAATGGGGGAAAGAACAGCTTTTTAGACAAATGGTTCTATGACAACAGGATATCCACAAAAGAGTGAAATTAGACCCCTACTGCATACCAGATGCAAAATTAACTCCAAATGGATCAAAGATCTAAATTTAAGAGCTAAAACTATAAAACTCTTAGAAGAAAACATAGGAGAAAATCTTCATGACCTTGGATTTGGCAATATTGTTTTTAGGTATGATACAAAAAGCATAAGCAAATAAAGAAAAAAACGGAGAAATTGGACTTCATCAAACCTGAAAACTTCTGTGCATCAAAGGACACTATTGAGAGAGTGAAAAAACAACCCAAAGAATGGGAGAAATACTTGCATATCATATACCTGATAAGAGTCTAGTATCCAGAATATATAAAGAATTCCTACAATACAGCAGCAAAAAGACAAACAACCCAATCCAAAAGATGGGCAAAGGACACAAATAGACATTTCTTCAAAGAAGATATATAAATGGCCAACAAGTAGATGAAGAGGTGCTCAACATCATTAGTTATCAGGGAAATGCAAATCAAGACCACAGTGGGATACCACTTTGCACCCACTAGGATGGTTATAATAAAAAAAAGACAGATAATAACTATAATTGTTGAAGATGTACAGGAATTGGAACCCTTATACACTGCTGGTGGGAATGTAAAATGGGGCAGCCACTTTGGAAAACAGTGTGGCTGTTCCTCAAAAGGTCAAACATAGAGTTACCATGTCACTCATATTCCACTCTAGGCATGTACCCAAAGACAAATGAAAACATGTCCACACAAAAACTTGTACATGAATGTTCATAGCAGCATTACTCCTAATAGCCAAAAGGCAGAAACAACTCAAATGCCCATCAACTGATGAATGGATAAACAAATGTGGTATATCCATATAATGGAATGAAATATTCATATATGCTACAACATGGATGAACCTTTAGAACATTATGCTTAGTGAAAGAAGCCAATCTCAAAAGACCAATATCGTATGAGTCTATTTATATTAAATGTCCAGAATAGGTGAATCTATAGATACAGAAAGTAGATTAGTAAATACCTAGGGTTGGGGGATGGGAAAGTTGAGGGGTAGTGGTTAAAGAATAAGGGATTTCTTTTGGGGTGATGAAAATATTCTTAAATTGAGAGTGGTGATGGTTGCCTAACTCAGTGACTATACTAAAAACCATTGTATTTTACACTTTAAGTGGGTGAATTGTATGGTATGTGTATTATATTGCAATAAAGCTGTTACTGAAAAACCCCATTAGCATGAGGGATTTTTTTTCCCCAGGTCTAAATAAGGATATTTAGAAAATGATTTAAGACAAAGAAACAAATTACTGCATGGTATTTTTTAAAGTCCTTCTTATCATGTCTTCAAAACCAAGACAGATCTTTACATTTAAGATAATTTAGGAATATTCCCACCTGAACATGGGATAGATATGAGCTCCTTCAACATGAGGACTTGAAAATTCCATAATACAAGAACAAGAAGACTTTTTCTACGAAAGAGTACTGAATGATTGGTTAATAAAAATCAAATAAGGTGAATATACAAGTAAAAAGCAGCTTGTCAGCTTTTTTAATAGGTCAGGAAACCTACACTGTAGCTTAATCTTTTCTTATTGCCTATACGTATTGTAAGGCCTAAAATTTCATGCGCTACCTTAACATCTCTGAGCCTTACAGGGTCCCAAAGGCCTAAATATGAGTTCTACTCTCGCCAGATAGGCCCCTCACCCAGTGGGAAAGGCCCCCTACCTCGCTAATTTCCCCATCAACTGGACCAGCTGCACCTGACCCATCCTCAAACTAATGGGCTTCACCTCCCTGCAGCCTGTGGAATTATTCAAATAAGCCATCACATCCTCCTGTGGGAACCAAGGGTCACCTCATCCTCTTGTTGTAACAAAGACTGCCTCCCACAGCCCCTGCTTGTTCAAGCTACTCCTGAGAGCAGCCCGATGTGGTGCTGTGTGGTGTTGGTGTCCTCCTCCCCTGGGCTGTGAATATATGTGATTAATAAACTGCTGTCAATCTCATAGGTCCAGTGTTGGGTGCTGTCCATTCGGCCATCCCCAGAACCCTAGGGTGGGACACTCTCCCTCACCAATGGGGTGAAGAGGAGGTGAGCAGAGCACTATATCTCATAGTCAACAGCTTTTGCTTCCTGCAGCTGCTGCTGCGCTCTATGCTGCTGCACCAGCTCGCCGTCTCCTGTTAGCCTGACCTCCTGCCCCAAGCAAAACCATCAAATTCTGAAAACTTCGCACCTGTTCCAACCAGTGCACTATTTCCTTTACAGATAACCCACAGCCCCCGTCATCCCATGAAGCTACCAAGCCATCTGCTGCAAACTCCTCTCCAGCAACTTACCAAGCCCTTGCTGCTCTGTCTCAGAGCTGAGGAATTAGAGCCAAAGACAGTTTTATGCCTCTTTGCACGGCAGCCCTTCAGTACAGGTTTATTCATTGATTTGGTACTCACTGACGGGGGTGCTTGTGTGGATGGGACAGGGGGATCAGTGTCTCTCTCAACTAGGGCATAGTCATCTAATGAATTTTTGAGGATGTGAGCATGGATCTTCACATTTGCCCTTTCTGCCTCATGGTTTAAAGTGAACAGCAAACAGGGAGATGAAGGACGTGAAAAGCCTCTGTGGACTCTGGAGGGCTACACAGCTATAAAAGATTCATATTGGTTTGTTTCTAGAAAATTGCTAAAGTCAGACCCTGCTTCCATGTCAATGCTACAGCACCACAATTATTTTGACAGTAGAATTTCTTCAGGAAACTGTTCACAGTTACTGATTCATGTGTACTGTAGGTCACATCGTAGCCCCATAAGGAAAAATCCTGACAGACATGCCTCCAATGTGGGTTTGTCCCTCCACACAAGCCTTATGAGGAAGTTTTGTTGTGTCTCAATCTCAGAAAATACCAGTGAACACCTAAGTGGTGCTAGGGTATATTAGGGGCTGGAGACAGAGAAGCATAGTTGCTATTTAGCAGCAACATAAAATTTTTTTTGTTTTTTTTTTTTGTGAGAAAGACCAGCCCTGAGCTAACATCCATCACCAATCCTCCTCTTTTTGCTGAGGAAGACTGGCTCTGGGCTAACATCTGTGCCCGCCTCCCTCTACTTTATATGGGACGCCGCCACAGCGTGACTGACACGCAGTGTGTTGGCGGGCGCCCGGGATCCGAACCTGCGAACCCTGGGCTGCCAAGTGCAGACTAAACCACTGTGCCACCGGGCGGCCCCAGATTTCATTCTTTTTTTATGGCTGAATAGTATGCCATTGTATGTATACCACATCTTCTTTATCCATTCATCCACTGATGGACACTTAGGTTTTTTTATGTATCTTGGCTATTATAAATAATGCTGCAACAAACATGGAGGTGCGTATATCATTTCAAATTAGTGTGTTTGTTTTGTTCAGATAAATACCCAGAAGTGGAATAGCTAGATCATATGATAGTTCTATTTTTAATTTTTTGAGGAACCTCCATACTGTTTTCCATAGTGGTTGTACCAATTTACATTCCCACCAACAGTGCACAAGTGTTCCCTTTTCTCCACATCCTTGCCAACACTTGTTATTTCTTGTGTTTTTGATAATAACCATTTTATTTTATTTTTTTTATTTCATTATTTTTTTTTGTGAGGAAGACCAGCCCTGAGCTAACATTCATTGCTAATCCTCCTCTTTTTGCTGAGGAAGACCAGCCCTGGGCTAACATCCGTGCCCATCTTCCTCCACTTTATATGGGACGCCGTCACAGCATGGCTGACCAGTGCGTCGGCGGGTGCCCGGGATCTGAACCCATGAACCCCGGGCTGCCAAGCGCGGACGAAACTGCTGCAGCACCAGGCTGGCCCCGATAATAACCATTTTAACAGCTGTGAGGTGATATCTCATTATGGTTTTGATTTGCATTTCCCTGATGATTAGTGATGTTGAGCATCTTTTCATGTACCTGTTGGCCATCTCTATGTCTTCTTTGGAAAAATGTCTATTCAGATCCTCTGTCCATTTTTTAATCGGATTTTTTTTTGTTATTGAGTTGTATGAGTTCTTTATATATTTTGGATATTAACCCCTTATCAGATATATGATTTACAAATATTTTCTTCCATTCAGTAGGTTGTCTTTTCATTTTGTTGATGATTTCTTTTGCTGTGCAGCAGCTTTTTAGTTTGTATAGCCCCACTGGTTTATTTTTGCTTTTGTTGCCTTTGCTTTTGGAGTCAGATCCGAAAACTCATTGCCAAGACCAATGTCAAGGAACTTACTGCTATGTTTTCTTCTAGGAGTTTTATGGTTTCAGGTCTTAAAATTTAGCATCTTGGCCATTTAAAAAATTTTTATTGATGTCTTAATAGTTTATAACATTGTGGGGTTTTAGTTGTACATTATTGTCTGTCACCATATGGATGCATCCCTTCACCCCTTGTGCCCACCCCCCACCCCTGTTCCCCCTGGTAACCACCAACCAGTTCTCTCTGTCCATGTGTTAGTCTATATTCCACATATGGGTGAAATCATGCAGTGTTTGTCCTTCTCTCTCTGGCTTATTTCACTTGACATAATACCCTCTAGGTCCATCCACATAGTTGCAAATGAGACAATTCTGTCTTTTTTTATGGCTGCCTAGTATTCCATTGCATATATGTATATATATATACCACATCTTCTTTATCCAATCATCAGTTGAGGGATACTTGGGTTTCTTCCACTTCTTAGCTATAGTGAATAATGCTGCAATGAACATAAGGGTGCATAAGCCTCTTGGGATGGCTGATTTCATGTTCATTGGGTAGATTCCCAATAGTGGGATTGCTGGATCATTAATCCATTGCTGGATTAACTTTTTTGAGGAATCTCCATACTGTTTTCCATAAAGGTTGCATGAGTTTGCATTCCCACCAGCAGTGAATAAGGGTTCCCATTTCTCCACAGCCTCTCCAACATTTGTTATTTTTTAATCTTAACCATTTTTAAGTGTACCATTCAGTAGTGTTAAGTGTATTTGCATTGTTGTACAACAGATTTCCAGATCTCTTTTGTCTTATGGAACGGAAACTTTGCACCTATTAAACAATAACTCTTCGCCTCCTTGGTTAAGTTATTCCTAAGTATTTTATTTTTTTGATGCTATTGTAAATGGAATTGTTTTCTTAATTTTCTTTTCATATTTTTGTGTGTTGAAGCAGCAGCATTTTCATACGTCCACATTTTTATTAATGCCCAAGGGCTAAGATTTCCAGGGAGCTGGACGGGAAGCCCCAGAATAGTATCAGGCAGCAACACCGCCAGTGCTTGCTATGCCGATGTGTCTGAGTATTGCTAGATGGCAGCCAGAGGCACTAGAGGGCAGCACCTGCCCTCCCAATGCTCCTGTCCCGACGGGAACTTTTTAAAAGGTCATCTGCTCCAGGGGTTCTCAATCCTGGCCTTACATCAGAATCACTGGGGAGCTTGTTAAAAATGGCTGGTTACATAATTTGTGGGGTCCAGAGTAAAGTGAAAATGAGGGCCTTTCGTTCAAAAAGTAGGAAAAAAATGCCTTTAAAGGTACTAAAATATAAAGCTTTTTCCTTTTTACTACAGTCTCTCTCTCGACTTGTCCTGGTACTTTTTTACTTGCCTCATGTTTTTCTAAGAAAAAAATTAAAACTTTAAATAATCAGCCTGAATTTTATTGTTCATCTTTATATTGTGCAATGCCAGTTTTAAATGCAAATATCAGAGCATTTAAACTTTATGCAGAGTCACCAACATTACCCAATTCATATTTTGTAGCTAACTCATGCATATGGACTTCCTTCTTACCAGAACAGTGGAAACACTGCACAAAACTAACTCAATTATTTTTATTTTACTTCTTGATATGTGCACATCTGGCACATGACTCTGTGGAAGTCAGTGGCTTTCATTATATGCTTACATTGGACTCACTTTGAGTCTTGAACAATTCCCTCACATCATGGGCCCACCAGAATTCTGTGTTTAGGGGGATACTGCAAGCACTCTACGCGAATGGGGCAGCAAGGGATGGCAGACATACATGAATGTATCTCCTCTGCTCATGTATACTCCATTATCCCATCAGACATTGCTTATAAAATAGAAGTTAAAGATAAAATTACACCCCCCACACAAAAGTTTATTCCATTTCAGAGGTTATGGGCAACTGGCAACCAATTCAGGGACACCCTAGGGAGCCCATGCAACCTGGTGAAGAAACGAGTGTGGATCCTGCCAAAACCACAGACCACAGCTCAGAGATGGGAGTCCTCGGCAAGGTCAGAGTCCTTCATATCTGAGAAGTTACAGCAAAGACCTCCGTAAGCTACTCTCAGGTGTACCCAAATAGCATGGCAGTTATGACTAGTTTCTTTGGAATCAGGCTTGAATTGGAATCTCAGTTTTACCACTTTCTTTGTGACTTTGGGTAAGTTTTTTTCCTCTCTGTGTTTTAGTTCTTTTATCTGTAAAATGGAGATGGCAATAGTATAGACTTCATCGAGTGTGTGTAGGATTCAATGGGATTTTGTAGAATAAGAGTTCTTTTTCTACAGACTGCTAATATTTCTACTGGGTTATTAGATACTCTTTATATATAAGGGAGATTAGCCTTTGTCTGTAATAAGATTTGCTATTTTTTTCAGGTTGTAATTTGTCTTTTGGCTTTGTTCATGGTGTGTGATGCCATTCAGAAGTTATTCTATGCAGCAGAATGAATTAATGGTGCACCATTGGTGGCACACCAGTTTTTCTTCCTTTATGGTGGCAATAATGGAAGAAAAAAAATAGGACAAACCAAAGCTAAGGAGCACCCTCTCTGAAGGCCTCTTCTGGCATCTCTGACTGCATGCTTACCTGGCTCCTCACTGCATTCACTTGGTGGAGCGTGTAGTGGGCAACACAGTTAGAAAATAGGAAGAAATTAAAAGCATAAAAAATTGGTAAGATGAAAGTAAAAATGCCACTATTGCAAGGTGATATGATGGTATGCCTGAAATAGCTAAGATAACTCAAAAATTACTACTAGTGGGGCTGGCCTGATAGCATAGTGGTTAAGTTCGCATGCTCCGCTTTGGTGGCCTGGGGTTCACAGGTTTGGATCCGGGGTGTGGACCTACGCACCGCTAATCAAGCCATGCTGTCACAGCATCCCACATATAAAGTAGAGGAAGATGGGCACAGATGTTAGCCCAGGGCCAATCTTCCTCAGCAAAAAGAGGGGAATTGGCAACAGATCTTAGCTCAGGGCTAATCTTCCTCACCAAAAAAAAAGAAAGAAAGAAAATTACTACTGGTATTACTACGAGAGAGAGAAAGAGAATTCAGTAAGGTAGCAAAATACAAAAGTTAATATGCTGAAATCAAAAGCCTTGTATATACAAATGACAATCAGAAGATATATTGGAGAAGAAAATCCCCTTTACAATAGCAACACAAAGGAATAAATACCTAGAAATAAAATATGCAAAACTTTTTTGGGAAAAATGTTGAAACATTTTCAAAGACATAAATGCAGTTTTGAACAAATAGAAAGATATACCACATTCTTAGGGACAGGAACACTAAAAAATCCTTCCTAAGTTAATTTATAAATTAATGTGATCACAATAAAAATATGAATAGATTTCTTGGGGGGGGCAATTAGACAAGCTGATTCTAAATTTATGGTGGAAAATAAGCAAAAATAGTCAGTAAAACTCTCAAAAGGAAGAACTATGATAGCACTGAGATTAGTGCTATCAAATAATAAAAAAGACTATATCACCTTAATTATTAAAACAGTATAGTACTTGTGCATGAATAGACTGACAGATAAATGGAACAGATAAAAATGTCCAGAATAGAGCAAATACTCATTAGTATATGATAGAGGTGGCATCTCAAATCAGTAGGATAAACATGTATCTTTTAAATAAGTGGTTTTAGCACAACTGGATAGCCTTCTCAAAAAAGACAGGTGAACTCATACTTTGTACCATACACTTGGGTAAACTTCAAATCAATAGAAGGTTAAATTTTAAAAATCATACATAAGAAGTTCACACATAAAAGTACTAGAAGAATACATGGAATAATTCTTTTAGAACCTTGGAGAGAGGAAAACCTTTCTAATTTGGACTATGAAACCATAAAATAAAGGATTAATTCATTCTATTGCATAGAATAACTTCTGAATGGCATCACACACCATGAACAAAGCCAAAAGACAAATTACAACCTGAAAAAAATAGCAAATCTTATTACAGACAAAGGCTAATCTCCCTTATATATAAAGAGTATCTAATAACCCAGTAGAAATATTAGCAGTCTGTAGAAAAAGAAATACCAATGAATTTTAAAAACATGAAAAGATGTTCAAACTTACTCATAATAAAATAAATGCAAATTAAAATCACATCAAAGCAGATTGACGAAATGCAAATATTTGACAGCATACTCCTTTGTCAAGGTGAGGAGAAACTGACAATCTCATACTTTGCTGGTAGGAGTGCAAAATGGTACAATCCCTATGGAGAACAATTTTAGAAATATTTATTATAGATGATTGCACATACATTTTCCCTTTGACCCAACAATCACAACTCTGAGAATTATTCTTACATTTAATTCTGTCTTAGCAACAGCTTTTCAGAGGACTCAGACTAACACATACCATTTGTGTGGGAAAGGTGGAAAAAGTAAGAATATATATCCATATTTGCTTGCATTTACATAAAATACACTAGAAGAATACAGAAGAAAAGAAGTTAAGGGAAGCAATAGAAATGGGGTGATGATAATGGGTTGGGTGGAGAAAGGGGAGAGACCAAGACTTTTGTAACCATGTGAATGCATTATCTATGCAAAAAAATAAATTTAAAAGGCTCCTCTGGTAACTCTTGGAGAAAGATTTTTTAAAAACTTTCTGTTGTGAAATAATTGTAGACTCACTGGAAATTGCAAAGATAGTACACTGGTCTCATGTACCCTTCCCCAATTTCTCCCAATGGTCACAATTTTATATGACTATAGTGAAATATCAAAACCAGGAAACTGATCACTGATAAAATGTGTGTATATGGTTCTAAGCCACTTTGTCACATGTGTAGATTTGTGTCACCACCACTGCTATCAAGGTACAGAACTACCCCATCACCACAAAGAACTAGGAGAAAGATTTTGATTGTACATACTAGAGGGAAAGCAACTAGCCTGGGGTTTAGGAATTTATGGCTGAACCTGGGGCCCAAACTCAGAACGACCTGCTTTAAAGAAAGCATTTTGTGTTACATCTCTCCAGCATTCAGGTTGGTTAAGGCTGTAATCAAATACATCAATAATATATCTTTGTCTTCATTCTGAGATTGGTTGAGACATGTTAGGATTTGAGATAAAAAGCTATACTTTATTATGGAAATTCATCAAGATAATCACCATTAAATAACACCAGGTGTTAAATACTAAGAAAGCTAATTTCATAGCTGATCCTCAATTCTGAACATTGAATCAGCTTGAACTTATTAGATTTCAGCTCAAATTTCAATATCTATATTTATAAGAGCCAGTTATAATGAATTAAGTTAAATTCTCCAAGAGACTGATACTTACGATCAGTCAACAATGCAAGGCCTTGCTGGTGGGAATGTAAGTTACAACAGCTCTTCTGGAGAGAAATTTGGCTATAGATATCAAAGGCTTAAAAACGTGACAATTTTTTGACTCAATAATTCCCCTTCTAGGAATTTATCTTAAGGAAATAATTAAGTGTATGTAAAAAACTTTATTACCTAGTATGATCATCAAAAGAAATCATTAAAGGATACACTAGAATGTATTCACTTACTGCAAAAGAAGGCAGTAAGGAGGAAAAGAACAAAAAGACATGAGACATATGGAAAATAAAAAGCAAAATGGCAGACATAAATCTAGCCATATCAATAATAGCATTACATGTGAATGGACTAGTATCTTAGATGCCAAGAAGGCTGACTCTGTGGCCCCTCTGTGGGATTTGGCTGCCCACTACAAAACCTCCAACCTTGCCTCAAAATAAACTTACTGTCCTGAGTGTGTGTTAGCTTTTCTGTTTCACTTTGACCTTTACTGACTTCATCCAGAAATCCTCCTTCTCAAATGGCCTGTCTGCAGACTTCCTGCCATCAGAATTCTAATGGGTCCCTGCTTCAACATGAGCAAATCCTGTTCTCTCACCTACTTGTCCCACTCTCTCAGTGTGCTTCCTTCACACTGTTATCTCAGGGGACATGCATGCTGCATAGCCTAGCAGTGAGCCCTCTAAAAACATTTTCTATTTTTCAAGCATCAACCCTGGGGAATCTGGAGTATGTTCAACTTGCCAATCAAGAACTACATTCCAGGTGTTGACAAATATTGGCATCAACTCAGATGGATGTCTTTTAAAGACTCCCTGCCAAAAATACCTCAGGGAAAATTGGAGTAAAGAGCAGATCTTTTAGAACATTTAGTATGTTCCAGATGAATACCTTTTTGATACAGTAAAAAGATCAGTGGTTGTCAGGGGTTAGTGGGGAGGGAGAGATCAATAGATGGAGCACAGAGGATTTTTGGGGCAGTGAAAACACTCTGTGATACCATAATGATGGATACACGTCATTATACATTTGTCCAAATCCATAGAATGTACACCACCAAGAGTGAACCCTAAGGTACACTATGGACTCTGGGAGACAATGACATGTCTATGTAGGTTTGTTGACTGTAACAAATGTACCCTCTGGTGAGGATGTTGATAGTGGGGGAGGCTATGTGTGGTTGGGACAGGGGGTATTTGGACAATCTCTGTCCCTTTGTCTCAATTTTTCTGTGAACCCAAAAACACTCTAAAAAGTAAAGTCTATTAAAATTAAAAGTTTATAAAGCAGCAGGCCACCAGCATCCTGGACTCAGCATATTCTGAATTTGTTAAGAGGCCCAGAATTAGGTCAGAGAAAACCAAAGAGGTGTGTGTGGACAGGGCTGGAAGAGAGGGTGAGGATCTGTTTCCTTTGAAATTCAGCAGCTTGGTAGCATGAAGCCTGAATGGTTCCATTATTCTACTGGGTGTATCAAGCAGGACCAACAATCTCATCAGACTGTCTAATATTCTGAGAGCCTTCCTCAGAGAAAATGCTTTAGGATGGAAGAGATGGCCAGATGCCATTTGCAGTTCAAAGAGGCATCTTTTACACTCTTCCTTGGTCAGTAAGGATTGGCTCCTTGTAGTAGACCCTTTTAAGTACTAAATACACATTTTAGTGCTGTAGTAGACCCTTTTAGCACTAAAACAAGACATGCATTTTAGTGCTGGGGAGGAATGTTATACATGTATAAAGTCCAAAGCAATAATATATAGCATTAGGATGCACTCTCTTGATAAAATTCTCCTAAGCTTAGAAAATACATCTTTCACATAGTTGCTGTAAGAAATTGCTTAAATTTGTTTAATACAGATGCTGAGAGAGATGTTTTCTCTTTCCTCTGGGGCTGCTAAACTGGGATGATATAATCCGAAACTGTCTGCAGCCATGTTCCTACTGTCCCAGCTTTGCAAACCCAAGCTCAGTAGGAGTGATGTTAAAGAAAAAAATCATTCATGATACTTTATGAAAGTATCGTAAGGCAGACTTTATTCAGGAGGGCTGTTGCAATAGGTATAGGGACTATTACCACGGGGTTTTTCAGTAGGGGGAGAGATTGGGCTCAACTCTGAATATAACAAGGAAAAGTGGGGATTTATAGCCAAGGAGCAGGGTGGGGGTCAGTGGATGAAAAATTACTAAGAGGAAACATCAGGGGTAAGGGGAGTGGTCAGGCTAAACTGACCTGAAGGCAGGCCAGGGAGATCAGACATCACCTGGGGCTGGTGAGGGATGAGGAACCCAATCAGATATTGAGGATGATCAGGTGCGGAGGTTGGGTATTCTGGTTAAACTGACTTAGAAGGATTCTTGCTAAAATTGGACAATGCAGGATGAATATGGAAGCCCAAATGTCAGGGTTTAGTTGAGAAGAAAGTTCAGAGGAGCCTGACTAAAGTTTGGTCAAGGAGAGACTCTGTAATGAAAGGGGTCATACAGAGAAAATCAGATCCAAGATTGAAAAGAAATTACATTTTTTGAGTACTTGAACTCAGCTGTGTCCCTGGACGTCCCAATTTCCTGTTATAGGAACCAATAAATTTCCTTTCTTTCCTTAAATTTGTTTGAGTAGGGTGCCTATCATTTGTAAATGAAAGACAGCTCATTAATCTGAAGAGAGAATTGATTTGATGAATAAGTTTGAGGTGATGGGAAGAAGACTAAAAGCAGTGAGTCAACTTACAACTGTACACAACTATGTACTGAGGCTTGGGGCGGGAGAAAGAAGAATAAAGGAGGAAGATTGGCAACAGATGTTAGCTTAGGGCGACTCTTCCCCTGCAAAAAGAAAAAAAAAGCAGTGAGTCAATGGCAAAATAAGAAATCCACATTTCCAAGCTAACACATCATCACATAGACTACACAAACTTCCTATATACCATTCCTACTATGCCCTCAGGGCTATCGGGTTAAAGAGAGGATTATATAAAGGACATAGCAATGTTTGTGAAATTAGGATTCCAGCACTGAACCATTTTGTAATCTTGGGCAATATAATAGCTGACACTTATTAGAGATATACTTTATTCCAGGTATTATGCTAAGTGCTGTATATGCATTATTTTAATTAATCCCCATTTCACAGGTGAGACTGAGACTCAGAGATATTAAGAAACTACCCCCAAGGACAAATACCTACTAATTACAGTTTTGGGATCTGAACTTAGATCTCTCTACTCCAGAACACAAACAACTTTTTTATTTTAAACAGTTTTATTGAGATATAATTCACATATCATACCATACATATCAAATTCATCTATTTAAAGTACACAATTCAATGTTTTTGGCATATTCACAGATATGTATAACCATCACTACAGTTTTAGAACATTTTCATCACCTCAAAAAGAAACCCCATACCTTTTAGCTATCACCCATGTCCTCCCCTCCTCCAGCCCTAAGCAACCACTAATCTGCTTTCTGTCTCTACAGATTTCCCTATCCTGGACTTTCATATAAATGAAATCATATAGTATGTGATCATGTAGTATGTGATCTTTTGTGGTTAGTTTCTTTCACTTCCCATTATATATTCAAGGTTCATCATATCATGTATAAGTACTTCGTGCTTTTTTATGGCTGAATAATATTCCATTGTATGAATACCACATTTTGCTTATCCATTCATCCATTGATGAATATTTGGGTTGTTTCCACCTTTTGGCTATTATGAATAATGCTGCTATAAACATTCGTGTACAAGTTTCTGTGTGACATATGTTTTCAGTTTTCTTGAGAATATACCTAAGAGTGAAATTGCTGGGTCATATGGTAACTCTATGTTTACTCATTTGAGGAACTGCCAGACTGTTTTCCAAAGTGGCTGCACCATTTTACATTACCACCAGCCGTGTATGAGGGTTCCATTTCTCCAAATCCTTCCCAACACTGTTTGTTATCTGCCTTTTTGATTTGAGCCATTCTAGTGGGTATGAAGTGGTATCTTATCGTGGTTTTGATTTGCATTTCTTTGACAACTAATGATGTTGAGCATCTTTTCATGTACTTATTGGCTATTTGTATATCTTTGAAGAAGCATCTATTCAGGTCCTTTGCCCATTTTAGAATTTGGTTGTCTTTGTTATTAAGCTGTAAGAGTTCTTTATATATTCTAGATACAAGTCCCTTATCAGATATATGATTTGCAAGTATTTTTCTCCCATTGAAGCCAGGTATCTGAGGCTTACTGTAAATATTCAATAAGACCTTTTGACCTTCTTCCTAACACAGACATAGATGAAAAGAAGTTAATCTTGTTAATTTGCTGTCTTCTTGTCTAACCTGAGAGATGACTCAAGGGTCACAAGGATTTATGAGTTTGTTTTACAGAAGAAAAAGAATGCCTTCAGGGAAGTTACTTGATCACCAAATAATCACCCCCCAACTGCTGCTGATGCCCAAAGTCAGATTGCCCAGGGGCTTATCCGGAGTGAAAGAAACATGGATTACCCCTTTGTTTCTCCAAAATTCCTCCTGCCAAGCCCCTTAGCTCTATAAACCTCCCTACTTTCTTCTCTTGTTAAGGTGGATTAGAGAGAACCTATCCTCCTGCCTTCTCATTTTGGCTAACTAGAGTAAACCTTTCTCCATCTCCAAGCACTAATGTCTCAGTGATTGGCTTACTGCACATCAGCACACGAACTTGAGATTATGAGGTTTGGTATCACTTATTCTATAGGTTGAATTTTCACGATCTTGATAATGTCCATTGATGCACAAAAGTATTAATTTTGGTGAAGTCCAATTTATCTGTTTTTTCTTTTGTTGTCTGTACCTTTGGTGTTATATCCAAGAAATCTTTGCTAAGTCCAATGTTATAAACATTTTCCCCTAGGTTTTCTTCTAAGAGTTTTATAGTTTTAGCTCTTATATTTAGGTCTTTGATCCTTTTTGAGTTAGTTCTTGTATATAGTGTAAGGTTAGGGTTCACCTTAATTCTATTGCATGTGGATATCCAGTTGTCCCAGAACCACTTGTTGAAGAGATTATTCCTTCCCCATTGAATGGTTTTGGCATTCTTTTCAAAAATCAGTTGGCCATAGATGTATGGGTTTATTCCTGGACTTTCAATTCTATTTCATTGATGTATATGTCTATCCTTGTGCCAGTAACACGCTGACTTAATTACTATTGCTTTGAAGTAAGTTTTGAAATTGGGAAATGTAAGTCCTCCTACTTTATTCTTCTTTTTCAGGATTGTTTTGGCTATTCAAGGTCCTTTGCAATTCCATATGAATTTCATTTATTTATTTATTTATTGGTTAGGAAGATTGGCCCTGAGCTAACATCTGTGCCAATGTTCCTCTATTTTGTATGTGGGATGCCACCAGAGCATGGCTTGATGAGTGGTGTGTAGGCCTGCGCCTGGGATGTGAAGCTGTGAACTCTGGGCCACCAAAGTGGAGCGGGCGAACTTAACCACTATGCCACCAGGCCAGCCGCATATGAATTTTAGAATCAGCTTGTCAATTTCTACAAAGAAGTCGGCTGGGATTCTGGTAGGTATTGTGTTGAATCTGTAGCTCAATCAAGGGAGTATTGCTATCTTAATAATGTTGTCTTCCAAACCATGAACATGGGATTTAAAAAAATCATTACTTAGATCTTTAATTTCTTTTTTTTTTTTTTTGTGAGGAAGACCAGCCCTAAGCTAACATCCATTGCTAATCTTCCTCTTTTTGCTGAGGAAGACTGGCCCTGGGCTAACATCCGTGCCCATCTTCCTCTACTTTATATGGGCCGCCACAGTGTGGCTGACAAGCAGTGCGTTGGCAGGCGCCCGGGATCCGAACCCGCGAACCCCAGGCTGCCAAGCGTGAACTAAACCGCTGCGCCACTGGGCCGGCCCGATCTTTAATTTCTTTCAATAATTTTTCATAGTTTTCAGAGTATAATTTTTGCAATTCTTTTGTTAAAATTTTTTAAATTGAGGTAACATTGGTTTATAACATTATGTAAATTTCAGGTGTACATCATTATATTTCAATTTCTATGTAAACTACATCATGTTCACCACCCAAAGACTAATTACCTTCCACCATACACACGTGCCCTATCACCCCTTTTGGCCTCGTCCCTCCCTCCTTCCCCTCTGATAACCACCAATCTAATCTCTGTATCTATGTGTTTGTTTGTTGTTGTTGTTTTTATCTTCTACTTATGAGTGAAATCATATGTTATTTGACTTCCCCTCCGACTTATTTCACTTAGCATAATGCCCTCAATGTCCATCCATGTTGTTGAAAATGGCAAAATTTCATCTTTTTTTTTTTTTTTTTAGCTGAGTAGCATTCCATTGTATATATATATACCACATCTTCTTTATCCATTTATCCATTGATGGCACTTAGGTTGTTTCCAAGTCTTGGCTATTGTGAATAATGCTGCACTGAACATAGCGGTGCACATCTCCTTACGCATTTGTGTTTTGTGATCTTTGGATAAATACCCAGAAGTGGAACAGCTGGATCATATGGTAGTTCTATTCTTAATTTTTTGAGGAATCTCCATACTGTTTTCCATAGTGGCTGCACCAGTTGACATTCCCACAAGCAGTGTACCAGTGTTCCCTTTTCTCCACATCCTCTCCAACACTTATTTCTTGTCTTGTTAATTATAGCCATTCTGAGGGGTGTGAGGTGATATCTCATTGTAGTTTTGATTTGCATTTCCCTGATAATTAGTGATCTGGAACATGTTTTAATGTGCGTGTTGGCCACCTGTATATCTTATTTGGAAAAGTGTCTGTTAAGATCTTTTGCCCATATTTTAATTGGGTTCTTTGTTTTTTTGTTGTTGAGATGTCTGAGTTCTTTACATATTTTGGATATTAACCCCTTATCAGACATATGGTTTGCAAATATCTTCTCCCAATTGTTAGGTTGTCTCTTTGTTTTGTTGATGGTTTCCTTTGCTGTGCAGAAGCTTTTTAATTTGATGTAGTCCCATTTGTTTATTTTTTCTTTTGTTTCCCTTGCCTATTGAGACATGGTATTTGAAAAGATGCTGCTAAGACCGATGTCAAAGAGCATACTGCCTATGTTTTCTTCTAGAAGTTTTGTGGTTTCAGGTCTTACATTCAAGTCTTTAATCCATTTTGAGTTAATTTTTGTGTATGGTGTGAGATAATGGTCTACTTTCATTGTTTTGCCTATGGCTGTCCAGTTTTCCCAACATCATTTATTGAAGAGACTTTCTTTTCTCCATTGTATGTTCTTGGCCCCCTTGCTGAAAATTAGCTATCCATAGATGTGTGGGTTTATTTCTGGTCTCTCAGTTCTGTTCCATTGAACTGTGTGTCTGTTTTTATGCCGGTACCATGCTGTTTTGATTACTATAACTTTGTAGTATATTTTGAAATCAGGGAGTGTGAGACATCCAGTTTTGTTCTTTTTTCTCAGAATTCCTTTGGCTGTTTGGGGTCTTTTTTTTGTTCCATATTATAAATTCTAGGATTCTTTGTTCTATTTCTGTGAAGAATGCCATTGGGACTTTGGTAGGGATTGCACTGAATCTGTAGATTGCTTTAGGAAGTATGGACATTTTAACTATGTTAATTCTTCCAATCCATGAGCATGGAATATCTTTCCATTTCTTTGTACCTTCTTTGATTTCTTTCAACAATGTTTTATAGTTTTCAGTGTACAGATCTTTCACCTCTTTTGTTAAATTTATTCCTAAGTATGTTATTCTTTTTGATGCTATTAAGAATGGAATTTTTTAAAGATTTCATTTTTGGATTATTCATTGCAAGTGTATAAAAATACAGCTGATTTTTGTATATTGATCTTGTAGTCTGCAACCTTGCTGAACTCATTTATTAGTGCTAATGGTTTTTTAGTGGATTCTTTGGAATTTTCTATGTATAAGATCCTGTCTTCTATGATTAGAAATAGTTTTACTTCTTCCTTTCTAATCTGGATGCCTTTTATTTATTTTTCTTGCCTAAAAGACCTGGCTAGAACCTCCAGTACAGTGTTGAATAGAAGTGGTGAGAGCAAACATTCTTGTCTTATTCCTGATCCTAGGGGAAAAGTATTCAGTCTTTTACCATTAAGTGTGATATTAGTGGTGAGTTTTTTATAGATGCCCTTTATCACATTGGAGAAATTCCCTTCTATTCCTAGTTTGTTGATTGTGTTCATCATGTGGGGCTGTTCCCTGGTCATTCTTAAGCTATGCTGGAAGTGGGATGGATAGTCCTGTGCCATGGGATCACTCTTCTTGATCAGCCAATGGCCCCTCACCTATTCTCCCTGCTGGTGGCAGTGTTGAGTGAGGTAGGGGTACAGTCAACACTGAAAGAGACCCTTCTAGGAATGCAGTGATTATGGCCTAAAGAATTCAAGAAAAGACATGGTTGGAAGATACATTGTTCTACATTTACATAATAAAATTCCAAAGGGTAAATTTAACAATCTAGAAAACAAATTATCACCCACATTTGACTATCTACTCTGAGTGAGACTTGCATTTGTACTCATTATTAATGAAACACTATAATGACCAATGAGAGTGTCTTTACAAGCCAGTATTCACAGGTGGCAAGATGGATGATGCGGTGTCATAAGTAATGCTATAACTAGCCTTAAATACATGGTATTAGGAAACTAGAGAGCAAAAGACCTATCGTTTCAAGATAAACAGGTTCTGAAGAGTCATGGCCTTGTGAGCACTAACACCATCATTACCTTTTTCTCATGTGTGACATGTGAAATTATCCAGGAATGGTGCATCTGAAATAAAGACAGAAAGAGATGGTACTGAGACTTGAACAGGGAGGGATGGTACCTAGACAGTACCAAGAATCTTTATGTGCACTGATATGCTACGCATTATCCCAAAATCTTCATTAATAAAACATTATACCTCACATGGGCCATGAATTTTATAATACATATTTAAAAAATTGCTTACATAATCAGGGTCCTTGCAAAAGATATTTACCTGGGACCCTGCATACCTTCAAGGTGGTCCTGGAAGCAGTACAGTAAAACCAATGGTTAGGAGTACAGGCTCTGGGGTCAGAATACCTAGATTCCACGTATTAGCTATGTGACCTCAAGCAGCTTGTTGAATTTTTCTGTGCTTCATTATATATCTGTATAATGTAAGCAGTGGAAATATGGTACTTGATGGTGATGTGAAGTTTAAATTACTTAATAGATGTACAGTGTTTAGTATCTGGCATTTTGAGTTTAAAGGTGATAGCAGCATATAGTACCGTACTCACCTTCTATTCCCTATTGGTGTTTCATGACCATAAGGACAAAATGAGTTTCTCTTTGTATCCCCCCGCACCATGAAGTGAATTGTATTTGTGTCACAGAATTGAATTCATCTGGAAAAATGAGGTATATTAAAAATGCAAAATATTAAAAAATTAAAAATAATTTCAATAAAAAGATCCTCAGTATATCATTTGCATTTCTTCACGTGTTGCTTTACAATTAGTTGTTAGGGGCTTCCTGACTTTTGACATTCTTTTTGTTACTCTCACATTCTTCAAAGCACCTAGTTTGGTGTAGTGCACGTTACGGCCCTCAGAACTGCTGACTGGACCGTCTGAGGGAGAGGGTTGCTGCAGCAGAGTGGGTTACGGAAGGGTACAGCTTTGTTACTGGAGATGGAGACCAATAATCTCAGGAAAACAGCGCGCAGAAAGAGCTGGGCCGGCCAAGCACTCTGTGAAGGCTCATGTGGGCACTCCGCAGAGGGGTACTACGAACGAGGGCCTGCAAGCGGGGCGTGGGTCCGGAGGCCTGAGTGGGCAGCTGGCCTCCAGGCACTGACTACCGCTGGCGGCCGGGCTGGTGCAGTCCCGGCGCCACAGAGCCGGGTGCGGGCGGGGGGCGCTCATTGGCCCGTCGGGGACGGCCGCCAAGCCCCGCAGAAATCACCGCCCTTCCGCGGTCCCTCAGCGCGTCGCTCCCACTCGAGATCGTCAACTGACCGCGAGAGCCGCGCCTCGAGGCGCAGGTGGGCGCGGCCGGCAGAGGTCGTGTCGCGCGTGCGCACGCGCCGCAGCCGCGCGGGGAGCGAGGGCGAGAAGGGTGCGCGTGCTCGGGGTGCGCGCGCCGCCGCCTCCTCAGCTTGCTGCTGTGTCCGCGCCGCCTGTGCCCGGCGCGCTTCCTCAGGATGCCGGCTCCCGAGCGGCCACGGGCGGCGCGAGGCCCCGGACCCGCGTCCCGCACCCTGTCGGTCCCGGTAAGCAGGGGCGGGGGCAGCGGGGACCCGGCAGGCACCCTGAGGGGCGGGGCTGCGGGCCACGGACAGCTCTCCCGGGACTCTGAGGTGTTGTGTGGGAACCCCCCCCAAGGGGGTCTCGCGTGAATGGAGACGCCCAGGGCTCTCTCTGCAGTTGGTGCCACGGGAGGCGCAGTGTGGAGGGCAGTGTCCCCAAAGACATCGTCTGTGTGACTTCCGGAGTGCAAGGGTGTTTTCTGGAGCTGCCTCTAGAAGACCACTTGGGAACATAGGGGAGCCTCAGGAGCCAGCGCCGTGGGGTTGGACCCCACAGAGGACCTGTATGTAAGGAGACCTAGAACTGCCTGGAAGCAAACTCTGCTTCGGGGAAGAGGATTGTGCCGTGGGATCCAGGCAGGGAGTAACTTTCCATATGCCCAAAGGACTTTGGCCTTGACCTCCTTTAGGGCTCAGTGTGCCATAACTTGTGTCCCTCCAATGAGGTTGAGAGGCTGGGGCCTTGTGGGGCTGCCACCTTTGTCCATCACCCCACGCCCTGCATTAGAATTTTTCTCCTACTTGGTAGCCCAGTTGGCTCCAAGCTGGATTTTAGTGGAACTTCTGTGAGAGCATAGGGCGCCAGGGACTGGAGGACCAGTGAGGCCTCTGAAGAAAAGATAGGAGATTTGAGGCCCTGGGCTTGTCCGTCCAGAAGGAAGCAGCAAGGTAAGGTGGAGTCGTTGATGCTGGTGGGTCTTGGAAGAGAAAGTCCTTTGCAGGAAGGAAGAAAGGATGTGTAGGTTTATTGAGCACCAAGGTGCTAGACACTATACTAGCTATGTTTAAACATATAAGGCTTACAACAGCCTTGTGTAATTACCCCCTGAGGGATCAGTAAACTGAGACTCAGAGAGATTAAGCAATTTGAAAAAGGTTACAAAGATTGGAATCATGAAATCTGTTTTTCAGATTTTATTTGGAAGGAATATCAAAGAGAGGCAGAAGGAAAAATGTATGTTTGCCTAAGTTTAAGAGCTAAAACTATAAAACTCTTAAAAGAAAATGCAAAAATTTTCATGACCCTGGCTTTGATAATGGTTTCTTAAGTATGACACCAAAAGCACAGACAACAACAACAACAAATAGGTAAATTGGACTTCATCAAAATTTAAAACTTTTTTTGCATCAAAGGACACTATCAAGAAAGTTGAAAAGACAACCCACAGGATGGGAGAAAATATTTGCAAATCATATGTCTGATAAGGGATTAATATGCAGTATATATAAAGAACTCCTACAACTCAACAGCAACAAAAAACAACCTAATTCAAAAGTGGGGAAAGGATGTGAATAAACATCTCTTCACAGAAGATATACAAATGGCCAACCAGCACTTGAAAAGATGCTCGACATCATTAGTTAATAGGGAAATGCAAATCAAAACCACAGTGAGATATTGCTTCACACCCACAGTTGGCCATTCTCAAAAAAATGGAAAATAACATGTTTGTGAGGATGTGGAGAAATTGGAACCCTGGTGCATTGCTGGTGGAAGTGTAAAATGGTGCAGCTGCTGTGAAAAATGTTTCATGATTCCTTAAAAAGTTAAAAAGAATTTCCACGTGACCTAGCAATTCTACTCCAAAAGCAATTCTGTATCCAAAAGAAATGTGATATGGTATGGAAACTGGCTAAATTCCAAAATTTAGTAGCTCTTTCCTGTGGTCAGAGAAATCATCCATATCTGTTGTATTGGTTACCTATCATTATCCCTGCTAACCTCGACTCACGGTTCAGGCTCCACCTCTGAGGAAGCACAATCGATGTGAGGAGCTCATGATTACGTACTTCCTAGAAAAGAGTTCTGAAGAATAGGTCTTTTCAGCCCCCTCTGGCTCACTTTAAGCTAGAGAGAGGGTACTAACACTGTGATCTCAAATAAACTCTTTGCTTTCCCCATTCATCTTTACAGCATTTCTTCAAGAAAGATTTATTGAACACTTGCTCTGTGTAAAGCAGTGGGAACTACCCTGATTATTCCTCCTTCCTGAACTCAAAGAAAATCTGGAGCTCCTTTTTCTACCTGTGAAACCCACTGATTTGGGTTGTTTCCCCTGTTTCCCTTTTCAGAGGTTTCTTTTGCTTTATTACTGCCTGGAGGACACATCCTCCCCATGTTCTACAAGACCACTGTTAGTTACATTTTTGAGCCTTTTACAAATGTCTGCCACTACCATATCAAGAATCAAATGAAAGCACATAAGGGTAATTTACATTTAACATGCAGGATGAGGTGGTTCCAGCCTATTAGGAGGGCTACAGATTCTCCACATCTTTATAGAATGAGCTGAGAGAGAGGCGTTCCCTAGATGCCTTCTTCCCTAGCTTGTACTGTGGAACAACCTCGTCTTTCTTCTACCTCCACTTGCCTTTGTGCATAATCCCACTGCACTTTAAGTAGGTGCTCTGCAGATAATGGGTGTGTTGTGCACAAATTCCATGCTGCCCACATATGCCTTACTGCCTGACAGACACTTCTCTTACGCTCATGACTACAGCAGTGCATTAGTTTTCTATTATTGTGTAACAAATTACCACAAATGTGGTAGTTTAAAACAACACACAATTTATTGTTTCACAGTCTCTGCAGGTTAGGCGTCCAGCTTGGTCCTCTGCTTATGGTCTCGCAAGGCTGCAATCAAGGTATTGGCTGGGCTATGTTCTCATCTGGAGACTTGACTGGGGAAGGATCTTCCAAGCTCACTCAGGTTGTTGGCAGAATTCATTTCTTTGCAGGTGTGGGACTCAGGGCCCTGGCTTCTTGCTGGCAGCTGGAGGCCACCCTCAGCATCTAAAGGCCACCCAGACTTCCTAGAGGCCACCTGCACTTCTTTGCCACATGTGCTTTCTCAGCATGATCACTTCATCAAGCCAGAAAGGAGAGTCCCTAGAGTGAGTATGCTAGAAGACAGTCTTATAAAATGTAATGTAATCAGGGGAGTGACATCCCATCACCTTTGCCATTTTCTGTTGATTAGAATCAAATCACATGTCCACCCACACTCAAGAGGATGGGAGTACCCAAAGCATGAACAACAGGAGGTGGGAATCATGGGAGAAGCCACCTTAGAGACTGTCTCCACAAACAGTACCGACGACTGTTGGGTTGTTATCTGCTCTCATTTCTTCTATTTCATTCTTCCAAATGGGCCTCTTCTTCTTTCTTGTCCCACTGTTATTTGCCACCACCTGCTCCTGCCCCCTGAAGCTTCCTCGAAGCCCTTCTCAAGTTACCACAAATTCTTCAATATTCACATTGTCCCTATGATGATTACTTCTATCTCTCTTTTTGTCCTTTGTAAGGAAACAGAACACCCCAATTCCATCTACCAGCTAAAGAAGCAAACATTAAGCATAAATCATAGGGTCTTTGTTAATTGATTTCCTTTTTAACCTGAGTGTCTCTCCTAGGACTTCTTCCAGCACAGGGAAAGCCAGTTTTTTTCTCACCAGCTATTTGTTTTTACCCATTGTTAATCACTGTTAGGATAGGCAAGCCGCCATGGGCCCTTAGCATTCCTGAATGTTCTTACTGGGTATGCCAAGAATGCAAGGTCCTGACTGTTTTCCAGGCTATTTCTCAAGATTGTGTTTGCAACAAGCAACCTTGACAGATAAGGTAACATCTTCCCCTGGACAATGATCAGGCTTTTTTCTTCTTACTGTAAAAGCAGTGAATCCCCAAACCTCAGTGTTCCTGTCCTCTAACAGCCTGCTGCATGTGTGGGCATCTATCATAGATCCTGTGCTTCCCCCATGGCACTTGGTAGACCTGGGTAACTGATGCAAAAAACTGTGCTAAAGTTCTTGCTGTGGCTGTGCTGTGAGTAATAAAATCCTTTATATCTGACCCAGGAGTCTTGTGTCTTCTGCCAGCATTCATGAAACAGTAACAGGATAGCTTGTTAACTTACAAATAGAGTAAAATCCCCCAGTTCTTAACAGTCACTACCACTTGTTTTTCTAGAAGTTAAAGCTGATTTAGTTAATTTCTTAAGCACCTCACATGCTTATCTTGGAGCTTGTAGCCCTGAACCAAGTCCCTCTCTGGTCCTCAGGCCAGGCTGGATGTGGACCTTGGGGAAGGGGATACAGATGGCTACATACCTGAGATGTGAGTGTCCTTCTAATAGTTCCAGTCCTTTGGGTGAGGGTTTTGGCTTGGTGAGCTCTCAAGAGGCCTAGATAGTGTTTGACGACCTCTGGGGTGGGCCAGGTGCAGAGGAGTGCTGCACTGGAGGTCCTGGTGCCTGGGGTGAGGGGTGACGGGTGAGGGAGGTACACATGGCTGACTTTGGCTTTACTTCTGCTGATGAGTTCAGAGCAAACATAGCCTATCACCAGATTGAGACCTTAGAGTGGGGAGAGGAGGTGTGTGAATTCCCCCCAATCACCCCCAGTGTCAGCAGGCCCACTCTCTCTTTAGGACAGGCACCTGGGCCAGGCTATGGGGTAGAGGTCCTAGGTATGGGTGTTGCAAGAATGTAAAAATCCCCACATTGGGAAGTGACAACATTCCCTTCAGTCCCAGGGCCATTTGCTCCTGCCTGGTGGGGGTTCCAGGGCAACAGATGCTCCCAGCTTGGCAGGCAGGACCTGAGGAGGTGTATGACAGGAATTTCAGCTCAGAGGCTGGGCAGGTCATGGAACAGAGCTTGGGGTGGGCTGGGGCTCTCTGGGCTTGTATATCTAACAGGAGTCAAAGGGCCTGGGTGCCTTGGTGCTCCTGAGTTCCCAGCTGAGCACTGACCTCTCCAGGGACAAGCTGCCCTGATGACTGCAGGTGTTCCTGAAGGAGCTACTGAGTTCCTGGAGTGCAAATGACCCATCCCTTTGTAATGTGTGATATTTGTGTGCCTAGTAGTTGCAGACATTACTCAGTGTGTAGCTACCTAGAGTTAGGGTTAGAGTAGGACTATGATTAGAATAGCGTTGATGTAGTTGTTACAGATTGGACATAGATAACAGTGAGCATCAGGCCATGTAAAGATTTTTTGGGTAACACCCATCAGCATTACCTGGACAGGGTGTATCTGTCTCTTCCCTTAGGGTCCCCACAGTATATTTAAGGACTCCACAGCATACTGGGGACACTTGTAGGGATGGGTACAGGTCTGTAGGTCGTGGACTCACTTGCTGACCTTGTCATTTCTTTAAAAGCACACAGCCAAGGGGCCAGCCCTGTGGCCAAGTGGTTAAGTTTGGCATGCTCTACTTCAGCGGCCCTGTTCGGTTCCTGGGCGTGGACCTATACCACTCGGCAGCTGCCCTGCTGTGGTAGTGACCCAATCAAAATAGAGGAAGACTCGCACAGGACCAGTCTTCCTTAACAACAACAACAACAAAAACCACACAGCCAAGTTGTAGAGACCAGGGGTATGCACCTGAATCCAAGACTATCCTTATTAAAGGATAAGCAATGGGACAGAAATTACAAACCAGCGGTTAGAGAAAGGATAGACAGGCCTGGTCTGAGGTGGCCTAGGGGGCGTTATGGAGGAGAGCGGCTTTGAGCATGGTTTTGGACTGCATTTGTGTTTGTGGATCACAAGATGGGCTGTGTCTGTTCCGCATGTGCAAGCCTGTCTGTGTGTCTGCTGTGTGTTGTGCCTGTGTCTGCTCGAGCATGTCTGACTCGGTGTTCATGTCTATGTAGGTGTGTTTCCTGGACATGTCTCTGGGTACTCTGCAGTAGTTTCTGAGTGGCATCATTGAATTTGTGTCTTTCTGTTTATGTGTCTGGGTGGCTGGGTGTCTGTGTCCACGTGTCTTTGACTGTGTGGGGCTCTGCTCTGGCTTCTCCCTTTCCCTGCCTCTCTCCCCTGACGCACCCCAGCTGCCAGCACTATTTACCGCAAGGATGACTTCCCTTCCCTTCCAGCTGTCTGGATTCTCATGTGTCCAGCTGCCTGCCCAGGGCCCTGCCCCTGTGGCCTTCGTAGCGGGCTTGACCTTGCGAGTGATATGCTCTGGAAAGCCCCTAAGATGCTCCTTGCCTGGCCATGGACCCAGAGAAGTTACAGTGGAGGAGAGGGACAAGGCGGGAAAGGGGGGCAGTTGGCAGCACCCACCCCTCCTTCTGGAAACAGAGCTCTCCCTCTGACCCCTTCCCAGGCCCCCTTTTTCCTTCCCATGCTCCCATCCAGACCATGTATTCAGGGTCCTGGCCCCACTGTCTCTGGGGATGGGAATGGACAGTCCTCTCCAAGCCCAGGGAGACCTGTGAGGGATCTGGTCCTCTGTGTCCCTAGCACCTTACATGCCTACACTGTGCTCATTTCTCATATCCGCATCCGAACTCAAGGCTGTCCTCCTTTCCTCTCCCTGCAGTGGACACAGGAACCGTTCTTGCCCTTCATTCCGTGACACCCCTGGGCCCCTGAGCCCAGGTGGAGCATTTGGGTTTGGAGGGTTGGTAAAGAGTAGAGGCCGAGCTCCCCTCACAAGGTGCAGGAAGCAGCATCTCCATGGGGTTTATTCCTCTTCTCATCCTGTGTTCATTGCCCTCCCTGCATGGGCTGTGGTCAGCAGGTACGAAAGTGAAGCAGCCGTGATCCCTATCCTCCAGGACTCAGTGTTGAACAGAGAAGTGATTTTGTGGAGAAGCCACTCTCCTTCACTGCAGGTGCTCAGTTGCCGAGATTCTCTCTCTAGAATTCTGGAGTGCCCTCTGCAGAGACCAAGAGAAGGGCTCCAGAAGGTCAGGGCAGCTCACCAAGACATGACGGTACCTCAGAGGACCAGAGGTGAACTCCAAAGTTCCCAAGCAAGCATTAATATATTCCTAGCATCTACCACCAATTCTGGAGTAGTAAATACTTGAGTTTGTGCCCTGCCATGAGGCTGTTTATTCTGATTTTACCTCTCTCGAGCCTAGGAGGAGTTTGGGGGGGGGGGTTGTGTTAGGGTTATGGGGTGGGATGAGCAGGGCTTCATCCTTCAACAATATTCCACAACATCCAGCATGAGTTATAGGCTCTGACCTTATTTTCTCTCAGCTCTCGACCTTGCTGAGAATTGAGAATCTTCCTGCTCTCAACCCTTTGTTGCAGGACTTGGTCAGCAGCCTAAGCCAGCACTGGTATGTAGCAGGTAGGATACATGGGAAGGAACTGCTTTACTCTAAGCCAGGATGTGTGCACGTTAACCTCGCCTTCCCATCTGGTGCTTCTCTGACACTTCTGGGTCATTCTCTTCATTGTGGGCCTCCCTCTTCTCTCCTTGCTCTGTGGCACTCTGCCCAACTCCCACCAGGCATAGTTGATGTGCCTGTCACAAGACCTCCTATGATCTTTGGGGATGCTTCAGGAAAACACCTGGAGCGTGTTGGCCAAGCAGGCCTGGGCCTTGTGCCTCCTCACCCTGGGGGCCACATCAGGGGCTGGGCCTCTATCCCGTAGGCACAGAATCACCATTCAGAGGAGAGATACATTCATGCTTCTTCCCATCCTGGCTTTTCTGCATCCTGCTAGCAGTGGACACATTGTGCTAAGTGCTGGGGTCCGAGCCAAGGAAGAGAGTCCTGCCACCACCTCCTGGTTTGATAGGATGTTGAGTCATCCTGGATTTCCTTAGGAATCAGTTGAGTCAGGAGCATCACACAGTCCCCCTTCATAAAGAAGCTACAATACTTCCTGCGCTTACCTCAACTCTTGGCTCCTCTGCGTTAGGTCAGAAGGTGGGAATGCAGAGGTTCCACCTCCTGAGAGATACTAGGTGTCCAAAACAGAGGTCCATCTCATCCACTTAGGGTAGGCTCTTTGTCTTTCTGCTTCCCAGTTCTCTCCTCCCACCCCAAAAGCTCCCTGGTCCCTGACTGAACACTAGGGTGCCCCTTCCGCCCTGTTTCTGTGTCTCTAGCCTCATGGTCTAGGCTCCATGCATCTAGAACTTCTCTGCAATCTCTCTTGCTGCTCCAGTCATCCAAGAGCACCTGCTTCACACATGTGATCAGCAATGTCAACCACCTTTTTATGTCCACCTGGCCTCTCAGTTGGAGACTCACTCCTTAGGCTTTAGTAGTAATTTGCTATGGTAACTTCCAGAATCCATCTCCACTTCTGGATTTTGGTTTTGATTCTCCCTACCCCTCTCTCCCCCACCAGTCGAAATTCCTTCCCCCTCCTCCCTTACCCTTTAGGGTCTTTGCCCACACTCTCTTACATGTGAGAGAAACCTTTCTTCTAAGCCACAAAGTCCTTCCTCATTAATGCTACCTTCTCTCTACTTAGCACCAGCGAAGTGTCTGTGCTTTTAGCCAAGGCCAACCCCTGGACGTGGGCCTTGGCTCCCATCCCCTCATCTCTACACCACCACATTGCTCCAGCAGTTCTCCCCTTGCTCTCCTGTATCATCGGTTTATCCTTCCTGACTCCATCATTTCTGTTAACATCCAACATGCTATGTCTCTCACCTTTAAAAAAATCAATGTTTTCTGTGTCTTCCTTCTACAGCTATTTCCTCATTTTTCTGCACATCTGTGGAAGAAACCTCCTGAAGGAATTGATTACACTTGCTATCACTGTTTGCTCTCTTTCTGTTTTCTCTTGAATCCACTTCAGTTACACTTCGCCTCCATCATTTTCCTGATCTATACTTCTCAAAGCTATGAGTAATCTCTGTATTGCTAAATCTAATGATCAACTCTGAGTGCTCATCTTATTTGGTCAATTCACAATTTTTCATACAGTTGATCACTTTCTCCTTGCAGTACTCGCCTCTCTTGGCTTTCAGGATACCACTCTCTTCTGGTTTTCCTCCTGCCCCCCTGACTACTGCTTCTCAGTCTCTGCTTATTGGTGCTTCCTTTTCCCTCCAATTTCTTTCTTTCTTTTTTTTCTTTCTGAAGAAGACCAGCCCTGAGCTAACATTCGTTGCTAATGCTCCTCTTTTTTGCTGAGGAAGACTGGCCCTGGGCTAACATCTGTGACCATCTTCCTCCACTTTATATGGGACGCTGCCACAGCATAGCTGGACAAGCAGTGCGTTGACAGGCGCCTGGGATCCGAATCCATGAACCCCGGCCTGCCAAAGCACGACCCAAACTGCTGTGCCACCGGGCTGGCCCCCTCCAATTTCTTAATGTTGGAATGTCCCAGAGCCCAGTCCTTACATCTCTCCTTCATTCACACTCATTGCCTTGGTAATCTTGTCTGGTTTCATGGTTTTATATACATCAATCAGTCAGTCAGTCAATCAATCATCAGCAGCCAGGACCCTCCCTGAGGACCATGAAGCTTCTGTGTTGAGAATAGACATTTGGAGGTATCGTCTCAGGAAGAAGCAGAGAGATTAGTTATGATACTATTGCAATAATTGTAGCTGCAGGGGAGTGAGGAGTCATCATGTTCTGAATTAATTTTGAGGGTAGAGACAAGATTTTCTGATGGGTTGGATATGGACTGTTAGAGATAGAACATCAAGATGACACTAATGTTTTTGGCTTGAACAACTGGCAAGAGAGTTTTACCATTAAATGTTGTGGGAAAACTGCAATTGGAACGGTTTGGTATGTGTGATTGTGTGGTGATGGGGGGACAGGGAATCAGGAGTTCCTCTTGAGATGAATATTGGACTCCAAGTGTATATGTTGATGAGATAATTTAGGTATGTGAGACTGTCTACCCCATAAGATAATGATCCCCACGGGCATGGCCTATGTCTTGGTGACTGTTGGGTCTGGCATAGTTCCTGGCACATAGTAAGTACTCAAATATTTTAATTGTTGAATGCAAGATGCCTCTCAAGATAATTTTTACTGTGACTCTTTTATGTGACCCTAGGGTCCTCATCAGCTGAGTACTTCCTCCTGTGGCAGGACCCCATACACCATGGCACTCATCACGCTGATACAATAATTCATCTGCCTCCTCAGTCCAGACTTTGGATTCAAGTACTATTAAGGTATTACTATGCGCCAGCCACCATCCTAAGCCCTGGGGATATGACACACTATTGTGATTATTCAGGAAAGAAAGGTCGAGAAACTGAACTAGAAGGAGAGGCAGTAAAAATAAAGGAAAGGAGGCAACATGAGAGATACCAAAATTAGAACCCAGTGACTGACTTGATGTATGTTCTGAGCAAAAAAGTCAATGTATAGTGATACCATTCCCTGACATTGGAAAACAGTTTGGTGGAGTGGAGGGTGTTTGGAAATTTTGAATTAATTTGCATCATCTTTGGAGCAAGGTGGAGATTCCCCCCAGCTATTGGCTGTAGAGTTGGAGCTCAGAGGAAAGACTAGAGCCGAGAAGTGGCTTTGGGAATCACCACTACGTTAACAGTAAATGAGGTTTGGGGTATGGATGTCCAGTTATCCCCCTTTCCCAGATGAAGAAACTGGGGCCTAGGAATGTGAAGTAGTTGTCAAATGTCAGAGTTAGGATTCTAACTCTGATGATTTTTTCCACATTCTGTCCTTGTGACTCTGACCTTAAAATCTGCATCCTCTCCAAGGGTCACACATTTGGCCTGAAAATTGTAAAAACACATGCTCGAGGATTTTGTAATGTTTTCCTTGTGTTGTAGTTTTGATGCCCTTTGTTCATGTTTATCATCTTTCTCTGCCATCATTTTCTGGCCACTTCAGCCAGAAGTTTCCTTCTAATGGGAAAAGGACGACCCAAATCATCTACTCGTACTTAACCTTATGTTGAGTGGAACAAACACAGCCTTGTGCTATGCTGTTCTGCCATGGCCTCCTTCAGGCATCTTGGGTTCCAGTCTTCCTTCCAGGGAGATCAATACCTGCCCCCACCCAGTTCACAGGAGAAGGTAGGACAGGGTCCACTCCTGCCTCCTCAGGAGGTGAAGGGAATATGAGTCTGATGGCCACCATTAAGAGATCCACTCTGCAGTCAGCGTGTCAGAGGCTGCTGCTGGTGGTGGATCACCCATCCAGTGATGCTGTTGGGTGAGGATAGGAGTGCAGGCTGACTAACAGGAAGAGCACTAGAAATGTCTCAATATGGCAAGTAATTCTAGAGGCCTCCTAAAGCAGATCTGTAGGAGGAATTTCATTTAGTCTGTGTGTGAGGGAGTGTGTGGACAGGATACAGTTTGGAGGGGCTTACATTTCTTAGCAACTGCTTGCAAATTTCACCTTGCCTCTCAGCCTCCCTCTTGGATTTCTCCATTTCATTGCAAGGGTTTCAGAGAATTTCACATTATATTTCCATTAATGATAAACAGATATTTCTCTGAAATAGCCCATTATTGGACATTCCCAGAGAGAGGCAAAGGGGCCACCATTCCACTTCAGTTCTGTGCAGCTATCTGGTTGTTAGAGACTCATGTGTGGCATTAAATTCTATACTTCCGGCTACATTCTGTGTCTGGTTAATGGGACAGGACACTTTCCAAACTCTTAAGGTTTTCTTTTGACAGTCAAGGTGAGTTCTGAAATATGGTGGGATGTAATGAAGAAATGGGTAGGATGACAGGAACCAAGGGCTGGAGCTGGCAGGCTTATATGATGCCATCTTTGGTTAAGGAAAGGAGAGGAGTCATCTTCTGAGGGGAGGGCAGATCCTGGGAGGGGATACAGATGGCTGAGTTCAGCAACATAACTATACTGGAAATGCATAAAAATATACATATATTTAAAAATATATAATTATATAAGAATATTCAGGGAGGAAAGGTGGTGGGAATGAGGAAAGTGGATGAGGATCCCAGTTGTAGGTGGTGTAGAAACGAGACACAGCAGTAGGGCCAGGTACAAGCTGTTGGCAGTAACTTGACAAGCTTGGATATGTTTAGAAACACCCTTGGTTTGTGGTTCCTTCCCAGAAGCTTCAATGCTTAATTCACTGCTCTTTATCACACTGTCGAGAAGCATATTGAAGCTCAGGTTTACTTACCTCCTTCACCGAAAAGCACTTGGACCTTGGGTTGGCTTCCTGGCTCCAGGTTCTTTTCAGTTCAAAGCAAAAGGGCTGTGCTGCCTTATCATGCCCTGGTCAGGACCATGTCAGGTTCTGTCCCAGGTACTCAGACCTACATCTACATGCTCCTCCTCTCTGCTTCTCTCCCTTCCTGCTCTTGGGGGATGGGGGGGGGGGGGACAAGCGCTCCCCATGTCTCACTGTGATCTTCATTCCAGGTGTCACTCATTCCATGCAGCTGATAGGCAGTGGAGGTGGGATATAGGCAAGAGAGCTACAGCAGCCTCCCAGATGACTTCTCCAGCAAGGTCTAACCAATAACCAACAGGGAGCAGAGAGGGGGAGATTCTGTCGTTTGCTTTTGACATCCTGTCATATTAGCCATGAGATTTGATAAACACAAAGCACCTCCTCAAGGATGGAGCACTGTGGCACTCCTCTAAAACCCTTCCCTCCAGATTGTGGGCCTATATAGGAGTCCTCAGTGAATTGTGCTTGTGGGATTCCTGGCTGCTCCCTCTTCTCAGTACTATCCTCACGTCCACATTGCTCCTCTGGGCCAAGGACAGCATGGGACACCATTACAGAATTCAAGCCTGACCAGTACCTTCAACGCACCTTAGACAAGGGCCTTCCTTCTCTGCTCAAGTCCCTTTATCCACAGGCGAGGGTGGGTCTGGGAGGAGTCATGTGGAATGCTGACCCAGCTTAAGTGTGGGTTAAAGCTCCTTCCCTAGAGAGGAAGGACGTTTTAGCCTCCCTCATGCCTTCCCTTAACACAGCCCAGTGGAGAGAAGGAGCGGACAGACAACTCTGCTTAGATTTATAGAGTGTATTTCGGCTGGTGCTCTGCCCCACGTGCACTGTAATGAAAATGACAGTAGCAGTCATCTTCAACGGATGGAGATGTTCGGGAATCTACAAAGTCTTTTGATTGCACAGGGTCTTTTTGAGGAGACCAAAGTTTCCCTCTGAGGGGAAAGTTGAGAGTTTGGGTGGGTTCCCTAGTTGGGTGGCATACACCACTCGAGGACAGTGGCGAGGGCAGTGGCGGGGGTGGCCCCGGACTGAGACAGAGTGGAGTTGATGGGAGTGGGAGCAGAGCCAGAGCTTACTGTGTGGGGAACAGGGGCCATCTAGGAAGGCCAGGCCCACCTGCTTCTCAGTGGGAGGAGATTGGGCCTTGGGGTCCCCTCTTGTCTTCTGTGTTTTAGTGCGCCCCGTGGGACTTTTGGCTGGAGCCAGGGTCATTTCTACATTTTCTTTTCTGGTGTTGGCCACTTTCTTAGCTGTAGAGAACGTGGATTCCTTGTGCCCTTTGCCTTTTGTGTTGGGGTTAATCCAGTGCAGCAAGGATTTCATCTTATTTCTCAAGCCAGATTCTGGAAGGCCGGGCCTCTTGTGAGTATGGACTGGCATCACCTGCCCCTGCAAAGCCTGACCTTGCAAAGTTTGGCCCTGCAATGGCTTACCCTGCATGAGTTGGCCCAGGAAAGGCTGGCCCTGGGACGCCTGGGGCCCCACACGCTGCGCGTGCTCAGGCATCCCTGCTGGTTTGAGGGTGACATTGAGCTTGCTTTGATGGTCTTGCGGGTCATTCTTCTTCGATTCTTTCCCTGCAGAGACTCCTGGAGGCAGCTGGTGGAGCTTAAGCTGAGGGCGATGCTGGGGACTGTGTGGACAGGGAGCATCAAGGTGAAAGCTATGGCTCTGTCGCCAGGACCTGCAGGGTGTCCTGTGCAGAAGCACCCCTTCTGGCCTCTGGGCTTCAGCAGGGTGGCTGTTTTCTCTTGTGGAGGAGAGAGCGAACCCTGCATCCCCTTCTCCGTGGTGCCCTGCCGATTTGGGTTTCCCCGGGTCCTCTCTCTTTCCTGCCAGCGTGGGAACGCGGGCTGAGTCCTTGCTGTTGCCAGGGCTTTGGGGCTCATGGCTCCAGGGCTCCACCAGGCTGGAGTGGTTGACACTGGCCTCCAGCTGAACACAAAGCACCTTGGCCTCTCTCACGACCCCAGTGGGCTGTGAGATCTTGGAGGCCCAGTGGGCAGAACCATGGGGTACTGCTCTGAAACTGGGGTGCTTCTGGTTCTGCTGCACTGCCTTTAACTCACTGACCAGCTGTTCTTTAAGGTGGAGCCATTCTGGATCTGGGGCACGAGGAGTGTCTGGTGGGATGGGGAGTTCCTGGAGCAGTGTTTTTCCTGGGTTGTTGAGACTCCCAAGAGACTCCTGTGTGGATATGTTCTCTGGGATTGCTACAGTTTGTTCCCTGGACAACCTTTCCCTTATGGGAATTCCCAGTTGTGTCTCTAGGATCTTCTTTCTCAGGTGGAAATTTAGTTTGGCCAAGATGGGTTTCTTGAGTGAGTAGGGGCTAGCAGGCTCTGTCTGGCTTTCTGGATGCACCATCTTGATCATTCCTTCCACCTGCATTTCAGCCTGGAACTCATCTGCAGAGTCTGCATGAGTCTCATTGGCATCTTGAGAGCATGGCCCAGGACTTTGACACTGCTCTTCAGACGAGACCACCTGAGTCAGAGGTTCTGTGAGGAAATGGGCAGGCCCAGGCACCTTCTCTGTGATTAGAGTTTGGGTAGTGGTTGCCGGGGCCATGGCCCTAGAGAGAGCCACGTAGTAGAGAGCAGGCAGCCCTGACAAGAAGGCCAGATACTTGTGCCGTAAAGTCGTCTCTAGTTTCTCCAGGGCTCCCTTGGAGAGGGCTCGGGGCAGCTTAGGATGTACAGTGACGGCTTCTGCAGAGGCTTGTTGTTGCTGATCAAGGCCTGCTGGCCCCCGGGGCGTAACTTCCTGTTGCAGATCAGAGTCAGTGGCTGCCTCTTGCTCCAGGGGCTTGCTTTCTGGGATGGAGGTGAAGGGAGCCCCTTCCAGGCCCCCAGGAATGATGCACTCCCAAGAGCTATGTACACAGGTAGGGACCTTGCCCTGGTGAATCTGCCCATGTTTGGAGTTGAGGTGGCCCTGCAATATTGCCTTGGCCTGGTCGAGCAAGTGTGGCGTGAGGACTGAGACTGGGTCCATGATGGGTGAGAAGGGGTCACCAGCCCCAGTGGCCTCTAGGGCTGTAGGGTGGGGAAGAGTCACATTGGCTAGGGTTGTGTTGTTCCAGGACAGAGTGTGCTGGTCAGCGGGGGAGAGGAGCAACTGGATGGACTGCTGGATCTTCTGGGGCAGGCCCCAGCGATGGTGAATCAACTGCCTCTGGAGGTGGAATCCGAGCAGCCTCCGGGCATGCTCCGGGAAGAAGCGTGGTTTTCTGGTTGGGACTGAAATGGGCTTCCCTGGCCAGGAAGTTTTCCCAGTCTCGGGAGACTGGGCTTTGTCACAGGGCTTATAGCGCACGGGGCCCTGGATGTGCTGAGATCTCTGGAAAACTGCTGGCAAACCCCACTGAAGCTGGAGCTGCCTCTGCAGCACGTGCCACTCCAGGGCTTCACACTCGGCCAGCGTCAGCAGTGGGACATTGGTCTGAGCTTGTTGGTGGTCAGACGGAGTGACCCAATCTGGGGAAGAAGGCGAAGAGGGTGGGGCTGACCGGGGTAGCGGTTTAGGTGGCAGAGGGAGGAAGGAGGACTCCTGGAAGAGAAGAGGATCCTTACGGGGGGCCTTGGGTATATTCCCGTTCATGGAGAGGCCCTGACAGCCCAAGAAGATATCAAGCAGCGACTCACTGTGCAGAGAAGGGAGGCCACAGAATAGCTGGCTGTATTTCTGCTGCAAATGGCCCACTGAGTCATGAGCCTGTGGCCCAGGAAGTGGATCGAGGCCACTGAAGTCGTTAAGGGCTGGGGAGGGCAAGGCTATAGCTATATGGTTTGGGATTTGCCGGTAGTGGTGTCTTTGTTCTGAGTCCAGAATAGACCATTCAGAAACCCAGAAGGCCTGGGTGGGCTGGCCAGCCATACATGACCCCCAGGTCTGGTAGGAAATGGTCCCAAATTTCTCAACAGAGAGCTGAGAAGTATCATTCTGGATGAAAGAAAGTGGTTGGTTATATACAGGTTGGTAAAACAATGGCGGGTTTGGCATAAACTGCCTCAGGGACTCCTCCACACGTCTGGGGAGCCCCCACCTCTGGAAATGCACCCATTTTTTTACATGTACCTCGAGAATTCTCAGGACTTCAGGACTGAGGAGTGGCAGGTGGGCAGTGACCATATGCAAGGCCACTGGATGTGTCAGGGTGGTGATTTCTGGGTTCAGCGTCAGCAGAGAGACCTGGGAATTCAGGGGCTGCTGACCTTGGTTCCCGTAGACAAGGCTGGGGCTGCTCTGCATCATGTTCTGCTGGTTCCCTGGGATCCTAGTCTCCTCCAACCTTGAAGAAAATATCGTCTCTGTGCATCTGGTAATCTCTGGCACTTGAAATTCCTGCCCTATCTGGAGGTGTTCAGCCCAGTAATTGTGGAAGCTGACCTCACCAGCTGACTGGGCAGCTGACTGTGTTATGGATCTCTGATCCATTAATTGTGACACTGTGGGGGTTGCAGATGGAAGCGAAAGCTCTTTGGATTGTGGGGAACGATGCTCCAGACTCTGCTCAAAAAACACAGTAGACATGGACAACATCTGTAGGCAAGAGGAGCCCTGCGATGGCCTCGATGAAGTGGAAGAGATCAGGGTGTTCTCACCCACCAGCAACTGCTGAATCTCCAGAGCCATGGCATTGCAGGTTTGGCAGCAGGGATCTGCACACAGGAGCTGCCGCACACTTCCCTCCCGAGGAAGCCAGCCCTGGCTGGGAAGAGAAACATGGCAGTCCTTACTGATGGAGTGACATCTGCCTCTGTGGAAGTGTGTGGCCTGGAGATTGGCACTGCCCTCCCCTAGTCCCGGAGGCCCTGGGACCTACACTGCCTGGGTGCTTAGCCATCTACTTTTCTTCCTAGGAAAATGCCATTTATCAAAGTATGGTGGGTGGGGCTGAGGTTCTGGGGCATTTTGGGCAATGTCTCAGACAAGCCATGGGAGCTCAGGTCCATGAGAGACTGGATGGAAGGATGAGTTCTCTGCTGACCTGTGTTGAGCAGCTGAACTAGGATAAGGTACCAGACAGATGGGCAGTCAATGGCTAGCTGATGGGCATCACTGGGTAGAACCTGGAGTCATTCTCATTTGGGGCTCAGAAGGCCACAGCCTGGTATTCAGTATTTCCAAACTGTGGAACATGAGGCCCTTGTGGGAATTCTGGCAAGCTGGGGACTGTGGGGTACACACAACACCATCTCTTGGGAGCCAATCCCACTCTCTAGTGAACTTAAGAAGAGGATAAGAAGACAGGCTCAAGTTGAGGGTTGTCCCGGACACTGGCCTCCCTGAAGACAGAACCAGAGGAGGTACTGTCATCAGGGTCCAGCCAGACACTGAGGCGTCTGCCCTTGAAGGGGTGTAGCTGTAAAGAGAATATGACAATGATGATATTTATGCACTGATTTATCCATTCTCTTGACTGGATAACTTGTCTTGTGGCTGAGTGTAAAGCCATGTAAGAATCTTTATGCACTATGCACTAGTCAATACTGAATTCTAGGACCCCTGTTAGCCTTGCCCGAGCAGAACTGGGTGATGCCTCCCTCCTGAGATGTCCGATCCCCTTCTACCCTGGGAACCCTCTCAACCAGTGCTCCAGGCTCTGCTGTGTCTGGCTGCCTCCCAGCCATTTTCCCTCTCCTTATCCCTGGCCCTGACCAAGTAAAGAAATTATCACAAGGCCAGGCTGGGAGTTGGGAGACTGCAAAGAGAAGAGATCACCTTTTCATGACAGAGAGCAGCTCCCACGGCTTCTCAGCTTCTTCCTGGGAACGTCTCCTAGCTGAAAAACCAGGAGACAGTGTTACATGGAATGGGAGAGGATTCAGGGACATCCTATAGGAAGCTGAAGGCCTTTGCATGAGAGGAGACTGGAAACCCCAAGAGTCATGCTCTAAGGCACATGTGCCTACACCTTAACCAGTTTCCGATGTGGTGTCCCAGACTTCATCTCATCTGACCATCACCAGCACACCGTGAGTGAAGCAGGATCATCAGATGCTCATTTCCTGGATAACAAGACTGAGAGATGAAGTGACTTCCACAGGGTCATGAAACAAAGTAAATGACTCAGCTAAGGACTTCTTTCCTACTTCCTCATTCTTCATTCCCGGGAGTAAGGTGGAGAATTTTGGAATATTTCTGGGCTCTGATTTCCCACCCAAGAAAGTCTTCTGGGACAGTTTGTCAACTTGGGGGGTTGGAGCCTTCTGTGGTGAGAGCACTGGCTCCTGGCACCAGGGATCATATGGGGACAGGATCCTTGGGAACTGCGCCCACGGTGGAGGGGTCAGAGCAGAGAAGGGGACTTTACCTCTTGATGCTGCGTCTCTAGCCCTTTGCCTGACTTTTCGATGACGCTTAAAGACAAAAAAAGTGAGAGTGTGAAGCTGGCACGCTGTTTTCTTTTTCATGTCCAAAATGAGACAAAGGAAATACACATTTCCCCGTCCCTTTCTATATATCTGTCTCTATTTTATTCACTTTCCTAAACTTCCTGTCCATACTTCATCTTTTCTCACTCCCACATTTCTCTTCTCTGCTTGCTTCTGATTCATTTCAAGGCTCTTCCATACTCTACTTCCTGCTTATTTCCCCGGGGAAGTTCTGCATCAGGCCCATGAGAAACAAGAGAAAGATTAGAACAGATTAAAGGGTGTGTCTAAAACCAAAGGTCTAAAACGGAAGGACTTCTGCTAACAAATGTCTTAATGGACCACCAACCAGAAAGATACCCCATACGGGAAGTCTTCTGAGATCCCATGAGTAGATTCCATTTCTTCTGGATCTCAGCCCAAGCTGGATAGAGAGGGTCTTATTTTTCCATTAGAGTACACTGCAGGGATGGCCTGGTAAGGAATTATTTCTAGGCTCTGAGAAGAGAAGTATGATATAAGAGTAACTGAATGCATGGTGTCAAAATTGAGGGAGGGGAAAGGGTAAAAGGAGAGACTGTGGGATCTTAAAAGCTTCTTATCTGAGGCTTCATTAGTTCAATCCTGGTCATAGCGTCTCCCTACCCGGCAGCAGCTCCTTTTAGGTTCCAACCTTAATCCATCATAACTCCTTTTCACTTGCCAGATCAGTAGGCTAATAATGAAGATGGAGCCATAAAGAAAAGTAGGGCTCAACATGGTCTAAACCTCATGAGCATGAGGAGACCAACCATCCCTCTCTCTAGGCATTCAGGGTCTGGTGCCTAATGACTCCCAGTGCTACGCCTCGTCGTCTCCGCCTCACAGAGGACGGAACCAGGGCAGCGGACTGCATCACAAAGGCCGTCTGTTTCAGAAGGCAGGTGTAGTGTCAGAGTCCTTGATCTGTCTTAGGGAGGCTTATGTGGTGAGTCAGTCTGTAGAGGAGGGTGTCTGGTTGCCTGTAAGGGTTACAGAGCCTGGGCCTAAAGGTGCCCGCTCAGGGGCAGTGTCTGTGCCCCCACGTTGTCTTCACTCTCCATACCCTACACCAGCCCGATGGCTCAGCTCTCTCCTTCACGACGACTGTGGTCACTCCTCCCCAGAAAACTGAGTGTTCAGGGACACAGGACACCTTTTGGGGAAGGGTGGCTGGGACAGAGGAACCTCCACCAGCTGCTGCCCCTGTCTGGAAATATGTCTGAGAGGCACACACGAGATGAGGGAGGGCAGAGTCTGGTTATGGCTTGGAAATGAAGAGCTTTGCTGTTACAGGCAGTGGGCGAAGGGAAATCAGAGGTGCATGCAGGGGACCGTGGCTGATGTGGCAGGGAAGGGCCAAGGTGGCAATAGCTTGAAATTCACATTTGTGGAGGAAGTGAAGCCTCCATTCTCTGTGGTGGGAAGAGACTGTAAACACTGCCTTCCGTGGAGGCACTGGTGAGACTCACTTATGGAGCTCTTTTAAGAGTTCGTTTCTAGAGCTGTGTTTCCAGGTTACAGAATTCTGTTTGCTCATGGAGATGACTACCTGCAGAGACGGGTTAGTGGCCGCTTCTGACTTAAGGTCGTAAACTAGTTGCTGATCGTGGTTACATCTGCTCATCTACTCTGGATGTATGCTGGTTGCCCGAAGGACTTTTTTTGTTGTGGTGGTGGTTTTTTTTTTTTTAACCAGGATTTTTCAAGTGTTTAAGCAGGCCAGTTGTTTTCTAAGTCCTCCCCAGGGACCATCATTCCTATACTCTTCCCATTTATTTACATGTTTATGTTACCTGCTTGACCTCTGTGCATGTTGTCATATTTCCCTAATACTCTAGGATTTCTGCATTTCCTTGAGAGAATCTATCCTTAGTTTTGTGGTCTGTGAAAGCCAAAATCCTTGAGGTCACAATCTCTGAAGAGGCTAATTGGTCCTTCCTCCAGCATCCAGTCCTCCATCCAGTTGGCATGGTGAGCCCTCAGTCTGTGTTCATCCCTAAGCTGGGCAGTGTCAAGGGTACAAAGACTTTTGAGTCATGTTGCCTTCCTCCTCTCAAGACATTTAATCTGGTTTCCACTAAGAAGAGCTAAGACTAAAACACATGAAGCAAGAGTCTAGAACAAATAGAATTATATACTGATATGTGAGGCCCAGGTCACAAACATCCCATTTCAGAGGAGAGAAAGCATTGTGAGGATCAGGGTGGTCAGAGAGGGCACCTGCGTAGAGTGAGATTGGAGTTGGGTCTAAAAGTGCAGGCTGTGAGACAAAGCCTGTTCCAGGTGGGGGAGAAACTTACCAACAAATGCAGGACACTGAGGAATGGGCCACGGAGTGCATCTGGCAGTAAGAAATGCATCTGTGTCTAACAGAGGTGCAGGTGGGTGGACTGGAGAGGACTTGTGGGGAAAGACTGGAGGTCAGAGGTGAGCCTTCTTGATGAAGAGACAGTGGACTTAATTGATTTCAGTCACTGAAAAGCATTGTTTTTTAAAAGTAGGCATGCATATACATGGTACAAAATTTATAAGGTAAAAGAAGGTATATACTATGTCTCTTTCCCACCCTCTCTCCCCTTTTTCTCCTTTGTATTGTTTCTGAACTTTCTTCCCCATGTATGTTTCAGAATTAATGCAGCATAGGAAGCATAAATAAATTGATGTAGTTTTCTTCACAAATGGAAACATATGATAGACATTGTTTTTCCTCCTCCTTGCTGTATTTAATAATATGAATATATCTTGCATGTATAATTTTCTTTGAGGGCTATACAGTCTTCTTTCATAGAACTACAACACACTTATCTTCAATCTCAGGTTCATGGATGTTTAGTAATTTACAATCTTTTGCTCTGAATAATAATGCTGACCTGAACCTCATGTATATAAGTCCTTGTACATGGGTATGAGTATATATATATATATGTGAGAAATTCTTAAGAGTTGAATTGATGGATGAAAGGATGTGGGTATTTTCGATGTTGATATTGCTAATTGCCCCACCACTTGCACGAATTGGCACTCTCACCAAAACTGTGTAACAGTACCTCTCTTCTCATGCTTATTAATTCAGTATTATCAAATTTTTTATCTTGTCAACCTGAGAAGTGATAAATTATATCTTGTCAATTTACAAATTTGTTTTAAGGTAGGCTAATTACATTTTTGTATGTTTATTTCCTTTTCTGTTAAATATCTCTTCCTAATCTTTTCCCACAGATTATTCATCTTTTACTTATTGATTTATAAGTGCTTTTTAAATTAAGAAAATTAGCCCTCTCTATATGTATTGCAAGAGACACCCAGGTGATCCATGGGGTACCTGGGGCACCTCCTGGTGACACCATGCACAATGGTCAAAGTTAATGGAGGACCCCTGTAACCTTCATCAGACAGGACCACCAGGGGTTGGTATCCCTTGAGTGTGAAGGTTTGGGTCCCTGAGCAGGCACAGAATGTCAACCAGCTGAAGTGCCAGTTGGAGGTAAAGGGAATAAGTCATAGAGGAAAGGTGGTAAACAAAATTCTAGATTCCTGTTCCCTGGCATGTAGGCCCTCTATAATTTCCTTGCTTTGAGGGGTTTCCCTTGACCTCTTGGCCTGTAAATATAATGGGATATCATTCATGTGATTAATTTATGCTATATGGCAAAAGTGAAGGGGTTTTGCAGATGTAATTAAGATCCCTAATCAGTTGACTTTGAATAAGCAACAGGTAGATTATCCTGGGTGGGCCTGACCTAATCAAGTAAGCCCTTTAAAAAAGTGTCTGGAGATAAGAAGCAGCAGCAGATGCTCTCACGCTGGCCTTGAAGAAGCAAACTGCCGTGTTGTGGAGAGGGCTGTGTAGCAGGCAGCTCTAGGATCTGAGGGCCTCGGTCCTACAACCACAACTGCCAACACCCAGTGAGTCTGAAGAGGACTCTGAGCCTGTGATGAGACTGCAGGCCTGGCTGACACCTGAGTTCCGCCTCGCCAGACCCTGAGCAGAGGACCCAGTCAGCGTGTACCTGGACTGCTGACCGCAGCAACTGTGAGGTAATGAATTTGGATTTTTTTGAAGCTGCTAAATTTGTGGTGATTTGATACACAGCAATAGAAGATTAGTACAGGAAGGAAGTAGTAAATGCCAGCTCAGCCCCAGGACCAGTTTCAGAAGTACCGACTGTAGCTTTTATCCAGATTTCCTTCCTGGTTGTGAAATGTCTCTTTCTTTAACTGAGTCCCTTTCTCTTTCATCCTCCTTTGTTCCATTCTTGAATAGAGGTTGTTGTGGTGATGTCACTACTACTCACCAAGATTCTGGTTCACTTCTCCTCCTGGCAGTGCCCCTTTGAAGTTAGGCATGGCTGTGTGACCCACTTTGGCCAACGAAATGTGTGCAGAAGTGGCATGTGTCATCTGCGGATAGAAGCATTTAAGCAAGGGTTCCCCTTGCTGTCTTCTCTGGCTGGGATGATCATGGAAACATGTGTTGAGATGAAGGAACGTGCCAGAAGATCAAGGCAGCCTGGAATGTTGAGCCACTGTATGGAGAACAGCTGTGCTAGAGACCCGCCTGGACCCGCTTGCTAGAGACCAAGCAGGCTTGGTATGCATGGGGAATAGAATTTTCTTGCATTAAGCCACTCAGATTTGGGTGGCCTTTGTTATTGCAGCATAACCTAGCCTGTCCTGACCAATCAGGTGTCTTGGTGGTAATTACCAGGTGTTACAGAATAGAGAGAGGAGATTACAACAAAACTAGAGGAGGAAGGGACACAACCTCGAGATCTTGGATTTAGAATTGGATTTTGCTGTGGATTGAATTGTATCCGCCTGGAATTCATATGTTGAAGCTCTAACTCCCAATGTGACTGTGTCTGGGATAGGGTCTTAAGGAAGTAATCAAGGTGAAATGAGGTCATAAGCCTGGGGCCCTAATCTGATAGGACTGTGGCCTTATAAGAAGAGGAAGAGAGAGAGAAGTCTCTTTGCCACTGAAGACACAGTGAGAAGGTGACCATCTGCAAGCCAGGAAGAGAGCTCTCACCAGAAACTGACCATGCTGGCACCTGGAACTTGAACTTCTAACTTCCAGAACTGTGAGAAAATAAATTTCTGTTTTTTAAGCCACCCTGTCGATGGTATTTTATTACGGCAGCCCAAGCTAAGACAGATGTGGTAATTGCTGAGGTTCTGAATAGTCTATCTTTGGGGAGGGGTGAATTTTTTTGATTGTATAAGCAAAAGTAATATTATGTTAGGTAATACTCTTAGATTATGAAGAAGTTTAGCGTTTGGGAAGAAGGATGAATGTTGATGTTGGATAGCCATAGGGTAGACTATAGAGATATTTATCACTTTTTTCACTGTCCACAACCTTAACCCCTTTCTATATTTGAGGAATTTCCTGCTTTATTAGTCTTGGTCACTGGGAGAGCTTGCCTTCCATCATAGAATCCCAATAGGTCACATACTAGTTTTCCTAGCCCCTTTGGCAGCTAGGACTTGGGCACATGACCTAGGCTTAGCCAATCAGAAGCACCTTCCGAGGACTGTGACTCGGAAGCTAGTAGTGATGCAAAGGAGCAGGGTTAGTAGAGAATCCAGTTTGGTGGTGTGGGAGTGGTGGCAGAAGTGATATCTGTTTCCTAGGGGCAGCTGAAGCTCTGCTACCAGAGGTGGAATCCTGCAGGCTGACCACATAATGTTTGTGGGGCATGGGGCAACAGTACAAACTGAGGCCCACATACCATCTATGTATCTAAACATCTAAAAGTTATAAATCAAGCTAAGAGATTGTCACATAAAAATATGTCTGTCTTACTGTCTTGGAGAATATACTTTCAAAACAATTTGTAAGCCAGGTTCAAATTTAGAATTCTTGGATTTCTTGGAGTTCCATGATGGAATGAGGTGACAAGGGGAGAGCCAAGGTCCGGTGCCCTACTTCTTCCCTTCCTTTTCCTACCTTAACTTCCTTCCATCCTGCATCAGGAATGGCCTCATTTCCTGGCGGTGGACACTGCAGCCCTATACATCCAAGCTCCTTCCATGTTCCCTGCAAATAGCTACCTCTTGGTCACCCTCCCTACCTAGTAGTGTGCAAATCAGTGACACAGCCCATCCCAGGAAGGACAGATCTGAGCAAGAGGCCTGCATGGACTCTGGAAGTTGCTTGGGGCCAGTGGGGCAAGGAATTCTCTGGTTTTCAGTTCCTGAAATGTGGTCTCGAAGGAGAAGTGTGAGCCCCAGGTGGGCATGCCCCCTCAGCCCTGTGTCCTCTTGCCCTGTGTCCAGAGATATGACTGGAGGAGGGCCCTCTACACATGGAGTGAGGGCAGGGGCCCCAGTAGTCTGGATGTAGGGGTGGCGTTGGCATTTGGCATTGCCTTCTGTTGGTGCCACCATGCTGTCCTAGGGGGCTGTCTGCACAGTCCTGGCTCTATTGCACACCTTGGGGTGGTCTGGGTGCCCAGGCTCCCTTGCTCTTCCATTGTCTGCACCTCCCCAGGGTCTTTTCAATAAATTGCTTTTTTGTTGAAATCAGCTAGTGAGTTTCATTGGCTTGCAAATAAGAATCCTGATGAGTACATTTGTCTGTTTCCTTGTTTTTGGGGGCAGGGTAACATAACTGTCATTAGAGGGTTACATTCTGCTCCATGAAGCCCAGGACCATATCTGTCTTGTTCACTGTTGTATCACCGGCACCTAGAACAGTGCCTGGCAGGGATACATGTTCTGGGTCCAGACAGTGATGTGGCATCACTTTAGACACAAAGGCTTTTCCAGGGCTGGGACCCTATGTCATGGCAGCTCTGAGACTACTGGGGGCCCTACACTAACAGATGACACTAGGGCTGCCATGCCAGGAGATGCCATTTACATAGACTACAGGGAAAATGGTGTCCCTGCCTGACAGGCTTGCATGTTCCTGACAGCAATAGGATTTCCTGAGAGGAATGGAGGTCTGATAGCAATGGGGGCCTTGACATTAATGGGGGTCCTGTCAGCAATGGGGACGCCATGGGGTATTGGGATACCCTGTTAGGGTTCCTGAATTGATGTAGGGCTTGACAGTGCTGGGCCCCTGGTAGGAAGGGTTGGCTTCCTCTTGGGGGAGGATCCTTCAAATGATGGTCTGATAGGTGAGAAGTCGGCAAGGTGATTGGGGTTTTGATGGTGATGGGTCCAGATTTCCAGGGACTGCGATTCTGAGATCCAGAGCCCTGGTGGTGGTGGTGGGGTCTGGTTATCCGGGTAGGGCAGTGTCAAAGCTGCTAGGGATAAAGCCATCCCACTTGGGCGGGTTGGGGCCCAGGGCAGCTCACATCTTTTGCCTCCCTGTAGGAGCACAGGGGAGACTCTAAGGTCCTAAGAACAGAAGTGGGTGGGGGTCTGACTCCCCCAGCTGCTCGAATCTTTAGAGGCTCTGTGCTCGCCCTTGTCCTCTGCCCCTGTCCTCCCCATCCCTGGCCCCTCAAGAGACTGAAGTGGCCCCCAGAAGTGGGGCCTTCAGGGGTCTGATCCCATCCCTGCTGTCCCCAGATGCTCTGCCCTGCAGAGGCCCCAGCCAGGCTGGCTGAGAGGCCATCAGAGAGGCCCTAGCTCAGGAGCTTGGCCCCGCCCCATCCAGAAACCCCACCCACAAGACCCCCAGTCCTGCTCCAGCCCTCAGATTCCAGCCCTTTTCCTCCATTCCTCCTTTCCTTTCAGCATCACCAGGTCCTGGCCTCTGATACTGCCCTGGGAATGGAGGTACGAAGGTGGGCATAGCTGTAGCCTGATCCCCTTCTTCACTGCTCCACTCTTGGGAAAACTGAGGCCTGAGCAGACCTCCAGAACCGTGCCCATTCCTCCTGGAGGCTGAAGCGCTGGGGTCCTGCCTGAGGCCTCTGGCTTCTCTTGGTTTTTCCTAGGAAGCCAAGCCTTTCCACCCAACTGGACATCCCAGCCCCCAGCCCTCAGCCCTCAGCCCTCAGCCCAAGGCCACGGGTCAGGCCTACTTGGGCTGCAGTCTCAGCCTTGCCACTCACTAGCTGAGTGGACTTGGGAGGTCAGTCTGCCTCTCTGTGCCTCAGTTTCCTCATATGTAGAATGGGACGAATGATCCCTTCCTCATAGGGTTGTTTGAAGATGCAATGATATAATGCACGTAAAGGACTCAGCTTGGAGCCTGACACATGGTCAGCACACCAAAGTAATGGCTTTCCCGATAGCCTGAGGGCCACTTCCTGAGACCTGGCTGTGACGTTCTCCAGTTTCACTTAGGAGATGGGTCAGCTCAGAGAGGTGGTATGTATAGTGGCTAAGAGTACAGACTCTGGAGCCAAACTGCCCAGCTAGGTCCCCCAGCTCTGCCACTTTACTAGCTGTGCAGCCCGGGCTCGTTACTTCACCTCTGCACCTCGGTTTTCTCATCTGCACCCCAAGCACCATGACAGCACGGAAGCCGTGCCCAGCCCCTGGGAAGCACTGGTGGTGAGTTAGCTAGTCCTGCAGAGCCATGTCCTTCCATGTGGACAAAGTCTCGGGGCCATCAAGGAAGTTCTCTGAGCAGAGAAGGGCCTGCGTCTTCCTGCAGAGGGTCTCTTGAGGACACTCCCCACTTGGGAGCCCTGCTCCTTTGTGAGACTGTAGTTTCCACAGTTTTCTGGCTGTTTCTGAGTTTCCCGGAGGGCAGAGAAGGGGGGGTATAGGGTGGGGGTTTACCGAGAAATCAAACATGAGATGGTGAAAATACGATCAAAACCATCTGGGGCTGGCTCTGACCAAACCCTTACCCACGCCACAGAGGCAGCCCCACTGTCTTGAGAACTGGATGTGCTCCAGGTGGGGCATCGTGGGAAAGAGCCGCGCTCACTTCCATTTTTTGTTAATGAGATGTGTACTGGGGCTTGTTCTGTGCCGCCCCTGTGCAGAGGAATGTTGGCAGTGGAAATGGACAGGCCCAGTCCCTTCCCCTGGGAGCTCTATCAATAGACAGGACAGGGAGGCTTAGTCCACCATGTAGGCGGACAAAAAAGACTGGGAGATCCCTGAGCAGGGGTGTTAGGTCCCTTTAGGGAGATGTTGGCTGCTAGGACCACAGGCCTTCAGGGGAGGGAGGTACCACTCAGCTGTTGGCCTTGAACCTGTAGCAGGCGCCATGTGTGCCAGAGAGGAAGGTGTCTTATCTAGAGGCAGGCAGCAAGGCCCCCGTATCCTGGTTGGGGAGCTAGGAGTCCACACCACCCTCAGAGAGCCGGCAGCTTCATCATTGTCCGGTCGGCAGGTAGACTCCTGGCTCTCCAAAACTCAGGATAAAACAAGACCCAACACTTGTTAGCGCATCATAGTGAAACAGGGAGCAGGTGTTGATTAGATGAAGTCTCAGTGCAGAGAATGGTTGAGTGGGGCGGGACAAGTCACAGGTTCCTGAGCTAAGCCCTCATGTATCTGTCAAGGAGAAAATGGGATATGACCCAATGCCCAGGAGGATTGGTGGCTGGGGGTGGGAAAAAGAGGGAGGGAGAAGTTTTCAAGTTGGCTGCCTGAAACTCATGATGCGTTTTGTTAGACATGGGGGACAGGCCCCAGGAGAGTTTTCGAAGATTCTTTTATCCCAACCAGTAGATAACAAGAATATTGATAGAAAAAAATCTGAGCTGTGGATCCTGAGAGGGTCTTGCCAGAGAGAAGGAAATGGAGGAGGAGCATGACCTCCTTCTTTCTTGGTATAGAACTAACTGGAGAAAATGGGGGAAATGCAGGTATATAGTGCATCAAAGACTGATGTAAGATAGGTGCTCAGTACTTGATAGGTGGTGGTGTTTATTTTTTATTGAGGTAACATAAGTTCATAACATTATATAAATTTCAGGTGTACATCAATATATTTCGACTTCTGCGTAGACTTCATTGTGTTCACCACCAAAGTCTAGTTTCCATCCATCACTGTACCCATGTCCCCTTTACCCCTTTCACCCTCCCCCCCCTTCCCCTCTGGTAACCACCAATCTGTCCTCTGTATCTATGTGTTTGTTTATTGTTGTTGTTTTATCTTCCACATATGAATGAAATCACATGGTATTTGGCTTTCTTCATCTGACTTTTTCACAGTAAAGCCAGCCAACTTGAAAACTTTTCAAACCAACACTATTGCAAATTGGGGATTATCTCTATGAGCTAATATCTGGCATTGCCAGAAGATGGGAGGAAAGAGCCATGAAAACAAATAGATTATTCTCATTTGTATGATTAACAAAAGTAATGTTTGAATTTTTGACTTAAGTGCCCAGAATTGAATTTTTTCTCAGTGATTAAGAAGGCTGGCATCATATTGAATGAAAAAAGTGCCATAATTAAAACTATGATGATATATACATTTTAAAAAAAGAAGAGGGAGGGAGAAAGTCAGGAGGGAAGGGCCTGGTGTTCACCCCTCAGGCTTTCTCCAGATTCTTCGTTGCCCAGGCCTCCAGGGTTCAGCAGGAGGCTGTTCTAGCTGTGTCACTAGCTCCTGGATTATTTTCTCTTTCTGAACTTCAGCTTCCCCTTTTTCACAGAGGGTGGCCCCTGGGACCCCAGGAAGTGGGGACATCTCTGAATGTGCATGACGTTGGGGGAGCCTGTGTGAATACTGGGGGTTAGCCTGAGACCCAAAGATTCAGGGGTCAAGTCTTTGTTTGGAGAGACTCTTAAAAATTAAGCCCCTGCCCCCACCTGACAGATGGGCAACTGAGGCCTTGGGGCGGTGGCGGTGGGGTGAGGAAGGGACTTGCCCAGAGTCACACAGTGAGGGGCAGGGACAGGATTGTGGGTTGGGGGCTGGGCATTGAGCTCCCAGCCTGTTCCTGGAACCCCAGTGTCAGTGTCAGGGAGGCGGTGTCCCGGGGCCTCTGTCCTGGGAGCACCTTCCTCAGGGCTCCCACCCTCACCTCCCCTCCTCTGTCTCTGTGTCCCCTGAGGGCCCAGAGGGAGTGGTCATGTCTGCCTCTGTGGCAGGCTGACTTCCACTTGGCTTCACTGGGAACTGAGAAGGATTTGAAGCAATGTGACCCCTCACACCTGTGTCTGTCTTCTGCCTGCTGGCGTGCAGGGCACAGGGGCCAAAGGGTGTCCACAGCTGGGACCTGTGGAACTCCATGGTTGGCTGACTTAATGGATGGATTAATGGATGGATGGGTAGATGGAGGGGTTGGTGGATGAGTGGATGGAAGTCTAATGGATGCAGAGACAGCTGGATGGATGGATGCTTGGATGCATGAATGGTTGGGTAATTTCCCCCAGGCAGCAGAGCCCAACTTCCCAGCAAGAGCAGTTGTTCTTACAGACTGTCCGCATCCCACCCACTCGTTGTGACTCCAAGACCTGGGATATCTGAGGTTTTGAACACCTACTTCTGGGAGCAGACGGGAGGAAGAAGGTGCCATGCTCTCAGCTCACTGAGGAGGGGCTGGCACAACCCTTCACCACCAGTCCCCTTCCCAGGCTGCCCAGGCCTGCTCAGGCCCGCTTTTGTTACCAGATGAGGTATATCTGGTCTTATGATGGCCCCTCTTCCCAGGCAAGGATGCTCAGTCTGGAGCTGCCAGTCCAACCCCAGTGGCACAGACTTGCTGCTCCCAGCTGACAGGCCCATAAGGGCCACAGTCGGGAGGCCAGCCAGCTTCCCCAGGGGACCTCCCAAGCACGAGGAGCTCACTCCTCCCAGAGCAGCCCTGTGAGGTGCTCCCAGAGTCACAGGGCTTTTGTCTCCTGGAGCTGAGACTCCTTCCCTGTGACTCTCCAGGCCTCAGTGTTGCCTCGGCCCTGGAGCCCAGGTGGGCTGCGGGCTGCTGGGCGGTTCCTCCATGCTGAATCTCCCTGGCTCCCTGGCTGCTCCTTCTTCCACCCTCTCGAACTCTCCCACTTTGACCTCTGGCTCCCAAGTCTGTCTGTCAAGTCCCTGAGAAGCGTAGCCCCAGGATTGCCCAGATGGGGCTAGACCTGGCCCAGACTGACTGTGCCAGAGACAAGGGTGGCCTGGAGGTCAGATTCTGAGGGACAGATGGGCCCTCACCCCTGACTGTGGCACCTTTCCTCACATATTTATTCAGTCTCAAGACAAATATTTATTGAGTGGCTACCTTGTGCCAGGGTGGATATCTGGGTGACAGTGGAAACCAAAATGGACATGATCCTTGTCCAGGAAGGCTGAAAAACTAGCAATTGTAATTCAGCGTGATGAGTGGTGCAGGAGGAGGCGGGCAGGGGGACCTGGAAGCTTGGGAGGGAGGAAGGCTCCTAACCCAGCCTGGAGTCAGGGAAGGCTTCTTGGAGGAAGAGTCATCCAGACACAGATGGGAAGAGTTTTCCAGACAGAGGGAATGGCGTGGGTAGATGGGCACCTTCCCCCCAGGCGGTAGGGTTGGTCCCCCTGCTCCTCACCCAGCCATGAGTGCTGCTTCCTGACATTCTCTCCAGTGACATTCGATCCCTGAGACACCTGGATGCTTGAATGCCTGTCTTGGAGAGCAAAGACTGGGAGGCATGAGAGAGTTTGGCTCATTCAGGGAACTGACGCAGGTTTAGTGTTGCTGAACCGTGCAGCGTGAGGGGGCTATGAGGACACAGAAGGTGGGGCCCTGACTGTGGGGGCTGATTCTGAGAGCACAGGGTGTTGGGTGGCTGGAGGTCCATGAGGAGGTTGCTCAGTCTGCAGGGTGGAAAACAGATCCTGCCGTTCCATCTCCCCACTTCCTACCTCGGTCCTTCGGGTCAGAGCACGAACAGACAGCAGAGAGACTGATCCGCGGGTGCCAGTGGGCTTTATTGGAAACATTGCAGTCTGGGCGTGGAGGAGCTGTGCTCCCACCACACTCACCCTCTTACTCTCACTCTCACTCACACTGACACTCCAGGCCCCGCTCTGGCTGGGTCAGGTCTGGTGCAGGGGAGCTGGAGGCCTGATTCTCCCTTCTGGTCCTGGGTTCCCCAGGGCCACGGTGATGCACATCCCTTCCCTCAGACACAGGGCTCCCTCTGGGGCTGTCACGGGCTAACTGCCGTGGTGCTGCAGAGGAGGAAGGACCGGCAAGGTCATGCGATGGGGTCTCGGGCAGGGACTCGGAGTGAGGAGGCATGGTTGGGAGGGCCAGGCTTACCTTTAAAGAGTTCTTCTGCAGTCTCCGGATGATGCGATCCACCCAGGGCTGGTCTGGGGGTGCACAGAGCTGGCGACCTCTCAGTGTGGTGAACCTGGAGTCAGATGTCAGAGGTCAGAGAGAATGGAGCTCTGGAACCCAGCTTCCTGCGAGCTCTGATGTGAGGGGCAGGGGCTGGGGACCACATCTGGGAACCTGTTTCAGGGGCTTCCTTGTAAAGGTTGGACTTGGCAAGGAGAAGAGAGAGAAGATGGGGGTGGGTATCACCAGGGGCTGATGGGGAGTTGAGGCTAGACAGGGTCCTCCCCACAACTCACACAATGGCAGGCACTCTGCAGCCATCCTTGATGAGGAGGTAGTGAAAGCCTCGCACGATGTTTCTAGAGATGGGGCGCTGGGTTACAGACTGGCTGCAGTCTTTACTATCTTGGGCATCACCCAGACTTGAGAAAGAAGGTAGTGTCAGGACACAGGGACCCTGAGGACGGGAGGCCACAGCCCTAACTTGGTTTAAGGACACGTGTGTGTGTGGAGGCAGCTAGGTGACATTCAGCCCGTATGCACCGATATGGCTCTATTGCTTGCTAGACATATTGAAGTACTTCTAAACTGTTCAGTAAACAGCCTCTTCCCTGAGCCCCACAAATGCCTTCCTGCAGCCCTGATCACCCCAATCTCTCTTCCAGGACCTCTCAACTTCCCCACAAAGACAGAGGTAAGGGTTAATGGTCACAGAGTTGGTGGGGGGATGGATGGGAATGCGGAACGGGGTGGGGGTTGGTTAGCAGGAGGCTGGTGTTAGAGGACTTGTGAATTGCTAAATATTTTGATTATTAGCTCTACCTCAGTGTCTCCCATTCCCCCCACCTTAAGCAAAAATATACTGTTCTCTCCTTCTGTCTGAGGCAGCAGGACATAGAGCCTGCAGAGAGGGGGGCAGCCTTATGCTCTGGGATATACCAAGAGACAGACACGCATTGGAATTCAGGGGCCCAGACACAGCCACATGCACAGGCACACACACAGGGCACAGGGAACCCCCAGATACCCTGAAACATGCAGCCCCAACTCACAGTGTCCCTCACGTCCAGCACCAAGCAGTCAGAGATCTAGACGTCCTCCCCCTCCACTGCCCCCCCCAGCCTAAGCCTCTGCTCGGCCTTACCAGGGGACGTCCAGAGAATCAGCAGGCTGAGGGCCAGTAGTGCAGCTGCCTGGGGTGCCATGGAGGCTGCAGAGAGGTGGACTGAGGGCGAGTGTGCGAGCGTGAGTGAATGTCTGGGCGTGTGCAGGGGCCTGTGTGAGGCTGAGACTTGGCTGGGAGCAGGAGGGAGCAATGGGAAGTGCAACAGGCGTCCTTTTGGGCTGTGAGGGTGTCTGGGCATGTGAGTGTGGGAGCCTGTCTGAGGCTGCAACTGCCTCCTATTTAAGGCCCAGAACTTTCACTTTCTCTGCTCAGAAATTCCCCTGCGTGTCCATTCCATGGATCCCCCTTTGCCCCCCTTTTTCTGACGGAACCTGACACTGCTCTCCATCTTCCCCCCCTCAGCAGTTCCCCCCCTTCTGTTTTCCTTGGCTTCATCTCTGAGAACCTAAGCAGTCTGCAGTCTGGCCACGAGAAGGGGACCTTGTGCTGTCAGCTCCAGAGAGAGGGTCTGCACTGTCACTTCCTTGGTGGCATTTGCATCATCAAGCATAGGGCTGGCCTTCAGAGGTGACGGTCAGGATTGGGGGGCCAGAGTGAGGAGTTGTGCCCCTTTCCCTGGGTTTATCCCTGATCCTTCCTCTCTTCCCTGTGGGTCTTCTCTTCTCTCCAGTGCGGGTGGTGATGAGGAAGGCTCCCTGGTGCCCTCAGAACAACCATGGAGCCTGGGGACCTCCTCAGGTCATTACAGTGCCTGCCCGTCCATCATTGGGGAAGCAGAGCCAAAAGAGAATGCTCCTTGGAAGGAGTCCCAGCACCACATCCCGCATCTCAGGCCTCTGGGAGTCAACCTCCTGGCTCAGCGAGAACTGCCCCTTTCTCTATTTGCCATTTTCATATGTCCCACACCTGGGTCAACAGAACAGCTGGAGGGAGCCCGGCCTGGAATAGTCCCCTTCATCTTTCCCTTCCTCTCAATCCTGGGAACCAAGAGGGGATTTCTAAGGAGAGGGGCTGGCCAGCTCATATTCAGACAAATCCCCAAATTTCAAGGAATCGATAGATGGGGGAGGGTGATTTCCCATCCTCATGAGAAAGACCAGAGATAGACCTGAAGAGAAGGCCTCAAAAGAGAAACTGATATGTGGGACACCCTCTCAACAATCCCCCCTCACGCTCTGGACCCTCTTCTGGATGGGGGATGATTCCGGAAAGCTGACATCTTTCTTTCCATCCATTAATGACATTAGTCGTAATGGTATTTCTGATTGTTTACTATGTGCTAGGCTCTGGATCAAGATTTACCACCATTACCTTGCTTAACTTTCCTATCAAAGCCAGGAAGTCGTTTTTATTATCATCATATTATTCTCTGTGTTTACACACAGGGAATGAGACTCAGAGCACAAGGTCGCCCAGCACGTAAGTGTCTTGAACTCAGGTGTCTCTGCTCTCAGGTTTACACTCTTGACTAGTATCCCCACCGCCTGTCTGCCAACTGTGCATTGATCATAGACCGGTACAGAGGAGGGAGTCTCCAGACAGCGGGCCCAGGTTGGGATCCAGATTCCACCACGCACTGGCTGTGTGGCCATGTGCCAGTTGTCCAATTTCTGTGTCTTAGTGTCCATATCTGTAAAATTGGAACGGTAATTGATGTACTTCTTAGGATTAAATGAGGTAATCTGAGTAAAGCCCTTCATTCAGAGGTTGGCACATAATTAACTCTCATTAAATATCAACCATTATTATTACTCTATCTTTCCATTCAGATACATGTTAGTTCATCCATCATCCATCTTTCCATTCATCTATCCCTCCTTCTGTTTATGGTGGTTCTGATTATTCTCTTGTCCCACCTCCCTCCATTCTCCACTCTTTGTTCTCTGGAAGGCTGACCTCTACAGACTGCATTACTTGCCCTCTAGGTTCTGTTTGGGTTTGGCCCCTGGGAGGCAGCAGCAGGAGATCAGTGGGTGGTAGTAAAGAGGTTGGAGCATTAATTCCCCAAATCCCTCATCTTGCTGCAGTTCTCACAGTGAATAATTTCCTCTCTTGCAGTTGTTCTCAAAGAGTGTTCTTTGGACAGCAGCCTCAGCATCACCTGGGAGCTTGTTAGAAATGCAAATTCTCAGGTCCTACTCCAGACCTACTGGAGTAATTAGTATTTTAACACTCCCTCCAGGTGACTCTGATACATACTGAAGTTTGAGAACCACTGATCTACAGTCGCAGATCCTTTTGGGCTGCCTCTTCTCCATGGGTCTATCTCTAAGGTTCCTGAAACACTGTTCCCTTCTCTGGCCCTTAGGGTCTGGTATGGTAATGCTTTCCCACTATTTCTAAACCCTGAGTGTGTCACCATCCCATGTTGGTTCCTTAATCCTGACCCCACCTCTTAAATCTTTATTAAAATCTTTCTGGTTAAACATTTTTTAGTGTGCTATCTGTTTCCTGCCAGGATCCTGACTAATACAGTAAATGGTACCAGAAGTAAATGGTACCCAGGAAATAGATTCCTAAAATGGGATCCTAGGATTGGGTTGCTCATATATTTGATGAGTGTATGGACAATCTCCTTGTGTGAGGAGAGAGGATGCTAGTCATCTGCAGCATGCAGAAGCATCACAGTCACAGACTATGACCAGGGAGGCATAGGGTAGAGTGTTGGTGGAGGGAAAGACATCAGCAGATAAATTGCCTGAGGCACTTAATTGCTATGGCCACATGTGGTGATATCCAATGGTGATCACATACACTGTTGGGTGGGCAGCCTGTTTCTGATTGTGCTAGCAAAATTACACAAGGAAAAGATAAGATTAAGACCATGAACTTCTAACTCAAAGTATGGGTGGAGGTCCAGATAACCTCTGTGGAATTCTTCAGGAATCTTTATTTGATGTGACCATACGGCAGCTATGGCTGAGGATCCAGCCCAGGACCTGATTGTATGGGTTGCAGAGTTGCAAGACAGGTAAATGCACAACTGCACCAGATCCCTCGTGCTAGAATAAGGGCACTGTTGGGAGAGTAGGAGTCTGAGACTTGAGGTGGGGACATTTGGGAGAGATGAACAAAGTTGAGAATTTTGAACCTCCAAATCCCCTTGAACCTTCCTTGCTGGCAGAAGAACACTCCCCCTCCCCCTGCAAACAATGAATGATCCAGCCTTTCCGTCCATTAAAAAATGTGTTTAATAGCTCCCTGGCAAAGGGCATGCATTTTCTCTCCAGGAGCCACTCTGACCACCCCTCATAGTCTCCAGGCCCATAGTGAGAGTTTGATTCTAACATCGCCTAGACAGGAATGTAGAAGATGTGCTCCAAGAACAAGAGCATATATGCTGAAGGAGTTGCAGGAACTTGTAGCTGTATTGGGAGAATCCGGGAACCAGTGAGGGTAAATTTATTGATATGGGTGCCCTCATCCAGGATTTGGGTATTACTGTATTAAGTGAGCACCTGGGAGTGGTGTTCATAATGTGTTGGGTTGGTCACTAGAAGCCTGGACTCGACAGTGGCCTATGATCATGTTGAGGTTGAGATGCTAGAACCTCACTGGCATATTGGAGAACATTGCTCCTTGTGGGGGATCAGAATTGGCCACCTCAAGATGTGTCTCTCTCTACCTTGCTCTGAAGGCCATTTGACCTTCCCCCTCCCAGTTGTCTAAAGGAATTTGGGATGGGCCTAAGGACAGGCTTCACCTTGGAAGACTCTGGGTATCGATAAACCAGGAGGGTCTTTGCTACACCCATCTTATCAAAGTTCTGTGTACCAAACATTTACATTTGTAAGGAAAAATCTCCAGTTATAAAGATATCTCCTTCTCTGTAGGGAGAAGAGAGGTGGATGACCTTATCTCTAGAAACTGGTCAGTGTGGAAGGAGAGGCCTTAAATCTGCATAATAACTTTATTGTGCTTTTCTTGTAATCCCTCGTGGCTGACACTCCCAACTCCCCCCTAAAATCCGCGTTTGTCTATATAAGAGGAGAATCTCCACCATTTTGTCGAGAGACACTCCCTGGTCTCTCCCATGTACATGTTTTATAAAGCTTTGTTTGATTTTCTCCTGCTATTCGGCATGTCATGTCAATTTAATTCGTAGCCCAGCCAGAAAGGACCCAGAGTGGGTAGAGAATGCTCTTTCTCTTCATCATCCTCATACTATAGTATGCATATGTTTCACCCGGGAGTCTTGTTAAACTATAGATTCTGATTGAGTAGGTCTTGGGTGAAGCCCAAGATGTTGCATTTCTAACCAACTTCTAAGTGATGCTTGATACTGCTGGTCCTCAGACTACACTTTGAGTACAAAGTGAGGAAGGAGTACAAAGGTTAGAGAGATGGGAATGTTGGAATGAACTTATTATGTGCAGTCAATAACCATACATCTCCGAAGGGCCCAGAAAGATACTTCCTTCTCCAAGACAATAAGAAAAGCATTGGTGAGGGGAAGACTGGCTTCTTTGAAAAGCCCTGTAGTGGCTTCTTTAGTAGGCATGAGATGAGGATGGGAGATGCCCTCCTGGTACTGGGCAATCTTATTTCAAGGGGGATAATGGAATCCTTGAGTGGTAGAGGCCAGATGTTGGCAGCTAACGATGAGCAATAAGGTGAATGAAATTACTATATAAGCTGTAGGGACAGGTGGTAATGAAGGTGCCTTGCCCACAGGGATCTGTGGTGGTAGCTAATTGATCATAGCGTTCCTAGGAGTGAACTAGATGGACAGCTTACTGATGTGCTGCTTGACTTGTATAAGTGGAAAATTTCTAGGCCTGGTGGGGAGAAACTTGATCTAAATTGTATTGGGGATTTATAGTCTTTTACCCAGTTCCTCAGGTTAAGTCAGTTCCCCAGACCTGAAGCCCCTCGATCAGGTGGGGGGGTGGGAAGGCCTGAGTCTCTTTCACAGGTGGATTCTATAAATCTTTCTCCTAGTCAGTAGTTCTCAAACTGCGGTCCCTGGACCAGCAGCATCAGCATCACCTGTGAAATTGTCAGAAACGCACATTCTTGGGCTCTGCCCCAACTGCACTGAATCAGAAACTCTGGGAGTGGCCCCGCAGTCTGTTTTAAGAAGCCTTTCTGGTGATTCTGATGTGTGCTAAAATTTGAGAATCACTGCTCTATGCCTTCCCCAGAGGGATCTGTAGTCATTTGCCAGGGTGACTATGAATGGGGAACAGAAAATACTCAGACCTTTGGGGGATTCTTAGATACTGTCTCATGCTAATATTAATCTTGGGGACTCAAATCCCCATTATGGTCCACCAGTCAGAGTGAGGGTTTATGGAGGTCAGGTGATAGAGGATCTTGGTCCGGGTCCATCTCACAGTGAGTCTGTCCAACCTGTCCAGTGGTTATTTCTCTAGTTTCAGAATGTGGAGTGGTATCCTTAGTAATTAAGCAAAATCTCCACACTGGTTCTTTGACCATGGAGTGAGGAAAATTATGGTAGGAAGGGCCAAGTGGAAGTCCTTTGAACTGTGCCTGCCCCATCACATTCCCCCTACAGTAGTAAACTTAAAGCAATGCTGCGTTGCTGGAGAAGTTGCAAAGATCAGAGCACCTTTAAACACTTAAAAGATGCCGAAGTCCTTTGTACAGCATATTATAGCTGATAATGCAGCACGTGCCTTCTTTCTATACTAGGCAATTAAAGACCATCAAAATCAGTTCCTCTCAACTGGAATGACAGCAATACACCTTTACTGTTTTACCTCGGAGATAGGTCAGCTTTCCTCCTCTGATTATCGTGAGATAATCTGGATATGCCAGAGAAGATCAAACTGGTTCTTCAGACTCATAACATTATCTTACTGGTGCTCAAGAAATAGCAATCACCCTAAATGCCTTAGTAAGGCCCATGTATGCCAGAAGGAGAGCACGAAAGCCTACTAAAATTCAGGTGGAATTTCTAGGCTTATTGGGGGTAGGGAGGAGCTGAACAACAGTGGTCTGGGGTGTGTTACACCTTCACCACGCAGAAAGAGGCACAATGCTTAAAGGACAGTTTGGATTTTGGAGGCAACATATACCATATTTAGGTGTACTGCTGCAAAATATTTACTGGATATGGCATAAAGCTGACAGTTTTGAATGAGGCCAAGGGCAAGGAAGGGGTCTGCAGCAGCCTCCAGGGAACGTTGCCCTGCTGCTTGGGCCTTATGACTCATAAATCCAATGAACCCCAGATTGTCTGTGGCACCGAAGGGTGCCGTAGGAGCTCCAATAGGAGAGTTACAGCAAAGCCCACAGGGTGTTGGTGTGAGGCCATGACTCTTCTGCTAAGGATTATTTTCTATTTGAAAAGCAGCTCCTGATTTGCCACAGGGCCCTGGTCTAGAACTCAGACTACAGTTCACCCAGTGACAATGCGACCTAAGGATGTTATCTATAGCAAATCACGTAGTTGGACGTGCACAGCAGCACCCATTGTGAAATGGACATTGTGCATATGAGAGCAGACCTTAGATGTTTCAGAAGGCATAACAGCATGGGCAGGTGGCTCAGATTCGTATTTGTTTCGTTTTCTGCTTCTTCTTCTGGTATCATTATGCCTTCACGGAGTTTTCTACAAACAGTTAACTGAGGGAGAACATGCGTGGTCTTGATTTTCAGGCGGGTCTCTAAGGTATGCTGGCATCAGTCAGAAGTAGACAGTTGCTTTCATTCAGGGGTGGCTCTGAAAGACAGTGGTGAAGGGAAAGTCCTCTCAGTGGGCACAATTTCAGGTCGTAAATTTAACAGCCTTGTCGGGAAGGAGAGATGGCCTGAGCTCTACTAACTCACGTGCAGTGGCTGCCTACAGCAACCCTGCCCTCACCTCTGCAAGTGGTGCCTTCACTAAATCCTTGTCTGTTAAACCTTTTTGGGCATGCCGTTTGTTTCCCGCCAAGATCCTGAATGACAGAAGAGGATAAGTGCAGAGCTGGCAGAGAGCTTTCAATTAAATTTCAATACTGTCTTCCTGGAATGCCTGTTGGGAAAGATCCTGAGAACCAGCAGGAAAGAGTGAAAAAATGAAATAACAATAAACAAGGGATTTGTACCACATTCATTCAATAAATATTTCCTTGAGGGCCTCCCATGTTTCAGACCCTGTTCTTGGCCCTGGGATACAGCAGTGAACAAAACTGATAGACATTCCTGCTCTGGCAGAGTTCTTATTCTAATGAAGGAGACAGACAATAAGCAAACGAGAAAAATATAAAGTATCTCATGTGGCAATAAGTGCTGTGAAGAAAAACAAAGAAGGCCAGAGGGATAGGGAGTATTGGAGAGGGTGGCCAGGGAAGCCTTTACTGAGAACATTTGAGCAGAGAGCTGATCTGAAGAAGCTGAGGGAGAGAGCCATGCAGAGATCTGGGGAAGATGTTCTAGGTCAAGAAAACAGCAAGTGCAAAGGTTTTGAGGCAAGAGTGTGTTTGAGGAATAAAAAGGAGGCCAGTGTTATGGAAGGGAAGTGAGCAAAGAGTAGAGTGGTAGGAGATACCGTCAGATAATCAGAGGGGCTGGATAGTGTAGGGCTTTGTAGGCCACTGTAGGGTTTATGTTTTACTCTGAGCGAGATGGGGAACCATTGGAGGGTTTTGAACAGAGGTGTGACATGATCTGACTTGTTTTAAAGGCTCCTTCTGGCTGCTGGATGGAGAACAGACCAACGTGGTGCAAGAACGGAAGCAGGGAGACCGGTGGGAGGCTACTGCAATAATCCAGGGAGGACATGATGTGCTGGGAGTTGGTGAGAAGTGGTCAGATTCTGGAACTATTTTGAAGGTAGAGCCAATGGGCTTTGCTGCGGGGTTCAGCATAGGACGTGAGAGAAAGAAGAGGCGAGAATACTGCATCATTTTTGGCTTGAGCAATGTGATGGATGGATTTACTAAGATGTGGATGACTGCAGGGGAGTGGGTTTGTGGGAATCGGGAGCCTTGTTTTGACTTGTTAAGGTGAAGCTGCGGTTCGGACATATAAGTGGAGGTGTTAAGTAGGTAGTTGGTAATATGAGCCGCAGTTCAGGGGATCGATTCTAGCTGCAGATACAAAAGTGGGAGCAGTGGATGGTGTTTAAAGCCATAAGACCATGAGATCTCCAAGGCAGTGAGTGTAGATAGAAGAGGCCCACGTTCCAAGTCCTGGAGCTTCCCAACATTGACAGCTCAGGGAGAGGAAGAGGGATCAGGGAGGAGGGGCTGTCAAGGTGTTATGATGGTCCCACTACCTTGGAAGAAGGGCAAGGACAGAGGCCCATGGGTGGAAGGTTTAAAGCCCCCACTCCCAAGCCATTGGTGTAGATGATCCAGTGGGGGTGGGGTGTTTGTGGCCAAGGAGGTGGCTTTGAAAGAGTTTCTGAACACAGGCACAGAGTCTTCAGTGTGCTATGTGCTTCTGTGAGTTCACCAGGGTTCAGTGGGAGCCGGGACAAATCTCCCAGCCCAGCGCAGCTCAGCCCAGCCTAGCCACACCCTCCTCCAAGGAGCCTGCCCAGGCTTCCTGCTCCCTGTCTGACCAGATCCATGCCCCAGGGTCGGAGATCTTGGCTGGAGGGCACCTCAGCCATTGGGGCAGAGGAGGGAGCAGCTGGGCCTGGGAAGTCAACCAAGTCCTCCATGTAGGTGGGAGTAGAGGGGAGTGAATGATTGTGGGAGAGGACTTCTTCTAGATGCTTACTTAGTAAGTCTTTGTTGAATGGATGAATGTGCGCATCCCGAGCTGTGTCCACGGGGCTGAGCCTGACTGGGGTACCTTGAACCCCCGTGTGTGTGGTGTATGTGGCTGTGTCCACGTTTGTGTGTGTCTGATGGTCCCTCCTCTCCTGGCCTGCAGAGGGCGCCCCAGCTTGGGAAGGGAGGCTCTGGAGTGTGGTGCTGCTCTGGCGGAGGCTGCGGGGCGCCCTCGCAGGGGCGGGGTGTGGCCCTGAGCCGTCGGGCTCCTGGGAGAGGCTGGAAAGGGCATTGGGCCTAAAGTCCCTGGGCCTGGGGCGCCCTCTGGTGCCCTCATGCCCCAGGCCCCCGCCGGCCCCGAGGCCTCACGTCCGGTCCCGCCCCCAGGTCCCGGTGCGCTGGCCGCACGTGTAGAGGGGACACTCGGTCCGTGGGGTCAGCGTGGGCCCCGGCGGCCGTGACCCAGGCCTGGCGCAGCGGCCCTCCCTCCACTCCTCACACTGGGGCCCAGACCCGCGGGCACTCGCCAGGCGGCCGAGACGCGGCGGCGGGCGAAGGCCGTGTGTCCGCGAGTGTTGATCCCCGCCCTCGACCCGAGTCGCCCTCACTCGCCCTGAGTCCGGGGCGCCCAGCTGTGAAGACGTGCCGTCACGTCGTCCTTGAAGGCCGAAGAAGTCCCATCGCCTCCGCTACTGCCCTCGCAGCATCGATTAGCTGCAGCGACTGAACCCTTAAACCCCGCACTGACGGCGCCAACTCTAAGAAGAGGGTTCCTTGTTCAGCCGAGGTTTGTTGAGAGCCTAAGCGTGCCGGGCGGGACGCTCAGCGCCGGAGATGACGGGCTGTACCTGGACACGGCGGAAGGAGTTTGTCCTGCTCATCGGTGGACACGGGAAAATGCTAGACCTCCGGCCTGGCATGAGACACATTTGAGCACAAAAGTCAAAATAACTTTTAAAACTGATGCGAGAAAGATGAAGGAAATGAGGACAGAACGTTCAGCCCGCAAACCTGCAGTTTGCCTTCGGCGGACGGAGGACCGCGGCGACGATGCTGCCTCCTGGTGGCGGAGCGGGGCAACGCGGCTCTCGCAGCCACGTGGAGTTTCACAGGGTGGGAGTTTTCCTGATTGAAATTGGCGCCCGCTGCTCAGGTGACCGGAAGTGGAGTTCGGGTGTTCTCTTAAGGTTAGATTGAAGGCTGCTGTTAGCACAATCCATGGCTCTAAAGCAAGTCTTCAAGAACATGGCAGCAGAGGTTCCCTGGGGTGTTTTTCTTTGCTGTCAACTGAGAAACGGATGTCTTAAAGAAAACGGGTTTCAGCATCTTCACATAGCTAACACGATCTCTGGAATTGTAGAGTAGACCGCGAGAAGAATTAGAGAGAGAGAGGCGTTGCAAAAGGAGATTTGGCAATTTCAGCATTTGTAAAAATGGTAATTGATTGGTCAAGAATGATGCCAAAGGACAAAACAGCATCCTTTTGTCCCAAAATACAAGGACAAATAAAACTTGGCTGTGGGAAAGAAAAAGAACTTCACAAAAGAGGCCAGCCGAAGCTGAAGCCATTTTCACAGGTAAATGATTAAGGCTAGGAAAGAAGTTAATTTTGAGCTTCATAAATAGCAGGTAGAGAGCAAGTGCCTCTGACTTTGCTGTGCCGTAAAGCAAGGCAGAAGATCCAAGTGTGTCAGTGGTGCTGTGCTGGTAACCCCATACTGCCCCAGTTTTAATTTTTCAAGGGAAGATATCAAAAGAAAGAACCTAACTGTTGTTGGTGATCATGTCCCTCTAAAGGCTGGATTGATGAGTGAAGAATGTGTTGGTGGCTGGCCAGGTATCATGGGGGTGGGGGAGTGTTACGAATCTGGTTGCTTAGTTTGGAATCAGTTTCAGGTTCATATGACTGAGGTTGTTAAGATGTTTCTGTTAGCTGTCATTCCAGGAGATGTTAGTAACCCCTTCAGTCCTTTACATTAGTATCAAAGAGGCCTTCAAAGGATTCAGAGGAAGGAGTGACCCAGGTGAAGCAGGAGGCAACACTGAGAAGGAGCCGGCCCACCATGTCCTAAGTGTGTGTGTTGTCATTTCGTGGAACAGATAACGATCAAATCATTTAAAAACTTGGTGTTAGTAATTTCCTGGATGGCCCTGAGAATGACTGATTGTTGGAAGATAGTGAGGACTCAGTTTTAAAGGAATGACATGCTTTAGTGCTTCTATGTGAAAGGAAAACTTAGGATTCTAGGGATTACAATGAGTCTTCATGTTTGGGGGATGATAATTTTGTAAATGGGGGATGAGCTTTAAAGTTTTTTTTTCTTTTACATTTCCAGTAGAAGCCATGAATTGTGCTGCTGTTGAACACTGGAATATTAGTATTCACTGAGATATGTTTTTTCCCCCTTTTTTTAATTGCTGAGGAAGATTTGCCCTAAGATAACAGCCGCTGCCAATCTTCTTCTCTTCTTTTGCTTGAGGAAGATTAGCCCTGAGCTGACATCTGTGCCAATCTTCCTCTCCTTTTTATGTGGGACACGGCCAGCATGACTGGTGAGTGGAGTAGGTCTGTGCTCGGGATCCGAACCCGCGAACCTGGGCTGCCGAAGTGGAATGTGCAGAACTTTAACCACTATGCCACTAGGCCAGGCCCTTCACTGAAATATTTTTACTATATGCGTGAGCAAGGCATTGGCAGTCTTCGAAATTTATAATTTCGTTTTATGCTTTATACCTATTTTTATGGAAGCATTTACTTGTCTACGCAGCAGTGGTCTGGAAAGTTACCTTTTTCTTCTCTCTCTTTTGGGTCCTTGTGGGTTCGTGCCTACACACACATACACACACGGCCATAACATTCACTGTAGTTTTGGTTGGGGCTCAGGAAGGAGTGAAAATCTATGTGTGTGATTTGCCATCTTTACCCTGAACTCCTGCTGGTCTTTGAATTTACTGGTGTTGATCTTTTCCCTTATGGTTTTATGTCATGTTTAAGAAGTTCTTTTCTACCTCAAGGTTATAAACACACTCACCTATATTCTGTTCTATTACATATATTTTAAACATTAAATCTTTAGTCCTAATATGATGAAGCATTTGAGAAATATTGAGGCTATGATAATGGCGAGATAGAGGTATTAAAAAAAGGAAGAAGAATTAGACGTTTGAAGAAAAACAAACATCTGCGTGACAAGGAAAAGTAAGGATAGTACCCTTTTTGCTCTGCAGTGAACAACATATACGTGGTCATAACAATGTAAACTCTGTCCATGATCTAAATATAGTGGTAGGACTATGTTTAGCGGATAGGGTGACCGGAGAGGAGGGTTGGTAAGAAAGCTAAATCTCCACTTTTTATAATAGGCAGTCAATGGGTAATATTCAAAATAGAGAAATCAAGAAACAGGTATGAACAAAGTATTTAGATGTATGACACTAACTCCTAGAAGTAGCTTAAGAGTTAAAAGTTACAGGAAGTGGTTGTTCAGAAGAAACCTTTTAGTACTTTTTGATATTTTGTTAAACCACGAGTATGTATTATTTGATATTTTATTTATTTTTATTTACTTTTTTGTTTTTTTGCGAGGGAGCCCAGCCCTGAGCTAACATCCGTTGCCAATCCTCCTCTTTTTTTTTGCTAAGGAAGATTGGCCCTGGGCTAACATCCATGCCCATCTTCCTCCACTTTACATGGGACGCCACTACAGCATGGCTGACAAACAATGCGTCGGCAGGCGCCCGGGATCCGAACCCACGAACCCTGGGCTGCCAAAGCATGAACTAAACTGCTGTGCCACTGGGCGGCCCCTGATATTTTAAAAAATTATGTGATTTACAGAAAGAAAGAAGAACAGGACAACAGTCAAAGACAAAGGCAGACAAGGAGAGTGGCCACTCACCTTCTGCTGGAATAAATACTCTAGCATGCCTACTCAGGGTGGGGTCTGAGGCAAATACTAGGCATGCAAGTGTGGCAGGATCGTTGAGTGAAACGTGAAGTTTTGTTTGTTCTGCCTGTGTTTCTCCTTTCTCTTTAGAGCGGGCAAGGGTTTTGGCAGGGCTGAGAGAGAGGCATCCTGATGTCAGAGGCCTCTCGGCCTTTCTAAAGTCTAAAGCAAACCTGGGAAGAAGTTCTGCCCCGGGGCGGTTGTGGAGAGGGAGGGTTAAGATTGGGGAGAGATTGTTGTGCAGGTCCAGCCAGCATGGGCAGTAGACCTGAGTAGATGGCTCTGGCGGGTGTCTAGGTAGCCAGGTCCAAGCCCAGAGGCTCTCGTAGCTGAATTCTCATGTCTCAAAGGTGGTACAGAGCTAAGTTTGAGCGTCTAGAACCTGGAGAGTCCTAGCTGCTGGGACCACAGGGGCCACAGCATTCACTGGTGAGACTGATATCCAGTGATGGGATGGTGTGGGGGCAGGTAGGAAGCCTCCCTGTGCCTTGATGTTTCTATGACCTTTGCACGGCCCGTGGCAGATGGGATCCCAAGAGAGCCTGATGTTGAATTTCTCAGCAGCACTCCAGCACAGGGGCTTGGAGTAGGAATCAAGTTCACTGAAAGAACATTTGAAGATGCAGGAGTTCTTGCACATCTGAGTTTGTAGATGAGGTCACACCTGCTGCACGAGGATAGGTAGGGAGGAGCCCTGTGTTCATAGGCCTCAGGAGGAGCAGACAGCAAACACTTTAAAGACTTTCTGATCAGTGGTCAGGGCTGTGGCATGCTCAGGCTCCCGTGGAAGGAAAGGTGGGGGGCAACCACCTCTAGCTCCCTGCCCCTGTCTCAGGATCTGTTCCCTTCTTTTCCACGTGGCCTGGTCCTGTCTGATGGTCCTCCCTCTCCCTGCCTAGGGGTGACGTGGGGGGATAGAAGGATCCCTGGTCTGGGAACAGAGAGGTAGAGGAGAGCCAGGCAGGAATCTTCTTGGAGAGGAGACTGATCTGTATCTGAATTCTGGGGTTCCAAATACCTGCCACAGGAGATTTATTCCTTGGCCTCGAGAGGTTAAAGGGGCTGAAATTCCCTGGGCCCCAGCCAGGGGAGAAAGGAGGAAAGGGGGGAAGGGGAGGAGGCTTTCCCAACTGGATGGAAGCTGAGGGAGTCAAGAAGCCCAGATGGGAACAGAGAGCACAGCCCCGTTCAACAAAGGGGAGAGGCCAGAGGCATCCCTGAGGCAGAAGGCAGTCCTCCTGGGTCTTTGGGAGGGATGGGGCTCTGAAGGGCTCCCCAGGCTGGAACTCTGTGTAGGGAAGGTTTCAGGAGAACTTGTGTTTGCCTGTGATACAGGTGGGTCCAGGCCCCAGCCTCCCTCCCGGGGACCCTCCCAAAGAGGTACCTCTTGGAGGTTCGCATTCAGTTGGCCCCAAGGAAAGGGGAGGCAGTCCCTGGTAGAGCTGGGAGGGAGAGTGTGCTGGACATAATCAGGGAGGGGATCTCGTCAGGGCGTCGGAGGACTGCAGGGCTGTGGGGTGTGTGTGCTCAGGGTCCACCGTCTGCCCATTGGCAGGGATTTTTCAGAGCCTGGGAGCAGCCCAGGTCCCACCCTGCCCATCAGCCTCCCTTCTATTGCCCACAGGTGTGGGCACCTGGGAGGCAAGGAGACTCTTGGGGTAGGTGAGAACATAGAATTCCCCAGAGTGTGTGACCCCACCCTGTAGTGACACTGGCTTCCCCATGGACGCAAACACACAGCAACAGATGCTTGGGTACGAGGTGGGAATAGCTCATTGTTCAGTTAGGTGTAAGTCGTATTTACAAGGAAGAGGTGTGGTGCAGTGGGGAGCAGGGTCAGGTCCAGGGTCCTGGGTGACCTTCCCTCAGAGGGGACAGTCCTGCTGCCTCCTCTCACACTTTCTGGGAGACTCTCCCCCCTCTGCCTCTCTGGGCCTGGCCCGCTGTGGGCAGCTCAGCCATGCAGGGTAGGGCTGGGAATACAGAAGGGGAGGTTGGAGCAGGAGAAGGGGTGAGGCAAGGCCCACACAGGTGGCTGCTCTGGGGCCCTGAGTCCTCCCTTTCTTCCAGCCCTCTTCTTGCCCCTTGGATTGGGGCTCCAAGCCCTGGTGAGGCTGGTGGGGGCCTCCTGGGCTCCAGGGTGGTCACTGGGCTATGGCCCTTTTGGGGTCTCGTTCCTGGGAAGGCAGAAGAGGGGCATGAGGGGCTGGTGGAGGCTCCCGTCTCTTCCCTCCCCGTCCCTTCAGCTTCCTCACCTCTTACAGCCTTTGGAGCCCTTTCTCTTCTTGCCCGACTTGGGGGCCTCCTTTTCCTTCTTGCAGCCTTGGCCTGGTTTCCGTGGGGCTGGTGGCTTGTCCAGCTGCTGCACCAGCTGCTGCACCCAGGCCTCCTTAGGGTCTGCACACAGCTCTGGCTGAGAGCGCTTCCGAGGTGAGAACCTGGGGGTCGGGCGTTAGCAAGCCTGTCCCAGTCTTGCCCACCGTGCCCTCCCCACTCAGCTGCCAGCTGGCACCCACCCCCTGGCACCCACTCACAGGATAGCTGGGATGGGGCAGCTCAAGCTTGGCTCCTGCTTCCGGTAGCTGCGGACAACCTGGGCAGGGATCTTCCTCCGGCTGTACTTGAGGCAGCAGTCCTGTGCCCCTCCGTCACTGCCTGCAGGGTGGGGTTCACAGGGAGCCAGGGCTGCTTGTGGGCTCCCACCCGGGCCGTCCAGCCCCTTGCCCCATCCTAGGCAATTCCCTCATGAGTACCTTGGGTCCGGGGGATGCAGAAGGCCAGGACCAGGACAAGGAGGCTCAGAGCCAGTGACTGAGCCATGACTGTGGTCGAGGGTGAGGATGAGGCCCGAGCTGTGGGCGAAGTCCAACTCCAAGTTGGGGGTCCGTGTGTGGGCTGGGACTGGTCTGCTGGCTATTTATGCAGGCGGACACTTTCACTTCCCGCCTCCCCAGCACTGTGTCCAGGCAAGAGTAGGGATCTCCCTCCTTTTCCTTCCTGAAAGGCAGATCCTGTCCTGGCACCCAGCCTCACTAGTATGCGGAAACAAAAACTGCACACAGCCAATCAGACCCTAGGCCGCCTGAGTCTACCTCCTCAGGATCAGCTGAGTCCCTCAGGCCCTCCTTCCATTCCCAGCCACCGCCTGGGTGCAGGCCTCACCACCCCTCCCCTGGACACTGATTGTCCCCTCACTGCACTCCAGGCTCCGTGCTCTCCCCTCTGTCCAGCAGGCTGAGGGACTGTTCCTAAAATGCAAATCGAGTTATTGAATTGTAAGAGTTCTTTGTATGTTCTCGTTAAGAGACCCTTATCAGATATACGATTTGCAAATCTTTCCTCCCATTCTGTGGGTTTTCTTTTCTTTCCCTTGGTAGTGTCCTCGGTGAACAAAATTCTTAAATTTTGAAGAAGTCCACTTTTTCTGTTTTTTCTTTATTTGCTTATGCTTTTGGCATCTTATCTAAAAAAATATATTGCCAAATCCCTCTCAGGGGGATCCGCAGTGGGGCTGGCTGTTGATTTCCTCAGTAGTGAAAGCTGCTTGTGTCCTCTGCAGAGCAGGCTGTTGGGGACTGCAGGGGCATCCACCGCGTGGCTGATACTGACAGCCCCATCCTTCTTCTTTGTCCCTGGCCATCCCCAGATGTCTCAGCTAAGCTGATCTCCCCAGTGATCCCTTCTGTGTGGTTATTCTCTGTTTTTTGCCCCACTGTGTTGCTGTAGGTTCTTGATTGGACTCTTGAGCCCTCCTGGGGCTATTTTCGTTCCTATATAGCTGTCTAATTCGTGTTGTTGGGGAACGAAGGCTGGTATCTCCTACTCTGCCATGTTGCTGACATTACCTCCCCCTCTGTTTTCTTCTAAGCGTTTGATAGTTTTAATCTTACATTTAGCTCTTTGATTCATTTTGAATTAATTTTCATATATAGTGTAAGGTAAGAGTCCAACATCACTCTTTTCCATGTGGATATCCAGTTTTCCCAGCACCATTTGTTGAAAAGTCTGTCCTTCCTCATTATATGTTCTTGGTACTCTTGTCAAAAAAATCAATTGACCATATTTGTGAAGGTGTGTTTCTGGGCTCTCTAGTCTTTTCCCTTGGTGTATATGTCTCTCCTTATGCCAGTGCCACATTGTTTTGATTAATGTAGCTTTGCAGTGAGCTCTGAAATCAGGAATGTGAGTCTTCCAACTTTGTTCTTCTTTTCAAGATGATTTTGGTTACTCAGTGTCCCTTGAAATTCCTTATCAATTTTAGGATGGATTTTTCTATTTTTGCAAAAAACACTGTTGGGATTTTGGTGGGAATTGTATTGAATCTGTAGATTGCTTTGGATTGTGGTATTATCTTAAGAATATTAAGCCTTCCAATCCATGAACACAAGCTGTCTTTCTGTTTACTGAGGTCTTATTTAATTTCTTTCAGGAATGTTTTGTTGTTTTCAGTGTCCAAGTCTTCTGCCTCCTTGGTTAAATTTATTCCTAAGTATTTTATTCTTATTGGTGCTATTGTAAATGGAATTGTTTTCTTAATTTCTGTTTAGGATTGTTTATTGCTAATATATAGGAATTCGACTGATATTTGCATGTTGGTTTTGTGTCCTGAAACTTGGATGAATTCATTTATTGGTTCTAACAGTTTTGTGTTTTCTTTAGAGTTTTCTATCTATAACGTCATGTTCTGTGAACAGAGATAATTTTACTTCTTTCCAATTTGTATGCCTTTTATTTCTTTTCCTTGCCTAATTGCTCAGACTAGAACTTCCAGTCGTATGTTGAATAGAAGTGGCTAATGTGGATATCTTTGCCTGGTTCCTGATCTTAGGGGGAAAGCTTTCAGTATATCCCCATTGAGTTTGATGTTCGTTGTGGGTTTTTGTATATGGCCTTTATCATACTGAGGAAGTTTTCTTTTATTGTTAGTGTTTTTATCATGAAAGCGTGTTGGATTTTGTCAGATGCTTTTTCTTCATCAATTGAGATGATCATAGTTTTTTCCCTTCATTCCATTCATGTGGTGTGGTACATTGGTTGATTTTCATAGGTTGAAACCCTTGCATTCTAGGAATAGATCCCACTTGGTCATGGTGTATAATGATTTTAAAATGCTGCTGAAATTGGTGTTCTAATATTTTTTTGAGGATTTCTGCATCTGTGTTCATAAGGGATATTGGTCTGTAGCTTTCTTTTCTTGTAGTGTCTTTGTCTGGCTTTGGTATCAGGGTGATGCTGATCTTATAGAATGAGTTAGGGAGTGTTCCCTCCTCTTCAGTTTTTTGGGAGAGTTTGAGAAGGATTGATGCTAATTCTTCTTTAAATGTTTGGTAGAATTCACTAGTGAGGCCATCTGGTCCTGGATTTTTCTTTGTTGGGATGTTTTTGATTACTGATTCAGTCTCCTTACTGGTTATAGATCTATTCAGATTTTCTATTTCTTCTTGAGTCAGTTTTGATAGTTTGTGTGTTTTTGGAATTTATCTACTTCATCTAATTACCCAATTTGTTGATGTACAATTGTTCATAGTATCCTCTTTTAACCCTTTTTACTTCTAGAAAATCAGTAGTAATGTTCCCATTTTCATTTCTGATTTTAATAATTTGAGTCTTCTCTCTTTTGTTCTTAGTCAGTCTAGCTGAAGGTTTGTCAATTTTGTTGATCTTTTCAAGCAACCACCTTTTGGATTTGTTGATTTTTCTCTATTGTCTTTCTAGTCTCTGTTTTATTTATTTCTGCTTTAATCTGTATTATTTCCTTCTTTCTGCTATCTTTGGGTGTAGTTTAACTGACTTTTTCTAGTTCCTTAAAGTGTATAGTTAGGTTATGATTTGAAATGTTCTTTTTTAAAGTAGGCATTTACAGGTATAAATTTCTTTGTTAGCAGTGCTTTCACTGCACTTCACACCCAAACTTGTGAGATGCAGTGGAAGCAGTGCTAACAGGGAAATTTTTGTTTCTATGTCTCAAGGTATTTTCTGATTTTCCTTGTGATTTCTTCTTAGACTCATTGTTTTTTGGAGTGTGTTGTTTAATTTCTACATATTTGTGAATATTCAAGTTTTCCTTCTGTTACCAAAATCTAGTTTCCTTCTGTTGTGATCAGAAAAGATACTTTGTATGATTTCAATCTTAGTATTTATGAAGACTTGTTTTGTGGCCTTACATATGCTATATCCTGGAAAACGTTGCTCGTGAACTTGAGAAGAATATGTATGTTCTGCTGTTGTTGGGCAGAGTTTTCTGTGTATGTCTGTTTGATCTACGTCATTTATACTGTTGTTCAAGTTCGCTCTTTCTTTACTGATCTTTTGTCTGGTTGTTCTATCTATTATGGAAAATGGGGTATTGAAGTCTACAACCATTATTGTAGAACTGTTGATTTCTTCCTTCAATTTTGTCAATTTTTGCTTCATATATTGAGACTCTGCTTTTAGTTGTCTATAACTATTAAAACTTGCCATAGCAAATCTTTTATCAGTATATAGTGTTCTTGTCTTTTAAAACCTTTTTTGACAAAAAGTCTATTGTGTCTGCCAGTTATGTATCCACCACAGCTCTCTTTATTTCCGTCCTTTTCTATGTGTCTTTGTAGCTCAAGTGAGTCTCTTGTAGATAGCATGTAGATGGATCATGTTTTTGTATTTTATCCATTTTGCTACTCTCTCCCTTTTAATTGGAGAGTTGAATTCATTTACTTTAAAGTAATCACTTATAAGGAAGGATTTACTTTTATCATTTAGCTGTTTGTTTTCTTTATGTCTTAGATGATTTTCTTCCTTATTTCCTCCATTACTCCCTTTCTTTGTATTCAGTTAATTTTTTGTAGTCTACCATTTTGATTCCCTTCTTCCCCCTTTTCTGTATATTTTTTAGTTATTTTCTTAGTAGTTACCTTGGGGATTACAATTCACATCTTAAATTTATTCTAGGTTGAAAATACCAATAGTATAGAAATAGTATAGAAATACTCTGCTCCTATATATCTTAGCTCGTCCTTCTTTATACTGTTATTGTCACAGATTACATCTTTACAAATTGTATGCCACACACACAGACTGCATCTTTACGTACTGTGTGCCCGTAATATAGATTTATAATTATTTTATGCATTTGTTTTTTAAATCACATAGGAAAAAAAGAGGAGTTACAAACAAAAAATATAGTCTACTACCTTTTATATTTACCTATGTAGTTATCTTTACCAGAGACCTTTATTTCTTTGTATGGCTTAGAGTTACCATTTATTGTCTTTAGTTTCAGCCTGAAGGACTCCCTTTAGCATTTCTCATAGGCATTTCTACTGCTAATGAACTTCCTCAAGTTTTGTTTATTTGGAAATGTCTTTCTTTCTCCTTCATTCTTGAAGGATAGCTTTTCTACACATAGAGTTTTCTTTTACAGTTTTTTCTTTCAGGATTTTAAATATATCATCCTATTGTCTGCTGGTGTCCATGGTTTGTGACAAGAAATCAGCTTTTAATCTTATGGATAATCCCTTATACATAATGAGTTACTTCTCTCTTGCTGCTTTCAAAATTGTCTTTGGGTTTCAACAATTTGACTATAATATATTTTGGTGTGGATGTCTTTGAGTTTATCCTGCTTGGAATTTGTGAACTTCTTGGATATGTATACTCATGCCTTCATCAGATTTGGGATATTTTTGGCCATGGTTTCTTCAAAATTTTTTCTGTCCTGTTCTCTCTCTCTTCTCGTTCTGGGACTCCTATGATGAGGTATATTTGATGGTATCCCACATGTCTCAAACTCTGTTCATTTTTCTTCATCTTCTTTTTCTGCTCCTCAGACTCAATAATTTCAATTGCCTCATATTCAAGTATGCTGAGTCTTTCTTCTGCCCTCTCAAATTTGTTGAACTCCCCCAGTGAATTTTTTTCATTTCCATTATTGTATTTTTGACACTAGAATTTTTTGTTTGGGTCCTTTTTGATAATTTGTGTCTGTGTATTGATAGTCTCATTTTGTTCATACGTCGTTTCCCAGATTTCCCTTAGTTCTTTGCTGGTGGTTTCCTTCAGCTCTTTGTGCATATTTAAGATAGTTAATTTAAAGTATTCACCTAGTCTGTCCACTCCTTAAGGGTTGTAGATATTACTTGTTAGGGGTTGCAGCCATCTATTTTGACCTTTCCAAATGATTTTGTCAAGTGTGTATTCTTTGATGTGTGTGGTCACTGAAGTTTCTATTATCTTTGGGGTTGGCCAGTGACCTGACAAAGGTTTCTCTTCCCCCATCCCACAAAAAGGGTTTATCCCTTTGAATATCCTGATATATGCCACTGTGGAAGCTGCTGCAGCCTAAGAGGGCTAAAACCAAGGCAACTTGTCCCTCTGGGAACCACCAGACCAACCAAAATGCACAACCCCCAATTTTTGGAAGACAAGGTTCTCTGCCTCCACCAGCCACTCCAAGAGTGTGGGCTGCTGTCCCCACAGCGCTGGCTAGTAACTAGTTCACACATGATTCACTCTTATGAAAGAGCAGTATCCTCTCCCTTCATCAAGCACTCCCTTGATTGTTGTAAGTGTCCAGTCAGGTTCCAGAGTTCTGAAATAGGTGATTCCCATTGCTCTTTCCAGCTCAATAGTTGCTTCAGTGGAGGGACTGACCCTAGAGCTTCCTGCTCTACCACTTGGCATGCTGTCATTCCTGTGGTTTAATTTTTAGCATTTTAAATCTTTTATGCATTTGGAATTTATGCTGGTGTATGATGTGTGAGGATTATTGGGTCATGACTTAGAATCTATGTTTAAAACCAGATTGAGACCTCAGAGTTGTGATCACCAGGTTAGGACTGGAAAATCCATGTGGTTCCCAGAGTGCTAAACCCAGCAGCATGCCCCTCACACTGAAGCTTATCCCAGCTTTCTGAAGGACAGCTTGTAGGAGGATAGAGAGACCACAGGGAGATGCCAAGAGGACAGGATTGGGAGGGATGCAGCCAGAACAGGGGGGCAGGGACAAGGTGGTGAGAGAAAGATTGTGCCCATTATAGGGGTGTTGCTGCTGGGGGAGGATGGGATGTAGAGAGGATGGGGATTGGAGAGGGGGATATTGTTGGGATGGGGATGAGCATGTGGTGTTTTATCCCAAGGCTCATAGAGGAAAGGGGCTGGGATCTGAGTGAATTAGAGTGAGAGAACTGAGTTCTTGAGTGTGAGGTTTTTACAAGCTGAGACCTTGAGCAGGGCAGGGAGTGCCCCGACTGGCAAGAGGCTGGCATTCCTGGGACAGGACTGGGCAGAAACAAGGAGATAATATTTCTTGGGTCTTTGACCTGGTCTGATGGCAGATCCTGGCACCTGAAAGCTTTCAATTCCCGTCTCTCCAATCTCCCCTTCCCCACCTGCTCCACCATGTGTGGAAGTGACTGAGTGAGTAGAGAGCAACACATCTCTGAAGAGTTCCCAGAGAGATAGGATAGCATGGGCCTGGGCGAGGGGCCTGTGGATGATTCCCGTGTCATATCATATTAGACTGTTTCCCCTGTTTCCAAACTTGGCTGCATTTCAGAATCACGTGAGGAGCTTATTAAAAATACAGAATTAGAGGTACCACCCCAGAATAGAGCCAAAGAATCTGCATTTTTACCAGGTTCCCAGGTGCTTCCAAGCATTTGGTGGGGTGGGGCTGGGAGAGCCACCTAGCCTGTTTTGCTCCCCATTTCAAACTGCAGATGGGCACAGAGCCAGTGGAAGGGAAAAAAGGTGGTCTGAGGAGAGAGGAAGCTGGGGTGACGCACCCCAACCTTCCTGAGGCAGGGGACTTTCTGTCCTGGCACAGCTTGTGGGAAAAGGGAGAACATGGCAGGGAGAGTTGGGGACTGTGCTGTTTCCTCTCCTCAAATCCCAGGGTCCCCCTCTCTCCCGAGATATCCCGCCCTCTTCCCGTTGTTTATGCCATCATGGTGAGCCTCCTGTTTGTGTCAGATGGTGTCCATAGCCCCCTTAGGTCCCATCCACAGCTGCCTTTAGTAGATTCAGGCAGGTCTTCCTAGGGTCTAACCTAAGTCCCTACCCCTGAACTTGAGCCTGCAGCGGTAGACCAGCCTCAGGGAGATGGTCCATCGTGGGGATTGGGGCCCGCTTGTTCCTGGGGCTTAGAACCTAAGTTAGGGGCCCTGAGGGAAGGGAGGGAAATAGTGTGGGCTTTGCTGGAGGTGTATACCTAGCTGGACAGATAGCCAGGGCTGGAAAGAGCTGCTCTCAGAGCAAGAAGGTGACAGCAAGTCCCTGCCCCACCCTGGGCTGCAGGTGTCTGAGCCTATGGGGTGGAGGTGAGGGCATGAGAGGGAGGCACTGGGGGAGCCTGGAAGGAAGTGGGGCCCAGGGAAAGACACAGTCCCAGGAGAGGGCCTGAGATGATGAGAGGAAATGCTACTCTTCTCTGGGACCCCAAGTCTGCACCCAGCCCTTTCTCTGCTTTCAGCTGCTGGCCTGGGGTCATCACCCACCATGGTCCCCCTTGAACCCTATGGTCAATATGGGGGTCTTGAGCTTGCAATCCTGAACTAAACTCCTCTCTTGATCCTCAGGTCAGACTAGACACAGATGCTGAGGAAGGGGACACAGAGACTTGGATGGCTCACCTCTGAGATGTGAGTGTCCTCCTAAGAGTTCCAGTCCTTTGGGTGAGGGTTTTGGCTTGGTGAGCTCTTGAGAGAGCCTGGGTAGTGTTTGACGACCTCTGGGGTGGGCCAGGTGCAGAGGAGTGCTGCACTGGAGGTCCTGGTGCCTGGGGTGAGGGGTGACGGGTGAGGGAGGTACACATGGCTGACTTTGGCTTTACTTCTGCTGATGAATTTAGAGCGAACATAGCCTATCACCAGATTGAGACCTTAGAGTGGGGAGAGGAGGTGTGTGAATTCCCACCTACTCACCCCCAGTGTCAGGAGGACCACTCTGTCTTTAGGACAGGCACTTGGGTCAGGCTCTGGGGCTGAAGTCCTAGGCATGGGTGTTGCAAGGATCTGGAAATCCCCACATTGGGAAGTGGCCACATTCCCTTCAGCCCCAAGACCCAGGCCCATTTGCTTCTGCCTGGTGGGGGTTCCAGGGCAACAGATGCTCCCAGCTTGGCAGGCAGGAACAGGGGAGGGGTATGGCAGGAATTTCAGGTCAGAGGCTGGGCTAGTCCCAGAATAGGGTTTGCAGTGGCGTGGGCCCCTCTGGGCTTGTATGTCTAAAGGATTCAAAGGGCCTGGGTGCCTTGGTGCTCCTGGGTTCCCAGCTGAGCACTGAGCCCTCCAGGGACAAGCTGCCCTGATGACTGCAGGTGTTCCTGAAGGAGCTACTGAGTTCCTGGAGTGTAAATGACCCATCCCTGAGTAATGTGTGATATTTGTGTGCCTAGTAGTTGCAGACATTACTCAGTGTGTAGCTACCTAGAGTTAGGGTTAGAGTTAGGACTAAGCTTAGAATAGCATTGATGTAGTTGTTACAGATTGGACATAGATAACAGTGAGCATCAGGCCATGTAAAGATTTTTTGGGTAACACCCATCAGCATTACCTGGACAGGGTGTATCTGTCTCTTCCCTTAGGGTCCCCACAGTATATTTAAGGACTCCACAGTATACTGGGGACACTTGTAGGGATGGGTACAGGTGTGTAGGTCGTGGACTCACTTGCTGACCTTGTCATTTCTTTAAAAGCACACAGCCAAGGGGCCAGCCCTGTGGCCTAGTGGTTAAGTTTGGCATGCTCTACTTCAGCGGCCCTGTTCGGTTCCTGGGCGTGGACCTATACCACTCAGCAGCTGCCCTGCTGTGGTAGTGACCCAATCAAAATAGAGAAAGACTCGCACAGGACCAGTCTTCCTTAACAACAACAACAACAAAAACCACACAGCCAAGTTGTAGAGACCAGGGGTATGCACCTGAATCCAAGACTATCCTTATTAAAGGATAAGCAATGGGACAGAAATTACAAACGAGCGGTTAGAGAAAGGATAAACAGGCCTGGTCTGAGGTGGCCTAGGGGGCGTTATGGAGGAGAGCGGCTTTGAGCATGGATTTGGACTGCATTTGTGTTTGTGGGTCACAAGATGGGCTGCTCTGCTCCGCATGTGCAAGCCCGTCTGTGTGTCTGCTGTGTGTTGTGCCTGTGTCTGCTCGAGCATGTCTGACTCGGTGTTCATGTCTATGTAGGTGTGTTTCCTGGACATGTCTCTGGGTACTCTGCAGTAGTTTCTGAGTGGCATCATTGAATTTGTGTCTTTCTGTTTATGTGTCTGGGTGGCTGGGTGTCTGTGTCCACGTGTCTTTGACTGTGTGGGGCTCTGCTCTGGCTTCTCCCTTTCCCTGCCTCTCTCCCCTGACGCACCCCAGCTGCCAGCACTATTTACTGCAAAGATGACTTCCCTTCCCTTCCAGCTGTCTGGATTCTCATGTGTCCAGCTGCCTGCCCAGGGCCCTGCCCCTGTGGCCTTCGTAGCGGGCTTGACCTTGCGAGTGATATGCTCTGGAAAGCCCCTAAGATGCTTCTTGCCTGGCCATGGACCCAGAGAAGTTACAGTGGAGGAGAGGGACAAGGCGGGAAAGGGGGGCAGTTGGCAGCACCCACCCCTCCTTCTGGAAACAGAGCTCTCCCTCTGACCCCTTCCCAGGCCCCCTTTTTCCTTCCCATGCTCCCATCCAGACCATGTATTCAGGGTCCTGGCCCCACTGTCTCTGGGGATGGGAATGGACAGTCCTCTCCAAGCCCAGGGAGACTTGTGAGGGATCTGGTCCTCTGTGTCCCTAGCACCTTACATGCCTACACTGTGCTCATTTCTCATATCCGCATCCGAACTCAAGGCTGTCCTCCTATCTTTCCTCTCCCTGCAGTGGACACAGGAACCATTCTTGCCCTTCATTCCGTGACACCCTTGGGCCCCTGAGCCCAGGTGGAGCATTTGGGTTTGGAGGGTTGGTAAAGAGTAGAGGCCGAGCTCCCCTCACAAGGTGCAGGAAGCAGCATCTCCATGGGGTTTATTCCTCTTCTCATCCTGTGTTCATTGCCCTCCCTGCATGGGCTGTGGTCAGCAGGTACGAAAGTGAAGCAGCCGTGATCCCTATCCTCCAGGACTCAGTGTTGAACAGAGAAGTGATTTTGTGGAGAAGCCACTCTCCTTCACTGCAGGTGCTCAGTTGCCGAGATTCTCTCTCTAGAATTCTGGAGTGCCCTCTGCAGAGACCAAGAGAAGGGCTCCAGAAGGTCAGGGCAGCTCACCAAGACATGACGGTACCTCAGAGGACCAGAGGTGAACTCCAAAGTTCCCAAGCAAGCATTAATATATTCCTAGCATCTACCACCAATTCTGGAGTAGTAAATACTTGAGTTTGTGCCCTGCCATGAGGCTGTTTATTCTGATTTTACCTCTCTCGAGCCTAGGAGGAGTTGGGGGGGGGTTGTGTTAGGGTTATGGGGTGGGATGAGCAGGGCTTCATCCTTCAACAATATTCCACAACATCCAGCATGAGTTATAGGCTCTGACCTTATTTTCTCTCAGCTCTCGACCTTGCTGAGAATTGAGAATCTTCCTGCTCTCAACCCTTTGTTGCAGGACTTGGTCAGCAGCCTAAGCCAGCACTGGTATGTAGCAGGTAGGATACATGGGAAGGAACTGCTTTACTCTAAGCCAGGATGTGTGCACGTTAACCTCGCCTTCCCATCTGGTGCTTCTCTGACACTTCTGGGTCATGCTCTTCATTGTGGGCCTCCCTCTTCTCTCCTTGCTCTGTGGCACTCTGCCCAACTCCCACCAGGCATAGTTGATGTGCCTGTCACAAGACCTCCTATGATCTTTGGGGATGCTTTAGGAAAACACCTGGAGCGTGTTGGCCAAGCAGGCCTGGGCCTTGTGCCTCCTCACCCTGGGGGCCACATCAGGGGCTGGGCCTCTATCCCGTAGGCACAGAATCACCATTCAGAGGAGAGATACATTCATGCTTCTTCCCATCCTGGCTTTTGCGTATCCTGCTAGCAGTGGACACATTGTGCTAAGTGCTGGGGTCTGAGCCAAGGAAGAGAGTCCTGCCACCACCTCCTGGTTTGATAGGATGTCGCGTCATCCTGGATTTCCTTAGTAATCTTGAGTCAGGAGCATCCCACAGTCCCCCTTGCCACGTCATAAAGAAGCTGCAGTACTTCCTGTGCTTACTTCAGCTTTTGGCTCCTGTGTGTTAGGTTGGAAGTTGGGAATGCAGAGGTGCCACTTCCTGAGAGATACTAGGTGTCCAAAACAGAGGTCCATCTCATCTCCTCAGGGCAGCCTCTTTTTGCTTCCCAGTTCTCTCCTCCCACCCCAAAAGCTCCCTGGTCCCTGACTGAGTACTAGGGTGCCCCTCCTGCCCTGTTTCTGTCTCTAGCCTCATGGTCTAGGCTCCATGCATCTAGAACTTCTCTGCAATCTCTCTTGCTGCTCCAGTCATCCAAGAGCACCTGCTTCACACATGTGATCAGCCACCTTTTTATGTCCGTCTGGCCTCTCAGTTGGAGACTCACTCCTTAGGCTTTAGTAGTAATTTGCTATGGTAACTTCCAGAATCCATCTCCACTTCTGGATTTTGGTTTTGATTCTCCCTACCCCTCTCTCCCCCACCAGTCGAAATTCCTTCCCCCTCCTCCCTTACCCTTTAGGGTCTTTGCCCACACTCTCTTACATGTGAGAGAAACCTTTCTTCTAAGCCACAAAGTCCTTCCTCATTAATGCTACCTTCTCTTTACTTAGCACCAGCGAAGTGTCTGTGCTTTTAGCCAAGGCCAACCCCTGGACGTGGGCCTTGGCTCCCATCCCCTCATCTCTACACCACCATATTGCTCCAGCAGTTCTCCCCTTGCTCTCCTGCATCATCAGTTTATCCATCTTGACTCCATCATTTCTGTCAACATCCAACATGCTATGTCTTTTGCCTTTAAACAAACAACCCTCTCTGGGTCTTACTTCCTCTTACAGCTATTTCCTCATTTTTCTGTATGTCTGTGGAACAAACCTCCTTGAAGGAATTGATTATACTTGCTGTTGCCAATTGTCATCCTCCCATTTTCTCTTGTATCCACTTCAGTCACTCCTCATCTCTATTATTCACCTGAGTCTGTTCTTCTCAAGGTCATCAGTCATCTCTGTGTTGCTAAATTTAATGGTCAACTTTGAGTCTTCATCTTATTTGGTCAATTCACAACTTCTTATGATGTTGGTCAATTTCTCCTTGTTGTTCTTTCCCCTCTTGGTTCTAGTATACCACACTCTTCTGGTTTTCTTCCTGCCTCTGTGGTTCTTGCGTTTAATCTGCTTACTGGTTTCTCTTTTGTCTTCCAATTTTTAAAGTTGGAATGTCTCAGAGCCCAGTCCTCAGATCTCTTCTTCGTTTTTCTCATTCCCTTGGTGATCTTATTTGGTCCCATGGTTTTATATACATCAGTCAGTCAGCCAATCAGTCAATCAATCAGTTATCTATAGTCAGGACCCTCCCTGAGGACCATGAAGCTTCTGTGTTGAGAATAGACATTTGGAGGTATCGTCTCAGGAAGAAGCAGAGAGATTAGTTATGATACTATTGCAATAATCATAGCAGTAGAGGGAGTAAGGAGCAGTCATGTTCTGAATTAACTCTGAAAGTAGAGACAAGATTTTCTGATGGATTGGATGTGGACTGTTAGAGATAGAACATCAGGATGACACTAATGTTTTTGGCCTGAACAATTGGCAAGAGAGTGTTACCATTAAATGATGTGAGAAAACTGCAGTTAGAGCGGTTTGGTATGTGTGATTGTGTGGTGATGGGGGGACAGGGAATCAGGAGTTCCTCTTGAGATGAATATTGGACTCCAAGTGTATATGTTGATGAGATAATTTAGGTATGTGAGACTGTCTATCCCGTAAGATAATGATCTCCACGGGCATGGCCTATGTCTTGGTGACTGTTGGGTCTGGCATAGTTCCTGGCACATAGTAAGTACTCAAATATTTTAATTGTTGAATGCAAGATGCCTCTCAAGATAATTTTTACTGTGACTCTTTTATGTGACCCTAGGGTCCTCATCAGCTGAGTACTTCCTCCTGTGGCAGGACCCCATACACCATGGCACTCATCACGCTGATACAATAATTCATCTGCCTCCTCAGTCCAGACTTTGGATTCAAGTACTATTAAGGTATTACTATGCGCCAGCCACCATCCTAAGCCCTGGGGATATGACACACTATTGTGATTATTCAGGAAAGAAAGGTTGAGAAACTGAACTAGAAGGAGAGGCAGTAAAAATAAAGGAAAGGAGGCAACATGAGAGATACCAAAATTAGAACCCAGTGACTGACTTGATGTATGTTCTGAGCAAAAAAGTCAATGTATGGTGATACCATTCCCTGACATTGGAAAACAGTTTGGTGGGGTGGTGGGTGTTTGGAAATTTTGAATTAATTTGCATCATCTTTGGAGCAAGGTGGAGATTCCCCCCAGCTATTGGCTGTAGAGTTGGAGCTCAGAGGAAAGACTAGAGCCGAGAAGTGGCTTTGGGAATCACCACTACGTTAACAGTAAATGAGGTTTGGGGTATGGATGTCCAGTTATCCCCCTTTCCCAGATGAAGAAACTGGGGCCTAGGAATGTGAAGTAGTTGTCAAATGTCAGAGTTAGGATTCTAACTCTGATGATTTTTTCCACATTCTGTCCTTGTGACTCTGACCTTAAAATCTGCATCCTCTCCAAGGGTCACACATTTGGCCTGAAAATTGTAAAAACACATGCTCGAGGATTTTGTAATGTTTTCCTTGTGTTGTAGTTTTGATGCCCTTTGTTCATGTTTATCATCTTTCTCTGCCATCATTTTCTGGCCACTTCAGCCAGAAGTTTCCTTCTAATGGGAAAAGGACGACCCAAATCATCTACTCGTACTTAACCTTATGTTGAGTGGAACAAACACAGCCTTGTGCTATGCTGTTCTGCCATGGCCTCCTTCAGGCATCTTGGGTTCCAGTCTTCCTTCCAGGGAGATCAATACCTGCCCCCACCCAGTTCACAGGAGAAGGTAGGACAGGGTCCACTCCTGCCTCCTCAGGAGGTGAAGGGAATATGAGTCTGATGGCCACCATTAAGAGATCCACTCTGCAGTCAGCGTGTCAGAGGCTGCTGCTGGTGGTGGATCACCCATCCAGTGATGCTGTTGGGTGAGGATAGGAGTGCAGGCTGACTAACAGGAAGAGCACTAGAAATGTCTCAATATGGCAAGTAATTCTAGAGGCCTCCTAAAGCAGATCTGTAGGAGGAATTTCATTTAGTCTGTGTGTGAGGGAGTGTGTGGACAGGATACAGTTTGGAGGGGCTTACATTTCTTAGCAACTGCTTGCAAATTTCACCTTGCCTCTCAGCCTCCCTCTTGGATTTCTCCATTTCATTGCAAGGGTTTCAGAGAATTTCACATTATATTTCCATTAATGATAAACAGATATTTCTCTGAAATAGCCCATTATTGGACATTCCCAGAGAGAGGCAAAGGGGCCACCATTCCACTTCAGTTCTGTGCAGCTATCTGGTTGTTAGAGACTCATGTGTGGCATTAAATTCTATACTTCCGGCTACATTCTGTGTCTGGTTAATGGGACAGGACACTTTCCAAACTCTTAAGGTTTTCTTTTGACAGTCAAGGTGAGTTCTGAAATATGGTGGGATGTAATGAAGAAATGGGTAGGATGACAGGAACCAAGGGCTGGAGCTGGCAGGCTTATATGATGCCATCTTTGGTTAAGGAAAGGAGAGGAGTCATCTTCTGAGGGGAGGGCAGATCCTGGGAGGGGATACAGCTGGCTGAGTTCAGCAACATAACTATACTGGAAATGCATAAAAATATACATATATTTAAAAATATATAATTATATAAGAATATTCAGGGAGGAAAGGTGGTGGGAATGAGGAAAGTGGATGAGGATCCCAGTTGTAGGTGGTGTAGAAACGAGACACAGCAGTAGGGCCAGGTACAAGCTGTTGGCAGTAACTTGACAAGCTTGGATATGTTTAGAAACACCCTTGGTTTGTGGTTCCTTCCCAGAAGCTTCAATGCTTAATTCACTGCTCTTTATCACACTGTCGAGAAGCATATTGAAGCTCAGGTTTACTTACCTCCTTCACCGAAAAGCACTTGGACCTTGGGTTGGCTTCCTGGCTCCAGGTTCTTTTCAGTTCAAAGCAAAAGGGCTTTGCTGCCTTATCATGCCCTGGTCAGGACCATGTCAGGTTCTGTCCCAGGTACTCAGACCTACATCTACATGCTCCTCCTCTCTGCTTCTCTCCCTTCCTGCTCTTGGGGGATGGGAGGGGTGGGGACAAGCGCTCCCCATGTCTCACTGTGATCTTCATTCCAAGTGTCACTCATTCCATGCAGCTGATAGGCAGTGGAGGTGGGATATAGGCAAGAGAGCTACAGCAGCCTCCCAGATGACTTCTCCAGCAAGGTCTAACCAATAACCAACAGGGAGCAGAGAGGGGGAGATTCTGTCGTTTGCTTTTGACATCCTGTCATATTAGCCATGAGATTTGATAAACACAAAGCACCTCCTCAAGGGTGGAGCACTGTGGCACTCCTCTAAAACCCTTCCCTCCAGATTGTGGGCCTATATAAGAGTCCTCAGTGAATTGTGCTTGTGGGATTCCTGGCTGCTCCCTCTTCTCAGTACTATCCTCACGTCCACATTGCTCCTCTGGGCCAAGGACAGCATGGGACACCATTACAGAATTCAAGCCTGACCAGTACCTTCAACGCACCTTAGACAAGGGCCTTCCTTCTCTGCTCAAGTCCCTTTATCCACAGGCGAGGGTGGGTCTGGGAGGAGTCATGTGGAATGCTGACCCAGCTTAAGTGTGGGTTAAAGCTCCTTCCCTAGAGAGGAAGGACGTTTTAGCCTCCCTCATGCCTTCCCTTAACACAGCCCAGTGGAGAGAAGGAGCGGACAGACAACTCTGCTTAGATTTATAGAGTGTATTTCGGCTGGTGCTCTGCCCCACGTGCACTGTAATGAAAATGACAGTAGCAGTCATCTTCAACGGATGGAGATGTTCGGGAATCTACAAAGTCTTTTGATTGCACAGGGTCTTTTTGAGGAGACCAAAGTTTCCCTCTGAGGGGAAAGTTGAGAGTTTGGGTGGGTTCCCTAGTTGGGTGGCATACACCACTCGAGGACAGTGGCGAGGGCAGTGGCGGGGGTGGCCCCGGACTGAGACAGAGTGGAGTTGATGGGAGTGGGAGCAGAGCCAGAGCTTACTGTGTGGGGAACAGGGGCCATCTAGGAAGGCCAGGCCCACCTGCTTCTCAGTGGGAGGAGATTGGGCCTTGGGGTCCCCTCTTGTCTTCTGTGTTTTAGTGCGCCCCGTGGGACTTTTGGCTGGAGCCAGGGTCATTTCTACATTTTCTTTTCTGGTGTTGGCCACTTTCTTAGCTGTAGAGAACGTGGATTCCTTGTGCCCTTTGCCTTTTGTGTTGGGGTTAATCCAGTGCAGCAAGGATTTCATCTTATTTCTCAAGCCAGATTCTGGAAGGCCGGGCCTCTTGTGAGTATGGACTGGCATCACCTGCCCCTGCAAAGCCTGACCTTGCAAAGTTTGGCCCTGCAATGGCTTACCCTGCATGAGTTGGCCCAGGAAAGGCTGGCCCTGGGACGCCTGGGGCCCCACACGCTGCGCGTGCTCAGGCATCCCTGCTGGTTTGAGGGTGACATTGAGCTTGCTTTGATGGTCTTGCGGGTCATTCTTCTTCGATTCTTTCCCTGCAGAGACTCCTGGAGGCAGCTGGTGGAGCTTAAGCTGAGGGCGATGCTGGGGACTGTGTGGACAGGGAGCATCAAGGTGAAAGCTATGGCTCTGTCGCCAGGACCTGCAGGGTGTCCTGTGCAGAAGCACCCCTTCTGGCCTCTGGGCTTCAGCAGGGTGGCTGTTTTCTCTTGTGGAGGAGAGAGCGAACCCTGCATCCCCTTCTCCGTGGTGCCCTGCCGATTTGGGTTTCCCCGGGTCCTCTCTCTTTCCTGCCAGCGTGGGAACGCGGGCTGAGTCCTTGCTGTTGCCAGGGCTTTGGGGCTCATGGCTCCAGGGCTCCACCAGGCTGGAGTGGTTGACACTGGCCTCCAGCTGAACACAAAGCACCTTGGCCTCTCTCACGACCCCAGTGGGCTGTGAGATCTTGGAGGCCCAGTGGGCAGAACCATGGGGTACTGCTCTGAAACTGGGGTGCTTCTGGTTCTGCTGCACTGCCTTTAACTCACTGACCAGCTGTTCTTTAAGGTGGAGCCATTCTGGATCTGGGGCACGAGGAGTGTCTGGTGGGATGGGGAGTTCCTGGAGCAGTGTTTTTCCTGGGTTGTTGAGACTCCCAAGAGACTCCTGTGTGGATATGTTCTCTGGGATTGCTACAGTTTGTTCCCTGGACAACCTTTCCCTTATGGGAATTCCCAGTTGTGTCTCTAGGATCTTCTTTCTCAGGTGGAAATTTAGTTTGGCCAAGATGGGTTTCTTGAGTGAGTAGGGGCTAGCAGGCTCTGTCTGGCTTTCTGGATGCACCATCTTGATCATTCCTTCCACCTGCATTTCAGCCTGGAACTCATCTGCAGAGTCTGCATGAGTCTCATTGGCATCTTGAGAGCATGGCCCAGGACTTTGACACTGCTCTTCAGACGAGACCACCTGAGTCAGAGGTTCTGTGAGGAAATGGGCAGGCCCAGGCACCTTCTCTGTGATTAGAGTTTGGGTAGTGGTTGCCGGGGCCATGGCCCTAGAGAGAGCCACGTAGTAGAGAGCAGGCAGCCCTGACAAGAAGGCCAGATACTTGTGCCGTAAAGTCGTCTCTAGTTTCTCCAGGGCTCCCTTGGAGAGGGCTCGGGGCAGCTTAGGATGTACAGTGACGGCTTCTGCAGAGGCTTGTTGTTGCTGATCAAGGCCTGCTGGCCCCCGGGGCGTAACTTCCTGTTGCAGATCAGAGTCAGTGGCTGCCTCTTGCTCCAGGGGCTTGCTTTCTGGGATGGAGGTGAAGGGAGCCCCTTCCAGGCCCCCAGGAATGATGCACTCCCAAGAGCTATGTACACAGGTAGGGACCTTGCCCTGGTGAATCTGCCCATGTTTGGAGTTGAGGTGGCCCTGCAATATTGCCTTGGCCTGGTCGAGCAAGTGTGGCGTGAGGACTGAGACTGGGTCCATGATGGGTGAGAAGGGGTCACCAGCCCCAGTGGCCTCTAGGGCTGTAGGGTGGGGAAGAGTCACATTGGCTAGGGTTGTGTTGTTCCAGGACAGAGTGTGCTGGTCAGCGGGGGAGAGGAGCAACTGGATGGACTGCTGGATCTTCTGGGGCAGGCCCCAGCGATGGTGAATCAACTGCCTCTGGAGGTGGAATCCGAGCAGCCTCCGGGCATGCTCCGGGAAGAAGCGTGGTTTTCTGGTTGGGACTGAAATGGGCTTCCCTGGCCAGGAAGTTTTCCCAGTCTCGGGAGACTGGGCTTTGTCACAGGGCTTATAGCGCACGGGGCCCTGGATGTGCTGAGATCTCTGGAAAACTGCTGGCAAACCCCACTGAAGCTGGAGCTGCCTCTGCAGCACGTGCCACTCCAGGGCTTCACACTCGGCCAGCGTCAGCAGTGGGACATTGGTCTGAGCTTGTTGGTGGTCAGACGGAGTGACCCAATCTGGGGAAGAAGGCGAAGAGGGTGGGGCTGACCGGGGTAGCGGTTTAGGTGGCAGAGGGAGGAAGGAGGACTCCTGGAAGAGAAGAGGATCCTTACGGGGGGCCTTGGGTATATTCCCGTTCATGGAGAGGCCCTGACAGCCCAAGAAGATATCAAGCAGCGACTCACTGTGCAGAGAAGGGAGGCCACAGAATAGCTGGCTGTATTTCTGCTGCAAATGGCCCACTGAGTCATGAGCCTGTGGCCCAGGAAGTGGATCGAGGCCACTGAAGTCGTTAAGGGCTGGGGAGGGCAAGGCTATAGCTATATGGTTTGGGATTTGCCGGTAGTGGTGTCTTTGTTCTGAGTCCAGAATAGACCATTCAGAAACCCAGAAGGCCTGGGTGGGCTGGCCAGCCATACATGACCCCCAGGTCTGGTAGGAAATGGTCCCAAATTTCTCAACAGAGAGCTGAGAAGTATCATTCTGGATGAAAGAAAGTGGTTGGTTATATACAGGTTGGTAAAACAATGGCGGGTTTGGCATAAACTGCCTCAGGGACTCCTCCACACGTCTGGGGAGCCCCCACCTCTGGAAATGCACCCATTTTTTTACATGTACCTCGAGAATTCTCAGGACTTCAGGACTGAGGAGTGGCAGGTGGGCAGTGACCATATGCAAGGCCACTGGATGTGTCAGGGTGGTGATTTCTGGGTTCAGCGTCAGCAGAGAGACCTGGGAATTCAGGGGCTGCTGACCTTGGTTCCCGTAGACAAGGCTGGGGCTGCTCTGCATCATGTTCTGCTGGTTCCCTGGGATCCTAGTCTCCTCCAACCTTGAAGAAAATATCGTCTCTGTGCATCTGGTAATCTCTGGCACTTGAAATTCCTGCCCTATCTGGAGGTGTTCAGCCCAGTAATTGTGGAAGCTGACCTCACCAGCTGACTGGGCAGCTGACTGTGTTATGGATCTCTGATCCATTAATTGTGACACTGTGGGGGTTGCAGATGGAAGCGAAAGCTCTTTGGATTGTGGGGAACGATGCTCCAGACTCTGCTCAAAAAACACAGTAGACATGGACAACATCTGTAGGCAAGAGGAGCCCTGCGATGGCCTCGATGAAGTGGAAGAGATCAGGGTGTTCTCACCCACCAGCAACTGCTGAATCTCCAGAGCCATGGCATTGCAGGTTTGGCAGCAGGGATCTGCACACAGGAGCTGCCGCACACTTCCCTCCCGAGGAAGCCAGCCCTGGCTGGGAAGAGAAACATGGCAGTCCTTACTGATGGAGTGACATCTGCCTCTGTGGAAGTGTGTGGCCTGGAGATTGGCACTGCCCTCCCCTAGTCCCGGAGGCCCTGGGACCTACACTGCCTGGGTGCTTAGCCATCTACTTTTCTTCCTAGGAAAATGCCATTTATCAAAGTATGGTGGGTGGGGCTGAGGTTCTGGGGCATTTTGGGCAATGTCTCAGACAAGCCATGGGAGCTCAGGTCCATGAGAGACTGGATGGAAGGATGAGTTCTCTGCTGACCTGTGTTGAGCAGCTGAACTAGGATAAGGTACCAGACAGATGGGCAGTCAATGGCTAGCTGATGGGCATCACTGGGTAGAACCTGGAGTCATTCTCATTTGGGGCTCAGAAGGCCACAGCCTGGTATTCAGTATTTCCAAACTGTGGAACATGAGGCCCTTGTGGGAATTCTGGCAAGCTGGGGACTGTGGGGTACACACAACACCATCTCTTGGGAGCCAATCCCACTCTCTAGTGAACTTAAGAAGAGGATAAGAAGACAGGCTCAAGTTGAGGGTTGTCCCGGCCACTGGCCTCCCTGAAGACAGAACCAGAGGAGGTACTGTCATCAGGGTCCAGCCAGACACTGAGGCGTCTGCCCTTGAAGGGGTGTAGCTGTAAAGAGAATATGACAATGATGATATTTATGCACTGATTTATCCATTCTCTTGACTGGATAACTTGTCTTGTGGCTGAGTGTAAAGCCATGTAAGAATCTTTATGCACTATGCACTAGTCAATACTGAATTCTAGGACCCCTGTTAGCCTTGCCCGAGCAGAACTGGGTGATGCCTCCCTCCTGAGATGTCCGATCCCCTTCTACCCTGGGAACCCTCTCAACCAGTGCTCCAGGCTCTGCTGTGTCTGGCTGCCTCCCAGCCATTTTCCCTCTCCTTATCCCTGGCCCTGACCAAGTAAAGAAATTATCACAAGGCCAGGCTGGGAGTTGGGAGACTGCAAAGAGAAGAGATCACCTTTTCATGACAGAGAGCAGCTCCCACGGCTTCTCAGCTTCTTCCTGGGAACGTCTCCTAGCTGAAAAACCAGGAGACAGTGTTACATGGAATGGGAGAGGATTCAGGGACATCCTATAGGAAGCTGAAGGCCTTTGCATGAGAGGAGACTGGAAACCCCAAGAGTCATGCTCTAAGGCACGTGTGCCTACACCTTAACCAGTTAACAATGTGCTGTCCCAGACTTCATCTCATCTGACCATCACCAGCACACCGTGAGTGAAGCAGGATCATCAGATGCTCATTTCCTGGATAACAAGACTGAGAGATGAAGTGACTTCCACAGGGTCATGAAACAAAGTAAATGACTCAGCTAAGGACTTCTTTTCTACTTCCTCATTCTTCATTCCCGGGAGTAAGGTGGAGAATTTTGGAATATTCCTGGGCTCTGATTTCCCACCCAAGAAAGTCTTCTGGGACAGTTTGTCAACTTGGGGGGTTGGAGCCTTCTGTGGTGAGAGCACTGGCTCCTGGCACCAGGGATCATATGGGGACAGGATCCTTGGGAACTGCGCCCACAGTGGAGGGGTCAGAGCAGAGAAGGGGACTTTACCTCTTGATGCTGCGTCTCTAGCCCTTTGCCTGACTTTTCGATGACGCTTAAAGACAAAAAAAGTGAGAGTGTGAAGCTGGCACGCTGTTTTCTTTTTCATGTCCAAAACGAGACAAAGGAAATACACATTTCCCCGTCCCTTTCTATATATCTGTCTCTATTTTCTTCACTTTCCTAAACTTCCTGTCCATACTTCATCTTTTCTCACTCCCACATTTCTCTTCTCTGCTTGCTTCTGATTCATTTCGAGGCTCTTCCATACTACTTCCCACTTATTTCCCAGGGGAAGTTCTGTGTGAGGCTCATGAGAAACAAGAGAAAGAGTAGAACAGATTAAAGGGTGTGTCTAAAACCAAAGGTCTAAAACGAAAGGACTTCTGCTAACAAATGCTTTACTGGACCACCAACCAGAAAGATCTCCCACATTGGGAGGTTTTCTGGGATCCCGTGAGTAGATTCCATCCCACCTGAATCTCAGCCCAAGCTGGATAGAGAGGGTCTTATTTTTCCATTAGAGTACATTGCAGGGATGGCCTGGTAAGGAATTATTTCTAGGCTCTGAGAAGAGAAGTATGATATAAGAGTAACTGAATGCATGGTGTCAAAATTGAGGGAGGGGAAAGGGTGAAAGGAGAGACTGTGGGATCTTAAAAGCTTCTTATCTGAGGCTTCATTAGTTCAATCCTGGTCATAGCGTCTCCCTACCCGGCAGCAGCTCCTTTTAGGTTCCAACCTTAATCCATCATAACTCCTTTTCACTTGCCAGATCAGTAGGCTAATAATGAAGATGGAGCCATAAAGAAAAGTAGGGCTCAACATGGTCTAAACCTCATGAGCATGAGGAGACCAACCATCCCTCTCTCTAGGCATTCAGGGTCTGGTGCCTAATGACTCCCAGTGCTACGCCTCGTCGTCTCCGCCTCACAGAGGACGGAACCAGGGCAGCGGACTGCATCACAAAGGCCGTCTGTTTCAGAAGGCAGGTGTAGTGTCAGAGTCCTTGATCTGTCTTAGGGAGGCTTATGTGGTGAGTCAGTCTGTAGAGGAGGGTGTCTGGTTGCCTGTAAGGGTTACAGAGCCTGGGCCTAAAGGTGCCCGCTCAGGGGCAGTGTCTGTGCCCCCACGTTGTCTTCACTCTCCATACCCTACACCAGCCCGATGGCTCAGCTCTCTCCTTCACGACGACTGTGGTCACTCCTCCCCAGAAAACTGAGTGTTTAGGGACACAGGACACCTTTTGGGGAAGGGTGGCTGGGGCAGAGGAACCTCCACCAGCTGCTGCCCCTGTCTGGAAATATGTCTGAGAGGCACACACGAGATGAGGGAGGGCAGAGTCTGGTTATGGCTTGGAAATGAAGAGCTTTGCTGTTACAGGCAGTGGGCGAAGGGAAATCAGAGGTGCATGCAGGGAACCGTGGCTGATGTGGCAGGGAAAGGCCAAGGTGGCAATACCTTGAAATTCACATTTGTGAAGGAAGTGAAGCCTCCATTCTCTGTGGTGGGGAGAGACTGTAAACACTGCCTTCCGTGGAGGCACTGGTGAGACTCACTTATAGAGCTCTTTTAAGAGTTTGTTTCTAGAGCTGTGTTTCCATGTTACAGAATTCTGTCTGCTCATGGAGATGACTACCTGCAGAGACGGGTTAGTGGCCACTTCTGACTTAAGGTCGTAAACTAGTTGCTGATCGTGGTTAGATCTGCTCATGTACTCTGGATGTATGCTGTTTGCCTGAAGGAGGTTTGTTGTGGTGGTGGTGGTGGTGGTTTTTTTTTTTTTTTTTTTTTTTTATTTACCTGGATTTTTCAAGTGTTTAAGCAGGCCAGTTGTTTTCTAAGTCCTCCCCAGGGACCATTACTCCTATACTCTTCCCATTATTTACGTGTTTATGTTACTTGCTTGACCTCTGTGCATGTTGTCATATTTCCCTAATACTCCAGGATTTCTGCATTTCCTTGAGAGAATCTATCCCTAGTGATGTGGTCTCTCACAGCCAAAAATCCTTGAGGTCACAATCTCTGAGGAGGCTAATTGGTCCTTCCTCCAGTATCCAATCCTCCATCCAGCTGGCATGGTGAGCCCTCAGTGTGTGCTCATCCCTAAGCTGGGCAGTGTCAAGGGTACAAAGACTTTTGAGTCATGTTGCCTTCCTCCTCTCAAGACATTTAATCTGGTTTCCACTAAGAAGAGCTAAGACTAAAACACAAGAGTCTAGAACAAATAGAATTATATACTGATATGTGAGGCCCAGGTCACAAACATCCCATTTCAGAGGAGAGAAAGCATTGTGAGGATCAGGGTGGTCAGAGAGGGCACCTGCGTAGAGTGAGATTGGAGTTGGGTCTAAAAGTGCAGGCTGTGAGAGAAAGCCTATTCCAGGTGGGGGAGAAACTTACCAACAAATGCAGGACAGTGAGGAATGGGGCACGGAGTGCATCTGGCAGTAAGAAATGCATCTGTGTCTAGCAGAGGTGCAGGTGGGTGGACTGGAGAGGACTTGTGGGGAAAGATTGGAGGTGCAGAAGTGAGACCTCTTGATGAAGAGACAGTGCACTTAATTGATTTCAATTACTGAAATTAACTGTTTTTTCAAAGTAGGCATGCAAATGCATGGTACGAAATTCAGTAGGCAGAATAAGGTATGTAGTAAATATGTCTTCTTACCCTTGTCTTTCCCAATTTTCCTCCCTTGAGCCAGTCGTTCCTATCAGATTCCTGTGTATTGTTCCAAAATAATCTAGCATAGCCAAAAACAAATGAAATTTTATATTTTTCTTCACAAATGGTAGTTTAGAGAATTTTCCTTCTTATTTAATAATGTAAATATATCTTGTACATACAATTTTTTTAATGGCTGTAATGTCTTCCTTTATATGATTGTAACACAACTCATCTTCAATTCTCTATTCATGTATATTTAGTTATTTATATTCCTTTGCTCTGAATAGTAGGGCTGACACAAACCTCATATATATAAATCTTTGTACACATGAATGGGTATATATGTAGGAACAATTCCTGAGTGAATTGACTTAACAATATTAAGGCTTTTGATACCCTGGATATGGTATATCTCTTCATTTATTTAGGATATCTTTATTTTCTCTCAGAAATGTTTTATAGCTTTTTGTGTACATCTTGCACATATTTTGTGAATTTATCTCTATTTCAAATTTTATGATACTATTGTAAATGATATTGCTTTTTAATTTCAATTTCTTTGTTGCTAGTATATGGAAATAGAATTTGAATATTTGTCTTATATCCTGCAGTCTTGCTAAATTCACTTGTTAGTTATAGTAGCTTTTTTTGGTTTAAATTCTTTAGTGTTTTCCCAATTGATAATAATGTCTTACATGTTGTCTAACAAGTACCTCTTCTTTTCCAATCTGAATGCCTTTTATCTCTCTTTCTTACCTTATTGCACTTACTAGAACATTGAGTATAATGTTGATTAGATGTGGTGAGGGCAGACATCTTTGTCATGTTACTGATCTTAGGGGAAAAGCATTCTTTTTTCTTTATGCTCCTCAGACTTGATAATTTCAAATAGCCTATCTTTAAGTCCACTGATTCTTTATTCTGCCTGCACAAATCTGCTTTGAACCCCCCTAGTGAATCTTTGCATTCACTTATTGTATTTTTCAACTCCAGAATTTCTATTTGCTTTCTTTTTATAATTTTTATCTCTTTGTTGATATTTTCATTTTGTTCATATATCGTATTTCTGATTTCTTTTAGTTTTTCCTCTGTATTTTCCTTTAGTTCTTTGAGCATATTTAAGATAGTTGTTTTAAAGTCTTTGTCTAGTAAGTCTAATGCCTGTCGTTCTCAATTAGTCAGTCTCATAGAAGCAGAAAGTAGAATGTTGTTTACCAGCGGCTGGGGGAGGGAGAAATGAAGAGTTGCTCTCAACAGGTATAAAGTTTAGGTTACATAAGATGAAAAAGTTCAAGAGATCTGCTGCACAACATTTTGCTTACAGTTAACAGTACTGGACTATACACTTCAAAATTTGCTGAGAGATCTCAGGTTATGTTTTTTACCCACAACAAAAAATGACTAGGTAACTAACTAAATACTTTTATACAATATGAACAGATATCTCACCTAAGTAGATACATGGCACATGGCAATAAGCATATGAAAATATAATCATTATTACTTGTCTTTAGGGAATTGCAAACTAAAGCAACAATGAGATACCACAACATACCTGTTAGAATTGCACAAATCCAAAACACTGACCAAACCAAATGCTGGTGAGGATGTAGAGCAATAGAAACTCTCATTCATTGCTGCTGTCAGTGCACAGTGCTACAGCCATATTGGAAGACAATTTGGCAGTTTATTACAAAACTAAACATACTCTTACATATGATCCTGTAATCACACTCCTTGGTATTTACCCAAATGAATCCAAAACTTATGTCTGCACGAAAACCTGCACCCAGATATTTATAGCAGCTTTACTCATAATTGCCAAAGCTTAGAAGCATCTAAGATGTATTTCAGTAGGTGAACCAATAGATAAACTGTGATGTCTGTACAATGGAATATTATTCGGCGCTGAAAAGAAATGAACTACCAAACCATGAAAAGACATGAAAAAAAAAGACATATAAAGACATGGAAAAAAATTAGCATACCAGTTAGAAAATGAGGGAAGGGGGGGGCCTCCACCAGCAGTGAACTCACTAGTGGGAAAGGAGCTGGTGTCACAGGGGTGGGGCCTGCATGTACCATGCCTTCACAGGAGGCGAGGCCTCAGTGCGTAGCGTCATGGGATGAGGGACCTCCGCTGGCATCCTTGTCACGGGGGCAGGGCCTCTGCCGAGTGGTATCACGGCAAGGGCCACAGCCCATCGCATGCACGTGGTCTGGCTCCTGGTCTTGGGGGCTCTGGTGAGCAGCACTCTGCGGCTGCACTGCTCTGGGAAGGGGGCGGTGCACGTAGAACTGCTCCTAGGGCTGCCCAGGGGGCCAGGGGTCTGGAGGAGTGTGTGGCACCCTACACAGGCTGGCTTCCATCCCAAAGGACCCACATCCTCTACTCCCATGTGAGCGTAGCCCGTGGAGGCTTGAGTGGTTCCACCTGGACCTGGGGGCCTGCCTCCCCATTACCCCAGACTCCCACCTCCTGGCCAGAAGACATGAAAATATGGACAAATGCCATGAACAGACATTTCACTAAAAATCATGTGCACATGTGAAATAGCACAGGAGAAGATTTCAATATCATTAGCCATTGGGGAAATGAAAATTAAAATCATGAGGAAAAGTCACCATACACCTATCAGAATGGCTAAGATAAAAATAGTTACACCACCACATAGGAGCAGGGATGTGGATAAATGAATCACTCATTTATCGCTAGTGGAAATGTGAAATGGCACAGCCACTCTGGAAAATAGTTTTGCAGTTTCTTTAAAAAATAAACATGCCACTACTATACAACTCAGCAATGGTGCCCTGTTCATTTGTCACAGAGAAGGGAAGACTGATGTTCACTCAAAAACCTGTACAGAAATGGTTGTAGCGATTTATTTGTAATAGACAAAAATTGAGGAAAAAACCCAAATGTGCTTCACTGGTTGAATGATGACAATGAATCAGATGGTGGTGCATTCATACCATGGAACACTCCTCAGCAACGAACAGGAACACACTATGGGTACACATATGACCTGGATGAATCTCCAGAGAATTATACTGAGTGAAAAAAGCCAATCCCAAAGGGTTACACACTATATGATTCCATTGATATAACATTCCTAAAAGCACAAAATTATACAAACAGAGAATAGTGATTTCCAGAAGTTAAGGAGGGATTGGAGGCAGGGGTAAGTGGGTGTAGCTGTAAAAGGGAAATACGAGGGATTCTCATGGGGATGGAATTGCATCTTGACTGTAGGATTGCCAGTATTCTGGCTGTGATGTAGTATAGCTGTCCAGGTGTTACCATTCTGAGAAATTGAGTAAAGGTTACATGGGATCTCTGCAAATAAAAGAATCTTACAATTGCATGGGAATCTACAATTATCTCAGAAGTAAGATGTTAATTAAAAATTCATTTGTTCTAGCTCTATCCACTGAATATTCCTTGCAACAATAAGTCCAGTAGCAGTGAACACGTATGGTGCACTCACTGTGGACTCGAGGTATCATTTCCCATTCGAAGGAACCAGGGGTCCCCAGACAAATGTCTAGGGCTGGGAATGTACAAGATGAGCCCGGAGCTTCTTGTTATAACAGACAGCAAGGAAGCGACAAGGACTACTGGGCACATGTGGAAAGGACCCAGGGGCCAAGGAGATGAGGCTTCTACTGGCCAAATATGGGATAATTGGAGCAACAGTAATAACTGCAATGGATTGAAACACATCAACTATTTAAAAATGGAATGTTTTTAAATGATAATAAGAAAAAGTCATTAGTTCTTTTGGAAGATGCTAGATGTTATGGACTGAATGCTCCCCCACCCCAATTTATATGTTGAAATTCTAACCCCAAATGTGATCTTATTAGGAGGTGAGGCCTTTAGGAGGTGATAGGGTTGCAAGGGTAGAGCCCACATGAATGGGATTAGTGCCCTTAAAAAAGCAACCCCAGGGAATTCTCTCCCTCTCTGTAGGTCATGTTGAGGGTACAAGAGGAAGGCACCATCTGCAACCTGGAAGAGGGTTCTCATAAGGGGCTCGTTAAGGGGGTTAATAATTAAGGGGTTAATATACAAAATATATAAAGAACTCATACAACTCAATAACAAAAAAGCAAATTTGTTACTGATCAGAGCTCAGGGCAGTGGAAGCCTGGTCAGAGCCATGATGGGTCTGGAGGGGGAGGCAGGGATCAGGGCAATGGTAACCTGTTCCCAGCAATGATGGTTCAGAGTTGCAACCTGAGACCTGTGGGGTGGGACTCTGGGCAGGGGCAGCGCCTCTGGCGATGAAGAATCAGAGCTGAGACCTGAGATGGGGGCGTGGCTCAGGGCAGCAGTAGCATGGCCCTGATATTCGTGGAATAGAGTCACGATGGGGTGAGGTGTAGCATGCAGAGCAGTGGCAGATCCAGTCCCGTATTTGGTAAGGTGCTATGGTATCCCAATCCTGGAGAGCGGGGCACAGCAGGGATTGGGGGCCCTGAGGGCAAATCTCACCACAGTGACAGCCTTGGGGAGTAGATGCACAGGGGGACACTCCAGGCAGATCTGTCAACTGGTTTCAGCCTTGGTGTGGACTGAGGGAGACCTCAGTAGCAGAGGCTGCAAATGTCCACAGGGGCAAGGCTTGTTGGGGCTCTTCTGCTCTCCTCTCTGTGGGGTGAACGTCCTTTGAGGGAAGTAAAGACAACCTACTTCTAGCCAGAGAAACGTAAATCTCACACTAAAGGTCTGTTTACCTCAGTTGCTTTATCTGTACATTCTGCGTGGCCTACAATATAATATGACAGTGCGTACTAAAAGGCAAAAAAATGCAGTTTGGAGAGACAGAGCAAGCATCAGAAGCAGATGTATATGTGGCAAAGATTTTATTTTTCATTGCTACTCCTCTGTCTTTCAAATATATTTGTTTTTTATCCAAGTTAATGATTGCTAGAGCTTTCGGTGTACAATCTTTTTTCAGTAGAGTGGATAAACATATAGCCCTTGCTTTAGCTACTCACAAACGAGGCTCTCTTGAGTCCCTTCACGTTTGTCGTCTCTGAATCACTCTCCCAACTGTTCATCATGAAACACTCATGTCTTCCGTGTCTGCTTTTAATGTCTTTTTAACAATTCTTAATTTGTTTTTTGTTATTGTTTTTGTTTTATTGATGTCTTAATAGTTTATAACATTGTGAAGTTTTACTTGTACATTATTGTTTGTCTGTCACCATATAAATGCATCCCTTTACCCCTTGTGCCCACCCTCCACCCCCCTCGCCCCTGGTCACCACCAAACAGTTCGCTCTGTCCACATGTTAGTTTATATTCCACATATGAGTGAAATCATGCGGTGTTTGTCTTTCTCTGTCTGGCTTATTTCACTTAACATAATACCCTCCAGGTCCGTCCATGTTGTTGCCAATGGGATAATTTTGTCTTTTTTTATGGCTGAGTAATATTCCATTGTATATATATGCTACATCTTCCTTATACAATCATTAGTCAAGGGACACTTGGGTTGCTTCCACTTCTTGGCTATAGTGAAGAATGCTGCAATGAACGTAGGGGTTCATAAGCCTCTTTGGATTGTTGATTTCAGGTTCATTGGATAGATACCCAGTGGTAGGATAGCTGGATCATAAGGTATTTCTATTTTTAATTTTTAAAGGAATCTCCATACTGTTTTCCATAGAGGCTGCACCAGTTTGCATTCTCATCAGCAGTGAATTAGGGTCCCCGTTTCTCCACAACCTCTCCAATATTTGTTGTTTTTTGTCTTGGTGATTATAGCCAATCTAACGGGTGTAAGGTCATATCTTAGTGTAGTTTTGATTTGCATTTCCCTGATGATTAGTGATATTGAACATCTTTTCATGTGCCTGTTGGCCATCTGTATATCTTCCTTGGAAAAATGTCTGTTCATATCCTCTGCCCATTTTTTGATCGGGTTGTTTATTTTTTTGTTTAGTTGTCAGTTCTTTATGTATTATGGAGATTAACCCCTTGTTGGATATATGATTTGCGAATATTTTCTCCTGGCTGGTGGGTTGTCTATTCATTTTGATCCTGGTTTCATTTGCCTTGTAGAAGCTCTTTAATCTGATGAGGTCCCACTTGTTTATTTATTTTTCTTTTGTTTCCCTTGTCTCAGTAGACATGGAATTGGAAAAGATCCCTTAATAACCAATGTCAAATAGTGTACTGCCTATATTTTCTTCCAGGAGTTTTATCATTTCAGGTCTTTAATCCATTTTGAGTTAATTTTTGTGTATGGCAATAGAAGATGGTCTACTTTCATTCTTTTGCATGTGGCTATCCAATTTTCCCAGCACCATTTATTGAAAAGACTTTCCTTTCTCCATTGTATGTTCTAGGCTCCTTTGTCAAAGATTAGCTGTCCATAGGTGTGTGGTTTTATTTCTGGGCTTTCAATTCTGTTCCATTGATCTGTGTCTATTTTTGGACCAGTACCATGCTGTTTTGATTACTATAGCTTTGTAGTATATTTTGAAGTCAGGGATTGTGATGCCTCCAGCTTTGTTCTTATTTTTCAGGATTGCTTTAGCTATTTGGGGTCTTTTGTTGCCCCATATAAATTTTAGGATTCTTTGTTCTCTTCTGTGAAGAATGTCATTGGGATTCTGATTGAGATTGCATTGAATCTGTAGATTGCTTTAGGTAGTATGAACATTTTAACTATGTTTATTCTTCCAACCCATGTGCATGTGATATTTTTCCATTTCTTTATGTCATCATTGATTTCTTTCAATAGTGTTTTATAGTTTTCATTATATAGGTCTTTCACCTCCTTGGTTAAATTTATTCCCAGATATTTTATTCTTTTTGTTGTGATTGTAAATGGGATTGTCTTTTTGAGTTTTCTTTCTGTTAGTTTGTTATTAGCATATAGAAATGCAACTGATTTTTGTAAGTTGATTTTATACCCTGCAACTTTGCTGTAGTTATTGATTACTTCTAATAGTTTTCCAATGGATTCTTTAGGGTTTCCTATATATAAAATCATGTCATCTGCAAATAGTGAGAGTTTCACTTCTTCGTTGTGTATGGGAGTCCTTTTATTCCTTTGTCTTGCCTAATTGCTCTGGCCAAAACCTCCAGTACTATGTTGAATAAGAGTGGACACCCTGTTCTCAGAGGAATGGCTTTCAGCTTTTCCCCATTGAGTGTGATGTTGGCTGTGGGTTTTTCATATACGCCCTTTATTATGTTGAGGTACTTTCCTTCTATATCCATTTTGTTGAGAGTTTTTATCATAAATGGAGGTTGGATCTTGTCAAATACCCTCTCTGCATCAATTGAGATGATCATGTGGTTTTTATTCTTCATTTTGTTAATGTAGTGTATCACGTTGATTGATTTGCGGATGTTGAACCATCCCTGTGTCCCTAGTATAAATCCCACTTGGTCATGGTGTATGATCTTTTTGATGTATTGCCGTATTTGGTTTGCCAGTATTTTCTTGAGGATTTTTGCATCTATGTTCATCAGTGATATTGGCCTGTAGTTTTCCTTTGTATTGTCCTTTTCTGGTTTTGGTATCAGGGTGAGGTTGGCCTTGTAGAAGTGTTAGGAAGTGTTCCATCTTCCTCTATTTTTTGGAATAGTTTGAGGAGGATCGGTACTAAATCTTCTTTGAATGTTTGGTAAAATTCTCCAGAGAAGCCATCTGGTCCTGGAATTTTATTTTTTGGGAGGTTTTTCATTACTGTTTAAATCTCTTTACTTGTGGTTGATCTATTAGATTCTCTATTTCTTCTTGGTTCAGTTTTGTGAGGTTGTATGAGTCTAAGAATTTATCCATTTCTTCTAGGTTGTCCAATTTGTTTGCATATACTTTTTCATAGTATTCTCTTATAATCCTTTGTATTTCTGTGGTATCCATTGTAATTTCTCCTCTCTCATTTCTAATTTTATTTATTTTAGCCTTTGCTCTCTTTTTCTTAGTGAGTCTGGCTAAGGGTTTGTCAGTTTTGTTTATCTTCTCAAAAAATCAGCTCTTTGTTTCATTGATCCTTTCTACTGTTTTTTTTTTTTTTTTGGTTTCAATTTCCTTTATTTCTGCTCTAATTTTTATCATTTTCCTCCTTCTGCTGACTTTGGGCTTTGTTTGTTCTTCTTTTTCTAGTTCTGTTAGTTGTAGTTTGAGGTTGCTTATTTGGGATTTTTCTTTTTTGTTAAGATGGGCCTGTATTTCTATGAGTTTGCTTCTCAGGACCGCTTTTGCTGCATCTCATATGAGTTGGTATGGTGTATTTTCATTTTTGTTTGTCTCCAGATATTTTTTTATTTCTCCTTTACTTTTATCAGTAATCCATTGGTTGTTCAGTAGCATGTTGTTTAGTCTCCACATCTTTGTCACTTTCCCAGTGTTTTTCTTGTAGTTGATTTCTAGTTTCATAGCATTATGGTCAGAAAAGATGCTTGTTGTGATTTCAATCTTCTTAAATTATCGAGACTTGCCTTGTTTCCTAACATATGGTCTATTCTTGAGAATGTTCCATGCACACTTGAGAAGAATGTGTAATCTGCTGTTTTTGGGTGGAGTGCTCTGTATATATCTATTAAGTCCATCTTGTCTAGTTTTTCATTTAAGTCCATTATTTCCTTGCTGACTTTTTGTCTGAATGATCTAATCATTGATGTAAGTGAGGTGGTAAGATCCCCTACTATTATTGTGTCATTAATATCTCCTTTTAGGTTTGTTAATAGTTGCTTTATGTACTTAGGTGTTCTTGTGTTGGGTGCATATATATTTATAAATGATATGTCTTCTTGGTGAAGTGTCCCTTTTATCATTTTATATTGCCCCTCTTTGTCGCTCATTACCCTTTTTTTATCTTGAAGTCTACTTTGTCTGATATAAGTATGACAAACCCTGCTTTCTTTTGTTTGCCATTAGCTTGGAGTATTGTCTTCCATCCTTTCACTCTGAGTCTCTGTCTTTAGAGCTGAGATGTGTTTTCTGGAGGCAGCATATTGTTGGGTCTTGTTCTTTAATCCATCCTGCCACTCTGTGTCTTTTGATTGGAGAATTCAATCCATTTACATTTAGAGTGATTATTGATATATGATATTGCTATTTTATTGTTCCTTTTCTGATTCTTTTGTGTTTCCTTCATTTCTTTTCCTGTGTGTTTCAGACTACCAATTCAGTTTGGTAGTTCTGGATGATGGTTTTCTTAGTTTTCTCTTTATTTGTCATTTGTGATTCTGTTCTGATTAATTGTTTAGTAGTTACTATGAGGTTTGTATAAAAAAATCTCATGGGTGTGATAGTCCATTTTCTGATGGCCTCTTATTTCCTTAGAGTAAGTCGATTCAGTCCCTTTCCGCTTTCCCTTCTAAGTTATTATTGTCACAACTTAATCTATCTTGTGTTGTGAGTGTGTGTTTAAAGTGATGAGGTTATATTTATTTTTGGTGTTTTCCTTCCCTTAATCTTGACTTTTATAATTAAGTGTTTGCTAACCTTAAGAGAGCTGCAATTTTTCTGGTTTAGTCTACCTATTTTTCTCCTTGCTCAAAGCTTTGTATCCCCTTTCTTTTTTTTTTTTTTTTTTGCAGGCATGAGGGCCTTCTTGAGCATTTCTTGTAGTGGGGGTCTTGTAGTGGCGGTCCCTTAGCTTTTGTTTATCAGGGAAAGTTATTATTTCTTCATTATATCTGAAGGATGTTTTCACTGGATAGATTATTCTTGCCTGAAGGTTTTTGTCTTTCAGAATTTTGAATATGTCATTCTAGTCTCTCCTCCCCTGTAGAGTTTCTGTCGAGAAATCTGCTGAGAGCCTGATGGGAATTCCTTTGTACATTATTTTATTTTTTGTGTAGCTTCCCTTAATACTTTTTCTTTGTCATTGGCTCTTGCCAGCTTTGCTACTATATGCCTTGTTGAGGCCTTTTCATGTTTATGTATTTAGGAGATCTGTTGACTTCATTCACTGGTATTTCCAGCTCCTTCCCTGGGTTTGGGAAGTTCTCAGCTATTATTTCTTTAAACAAGATATCTCCTCCTTTTCCCCTTTCTTTTCCTTCTGGAATACCTATAATCTTTATGTTGCATTTCCTAATTGAGTCTGATATTTCTTGGAGAATTTCTTCATTTCTTTTTTAGTCTTAGTTCTCTCTCCTCCTCTCTCTGGAGCATTTCTGCATTCCTATCCTCTATGATACTAATTCTTTCCTCCATATTGTCAGCTCTATTCTTTAAAGATTCTATGTTTTCCTTTATCTCATCCATTGTGTTTTTCATCTCCAAGATTTCTAAGTGGTTTTTCTTTATGGTTTCAGTCTCTTTTGTGAAGAAATTCCTGATTTCATTGAATTGTCTATGTGTTTTCTTGTAATTCGTTGAGCTTTTTTATGGTAGCTATTTTGAATTCTCTGTTTAGGTTATAGAGATTTCTGTACCTTCAGGGCTGGTTTCTGGGTGCTTGTCATTTTCCTTCTGGTATGGAGATTTAATATATTTTTGCATAGAGCCTGTGGATTTTGGCTTATTGTTTCTCATAATGAAGATATCTGGTCACAGTTTCCACCTGCTGCCACTGTGTGGAGGTCAAGAGCTGTGTATTTTGAGCCTGCTGTGATTAATGGGCCCTCTAGCTGACTGGTTGTGCGAAGCACCAGGCAGGGAGGAGGGGCTCTCTCTCTCACCTGCCTGATCCTAGGGGCTTCTTTCTTCCCTTGCTGTCTGCTCTCCTGGGGTGCTTGGATGTTGACTGCACCTCTGCAATTGTTCCATCTCCTCCTTGTGGGAATTTCTCACAGTCAGTGAGAGAACTTGGAGAGCGATAGTTTTCCCACAGAGGACCACCCCTCCCCGCCCCCTGGGAGCCGCACAGACCGGGAGTTGCCAATCTAGCGGGGAGGGGGAGGATTTCTCCTTACCTCTCCTCACTTCCTCCAGGGCTTCCAGTGCTTCCACCTTCAGATGTACTGCTGCGTGTATCTCTTAGATGTCTTATGTGATGTGTGAGTGTCCTTTGTTAGTATGTGAATGATCTTTTTGTTGTATCTTAGAGGGGAGAGATTTTAAAGGGGAAAGCTCACTCTGCCATGATGCTGATGTCCTGTTTTTGTTTTTAATTTTCGTTCATTGAGGGATCTGGGTATGTTCAAATATAGTTGAAAGACTATACAGACTCTTGACCTTGGATAGTTTCAATCTTACAGTTGCCATCTGAGTGCTCCTTCAATCACTTTCTCTCCTGTGTACATCAGACGCAATCACATATAACTGGCGGGAGGCTGGGCTGGCAGCCAGGGAAGGCCCTGGATAAATCGCCATCTCTCTGTACCTTACTGACTGATGCAGTCGGGTCAGGCTTGAGGCAGGGGCGTGGAGAGCTGCCATGTCCCCGGGGCTGGATGATCTCTGCTCCAGCCGTTTCTGTGGCCAAGAGGGGGCAAAGATTTTTGAATCATCATACTGGGAATTCAAAACAACTATGATAGATGTGCTAAAGCCTCTAGTGAATCAAGTAGACAGCATGCAAGAACAGATGCAAAATGTTAGCAGAGAGATGGAAATTCTATTATAATATCGTAAAGAAATGCTAGAAATCCAAACAGTGCAACAGAAATGAAAAACGTCTCTAATGGGCTCCTCAGAAGACTGGGCACATGCACAGCAAGAACAGACTATCTAAGAACTTGGGAAAGTTACAAAAAGTGTAACATGTCTGATGAAAATAACAGAAAGAGAAGAAAGAGAGAAAGGAACAGGTGAAATATTTGAAGAAATAATGGCTGAGAATTTTCCAAAATTAATAACAGATTCCAAACTATAGATCCAGGCAGCTAAGAAAACTCCAAGCAGGATTAATATAAAATACGCCACACTGAAGCATACTGCAAACTGCAGAAAAGCAAAAATCAGACAAAATATAGAAAGGATGAAGGGGAAAAAAATCACCTTACCTATAGAAGAACAAGGATAAGAACTACATCAGACTTCTCTTTAGAAACCACGCAAGCAAGAAGAGAGTGCGATGAAATATTTAAAGTGTTGGAAGAAAAAACTCACTAAAGTAGAATTCTGCATCCTGTGAAATTATCCTTGAAAAGTGAAGGAGAAATAAAGACTTGCTCAGACAAACAAAAATGAAGGCATTTGTTGCCAGTAGACAAGGCTTGCATGAATTGTTGAAAGAATTTCATCATATGAAAGAAAAGTATAGATCAGAAACTCAGATATATATAAAGGAAGAAAGAGTGTTAGAGAAGGAATAGATGAAGGGAAAATAAAAACTCAATTGATCTAATAAATAACAGTTTGTTCAAATCAATAATAGCAACAATGGATTTAGTGAATATAGCTTATAGATAAGTCAGATTAATTGTAGCAATGTTATAAGAGATAGGAAGGAGGAATTGGGAAGGTCCTATTATAAGGTATTGGCACTATCCATGAAGCAATATAGTGTTATTTGAAAGTAGATGGGATTAGTTGTAAATTTAGGAAACTTAATAAAAATTTTAAAAAGAAGCATAATTGATATGAGAAGAGAGAGAATGGAATCATGTAAAATGCAAAACTAAAACCAGAGAAGGCAGAAAAAGAGTGGAAGGCAGAAAAAGAGTGGAAGACAAAAAAAGAAACAAAGGACAAGGACAACTAACTGAAAACAGGAACAAATATAGTTGATATTAATCCAAATAGATCAATAATTGATTTACACATCAATGGTCTAAATCCATGAATTAAAGAAAGAGACTGTCAGAGTGGATCAATAAACTAGACCCTTGAAACCCACTTTAATATAAAGACACAGTTGGATTAAAAGAAAAGGGGTGGAGAAGACTATGCCTTGCTAACACTGATCAAAAGAAAGCCTCAGGAGCTGTATTACTGTCAGACAGAGCAGACTGCAGACAAGGAGAGTGTCAGGGGTTCAGGGGAGGGAGGGATGAAGAGGTGAAGCTCAGGGCATTTCAGGGCAGTGAAACTATTCTGTATGATAGTGTCATGGTGGATAAAGACATTACACCTTTGTCAAAACTCATTGAACTGTACAACGCAAGGAGTGAACCCTCCTATAAACTACTGCATCTCCTCTCCCACTCACATCCTCCTATTTTAATCCTTTGTGGCTATCTTTGTAGGTTTGGAGAGGGAGTAGAGGTAAAGGCATGCATTCACTCTGCAGAGTTAGCTGGAAGTTGAAGCTCCAGGTGAGAAGGCAAGCCCAGGTGAGTCCTTATCAGGTCTGTCCTGAGAAGCTTCAGGCAGGGGCCACAGCCATGTGGATGTCCCCTCATCTGCACAGTACTCCAGAGCCTGGGGTGGGGAGGACCTAGGTGGGCAGAGGGCCTGGTGGCAGTGGCAGCGCCTCCCACTGGATGAGGCATGGAGTTGTAGGGGTATCTGTCTATACTTGATTTTTCTTTAAACTAACACCACTCTAAAAAATAGAGTCTAATTAAAAAGAAAAGGAGAAATAACTCTTGCTTCAGGCCTTTGCCCACCTCCTTCCCTCACTGGCCAACCTAGTCAGAGCCTCTTTTCTCTGCATCCATGGGGCCCCAGTGACCTGAGCTCTGGCCCCTGCAGGACACCCAGACTGGCCTCAGCTGACCCTTCTCTCATTTCCCTCTGGGAGAAGGTTCTGGGAATGAGTTCCTCATGGCAGAGTCCCAGGGCCTGGACGAGGAGGCTCTGAGCCTCGGTCAGCCTTGGAGATAGTAGGAGAGGGAGGTGTGGTTTAATGAAGTAAAAGGTGCAAATTCACCCAAAGAAGGACCTGGGCCTGTGCAGAGGCCCACTTCTGAAGATGACTTGGTGGATGGAGACTGTCCCCAGTGCCACCTTGGGAGGCATGACATGAGGATGGCAGGGCCTCATGAGGGAAAGGGACGGTCACTGTGTCACCCTCAGAGCATTGAGTTGCCCCCTTCCAGGAACACTGGATTAAACGAGGAAAAACTGGCTCCACTGAGATCATGAAATTTAAGACCCTCCAGTTCCATTGATTTCTCCTACGTTGTTCTGATTGGCACCTAGTCTCTTAGTTGGTGCCTTTGGGGAGACTCTGCAGTCCTGTGCCCATGCCCACTGGCATTGACCAAATAGAAGGACCGAGGGAACCTCAGAGTGGGGAGATCACTGAGACGTTTGTAGCAGGAACATGCTTCATGAATCAGGAGAATGTGCCTGACACACTCGGGCAAGAAGAGAAATGTTGTGGCCCTGCAATGACCCTTTGGGTGTGCTGTAGGGCCCGGTGGGCAGAGTAGCTCAAGCTCTAGTCTGCAGTCAGCCCGTCCCACTTCCCCAGGGCACTCTGTAGTAATATCACTTTCTATCTGTGCAAAAGCAGAGCAAAGGTAGGCAGCCCTGTTTTCTAGAACCCAGCATGGCGTCCCCTCCACCAGCCATCTTGGTCAGCCCTGGTTGCCAGGCACTCATTTGCATTAGAGACAGATCCCTCCATGGCATTCCATGTGGTCACTTTGGGCCCACAGGACACTGGCAATTGTAGGCAGAGCTGCGAGGCCCTTTGGAGACCTAGAGGGCTGGCTGGTGGCCACCGAGATGACTCCCGAGCTGGTCCTGGAGCAGCTGTGGGCTGCCCTGCTGGTGACGGGTGAAAGCTTGAGACATGTGCCAGGAGTCTTTGGGTTTCCCTGGGAGATCCTGGTATGTACTGCTGTGGTGATGTTGATAGTAAAGAGTTGATATAGTTGAAGAAGAGGAAAAAAGCAGCCCAGAAGGCGACCTGTCCAGGGTGAAGCATACAGGAAAGGCATGGAGAAGACTGGACCAGTGACAAAACTAATGAAGCCTTCATGTCTCCTGTGGGGGAGGCCAGTCCTCCCACATTACAAACCCTTTCTCTGGCTACACTGAATGGAAGTCTGAGCTGGCCTTCACTTGAACACACTGTTGAATTTCTAAAAGAAGGATGGAAAAACCAGCCTCCTAAATTTTCCTAAGTGGTTGATGAAAAACCTGGCTTAGAAGCATCAGAGGATGATAGAAAACCACCTGGGAAGGAAATAACAGATGGTTCGAATGACAGCAATGATCTTCAGGAAAGTCCAGACTGCTTGCCCAGTAAATTGGGGGATGGAAGCAGAGAGTGCAGGGAAGGAGGAGGAGAAAGAAGGGCTGGAGCTCCCGAATGCACAAATGCCACAGGCCGTGAGAGATGGAGTGAGCTGACTAACGTTCCTGGGCCAGACCCTGTGGAAGATGATCCATGTGCCTGAGCTCGTTAGAGATGACGGCCGACGGGGACTCGGAAGGAGAGAGAAGGAGGAAAGTAGAAAATGGCGACCACCCCGTCCATCCGTCAGACGTCCATCAGAAGGGTGTCACTGATGGCGGTAACTTCAGTGGGCCCTTTGACACTCCTGCTGGGGAGAGAAGAACTATCCAGAGAACTGTTGGAATAAAATCAGAGGACTGAAGAGCTTATAAGACAAATAACAATCTCCAAATTGAGGAAGCATCTTTGCAGTTTGAAAATTCACAGCTTGAAAGTGAGATTCAGAACCTCCAGCTGAAGCTTCAGATGTGCCTGAATTACATTAAGAACATGTCCTGCAGCTTGAGAGGAAATCAACTGAGGGGGAAACACCCTGCCTAGAAATCAGGAAGAAACTTCCCAAAGCGAGCAGGAGCCTGAAGTCCACCTGTCAGACCCACACCCTCTACAGGAACATGGCTGGAGACGTGGGCAGAGAGTCAGAGAGAACACTTCCTCCTGTCAAAAGGGATCCTCCTGTGTGAGAAAAGAGTTCAGGAAAGCACATGGCACCTCTGTGGATGGAGGAGAAGCTCCACGGGCTGAGGAAAAAAAAGTTCATGTCAGGCAATGCTGGTGAAGTCGAATCTGAGTTCCAGCCTTTCCTAAGTGGGCCTCCTACTCCTGCTGCTCCACCCACTGCCCCCAGGGACCCAGAAGTCCCAGGGGCTCCCCTGGGTCCCCAGGTCCCCCAAGGGGGGTCACACTGGGAGGGTGCTGAGGCCCGCAGTCACCTGCAGATTTGACTCAACTTCACAGCAGCCAGGTCATGGACACCCACAACCACAGCAGAAGTTCTGCCTGTGCTTTCTCCCCTAAAGTCATTTTGATTTCTCTCTTTTTAGTTTAGTTCCTTTATTTAACTGATTGTACAATAGTTCTTACTGAAGTTTGGTATAGCATTATAATTGTGAGATAGAATTTTTCAATAAAGATTTGGTTAATATAATTCTTACATATACATGATTTCCACATCATGGGATGCTCTAGCATTATATAGTATAAGTATTGCATTTAAATTTTAATAAAGATGGATGGTAATTAATCTTTGGGTGGTGAACATGGTGTAGTCTACACAGAAATCGAAATATAATGATGTACACCTGAAGTCTACATAATGTTATAAACCGATGTTACCTCAATAGAAAAAAATTTTGTAATAAAGAGTCCCTATGGATAGGAATGTTTAAAACAAAACTATTTTAGTATGCTATGAGCTATCTTTGGAATTCTCTATATGTAATTATACCTTATAAAAATATTCATTTTAAAAAACAATGCAAACAGAGAAATGTAACAACAACAACACTCTATTAAACTTGCATGATGTTGTTTTTATCTTAACACATTCATAGATTAATTTAGGGGAGTTGATATTTTGCAATAATTTGTTTCTTACCTTATGTTTGTTTTTATTTTGTTGTTTTCCTTAAGGTATTATTTGTGTTTATTTCTTAATTTCACAGTTAAAAAAAACAATTTTCTGTAGATGACAATTTTACACAAACACACACAAAAGTATAATGCACAAGGCACTTCAGTTGTTATGTCTGTATCTGAGGAAAATATAAAAGAGCTAAATTTTGAAAAAAAATTTAAATAAAGAAGAAGGAGAAAATTGCATACAACTATTTGTGTACACCCAAAGGATCCATATATATATACACACACACAAAAGGGGAGTTGCCTGATGAATCAGACAGAATTCCAACAAGAAACTTCATCCAAATAGTGAGATGAAGAGACTATGATGGAGGCACGGGTTCCTTGAGCAGAGGGCAGGATAAGGGATGGACAAGGGACGCAGAAGCCCCCAGACTCTAGCAGTGGGAAAGCTGTTGCCACCCTGGGCCTGGAGGGAGGGGCAAGAAGAGGTGTCATCTAAGCTCAGTGAGGAGCTGTCCAGCGATTGGGAACCTTGCCCATGCTCTCTCCTCCTGTCCTCCCATTTACTGCTGGAGCACCAGGGAGTCAGCTGCTCACAGGGCCCAAAGTGTGCAGCCCATAGGAGAGAGCCTCCTGGGACAGAGGAGGCCAGACAAGGGCCCAGAACACATTGGGGAGTGACCAGGACACTTGACTCTATAACGTCTCGTGTGTGTGTGTGTTTCATTGCCTCATTCACATCCATTTATTTAATAAATATCTCTTGAGCTTCTACAATGTCTTCAGCACTGTTCTAGGGGCTTGGGAGGCAGCAGTGGATAAAACAACCCAAAGAGGTCTGTAGACCCCCAGAGCTGACATTCTAGTGAGGGGCAAGTTCAGGCAATACAGAACAAATAAACAAATGATGATAATCCATTCTCTGCAGACAATCACAGCAGGGTGATGGGTTGAAACCCAGGAGGTGACATTTAGCTGAGATTAAAGGTAAGAAGAGGCAGCCAGGAGGGTTGGGGGAGAATATTCCAGGCAGAAAGGACAGGTTGCCTAAAGGCCCTGAGAATTCGGCTTCTGGGGCCGGGGAAATGGAGCAAAGGTGATGGGGAGGGAGGGGTGAGCAGGGCCCAGGGCACAAATGTCATCCTAGTGCAGTGTGATAACCACAGGGAGGGTTTAGTCCTGTCAAGTGGGGGAGCTGGGAAGAGGACAGATGTGATATGTGTCCACATGGATCTCTATGGCTTGGAAAGAATGGAATATAGGGGGCAGGATTGGGTGAGGGGCCTTACAAGGGTCTGCATGGGAGCCCTGGGGACTGAACATGGGGTGGTGGTTATGGAGATGGAGAAGGGGCAGATTGAGGCTGAATTTGGGTGGTTGTGGGAGCAGAGAACAGGAGTGAAGAAGGACTCAAATGTGTTCTAATAATCATGTTAGGCAGTCCTTTAAATAAGCCTGGTAAAATCTCCACAGGAGACTCTGGGAAGTCAGCAGGTGTGGATGTGCCACCCCCATTGAGGCCTGCATCTCTGTGGACTAGCAGGTGCATAAATCATGTCTCTCAGGGACCCCATTGGTTTCCACCATAGTGAAGCCCTCATGACCACGTGGTTTCCCCTCTGTGGGGTTCCCACAGCAGGGACTCCACATGCAGGACAGGAATGCTTGAGTGCTGTGAGGATTCTCTAGGGTGGGAATCCACAGCCCATGTTGAGTCCATATGATGCTACTCCTGGGGACACCAAGATGAATGTCCAGAGCCCACAGCCAGTGAAAGAGAAATACTCTTCAACTGTAAATGCTCATAAATGTGGGGGGTACACTTGTAGCTGGGGCTGTGCCTGTTTCTCTAACTGTCCCTGCTGGAGGTGGGGGTGGGATGGGAAGGTCAAGGAGGGCTTTCTGGAGGAAGTGGACCTGCTCTGAAGACTTAAGGATAAATAGGAGTCATCTACAATGCTTTCAAACTTCAGGTGCATGACAATCACCTGGAGACCTGGTTACAATTGGATTCTGATTCATCAGGCCCTGAGGGAGGACTGAGGCCCTGCATTGCCCCATTCTTGGACCAAATGTGGACTATTTAGGACTTTTAGATGATTATGTTGTAGGAGTGGTGAAAATAAAGAGGGCAGGGACATTTCTGGCAGAAACCACATCACAGGACAAGGACACAATCACAAACAACCTGGCCAGGGGAAGGCAGGTGGTTAATTTGTGCAGTTATTGTCTAGAGCCCAGGATTCAGGTATGGGGGTGGAACTGCGAGTAGTACCAGGGGGGTACTAACCACCAAGAAGTTCTGTCTTTCCAGCTTTCTTTGGGTTCAACCCCTGGGGAAGCCAAAGGAGATCGAAGGGAAGGAGGATGACCCAGGCCATTTAATCTCCTGGCGTCTTCTTGACGAAGTCACCTTCAGCTGTGACTTTGGGTTTAAGGTCATGGTCCTTTTCAGACGCTGAGTCTCCATGGTGTCTCCTTGGGGTTCCTCCGACCAACACTTCCCCTTGTCCCTTCAGGCCTGGGGATGTTAATGGCTGGACTGCTACTAGCCCCAGGTTAATTCCTGTGTTAGGTTCCTATTTCTGCTGTAAAATGTACCAGAAAACCTGGAAGCTTAAAACAACACAAATTTATTATCTTACACTTTTGGAGGACAGAAGTCCAAAATCAGTCTCACCGGGTAAATTCGTGGTGTCAACAGGGCTTCTTCTTTCTGTGCATCCTCCCTCCATTTCTAGCTTCTAGAGGCTGCCTGCATTCCTTGTCTGGAGCCCATTCCTCCATCCTCAAGGCCAGCAATACAGCTTCTTCTTTCCTATCTGATCTCTGCTTCAGTCATCACATCTCCTCCCCTAATCTTCCTACTCCCTCATATAAAGATATTTGTCATCACACTGGGCCCACACAGATAACCCAGGATAATCTCCCCATTACAAAATCCTTTATTTAACTTAATGACATCTGCAAGTTTCTTTTGCCATGTAAAATGACATAGTCACAGATTCTGGGGATTAGGATGTGGACATCTTTGGGGGTATATTATTCTCTGTACCACACAATGTCTTGTGCATTATGGTTCATTTCCACCCACATGTTTGTAAAAGGTCTCTAGGTTTATAAAGCTTCCTCAAAGTAACCTATTTCCAGCATTATCTGGTTCTCTGACCATATGTATCATCCTTGGCACTTGTTAGTGGATTGAGAAGGCAAACTTACCTAACATTTAACAAACATCTTTCCAAGGAAATAAATACATGATAGCAGTGTACTGATAATTTAGAGGTACCCTATGGAAATATCCAAAGTATGAATGGGTATCTTGGTGGTTTCCAGAACTGAAGCTGTCTGACTGGAGAAAAAAATGTAAATCAAAACTGCACAAAGGTTACATACTTTTTAATCATCTGTGAAGGTGTTGGTGTAGTGCAAAATAACTATGATTAATATGCTAAGAGATTTAATGGAAAAAGTAGGCAACATGCAAAAATGGATTGGCACTGTAAACAAGAGATGGAAATTCCAAGAAAGAATAAATAAGAAACGGTAGAGATTAAAAACACTTTAACAGAAATGACTTCTTTTGATGAGCTCATTAGTAAATTGGAAACAGCTGAGGAAATAATCTCTGAGCTATAAGATATATTGATAGAAAACTTTTAGAACTAAAAAGCAAACAGAAAAAGACTGAAGAAGATGGATAAGAGCATGTAAGTACTGTGGGACTACTACAAACAGTGATATATGCATGATATTAATGCCAGAAGAAGAAGAAAGAGAAAAAGGAACAGAAGAAATATTTGATGAAATCATAACTGAGATTATCCCCAAATTAATGTCAGACACCCAACCACAGATCCAGGAAACACTAAGTAGGTTAAATGCTAAAAAATAAAAGAAATAGAAAATTTCACCTAGGTGTGTTATAGTCAACTACAGAAAATCAAGATAGGGAGCCTGTGAGAACAAAGGTAATGGTTTGGAGTATTATGCATTTACTGGCCATAGCTCTTCCCCTGGCCCATGAATTTTCCCTGGGAGGGAAAGGGAAGACTGAAACACGTGTCCAATGTCCAGAATTTTTCAGGGGCTGTTGGAAGCACTGGTTTCTGTTTTGCCTGTCAAGTGCTAGGGGGACCAGGTATAATCTGGGTGTCTGAGGGCTGCTGAGAAACCAACAGTGAAAGATTTGGACAGTGTGCTGCTGCTCCAGAGGACCTGCAGTACAGCAAGCAAACACTACAGGGAGTAAGAGAATATGATCTGAAAGAAGGAAACTGTGGAACCTCTGCAAGGGCTGACTCATGAAGTTCTTCCCAGTATGAAACCAGTCCATAAAGACTGGGATAGGTGGAGAGATGTCATCCTCATGGTGGCACAAGAGGATCCCTTTGTCTCTCCCCTTCAATCTTCGGTGAGCAAAACATCCATAACCCAGTGAAAGCTACATTGCCCAACACACCAGGACACTGGAGAGATCCACACATTGGTACATACAAAGGTGGGTGAATTGGAGCACATAGAGGAGGCTAAATGGAAGAGCAGCAGAGGTGGTGCCAAGGACCCTGACCCAGCCACCCCCAGCCCCAGAGAACCCAGTGGGCAGCAGCAGAGGCATGCTTGCAACTCTGGCTGGCCAGCCAGCTGTGGCAGCACTATGGCCATAGGGAGTGGACTAGCAGCTGAGGTACAGCCCCATGATCCTGGGCCCTTGGCTGTGGCTCAGAGCTTGGGAGCAGCAGCAGAGATGTACACAGGACTCTGACATCCCAACACAGTGGTGCCTGTGACCACAAGGTAACAGGCAACAGCAGAGGTGGTGCTCCATGAACCCAACACTTTTTCCACTCTTCTCCCTGCCACCACAGCTTCCCCCCTGGGAGCTTCTGACTCAGGTGATCCCAGACTTGGCAGGGGCATCAGCCATCCCCGTGTCCTCAGCAGCAGCAAATCCAGTTATTGCAGTGACACCAGCAAGGCATCAGTGATGCCTAGAGGCACAGGTGGCGATGACGAGAGTACTGATGACACCCTGAATAGAGGCGGTGGAGGGTGGAATGTGCAGATCCCCAAATATAGCCAGAGGCAGCTCAAGTAAGAGAAACCAAAAACTAGCGCTATGGCACCACCTGCTGAAAAGTAAAAGAAAGTCCCCTAATCTCCACTTGACTGAAAAGTTTGAATCAAAACAAACAAAGCTATACCTAAATAAGACGTGTTTGTTATGACAAATGCACGGCCATTAACTCATTAAGCTTTACAAAAACTAACGGTAACACAGCATCACAAAAAGAAAATAACAGTTCTGCAGAAACCAAACTTAAAGTCATGGAAGATCGTGATCTAACTGATAAAGAATTCAAAAACAGCTGTCATGAAGAAACTGAACAAGCTACAAGAAAACTCAGAAAGACAGTTCAATGAGCTCAGTAATAAATTAATGAGCAGAAGGAATACTTTACCAAAGGGATTGAAACTCTAAAAAAACAGAAAACACAGAAATTCTGCAACCAAAGAACTCAATAAAGGAGATGAAGAATGCATTAGAAAGCATTGGAAACAGAGCAGGCCATATGGAAGAGAGAACTAGAAAGCCTGAAAATAGAAACCTAGAAATGATTCATGTAGAAGAGGAGAGAGAACTAAGATTTTTAAAAAATGTAGAAATTCTGCAGGAATTATCCAACTCCATTAGAAAGGGCAACTTAAGGATAATGGGTATCTCAGAAGGAGAAGAGAGAAGGAAGAGAGCAGGGAGTTTATTTAAAGAAATAATAGCTGAGAACATCTAAAACCTGGGGAAGGAACTGGATATGCAAAATCATGAAGCTAATAAAACACCCAACTATCTCAATACAAAAGGACTTTCTCTAAGATAGATTATAATAAAACTGTCAAAAGTCAATAACAAAGAAAGAATATTAAAGGAAGCTGGGGTGGCAGGGAAAAACAATAACCTACAAGGGAGCCTCCATTAGGCTACCAGCAGATTTCTCAGCAGAAACTTTATAGGTCAGGACAGAGTAGAATGATATATTCAGAATATTGAAAGATAAAAGCTGTCAGCCAAGGGCCAGCCCTGGTGGCCTAGTGGTTAAGTTTGGCATGCTCCACTTTGGTGGCCTGGGTTCGGTTCCTGGGCACAGACCTACACCACTTATCTGTAGGTGGCCATGCTGTGGCAGTGGCTCACATATAAAAAGAGGAAGATTGGCAAGAGGTGTTAGCTCAGGGCTAATCTTCCTCAGCAAAAAGAGGAAGATTGGCAAAGATGTTAGCTTAGGGTGAATCTTCCTCAGCAAAAAGAGGAGGATTGGCAAAGATGCTAGCTCAGGGCGAATCTTCTTCAGCAAAAAAAAAAAAAAAGGTCAGCCAACAATACTCTATCCAGCAAAACTATCTTTCAGATATGAAGGAGAAATAAAGGCCTTCCCAGACAAACAAAAGGTGAGGGAGTTCATCACCACTAGACCTGCCTTACAAGAAATGTTGAAAGGAGCTCTCCTACCTGAAACAAAAAAGCAAAGATATACAAAGCTTTGAGCAAGGTGATAAATAGACAGAATCAGGAAATTGCAATTCAGAATAGGTTAGTAAACACTTAATTGTAACATAAAGTTTAAAGGGAAAGGAAGCATTCAAAATAACTATAACCGCTTCAATTTGGTAATGAACTCACAATTCAAAAAGGGGTAATTTCTGACCACAAAACATCAAAGGCGAAGAGGAAAAGGATGGAACCCATTTAGGCAAATGAAGATAAGATGCTGTCAGCAGAAAAAGGACTGTCTTATCTATGAGACCTTTATACAAACCTCATGGTAACCATAAAACAAAAATTCAGAGCAGAGTCACAAAATATATAAAAAAAGAGGAAACTGAGAAACATCACAGAAAACCACCAAACTGAAATGGTAGACAGAAACACAAGGAAAAAGAAACAGTGGAAATATAGGGCAACCAGAAAACAAAGACAAATGGCAGTATTAAGTCTTCGTATATCAATAATCATCCTAAATGTAAATGGAGTGAATTCACTAATCAAAAGACACAGAGTGTCTGGATTGATAAAAACAAGACCCAACAATATGCTGCCTCTAGGAAACCCATCTCAGCTCTAAAGACAAACATAGGCTTAGAGTGAATGGATGGAAGATGATACTCCAAGCAAATGGCAACCAAAAGAAAGCTGGTGTAGTCATACTTACATCAGATAGAATAGACTTCAAGCCAGAAAAGATGACAAGGGACAATGATGGGCATTATATAATGATAAAGGGGACAATCCATCAAGAAGACATAACATTTGTTAATAATATAACCTAACATAGGAGCACCAAAATATATAAGGCAACTACTACCAGACCTAAAGGGAGAAATTAACAGCAACACAATAATAGTAGGGGACTTTAATACCCCACTTACATCAATGGATAGATCATCTAGACAGAAGTCAACAAGGAAACATTGGCCTTAAGTGAAACATTAGACCAGATGGACTTAATAAATATATAGAGAACATTCCATCTCAAAGTAGCAGAATACACATTCTTCTCAAGTGCACATGGGACATTCTCAAAGATAGATCATATGTTGGGAAACAAAACAAGTCTCAATAAATTTAAGAAGACTGAAATCATATCAAGCATCTTTTCCAACCACAATGCTGTGAAACTAGATATCAACTGCAAGAAGAAAGCTGAAAAAGTCACGAATATGTGGAGACTAAACAACATGCTATTAAACAACTATTGGATTAATGAAAAAGTCAGAAAATACCTGGAGACAAATGAAAATGAAAACATGACATACCCAAATCTATGGGATGCAGCAAAAGTGGTACGAGAAGGAAATTCATGGCAATACAAGCAACCTCAAGAAATAAGAAAAGTCTCAAATAAACGATCTAACATAATACCTAAAGGAACCAGAAAAAGAACAAATGAAGCCCAAAATCAGTAGAAGGAAGGAAATAATAAAAATCAGAGTGGGAATAAAATTGAGATTAAAAAGACAATAGAAAACATCAGTGAAACTAAGAGCTAGTTCTTTGAAAAGATAAACAAAATTGACAAACCTTTAGCTAGACTCACTAAGAAGAAAAGAGAGAAGGCTCAAATAAAATCTGAAATGAGAGGAGGTGGTATACGATGGATACCACAGAAATACAAAGGATTATAAGAGAATAACTATGAAAAGCTATGTGCCAAAAAATTGGATAACCTAGAAAAAAATGGATGAATTCTTAGAATCATAAAACCTTCCAAAACTGAATCAAGAAGAAATAGAGAATCTGAATAGATTGGTCACTAGTAAGGAGACTGAAACAGTAATCAAAAGTTTCCCCAAAACAAAAGTTCAGAACCAGACAGCTCCTCTGGTGATTACTACTGAACATCCAAAGAAGACTTAATGCCTATCCTTCTCAAATTCTTGCAAAAAATTCAAGAGGAAGGGATGCTTCTTAACTCATTTTATGAGGCCAACATTATCCTGATACCAAAACTAGACAAGGACAACACAAAAAAATAAAATTACAGGCCAAAATTGCTGATGAACGTAGATGCAAAAATCCTCAACAAACTGTTAGCAAATTGAATACAACAATACATTTAGAAGATCATACACCATGATCAAGTAAGATTTATTCCAGGGATGCAAGGATGGTTCAACATCTGCAAATCAATCAATGTGACACACCACATTAACAAAATGAATAAAAATTACATGATCATCTCAATAGGTGGAGAGAAAGCATTTGACAGGATTTAGGATTCACTTATGATAAAAATTCTCAATAAAATGGGATAGAAGGAAGGTACCTCAACAAAATAAAAGCCATATATGACAATCCCACAGGTAACATCATACTCAGTGGTGAAAAACTGAACACTATCCCTCTAAGAACAGGAACAAGACAAGGATGCCTACTCTCACCACTCTTATTTAACATAGTATTCAAAGTCTTAGCCAGAGCCATTAGGCAAGAAAAAGAAGTAAAAGTTATCCAGATTGGAAAGGAGGAAGTAAAACTATCACTATTTGCAGATGACATGATTTTATATATAGAAAACCCTAAAGAATCCACCAAAAAACTATTAGAAATAATAAATACAGTAAAGTTGCAGGGTGCAATTTCTATACACTAACAATAAACTAGCAGAAAGAGAAATCAAGAAGACAATCCCATTTACAGTTGCAGCAAAAAAGAATAAAATATCAAGGAATAAACTTAACCAAGGAGGTGAAAGACCTGTACACTGAAAACTATAAGACATTATTGAAAGAAGTTGAAGAAGACACAAAGAATTGGAAAGATATTTCATGATCATGGATTGGAAGAATTAACAGAGTTAAAACATCCATATTATCTAAAGCAATCTGCAGATTCAATTCAATCCCCATTAAAGTCTCAATGACATTTTTCACGGAAAGAGAAAAAAGAATCCTAAAATTTATATGGAACAACAAAAGACCCCTAAAATCAAAAGAAATCCTGAGAAAAAAGAACAAAGCTGGAGGTATCACACTCCTTGATTTCAAAGTATGCTATACAGCTATAGTAGTCAAAACAGCATGGTACTGGCAGAAAAACTGACATGCAGATCAGTGGAACAGAATCTGAGCCCAGAAATAAACCCACACATTTATGGACAACTAATTTTTGATAAAGGAGCCAAGAACATACAATGGAGAAAGAAAAGTCTCTTCAATAAATAGTGCTGGGAAAACTGAACAGCCACATGCAGGAGAATGAAAGTAGACTGTTATCTTACACCATACACAAAAGTTACCTCAAAATGGATTAATAACTTGAATTAGGACCTGAAACCATAAAACTCCTTGAAGAAAACATAGGCAGTATGCTATTTGACATCAGTCTTAGCATTATCTTTTTATGCCTCCTCAGGCAAGAGAAAGAATAGGAAAAAATAAACAAATGGAACTACATCAAACTAAAAAGCTTCTGCACAGCAAAGGAAACCATCAACAAAATGAAAAAACAGTCTGCTGATTGGAAGAAGATATTTGCAAATCATATATCTGATTAGGGATTAGTATCCAAAATATATAAAGAACTCATACAACTCAACAATAAAAAAACAAACAACCTGATTAAAAAATGGGCAGAGGATCTTAACAGACATTTTTCCAAAGAAGATATACAGATAGCCAACAGCACATGAAAAGATGTTCCACATCACTAAATATTAGGGAAATTCAAATAAAAACTACAATGAGATATCACTTCATACCCATAAGAATGGCTGTTATTAAAAAGACAAGAAATAACAAGAGTTGGAGAGGATATGGAGAAAAGAGAACCCTTGTACACTGCTGGTGGGAATGTAAATTGGTGCAGCCACTATGGAAAACAGTATGGAGATTCCTCAAAAAATTAAAACTAGAACTACCATATGATCCAGCTGTTCCACTTATAGGTATTTATCCAAAGAACACTAAAACACTAATTCAAAAAGATATCTGTACCACTATGTTCACTGCAGCATTATTTACAACAGTCAAGACTTGGAAATGACCTAAGTGCCCATCGACCAATGAATGGATAAAGAAGATGTGGTATATATACATATATACCATAAATATATACAATGGAATACTACTCAGCTATTAAAAAAAAAAAAGAAATCTTGACATTTGCAACAACACGGATGGACCTTGAGGGTATTATGCTAAGCAAAATAAGTCAGATCAAGAAGGACAAATGTGGTATGATTTCACTCATATGTGGAAGATAAAAAAACCCATCAACAACAAACATGTAGATACAGAAAATAGATTGGTGGTTACCAGAGGGGAAAGGGAGTGAGGGAGGGTGAAAGGGGTAAGGGGCACATTTGCACAGTGATGGATGGAAACTAGTCTTTTGATGATGAACATGATGTAGTCTATACAGAAGTTGAAATGTAATGATGTGCACCTGAAATTTATACAATGTTATAAACCAATGTAACCCCCCGCCCCAAAAAAGTAAAGACTAGGATAAGTGCCTATGTTATTAAATGCATACACACCAAGACAAAGTGTTAAGGATCATGAAGAAATAAGGCAACATGGCACAAGCAAAGGTACAAAATTAATCTCCATAAACTGTTCCTAAAGAAATGGAGGTATGAGAATTTTTTGACAAAAAAATTCACAATAACCATCATAAAAATGCTAAGTAAGTTCAGCAAACCAATGCATGAACAAATTGAGTATTTCTAAAAAAAGATTGAAAATATTTAAAATAAAACAAATTTTTTAGCAGAAGAATACAATAAGTGAACTGAAAAATTCATTGGAGTGGTCCACCATCAGACTTGGTGAAGCAGAAGGAATAATCAGTGGATTTTAAGAAATTATCCTGTCAGAAGAGCAAAAAGAAAAAGAATTTTTAAATGAAGAGGGGTCAGCCTGGTGGCTTTTGGTTAAGTTTGTGTGCTTTGCTTCGGCAGCCCGGGGTTCACAGGGTCAAATCCCAGGCACAGATCAACACACCACTCATCAAGCCATGCTGTGGCAGCATCCCACATACAAAACCGAGGAAGATGGGCACAGATGTTAGCTCAGAGCCAATCTTCCTCAGCAAAAAAGAGGAAGATTGGCAACAGATGGTAGCTCAGGGCCAATCTTCCTCACCAAAAGAAGAGGAAGAGGAAGAGGAAGAAGAAGAAAGAAGAAGAAAATTTAAGGCACTTATGGAACACCATCAAGCCAACCAATATATGCACTATGGGAGTGCATATATGAAAGGGGAAAAGTGAGAGAAAGGGGCAAACAGCATATTTAAAGAAATAATGGCCAAAACCTTTCCAAACCTGGGAAAAGAAATGAACATTCAGATTTTAGAAGACCAAAAGTCTCCAAAATGGACGAGCTCAAAGAAGTCACAATGAGACACCTTATAATCAATGTGTCAAAAATCAAAGAAAAAGAGATGTTTTGAAAACAGCAAGAGAAAAATGACTGTCACATACTAGGGAATTCCCTTAAGACTATCAGCAGGTTTCTGAGTAGAAACTGTGCAGGCCAGAAGAGAGTGAGATATATACTTTCAAACACTGAAAGAAAAAGTGCCAAAAAGTATATCTGGCAAAACTATCCTCCAAAATGAAGGGGAAATAGAGACTTTCCCAGATAAACAAAAGCTGAGAGATTCATCACCACTAGACCTGCCTTACAAGACATGCTAAAGGGTATCCCTCAAGTTGAAATGAAAAGATGGTAAACAGCAACACGAAAGCATATGATAGTATAAAGCTCAGTGGTAAACTTAGGTATGTAGACAAATACAGAATACTGTAATTCTGTAATAGTAGAGTGTAAATCACTGTTGATTCTGATAAGGAAGTTAAAAGACAAAAGTATACATAGTAACTATAACTAAAACAAGTTAATAGATACACAATATAAAAAGATGCAATTTGTGGGGCCGCCCGGTGGCGCAGCAGTTTAGTCCGCGCTTGGCAGCCCGGGGTTCGCAGGTTCGGATCCCAGGCGCCCGCTGATGCACTGCCTGTCAGCCATGCCGTGGCAGCGTCCCATATAAAGTGGAGGAAGATGGGCACGGATGTTAGCCCAGGGCCAGTCTTCCTCAGCAAAAAGAGGAGGATTGGCGATGGATGTTAGCTCAGGGCTGGTCTTCCTCACAAAAAAAAAAAAAAAAGATGCAATTTGTGACATCAATAATGGCAAGTGTGGGGAGGAAGAATTAAGAGTGTAGAGTTTTTATATATGACTGAATTTAGTTGTGATCAGTTCAAAATAGATTGTCATAACTAGTAGATATTTTTTGTAAGCCTAATGGAATCCACAAAGAAATACCCATAGAAGATACACAAAATAAAATGAGAAAGAAATCAAAATATGCCATTACAGAAAATCAACAAAACACAAAAGAACACATTAAGAGAGAATGAGTCACGCAAAACTGTAAGACCCACATAGATATAGTCAACTGATCTTTGACGAAAGAGAAATAGCAGTCCAAAGGAGAAAAGATACTCTTTCAACAAATGGTGCTCAAACAACTGGACATCCACATGCAAAAATATGAATCTAGACACAGACTTTACACCTTTCACAAATATTAATAAAAATGGATTACAGACATTAATGCAAAATTCAAAACTATATCACTCCAAAAAGATAACATAGTAGAAAACTGAGGTGACCATGGATATGGTGATGACTTTTTAGATAGAACACCAAGGCACTCCATGAAAGAAATAATTGATAAGTTGGACTTCATTAAAATTAAAAACTGCTCCATGAAAGACAATGGCAAGAGAATGAGAAGACAAGCCACAGCCTGAGAGAAAATATTTGCAAAAGACACATTTGTTATAGGATTGTTTTCCAAAATATACAAATAACTCTTAAAACTCAACGATAAAAAACAACAAACTCTATTAAAAAATGGTCCAAAGACCTTAACAGACAGCTCGCCAAAGAAGATATACAGTGGCAAATAAACATATTTAAAGATTCTTCACATCATATGTCATCAGGGAAATGCAAATTAAAACAACAATGATATACCACCATGCACCTATTAGAGCTGAGATGATCCAAAACACTGACAGCATCTAATGCTGGCAAGGATGTTGAGCAACAAGAACTCTCATTCATTCCTGGTAATGCAAAGTGGTACAGTCATGTTGGAAAAAAATATGGCAATTTCTTACAAAACGAAACATACTCTTATCATATGACCCAGCAATCAAATTCCGTGGTATTTCCTCAAATGGGCAGAAAACTTATGTCCACGTAAAAGTCCACACAAGGATGATTAAGCCAGCTTTATTAAACTTCGAAGCAGCCAAGATATCCTTCAGTAGCTGAGTGGGTAAATAAACTGTGGTACATCCAGGCAATGGACTATTATTTAGCACTAAAAGAAATAAGCTATCATACCATGAAAAGACCTGGAGGAACCTTAAATGCATATTACTCAGTGAAAGAAACCAATATGAAAAGGCTACATAATGTATGATTTGAACCATATGACATTCTGTATGCAGGGATTGGGGGAGTGGAGGGATGAATAGGTGAAGCACAGAGGATTTTTAGGGCAGTGAAAACCTCTGTATGATACCGTAATGATGGATACATGTCTTTATACATTTATCCAAACCTGTAGAATGTACATCAAGAGTGAACTCTAAGGTAAACTATTGACTTTGAATGATTATGATGGTCAACATAGGTTCATCAATTAGGACAAAAGTGGAGGATGTTTATAATGGGTGAAGCTATGCATGTGTGGCAGCAATGGGTATATGGGAAATCTCTGTACATTCCTGTCAATTTTGCTGTAAATCTAAATTTGCTCTAAAAAATAAATTCTTAATTTAAAATAAGGTATAAGACAGAAAGCCATGAACAATAATGGCAATGGTAAGTCCTCCTCTATCAATAATTATTTAAATGTAAGTGGATTAAATTCCCCAATCAAAAGAGATAGAGTGGCTAAAGGTGTAAACAAAACAAAACAAAAACAAAAACAATAATCAAGGCCCACCTCTGTACTGTCTACAAAAGACTCACTTTAGATTTAAGAACACACAAATACTGAAAATGATAGAATGGAAAAAAGATATTCCAGGCAAACTGTAACTCAAAGAGAGCAAAAGTGGTTGTACTTATATCAGACAAAATAGTCTTTAAATCAAAAAGTGTCCAGAGAGACAAAGAAGGACATGATATAATAATAGTCAATTTACCTATGTATATTACAATTACAAATATATTTGCACCCAATATCAGAGCATGTAAATATATGAAGCAAATATAGACAGAGCTGGAGGGAGAAACAGAGAGCAAAACAATTTTAGTAGAGGATTTCAATAACCCACTTTCAATAATGAATAGAACATCTAGACAGAAGATCAATGAGAAAACAGAGGAATTGAACAACACTATAGACCACGTGTAAATCCATTTACATTTAAATAACAGATATATGCAGGACATTCCACTCAACAGCAGCAGAATGCACATTATTCTCAAGTGCACATGGAAAATTCCCCAGATAGAGTACATGTTAGGTCATAAAACATAATTAAGAAGATTGATATCTAACCAAGTATATTTCCTGACCATACTGGAATGAAAATAGAAATTAATAGCAGAAGGAAACTGAAAAGTCACAAATCGGTGGAAGCTAAATAAAATTCTCTTGAGCAAACACTAGATCAAAGAAGAAATTAAAAGGGAAATGGAAAATATCTTGAGACAAATAAGAACACAATATTCCAGTACTAGAGTCCTAGTCAGAGCAATTAGGTATGTTCATAGATAGCAAGATCTTTTTTGTAGAAAACCTTAAGATTCCACCAAAAACCCCCCACCAAAACCTATTTGAACTAACAAATGAATTCACTAAAGTTGCAGAATACAAAATCAATATGTAAAATTATTACTTTAAAAGCTAGTATTACTGTAACTTGGGTTTGTAACTCCACATCTTGTTTTCTACATAATTTAGGAGACAGAATGCATCTAAAAGAATAATTAGTTTATGTTTTGGGGATATAATATATAAAGATGTAATTTTGTGACGTCAACAACTGACATGGGTGGGGATGGAGGTGTAAAGGAGCAGAGGCTTTGTATGTTTTTAAAGTTAAGCTGCTATAAGGTTCGCTAAAGTTCAAGTTAGAATGTTATAACCTTAGGATGTTAAATGTAATCCCCATAGGAACCACAAAGAAAGTATCTATAGGACATACACAAAAGGAAAATAAGAAAGAATATAAGCATTTCACTGCACAAAATCAACTAAACAGAAAAGAACCCAGGAATGCAGGATGTGAGAGACAAAAATGCTATTGGTATCTAGAAAACAAATAGCACAATGACAGACGTAAGTCCCTCCTTATCAGTAATTACTTTAATGTAATGGATTAAACTCCCCAATCCAAAGACAGAGATTGGCAGAATGGATGAAAACACATGACCCAACTGTATGCTGTCTCCAAGAGACTCATTTGAGATCCAACACAAACAAGTTGAAAGTGAAAGGATGGAAAATGATACTACATGTAAATAGTAACCAATAGAAAGCAGGAGTGGCTATCCTAATATCAGACAAAATAGAGTTTAAATAAAAAAAGTTTAAGGGAGACAAAGAATGACATAATATATTAATAAAAGGTCCAACATAGCAAGAAGATATAACAATTATAAACATTTACACACCTAATGACAGACCATCAAAATATATGAAGCCAAAACTGACAGAATTGAAGGGAGAAATAGAGAGTTCTAAAATAATAGTGGGAGACTTCAATACCCCACTCACAAAAATGGATAGAATGATCAGACAGAAGAAATGTAAGGAAATAGAGGACTTAAACAACATAATAAATCAACTAGATCTAACAGGCATATGCAGAACACTCCACCCAACAACAACAGCATACACATTCTTCTCAAATGCACCTGGGGTATTTTCTAGAATGGAACACATGTTAGGCCACAAATTAAGTCTCAATATTTAAATATTTTAAAAGAAAAATATCATACAAAGTATCTTCTCTGACCACAGAGGGATGAAGTTAGAAATCAATAATAAAGAAAACTGGAAAATCCACAAAATTGTGGAAATTAAACAAAACCCTTTTAAACAACCAATGAATCGAAGAAATCACAAGAGAAATCAGAAAACACTTAGAGATAAATGCAAACAAAAACACATCATACCAAAACATATGAGCTGCAGTGAAAGAAGTGCTAATGGGGACAGTTACAGGTATAAATATTTTCATTAGAAAAAAAAAAAAAAACAAGAAAGATTTCAAATCAACAACCTAATTTTGCAACTTAAGGAACCATAAAAAGAAGAACAGATTAAACCCAAAACTAGCAGAAGGAAGACCATAATAAAGATTAAAGCAGAGGTAAATGAAATAAAATACAGAAAAATAGAAAAAAAATCAATGAAACCAAAAGTTGGTTCTTTGAAAAGATCAACAAAATTGATGAAACTTTAGCTAGATTGACTAAGAAAAAAGATAGAAGACTCAAATTACTACAATCAGAAATGAAAGTGGGGACATTATTACCAATTTTACAAACATAAAAAACTTTGTAAGAGAATACTATGAGAAATTGTAAGCCAAAAAATTGGATAACCTAAATGAAGTGGACAAACAAGACTACATAATGAAGAAGTAGAAAACCTGAGACCTGTAAATAGAAAGGAGATTGAATCAAAAATCATGACGAAGAAAAGCCCTGGACCTAATAGGTTCACTGGTGAATTCTACCAAACATTTAAAGAAGAACTACTACAAATCATTCTCAAACTTTTCCCAAAAATTGAAGAGGAAGGAACACTTGCTACCCAATTCTGTGAGGCCAGTATAACCCTGATACCAAAGCCAGACAAAGACACTACAAGAAACCTACAGACCAATATCCCTAATGAACATTGATGCAAAAATCCTCAACAAAATACCAGCAAATGGAATTCAGCAACATATTAAAAGAACTATACACCATGACTTAGTGGGATTTATTTCTGGAATGCAAGAGTGATCCACCATATGAAAATCCATCAGTGTAATACACCACATCAGCAAAATGAAGGGGAAAAAACCACATGATCATCTCAGTTGATGCAGGAAAAGCATTTGACAAAATTCAACCCATTTCGTGATAAAAACACTCAACAAAATAGAAATAGAAGAAAACTATCTCAGCATAATAAAAACCATATATGAAAAACACACAGCAAACATTATATTCAATGGTGAAAGACTGATAGTTTTTCCTCTAAGATTAGGAAAAAGGCAAGGATGCCTACTTTCACTACTTCTATTCAACTTAGTACTGGCAGTTCTAGCCAGAGCACTTGGACAAGAAAAAGAAATAAGAGGCATCCAAATTGGAAAGGCAGAATTAAAATTATCTATGTTTGCAGACGATATGATCTTATATGTAGAAAACCATAAAGACATCACAAAAAAGCTATTAGAACTAATAAATGAATTCAGCAAACTGGCTGGATACAAAGTCAACACAAAAAAATCAGTTGCATTTCTATACATGAACAATGTACAATCTGACAAGGAAATTACAAAAATAATTCCATTTATAATAGCATCAAAAAGAACAAAATATTTAGGATTAATTTAACCAAGGAGGGGAAACACTTGTACAAGGAATACTACAAAGCATTTGCTGAAAGAAATTAAAGAAGACATAAATAAATGGAAAGACATCCCACGGTCATGGATTGGAAGACTTAGTATTGTTAAGATTTCAATACTACCCAAAGCAGTCTACAGATTCAATGCAATCCATATCAAAATTCCAATGTCATATTTTGCAGAAAGAAAAAAACTCATCCTAAAACTCATATGGAATTCAAGGGACCCCAAATAGCCAAAACATTCCTGAAAAAGAACAAAACTGGAATACTCACTCTTCATGATTTCAAGACTTACCACAAAACTACAGTAATCAAAACAGTGTAGTATTGGCATAAAGACATATAGAGCAATGGAATGCCCAGAAATAAACCTGCACATATATGGTCAAATGATTTTTGACAAGTGATCTAAGACCATTCAATGGGGAAAGAACCCTCCTTTCAATAAATGGTGCTGGGAAAACTGGATATTCACATGCAAAAGAATGAAGTTGGACACTTACCTAACTCAGAATGTATCAATGACTTAAATGGAAGACCTAAAAATAGAAAACTCTTAGAAGAAAACATGGGAAAACAGCTTCATGACATTGGATTTGGCAGTGATTTCTTAGATGTGACAATAGAGGCATAGGTAACAAAAGAAAAAAATAGACAAATTGGATTTATGAAAATTAAAAAACTTTTGTGCAACAAAAAAACACTATCCACAGAGTAAAAAGGCAACCCATAGAATAGGAGAAAATATTTGCAAATCATATATCTGATAAGGGATTAATATCCAGAATATATAGAGAACTCTTAAAACTCAACAATAAAAAAAAACCCAATTCAAAAATGGGCAAAGAACTCAAATAGATATTTCTTCAAAGAAGATATACAAGTGGCCAATAAGCACATGAAAAGATGCTCAACATGACTAATCATTAGAGAAATGCAAATCAAAACTGTAATGAGATACCACCTCACACCCATTGGGATGGCTACTATCAAAAAAAAAAAAAAAAAGAGAAAACAAGTGTTGGTGAGGATGTGGAGAATTGGAACCCTTATGCATTCTTGGTGGGAATGTAAAATGGTACAGCTGCTGTGGAAAACAATATGATGGTTCCTCAAAAAATTAAAAATAGAATTACTATGTAATCTAGCAATTCCACTTCTGGGTATATGCCCAAAAGAATTGAAAGAAAGGTCTCAAAGAGATATTTGTACACCTATGTTCTTAGCAGCATTATCCATGATAACTAAAACATGGAAGCAACTCAAATGTCCATCAACAGATGAATGGATAAACAAAATGTGATATATACATACAATGGAATATTATCCAGCCTTAAAAAGGAAGGAAGTTCTGCAATATGCAGATAAACTATAAGCAGATAAACTACATGCAGTATGCAGATAAAATGTATTCTGGGCATGAAACCAGTCTCAACAAATTTTAAAGAATTGAAGTTATACATAATATGTTCTCCGACCACAATGCAAAGAAAAATCTATAACAGAAAGATATCAAGGAAATCCCAGAATATATGGAAATTAAATACTCTTCTACATAACCCCTAAGTCAAAGAAAAGGAAAATCCTAAATTATTTTGAAACTGAATAATTATGAGATCACAACATATCAGAATTTGTGGGATGCAGCTAAAACAGTGCTTAGGAAAAAAAATCACAGGTTTGAATGCTTATATTAGAAAAGAAAAAATAACTAGAAAAAGGAAAGCAAAATAAATACAAACTGAGTAGAAGGAAAGAAATAAAGAGCTGAAACTAATGAAATAGAGGGGAAAAGCACAAGCAATATAGAAAATCAATGAAATTGAAAGCCGGATCTTTGAAAATATCAATAAAATTTATGAACCTCTAGCTAGGCACATTAAGAAAGAAAAGAGAATATCAGGAATGAAGGAAGGAACATCACTATATATCTTACAAACATTAAAAGAGTAATAATTGCATATTATGAACGACTTTTGCTAATAAACAAATTAGATCAAACGAACAAATCAAACACACAGTTGTCAGTACTAACAAGAAGAAATAGACTACTTGAATAACCCTATATATATTTAAAAGATTATCTTTGTCATTTAAATTTTTCCCACAAATAAAACTTCAGGCCCCAAAGGCTTAACAGGTAAGTTCTATCAAGCATTTAAGGGAAAAAAATACCAATCTTATACAAACTCTTTCAGAAAGTTGGAGAGGAGAGAACATTTACCAAATCATTTTATGAGATCAGCAGTATCATGACTCCATAAATGAAGATATTACAAAAGAAGAAAAGTACAACCAATATCTGTCATGAAAATAGAAAAAAATTATTAACAAAATATTAGCAATTTGAAACCAGCAAATATAAAACTGACAAAAGATCATGGTAAAGAAGATTTTGTCCAAGAAATGCTAGGCTTGAAAATGAGTCAATTCTAATTCCCCATTTTAGCGAAAAGGACAAAAAAATATGATCATCTCAAAAGATGCAGAGTGAGCATTTGACAAACTCCACACCCGTTTGTGATAAAATCTCCTAGCAAACTAAGAGTAGAAAGAAACTTCCCCATTCTGATAAAGGGTGCTCATGAAAATCTACAAGTAATACCATACTACATTTTTAGCCTTAATTCTTTCCCCTACAATCCAGGACAGGACTTTCATTCCTTCTATTTAATATTTTATTAGAAGCCCAAGACAGTGCAACAAAGCAAGACAAAGAAATGAAAGGTTTGCAGATTGTAAAGGAAGAACTATCTCTCTATTTGCAGAGAAAATGGTCATAGATATAGAAAATTCTAAGGAATCTAGGGGGAAAAACTACTGGAACTAGTAAGTGAAGCTATCAAGGGAGTAAGACATAAGATCAGTATACAAAAATCAATGTTATTTCTATACACTAGTAAGGAACAATATGAAAATAAAATTTAAAAACCACAATGCCATTAACAATAGCATGAAAAATCATGAAATACTTAGGGATAAGCAAAAATGTGCAATACTTCTACAGTGAAAACTACACAATATTGATAAGATATTAAAGAAGACCTAAATAAATGGAGAGATAGACCATGTTCATGGATTGGAAGACTCAATATTGTTAAGAATCTCCACAAATTAATCTATAGATTCAAAGCATTACAAACCAGGTGGTTTTAAAAAAATTATTTTATTGAGGACACATTGGCTTATAACATTGTGTAACTTCAGGTGTACATTATTATATACCAGTTTCTGTATAGACTGCATTCTGCTCACCCCCAATAGTCTAGTTTTTATCTGTCACTATACATATGTGTCCCTTCACCCCTTTCGCCCTCCCCCCACCCACTTCCCCTCTGGTAACCACTAATCTGTTCTCCTTATCCATGTCAAACGAGGTGTTTTTTGTTTTTGCTTTGTAGAAATTGACTAGGGAATGCTGAAGTTTATGTGGAAATGCAAAGGACCTAGAATATAGTCAAAACAATTTTAAAAAAGTATGAAAGTTACATAAGCTAATCTTAAGACTTACTATAAAGGATAGGAATAGATCAATGTAGCAGAATAATGAGAAATAATAGATCCAAGTAATTCAGAAGGGAAAATGATAGTCTTTACAACTATATCTTTGAGTGGAAAAAAATGAATATCATCTCTTCTCACCATATGCAAAGTTTAACTCAAAATGAATCATAAACTTAAATGTAAAAACTAAAACTCTAAAATGTCTAGAATAAAACCTTTGCAATTTTGGGAAGGCAAAGCTTTCTGGGATAAGTCACCAAAAGCAGGAACCATTTAAAAATGATATATTGGACTTCATCAAAATGTAAAACTTCTGTCCAAGAGTCACCTTTAAGGATATATAAAAACACAAGCCACAGAGTGAAAGAAATTATTCTCAGTAGTCAACCCAATGAAAAACTGGTAAAAAGACTTCTGGTCTGAACAAGATGTTATAGATACAGTCTTCCCTGCCTCTATCAACTAAGTACAACTATAAACCCTGGTAATGGTGCAAAGGACAACCAAAAGAGAAGTCTAAAAAGTGGAAAGAAGAAGGCAAGCTGTTTTGGGACCCCAGGACTAGAAGAAGAGCACAGAAGCCTGGTGACTTGCATCACTCCCACCCAGCAGAGGAAGGCTACCTGAAATCTGTGTTCCCTGACCCCAGACGTGGCAACCAAAGGCACCCACTCAGGCTTATTCCTCCTCTGATCAAATGGGAAGGGCCGGGGCTAGTCACTCTCATTCACTTTTATTCAACATGGTACTGGGGTTACTAGCCACTTCAACAAGGCAAGAAAAAGGAACAAAGGCATACAAATCCGAAAGGAAAACATTTGCAGGTCACATGATTGTCTACTTAGAAAACCGTGAAGAATCTACCAAAAGAAAGTTCTCCTAGAACTAATAAGTAAGTTCAGAAAGATTGCAGGATACAAGATCAACACACAATAATCAATCACTGCACAACAATGTGAATATAATTACACTAGTGAACTGAACACTTAAATATGATTAATGTGGTGAGTTTTACATTATGTGCATTTTCTCACAATTTTTTTAAAAAAAGAACAAATGACAACTTCTAGAAACCGGCATCAGATTAACTATGAAGCTACATTCTGTGCTTGAAAATAACTAAAGGTATAAATCAGTCAAAAAAGCCCAAAACAACAATCACATTTCTATATGTTAACAATGAACACACAGAAACAAAAATTTAGAACATGATACCATGTACAATTGCTCTAAAGAAAATGAAATACTTAAGTATAAACCTAGAAATATATATACAGGAACTGAATGCTGAAAATCACAAAAGAAATGGAGAGACATACCATGTTCATGGATGGGAAAAGTCAACATATTAATATGTTGATTCTTCACAAATTAATCTGTAGATTTAATGCAATTTCCACAAGGTATTTGTAGATACAGATTACTCTAAAATGTATATGGAAGGCACAGGCCCTAGACAGCTAAAATGATCTTGACAAAAAAGAATACAGTGGAAGGACTTTCTCTACCTGATATTAAGGCTTACTCTATAGCTGCATTAATCAAGACTGTGTGGTTTTGGTGGAGGGGATGAACTGTTGATACTGCAACAACTTGGATGAATCTGCTGGGCATTATGCTGAGGGAAAAAAGCCAAATTGCCAATTCTCAAAGCAGATAAGTAAATAGGGACACACACATACACACACACATACACACAAAAGTTTTTGAAATGACAAAATTTTAGAAACAGAGGGCAGATTATTGTTTTTCAGGGGTTAGGGACAAGGTTTGCGGGGAGAGGAGGTAAGAGAGAGATGCGTGTGATATAAAGGAGATCCTTGTGATAATGAAACTGTTCAGTATCTTGACTGTGGTGGTGGATTATTGAACCCAAATAGGTGATAAAACTGTATGGAACTTAATAAACACACACACACACATGCACACACACACACACCCGAGTACAATTGAAATGGGGGATATTTGAAATTCAAATTGTCATTTGTATCCATGTCAGTATGGTGCTTGTGATATTATACTATAGTTTAAAAAAATGTTACCATTGGGGGAAAACTGGACAAAGCGTTCAAGGGATCTGTTGTATTGTTTCTTACAACTGCATGTAAATCTATAATTATCAATACAATTTCAATTTTTAACAACTGTGCAAAATATTTGAACAGATATTTCACAAACAAACAAAAAGATGAAGAAAGGCCAATAAGCACATGAAGAGACCAGCATCATCAGTTCTCTGGAAATGTAAATTAAAGTCATGAGATGCCACTATATACCCATTAAAATACCTAAAATTAAAAAACAAAGGGAGGAAATACCAAATGTTGGTAAATATGTGTATTAAGTGGTGGAAATTCCTGATGGGAATGTAAATTGGTAGAACTTTTGGGGCAAGTCATTTGGAAGTTTCTCATGTATATACTTTCTCAAGTATAAACACATACTTAACATATGACCTGCAATTGCATTCTTGGGTATAAGCAGTTACCCAAGAGAAATGGAAACATATGTCTACATAAATACTTGTACACAAATGTTCATAGCATCTTTATTCATAATAGCCCCAAACTGGAAACAATTCAAATTTCCATCAATAGGTAAACAGAAAAACAAATTTTGTTATTTCCATACAATAAAATACTTCTCAGTGGTAAAGAGAAATAAACTATTGACACGCAGCAAGATGGATGAAACTCAGAAACATTAGTACAAGCAAAAGAAGCCAGACACAAAATAATACATACTGATGACTCCATTCTTGTTAAATTCTAGAACAGGCAATTGATAGTGAGAGAAATAAGATGAGTGGTTGTCTGGGGCCGGTGTGGGGAGACTGACTGCAGCGGGATAGGAAGGAACTTAGGGGCAATAGAAATGTTCTATAGCTTCCACATGGTGGTGTTCCATGGGGTATAAAATATATATTTATTTGTCGGAACTCAACTGTACATTTAAAAGTGGATGCATTTTACTGTATTTAAATTATACCTCAATAAACTTTGTTTGAAATCATAATGTCAGTTTTATGTCATAAGAAATCCAAAATAACAGCTAAGATGGTATCCTTTTCATATAAATTATGTTAAACAAATATTTGCCAATTAGTAAAATATTTTAAAATGATTGAGTGTTCTTATTATTCTTATTAAATTGTTCTATAAATCACCAGGAATTTATATAAACAATTTTCAAATCATTGTATTGTACCTTTCACCAAATCTTGCACAATAAAATGCTTTCCTAGACATAACAGTTAAATGTAATGGTGAGTTTTGTTATTATCATTATGATTATTAATATTTTAACTTAAAAGAGAGCAAGGAAGTTATTAACTTATAAAAATATCAGAATCACGCTACCTGTGACTTCCTTTCATAAAAGTTACTCTCTATAAAATACCTGCCAAGAAAGGAATGGATTCTATAGGGGTTAGGTGTTGCTCTTACCAGTCATTACTGATACATCATTATTAGGAGAGCCAGAGAAGCCCATGTGCCTGCAATGGCACCAGCGGCCATAAGGTGGTGCTAATACCAACTATTGCAGCCCCAGCCAACCAGAAAGTGAGGTCGGAGCAGCCAGGGGACCAGGTTCTGGGTTTCCGGAAACAGCTGAGGCCTCCCAGAGGGCACTGGGACTAGATGTGAATTTCCCTCCTTGTGAATTTCCCTAGAGAAGAATTTCCCTAGGTAAGGTTTTAATTGCCCTAAAACCCTAGTACCCAGGATAAGACATGTTCTTCACTGTGAAGAACTATGTCATACCAGATAAGCCTACGTTATCCTAAATAAGACCTAATTCACCCTACATAAGACCTGATAAAGTCTAAATAAATTATCATGGGCCCATATTACTCTGGATTAGGGTTTCTCAATTTTGTCAATATAGACGTGTTGGGTTAGAGAATTCTTTGATTCCTTGTGTTGGGGACCCTGTCCTGTGCAGCACCCCTGGCCTCTGCCCTCTAGATGCCAGTAGCACCCCCTGCCCCCAAAGGGCAAAATTAAACTAGTTGAGAATCTCTGCCCTAAATTAAGGCTTAAATTCCTAGAAAGGCTGATATCACACTAAATAATATCTCCGTTACCCTAGATCAGAGGTTCACAGACTGGAACCTGCATCAGAATGTCTTGGGGGGCTTGTGAAAACACAGATTGCTGCCACCCCCCATTTCTGATTTGCATTTCTAATGCATTCCCAGGTGATGCTGCTGCTGCTGCTCAGAGGACCACACTTCGAGAACCATTGCCCTAGATAATAACTAAGTTACCCAGGTGGTGCTAACGCTGCGTGCTGCATCCCTGTCTCACCAAGGAAAGAGCAGTGAAACCAGCCAGAAAGGTATGTGGGCGTCTCAGGGAGCAGGGGCTCCAGAGAAGACTGATTTCCTAGTGCCCTGCCTCCCTCATCACACCCCACACCACCTCACTTCCTTCTTTGCTGTGAAGAGTCAAAGAAGTTTCTCACCCTCCCTGCCTGTCTACAGAAATCTCTCTACAAAATTTCCAAACCGGATATACAGGGGTTTTAATGTGGTCAGAAATCCCTAACATTAGCATCATCAAATGCACATATTAAGTCGCAGTTAGTGGGAAAAAACCAGAAAAACCACTTTCACTCGCGGGGGATTTCATGGGAATCCTTCTTAATTGAATGTCCCCACCCACCCCAAACGATGAGACTCAAAATTAAGGGATTTTGTTATTATTTCATTTGTTATTATTATTAATTTAAGGCATAACCATGAGTTTACCATTAAAATGGAATCTCAATTGGCTGTCCCTCTCACAGAAATCTCTCAAAATAAAATACTTTCTGACAGAGGAGATGTTAAACAGATTTGAGTTATTAATATTTTTATTAAGATAAAACCAGGAAGTTTTTCTAGAAAAAAATTTAAAAGCAACTGAACTAGTTATTACATTCATAGAAATACCTCAACATAGAATACATGCCTGGAAACAAGGGCATTTTTCAGTCCTTGGGTGTGAGAACATGCAATTCTCAGCCAGGGCTGCCGTCTCCGGCTCTGGGTCTTCTTTGAGGAAGGAAAAGGGAAAGAACAGAAGACAATCACTTAGATGAATACTTCATGAATTCTCATGCTTGAAATTAGAAGACCTTCAGCTTCACTCTGGAAATTATTACTTTATTGAAGATGATTACTTTAGATATTAATTAACACATATGCTACTGCAATCAACGTTAAAAGACAAAGACAGAATTGTATTGGTGACTTTTTCAAGGGCAGCTGATAGAATATGTCCAATTACAAACTTGGGAAATGGAGAGAATATTCAGTTATTCAGTTCCTCACAGATTTTTTTAAATTAAGTATCTTAAAGTTTTTGGTGGAAATCACATTGCCTTTAACAGCCACAGACATCAAAGAAGCTCTGCTCTATTATATATTTTTCATATAATTGTGGCTCTTCTAAAAGAATTTGCACTATTTTAGAAATATTTTTATATGTAATCCAAAGATGATTGGCCTATTCAGCTATAGAAATTACCACCAAGTAATGGCTCATTAACAAAGGTCATCTTAAAATCATAGGAAGGCACATCCAGAGTCAGAGCGATCAATCCACATGCATGCACATTACTATTTATTCGTTCACAAAATGATTAGGGGACAAACATTATGGTGTGTTTGTTCTATATTTGCATTGTGTGGAGGCTTACATACCGAAGTTCAGTTATGCCACATTCACAGAGAAACGGATCGACGCCCCATTCATACTCACCACATAAAGGTTTTCTTTAAAGTTTCACAGAGAAATAAACATAACACCACTGTGACCAGATGTCTCTGCCTGAGTTTCAGAGATTTATTTCTTTTTCTTTCAAATTACATCAAATACCACGTGAGCCTTGAGTCATCCTTCCAGCCCCCACGTGAGGGGTTGGCGGTCACAGCCCCTTTGGCGGCATCCCTTTCCCCTTGGGAACTCTAAAGGAATAATGCCGCTTGCTGTCGAGGTGTTGGACCATTTGCTTCTGACGATCATCTGACGCTTCGGGAAATACCAGTTCATCTCCATCTATATACATTTTAAAACAAACAAAATGGTGGCATTCTTTAAGCTGTTAAAACGCCTCCCATCCATTAATCTCATGTTTTCTCACATTACTCTCACAGTTGTTAATGAACTGCACAAATATCATACCGTTCTGAGTTTTAAAAGTTAAAAGTGGATGAGTATGGCAAATTTGTCAAGAATATAAACAGAGCGTTAATGAACAGAATTTACTGTTCAAGTTAAGCAGTACTTAAAAACAAACCTATTGAGACTTGTATCTATAAAACGACATCGTTTCACTAGAGGGAGAGAGCAATTGCCTTGGTGTCTGTCCTCTTTGATTTGCCCTCTCATTCCTATGCTACCAGATTTTTGTGGGTTAAGGGCCTTAAAATAGTCTGTTATGCTGCAGGGTGAAGCATAAAGAGCAAGTCTTTCTGTAAATGAAAACAATTACGATTACTGTAACAGAGCAGAACATTTCTGAGGCCCACAGCAGGAGAAGGAGTGCAGGGGTGGGGTGAGATGGTCCCAACTCCCCTCCATGGGGTAAGAGTCAGTCTCTCCTCACTGCCTCTTCTGATTTTAGGGGAGGAGGCAACTCTTCTTTAGATCCCAGGAGTGCTGGGCCCACTCGGTTTTAGTATTTAATATCTAGAAGTAAACAGAACTTTCACTCAGAAACTCTCAAAACTGTCTTAGACCCCAAGAAGAAAATAAGACAGCTTGTTATGGGTTAAATTGTGTCCCCCCAAAAGATACTGAAGTCCTAACCCCCAGTACCTGTGAATGGGACCTTATTTGAAAATAGGATCTTTGCAGATGACCAAGTTAAGATGAAGTCATTGGGGTGGGCCCTAATCCAATATGAGTCTGTCCTTATAAAAAGGGGAAATTTGGACAGAGAGATGCGCACAGGGAGAACGCCATGTGAGGACGAAGGCAGAGATCAGGGTGATTTGTCTAGGAGCCAAGCAACTCACAGATTGCTGGCAAATTACCAGAAGTTAGGAGAGAGGCCTGGAACAGGTTCTCTCACAGCCCTCAAAAGGAACAAACTCTGCTGACACCTTGATCTCGGACTTCCAGCCTCCAGGTGTGGTACTTTGTTATGGCAGCCCTGGCAAACTAATGCTCAGCTACACAGGTATTCCATCCTATAAATAAAATAAGAAAAAAAGATATGAATCCATGTGGCTTTTTTCACACTCCCAATCTGCTAGAGTCTAAAAATGTAGGTGGGAGAAGTTGAAGTAAGCCTGTGGGGTAGGCTACGTTCTGCTTTCAGTGTACGCACTGCAGCCTGGTGTACTTCTAGACCCACGGCCTGTTGGGAAGGAATGAGTTTTCACAATGAGCATTATAAATGGTGATTAGGGCTTACAGCTGCTTGTGTCCAACCAAGCCTAAATCAGTCCTGCTGAAAAATAACTGGAGTGTGCCAGAAGGAAATGTTTTTATCTATACAGCTATGCAAGGATGAAGGAGAACTGCTTTTTGGCATGAATGCTTGGAGCCACTGTGAGTAAAGAACCAAGATGTCAAGGTCAGATCCTCTCTGCTCACTAACTCTGTGACCTTGGGCAGTCAGCTTGAGACATGGTTTCTTAGAAGTAGTTCTACTAAGAAGAAGTCATTTCTTACTTGTCATCTTATTTTTGAAATATATTAATCTAATTGTCTCCAAAAGTAAAATATTTAGAGATCCTTCGCTATTCAAGGGTCGAACCTAAAATAATAAAAAACAAGATTATCATTTCAACAAATACTTAAAAAAATTAAGTTATAAGGCTATTGCTTATATATAAAGCATTAAGATATTCTATTTAAAATTCCCCCTCAAAATACTATAGTCTCCCCCTCCAAAAAACTAGAAAAATATCAAAGGGAATGGATGGTGCTACAAATTTATATCAATAAAATTTCGGAAACATGAATATCATATGTTAAAAAAATCTGAAATTACTAACTTAAGTAGAAATATATTTAATTTTTAAATTAACTTTTAAGAAGCCATTAGTAATTAAAATATTATCCTGAGAAGACTCATCTGCTTGTGAATTCACTTTATCTAAGAGTAAATGTGACTGGTTCACATTGTAAATGCTGGAAAAGTGTATTTTAAGGTTTTATGCAGTGGAGCAGTCTTTACAAAAGCTTTTCCCACTGCTGATATTGTTTAAAGTAGGGTAAAATCTCACATATAATTGTGACTACTCCTTTCATCCTTTTCCTACATAAACTCCTTTTTGATGGCTCATGCTTATATAGTCTACATATCCCCAAATTTAATTATTCTTATATCTTCAGTGGTCTTCTCTTAACAAAAGGGTAGTTTTGTACTTTTAAATTTTTATCTATGTTTTAAATTATTTGTGGTAGAGATACCAAGTTTTTATTTTACTGTGAATCTGTGAAATCCTCATTGAGAATCTTAAACACAACTTTGGTTACATTTTTTCTCTTTTTTTAGCCTGTAAAATTTTCCTTCACTGGATGCAAAATTATACTGTTAAGTGAAAATTAGTAATAAATAAAAGTAACTAAATTGAATGTGGGAAGTATCTATATTGTATGATATAAGTATTTATATCATATCATTAATATAAATAAATGGCACATTTATTTATATCATGACAATCCTACTTTATAAAATGCAACTAAATATCACAAAATAGCTCCTGTTCTAGTAATAAAATTAACCAGTTTGGTTTTGGGTGGGTTTTTTTTTACTCTTAGTTAAGCCTCCAAATTAGCAAGTACACATTAGCAATTACAGTAAATGCACAATTGAATATTCATGTTTCAATTTTCAGCCAGTAATTCATTAGTCACATGATCTCAATGTCAAATCACCTTCTTGAGGGGGACAGTCTGGATCCATTCCATGGAGTTCACGTCAAAGATGTCCACTGCATTTTCACTGTACACGGAGAGATATGGGGCATTGTAACCTGGGAGAAGGGCAGGAGGTGACAGCAAGTGTGGGCTTCCTGATTCATTTTTTACTTGGAATTTTTATTAGGATAGTTATAGATTCACATGTAGTTGTAAGAAATAATACAGAAAGATCTCTTGTATACTCTGCCCAGTTTCCCCAGTGTAACATTTTGTAAAACTAGGATACTGACATTGATAGAGTTGACCTACCCATCTTAGGCAGATTTCCCCAGTTTTACTAGCACTCTTGTGTGTGTGTGAAGGTCTGTACAATTTAATCAGCTGTGTGGGTTCATGTATCCACCACCACAGTCAAGAGACAGAATAGTTCCAACACTACAGGATCCCTCAGGGTGCCCTTTTATAATTCCACCCTCTTCTTCCTGCCTCCCCCTCCTTCCCAAGCCCCTGAGTATCAGTAACCTGTCCTCCATTTCTAAAATTTTGTCACTTCAAAAATGTTATATAAATGGAATCATGCAGTATTCATGGTTAATTATATCTGCTAAGCCCAAATACATTTTTTTTTTAAACATCAGATTGGAAACCTAAGAGAATCTCATTGTAATATTCTTTTTTTTGGTGAGGAAGACCAGCCCTGAGCTAACATCCGTTGCCAATCCTCCTCTTTTTGCTGGGGAAGACTGGCCCTGGTCTAACAGGGACAAGCACTCTATAATTTGACCCATGTGCATCACAAATTTACTTTTCTTATTTATTTAAACCCTGTCCATTAAAAAAATATTTGAGGCAGCTACTATATGATAATAAGAATATTACAATGAGGGGCCGGCCCAGTGGCGCAGCAGTTTAGTTCGCGGGTTCGGATCCTGGGCGCCTCCCGATGCACTGCATGTCAAGCCATGCTGTGGCGGCGTCCCATATAAAAAAAAAGTAGAGGAAGATGGGCACAGATGTTAGCCCAGGGCCAGTCTTCCTCAGCAAAAAGAGGAGGATTGGCAGCGAATGTTAGCTCAGGGCTGGTCTTCCTCACACACACACAAAATAATAATAAAATATTTCAACAATATAACAAAAAAGAAAAAAGTTAGATTATCATACCTCCCCTGCCCATCTGAATCTGCCCCACCTTGTGTTTTATTATCTCAGTAAATATTGGTGGCATCCACCCATTTGCTCAAGTAGGAAATTTGAGAATCGTTCTGATTCTCTTGTCCCTCAGCTCCCATTTCCAATCAAGTGTGAAGTTTTGTCAATTACATCACCTCAATATCCCTCAAATCCTCTCCTCTCCATCCCAACTGCCTCTACCATTATAACTTTCGTCTACAGTTTCTACAACAACCTCATAGTTGGTCTTTTGGCCTCCAGTCTCACCTCTTACTATCATTAATCTCACCATTGGAGCCTAGGGATTTTTCTGAAATGCAGATCAAACTATGTCAGTCTTTGCATAAAACCCTCTGTGATCCAGCTCATAAGAACCCCTCCAGCCCCATCTCTTGAACTCCATACCTGAAACACTCTGAAATTATTATAGTTCCTCACAAAATTCAGTGTGGATGGCCTGTACCAGTTATGACAGAGTAGTTGGTATTGGATTTACCCTCCTACCATTAATCATTATAAAACTGGACAAAATATATGAAGTAACTGTTTTTAGGTATTGGATACAGACAGCACAGGACTGCCATCCCTAAAAGAAGGGAAAGACGTGAGATGGGTTCCTCATTCCCCCAGCTTTCTGCCTAAGGGCAATTTCTATACTGCTGTGCAGGAAAATGGAGCCCAAGTAGACAGTAGAAGTTTTGCTGGGCAGAGGAAAAAGATTGTAATGTATCTGGAATTTCAAAGGTAGAGTACAAAGAAGAAAGGGCCATAAAAAGATGTCTCAGAAATCTGCATGGCAGTTCCCTCTGAGTCCCTGGCCAAGTCCAAAGCTGCACATGGACAGAGCAAGACTCCATGAGACCTGCTCAGAGCATTGAAGGATGAATAGAAATTTCATAGATAGTATGGTACTGGAAAGATGTTAGATGTCTGACCCAGATAGAGTGGAGAGACGTTGGTGAAAACCCTGAGCCTTCTGTTGAGACCCCAGAAAGGCTATTCTTCAGGGGTAAGGACTAAAAGAAAAGCCAAAATAGGCCCACCCTAACAAAATCTAAATCCAAGCCTCAACGAAACTCAGGTGATCCATCAGTAGATAATTACCTTAACATACAATACTCTCTAGAGTAAGATATGATATGATCCAGAGTCTCTATGACATAGCATTCATAATATCCAGCAGGAGATAAGAAATAGTAAGGCAGGAAAATATGATTTTTAATCCAGAGGAAAAAAATAGTCAATAGAAGCAGACTCACAGATGAGCCCAATGTTGGAATAATTATAAATAATTTGATAAATTGTGAAAAAATATAATTGTGAAAAAATATAAACAAAATATAAACAGCAGATAGGGGAATTTCAGCAAAGAAGTGGAAATTTCAAATAAGTAATTGAAATTATAGAGCAGAAAAATATAATAGCTGAAGTGCTTAACAATTCCTGGATAAAGCAGGGAAAAAAGATTAGTGAAAATGAAAATGGAATCAATAAAAGTTATCCAAACTGGAGCAGAGAAAGAAAAAAAGATTAAAAAACCAGAACAAAACAGAGCCTCAATGATCTATGGAACAATATCAAGAAGCCTAATATACATGTAATTGGATCCTGAGAGAAAAGAAAATAGGTTAGAAAAATTTTTGAAAAGATACTGACTAAAATTTTTCCAAAATTTATGAAAGATAGAAATCTTCAGATACAAAAAGTTCTGAAAACCCCAAGAAAATATATATAAAGAAAAGCACATATAAGCACATTATAGTCAAATTACTGAAAACCAAAGATAGTGAGAAAATCTTAAAAGCGGTCAAATAGAAAAGACCAGGCAACAACAATAAAAATAGTTGATTTCTCATCAGAGACAATGAAAGTCAGAAGACAATAGAATGACATTTTTAAAATGCTGAAGTAAAAAAACACCTCTCATATTTTTAGCTGGCCTTCCCCGACCCACCAGGTTAGATTAAGTATCCCTCCTGCATGCTCCTGTAGAACACTGAACTTCCCCTATCACAGCACTTGCTTAATTATTAATCTCATCTTATGATTGTAATCTCCATCAGGATACAGACTATGTCTATCTTATCATGTTTAATATTCTGCCCTTAATCCTTACATAGTAAGTTGCTCGTATTAAGTGCTCAATTACTATTCTCTAAGTGAATAAAAAAGGCTATATTTAATTTATAAAATGATGGCCTCCATAAATAAAATATGAACTAGGCTAAAATTATTTAGGAATGTTATATGTATACTTTACATAAGCTAAACCTAAAAAGCAAAAAATAATGTACTTAGTAACTATTTCTTATGGTCGATTAATGCTTATGTGTAATATATTTTCAGCGACCACGAAGATACATATTTAGGAGCTTATAAAAAGCAACAACTTGGGTTAAGATTATATTCAAGGTAAATTATCCTATGAATATAGTAAAAATTAAAGGCTAAGTTACTTCAAATGTATTACTTAGATGTATCTTCATTAGGGCTATTCTACTTAAAAAGACAGACAAATGAGGAAACATCTTCAGTGATGTTTTAAAAAATAAAACCTGTCATTAACAGTATTTGGACATACGATATTGAGTTGTAATAAAAAGGCAGGAAAGATACAGAAAGACAAGGGAACGAATTTTAAGATAGCCTTACGGCAAAAAGTTGGAGTTGCTGGCCACATCAGTTCAACTGGCCTGGATCTGAGGCCCCTGCTGTCAGTGTAAATTCCAATGCTCTTAAAACATAACAGATATTCAATACTGGAGATCTCAATTGCACAGAGAGCATCCACCGGTTGATGTACAATAAATGACAGTGTAGGGTCATGTGAGTGGAGCATCCTGTATGGGATTCCTTCCCTCCTCAAGGGGTATCTCAGGAATCCTGACTGGAATCCTACACAAAGCTGTTCGCTGAAGATGGCCATCCACTGGACATTGGCTGGGATTTGGAGCTCTTTAAATTTTCTGTGAGAAATTTTCTTGCTCTGAAACAGCTCATAACAGAAGACGTGGCTTTTCCTAGCTACACAGAGGCATGTGTGGGCCCCTTGGCACACTGTTGCAGAGGTCATGGTCTGGCACCCTTTGGTTTCTGCCAGCTTGTGAACATCAGTCTTTTGTCCATCCAAAGCTGACATAGGGAAGAGCTGCACGTGGTGACTTCGCCCTGAGATCACTGCAACCATCTGGCCGTGGGGGATAAGCTCAATCTGATGAACCTTCTTCATGTCACCAACTCGAATAATCTCTACACCAATAAACAGAATCATAAGTGATTTTCAAATTCAAAATTAACCTCTATTTATTTCGACTGTTCTCCCAATTTTACCCCAAAACAGTTAAGAAAGGTCCCAGTAAAAATGACCTGATAAATCTTCTTAATGTCATTAACTTGAGTAATTTTTCTACAAATAAAATGGCAAGTTACTTTCAAATTAGCAATGTTTTCTAATTTTTTTTTATTGAGGTATGAGTGACATATAACATTATATTAGTTTCAGGTGTACATAATGATTCCATATTTGTATAAATGATCACCAGAATAAGTCTAGTTAACATCATCACCATACATAGTTACAAAAGTTTTTTTCTTGTGAGGAGAACTTTTAAGATCTACTCTCTTAGCAACTTTTATTTTTTTTTGTGAGGAAGTCCAGCCCTGAGCTAACATCCGTTGCTAATCTTCCTCTTTTTGCTGAGGAAGACTGGCCCTGGGCTAACATCTGTGCCCATCTTCCTCTACTTTATATGGGATGCTGCCACAGCGTGGCTGACAAGTGGTGTATCGGCAGGCGCCCGGGATCCGAACCGGTGAAACCCGGGCTGCCAAGCGTGATCTAAACCGCTGCACCACTGGGCCGGCTCCTCAACTTTTAAATATGCAATACAGTATTATTAACTATAGTTGCCATGCTGTACATTACATCCCCAAGACATTTATTTTATAACTGGAAGCTTGTACCTTTTGACTCCCTTCACCCATTTCACGCCCCCACCCCACCTCTGGCAACCAACAATCTGTTCTCTGTATCTATGAGCTCTTTTTTTTTTTTTTTTAAGATTCCACATATAAGTGAGATGATATGGTGTTTGTCTTTCTCAGACTTATTTCACTTAGCATAATGCCCTCAAGGACCATCCATGTTGCTGCAAATGGCATAATTTCCTTCTTTTTTATGGCTGAATAATATTCCATTGTGTAAATATATATGTATATCTCACATCTTCTTTATCTATTCATCCATCAATGGACATTAGGTTGTGTCCATATCTTGGCTATTATAAATAGTGCTGCAGTGAACAGGGGGGTACATATATCTTTTTGAGTTAGTGTTTTCATTTCCTTCCAATAAATACCATGAAGTGGAATTGCTGGATCATATGGTATTTCTAGTTTTAATTTTTGAGGAACCTCCATACTGTTTTCCATAGTGGCTGCACCAGTTTACATTCCCACCAACAGTGCGCAAGGGTTCCCTTTTCTCCACATCGTCTCCAACACTTGTTATTTCTCTTTTTGATGATAGCCATTCTGACAGCCACAATATCTCATTGTGGCTTTGATTTGCATTTCCCTGATGATTAGTGATGTTGAGCACCTTTTCATGTACCTGTTGGCCATCTGTGTGTCTTCTTTTTAAAAATGGCTATTCAGATCCTCCTCCCATTTTTTAATCAGATTTTTTGGGTTTTTTCCTACTGAGTTGTATGAGTTGTTTGTATATTTTGGATAGTAACCCCTTATCAGATATATGATGTGCAAATATGTTCTCCCATTCAGTAAGTTGCCTTTTCATTTTTTGATGGTTTCCTTTGCTGTGCAGAAGAATGTTTTCTTATTTTTAAACTCTCTTCAAATTATTACTCCAATGAATTTAAGTCAGGTTCTAATAAAATCACAAACATAAACACAGGGTAGGTTTTGAGAAGGATAAAAAGAGAAGGATAAGAGGTCAAAAATCATATAGGTTAAAAAAAAGGTAATTATTCCAGAGATGATATACCTACCTTAATAGCAAAATTAGCATAATAAAGCACTAAACTTAGCCTTGAGATTCTAGGCAGTGAGGCAAACACCTTTCAATGTCTGACAAATGGAAACATACTACTTTAGGGGAAAAAAAAGGTCCCTTTTTTTCTGGCACTAAATTGATTCCTTTATTACACAAATATCTATTGAGTGACTATTATGTGCAGGCTCTGTTCTAAGTGTGTAGGGTACAGCAGCAAACAAAAAGAGACCAACCAGGTCCCTTCCCTCATCATGGACACCTGGCGGACCTTTCATGGGCCTCCTCACCAGGACTGAGTGACCCACACAGCAGGGGAGGCCTGCGATGGAGAGTGTAGCTAACATCCTTCAGATGCCGGTTCTCCTTTATCTAATCTATCGTTAGGGTGCAAGACATTCAAGAGGACAGCTATATTAGAATGGCTCCTCTAGTCCCCCATTTCTCCCTCGAAAACCATGAGAGCAAAAACAAAGAACTCTGCAGTCTTACCCGGGAAATACCCAATTTTATGTTGTTACTTTTGGTGGTGCCAATGGAACAGTGGGGGAGAGGGGCACCAAGCAGAACTGTGTTTTCTTTCATGCACCAACTTGAAGACGGTAAACTAAGTTCTTACAGCAGTCTCATTAGATAAAATCACCTGTGAAGGTGCTGGGACTCCAGGGATCATGGATCTCTGGAAATTAGAAAAGTCATCGTTTGACTTGAAAACATATAAAATCGGATGTGGAGGATTTCTTTTACAGAAAAAAAAGAGAACAAATCTGTTACTATTATCATTAGAGTTTAAAGAACAGAAAAGACTCCCCTTACCATCCATGGTAACATGCACAACAAATAATCCTTCTTCATTTCCCAGAGCGATTCTTTTCTGATCTATATTTGACATATAAATAAAAATGTCAAGGATGTCTTTTGGTAAAACATTAAAGTAAAGCTAATAGGATAAACTGGACAAATTTATCAATATTAAAGAAGTTTACAAGTCAAATTAAATACATATTTAGCATATATAAAAATGAAAAACCTAATAAGCATAACTAATTAGCACCATTATTTTTCTTTCAAATTACAGAAGTAAGCATAATAAAACATGACTTTCCTCAATAGAAAGATCATTATAAAATAATCCTTATAAATATTTGAAGAAAGTATAATATTCAAGTCATGATATACTTTCAAATTTGCTATAAATTAGTGATTGTTATATGAATGAAAAAAATTTATAATTTAGTTTGTCAGTGATCTTGGCTTTGGGGTGTAGAGTTTTAGCAAGAACTAAAACTCAAATTGCAAAGATAGCACTTATTGAGTAAAGGCCTTGAATACAAAGTACAAAACTTTACATAAATTGGCTCATTTAATCCTCTCCATAACTGAAAAATAGGAATTATCTGCATTTAACTCACGAGCACATTAATGCTCAAAGAAGTTTAATAACTAGCTCTGTGTTACACAGCAGTAAACAGTTAAGTGGCTCTTATTGTCACCATCATCTAATGCAGAAGAAATGACCTTTGGGAAACAAGTATTCTTATTTATTGACAAAAGTTTGAATATTGATCTTAGCAATTCATTTATTGATTCACTTATTTTTCATTTATTTATTGAACATTAGGCACTGGGAATACAGATTTAAAGGACAGACTCTGGTCTCAGATAGGTAGTCCACGGTCACTACACAGGGCCACATCCCTCATGTGACACCCTTGGGGCCAGATGTGTTTGGGAACTCTGAATTTTTCACTTGATAAAGGTATTACTGTCTATTAAAGAAACACCCTATTATACAGGGCCTGGGGAACCGCCACATAATCAAATATATTAATAGTTTTGCAGAGAATCCTATGAGTAGTCATACTGGGGGTGGGAGGAGGGAAGGACCCCCAGTAGTCTCATTCAGCCAGGTTTTGCTGACAGATGAGTTGTGAATAAAGTTGAGGTTTTCTGATTTTGATTTGGGGATTGTGGGGAGGGGTATGAACCTAGCGGGATAAGTGCTGTAAATCCACACCTATGACTGCAGCTGTCTGGGTGGTTTTGATCAGGGGTAGACTGCTGTGGTAAGCCTCTTTCAGCACGTAGACTGAGCGGTCTCCGGAATGATGTTCTCTCAGTATCTTGTGCAAGTCACTCAGCACTCCCACCCACTCACTCTTCTCATTCTCGCTGTCTGCTAATATGGGGATTGAATATCTGTTACTAGGAGCTGAGAGCTGGGAAGCTGTGACCTAGAAGGATTTAAGGAATATCTAGGTTACAAGAAAGCAGACACTCTTTATGCCTGCCTGTTTAGCATTTTTCATTAAACTCACCATTGGCAAATGACACGTAATATTATCACCCTCTTCTTGGTCAGTAGAATAAATGGCGTGAGCCTTAGAACCCAGGCCAAAAACAACACGTCAGAATCACTTCTGTATTGATCCTCGTGAAAATACTGCCGTACTCTGAGTAAATAATATATTGTACTTCATCAAATGAAAATAGTTGCCATTTATTGAGTGCTGACTCTGTACCGGGAACTGCTCTAAGAAATTTACGTGTGTTAATTGATTTAATCCTCACAGAAACCTCAGCAGGTAGATACTACAATTCTCTCCATTTTACAGGTGAGAAGACAGGGGCACGGCAGGGTAGGACGCAGGCAGTCTGGTGCCAGAGCTCCCACCCTGAGCCTCTCAGTTTCTTCTTCTCAGTTGAAGAAATTGATAAAAAAAGATTTGCATCTTTTGATGTCTCTGAAAAGGCAATGTCTTGCAATTGCAACCATCATAATCAGTTGTGATATTTGCAATGCTCAGAGGTCTTTTCTTGTTGTTAAGCTAGAAATATTCAGAAGTACTTATGCTTTCCTGGCTGCTACATGCCAACACTTATATCATTACTAGTAAATGGCAAATCAAATTTGAATTTAAAAATATGTCATTGGGCTGGCAGAACTCTAAATTTATATATTATCAGTTAAGCAGCAATGACATAATAAATTCCCACTCTGTAATTCAGTTCTAAATGGCCAGGTGTTTGTAGGTTTCTTGGTGGTTCGGTAGAGTCTAAATAGATTTATATCCTTGGGCTAAGGAACTAAGAATACTTCTGTCTGGCCTTTGTTAAATGCAAGATTCATAGGTTGATTGTAACCACATAGGTCACAAAGGGACAGCAGTCCTCTGCTTTCTCTGTCACTTTATTTAACCCATTCCAGAATCACTTTATTTTTTTACATGAATTTTAAAGAGCAGAGTGTCTATTTTTGTTTGGTGGGGAAGTTTGGCCCTGAGCTAACATCTGTTGCCAATCTTCTTTTTGCTTGAGGGAGACTATTGCTGAGCTAACATTTGTGCCATCTTTCTCTATTTTTTTTTTTAATCCTTTGTGTGTGTGTGTGTGTGTGTGTGTGAGGAAGACCAGCCCTGAGCTAACATCCATTGCCAATCCTCCTCTTTTTGCTGAGGAAGACTGGCCCTGGGCTAACATCCGTGCCCATCTTCCTCTACTTTATATGGGACACCGCCACGGCATGGCTGACAAGCGGTGCGTCAGCGGGCGCCCAGGATCCGAACTCGCGAACCCTGGGCTGCCAAGCGCGAACTAAACCGCTGCGCCACCTGGCCGGCCCCCATCTTTCTCTATTTTTTTTATATGTGGGACACCACCACAGTATGGCTTGATGAGCAGTGTGTAGGTCTGCATCCGGGGTCTGGGCCTGCGAACCCTGGGCTGCTGAAGCCGAGTGTGTGAACTTAACCACTATGCCACCAGGCTGGCCCCCAGAGTGTCTATTTTTTAAGAGATTGCAAAACTACATACTTCCCGGATTTTTCCATGTGGTACTCTTGGTTTGAATTTGAATTATAACTTCAAAATGTTGCCTCAGAAGAAACTTATTCTCCCAAGTGCCTCTGGTTTTAGAAGCTGCACATTCATGCTACTGTAGGTCCATGATGACTTGTCAGACGTGTACATCCGACCTTGAATTATATCATCCCTCTTTCTCTGTCACTGTTTGTTCCCTCTTCTTTCATCCTCCCCATATCATTCTGCTTTGTAAGCTTCTCCTGTGTTCACCTATGACTCTGACATATGTCCTATTACCTTAGTGTAGAATGAATGGACACCCTCAGGAACATTTGCATTTTAAGTCTTAGATTTAACTGTAGGATGAAAAAAGCTATTTATAGTATTTTTGAATAAGAATAGGGGGATAGGGGCCGCCCGGTGGCGCAGCGGTTTAGTCCGGGCTTGGTAGCCCGGGGTTCATGGGTTCGGATCCCGGGCGCCCGCCGACGCACTGCCTGTCAGCCATGCCGTGGCGGCGTCCCATATAAAGTAGAGGAAGATGGGCACGGATGTTAGCCCAGGGCCAGTCTTCCTCAGCAAAAAGGGGAGGAGTGGCAACAGATGTTAGCTCAGGGCTGGTCTTCCCCACAAAACAAAACAAAACAAAAAAAAGAATAGGGGGATAGATGTATTGTGGCGAGTGGGAAGGAGGGAAATGATCTCGAGCACTTCTGAAATCTCAACCTTCAGTGACCTTCAGCCTGGACCAGCAAGGACAGGTAAGACAGGGATGAAACAAAACATAATGAAGGGATCTGAGGGCAGCATACACGCTTACTTTAAACATACGGAGCATTTCCTTTTTCTTTCCCGGGATAAAATCAGAGGACCAGACGGAACTGACAGAAAATGCTCTATCCCTGCAGCAAAAGCAAGACACTGAACGTGAGCAGAATCACCTGAAAGTGAGTAAAACAACACACAAACGTAATCCTCAATTTTAATTTCATTGATTTGTAACACTATTTTCCGTAGTAACCGATAGTGATCAAAGTAATGTGTCAGCAGTAACCGGCCAGCAGCATATTATCAGAAAATCCAAGTGAGCTCTGGGCTGTCCCTGCTTCAGAGAGTCCGCAGGGATCTGGGATCGGGAACACCGGTCAGACTCCACAGCCACGGCCCCTAGAATAAGGCCCAGGTGCCCTCAGATCAGCCCATCTGACATATTTTTCAAATGTTACTGAGGTATACTTGCCATGTAATAAAGTGCACGTATTTAAAGTGGGCAAGTTGATAAGTTTTGATTTATGTGTACACTTGATGAAACCGTCACCACAGTGGAGATAACGAACATGGCCGTCATCCCCCCAAATTTCCTTGGACTACTTTCCAACCCCTCCCTCCCCAACCTTTCCCTTCCCCCTCTGCAAGAGCAACCACTGATCTGCTTCCTGTCACTCTATATTAGTTTGCATTTTGTAGCATTTATATAAATGGAAACATATAATATGTCTTCTTCTGTCTGGCTTCTTTTTCTCAGTGTAATTATTTTGAGATTCACTTGGATGAATACTTCTTTTTATTGATGAGTAATATTCCATTGTATGGATATGCCACAGTGTATCCATGCACCCATTAATGGACATTTGCGTTGTTTCAAGTTTGGGGCTATTTTAAATAAAGCTGCTATGAATATTCATGTATGTCTTTTATGGACATATGATTTCTCTTGGGGAAATACCTAGGAGTAGAATGACTAGATCATATAGTAAGTGTGTGTTTAACTTTTTAAGAAACTGCCAAACTCTTTTCCAAAGTGGTTATATGATTCACAAAGCAGTGCAAGAGAGTTCTAGGTTCTCCACATCCTCTCAACACTTGAAATGGTCAGGCTTTTTAATTTTAGCCTTTCTTATGGATGTGTAGTGGTATCTCATAGTTGTTTTATTTGAATTTCCCTAATAATTAATAATGTCGAGCATCTGTTCATGTGCTTATTTGTCATATGTGTATCTTCTTTGTTAAAGTATCATTTCAAAACCTCTGCCCATTTAAAAAAAATTGAGCTGTTGGGCCGCCCGGTGGCGCAGCGGTTTGGTCCGCGCTTGGCAGCCCGGGGTTCGCGAGTTCGGATCCCGGCGCGCGCCAACGCACTGCCTGTCAGCCACGCCGTGGCGGCGTCCCATATAAAGTGGAGGAAGATGGGCACGGATGTTAGCCCAGGGCCAGTCTTCCTCAGCAAAAAGGGGAGGAGTGGCAACAGATGTTAGCTCAGGGCTGGTCTTCCCCACACAAAAAATAAATAAATAAAAATGAAAAAAAAATTGAGCTGTTTATTTTTTTTATTATTGAGTTTTAAGCATTCTTTGTACGTTCTGGATATAAGTCCTTTGTCAGATATTTTATTTTCCTTCAGTCTGCAGCTTCTGTTACTTCTTTTAACAGTGTATTTCAAGGAGCAGAAGTTTTAAATTTTTATGAAGTCCAATTTATCAATTTTTTTCTTCTATGTGCTGTGCGTTGGTGTTGTATCTAAGAATTCTTTGCCTTATCCAAGATCAGAAAAGTTTTCTCCTCTGTTTACTTCTATGTACTTCATAGTTTTAGGTCTTACATTTAGTTCTATGATTTATTTTGAGTTAATTTTTGTATATGGTAAAAAGTATAGATCGAAGTTGATTTTTTTTGCATATGGATATCTCCCGTTCAAAGCTTACCTCATGTCAATCACTTGACTCACTACAACATTGGGTTTCGAGTCTTTTTCTTCATCCATATCATACAGAAAGAGTTTGAAGTCACAAACTATAGCCAGTGCTCTCTGCCATCCTTTTTCCACTCCTGTTTTTTTTGGGATCTTTAGTTTTGATTTTTTAAAAAGCAAATAAAAACAATCCAAGCTGAAATATCAAATACTACCCAATTATTACATATAAAGTTGAAATGATAAAAACATTGTTGTAAATCTGTCATTTTTCTTGTTAAAGATATGAAACAGAACCAAATAACATAATTGAAAATTTAAAAACGAGGCATTTCCTTTGAGGACTGAATGACTTTTGTGTTGTGAAAATAAGGTTGATACTGTTTCATTTAACACTAGCAATTTATACAAGTAACAGTCACAGCTTTGTCCCTAGGTAACATTAAATTCAAATTTGTAACACCATGCCTTAAATTCAGCTCAGATTTTAACTATTTCTCAAGAAGATTATTTCACTTTTAGTCTCATACCTTATGATTGCCGCCTGGAAGTCAAAGTTACATCGTTAGTAAGGATTTCAGCGTTCGTCATGATGGAAGGTTTAAGCAGAAAACTTTGGGACATTTAAAAATATCCTATTGGGGACAGCTAAATTTTGTTCTGACATCATCTTCTTAGGATGGAACAAATATTTTCAATTGCATATAATTTATATTATATAATATGTTATAAATATTATGTATGTTTCTGACAAACGTTGTGCTCACAGAGTGAGAGGTGATAAATAAACTTGAGTTTGTCTAAATCCAAAATATTGGCACTTACCCAGACGTGGCCTTCATAGGCTGTTCCCATGCCTTCCTGTGAGTCGAGACAGAGGGGACCTTTCTTCTGTTGAAAAGGCACTGGACAAGCTCTTGGAGCTTTTTCTACACAGGTTGTGTGACATGAGAACCCACATGCTTTTTGAAGGAAATAAAGAGATGATGATTGTGGTGGACACAATAGTTTTACTCCCTTGTCCTCCATTACAATTCTGTCTACTCTTGTAGAGGTTGAAATGCTAAAAACTACATTTCCCAGACTGCCTTGCAACTAACTTTTGGGCCTGATTTAAGCTCCACAAATAAGATGACTTTCTGTGAGACAGAGCTAAGCCAAGCTGAGAGAGATGCAGGATGCAGAGCATCCATTCTACTGGCGTGGATCCTGACAGAAGGAGTGTGAGGTCACAGCTGCAGTGGCGACTTCTGAATTTTGTAGGAGCTTTCTTAATTCTGCAGGTGATATCCTGGTTCTGCAGACTCTGCAGCAGCAGGGTCTTTCCTGATCTCAGCAGAAGTAGCAGGTTCTGGGGGCGGGAGTGGTGGCAGCTTTTTGATTTGTCATCTTCTTGTGACAGTGATGGCAGCTGTTCCAGGCTCAGCAGAGGCCAAGCGATGCTGGGGGCAGGAGATGTTCCTGGGAGCTCAGCTCAGAGCCTGCCCAGCCCTAGAAGGATTTTATAAGCACCTAATCCCCCATTTTAAATCTCATTTTGTTTAATGCGCTAGGACGCGTTGATGGTTAAGGTGGCTCTGACTGTCATAGTGCTGAGGACGAGGAAGGAGATGTCTGTGCAGCACAGTGGTCTACTGTTTGAAATTTCCAAAAATATATTGCTCTTTCAACAGTACTTACCATAATAAATTAAATGAGTAAAATAAAACAATTACAACTCAAGGATAGCATTCCATTTTCCTGTCACACAAGATAGTGAATTTGGTCTTCATACTCTACTAGTGCTACAAAGAACAAAATATATTTAAATACATTTTTAAAATAAACGTGGCCCTGCCTACAGGCTGCACAGCATGACTCCTGGGGGGCGATATTCACACAGGCTGTGAGGACATGAGGTCGTTTGGAGTTGCACAGCACTGAGGTCCCCCCAAATGTTCCCAATGACCATTGGTCTAATCTCTGATATAAAAGAGATTCAGAGAGATTTTTAGTGAAGTGAACAGCTTACTGGCATGCTTCTACAATTCAAAGAGAACAAGATTTCTGCTTAATAACTTAGTGCAATGGACTGAATTTATGTGTCTCCCCCAAATTCATATGTTGAAATTCTAATCCCTTATGTGATGTTATCAGGAGGTGGGGCCTTTGGGAGGTGATTAGGTCGTGATGGTGGAGCCCTCATGAATGGGATTAGTGCCCTTATAAAAGAGACCCCAGAGAGCTCTCTTCCCCTTCTGCCAAATGAGGACACAGTGAGCAGTCCACAGTCTGCAGCCTGGAAGAGGGACCTCGTGAGAACCTGATCATGCTGGCACCCCGATCTCAGACTTCCAGCCTCCAGAACTGTGAGAAATAAGTGTCTGTGTTTAGAAGCCACCCAGTCTATGTACTTCGTTATGGCAGCCCGAGCAGATTAAGACACTTAAGTATAAAGATTATGGCTCTGAGTCCACTTATCCCTTTAGTTCTTACCGTCACAGACGCAGCCTTGTCTTATCAAACCCACCATCAGAGACGTGCACTGGTGACACTTGGTGGGGGCAGTAAAGGATGTGAGGAAAAACTGGTGAGTCTTATTCTACAAAACAAAGAGACCCAACCCTCATCAAAGGTTAAATAACTATGAAAAGGTGATTCTTTCAACCACCCTGCCCAAAATATCATGTTACATACAAAGAAAAGCAGCTCCCCCTTTCTCACCAACATTTAAGATTCTTGCCTCTTAATTACATCACAATTGGAAAATATCGAGCAAGAGATCCCTGAAATTACCAAGAAGAGGAAAAAGAGGAGGAGGAGGAATTATTTAAGTGGTGATCAAATGTTCATTAATACTATTTAGAACCAAACAAATAAAACCTGGCCTTTATTTGTGCTGATATATCCTGAATATTTGAAAAGGTGCTTTCGAGATTGATAAATTCTTCGGGTGATTCCTTAACAATGGATGGGGTGAGAATTGCTTATGCATACATATCTTTATTGGGGAGGGGTAACAAAAAATAATATGGTTTTTATACCTTCTTTGGAAAGGAAGAATAATTTCAAAATTTTATCTCTATAGCAAGTTGCATTTTCTGCTATCAGTAAAAAGTAATCTGCTTCGGGAATTGCTGAGCTCCTGTGAAGCAGGTTGTATTACACTTCCAAGACAGATGGCGTCCTGAAATTTCTAACTGAAACCCCAATAACTATAACTGCAGATGTCGTCACAGAATTATAGACAACTTGGTAATCCACTATGGATTTTCCATTTCTGGATCATGTCTCTCTGCCCTGAAGTTATTATTGTCATAAATTAGCAGTATGTAAGGTGTAACAGAATCCGGTTTCTCCAAATACTAGTTGGCAAATTTTCTCACCTTCTCTGTTTCCTCATCTGTAACGTGGACAGACTTGCAGTCCCTGCCATGGGCGCTGTGTGTGTACAGGAGCTACTTGCTCCTTATTTAGATTTTCAGTTTTCTCCCCTGTTTTCAGCACTGCATGTCACCCTTGCCTCCTGAGGGACCTGCAGTCTCTAATCCCCGAGTCCCGCTGGGCTTCGGAGGTATTGATTGTCTTGTGACTTTCTGGCATGCTCTAAGCACTTGACGTTCAGATTTCTCAGCTCTGCTAAGCCCTCACTCAGGCTTTCATCTCCCAGGATTATGTTGACTTATCTGCCTACTCTTTCTTCTCTCTGGTGGGCTTAGTGGGTTTCATTAGAAAGCAGAAATGTATGCATTTTTGAATCTACTATGCTTAACCAGAAGTCCCCAGGAAAAAAGGAAGGAAGGAATGAAGAAAAAAGGAAGGAAGGAGGAAAGGATGGAAGGAAGAAAGGAGAGAAGGAGGAAGGGAGGGGTTAGAGAGCAAAACCAATTTATTCTAATCTTTTAAGGAACCTGCTAAGTTTATAACTAAGTCAAGTACCTTAGTTGGAAATCGGATTCTACTATGATAGTCCTTTCTTTTTATTGTTGGTGTGTGAACTGGGAGATGAGCAGAATCTACAATCTGAATCAAGGAAATAAAAATAAATAAAGGCAAGTTACACATATCTCCAAAATTATAAGAATTAAATAATTCCTCAAGTAAGGCAAAAGAAGTATACTTATTAATAGACAAAAACACAGTAAAACTAAAATTCTTATGGAATTGAAAATATATTTTAAGTAATTTGAATATATGTTTACAGTTTCTACAAACAAAATACATGGATATTTCATACAATTTATTTCAATTTGGCTATTTTAAAATGTGTGTCATAGCATGTAGACTACGTTAAAAGGAGAATACTAATCATAAATATATTTGAAAAGGATTTTAATAACTAGATATATGATCAGAATCTTCAAAAGATCCTTTGAGCTACTTGTTTTATAAGCATAGAAGAGATTTTATGACTGTAAATATGTAGAAATATGTTAAAATCAATTACAGAGGGTTTAGCAAGGTTTTGTGAGATTATTAATAATAATCTAAAAATATGCTCAGGTAATTTAGATTACCTTTATGAAATTAGACTTCCACAATCATATAAAATTTAACTGTCTATATGATAGAAAACTTTTCTTTCGTGGGAACTAGTAGAAAAAACTTTTTGAAATGGAAAGAACTGAATGCTAATGGATGTTACTGGGGAATAAAGTTTGATTGTAAATGAAGATGCTACACAGTTGAGCAGAACATATAAGTATACAGACTTGAAGAATATCTCTCCTTTCGGATGGTTAGTATCACAGAGACACACACAAGAAGAAATTGGTGGTAAATGCAGGAGATTCAGGACATTTGCCAAATTCACAAAGACATTAAGCAAAAGTTGATGGCATTTCACTGCACTCTTTACTATGCATTCCAATAAATAGACTTTTTCATGTGAATTTATAAAAAAGAATATAATAATGATTCCCTCTTAGGAATCTTAGATTACATGTATGGATGACTTAGTCCCAATTTTAGTTTTATTTTGTTTAAAAAGAGACTATCTTTAGTCTAAAGAAGAAAAACTACATAATTGTATCAATTGATGCGGAAAAAGCATTTGACAAAATTCAACATCCGTTAATGATAAAACTTTCAACAGACTAGAAATAAAAGGGACTTTCTTAACCTGATAGAGGGCATCTACAAAAAAACAAAGGCAAACATTACCATTAATGATGAAAAACTAAATGCTTTCTCCTAAGAATGTAAACAAGGCAAGGATGTCCACTACCACTTCTATTCAACATTAAACGGCAAGTCCTAGCCAGTGCGACAGACAAAATAAGAAATAACAGGCATACAGGTTAGAAAAGAAGAAATCAAACTGTTCTATTGGCAGATGACATGATTGTCTGCATAGAAAAGCAATGTCAAAGAAAAAGAAATCTTGAACTATTAAGTGAGTTTGGCAGTCACTTGACATAAGGTTAACACAAAAATTAATCATATATCTGTATAACAGCAATAAAAAATTGGAAACTGATTTATTCCTTTTCTAAGACAATTTTTTAGAACAGTTTAAGGTTCACAGCAAAACTGAGATTTCCCATATACCCTCTACCCCCACACAGGCATAACCTCTTCCATTATCAACATCCGCCACCAGAGTGATACATCTGTTACAGTGATGAACCGACATGGACACATCATCATCACTCAAGTCCATGGTTCACCTAAGAGTTCACTCTCGATGTTGTATATTCTATGTGTTTAGACAAATGTATAAGGACATGTATCCATCATAATGGTATCATACAGAGTGTTTTCACTGCCTTAAAAATCCTCTGTGCTCCTCCTATTCATCCCCTCTCCCCTAAATCCTGGCAACCACTGATCTTTTTATTGTCTCCATAGTTCTGCCTTTTCCAGAATGTCATATATGTAGTTGGAGTCATACAGTATGTAGCCTTTTCATATTGGCTTCTTTTACTTAGTAATATGCATTTAAGCTCTCTTCATGGCTTTTCATTGATAGCTCATTTCTAGTGCTGAATAATATTTCATTGTCTGGATGTACCACAGTTTATTTATCCATTCACTGAAGGATATCTTGTTACTTGCAAGTTTTGGCAATTATGAATAAAGCTGCTATAACCATCCATGTACAGAATTTTCTGTGGATATAAGTTTTCATTTCATTTAGGTAAATACTAAGGAGCATGACTGTGGGATTATACAGCAAGGGTATGCATTTCTGTGAGGAACTGCCAAACTGTCTTCCAAAGTGTCTGTACTATTTTGCATTCCCACCAGCAATGAATGAGAGTTCCTTTGCTCCACAACCTCACCAGCTTTTGGTATTGTCTATGTCCCAGATTTTGGCCATTCTAATAGGTGTGTAGTGGTATCTCACTGTTGTTTTAATATACATTTCTCTGATGGTATATAATAGGGAACATCTTTTCATATGCTTATTTGTCACCTGTATATCTCCTTTGTTGAGATGTCTGTTTAGGTCTTCAGCCCATTTTTAAATCAAGTTGTTTGTTTTCTTATCGTGGAGTTGTCAGTGTCCTTTGCATATTTTTGCTAACAGTCCTTTATCAGATTTGTCTTTTGCAAATATTTTCTGCCTTTCTGTGGCTTGTCTTATTCTCTTGACATTGTCTTTCACAGAAAAGAAGTTTTTAATTTTACTGAAGTCTAGCTTACCAATAATTTCTTTTGTGGATCATGTCTTCCGTACTGTATCTAAAAAGTCTTTGCCAATCTTAAGATCATCTAGGGTTTCTCCTATGTTATCTTCTAGGAGTTTTATATTTTAAATTTAGATCTGTGATCCATATTTGAACTAATTTTTGTGAAGGATGTAAGGTCTGTGTCTAGATTCTTTTTTTTTTTTTTTGCTTGTGGATGTCCAGTTGTTCAAGCACCATTTGTTGAAGAGACTATCTTTGCTCCATTGCATTGCCTTTGCTCCTTTGTCAAAGATCAATTGACTATATTTATGTGGGTCTATTTCTGGGCTTTCTATTCTATTCTGTTCATGTATTTGTCTATTCCTTCACCAGTACCACACTGTCTTGATTACTGTAGGTTCACAGTAAATCTTGACATTGGATAGCATCAGTCTTCCAACTTTGTTTTTCTCCTTCAATATTGTGTTGGCTATTCTGGGTCTTTTGCCTCTCCATATAAATTTTAGAATTAGTTTGTCAATACCCACAAAATAACTTGCTGGGATTTTGATTGAGACTGCATTGAATCTATAGTGAACTGATTTTGATGTACTATTTACAATAGCTCTAAAATAAATAAAAAATACTTAGGGATAAGTCTAACAAAACATGCACAGGACCTTTTGGCTGACAACTACCAAGCACTGATGAAAGAAATTAAAGACCCCCTAAGTAAATGGAGCAACGTATTGTGTTCCTGAATTGGAAAATGAAGTATACTTAATATTTTAATTCTCATCAAAGGAATCTGAACATTTAATGCAATACCAGTCAAAATTCCAGCATGATTTTTTTTTTTTGTGGATCTAGACAAGTAGATTCTAAAGCTTATAGGGAAGCAAAGAAACTAGAATAGCAAAAAATTTTGAAAAACTTGTAAAAATCTCAGCAAAGAAATAGAAGATACAAATGGGAACCAATGGAGTTTAAGAACTAAAAAACTACAATAATCAATATTAAAAACTCAATGGATGGCCCAATAGAAGAATGGAGAACACCCAGGAAAGAATCCATGAACTTGATGATAGAACAATGTAAATTGCCCCATATGAACAAGAGAGAGGAAATAGATGAAAAAAATGGTACTAAAACAAAAGATCTAACAATACTGTCATCAGAGTCCCAGAAGGAGAGTAGAAAGAGAGTGGGGCTGAAAAAGTGTTCAAAGAAATAATGTCTGAAAATTTCCTAAGTTTGGCAAAAGACAAAGACTATAGATTCAAGAAGCTGACTGAATCCCAAAAGAAAAAACTGTTTCTTTGGAAACAGTTACCAAGACACATTGTAGTCAAACTTCTGAAAACCAAAGACAAAAAAAAAAAAAAAAAAATTATGAAAGCATCCGGAGAGAAGCAACACGTTAATTAGAAGGGAATTACAATTCAAATGAGGGTAGATTTCTCATCAGAAACCAAATGTTGTGCCAGAAGGAAGTGGCACAACATTTTTCAAGTGCTTAAAGAAAAGAGATGTCACCCCAGAATTCCATAGCCAGGAAAAATATCCTTCAAGAATTCAGAGGACACTCTTCTATTGGAAACTGACAGATCCAGTAGGCAGAAGATCAGGAAGGACATAGTTGAACTGAAGAGCACCATCAAATTGACATCTATAGAATACCTCATAACAACAGCAGAATACACATTCTTCTAAAGTTCACACATACCATTCACCAAGATAGACCACATTCTGGGCCATATAACACACCTTACTTATTTAAAGAATAGAAATCATGTGAAGTATGCTCTTAGACAACAATGGAATTAAACTAGAAATCAATAACATAAAGATAGATGGAAAACCCAAACTACAAGGAGATTTAAACAAACACTTCTAAATAACACAAGGGTCAAATAAGAAGTATCAAGAGAAATTTTTAAAACATTTCAAACTAAATTAAAATGAAAATACAACTTATCAAAATTTATGGGATGCAGCAAAAGAAGTGCTTAGAGGGAAATTGACAGCATTGACTGCATATGTTAGAGAAGAAGAAAGATCTAAAACCAATAATCTAATATTCCACCTTAGGAAACTAGAAAAAGAAGAATAAATTAAATGCAAAGTAAACAGAAGAAAATAAATAATGAAAATTAGAGCAGAAATCAATGAAATTGAAAACTGGAAATCAATAGAGAAAATCAGTGTAACCAACTCTGGTTCGTTGAAAAGATCAGTAAAATTGATAAACCTCTAGCTAGTTTAACTAAGAACAAAAAAGAGAAGACACAAATTACTAAAATATCAGAAATGAAAGACAGGCCATACCTACCAATCCTGTGGACATTAAAAGGATAATAAAGGAATATTATGAACAACTCTATGCCCACAAATTTAATACTCTGGATAAAATGGACCAATTCCTTGAAAGACACAATCTACCACAAATCCCACAAGGAGAAATAAACAAGCTGAAGAGGTCTATACCTATCAAAGAAATTGAATCCATAATTAATAACCTTCCCAAACAGAAAGCACCAGGTTCAGATTGTTCCACTGGTGAATTCTACCAAATAGTTAAAGGAGGAATTATATCAATTCTCTACAACCTCTTCCACAAAGTATAAGCAGATGGAATTCTTCCTAGCTCATTCTATGAGGCCAGCATTACCCTAATACTAAAACCAGAAAAACCGGAGATTAAGAGAAAGAAAAACTATAGACCAATATCACTCATGAACATAGATGAACAAGTCCTCAACAAAATATTAGCAAATTGAATGCAATAATGTATAAAAAGAATTATATGCTACAACCGAGTGGGATTTATTCCAGTTGTGCGAGGTTGGTTCAACATTTGAAAATTAATTAATGTAATCCATCACATCAACAGCCTAAAGACGAAAAACACATGATTATATCAATTGATGGAGAAAAGGTATTTGGCAAAACCCAACACCCATACGTGATAAAAACTTTCAGCAAACTCAGAATATAGGGAAACTTTCTCAATTTGGTAAAGAACATCTATAAAAAACCTACAGCTATTATCATACTTAATGGTGGGAAACTAGATTTCCCATTGATCAGGAACAAGGCAAGGATGTCTTCTCTCACCACTCCTATTCAACATTGTACTAGAAGTCCTAGCTACTGCAATAAGACAACAAAAGAAAATAAAAGAAATGCAAATTGGGAAGGAGGAAAGAAAACTGTCTTTGTTCATAGATGACTGGATCATCTATGTAGAAAATCCCAAAGAATCAACAAAAAACTCCTGGAACTAATAAGCAATTATAGCAAAGTCACAATTTATAAGGTTAATATACAAAAGTCAATTACTTTCTTATATGCCAGCAATAAACAATTGGAATTTGAAATTAAAGACACAATACCATTTACATTAGCAGCCAAAAATGAAACACTTATGTATAAATCTAATAAAATAGGGACAACGTCTATAAGAGGAAAAAGTACAAAAGTCTGATGAAAGAAATCAAAGATCTTTAAATTAGTGAAATACTCCATGTACATGGGTAGAAAGACTCAATATTGTCAAGATGTTTGTGCTTCCCAACTTGATCTGTAGGTTCAAAGCAATCCCAACCAAAATCCCAGCAAGTTGTTTTACGGATGTCGATAAACTGATTGTAAAGTGTATATGGAGAGGGAAAAGACCAAGAATATCCAATACAATACTGAAAGAGAAGAACAAAGTTGGAGGACTGACACTACCTGACTTTAAGACTTACTATAAAGCTACAGTAATCAAGACAGTGTGGTACTGGTGAAAGAATAAACAAATAGATCAATGGAACAGAATAGAGAGCCCAGAAGCAGACCTACACAGATATAGTACACTGATTTTTAAGAAAGGAGCAAAGGCAATAAACTGGAGCAAAGATAGTCTCTTCAACAAATGGCTCTGGAACAACTGGACATCCACATGCAAAAAAAAAAAAAAAGAATTTAGGCACAGACCTACACCTTTCACAAAAATTAATTCAAAATGAATCATAAACCTAAATGTAAAATGCAAAACTATAACATAGGAAAAAATGTGAGTGACCTTGGGTTTGGTGATGACTTTAGATATAAAACCAAAAGCACGATTCATGAAAGAAAGAATTGGTAAATTGGACTTCATTAAAACTTAAACCTCTGCAAAGGACACTGTTAGTAGAATGAAAAGACAAATGACAGACTGGGAAAAATCTTTGGAAAACATATATCTAATAAAAAAAAAGAACTAGTATCCACAATACACAAAATACACAAACAACTCTTAAAACTCAACAATAAGAAAACAAACAACTCAATTTAAAAATGGGCAAAAAATCTGAACAGACACCTCACCAAAGATATATACTTAGCAAATAAGCATATGAAAAGATATTCCTTATCACATGTCATCAGAGAAATGCAAATTAAAACAACAATGAGATACCACTGCACACCTCTTAAAGTGGCTAAAATCGAAAACACTGACAACAGCAAATGCTGCCAAGGATGTGGAGCAACAGGCACTCTCACTCATTCCTGGTGGGAATGCAGAATGGCACAACCATTTGGGAAGACAGTTTGGCAGTTACTTACACAATTAAACATACTCTGACCCTAGGATACAGCAATCATGCCCCTTGGAATTTACCCTAATAAAATGAAAACTTACATCCACAAGAAAACCTGCACACCAATGTTTATAGCAGTTTTATTCATAATTGCTAAAACTGGGAGTCAACCAAAATGTCCTTAAATAGGTGAATGGATAAATAAACCGTGGTACATCCATACAATGAAATATTATTCAGTAATAAAAATAAATAAGTATGAAGCCATAAAAAGATGGTAGAAACTTAAGTGCATATAGCTGAATGAAAGAAGCCAATCTGAAAAGGCTGAATGAGTCCAACTATATGACACAGTGGGAAAAGCAGTACTGTAAAGACAGTAAAAAGATCTGTGGTTTCCAGGGGTTCAGGAGGAGGGAGGAAGGGAAGAATAGGGTTCACATTTTGTGTTGTACATTCTATAGATGTACAATCAGATAAATGACTAATGGAAAATGGCATGTATCCGTGATTACAGTAGAAATATAGAGGAGAAATCCCCCTTAGGGGCTGAGAGGAGAGGCAATGGGGAGTTGTTGTTTAATGGGGATAGAATTTCTGTTTGGGAAGATGGAAAAGTTTGGCAAACAAATAGTGGTGATATTTGCACAATATCACGAATATAACTTATGCTACTGCACTGTACACTTAAAAATGAATAAATGGGAAGTTTTATGTTGTGTATATTTTACCACAATATAAATAAGTATATAAATAAATAAAGCTGGTATGTGACAGAGGTGACATTACAAATTATTAGGGAAATGATAGACTAGTCAATGAATGGGACGGGGACAACTATCGTAGTGGCAAAAATTAGATTCCTACTTCATAGCAAACAAAGATATAATTCCCTGTTGATTTAAGGACCTAAATGTGAAAAGCAAAACTTTAAATTTTTTGAAACTTTTGGGATAAAAGGATAGGATGGAAATAGATTTCTTGAAAAAATAAGCAAAAACCCCAAGCAATACAAGAAAAAACTGTTGAATTTTACTGTATTAGAATTAAAAACCTCTGGATGGCAAACTGAAAGCAATAATTAGGTGCCACTTCATACCCATCAGAACTGCAAATTTTCAAATGTCTAGTAGCAGCAAGTGTTGACATGGATATAAGGAAATGAGAACTCTCATATGCTGCTAAGTAAGAATAGAAATTGGTTTTTGAAAACTCTATCACCCAGGCAGACTGAGAAGAACATGCACGTGGAGGGTAACCTAGGGTTCAGATGCAGAGCCCAAGTGGTGTGAGAAGGGATAGGTTAGCTGCAGAGATGGGAGATTGGTCACAGAAGGGAGTTACAAATATGGAAAGAGAGAACACTAGAATGAACTCTATGATGTTGGATTGGAATTAGAGGTATTTATGTGTTTATGAACTCATAGTTTTCATAGGTAGGTAAGTAAACAGATGATAGATATAGTTATATAGATGACAGATAGATAGATTTCTACATATAGACTGGTATAGAAATATATATTTTTTTCTGTAGCTCTGTCCAATCAAAGGGCCTGGAATAGTGACATCCAATAGCAGTGACCACACCTAACACCCAGATCTAGACTTCTAAATACCATTCTCCACTAAAGGCAATGTTCCTGGGAGAAATGGCTAAATCCAGGGCTGGGGCAATACAGATAAGCTGATGCATCTTGTTTTGCCAGATAGAAAGAAAGTGCTCAAAGAATGATGAAGACATGTCAAACAGACACAGTGGCAAACCTGAAGGGGCTCACATAGGTCACACCTGGGACCATTTGAACATCAGAATAATGAAAATAATGGATTATAAGCCATTTAATGAAATAAGAAACCATGAGTCCATACAGATATAAATAAATTGAAAGTTTGGTGAGGAATGGGGTCTTTACAAAGTTTCAAAGTACCTCTCTACAAAATACTGATTAATTACAAATGAAAAAAGAGGCCTGGAAAATCCCACCTTAGTGTGGTGGTCAAAGCAAACATCCCACCTGAGAGGATACAGTGAGAAGACCAGGGCATCACTTCTGTGATACTCTTGCCAAAGATGTGTAACCTGAATCAAGTCATGAGGAAACATTTAGAAAAAAATGAGGGACATTCTACCCTACACTGTCCTGTGACTTTCGAGAGTCTCAAGGTCATGAAATCAAAGAAAGACTAAGGAACTGTTCCAGATGGAAAGAGACCAAAGAGAGATGACAACCAAATGCAAATCATGATTTTGAACTGGATGCTTTTACTATGGTGGACACCGCGGGGAAAAGTGGTGAAACTTGAATGGGGTCTGAGGATTACATGGTAGTAATGCATCAATGTTGGTGATGATGGTTGTATTATGTGTACATATATACAGGAGAATTTTCTTATTTGTAACAAATACTAAAATATTTGAGGTGATGGAAAATCAGATAGCTACTTTCAAATAGTCTAGGAAAAATAAATTTATACTGTACTTGCAATATTCCTGTAAAATTTGTGATTGTGCCAAAAAAATTAAGCCACTCTGTTAGCAAAACTTTACATTGAAAATATGCATACATACGAAAATAACTAACAAACTTTCCCATATGTATATAAGCAAGCAGCTTCCAATGGGCTCCTTATAATAGAGAAATCATAATAGTGAAAAATGGAAGCAACCCAAATGTCCATCAAAAGGAGCATGGTTACGTAAATCTAAGTGTATTTATACACTGGAACGCTACACAGCAGTTAAAATGAATGAGCTATTTCAACATGAATAAATGTTGTGAAAAAATAAGTTGTGAAATAATAGAGATAATACTTATGTCAGTGTTTTAAGCAGATCGAGTAATCCTGTGCATTTAAGGATGTATGCATATGATGTAAAGTCTAAGAAGGTGGACGGGAAGAATGCACACCATTTCAGAATATGTGGTAACCTCCCAGGAGGGAGAAGCATGCAATTAGATGAGTTCAATTATTTCGGTATCATAATTTTTTCTTATCTGAAACAAAAATGGCAAACTGTTTTGCTAAATTTGTGGGTTGTAGGTATATGGGTTTGTGATAGATTATTCCCTGTCCCTTCCGCTATGATGGAAATATTTCATTATTAAAATTTTAAAACAGGGGCTGCCCAGTGGCGCAGCGGTTTAGTTCGCGCTTGGCAGCCCGGGGTTTGCGAGTTCGGATCCCGGGCGCCTGCTGACGGGCTGCCTGTCAGTCATGCTGTGGCGGCATCCCATATAAAGTGGAGGAAGATGAGCACGGATGTTAGCCCAGGGCCAGTCTTCTTCAGCAAAAAGGGGAGGATTGGCAACGGATGTTAGCTCAGAGCTGGTCTTCCCCACAAAAAAAAAATTTTTTAAACAGTAAGATAAAATAAAATTGTTATCAAAATTTCAGAGGCTCTGAGCAGAATTTGAAAATACGGTTGGGCCTGGCTATAAGCCACACTGAGGCTTTCCAGATTAAACTAGTGCCCCCGTCAGAACTCTTGGCCCAGCCCCCAGAATTCCAAAGTAGGCAACAAAGAACCCCTGACCAGATTAACCAGGATGAGTGAGATGCAGAGAAGGAAGGGAGCAGCATTTTTGAAGAGGGGGAGTGTGAGCTGAAAGATACCAAGTCCTTGACTTCCCAAGGAAATATTTTCTCTAGCGGAGAATCATGCTCTCTGATTACCACAAAGGGCCAATAAACAGTTGTTTTATGTACCATTATGTAGATGGTAGGAAATTATCTCCAATTTTAATAAGTGCAGACACAAATGTATTTTCATACCTTATTAATTATACATAATACCAGACTTGATGTTATGATATGATTATATACAATGTTCCTGTTATATCGTGATTCCTTAATGTTAATTAAAGCAATGTAAATAATGAGGGAATTGTTTCTGCCAGACCATGTCCCCTCGCAGTTTGCACCACATTACTGTTTCATAATTCACATAACTGCGCTCTCTGCTCGTTTAAATCCTTGCTTTATAGCAGACACCATCATTAAGCCTGTTGTACAAGTGTAGGAGGAATTTTTGTCTTTTTTAAATTGATTTTCAGGGACAGTTTTCTCATTTGAGTTTCAGATCTTCCTGTGTTATCAGTTAAAGTTAATATTCTTTAATAGACTGTGCCTGACTAAGCAATGTACTTGATTAGGAGAGAAACACCTCTCTGTTTCTGAATAGGATTCATTCTCCCTTTGCCTTGTTGCAGATGGACACTTGGAGAGCAAAGTTACCCCCAGGGAGTCACCTTAACTGGATCGGCTTCGTCTCCACTGGGCGAGGACGGGGATGTGGACCCGGAACTGATATAAAACTTGATCTTTAGATTCTGTTCAAATATGTTCTCAACTGCATCAGTCTAGAAAAAGAAGTTAGGGAAAGCAAAAATTCAAGAGATCATTGTATAGATTCACAGCTCTTAATGTAAGACATGAACATTATGATATTTCTCAATAACAAGACTATAACTTTAGTATTTTTGTTAGAAGTATTTCAACATACAAGGCTGTAGCTGTGTGCTACAATAGTGAGCAAGGCTACTCCCACCTGCACCACGGAGCTCTTCAGCATGTGCTCTGTCCACGTTCATCCTTCGATTCCACGTGAAAATACCTTGACGTCAAAAGAAATTGAGCAGGTGGGGTCCATCCAGAGTGGGTGATAGAGAAATGACATAGAAACTAAAGATAAGAATTCTGTCCCTGAGGGGACCTGATGAAGGAGTTCAGAATATGCCACCCCTAAAGATGCTACTTTGGCGTATTGATTATTTCAAATTAAAGTTACTTGAGAAACAGCCAGTGCAAGAAGGACACTCTGACCCTCCTTTGTCTTCCTGAAAGCAGGAGGTAAATCTCCCCTGTAAGAGGTACCCTCCCTGTGCCAGGAGGAGGGAAGACACTCATCACCAGAGACAGGGAACTTGGGGCCAAGAAGGCTGTATAAACAAACTTTGTTTAACTAACCCATATCTTCCTAGTTACTTCTTCACCATTTATTACCCATAGCCCAAACCCCTTTGTCATGTCAGTTCTTCACAAATTTATTGTTTCTTTGTCTAAATGGTATAAACGCTTCTTGCTCTGGTCACTTTGGGTCTTCGTTCTCTTGTGAAGGTTCCCATGTACAGGTCAAAATTCAATTAAAATTTATATGTTTTTCTCTTGTTAATCTGTCTTATGTCAGTTTAATTTTTAGGCCCAGCCAGAGACCCAAAGAGGGTAGGGGAGAATTTTTCCTCCCCTATACTGGATTTGGCATTAAATTAAAGTAAAAGAAACTAATCAGCATTGTGACTTATGGTGCAAATGAAAACCCCAGCTTATTTCACAGCATAGAAATACTGGCACTTGGGGTCGCCATCTTTTATGTTAAGAAATACTTTAACTTTAGTTTGGAAGATCATATAGAGCATAATTGGTGATTTCCAAAGTTATAAAGTTTCTTTAATGTACTGCAGAGGTGGCTCCAGGATTTCTATATAGTAGAGGGTCGAACAGAAGACGAGGGGAGGGTCTATGGCAGCCCTTCTGCGGTTGCATGTACAGTGTTTTGTAAGGTACTGGAGAATAAAATAGTGTGTTTTGCTATCTTCTTCTTTTTTTTTTTTTTTTGTGGGGAAGACCAGCCCTGAGCTAACATCCGTCGCCAATCCTCCCCTTTTTGCTGAGGAAGACTGGCCCTGGGCTAACATCCGTGCCCATCTTCCTCTACTTTATATGGGACGCCACCACGGCATGGCTGACAAGCAGTGCGTCGGCAGGCGCCCGGGATCCGAACCGGTGAACCCCAGGCTGCCAAGTGCGGACTAAACCGCTGCGCCACCGGGCGGCCCCCTTAACTCCTAATATTTAATATACATAAGATGATGGTGGTGGTGGTTGTGATGGTGACAGCAGTTGTAACTGGGGATTTAGGGATCTGGGGGAGTTGGTAGAGATTATAGAAAGGCTAACATGGCCCTGAGCACCCCTTAGTCTTGGAGCCACTGTTGACAAAAAGTCCTTTGGGTTCGCGTGAGCACTTTCTTGGGCTAACAGAACAAACTCTCTTTAGAGTCAGGCCAAATAAGGAGCAGAGATAATTGATGATGTGCAAAGAGAAAAGCTCTGCTTAGTAAATTACTTCCTAAATTTGTTTTCAGTTCAAGGAAGCATCAAATATGTGGCTTAAATTCCCAGATGCCCTATTTTTTTCCTCCAGTTAGAGACAGTATCTTCCACTGTTAATTCATGTGACCACAGTTGTGAAATATGATACACTGCTCATATAATATTTGACTGGAGAATTTAAAAGTTTGCTTTTGGATTAATTTCTGGTACTATTTTCTATGTGGTTAATATTTTAGAAATCAGCAAGGCTCCCAACAAAATAATTAAGCCTAATACTGAAGGTTGGGACTTAAAAACCAGCAATATCTGCCTGTCATTTATTGCAAACAGATGTATTCCCTCGTAGGGCCATGAGCCTCGCTTACAGAGAGCCCTGGTCCCCTGTGCACATCCAGCTCTCATCATCTTGCCTGGAGCAACTGAAACTCAAGTCTTTCCATCTTAATTAGCTGCCTCTACACTCCACCCTCCCAACCTCTGACCAGAGCCACAGTTCACACTCATTCCCCTCTACTTCACTAGCTATTCTGTTTACGTCATTTCTATCTATTTTTTTTTTTTAGTAAACTTGTTTTTTAGTGTGAGATGTAGCAAATATACAGAAAAGGGCATAAACCCACATATATAATGTTAATTATTATAACGCAAACAGTCAGAAAAGTACCACCTACGTCAAAAAATAGAATGTTGCCAGCACCCAGAAGCTCCTCCTGTGTCCCAGTCACAGCCTCCTTCCTCTCCAAAGGAAACCACCTTTGGTACAGTAAGCCTCTCTTTGCATTTGTTTAGAATTTTATCACATTGTTTGTCTCCCTAAACGCTACTGTAGTGTAAGTGCTTCCATTAGGCTTTTGATTATAATGTAGGTGCCTGATGTTAGCTTTTGATTGCGGGGGCATCCATTTCAAAAGATATCCGTCCTGAGTAAACATATTGCCAGCTGCATGACACAGCGACAAGCAAAGCAACCAGATAAGGAAATAGGCCACCCCCACCCATGAAGATACCTCTTTCAGAAAGCCCTGGATGACCTAGATAACTGACCACTTGAGTGACCTTGCTTATCCCTTCTAGTACCCTAATTCCCACTCTTATGCTTTAAATTAGACAATAAAGAGTGGAAACATGAAAACTAAGATACCCCACACTCCACCCTAACGAAGGCAGAGCCCTGGGTCTGAGGTCCCTCTCTCTCTCTCACCTGGCTGTGTGGCCCTTGGGTGTGCCATGTACCCTCTTGGACCTGTGAGTGATAAATCTTGTCCCTCAAAGTTCCTTGATGGTTTTTGCTGAAGTGTATCCTGCGATCACAATGAGAACCACAAGGGCCAGTCCAGCCACAACATTGGCCCCAGTAGGGGAAATCTCCGTGGGGCTCCCTACAAGTAATAAGGCCTGGGCAAGGGCCTCAGGTGTTCCTAGCCAAGAGCGTCACTACGGATGGGCTGAGACTGACACAACAACCATCGTTTAATTTTGCTTGTAGTGCATTCTCTTTTGTGCCTGGCTTTTTTTTACTCAACATTATGCTGACGAAATTCATCCATGGGGTTGTGTGTGGCTGTAATTTATTCATTTTTATTGCTATATAATATTTCATTATATTACTATACCAGAATTTCTTTATTCATTCAGTTTGATGAACATTTGCATTCGTTTCTGTTTTAGCTGTTTATGAACGTGCTTGTACATATTTCCTGGCATATAATAGGCAAGCATTCCTATAGGATGTATTTCTAGAATGGAATGATAGTATATATGGGTTCCCATTGCTCCGTGTACTCACCATCGCTTGCCCTTGCAGTCTTTTGTTTCAACCGTCGTAACCATGTAGTGGCTTCTCATGAAGTTTGGAACTTTTACTGTGTTTATTGTCTATTCAGATTTCTTCTTTCCTGAATTGCTGTTAAGTTTCTTGCCACTTTACCACGGAGTTGACTGTCTTTTTCTTATGGCTCTATGGGGTTCTTTCTATACAGGCACACCTCGTCTTATTGCGCTTTGCTTTATTATGCTTCACAGATATTGCGTTTTTTACAAGACCCCCCCACCAGCAAAAAGATTACAACTTGCTGAAGGCTCAGATGATGGTTAGCATTTTTAGCAATACAGTATATTTTAATTAAGGTATGTACATTGTTTTTTTAGACATAATGCTATTGCACACTTAATAGATAACAGTATAGTGTGAACATAACTTTTATATGCACTGGGAAACCAAAAAATTCGTGTGACTTGCTTTATTGCCACATTCACTTTATTGGTGGTGGTCTGGAACTGAATCCGCAATATCTCCGAGGTATGCCTGTATTCTGGATCTGAGCCTTGGTTAGTTGTTGTGTGTGTTGTAAATATCTTTCTCCACTCTGAGGCTTGTGTTTTAATGGTCTTTTTCCCACTGCTCTGCACCACCAGTTTTATAATAAATCGAATATTCATAAATACATTTTTTTCTAGAGACTGTTGTGTCCGATTGGTCTCCATGTCTATGCTTTTGCCAATATTATATTGTTTTAATTAATATAGTTTTATAGTAAATCTTGACATTTTATAGAGTAAGCTCAGCCAATTCTTCAAAAGGATTTTTACTTTCTTGGCCTTGTGCATTTCCATATAAATTTCAAATTCTGTGGAAAAAATATTAGGATTTTTATCAAGATTATATTGAATCTTGACATATTATATTGAATCTTCAGTCTTGATGGAATCTTGATTGCACTGATGTATAATCAATTGAGGGAGAATTAAGATCTTTATAATACTGAGTCTTTCTATTTAATTTAGGCCTTTTCAAGTGTCCCTCTTCAAATTTTATGTTTCTTCCTAGAGATCTTTTAGCTATTGTGAGATTTATTTCTAAATACTTGATTTCTTATGCTATTGTAAATGATGTCTATTAAAAAGGTAATTATCTAACATTTCTTGGTATATAGAAATACATTTGATTTCTGTATATTGACATGGTATATTATATATCTATTTCTGTATATTGATGTTGTAGTCAATATATTCTGTATATATGATATATTCTGTAAATTGATTTCTATATATTGACATGATAGTCAACCATCTTGCTAAACTCTTTCATTAATTCTGATAATTTATTTGAAAAGGCCCTCCATATCATATTGAATGGAAATAGTCATAGCAAGCATATTTGACTTGTTCCTAAACATAAAAATGAAAATGTTTCAGTGTTTCACCATTAATTATGCTGTTAGCTATAAATTTTGTTGCTTTTGCTGATATCTTCCATCAGATTAAGCAAGTTCTTTTCTATTTCTAGCTTGGGAAGAGGGTTTTTGTTTTTGTATCATAAAAGGATGTTGAATTTTATCAGATGTTTTTATGCTTTTATTGAAATTATGACATTTTTTAATCTGCTACTATGTTATGCTAATTCATTTTCTAGTGTCAAACTTTGCGTTACTGGGATAATACCAAATTGGTCATGCTATATTATTCTTTTTATATATAACTGGATTGAATTTAGCAATGTTTTTTTAAAGAATTCTTTACGTTCAACATTTCATTGGAATTCCCATTGTATAGCTAAGTGTTTGAAAGGTCAGCTTTGGTGTGTTTCATGAAGATGTTCCACCTTAGGGCAATAACAATGAAATATATTGAAAACAATGCATATAATCTTTGAATTGTTCCAAGGAATGCCATTGCTGTCAGCACAGCTGAAGCCATGCATGTTCTTGTTAAAATTCAAACTGCGGTTCAAAGAATGCTTCTGTATTTTCAGCCAAAATTCTGGATTGTATGCCTTTTTCTTTGACAACCATGTGAGCATCATTATCATAGCTTTACCCTCAACAATCTTTTAAATCAGTGGCTACGATCTAAAGCTGTGTTGTCAGTTAAGACAAAACCTATATTTTTCACAACAGGTATAAAACCAATAAAACACTCATTAATTTCAAAAAAAGAATTCTTTGTGTTTGGAAGTAAGGTTAGACTGTCATCTTTCCTTCTAATATTGTCCTTATCAGGTTTTGGTATCAAGTTACACCACTCACATAAAATGATGTGGGGGGTGTCTTAGTCAGCCAGGGCTGCCAGAACAAAATACCACAGACTGGGTGACTTAAACAACAGGAATTTATCTCTCACGGTTCTGGAGGCTGGAAGTTTGAAATCAGGGTGCCAGCATGGTCAGTTTCTGGTGAGACCTGTCTTCCTGGTTTGCAGATGGCCGCCTCCTCACATGGCAGACAGAGAGAGAAAATCTCTCTCTCCTACTCTTCTTATAAGGCCACCAGTCCTCCCAGACTAGGTCCCACCCTTATGATCTCATTTAACCTTAATTACCTCCTAAAAACCCTGTCTCCAAATACAGTCACACTGGGCATCAGGGCTTCAACATAAGAATTTGAGGGGACATAATTCATTTCATAGTTTTTTGCCCCTGGCCCCACAAAATTCATGTCCTTCTCACATACAAAATACATTCATTCCACCACAACAGTCTCAAAGTCTTAACTCATTCCAGCAATATCTCTGAAGCTTGAAGTCCAAAGTCTCATCTCAGTATCACCTAAGTCAGATATGAATGAGACTCAGTGAGGTATGAGTGTGATTCATCCTGAGGCAAAACTCCTCTCCAGCCGTGAAGCTGTGAAACCAGACATGATGTGTGCTTCCAAAATACAATGGTAGGACAGCCAGAGGATAAATATTCCCATTCCAGAAGGGAGAAATAGGGGAGAAGGAAGGGGGGATGGGTCCCAAGCTTGTCTAAAACCTAGCAAAGCAGATTCCATTAGATCTTGAAGGCTGGAGAATAATTCTCTTTGGCTCAGTGTCCCACCTTCCAGGCCCACTAGGGTGGCAGCATCACCCCATGGCTCTGTGGGGTGACTCTGCCCCTACAGCTGCCCTGCCCTCTGAAACCGAGGAGGAAATAGTTTTTCTCCCTGGGGCTGTGGTGGGAGTGGCAGCCCTTATGACCTCTGAAATGCCTTCAGGCTCATTCTTCCCTTTCCCTGAGGAATAGTGCATGTTCACAGCTGAATAGCTCTGTGGTCCAGTCCTGTAGAATCCAAGAAGTCTGACAGCATTCCTTCACTCCCTCCCGCTTTCTCTATCCCCTTTACTTCAGACTGGCAGTGTCTCTGCTGGTTTAATCCCGTCTCTATTCCTGGCTTCTGCTGAGATGACTGATTAAGTCCATGAGTCACACCCATGATCTCTTTATCAAATGATTGTTCAGCTGCACCCTTAGTGTTTTCTTCAGAGCAAGCTTTCTCACTTTTTGCAATATGGATAGCCTTAGAATTTTCTAAATTTCTAATTTTTCATTCCCTTTTGCTTAACAATTCCTTCTTCAATTCATATCTCTGCTCTTTCATTTTACTATAAACAGCAAGGAGGACCCAAGCCACACCTTCAATACTTTGCTTGGAAATCTCCTCTGTTAAATATCACTCGCAAGTTCCAGCTTCCACAAAACACTAAAACACAATTCAGCCAAGTTCTTTGCCACTTTATATCAAGGATCACTTTTCCTCCAATTTGCAATAAGCTCTTCCTCATTTCTGTCTGAGATCTCACCAGAATGGCCCTTAACATCCATATTCCACCAACATTCTGTTCATGAGTACTTATGTGTTTTCTAAGAAGACAGGAGCTTTCTCTCCAGGTCTCCTCTTTTCTTCCTGAGCTCTCACCAGAGTTACCTTTAATGTCCATATTTCTACCAACAGTCCCTTCATGACAATCTGGGCTTTTTCTAGCGTGCACCTCAAAATTCTCCCAGCCTCTACTCATTACCCAGGTCCAAAGCCACTTCCACATTTTTAGGTATTTGTCACAGCAGCCCTCCTCTTCTCAGCATCATAATCTGGCTTAGTCAGGGTTCTCCAGAGGAGGAGAGCCAACGGTATAGGTGTAGGTATAGGCATATACCTATCTATATCTATATCTCTATACCTATACCTATGTCTGTATATCTATATCTGTATCTATATCTATATCTATCATCTCCCCTTGGTTCTGTTCCATAATCACATAAGCTAGTTCCTTATACTAAAGAAATATATATGTATGTATATGTATAAATACATATATTTATCTTCTATATGTCTTTATACATATTTTTAATGTGTATTTTTATCTATGTATCTATCTATCTCTCTATCAATCAAGATTTATTATAAGGAATTGGCCCACATGATTATGGAGGTTTATAAATCTCAAGATCTGCAGTCAACCAACTGGAAACCCAGGAGAACCAATGTTATAGTTCCCGTCAAATCTGAAGGCCTGAGAACCAGGAGAGCTGATGATGTAATTTCCAATCCAAAAGCTGGCAGGCTTGTAACTCAAGAGTCTGGTGTTTTAGTTCAAGTCCAGAGGCGGGAAAAGACTGATGTCCCAGCTCAAACAGTCAAGCAGGAGGAGTTCCCTCTTATTCATGAGAGGGTCAGCCTTTGTGATCTATTCAGGCCCTCAACTGATTGGATAAGGCCCACCCACATTGGGGAGGGCAATTATCTTTATTCAATCTATTGATTCAAATGTTAATCTTATCCAAAAACACCCTCACAGACACACCTGGAATAATGTTTGGCTAAAGGTCTGGGCACCTTGTGGCCTAGTCACGATGACACATAAAGTTAACCAATACAGGGAGTGTTCCTTCTTTCCTAATTTCTGGAAGGTTTTGTGTAAGATTGCAATTATTTCTTCACGAGTGTTTGATAAAAGCTATCTGAACCTGGAGTTTTATTTCTGGGAAGATATTTAACAACAGACTCAATTTCTTTAGTGATTATAGGAATATTCAGGTTTTCTATATTTTTTCTTAATTTTGATATGTGATGTTTTCTAATAATTTGTCCAAATTTTTCTCATATATCAATATGATTTTTTTCCATATTTTGAAATGGCCTAAAGTCATTATGTACTTTATTATCTTTAACTATCTGCCCTATAAATAATGTCTCCTTTTATCATTTTTGATATTGGTTTTATGTGCTTTTTCTTAATGAAACATGCCATTATTTTGTCACTTTTATTAATTTTATCAAAGTCAAAACTATTGGCTTTACTGTTCCATTCTATTTTATGTTTTTTTATCATTAATTTTTGCTTTAAGTTTACTATTTTTTGCTTTCCATCTTCTTTGGGTTTAAATTGCTCTTCTTTCTGTAACTTCTTTAAATGGACGCTTAGCTCATTAACTTTTTGGGCTTTCTTCTTTTCTATTTTATATACATAAAGCTATAAATTTTTTCTAAATACTGCTTTAGGTGCATTCCACAAGTTTTGATATGTAGTATTTTTGTTATTCAGTTCAAACTATTTTCTAATTTCCATTAGAATTTCTCCTTTAACTCATGGTTTACTTAAAAATGTATTTCTTAATTTACATATAGGAATTTAACATATATTTTAAAATACTTATTTCTAACTAAGCTTTCTCTTGGTCAGAGAACATAGTTTCCATGAGTCCAACTCATTGAGATTTGTTGAGGCATAGTTTGTGGTTCATCTGCTCATTTTTAAAAAATTTTTTTGTGATTTTTCAAGAAGAAAATGCTTTCAGCATTTGTTGTGTGTACTGTTCTATATTTGTCCATTGGGTCAATTTTGTTAATGATTTTATTCAAATATTTTCTATCAATTACTGAGAAATATGTGTTCAGGTCTTCCTCTATCATTGTGGATTTGTTTATTTCTTCTTGTGGTTCTGTCAATTTCCATATTATATATATTTAGGCCATATTATTTGGTCCATATATATTTAAAACTAGTATGTTCCAGGTAGAAGTAACGTTTTCTCATATAATTAAGTGACTTTCTTTACCTCCAATAATAATTTTTTTGCTTTTGATTTTATCTAATATTTATATAGTGATCTCAGCTTTCTATTGCTTATGTTTTAGAGGTTCCCCTTATGAACAGTAAATGTTGGATTTTATTATTTTCTACTCTGATAATCTTTGTGTTTTCGCTGGAGTATTTTCTTCACTTGCAATCAGTTTAGTTACTGGTTTTTTGACATTTATTTCTACCACCGTGGTTTGTGCTCACCATTTGTGCCATCTATTCATTGTTTCTTTTCCTCTCCTTTCTTGTCTTGTTAGATTAGCTCTATATGTTTATCATTACCTTTTTCCCCTTTGACTTATTCATACTGTTTCTATTCTATTTGTAGTTTCCCTAGAAATTAAAACATGCACAATTAATTCCACAAATTGGAATCTGATTAGATCTTTACCCTCTTCCTGCACAATATGTGAATCTTAGAATACTTTAAATTCGTGTACTCCTGAATGAAATGTTATTGTCTCCATTTTTAAATCCATCTTGTTTTGTGTGCTTTTTTAATCCTCTAGGCATAAGTATCACTGTTTTATTCAGTCAATGTTAATTTACATTTACATACATATTTACCACTTTCTTTTTTTCTTCCCTTGTCTTGGACCTATCATTTGGGATTGGTTTCTTTTTGCCTATAGTCCATTCTTTAGAATTTCAACCATTGGTCTGTTCTCTCTACTCACTTTTGAGGATATGGACCAATTGCTGGTTAGACCTTCTCACCTAACCTTCTACTATTTTTATCTTCTCTGCTGCGTTGTCCACTTACTTCTCTCTTCATCCTGTTCTGATTTGTCTTTCAATTCACTAATTCTCCCTTCTGCTGTGTTCATTTTGCTGCCAATGATGTTCATTGAGTAATCAGTTTAATTACGTTTTTCATTTCTAGAAGTTCTGTTTGATTTGTTTTCAAATATGCCGTGCCACATTTTATTACTTCTTCCTTGCTGTTCTTTTCAAGTTTGTTGTTGACCATATTTTATAAACTTTAAGGTGCATATTTATTTTTTACTTTCATTATTATTATTTTTTTTTTGGTAAGGAAGATTGGCCCTGAGCTAACATCTGTGCCAATTGTCTTCTATTTTGTATATGGGATGCCACCTCAGCTTGGCTTGATGAGAGGTGTGTAGGTCTGCACCCGGGATCCAAAATGGTAAACCACGGGCTGCCAAAGCGGAGTGCACGAACTTAACTACTATACCACTGGGCCGGCCCCTTTTACATTTTAACGTCTCTGAAATAGAGATATGTCTGATAATCAATGTTGTTTTATAATTACTGTCAGCCAAAAAACACCCATAAAGAGGTCATTATTTTGTGCCCAAAACGGAACTTACAAATTGGCATAAAGGAAAAAAACATTCGTAAGATAGATGACTATGAACCAAGTGTGAGGGCTTTTTAAATTTTTTCTCCCGTCAGGGTACCAGCTATGGAATAGAAGTTGCAATTGGAGTCACCATTGGTTAAGCTTCAGTCAGCTGCTGCGTTCTCCAAGACCCATGTTCTTCTGCACAGGAGAAATAGGTGATTAAAGGAGGATTGATAAAGACAATGAACCCTGCAGTTTTCAAATCTTTGCACTACCCTCTGCAACTGCCCCAGGACATGGCATTGCTTTTGCTTTTCTACTGGTGTTAGTTTTCTGTTGCTGAGTAACAAATTACCACCAACTTGGCACCCTAAAACAATACCCATTCGTTATCTCACAGTTCTGCATGTCAGAAGTCTGGGCATGGCATAGCTGGGTGCTTTGCTCAAGGTCTCACCAGGCTGAAATCAAGGTGTCGAAAGGGCTGGGGTCTCATCTGAGGCTCTGGGCCCCCTTCCCAGCTCACATGGTTGTTAACAGAATTCATTTCCTTGCAGATATAGAGCTCATGGGGGCTGCATCTTCAAGGTCCACAGGAGAGCATCTCTCTGACACTCACTCTTCTTGTAAAGAGTTCACCTGATTAGGTCAGGTCCACCTAAGATAATCTCTTTTCATTAACTCAAGGTCAACTGATTAGTATCCTAATCATGGAAGTGCTATTCTATCTCATTTTCACTGGTCCTGCATTCAAAGGGAGGAGATTTTATAGGATGTGTACACCAGGTGGCAGGAATCTTAAGGGTCAATTAGAATTCTGCCTCCCAGACTATCCTAGAGGGGTCTCGGGACTTCCGTTTGGCTCTTCCTACCATAATGGGCCTCCCTCATTCCCCAGGTCATGGAGATGATACATAGGTCATACCAGCTTTTGAGTATGTTTATTCCTATTGTTTACTCAGTAACCATGGAATCAACCACAGGTTAGATCGATCCATGGACACACTGGGTCCACTGAGAGATAGTCTCAGGCCAAAATGTCATTTACCTCCCAGTGTGATAGAGCTCCATGCTGACTGGTGGACAACAGTGGTGCTTTGCATCCCAGGAATTAGCATCGACATAGAGCCAGTGTTTATAATCTCTGAAAAGTCTGGGTGTTTCTTCTTGCCTAGTGCACAACTCTGTAATTGCCTGCAGAGCCCTCCTTCTCTGCAGCACTTGGTCCTGGTCTGCAGTTTCCTCTGTGAACCAACCCCATTACACCCCCTCAGAGGTCTGGATTGCCCCTCTTCCAAGCTTCTAGGTTCTGAAACCTCAATCCCTTAATTTTGTTTCTCAAGTCCCAGAGGCGGTAGCTGCTCCTTGCAATCGCTACCTCTGTTACCTCACTGTTTGCTTTTTGCCTTTTTAGTCCTCCAATGTCTGTTTAACCAATTCCCTGTTTTAAAATGTCTCTACTATGTGGATGAACCCCCATGCTAAGTGAAATAAGCCAGTCACAGAAGGACAAATACTGCATGATTCCACTTATATGAGGAATCTAAAATAGTCAAACACTAGAAGCTGAGAGTAGAATTGTGGTTGCCAGGGGTTGGGAGGAGAGGGAAAAGGGGAGATGTCGGTCGATGGGTGTAAAGTTTCAGTTATGCAAGATGAGTCAGTTCTAGAGATCTGCTGTACAATGTTGTGCCTATAGTTAACAATATTGTATTGTGCACTTAAAAATTGTTAAGAGGGTTTGTCTCATGTTAAGTGTCCTTACAACAACAACAAAGAAGTACAAAGAAACTTTTGGAGGTAATGGATGCATCTATTAGCTTGTTTGCGCATATGTCCAAACTCATCCAGTTGTATACATTAAATATGTTTATCAATTGCAACTAAATAAAGCTGTTTAAAATAAATAAATAAATAAAACATCTTTTAAAATAACTGATATAGTTCCTGTTTTCCTGAGTGGAGCCAGACACATGTCTAGAGGTTCCTCAACAAGAGAATGGAACGATATACAGAAATACAGTTGAGCGTGTTATTGCTGCGCATGGATGAAACTCACAAACTCGGTGCTGTGACATGAAAGAACTTATACAGTGTGATTCCACTTACATGCATCCTAAAATTAAATCCTATCATATAAGGATGCATATATCGAGTGTAGAAAAAAATAACAGAAAGTGAGGAAGTCCGTGCTGTGAGCAACAGGGTAGCCCCCAGCAGAGGGAGGGCTTGCAACCCAGCAGAGCACACCTCTGGGGCCTCAGCCATGTTTCTTGGCTTCACCCGAGTGGAGGTTACGCGGGTGTTTGATGCACTTTGTGTATATGTGTCATAGCTCACAGCATAAAATATTTTGCTCACTATTTTAATTCTACTAGAGATGGCTTTACAGCTTACATAAACTTGAAGCCTCACTTTCCAACACCTGTTTTTTTCCTGTGTGCTTATGACAAGCCCTCGGTCCTCTCACATGGAATGATGTTAAAAGTCTTAGTGCAAGAGGAAAGTGCTATTTTGAGAACATCAGTGACTTCTGGGGTGGCTGTAGAACATACTCATGAAGCTTAGCACTTACTTCACACTGAGCCACAGCGTTGGTGGTTGTATTAAAAACTGCCAAGGAAGATGAACTTGAGTCTTGTTGCATTATACCTGGAAAACAACAGCAAACACTTTTTAAGCTAGAAAATTGAAACTAACGTTCATGCCTTTTTCAGTCTTAATCTGTTTAAAATTGTTCTTGGACCATGTTTTTCAGAGATAATCTGATTTATCATTTATACATATTTAAATCAAAGTGTTTGTATATTTTTATATATTATATATTAAATATATTTACATTTAATATATCTTAGCATTTTGCATCTTGAAACAATTTTTGGCAAATTCATGGCAAACTTATAATGAAAGTACATAAATAAATGATATGTTTTCATGAGTTATTTAGCTCCTGTATGTCAAATCATTGCTTTCTTTTCCCCAATAGTATTACATTTAAATAAAACTTGAAATATTTTTGGAAGACCCAAGGGGATTTCAGAAATATGGTCCATGCTCTTTCTATGCTAGTTTCTCCCCACTCCAGGAATCAATTTCAAATTACTCCACCCAAGTACCTATATGCATTTCTTAACCTAAGTTACCTGTAATAAGAACATAGGCAGGTATAAAACAAATATCAGTAATACTTAAAACTTTTCCCATAGTATCAAGGTATTATTTATCTCGACAGAATAAACATCCAACGACAAGGTTTTCTCCTCAAAGAAATTCCAAACATTATCATCTAGCAATTGTACTAACTTTAAATATATGGTATTCAAAATGAAGTCTTAAGGTATGGTTATAATTCCATTTAAATATCAGAGAAGGAAAGGCGCAGATTCAGGCTTTCTCTAACAAGCACACCTTTAGCAACTGACGTTGCCAGAAGTGTGAGTTTTCAGCTATAGATCACTAACATGATTGCTTAATGGTCAAATAAGGAAATGTGTCCAGAAATGTCACATAACACTGCACAAGGATTTTACTGCTCTGCAGCATTCAGAAGGAAAATAATGGTAAAAATAAAACTCTAGGTTAAAATGTTAACTTCGTGAAGCACGATAATAATATATGCTTTCCCTTTCAGGTTCCTTCTAAAAAATGTCAAGCCTATCAGTACTCCCACCAATCAACATTTTGGGACCCGAAGTACACCATCCACTGGTGTTCTGCAGTGAGCAATACTCTGGCCTTGACTTCTTTGCTGGAGCATCTGCCCCGGGGCCACCACCACCTGAATGCTCTACATCATTTATCCTACATTCCGTGCCTCCTTACACTTCTCTTGAGTTAGAATCTACCTTGATTCTTATCTTTGAAAAGGTGCTCAAGTCCTCTAACTGTTTCTTCTATTGTCCATAAAGAAGTCGACCCACAAATATGTACTGGACAGCCACTGCTTTCTGGAGTTTGCCTATCCTGAGTTCCTTATTAGCCTACCGTCTGCCCACCAGAATACTCATCGGCTGGTGCAGGCCCACCCCACCCTGATCCAGTCCAATGTGAGCCCCAGAACTATGGATTGAAAGGAGAGAGAGCCCATACACGTAGAAGAAGTTCCACTAACTAATTTGTATAAGAAAGGGCCTGTTAAGAGACTAGAATATCCCTTCATTTAAAGGTAACAGTCACAGTTTATTTTTATTAAATTCTCATATCATTAATACCTTCCTAGTGAAAGGAAATTTAAGAAATTCATATATTAAAAAAGCGTGACACATTCTTAGCTTCCAGATTCATGGGAATATGTCTAGGAAATCTTAATGCAGAAAAAAAGATTAATAAATAGTTGAAAATGGCTTAAAGCAGGCACTCCAAGAATCAGAAGTGGAGGATGGTTGTGAGCATCCTGATGCAAGTCTGAGTGAGCCTCCCGTGCTGTCCCTTCAGCTGTACTTTACAGTCTCCCCACAGGGCCTGGTACGGCCCTGAACACACACTCACACGTTCCTTCCACCTTCTCCAGTTTGGACGCTAGCAGACTTTCACATGGCCAGAGTGGCTTTGCCTAATGCTGCAACACGTGGGAGCATTCCAAAACCGGGAAGTGAATGGTATGAAATAAAAAATTTTTATCTGGGGCCTGCCCGGTGACGTAGTGGTTAAGTCTGCGCACTCTACTTCGGTGACCTGGGGTTCGCAGGTTCAGATCTTGGGAGTGGACCTACGTATCACTTATCAAGCCATGCTATGGCAGGCATCCCACATATAAAAAGTAGAGGAAGATGGGCACAGATGTTAGCCCGGGGCCAATGTTCCTCAACAAAAAGAGGATTGGCAACAGATGTTAGCTCAGAGCTAATTTTCCTCACCAAAAAAAAAAAAAAAATTTTTATCTATTACAAGAACGTTTTTATGAAATATTCCACAGTACTGAAAAAAGGTAATTTCACTTAAAGCAAATTATTTTGCTTTTACTATGGTAGAAAAATCTCTAAATTGTGTAAAATAAAACCCCAAAAATGGCTCTTTGAACATTTTATTGAGTAAGAGTGGATACACCCTCACATGTACACACACACACACACACACACACACACACTAACCATGGGCTCCAGACTGGCTTACGAGAGCTATTCTCCCACCTGTGTAGTAAGCTGGCTCTCATGTGGCCAAATGGACCCATGGGAGTGGAGTGCAATAGCTCCTAATTTCGGCAACAATTAGCCCCATTGTTAACAACATTGCTAACAACATTAGCCCCTTTTAGATCTGAGCTCCTCACCCTTATTCAGGTGTTCAATTTCCAACCACAGGTCGGATTGGTACTTCTCTTTGGCTTTCCTCTTACTAAAAGAAGCAGAAAGAAGGGAAGATGTCATTAAGCGCTAAGTGCTGGAGACTGACCTATGATTGGATCCCACATAACTGGAATGTGGGGCTACTGCACTTAGAATCCTTACTTAGCAGAATTTCGTATTTAAAACATTCCCCATAAAAGAGATTTGACAATTGCATCAGGGTTTGTTTGTTTCACAGAGAACCAGAATAATGGAGCAAATAAATGAATATACATACTGTCTTCCATCTGATTCACATGCCTGCTTTTGAGCAAATGTGTGACTTGAGATGCCCTGGGCAGAAGATGAATAACATGTTTATTCTGAAAGACTATGCAGATGTTATTTGATAGCTCTTTACACTGTATCATTTGCATACTGAGAAATGTCTTTTCCTTTTCAAGTTTAAATAAAATATACTGATCTTATAACTGGATCATTTGCAATATATAAAATTTTGGGCTTTAAGTAATTAAATTTCTTGCATTGAAGTTGGTCCAAATATCAATGACTACCGTTAAGTGAATAAGGCTTTAGGCACGGAAAGTGGCCTTCAGAGGCTTATATTTCTTCTCACCTCACTAAATGACTCTTTTGGAGCACATTTATGTGCAAATGGATGTCATATTTATGTTTTCACGTTGACTTGTATTAACTTTTTCCCCCTACTCTCCAGTATTACACCATCTCACCTACAGTGATGGATTCATTAGCCATGTTTGTTGTCTATTTGTATGATTACCATATCATCATTCACATTTTTGGAGTTTAATTTGTCCTATTTTTGTGGTAAGAATGGGACAAAATGCTCCTCTAACCAGCAAACAGAATGGGGAGAGGCACCTTTTAAAAAATACACATATTGCAATATAAAGTGTAAGCTATAAGCTATAATTAAAAATATGTGAAAACCAACATCAAGTAGACCCTTCGGAAGTAAAAGGTCTATGGGAAGTAGGCCACATTTTTAGTTTGCCTCATACTATTTTCATTAAAAAATGTTTTTTTCTACGTGTACAAGATACTCCTTAGGAGAGGATTTTGGATGTTTGTGAATCAAGGAAATTTTGCAAATAAGAAGGAGAAAACAGCAGAAACTTCATTCACAAATGTATCAGTTTTCAGTATTATTGCTACCATTTTGTGGAGATGCCAGAATCAATTAAAGCCTGTTGAAAGTACGTGTGTTCAAATTTTCATAAGTTGTCATTTCATAGAAGAAATCTATTCTTTTTTTGGGAGAACTAAACTTTATGTCATAGAAAGAGACTGAACCTGTAACTTCACTGTAAATACTTTGCCACCAGATTACAAATTGTCCTGAGAATGGCATCGTCAGGCTTACCAGTCCAGAGTGACCGCAGCAGCCTCTGGGAAGACCTGTCTGGAAATCCGCTCTCTGTCCAGGGCCGACTTCCACTTAAGCATAGCTGACATATCCAGTCTGTCAAACCGCTCCATTGCCTCCAGCATGTTCTACAAAATCAAGTCAGTGGGTTTTCTTTTCCATGTCATATTTACAACATTTTAAATCACATCCAGAAAAACTTAGGAGGTACCCCGGACTATTATTTTTCTTGAATAGTAAATAGAAACTTTTCTTGTTAAAATATATTATTTTTCATTATATTTGAGGACAGTATTAAGGATTCATATGAACAGTCTCATTTTTATACTTATCACCATGACAGCTTGCCCTCCCCCCAAGCAGGGCTACTTTCTTATGAAAAGGCTTTTTGTAGGTTGAGACCTAGATAAACTGACATAATCCGGCAACTTCATCATCATAATTTTCAGCTTTTCTTTCTTCCATTCTATGAGCCTTCCTGGGCTGTGGCTAACACTCACTCTTGCTTCTGTGACCAAGCTGGAATTTCTTAAAGACTCCACTTTTTTGGTTATTTCTAAGGTCAAGCCCTGGGCATCCTTTTCATCCTGGATGCTAGAATATTGAAAGTAAAAGACAGATATAAATGCAAACGTGGAAAAAAATAAATCAACCTAAATAAGGATATAAGAAAGATACGTGACAGTAAATCTTAACATAAGACTACTTAAGGAGTCATAAAAAAATTTGCTACCAACAGAAAGAGTAAAATCTAGAAATGCTACCAAAATGTATAGACCTGGATTTTCACAAAGCTCTTAGAAAATGTGAAGTGGCTGGCTAGATTTAAGACACATTGGGCAGGAGTGGACTGCTTCCTAGGTTCAGATCATATAGTTGGAGAAATCATTAATTCTTTCAAGGCAAAGACAGTTTCATTGACTTAGTTAAGAAAGGTCACTATTCCAAACTTTTTATTCTTTTTTTTTCAAGTGGGTTTTTTTTTTTTTTGCTGGGTAAGATTTGCCCTGAACTAACATCTGTTGCCTATCTTCCTCTCTTTTTTTTCCCCTCCCCAAAGTCTCAGTACATAGTTGTATATTCTAGTTGTAAGTCCTTCTAGTTCTATGTGAGCCACTGCCACAGCATGCCTACTGACAGACGAGTGGTGTGGTTGTGTGACCTGGGAACTCGGGCCACCAAAGTGAAGCATGCCAAACTTTAACCCCCAGGCCATAAGGGCTGGCTCCAAACTTTTTATTCTTAATTAAACATTAATTTAAATATTAATGTGGGCATTAAAATTCTACACTATGCCCATCTGTGAAATAGCTTATTGATAAGCATTCTGTGCAGTGCACACCGCTTATTAATGTAACAGCATCAACCTCCATTCCCAGTCACTGGGATGGTTCGTCCCATCCCTCCCTAGCAAGTTCTGATGCTGACAAATGAGAATTCCAGTATAAAAGCAAACTAAAGACACTTTTGGACATGCAAAGAAATAGAAAGTTTACTACACACAGATTTTTCTGAAAGAATTCCTCCACGATGCTCTCTAGTGCAAAACAAACACTGGATTAAAAAAAAAAAGGTGAAAAATAGGACACAAGAATAGTGGCAAGATAACTAGTAATTTATAATTAAGTCTAAAATACTGTCAATAAATACTAATAATCGGGATCTAAAATCCCAGATGATACTGGCATTAGGAGTGGGGTGGAACTAGCAGAGTTCTTGAGCAAATGCAGGGAAAATATAACAAGAACTCTACTCTCAATATTTCCACCAGCCCTGTGATCTTTGTGAAGGTAGCAGTCCCCATGGAATAGTGACTCTTCTGTATCAAAGTCAATGCCCACCAGGAAATAAGCAAATTTCTCGAGTACCTTAGAAAAGATATGCCCTATAGAAACCAATTACACAATTTTGAGTATTTTTATTCCTAATGAAAACTTAGAACATCTTGTATCTTTACCATAAGAGGAAATATCACAGATTCTCATATAACTCAATGTACTTGGAAAATATGTTTCTTCGAATCTGATCTACAGAGACTTTGTTGGGCTCAATTATGATGCTTTTATATTACATGTAATTATAGTGGAACTTGTTGAAATAGGCTGCATCTCAAACATACTTATATGTGACACATGATATGAAGGGCTTTTAGGAGAAAAAATATTTTCTGGTGTGGCCCTTCCTGTATGTTAATAATCAAAGAGAAAAACTGGGTGCAATGCTTGAACAAATTCTTATGGGAATTAAAAGGAAATAACTGCCTATGAACAAATCACAATTAAAAGAAGTTAGACAAGACAAACTCAAACCAAATGTAATAGTGAAAATAGTAGGCCTTGGGTCACGTAGTCCTGGGAACCAATTTAGTTCTAGCTTCTAGGAGCTATGTAGCCTAGACCTGTTACAAAACACCTCTGAACTGAGGCATGAAATGGGGTAGTAATACATACTGAACTGGCAGAGTAGTTAGAAGCATTTGAAATATATACATACACGTATTATGTGGGTGTGGGTATACACATCAGCACATCAGTAAATTACACAACTTTTTGCTGTGTATTGTTAAAAGCACACCAAAAAAGAGTTAGCTTACGTAAATTGTTATAATTTTAAGCCTCAATCAAAACCTTAGACTTGATAAATGAGGAAAGTCAACTGAAGAATGTTTAGGAATTATTAACCCAGTTTACTTCCTAATTTATTAATTTCATGATGTATTTTAAACACAGTGCTATGTGTATTTTAAAGCATCACTTCCTGTTACAATTTTTAAGAGAAGATAATAGAAATTTATCTAAAAAAAAAGAATACTCATTTGAAAGCAGAAGCCCTGAAACCAGCTCTAAGTACAGACACTATTATATATATAAAAAAGCATGCTTGGGTTATTATTGGTATTAATAGGGAAAGAACTGCCGATGTGGACCTCCCATACCTTCCTGAGGTGTTCTGCAGAGGTCTATAATCATTCATCCTACAGAATAAGGGAGTTCTCTCTTTGCTCATAGTGACACGAACACTCCCAGTGTTTCCCCTCCCGGAGATCTTGATGGAGCAGGGAGGCCTGACAATCTAAGTCCTAGCCCTCCAACAGTCCAAAGGAGCTGCTGGTGTTAGGCCAACTGCTGCTCCCTGGAGCTGGAAGGGTCCTGCCTCAGGATTCTAAGGATAGCTTCCACCCAAGTGGCAGTTGAACATGAAGACTCAACTGTGCAGGCTTGATGGGCACCCATGTGTAATGACCCACATGTGGGAAAGGAGGAAATCCTTCCCTGGTCAACAGGGTGGGAGAAAAATCCAGGAGAGCATTCTGGTGTGACACTGTGATACGCAGCCTTTGAATTATGAACTTTCAGATATATATATATAGGATCACCTCTGGGGCCTGGGTTCATTTCCTGATCAGGGAACCATACCACCTGTCTGTTGGGTGTCATATTGTGGCTGTTGCATGTTGCTGTGATACTGAAAGCTATGCCACCAGTATTTCAAATACCAGCAGGGTCACCCATGGTGGACAGGTTTCAGTGGAACTTCCAGACTAAGACAGACCAAGAAGGACCTGGCCACCCGCTTCTGAAAAAATTGGCCATGAAAACCCTAGGAATAGTGGCAGAGCAATGTCTGATACAAGATGGAAAGTGAGAGCATCGTGCAAAAAGACCAAGCAGGGTTCTGCTCTGCTGCACACAGGGTCACTAGGAGTCGGAGTTGACTCAATGGCACTAACAACAACTATATATATATTTTAAACATTTTGCCCTATTTACTTTCTCTTTCTCTCTCTTTCTCTCTCTGTATGTGTAATACATACGTCTTTTTTTTCTGAGTGATTTGAAAATAAGTTGCAGACACTAGACCTTGTTTACCTTAAATACTTAAAAATAAGAACACCTCTTACGTAACCACAATACAAGGATAAAAACTTGGAAATGTAACATTGACACAACACTATTAATTTAAGCACAGCTCATATTTAAATTTTATCAATTGTCCCAATAATGTCCTTCGTAATTATTTTTTTCTAGGTTCAGGATCTAGTCCAGGATCACTCATTGCATTTAGCTGACATATCCTTTAATCTGGAGACGTTCCTCAGTCTATCTTTGTCTTTTATGACCTTGAGACTTTGAGGAATACAGCCCAGTTATTTTCAGTTTGGGTTAATCTGACATTTCCACATGATTAGATCCACATTAGCAGTTTGGGGAGGAATTCCATACAACTGATGTTCTGTCCTTATTGCACTCTGTAGGGTGGCACACACCCCACCACCATGCACACCAGGGACACATGATGTCCACTTGTCCCATTGTTAGTGATATTAACTTTGATCATTTGGGTAACCAGGTTTCTCCACTGTAAATTTCCTTTTTTCCATTTGTAACTAGTAAGTTATTTTGTGGGAAAATATTTCAAGACTGAGTAGATATCCTCTCCCTCATCAAGCTTTCATCCACTGATCGTTCTTACTATTACACTTGCAAGACAGGGCTCTGTTCCCTCTACGTTTATTAATTGGCGTTCACTGTAAGGAACAGCTTTTCCTTTTCTCTCACTTATTATTTATTCATTAATTTATTTATATCAGTATGCACTCATGGGCTCCTATTTCATCTTATTCCTTATTCATTTATTTTGATGCTCAGTTGTCTCTTGCATTAGTCTGCTCAGGCTACCATAACAAAATACCATAGACTGGGTGGCTTAAACAACAGAAATCTATCAAGGTAGGTTTCATTCTGGGGCCCCTTCTCTCAGCTTGTAGCTGGCCCTGATCTCGCTGTGTGCTCACATGGTTTCTTCTTTATGTGTGCTTGGGCAGGGGTGGGGGGTGGTGTTGGGGGGGTGGGGAAGGTCAGGAAGAGCTCTCTAATGCCTTTTCTTATAAGGGCCCCACCCTCATGACCTCATCTAAACCTAATCACCTCCCCAAAGCCCCACCTTCAAATCCATCACATATGAATTAAGGGGGAGACCCAAACATTCAGCCCATAACATCTCTTCTGGTCAATTACGTACTGGCCAGAGGGAGACACTGCAAGCTGGCTCCTATGTCTTTTCACAAGCTCCAATATTATTTGAGGACGTAACTGTTTTCTGGCATAAGATGTACCAAGTCATCTTGTACTTTCTCTGTCTTGGATAAGGAATTAGGCATTTTCCAAAGATCCCTGTTTCTTTTTATGGGGAGTGGTATTTAGAAAACAATATATGCATGCTATGTGTACTCATTGCTGCTGGCTTATCATTGCTTCTAGGCCCTCTCAGCAGAAAGAACTAGGTGCACATACACATACACGCACACACATATACACATACACATACCACATACATGTACCCCTCACACACATGTGTGCACACATACCACACATGCATGCATGTACACATACACACACAGAGGCACAGACATATACACATGAATATAGGCTTTGTAAAAATAAAAAAATGAAACACAAAACAGACATTTTAAATCTCATTCCTGAACCTGACACTGTCATAAAACCCCATCTCTTAGGAAATGGAAAAGGGGCCAGGTGATATGATGGACAAACCTCATAGAATCAAGTCATTCACACTTTCTTTAATGTTGGAATGAATATGGCTGTATAATAACAACTCCTGGCCTGTAAAATCTGAGATGGACACTTGCGTTCTTTGGTGGCGTTGCAAGCGTGGGGCCCTCATTTGGTTGGGCTGGTACTGAACAATGCAGAAAGAGGGAGGCAGTGGACAAAGGGGAGACAAGGCTCCATGGGCCAAATATAGTCCCTTATTCTCAGCTCTAGACAACGTGGAAATCCTCATTTCAATTTCTACTAGTTCATTTAATGCTCTTAGCAATATTAAATTAATACAAAAAAGGCTTGCAACACAATAGAAATGTCAACTTTATACTCATCAGGGAAATACAAATTAAAACCATAGTTTGATACGACTACAAACCACCAAGGCTAAAATTAAAAAGACAGAAAATGCCAAGAATTGGTGAGGATATGGAACAAGTGGAATTTACGCACATTGCTCACATAGGGAGAGTGTAAACTGATAAAACTACTTTGGAAAACTCTTTAGCAGAATCTTCTGAAGCTGAACATATGCATAACTTATGATCCAGCAGTTCCACCCCTTGGAACACAATCGAAACGTCTAGATATATGCACCAAAAGACAGGCACCAAATCTTTCATGAGAGCCAAAAACTATAAATAATCCAGACATCAAAATAGAATCAAAATAGAATTTTAATCAAAAATAGAATAAATTTTTACAAGTTGATGTATTTATATGATAGAATACAACAGCAATGAGAAAGAGAAAATATTACTACATACAATTTCAAGAGTAAGTCTCTGAGACATAATATTGGGGAGGAAAAGCCAGACGTACAACAGTACATAGTGTATGATTCTATTTATAATACTCAAAAACAGTCAGAAGAGTGACTACCGTGGGGTGGATGGGGATCACTGTGGGGGACACAAGAGAGCTTTCTGGTGGTTTGGTAATAGTCTCTATCTTGATCTGGATGGTGGTTCCACATGAGCATTTACTTTATAAAATTTCATTAAGCTGTAAATTTAATATTTTCCACTTGAATGTGTTTATGTTTTTTGCTTCAGTTAAAAGAAAGTTCACCAATACAATGACACTATAAGATCTTTAATTTTTTTATTTGTTAGATTGGCAGAGATTTAAAAATTTAATAGCACCCGACGTTGAGAGTAATGTGGGGAAATAAATATTCCCATGGATTGCAGGTGGGACTGTAACTTGATTTGTAACAATTGCAAACCACATACTCTTTTACTCAGTCATTCCACTTCTAGGAATTTATACTATAAATAAAGTCTCACATGTTTGAAAGAATGTGTGGACAACATTATTCACTGTGGCTTTGTTTTTAAAGACAATAAATGGTTACATAAATTTTGGGACTTTGACCCGATGGAATGCTAAGCAGCCATACCAAGGAAATGCTCATGTATCGATAGGTTGATCTCCACTCTATTCTTAAATGAAAAAAGCAAAATGTATAACAGAGTATACAGTGTGCTATCTTTTGTGAAAAGGGGAGTATAAAAGTACATATTAGTATTTGGATATGCATACATTTTCTTTGAACAAATACTTAGAAATTAATAATATTGTTTGCTATCAGGGAAGGGAATTGCATAAGTGGTGAGCAGTGGAATAAGGGAGATTTTTTACTCTATACCCTTTTGTACTATGTAAATTTATTATTTCTTCCATGTACTTTAAAATTTTTTCAATAAACAATGACAGTTTCTGGTTCCAGTGAAGATGGAATAAACACACTCTACCTTGTCTCTCCTATTGGATGCAACTAAAATCCTTGGACAGTATACATGGAACAGCCATCTGAGGACTCTGAAATGTAAATGGCAGCAGGTGGATTGAAGAAAGAAACCAGAACCCAAGTAAGAACAATCCAGCAGTGAGGTTCTTAGTTTTCTTTCCCTTTGGTATCCCCTGGCCTGGATTCAAAGGCAGCTTGAAACCTGAAATTGCATACCAGGTGTGAATGAAATGAATTCCAAAAGAAGCCTTCTCTTTCTGATCTACCTTTCACGATAAAGAAAGCATGACTCAAGAGTGACGTCAGCATCATGGCGGAGTGAGATTCCCTCTTTGAATCTCTGCCCCCTATGACACAACGAAAACATCATTTGCATTCCAACAGAGCTCAATCAAACACTACAAAGGACTTCTAAGAAACCCCTGCTGCGATACATCGGACGGTGGAGGCACGGGAAGCCCAAAAGGACACGAGGAGAGGTAAGAAGTTGTACTCCCCCTCCCCAATCGATCGACAAAGACAGCGCGGCTCACAGACAGAGTGGGGAGGGGTGGCCCACAGCGGGGAAAACTATCGCCATCCAGGTGCTCTCACAGACTGTTGAGAGATCCCCACTGGGAAGGGACGACAGTCTGTTTAGGGGGTGTAGCAAACACCCTAAGAGAGCCAGACAGGAAATCCCCGGGTCGAGCAGGAGAAAGAGAGGACCCTCCCCCCACACACCCCGCGTTTCAGCATAATCCCTCTGGGGGCTGCAGCAGGCTCAGAGCATACCGCTCGTGATCTCCATCCAGTGGCAGCAGGGGGAAACTGCAGGACCAACTTTATCATGAGGGGAAAAAATAAGGCCGTCCCCATTGGATCCTTGTGACAATTTGTTATGGCTACAGACCAAAAGGAAAATGACAAACACCCAGAAACCAACCCTGAAGGCACAGAATTTGATAACCTGAATGACAGAGAATTCAAAATAGCTATCATAAACAAACTCAACAAAATATAAGAGAACACACAGAAACAAATCAACGAATTCAGGGATTTCATCACAAAAGAGATTGAAACCATAAAGAAAAACCAATCAGAATTGTTGGAGATGAAAAACAAAATCAACGAGATAGTGGAAAAAATGGAGTCTTTAAAGAGCAGAACTGACAATATGGAGGAACGAATTAGCACTATTGAGGATAGCCACGCAGAAACGCTCTAGATAGAGGAGGAGAGAGAGCTAAGACTAAAAAGAAATGAAAAAATTCTTTGAGAAATATCAGACTCAATGAGGAAAAGCAACATAAGGATAATAGGTATTCCAGAAGGAGAAGAAAGAGAAAAAGGAGCAGGGAGTTTGTTCAAAGAAATAATAGCTGAGAACTTCCCCAACCTAGGGAACGAGAGGGAAATAACAGTGAATGAAATCAATAGATCACCTAAATATATAAACAGGAATAAAAAAATCATCTAGCCACATAGTAGCAAACTTGAAAAATAGCCGTGACAAGGAAATAATATTAAGGGCAGCTAAACAAAAAAACAAAATAAGATACAAAGGAAACCCCATCAGGCTCTCAGCTGATTTCTCGACAGAAACTCTACAGGCTAGGAGACACTGGAATGATATATTCACAATCATGAAAGACAAAAACCTTCAGCCAAGAATACTTTATCCAGCAAAAATATCCTTCAAATACGATGGAGAAATAATAACTCTCCCTGATAAACAAAAGCTAAGAGAGTTCATCACCACAAGACCCCCACTACAAGAAATGTTCAAGAAGGCCCTTACGCATGAAAAAAAAAAAAAAAAACAAATGAGAAAGGGGATACAAAGATTTCAGCAAGGAGAAAAGCAAGGAGACAAAACCAGAACAAACTACAGTTGGATAACATCAAAAATTAATTCAAGCTCATCACTGGAAACACACATTCATGACACAAAATGGAATAAAGAGATAACAAATAAGAAGGGGAAGAGGTAAGGGATTGAATCGACCCAGCCTCAGGAAAAAGGAGGCATCTGAAAATGTACTTTCTTATCCAGGAGATCGCTTATATAAACCTCACGGTAACCACTAAACAAATAACCAGAAGAGAACCACACATGACAAATAAAGAGAAAACCAAGAGAATGAGCATGCAGAAATACCAAATTGAATTTGCAGTCCGAAACACAAGGGACAAGAAACAAAGGAAATGCAAAAGAACCAGAAAATGAACAATAAAATAGCAACATTAAACCCTCATATATCAATAATCACTCTAAATGTAAATGGATTGAATTCTCCAATCAAAAGGCACAGAGTGGCAGGATGGATTAAAAACCAAGATCCAACAATCTGCTGCCTCCAGAAAACACATCTCAGCTCTAAAGACAAACACAGACTCAAAATAAAAGGATGGAAAACAATACTCCAAGCTAATGGCAAACAAAAGAAAGCAGGAGTAGCCATACTTATATCAGACAAAGTAGACTTCAAGATAAAAAAGGGAATGAGAGACAAAGAAGGGCAATATATAATGATAAAAGGGACACTTCACCAAGAAGACATAACACTTATAAATATCTATGCACCCAACACAGGAGCACCAAAGTACATAAAACAACTGCTAAAAAACCTTAAAGGAGATATTAACAATAAAACAATAATAGTAGGGGATCTTAACACCCCCCCCTTACATCAATGGATAGATCATCCAGACAAAAAGTCAATAAGGAAATAATGGACTTAAACGAAAAACTAGACGAATGGACTTAATAGATATATACAGAGCACTCCACCCAAAAAAAGCAGAGTACACATTCTTCTCAAGTGCACACGGAACATTCTCAAGGATAGACCATATATTAGGAAACAAGGCAAACCTCTATAAATTTAAGAAGATTGAAATCATTACAAGCATCTTTTCTGATCATAATGCTGTGAAACTAGAAATCAACTGCAAGGAAAAAACTAGGAAAGGGACAAAGATGTGGAGACTAAACAACATGCTACTGAACAACCAATGGGTCGTTGATGAAATTAAAGGAGAAATCAAAAGCTATCTGGAGACAAATGAAAAGGAAAATACACCATACCAACTCATATGGGATGCAGCAAAAGCGGTCCTGAGAGGGAAATTCATAGCAATACAAGCTCACCTTAACAAACAAGAAAAATCCCAAATAAATAACCTTAAATTGCACCTAACAGAATTAGAAAAAGAAGAACAGACAAAGCCCCAAATCAGCAGGAGGGAAATAATAAAAATCAGAGCAAAAATAAATGAAATTGAAACCAAAAAAACAGTAGAAAGGATCCATGAAACAAAGAGCTCGTTCTTTGAGAAGATAAATAAAATTGACAAACCCTTAGCCAGACTCACTAAGAAAAAAAGGGAGAAGACTCAAATAAATAAAATTAGAAGTGAAAGAGGAGAAATTACAACAGACACCACAGAAATACAAGGGATTATTAGGGAATACTATGAAAAACTTTACGCCAACAAATTGGACAACCTAAAGGAAATGGACAAATTCTTGGACGCGTACAACCTCCCAAAACTGAATCAAGAAGAAATAGAGAATCTGAACAGACCAATCACAAGTAAAGAGATTGAAACAGTCATCAAAAACCTCCCAAAAAATAAAAGCCCAGGACCAGATGGCTTCCCTGGGGAATTTTATCAAACGTTCAAAGAAGATTTAGCACCTATCCTTCTCAAACTATTCCAAAAAATAGAGGAAGATGGAATACTTCCCAACACATTCTATGAGGCCAACATCATCCTGATACCAAAGCCAGACAAGGACAATACAAAGAAGGAAAACTACAGGCCAATATCACTGATGAACATAGACGCAAAAATCCTCAACAAAATATTGGCAAACCAAATACAGCAATACATCAAAAAGATCATACACCACGATCAAGTGGGATTTATACCAGGGACACAGGGATGGTTCAACATCCGCAAATCAATCAACGTGATACACCACATTAACAAAATGAAGAATAAAAACCACATGATCATCTCAATCGATGCAGAGAAGGCATTCGACAAGATCCAGCATCCATTTATGATAAAAACTCTCAACAAAATGGATATGGAAGGAAAGTACCTCAACATAATAAGGGCCATATATGACAAACCTACAGCAAACATCCTACTCAACGGGGAAAAACTGAAAGCCATTCCTTTGAGGACAGGAACAACACAAGGGTGCCCACTCTCACTGCTCTTACTCAACATAGTACTGGAAGTTCTGGCCAGAGCAATTAGGCAAGAAAAAGGAATAAAAGGACTCCAAATAGGCAATGAAGAAGTGAAACTATCACTATTTGCAGACAACATGATCTTATACATAGAAAACCCAAAAAATTCCATCGGAAAACTACTAGAAACAATCAACAACTACAGTAAAGTGGCAGGGTATAAAATCAACTTACAAAAATCAATTGCATTTCTATACACTAACGATGAACCAACAGAAAGAGAACTCAAAAAGACAATCCCATTTACAATTGAAACAAAAAGAATAAAATATCTGGGAATAAATTTAACCAAGGAGGTAAAAGACCTATACAATGCAAACTATAAGACACTATTGGAAGAAATCGAGGAAGACATAAAGAAATGGAAAAATATTCCATGCACATGGATTGGAAGAATAAATATAGTTAAAATGTCCATTCTACCTAAAGCAATCTACAGATTCAATGGAATCCCAATCAGAATCCCAATGTCATTCTTCACGGTAATAGAACAAAAAGTACGGAAATTCGTTTGGGGCAACAAAAGAGCCCGAATAGCTGAAGCAATTCTGAAAAAAAAGAACAAAGCTGGAGGCATCACAATCCCTGATTTCAAAATATACTATAAAGCTATAGTAATCAAAACAGCATGGTACTGGTACAAGAATAGACACACAGATCAATGGAACAGAATTGAAAGCCCAGAAATAAAACCACACACCTATGGACAGCTAATCTTCGACAAAGGAGCAAAGAACATACAATGGAGAGAGGGAAGTCTCTTCAATAAATGGTGCTGGGAAAATTGGACAGCAACATGCAAAAGAATGAAAGTAGACCATCTCCTATCGCCATATACAAAAATCAATTCAAAATGGATCAAAGACCTGAAAGTGAGACCTGAAACTATAAAATTCCTGGAAGAAAAGATAGGCAGTACACTAATTGAGATTGGACATAAAGGGATCCTTTCAGATTCCATGTCTACCCGGACAAGGGAAACAAAAGAAAAAATAAACAAGTGGGACCTCATCAGACTAAAGAGCTTCTACAAGGCAAATGAAACCAGGATCAAAATGAATAAACAACCCACCAGCTGGGAGAAAATATTTGCAAATCGTTTGTCCAACAAGGGATTAATCTCAGTAATATATAAAGATCTCATACAACTGAGCAACAAAAAAATAAACAACCCGATCAAAAAATGGGCAGAGGATATGAACGGACATTTTTCCAAGGAAGAGATACAGATGGCCAATAGACACATGAAAAGATGTTCAACATCACTAATCATCAGGGAAATGCAAATCAAAACTACACTAAGATATCACCTTACACTGGTTAGAATGGCTATAATCACAAAGACAAATAACAACAAATGCTGGAGAGGTTGTGGAGAAACGGGGACCCTCATTCACTGCTGGTGGGAATGCAAACTGGTGCAGCCTCTATGGAAAACAGTATGGAGAGTCCTCAAAAAATTAAAAATAGAAATACCATATGATCCAGCAATCCCACTATTGGGCATCTACACAACCGACATGAAATCAACCATCACAAGAGGCTTATGCACTCCTATGTTCATTGCAGCATTATTCACTATAGCCAAGAAGTGGAAGCAACCCAAGTGTCCCTTGATGGATGATTGGATAAAGAATATGTAGTACATATATACAATGGAATACTACTCAGCCTTAAAAAAAAGACAGAATTGTCCCATTTGCAACAACATGGATGGACCTAGAGAGTATTATGTTAAGTGAAATAAGCCAGAGAGAGAAGGACAAACACCACATGATTTCACTCATATGTGGAATATAAACTAACACACGGACAGAGAGAACTGGTTGGTGGTTACCAAGGGGAAGGGGAGTGGGGAGTGGACACAAGGGGTGAAGGGATGCATCCATATGGTGCCAGACAAATAATAATGTACAACTAAAACCCCACAATATCATAGACTATTAAGACATCAATAAAAATGAAAAAAAAAAGTGTGACAATTAAAATTAGAAATTATAACATTGTCTTATAGGATTTTGAATATATATAGAGTAATACGTAGGACAACTACAACATAAATGGAGGAGAGTTAATGGACTTATATGGTGGTAAAGTTTCTACATTCGATTTGAAGTGGTAACATATTAAATTCTAAGTACAATATGAAATGTTAAATATGTATATTATAATGCCTAGAGCAATCACTAAAAAAAAATTACAAAGAGTTATAGTGAAAAAAAAAAAAACTCAATAGAAATCTAAAAAACAATTTAAATCTTCCAAAAGAAGCCAAGGAAGGGTAAACAGGAACAGAAAACAGATAAAATAAACAGGCAACAAGCAATATTATAGTAGACCTAAATACAAACATATCAATAATTATGTTAAATGTTAATGGTGAAAACACAAAAATTAAAAGACACAGATAGTCAGAATAAATTTTTTAAAAATGAGAACCTGACTATATGCTGCTTTCAAGAAATGCACTTTAAAAAGACACTCACAGGTTAAATGTAAGAGGGTGGAAACAGATAAACCATGCAAACACCAATTAAAGCAGGAGTGGCTACACGAATATCAGACAAAGTATATTTCTGAGCAAGAAAAATTAACATGGATAAAGAAGAACATTACATAATGATAAAAGTGTCAAATAACCTAGAAAACATAACAGTCCTAAATGTGTATGCTCCAAACATCAGAGCTTCAAAATACATGAAGCAAAAACTGATAGAATGGACAAATTTACAGTTACTGTTGAAGACTTTGATATTCCATTCTCAATAATCAATATAACAAGTAGACAGAAAATCAGCAAGGATGTAGAAGAACTAACAACATCATCAACCAACTGGATCTAATATTTATAGAACACTCTACCCAATAAGAGCAGAATTCACAGTCCTTTCAAGTACACATGGAACATTCACCAAGAGAGATCATATCCTTGGTCACAAAACAAACTTCAACAAATTTAAAAGAATGAAATCATACAGAGTGTGCTCTCTGACCGTAATAAAACTAAACTAGAAATTAATTTCAAAAAGATAACTAAAAATCTGCAAATACTTAGAAACTAAAACCACACTTCTAAATAATCCATGGGCCAAAGAGGAAGTCTCAAGGGGAATTAGAAAATATTTTGAACTGAATAGAAATGAAAATATAGCTCATCAAAAATTGTGGAATGCAGCTAAAGAAGTAGAGAGAAATTTATAACTTTACTTATATTAGAAAATATTAGAAAAGAAGAATGATCTCAAATCAATACTCCTGTTTTCACCTTAAGAAACTAGAAAAAGAGAGAAGAAACTGAAGGCTAGTAAAAAAAAGAGAATTAGTTCACAGAAATCAGTGAAATTGAAGACAGAAAAACAACTTTAAAAACCCAGTAAACCCCAAACTGGTTCTTTAAAAAGATTATAATAACTTTGACAATTCTCTAGCCAGAATGACAAAGAAAAAGAAAGAGAAGACACAATTTACCAATATCAAGAGTGAAAAAAAGGGCTATCACCTCAGACCCTACAGACATTAAAAATTAGAGAGTATACTACAAATAATTCTATGCACATAAATTAGACTTAGATGAAATGGACCAATTCTTTGGAAATCATAAACTATACCAAAGCTCACCCAAAAAGAAATAGACATGCCGAAGTATCTTATATCTAACAAGGAAACTGAACTCGTAGTAAAAACCTTCCTCCTCAAAAAACTATAGGCTTAGATAGTTTCACTAGCAAATCCTATCAAATCTTTAATGAAGAAATAAATCAATGGCACCGGAACAACTGGTAATGCATATGTAAAAGAAAAAAACCTCAAACTAAACCTCACACCTTATACAAACATTAACTCAAAATGTATCACATTCTAAGCATAAAATATAAAACTATAAAACTTTTAGAAGAAAACATAGGAAAAAAATCTTAATTACCTTGGTTAGGCAAAGTGTTCTTGGCATGATCCATAAAAAAAAATAATAATAAATTGGACTTCATCAAAATTAAAAATTTTTGCTGTGTGAAAGATGTTACGAGAATCAAGAAACAAGGTTCAGACTGGGAGAAAACATTTGCAAAACACTTATCTGACAAAGGACTTGTATCCAGAATACATATATTTAAAAACTCCCAAATCTCAACAGTAAGAAAAAAAAACCCACAATTTTTTTAAAATTGCAAAAAGTTTTAACAGACATTTTATCAAAGAAGGTATGTAGTTGGCAAGTAAGCACATGAAAAGATGCTCAACATCATTAGTCATCAGCTATTTGAGAAATGCAAAGTAAAATCATAATGAGATATAATTTCACACCTATTAGAATGGCTTAAATTTTTGAAAATGTCAGTACCACATCTGGCAAGGATTCAGGGTAACTGTAACTCTCATACATTGTTGGTAAGAATGCAAAATGATACAACCACTCTGGAAAATAGCTTGACAAGCTCAAGAAGGTGAGTATACATGCACTATATGACCCAACAATCCTGGTCCACGTATTCCCTCTAGATGAATGAAAACATGTTGACACAAAACCTGTACAAAAATGTTTATAGCAGCTCTCTTCATAAGTCATCAAAAACTATGAACTACCCAAATGTCTTTTGATAGGTAATTCAATAAACTCTGATACCTCCATACAATGGAATATTACTCAGCTAAAAAAAGAACAAACTATTGATACACACGACTTTGATAAAGCTTAAGGACATTACACTGAGTGCAAAGGTCAATCCCCAAACATTACATACTGTATGATTTCATTTATACAGTATTCTATACATGTGTTAAAACTCACACAACTGTACACCACCCAAAAAAGTCAACTTACTTATGTAAATTTTTAAATAATAAATATTAAAATAAATAATGGAAATGAAGTTGTAGCCAAGAAACACAAAGACTCTTCAAAGTCTGTCTAGTTGATAGTGTTTGTTTTGTTCTGGTGCTTCTCTGAATTCTTAAAACTTTTTAAAGTTGTAGATAAGCTTGGAATCATTCCCCATTTGGCCCATTTCTGGTTCAAAGAACTTGTCTCACAACTGACCACTAGAGGACAGGAAATTCCTATTCTGAGGTTCCCATTAGCCTTCTTTAAGCATCCTACATATTGACTGCTCTAAAAGATCACCAAATACAAGAAAGGAAAAGGAGAAAGTAGAAATATAGCAACCTGAGCACCCACCATATTTTACACAACTGTCATCAGTCCACAGAAGGGTCAGTGCCACAGCTAAGGTGCTGAATACTCTCAGGGCTTTCTGCTGCAGCCCGACTGTGCCAGGTCTGAGGTGAAACGACTGTGCATAAGGGAGACCTATTTCTCCTGGTCAGGCAGCGAGTGGAAGACGTGAAACACCAAGGGATAGGCACTGTCAGAAGATTTTTTTCAGCCAATTCAGTGGATAAAATGATTAAGCCCCCACATTCCAGTGGTGGTGGGGGAGACACACAATAAACAAATATATGGAAGACAGGTGGTCTGTCAGAAATTGCATTGAGCTGCCATAGTGAAGCCCAGAAACGAGCAGTTGGGATCCAGGCTCCTTCCGTGTTTCTGTTGCACCAACTTTAGCGTGTGGCTTCCCTCCTCAGAGTCCCTCTTGTTTGCAGGATGGCTGCATTGTCTAGTGAGCATGAGCACAAGTTTATTCAAGTTCTTCAATGAGTCCAAGACTCTAGCAGATGCATCGTACAAATGAGAAAGCGGAGGGCAGTTCAAAGTCACCCGGCTAGTCTGAGGCAGAGCCAGGACTGGAACCCAAGTCTCCAGCTTCCCAGTCTGGGCCCCTTCACGTGCCCCCAGAAGTCCTCCTTGTGTTAGCCGTGAGGAGTCCTGGCCAGCTCAGCCATGATGGACGAGATGGCTGCCCCACTCAGGGTGTGCTGCAAGTCGAGGGAATAGGAAGCAGCCGTGTCGTGGCTCCACTCACAGGTGGCTTTCCTCCTCCACTTGTGCAAATTGTGGCGGTGGTACTGAGAGGACTCTGCAAAGATGGCAGAGTAGGAAGCACCAAGAATCCATCTCCCCACCTGGATGACAACTGCACTGTCAGAATCCGTCTGATGTGACTCTTCTGGAACTCTGGAGTCCAGGGGAAGATTTGAATGGTAAATTGTGCTGGTTTTGATCAATTTCAGCTCTTGGCACAGTAGCAGCTACCTACTGCCCTCCCCTCAGCCCTGAGGTAGGCAGCTGTGCGTGTGTTCTTGGAGCAACCTGCACACAGCTTGTGGGAGCCAGGTGGGCAAAAGGACCCATCCTCCAAATGTTGGGAATCTGCTCTGATCGCTGATGGCTGCTTCTCATCACAGAAGTGTAGACAAAAAGGTGGCAGACGTTGTTGTTGCAGCTCCTCCCATTGCTGCCATTGTTGCAAGCCCCTGCTCCTCCAACTGAAGAGACTTCCAGGGGAGTTCAAGGGCCAGCACCTTTTTTCCTCCTTCGTTTTTCTCTTTTTCCCCTTTTGGGAGCCAGACATTAAAGACTAGGACATCCAAAAGCAGCTGCATATGAGGGGGAATTAGAAAGTCACTGTGCATGACCAGAGGAGGCACAGGCTCAGACAAGACCTGAGAAAATCTTAAGTTTACACCTCAGGCTGATTCTTGGTGTAGACAGCCGACAACAAAAAGAAAACAAAAACAAAACCCAGCAAATCCTGGGAAAGGAGGAGATTCTGATTTCCAGAGTTACCACATTATTAGATGCAAATGTCTAGTTTTCAACAAAAACTCACAAGACATTCAAAGAAATGGGAACATACAGCCCATTAAAAGGAAAAAAATAAGCCGACAGAAACTGTCCCTGAGAAAAACGAGATAGTGGACCTACTAGTGATCCACTAGTAGGTCCTTTCTGCTATTTCATGGGGAGTGGTATCCCATTACAAGCTAATTTCCTACATTTATTAACCACTCAGGTATTTGCAAGAGAAAGAAAAAAGCTAGGTCCTTCCTCCACATGGTACACAAAAATAAATTGCAGATATGTCATTAAAAACAAAAATATTAAAATTATAAAAATATTTGAAGAAAAAAATTTTAAATGTGACTTTGAAAGTTGAAATGGATATTTGAAAGTTGCAAAGAGAGTATGTCTTTAAAGTTCTCATCACAAGGGAAAAAATTGTAACTATGTAAGTTGGTGGGTGTTAAACTTGTGATCATTCTGTGATATATACATATATCAAATCGTTATGTTGTATGCCTTAAAATAATGCAATGTTATATGTCTCTTATATCGCAATAAAAATGGAAAAAAATGTAAGTTTGAAGAAGGTCTTTGTACGCAAGACACAAAACCCAAGAGCCAAAAGCAAGGAAGAGTGGCAGATTTGACTACATAAAAATTTTAAAATTCTGTACAATAAAAGATATCAAAACAACATTAAAAGAAAGTGATGCAATGTAAGGAAATATGTGCAACATATATAAAAAGAGATAACTATGCAAAATATATAAAATCATATAAGAAAAAGAAAACCGATCCTATGGGAAAATGGACAAAAGGTGTGAACAAACAAAGCACTGAAGAAGTTTTACGAATGGCCCCTGAGCAGCAGCACACCCACCTCCCTAGGCACTGGGGACGTCAGTCAAATCCACCGAGACGCATCATTTCTCCAGCATCATGTTGACAGAGTGCTCAGTGAGGGTGCCATGCGGGATCTCGGGCACTTGCCAGTTCTGTGAGTGGCAGTATAAATCCAGCCAGTCTTGGCCAAGGCACCTGGCTCTCCGGTCATGGACAGGAGCTGCACGCAGAGGAGACGCAGCCACACAGCAAGTCCCATAGGCACTCACATCTCTCCTGAGAGCTTAGCAGAGTGCAAGCTCAAAGACCCTTCACTGGTCCCATGCTCTGGCCTTCTGGAGACTTCTAAGAGTCTCCCCAGACCCCCACATACCAAGACCTCTCCTTCAGGTGGAGGCTTGGCAGAGTGGCACTGAGGCGGTGGATCTGAATCCCCTGGAAGCTGTCACAGCACAGATCGCTGGGTGCACTCTCATAGCTTTTGACTCAGGGTGAGATGGGCTCAAGAATCAGAGGATGCAGACACTATACTAAAGTGTGAGAAAAGTGCGTTTTCAATGAATGTATCAGTCTGCTCAGGCTGCCAGAACAAAGGACCACACACGGGGCGGCTTAGACAACAGAACCGTTGTCTCGCGGCTCTGGAGGCCCGACGTCCCAGAGCAAGGTGTGGGCAGCGCTGGTTTCTCCTGAGGCCTCTCTCTTTGGCTTGCCAGTGCCCTCTTCTCCCTGTGTCCTCACATGGATGTCCCTCTGTGACTGTCTGCATCCTAATCTCCTCTTCTTGTATTCTTATAAGAAGTCAGATCCTTATATTCCAGTCAGATTAGAGTAGGGCTCACCTAATGACCCCATTTTAACTTAATTGCCTCTCTAGAGGCCCCATCACCAAATATAATGACATTCTGAGGTCCTGGGCTTAGGACTTCAACATATAAATTTTGGGGAACACAATTCAGCCTTATCCAGAATTTCTTAGTCAGATCTTGGATTTCTTCTGCTTCTTGTGGCCAGTACATATACTTACCTTTTTCCTCAGCCCATATTTGAGTTCCTGAAAGAAAAACATTGAGAACGGTTGTGGGAATAGCAATGAACTCCAACACTACTTATTTTTCTTGACTGTCTTATGTCCCCTTTCATCTTACCTCCTCTATTGATGTCTCTTACCACTGAAAACAAGATCTATGAGGGCAGGGATCTTGACTGCTTTCCTTATGGTTGTATTCCCAGGACCTAGAACAGTGTCTGGCGTGTCGTAGGTGCTCAATAAATGTGTACCAAATAGATGAATGAGTGACCCACCCCTCCCCCTCCATCTAGCATCATCCCACACAGTGTGCTCACCACACACACACGCACACACACCCCAATGCACGTAGCATCTACTCAGTTTTCCAGTCTGACTCATTCCTTGCAAAATCTCCTTGTGCAGCTTTTGTCTGTGAAAAGGAAGCTATCCAAATGCTCTCTTGTACAGACACTGATGAGGAAACGTCCGTAAGACATTTCTAACTTTTAAAAAGGAAGTGACGAAACATTTCCCACCTCACCTTGCCCCATGCCCTCTGTTCCACTCACACCTGTCTTCTCTCAGTCCCCTGAAAAGCCTTTGCACATGCTATTCCCTCTGTCTGGAGCATTCATTCTTCCACTCTTTGGTAGCACCTGCCACAGCTAAGATCTTACCTGTATCAGTGAGAGTGGGGAATTAATATCTGTCTCCAGCCCATAACTGTTTCATGAGAACTGGATCTGGTTTTCTTACTGTCTTATCTTCCTCACAGTCCCTGTCACATATTTTTGAATGAATGAGTAAATAAAAGAATATGCAAATATAATGTTAATTTTATGAAAGATATATGTGAGTGTGTTCATAAGTATGAATGTAAATGCTTTGAAAAAGATCCAGGAATATATACACCAAATTTTGTGTGTTCACCTCTGATAGGAAAGGAAATAAGAATGGGAGTGTGGGTAAAAAAAGGACTTGTGTATATTTTCTCTATATCCTCAAATATTCCATAAGTCTTTTACAGCAATGATACATTTGGGTATTACTTATACAATAAAAACGTAACCAGAATTCTGGATTCTGGTCCAGCAAGTAAGGAGCTTAGAAGTTCCGTCCTAACAAGTCAAAAGCTGAACAAACTGAAAAATCTACAACTCTTCTTAGATCCGCCAGAGAAGTGAGGTCACAGGGCAAACTGCTGCCCCCCTAAATTGGAGAGACAGACAGGCAGATACAGAGAATCACTACTTACTGGAGCAGAAACTCACAAGCAGAAACCTCTGTGGGAGCAGTGCCAGGTTGGAAAAACTGAAGTGTAATTGGCAGGTTGCTCGAGGCTCAGTGTGGACAAGTCTGAGAGTTGAAAACTCCAGGGGGAGCCAGTCATCAGGGAGCCTCCATTCTTTTGTGAGTTTTACCTCCAGGAGCTCCGCCAGGTTCTCACAGTAAGACTGGAGAAAAATTCCCTCATGCTTCTGGCTGGAGGAGGGGAAAAGAACCAACTTTGAAATAAGCCAAAGCGCTCTGTTCTTCACAAGGCCTGCCCTCGGGAGAAACTATCTAATCAGAGTCTAACTGCTGGGGTTTTATCGGAGTCCAAGTGACCTGGGGGAAGGGAAATACCCAATTCCAGCCCACTCTAGGCTTTCTGTCCCACCTAAGAGGTGGGGAGACTGAGAAGCATGTGTGAAGTGCACAGTCCAAGGGCACAGGCTCTCCAAAAGCCTGAGACCTAATCATAGGGCCATAGAATACATTCCCTCTCCCCACACCTCACCACCACATCACTAAAGGCCTGTTGACTGGAGTTCCTTTTATTCAGCACATCATGTCCAGCTATCAAGAAAAAACTTCAAGCTACACTAAAAGGCAAAAAACATAGTTTGAAGAGACACAGCAAGCATCAAAACCAGACTCAGATATGGCAGAAATGTTGGAATTATCAGACTGGGGAATTTAAAACTAAGAATAATATGTTAAGGGCTTTAATGGAAAAAGTAGACAGCATTCAAGAACAGATGGGCATTGTAAGCAGAGAGATGGAAAGTCTAAGAATCGAAAGAAATGCCAGAGATCAAAAACATTCTAACAGAAATGAAGAATGCCTTTGATGGGCTCATTAGTAGACTGGCCATGGCTGAGGAAAGAATCTCTGAACTTGAGGATGTGTCAATAGAAACTTCCACAACTGAAAAGCAAAGAGAAAAAAGACCAAACGAAAAATAGAAAAAAATATCCACAGGCTGTGGGATAACTACAAAAGGGTGTAACATACATGTAATGAGAATGCCAGAAGGAGAAGAGAGAAAGGAACAGAAGCAATATTTGAAGCAGTAACGACTGAGAATTTCCCCAAATTAATGTCAGACTTTCAGCTACAGATCCAAGAAGCTCAGAGAACACCAAGCAAGATAGATGTCCAAAATGAAAACTACACTTTGGCTTATCATATTCAAACTTCAAAAAAAAATCAAAGATAAAGAAAAAATCCTGAAAGAAGTCAGAGGAAAAAACACTTTACCTGTAGAGGAGCAAAGATAACAATCATATCCAACTTCTCCTCAGAAGCCATGTAAGCAAGAAGAGAGTGGAGCGAAATATCTGGTGTTGAAAGAAAAAACCCACCAACTTAGCATTCTGTACCCTGTGAAATTATCCTTCCAAAGTGAAGGAGAAATAAAGACTTTCTCAGACAAACAAAAACTGAGGGAATTTGTTGCAAGTAGACCCACCTTGGAAGAAATGTTAAAGAAGTTCTTCGGGGAAAAGGAAAATGGTATAGATCAGAAACTCAGATCTATGTAAATAAAGAGCACCAGAGAATGAGTAAGTTAAAGGTAAAATAAAAACTTTTATTTTTCTTAATTGATCTAACAGATAATAGTTTGTTCAAAATAATGATAGCAACAAGGTATTCGATTATGGATGCTTATGTATGTACGTGTATATACTAAACATACTCTTACCATACAATCCAACAATTGTGCTCCTTAATATTTACTCAAATGAACTGAAAATTTATGACCGCACAAAAACCTGCACATGGATACTTATAGAGGATTTATTCATAATTGCCAAAACTTGAAAGCAACCAAGTAGGTGAATGGATAAATAAACTGTGGTACATCCGACAATGGAATATAATTCAGAAATGAGCTGTCAAGCCACAAAAAGGCATGAGGGAAACTTAAATGCATATTGCAAAGTGAAAGAAGTCAATCTGAGAAGGCTGAATACTGCACGATTCCAACTTTATGGCATTCTAGAAAAGGCAAAACTATGGAGACAGTAAAAACATCAGTGGTTGCCAGGAGGAGTGGGGGAGGATGAACAGGCAGAGCACAGAGGATTGTTAGGGCAGCGAAACTGCTCTACGGTGGTGGAAACATGTCATCATACGTTTGTCCAAACCCATAGAGTATACAATACTTCAGGTAAACTGAGGGCTTCGGGTGAGTATGATGTGTCAATGTAGGTTCCTCAGCTGTAACAAATGTACCACTCTGGTACAGGATGTTGATAATGGATTTTGATAGTGGGGGAGGCTGTGCCTATGTGGGGACAGTGGCTGTATGGGAAATTTCTGTACTTTCTGCTCAATTTTGATGTGAACCTAAAACCGCTCTAAAAATAGTTTATTAGTTTAAAAAGAAAACATAACCACAAGTAACAAAGACATGAATAACATTGTTCTGCAATGATTTCTATGGTGATTACATTGCTGATTTTCCTTATAGGGAGTGAGGAAGTGTTTTAGGTCCATCAGTCAGAAGATTTCTAACCATCTACTCATTCCCTCAGAAATTCTAAAAGTTTTAGAACTCATGTGTCAACAGCAATGGTTTAGATTGGCAAAATCAGTTACTCTCCATAGAAATGCAGTTCCAGGATTTAAATCCACATTTAATCACACGAATAAAAAGGGAATACAGTGTTAAAATGGGTAGCCTTGTAAACCTCTTAAATGTTATTGTGCAAACCTGCTATTGAGAAACCCAACTCAAAGGAATCCAGCAAAGGAGATTGTGATGTTATGTTGTCAAACTCGTCCTGCTCCTCATAGATCCTGAATGTTGGACTCCGGAAACCCTGCACTTAATTCTAATCAAGATATTCAAGAAGACACAGGACACACCTACTTTCCTTGGCTCCTTCACTATTTCTCACCTAAACAAGATGCAGTCTGGGTTCAGGATTAGCATTGTCACACACCTGAGCACTCACATGTTTGGAGAGAAGAAAGGGTGGTTATTAATTTCCTCTAGTCTGTGACATAAAAAACCATTAACTCTGTTTGAGAGCTTAAGGTTGCAGATAAAAAGCACAGTGGAGTTTCATGTTAAAAATCTAATTGGCTCCAACTCAGTCCAGACTTTGGGTGAAGGAAGGACTTCAGGGATCCACCTGGGAGGAGGCTGGACCTTGTATTTGGAGGACACTTTGTACAAGATGGAGAACAAGCCAACTTTCCATGTCAAGTAATGCTGAGGAGTGGGGAGGAGAACTAATGGGAATTATGAGGGGTTTAGAGCCCCCTGGAGCTCCCCTTGTCACTGCCCTATTCCACAACCTCTTCTCTGAGTCTCTACCAATTGGACAAACATGGCAGCTTGTGATGGGCTCTTATGTTGCCCTCCAGTCATTCCACACTTGGCTGACTCTACCTTGTCTTCCAGGTAGACTCGAGTCATTTCAACCAATCCTGAGGCTCATCCAGGGAGTCAAAGCCCACAAAAGTGAGTCAGTGGTGGGGAATCTTAGCAAACCCCCTTGGTGTATGGATCAGGAAAGGAACTAAGGCCAGGAAAGGTGGAATGACTCTCCCTAGGGCACCGAGCACATGAGCACCAAGCACAGAAGGGTGGTCAGTCACTAAAGGGTTACACTTGTTCACTGTGCCAAAAAATGAACTATGTCAAGTGTCTGACTCCTTCCTTTAAACCTTGGTCACTGATGTGGGAGGAAGAAGGGAGATGAAATCGGAAGCGTGTCCTGGAGTTCTTTCGCCTTATCCCTCATTGTGTCTTTGTTCAGGAAGCATATGAATGCTTTCTTCACACTAGAGGACCCAGATAAAGCCACCGGTATGAATGTCTGGTTCCTTCTCAGCTGGGGATCCTGTTGGGTCACCTGGTCCCTCCCTGAACTGGCCCTGGATGCATCCTCCAACGTCCTGGTAAAGGGTCCCTGCCCTTCTGTCCCCACCGAACCTGGAACTTTTCCAGTGATAACAACAACTGCCAGTTCTCACTGTCTATTACTGTGCTAGATGCTTCACATTTATTAAACCATTTTATCTTGGTTTAATATGATAACCCAAGAGAGTGTTATCATTCCCATGGTACAGATGACAAACCAAAAAGGTGGGGGGGGATTCATTTATTTTTTGTGTGTGCGTGAGGAAGACCAGCCCTGAGCTAACATCCATGCCCACCTTCCTCTACTTTTTATGTGGGACACCGCCACAGCATGGCCTGACAAGCAGTGCGTAGGCCGCGTAGGGATCTGAACCCGCGAACCCCGGGCTGCCAAAGCATGAACTTAACCGCTATGCCACCGGGCCGGCCCCAAGGTGGGGGGATTTTTAAAAAATGTGCTGAGAGCCTAAAAGCTAGGACTGGAGGCCAGACCTATCCAACTGGGCTTCTCCTGCTCTGGGGACTGTGGCCTCCTGTCCCCACTCCAGCTCCCAGATGGGGGCCTGCCACCCTCCTAAAAGAATCCAACTTAAATTCTTTTTTCTAATTCCATGCTCACATCACACCTGGAATCCAAGCAAGATCCACAGCCCCAGGCTCCTTGACTATCTAACAGGGAGAATTGACAAGATTACTTTGTTTCAGGGCCTTAGTCTAGCAAAGAAATGTAATAGGTGGAAAAGGACAGAGAAGAAAGGAGGAGGGGAGGCAGGGAGAGAGAAAGATACTAAAGCAAAACCTCCTTATATCAGGATCTCTCATTGCCCTGGAGGTGTTCGTAGTAGTGCATAGTAGTGCATCGATACACGCACACACACACACACACACACATGAATGTGTGTGTATATGCAGGGGTGTGTAGATATGTGAATACACATGTAATGCGTGTTTTCAATCCAATGTACAAAACCAGTAGGGATTCTGTGGTACATGATTGAGTCATTTTGAAATGGAAATGCTAAAGGCATTTGAATGCTGCTTCCTGAATGACATGCAAGTCATCTGTCTCCTCCAGTGCTGCAGGAGGAGAGGATGCTTCGCATCCCATGACCACCTGGCGGATCTGGGTAGCTCTGACTTCTCTTCTTCCCTGTCCCCGGGGAAGGTCGCTGGCTGCTGGGTCGAAAGTACCCCATCCTGCCTCTGTGTCTTTGCCCATGCTGTTCCCATCCCCTGAAAACCTCATCCCCAACCCCCTACTCATCCCCTCTCAGTACATGCTCTACCTCCTTACAGGGCCCAGCTTCAGTCTTATCTATTCCAGGAGGTTTTCCCTGACCAATACAAGCTCTCGGTTCTACTTTTCCTGTCTGAAACCCTACACGACCTGTAAAGGTGTTCTCTACCTTTGCAGTTGAGGTTGTCGTGAGGAGTCATGGAGATAAGCTATGTAAGAGCTCCTGGCGTCAAGTCTAAAACATGATGGGTACTCAGAAACGAAGACCGTTATGACTATGTTGAAGATAGCATAGAACAGAGAGCAAAACAAAAGTAAAAATATGAGGTTTTTGTAGAAATTTTTCATTTTGAAACATCAGGATTTGTTTCGGACCTCATCGTAGCGAAGGGCTAGTGAGTGTCGGCTCCGTGCCAGCATGTGTGGTCTAGTTTACACCATGGTCACCCCGGGTGGTGAGTTCTACCTGCACCCTTGACCAGTGAGGGAACGAAGCCCACAGGATTTAAAAACTTGCCGAGTTCACACAGCTGAGAAGGGGGGATGGGGGCTCACTCTCTTGCTCTCGCTGACACTAAGGACAGAGCTTGTGGGATCACATTCAACATAGCATGTCCTTCCTCCAGGCCCCAGGCTCCTGGTTATTTGAAGCTCACCATTCTGTCTGTATGACCAATGGAGTTGACAACTGAAGTGTGCCTAGGGCTCCCCTCTAAAACAGCACCCCTCCCCTGGCCCAGTGCAAGGACACTACACCCAAGTACAACAAGCATAATCAACAGAGTTTTTTCTCTTAAGTGTATTCATTTTAGCAGTTCAAATTCTGTTTGTTTTTTTTTTGGCGAGGAAGATTGGCTCTGAGCTAACATCTGTTGCCAGACTTCCTCTTTTTGCCTGAGGAAGATTGTCACTGGGCTAACGTCTGTGCCAGTCTTCCTCTATTTTGTATGTGGGATGCCACCACAGCATGGCTTGATGAGCAGTGTGTAGGTCCACGCCTGGGATCCCAACCTGTGAACCCCAGCCTGCTGAAGCAGAACTCACGAACTTAACCACTACGCCGTGGGGCCAACCCTTAAATTCATTTTTAAAGTTTCCTGTAAGCAGTTTCTTTGTTAAGTTTGACTCATCAGACTTCATGTGAACTCTGCACACCTTTTTCCTTCCTTGGGAAATTAGATTTGTTTTGTAGATTAGATTGTGATTAAACTTTGTTTCCTTTGAAAGAATAAAGAGGTGTTCACGCTTGAGAAGCGAATAAAATTCTGTTCTTCGCAGGAGGCGGAGGGAAGTTCGGCAGCAGAACCCAGGGGAGATCTGGGCTGATTCCAGGCTGGCGCTGGGTCAGCGGCCGCGCCTGACTCAGGAGCAAGCACCCCGAGCAGCAGGTCATCTGGGAGATGATCCCATGACTGCTCCTGCGGTGAGCCCCCCGGCAGCCCAATGTGTCAGGGCCCAGTTCTCGTGCCTGGCAGCTCCGAGCTATTCTGCCGAGCCCTGGAGCTACCTCCAGGTCAGACATGGCCAGCTCACTCAGGGGTCACACTGGGCCACTCCCCCCGCCACCTTTTGACTCCATGAACCTTCAAGAGAGGTTAGGCACTAGGATCATTTTCGACATTCCAAATGTTTATCAGATACAATGGCAGTTGAGCCTTTCGTAGGTATTCTCCTTAGGAGCACAAGAGTCGTATTAGAGATCGCTGATTAAAAGACTGACTCTCATTAAAAACCAATATAGTCGGGCCGCCCGGTGGCGCAGCGGTTTAGTCCGCGCTTGGCAGCCCGGGGTTCGCGGGCCCGGATCCCGGGCGCCCCCCGACGCACTGCCTGTCAGCCACGCTGTGGCGGCGTCCCATATAAAGTGGAGGAAGATGGGCACGATGTTAGCCCAGAGCCAGTCTTCCTCAGCAAAAAAAGAGGAGGATTAGCAACGGATGTTAGCTCAGGGCTGGTCTTCCTCACACACACACACAAAAACAACAAAAAACCAATATAGTCATTTGAAAGAATGCTTATATTCTGTTCATTATAGGGAACAGAGATAGAGATTTGCTAAGGACCCAGGACTCCTGGCCCTGGGGGCCCTGCAGTGGCCTCAGAAATAGGGCAGCCTCTGCCCCAGGGTCCCCCAGAGCTGCCCCAGGGCGTGGACTCCTCCTCTTCATAGGACCAGAGAAAACTCATCATCTGCGACAGTGAAGGATTAGGGGCACTGGCTCCTGCGACTAGTCGAGCCCTGCTTCTCTGTACCTCGCTGGGAGCAGAGGACCACAGGGCGTGTTCGCAACTCCTAGGATAAAGACTATTGCATAATGACACAATGTAGATAGAATAAAACAACATATATTGCCATAAAACACAGAGACGCACGGTAGTTTTCTTTTACAACACGTCTCTGTCTCTAACTAGCTGGGTGACTGTGAATAAGTCACTGTATGCCTTCTCCTCCAGCCCTGAGTTGTTTCCTCTGAAAAATGACTGGACTTGAGCTCAATGGCTCCTGAGTGCCCCTCGTGCCCCGCAGTCCCAGGTGCTCTGTCCTGCCGTGTGGGGATGATGGCTTCTTGGTGACTGAGGCGTCAGGCGAGAGCAGGTACGATGTGCCAGGTGCTTACAGGCAAAACTTGAATTAATTTAACCCTTGTTTCATGGGGTAGATGTTAATATCTCCATCACACAGATGAGAATACAGAGGTTCAGAGAGGTTAAATAATTTACCAAGGGTCCTGAGCTGGTTGAGTGGTGGAGCCTGGGTTCAAACCTTGAAAACCCGTGCTTTTGGTGCTGCTGCACTGGGATCTTGACGCTGTGCTGGACACTAGAATAATAAGCACTGTTAGACAGCACTTACCAGGGCCAGCCCCCATTCCAGGCGCTTTGCATGTACTAACTTGTCTAATCCTCACAGCAGACTCATCCTCATTTTACAGTTGAGGAAACTGGGGCACAGAGAAGTTAAGCAACTTGCCTAAGGTCACAGGGCTGGTATGTGTAGGAGAGAGATTCATAAGCGCAAACCATAACTTAGAACAGTGCTTTCCCTTCTTTATAATAAAGTATGGAAATAGTATTTTTAACATATATCTGTAGAATATTGGCATGGAAGTTTGTCCACTTTCAAGACTTCCTCTGATACAAAGATTACCTCCCCAAGAAACCGGGTCACAGGGTCACCCCTGAGCACTGTGGGTTGGGTTTAAGAACATACATTAGTTTCTAGAACAATCAACTTAGTCCCTCTTCAAAGGGGCTCTCCTAATCATGTGAATCTGCACTTTTTCAAAGGTGTGTAATGTGGTTATCCAAGACTTGAAAGATGAATAATATTCTGTATCATTATAAATTGCTTATTTGTGGTATCCTGAACCGAAACCTAAAAATTTCATAAAGCATAAAATAAGCTCCTGTTTAAGCAAAATGGAACTTTTTGTATGGACAATCTAAGACCACCCTGTTGAAGTTTTTCAGGATTTAGGATCCAGAATAGCTTTTAAAAATGACTCCAGTGTTTACACAACACCAGCATGGGGGGGTGTGGGTGAAGTTGAGGCAGCACAACGCAGTTGTTCATATTTAATAATTATTTATTGAGTACCTACTAGCTACTTGTGAACAGAGTGACAGAAGTATTGTTCCAGCTCCTATCTTTGGTCTGTGGAGAAGGCAGACAACAATCCATACATCACAATTACATATTCAGGTTTATTATGTGAAACCAAGAAGTGCAGGGTCCCAGAAAGCACAGAACTCAGCGCGGGGGCTCCCTGAGAAAGTGGTGTTTGAGCTGAGATCTAAGGAGACGTGTCCCAGATCTTGGCTGGGAGAAGAGAGCATTCTAGGTACAGAGCGAGTGTTCCAGGTACGGGTGCCAAGGCTCATGTTGGAGGAAGGGACAGGCTAGTGGGGATGGACCAGAACAAAGGGACAATTAAGCATTGGGCTTCATCTAATGGTGTGGCAGGCACTGTGGCCCATCCAATTCCATCCTCTCTTTCCTGAAAATGGAACCCCACTTTATTCAGACAGAGACCCCTTGATCTCAATGAGGGTAGGCCCAGCCCTCAGCCCCAGAAGATAAGTCATAATTGGTTGGCTAATATTATCCCTGCTCTCCCAGTGACTGGTCAGGGGTGGGCATGTGGGCAGTTCCGACTACTCAAGTGTAAATGGAAGAATGCTGGAGGGCTCTTGGGGGAAAATCAGGTTTCCAGACAAAGCCTCAGAGCTCAAGAGGAGAGGGCCTTTGTGCCCCGCCTCTCTCATCCTGACTGTATGTGGTTGTGTGGCACTGTGGCCAACTGGAATCAGTGACAATCCTAATGACACAAAGCCACCGTGCTGAGGCAGAAGGAAACAGAGGAAGAGTCCTTGGGTCCTTGACGTTGCTGAGTCCCTGAACAAATCCTGGAACTGCCTCCTCCAGGCTTCTTGTATGTGGGGGTCATTAAAGGCCTTTGTGTAAGTCACTGTTGGCCAGGTGTTCTCTCACTCACAGCCCAATGCCACCTAAACTGATATTGTATGGGAAGGCATTTATTTCAGTTGTCTGTTGCTAAATCACAAACCATTCCAGAATGTGATGGCTAAAACACATATTTATTATTCTTCTCTCTCCCGGTTCTGCAGGTTGACTGTGCCCAGCTGGGCAGTTCTCACTTGAGGTCTCACAGGTGGCTGTGGCCATAGGGAAGCTGGGCTGCAGTCATCTGAAGGCCCGACTGGGCTGGACACCCGAGGTGGCTCACTCACGTGGCTGTTGTCTGGGAGCTCAGCTGGGGCTGTCAAGCATTGTGCCTACACATGGCCTCTTCACGTGGCTTTGGTGTCTCACAGGATGGTGGCTGGTTTCCTAGAGGGAGTATTCCAAAAAAGAGTGTTCCTAGAGGCTCAGACAGAAACAGCAAAGTTTTTGATGACCTACCTTTGGAAGTCACATGGCATCATTGGTCAAAAGCAAATCACAGAGCCAACCCAGATTCAAGGTGAGAGTACCGGGAGGTGTAATTCAGCAGCAGGGCCATCTTTGAGGACTAGCTACCATACCATTGAAGGAGTTGAAGTGATGAGTGACATAGTCAGATGGTTGCTGTGTTGAATGACTCTATGGAAAGCAAGATAAAACAAGGCGACCAATTAGGTAGCTGTAGAGGACTGTGGTTGACTCCCAATATCCTTTGTATCCCTCCTCCTGTGTCACAGTGAGTCATCCCTTCTCTCCTTTACATTGACTGATCCAGGAGTGGGCGGTTCAAGCCAATTTGGGCCAAGGAGACTTGAGCAGAGCTCTCAGGCTTTCTGAGAAAGTAGGTTCCTTTCTCCTAAGAAAAAAACCTCAGGAAACCAGTCTCTTTCTTCACCTGGACGTGAACATGGGATCGTGCAGAACTACTTACCATTGGCTGTTGTGTTATAGCAGTGAGGGGAACTGGTCTTAAAATTATCTTGATATTGGTCTTAAAAAGAAGTTAGTACTCTGGGCAGTGAAGCGAAGATCTCAGAAGAACCAGAATCTTCGATGGCTTTGTTGAACCACAGGACGGGAGCTACCCAAGGATGACCTGAGCCTCACTTTTTAAATGTTTCACAAATGGTTTGAATGATGAGTGTCACTGCATAGTTTGCAAGGCTACAAGTATACTTAAAGACATTAGAGTGGGTTTCCAGAAGCGCACGAGCTGGGGGTGGGAGAGAGGACCTAGGACAAAAGGGAGAAATGAATGGATGGATGAATAAGTAGGCTACAAGTGATTTATGAACTTAGTGGTCTGAATAACTCAACTTTATTCTCATACAATAAAAATAATAAGGAATTGAGAGCCCTTAAGAAACATTATCTAAAGAAGAGTTGCAGGAATGGATTCAAGGGTATGTATATAAAACTATGTTTGATATACTGTAGTGTAATAGGAGATTTAAAGGATTTTTCAGAGTTAATTTTATTATGTCAACAGAGCTCTTTGATTTTAGATCCAAACAGAAATCACTCCACATCCCACAATAAGATGTTATGCCACTGTTTAATTCACACAAATCACTAATAACAGTGACTGACACATAATGCTAAATATGTTAGGGAAAATATTATAAAGGGCAATTAAAGATACAATTTTGGTTTAGTTTTTATTTTTCTCCAAGTAGTACATATATTATAGCTTAAGAATTCAAATAAAAGCACAAGGTTTATAATAAAAAACATTAGTCCTGGCCCACCCTTCCCCACCCCAGATTCCCATTTCCAAAAGCCAACCACTTCTTTTGTCTACTTCTTCTGAAAATGTCCTCACATTTTTAAATGGCATGCTATTCTGCTATTTATGTTTCCATTTCTCTGTGGTTCATTAACAATTTACTACAGAAGATGAAGGTTCTGGTGTCTTACATTGCCCCTCACACACATTTCACCATCTCCCATCTTCTCAATATAGTTTTAACCCATTTTTTGGTTGAGTCCATTCAGGGTGTTTTCATTATTAAACAGTGAGAGCCATGGTAATTTCTTTGTCTATCCTACTTGGGCTTTCAGCAGCTTTTGGGCTTTCAGCAGCTTTTGCACAGATGGCCACTCTCGTCCTTGAACTACTTTCTTCTTTGGCTTCCAAGACACCACTCTCTGGGTTTTCCTCCTACCTTCCGGATGCTCCTTTCAGTCCCTTTGGCTGGCTCTACCCTGGGGCTCAGTCCCTGAGCCTCTTCCTTGTCCATTCCTTTCTCAGGCATCTCATCGGGTGTGTTCAGATACCACAGTGTTTCTCCCACATTTACATCTTCAGCCCAGATCCCTCCCCTCCACTCCAAACCTGTTCATCCAAGTGGGTACTTGGTGTCTCCCTGGCAGCCTCCTAGATGTCCCAAACCCAGCACCTGACATTTCTCCCCAGACCTGCTCCTCCTGCCTCCTTCCTCACCTCAGGCATTGGCAGCGCCCTTCTTCTCCTTCCTCAGGACAAAACCTTGGCTCCTCTCTTTTCCTCATACTCTTCACCTGGTACATCAGCCAATCTTGATCTTAATTTCAAAGTAAGCCCTTTAGAATGCTACCATTTCCCCACAGCACCCCCTCTCCCCCTGCCTGCACCCCTACAAATCACCTGGGTTGCTATACTGGCATCTTAACCGGTCTCTCTGCCAGCGCTGGTCCTGGGCCCACTGCCCTCAGAGACACCGTGCCCCTCCCCTCTGCTCTGCTCAGCATCAGGCCTGCCTCCCTCCCGTGTCTTGGCTTCCCGCTGTGCGGACCTCTGGGCCGGCTGCCCTCCCTTTATCCGTTTTTGGCTTCTTCCATTGCCTCTGTTAAAATCCCTCTGCTTTAAATACTGTTGAAAAGAAAACAAAACCAAACCCTGCAATTGCTGGGAAGTTCAGATCTCAGAAGAACTGGCTCTAAGGTTAAAGATCATAGTGTTATGCAAAAGAAGAAACACAGAAGTTACAGTCAATTTACTCCTTATTCTCTTTGGTGGGAAATAGCAGTTTCCTCACATGATGATGATATCTGTGGTGGTCATTAAGTCAGAAATAAAGTCACTTTCCTCTTGGAAATAGAGTCTGCAGGAAACAGGCCCACGTGGCAGCGCTAGACTCGATCAGTTTCAGAAACTCGGAGACTGATCAGTGTAAGAAGAGAAGGTGTTCCTGCTTATTGTTTGCTTGTCTGTCTTGTGGTTTCTCCCGAAATGCAAGGCTTTTCTTGACTGAATGGTTTTCCCCCCCAAAACACAGCCTCGGACAAGGGGGTGCATCCAGGAAGGTTTGGGGATGGGCTCTCAGGGAGGAGGAGAGGGGACAGGAGCGTGAGGGAGGAGAGGAAAGAGAGCCAATATATGGTTGGTTTTGGTTTGGTTTTTTTTTCAAGTTGGAAGACAGGAGTGGGTGGCCCCATAGGATGCCAGTTCCCTGGTATGTCCTGGTTGCATATGGACAAATGCCAGGCTGGTTCCAGACAAGTCCGTGCATTGGCCCTGAGTCAGAGAGGAAGAGATGCATGATGCGGCTGAGGTAGGGGCTGTCAGGTTGCGCCCGAGCAGAGCAGCTCACTCAGGTGGCAGCTACCAGTAAGGTTGCCTAAAGGACTTGAGGCAGGATACACTTGATGTACGGCAGGGCTTGGCTCAGAGCAAGCTGCAAGGTTTGCTTTCTCAACACTCAGGTGGTTTATGTTTCCTGGTTAGACACTGATCCACTGCTTCTAACGTCGATCCCATCAGTCAATTCTCTACACAGCAGGCAGATCCTGGCAAATGCAAGTCAGACCATGTCTCTCCTCTGTTCGGAATCCTCCCATAGCCCCTGCATCATCTGGGAAAAGGGGCAGAGTCCTCAGAGTCATACACAAGCCCCATAAGACCTAGTTCCTTCATCCCTCCTAATCTCACCTCCTACTCCACTCTTTCTAGTTCACTCATGTCCAGCCACACGGGCCTCCTCATTCTGCCTTGAACAGTCTGTGAATGCTCCAACCTCAGGGCCTTTGCACCTGCTAGTTCCTCTACCTGCAAAGTCCATAGAAGCTGAGAAATCCTTGTAGTATGTAGTGCAAAAGGACAAAGATGCTGACTAGATATCTTCATGGCTAACTCCCTCACTTCTTACCAGTACTTAAGTCAAAAGCCAGCTTCGCAGCAAGGCTTCTCTGGTATCCCATCTAAAATTTCTACTCCTCCAACAATTTATGTCCCCCTTCCTGGCTTTATTTTTTTCTCTCTAGCATTTATCACACTCGAAGGTACTATGTATTTTACGTCTCTATCTTGTTTCTCTCCGGTTCCCTTAGTGGAATATGAGCTCTAGGAAGGAAGAGATTTTTGACTGTTTTGTTCCCTTCTTTGTCCTCTGGCTCATAGTGGACACTCAGTAAATATTGGTTGGATGAGTAAATGAAGAGAAATGTAGCTTCATGAAAGAAGAACTGGCTGTTATGAATAAGAAACAATGAAAGATTTTGATAAAAATAGGATATTCCAATTTTTAAAAACCAACACATGGTTGAGTAACAGAATAGTCAGGATTAAAAGTGGAAGTATTGGCCTGAAACATCAGTCTGGACATTCTCACACTGTGTGGCACAAAAGAATAAAAAGAAGGGAAGTCAGGGGCATAAAGTCAGCTTGAGACACGTGTGAAATAGATTTCGAAGATCCGATATCTGTTCAATGGGAGTTTCAAAAGAGGGGAACAAGAGGAATAGATGAGAGGAAATATTCATACATATCATTTAAAGTAATTCACCAGTGAAGAAAGTTATATAACTACTCACGTTGAAAGTACAAAGCAGGTACAATACAATAATAAAAACAGAAATAATACAATTAAAAACTGAGCAAAGAATTTGAATAGACATTTCCTCAAAGAAAATATACAAATGGCGAATAAGCACACGAAAAGGTGTTCAATATCATTAGTCATGAGGAAAATGCAAATTAAAACCACAATGAGATGCCACTTCATACCCTTATAGGATGGCTATAACCAAAAGACAAATGATAACGAATGTTGGTAAGGATGTGGAGAAATTGGAACCCTCATACGTTCCTGGTGGGAATGTAAATGGTGCAGCATCTTTGGAAAATAGTTTGGTGGTTCCTCAAAATGCTAAACATAGAATTACCACATGACTCAGCAATTACACTACTAGGTATATACCCTAGAGAAATGAAAACAGATGTCCACACATAAACTGGTGCACAAAAGTTCATAAGAGCCTTATTCATAATAGTCAAAAAGTGGAAACAACTCAAACGCCTCTATAAATCTTAGCTATTATTACCTCTGTAAGATGGGAAGGGAAAACAACTATTTAGCCTTCCTTCCTTTATAGTAGAGGAAGACAAGGGGAATGGTGATTGAGAATGTGTTGAATGAGCCAAGTGAATTGCCACATTCATCAAGAACAAAATACCACAAAGCTACAGTGCATTAACATAATATGGTGCTTGGGGCTGGCCTGGTGGCTTAGTGGTTAAGTTCGTGCTTTGGCAGCCCGGAGTTCGGTTCGCAGGTTCGGATCCCTGGTGCGGGCCTGAGGTGCTGCTTGTCAGCCATGCTGTGGCAGTGTCCCATATAAAGTAGAGGAAGATGGGTATGGATGTTAGCCCAGGGCCAGTCTTCCTCAGCAAAAAAAAAAAGAGGATTGGCAACGGATGTTAGCTCAGGGCTAGTCTTCCTCACAACAAAAAACAAAAACAAACAAACAAACAAAACCCGATATGGTGCAAACCACTTAACCACAAAGGAATAGTATCTAGAATATACAAAGAACTCTCAAAACTGAACAGTAAAAAACAAGCAGTCCAATTAGAAAATGGGGCAAAAGACATGAATAAACATTTCATCAAAGATGATACACAGACCTTTATCATCTTTATTTGATAACAAATAAGCACATGAAAATTGGAAAATTCAAATTAAAACCACAGTGAGATATAATTACACACCTATCCAAGTGGCCAAAGTAGAAAATTGTAGCAACACTTGATAAGAATGCAGAGAAGCTAGATCACTGGTGTGTTGTTGGTGGGAATGCAAAATGATACAGCCACTCTGGAAAATAGTTTGGCAGTTTCTTGTAAAACTAAACATAAAATTACCCTATGATCCACTGATTGCATTCCTGGGTATGTATCCCAGAGAAATGAAAGTTGATGTTCACAAGGAAATCTCTACACAAATATTCGTAGCAGCTTTATTCCTAATAGCCTAAAACTGGAAACTACTCAAGTGTCCTTCAACATGTGAATGGCCTAACCGGCTGTGGTACATCCATACCATGGAATACTACTCAGTAATCAAAAGGAAGAAACTACTGATACATGAAACCTCCTGGATGAATCTTCAGGGAATTATGCTGAATTTTAAAAGCTAATCCCAAAAGGTCCCCTATTGTAATTCCATTCATATAACATTCAGGAAATGCAAAATTATAGAAATGGATAACAGATTAGAGGGTGTCAGGGGCCAGGCACCGAGTGGGGAGGAAGGGAAGTGGGTGTAGCTATAAAAAGGCAACTTGAGGGATCCTTGTGGTAAGAGAATGCTTCTGTATCTTGACTGTATCAGTGTCAATATCCTGGCTTTAATATTGTACTATAGTTTTGCAAGGTGTTATCATTGGGGGAAACTGGGTAAAGGGTACATGAGATATCTCTGTATTATTTCTCACAACTTTATATGAATCTACAAATATTGCAAAATAAGTAATTTAATTAAAGAAAAGCAATATTGTATTGGAATAGGCACAAAAAATAGATTCATGGAATCAAATAGAGACTCTAGATATAAACTCTATCAGGTTTGGTTTCCCAGAAGCAGACTATAAGATAAGGATTTGTGTGAAAGTGATTTATTGATAAGCATTCTCAGGAAAAACTGGTGGGAGAAATGGGTGGTGGGATCAAGAAGGGAAGGAGGCTGTAGTGGTTTGAATGGTGGCCTCCAAAAAGACATGTCCATATCCTAATCTCCAGAACCTGTGAATGTCACCTTATTTGGAAAAAGGGTCATAACAGCTGTAATTACGGGTTTCAAGATGAGATCATTCTGGATTATCTAGGTGGACCCTAAATCCAATGTCAAGTGCCCTTAAAAGAAACACAGAAGAGAGACACTAGAGAAAGAGGAGAAGGCCATGTGAAGATTGAGGTAGAAATTAGTGATGTGGCCACAGCCAAGGAATGCCTGGGGCCACTAGAACCTGGAAGGAGCGAGGAAAGATTCTCCCCTAAAGCCTTTGGAGTGAGCACAGCCTGCAGACACTTTGATTTTGGACCTGTGACCTCCTGAACCATAAGAGAATAAATTTCTCTTGCTCTAGCTTCCCAGTTTGTGGTAATTTGTTATAGGAGCCCTTGGAAACTAATACAAATTTTGGTACTGGGAAGTGAAGCACTGCAGTAACAAATACCTAAAACTATGGAAGTGGCTTTGGAATTAGGTAATGAGTAGAGGTTGGAAGAATTTTGAGGTGCATGAGAGAAAAAGCCTAAACTTCCTTGAAAAGACTATTAGTAGAAATATGGGCTTTAAAGGCAATTCTGGTGAGAGCTCAGAAGGAAGTGAAGAGCATAGTAGAAAAAATTTCTATCATCTTAGGGAATGTATATCATGAGCAGAATATTAGTAAATGTGGTTATTAAAGGCATTTCTTTTGAGGGCTCAGAAGGAAATGAGGAACATGTTACTAGAAACTAGAGGAAAGGTGATCCTTGTGATATAGTGGCAAAGAACTTGACCGAATTTTGTCCTATAGTAATGTGGAAAGCAGAACTTGTATGTGATGAACTTGGACGATTAGCTGAGGATATTGCTAAGCAAAGTGTTGAAAGTGTGGCCTGGTTTCTTGCTGTTCATAAAAAATGTGAGAGGAAAGAGGTAAATTGAGGGAGGAACACAGCAAAAAAGAAATCAGCACTTGATGATTTAGGAGGTTCTTGGATTACCCATATTGTGAAGGATGAAAAAATTTGTAGATTCACTGTTGGGAAAGTGTGCTCTGGAGAGAGGGCCAAGGGTGCAGCTGGACAACCTTTTTAAGAAATTGGGCATGTGACTCATGGATCCACTCAACCATCTCAGCAGAGCCAGGAATAGAGATGGGATTATTCAGGAAAGACCTGTGGGGGAGCCTCCTGTCTAATGACATGGAAACCTGTGACATACATGGGAGACCCACAAGGCTTTTGAGAATATTGTATCAGTAGAAACACTGCCAGCTTTGTATGAAAGGACAGAGACAGGACGAAGTGAAAGGGGGCTATCAGATTTCCAGAATTCTACAGGCAGAAAATGGGCTGATAGAGCTACTCAGCTGTATGCACATGCTGCCCTTCAAGAAAAAGGAACAATGACTAAGCAGCCAGAGCCACAGATGCAGAAATAGAAGCTGGAGGCATGGGAGCAGAGGACTACCAAGCTGCCATGGGCACAGAGGCTTATAGAGCTGTGGGCCCAGATGATGCAGCTTCAAACCACAGAGGATTATTCTCAGGCCTTGAAACCAAGTGAAACTTGCCCTGCTGGATTTCTAACTTGCTTGGGACTGATGACTCCTTTATTCCTTGCATTTTCCCCCTTTTGGAATGGCAGTGTCTGTCTTATATCTGTTCCACCATTGTATTTTGTTTGTGACCTTCTAGTTTCATGGGTCAATAAATGGAGAATTTTGCCCCTGTGTGGATTATACCTAGAGACTCACCCATACCTGATTTAGATGACTTAGATGATGAGGTTGGGACTTTTTGAATTGATGATATTTAGATGAGCGGTGGGACTTTGGGAGGTATTGGGATGGGGGTGAATGTATTTTGCATATTGGACAGATGTGAATTTAAGGGGCTGGAGGTTGGACTGTAGAGGGTTGAATGGTGGCCCCCCAAAAGACATGCCCACGTCTTAATCCCTGGAACCTGTGAATATGGCCTCATTTGGAAAAAGTTTCCTTGCAGATATAACTGAGTTAAGGCTCTTGAGAAGAAATCATCCTGGATTATCAGGATGGGCCCTAAACCCAATGACAAGTGTCTGTAAAGAGGCACACAGAGGACAGATAGAGACGAGAAGTCTGCATGAAGACAGAAGCAGAGGTTGTAGTTATGCAGCCACAAGCTAAGGAATGCTTGGAGCCATCAGGAGCTGGAAAAGACAGTGAAGGATTCTCCCCCAGAGGCTTTGGAGGGAGTGCAGCCTTGATTTTGGAATTCTGGCCTCCAGAACTGTGAGAGAATAAATTTCTGTTGTTTCAAGTCACAAATTTGTGAATGATTTGTTATGGCAATTCTAGGAAAATAACACAGAGGCCACACAAGAGTGCAAAAGCCAGCAAAATCCCACAGGGTACCTGTTCCAGTGATCTACTGTAGCAGATAACTGCTACATAACAACCAATCCCAAAGCAGTGGCTTAAAACAATAACAATCATTCATTTTGCTCATGAATTTGAGGCTTGTCTGGGTTTAGCTAGGCATTCTCACTCCGGTCTCTCAGGTGGTTGTACCAGAGGGTGGCTAGAGCTGGGCCATCTTGAAAGCATCTTCCCTCATGTCAGGCACCTGGACCGGTAGGACTCAAACAGCTGGGGGGTGGAGCAGCTGGGCCCCCTTGGCCATCTCTTTCTCCCTCTGTGTGGTACCCATGTGATCTCTCCACATGGCAGCTGCATTCTACTGTAGAAACTGTCACAAAGTTTCTCTTGCCACAGGGCAAAAAAACATGGATGCTACCTCTTGATGGGTATGTAACAGAATTTGCAGACAGTGCCATTGACTCAGTCCAAGGAAGATGGTGAAGTTCACCCCTCAGAGTTGTCTTGCTATGATGGGCAAGGAAGCTGCAATAATTATACCCCAGCAACCATCAGTCATCCACTCAGTTATGGGCTGCCTGGGAAAACAAACATTCTCAGATCCTTCCAATTCTCCATGACAGCAGGATACGTGGGCTCTGGCAGTGTGAAGGTAGGCCTCTGAAAAATGCATGTGCTTGCTGTTGGGAATGAAAGCACCTGGGAGAGGCAATGTATGTACACATACAGTACTGGATCCCAGGGGATGTTGGCAAAGCATCGACATCATTGGGTACATAGTGCCAACTCCACGTGGAAATGTAACGCATAATGCTAGTGCCATTTCACAGTACTGGGGAGAGTCAGGATTACTCAAATAAATGGCATTGGGAAAATCTGTTATTCCTTTAGGAAAAAATAATTAAGGCCCATAACTCTCATCATACAAAAATATAATCTCTAGAGTAATTAAAGAGCTAACTGTAAACAACAACAAACTGATGGAAGTATGGGAGGAAAACATAGGTGTGGTGAAGATGGCCTGTCTAAGCAAGATGCAAACTCACAGGTGATAAAAGAACTGACACATTACTCTACATGAAATTTAAAATGTAGGTATGACAGAAGACAACACAAACTAGACAGAAACTGGGCAAAAATAATTGTCACATATGAAATAGGAAAATATAAGATAATTCAGAATGCATAAAGAGCTCCTATAAATTCGTAAGAAATAAAAAATGATCAATAGAAAAATGGGCAAAGAATATTAATTGGTGATTCACAGAAGGACTATAAGAAGTTGCTCAACCTCAGGAAAAACCAGCAGTATGGAAAATAAAACTCAATGAGGTGTCATTTTATTTCCATTAAACTGGCAAAAATTTTAGAAAGATTGATAGTATCTATCATGGGCAAGAGTGTGGATACACTTTCAAACATTTTAAATTGGTCGAGCCATTCTGGAGAGCAGTATGGCACTATTTATCAAAATTAACAATGTGCATACTCTTTGACTAAAATTCCACTTTGAGGAAACTCATCAGAAATACTCTGACATGTACAGAAAAATATACACACATGGCACACCGATGTTTACTGCAGAATTGTTTGCAATGGGGGAAAAATGGAAAAAATCTAAGTGTTCACCAATAGGAAAATGTTTAAATAAAATCGAATGAGAAATATACATAACAAATTATTCCAAGAAATAGTCCTCTTCAGCCATTAAAAATACAAGATTTATAGACCAAAAAAAAAAAAAAAAAAACCTACAAGAAAAAAATAATAGAGAACAGCAAGTAGTGGAACAATATTGTCCCTATGATCCTAGTTATATTTAAGAAACTGAATCATTTCAAATAAGTGTGTGTGCACACCACGTTTGCATATGAAGGCCCTAGAAGGTTCCACACCCAACTGCTATATGACTTAACACCTGCAAAGCCTTAGACCATGCCTAACACATGCAAGTGCTGTACGTATAAGAGTTGGCTATTTCTCTATTTTTTTTATGACAACGCATTCCTGGATTACTTATGTAATTTAAAAGTAAAGAATATGTTTGTGATTAAGTTATAACACTACCTGCACCCAACTGCCTGCCGAGGGCAAGGGCCATTTATTACTTCCCGAGAGCCCAGCACATATAGGAACAGCTGTGGGAGGAACCAGCCTGCCATTTCCCCCCTACCCCGGAAACCAGTTGAGACCTCAAGATCAACACCCGCCCCCTCAGAGCCCCCAGGCCTTCCAGTGCGCAAGCGCCAGGAGGCGGTTTCTAACGCCCGGCCGCCCCGCCCCCTGGGGGCGAAGACGTCACTGGGCCGCGCCGCGCTCCGTTTGACGTGTTTGCGACCCGCCTTCCGGAAGGAAGCCCCAGTGGCTGAGTATGGCGACGGCCGCGGAGCAGTGGGTCCTGGTGGAGATGGTACAGGCGCTCTATGAGGTGAGCTCGGGGGCCCGAGCGGCCCTCACCACACCTGGCGCTGGGGAGGGGGACGGCTCGTGTGGATTTGTGGTCGGAGGCCTGGGCGGGCTCGGTCGGTCCCGCCCGGACCGTCGGCGGTCCCCGCTGGAGGGGCTCGCGGGCGGACTCCGTTCGGGCGGCGGTGGGCACGCGGGAGGGGCGGCGGCCGGCACCGAGGTCTCGATGGGAGCTGCGGCGAGCGCGGAGCCGCGCTGGGTCCTGTCGCGGCGCAGGGAGGGGCGCGGTGGCGAGGCTGGTCCTCGGAAACCGGAGCTGGGACGGACGGTGAGACGCGGTGCTGCAAGTAGAGTGGGAGGGCTCAGACGGGGGGCTCCTAGCGAAGGCAGGTCCTTGGAACCGTGGAGCAGGTCATAGGGGAAAGAATTGTGATGAGTTGGATTTTGTCTGTTTCTGTCGGGGGTGCGGTTAGAAAAGAAGCCGAATGATTTAGGATTTAGGAATATAAAATAGTTTGTCATTCTTCCGCATACGTCCCGATTTCTGTCTTGTAAAGTACAACCGTTATAGTAGATTTTTAAAGGAAGGATAATTAAGAAGTTTTTGAAAGGCTAGTCATTTCGGGTGTGTTAGATAATAATGAAACCGAAATGTCAACCTTAGAGAATGGTCATTCATTTGACATGTAATCCCGAAGCTTCGCTGCGCTGTCCAGTAGAACTTTCTGCGTGTTCTCTATCTGAGAGAACACAGGATTCAACACAGTAGCCACTGACCACATGTGGCTGTTAGGCACTTGAAATGTGTCTAGTGCAACCGAGAGACTAAACTTTTCATTTCGTTTCATTTAGATGTATATGTAAACAGTTACGTGGTGGCTGGTGGCCCCCTTATTGGACAGCACGGATCTAGACGCTGGGAATAAATAGTGCAGTGAACACACGGCAGAAGTAGTCCCCGTGCTTACAGAGCTCACACTCATTTAAAGGGACTCTCAGCTTTCTTTTGATAATTTCTTTTAAACTTAACATTGCTGCTAACTGGCAGGGGTGATGATGGTGTCTTCCATTGCAAGACTTATCAAGACTTCCTGAAAAACAGGTGACAGAGCAGAGGTGGCATAAGTGATGTCCAACATTAGGTTAAGTATAGTAACTAAGAGCCACTAAAATTGAATGATTTTTTTTAGAAATGAATAATTTTCTGTTGTATGTTGTTGTTCCCTTTTTGGAGACGGCAGAATTGACCGAGAGTGAGACTTGGGAGAAGTCCTCCTGGGTGTAACATTTCCAGGAAAAGAAGCTGCATTTGTGATTTTTATTAATTCACTAGACAATTAGTATCTCAGTTTTTCTTAGGATGATTTCTTTGTGGGGTGAGATGGTTAACTGGTGACTTGGGCAGGTGTTTACCTGCTAGAATACATTATTGAGAAAACCAAAAGGATATTAGACTAGAGCCCTTATTCTTAAATGAATTATATTCAAGGAGGATCCACAAATTAAAAAATCATCTTAAAGAGAGCTTTCTGTTCTTGCTCCCAGTTTCTAAGCACTTGTTATGTAGAATTTGAGGAGTCTTGTATAGTGTACCCAAAAAAGAAATAACAATGTGTGCATGTAACGTATGTATTTTGAAAGCTATTTGTACATTGACCTGGAAATTTACATGTAAGTTTGTCAGCAATTTTCCTGTTTCCACATGCTGCATTTTTTTAATAGTGGTGGATCATCATAACTTTCTGTCTAATGTTTGAAAATAATTTATGTTTCTAAATACCTCTTTTAAGTGATTTTACAGTGATAACCAATTAGAGTAGAGCACCCTGTAACTGTGGTTTAGTTGATATCTGGAATCTTCCATATGCACTTAGTTTGTCTGGTTGTACAAAATATAAAAGTCAACCTGGCCTTTATCCTGGAAACATACAGTTGAAAAGAAGACCTGATTGGATATTTCATTAAGGTACCTTTGTGCCTGTTGATGTGGAAAGCACTACATACTTCTGAGGAACGACTGTAGAAAAAAGACCTGCTATTCCTTTAAGCGTTTATAAAGTCCTTTTTTTTCCTTCCATGTTCCAAGAAGGATTTAAAGAGGCTTAAAAGGGATACAGAAAATATAGTAAGATGTGCAGAATTTTTTAAGAACTCTGGGAACTGGCTTCCAAATAACTCTCTTAACTCATCCATGGTAGATGGGAGGGAAAGAAGGCTTGTGAAGCTGTCAAATGTTTGTTACAGTCATTTCCCAGCAGTAAAAATTTAAATTACCTGAAGGATCTGATTGTTGATATTGTTTGACATGTTGGGATTCTGTTTCAGATTTTATTTTAAAAATTAATATTTTTCCTACAGAAGTTTTAAAGTTGCAGTATTAGATTTTTCATGCCTACTGTTAGAAATGGGAAAAGGAGTGAGTAGAAATGAAAGGAGCTTTGAAAGTAAATTTTAAGTAATAGAGGTCATGGGAGGCAGTATATGCAGGTGCATTAAATTTTATGTGCAGGTTCTGGAAGTGTTTGTTTCATTTCTTCTTTTGTTTTTGACTCTTAGGCTCCTGCTTACCATCTTATTTTGGAAGGAATTCTAATACTCTGGATAATTAGACTTCTTTTCTCTAAAACTTACAAATTACAAGAACGATCTGATCTTACAGTCAAGGTAAGATTAATCTGTTTTATTATTCAGTATATGATTATAGTTATTGCATCTTTCCAAAAAGGATTTGTGGTTTCCTCAACTATACACGTTAAAATGTTTTCTGTAATGTAAAGAAATCAAGGGGAATGAAGTATCAGGGTAAGCAGAACACAGGGAAGTCAGGGATGAAGTAAATACCCAGAGGAGTACCATGTTACAGACCTCTGTGCTTTGCTGGGGGTAAACAGCAGTCTGACAAGTAGATGGTGGAAAGGCAGCATGGGCAACTGCTGGATTTCAAACATCCATATGCAAGATTACATGAGTTGCTTGGGAAGAGCACCACTATTTCTGAAGCCTGAGTGAAAGTTCTCTCTGTCGTCTTCATAAAGGAAATTTGGAGTTGGAAAGAATCCTCCCCACCCCAGTTGAATTGTGATGTTTCTGTATGGTAAAGGACCCAGCTGAGGGCCTAGCTGGGCGAACCTTAGGAAGCAGAAGTGTCTAGAGGGTCTGTGGTGCTGCCTACTTGGAGTCCACTAGTACGAGGGACGAGGGGGCTTGAGGAAGAGAAGCTTGTCCTTCTCCCTCCGGCTGGAGCACTCCGTAACTGTGCCCCAGTGTGAGGCTGAAAGAGCAGTTTTGGCTGCAGTGTGGTCTCTGTCACTCGGATTGTTTCCATATCCAGCCCGTATAGCGTTGTGCCAGAATGCGCAGGAACTCGGGGACTGGGAGAGATGTTTTCCCACAAAAATCTCTAAAACTTTGGTTCACGAGGCAGCATTGAGTACAGCACAGAGATGAAGCTCTCGGCTTTTCTTGACTTCCTGGAGCATTCACAGGAGAAAATGCAAGTGGAGTAGAATTACCACAGCAATGTGGCAGTTGCTTCCCTGGTTTCAGTGACTGCTGCTGTCCTGATCATTAATATTAATCATGAGGTGGTCAGGCAGTGTCCCCTGGGGGACGTGCGACAAATGGTTCTTAGGGCAAATACGTTTTAGAAACCTAAGAGATGTCTCACTGCATGATTTCTTATAACCTTTAATGTGCCAATGGGTATTTGAACCTCTGGTTGGAGGGATGCCCTAAACTTGACCACAGTCCCGCCCACCTTTTTTTGTGAAGACCTTGTGGAATTGGGTGCCCTGGGACAGTCTTCCAATAGCATTGCAGTAAGACTGGGCCATCCAGGTCAGAAATCCTGTCTCTACTTTCTTCTTTGGTATTTAGGAACTTCTTGTGAATGATTATGTGGCCATGAAACAGATTTCTAGCCCAAATTTGTAAGGGTTGATCAATCCTAATATTCTTAGTTTTAATTTAAACTTTGCAATCAGAGTTGGAAAGAATCCTCCTCACCCCACCACTCCCCACCTCCCCACCCCAAACAAGTTTTGATGTGTTCTCTATGGTAAGGGAACAGCTCAAGGCCAAGCGGGGGGAACCTTAGGAAGCAGAAGTGTCTAGAGGATCCACACATATATACATTGTTTAAAAAAATGGTACCTAAACATAATTTTAGAATAATCCTCTGAAAGCAAAACTTAGCTGAAGCAGGGTTCAGTAATCATTGACATCTTGCCCTGAAAACTGTGGAAGAAAAAAAAACTATTTTTAAAACTTAACTTAAGGCAACATAGACGAAATGCCCCTCTCAGTTTTAAAGATCTGCAGAGGTTCTTGAATCCCAGGGGATCTTCAGTTGATTCTGACGTCTGTCTCCACAGTAGCAAGTGGGCAGTCTGCATGACCCATACTCCAGCCTTGTTTGGGCTGCCGTTCTCTCCCCTGCAGTCAGTGGCAGAAATGGATGAGGAATTTATTGGTTGACTTATTCAGCCAACATTTTTGGGTGCCTGAGCATTAGGTGAATACAGGAGAATCAAGTGAATCAGGCTCTCTGCCCTGCTCTGGTGTTACCTGCCAGGAGAAGAATGCACAGAAGCATGTAACAGAAGTATGAGAGTAGAACTATTGAGAGTGGGCCTATCTGTAAGGCAAGAATGGCTGTGGCTGTTACGTTAATTTAGGTGCCTCATCTTTTCTTGTACATCCAGACTACATTTTCCAAATTACCATTTTCTGATTCAAGGAAGGATAAGAAACTCGAATAGTCAAAATAGTTGTCATGCATGAAGTAACAGGCAAAGGGATTACAGTGGCTTTTTATGAGAAATTTCCAAACAACTAAATCCCATTAGAAAAATTATTATGAGAGTCTTTTTTTATATTTCAGCAACTTCTGAATCCCTGCTGATGGCTTATAGAAACAGTGCTTTGTGGTCTAGTTGATCCCTTCCCATGACAGTCACGTCTGTAAGAATTTAGGGTCAGGCTATCTGTAATATCTTAGAGTACAGGCTGAGCTCCTTACACGCCGTCATGCGTCTCACCCTTGTGCTGCAGACTTTCTTTTTATTTCAGTGTAAGTTATACTTCCTACTTCCCACAGTGAAAGACCCTGAGCAAAGAAATTAAAATTTTATTAAATTTTCCAGTCACCCACAAAGCTACATGGAAAAAAAAGCCTTTAGCCTGTGATAAGGAAAGAAGTGAGGGGTTAAGTGTGCAAAACTCACTAGTGATTCTGTGTCATTTCCAGCTGCAGCGGCTAGACTTCTGTTTCTGGCTGTGTTCATTATGGCTGTTCTGTAACAGTGAATGATTGAGATACTCCTGGAGCTGCTGTCCAGTGATGCACTGGGCTGTATTGTAACTCCTTTTCTCCTGCAGGAAAAGGAAGAATTGATTGAGGAGTGGCAGCCAGAACCTCTTGTTCCTCCTGTCTCAAAAGACCATCCCGCTCTCAACTACAACATCGTTTCTGGGTAAGTGGTTTGCAACTCAAAGGACTTGTATACTGTTCCTATAGGTGTGCCCACCATAGTATGCAGTAGTTTGTAGTGTTGTATTTCATTTTTCACTAAAATAAAACATTCAGAAGTTTCTAGAGATCAGAAACTAACTGCTTTAGTTCCCAAAATAAACCTTTCTTTTAGGGATGGCATGGGCTGCTATTTTTTTTCTGCTGAGAAAGATTAGCCCTGAGCTAACATCAGTGCCAGTCTTCCTCTACGTTATATGTGGCTTGCCATCACAGTGTGGCTGACAAGTAGTGTAGGTCTGTGCCCAGGATCCAAACCTGTGAACCCAGGCCACTGAAGCAGAACGTGCCAAACTTAACCTCTATGCCATGGGGCTGGCCCCTGTATGGGCATTTTTTTATAGTCTCCAATTTGCACATTATAGTTTGTCCTTTTTTCTACTAAAAAAACCCACTTTTTTTCAAAGTAATACACCCACATGACATTTCAAATGGTCAGACACACTTAAAATGAAAAGCAACACTCCTGCTTTTTCCCACCTGGTTTGTTTCTCATTTCAGATCTGTTAGAGGTGATCTTCATAACCAGATATTAATAATGTGCTTATACTACTATTTCCTAATTAACTATAGACAATACCAAGTGACTCGCACAATATGAATTATGAGACTTAAGCTGCTTTTCTCTTTGCTTCCAATGTCTGATGTGTTTTTATTTTTAGTTCTTCTGTTGGTTATTTTTGCTTTAATATATGTGTTTTTTTTAAATTGAGACGTATTTTATGTTTACAGAAAATATCAGACACGTATGTAGCCACTACCCAGAATTAATAGGCGTTAATATTTTGCTATCATTACTTCAAATCTATTTTGAAAAACAAATAAAACGTTACAAATATAGCTTAAAAAAATCTCTTCTCCTCAGTCACTTACTCTTCCTCCCACACAAGGTAACCACTACCTTAAAGGTGGTGGATATCTTCCCTTTGCTCATAGTTATACTTTTACCACATATGCCTGTTGCTGTGGAAATATTTTAGTATTTTGTCTAAAAATGTGATGCAGGATATTCTCCTGAGTGTATCCTTCTACTTCTGGTCTGATCCAAGAGAGGCTTGTATTCTTCACTCCATGGATTTCTTTGGTTTTACATGTTCTGAAATCAAACTTGCTAATCATTAATGTTATGGTTAAGAAATACTTCCCTACCCAGAGGCCTAATTTGCCTGTTTTCTGTATGACAGTTAGTTGTCTCAGCATTCTTAGTTGAATAGTCCATTTTTTACTTACTGATTGGAAATTTTCTTTTGTGTCCCTTATAGAGGGTCTGTTCCTGGTTTTATTTTTATTCTTTTGGTATATTTGTCTCTCCCTGTGCCAGAACCTCACTCATATAAATACCACAGCTTAAGAACAGGCCTTGACAAAGTGGGTCCTTCATCTCCTTGTTCTTCAGAATTGTCTAGGCTATTCTCAACTCTTTATTCTTCACTGTGAGTTTGGGTTTAGCTGATCAAATTTGACAAAAAAATGGGTTTGGGTTTGTGACTAGCAGTGCATTGAATTATGGATTAATTTGGAGAGAACTAGAATCTTGCTGATACTGAATCTTATCACCATGTTTCTGGTGCATCACTTGTATACTTAGGTCTTTTGTATCCTACAGTAAAATTATGTAACTTTCTTCATAAAGATTTTGCTTTATCTTTTTTTACCTCCTTTTTATTTTGAGATAATAATAGATTCACATACGGATGTAAGAAATAATACGGAGAGATCCCATATACTCGTAATCAGTTTCTCCCAATGGTAACGTCTTGGGTAACTATAGTACAATGTCGCAACCAGGAAATGGACATTGCATATCTTTTTTTTTTTCTTTTTTGCTGAGGAAGATTCTCCCTGAGCTAACATCTGTGCCAGTCTTTCTCTATTTTGTATGTGGGTTGTTGCCACAGCATGGCTACTCACAAGTGGTGTAGGTCCACCCCGGGGAACCAAACCCAGGCCACCGAAGCAGAGTGTGCCAAACTCAACCACTAGGCCGCGGGGCTGTCCCCAACATTGCATATCTTTTGATGTATTCGTGTCTAGCTGCCAGAGAGTTTTTGTTTCTGTCACGAGGACCATCTTTTTCTTCCTGTTCCTGTGTTATTGGACTGGCTAGGACATCTCCCATGCAGTGTTGAATAGGAATGGTGACAAGGGCCTCTGTGTCCTGTTCCTGATGGCGTCTGAGAGAGAACCAGTGTCAACTTACAGGCCTTCATTTCTCCTCCTAGTTTGCTAAGAGGACTTTTTCTTTAGTTTTTAAAATCAGAATATTAAATTTTATCAAATACTTTTTCTGTGTCTATTGAGATAATCATATGACTTTTCTCCTGTAATCACTCACTGTATTAAATTATATTGATAGGTTTTTAAAAATTATGCATATGCATAAATTTTTATGAGAAAAACTGTAATCCACCATGCCACCCTTCCTCACCCCAGATTCCCACTCTCCAGAGGCAATCGCTTTCTGTTTCTTCAGCTTTTTTTCCCTGGTATTTACCTCTATTTTTCTAAGGAACTCGCTTATGCTTTTATTTCTTGATTTTTTTCTCTCTTTCTCAGTTTCAATTATATCCATTAATTGTAGCAGATAAAGTCTGCTCTCTGAGAGCACACCCACACTTGCTCTCCCCAGGCCCCAGTAGCCCCTCTAGCACCTTTGTGTGGACTCAGCAGCCTAGTATGGACCTTGGCTGTGGTGTGGCTTGCTGGGCACCCTCGATAGGACATCAGCTGTGTAGCCTCATGCAACCACCCTCTTCTTCCCTCTCCTGACACTTCTGTTATTGCATCGTGTGTCCTTAGGTTACTTGGTGTTTACATTTTTATAACTGCATTCATATCATTCATTAGTTAAGCTTAGCATCCATTTCTTTTCAATATACAGAATACTTGAATCATATTTCTTTCTTGTACGCCTTTTCTTCCCTGCAGTTGGTCATTTTCATTTGTTTGCCCACTTGCTTGCTTTGTTCTGTGTGTCAGTCTAATTCATCCTGTTGTCTTCCTCCAGGAGTGTAAATCTCCATTCACAATGTTCAGACGCAGGATTTATCTGTTGGGTTCGTTTTCTTTTATCCTCCTGGAATCCTTATCATCCTGGTCCAGTCCTGACTGGTTGCGGTACAGACCTGCTGCCCAGAGTGGCCCTCGAGTCTCCTCCCATCACCATTAGCTCAGGGATTCCCTTGTCTGTCTTCTGTGTTGGCTGTGTCTTCTTTCTTGGTTTACTTCCTTATATTGGTAGAGTGCAGGTAGACTCCTGAGGAAGCCTGTGGAAGGTAAATTTCTTGAAACCTTACACATCTTAAAATTGTTTTTTATTTTACTCTTTTACATTAGAGTGATTGTGTTGCTTGTTTTTATTGGTCTGTTAGACACCTTCTCAAAGTCTGGTGATCCTTAACATCCATCTTTTTCAGTTTGCTGAATATTTTCATTGTAATTGACAGCATTGTGTAAATAGTCTGCAAAAACCATAAAAAAAACTTGAAGGATGTTTTGTTGATACTGATAAATTTAGAGTTACTTTTCAATTTATGCAATACCTGTCCTTACATTCAATACTGAGCTGACACAGAGTAAATGAATTTACTTAACTTGGATAGATCTTTTTTCCTTTAATAGCCTTATTGAGATACAGTGCACATGCCATAAAATTCACCCTTCTAAGATATACAATTAAGTGGGTTTTAGTATATTCACAGAGTTGTGCAACCATCTAATTCCAGAATATATTCATCACCTCAAAAAGAAATCCCATACCCATTATCAGTCTCTTCCCATTCCCTCCTCTCCCCAGCCCGTGACAGCCACTGATCTACTTTCCCTATGGATTTGCCTATTCTGGACATTTCATATAAAAGGAATCATACAATATGTGGCCTCTTATGTCTGACTTCTTTCACTCAACGTAATATTTTTAAGGTTCATCCATGTTGTAGCCTGTGTCAGTGCTTCATTCATTTTTATGGCTGCATAATATTCCATTGTATGAAAACACCATGTTTTGTTTATACATTCATCAGCTGATGGACATTTGGGTTGTTTCCACTTGGGAGTATATGAAAAAAGAAAAAATGAATATCTCCTATGAATATCTGTGTACACATTTTTGTGTGGACGTGTGTTTTCATTTCTCTTGGGTATATACCTAAGAGTGGAGTTGTTGAGTCTTATGGTAACTCATTTTGAGGAACCACCAAACTGTTTTCCAAAGTGGTTAAATCGTTTTACATTCCCACCATCATGTATGAGAGTTCTCATCCTGGCCAACACTTGTCTGTCTTTTTGACTGTAGCCATCCTTACTGGTGGGAAGTGGTATCTCATTGTGGTTTTGATGTTCATTTCTCAAATGACTAATGATGTTGAGCATCTTTTCATGTCCTTATTGGCCATTTATGTTTCTTCTTTGGAGAATCATCTACTTAAGTCATTTGCCCATTTTTAAATTGGGTTATTTGTCTTTTTATCATTGAGTTGTAAGAGTTCTTTATATATTTTGGATACCAGTCCCTCATCAAATATATGACTTGCAAATATTTTCTTCCATTCTTTGGGTGTTTGTATCTCTTCTTTGATAGTGTACTTTGAAGCGCAAATGTTTTTAATTTTAATGAAGTCCGGTTTATCTATTTTTTCTTTTGTTGCTTGTGCTTTTGTGTTATGTCTGCAAATCTTTTCCTAATCCAAGATAACAGAGACTTATTCCTTTGTTTTCTTTTAAGAGTTGATAGTTTTTGCCTTTCATTTAGGTCCATGAATCATTTGGAGTTAATTTTTATATATGATGTGAGGTAGGAGGTCTATCTTTATTCTTTTACATGTTGTCCCAGCACCATTTGTTGAAAAGACTATTCTTTTCCTATTCAATTGTCGTGGCACTCTCTTGAAATCAGTTGACCATAAATGTTAGGCTATCCATCCATTTTTAAGAATGAGACACTGAAATGCTGATTGAAAGCCTTGTGTCAATGGGCTAGCTTCCTGACTGGTGGTGGGCGTCACTCTAGGATAATCAGACAAGGACCTGTCCATTTTGAGAGGACCCCAAACTTAGTATTTTCTGTTTTTCTTCTCTTGACTTTGAGTTTCACCAAAGAGGAATCTTCCAGTCAGCTGTGTGGGATATGAACCTGGTTTCCAGCTTTCTGGGAGCTGAGTTGGAGGAAAAGGGCTCAGCGTCCCATTTTTCATTGTGTAGATTTATACTTGATTTTTGTTTTCAGAATGGCATCCATCCCCTCACTCATCCTTAGGACTTTCAGTTTATATTCAGCCTATCTAGAGAGCAAATCTCTCTTCTTTCTGCAAGGCAAAAAGGGGATCTGAGGGAGTGACTGCTTCTTATGAAAGTTTCCAAACAGGCCTCCTGTAGTCCACCCGCCTGTTCCCCCACCCTCACAGGGAGCCGTGCCCCCAGCTCGAGAGCATTTTTCTGGACTTGCTGCTTGGCTTTTCACTGCCGGCCTAGGCTCAGCTTTCTTTCTGACCTCTAAGACTTGTCAAATACAACTTGCACATTTGTTTTCCAATTTCCAACATTTTGTTACTGTCATTTCTCCTCCCATGTCCTGATCTTGGTAAGGTTAGACCTTTAGCCCTTGTAGGCATTTATGTGTGCTATCAAAGGGACCAGAGGTTAATATGGGTATTTTTCTGTAGTTCTTTCTTATCTTCCAGAAGTCACTTGTAGGTTTTTTCTATTAATAAATAATCCTTACATTCATAGAATAAACCCTATTTAAGCATGACTATTTGGTTAGTTTTTATACATTGCTGGATTTGTCTTGCTAATATTTGGGATTTTTAACTTCTTTGTTGATAAATGATTTTAGTCTCTTGTTTTCTTTTCCCTTGCTGTGCTGGTGCAGTTTTGGTATCAGAGATATATCAGTCTTATCATTTTCTTAGCAACAGTATGAAGTTGTGTGGTTTTTATCTGTTGAGCATAGATTTTTAATCATGAATTTAATGTCTTCAATGAGTTTTTAAAGCTATTCAGGTTTCCTTCTTGAGTAAGTTTTGGTTACCATTCTTGAGTAATTGCCCATTTCTTCTTACATTTTCAAACATATTGGCATGACGTAGTTTATAGGATTCTCCTGAGCATGCATATGTATAAAATACATACATACAACTGTAGATACAGATTATACAACAGTGCATCTGTGGGGTTGTCTCTGTTGCGGGCATTGTTTATTTGCATCCTTCTTTCTCACTCATATTTCCCAGAGGTTTCCCAGAGGGAGTCTGCTGGTTTAGTTGGGTCTCTGGTTGATTTTCTCCATTTTGAGCCCCTCTTGGAGACGTCAGTTCACCGTCTCCTCTGTGCACTCTTGTCAGCGCCTGTGTAAGACCGCACTCTCGTGTGCTTTGTTCTTTGTTTCCTTTGTCCCCAGTGCCTGCGTCCATTCTCCTCCCCATTGAGGCACCCACTGTAGTACTTTCATTATGCTTTCTTTCTTTTTTTTTTGGTGGGGAAGACCAGCCCTGAGCTAACATTCATTGCCAATCCTCCCCTTTTTGCTGAGGAAGACTGGCCCTGGGCCAACATACGTGCCCATCTTCCTCCACTTTATAGGGGAACGCCACCACAGCACGGCTGACAAGCAGTGCGTCCACAGGTGCCCGGGATCCGAACTCGCGAACCCGGGGCTGCCAAGCGCGAACTAAACCGCTGCGCCACCGGTCGGCCCCTCATTATGCTTTCTGTTAACAGTTTGTGTGTTACATACTTCTGTGTTATTGAAATGATACATTTTAGTATTTTTATTATGTATCTTTGAAACTACGTAATCTTAATGTTTTATGAATGTATCTTTTTATGTTCTAGACTTGATTCTGATTTTATACAAGATTTTTACTCAAAACTTATTTTTTCAACAAATATTTGAGTGCCTACTATGTTCAAGGAATGTGCTGAGCAGATTAGTTTATAGCAATAAGTCAAAATCTTAGTTCTCCCGGGACAGGCAGACCAACAATGAAATAATTAGAAGGTTAGCTCGTGTTGGGTGCTGAGAAGGAATAGCAAAGCAGGGCAGACAGAAGGAGGTGGGGTTGCCAGAAGTACTTCTTGCTGATTTCTTCTGACTGCTATGTAGTGTTTTGTTGGGTGTGGTCACCACCTTCCACTTAGCCATTTTTCTCAAGCTGGATACCTAAGCTGCCCCACTCCCCACTGCACAGAAATCCTGTGATAATATCCCCTTGCAGACTGCTGGAGTCTCTCGGGGGTGTAGAACCAGGCGTGTGTACTGGTACATGCCTGTCTCATTTCCCTGTGGGACTTGTTTACGTTGTGATCCATCCGTCTGTGCTCCCCTGAGTTAGTATATGGGGGTTCCACTGTCCCCACAGCCCTGTTTGGTGACATTGTTTTAGTTTGCATTTCTCTAATCATTTGAACTTTTGAGTATTACTTCATCTGCTTATTAGCTGCTGGTGTTTTCTCCTTCTGTGAATGCCTTGTCATATCTTTTACCTCTTTTTCTACTGGATTCCCAGCCTGTGTTTTGATTAGCAGGAATCCCACATACCTTGTAGATTTTAATCCTTGGTCAGTTTTTGATATTGAGTCTAAGGTACACCTTTTCCCTGTATTGAGATCTCTAAAACGGGGACGAATCGTACAGCTGCCGAGAGTCGTTGTCAGCCAGGGGTTGTCGTTTCCTGTGTACCAGTGAACTTGGTCACGGCTGTGCTTACTGCCAGCACTTCCGTTGAGTTATGAATGCTGCTGGTAAGTCAGTCAGCTGATGGCAGGAGAAATGGCCAGACCCCCTTGAGCAGATGAATAGAGGCTGTGTGACTGAGGCTTTGATCATCCCTTTGTTAAACTTCTGCTACCTTTGGATAATGACAGCTTACTTTCTAGAAATGTGTGACTCGATTGGGGAAAGATGAAACTAAGAATTTAGTCCCATAGGAAAGTTCCAGCATCAGAACTTAGAGAATGGGTGACACTAACTTGTCGGGTAATCTCAGAGATGATAGTGGAGCATCCTCCTGAGCAATGCTGGGATGCTCCTGATAACGAAGAGGAAAATGTCATTATGAATACGGGTGATATCCGTGACTTAGCGGAGGAGAGCAGGCGGTCAGAACTCAGGTCAAGAGGTTAGGAATGTCTTGACTGATTTATCTTGCTTATATTCTCCTTTTCATAAGTAAAAAAGTAGTGTGCCAAAAATCTGTGTGTATGAATGCCTAGTAGAACTTTCGTTAAATATAAATAAAAAATTCTAGATGAAAACATAGTTACATTTTAATGAGTACTGCTTTTCTTCCTTAGCAGCGGATAAAATACAGTTGATACCATTTTAGAGTCAATGAAATACAAGAAATCTCTTTATCACCCATCTGTTAACTTTGTCTTTGATATCTTCATTGAACCAAAATTCTTAATTTTGACTCGGACTCATCCGTTTTGGCCTCACTTTGTGTGTTTGGAGACTTGTTTCAGAAATTGTTTCCTGCTCCAAGGTCACAAAGACATTCTTCTACATTTCCTTCTGTTATCTTTTCCAAATATCTTTTTAGGTTTTTAATATGTCTGGAATTCACCTTTGTATATGGTTATTCAACTTTATTTTTCTCCATGGAGAAAGAAATAGGTGTAACTTAGTAGTTTGTGGGGCAGCTGCTATCATTTGCTGGCTATTTATATATACGCAGTTCTCTTGAGTTCTAGATTCTTTCATTGGTGTGGTTGCCTATTCTCACTCCAGTGCCAAACCGGTTGCTAACAGGGGTCTGTGGTATTTGTTTCTTTCTGGTGAAGCACCATCCTCCCTATCTCCAAGTTCACTTATGTGATTAGACGCTGACTCTCACTGATAGTGAGGTTGTGGTGTTTGATTGAGAAGGGTTTCATTTTTCTTCCTTCAAGTCTTCTGAGGCCTTGATTATGGAGATATCTTTCTAGATTGGTTTTATTTGCTTCTGCGAGGGACCCTGAAGGGTCTTAGGCTCCAGCTTCCTGTCTCAAGTGCCCAGTAGGACTCGTTACTGCTGGCCTGCAGGGCACAGGTGTGAGCCTTCCATTTCTCACTGGACACTGTTTTCCTTCCCTGCTCAAGTGCCACACAGAAACAGCATCCCTACATCCCCACGTCCCGCTGCCTCTTGGCAGCTTGTCAACTGTGATCAGAGGTTTTGGGTGGACTTGTTCTTGATAGTTGGATTTCTATGTGTGTTACAGTTTTTGTAGAGTGGCCTCAACTTTCACAGTAGCAACCAGTAGTACAGGCTTGTCTACACTGGTGTTTAGATTTTTCATCTTTGTGTGAGTGACAGCACCTCCACACCAGGCAGGACTTAGGAGACTTAAAGAAGTCCTGAGAAGTAGGGAACAAATGACACGATGGATTCAGAATCACAGTGGGTGATTGGAAAGAGAAGAAGCCCTTGAAGCCACAGGGAAGAAGGAAGAAAATATTTAGAGAGCACCTCTTATGGGCGAGGCACTTTTATAATGACAATTACCTTGAGAGGTAGGTTGTCTCCCCACTTTGTAGATAAAGAAACTGAGGCTCACGGAGGCCAGGTAACGTCCCCAGGCTTCTGAAGCCATCAGGAACCATAATGCAGATGGGGTCCTTCTGACTGACTCTACAAAAAGAAGACTTTTCACTGAGTCTTCCTGCCATTTGTATGAGTTCATCTGCTTTTGTGAATTTACTTCACATGGTGATTCTTTTCCCTCCCTGGTTTCCCAGCATCTTTTGTTAATTTTTTTCATAGAAAACTCATTCTGTTAAAACATACCAACATGAGCAGTGTTTGTTAGTCTTTTCTGACTGCATTGCATTTTATAGAGCAGCCCAGTATGCAGACCAGTGCATATGTGTCACTGAAATGAGTTCTGGGCCACACTGCTTTCCCTTGCCCTGTGCTGTGCATTCGGATGTTTTCTATTCCTGCAGTTTCCTATAGTTAAAATAGACTGGTTGTGACTAACTAAATTGGGCTCAGAACCCTGGAATAGCCCACGTCCATAGTTTGGCCCCTGTTTTTGAAGGATGGCCAATGGCTAGAGTATTTGTCAGCAGAGGACTTGAGAGGTCATCTCCTCGAGAGCCCGTCTCCTGTCCCAGCCGAACTCACATCATGCTCCTGTGCAGCTGGCCACCCTGTTGCCTTTTCTCCCCCAGCGAGGTGGGGGGATTACTCTCAAATAGTATTCCAGCACTAACTTCAGAACTCGGGCACATATCCCGCTTATTCTCTTAGTGGCTTCCTGTAGATAACGGGTATTTTTAAACCACTTAACTGTCAGATCGTAACTTGCTCTGCCTAGTCTTGCCTTTGATCTTGATCTTTATATTTCCTCCCTGTCTGTCTTATTCCAGATTTTTTTCCTGAGGTACTTTAGTTAGCTGCTTCTTTCTTAAGTGAGTTTTAAAACCAAAGTGAAGTTTTGCCATTCCTCCATCCATCCTGGAATTCCAGCTCACTTTTCTTTCTTCTGTAAGTAGTACAGGGTAGCCTATTAAGAACAGAATAAATGGCCGAGTATCTGATTTTTTATATACCATTTTCTAATTTTACTTTTTAAAAATGAAAATAAAAGAGCTAGGAGACCGGTATGCGGATAGGGTAGAATGACAACACTTGTGTGACCTGTCTGCCGCCAGGGTAAGGTGACAGTGTGTGTCCTGTCCCAGAACGTCTGCTGACGTGTACCACTCTTGTCTCTTCCCCAGCCCTCCAAGTCACAGCATCGTGGTGAATGGAAAAGAATGTATAAACTTTGCCTCATTTAATTTTCTTGGATTGTTGGATAACCCTAGGGTCAAGGTAAGTAGCACATATGCTGACGTGGACAGATAACCTGACTGACTGAAGAAACGGTATAAAATAAGGGACAAGTGCAGCACGTCACAGAGGACTGTGTGTTTGCTGTTGTTCCTCTGACAGAGCTGTAACCTGGATTTTGACAAAGGGCGCAAGAGGGTCTGATATGGCTTAGTGATGGGTGACAGCGGAGAACTGTATGAGCCAGAACCGGGTAATAGTCGGAGATGGGTCTAGGAAATTGCTCCATCTCCTATTGGGATTCTGGGCTGGTAAACATTTTTGAGGAAAAGTTTATGCCCACAAATGCCAAAAAGTAAAGGCATCAAGTTGACCAGTTTTTGATAATCGAACTAATATAACTTTTCCGTGTTTTAAGTCATAAACCTAAATCTTTACATCTTTTCTTTATATCCTATTGTTAGAATCACCATTGTTCTAAGAAAGGAAGGAGAGCGAGGGAGGGAGGAAAGAGGAGCCATGTGAGTTAAAGAATAGGAAATGTCAGTTTCGAAGTCACAGTAAATTATTAAAATCTAATTTTTTTTTCCTTCCACAAAGGCAGCAGCCTTGGCATCTCTAAAGAAGTATGGTGTGGGGACTTGTGGACCTAGAGGATTTTATGGCACGTTTGGTACGTTTCTGTCGTATTTTTCAGACTGCTGCTTTCAAGAATTACAATTCAATTTGATTTCAAAACTCCTTAGGAAAGACATCCTTAATTAATTGTGGTATTAGCTGGTGAGTGCTTTATCTTATCCAACTTTCTAGAACATATTGTGTTTGGAACCATTGGCGGGAGGTACACTGGTCTGGGGTTGAGTGTCATTTGTGGAGAAGAGCTGTAGGTATCTCAGGTGCACTGTCTCTGTAGGATGAAGCCTGAGCTGCTGTTGTGTGTGCCCCAGGAGACAGTGGTGTGAGGAGACAGTCTGAGTTTGTTTCTGTCACGCATGACAGACGTAAGGGGAAGGGTCTGGTTGCAGGTGGCTCTGCTCTTCATGGTTGTGCAAGAACCCAGGTCTTCCCCGTCCTGTTGCTTAGTGCTGAGGGCACTGTCCTTGTCTTCGTAGCTGAAGCCCCATGGTGCGGATGAGGGAGCAGGAGTGCAGGGCAGCAGTACCCTTTTAGGCGGGCAGGTGGCGGTGCACATTACTCTGCCCACGTTCCATTGGTGAGAACACAACCCTAGTCGTGCCTCGCTGCAAAGTGCGCTGGGAAATAGCTCTAGGTGAACACCCACCATGTGCCGGTGAGAAAGGCAGGAACAGATTGGGAGGCGATAGACCACGTAGCTCTTTTCTTACCCCAGCAAGCAGATCATAGAAAGAGGGCCTTGTTGATCAGATTACAACAAACAACCCCATAAAAAATGCCTTTTCTAGTTTTCTAATACTTATCAAGGAAATAATTCCCTACCCATAAAAACTAAGCAAACAACCCATGTTTGCACTACGGCTAGAGGAAAGAGGGAGACTCTGATCTGAGGCTGTTCAAGTCTTTGATCTTGTCATTAAGACTGGGGGTCAGGATACTTGGTTTCTAATTTTAGGGCTGAAATTAATGAGCTCTGTGACCATGAGGAAGTCACTTAACCTCTCTGGGCTTTCTATTCTTCTTTGAATAGTTGGGATGCTGGAATACAAGATTTTTAAGATCCTTTCCATCTGTAGGATTCTTGGACACTAACTTCTGTGGTCTGTTTTCAATACAAATAATTTAACCACTAAACTAGCTAAGGAATAAAGAAACGTGCTCCCTTAAATAAAAACATCTTAACTGTTAGTGAAAAAAACGCACAAAGACCCAGAAATGGCAATGAGGACAGAAGACAGAAGAGACTTTCCTGGCTCTCCTGTCCCCACATTCTGACATTCTGTAAACCAGAATGCTATTTCCAGTAATATACTCACTTAAACAATTATTTAACAACATTTTCAAATTTTTTTTTTCATGACTTGATTTAGCAATAAATCTCTTATCTGTCTTCTCAGATTAACTCCCAAGCAGAGGCCAAGGCCACACATGCAAATAAAATCTACTAGAAAGAAAGGCATGTGTGGTCTTTCAAATCTTCAAGACTATTTTTCACAGAGCCATGGAAATATATTATTAAAATAGCCCAGTCAGTCAGTTTTCCCTTTGGATCACCTGAAATTACATATGCATAATAGGGTGCTTTGCGCTTCCAAACGTGGGGTCTTTAGATGAATGGTTTTTAAATTAATTTCCTGGATTGAATAATTCAGTCCATGATGTAAACTTTGAAAGGTTTTTAGAGATAGTGAAAAGTCCTCTCCCCACCGCCATCCCACTCCTCAAAAACAGCTCTCAGTAGTTTCTTGTTAATTCTTCCAGACTTTTTTTAGCATATGCAAATCACTTCCATACATACATTTCCCCCACTCTTTTTTTTACAAAAGCGATAGCATACCACACACATGTTCTGTACCTTGCTGTTGCAGTGAGTTTGTTTTAAATTTAAATTGCATTGATCTTTCAGGTGTCTGAATGGGCCTCCAGAGCAGTGCAATGAACGCGTAGCTATGTATCAACTCCTCTGTAAACTACTTTATTGGTCACTAAGTCCTTATCCTAACTGTAGTTGAAGGTTCAAAAACATTATGGCATCTGGACAAAGGGTGAAGGTTAGTTTGCACTGTGGTGGTTTTGTAACAAGACACCAAACCCATGGCTTGGAGTAAAGTAACGTGTGACGTCCTCCGATAGACTTGCTGCATTCCTTCTCGCTGCGTTCCTTCTTAACAGCTGCCCATGCTTACTTGTCATCTTCTTTCCTTTCTTTATATGTATATTGTCCATATTTTTCATTTTTGGTTTTCCAACAGGATATTTTCAATGTTTTTTCCTTATTCTGGAAGTAATCACTTAAATTATTGTAGTTACATTAAATTACCTTGAAATTTCAATGTTAGATCGGAGAAGCTACTTGAGGTCAGCTAAGGCTAAATTTTAAATCTCTTAAATACCCTCTACAATTAAATTACTCTAAATATTTAGGGTACATTTGCCCTTTGCACTGAGCAATAAAGCAGACGTGAGGACTCTTTCTTCTCATTTGAAGTTGCTTGTGCATTCATGGCCTACATTGTCCTTCCCTGGACCCCAAAAGATTGCTGTTAATTTTGTTTTTTGTACAAGTATTACATTCAGGCATCTATTTTCAAAGATGTAAATTCTCTTCCATCTTTTCTCGGCCTTTCAGATAATGAATGTAAATCACTTGTTGTGAGAGTAAATTTCCTTATTAAAACATTCTCTCTTTTTATTTCACAGTAACTGTAGATGATATTAGATAATTAATACAGAAAAAGAAAATTAAACAACGACTGAGTTAAAATTCATCTAGTTTCTTAGGCTAATATGTTCTCCTGCCTCCTAAAGGCCTGGCAGGTAGAAGTAGACAAGCTCTTATGATATTCTTGTGAGGAATATGTGACCAGAAGGCTTTCTGCTGCTCATTTTATTGTTTTAATGTGTATTTTAGAACCAAACAAGTGGTTTTATCAGGTTGTGGAGCCTTCCTTTCCTCTAAGGCTAATGGGGTCCCAGTGCACTTCAGTAGTTTTTTGTTGAACTTCTTTGTTCATTTATTTTGTTTTTAATACATTCAGATCTCATTTACCTGTGGTTTGTCCCTGGTGCCCCGGGATCTGCTTTGCATATACAACGCCTACTTGGCTCTTTGGTCTTAAAAACTAGATCAAAAGAGAGTTAATGGCAGGGTTTCATGGTGAGCAATAGTGGCATTTAATTGTTTTCTAGAGCTAATAGTAAACAATTGTTCATTTGTTTATTTTTAAAGATATTTTCTTTCTTTGTTTTAGCGTAGTCAACTGAACCATGACTGCATGTTTTAGTAGGAAGAACATTTGGTCATAAAATTCCTGGATCTGCCACTTCTTCCTACCAGTCATGGGATTGCAGTTTTCGTAGTGTAGCAGTGAACATTCCTTCTTTGCACAGCCTAGAACATTTTGGTAAGAATCACATAAGATCCTATGTATGAAAACATTTTGAAAAACATTCAGCACTGTATTTATGTTCTAATGAGTGTGTAAATGATACTGTTTCTACTTTTAAGAAAAATTGTCCATCTCAAGGGATTAAAAAAAAAAAAACAGTGTTTAACACAAAAATATGGAGGCCTTAAGAGAAAATGTAGTTGGGTGATTGTTTTTAGACTGTTCTAAAGTTGACAGTTTTATGGTCTGTCCTCTGGAAAACAACCAAGAAGGCTATAATATCTCCTCTTATTCTAATCTAAATGGGAAACTGAACGAGTGACTTTAATATGAGATAGTCCTTAAATATTCAGGATTTGAATAACAGAAGATAGTGTAACTTCTTTTCTTTTGAAAGATAACCTTTTCTTTTATTCTACAAATGTTGATTTAATTGAATAAACACACAGCCTATTGCCTTTTCCATGCCAGGCTTTGTTTTGAGCGTTTTATAAGCATTAACTGTATGGTTCTTATAACAATCCTTTGAGGCAGGGACAGTTGTTACCCTTTTGACAGATGAAGGACCTGAGACACACAGAGCAGTTTCAGACCCGTCCAGGGTCCACACCTGGCAATGAGGGAGCCCAGATCTGAACCCCTTGTGATGATCGCCCTGTGCTGGGTGCTGGGCATCCCCTACTAGCCCTGCCTCCTGTCTCTTATGTTCTGGTGAGGGAGCAGGTGGGAGAACGGGCAGCGAGTGGCTTTCTGGCCACCTCCCTCTGTGGCCTCTTCTCTACCATGATCATTCCTGGCAGTGAATCGGAGAATGTAGCTATTTACTTGCACTCCATGCAGATCTCTGGCACTAATCATTGAAATGGATCATGCACACAGAAGACCGACATCAGAAGTCATTTCATAAATTTATAGGATGATTTAAAATCCCTTTTGCAGTTAGTGAAAATAGTTTGCGTCCATAGCATGTTTTTTTCTTTTTGAAATGGAGTTGTTGAATGAAAGCAATTCACTGTGGCTTGTCTTGTCCATCTGTTAGCTAAATAGTGAAGATTTGGGGTAGATAGTGCTAATTTAGAGACAGCATTGTAATTTGAAGGAGGCCTCCTATGGGGGGCCTGCCCTAACAATGGTCAGAAGAGAGAGGCAGCAGGGTGGTGGGTCCTGTCTGTAGGGAGGGCGCTCAGAGAGTGCTAACGCAGAGGAAAAGGAAGGCATGTCTGAGGCATGTCTGTGCTCGGCTGTGTGGGTGGTGGCTGGGTCCCTAGTGCTCTGCTGTTTTCCTCGTTCTTTTCGGATTTTGCCTGAAACTTTCACTGGCATCATCTCTCAAAGAAGGGCAGGCAGTCAGGTGCAGGGTCAAGCCCTCAGACTTCATGGTGTTGATGTCTCATAGCTGATGCTTGAAGGGCTAAGGGCCCCTTTGGTACCATTTTGATCAAAGGGTACATTGTTCTTAACTTTGTTATTGTAAAATCCCACATTTATTTAATGTTGATATATTGAAAGTGTCATTTCTATAAAATGAGTACAACTGATTGGTAATGGAAATCAAATGGTAATTCATGTGTTTTTAGCATAATAGACAATGTTGGTACACATTTTAACTTATAAATAGGAAGAAGCATGCTTAGTTTTTTATCATTACTTGATTGCAATGGGATAAATAGTTGATTTTCACAATTCTGTGACATACTTTAAGAAGTCTATAAATGGGCTTCAATTTATTTTATTTTCTGGATATTGCTGCTGAATTTTCTAATTCCTCACTCTATCTCTCTTGCCGTCAAATTGGGGTTTTAGTTTAGACCATCTGTGTCCTCTCCTCTCTCACTCAGTGGCTGGTTCCCACGCCAGCCTTTGGTTGACAGTCGAGTCTTCTGTGTCTTCAGTCAGAAACCGCTGTGGGTGGGTGGTAGTTCTGAGTGTGGAAGGGACCCCAGTGCTTCAGACCAGTACGTTAGAGGCACAGCATAGCCTTTACCTGCTCTCTGGGCTTGGAGCTCTCTGATGACAACTTCCAGATGCCTCTCTCAGCTCTGTCACTTTGTCAAGTGGCAGAAACCCTATATTTTTCCCTGATCCAGTACTTACCAGAGTATCTGTTTATGTGATATTCACTAAATGTTTGATTAATAAATGAATTAACTGAGAAGTGTGTTGGAACCCACCCCCCCCATCTAACTACTTTTTTTTTTCTTTTTTGTGAGGAAGACCAGCCCTGAGCTAACATCCGTTGCTAATCCTCCTCTTTTTGCTGAGGAAGACTGGCCCTGGGCTAACATCCGTGCCCATCTTCCTCTACTTTATATGGGACGCTGCCTTGGCATGGCTGACAAGCAGTGCGTTGGCGGGCGCCCAGGATCCGAACCCCCGAACCCCGGGCTGCCAAGCGTGGACTAAACCGCTGTGCCACCGGGTGGCCCCCACTACTTTTTAAAATATAGTCCTTTGTGAAGTTGCAACTTTTATAATTCTTAATTTTGCCTTTTACAGTAGTCCCCCCTTATCCGTGGAGGATATGTTCCAAGACCCCCAGTGGACGCCTGTAGCCGCAAATAGTACCGAACCAATATATACTATGTTTTTTCCTGTATGTATATAGCTTTGATAAAGTGTAATTTATAATTAGGCACAGTAAGAGAATAACAACAATAACCAATAATAAAATAGAACAATTATAACAATATACTGTAATAAAAGTTACCATACATCTTAGATCTTAGCAACCTCAGCATATGAATTTTTTCCTTTCCTTAATTAAGTCCAGAGCTTTCACTTAAAGGAAGCACTTTAGGGCTTCTCTTTAGCATATCCGAATTGCCAGCATCACTGTTCTTGTGCTTTGGGACCATTATTAAGTAAAACAAGGGCTACTTGAACACAAGCCCTGCCATACGGCGACAGTCAATATGATAACCGAGACGGCTACTAAGTGACTAACGGGTGGGAGGCGTCTACAGTGTGGATCCGCTGGACAATGGTGTGATTCTCGTCCCCGGTGGGGTGGAGCTGGACAGCGCCAGATTTCATCATGCTACTCAGAATGGCGCACAATTTAAAACTTATGAATTGTTTATTTCTAGAATTTTTCATTTAATATTTTCGGACCAAGGTTGACCACGGGTAACTGAAACCTGAGAAAGCAAAACTACAGATGAGGGAGACTACTGTACTAGTAAAAAGCGTCACAATAAGATTGGCTTGCCTCTGATGAGTCAGTGAGTGGGTTTACAGATCTTAGATATTTTATTCAGATGTGCTAAAAAGTTGTTTCTTTGTTTCCTGTAGCTGAACTGACCTTACTCACTTGTCCCTTCCTGGAAGGTGGTGGAAGCGTACGGTACCCTTGAGAATTAACGCTTTGTCTGTCCTTACAGTGGAAATACTTAGTCCACTCAAGGTTGAGCTCTGTACCCAGCTGGGTTAAGTCATCTCTTTTGTGTTTCTCAGTCCTTCAGGTCTTGTCCCTCTCCCCCTTCTTACTAAGAAGGCTCTGGGGGTGAGGCGGCATCCCTGTCCTTCTGGAGCGGGGAGGTGCAGGGCCCTACCTTCTCCCTGGTCTTTGCAGTGAGGCGCCAGTGCTGGTGCTCCCTGGAGAGAAGGCTGAGCTGAGGGGCAGCGTGGTTCGCCAGTCTCCTGGAGTGATGCCCCCACCCATGGGACCCCATTGTCTGGGCGGAAGGGCTCTGACAGGCCATCCGCCCTCCCCACCACCCCTCACTGGGGAACGTCTGGGTCCCCTGCTACTGCCTAGACTTCCGAGTTCCCCTCAATAGACGTGCCGAGGCTCCCTCTTCCATGGTCTCAAAATCTGCCTTTACCACCTCTGTTTTCCCTCTTTTCTCTCATGAAGCTCCAAGGATGGAGGGGCCTGGGTACATCCTTCCTGTATCAGCTTCTGAGTTCTCCTTGCACAAGGCATGTGGAAAAACACTGATCTAATTCTCGCGCTTGGGTCCTGCTGTTGTTAAAAGAGCTAAAGGAAGTTTTAAAAATCCTTTTCTCTCCTGGGCAATGCCTCATTGGAAGACCACTTTGAAGTTTTCAGGTTCAGAGTTAGTCAGTGCACTGTTTATTCTAGACATCGCTGATCCCTCCATCCCAAGGTGTGAAGCCTCATGGCTTAGCCTGCGAAGGTGAAAGGCTGTAAGGAACCATGATGTAAGAAAGAAAATACCAGTCTAATAATTACAGATATCCCCATTATTACATCAACATTCTTCTTAAGCTGGTTCTATAAAAGGACCATATTTCTCTTCGTACCATAAATTTGAATTCCCCAGTACACTTAAAAAGAAATTCATTTATTGAAAGAAATCAAGGATGACATAAAGAAATGGAAAGATATTCCATGCACATAAATTGGAAGAATAAACATAGTTAAAATGTCCATATTACCTAAAGCAATTTACTGATTCAACACAATCCCAATCAGAATCCCAATGACATTCTTCACGGAAATAGAACAAAGAATCCTAAAATTTATATGGAATAACAAAAGACCCCGAATAGCGAAAGCAATCCTGAGAAAAAAGAACAACACTGGAGGCATCACAATCCCTGACTTCAAAATCTACTACAAAGCTATCGTAATCAAAACAGCATGGTACTGGCACAAAAACAGACACACAGACCAATGGAACAGAATTGAGAGCCCAGAAATAAAACCATACATCTATGGACAGCTAATCTTCAACAAAGGAGCCAAGAATGTACAATGTAGAAAGGAAAGTCTCTTCAATAGATGGTGTTGGGAAAACTGGACAGCCACGGCGAAAGAATGAAAGTAGACCATTGTCTTACACCATACGCAAAAATTAACTCAAAATGGATCAAAGACTTGAATGTAAGACCTGAAACCATAAAACTCCTAGAAGATAATATAGGTAGTACACTTTTTGACATCAGTCTTAGTAGCATCTTTTCAAATACGATGTCTACTCAGGCATGGGAAACAAAAAGAAAAAATAAACAAATGGGACTACATCAGACTAAAGAGCTTCTGCAAGGCAAAGGAAACCATGAACAAAATGAAAAGACAACCCACCAATTGGGAGAAAATATTTGCAAATCGTATATCTCACAAGGGATTAATCTGCAAAATATATGAAGAACTCATGCAACTCAACAAAAAAAATACAACCAGATCAAAAATTGGGCAGAGGATATGAACAGACATTTTTCCAAAGAAGACATACAGATGGTCAAGGGGCACATGAAAAGATGTTCAGCATCACTAATCATTAGGGAAATGCAAGTCAAAACTACAATGAGATATCACCTTACACCTGTTAGAATGGCTATAATTAACAAGACAGGAAATAAGTGTTGGAGAGGATGTGGAGAAAAGGGAAACCTCGTACACTGCTGGTGGGAATGCAAACTGGTGCAGCCACTATGGAGATTTCTCAAAAAATTGCAAATAGAAATACCATATGATCCAGCTATCCCACTACTGGGTATTTATCCCGAGAACTTGAAATCGACAATTCAAAGAGACTTAATGCACCCCTAAGTTCTTTGCAGCATTATTCACAATAGCCAAGACGTGGAAGCCACCCAAAGTGCCCATGAACTGATGAATGGATAAATAAGGTGTGGTATGTATACACAATGGAATACTACTCAGCCATTAAAAAAAAAAGACAAAATCGTCCCATTTGCAACATGGATGGACCTTGAGGGTATGATGTTAAGCAAAATAAGCCAGACAGAGAAAGACATATACTGCATGATTTCACTCATATGTGGAAGACAAACACACACACAGACCAAAAGAACAGATTAGTGGTTACCAGAGGGGAAGGGGTAGGGGGGAGGGCAAAAGGGGTAAAGGGGCACATATATATGGTGATGGATAAAAATTGGACAATTGGTGGTGAGCATGATGCAGTCTATACAGAAACTGATAAAAAAATAACGTACACCTGAAATTTCACGTTATAAACCATTATGACCTCAATAAAATAAAAAATAAATAAAAAGAAATTCAGACAGAAACTCAGTCCTGCAGAGTGATGGCAGGTGCCACAACCAGGTGGTGACCCAAACTGTTAGAGGAGTGACCACCACCATTCAGAGTCTCTCTGTCTTGATGCAGAGGATGTGGGGTTCTCTTTAAATGAATTACTCTTCTCTTTTCTTTCTTTTCCTTTTAAAGCTGGTTGATAGTTGTCTTAGTTCCTGTCTTAGTGTCTTAGTACTGCGTGCTAAAATGCAAAAAGGTGATGATAAAACAAATGTCGTACATCTGGAAAGCCTCAGTGTTGCTGGCTGAGGGAAGTTAAAGCGGGTAAAGTCACTGGGCCTCGAATTCTTACAGTAGAGTGATACGAAAGCAAAACCCAGAGTGGGAGCTGCCCCAGGAACATGTTTTATGGACAGATGAGGAGCTGATTCAGTTCACAGCTTATAGAAATACTTTTGGCCCAGAAGTATCTTAATAGATCTTATATAATTTGTAACTTAAAAATAATTTCATTTTGGCCATAAGGTGGAAATTAATAATTAAACTGCTTATGTTATTTTCTTTACTCTTTAGTTGAAGAAAAAGAATTATAAGACAGTTTAACCATTTAACGTTTTATTATTGAAATAGATGTGCACTTGGATTTGGAAGACCGCCTGGCAAAATTTATGAAGACAGAAGAAGCCATCATATACTCGTATGGATTTGCCACCATAGCCAGTGCTATTCCCGCTTACTCTAAGAGAGGGGACATTGTCTTTGTGTAAGTAACCTTTACCTACCTTTCTAATCAAAATTCCTTTGAAAATAATATTGACCCTCCTAGGGAATTTGTTAGAGGTTATCTGCCTAAAATAATACTGATTTTTTGTTCTTAAAGATATATGTAGTCACCTCAACGGTAATTCTACAGAATTTGTGAGACCTTCACTAGAAGGATGTCTAAAGTGTCAGTACTTGGTTACCTACCAGTATGATTTTATTTATTGATGTCGAGAAGGCCAAACTTACCCAGGATGAGGCCCATCTTCCTTCCCTATGCAGCTCTGTGACAGTGCGGTGTCCTTGTGAGTCCGTGGTCACAACCCACGTGGTCACTCACACTATGTGGTCAAGTCACTCCACTTCTCAGTATCCGCACCCCAAACTCCTGATCTCGCTTCATGGCTTATTAAGAACATGGAAGCCATGAGTTGGGGACTTCTTAACTTTCCACGAGCAAATCTACACACTTGTGTGCTTGTGCACTGGATGCGTGGATTGCCTTTTACCCTGGAGAGGAAGAGTGGAGAGGAGCGGAGCGAGGTCTGGCGTAGCCCAGGCAGCTGGTTACACCCATCAGAAGCAGCTGCCTCCAACCCAAGCCTCTGTCGTCTCTTGAGTGGACTATTAAATGACTCTTAATTTTAGTTCTCAAATTTACTTTTGTTTCCTCTTTTTCTTTTTAACACCATAGACAGAATAATCCTTTTAAAAAATGCAAATCTGATTATGCCACACTCCATTTAAGAGCTTCCACTGTTCCTAAAATAAAGATGCAAGTCCTTATTATGACCTTGTGCATTCTAGACTACCTTTTCAGGCCCGCTTTGTACCATTTTTCTGCAGGTGGTTGTGCTGAGGCCTCACCAGCCTTATATGCTAGTTTCCTTTCACTTCAGGGCCTTTGCACATGCTAGTCCCTATGCCTAGAATATTGCTTTGTGTCTCATCTACTTAATTCCTGCTCATCCACCACACCCTGCACATATACCACCTCTGCAGAAAAGTCTTCCCCGACCTCTCAGACCAGATCAAGATCCCCTGCTGCATGTGGAGAAAATCTTACAGCCAGAGGAGTTTGGAGTTTGATATCCTTGTGAATCCATGACCATGTGGGCACTGCCTGTCAGAGTGCCCCTGCTTCTTAGGCCTTCCTTACAAGCGTGCACGCACACACACTTGTACACACACACACCCTCTGGTCTCTGCTCATTTTGCCTCAGACTCACTCTACTCTTCTTTTATAGCACTTTCAACAGTATATTAGTCCACTGCTAGGATAGCATTTGCTGTTTAGTAATGCTCACTAAATACCAGTTCAGTAAATGAATGAATGAAGGCTGGAGCTCAAAAGAGGAGTCCAAGTGACTGGACTTCAGAACTTGGCTTACCGTGGCCCCTGCACCGCCCTACTGCTTCTCACTCACTCTTGGAACTCCCACTCGTGCAGTAAGCTCAAGACGCTGCAGCGCTGGCTCTTCCTGGGGCTTTTCAGGGCACGGGTGGCCCATTTTCCCCCATAGCCCAGCAGCAACCTGGGAGCGTTCCAGCATGTGGCCTGAGCCTAAGTAGTATTGTTTCCTGATATGACCATGAAAATGAATGTTTTTATTAATTTTTTGCACATAGTTAAAAATCAAATACAGTCATGTGCTGCATAACGACATTTTGGTCAATGACAGAGCACATATATGACGGTGGTCCCATAAGATTAGTACCATATTGTCTAAGTGTGTAGTAGGCTGTACCATCTCGGTTTGTGTAAGTATACACTATGGTGTTTGCACAACAACAAAATCACCTAAGGACGCATTTCTCAGGATGTATCCCTGTCGTTTAAGTGACACATGACTGTAATGAGAAAGACCCTTCACAAACTTGAGAGCTGCTGATTTAAACAGTGTTGCTAGGTTTTCAGTAAAAGCATAGTTACAGACAACTACAGTGTCATCCAATATCACTTTATACGAGCACCCACCTACTCAAGAAGGAATAAATTCCTTCTTGAGTTTTAAGTCCAGAAAAAGTTTACAGTTACAATTGAACTTGTATACTTCCTTTGTTAGATAATAAATACTACATTGTCCTTTTGGTTTTAACTGCTAGGAAACCTAGGCTAATTTCCCTTTCAAATGTTATACCCAGTGTCTTAGAACTTCAGTTTCTGGTGAGTCATTAGACAACTTAATTATTCTCTTATACATAATTTTAAATATTCTGCCTGAAATTTATTTGAAAGTAGGAACACTAGAGGTAAAAATAGTGTTTAGTAAATTTTTCGATAAATTGTTTTTGATAAATTGATTAGGCATAGACAACATGTCCGATGCTTCGCTTCTTCTTTTTAGTAACTAGTGATAATGCTTTGCCAATAGTAGGTCTCAGCACAGTGGTTGTTTGTGTATTTAAGTCTGTCCTGGTTACTCTACCAAGTCCATGTTCATCTTACTCCATATACTTTTTTTTTAATGAAATGTTTTATATTGAGATAATTGTGGATTCACATACACCCCTTAAGAAATAATTCTGTGTGCCTTTTACCCAGTGTCCCCCAATGATCACCTCTTGCAAAACTATAGTACAATTTTATAGCTGGGATATTAACATTGATAAAATCAAGATACAGAATATTTCCATCACCACAAGGATCCCTTGTGTTGCCACACCCGTGTCCCTCCCACCCCACCCACTCCTTAACCCCTGGCAACCGCTAATCTCTTCTCCATTTCTATAATTCTGTCATTTCAAGATTGTTATACAAATGCGGTCTTAACAGTAGGTAACATTTTGGGTTTGGCTTTTTTCATTCAGCCTGAGTTTTCTGGAGATTTGTTTAAGTTGTTGCATGAATCAAGAGTTTGTTCTTTTTAATTGCTGAGTCACAATCCATGGTATGGAGGCACCATAGTTTGTTGAACCATTCCCCTTTTAAGGACATCTGAGTTGTTTCCAGTTTGAAGCTATTACAAATAAAGCTTCTGTAAACATTCATGTCCAGGTTTTTCTGAGCATGTAAGTTTTTACTTCTCTGGGATATATGCCGAGGAGTGTAGTTGCTGGGTCATATGGTATTGCATGTTTAGCTTTTTAAGAAACTGCCAAACTTTTTTCCAGAGCGGCAGCACCATTTTACATTCCCATCAGCAGTGTATAAGTGATCTAGTTTCTCTACATCCTCAGGAGCATTTGGTGTTGTCATTGTGATTTTATTTTGGCCATTCTGGTAGGTGTGTAGAGATACCTCATTGTGGTTTTAATTTACGTTTCCCTCATGACTAGTGATGTTTACTTTTATTGGACTTTGTCTAGTCTTGGCATCAGGGTAACACTTCATAACATCAATTGAAAAGTGTTCCTCCTCTTCTATTTTCTAGAGAAATTGTATAAAATTATTGTTAATTCCTTAAACATTTCATATAATTCTCCAGTAAAACCAACTGGGCCTGGAGATTTATTTTTTAGTAGTATTTTAATTACAAATTCAATTTCTTTAGTACTTATAAGGCTATTCAATTTATCTATGTCATATTGGGTGAGTTGAGGAATTGGTCCATTTTGGACCATTTTTGAGCAATTGGTCCATTTCTTCTAAGTTGTCAAATGTCTGCAGAACCTGAAATGATATCCCTTGTTTCATTCCTGACTGGTAATTTGTGTCTACTCTTTTTTTTGTCAGTCTTGCTAGAGGTTTGTCAATTTTATTGATCTTATCAAAGAATCAGCTCTTTGTTTCATTGATTTTTCTCCACTGTATTTTTGTTTTCAGTACTATTGATCTCTGGTATTATTTCCTAACTTCTGTTCATTTTTGCCTCATTTTGCTCTCTTTTTTCTAGATTCTTGAGGTGGGAACTTTGATTACTGATTTGAGACTTTTCCTCTTTTCTAATGCAATTAATGCTATGAATTTCCCTCAGCAAATTTTAATGTGTCCCACAAATTTTAATGTGTTTACTTTCATTTTCAGTTAGTTCATTGTATTTTATTTCCCTTTAGACTTTCTCTTGGACCCATAGGTTATTTAGAAATGTGTTACTTAGTTTCCAAGTCTTTAGAGATTTTAAATTTGTTGCAGTTTGTTTTATGGCTCATGATGTGGTCTATGTTGGAATATGTTAACGTGGTCACTTAAAAAAGATTATTCTGCTGCTGTTCAGTAGAGCTTTTTATAAATGACATTAAATCTTGTTGGTTATGGTGGTGTTGAGTTCTGTAATATCCTTGCTGATTTTCTGTCTAGTAGTTCTATCAGTTGTTACAGTTGTGATTTGTCTATTTCTCCTTTCACTTTTATCAGTTTTTGCTTCTCATCTTGTGCAGCTCCATTGTTTGGTGCATATTTAGCATAGGTTTTCTTGATTAATTGACCTTTGTTATCATTATGTAATGTCCTTCTCTGTCTCTGGTAATTTTCTTTGTTCTAGAGTCTACTTTATCAGATACTAACATAGGCATTTCTGGTTTCCCTTGATGAATGTTTGCATGGTTTATTTATTGTTATAATGTATATACACTCACTACCTGTGTTATTGAATATGACATCTATTTACCCTCCTACCTATATCATTACATTTGAAGTAAGTTTCTTATAGGCAGCATATGGTTGGGTCATGTTTAATCCACTCTGCCAATCTCTGTCTTTAAATTATATCTTTTGGCCATTTACATTTAATGTAATTATTCATGATATGTGAGGACTTAAGCCTGCCATTTTATATTTCTGTTTTCTTTTTCCTGCCTTTCTGGGGGTTAATTGAACATTTTTATTTATCCATAGTGTTTTTGAGTGTTTCTCTTTATATAGATTTTTCAGTCATTGCTCTAAGTATGACATTATATATACATAAATTATCAGTCTACTGGTATCATCATTTTACCAGTTCTAGTATGGAAACCTTTACCTTCCTCTGCATCCGTTTACTCTCCTTGTTTTTCATTGTTCTAAGTATTTCCTGTGTAAACACTGAGAACCACATCAGACAGTGTTGTAATTTTTACTTTAACCATCCAAAATAACTTGGACAGAGGGGAAGAAAAGCCTAGTGTGTTTGTCCATATTTTTTACTTACTGTGTTCTTTCTTACTTCCTGATAATCTAAGATTCTTTCTTTTCTTTTCTTATTTTTCCTATGTAGAGAAGTTTTTTAAGCTATTCCTTTAAGAGAGGCCTGCTGGAGACAGATTCTCTTAGTTTTCCTTCAACTGAGAATGTGTTGATTTCCCCTTCACTCCTAAAGGATGTTTTTGTTAGTTATAGGATTCTTGGTTTACAGTTCTTTTCTTTCACCATTTGAAGTGTATTGTGACACTTTTTTCTGGTCTCCGTGGTTTCTGATGAGAAATCTGCTGTCATTCAGATTGTTTTTCTCTTATGTAAGGTGTCATTTTTCTTGGTTGCTTTCAAGATTTTTTCTGTGTCGTTAGTTTTCAGAAGTTTGACTATAATCGTCCCGGCATTTGTTTGGGTTTACCTGTTTGAGTTTCGCTCAGCTTCTTTAATCTATAGGTTTAAACCTCTTGCCTAATTTGGGATGTTTTTAGCCATTATTTCTTTGAGTACCTTTTTTAGCTCCACCCCCTTTCTCTTCTCTGGAACCCCACTGACATGAACGTTGCATCTTTTATTGTATCCCACAGGTCCCTGAGGCTCTGTTCTTTTCTTTCTAGTCTATTTTCTCTCTGGTTTACATTGACTAATTTCTGTTGTTACATCTTTCAGTTCACTGATTCTTTCTTCTTCTCCATTCTGCTGCTGAGCGCATCCACTGAGCCTTTTCTTTTGGTTATTTTCTTTTTCAATTCTAATATCTCTAGAGGAGTCTCCTTTGTATCTTCTATTTCTTTGCTGAGGCTTTTTGTTTTTTATTTCTTTTAAGTGTGTTCATAATTACTCATTAAAACATTTTTATCATGACTGCTCTAAAATCATTATCAGATAATCCTGATATCTTTGTCATCTCAGTACTGGCATTTGTTGATTGTTTTCTTTCATTCTTTTGATATCTTCTGGTTCTTGGTATTGTCACAGAGATATCACTGGCAAGTGATATTTGATTGAAACCTGGACATTTTCATGTTATGCTATTATAGTTTATTTAAACCTTCTGATTTAATTGGCTTTCTCTGACACTGTTCCAACAGGAGCAGGGGGGCACTGCTGCCTTGTACTGCCAGGCAGAGGTACAAGTCTAGGGTCCTCACTCAGCCTCCATTGACCCCGAGATGGGGGTATTTCCATTTCTGCAGGTGTTGATGAGAGTCCTCTCCCCTGAGCCTTGTCTGACACAGCCCAAGCCAAGAGAAAACGAGAGAGAGAGAAAGGTGGCAGCGGTGGGGGGGGGAGGCGGAGAGAAAGGTGGCAGGAAGAGAGAGAGAGGGTGCTTCTCACTGCAGTGCAGGTGGAAGTTGGGGCTCTCCACATGGTCTTCACTAATGCCACATTGGGAGCCAGTCCCAGCTCCCTTCTCCAACACAACCCTGGACGGTATTGGGTTACCTTGTTATTGCTTTGCAAGGGTCATTCTAGGTGCCCCTCAGCCTTTGCTGGTGTGGAGAGGTGGGCCCAGGTTTTTCTGTGGTTTGTCTGCAGTAGCGTCGTCATTGTTTGCTGGGCTGCCCTTCCTGTCCTGTTGCCTGTTAGAGCTTTTGTGTCTGTGCCCATTGGCTTTTCTAGTTGGCCGGCTTCATCAGTTCCAAGTTGGGAAAATCCAGGGAACTCATTTTATGTCATTTCTCAGGTCCTACCCAGCCTGCCTTTTCTCTCCACCTTTCAGCGTCTTTTTATGTTTGTTTTGTATATAATGTCCAGGGTTTTTTATTGTACCTAGAGAGAAAATAGGGAAAATATGTCTACTCCATCTTCCCAGAAGTAGAAGTCTTGCATATGCTTTTAAATGATACAACTTAATTTAAAAAATATTAACCCCTAATTAACTCCCCTAATTAACCCAATTTAGAAGAAAGATCTTAACTGAAGTTTAATCTGCAAGACTCAGAGTTCTCCCTTGGGTTATGAAGAGTCAATTATCCAGTGTTGCTTCTCGTGAGAAAGTAGTGGCAGAGTAGTGTCAAATCAGAGATGTCACTGATGGCAAGGTGCACCAAAGGTTCATATATTTCTTAGAAAGAAAATTACTGTGAGTACACTGATATGCTATCCATGGTAAGATGCACGCTGATTTCTGAGAGGTTAAAATAGGGTAGGAGTGTGCTTCTGGGAATAGAATCAATATGGGAGTTATCTGAAAAGGACTTGCAGAGGGAAGTGCAAACAATGATGTATAACTATTCAAAGATGTTTTATTTATTTGCCATGTTCAAGTTAACAAGTGGATGTTGGTCAACTTACAAAAACAAGCATTCCTTTTCTGAGAATGTTGACAAGGCCCTTTAAACCCCAGTTTGGTGGGTCTCTCTTCCTTGCAGAGATAGAGCTGCCTGCTTTGCTATTCAGAAGGGATTACAGGCATCACGTAGTGACATTAAGTTATTTAAGCATAATGATATGGCTGACCTGGAGCGACTACTAAAAGAACAAGAGATCGAAGATCAAAAGGTATGATTCTTTTGAAGAAAATATACAATTCTTTTGTACTTTCTAACCAGCTAAATTATGTATGAAATGGTGATTTGTCATGAAAACTTGCCTGCGGATCACATTTTGATATCAGGGGCGTTCCTGCTTATTAAACGTCCTTCGGGTTAGAGAGCCAAGTCTGATTGTATTGCCTTGTCGTTACCGTAATTATATATGGCAAATTTGGAGGAAGTTAGTCTAGGCAGTTTTCTAAAAGAGAGAGAAAAACCGTGTGTACTTTGGGGGTGGGAAGAATGTATATTCTCAACTTCACAGAAACAACACTGGAACTCATTAGGGTGTTAACGAGATGTACCTAGTGAATTCAAAATAGGCTTATTCATATCAGAATAAATCATATATCAATTAACTGGAAGAAACAATGGCAGCAGATCTGAATTTATGAATTTATGAACAGAGTGAGACTTTTTCTCCCCACCCCCACCTTCATCATGGAGCACTGAGCAGCTGCTACCTGTGGGAAACAGCTGCCCCAAACATGGTTTCCTTCCACCTTGCAGCTCATTTACACTTCTCCCCAAGCACCTGCGTAGCCCCCTGGGGAGGTGGGGGGAGGGGTGCAACTAGCTCTTTGGTGTTCTGATTAGAGAATGTAGCAGAAGAAATGTGTTCAAAGCATTTATCCTGTATTTTCACCTGATGACATGGAAACTTCAGAAAGGTAGTTCTGGTCTGTGGCTCTGCAGCAGGAACGATTATGTGTGGCCTGTACTGGGAGCCTGGTCAGTGCATCCTTTGTCTCAAACACCACTTTCAAGAGGAGTTTTCCAATGCAACTCATTTATTACTAGAGTAACTAATAAAAATGCTCATTACGTTTCTTAATTTTGTGTTAATTTCCATTTTCCCAGATATTTGCATTATTCCTTTAGGATTCTCTCATCTTTGTTTAGGTGGCAGTCTAAGAGCAGCATTTCATGAATATACACATTCTTGTGATGAATATGCATAGACTCTTGCCATTCTATGCTACATGTGCTATAGGCCGGTGTTTCATAGTTAGACAATTTAGAAAAATCTATAGGGAATCTTCAAATTGAGACTGTTTCACTGATGAATTTCTTTCTACAAATTGTAAAAAAAGATGGCCCTTATTCTGATTCAGTAATAGAATGCTACTAGATTGAAAAACACTGCCTTGGAAAGTGTGACCACTGAACCAGTCTGCTGTAGAGTTTATTTTACCAAGTTAGTATTGTACAAATTTGGAAAACATCATATTCAAGTTTTGTGTATGTGTGTGTTTTACAAGACTTATAATCTGTGGAACTTTTTTTTATGAATAACAAGAAATGAATTGTCTTGAATTTTATTTCCATTTTATAGTTTTACCTTTTTACTGATTAATTTTTACTGCATTTTCCTGCCAAGAGTAGGCTTTCTAAATAACTTTACGTTTTGTTTTTAGAAATACTTCTTTTTCAGTTTCATTTTCACATTGTAATAAATGTTAAATTTGTGAATATTTTCTACTTAGGCGCTTATCTTTCCTTTAAAAGTGAGTTAAAATGTTGCAGTTTAGTTCAGGTTTGGATCAAACTTTTTTTGTCGATTTCCCAAGTATTGTGGTTCATAGATATTTTTTCATTCCTTTTCCTTTAGGGTTCCCTTGTTCCATATTAATTTTTCTAAAAAAAAAAAAAGGACAGTAGCTAAACACAGCAATTCATAGGAGAAATACAAATGACTATGAGCAAGTGAAAAATAGTCTGGCCTCAACTAATAGAGAAACTAGGCTACGAGTTTTTGCCTGCCCAATTAGGGAACATTTTTATTAGTAACAGTCAGAGCCAACACTGATGCGTGGTGATGAGACAAAGGGCAAAGGGCCCTCCTGGAACTCTGGGGAGAGTTTTCACTTGGCATAGCCTTTCTAGAGGGTAAATGGGCAAATATATTCTGGGATTCTTAAATATCCATGCCGTTGGACCTATATCTGGAGTGCTGTCTTTAGAAGATAATCACAAATGATGTCAAAGATTGAAGGATAGTCACAATGTGATGTGAAAAAACAAAATGAAAGAAACAACCTAAATCCAACATTGAGGGGATTGTTACATGATTTATGGTATTTCCACGAGGTGGACTATTATATCTCCATTAAAATCATGTTTTAAATAATATTAAGAATGTGGAAATGCTCACAACATAATATTTATAAAATTCAGGTCCTGAAACTATTGCAGTAAGATCTTGATTTGAACAAAGTAATTTATAAAGTTATGTATTTACAAGAAGGTGGTGTGGTGAGCTAATTTGTAAATTCTTTTTTGTGCTTTTCTGTTTCCCAAGAGTCCTACATTGAATATTTTAAAATCATAAGAAAAATATGCCTTTCATTTTTGAAAGGCAGGGAGAGGCAGGATGCCCCCATGTCCTCATCTGTGACCCCCAGCAGACCCACGGCCTTTGGGTTTGAGTTAATGACAGAGTGAAGATGACCAAGAAAACTGAGCAATGTATACTTTTGCATACTTCACCACACACTTTTCTGAGTGTTACAGCTGTGGGTTCTAAAACACCCCTTAAAGCAGAGCTCTGATATTTGAGTTTCTAGTTGTCCATTAGACAGAAGCTTAGAGGCAAGAAACCTTTGAGTCAGAAGGTGGTGGCAGACTCTATCTATGGATCTCAGTATTTTTTCAGCCCAGCACACCTGAAGCATCTACAAATTCAGCAGTGTGAGTGGTTTATTAGTGACTTGCCATCAGTGGGGTGTGGGAAGATGTGGGTTGTTTGAAAAAGCCCCTCCACCCAAACGCCTTTGAATGTCCCTGGATGAGACCCTAGTCTGGTTTTACGTGACCCAGTAGTGAGGAGTAAGGAAGGAAAAGGGTTCCATCTGTTTTTTCGGTCGATGAGGGAAAGCAGGGTTTGTCTGTCTTTTAACATTTTATTATGGAAAATTTCTGGCACATTCAAAGGAAACAAAATAGTATAATGAAGCCCCTTGTACCCTTCTCCCAGCTTTGTTATCAGCATTCTGTTCTTACATCATCTGAACCTCCATCTCACTTCTCACTCCATCTCTGTAATGATATGATTGTCATCATCATTATAATTCTTTTTATTTTAGGTAAAATTTACAAACATTGAAATCCACAAATCCTAGCCGTACAATTTTGACCACTGGTTATACCCATGTAACCCACGCATCGTGGCCCCATCATGACCTAAAATATCCCCACTGCCCCAGAAAGTTCCCTTGGGCCCCTGTCCAGTCATTCCAGGCTTAGAGAGTTTTGTTTGTGTGTTACTGTTCTCAGTGCCTAAATAGTTTGTGTGTGTGTGGTTGCCTAGTGGATTGTGGGAACTGAAAAACGCCTGAAAGAAGAAAGCACTGTTTTTTGTCTCAAAATAACAGAATCTCCAACCTTGGGGTTGAAATTCATTCAGACTATTGATTGATTGGTTGGTTGGTTGATGGATTTTCATGAATAAATCTTGTAAAGTGAAAGTGCTAGGGAACATAAAACACATTTTGTATTTGGAGATCCTGAAATTTAAAATGTCTTTTTTTTCCTTTTAAAGAATCCTCGAAAGGCTCGTGTAACTCGACGTTTCATTGTGGTCGAAGGGTTGTATATGAATACTGGAACTATCTGTCCTCTTCCAGAATTGGTAAGCAACCGTGTTTATTCATTATTTTAGTATTCAGACTATTTGGCAGTTATACCTTTTGTTTATGATCATTTTTAATGTATAACGTCTGCATTGCTTTGCATAATGGGTATCATGTTCATCAGCACATTCTGATCGTACCTGGGAAGTAGATTAACATTAAATGCCAACCCTGGCCTTTAAAGAGTAATCAAGACTCAGGTTTTTAAAACCAACTTTATTGAGGTGTAATTGACATACAATAGAATACACTTACTATAAGTGTACAGTTTGATAAGTTTTGACAGATGTATACACCCCTATCACCACCACCACAGTCAAGGTACAGAACATTTCTATCACTCTGGAAGGTTCCCTCATGCCCCTTTGTAGTCAGAACCCCCAACCCTGGCCCCAAGCCATCATTGATCTACTTTCTGTTCCTATAGTTTTGCCTTTTGTAGGATTTCATGTAAATGAAATCATACAACACATATTTTGTAAAACTCAGCTTTTTAACAGGGAAAGCAGTAGTACTGTTTTTAGAAGCCATGACTGTTGAGATTTTTTTTTTTATTGAGGTGAAATTCACATAACATGAAATTAGCCATTTTAAAGTGAACAGTTCAGTGTCATTTAGTCCATACACAGTGTTAAGTAACCATCAACTATCTAGCTCTAAAACCTTTGGTCACTCCCAAAGAAGACCTCATACCCATTAAGCAGTCACTCCTTCAGCAACCCTCACCCCTAGCAACCCCAAATCTGCTTTCTGTTTATATGAATTTACCTATTCTGGATATTTCTGATAAATGGAATCATATAATATATGACCTTTGTGTCTGGCTTCCTTCACTTAGCATAATGTTTCATAGTTCATCTAGTTTGTAGCATGTATCAGTACTTCATTTCTTTCTTTCTTTTTTTTTTTTTTTGGTGAGGAAGATTAGCCCTGAGCTAACATCTGTTGCCAATCCTCCTCTTTTTGCTGAGGAAGATTGGCCCAAAGCTAACATCTCTGCCCATCTTCCTCTATTTTATGTGCCACACCTACACACCCTTGATAAGTGGTGTGTAGGTCCTTGCCCAGGATCTGAACCCGCAAACCCTGGGCTGCTGAAGCGGAGCCTGTGAACTTAACCACTACGCCACCAGGCCAACCCCAGTACTTCATTTCTTTTTAACGCTAAGTCATATTCTCATTGGGTGGATTTACCACATTTTGTTTGTCTGTTGTTGGATATTTGGATTGTTTCCACCTTTTGGCTATTGTGAATAATGCTGCTATGAACATTCACATATAAGTATTTGTTTGATTCCCTGTTTTCAGTTCTTTTGTGTATATACCTAGCAGTATAATTAATTGCAGGGTCATATGGTAATTCTCTGTTTAACTTATTGAGAAACTGCCATGCTGTTTTCCACAACGTCTGCACCATTTTACATTCCCACCAGCAATGGAGGAGGGTTCCAGTTTCTCCCCATCCTCACAAGTACTTATCTGGTTTTTAAAATTTTTGCCATCCTAGTAGGTGTGAAGTATGTGGTTTTCCCAAATGACTAATGATGTTGAACCTCTTTTCTTGATAGACCCTTATCAGGTGTATGATTTGCAAACATTTTCTTCTATTCTGTAGTTTGTCTTTTCATTTCTTTGATAAAGTGTTCTTTGATGCACAAAAGTTTTTAATTTTAATGTGTAGTTTGTTGTTATTTCTTATACTTTTGGTGTCATATCTAAGAAATTTGTTGACAAATCCAGGGTCATGAAGATGTACCCCTTTGTTTTCTTCTAAGAGTTTTATAGTTTTAGCTCTAATTTTAGGTCTTTGATCCATTTTGGCTTAATTTTTGTATATGCTATGAGGAAGGGGACCAACTTCATTCTTTTGCATGTGGTTATCCAGTTGTCCCTGCGCTATTTGTTGAAGAGACCGTTGCTTTCCCATTGAATAGCCTTGGCACCCTTGTCAAAAATTAATTGACCATAAGTATATGGGTTTATTTCTGGATTCTCAGTTCTGTTCCATTTGTCTATATGTCTATCTTATGCCAGTACCACACAGTCTCAATTACTGTTAACTTTGTAGTAAATGTTGAAATCAAGACATGTGAGTTCTCCAGTTTTGTTCTTTTTCAAGATTGTTTTGGTTATTTACAGTCCCTTGAACTTCCATTTGAATTTTAAGATAAGTTTTTCCATTTCTGTAAAAAATGCCATTGATATTTTGGTAGGGATTGTATTGAATATGTGGATTGCTCTGGGAAGTATTGCCATCTTATGATAATAAATCTTCTAATCCATGAACATGGAATGTGTTTCCATTTATTTAGATCTTTAATTTCTTTCAGCAATGTTTTGTGGTTTTCACTGTACAAGCCTTGCGCCTCCTTGGTTAAATTTATTCCTAAGTATTTTATTCTTTTTGATGCTATTATAAATGGAATTGTTGTCTTAATTTCCTTTTTGGGTTGTTCACTGCTAGTTTATATAACTGATTTTTGTGTATTGCTCTTATATCATGCAACTTTTGCTGAACTTCTTCATTAGCTCAAAGAGTGTTTTTGTGGATCTTATTCTATATATAAGATCATGTCATCTGTGAATAAAGATAATTTTATTTCTTTTCAATTTAGATACCTTTTCTTTCTTTTTCTTGTCTGATTGCTCTGGCTAGAACTCCTAGTACCGTGTTGACTAGGAGTGGTGAGAGTGGGCATCTTTGTCTTATTCCTGATCTTAGGGGGAGGGAAGCTTTCAGGTTGTTGCCATTGAATATGATGTTAGCTGTGGGTTTTCCATAAATGCCTCTTATCAGGTTGAGGACATTCCCTTCTGCTCCTGATTTGTTGAGTGTTTTTATCATGAGAGACTTGGACTTTGTCAGATGCTTTTTCTGCGTCAATTGAGTGATCATGTGGTTTTCCTTCATTCTATTAATCTAGTGTATTACGTTGATTTTCTTGTGCTGAACCACCCTTGCGTTTGACCATTGAAATTTGAATCTATAAGTCAGTCAGTTGGATAAGGATTCAAAATAAGGGTTTCATATCTTATTTTTAAAGTTTCTCACTATTTCTTGAGGAAATCTAGATATATCCTAAATATCAATAAAAGAAATATATTTGTTTTCCTCGACTGATAGAATAATGTGGGGGAGATAGTGGGCCAAAAGATACTAGAACTGTATGTTATAGGGCTACGATAATAAAGTATCAGTGGACAACTATACCAGCCAAGCAGTGAAACAAAATATAAAGTGTAGGAACAGATCAAGTATATATAAGCATTGAGTATGTAAAGATAACATGATACAAATTAGGGTTTGACTCTGGGATTCCTGTTTTGTTTCACTGATTTGTCTATTTGTATACTACTACTGTCATAATATTATTAAATATTTTCTAAAACATGATTTTTAGATACTATCTGTTTCATATAATATCTCATTTCATATTAATGGATGGAAAAGAGTCAGTATTGAAAAGATGTAATTCTCCCTAAATTAGTTTATTCACTATTCATGAAAATCCAGCTAAAATCCCTAATATCATATTAAGTAGCAAGATTAGCCAGTAAAATCTTCGATGATTAAAAAATAAATTATCAGAGACTTGTGATATGGGACAACAAACTATCTTATACATTCTGTGCATCTTATACATTCTGTGCATCTTATACATTCTTTAGTTTCAGTGGAAAAAGATCTTAGTAATTAAACCTTTAATAATTAAAAGTATGATTCTGGCACAAGAAAAGATACTTGTGTCACGGGAAGATTTGAGAGCCCAACATCTCATATGATATATATAAAAATTGAGTGGTTGATAATCACTGTATTTTAATTCAGTTGTGAAACTGATCATGTCCATATCATATAGGGGTAACTCAGTTAAACATTAAGGAAAAAAAAAACCCATACACAAACATGCATGTATTCAGCTTCCCAATTTGTAAGCAAAAAAATAACAAGAAATAATTAGAAGAACATATAGATAAATATGCATCTAAACCTTTGATGAGAAAGAACTTTCTTATAAGCCTGAAAGCAAAGGGAAAAACAGATGGAAAAACATGTTAATGAAAACTTTTTCTACGTTAAAAAAAATGCCATGAATCCAAATTAAAACACAGTGCCACTGAGGGAAGAATATGTACAACATTTCCCCAGGAGTTTTTACGTATAATCAGACCAGTATTTAACGGATAGGTTAGGTGTCTATACTCGTAATGTCTTAACATCTCCCTCCTTAGAAATGGCATTGTGCTGTCTATTACTGAGTTAAATTGAATTACTTTAGAGCATCTAAGGTACAGTTGATTTTTGTTCTTCATGGTAGTTACGTTCTATAAAGTGTATATGTAGTTATGTTCTATAAACGTGCTGTAGATACTGAATTACCAAATCCTGAACTGTTGCTCCCAGGGCAAAATACAGTTAGTTTTCTGCGTGCCACTGGTCACAGCATTTTTGTCAGTCGCTCAGCACGTCACCTTATTTACGTGTGTTTCTGTTTAAAGACACCTTATTTAATATGTATTGTTGAGTCATTCACATTGAGCTCACGGCCAGCAGCACTGTAACTCGTGCCTGAAGGAAGCTTCTCCGACACACGTGGTTTCTCCATCGGGCCCATCACAGCCCTCTTGCCCTTAGGAACACCAGGCAGCACTTTAGCCATTTTAAACAACAGGAGCACCAACAAAAAAGCACAAAATGCAAAAAACATGGCAATAAATAGACTGTGAAAAGGACTCTTGTTTACACTATGAGCTGAAGCAGTAGCCTGTTAAACTCAGCTGGGAATGTGCATGTCAGGTGACTCAAAGTTTTCACTGCTCAGCACATATGCCCTGAGTATTGATTTTGGGGTTACAAGTAAATTTTAGCAAGTAGGCAGATTCACAAATATGAATTCACCAATACTGAGGATCAACTATACATGCTTTTTTTCTCCTTTTTATTTTAATTTTGTTCTTCCCAATATATTCCATATGCTGAATATATATGTTGGTATTTTAAATATATATGTCAGTATTCTAAAGTTGTATTTTATTTACCACTTAGGTTAAGTTAAAATACAAGTACAAAGCAAGGATCTTTCTGGAGGAAAGCCTTTCGTTTGGAGTCCTCGGGGAGCATGGCAGAGGAGTCACTGAACATTTTGGAATCAATGTAAGTTCTCTGTTTTTGGAATATTCTCTCATATAGAAAACATGCAGTTCCATCCTGCTGGGCAGGGTTCATAAGCACGAGACACGATGTGCAGGGTCGTGCAGCTTTGGTGTCTGTCACTTCATGGAGCCCACAGAGGATGGGGTCAGCCCGACCAGGGGCACTCCTCTTCCCTCGGAACCTACAAACTCAAAGTGGCCAATCATAGAATTTGTGTTTTGTTTACTTTAGCATTCAGTCCTGGCTTTCAGTGTCTCTTCTCTAGAAACAGTTAAATTTGTCTTCCGTTTTTTTCTTAAAATCAGTAAGAATTCCGTAAATAGGGGCTGGCCCGGTGGCGTAGCAGTTGAGTTCACACGCGCTCTGCTTCGGTAGCCCAGGGTTCATAGGTTCGGATCCCAGGTGTGGACCAACACACGCTTGTCAAGCCATGCTGTGGTGGCGTCCCGTATAAAGTAGAGGAAGATGGGCACGGATGTTAGCCCAGGGCCAGTCTTCCTCAGCAAAAAGAGGAGGATTGGCAACGGGTGTTAACTCAGGGCTAATCTTCCTCACGCACACACAAAAAATTCCCTAAATAGTCCTTTTGAAAGTATTTATGATGGCAGTGAAACGATGTTCTTTCTACTATTTAAAATTTTGTATTCTCTGTAATTTGTGTGTATGGGGGTAATAGTGTCCTACCTTTTATATATATGTATATATAGTGTCAGAAACACCACTGGCACAGATTCAGCAAAGCCCTCAAGGTCCCAGACAACTGGAGTGAGTTTGTCCTGTTTTCTTTTGCTGGAGGGAAATGAGCCCCAACTGCCCCCAGTCTTAGTGGATTGTGCTTCTGGAGCTTCAGGGAAGAGCAACATCGGCCCGTCCACAGGACCCATCTTCACCTACCACTATGTGGGCAGTTGAAGGAAGCTTTTGTCCAAATCCTGTGCATAGAAGTTTTTCTACTTGTGTTAAAAAGTTGAACTATAAAACATAGTATCACCTTAGATTATTTGCATCCTGCTACCCATACAGTTCTAGAGAAAAACGTAGAGCAGAATGAATATCACATGAAGTTAGATTGAAGCATATCCTTAAAGAGACACTGACATGTGGCAATTAAATGCACTGAGGAATTTAAGATAAATGAAAACGTAATTCAAGCAAAATCTACACTAGAGCAATTTGTAAGGCATGAAAATTTTAAAGAAAGAAAAAGCACCATCTGACTTCACTGTTCTGGTTTTCTAACTGCTTTCAGCAGTTGTCATGGAGGCAATATTTATGAGGGCTTGTGATGAGTGCAGAATGTGTGGACCTTATTTGGATCCTGATTCAAACAAATACTGTAAAAAACAAGCTTTGTGAGACAGATATATTTAACAGTGAATATTTGAGGATATTAAGAAATTTTTCAGTTTTTAGGTGTGAGAATAGTTTTGTGATTATGTTTTTGAAAGAGTCCATATCTTTTAGAAATGTACACTGAAATATTTATAGATGAAACCATGTGGAGTCTGGGATTTGCTCCAAAGAAATGATGAGGGCAGTAGGAGGCTGTCTGTGGAACAAGATTGTCCATGAGTTGATAATTATTGAATCTGGGTGCTGGGGATTCTTTATTCTATTCTCTCTACTTTTGTATATGTTTGAAATTTTTCATAATAAAAGGTTTTTTAAAAAAAGAATAAGAGGGCACAGGTTTCCTTGTTGGATCTGTGGAACACTTAGAAGAACACCAGATGTGATTTGACCAGTCATTGTCACCGCCGTCCGTGAGTAATTATTGAACAGCTACTCTGTACCAGGATGGAACTTGGTGCTGGAGGCTGGAGCAGGTGTGAGGGTCAAAGGAGTACTGGGGAGCTGAGAGGACAGGGGCTCAAAAGCCTACGGGCATATAGGTCCATCCACTGCCCAGTGGGTCCAGTTTGGTCAGAGAATCGATTGCCATGATGTTCGGATAAATTGATTTCATTTTTGAGAAAGATGAAAGGTAAATCAGATGTAGGAAAAAGTGCTCAAAACTAGGATAGATTTCTTTTTATTTATCTCAAGTACCTTCTGTGGGGAAGGCCAGCTACACCACTGTTTTGGCAAGACTCTTGTTTTAGCAAGAGGTATTTTGCACCTCTGAATATTTTTAGTATCAAACAGCTTTGGATTTCATCTTCTTTTAATTTATCTGTCTCTTCCACTGCAAATAAATTGCCAGTGCATGCTGAAATGGCAAAAAAGTATAAAGCCAGACACTTTGAGAGGCGGGCTTTGAAACATCAGTCCTTTTAACAATAGACTTTGTATGGTTTTTCCTCTATTTTCACGCAGGCAGTTTGTTTGAATCCAGATATTGACATGAGTAGTGCTGAAATTTTGTCTCTAGGCTTGTCATTGGTCTTTTTTTGTTTGTTTGTTTAAATTGAGGAATAACTACCACTCTCCCTCTTTTGTGGCAGATTGATGATATTGATCTTATCAGTGCCAACATGGAGAATTCACTCGCTTCTATTGGGGGTTTCTGCTGTGGCAGGTCTTTTGTAATTGACCATCAGGTGAGTTCTTTTTAAAAACAAAAGCAAAACCTGAAACTAATTGCTCCATTAGTCACCTCAAAATGTAATTTCTAATTACAGAATTTCATTCTAACTTAGTTTATTGCACAATTTTTATTTAAAAGGCAATTTGTTAAAGAATAACAAAAAATATCTGTATTTAGAAATTATGTCCTTTTTGAAAAAGGTCTTGTTTTTGTTACATGTATAACTTTTACACATACCTGGGTCTTACCACCATACCTCTTGTACACTGTTCAGTAGGTGGTGCAGAGATTTGGTGACTTTAGATTTTTTAGACAAAAAAAAGAGAAATGTATTTTTGTCTTTAATTTGTTTGTTTCTTCTCAGCGACTTTCCGGCCAGGGATACTGCTTCTCAGCTTCGTTACCTCCCCTGTTAGCTGCTGCTGCAATTGAGGCCCTCGACATCATGGAAGAGAATCCAGGTATAACCTTTTAAACCCAGGAAATCAAAGATGTTGTGGCTTATGTTAGCCATGCTACTGGTGTGCTTTTGGAGGAATTAGCTAGAAGAAATTATTTACCAGACAAAGTTCTGGCTCTGAATTACATTATCTGGCATTTATAGGAAGAATGGCAGTGAAGGTGTCCCTGCCTCAGGGGTTCAGTGTAGAGCTTCTCTCCTGTTCCTGGCACTGGAGCCACAGCTGGGCGGAGAGACCCGAAGGAGGAGGGCTCAGCTCTGGGCCAGTCGTCCTTTGGTTTGTTGTTTTTTGGGAAATTAGCTGAAATGGGCTACTAATTTTTGGTATATATAATTTTATAACTGTTGTCTAGTTTTCCCCTTCAGCCTTTGAATCATCAGTTGTTACTGATGCAAAACCTGGTTTACCAACCATTATAGCTTACTTAATGGGCAAAGTCGACTAAATGTAAATTGTGGCATTTGCTGTGGTAGCACCTCCTCACCAAAGCCTGAAATGGAAATGGAAAAGCAGACCTTACTTGGTATTTCTAAATTTTCAACATTGGTTTTAATTCAGAGAATCGGGAAATGTGGGTGTGTCTGTGTACACATTTGTATGCTTGCTTGTCGGATGGTCTGGCACTCTCACCTCCTGCTCAGATGTTTTAGTTTTGGAATTTTCCTTGCATAAAGGGAAAATATCAAGGAAAAGATCATAAACATTACTACAGTGTCTATTTTTTACCAAATTGTTTAGGGTCCAGGAATAAGCCATATATTTGTTCCCTTTTATTCTTAGCCAGATTATTTATAGAATCTTGATAAGAAGAGGAGCCATTGTTTTCTTGTGAAAAACCTCATCCTAGGTTTTGCTGAAAGTGGGGTGCAGAGGTGCCTGTTGGTGTGTTCCGAAGATGAAAGCTGGGGCCTTCAGAGAGTTACTGGATGGCTATTTGTGTGTTATTAGTGTGCAGCATTTTAAATTGATGAACTTGACCTGGATCTTGAAAAATATTTTGAATTAGTATTATCACATCTTCCAAATATACTATCAAATGTATTTTTTTCATTCAGGTATTTTTGCAGTGTTGAAGGAGAAGTGCAAACGAATTCATAAAGCTTTACAAGGGTAAGTTTTATATAGTTTCAACCAACCTAAAGTTTATCTGCACCACATTTAAACAAATGAAAAATTTTGACTGTCACCTGTTTGGTTTTGAGTATGTTTAATAGGCTTGGGTCAGTTTGACTGAATTGCAACTAAGAAACCAAAAACTCAGTTTACTCAAATTGGTCTGTTTGTGTAAAATCAGAGCATTCACTTTGTCTATTTTAAGAAATCATGACTTTGTTTTTCTAAAAATGATACAAGCTCATTAATAAAGTATTATAGCAATACAGAAGATAACAAAGATGAAACTAACCAATAACCCAGCATCCTACCATAAGAAATAACCACTGGAGAATCTCTCTACATCTGTACAGATGAAAGGATATAATCATAGCTATGTCATTCGATGACATTGGGTTCAGACTGTCCATGTCACTTTTTAGAAAATTACAGTTTTATTTTAAATTAATACAAGAAAAGAAACAAGTGAAATGGAAGTGAACCTTATATTTGTCATAACTACATAAGAGTTGTTCTTTAAGATTCCTCTAGAGTTGAGAAAAAAATTGAGATTGGTGACATCCTCAGGCAGATTTCTGGCCTTATAGAAAATGATCTCACATTCCCCAAAGTGTTTCTATTTGCCTTTCCTAAGATGAAACGTGCCTTTTCAGTCGTGAAAGTGCTAGCTCTATTGCCAGATATGGAAACTAGAGACTTTACTAAAAGAAAAGGACAGTTGATAAATGAGCAGATCACAGCTGTTCCAGATAAAGTAGAGGCAGAAATAATTAAAGTTCTGGGTGTGTCTACATGATAGTATCAAAAGTTCTTGCATGATTTATGGGAGAAAATATTATTTATATTGGTTCCAGTTACATTGGTTTATGAAATATTAATGTTCCAACACAGCCCAATGCATTGGAGTCACTGTCAATTCAGGAACACTGACCAGCTTCTCCTCGTAGCTAATCTTTTCCAGAGTTGTTTATGCCTTCTCCACATCTTCACCTCTCATTTACACTTGAAGCTGCTGAAATCTGCCTGTACTCTTGTACTTTACCCAGACTGTTCCTTTGGAGGTCACCAGTGGCTGCCACGTGTGCCAGTGGGCACTCTTCAGAGCCCGTCTTATTTACCTCATTAGCTTTCAGCACAGTTGACCACTCTTTCCTTCTTGCAGCTCTTTCTTTGGGTTCTGTTACACTGCCACACTTGTGGTTTTTCTTCTGCCTCTTTGAACTGCTTCATCTTGGTCTCCTCTGAAGGCTTTCTTTTAATATCCTCCTCTTCAGGGCTTAGTCCTTGCTCCTCTTTTCTCCATTACGTTCTTGGAGAACCATCTTCTTCCACACCTGGAGCTTAAAATCATTTCATAGCATCTCTGTGTGGGCAACTCACCAAATTTTTATCTCCAGTCTGTCCCACTCTTTAGGGCTCCAGGTCCCACATCCAGTGACTTACTCAGTATCTCTCCTTGGAGGACTTCACAGGCACCTCATACCAAACACAGTAAAGGATGTGTGGGAGCACATTGTGCAGGTATCTCGATATTTAGAGGGAACTGGAAATGAAACAGCAAGGAGGCCAGTGTGGCAAGAGGGGAGGAGTGGGGGCACCTATTAGAAGACAAGGGCCAGGTAACGGGCCAGAGTATGCAGGGCCTTGTTGGCCATGACAAGAACCTGGCTCAGAAAGGAAGCCTTGGCTTGGTTCTGAGCAAGAGTGGCATGACATGACTAAACTTATGTCTCAGCAAAGTTACTATGCTCTGGTGTGGAAAATAGATTATATGGTGACAAGTACAGAGGCAAGGAGACCAGTGAGGAGATTGTTGCAGTGCTGCGTGCATAAGATGATGGTGAGTCTGACCTTCGTAGTAGCAGTGGGAAGTGTTTGGATTTTGGATATGCTTTGAAGGTAGAGCCAGCTGGACTTGCCAGAAGTTCCTATGCAGGGTGAGTGAGAAAGAGAAGACTCGAGGTTGATCTTAAGGTTTTTGGTCTGAGCAATTAGATGGAGTTACTAATGAGTGAGATGGGTAGAACTGTTTGGGGAAGTTCATTTGTTGGGGAAGTCTGTGTTGGATATGTTAAGCTCGAAATGCCCTCAGACATGGGGTAGAGAGTGGCAGTTGGATATTCAATTTGAAGTTTATGGGAGAGGCCTGAGCTAGAGACACATTTTTGAGTCATTATCTTATAGATAGTATTTCAAGCATTTCAACGTGAAGAAATCAGAAACCAGCCAAGGGGACAGAGAATAAGTGGCCAATGAGGAAGAGGCAAACCAGAAGAGTTTAGGGTTCTGGAAGCCAAGTGAAGAAAGTAGGTGAGTAGGAGGTTAGCTGTGCTGCTGCTGACAGACCAGGTAAGAGAACTGAGAGTCGATCCTTTGATTTTGTAATGTGGAGGTTATTGCGACTTGAGCAGTTTCAGGGCAGTGGTGGGGGCAAAAAGCCTCATCGAAGCGGGTTCCACAGAGACTGGGAAGGAGGAATTGGGCACAGTTTGGATAACTATTTTGAGGAGTTCTGCTGTAAAGAGGAACAGAGGAATGGGGTAGTGGCTGGAGGAAGAAATGGAGTCAGGGAGGAGTGTCTTTGTTTGTTTTAAGACTGGTGAGGTCAGATTGTAGATATCACCCAGACACCACAGCCTTTCTTTTTTTGTTTTGGGGGGAAGACCAGCCCTGAGCTAACATCTGTCACCAATCCTCCCCTTTGTGCTGAGGAAGACTGGCCCTGGGCTAACATCCGTGCCCATCTTCCTCCACTTTATATGGGACGCCACCACGGCATGGCTGACAGGCAGTGCGTCGGCAGGCGCCCGGGATCCGAACTCGCGAACCCTGGGCTGCCAAGCGCGGACTAAACCGCTGCGCCACCAGGCGGCCCCATCCACATCCTTTCTTGTACTGACTGGTGCTGCCTACTGTCTCTGTCATATACCAGTTTCCCATTTATACCTGGATCTGGGTTTTTTTTAGCTGAAGAAGATTAGCCCTGAATTAACATCTGTTGCCAATCTTCCTCTTTTTTTTGCTTGAGGAAGATTAGCCCTGAGCTAACATCTGTGTCAATCTTCCTCCACTTTATATGTGGGTCACCACCATAGTGTGGCTGATGTAGGTCTGCGCCCGGGATCCAAACCCGTGAACCTGGGCTGCTGAAGTGGAGCGCGCCAAACTTAACCACTACACCACAGGGCAGTCCCCTGGTTCTGTTTTTTAACTTTCTCTTCCACTTCATTGGTTTATTTGCTCAATCCCCAGACTTTTTATTGCTATATCTTTTTTTATCACTATATAAGTTTTAGAATAAATTCAAGTGCCATTGAAAAATTGCTAGAATTTTAATTGTAATTGCATTAAATTTTCTGATTAACATGGAGGGAATTTGCATCCGTAAACATGATCTCTCCACTTATTTGAATCTTCTTTTGTGTCTTTTAATGGAATTTAAACTTTTTTCCCTAAAACCCTTGTATCCTCATGGGACCTTTTAAGGGGAATTTCCAGGTGGCCTGTAGACTTTGTTGCTATTATGAATGGGGTTGTTTTTTCTCTTATATTTTCTACTCGATTATTGCTGATTTATAAGAATATTATTGTTTTCTCTAAACTGATCTTATATCCATCAGTCTTCTAGGCTTGTTTGTTTCTTCAAAATTGGAAATTATTTCTTCAAAGCAGGACCCCCCTCTATGATTCTCTAGGTTTGGGGCGTTGGGATTGGGCACACTCTGTAATTATCTTTCATCTATATTATTTCCCCTTTTTATTTTCTGTTTCTGTCTTTTCATTTTTATGATAATTTTTGCAGGATTTTGCCTAGCACAATTTTTTGTTTCATTTTGTTTGTTTTTATTTATTATATTTATTTTCTTTAATTTCTTCCTTATTTTTCTTCTTTCTTGTTTCATTGAATTGTATTCTTACTCTTTTTTAGCTTCTTACATTTAGGTTATTGGTTCTATTTCTTATTTTCCAATAAATATCTTAAAGATAAGCATTTTGAAGGCAGTATTTAGTCTCCTCTAGTCAGTGATTTCACTTCTTTCATCTCTGAAGCTGCCTGTGGAGGAGGAAGTCAGCAGCCTGTGCTAGTCTGACTCCTTGCTGAAACTTGAAGAGTCCCCCAATTCTAACAGATAGTTATTCGTGTCAGCGCTCTCCCAGACTGAGCACGTGATGGAGACCAGGTCTGAATTGTTGATTGCTCTGTCCTTTGCTCTGTGCCTTGTATTTACCCATTTGGATAAAATAATAGACTCTCCAAAATTTTTCTTTAAAAAGTATAATAGTCTCTGAAACACAGTCTCTGAGTGTCTGAAGTTGAGCTATAATTCTGTCTCCATTTGGTTTTAGTTAAACTTTTATCTGACATTCGGCCTCCAGGCAGCCAGAAAGAGAGCATTTTGTTTCATTCCTTCTCCCACCAGCCTGCCCCCACTCAACATGTGAGATGAACCCGTGTGATGAATGACAAGCTCGACTGGGCTGCAGGGGACTTGTATGCATTAAGGAAAATCCAGGCCATTTAATTCATATGAAAGGGTATTTGAAAAGCGATTTTTTAAGTTCTTCCCAAGAGTACAGGACGTAAAACAATCGATACTTCTTTGTGTACAACTTTAACACATTCAAAATTCACCTAGGAAAGCATATTGCTTAGTTTCTACATTAGTAAAACAACTAATCTGGAAGGTTTCCCCCACATTCCAGAAACCCTAGATTCTAAGATTCCACGATTCAGATCTGCAGTCTGGTTTATTGAGAGATCTTAGCATGGTATATTACATTTAAAGAGAGGAGACACAAATGAGTAATGGTCAAGGGTGGTTTAAAAGGCGGGTGGGATTAGCTTGCGGCGCCTCACATGATACTCGGCACACGGTAGTCATTCGGTAAAAGCTTGTTGAGTCCTAAACATATTTGAAGAATAAAATATGCAACCAAGTGCTTTTTGCGCTCATTTCCTTATAAGAGAAAAGCAAATCTTTCTAGGTAAAGCAAAACTAAATGAAAGCAATCTAAAATAGTTAGCCCAATTTCAGATAGACTTGTATCACCATTTGTGTCCTAGGAGATATGTCAAAAATCAAACAATATTTTTTATTATAGAATAAAAATGGACTTTAAATGAACCCAACTAAATAATATGTCCTATGGTTCTCATGACATCTGTAATAATCATCTGAAAATACAGGATTTCACCCCTAAAGAAATCTCTCTTCCTCCCTGAGAAGTAGCAGATTTCTGTACCGTTAATCTTAAGAAAGAAAATAATCATAATTCAAGTAAAATTTAAAATTAAACATGCAAATAAGAAGGAAACTACAGTCTGAACATATTGCTGGTGATCAAAATGTAAGATCTTTAATGTAAGGAATCGTCCCTGTAATTTATGAAAGACAAGATACAAACTGAAGACTTAGATAATAAGCAAGGAAATATAACATTATCGATTGTAGTAAGTAGTCCATGCAGGAAACAGAGTAAGTAACAGAAAAGGATGACTTAGACCCTTCCCTAAAGTGAGTGATGAGGGAAGCCTCCCGGGGCGGTGGGGGGAAGAGCAGGCCTGTGAGGAGGGGGCCGCCCGAGCCGAGGTGGGTGAGGGAGCAGGGCCTGCAGACCTCCCGGTGGGAGACCAGGGATGGCTCGTGTGTTTTCTGTGAAATGTGAGCCAGAGACGTCCACTGGGACGGGAGCCTTCTCCCTAGCCACATGCGCAGAAACCGTGTTGCAGGGGTGTCCTAGACTAGGAAGCACTGCCCAGAGCACACGTTTTACCTTTCTCTATCAGGACTGGAATCTCATCACATGATGTTTCCCATAAAAGTCACAAGTTTCTGTTACATTCTTTAATGCAGACTTTGTAAAATTATTTCTGTGTGAACTCTCTGACCTGGAAGGGATTTATGCTTGTGTGTGTGTTTCCTTCTTCAGCATTTCTGGATTGAAAGTGGTGGGAGAGTCACTCTCTCCAGCATTTCACCTGCAGCTGGAAGAGAGCACTGGATCGCGAGAAAAGGATGTTAAGCTACTTCAGGAAATTGTAAATCAAGTAAGTATCTAGTTGTTTGAGTGAATCTCCTCATACCACTTCTACCCTGGACCCAAGCAATTTTTTAAATGTCATTTTTAAGAATGATCTCTTTGCCCCAAGAGATAGGATATGATGGAAGTTGCTGGTCACCCCTCTGGTGAGAGGGAATTGTTCTAATGGGCAGCCTTCCCAATGTCTGGCCCGCCCAGTTGAGTCTGTAGCACGTCTCTACTGACAGGCTGCAGTTTATCCCGTTGGGTCCATTTTCAGCTCACACAGAAGTTGTGTTCTATACCACATTGTATTAAAATATACTTTGCTTTGGGGCTTGCCCAGTGGCATAGCAGTTAAGTTCATGTGTTCTACTTCAGCGGCCTGGGGTTCACTGGTTCGGGTCCTGGGCACAGACCTACTCACCACTCATCAAGCCATGCTGAGGTGGTGTCCCACATAGAAGAACTAGAAGGACCTACAACTAGGATATACAACTATGTACTGGGACTTTGGAGAGAAAAAGAAAAAGAGAAAGATTGGTGACAGATGTTAGCTTGGGGCCAATCTTCCTCAAAAAAAAAACACACCAAAACTGATTAATATTAAAAAAAAATATGTATATATGTATATACTTTGCTTCTATTCTGAATAACGAGCCTTCCAGAAAATCCGTTGCTTACCATTTACAAAGCCGGTCTTTCGTACATGTAGGTGGGGCAGCATTGCTTGTAGTGATTGCACACAACACTGGACAGGTGGCTGTCTGGGGGTGAACCCCCAACATAGCTCAGAAACGGGTCAAAATACTCTTGTACCAAAAAGGAAGGAAGAAAGACCACTTCTTTACCATGCCTAATTTGGGAGGTTGATTTAAATGGCTTTGTCTTCTGAAAGTCTTATTACTACTAATTGTAACTTCACTATTAACTGTTCAGTAGAGCGGCGTCTCCTGGATTCCTGTCCTCCTCGCTTTCCTCCACGTTGCTCCTCCTCCTTATAGAGAAATATCGGGTGGCCTTGCAGCACTGTGAGCGTGCATGCCCGGCGGTGGCACTGCCTTTCATTTGACTCTGAGATACACCTAGTATGTATTTGAGAGTGAAAACAGGCTTCATTCTGCTTCCTTGTCCTGCTTGTTCCTGCTGATGCTTCCTTCCAGAGGCTCCTGCTCGGAGTGCATGCTGCCAGGTGTCAGGGTAGTAGTGACGGCTGTCATCTGTCGTGTGTCTGCCCAGCTGTGGCTTGGGAAGATCAGGCCCTTGTCCACAGTCACATGGCTGCTCAGTATGGGGACCGCAGTGTGAAGCCAACCACATCACCTGGAACAACGGATTCTTGGAGAGTTTTGTGCAGTTGTGGCCTTCTAGAGTCAGTAGTCTTAAAAAACCAAAATACAACCAAACCCAGGATCTGAGATTCCTAATTAAGGAAATGTGTCAGATTATGAGTGATTGGGCTGGAGTGACTCTAGCCTTGGTGGGTGAGGAAATGTCACAGATGTCCCCTCAGGTACAGCTCTGTAGACGAGAAAAGAGACAGACTCTCTTTAAAGGGAAGAAACATCCCACAGACCCCTTTTACTGCCTCGCTGTTTTTACTGTAATGGTACTTAAGTGTGTACAGACATAAAAGGAGGCACAGCATCCTTGCGAGTAGAGTTCTTATACAAACGTGATACTGAAAGACGTTTATAAGTTAAATACAAGCTAAGTGGACACGCCAGTAAAAGTCACATCCATTACTTTCACGTGACAGCCGAGTATTCTTTCTAAACTGGACTGCTGCAGAGCAGGCCCTTGAGGCTCTGTGTCCCATGTTGGAGTCCCCGATGAGGACGGTTCTCCACACAGGCTTCGTGTCATGGGACATGGGCCTTCTCTAGATGCCGGGGGTCAGTTCCATATTAAATCCACCTCTGTTCTTTCCTCAGTAGATCACAGCGCTTTAGGTCTTACAACTACTTGGTGCCAGAGAGAGACACAGAGGAGGGCATGTGAATGAGCTGACTCGATACTAATGTTCTGCACTGACGTAGTTTATCCTCCTAACGAAAAGAGAAGGTGGCAGTCCATGGACAACTCCCAGATCCCCAGATTCTCTCTGTGGGTCCCAGCTCGGGACAGGCTTTCTTCAGGAAATCATTCTGAGAGCTGAACGAGAGGAGAACAGAGTACTCTCTGCAAACTCTGCATCTGGAGGAAGGAAGAAGAAAACGCTCACAGTTTCTTTGCATCTCACAGCTTCCATCTTAATCTTTTGTCCTGCTTTTCTTTAACATTTGAGGGAGAGAAGAGAATCGCGGTACTGTAACTCTTGTTCAAGATTTGTAGAACTGAGAGGTTTTGCCAAGTTTTTGTTCAGCTTCTTGACAAAACTCTGTTTTTACAAACCAAGCGATGGTTTATAATGTTTCTTAACTAGCCAGAGCTAGAGGTAGAGCCAGTCCAGATGTTTCCAGGAGGAGCACACGTTTCCAAGTGCACGTCCAGAGTGTAGAATCAGGTCTGTCGTCGTTGCCTGGTGGCGTTTCCATCTTGTCCTAGCTGAGGACAGCCTGCCTTGCTGCTCGTAAAACGGCCCCTCTTCAAGCAGATCCCTTTACTGCCATGCACTGGGAGTAATTGGTCTTTCCTTTACACTACCCCTTACTCTGATTGATTTTTTAAAAAATATGATTCAGATACCGTAAAACTCACCCTTTTGAGGTATACAATTGAATGGTTTTTAGTATATTCACAAGGTTGTGCAACCATCACTATCTAATTCCAAAACATTTTCATCACCCCAAGAAAGGAACCCTCATAACCTATTACCTTGATGTGATTTTTATGCTTGCTTTATTTTGATAAAGAATGCTTTAATTTTTTTTACAAATGTTGGCCATGGTTAATGTATAGAAAATGTGTGACACCAGACTCTCCTGTGCCTGATAGCACCTGGCCAAATGTGGCACATGGGGATCAGAGATATTGCTACTGTTTGAAGTGTGAGCAGTTGCTCACTGAAATGATTCTGCGGCATCGTTCTTTTTTTTTTTTTTTTTTTGTGAGGAAGACCAGCCCTGAGCTAACATCCGTTGCTAATCCTCCTCTTTTTGCTGAGGAAGACTGGCCCTGGGCTAACATCCGTGCCCATCTTCCTCTACTTTATATGGGACGCCGCCACGGCATGGCTGACAAGCAGTGCGTCGGCGGGCGCCCGGGATCCGAACCGGCGAACCCTGGGCTGCCAAGCGCAAACTAAACCACTGCGCCACCGGGCCAGCCCCAGTCTGTGGCATCGTTCTTAAGTCCATCTTAGCTTCCTGGGCTTTCCTAGTACTGTTTCCCTGTGTCCTAACTTGGCTTTGTCTAAAATGGTGACCACTAGCTTCCTGTGGCCATTGAAATTTAAATTAAGTAAAACTAAAAGTTCAGTCTCTTGGTGGCTCTAGCCATATCTCAAAGTGCTCGGTTGCCACATGCACTCGGGGCTCTTGTACTGGACAGCGCAGAACAAACACCTCCATCATTGCAGAAAGTTCTGTAGAACAGTGCTGCTTGAGATTACGTTGTGGTATTGTAGTTTTGTCTTCTAGCAGTTATAACTGGAAACATGAGTTAAAACTACTGTTGAGGATAGCATTTCAGTGTACCTTCCTGTTTTAATTACCACAGCGTCTGCTGTCCAGGTCGCAAATGTATTCCTTTTCTTCACACAGTGCATGAACAGAGGCATCGCATTGACTCAGGCGCGCTACTTGGAGAAAGAAGAGAAGTGCCTCCCTCCTCCCAGGTTGGTGGATATTAAAATATGACCTTACTTTTTTTTCTACTTTAGACTCTGTGTGAAATTATATTTTGAAAATTTTTGAAAGACTACCAGAGGATAAGGACGAATGCATATCATTAAAATATAGTACATCACCTGTTTTCTGTTCTTAAACTAGATGTTTTCAAATTTTAACTGAAAAGTCCCTCAGGACTCTGCACCCTCCCAGTTAACTTAACAAACTGTCTGAGATCCCAGGAATGAACTGGGACAGCTGAAGTTCCAGTCAGCAGATATCTACCACTGTGCTGTGACAGTATGTACCAGGCTAGCGGTGTCCACCACAAGGATAGTCCTGCAGGAAGGGCATGTCTGGGTGGCTGTGCTCATCCCACCACTGGCCGGAGCGCTGTGGCGTACTTAATCTGGCAAGCACTTAAAAACCACCCAGGGAAAAACAAAGCAACAGTGGGTAAAATCTAGAGAGGTTCTAGACGCTCTGCATGGGAAGGCACTCGACTCATGATTTAAAATTGGTATGCATTCAACAAAACATCCTGATTCTGTCCCCTAAGCACCTACAGTATAGTCAGAGAAGGTAGATGTCCAGAGCGTGAGTGTTCAGGGTCATGGCTTGGGGTCAGTGAGGTCACAGAGGAGGAGGGCATGGTTGGTTCTGGCCTGGGAGGGACTCGGGCTTCTGAGAGCAGGTGATGCTTAAACCGAACCCGGTATGTCACACAAGCTTGTCAACACCTGGTGGGCGTCGTGCCTTCCAGCAGGGTGTGCCGTAGCGTGGAAACCACATGCATCTGGGGAGCCAGACACGTGTTTGAGAGACAGCAGTGGGGGGGAGCCTGAAGAAGGCCCACGGAGGACCTGGAGAGCACGTGGAGTCGGAGTGCTGTGCATACGTGGAGTGCTAGGCTAGGGTTCTGCAAGACTGCTCTGACAACAGCTCGAAAGCACCCAAAGATCTGCGCTCTTGTCCCTTGTTGCACCCATCCAGAGGTGTGACCCTGTGTTTCAGGACAGGGGCTGTGTTTGTTTGTACCCTTGGGACTCCGTGCCCAGCACAGTGCAGGTTAATAAGTGTGTCCAGTGAATGAAGCGGATGTTTGCTGAGGGAAGTGAGGGGCAGAGGTAGAATTACATTGTCAAGCTGTTGTCTGTCTTCAGTTTCCTGAAAACTTGAAAACTTTTCCCTTGCCTTAAAGAATTATAGAACTTCCACATGACTTAATGAATTATAGGTATGAGCAACCAGACACTCATTAATTTGAGAAATTTGAATTCCTGCTTTGAGCCTGGTACTGGTTGAAGCAGTAGATTATTTAAGGGACGAGGTCTCCTGGCGTCCCTGGGCACTGCAGGGTTACCTTGACTAGACACACACCCATAGTCCCTGCTGGGAGCGGCAGACTTCTGTGAATGGCCGGATAGCAGATGCTGTAGGTGTGCAGGACATGGGGTCCCTGCTGCAACTGCTCAGCCTGCCGGAGTGGTGAGGCGGCAGCGTGGACAGTAGGTCACTAAGGGGCGGGGCTGTGTGCCCGTAGAGATTTATCCAGGTGGCAGCTGACCCTTGGTGTAGACTCTTGGTGATCTGTGTCCTTACTCATTTCTCAGCATTAGGGTTGTGGTCACAGTGGAACAGACAGAAGAGGAACTGGAACGAGCCGCGTCCACCATCAAGGAGGTGGCCCAGGCTGTGCTGCTTTAGTCTCGGGGCCTGGTGGCCGCCTGCCACACAGCACGCAGACAGGCCTCGGTCACTGCGGAGTGAGCTGGAAGAGGCCTGTGAATAACCTGACGGAGTGACCAGGTGGTGTGGGTGTGGGCTCGGTGTGTGACCAAGAGAAAGATGCTGGTTATTTTTAAAAAGAAAACATCTAAAAGCCCAGGAACTGGTTTTTTTAAGAGGATAACTAATGATAGCATATAACTGGTATTTAAATTGTGCTATTTAGTACTATTTAAATGTTTTATTATACTAGTATTTTATATTCCTTTTGTTGTCGTTGTTTAAAAACGGAGCTTCAGTTTATCTTCTGTCCCTCTAACAGGAAAGATTCTGTAAGCACTCCTTACTATCTCGTGGAAAAAGCCCTGCAGCATTAAAGCTTAGAGGAACACTTTGGTGTGTGAGAACAGAGTGTATTCTTGAGGCTCTAATTCGGCCACGTCTTTTTCAGTCTTCATCACGTGAAACTCAGTGGTGATTAATACATAAAGGAACACTTTTTGAGTGATTATTATAAACTCTTCATTTTAATGTATTTGAATCCTAGAATTTTTATATACACTAAATATTGGTGTTACACCATTTCTAATAGCTAATCTTAGCATCCCTACCGACAGAGTAGTCATTATACTTCCTAATGAGCAATAATTTAAATCAAATGTTATTTTTAGTATCACTGACTTTACATTTATTATGTGTTGACTTCTAATCCGTTGTAGGAAGAGGGTTATTGTGATGACCCCAGAATATAAATCGCGTCCTTGAAATTTTAAAATACCTTGAATGTCTTCCTTTTTTGTATAGTGGGTTTGCCTAGGGACATGTAGCTACAGGCTTTTTCTAAGCTAAGGAAAATGAGAATTTTTTTTCTTTTCAGCTTATGAATTCCAAATAGCTAAGAAGGATGTGAAAGCACTGAAAATAAAAATTTTAAGCTGTACTTTAGCTATCTATTTTTTCTTTAGCAAACGAAGTTAGGGGATATAAATGTCTGTGATATGTGCCCCAGGATAGTATATAAATATTACACCGTTGTCTTATTAAAGATAAAAGAATAAAATTGTAAAAATAATGTCATTTTTATAATCTGTGTTCGTATTAACAAATGGTCTTCAACATCTTTTTAAATAACATTTTTTAATGTTGAGTTTCTATTTTGCTTGAGGTATTTCGTACATATGTGCCTTGTGATTGCTGCTGCTTTAAAGGATACAGTACTCTTGGGAGGATGAATCTGTTTTGTTTGTTTTTTAATGAAATAAATCAACATTCCTGATAATCAGTCTATTTGCATATGTAATGTGTTCAACAGAATAGTCTCTTGTTTGTACCTTTTTTGCAATCCTAGGATGGTATTCTTTGTGTGGTGGGGGCAGGAAGGTTTAAAAGATGTTAATTTCTTAGTGCCTTCTTTCAGTGTATCGTATCTGCAATTTCCTAGGTTCCTACTGATTTAAGTCTTGGCCACATAGGACTACAAAAATACCAGAACCATTATTTTTATATAGAGACAAGGATAGTAACTTTACAGCTACTTTTATACTACTTTCTAAATCAAAATTGGAACATCTAGATGTTTATTGCTACTTTAAGAAAATGATTAGATTCCTGGGAAAAATGGTGGAACGACACACATTATTTAATCTCAATCCTTTAAATACACCAACATTTTAAACAAAAATAAAGTCTTTCTATTAAAACTGTAGAGTGACCACAATCCCATAATGTACACCACAAAAAATATCTGCTAGAAACATTAAATTTATATCAAAATGAGGCAAAATGCTGAGAAAAAACAGTCATCTCAAATCTGAAGCAGGTTACACATTTCTCTTTAGAAACAGTGAGAGGTTCTGAAGTGCTCTATAATGATCCTGTTGAGAAAGACAGTGGCTGGCGTGAGCAGCGTGGAAACCATTTGGAGCCCATTTCTACTCAACACAGTTGCCCACAGGGGAGGAGGAAACCACACAACTGCTCCCTTTTTGTTGTCTACAGCAAGGTTCCAACTGAGAAAAGTGAGGCTTTGAGGCAAGTTAGGACAGAAAATGTAGCAGTATTTCATCAAATTCAGGACTCCACTATTTGGACCATGTGCATTTATTTTATGTACTGCTGAAAGAAAAAAACCCTCTGCTATCTGTAATATGCCATCAGTTGTAAGATGCATTTCAATATCAGAGATATTATAATGTGTGTGGAAAAGGTGAATCTTAAAATGTATGCAGTAAGACAATAATCTGATGTGTGGGCCTGATGCTATCTTTCCCTGTGGACATAAAACCTTATTCCCAGAAGATAGAGATGTTTGAGGATAATCATGGCCACCTAAATCTGAATATCTTCATCTTCCCAAAGCACCATCCTATGATGACATCAAATAAAACCATCCATAACCCACACCTACAGTGTGGATTATGCCGCAGAGAATACTTAAAACTTTATTTCCCTACTTACTGCCTGGTAAAGAAGAGAAAGGGCTATGAGGCTTAAGGATGATGGAACGCAGATAAATAGTCATATCTCAACAGCAACATACAAAGCAAAACCAAAGTGGAGCAGCACTTTTAAGAGATTCGAAGGAAAAAGAAGTGTGAATCAAGGACTTTATATCCAGAAAAGCTGTATTTCAAAGAACAAGTTTATAGAAAAAGAATTTAAAATTAGAGCTCATCAGCCCTTAGGAATCTGCTAGGGGACAGCTTCGTCTAATCAAGAAATAACTGGGGGAATTTCATCAAAAGAACAGATACAAATAGTGAATATATTTAATTAGATATAAGACTAAAGATATAGGATGGGACAAGTGGAAGAGTAATATGTAAATGGTACACACTGACAAAGTAGCAATGTTACTACTGAAATACGGGAGGAGAATGGCAAGGGAAAGCAGAATAAGCTCAGTGAGTAGATAATGGGATATGAGGATATCATTTAGAAGTGATGAAATACTAGAAGACTAAGAAAAGAGGATTAGGGACACTATAAGAAGTTATGAGTAGAGATAACTAGTAGAGCAAAACAAACTTTCCTAGTTTCTTTTAAAAGCAAAATAGACCTCATGGAAAAATAATAAGTATAACATATGCAGAAAATACAACAAAATAGCATGAGTTGAGACCACATATATTAATCATATCAGTAAATGTGCAATCACTTAATGCCTACTCCAAGAAAAATTTTCAGGTTGGTTCACAAAGCAAAATACAACTCTCTGCCATATACAAGAGACACACCTAAGCTCAATGACTCAGAAAGGCTAAACATAAAGAAAAATGGAAACAGAAGAAAGCAGAGGTAGTAATCCTGATATCTTCAGGTAGAATTCAAGCATTAAGCATGTAATGCTAAAGGACACAATTCAAAATAATGATATAACAGTTATGAATAATTTTGTGCTGAATATTACAACCTGCATTCACAAAGCAGATACTATAGAGATGCAAGGAAAAATAGAAATGCAGTTAAGAATAGGAAGTTTGAACTTTTAGTCCAAGAAAAATCAAGTGGGCAAAAAATAAATAGGGCTACAGATGACCTAAGCAATATAGTAAGATAGATTGTATGGCAATATATCAAGCTTTACTCCCAGATACTAAGGAATAAACTTATTCTTAAACACACATGGAATTTCACAGATGTTGATCATCCGTTAGAAAGTATGAATTAATTTCATAGATTACAAGGTTTGCAAAAAAATGAAAAAGTGTGACCCATACTCAGGAAAAATAAAAAGCACCCAATAGAATCTTATCTTGATCGTCACCAGATGTTAGATTTAGCAAAGATTTCAAGGCAGTTACTACAAATATATTCAAAGAACTATAGGAAACCATGATTATAAAAATTAAAGGAAAGTGTTACAACAATGACTCAATAAATAATCTCAACAAAGAAATTATTTAAAAAGAGTAAAATGGAAATTCTGAAGTTGAGAAATAACTGAAATAAAAAACTCATTAAGAGGGTCAGTGAACTTGAAGATAAGTAGAAAATAACCACTCTGAAGAAGAGAGTGCGTAACAATTGAAGAAAAATGGGTAGAGCCTCAGACACCTGTGGGCCCCTATGAAGCATACCAACATATTTGTATGGAAGAAGCAGACCAGAGGAGAAGAAAAGAGAAAGGGGCAGAAAACAAATTTGAAGAAATAATGGCCAAAAACTTCTCAAATTTTCTTTTCATTCTTATGCAGCTTTTCCAGTATAATTATTACTGTCTGGATGACTCTTAAATTGAGATAGTCCCTTTAAATTTTTGAAAGATATGAATGAGGCTATTTGATGTTAGTTCTTTTTCTTTTAAAATTTAAAAATATCAGCAAAGTAACACATACACAGGGTTAAAAAATCAAATTATACTGAAGGATTTCCACCCCAACTGTTCCAGTCTTCAGCCCTGCTCTCAAGAGGCAACCACTTAAACCATTTTCTCTTTATTTCTTCTGAAGAACCAAATATTTGTCTAATATTATGCCTGTATTTTCTCATTTATCAACCCTAAGCGGTAATTAGGATCTCCTATTTTGAAAATATTTTGTACATATCCTTTCCCCATTTTTCTATTTGAATTACTCCCTTTCACTTGCTCCTTCTTCTTGGAGCTCCTGGTTTACACTAGGTAATAACCCCTTATGGTTTCATGCAATTGCATTGCTAAATATCTATCATCTGTTTCTTAGCTATCTCATTAAACAGAAGTCTAAATTTGATGTAATGAAAGCCATCAATTTTTTTCCTTACAGTTTGTGCTTTTGTAATTTTAAGGACTTCTTCAGCACTCTTAGCTCTCTGTTGATTTTATATCTTTAACTTTCACATTTAGGTCTTTAATATATCTAGAGTCTACCACTGTATCTAGGAATAGGTAGGGATCCAATTTTATTTTTATTCTTCATACAGTGAGATTATTTTCTCAGATCTCAAAGATTGTTTCACTGAACAATGTTATTTCTCCATTAATTGATTTTTATACTTTCTCTTATATTAAGTCTCATACAAACATGTGTCAGTCTCTAAGCTGTCATGTTCCCTTGGTCTGTTCTTCTGTTCTTGTGCCAGTTTCACTATGTCTTTATTAAACTACAGCCACTTAGCATGTCTTAATATCTGACAGAACACACCCTCTCTTTGTTTTCTCTAAAATTGACTTCACTATTCATAGATTTTTATTCCTTCATATATATTTTAAAATAAATTTTGTTGAATTCCTTAAAAACATCCAGCTGGAGTTTTGACTGATACTGCTTTTCATTCATAGATTAATTTAGGAAGAATCAACATCTTATAATACTAAATGGTCCTATCAAAGAGTTTGGGATGTCGTTGTACTTACTCAGATCTTAGACCTCCTTTACTAGACTTTCCAAGTTTTCCCATAGAGGAATTTTGGATTTTTGAATAATTCCTAGATATATTATACTTTCAGTTATTATAATTTGTATTTTACTTTTATTATATTTACTACTCAGCTATTGCTGGTGTAGAGAAAGGCCATTAATTTTTGTAAGTTGATCTGGAAAACTTACTGAAGTCCTGTATGTGTTCTAGTAGTTTGTTCTTTTTTTTTGCCCCCTAGGTAGATGTTCATTATACATCTTATTTCTTTTTCTTTTGTTACAGCATTGTCCAGGATCTCCAGAACACTATTAAATGGTGGCAGTGGTAGTGGGCATCTTTACTTTGTAATTGATTGTAAAGAAAATCCATCTAAAGTGTCTCTATTAAATTTCTCTAAGTTGCTGTGGGGTTTTGGTATATAGCCCTTAGCAAACAAATGAAGTTCAGGTCCTATGGGAAGCAGATGACAAGACAGAAATAGACATGCAAGTGATTTGGCCTATTGATCTGGTGGATTGCATTGGTTGATTTTTTAATGTTGAGCCAGCTTTGTATCCCTGGAATTAACCTCACTTGGTCATAATCTATAATTCTTTTAATATGTTGCTGGATTCAGTTTGCTAATATTTTGTTGAGGGTTTTTGCATCTAAGTTCATGAGAGATATTGATGTATGGTTTTCTTTTTATGTACTGTGTGTCTGGTTTTGGTATCAAGGTAATTAATAGTGACCTCATAAAATGAAAAGTGTTCCCTTCTCTTCTCTTTACTGGAAGAGATTTTGTAAAATTGATATTATTTCTTCTTTAAATGTTTGGAGAAATTCTCTGTTTGAAAACACCTGGATCCTAGAGATTTCTTTTTCAGGAACTTTTAAATTACAAATTCTCTTTCCTTAATGGTTATAGGACTATTCATGTTATCTATTTTATTGTGCTGAGTTTGGATAGTTTGTGGTTTTCAAGGAATTGGCCCCTTTCTAAGTTGTCAAATTTATGAGCATAGAGTTGTTTGTAGTATTTACTTATTTTAATGGCTGCATGTTCCATTGTGATACCCTTCCTTCATTTTGACATTAGTGATTTGTGTCTTCTCTCTTTTTATCTTTATCAGTTGAATTAAAGGCTTACCAATTTTATTGTTTTTTTGACAAATCAGTTTTTTGTTTAATAATTTTCTCTCTGGTTTCATTTTCATTGATTTCTGCCCTTTTTTATTTCATTCCTTCTGCTTCCTTTTTATTGTTATTATTTTTCATTTCTCTTCTTTTTCCAGTCTCTTGAGCTAGGAACTTAGGTTGTGGGTTGATATATTTTCTGTTTTCTAATGTAAGCATTTAGTGCTATAAATCTCTCCCTCAGCACTGCTTTAGCTGAATCCCACAAACTTTGGTTATGTTGTATTTTCAATTTCATTCATGCAATTTTTTGGTTTTATTTTTTAATTTCCTTTGAGACTTCCTCTTTGACTCATGGATTATTTAGAAGTGTGTTGTTCAGTTTCCAAGTATTTGGAGATTTTTCTGTTGTCTTTCCATCATTGATTTCTAATTTGATTCTGTTATGGTCAGAAAACATACACTATATGATTTAAGTTCTTTTAAGTTGGTTAAGGTTTGTCGTATGGCCTAGATATGGTCTTCATGGTGAATGTTCCGTGAGCACTTGAATAGAATGTGTATTGGCCGTTGTTGGGTGGAGTGTTCTGTAAGTGTCAGTTAGATCCAGCAGGCTGATGGTGGTGTTTGTTCCTCTGCATCCCTGCTGATTTTATCTCTAGTAGTTCTGTCGAATGCCACAAGTTGGCTGTTGAAATCCCCAGCTACAGTTGTGAATTTGTTTCTCTTTTCATCTCTATCGGTTGTGCTTCATGTATTTTGGAACTCTGCTGTGCTGCACACACGCTTAGAATTGCTACATCTCAGTGCATTGATCGATCCTTGATCATTATGTAATGCCCGCTTTTGTTCCTAATAATTTTCTTTGCTCTGAAATTTACTTTATTTGATGTTATTATAGTCACTGTTGCTTTTTTTCTCATTCATAACTGCATGATGTAGCTTTTCATCCTTTTCTTTCCTACCTATGTTGTTATTTTTGTAGTCATTTTCTCATAGACTGCATATAATTGAGGTGTGTGTGTTATCCACCCTATCTCTATCTTTTTTATATTTTTAATTATTTTTCCAACTTTACTGAGGAATAATTGACCTCTATCTTTTAAGTGGTGTATTTATACCACTTATATTTAAATTAATCATTGATGTGTTAGAGCTTAAGTCTGCCGTTTTATTTTTTGTTTTATATTCGTCCCCTTTGTTTTTCATTTGGCTAGGTTTTTTTTCTTACTTTCTTGTGAGTTACTTGAATATTTTTTAGCAGTAGATTCTTCTTTGTTTATAATATTTTTTCTTATACCACTTTGTATAATTTTATTGGTGGTTGCTTTAGGTACTACCTGATATTTGTGTAATTTGTCCCACCTATGGATTCAGTGTTTTAGCCCTTTGAGTGAAGTGTAGAAACCATACTTCCATTTAGATCCCTTTACCTTCCCCACTTTTTAAAATATAGTTGTCTTCATTGTTGTCACTACACACATTGAGCACCACATCAATTGCTGGTGTAATTTTTGCTTCAAACATAAAGTATGATTAAAGAAACTCAATAGGTGAAGAATAGTCTGTTATGTTCACCTCTATATCTTGTCATTCCATTGTTCTTCTTTTCCTCTCTGAAGGTCCCATCGTTTGTTGTCATTTTCTGTATTAGTCTGCTAGGACCGTCATAACAAATACCACGGACTGGGTGGCTTAAGCAACAGAAATTTATTTCTCAGTTCTGGAGGCTGGAAGTCCAAGATCAAGGTGTTGGCAGGTTTAGTTTCTCCTGAGCCTTCTCTCCTTGGCTGTAGATGGCTGTCTTTGTGCTGTGTCATCACATGGCTGTTTCTATGTGCCCAAGCCCCTGATGTCTCTTCCTCTTGTAAAGACACCAGTCCTTTCAGATTAGGACCCCATTCTTATGACCTTGCTTAACCTTAATTACCTCCTTAAAGGTCCTATCTCCAAATACAGTCTCATTGGGGGTTAGGGTTTTAACATCTGAGTTTTCAGGGGACACAATTCAATCTGTAACATTTTATGTTTGGGGAGCTTCCTTTAGCCAATATTTAAAGGTGAGTCTGCTAGCAACAAATTCTTCTGATTTTCTTTCATCTGAGAAGTCTTTATTTCCCCTTCATTTTTGAAGGATCGTTTTGCCAGATAAAGGATTCATGATTGACAGTTCTTTTCTTTTATCACACGAAAAATGTTGTGCCACTAACTTCTGGACTTGATCGTTTCAGATGAGAAATCTGGTGTCATTAATTTGGTCTTCCTATATAGATAATGCATCATTTCTCTCTGGTTGGTTTTAAGATTTTTTTTTGTCTTTAGTTTTTCAGAAGTTTAATGATGATGTGTCTTTGGATTTCTTTGGGTTTATCCTGTTCGAGTTTCATTCAGCTTCTTGAATCTGTAGTTTTGTCTCTTGCCAAATTTAGGAAGTTGTCAACCATTATTTCTTTGAGTACTTTTTCAGCCACACCCTCTTTCTCTTTTCCTTCTGGAACTCTGATGATAGAACGTTAGCTATTTTAAATGTTTAGTTAGATATCTGTTTCACAGATCCCTGAGGCTCCATGCATTTTTTTCAATCTAATTTTTCTGTTTTGTTCAGTTTGAATAAACTCAACTAATATGTCTTCAGGTTTATGGATTCTCTCCACCTCTACTACTGAGTCCATCCAGTGAGTTTTTTTGTTTTAGTTAATGTATTTTTCAGTTCTATAATTTCCATGTGGTTCTTTTTTATAACTTCTACTTCTTTGCTGAGATTTTCTATTTTTTTCATTTGTTTCAAGAGAATTCGTAATTGCTTGTTGAAACGTTTTTATTACAAGTGTATTAAAATCCCTGTCAAATAACTTCAATATTATATTCATTTCAGTGTTGGCATCAGTTGATTTTTTTTCTCATTAAAAGTGTTGTTTTCCTGGTTCTTAGTATGATGAGTGAATTTTCATTTGTATCCTGACATTTTGGTTATTATGCCAGGAGACTTAGTGCTATGTAAATCTTCTTTTTTTGCAGGTAGTCAGTCACCCTTTTTAAGTTCAGTGTCTAGATCTGGCCTACTTTTGTGGGCTGTAGTTCCAGCCACAGTTTAGTTTTCCATTATGCTCTGCCTCGTTCTTCTGGCATTTCTGGGGCTCTCACTCAGTCCCTGCTGGTGCTGCCTGAAGGATGGAAGTTGCTTCCCTGGGCCACCTGCTGTTGTGAGGCCACCTTCTGCCATCGGAGGTGGGAGGGGCCGAGGCCACTGGGCCTGGGTCTTCTCATGCCACCGGTGGAGGGCAGAGAGATGCTAGGCTGTGCTGATGCTGCCCCTCAGTGGATCAGCCCACTCACCAGTGCCCACATGTGCGGTAGGGCTTGGGTCAGCCCAGTGGGGATTTGAAGGCAAATTGGGCCCACCGCTGTGCCCCCTTGTGAAGTGGGGGTTAGTGCCCCCCCATTTGGGTTCTGTCTTGTTTCTCCTTTCCTTGTTCTTTGGCAAGGCCTTTCTTGTTTGTCTGTGCCCGTTGGTGGTTGCGGGTTTCAGGCCTCTCTGGTGTCCGTATGGGGCAAATGGGAGATAAAAGGACTCACGTCATCGTTCCTGAAGCCCTGAGGCCTCTCACTGGTGCAACTTCTTCTTTCCAGCTTTCACAATCCTTTATCATCGTCTGTTAGATTATTTCCAGGCTACTGAGTTGTTTTTAGGAGGAGGAGGAGGGATGAGTGAGTCTATGCTTTCTTGTTCTGGAACTGGAAGTGCCATTTAAGATTTTGTAAATGGAAACCAGGATGAACCATTTGAATTCCATGGCTGCAAGAGTTGCCACTGGGCCTTGGTACCGAGTGGGGAGTCTGTAATCATCACAGGTTGAGGGAACGGAGTTTTCATACTTTCCGTATCCTGAAGGCATTTGTAAGACAGAACCCCATTTCCCTGAATTCTTGGACAAGTACTTCTCAGGGCTTTTAGGCTGCATCTTTCTGAGAAAAGGCCATGTTGAACTGGTAGTCTGAAGTAGGAGATTGCTATTTTCCAAAAGCCGATGACACTAGCATCTACTTATATCCATCTCTCCATCTGTCCATCCATCCATCCATCTGTCTGTCTGTCTGTCTGTATTTATCCGTCTAATCACCTTGAGGATCATTCTTCTTTTCTCTTTTCCAAAAAGAGGAAACCTTGCTATTCAGTATCCAGACATACTTAGCGTAATAAGTCAGGACTTAAAAACAACCTCTTAGCTGGAATCTTCAGGGAAAAGGCCAGTATTTAACACAAAGAAATGATGAAATTTTTAAAATTTTGCTCTTAATGGCACCGAATTCACATGAGAGAAGGTCAGCATTTTTAAAAGACTGGAATGCTGAGATTTCCTTCTGCTCCTGCTTCCTTTTCTCTGTAAATCCTCTCATGCCTCTCAACTGTGGCTTTCCGAGCGCGAGCGTCTTAGGGAAGCAGTAGGTAACTCCGCAGCGAGAGGAGCAGCTGCCCGGGGCAAGCTTCAGAGGGCTACACCCGCACGTCTTGTTTACTCCCCAACAGATACCCTACTTTTTGTATTCAGGAGATGAAACACATAAGGCATTCATTAAGAAATCGGGCTTTGGTGGGACAGCTTTGATTTGACACTTTTGAAATACAATCCAGGTCACGGCGGTGAATGGTGCAAAGCTCTTTTTTGGCAACAGCATCTGGACTTGATTCCTGTAGATGAGGTTGTGGGTGCCGGCACCCACCTCGGCGAAGCTGCTACTGCAGGCCTGGCGTCCCGCGGTGATGTGGGGGTTCATGTGAGTTCTGAATACTTGGAAGTAAACTTTTATGTTGATTCTCGACTTTGCTGTTTCAGCGCCCCATGTTTACAAGGTTTTAGAATGTCACCTTTTATGTTTCATCAGTAACGATGGCCTTCATGCCAAAAGAAATTAAACCTGGAGCATTTTATTAGTATTTAATTTCTTCTCTCGGAAGCGTAAGTGACACTAAAGAGGTTCTTCAATGAATATTTATTAATTGAATGGAAAATTACTCTAAAATAACCTACCATTGAGAACGAGCACGTGCGTCCGGGAGGTCCGTGGGTGGCCTGGTGGCTCCCAGCACACTTTGTCCCCGGGCTTCCCTCCCTTTGCATCTCCAGTGGTCAGGAGTTCAAAACCAAACTGTCTTAACTGCAGCCAAACAAGAGGGTGTACAACTGGGTTTAAACCCAGTTTTCAGCAGCTAATGTGTACAGTTTTCTGATTTCAGGAATGTTTATATTTGAAAGTTTATTTTTCAGGATCAGAGTCTGGTTAAAAGAGAAAGTAAAAAGAAAGCCCACTTTCACATCTAAAGAGTTTACCGACCGTCTGTGTTCCCTCTTTTATGTTGTTTCAGAAGTAGTCACAACCATTTCTCAAATAATTGCACGGGAACCAAATTCCAAGTGCATTCCTGTTTCCAAGATGAGTGGGGTATTTTGATGAGCTTGGAAAGGGCTTTATAACAAATATTTTGGGAAGAGATTCTGCACCAAGAAGGTCCGAAATGCAGATTTTTGTACGCACACATGTCGGGGTGACCCAATTGGCTCCCACTTATTCTTCTCCCAAGACTTAGCTTAAAATCACCCAAGGATGTAAATATTAGCATCTGCAGTATTATGTCTCAAAGCTCTCTACGAAACTGCGTCTCATTTAACCCCCCCAAAATCTCCTTACAGATGACGAAAACAGACACAGAAACTGACTTGCCTTGGGTCCCACAGCCAGGATGTGGCCCAGCCCTGCTCATGCCTCCCATTCGCTCCAAAATCCAAAATGGGCTAAAAATAGCCCTGGAAGAGAAAATCCTGGGAAAACAATAATTTCCAAAAGGGCCCTTGACTCTCCCTTCACTTCTAACCCAACGTGACTTTCCTTTGTTCCACTGAACTGTGACATGCTCTTGTCCCACTCACCACCGTCTGCTTTTAAATTTGGGATTTTTTCCCTTCAAATTATAGTGTTTGTTTTTTAGTGTATCAGAAATGACTGCTGTAAACCACAAAGTGAGAGGAGCCGATGTCTGTCAGAGAACAGGTGTTCGCAGTCGGGAGCGCTGTTGCCGCTGCTGGGCTGTTTCACGCGGTTTCCGCACGGGCGGAGCGGACTCCCGCGCTGAGAGCCAGGACTGTGGGTCGGAGCGAGTGTCCGTGACGGCCTCCCAGCTTCTCGGCTGCGTGAGCGCAGGCGGCGCTTCGAGCCTGTCTCCTCTTCCGTGAAGTGGAGGGAGACCGCCCGCCCCGGGGCTGTGCGCGCCCCCCGGGGGCAGGGGCGGCGGCGCCGGCCGATGGCGGCGGGTCCGAGTGGCCGCGGGTGGGCTCTGACGGGAGGCTGCCTGCGGCGCGTCCGGCTCGCTGCTGCCCTGTCCGAGTGTCGCCCCCCGAAGCAGCCGGAGACGAGCACTAGAGTGACAGCGCTTGACCTGGGGGTGGTCCCAGGACGCACCTGCGGGGGAGCGGGAGCCGCTGCCGTTGCTCCAGGGCCGCATCAGTGAGGGGTCCCCGTCCCGAGGGCCTCCCAGCGGCCGCCCGGCGAGGCAGACGGCGGCTAGTGACCGCCACCGCCGCCCGCGCTCGCCGCCCGCGCCAGCTCCTGTGGCCGAGGCGCTGGCAGACGGGTCAGGGCTCGGAGGGGAGCTGTGACTGCTGTGACAGGTTCTGCGACAGAGAACTCGGCATTTACCCCAAGTGACGCTGCTCACCGTCAGCGGAGTTAAGCCGAGGACGCCCCCGCCGCTGGCCGCCCGTCCTCCGCGCGGAGAGCAGCCCGGCCGGCCGCTCGCCGTCCGCCCCCTCGGACGGCGGTGCTCGCCCCGCCAGGCGCCCACGGCCGCCGGGAAGGGCGTGCTGCGCTAGGGGCTCCCCACCCTGAGGCAGACCCCGAAGGAGCTGACCGCTGGGAGCAAGAGGCTCCTTCGAGGAGTAGCTGGGTGGCGTGTCTGTCCAGCACGTTCGCCCTGCCTTGCTTCTAGAATCCTGGCAGGCAGGCTCTCACTGCCCAGCGCCGCCCCTCTGAGGGCCCTTCGGAGAAAAGGCCCCCAGGTGCTGACGTGGACGGAGAGACCTGGCTCCCTGCCGAGCGCACTCCGGGGGCCACCAGGCCCCAGGCGCCCCCCACACACAGTCAGCGGCTTCTCAGCACCTGACGTCTCAGTGTGGACAGGGACAAGGATTCCCATCGCGGCGGGACCAAAACAAATGAGCAAATAAAACAGACCATTCAGGGAACAGAATTATTTTCACACACACTTCCTACGGTTGGATATCATCATAAATAGAAGAGAAAATTCTGCCTTCATGAGTTGAGAGTGGTTATCAGAGACCAAAAATAGCCTAAATTAACTTTTTTACAAGTTGAATCGGTGGAGTGGAAGATAAAGCTAAGGAAATATCAGGGTAAGAGGGGTGGAGAAATGGAAAATGAAAGAGAAAATATAAGAAAATTAGAGAATCGTTCTAGGAAGTACAATATTTAATTAACTGAAGGCATAGAAAGAAAAACCAGAAAAAAATTTTCAAATAAACTAAAAGCTTAACTAACTAAAATATTAGTTAGGGATTGGACTTTCTAGAATGATTAATGGATAAATAACCCAGGCTTCTCACTCCTCAAAAATTAACACATGGAATTTTCCAGACCTAGGGACATGAGTTTCCATATTGAAAAAGCCCATCGAACACCTCAGAAAATGAAGCCCATACCAAGCACATCATTATGAAATTTAAAAAGCATAACAAATTGAGTTTCTGAGTTGTGTTTCAAACTTAAGCTGTTAGAGTCACGTTATTTATAAATTCGTATTCGTAAAAGGCTGTGCCTTGAGCGATGGTTCTAATTTTAAGAGGATGGGCGCCGTCCTCTTTCAGAGGCTGAGTTCACCAGAGGGAAAGTGAATCAGAGTGAGGTACCGCGGCTGGTGAGTGGTCAGCCTTTAAGAAGAAATACGGTTTGCAACCTCAAGTGAGCAGACACCCCTGTCCGTACCAAGTGGGCTAAAACCTTGGACCATCTTGTGACAAACACAGTCTAGTCTCAAGGTTACAAGAAAACAGCCCTTGGAACTATTACTGCTCGACCATCAACAAGATGAGAGAGCCCCTTCCGCTTGTTATTGGAAAGAGTTAGCCAGAGCTCGCCTTTGTGCTGGTGGGATACGGAACTCGTGTTGGTTTAACAGATTTGTCGCCAACATTTCCTTATCTATCTGAAAAGTATCTAATGTCTAGCTCAGGCTTATTCTTTTAAAAGTATCTGTTTAACAGATTCCCATTCTTTCAGCATTTTTCATTAAATGCTTCCACTTCAGCTGAATGTTCTAGCCCAGGATGAATGAAAGGCAATGGGGCTCAGAGCTACCTACTTCCATGCAAAATACCAGAGAGAACTGAAAACCCTCAACTTTCCAAGAGGAAAGAATTCAGATCCACTATTGTGACAGACGCTGTGATGTCTGCCAAACAGCCCTTCCCCTTTCTTGCTTGTTAGAACCCAGATTCGGAGGCCTGAAGTATGGCCCCTTCTGGGGGAGGAATCCTGATAGGGCAGGCATGGTCATCTAGGGCCCCTTGGCCAGTTACTGGACTGGGTGTGGTGTGGCACAGCCCTGACCAAGGAAATGAGGGAGACATCTGCTGGGCATGGTTTAATCTTATTGCTGCTCTCGGTGTGACTCAGGCTGTGATGTTTGGTGCTGGTGCAACCATCTTATCCCAATGAAGAGCAACATTGCTGACATACTGAGGATGGAGGAGGAGAGAGCTGGAAGGAGCCTGGGCCCTTGATGAGCGTGGCGAAGTGCCAATCCAACCTTGGGATTGCTTACTTCCAGACCTTCCATTTAAGGGAGCAATCTGTGTATGCATGCTGTTTTCAGACAGATACTATGTTCTGAAGGGAATCAGAACATGACACCCCCAAATATGCCACTTTGGCATAAGGATTATTTTGAACTGAAGGCAGCTGAGAAGCAGCAGACATAGGAAAAGCTCTCTGCCCTTTCCCTTTCTTTCTAAAAACTGGGCATAAATTCCTCTTGTGAAGATGTCCCCCTTTCCTGTACCAGGAAGAGAACAACAATTTTTATTTCTGGAGATGGAGGCAGCACCAAGATGCATCTGCATAAACAAACCTCATTAAATAACCCTTATCTTCTATTACTTTCCCCCATATATTTACCTTCCCATAATTTGCCGCCCCTAGAAGCCCACACCCCTTTCCTTGCTCTAGTTGCATCTCCACGGTTTATCACCCTTTGTTAAAATGTTATATAAGCTCCCAGGTCTAATTGCTTCTTTGAGTCTTTACTTCTTTTCTATGAAGGCCTCTGTACACATTAAAATTAAAATTAACATCAAATAAAATTTGCATGCCTTTTCTCCTGTTAATCTGTCTTTTGTCAGTTAAATTTGCAAACTGCAGCTACAGAACCTAAGAGGGTAGAGGAAAAGTTTTTCTTCTCCCAGTTTCTTGCTACCCAAAACATCTTAATACACCTACAAATAATCAGAAGTTATAGTAGCATAGGACTTTTCAGCAGCAGTACGGGAAGTCAGAAGACAGTGGAAGGACATCTTTGGAGCTCAGAAGGGCTCTCAGTCACCCAGAGTACAGAGAGTCCCCATTTCCCTCTGCCCTGGCCAGCACTTCTGACGGGGATCTGGTGGTATCTTGCTGGTGTTTTAATTTGCATTGACAGATACCCAGTGACGCTGAGCATTTATCAGGGGTTTATTGGCCTGTGGGTTTCGTCCTCTAGGAACTGTCTATTCCTTGTCTCCTTCCTTACTGATGGGTAAGCTGTTTTTTGGTATCCTGATATGAATCCCTGTTCTCTGTGTTGCAAATAACTTCTCATCGGCTGTGATTTGTGCGGATGGGGGTTTGCATTCCAGCTGTGTCATCTTTGAGGCTGAACCCAGCACCCTGTGATCTTAGGCAAGCTACTCATTCAGTCTCCTCTCTGATTAACTGGGTGACGTAACCCAACTCACAGGATTGTTTGGAGGGTTAAATGGAATAATGCATGTCAATAGGGTAGTAGATGAATACATGGAGATTGTTTTTATGTTATCAAGATTCATGGATTCTTAGAGCAGGAAGGAACCTTAGAAATCACTGAGTCCATTGATCATTGAATTAATGATATTTAGACAGCGTTTACCAAGGCCCAGGGGCTGTTTGGAGAGTTATACACATATACACTTTTATGATGAAGAGAGTCCAGTTTCCCCGAGCTATAGGGGCTCCTTGAGTGAACTTTACTTGTGTGGAGAAAGGAGAACCAATAGGTGGTGTAGGGGAGGAAATAACTTTTTCCTCACCCTCTTAGGTTCAGTACCTGAGGTCCTGCAAGTTAAACTGACAAAAGACAGTCTTAATAGGAGAAAAAGGTTTATTTCGTATCCATATAAGGGGCCTCACAGAAATGAAATGAAAACGCCAAAGAAGTGGTTAGCCCTGAGAGTTTACATACCATTTTTAACAAAGAGTGATAAATTTTGGAGGCAAGACGAAGAAAAAGGGGTTTGAGCTTCTAGGAGCAGTAAATTGTGGGAAGGCAAATATATGGGGGAAACTGTTGGAAGATAAAGGTTGTTTTAGTAAGGTTTATTTGTGCAAATCCATGTCGGCGTTGACTCTCAGGTGATAAGAATGTTCTCCTCTTCTTGGTGCAGGGAGGGCACTTCTGTCACCGGATATTTTATGACCTGCCTTTTGGTAGAAAGGAGGAGGTCGGAGAGGCCTTCCTGCATCTGCTGTTTCTCACGTGCCTTCAGCTCAAAAGAGTCAACATACCAAAGCGGCATATTTGGGGCAGCGTGTCCTGATGCCTTCGCTGGGGAGGGTCTCTGCTTTTCCCTCTCCCCACCCATCCTACCAGCCTTCTCCCAGGGCTGGTCATGAGCCCTCAGTAAGCAAGTAAACAGCCTGCAGATTTTAACCAGAATGCAAATTCTGTGCAAATAAATGCTCTGGGGACTTGAATGAGCTCGGAGAGGCCTTGGAACCAGGCCGGCCGGAGGATCTTCCTGGCCGGCCCCTCCCCTGCCCTCCGAGGGGACTTTACCTCAACCATCAGGGACACCGCTTACTTAGTTCGTGCCCCCTCCACTGGAATCCAGCTGGGTGGCTTTGTTCCCAGTGTTTTCTTGAATAACAATGCTTTCAAGGTTTATTTCTGTGGAAAGTTTTCTGAATTAAACCCATTTAGGTTAAAACTCCATTCAGGGTTTTAACGGAGCCTGGTGAGCAAATGCTGTCTTAATGCGGCTCTAAGACTCCTCTAAGGTTACACTGAGGTAAGGCGACTCCACTTGGTTAATTTAACCCAGGACTTGGCCCACAGCTCTCCAAGGTCTTGAGGGAGCTTGTTTAAGTAACTCTGTTTCTCAAAGCCAAAACATAAGTGAATTAAAATTCTTTATTGTATTGGGGAAACTTTAACAGATCACATTTACCTAGCAGTACTATTTGCAAAAGGAGTACTGTGAATAAAATTGTGTGTATTTTACAAGCTAACCAAATAATCTACCTAACACCATTCTAACGTATAAACAAAGGAGGGAGTGCGCCCGAGGGGAAACCACGGTGCCGCCCAGAGTGAGGAACGGGGAAAAGCATCTGTCTCTTCAACAAAGGGAGATTTCTGCTCCGTTTTGAGCAGGGTTTAAGGGTTACATTATAAAATATTTTAAATAACATTTTGTTATAATAAAAGAAATACATGTTTGTTGTATAAAAACTTTAAAAGTTTAGGAAAGTATCAACTACAAAAATCACCCTTAATCCTGCCACACAGTTAACCACCAAGTTATGATTAAGACTTGAAAGTAGTAACCTAATTAGTGACGGAGTTCAGGGAGCAGAGGAGCAACCGTTACAGAAGAAATGTTTGAAGATGGTCCGCTTAACACTTAAAAACAAAATAATAATAATAATTGTAATTGCATATATATGTATATATATTTTTTAATTCTGTGGAACAGGTTTCTCCCCATTCTGTAAATGAGGATTTCTTCTGAATGGATTTCTGCTGGCACCGTTATGAACTGTCCTGTTTATGAGTGATGAGAACACTAACAATAATAGTGATTAGCGTGTAATGAGCCCCGAGATTTGTCCAGCACTTGTTTGATTCATTCATAACCAGGCAAAACCTCCTGCGCGTACCAAACCTCTTATCACTAATAAATGTAATCGTTAAATTGAGGTGAATGAGTAGAATACTATATGCAGGTATTAGAAAAATCGGGTGACTTCTGCATGGAACACCTGTCGGAGAGGTAACTACCGTAGAAGAAAGGTCCCCTCTGGTTTTAGGGCCGTTTTGCATCAGTTACACTCACCAGGAGGGAGATGCAGCCCGAAGGCCCCGGGGTGATGAAAGGAGTGACAGAATACACGCTGGTGGTCACGGAGTCTCACCCCTGCAGTAATCACCCAGGAGTCCACAGGGACGCAAATAAAAACTTGAATAAGAAGATGAAGGGGGAAGTAGGAGCAGCTCTTCCTTACAGATGATTTCCAGTTAGCGAAGTTAGAAGGAAGGAGGGAAATAGAAAACCACCGGCAGGCAGATGCTGAAACAGTGATTGTGGGTGAGACCCACCCTGGTGCTGAAATTAGTGGGGAAGTTCGAGGAGAGGCAGGATGTTGGCCTTATCTCAGAATATCCCCCTCTGATAGTGTTACTGCACAGTGGAGATCACGACAGACAACCTCCCCCCAGGGCACCCTCGCCGAGGGTCACACAGACCCCGTGATGGGCTCCGAGAGGGCGTCTCGCACGGGCGAGGCCCAACGTGGCTTGTGTGGTACTGTTCGTGAGAACGTGTCGGCCCAGTCTGATCACCAGACAACGTCGGACAACCCCTCAAGAGACTCTGTACAAGTATCCCACCAGTGCCCTTCAAAAGTGTGTCAGGGCCACGAAGGATGAAGAAGATGAGGAACTGCCCCAGCACGAGGAGGCTAAGGAGCCGTGACAGCTGAATGCAAGGTGGGGTCCTGGAACAGAAAAGGGACGTTAGTGGGAAAACTGGCGAAATGTCAGTGAGGTCCGCAGTTTGTTGCGTAGCCTCTTACCAACACTAGTTTCCTGGATCTGGTCCTCGTGGTCGGATGGAATCAAAGGGACCCGGGTGAGGCTGCACGGGCACGCTCAGTCCTGTTGTGAGACTTTTCTGTAAGTCTAAATTATTTCAGAATAAAAATACAAAGAAAAGAAGCAATGGCGATAGAGAGATGGTTTCCTCCCACTGGAGCACCAAATGACCCATCCCACGGGGTCTGCTCTCCGACTGCTGGACGGATCCGCGATCAGGGATGGGGCTGCTTCTCCCCAGGACAGCGGGAGCACTCCCAGGAGAATCGCGGTCCAGATTTGTTTCATCTTGTGCAAAATGGGAAGATGCCAGTTATTAATAATACGAGAACTGGCTCTTGCTCACCAAGACTGGCATACGACGTAAGCAGAAAGTTGAATTAAAGAATCTTCAAAGATATGCAGGCAAGTTGACTAAAATGTGTTCCTAATTTAAAATTTATGGCATGCCCCATGTTCTCAAGTTCATGTTGAGGTTTGGGGGTGCTATGAGTAACACCTTTCTTTTCTCCTCCCGACTTCTGAAACAATTAACACATGAGACAGTCAGAGATGAAAATGTTTCACTAGTGTTAAAGCTGATTGGAGAAAAGCGGTTTTCCTCTACTTTCTAGGGACTTTTAAAAAATATCCTCCCCCAGCCGCATCCAGTCCCAGGCAGCTCTGGGTGATCGCAGCCCCTGAGAAGGCAGAGGAGGCCAATGACCGGATCTGGAGAGCCTGTTACCTCCCCATCGTGGATGAGCCAGGCTCCCCCAGCTTCCCCCAGACAGCCATCAGAGAAGTCCCCCTCTTCCCTCACGCCGACTGCAGTGAGGGGAGGAGACCCCTGTTCATGGGCTCAGTCAGAAGGCTGGGGAAAGAGGGAAAACGATTTCCCTATAGTTTATACCTGAAAGTCTAGCAAAAGTCCATGAATCAGGGTTGCCCAAGGCTGGGGGGTGTGAATGAGGAGTTAATGTCTGTGGGGACAGAATCTCAGTTTTGCAAGATGAAAAGAGTTCTGTGGATGCTGGTGATGGCTGTGCAACAATGTGCATGCACTCAATGCCACAGAACCCCATGCTTGGAAAGGGTTAAGATGGTAAATTTTATGTTATGTGTATCTTACCACAATTGAAAATATTTTTTTAATTAAAAAAATGAAATGAAAAAGGTACATGAATTAATAACACAACCACAAATCCATTGTGACTTTACCACATCAGTACTGTTCCAAAGCAAAACAAAAGGCCATCGCTGTCTAGATTCGTGTCTGCTCTGCAGAGAAGCAGAAAGTGGTCTCAGAAGCTTCCTTTTAGTGATTCCCTCTCTAAGGAAGACAGTGCAGAGTGACCAGAAAATCCTCCTGGGATCCTTCCTCTTGGACCCAGGAGTGAGTGAGGGAGAGGAGGCCGGAGTTTCCCAATAATGCACAGGGAAGGAGGCTAATCCGGGGGTCAGAGCAAAGACGAAGTCGGTGGAGACGGGAGACTGTGGGGAAATCCTTCCCGATGGTCTTTTGTTCTGCGTCAAAGGTTCAGAGGAGGGAACTGGGCCCTGATCAGGGTCTGGGGTCAGGTGGAGAAGGTCCCAGGTCCCTTCCCCAAGATCCCATCTTGACTCTTCAGATCCGAAGGGGCCCTGAGACGGCTCCAGATGGAGACTGAACCCGTGACCTCTCCGCATAAAGACATCCCTGACACCCGCCGCGCCATCTGGGGCTCATAAAACCTCATTCTCTATCTTTTCTTGGCTCTCAGGCTATTCAAAAGTTGCAGGGCAATATTTGGGACCACTCCGGTTTATTCGTGGCTTTAATTCAGAACACATTTCCACAAAGAGGCAGAACAAAGCACAATAGCACTAAAGTTCAATTTACATTCTCAGTCAGTGAAACAAAATGGAAATAAAAAACAGTTGTGCGAGAGTCATTTATAACCAAACTATGGCTCCAAGAGCGCCTTTCCCATAATGTCATGGAATAAAAGACATTTTTAAACCACCAGCAAAAAATCTTAAGTAACCAAAAAAGGAGAGATGAAGGCTTTCTATTAAAAAAAAAAACCAACTTAAATTAGAGCAGTGATGACAGTGTGCAATCTCTCTTCTCCCGACGTGGGCAGATACAAGGTTATTTCCATATTTCCCGATTTGAAGCCTTTTCCTCCTGGTAGTGGTTTGTGTTGCTGCCGCAGGTCGTAGGGCAGTCAGTGGTGTCCCAGCAGCGCCCGCCCGGGCGTGCAGGTTCACTTCACGTCAGGCGAGGCTCCTCTGAGACCCCAGAGCTTGTCCCCATCACATCCCTGTGTTTCCAGGTGCAAATTTGCCGTTGTAAGTTACGTCTGGCTTGCTCTGCAAAAAATATACCAAGTGCTAGCAGATGGCCGCAATGCCAACCACGTCTGCTACACAGCTAAGCGCTGGTGCACGGGGCACGTGGCCTTCGCACAGGGCAGGAAAGGTTCTAGGATGGAGAGATAAACAAGGGGGCTCCCTGGCTAATTTTCAAATGTGACCCCCCCCCACAGCTAATCAGTAGCGGAACCAGAAGTGGACTCCCAACTCCGTGTCCTGAACGTTTTCAGCAAAGCTGAAAAATGGAAATTCTTTGAAGAACACGTACAAACACTCATGAGAGTGGTCCCCTGAAGCCGCTGGCAGCTCCTCCGGGTGCCAAGCTGTCCTCATCACCAGGCCCTTGCTTGAGCCCAATTTTCTCTAACACGTTTCTGAGTCCCCTGGCTAGTTTATCCCTGCCTGTTCAGTGTTCCCTGAATTGGATCTTTCCCACGTTAGATTGTAACTATTTGTTTACAGGCCTGTTTCCACTGTGGCACTGTGAACTGTCCAAGGATATGGAACATCTCTCATTCATCTTTGTCTCCTGGGTTTACAGCCAATGCTTGGTGTGCAGTCGGGGGCTTGTTAAATGTGAAAGGAATTAATTCTCTATCCATACTAAATTCCATATTTTCAATGGTTTTGTTTTCCTTTAATTTGTATGTAGATACCTGCTAAAGAAATCTACTTAGAAGATACATTTAGATATTGTAGAAGTGGTTGGAGGTAAACCTGTTTGTTAGCTCCTCCAGAATCCAGTTCATAACCCCTCCTGCTTTGCTTGCCCCTGAGAGGTTTGAATGGCTAAGTACTGGTTCCCAGACTCCCTTGCAGCGCAGGGTGCCATGGGACTAGTTGTGGCCAAAGACATGTCAGTAAAATCCCGTGGGAGGCTTCTGTGACCATTGCCACCCTGTTCCCCTTCTTCTTCCACTGAAGGCCACTGTAGCCGCCTGCAGACAGGAGGCAGCAAATGAGAATCTGAGATCCATCACACCAAGGATGGAGGAGCAGGGAGACAGAAAGATCTGGAATTCCAGAGGACATATCATGGAGCAGCTGAGTCTATGCCGGCAACTGCTATCTCCAGACTTCTTATTCTATAAGAAAAATAAGCCCTTCTTTATTCAAGCCATTTTTAGCCCAACGGTGGCATAGGGTCTTTGAACATTTCCAATTTAACAAGAAGTAATGGAGCAATTGCTCTGAGCAGAGCACTGTGCTAGTTTGAGGGGAAATGCACAGTTTGACTAAGACGAAGCAGCAAAGAAGATGTGCCACCATGTGCCATGTGTCACCTCTGACACCCAGGCAAGTTTTTTGGCCATTGGTCTTGTGCCTCCTCTCCCTGTCCAGAGCTGCACACTGTCCCCGTGCCTGATCTGATGTGTCTCTTCATAGTCCCATGCCTCCACGCCTGTGTGTGCTGTGCCCTGTACAGAGGCCATCTTCCTCCTGTAGGCTCGGTCTGCAGTAGGCACAGTAGACACAGCCCTTGTGTGTGGGCAAGACCCGGGACTTGCTTCTGACCAGAAGAATAAAGCACAGGTGAAAGGATGTCACTCCCCTGATTAGGTTATGTATGATAGAAACTTCCATCTAGCCAGCAGATTCTCTCTCTTACTTAGTTTGATCAAGCAAACCACCATGTTGGAGAAGCTCATGTGGCAAGAATCCAAGGGTGGGCTCCACCAACAGCCAGCAAGGAATGTGGCCCTCGGCCAACAGTCCTCAAGGACCTGAAGCCTGCTAAGAACCAGGCACATGATCCTGGAAGTGGATCCTTCCCCATCTGAGCCTTCAGATGAGACCCCAGCCCTGGCTGAGCCAGATCACTTAGCTAAGCAGTGCTTGGATTCCAGACCCACAGAAATTATGAGATAATAAGTCCGTGTTGTTTTAAGCTGATAAGTTTTGGGGTAATTTGTTACATAGGAATAGATAATGAGTACATCCCACATATCCCAATTCCATATTTCAAGCCTAGTCAATCTTCAAGAAGCAGCCTAAATACCCTAGCATCCTTAGTTCCTGAACACTCTGAGTCCCTGCTGATCCCTTACTGTCAGAACCACACAATTCATCATCTCAGACTACACCAGGACCATTAGTATTATCCCTCCAACTGGACCATATGTTCTTCGCAGGCAGGAGCCACATTTAAAGGTTGTGTCTCCCACATTTTGAAGCATCATGTTGCATACACAGGAGGTACTCACTGAACACTTGTTATTAACAACAGTAGCAATTATTGTATTCAACAATCTGTAACAGTGTACATTCACTGTAATCCTGGCTTACCAAATGTTACCAATACCTATGTTGCCAATAACTATGATCGAGTATGTCTGTAATAAGGAGAGAGATTTGGCCCTGCAAAAGAAAATGTTGTTATTTGAGATTTCCTTTTATTTTTCATTGCTTCGGAAAACAATACAAATGGAGTGAGTTAGTGACAACAATGTTCTCCAGACGTTCTCTAGATAAGACAATAAAAAATATAAACAAGAGTCTTTTCTTATTTTTTCCTGAGAAAATTCCGATAAGTTCAGTCTTAAGCAATTGGCCCTTCCCCAAACTCACATTCCCCCCCAGCTTAGTGTGCTGAGCACATGAAGGACTTGAAGGATCCATCTATTGGTAAAGTCACTTTAGAGCTCCCTCTTCAAGACAGTGTCCTGAGCATAGTGTCTTCCCTCACAAATCCCACTGAAATTAGACAAAACATTTTTAAATGAACAAATCCATGGACTTGCTGAAAAACAGCAAAAGGGCTTATCAGAGAATCAACCATTTTGCCTGATCACAAACAAGAAGGTGGCAGCTGACAACAGAAGTGTTTGTCTCAAAACAAAAGCCCCAAGTTCATCTCTCTAGAGTCTAAACAGTGTAGATATCTGACAGCGTGGATATTTTTCCCTTAAAGAAGAATGGGAAAGAATGAGGTAATTGGAAATTGGAAGGAAAAATAAAGATATCTCACCTCTAGGATAAGAAATATATGAATGTACACCACTCGCTGAATAGACCCTCCATTGACAATTCTGTGGCTCCCTGCCATGCCTACCTGCTCCCCAGCACACCTTCAGGAAAGGGGACAGATGGGAAGTCTGTGAAGGAAACACACAAGAAGGCTCACTCGGCCACCTTCTGTCATTAAAACACGTGGAACATGCATGAAAGAGAAGGACCAAGACGAGCAAACACAATGGACTTGGAAGGAAACAGAACAATAAAGGAGCAGTAGGTGCTTCATGGTCTTGTCAACAGGGCTTCAACAGCACTTCCATGTGTGGTCTCCGCACTACTATAGAGCCAGGAACCAATTTTCCCAGAATCTCCTTCCCTGGGTGGTTCTGGGATAGTGTCTGCCCACGAAAGACAGTCGCAAGAGATTAGGAAGACAGAAGAGGAGAGACCATTATTTAGAGGTGGTGATTGTAACAGAACACGTGACCAGTTGCTGAACTCAGAGCATCTTCCCAGATTGCTCTCCAGAACCACCCACCCCACTCCTTCAGGGTGAAAGTTGATCAACACTTTCAAAGGTTCATCAGAATTGCAGCAGCTTCCTGGGAATCTCCTGAGAATCACCCACTCTGGGGAGTCAGGCTAAAATTTTTAGTGGCTACTTCACTTACCTTTATACCTCCCACCTTTCAATAGTTATGTGAGCCCCTAAATGTGTTTTTTTTTTTCTGGGAAAGATTCACCCTAAGCTAACATTTGTTGCCAATCTTCCTCTCTCTCTTTTTTTTAACTCCCCAAAACCCCAGTACATCATTGCATATTCTAGTTGTAAGTCCTAGTTTTTCTAGGTGAGCCGCCACCACTGCATGGCTACTGACAGATGAGTGGTGTGGTCCTGTGCCTGGGAACTGAACCTGGGCCGCTGAAGTGGAGTGTGACAAACTTTAACCATTACACCCTCAGATCTGGCTCCCTAAATCTTTATATTAAAAGCCTTAATATCTGGAAAACAAACTTTTTTTTTTACCTGAAAAAACCTTGGCCAATATGAATTGCAATTATGATCCTTACATAGGTTCAAGTGCATATTGCATCAATAAAACAAGAATTGGGCTGCTATGAAAAAGGAGCAATTAAAGCAAAAGTTGCTAGTATTTTTGAAAATTGTATATGTTATATATAAAACTGTGTATATATGTGATTATTAAAACTGAAGATTTCATTTGAAGTTTCAAAATATTGGCTGAATACAGGTAAAGATGGAATTATTTGTGGTCTGTAAGGTAAAATCTAGGAAATTAGAAATGAGAGAAAACTTAAGAGATCTAAAAACATATAGAGAAGTCAACAAATCCATTAGATTCTTTGAAGAGAGAATAAAGTCAATAGGCAAGCAGGGAACAATAAAAGGAATAATGTAAGAAAATTTCCTAGAGATGAACAAAAACTCGAGTTTTGTGATTTAAAAAACCCACCAAGTGTCAAGCAGAAAAATTAAAAGACACACACCTAGGTACCGGGAGGAGAAAGTGCTAACATCAAGGACAAAGAGAAAACCCTAACTCTTGCAAAGAAAGACAGTTTACGTCATAAACAACAAGCAGTAGACTGAGGGCATATCTGACACTGTATCTGACCTTTGAGGATAAGGAAACAGTGCTTCCCTTCTCGGGAAATTGTTTCGAAGTTAGACTCTTGTACACAGCCAAAGTATCAATGAGATGTGGGGGAAAATAAGGACAAATTGGACTTGGAAGGTTGAGCTTTGATTGCAAGTAGCAGGGGCCTTAGAGGAGGGCGGGTGTCCCATGGAGTTGCTTCGGGGCTCAATGATGCATTAGATACTGTTCCTGTCTGTCAATCTCTCCATCCCGCCATCTTTAGTGTCAGCTTCATTCTAAGACTTGCTCCAAATAGGGCGTCAAGTTTCCTAGTTTATATGCATTAGAAGAGAAAGGCAACTTTGCTTCCAGGAACAGAATATTAGTCCTTTTCTTCAATCTGATTGGACTGGTGCAGGCTCTGTGTGCCCTACACAACACAACATGTGCTGATTGTCTTAGATTAATCCACAAACTGGGAATGATGATCACTTACCCTAAGTCATGTGATCTAAGAGGAGAGTGGTGAATACCTGCACAAAATGGGTTTTCTTGCAAAGAAAGAACGGAAAATGGATCCTGGGTTGCCAAATAACAATGTCCACTACACACTCTTGTAACCCTTCTGAAAAAATTACTTGAGGATAGACTCCAAGAAAATGGAAAAAAAGATCAGGAAAAAGGATGACACAAAAATCAAAGAAGAATGGCAAGCAAAGAAATAGAAAGAAATTAGAGTTATATCTAACAACTGTCGATGACATGGCTACAAAGTGGACTTCAGTTGTTGAATAAGGCTTCCTTAAAAAGTAGAAATATATGTTGTTTTTTAAAATAAAGGTAATCTGAAACTGCACCTCCCAATTATTTCAGTGAAATATGGGAGAAAGAGGTAAAAAGGGGAGTGAGGACAGTCAAAATCAAAGCCAATAAACACACTCGTGAGTTTGTCTTGAAAGGTAGGAGAGTAAACATGAATGTATTGATTCTTGAAATTATAAAAAAATACCTATTTGACTAAATGGCAGTGGTAAAATTAAGAAAATTAAAAAATAACAAATTCTTCCTCATTAGCAATCAGGGAAAAGCAGAGTAAAACATCAAGAAAAAACCATTTCCTCATCCATCGTTTTGGCAAGTACTTATTTGGATAATCTTGACTTTCAGTAAAGGGAAATATACTCTTGCAGAAGTGTATAAACTGTTTGGGAGACTATTTACTAATGTCTCTCAAATATTCAAACACACATGCACACTTAATCAGCAGTTCCCCGTTTAAGAAACTTTCTGACAGAAATATTTGCACTGGTTCACACAAATAAATGTTGATGATTATCCATGCAATATTACTTAAAATAACAAAAAATGATAAAGGACCTATATACCCTCAGATCAAGGAATGACTGAATAGAATGTTGAATATCCATACCACAGAATCTTCTGCAACAGTTTGAAGCAGTTTGGTAAGTTTTTTCTATAAAGGGCCAGATAGTAAATATTTTAGGTTTGGGGTGCCTTGTGGTCTCTTTTGCAACTACTCAACTCTGCCATTGGGACGCAAAGGCAGCCGTAGGCAATTCTAAAGTGCGTGAACACGGCAGTATCTCCATAAGAGTTCATTTATAAAAAGAGGTGGCAGGCTGGATTTGACCCACAGGCCACAGATGGCCTGCCCTTGGTTTAAAGGACTTCACTCGATCTATTTGTCCCCGTATGGAAATGTCTCCATCACGCATGAGTTAAAAAAATCAAGTTGGAAAACAGTAAAATTGTACAGTGCAATATTGAAAATGATGTGTGAACTTGTATACATATACAGCCAATTCTCATTATTCGCGATAGTCTTGTTCTATAAAGTTACCGTGAACACTGAATTAGCCAATACCGAACTGTCTGTTCTGAAGGGAAATACAGAGTCAGGTTCCTGTGAGCCTCTGGCCATGTTTTCATCGACCACTCAATACATAATCTTGTTTTATGTGTGTTTCCATTTAAAGACACCTTATTTAATATACATTGTTGATTTATTCACACTGAGCTCACAGCCAGGAGCATGATAACTCGCGCCTGAAGGAAGCTCATCTAAAACACGTGTTTCTCCGTAAGGCACATCACAGCCCTCTTGTGCTTAGCAACACGAGGCAACACTACAGCACCATGCTTGGGGCCGTTCAAACAGCGAAATCACCAGCAAATGCACAGAAATGAGAAAAATATGGTGCTGAATAGACAGCAAAAAGGACACGTGTACTATGAGCTGAAATAAGAAAGCAGAGTGTCTCCTCGTTCCAGCTCAGCTGGGCACACGTGAGTAGTCGACTAGCATTTTTTGCTGCTCTGCACGTGTCCAAAAATGACTAAGTGCCCCAAGTATTGACTTTGGGGTTACAGATAAATTTTAGTGAGTAGATAAATTTGCAAATATGGAATCAACAAATAATGAAGATCGACTGTTTGTGTTTGTAAATGTAGAGGAAAACTTTAGAAAAATATCTGGAAGTAGAGAATTTACTTCTGAGAAGGAAAGGGGAATTGGAGGACATGAAGGGACTTCCAGTTTTTCTCATCAACAGTTCTGTAGTGTTTTAATATTTCATGAGTCTGTATTACTTTCATGGTATTCAAAACAACTTAAAGATTTTTTTTTAAGTAATTGAGAACATGACTTGGGGGTCAAAATATTTTAGAGGTAGCCTAGAAATTAATTTTAAAATTTCAGCACATACCCAAACGTCCGTCAGCTGATGAATGGACAAACAAAATGTGGTCTATCCATAGAATGGAAAATTATTCAACAGTAAAAAGAAATGAAGCACTGACACAAGCTCCAACATGCATAAACCACGAAGATGTGTTGCTAAGTGAAGGAGGCTGGTCATAAAAGACCACATATTGTATGATTCCATTTATTTGAAATTTCAGAATAGGCCAATCCATAGAGACAGAAAGTAGATTAGTGGTTGCCTAGGTCTGGAGGTTTTGGGAGAAATGGGGGTAGGAGGTTTTCTTTTAGGGGAGGCAAATGTTTTAAAATTAGATTGTGGTGATGGTATATTCAGAACCCTGTGACCATACTAAAAACACTGAGTTTTACACTTTAAATGAGTGAATTGTGTGGTGTGTGAATTATATCCAAATAAAGCTATTTTAAAAAAAAAATTCAATGAGTTATTATCCTCCAACTCAAATTGAACTTCTTGCATATTTCCCTTAGAGACCTCTGTGTTCTTTTCTCTGATTTTGTTTTCCTTTTTATCCACCTAATTAAGAGAGAGTGTTTAAAAGATTCTGAAAAGTCATGTGCTGGAAAGAAGGAGTTACTAGCTTTGCACCATGGCAGTGTGAAAGGTGACCTTCATTTTCCACTTTGTGCCCTTCTTTTGGATTATCCACGTTTCCTACAGTGAGCATTTATTACTTTAGACGCATTGATATTTTTCTTATTTTAAAGGCGGGAGCTTTCTTGGCACCACTTTTACATTTAAAGATCACCCAAAAGGTCGATCTCAGACTTCCCATGCCACTTGTTTTGGATTTAACTCCAGTTTCCAAATAAAAACTCTCTATATTTTTTTGAAATGTGTATCATTTTTCCCCCCTGGTTTGCCACTCTGGAATCAAAGGAAAATGCTTCTGTGTGCTTCCCGTAGTGGGCTTTCATGCTCGGAGAGTGAATCATCGCATTTCTGGATGGAGCAAAGACAGAAGTACGAGTTTAATCTTCTGATGGAGCCTCCTGACACTGCGATTCAGGAGGCGCCTTCAAGTGGGGGTCGAAGGTCTGGACTCAGTCAAGGCAACTCAGCTCTGGTGTTTGCTAAAGGGGGTGGGATCCTCCTGGTATCCCGGGAGACTGATGACCAGGCCCGCACTGAGTCACCCTCCTATATCCAGGCCCCTCTGTGGACTGAGAATGATATTCTTCCGTCCAGGTGTGGAGTCTGTTTCTCCACCCCGTGACTCTGGGCTGGCTGTGTGATTTGCTCTGACCAGCAGAAGGTGGCAAAAGTGACGGAGTGCCAGATCCAGAACCAAGGGACCTGCAGCGCTGGCTCTTGGCTGGTGGAACCAGGAGACTGCCCTTCTGGCCTGCGTTGGCTGGAGAACTGAGGTGCCCGAGTCTGTAGGGAGCACCTTTGAGTGAGGCCTTTTGGGAATCTACTGCCCAGGTGGCCCAGGAGAAGTCAACAGGACTTACCTAGCCCACCCACAGAGTCATGAGCAGCAAGTCATTGCTGTTGGAATCCCTTAAGCCACTTTGGGGTGCTATGCTTTACAGCAATAGATAGCTGAGCCAGGATGTGAGGACCTCAAAGGATTGAATTGTGGCCAAAGGCCTGCAGTGAGGGTGGAGCTCTGTGCCTGGCGGAGTGTCAGTCCTGGGAGATGCAAGGCTCAGTGCATCATTCCATGGCCTAAGACTAGGGGACCGTCCCAGCATTGCTGCCTCCACACACCTCACCCACCCGCTTGGCCTCTGTGAACTGAATGACATGGACCCAACCAGTTGTCTGTAGGCGTGCCATCTGGAATTTCCCATCAAATCACTAAAACGCAACTGAGCAACTCTCTTGGACATGAAAGACTGGACCCCCCAGCACAATCCTGGACTCACCCCGGGAGACCCTTAGACACCTAATGGTGGAGGGCTAGTTGATGCTTTGTGCTGTCATCAGCCTGTGGGTGGGATGCTCCAGGCCACCTCTGTGTGCACACTCTGGAGCCCATTTGAGCCCTTGGGGATGGACGATGGTGACCACTCCTCTGAAAACGCTTTAGCCTTCTTTCCATTATGGATTGAGCAAACATTTATAATTTCCCCACTTCCTACTTTACCCAATCCTCTCTGACCTGGAGCTTACTCTAACTGTCATGCCACCTATTATACTGTGTGTTATTTACTAGGGCTGCTGTGATGGTTAGTTTTATATGTCAACTTGGCTAGGGCACAGTACCCAGATTTTGGTCAAACACCTGTCTAGATGTTGCTGTGAAGGTATTTTTAGGCATGATTAGTATTTAAATCAGTAGACTTTCAGTAAAGCAGATTACCCTTTATAATGTAGGTGGGCCTCATCCAATCAGTTGAAGACCTTAAGAAAGAAAGACTGAGGCCCCCTGAGAAAGAAGGAATTCTGCCTCCAGACTCAAGCCTTCAACTCTTCTCTGGGTCTCCAGCCTGATGGCCCACTCTGCAGAATTTGGACTTGCCAGCCTCCACAATCCCATGAGCCATTTCCTTAAAATGAATATCTCTATTTCTGTCTCTCTCACTTTACATATATATCTATCTCCTATTGGTTCTGTTCTCTGGGGAACTCTGACCAATACAGCTGCTGTAACAAAGAACCATAGGCTTAAACAACTGAAATTTATTGTTTCATAGTTATGGAGGCCAGAAGTCTGAGACCAATGTGTTGGCCGGGTTGGTTCCTTCTGGGCTACCGGGGAGAATTGTTCCAGGCTGCTCTCCCAGCTCCTGCTGCTTTGTTGGCAATCTGTGGCATTCTTTGACCACACGCTGATCTCTGCCTTCATGTTCACGTGGCATCTCCCTGTGTGGGTGTCTGTCTCCAAACTTCTCCTTTTGGCAAGGACACAAGTCATATTGAATTAGGGCCCATCCTAATGACCTCGTTTTAATTTGATCGCCTCTCTAAAGTCCCTATGTCCAAATAGGGTCACATTCTGAAGTCCTGGGGGTTAGGGCTTCAACATATGAACTGTGGGGGGACACAGTTCAATCTGTAACACTCTACCATCATGTATGCATCGCCTCAACTTTCCTTCCACAGTTTTTAACTTTCTGTAGTTTTATTCATCCTTCCTACCTGTAGTGGGCATTTAGATTTGTTTGCCCAGCAAACACTGCCCATCCCTAATGGTTCCTGACATCCTTTTGGAGAATTACTTTCCCCTGTTGTGTGCTAATGAAGCGTCATTCAAATACATCCCCTTTCATGGCAAAAGCCAAAGGAGACAGCGTCTCACCATGGCTGATGCCAGCACAACCTGAAGGAGAGGCCTGTGCACTAAGTCCGCCCAGCTGGGCGCCCTCTCCCAGGGCTCGCAACACAGTGACAGAAGGAATGACTGGAGGTTACGCCTTGCAGCAGGTCATCCTCATCAGATGCTCCCTGTTCTAGAACTAATGCAATGAGTGATTCCAATTGTAGGGCTCATGGAACCCCATTGGTTTCCAATGATTTCCAAGTGTGGTCGTCCAGGCTTCTGTCCATTCCTTGATATTCTTCCATACAAATTCCCATTTGCTTAAGGAAACCGGAGTTTATTTCTCTTCCTTCCAAGAAATAAGCCCTAAGTAACATATAAGTTAGTAGCAGTACTGGGGTAAATGTCTATGGCAGGTTAAAGATGGCCACAAATTCTTTGATACTTCTCCTGTAGATGTGGGTCTCTTTCTCTTCCCCTTGGATCTGGGCTATCCTGTGACCGCTTTGACCAGTGGAGTGTGGCAGACTTGAAGCTATGGTGGTTCCAGGAATAGCCTTTAAGGCCAGTAGCTATTACCTTGCTCTCTTGGAGCCCTGAGCTGCCTTGTAAGAAGTCTGACGACCCTAAGGCCACCATGATACAAGAAGCCCAAGCAATGTGGAGATGCCCTGGAAGAGCTAAACTGGGTAGTTAGTCTCTGAGCTACACAGGGTCCTCAAGGATGACTGGAACTGGGGCCTTTCCTTCCAGATGGCTTCTTGACTCACAAGTCTTAGTGCTCACTGGCCTTTCTTGGCCTTTTCCCTTTCTTCCAAAATTCCTGACCCATGATATCATGAACAAAATCAAATGGTTGTGTTAAGCCACTAAGTTTTGGAGTGGTTTGTCATGTGGCAACAGGTAACCGGAAGAAAGTAACAGACCCTCAGGAAAGGATGGGCATGGAAGACCATGATGCCCTATGAGAATAGAATAGCCCGTGACATTCCACAGCAAAACTTGCATTCCTGGGATAAACTCCACTTGGTCACCGTGTATTGTCCTCTTTCTATCTGTAGGATTTGATCGGCTAAAATAAGGCTTAGACTATTTTACCTCTGGTTCCTGAGAGATATTGGTCTATAGTTTTGCTTTCTTGAAATGTCTTTGTATTGTTTTAGTATTAGGGTAATGCTGGCTGAGAAATGTTTCCTCTCTTCCAACTTTATAAACTGTGTGTAGAATTGGTGTTATTTCTTCCTTAAACAATTTGTAGAATTCACCAATGAAGTCGTCTGAGTCTGGTATTTTCTTTGGGAGGAAGTTTTTAACTGTAATTTCCATTTCTTTAGAAGATATGGAGTTATTCAACTTATCTATTTATTCCAGAATACACTTTGGTAGTTCGTGTCTTTCAAGTAATTAGCTTAATATACCTAAGTTGTTGAAATTATTGGCATAAAGTTGTTCAAAATATCCCTTTTTTATCCTTTTAATGTCTATATAATCTGTAATGATGTTGCTTCTCTCATTCCTGATATTAGTAATTTGTGTCACTGTGGCTAGAGATTCATAAATTTTATTGATCTTCTCAAAGATTTGGTTTTATTGATTTTCTGCTGTCTGTTTCATTGAGTTTCTCTTTGATCCTTATTATTTCCCTCCTTCTGCTTACTTTGGGTTTAATTTGCCCTCTTATTTCTAGTTCGTTGTGGTAGATGTTGAGGTCATTGATTTAAGACCTTTCTTCTCTTCTAATATAGGCATCTATGCTATTGATTTCCCTGTAAGTATTGCTTCAGCAGCATTCCCACAAATTTTGATATATGGTGTTTTCACTTGCATTCAGTTCAAAAGACTTTCTGATTTCTTTTTTTATTTCTTCTGTATCCCATGAATCACTTAGAAATGTGTTATTTAGCTTCCAAATATTTGGGGGATTTTCCAGAGATATTTCTGTTATTGATTTCTAGTTTAATCCTTTGTGGTCAGAGAACATACTTTTCATGACTTGAATCCTTTTAAATGTATAAAGACTTGTTTTATGGTACAGAATGTGGTCTATCTTCACAGTTTTCTTGTGAACTTGGAAACAATGTTGCATGAAGTGTTCTGTAAATATCAGTCAGATCAAGTTAAAGATGGTGTTGTTCCAGTCTTCAATATCCTAACTGATTTTCTGTCTACTTCTATCAGTTATTGAGAGGGGTATTGAAACCTCTGACTATAATTATGAATTTGTCTTTTTCTCCTTTCATTTTTTGCATCAATTATTTTGAAGCTCTGTTATTTGGTGCTTAAATGTTTACAATTAAAAATGTCCTCTTGATGAATTGACCCTTTTATTATTATGAAATGATCTTTTTCCTGGTAATATTTGTTGTTCTGAAATTTACTTTGTTGGATATTAATATAGCCATTCCAGCCTTTTTTTGGACTAGTGTTAGTGTGATATATCTTCCTCCATGCTTTTAGTTTTCACCTATTTGTGTCTTGTATTTAAAATGCATTTCTTGTAAGCAGCATATAGTTGGGTCTTGCTTTTCTATTCAGTCTGATGGTCTCTGACTTCTAATTATAGTATTTAGCCATTTATACTTAATGTGATTATTAATTTGATTACATTTAAGACAGTCATCTTGCTCTTTGTTTTCTATTTGTCCCATCTGTTCTTTATCCCCTTTTATTGTCTTTTTCTGGCTTCTTTTGGATTAATTGAATGTTTTTTATGATTCTATTTTTATCCCTTTCATTGGCTAATGAACTACAATTCTTTGTTTTGTTATTTTAGTGGTTGCTTTAGTGTTCATAGTATACATCTTTAATTCATCACAACCTCCTTACAAGTGATATTACACCATTTAATGTGTATGATGAGAATCTTATAATATTATACTTCCATTTTTTTCTTTCTTCTTTATTCCATTATTCTATTTGATCTTTATTCTGTTGTTGTCATACATTTTACTTCTACATACGTTGTACACCCCACAAACTTCTGCCACATAGTCTTAGAGCCTAGATTGTCTGATCCACAGTCCATTCTCTTAATCTACATGCTAAACACCTCAACAAAACAAGAAAACAAAGAAGTAAACAAAAATTCTCACTCAAATTTGGACTTTGATGAGCCTCAGCTAGGAAAAGTTTTGTTGGTTAAATGTTAGGCAGATCCTGGCTAAAATGCAGTACAATCAGGAAATTCAACTGCGTGTTAGCATGGATTCTTCATGGTTTCAACAATGCGTGTTCATGTAAGACTCAAAAAGTTCTAAAATAGCTTCTGGGATAAAATTGATAGATTTACAGGGTAACGTTACTATAAACTATTTTTTAATGTGGAAAGTAAAATGCGTAGCGTAGCACACAGCTTTGTGTTCTATAATGAATAATAATGGCTTACACATATGGTGCTTGTAGTATGCTAGGCACCATTCTGAGTGCTGGACCTGTATTAATTTATTTAACCTTACTTCATTGTAAAGGGCAGTGAGAATTGCTATATATGGCAATTCAGAAAATGTTTAACTTAAGAGTGTAATCAATTTTGAGGATGGTATGCATCCTGTTATATTACTTTACTACATTGGTTAGATCAGGATTTACCAAGAAGAATTTAGTTTCCATCCCGTGTGAATACTAAATTTCTTTCTCTCCTTAAAAAGAAAAACACTATGCATTTTATTATTTCAACAAGTTCTCAAGCTTATTGTTTCAACTAGTCCCAATAAATTTTAGTTGTTACTGTTCATATCATTTTTATGATATGGCATCAGACTCTCAAATAAATACTGACAGGAGCAGGGCTGGAATTCATGGCATAATACATTGTTTGTGTAACGTACACCCCCTAAGAGATGAATAAATCATACATTCTTGTGCAGTAGGATAGAAGGAGTTCCCACATGCATGCCCCAACAAAGGAACTCTGAGCACATCTGTGGAATGTCAGAGTCCTGGTTCAGGAGGAAAAGACTGCTGGAGGTGGCAATTCCACGGCTAAGGGCACAGACTCCAAAGGAAGGTGGTGGCATATCACTCCAAAAGGCCAGATGGGGCCAGGGAGTGGACCAACCCAGCCATCCCACCAGTGAGGCTACTGGGCAATCTGTGTGGATCTGAGGCTTCTTCTCCCCCTCCTCACATCAGGATGCAGTAAGCTAAGCTCATGCTCCCGCACAATGTCTTACGGAAGAGAAGAGGTGAAATCTGAAAAAACCCATTTGGATCAGCTTTCTTGGGAATTGAATAAACAATAATAATAAGTAAAATGTGTAGTATTATTGATAGTGACACATGCTAAAGAGAAAAACATAGAGCAGTGAAGGGAGATCAGAATGGTCAGCTTTGGGAATAGGGCAGTCAGAGAAGGCACCTCTGAGAGGTGACATTTGAGTAGAACCTGAAGGAGGTGAAGAAGCAGGCCTTGCGTCTCTTAGAGAAGTGCATTCCAGGCAGTGGGGACACTGGGCCCAGCCTGTTGAGAAAGACTAAGGACGCCAATGGGGAACAAGTGACTGAGGAGTGAGGGAGAGCCATAGGAGCAGAGCATACGTGGGGAACAGAGGGCCAGATCATATGGAATCTATGGGCCACTGGAAGGACGTTTGCTTTTCCTACATATGTGGACTATTGCAGAGGAAGTTACAGGGAGAGGAGGAAAAGGTGTGAGTTGGATTTTAAATGCATCATCCTGGCTGCCATGTTGAGAATAGACTTAGCAGCTTAAGGATAGAAGCAGAGAGAGCAGGTAGCAAGCTATCGTGCTAATTCAGCTGAGAGAGAATGGAGACTTGGACCACGGTAAAGGTCAGAAAAATTGGTTGGTTTAGGGATATATTCTTAAGATAGAGCTAACATGTTTGCTGATGGATTTGGTGTGGCATGTGGGAGAAAATGAGGAATCAAGGATGACCTCAAAGTCTCTGGCCTTAGCAATATTTATTAAGATAGGAAAGATTGTGGGAGAAGCAGGCTGGGGATCAGCAGTTGTGTTTTGGACATTTTAAAGTTGGATATGTCTCTCAAAAATTCAAGTGGCAATATTGAGTATGTTGTTGGACATATAACATTAGAGTTCAGGGGAAGGATCCAGCTGGAGATGCTCGTTTAGGAGTGTCAGTCTCCAGTTGACATTTACAGACATGAGGTGGCATACCATTACCAAGGGAATGAGACATTCCACATTTAGAAGTTAGGGAGATGAGAGGAAACAGAAAAGGAGGTGGAAAAAGAGTGGCCAGGATGGTCAGAAGAAAACCAGGGGAATGAGATATTCAGGAAGCCAAGTGGAGAAAGTGTTTCAAGAAGGAGAGGGTCAAATGCTACTAATAAGTCAAATAAGATTAGGACTTATATTTGACCCTCGGAATGAGAACCACGGAAATCACTGAAGACCTTGTCAAAAACAGCTTTTGTGGAGAGGTAGAGGTGAAATCCTGGAAGAAGTGAGCTAAAGGTCAGTGAAAATGGTGGAGTAAGGACTTCTGAAAATTCTCTACTCCATAGAAGCAATGAGAAAACTGGCAAAATTGTCAGGATCAACTTTCTAAGAACGCTGGAAATTAACCAAAGGCTTGTAGCAATCCAGGGAGCAATTATGCAAGACAAGTGGCCAGTCTCTGTAAGAACAGAATGCTTTGTGGAGCTTTAACTAGCCCTATTCATGTCTCCTTCTCTTCAGCTTTGCAGAAGCCTTGAAAACCAGTAGACTGGCAGCCACTAGGGAGGGCAGAATGAAGTGGAACTTCTTTGGAGCCCCACTCTCAGACAACGGTCATTATTTGACTTGTCTGGGGGTTCCATGGAAGAACCCACTCAAAAGGCTTTCTTTGTTTGACCTGATTCAGAGCTTCCCCAGTGAGAAAAGCCTTTTACCAGAGGTGTTTGTTGAAAACATTCAGAGGTAATTGTCTAACTTCACAACTGTGTAAAGTTGGGGCAAACAACAGGCTAATGAAAAAGCTCAAAAGGGAAAGCTGGAGAATGAGATATCCACAGGGGCTTTGAAAAGCTCCAACATATTCCAGGGAATCTGGAAAGCTATGCATGTACACAGGGCTGTGTGCATGCTCCAGAATTACCCATGAAGGCCCTAGCTCTCAATCCTGGGCTGGCTATGAGGCTCTGTCAGCATGAAGTGAAGTCTAAGGCACAGTTGTCAGCTGCCTGGCCAAGTGTTGAAGGCACGTCCCAACATGCATACAGTCTCCCTGGCAAAGATCGGGAGACTCCTCATTGATTCCAGGTGTTTCAGAACATTTCTGTTCAATTATTGGCTGACCACTAAGGTGCTCAAGTGGAGACTTACTTCAATGGCCACACACGACAAAGAATATAGACAGAATTAGTTCAGAAAAGTTGTTAAACACACAACAAAAACAAGCAGCAAAAGAACAAACCCTAGAGAGAGAGAAGAATATGATTTCCAGAGTTGCCACATTATATTATTTAAAATGTCCAGTTTTAACAAAAAATGATGAGGCATACAAAGAAACAGTAAGTATGGTCCATACACAGGAAAAAAGCAATCAATAGAAACTGTCCCTGTGGAAGGCTAGACATTGGACCTACTAGGCAAAGACTTGAAAGCAGCTATTTAAAATATATTCAAAGAATTAAAAGGAGCCATGCCTAAAAGAAATAGAATTTAAATAGATATCTAAAAATATCTAAATATCTAAAAGAAATAAAGAAAAGTATGAGAATGATGTCTTACCAAATAGAAACTAGAGAATAAAAATATATAAATTATAGTAAAGAAGTGGGTTCCAAAGAGCACATCAAGAGATAAATTGAGATAAAGACAAGCTATAGTTATGGGAGACAGATCATTGGTTTCCAGAGATTGAGGGTGAGAGAAGTGTCTGACTATAAAGGGGCAACATGAGGGAGTTTTTAGGGGTGAGGAAACCATTCTGTATCCTGATTGGGGTGGTGATCATAGAAATCTATAAATGTATTAAAATTCATAGAGTTGTACCCCCCAAATAATGTCTATTTTACTGTATGATGATTTAAAAATAAAATTCAAAATCTTCAAGTGCTGATTATTAAAAAAATAAAAAGAAGACTCAATATTTATTTCACAAAAGGTAGAAATAACATACCAGACGATACCATGTAAGACAGAAATGGCATAGCTTAGGGGAGAGTTAAAGTGCAGTAAGTTCCTAGACTTAGTCAGAAGAACAGGCTTCTCATTAACTTCAGACTGAACTTTAAGTGTGTGTATTTGTTAAGGATAATCAATAAAAAAATAGAAATAGAATGGATAATGTTCAAACAAGTAAAGATAGTAAAAAAAATTTTTTTAATTCAACAGAAGTCAAAAAGGGAAAACAATAGAAATAAAGAGAAAGCATAATAAATTGGAAGCCTAAAATAAGTTGCTAAAAATAAGTTCTGATATGTAATACATATTATATATATATATATGTATATATACACACACAGATGAATTTATGTGAAGAGTTGGAGACAATTTGATTAGATATTAAAAATGAAATGACATACTGCATAAAAGGCACACATTAAATATGAGGGGGAGGGCACCAAACAGACACTTCAAGCAAAACAGAAAGGTTGAAAATAAATGAATAAAAAAGAATACATGAGGCAAGTATTATATAATAAAAACAAAGCTAACATAGCAATATTAATGTCTTATAAGATATAATTTAAGGTATAGAGCATAAAAACAGAAGAGAAGGGTCATTTTATACTGTATCAATTAGAATTTCACATGTGGCTGTGAGTAAAAAATCCAACAACAGCAACGTCAATAAAGAGTTTATTTTAATAGAAGTGGTCCATCGCCAGGCAAGTCAGACATGACTCAGGGGATCATGCTGTCATCAATCTCCTGGCTTCCTTCTTTCTCCACGTTCTGTCATTCTCATGGCTTCCTCATGATCCTAAAATGACTGCTTAACCTCCAACTTCACTCCTGCATTCCAGAGAGAAAAGAAAAAGGAAATGCCAAGAAGGGGTGGTACCTACATCAAAAGTTATACACATGGTTACTCCTAAATAGAAGGGAAACCAGTCATTGTAAATTATTAGTTGAGTATATTGCCACATCAACCAAAATTGGGGTATGGTTGCTAAGGAATAAGGGGAGAATATATATGAAGTAGGTCACAACCAGTGTTTACTACACACGGTGCCAAAACAAACTGTAGTCTAACCAGATGAAACTATCATAAACTTATATGTACCTAACAACATTGCTGAGAAACACAAAAGGCAAAACATGACATGATTATAGGGACAAATTTTCAAAATCAAAATCACAGTGGAAGTTTTTAAACAACCCCCATTCAGACACTGAGAAATCAAGCAGGCAAAAAATAAGTAGGAATAAAGAAGATTTAAACCAGTGCTACTCAAAGTTTGGTCTGTGTACCAGTGTGCTACAAAGTTAGGAACTTATGCTAGAATGTAAATCAATGATGCCACTAAGCCCAATGTTCAGTTTAGCTAATAGTTTTTTTTTACAGTAAGACTTTCTTGATGAAGGAAGCTGTGCGTTGATTTACATTCTAACACAAGCTCCTAACCTTGTCATAGACCTGATAAAGTGTTTACAGACAGACCAGCTACTTTTTGAGTAACACTGATTTAACTCTTCTTTAGCCACACTCAAAGATTTCTTCTTTGATCAGCTACTTTGAATAATACCGGTTTAAATAATATCTTATAAGTTTGAACCCAACAGCAGATGATAATTATTTTTTCCTAAGAATTACTATGTGCCAAGGCTCAATCCTGACAAAAGCCCAAGGGCATATGAATTTGAACCCAGGCAAATCTAGAGGATATTGCTCTTAAGCACTCTGCTGCTGTGCCCAGCATGGCAGGTCAGCTTTGTGGTGGTAGCCTGCGTCACAGTGCAAGTCTCATTGTCCACACAAACAGTGCAGTGTGACACACTCATCTTCTGCCAATGTGTGCACAAGACCTGAGCTGGTGCAATTTACAGTTTCCATCACATGGAGAATGGTTGACATGTTATAAGTCTGAAACTCACATTTCAATTTTACCTCACGCTAGTTTCATCAGTTAAAGCAAAGTCCATTTATGAGGTTTATTTTCAGAAAGTCCCGGCCCTAGGATGGAGGAACAAAGATGTTCATTTCTTGTGCATGAGGGGAACAAGGCAAAGGCTTGGATGGGGTCTCATTCTATGTCCTGGAGCACATTGAGGAATGTAGAAAAGACACATCTTGACATTCCTCAAGCCTTATCTGTGCTCAGTGTTGTGCTCTCAGCTTTCTATGAATCAGGGAAGATGTCATTGTGAGGAAAATAAGAAAACACTTGGAATCACGGATATGGCTTGCTCTTGCCCTTTACCCCAATCTCATTTCTTTTTCCCCAGAGGCAGGCACTGTGAGCAGCTTATATTGTATCCTTCAGGTCCCTCTTGTATGTAGTCATGGTATACAGATCGGGAATGGGATTCGTCTTTTATATTATTATTTTACAAACCATCCTATCTTGCTTTTATCACTCTGTGACTTGCTCTTTTCACTTAACAACATGTCTTGAAGGTCTGTCTGTCAGTATACATGTAGATCTATCTCATCCTGTCATACTGTGTTACAGTATCATGACATATATATATATATATATATATATATATATATATATTCACTTAGACATTCCCCTATTGATAGATATTTAGGTGATTTCTAATTTTTTGCTATGAAAAATAATACCGAGTGTAGCAGTACCTAGTCTCCAAAGATGGCGCCCAATAGAGTAAACCTCCAGGTTTTCGTGTCCTTATATAGTCCTCTCCTGCACTGAATCTGGGCTGACACTCTGACTCACTGTAACCAACAGAATGAGGGGAGCTGGTGCTGTAACAGTTCCAGGACTAAGCCTTAAGAAGGACCAGCAGCTTCTTCGGAGCTGGCTGCTGTGTAAGAAGTCCAATACCCTTCTGAAGAGAGGCCACAAGCAGAGGCCTTAGAGAAGGACATATCCCACACTTCCCTGGAGACAGAGGCCACATGGAGGAGCACCAAGGTGCCAGATAATCTGAGTGAAGATAAGTTGAGCCTCCAGAGTTCTACAGTCTGGTGGAAAACCATCTGGCTGAGCCCAGGTAACCCATAGAAGCTTGAGGCATAATCATGAATTGTTTTAAGCTACTAAGTGTTGGGGTTTACTACGTGGCAATAGATAAGTGAAACTGCAATAAACAGCATACTCCCCTCCTTAGCTCTCTGTGTACGGAGAACTGAATGGCTAGGTCATGGGGCCCACATATCGAATATTAATAAATCCTGCTGAGTTACTCTCCGAAATGGCTGTACACCCTTTCAGATCCCCACCCACAATGATTGGGAATACCATTTTCCCTTAAAGTGTTTGCCAGATAAAAAATGGGGTTTCATTTCATTTTGCACTTCTCTGATTACTAGTCAAGTATTTGTTTTTCTTTGTCTACTGGCCATTTGTGTCGACTTTTCTGTTAATTGCCTGTTGGAGGAGGGGCCAACAGGACTGTCTGCTGGGTTTCCCTGCGGCTTCTCTTCCAATTGTCCTCCTGGGGCTGCTCCACGCCTCCATCCCCCAGGGTTTCCAGGTACTGCTGGCATCGGTGTGCAACTCCTCACAGCTGACAGACAGCTGCAAGGTATTTACCTGCCTTGGCAAGGCCACTCTCACGTCCACCACAGCCACATTGTCATAGACTCAGGTGGACATCACCGATGCCCTCCCAAAGTCTCGATAAAAAAGGAGAATGGCTGTGTGCAGCCCAAGCAGTCCCATCTGGGATGATGAGAGACTGGACGTTGTGTACATCATCCTGCTACTGGCCTTCTGAATGGTGAGGGAATTATGACCCTAAGCCCCTGTTCTGGCCACAATACCCCATCCGCTCACATTTGAGGACTGCCCAAGTCCCACAGACAGCAACTGCATCTTCTCAGCACCGAAGTACCAGGGTGGCCTCATCTGTATCTAAGACTTTCCATACCTTGTGGGAGGGGCCGCAGAGCCCAGAGCAGCCATCACATCTAGCACCACACACCAGGATTTGCTAAGTAAGACGATACTGCTCCCTCCACGGAGCTGCATGTGTTGCTGTACTCACCTAAAGTTGGAAGATCAAGTCTTTTCTGGAAGCTCTGGATCTCAGTTCTGGGATGGCCTAGCCACCCCCAGAGAGCATGGATGAGGCGAGATCCCTTGACCAGCACTGGCTCCCTCCTGGAGGTGAAGGCACTGTGGCTTTCCTCCCCGAACACCAGGGAATGTGCATGTGTGTAGATTTCATCCAGTTTAGAGAATTTTATATTGGACAATCTTGTGTTATGCTTAATAATCTTATAATTAATAGTAAGTAATTTGAAAGGGCTACCTCTGGTCTGTGTCCATTTATTACATTGAATTAGTATCCTAGGGCTGCTGTAACAAAGCACCACAGACTGGGCAGCCTAAACAATAAGAATTTATTGTCTCACGGTTCTGGAGGCTGGAAATCTGAGATCAAGGTGTTGGCTGGGTCAGTTTCCTCTGAAGGCACTGGGGAAGGATCTGTCCCAGGCCTCTCTCCAGCTTCTGGAAGTTCCTTGGCTTGTGGCAGGGTAACTCCAATCTTCCCTGTGTGTCTTCCCTCTCCACGTCTGTCCCTGTGTCCAAATTTCCCCTTTTCATGAGGACACAGTCATATTGGATTAGTGCCCACCCTGATGACCTCATCTTAACTTGATCATCTGAAAAGACCCTATTTCCAAATAAGGTCATATTCACAGGTAGTGGGGTTAGTACTTCAACATCTTTTTGGGGACACAATGCAACCCATAACATACATCAAAACCGGTGGAGTGAATGTAAGGTTTCTGTAGGTCTCAGGTTCCTGCCAAAGCTTGAACTATGGAACCAGGACAATTTCCTATGTATTTCAGAGATTGTGTTATGTAGGAGAGGAGCTGGATGTATGAGCAGTGTCCAATAAGACTGGTGATTGTTGATCCAGAGGATAGAGATTCCACATTTGCTTTTAAGATTGAGACATAAATTATTTTTAAAGGGGATTTTGGAAGATATTATAGGCATGAAGCATTGTTGAACAAAAACCTTAGCAATATTAGTATTTTCATCCAATAATCTTATTGAAGTAACCATGGTGATAGAAATACATCTTGGTTTTATTGACTATTCTTTTCAAAAAAGAGTGAACTATCATTTTTAACTGCTCTGCCAGGAAAAACATTCTGACTACATGTGCGGTACAATGGGAAATTTACATTTAGTCTTTGCCCCTGGTTCCTGACACAGAGCTCCTAAAAACGTTGGAATCCCCTGAGTGATAGGAGTGGCGTCTGGTGTTCTTGACGAGCCCCTCTCAACCATACCTGAGTTTATGCTAGCCAGGTGACTCTTGGAGAGCCCCTTAATAGCTTCAGATGGGGGCTGGTCACCAGGAAGACCAAGCCATGATTAGAGGGTTGGAACTTTCACTATCCACCCCACTCCCACCCCGACATCTGGGGAGGGCGGGGGGCTGGAGATTGAGTTCAATCACCAATGGCCAGTGAGTTAATCAATCATGCCCATGTAATGAACCACCACAAAAACGCCTAAATGAAGAGGTTCAGAGAGCTTCCAGGTTGGTGAACACATGGAGGTGCTGGGAGGGTGGTGCACCTGGAGAGGGCCTGGAAGGGCCATGCTCCCCCACCCCTGACCCCATACCTTGCCCTATACTTCTCTTCCATTTGGCTGTTCTCGGGCTGTATCCTTTATAACAAACTGGAAATCGTAAGTAAAGTGCTTTCCTGAGTTCTGTGAGCTGTTCTAGAAAATTATCAAACCTGAAGAGGGGGTTGTGGGGACCCCCGGCTTGGCAGCCAAGTTGGACAGGACCACAGGTAACCCGGGCACCTGGTACTTGAGCCTGGCATCTGACGTGAGGGCGTCTTGTGGGACTGGGCCGTTAACTTGTACAGTCTGAGGCTGACTGCGGGTAGAGTCAGGCTAGAATTAAACTGTCGGACTCCCAGTTGCTGTTCGGAGAACCGGAGAATTGGTGTTGGAAAAGACCATATATTTGTTGTCCGGGGAGGAAAGAAACCTCTCAACATGATTAAGGAGAGTAAGACTAGAGCTCCGACTATGCCAGGTGGGAGTCATCTGTGTACAAAATGAGGAGCTCAAAGGAAGGTATTGTTTCCTGTCAGTCTTTCCACTGCCCTCATTTCTTGACATAAAGTTTGGAAATTTAAGATAAAGGTTCTTTGGTATGATGATTGCACCCAAGCTTTGTGAACTTCTAAAGTTGGTACTTATTGGTGAAAACTGGAATCTTTGTTCCACCATCTCTGAATCTGAATTTCTGGAAACAAGAAAGTCTATTTAAGCTGTATGTAGACATAAATATACTTTGCAAAACCATCGTAGTTTTGGACTGATGCATAATTTCGGGATAAGCCTATAAAAAATTCATTCAGTGATGCAAGCATGAAATGGAGAACTTGCTAGCATTATTTTATAAAGATTTGCTACACATCAGAGAGAAAGGCAGTAGACCAGTAAATGAAGAATTTATTGTATTTGTCCTAAATCAGAGTTCAGCACATGAGCATTTTTCTGCCTTGCTTTCTCCCTCCCTCCTACATGTGCTGTCACCACATCTCAGGCACTGGTGGCGATATGCCGGCCCCTTTCTTCTGGACCTTCGGATCAGCAGGGAAAATAGACCTCAATCTAGCAAACTCATATCACACAGGTAACGTTATAATTGTGATATGTGCTTCCAGGTGGGGTCTAGGCTCTGTCTACAGGGAGCCTTGACCGTTGTGGGGTGACAGAGAGAGAGGCGGCCCTTAGTAAGTGCCAGCCGAAGGGAGGAGTAAACGTTACGTAAGTGAAGGGACTCAGGGAAAGCATGTTCCAAGCAGAAAGAACAGTTTATGGAAAGGCCCATGTGGAAGGGAGCTCGGCTTTTTGTGTTTTTGAGGAAACGAGCAAGGACAGCTTAGTGCAGAATGAGGCCGGGCATGTATGTGGGGTCAGATCCTTCACGTAATGTAAGGGTTTCGGTCTTTGACTTGAGAGCACTAGCTAGCCATTAGGCAGCAACGTAGTTAGACTTGGGTTTGAAAGATCTTTCGATAGATGTGCGGAGAGCAGACTGGAGCTGGGTGATGACGGAAATGGGGAGACTAGTACAGGAGCTCTTTTATCCAGGCAAAAGATGAGATTATCTTGAGTTAGGGTGATGGCAATGGGAACAGAGGACAGTAGGCAGAAGGCATCCAGAAGGTAAGACCAGTAGGACATGGAGATGGGGTGAGAGAGAGGGAGGTGACGAGGATAAGGATTCAGGACTGGCAAGGAGAGTGGAGAGAGGAAATGGACCATCTTGTTTGACAAGCTGCGCTATTATCTTATTTTGTCCTTGGATTTTTGTATCGCTCGCTGCTAGTAGAGCAGAAGGGTACAATTCCATTGAGGACTTTCCCAACTGAAAAAGAAATGAACAAGCGAAAAACCCTGTCACACTGGTTTGCGTGTATTCCCCACAAAAGCCCGGGAGGCAGAAGTTTGTGGACTGTAGGCATCTACTTTCTACAAATTTCAGTATGCTCAAATAATCCATTCTCACTTATTTTTTGGTCTGATCTAGCATTTACTGAGACTCAAAAATCACTGCCTATAAAAGAAAAAAAAGATAAATTGGACTTCATCAATATGAGAAACAGCTGCTTATGAAAAGATATTGTTAAAAAACATTAAAAGACAGGGAGAAAATATCACCTATATCTTTATCTGCCTGAAATGAGCTTTTATCCAAAAGATATAAAGAACTCTTAAAAATAAGGAGATATACAACTCAGTTAAAAGATGAGCAAACGATATGAATGGACATTTCACAAAAGAAGGTATACGGATGGCCAACAGGCTGTTCCTCAGATACCTTAGGACCCTTTGGCCTTGAAGCCTTCACACTGGCCTGTCACTGCGCCTGAAAGGCTTTCTCAGATATCTGGGAGGCTCCCCTCTCACGGTCTTCAAGGGGTGCCTGGCTTCTTCTTGTTCCTCTTGCTGGCACACATCATGCCCATTTCCTGTCCCTCTGGCCTGCTGCCCGTCCCGAGGCCAGCATGGCTGTGCTCCATACAGGAGTCAGCCTCCTGGTGTACACGCCTCTGTGTCATTCCCTCCTGAATGAAGAGGGCCGGCCCGCGACACCAACAGGATACAGAAGAAAAGACTGTGTGTGACTTCCAGGGCTGAGTTATAAAAGACACTGCAGCTGCCAGCGGGCTCTCTCTGGGGGAGGCCAGCCGCCACATCATGGGGACGCTCAAGGAGCCCTGTAGAGAGGTCCTTGAGGCAAGGAACGAAGGCCTCCTATGCTGGGCACATGAGCAAGCTGCCTCGTGAAGACCCTCTGGCCTCGGTCAAGCCTTCAGATCACGCAGCCCTGGCTGACCTCTGACTGCAGCCTCATAGCTGACCCTGGGCCAGACCTCACTAAGCCTCTCCCGAATCCTTGACCCACAGAAGCCATGTGAAATAATAAAGTTTCCTGTTTTAAGCTGTTAGGTTTTGGGGTGATTTTTATGCAACATTCGATGACTAATAGAGGAAGGGGGGGAATAAGGAGCTCTACCTTTGGACCTAAGCTACATTCTGCTAACCGCTTAGAAAGCGCATATTTTGGCCCCTGTCGTTTATGAGGATAAACTTATTATATTTATCCCTCAGTTCTGAACCTGTAGAAAGGGGAGGAAGGATGGAGTGAGGGGGAGTTATAGGTAGGGAAAATTTGGGCAAAGAGAAACGCTGAAAAAATAATTTTTAAAAAGTTTTAACGAATCATGTGTGATAGAACCCACATTTCCGACCCCACCCAAGAAACTGTCAGCAAAAATCTATGTTGCTTTTTAAACTCTCGGGTCAGGTTTGCCGGGACCCAGTCACGGGAAAATTGCACACAGATGAGCAGCTGAAGCTGATTAGGTCATCTTCCCTAAGTTCACACTGAGAACGAGGGGCAGAGCGGCTGACCCTATGGTTCCGGAACTACCACTTCAAGCCGTGTGCAGCGGAGTGCAGGAGTGCGGGTCCACTTAGGGACAAAGCTGTGCAGACCCACCGGTTTTTGAGGGCAAGGTTCCTAGGACCCTTGTCTGCCGCACTGTCTGGTTTTCACCAGATCCAGAAAGGAGGAGTCTGGAACTAAGTGCTTCAAGACCAACTCTTAAAGCCTTATTTACTCGTAAAGCATCCCTGAGGGTCCCCAAGGGAAGAAAAGGGAGGAAAACCCCAGAGAGAAACACCTGGCAGTCCTTAAACAACCCCCCGGAGAGCGGCCCCCAGACGGGCACCAGCGCACAGAAGGACCGCCTGGGCGCCGGGCTGCGGCCGCGGCCGCTGGATAATGATTTTACCATTGTCTTCCTTTCTCCCCTGGATCCCCGGCGGCCCCTGGCCTGTCACAGTCGCAGGCTCTCCAGTCTGCATTCAGAATGAGAACTGTGTGGGACGTTCCCCCAAAAAGATTCGGCAGAGACAGTGAGAGGCCTTAATAATTTTAACAGGGGTGACGGCGGGGGCTGGCTCAGCCATGTTGTCAACAGTCCACAGCAAGAGAACTTTTATTTCCTGCCATGTGAGAGGTGGTGGAGGGTGAATTCCAGGGGGGCAAGCTCAGCGGCCTCGGGGCCTGGCACCCAAGGCCAGGGCTCTCCCTAATTCACTCCAACTAGCAGGAAATGATGCTTGAGCAAAAATGCCAAACAATCTGCTTGATAATCAGTTAAAAGATAAATCTCACAAAACAAACAGCAGAGACGCAGTAGGTTCCAAATCCTTTCTCCAAGAGAGCAAAAACAAAGAAAATTCCTAAGTTACAAACAGGAGGGTCAGGCCTTCCAAGTCCAGACCTTGGCATGTGTTAAGCAAAACCAAGAATAAGCAAGAAAATATGCTATTTGAATTGCGTTCAGAATGTCTTTTACAAGTGAAGCAAATTACTTCTGCATGTTCTGGGGCTCTGCAGAGAACAAATAGTGTTCTGCCTTTAATAGGTAAAATTACACAATTTGCTTTTAACAGTAAACCAAAAGCCGCAGTGGCTTCAGATAGCATCGCGCTCCCGAAGGCTCCCTTCACGCTCCTCCACTCCCAGCAGTTTCTGAGCATTTTGGAGGGACGCGGTGGTCCGGGGGGGCGCCGGCCGGGATGCGGCCTGTTTCTTTCCTTGAACATTTCGCTTCTCCAAGCCCTCCTTTCTCTTCCTCCCGCGCCGCTGGTTTCTGGGTGGCTCTCTGATTTGCCCTAGCGGAGGCTGGCGGGGCGCAGTGTCGTCCTGAGTTACTGATTTGTGACCAGGCCCCCGGGGGTCCCGCCCCCTGAAGATGCGTGCCAACTGCCCCGGGCGCCTCTGAGGCGAGGACAGCCCCGGTGGGGTCTAGTTGGACGCCCCCAAGGCGCCACCTTTGCGGCCAGCGTCCTGGGGCGCAGGCCGGAGGCACGTCCGGGGAGGGAGCGGAGGCCCCCGGTCCCGGCCCCCAGCTGCCCGCGCGCCCCGCCCGCCGCAGGCGCGGCCCTCCGGCAGGGGGCGCCGGCGCCGGCCTCGCTCTGCCCATCGGGGCGGGCGAGCCGGGGTCCCTGCCTCCTGCGCGCCCGCGGTCCGCCCCCCGCGCTCGTCCCGGCGGCCGGCGGGACGCCCGAGCCCGCGCCCCGGAGCCTCGCAGCCAGCCCCCGCCGTGGCCGGAGCCTCGCGGCGCATTCGGGCCGGAGAGGAGGAGCACCACGAGTTCCTCGAAAGGGACCAACTTGCGAAGCGCCCGGGAAACAGAGCAGCGGACGCGCGGCCGACAGGGGTGGTGGCTCCCGCGCCCCGGCCCCCACGGCCCGCGGCATGGCCCGGGGCTCGGCGCTAACGCTGCTGTGCGCCCCGGCAGTCTGGGCGGCCGCCGCGCTCCTGCTCTCGGTGCCCCGGACCTCAGGTAGGACCCGCCGCCCCGGCGCGCCGCCTCCGTGCGCGGGCGGGAGGCTCGCGGCTCACGCGTCCGTAGCTTCCTCTGCGACTGTGCCCCAGGCCGCCGCCCCGGCGCCGGTGCTCCCGAGCGAGGGGCGCCGGGTAGGGCCCCCCCCGCGCCCGCCTCGGTCCCGCTCCCGGCCTGCGCCCGGCGCCCCGCCGCCCGGGGCTGCTTCCAATAAGGCGCGCTCTGGGGACGGCTAAGTGTTTCCAGAGGCCGGGGCGGGCGGCGCCGGCGCCTGCGGGGAGCCCCTTGTCGGGGGTTTCCGAGGGTCGTGAGTGTGGGTGCGGCCCGGCCCGGGGTCCGCAGACGTGTCCCTTGGTTCTCAGGACCTTGAGTCGGCCCTCCTCCCTGAGGTTACCCTTCCAGGACTCCCGGCCCCCGGTACCCCCGTCTGCGCTGGAGTCGCCCCCAGGGCGCGCGCCGCGGTCGGGCCAGGCTCGGGGAAGGGGGCTCCCGACCCCCGGCCGCTTGGTTGAAAGGGGTTCTGGTTTCCCTTTTGTTGGTCCCTCATCCCCTCCCAGGAGGAGGCTGAAGCAGAGTTTCCTGTGCCTGGGGTCCGGGGTCCTTGGGCGGCATTTGGGCTGTTGGGGGCCCGGCCGCCTTCGGGTTGCACCCCTAGACCTGGGACCCGGGACGAGGCGTGCGGCTGGAGGGCGGGCTCGGCTCCGGGGCGTCATTTTCGTCGAGGGACACCCACTGTCCCCGGGGCCCCTGCGCGGGCTCGGCTCCGTGGAGCCCGGGGCGCGCAGGAGCTGCGGCGAGGTTCAGAGGCGGCGCTGGGGGACCGGCCTGGAGGAACCGGCCTGGGGTGCCGGAGGAGGCGGCGCTCGCCCACGCCGTCCAGACCGGGGAAGCACCTCCTGCGCGCCGCGCGGCCGGATTCCGGGCACCCTGCCGGGGTGGGGGAGGGCGGCGGTACGCCTGGTTTGGAGGCTGAGGAGGGTCGCCTCAAGTCCTAGAAATGTGAGCCGCCCCCTTACTCTTAAGTGGGTTTCAGTGTCGCCCACTCCATGCATTGTGCACCCCCCTCCCCGCATTCCTGCAGGCAGGTGAGAATTAGGGGACAGGCGCAGGAAGGGGGCTCAGCTCTTCCCGCGTCCCGTTGCCAACTGTGCGCTCCAGGGACCGGTCCTTCCGAATCAGGAATGCTGGGCAGCCTTTCCTGGGGGCGTTTGGGTTTAAGCAGATGCTGATTACGTCGGACATTCCTGGTTACTTGACTTGGGAAGGGGGTTTGCATTTATGTCGCTGTCCCTTAAAGCATAAACCGCTCAGGGTGCAGGGTGAAATGGTGAGTCTAAGTCAGTCGGTGGGATTCTACAACATCCCTGTGGATTTCTGCATCCTGGCCCCACAAGAACCCTTCTGCCCTTTACAGAAAGGGGTTCTTTTGCTGCGCTGTGGGAGGCGAGGAGGAGGGGGCTTAAACCCGGGACTCGACGTGCGGTTGCGCCGCTTTTGCGTGGTAGCGACGCCGGGGTTAACTGCTCAGCAAAACTCAGGCTCGCAGACGCGTGGCTGCGGGCGGTTTTGGTTGCATTTGCGGGGGAGGTGCTGTGGGGAGGAGTCTGAGGTGGGCGAAGTGAGGAATGGTGATGGGTCTCTTGCTTACATCAAGATTGTAACACCACCGGGAAAGTTGCTCGCATTTCGGGTGGAGTAGTTTAGACCTTGCTGTCCTTTCCATGCGACTCTAAGAAATCTCCGAGGAACAAAGCAATCCAGAGTCATTTTAGTTAATTTTTGGACCCTGTGTGGAGGTAGCTTTCTTTTTCCAGCAAAATGATAATAATATCTAGAGGGGAGGGAATAAGAAAGCTGTTTATAATTCTCTTCCATCTGGAATACTAGATTAAGTAAAAATTCAAAGAATAGGGTCGTTCAGATTTAAAATATGAATACAATTTTATGATTACAGGAGATTTGGGTGTTTGGCATCTTTTTTCCTGTGAAGAGGAATCCCTGTAATTTGAGTGTGTTTTATACGCTAAACATAAGTTACTATGTAGAAACAGCGAAAGGCCATTTATTCTAAAAGGATGTGTAAGTTCTTACTCTACATACTTATAGAAGGCTTTGTGCCCTAAGGAGATAAATACCTGATTTGGGACAATGTGCCCCTCCTAGGCAGGGTAGGCTGCCAGTGGGAGTTTTGGGGTCCTTCTTCCCACCATATCGGCAGTGCAGTGTTTACTTCTGGCCCAGATCCCTGGAGTGATGGTCGTAATAAATAATGATAGTGATCCATCTAGAAGGAAATAAATGAAAACATCTTGAGTAAGAAGACTTTATGGAAAAAGAAAAGTTTTTATGTATATAGCAAGGCCACATGTTTTTCTTATTATGGCTGTGTACCAAGCAGAGAAGCAGCACACATCTGAAGTGGTTCCGTATTGAGGGGTGAGAGGGAGTTTAACCCACGTGTCTGATAGAGAAGGCCATCCTGAGACCCTGCACACCGTTGGCTGTGTGACACCCCGGGTAAGTTGCTGCACCCTGCCAGGGGGTGACTGCTGCGGGACTGTTGTCAGTGAGGCTGGACTTTTGATTACTAAAGCAAGTCCTAGTTCGAAAATGGACAAGAATTCTCCTTAATATTTTGCATGCAAAAAAGCAGCATGGGTTTAAAAATGTGCGTTTACCAGGGGTGGTTTTTGGTGACAGTGATCTGCAGATTTACGAGGCAATGTGAAATAACATTTCAATTTTCATTGTGAAACCTTTTTTCTCTTTGGTCAAAGTACAGCAGTAATTGGGGTGTGTGTGTCACTCTGTTATGCTGTGATTTGCGGTGAATTACGTGTTCCCTGTGAACGTTCAGCCTCGCTGTAACCTCTGAGACATTTACGCCTGGTAGAGTCTGGGTTTAACGCTGCTCTTGCCTTTGGAATCTTTTCTGAGATCAGTTGGATAGCAATGCAGGAGTAGGGGAATAGCCCTCTGACAGGTAGGGAAGATTAATCCCCTAAAGAGGGATTTCTAAAGCAAGGTTTCAGCTGGAGAAGTGGCACTCCTTTAAAATGCATTCCACGGGAGGCCAGGATGTGGAAAGTTATCACTATGATTGAAATGGAGACTGGGTGTGAACGGCCAAGCCTCCCTGGTGTGCGGCACCCTGGTCAGTCTGATTAAGTACAGGAAGTTTGTGTTACTCTGTGACTCTTTTCCCTGGGAGAGCTCTAAGTACTTAATTCCAAGTTGTAGTCGGGGAAGAGAAAGTGGCCTACTGAGTGTTATCCCTACCCAAGGTTTATAACCATCTTCTAAATCGTTCATTGATGTCAGAGGCCTTTTGGTGTTTATCTGGTCCGTTCCCTGGGAGCCTGGAGGGCGGCCCTCCCCCGCCCCACTGTAGTCCTCCCCCTACCCCCACCAGCATCCTGTGGTTACCACGTGGAGAAGGACTGGGTTTACCCTGCTGTGCCCCACAGGGGGCTCCTTGCGGGCTGTGACTCTGTTCCTGGTAAAGAAAGTTGTCATTAAGATATTTCCTTCTTTGGGGATCCTGCGGTGACTGCCAGGTGGACCCCAAGAGTACCATGTGTGAAAGGTTTCAAAGCAAAGTAACCAGGGGCTTTGCTTTCAGAGGAAGCATTGCCGGTTAAGTCTGGATTTTGCGTGGGCAGTGGCAATTTCATGAAAGGACAATTGGGCTAAAAGGACTACTTTTGAAAACACTGCTTCTCAGTGACCCCCTGGGATCTTTGGTTTTGTTTTGTTCGACTGCAGTGCTTAAGAGAAATCTTAGGGGTTCAGTGGGTAGTGCTGGCTTCTTGAGTTTTGAAGTAAAAATCTAAGCAACAAGAGTAGCTGCGGCCCATTAATTATGGCTGCAACTGGCTGGGGTTTGTACCAGCCTCTTTCTCCTAGTATGTATTTATTTGGTTTTGTGGAGGTGCTTGCCAAGTTGGAAATAAGGGTGGGACAGCTCTGCTTGCATGTGCAGTTGTCATAAAATATGTCTGGGGTGTGATCTGTTTAAAATCATATTAACAGAGTGGCCAAGGAATTGTTGAACAATGTTGGGAATTTTCAGAAAAGAGGGAATTGTGTTGGTGTGGTTTGCACCATTTTTGGGATGTCTGTTTTTTTTTGTTCTGTCTCTGAAGGAACCAAAAAATCAAAAGCCAAAGGGAAGGAAATAATTACAGAAAAATTTAGTCGAATTAGTCTAAGTGGCCTGTCCTCTAGAAAGTCTTAAGTTCCAGTGGGAGGTGGTGTGTGCGCCTTTAATTGTGGTTGGAATGAGCTTCAGTAAGCACTCTGTCACTTTTGAGATGTTATCTGGGGAGAATGTGGCTGCTTCTTCACGTCCTTGTGAGTGGGGGAGGGTTTCCCCAAATCCCAGATGCTCCCAGCCTGACGGTTTCCACACCCCAGCGCCCTCCTGAAGGACTAGTTAACCCAACGTGCAGTTGAGTTACAGATGTCCTCATTGTAGGCTTGCGTTGAGGAGTGCAGTAGCCTCTAGGCAATATGTAGCTGTTTAGGTTAACGTTAATTAAACTGAAATGAGACGAAAGATTCAGTCCCCCCACCCCACTAGCTGCATTTCAGTGTTGAACGTGGCCGGCAGGCCCACTCATAGAGAGGACCCTTCCATCCTTGCAGGAAGCTCTGTCGGCCGCCACTCCGGGAGCTGGACCTCCTCTTTGTCCAGGGGTGTGTGTTTGTTGTGTTGCTTCAGGAACATCTTGTAGAGTCCAGAGTGAGCAGGGGCTGCGCTTTGTTTTCTTAGAGTTTTGTTTGTTGACTGTGGGAGATTTGAAGGCAAAATGAACTGCATTGACTCCGATCTGTGGAAGCAGAGGGCCCTGCCCGAGAGGGGCTCAGCAGATGTGCGATGACCAGGGCAACGGACCTTAGCTCTGTACTTGCATGCCGTACAGTGCCCATTTGGGGGAAATGTTGGTTTTTAAGCGTTTGCATTTACCTTTTGGACGGGGCTACACGAGATTATGTGCACATGTGTGCACACACACATGTGTGTGCGTGCGTGTATTTGGGAGGGGGGGACACCCTGGCTCAGGGCCATTAAAAGCACATGGAATGATGGTAGTGGCGACTGTTTACTTGAATTAGGCGGAGGCTGACGTAATGGGAGATCTTCAAGTGGTGGAAGGAAACGGGTGTCACGGAAAGTGCAGATGCATAGACTCCAGCACAGGGAAGGCCTAGGAAACCTTCCCGCTTACCTGTCAGGTCCTGCACTGTGCCAGGCACCTTGGGGGCTGCAAAAGCAAGCTCCCAAGTGGAGACCGAAATCACAGTGAGGGAGGGAGAGGGAGAGGGGAGGTGAGTGACGTTTGAGGATGTGCTCATGACAGATTCAGAGTCAAGTTTGAACTGAGTCTTTCGTGCGTCAGCTCAGATTTGGCAGAGCCTTCCTGAAGGGCGCAGAAGGAGATCTGGACGGCGCCTGACAGTGGCCAACCCTCCCGGGCATCTTGGAGATCTTCTCATTTACCCCCAACAGCAGCCATGTGGGAAGCCGTGGAATGTGTTTGTAGAGCGGAAGGGACTGAGGAGAGAGGAGAGCAGAGACAGGAAGGAGCAGTAGGAACCGAAAGCAGCCGGAGCTCCGTCCTTGGAGAAGGGGAAATTGTGTGGAGTCAAGAGTGTGAGGATCTTGGCTGGCAGACGGATTCAGGACGTGATGGGATGAGCAGGGCAAGGGGTGCTGCAGCCATGTTTTTGGGGGATAATTGGCAGCAGCCAGTGGGGTTGATGGGTAGTGTTTATAGCTAAGAAAGAAGGTGTGTGAGGAATCTGGGGGCTTCATCTTGGACTCATTGGGGAATTCCCAGGAAAGGTGCTGGTTGAGGAGCATCCTGAAGAAACTGAGGCTGGAGGAAAAGTCCAGTCAACCCGTAGGATTCTGGAGGGGGACACACCCAACATTTTGGCTCCTGGCAGACAGCGGGCTTTGGAAAGGAGAATGAGTAGAGTTTGGGGACAATGAGGAGTTGGGTGGGGACATAAGAGTTCCATCTGGAGAGTGAGCAGCCTGCGGATGGATGGCACGAGGGCCGTAGGAAGGGAGTGAGGGGCAATGCTTTCAGGCACAATCTCTCGGTCACGTTCAGTTGAGTCCACCTTGTAGCCCTCTTTAGGATGTTATTTTGTGTTTTCAACTCTTACAGAACATTTGGAAATAGGGAATCTTCTTCCCGACAGTGAAATAACCTCCAGGTCACCATATCACAGTCTTTGTATAACATTGGATACGTTTCCAGGGCAGTTTAGTGAAAAACTGAGGACCACAGTAAGTGTAGAGGAGGAGATGGTGGTGAGGGGGAGCTCCGTCTTCAGTGAGCGTGAGAGGTGGGTACAGGGCAGGAGTGGAGGCACTGGTGGCTGGTTGAGCATCTGCTTACATTTGCAAAAAGAAACACAGAAAGGAGAAACCAGAAAGTGAGATTGGTTACCTCAGATTTTTTTAAATTAAGGTAACGTGCATAAAATAGATCCTTTTAACCATTTTTAAGTGTACAATTCAGTGGTATTAAGTATATTCACACTGCTGTGCCACCATCACCACCATCCATCTCCAGAATTTTTTTCATCTCCCCAAAATGAAACTCTGTACCCGTTAAACAGTCACTCCCTATTCCCCGTTCTTCCAGCCCCTGGCAACCACTATGCTACTTTCTGTCTCGATGAATAGGTGCCTCAAATAAATGGAATTACAGGGTATTTGTCTCTTTGTGACTGGCTTCTTTCACTTAGCATAGTGTTTGCAAGGTTCGTCCATGTTGTAGCGTGTGTCAAATATTCTGTTATAAACACACACACCACATTTTGTTTTTCCATGGTTGGGGGACACTTGGGTTGCATCTACCTTTTGGCTATTGTGAATCATGCCTTTATGAACATGGGTATACAAATATCTGTTCAAGTCCCTGCTTTCAGTTCTTTTGGGTCTTTACCCAGAAGTGGAATTGCTGGCTCATATGGTAGTTCTATTTTAAACTTTTTTGAGGAACCACCATACTGTCAACACTTGTTATTTTCTGTTTTATTGATAATAGCTCTCATAATGAGTGTGAAGTGGTACCTCATTGTCGTTTGGTTTGCATTTCTCTAATGACTAGTGGTGTTGAGCATCTTTTCATGTCATTTGTATGTATTTCATGGCCATTGGTATATCTTCTTTGGAGAAATGTCTGTTCAAATCTTTTGCCCATTTTTTAATCAGATTGTTTGGGGTTTTTTGGTTGAGTTGTAGGAGTTCTATATTTTGGATGTTAACTCCTTGTAAAATATATGATTCGCACGTATTTTCTCCTATTTGTGGGTTGCCTACCCACTTGTTGGTAGTATCCTTTGATGCACAAAAGTTTTTAATTTTAATGAATCCAGTGTATCTATTTTTTCTTGTTTTATGTGTGCTTTTGGTGTCATATCCAAGAAATCATTGCTAAGTCCAGTGTCATGGAGCTTTTCCGCTATGTTTTCTTCTAAAAGTTTTATAGTTTTAGGTCCCTGATCCATTTTGAGTTAATTTTTGTGTATGGTGTAAGGTAAGGGTCCAACTTCATTCTTTTGAATATGGGTGTACAGTTTTCCCAGCACGCTTTGTTGAAAAGACTGTCCTTTCTTCATTGAATGGTCTTGGCACCCTTGTCGTTTGCCATATGTGTAGGGTTTATTCCTGGGCTCTCTGTTCTATTCCGTTGGTCTGTGTGTTTGTCTCATGCCGCTGTCTTGATTACTGTAGCTTTATAGTACATTTTGAAATCAAGAAGTGTGAGTCCTCTAACTTTGTTTTCTTTTTCTAGATTGTGTTGACTGTTTGGGATTCCCTTGAAATTCCATGTGAATTTTAGGATGGATTTTCTATTTCTGCAAAAAACGTCATTGGGATTTTGATAAGGATTGCACTGAATCTGTAGATCACTTTGGGTAGTATGGACGTCTTAACAAGTCTACTCCACAAACATGGGATGTCTTTCCATTTGTTTAGATCTTTAAACTTTCTCAATAGTGTTTTATAGTTTTTAGTGTACAAGTCTTTTGTCCACTTGATTAAATTTATTCCTAAATATTTTAATTCTTTTTGATGTTATTGTGAATGGAAATGTTTTCTTAATTTCCTTTTCGGATTGTTCTTTGTTAGTGTGTAAAAATGCAGCTGATTCTTGCCTGTTGATTTTGTAACCTGCAAATTTGCTGAATTCATTTATTAGCTCACATAGAATTTTTGTGGACCTATGTGTAAGATCATGCCATCTGTGAACAGAGGTAGTTTTACTTCTTTCTTTCCAATTTTGGATGCCTTATATTTCTTTTTTTATTTTTGCCTAATTGCTCTGTCTAGAACTTCTAATACCATGTTTAATAGAAGTGGTGAAAGTGGACACCCTTGTCTTGTTCCTGATCTTAGAGGAAAAGCTTTGAGCATTTTACAATTGAGTATGACGTTAGCTGTGGGCTTGTCATATGTGGCCTTTATTACCTTAAGGTAGTTTTCTTCTTATCTTAGTTTATTCTCATATCTTTTTGTATAGTTTTGACTTGTGGAACATGTTCACATTCTGCATGTTCAAAAACAAAATTAAATCACTAACGATGGCAGGAAACTAAAACTGAACTCAGACTAGTAAATAAACCCAACTATATTGCAGATGAATCACATAACTACACCGACGGGGAAGAAACGTAGTTCACGTGAAGGTGGACCCGGGACTTTGACTATATATCCTCATTCTAGATGGAAAAAAATGAAACCTGAAAACAGATCTTGCATTTTTTTAATAGGTTTGTTTTTCCTAGTGGTGTGGATATAGCAATTCTGAAACAGTTTTGTGTGAATTGTGGGATTAGGCAAATGAGAACTGTGTTGATAGTGTTGGAGTCAGGGTTCCCGCTGTAGAAGGCGGAAGATACAAATATGGAATGAGGGGAGGCAAGGAAGAACCCAGAGGGGCTGGATTGGAATTGGAGAGATTAGTGTGACTCATGGTTTCACGTATTCATACACACACACACACACACACACACACACACACACGTACATGTATATAAGGTATATAGTGTATTATTATATATACAATATATAGTATATCTTATGTTAAAATTATAAACTCATAATTTGTAGAATATATAGTTTTCTATACATAACAGTTATTTGCCAGCACCTCATTAACAATAAGCACTGTTAGTGCCCAGATCCTGGCTTCTAAATACTGTTTCATGTTAAAGGGACTAGAATGCCTTGGATGAGCCAAGAGCATGTTCCTGTGATAGAAGGTACGTGATCAGAAAGAATGGGGACATATCAAATGATCAGGTGCCGACTGGGAGAAGTTCCAGTGGTCAGATCTGGGACAATTTAATCATCAAATAAATCAGGATGAGACTGGATTATACATGAAACAAGATAGGAATCTATGATTCAACATTGATACATGTAAATAAGTAATTCAACACAGGTATTAGTTTCCCAGGGCTGCTGTAACAAAGTACAAAACTGGGTGACTTGAAACGACAGAAATTGATTCTTTCACAGTTCTGGAAGCTGGAAGTCCAAAATCAAGGTGTCAGCAGTCCGTGCTCCCTCTGAAGGCCCTGAGGGAGAGTTCTTTTTGGCCTCTTCCGGTTCCTGGTGGCTCCTGACATTCCCTGGCTTGTGGCAGCCTCACTCCGATCTCTACCCCATCTTCACATGGTCTTCTTCCCTACGTGTCTGTGTCCCTTCCTCTTCTTATAAGGACACCGGTCATTGGATTTAGGTCCACTTTAAATCCAGGATGGTTTCATCTTGAGATCTTTAACTCATTACTTCTGTAAAGACTATTTCCAAATAGGCTCGCATTTGAAGTTCTGGGTGGGTATGAATTTTGGGGGAATATTATTTAACCTACTACATTACATAAATAAATGGAAGTAGGGGTGAGGAGAGGGTTCTTCCTTCTAGCAAAATGCCAACTAATAAATGTGAGGAAAATTAGAAAAATCACATTTTGCAGTAATAATTGTACAGACTGATTTGGGCAAGAATCATCAATGAATGCTGAATCTAACTGATGGGGAGCAAGGAATGTTCATGCCTCACAGTATGTCCCACAGAGGCTCGCATTTGAAGTTCTGGGTGGGTATGAATTTTGGGGGAATATTATTTAACCTACTACATTACATAAATAAATGGAAGTAGGGGTGAGGAGAGGGTTCTTCCTTCTAGCAAAATGCCAACTAATAAATGTGAGGAAAATTAGAAAAATCACATTTTGCAGTAATAATTGTACAGACTGATTTGGGCAAGAATCATCAATGAATGCTGAATCTAACTGATGGGGAGCAAGGAATGTTCATGCCTCACAGTATGTCCCACAGAGGCCTTATTTGCAAGGGGACAACTAGTGACTATAGACTGGAGAAACCTGTCGTCACCCTCACTGGGTGATCAAGGCCCACACCACCATGCGGGCAGACTGGCATCGTCCTTCCGAGAAGGACATCCTTAGGTTGCATTCCAGCTGGGGATGCAGAACCCGAATCTGATGGTGACAAAACTGAGCAAGCCCAAATGGAGGGGCATTTTATGAAACAACTGGCCTGTAGTAGAAAATGTCAATGTCTTAAAGGACAGAAACAGCCAAAGAAGGGGTCCCGCTTAAAGGAGACTCCAGGAGCAGACAACTAAATGCAGAGTATGATTTTGGATGGACCTTCGCTGGGGCGAGAAAACACGCCGATGTGGGTTCATTGGAAGCTTTGATGAAACTGGAATGTGGAGGTAAAGTATTCAGAAGTGTCCAAGGTGCCTCTCCTGAATTTGTGAATTGTGCGGAGGTTACGTCAGTGAACGTCCCTGCTCTCAGGAGGTATGTAGTGCGTGGTGAGGGATGAAGGGCGTGATGTCTGCAGCCCGCTCTCGGATGGCACAGAATAAAAACACAAGGTGTGCACGGAGAGGGAGCAATAAAGCATACAGGGTGAAATGTGAAAAATTAGTGAATCTGGTAAAGAGCGTGGGGGAGTTTCATGCATGAATCTTGCACCTTTTCTGTAAGTTTGAAATAAAGAACTAAAAGTGTTCAGTGGTACAAATGTGTGACTGCAGCCAGTGGAATCAACAAGACAGTTTAGGAAATTCTCTTAGATAAGACTCAGTTAAACTTTTATCAGAAGTGGTGTCAGACCTCACATAGGGATGGGGAGGGGAGGGATCCACGTGCCCGGAGGCCAGACAGTGTGTCATCCACAGGACCGAAAGTCGCCGCGTCGTAGTCTATAGTTTCTGGATCGCCAGAACCTCTAACATGCTTTTCCTTAGCTTTTTGTTATAGAAAACTTCACAAACATACATAAAATTAGACTAAGACAGTGAACCCCTGGATATTTTTCACCCAGCTTCCACAATTACCGCCTTCTGTTATTTTGTTTCATTTTCCCTGGCCACTTAATTTACACCTGTGAATGCGTCAGCATGGATGGTAAGAACTGTTTCCCACATAATCTCAGTGCTGTTATCACAGGCGAGCATTATCTGGTGTCTGGGCCCTGCCCAGTTTTCCCAGCTCTCTGGAAAATGGCCTTTTACACTTGGTTTGTTTGCTGTGGGATCCAGGCAAGGTGCGCCCATTAACCTTGGTTTTCACCTTCCGAATGGCCTTCAGCCAGATCCTGGGCTTCCCGTTAGGTCTGTGGCTCTGAATTTTAGCAGGTACGTTCCCAAGGCTGCGGGCACTCCGGGCAGGAGGGAGCCCCGAGAGCTGGGTCCTGGTGCAGAGGCCCAGGGACCCCCCCCCTTGGAGGAGTGCGGTGTGTGGGGGCTTGGGGAGGGCCCCATCGAGCTTTGTGTAATCTGGCCTTTCCCAGTCCGTTCATTCGGGACCCCTCTTTTGGTGGGGTGCTGCTGTCACCGGGGCAGGGCCCCATGTGGAGTGGGCCATTCCCCACCATTCTCAGAGCCCGGGGCCTCTACAACAAAGGTTCTTGAGGTGCAGAAAGGGAGGGAGAAAGGATTTAGCCCTCCGGTGTGTAGTGCTCCCTCTGCCTTTTCTCAACAACAATGACAATAACAAGACTCAGTTTTGTGCTTTCTGGTGTGGAGAGTTGGACATCCCATTGGAAAATTCAGACTGTTGGATGGAGAGAATAAGTTTACACCATGTAGGACAGATGAGGGGATTTTTAGCCAGAATATGTAAAGAACTCATAAGATAAATATGAAAATAAACACCTCAGTTAAAAGAGAGACACAGGGTACAGCAGGCAGTTTGCAGAATAACAAATACAAAAGGCCCAAAACTTAGGAAAAGATTTGGCCTTATTCGGATTCAAGAAAATGCAAATTATGACAGTTATCCCGGTGTTCTGACTGAGCTCGGGCTGAAGTCCGAAGTGGCTAATAAGGAGTGTGTCAGCGATGATGTGGCATGTAAATTGCCACCTTGAGGGCAGTTTGACATTGCCTGTTAACATTTAAAATGCACATATTCTGTGGCCTGCTCTAAAAAAATACACGCGGGCCTGGAAGGCCTGCTGTTCCCTGTTGCACCATTTCTAATAGTGAAGAGTTGGAAAGATCAACATGTCTTTTAAGAGGAGCCGAATAGGCACCATGTCTCCACTTTGGATTATTGTACAGCGGCTAAAATGAATATGGAGACCTGTGGGTGCCAACAGAGAGATTTCAAAGAGAGCTTCTGGGTGGGGAGAAAATCAAGTTGCAGAAGGGTATGAGCTGCCTGTGATTGATCTAAAAAGTCCCATCTCCCTCCCCCATTCCTGTGGAGATACTGGTCTCTAGAATAAGGTCTCCAATCTATATGTCAGACTGACTACCTTGGGGGAAGAGGGGCGGAGGTCATTTCACCATCTTGTGTACCATTGTCCCTCCTCTGCTAGTGATTACTTTATTGGATCCTTTCTTTAAGCCCCCAGGGAAGATGTTCATTTCTACAAATTTAAATAAATGAGTAGGGGCTGCTGTCACAGGTATTGCCTCTCTCCGATCGTCTTCCTTCCTGCTTTGTAAAAAGTCCTTGTCTGGCTCTGGCCAGAGGGGAAGAGCCAAGTGGAAAGTCAGTGTATTGAGGAGACTGGGAAGTTCATAAGCTCTTCAGGGGCGCATCTTGATCTTTGGGGCGTTCTGTGAATAGGTAAAGAAGGAAAGTTTGGAGATGTAGGAAACTCATCTCAGCTGTTCTCTGGGTTTTCAGACTCTCCACAAGGGGCATCTCTTGGCTTTATAAATATTTCCTCCACATCCCATTTTAAACATATTTAACATTTTCAGAGATATGATGAGAACCACCGGAGGCTGCTTCATGCCTGATGGTGTGTCTGCTGGTGTCCTCAGGCCAGCCTTTTTGGGTCAGACTGGAGCAGCCATCTCTGTTTAATCCTGGAATCCTGAGTTTGCACTGAGAGCTGTTGAAATACTTTTACCTTGTGTAAATGGCCACAAGAAGCAGACTTTCCTTGATATTCTGAAACTAAAGCAAAATATGGGAAATCTAAAAGGATGTTGAGGGGCCAGCCTGGTGGTGTAGAGGTTAAGTTCAGCATGCTCTGCTTCCATGGCCCAGGTTCACGGGCCTGGATCCCGGGTGCGGACCTACACCACTCATCAAGCCATTCTGTGGCAGTGACCCACATACAAAAAAAAATAGAGGAAGATGGGCACAGATGTTAGTTCAGGGCCACTCTTCCTCACCAAAAAAAAAAATATAATAAAAAAAAATAAAAGGATGTTGAAGTGGAAATATGATTGGAGCTGTCTTTCAAAACTTACAGTTTCAAGTTTTTATGGCTGTTAAGATGGAAATTCATTGCTCTCACTTAATGACTTTTCTTTTTTGTGAGGAAGATTAGCCCTGAGCTAGCATCCGTTGCCAATCCTCCTCTTTTTTTGCCAAGGAAGATTGGCCCTGGACTAACATCCATGCCCATCTTCCTCTACTTTATATGGGACGCCGCCACAGCATGGCTTAACAAGAGGTGCATCAGTCCGCATCCAGGATCCCAACCTGCGAACCCCAGGCCGCCGAAGCAGAGCGTGTGAACTTAACCGCTACACCACCGGGCTAGCCCCAACTCACTTAATGACTTTTTATAAAGAGAATATTACACTGTTATAGGTTGAACTCTGTTTACCCCCAAAAAGAAGTATTGGAGTCCTAGCCCCAGTACTTCATAATGTGACCTTATCTGGAAGAAGGTCTTAGAGAGGTCATCAAGTTAAAATGAGGTCCTTAAGGGGGGCCCTAATCCAGTATGACTGGTGTCCTTATAAAAAGGGAAAATTTGGACACAGAGACAGACACGCACAGAAGGAAGATGATGTGAAGACACAGTAATCTGCAAGCCAAGGAGAGAGGCCTCAGGAAAAGCCAACGCTGTCCACAGCTGCATCTCAGATTTCTGGCCTCCAGAACTGTGAGGCGATAAATGTGTGTTGCTCGAGCCGCTCCGTCCGTGCTTGGTTATGGCAGCCCGAGCCGACTCACGTATATATGTCTACACTTAGGTGCCTGCTCATCCAGTGCTGCTTTCTATTGGTTTTATTTCTGGAGCATCTGCATAGGAACTCATTTGATCAAAAGGTTCCACTGCTAACTGACTGCCTTTCTGTTGATGAGCCCTCGGGGCCTCGGGTGGTGGCTAACTGGCCTGGCCCCAGCACTGGTTGGTGCTGTGGTCAGCAGTCGGGCACAGACTCACCAGGCCCAGCGTGGCCTTGGTCAGGGTGCCTCTGTGTGCCCCCGGCCTGACACGGCAAGTCACTTGGCATCAGAGGGCAAGTCCATCCTCCTGGAGAGCCTCTCATCCGGCAGTGCTTCCCGGGACAGCGCGGCAGCCAGCCCTGTGTGGCCTCTGGAGCACCTCTTGTGTGTCCAGGGCTGCTCTCCCGGGGGGTTGGTCAGCCGCCTGTCTGTCCCCTTCGCCTTCCTTCAGCTGCTTGCCTGGCTCTCGGGAGGGACTTGAGGCTCTGACGGGGGGCCTCCCAGAGGTCAGAGCAGAGTGGGGTGGCTCCGAGGGGCTGGCGCCTCGCATGCTCCACTCCCGGGCAAAGGCCCCGAGATCCCAGGCGCCTGTCCTGGCCTTTGTTTCCCTTGGGGGAGCCTGGGTGACAACAAAAACCAACCCCGAGGAAAGCAAACATCCTCGGGCCTGGGATTGTGCGGCTGTCAGCGTGTGTGATTTATCTGGCCTGGTAGCCTTTGAAGCAGGAGGCGGCTGGACTCCGTGAAGGCTGGCCCGGGGGAGGCCTGGACGTGCCAAATGGAGAGGAAGGGGCAAGTGGCCCGGCTCTCGGGGTCTTGGGCGGGCCGGTGAGAGAAGGGGCTCTCGGAGGTGCGTTTCTCTGTCCTTCGGGTCAGAGATGCCTGCCTTCACTTTTGTGTGGCTCTGAGACAGTGGAGGGTCCCTGTGGACAGGAAAAGGCACTGTCTCTCTGCTGGCCCTGAGTTTGCCAATGGGGGCCCCTAGCCGGTCCCTCAGTAGCTTTTGTGGAGACCCCCGGGCAGGGGCACAGATGGTGCATGGCCAGCGGCTCATCGGAGAGGCATGTGGCAGAGGCCCCTTTGGGTGCTGGGGGGTGGGGTACCTGTGGTCCACGCAGAGGAGGAGTTAGGAAGGAGCGTATGTGGGGTGTCAGCGTGTACCCAAGTGGCTGCTGGGGCTTCTGACTGGACAGTGGCTTTAAAAGAAGGAGCCGAGTGGATGCTTTGCAGGGAGAGGAGATGCGTCATTCTGGCACAGCCTTCTGCCCCTGTCAGTAATGCTCCAGCACATAATTGTTTCACTGGTAAGATTCAGCTAGCTTTTTTGAAGTATACTGCTTTCCTTCACAATTTGCAAAATTCGGTATGTCATTATCATTTTACTTTGGAAGAAAGAAAATCCATTGTTTCGCAAGGCAGAGCCCAGAATTACCTCTAATTAGTGTTTTCGGAGCTCAAATAAGGTTCACTTTTTTTTTTCGCATTTATTCTAAACTGAGTCCACTTCTTATTTTCTTTCTTTTTAAAAAGTGATAATAATTTTTTAAAAAAAGAGTCAAGTTTCTTCTAGTTGACTAACCACAGATTTCTATGGGGTCTAAAAGCCAAGCTGATTCAAAACAAAACAAAACAAAAAAATGAAAGCCAAATGTGGATATAAGTTGATCTGCGCAGGATTAAGTTTTTAAAAAATGCTCTTTATACTTGCTTTTAACCCAGCTGTAGAATGAGGCCTGCCTAGAGTTCTGGGTGTGTGGGGGGGTGGGGGGTTCTTCTGATGTTGAGGGAGCTTTGGCTTGGGCCCAATTATCTATTTATAATTGCAAGTATTTATTTAAAAAAAATCACTATTAAAAACCCTCACAAATCAATTTTACATATTTTCTGTCTTTTGTGTCAGCAGATACTTCTGGGAGGTCCCTCCTGGCATTGGGGTATGACCCAAGGGGACTTCATTTAGCGTTCTTTGGAATGTTTTATGTATTTATTACTTGATTAAGTAAACATCAAGAAAAAACAAAACAAAAACAAAAAACCCAGTAACAAATGCTGATGGTTTGAAAAAACAAAACAAAACAAAACAAAACTGAGAAGGATGTCAGATGAAGAGCCCCTCTCACTTCTCGCCTTGCTCCTCCCGTGCCTCCCCCAGAGGTCCCCAGATAACACGGCTGACAGTCTCTGCTTCATTCCAGACATTTTCTAGGCACATGTGCTTGTCTGCGCATCTCCTTTATTTGTTTATTTTTTAAAATTGTAGTAAAATATACATAACATAAAATGAACAATTTTAAATTACACAATTCACCGGCATTCAGTACATTTACAATGTTGTGCATCCACCACTTCTATCCAGTTCCAGAACATTTCCAACACCCGCAAAGGAAACCCTGTACATGAGCAGTCACTCCCCATCCCCCACCCCCCGCCTCTGGCAACCACTAATCAACTTTGTCTCTCTGGATTTGCCTATTCTGGAAATTTCATATAAATAGAATCAGGCAATATGTGACCTTTGTATCTGGCTTCTTTCACTGAGCATAATGTTTTCAAGGCCCATCCGTGTCGTAGCATCCTTGATTTGTTTTTATACACAGTGAAATTACACCATACACACCGAACCGAGGTTTGCTGTTTTCATGTAAGAATAGTTCTTATAAATCTTTCCATAGTAGTCCATGCCGGGCACCTCATTTTTTTAAACCTTTGCTCATATCAGTCATTTGGATATACATAATTTATTTCACTGGTGAAATTTATTTCACTCCTGTGGGTGGATACTCCTGATTTTTAGCCATTTCATAAAACAGTGCTGCAGGGAACATCTGCACATACATTTTTGTTTTGTTGTGTTTTTGCCCTTGTGTGAGTCTCTGTAGAGTCAGTTCCCAGAAGTGAAACTTTTTCGTCCAAGGCATTTATATAAATTTTTGGTAGATTCTACAAAATTGCTCTCCCAGAAGGTGGCAGCAATTTATGCTCCCAGCAAAGATGTGTGAACTTTTCAGGTTTTTCAAGCCCTGACCGACACTGGGGGTTGTCAGGCGTTTTCATCTTAGTAAGTCTGGAACAGAAATGGCATGTTAATTCTGTGTATTGACATTTTAAAAGTTGTCAGTGAGGCTGGATGTCTTCATAAGTCATCTGTGTTTCTTTTTCTGGGAAACAAATGCTTTCTCTACTAATTTTCTATTAGTTGTTCTCAGTTGTTTCACCGATTTATAAGAATATTTAGTTCAATTCCAGATCATATGAAAATGTTTTTCTCTCAGGTTGTCCTTTGACTTTGCTTATGATGTGTTTCCATGCAGAAAGTTTTATGGAGTCAAACTAAGCTAGCTTTTATTTTATGTATTCTGAGTTTTGAGTCATACATTGGAATCTCTTTGCCATTCCAAGATTATTTTAAAAAATTGTTCTTTTTTGGGGAGTTCTTATGATTTATTTTTTATGGTTAAATCTTTCATTCACATGGAATTTAGATCTGGCTTTACTTATTCTCTCAGAGAAGTGAGTTCCTTTTCACTTATTGGAAAAGCAACCTTTTTTTTGGTATTAAAAATTCCATGTTGGTTTGGTGTTACTTCTGGATCATTCAGTGTCTGTCCCACTTTTAATGATCATAGCTTTATAAATTTTAATATTTGGTAGGATTAATCTGCCCCTTTATCCGTTTGCCACAGAATTTTCCTGGCTAGTCTCATTTAGTTTTCTAGATGAATCTTAGGACAATTTTATTGTAAATAAGGCAAGTTCTTAAGGTATAAATTTTCCTATGAGTGTAGCTTTAGCTACAGCTTTTAGATTATGTTACATGCTGCTTAATATTTTTATCGTTACTTTCCAGATAGTCTATAATCTAGTTTAGATTATTTCCTCCGTGATTCAAGAGTTGTTTAAGAAGAAATTTTAATACTTTAGGGAGTTATTTTCTAGTGTCTTGCATTTCGTGTATAGAGAGGGAGGTCTGCTGTATTCTGGTGTTGGGGAATTGATGTTTTTTGTTTTATTTGTTAATTTTTTTGTGAGGAAGACCAGCTCTGAGCTAACATCCATTGCCAATCCTCCTCTTTTTGCGGAGGAAGACTGGCCCTGGGCTAACATCCGTGCCCATCTTCCTCTACTTTATATGGGATGCTGCCACAGCATGGCTGACAAGCAGTGTGTCTGTGCCTGGGATCCGAACCTGTGAACCCCAGGCTGCCAAAGTGTGAACTAAACCGCTGTGCCACTGGGCCGGCCCCAATTGATGTTTTTTTAGTGTCTTAAAATGTGCTTATTTTTTGTTACATCCAGTGGAAACTTAGATATAGTCTCAGTTTAGAGCAGCCTCATTGATTCTGTAATTTCGTTTCTTTTTATCTTTACTTACACTTTTTGTTTTCTTAACCTGCCTAAGACAGAGAGGTGAGTTCAAGTATCCTATGCCATTATTTCTACTTCTCTGATTTTACTTCAGTTTTTGTGTTTTGGACACTGTGATATTGGCTACATATACAGTAGTCTCCCCATATCCTTGATTTCACTTTCCTCAGTTTCAGTTACTCACAGTCCGAAAATATTAAATGGAAAATGCCAGAAAAAAACAATTCGTAAGTTTTAAATTGTGCACCATTCAGAGTAGTGTGATGAAATCTCACGCTGTTGTGCACCAACCTGTTCCCTCCCATGCAGAATGTGAATCATCCCTCTGTCCAGCAGATCCACGCTGTAGATGCCACCTGCCCGCTAGTCACCCGATAGCCGTCTCGGTTATCAGATCAGTGTGGAGTATGGCAGGGCTTGGGTTCAAGGAACCCTTATTTTGCTTAATAATGGCCCCAAAGCGCAGGAGTAGTGATGCTGGCGATTTGCACGTGCCAAAGAGAAGCTGAAAAGTACTTCCCTTACGTGAGAAGGTGAAAGTTCTCGACTTAATAAGGAAAGAAAAAAAATCATGTTGAGGTTGCTAAGATCTACGGTAACTTTCATTACAGTATATTCTTATAATTGTTCTATTTTATTATTATTGACTGTTGTTGATCTCTTACTGTACCTGATTTATAGATGAAACTTTATCATAGCTATGTATGTACAGGAAAAAACATAGTATATGTAGGTTTCGGTATTATCCTGGGTTTCAGGCGTCCACTGGGGGTCTTGGAATGTATCCCCCATGGATAAGAGGGGACGACTGTTTTCATGACAGATCCTCATTGAGGATTGTACCCTTAATAATTTTAAAGTGTCCCTTTTGCTTTTAATTAATTCATGTGTATTAATATTATGTGATTCTTTCTTATTTGTGATATTTGCCTAATCAGTCTTTGCCTTTAAAAATTTTTATGCCTCCTAGTTGTTTGGATTTAGACAGATATTTTAAATATAACAAATAGCTTTATTTGAGTTTTGATCCTATTGGATTGTCTTTTTCTTATAGATAATAAGGTTTTACTCAGTTATATTTATTGAGATAATATATCTGGCCTTAATTCTGTCTCTTTCTTTGGGTTATATTTTCTATTTTCAGTGCTTCCTTTTTGTCTCCCTTTTGTTTGATTTGTTTCCTTTGACCTTTATGTAATAACCTATCCAAATCCAAGTGACCAGAAGGTGAAAAATAAAAAGAAGGGCAGAGATTTACTAGGCAAATATTACGAATTCTTGAAATTCAGTAACTTCACCAGTTTGTGCTCTGATGACGGATCTGTATCCATTTTTCTTGTGATCCGTTGGGCCAATTAATTGTCTTCCTTTGTTTCATCTTCGTCTGTTACGCCTCTGCGTGTGTGTTTTTCTGTTTGCTGTGTTCTCTTGTCAGGGATGCCACATGTAGGTAAATTGTGTCTCAGCCTCTGTAGTCAGAGGTCCGCCCCTGCTCCTCGACTCCCTCTGACCTCGTGATTTGCAGCCGTGCCTGCGAGGTGGACTCCCCTATGGAGCTTCTCATTAGTCTCGAGTGGGACCCAGGTCATGCACAAACGCTTCCACTGACTCTAATGAGAATCTCTGCTTTTCTGGAGAGGTTTAAAAACTCTGGTGCCTGGGTTCCCCCATCACTGCTTAAGATTCTCATTAAACCGGTGGGGGTGTGGCTTGGGTATCCAGATTTTTTTCTAAAGCTTCTGGTTAAACCTAGTTGAGCAGCTGCTGCTGTAGGACCGGAGTCTGGGAGTGTGAAACAAAGACAGCAGATTTGCTTGGCTTTTCCTTCACCCTCACTCCATGGTTTCTGTGACGTGGAGGCAGGCGTGGGAGAGCTCCTTGCTGCACAGTGACCCCCCCCCCGTCCTGTGACCTCCGTCCCTGACGAGGTGCTTGTTGGCTGGGGTTGGGTGGGGATGCCACTGGAAGTACTGGGGTGGTCTGTTCTCCTCCTGAGGTTGTGGAGGCGAGTTTTGGCTCCCTCCTGGTTTGTTTCTGGTTTTCTGGTGAGTTGGAGTTGAGGCTGTTCTGACGTTGTCTTGAAAATGGGGAGATTCTGCAGGGGGAATAGAGCAAAACCTCTCAGCACTGCCATCCTTTGTCAGGAGTCAAAATGTGCTTGGGTCGTATGTTGCGTTGAAAAGAATTTCCTAGAGGACCAGAAGCAAATTCTGGTGCTGATTCTTTTGTGTCTTTGAATGTCACTTATTCTCTGGGCGCTGCTTGGGTCCCTTGATGGTCTGTGCACTCAGTCACACAGGATAGAACCCCTGTCTCCCCCGGTCACACCGTTAGGGAGTTCTCTTAGTTTCCTCCGCTTAACTGCAAAGTATTGGCTGTCTGGCGGCATCCGTGCTGACCACCGGACTGGACTCAAAGCTACACAGCCTGGTGTGGGTCTCTCACAATCTCTTCTGCGGCTGCAACAGCCTTTCCCAAAGTGGATTCCCCTGGCCACCCCTCCCCTGAATTCCTTCACAGAACAACCCCCGGGCAGCACACTTGGGGACTGATGCATGGAGTGTCACAAAAACCTGATTTGTATTTTTTACAAGGCCCCAGGTTTTATTGGGGTTTCCTCGGGAAAGGCAAGGTTGGGCAGAGTAAATGGCTTAGGGTTGGCCAGTTTGAATAATTCTGGTGGGCTTTGGGGCATGGGGGCTGTCCCTTGTTGTCTGGTACCTGGTCCTGGGGAGTGTTGGCTTTGTGTGTGAGAGTCAGATAAAGGAGCTGGTGGGGTGAGGGTTGTTTGCATATGAAAGGCCCTCCCACCCCGTGAGCCCTCTGCTGTCTCTGAGAGCTGGCTGGCCCTGGGATGCAGTCTCTCCCCAGGCATCAAGGCCACAAATGTCAGAACATCAAGAATACAGAAAATAAGAAAATAGAGTGAATACGATTGGGCCTGTGAGGAGTGGATGCCGAATAGACAATTCCAGAATCTAAGACGACAGAGTGAGAACGGGTTGGGGGTTGGGGGGTGCCCCTGTGCTTTGCCCCTGGCAGCTGTCCTGTGGTGGGGGCTGGTGAGGGGGCAGGAGGATTTTTCCTGGAGGCAGGCCACCAGCTCACACTTCAAGTTCCAGGTATGTGTTAGTTTGGGATTCGAATGAGTGTCCAGGTGTGACTGAGGGCAGGGAACACCAAGCGACCTTAAGGTCTCAGTTTCTAAGGGTCTTGGGCTGCCCTCTCCCTTCCACATGAAGCTCCAGGAGGGCCACTCTGGGGAGGGGGATGGGGTGGGGACTATGACCCCCGACCCTGCTCTGGGAGGAAAGTCCTGTCTAGGGCACAGTTTGGGTGTTGACATAATAGTTATGGTCCAAAAAGTTTTACTTTGCTTGGTTGGGCTGAGCCTGGCCTGTGAAATGGGGCAAAAGAGAGCCTTTTCACCAACTTCAATGACTTTTTTTTTTGTGTGTGAGGAAGATTAGCCCTGAGCTAACATCTGTGCCTGTCTTCCTCAATTTTGCATGTGGGACACCGCCACAGCATGGCTTGATAAGTGATACTACGTAGGTCCACGCCTGGGATCCCAACCTGCGAACCCCAGGCCACTGAAGTGGAGTGCACAAACTTAACCATTACACCACTGGGCTGGCCCCTACATACTACTCTTTTTAAAAAAAATTTTATTGTTTTTTACTTTTTAAAATTGTGATAAAATACACATGACATGAAATTTGCCATCTTAACCATTTTTAAATGAATAATTCACTGGTATTAAGTACCTTCACACTGTTGTGCAACCGTCCATCTCTGGAACTCTTTTCATCCTCCCAAACTGAAACTCTGTCCCCAGTAAACACTAACTCCCCATCCCCTCCCCCAACCCCTGGCACCCACCATCCTATTTTCTGTCTCTATGAATCTGTTCTGGGTGCTTCATGTAAGTGGAATCATACGGTATTTGTCCTTTTGTGACGGGCTTATTTCAGTCGGCATCACGTCCTCAAGATTCACCCAGACATAACACTCTTGGTCTTTTATAAAGCTAGGTGGGTTTCTGCATCTTGAGACAGTAATGACCAATGGCCCTGATGGTGACTTGAAGTTTGAAGATTCACCTCATATCAGTGGTTTAAATCCCTGTTGGAAGGGTAGGTATAAGCTGTCTTCTTAAGTGTGCATGCAAGTCAGATGCAGGAGAAATTAGGCAGAGCACATGGAAGCCAAGTTACTTGTCTCCTTTCTCCGAGGCCCTATAGGTGGCTTCTCTGCCTGGGCGTCCATCGCTGTTGATTCCAGACTGTGCCACACCTCGGGATCCACCCCCTAGTTCTGTCGAATGGATGAGTACAGCGAGCGAGGTCTTGTCTCCTCTGACCGGCACTCCTAACATGGGGTCACTGTTATTCTGAGTTTGAGTTCCCCTAAATTACCTGTCTGTAGATTTGCTGCCATCCAAGAAACTTAGGTGTGTGTGTGCATTTTGGGTCAGGGAATAATTATAGAGAGGGAATTGGGACTTGGGGCTTGTGCAGAGATGAATCATAAGTTCGAGAAGTGGGTGTTTGTGCCGGGCATCAGAAGCAAGTACATGTGCGTGCGTACACACACACAGACACACACACACACACTGGAGGCATCATCGACCTGCCTGGAAGGGGCTGTAATCTCAGTGGAGTGGGCGAGGGCTGTATCTTGGGGAAACGCATTCCTGAGGGCTGTGTGAGTTAATGTCTGCAAGATGAACAGATGCGTGCTGCTATGAGGGTGTCCTTTTCCAGAGAACCAGAACCACATGGCAGTGATTGTCTCAGTGTGGTCCCTGGAGCAGCAGCACCAGCGTCACTGGCATACGTGTTAGGAATGCAATTCCTTGGGCCTGCACCACACCTCCAAAATCAGAAACTTTGAGTTGGGACTCAGCAATCTGTGTGTTAACAAGCTGTCCAGGGGATTCTGATGTGTGCACAAGTGTGAGATCTACTGGTTGTGGTTCCTGTAGCGGGCCTGGGGCAGGAGAAGGCCGGCAGAGGCCACTAGCCTTGAGGGTGTCACTCAGCCACAAGGGATTAAAACTGGATGTCACCTTCCTTTAGCCCTTTCCTCCTTTTCCCTCTCCACTGCTGGAACTGGGCAGTCCCAGCCTGATCTCAGGATTCCTGGTGTTGGGATGGGACAGAGAAGGAAAGGAAGGGGGGCTGGTCAGCACCCACCATGGAGGACCAAAGCCCCCACCCCAAAGTGCCCCTGCTGGCCGTGGCACGCCAGGCCATTTGTCTGCAGTGTGGGCAGCCGCAAGACAGTGGTTTGGGGAGAACCAGAAAGGATTAGTGGTTGGTTGGTGTGGCCGAGACGCATTGCAAGGCAAATTAAGGGTCAGCATGCAATGGTTCAAAGTGTGGCCTGCAGTGGAATGTTGATGCACAGCCTCTGCAGCATTCTGGGGAGAGGCAGGCACCCACATACTCTGAGGCTGTCCTCAGCTCTTGGGCAGTTTATCCGACACTTTCGCCACCTACAGAGTACTAGTGTCCCTCCATCTCTGTGTCCACAGGGGCCCAACCCTCCCAAATCAGAGAGAGACTGACCAGTTGGATAGGCCAGTCCAGAAACTGGGCTCCTTTGTACGTAGTTATTGGCAGTGAGCAACAAATGGATAAGCACTTTGGTAAAATTGCAGGTCAGGGGTAAAGTGTTAAAGTCAGTGCTGTCATCTCGAAATAAATGATAAGACATTGATTCCTTAGGAAGAATATAATATTTATGGTCCTTGAATGTGCTGTCTTTAATGCTTTTATAAATTTTAGAAAGAAAGTGTTTATTCAGATCTGTGTGCATTCCTCAGCCCGTGGTCTCCCCAACTTGTTTTCCTCCCCGAGTCCTAAATTAACTACTGCAAATCTCTTGGATGTCTCTGGAATGTAATTCCAGGATGCCTGGGGTGTGCATTGTTCCATAGCTGCACTGCTCAGTAGGTAGCCACTCACCACACGTGGCTATTTAATTTAAATTCATTAAAATTTGTTAGAATTACACACTGAGCCTCTCAGCTGCACCAGCCGAGTGGAAGTGCTCAATAGCCACATGTGGCTGGTGGCTGCCGTAGTGGACAGCGCAGATGCGGGGCATCTCTGTCACCACAGTTCTGTGGGACAGCTCTGCTCTGTCCTGTGTCGCCCTCTCCTTGTCGTTCAGCCACTAAGAGTAGTTACTGAGCACCTGCGGTGTGCCTAGAGGCTGCTCGTTTGTTGGTTTATTCAACAACATCCATCAAGCGTCTCTGTGTGCCACTGCACTCGGAAGTCCTTGGAGTAACACGTCCCTTTACTGCCTCGTACTGTTATGATGAGTGGGTTTTTTTTAGGTTGGGAAAGTCTTTGGCACGAGGGAGTGGCTTCATGTGAAGGTGGCAGCATCTTGGGCAGGGTGTGCTCGGTGGGGCTCGGGGAGGCCGTGTCCAGCAGAGCCTGGGCAGGTGGGCCTGTGGGGACAGTGCTTGGGGGCTGAGGGCTGTGCACCCAGGAAGGAGCAGCCGGGACTGGGCTGGTTTGCGGAGCTGGTTGGGAGAGGAAACACTAACACGAGGAGTCGACGGGCTTTGGCGAAGAGTTTTAAAAAACGTTCTTTAAATCTCCTTACCATTCGACATTTAGTATGGACACCAAACTGTTAATATGTAAACTGTGTCTCATTGAATTGCAGAGATGGGACTGTTGGAGCAGTGGGTGTGGCCCCCACAGTCACGCCTCTCATGCTGACCATTTGCAGTTCTCCTGGGCACACGCAGGAGCGGGACTGCGGGATCCTAGGGTAACTGCGTGTAGTTGTTTAGGCCAGACTTTCCACCACGGCTGCACCATCTCATATTCCTGCCAGCGGTGTGTGAGGGATCCGATTTCTCGTGTCCTCGCCAACACTTGCTGTTGGTCTACTTTTTATACTGGGCGTCCTCCTGGGGGTGAAGTGGTCCCTCACTGTGGTTTTGATTGGCATCTCCCTCATGACTAGTGATGCTGGTCTCTGTGTGCTTGTTGGCCGTCTGTACGTCCTCTTTGGAGAAATGTTGATTCACATTCTCTGCCCAGTTTTACTTGGTTATTTGGTGCAGCCCACCGTGTCCTTCAGGTTGTCAAGGGAAGAGCTTGGTGACACCAAGAGGCTTGAGGCACCTGTGATTAAGCACACCATGAGCCGTGTCCTCTCCCCGCCCCACGTGCCTGGGATTCTCCAGCCTCTGCGAGCCATTGCCGTCCTGATTCTGCCTGACTTGCCATAAATGTATTTTAAAGAAAACCGAGAACAAGTGGAATTACCCACGTAAAAGATTTACCACATGTGACTAGTCAGAAACTCTGATTCTTTTGAAAGTTTTTATTTGAAGTCCACTTTTAACTTCCCTCTGGATTAAGGAAAGACGTTCTGTTACGTGTTGAGGTTGAGTTCTTGACTCATTTTGTCCTGCGGGGAGGGAGCACGAGGATGTGTCCAGGGTCAGCTGGGGGGCCCTTTGGGGAAAGGGACGGTGCTTCCTCTGTCCACCCCTACTTGGGGCTGGCCACACGTCGCCTGGCACTTGGCTGGGATGGGAGCCCAGTGTCCAGTCTGGGATGCTGTGTGTCTGCCCCCTCAGGTGCGAGTCCAGTTAGCTGTCTGATGCTGGCTCACGTCCGCACTGTGTGTTGATTTCAGTATTAGCTGGTTTCGTATTTTAGCCGCTAAGGAAGTACTGTATATGAAACCTCCAACTTCCATTTTGATACAGACCCATGAGGCACATCCCGTGGCCCTACCCGATTTTGTGGGGCCACAGTACTTGAGTTACTTTCACTTCACATCTCTCCTGGCACCCCTTATTGGGTTCCGTTTCCCATTTTGTCCACAGCTCTGTCCCCTCGAACATACCATCTTCTTGATCTGTTCATGGCATGTGTCCGTTTTTGTCTGTTTCCCGCCCCAGGGCAGACATCTCTCTTTCCTCTGTTGATATGTCCCCCATGCACCGGGAAGAGCATCTGCAGCAGCACCTGAAGCACAGCAGGTGTTCAGGAAGTGCCCGCCGAGTGAATGGGATGCCAGCCTCCTCCCTCTGACTCGCCCCCTCTCTTCTCTCTGCATGTCTCGGGTGGGAGGGTAAAGAACGTGCTTATCCTTACATACAAACAAGGGCCTGAAGCTGAAGAAAAAATTAACACCACAGTTCCAGAATTTTCAGACCAGGCAATATGCTATATATCAGTATTCGGGTCCTGATAAGAACACTCTATCATCTCATATGTAATTCACTGAGGGTTGGGTTCTTCTTACCCGTCACTCAAAAGAGGAGGAGAAACATCTCTCAAAACTTCCATTTCTCACAGTGTCCTCTTAATATTGGGGGTTGAATTGGATTTATGGGGGCCTTCTGTCACTGGCAGACATTTGGGGCTCAGGTGGCCTCAAGGGGCAGATGTAGGTGGGGCCCTGGCCACCTTAGGATGGTGCCATCCAGCCTGTGCAAAAATGTTTCAGAAAATGCAGGTTCAGTAGATGTTAGAGCTGATGGCTGGTTCTTCTCTCCCTCGATTCTGCCCCATAGTGCCTGGTAGATACATGCTGTAAGGGGCGTGGGGGAACCTTCCCAGCGAGGTCAGAGGGAGCAGAATCTGAGGTGGGTGGCCTGGTCTCCCCTCCCAGCTCCCCACCCTCCACTTGGCAGGCTTGAAGACCTGAGTGCGCGGGTGGAAGCAGCTGAAATGAGAATTTATATTGCCAACCGTCAGAAAGAACAAGTTCCTCCAGAGACTTACAACTAAATTGGTCTTGTAGGAACCCAGGTACACGTTTGGTAAGAAGAAAAAAATTAAATGAGGCTGTTAAACACATGAAATGATCCTCTGAGATTTTTGAATAGCGTTAGTGCTGGGAGCGAGTGGGAGGTGGAGGACTAATATTTGGAAGGTGGTGAATCTCAGGGTAGTTGTTCAGATGGTCCTGTGCTCAGAGACAGAGAAGGATCTGTGGGTGCCATTGAACCGTTATTTTTATGAGCTGGCCTTTGCTTTAGTATGAATTTATACTGGATGAGTTTGGTGTTTAAAGAAAGAACAGACTCAGAGAAAGTAGGCTCGTGTACGAGTCCAAAGCACATCGTGTTACACAGTTGGGCTGAGGAGTTCTGGTTGCCTGAGAAATCAACTGTTTAAAAACAAGGGATCTTCTATAAAAACCCTAACTGTCGTCAGTAGTGATGACGAACACTTACCAAGTACCCGCTGAAGAGCAAAGTGTTGTCTTGGTGACATGAGGAAGTTCACTCATGACATAGTGTTTGTCCTTAAAGATTTTCCACTGTATCTTGGAAGCTAGGCTACATACTTTTAAAAATGAGGTAAAATGCTGGGCAGTGTGATTGTGTTGAGAGGAGTGACCTGGAGAATGAGGTCAGCAGGGGAGATGGACTGTGGAGAGAGGTCTCTGTGGGCGGGCAGCCTCGGGAAGATCTGGGGACGGCCAGGAAACTCAGTTTGTGGGCCTGACGAGGGCCAGAGGGGGTGATGGCTAATTCTGCCTTGTTTTGCCATTTCAACTTCAGTCATCTCTAATGAAAGCAATTTTTGCTACATGTAAGCAAGGTTCTTAGATTTGACCACAAACTATGTGCTCAGGACATCTGCAGGTGCTTCCTGCCCCTTTCATGTTAACAACAGAATTATTGAGATGGAGTGCACAAACCGTAAAATTCCCTTTCAATATGTACAATTCACTGTTTTTTAGAATATTTACAGAATCGTACAGCCATCACGACTATTGGATTGCAGGACATTCCATCCCTTGTGCCTATTTTGACAAGATATGAGGTTGCACCATATGAGATTGACTGTCTTTGACCATTTTCAGCCTACAAAAATGACAGTCTCATATGTTCTAGCTTTCGAACATTTGTCTTAAAAGACCTTCTCTTGAAAGCTAGTGTAAGCTTTTTCCTTCATCTTATTTTAAACCATCCTAAAAGTGTTTGGGATCAGGAACCCCATGTGTGGAGAAGAGTTAAAGGGAATTTCTGGGCAGCCCTCACATCCTTGGCGTCTGTCACGTGGGAGAACTTGCCCAGTGGCCCTGTGCACTTTGGCTTCTAAGGGGACAGTAGGAAGGGGACAGTAGAGTCACTGGGAGGAGGTTATTGGGACACAGACTTCAGTGTGGTGCCACAGTGGACTTTCTAGTCAAAAAGCTGCCTAACCAACGATCCATGCTGTGTCCAGTCATCACTGGGTGGGCTCAAGTGGAGGTGGGTTGGGGGTTTGCACTGGGGCACACGTGGGAGGGGCTCCCTGTGGGCCTCTCGGGCCTCTACTCACCTGTCCAGGTGCTCTCTTGAGCACCCCACATGGGGAGTGCACTCAGCATCCTCGGCCTGCAGGGGCAGCCTCTTCTGCCTGAGAAGCCCCCGTGTTTGTGTGGCTGACCCTGCTCCCAGAGGTGACAGCTTCAGTACGTCTTTATCCTCGTCTGGAGTCCCACAGGTCCAGGGTGTGAGCCCTTTCAGGGCCTGCGTCCCATGCAGTGTCCTGCTGGACCCGAAGCTCCCTGAGGACAGGACTGTGGATGCCTTCCTCACTGCTGCACCCCCAGCCCGCTCTGTGGTGGGCACAGGCCCCTGAGGTTCTCAGTCAGTGTCGGAAGAAATGATGGGGCTCACCTTGTAAGCAGACGTGTGTGTACACCTGTGTGCATATGACTATGTGTGCATATATATGAGTATATACATATACGTGTGTCTTATTTTGTATATACCTGAAGGAAAATCTGTTCGTTGAATGAGCAGTATGAAATCACTGCCTTTGTGGGTCAAAAATGGTTGCTAGTAAGTGAAAGAATCTAGTCTGTAAAGGGTACGGACTGTTTGATCCCAACCATATGACATTCTAGAAAAGGCAAAACTGTGGCGACAGTAGAAAGGTCAGTGGTTGCAGGGATGGTGGAGGAGGGATGAAAAGGTGGGGCCCAGGGGATTTTAGGGCAGTGAGACTCCTCTGTATGATACTGAAATGGCAGGTACATGACTTAGGCGTTTGTTAAAACCTGTAGAACTTTATAACACAGAGTGAACCCTAATGTAACTATAGACTTCAGTCAATAACAATATGTAGATGTTGGTTTGTCAGTGTAACAGATGTACCACACCAGTGCCAGATGTTAACCATGGGGGAAACAGTTGAGGAGGTGTGGTGGTGGTGGGGTATCTTGGGGGGGATACATGGGAACTCTGTACTTTCTGTTCAGTTTTTCTCTAAACCTAAACTGCTCTAAAAATAAAGTCTATTCATTTAAGAAAAGGTTGAATAGCAGCAATTTTGTGTGATTCAACTTTCCTTCTGTTAGATTCTTTGTAAATAATAATAATAGCTTTATATGATTCACATACCATAAAATTTGCCATTTTAAAGTGTACAGTTCAGTGGTTTTTAGTATAGTTACAGAGTTGTGCATCCATCTCCACAGTCAATTTTAGAACATTTTCATTACCCAAGAAAGAACCCTGCACCTTGGGCCCTGGCCACCAACCATCTGCTCTCTGTCTCTGTGGATTTACCTGTTCTGGACATTTCATACAGTAAATGGAATTGTACAATAGGTGGCTTTTTTCATTCAGCATTATGTTTTCAAAGTTTGTCTGTGTTATACCATGTATCAGTACCTCATTCCTTTTTTAAATTAAAATAAATTCTTTATTTTAGAGCAGTTTTAAATTGACAGAAAAGGTGCAAAGATGGTCCAGAGAGTTCCCATATACCCCACGCTCCATTTCCCTAATTATTAACATTTCACATTAGTAGAGTACCTTTCTCAAAATCAGTGAATCAAACTGAAGTCCATACTTATCCGTATTTCCTTGGTTTTTACCTGATGACCTTTTTCTGCTCCAGGATCCCACGTGACATCTAGTTGTCATGTCTTCTCAGGCTCCTCTTGGCTATGACAGTTTCTCAGACTTGGTTTTTGATGACTGTGACAGTTTTGGGGGGTGCTGGTCTGGTAGTTTGTAGAATGTCCCTCAATTGGGGTTTGTCTGATGTTTTCCCATCGTTAGACTGGGCTGGGGGGTTTTGGGGAGGAAAACAGAGTGAGGTGCCCTTCTCAGCACATCATATCAAGGGTGTGTGCTGTCAACCTGGCTTATCACGATGATGTTGACCTTGATCACCACTCCTTCCTTTTTATTGCTGAATAGATTCCATTGCATGAAAGTGGCACATTTTATTTATTTATTCATCAGTTGATGGACATTTGATTCGTTTCCACTTTTTGGCTGTCGTGCACAATGCTGCTATGAGCATTCATGTAGCAGTTCTTGTGTGGACACACATCTTCAGTTCTCTTGAGTTTCTGTCTACTGGGGTGGGATTGTGTGGTCATGTGGTAACTCTACGTTTTTTTGAGGACCCTCCAGACTGTTTTCCACAGCGGCTGCACCATTTTACATCCCCACCAGCAGTGTATGAGGGTTCCAGCTTCTTTACATCCTCACCAACCCTTGTTATTGCCTGTCTTTTTGATCGATTCTGCTTTTGTAAGAGACACAGGTCTGACTCTTTGAATTACCCCCAGACAGTGTGTGAGTGTCACGTGTGTCCTCGATGCTGAGGAGTTTTGCTGGCCTGTCTGTCTTGCAGCTCACAAACAGCAGGGAGTGGGGCCTGTGCCTGCCATGGGAAGCATGTCGGCAGGGTTGGCAGATGCTGGGTGCTGGGCGCCCTCGGGCAGCTTTCTCAGTGTTTCTAGCTGATCCATCTCTTTCAGTACACAGGGCGCTTTGAAGGTCCAGGAGATGCGGCCCACCAGAGCCTTCAACAGTGAGGGCACAGGATCTGCCCACCTGTTGCATAATGAGCAGTGTCCCCTGATTCAAGCCTTGATGCTTTTTTCTGTGACATTAATTGTACTTCCCCTGAAACCTCTTTCCTGGCAGTTTCTCTCCAGATATCTTCTTCCCTCAAGTATCTGAGTTTTGGTTCTTTTTCCTGAGATGATTTTCAGATAGTAGTGGCCAAAATTTTAGAACTGAGAAACCTGCGGAACAGTGGAGGTGGGGAAATGACAGCATGAATGAAAGAACATAGATCCATTTGAAGAGGGAATTTGAAGTCTGTGCCAGACCGAAAACGGCTGAACTGAAGGGTGGCTTTTCCTCTGTTTAAGGGAGTGGGAGGAATGCAGTGGGGTCAGGAGGAAATTAATGACCGACGACGGATGGTTGATGATGGAACTGATAAACAACACTTGAATAAACACAGGGAATTAATTTTGGAGCCACTGGGAAGGAGAAAACGAAAGAATTAGGGAAGCACTCAAGTGTCTTGTGGTTTCATTTGTTACCTAAGACTTGGGAGCAGTGAACAGTTTCCATCTGAGGATGGGAAAGCCTTGAGTGCTGTGAAACCTGGGTTTTTTTTTTTTTTTTTTGCTGAGGAAGATTGGCCCTGAGCTAACATCTGTGCCAGCCTTCCTCTATTTTGTATGTGGGATGCTGCCTCAACATGGCTTGGTGAGTGGTGTAGGTCCACGCCTGGGAACTGAACCCAGCCCGCTGAAGTGGAATGTGGTGAATGTTAAGTTCACTGGGCCACGGGGCTGGCCCTGGAGCCTGGTCTTTTTAAAGATCTTGAGAGGGTCTTTCTACCATGTTGGTGGCCAACTGCAGTTTTCTTCCTTCTCTGCCTCTTTCCCTGGACAAAGTGGTAGTCCAGTATCATTGATATAACGTTTCACATTCTCTAGTCCAGTCTCATTGATATAATAAGGTTTTACATTATAAGAGTGTTGCTAAGTTTCTCTTCTTAATTACAAAAGAAAAAAATTTATGAAATACCCAGTGTCAGCGTATGGGAAACGTCCCCAAACACAGTAATTGTCATCTGTTTGGAGGCTGAATTACCATCAGGAAAACAATGACCATAATGGAAGCAGATGGGATCAGCTGGCTAATGGTTAGAATTCTGATTTAGGGGTGGGTTTTGGATTTGAAGTCCAGTGGATGTTGCCACTTGGGTAGAGGAGGGGTCCTGAGGATAAAGGTGAGGGGCGAGAGTAGTTGGAGGCCAGGGTCCCTCAGGGTCCCTCAGGAGGGAGGTGCCCAGAGAGGCTTTGGGGAGGGGGAGCGGCAGGGGTGGTGTGAGATGGGGCTGGTTGCTGACTGAGCATTCACAGGCAGGGCATTCCCATGGGAAATGCTTGGCGAGATTAAAGAATTCACCAACAGAAAAGTCTTGGAAGCTTCCCCTGAAAAAAATAAACTAACAGGACTTGAAATCCATGTAAAATTATTCATGACTTTGAGTTTCTAGTTTTATTCCAGAGTTAATGGATTCCTGGCAAGACCATGGGAAAATTCCAGGTGCCCAAATGATTAGTGGCCAAGGAAACAAATGCTGACGGTCAGCATTGGCTCCTAGGAAGAGTCACCTCGCCCTCCTTTCCTGTGGTTGTCCTGAGTGGAGCCAGTTGTAGCCAAGATGTGACTTCACACACATCCCAGAATCTGCTGGGCTTTCTGAACTCCTTTATGAGACTGCGTTCTTGGAGCCTCTGCTAACAGATGCTGTGATATGATTGAGGAAGAGATGTTAAGAATTGCCCAACACTCATTTCTAGAACCTAAAGCTAGTAGCATCTCCTTCTCATTTCCCCCAAAGGAAACAGAAATGTTTTGAACTTCTCCATGATGGGTGCCATAGGAGGAGATGGATCCTAATTAAAAGAGGGCCATGTGTGCAGGTCGTCTGTTGGGGGCCACATGTGGCTGTCACAGTCCTCAGTTCACTTCATGACCCTGTGTGAAGTGGAGGCCGCTATACCTTGGATTAATGCTCCTCTGTCACAAGGAGGCCGACACTAGCTGGCTGCTGAACTTGGTGTTGAGACTTCATGCCCAGAGACCCATGTGCGGGAAGGCTGCAGGGCCCTGCTGCGGTTCTTAGGATGGCGGTCCCTGTGTTCTAACGGCCAGGTGCTGAGCCTAGAAGCAGTCCTGATGTCAGATGCTATATTAGCAGAATGGAGATGTTCTGACGTGGATGATGCAACCATCTATGGATATAATAGGTGGCAAATCAGCTCTTAAGTGGTGGTGTTGAGTAGACTTGTGATGTCTTAAATCTAGGAACCGGCAAAAGAAATAGAAGGATTAAGCCTTGTGTGCGTTCTCCTCCACCCTCCCTGAGGCCTGCCCTGCCCACCTTCTCGTGTCCTGGAGCAGGGTGAGGTTCTGAACTCAGCCAAAGCTAAGACCCGTCATGGCAACCGCGTTCTCCTTTGCCAGTGGTTGGTCTGGGGCCAGTCCATGTCCTGGTTCTGGCCAGTGGGATGTGAGGGAAGGAGGGGCTTCTTTTCCAGAAATGAGGAGAGTCTATTGGAGAAAGCCTTTGTGAACAGGATGTGTCCAGCAGGAGGACAGAAAGGTCATTGCTAAGCATGATGGGATGGACAGAGAACTTTGGGCCTTGAGATGTCATTGGGTCCCTCCCTGCAGACCTTTTCCTAAGTGAAGACCTTTATGGTTAGGATCTTTCCATCCTACCTCCAAACATCCAAACTGCTGGGCATGAAAGAATTGTATTGCATGCGTCTCTCTCAGAAATTTAGCTTGATTTGCTGAGCAGAATGGAACTGAACTTTATTGGAGGCTTAAACTCTCTGCAGATACATTTGGGATATTGTCACATTATATTTGGTAGGAAAAATAAAATTTACCAAGCTACAGGCTGGTCTAATGAGCTAAAATGAGGCTAGTCTGTGCCTGAGGTCTTAACTCGTGAACCTGAAGTTGACTTAATTCTGCAGAGTTCTGGCCTGCAGCTTCCTTCCTTCCTGGGGCCTGGCTGTGTCAAGGCCCTGACGGTGGAGCATGGCCGGGTAGGCAGACGGGTTGCACCTCGGCTGGAGGCCGCGGTCAGACTGTCGGTCGACTTTTGTGAGCAACAGGCTGAGTATTTTCAGTTTGGTATGAAGAGTCTCCCTGGCTGGGAACTCTCCAGAGGGACCGGTAACCTTATTCTGGGAAAGCTTTTTATTTTTTTTAACATTTAAAAAAATTGTAGTTACATATATACATAAAACTTACCATTTTAACTATTTTTTTTGGCAAGGAAGACCAGCCCTGAGCTAACATCCGTTGCTAATCCTCCTCTTTTTGCTGAGGAAGACTGGCCCTGGGCTAACATCCGTGCCCAACTTCCTCCACTTTATATGGGACGCCGCCACAGCGTGGCTGACAGGCAGTGCGTTGGCGGGCGCCCGGGATCCGAACCGGCGAACCCCGGGCTGCCAAGCACGGACTAAACCGCTGCACCACTGGGCCGGCCCCCATTTTAACTATTTTTAAGTGTACAGTTTAGTGGCATTAAGTACATTCACATTGTTGCGCAGCTGTCACCACCATCCATCTCCAGAACTCTTTTCACCTTGCAAAACTGAAACTCTGTCCCCATTAAACACTAACTCCCCATTCCCTTCTTGCCCCCAGCCCCTGGCAACCACCATTTTACTCTCTGTCTCTTTGACTGTTCTAGGTATCTCAAAAGTGAAAGCTTCTTGAAAATCAAATTTTTTAAATTCTTAAGACTGGTGAAAGCATAGACTGGCCAGAACAGAGGGGGATTTGGGGAGGGCTTGGAAAGGACATTCATTGGGGGTTAGCTCCTTTGGGAAGCAGAGCTCATGCGCGTGGGGGAATTCTCTGTAGAGCGAGGAAGCGAGTGTTGCCTTTACCTAACAGAGTCATCCTGAGTTGAATCCCTGTTATTCAGAACCTTCCTCGGGCAATTTGAATTGTCACCTTCCCATTGCCAGCTAGCGTTAACTAGCTGTGTCAGTTGATGTCATATTTTTAATTATGGATCCTGGGGCCGCTATTGGTAATTCTGTCTTCCCCTTGGTCACTTTTGGCCATTGAGTCTCTAGAAGGTGGCTGAATTCTGGTGAATTCTTCCAGTGCGTACACCATGGAATTCCACGCCATTTTCATTGACTTGCCAAGCCGGAACCTTTCTGTAGAGAGAAAAGAGACTAAATCTTTTCAGCGTGATTCATTCCAAAGAATCAAAACTGCTCAGCCTGGATCAAGTGTGGATCCTCGTGACCAGTGCACTTGAAGGCTTTATATCAGATATTGTCATCTGGTAGATTTTTGTTGTGATTTTAAATTCTAATAAATATTGTAAATTTTTCCTTTAAAAAGATATATCATTTTATCCTTTTTGTTGGCCTATTGCTTAAGTATTTTTATTTTTGTGATCTCAAGAAAATATTAGCTAAAAATCTAATTATTCTATTAACTCTAGTACAACATGAGAAATAGAATATTAAAGAACTATTACAATTAAAAATTGCTAAAAGAATAGTTATAACTGATAAATCCAAAAGATTCTAAAATTTCACCTATTATATACGTTTGATGGATTTAATATATTTTTTCTGAAATATTTATCCTTCGTATTCTTTCAAATACAAAGATTTTTGCTTTGATTTAAGACGAAAGTACATCCTGGCAGAAGAATTCACACCCCCCACATGTGCGCACACGCACTCTTTTTATTTTGAAATACTTTTAGATGTATAGAAAGGTTGCAAAAATCATGTAGTTCCCTATGCCCTTCACCCAGCTTCCCCAGTGTTAACATCCTACGTCACAGCAGCACATTTATCAGACCTAGGAAATTAACACTGGCCTGATACCATGGACTGAACCACAGGCCCTATTTGAATCTTGCCAGTTTTCTCACTAACGTCTGCTTTTGGTCCGGGAACCCATCCAGGATCCCACATTCCATTTAATTCACGTTCCCTTCTTTTCCAGTCTGTGACAGTTCCTCAGAATTGCCTTGTTTTTCTTGACCTTGACACTTTTGAAGAGCGCTGGTCAGTCATTTTGTAGAGTGTCCTTCAATTTGGGTGTGTCTGTTTTCTTAGGCTTTAGATCTGGAGGATGCATTTTTGGTGGGAAGGGGACAGAAGTGATGCTGTATTATATCAGGAGGTGGTGATGTCCACACGTCCCTCTGCTGGGCATGTTAGCCTGATCCTTGGGTTAAGGTGATGTCTGCCAGGTCTCCACTGTGCAGCTTCTGTTTTTCCTTTTTGATTAGTACACATCTTGCAGGGACACATTCTGAACTCTGTAGATAACCTGTTTCTTGTCATGCTCTTGTCCACTGATTTTAACAACAGAATAATTACTGTGGTTTTTGATTAAGTTGGCTTTGTATTTCTGTCATCCTTTCTACATTTAGCAATTGGAACGTTGACTTTCAAAGAGAGCCGGTGTGTAGAACCCTGAGTGTTGTCTATTTTAAAAGGAGCAGGTGACAGAGTTAAGTTGAAGCAATGGGACCATCAAGGGCCCGATCCCTTTCTTTGTCCCAAATATTTGTTTGGAAACATCATCTACGGCGAATGCATATAGTGTTTTTAAACATTTTTCTACTGTCCTATTTCAAGTTGCTTTCATTGTTCCGTATTATTAATAATGTAACATTTTATGCATTAAATATAAAGGTAAATTTCCTTGAATGAGTGTCTGTCCGTATTTAAAGCTATTTCTTAAAGTGTAGATTCCCATACGTGAAATTGCTAGGTCCTCAGCATATTTTGGGGGTGCAGATATTAGCTGTAGTAATAATAATAGGTGCAGGTATCTTGCAGTTCAATAAATCTGACCAGATGGCCTCCAGCCCACGTTCATCAGTCTGCTCTCCAGTCAGCAGTGTCTGCTGTGGCCTGTTCACCACACCGTTGCCAGCGCCGGACATCACCACTTAAGTTTCTTTTCTGCTAAATTGACAGGTCAAAAATAATGAGACTCATAAAGCTTAAAAAATAAAAAAGATGATTTGAAGAAAAAGCACAGTATTTTCTTTTGAAAGAACGTTTCCCAAGGGATCAAAATCCACAGGTGGAATGGGAGGGGAAAACCAGATCCATGGTACAGTTAATCATGTGAGTGAGAGGCCGAGGGGGTGAGGATACCTGTGGAGTTGGGTCTTCAGTCCTGGTTTTCCAGTCAGTTGGGATAAACCTCTTCTTTCCCGTAAGAAGAGGCGCTTTCCTGCTTTTTGAAATGCGAACCGGCTGTGTCTAGCCTCATGTGTGCTGTTTGTTCTCCTCGACTTGTTTGGGCCACCTCCCAGGAAGCAGCTGTGCAGAGGGCTGGACGCTGCTCCCTGGGCTTGGGGATGCGCAGAGTGGACTTTTGCTACCCTGGCGGGCGAAGCGCACCAGGCCCAGAGATTCTAAGACAGATTGCTGGAGAGGAAAAGCTGTTAGCAAGCCATTCTAATTTTCTCATCCGAAAGAAATTCTATAGGTTGTTTTTGGCAAAGTGGTGTGTTGCCCTGGACTCTGGTGTTCTGCAAATTAAAGAGTTTTGGGGTCATTGTGGTTTCTTCTTAAATTCCTTTTGTTGGCTTGATGCCACCAACAGCCGGAACCATCATGATGTGCTAATTTGGGGTGATGGAAGGGAAACTTTCCCCCTGGTCAGCAGACTCCAACTGTCCAAGGCGTCAGCTTTATAGGTTTTCATAATGAAATTATAAGGGGTTTGCATTTCTAGGAATTTGAGTCACTTTTCTTAATTGGCACCTTCCACTTGAAATCTCAGTGCTGTTTCTTTTGGCTCTGTTGAGAGTTTTAAAATCTCAGTGGAGCTCATTTTGGATAATCTCTTAAATATGACATTAATTTTATTTGTGTACGTATCAATTAATAATCAGTCAGTTTTGAAGGAACAATGGAGGGCTGTTGAATTTAAGCATCTTTCTCTGGGACTAATATGCTTATCTCCCCATGGTAATGGTGCTCTGGGTTCCTATGTAAACACCCTCCCAGAGGGCGAGTACCGGGTCCAAACTCCCTCATGGGGTTCTTGTCTTGGGGATTAAATGAGTTAATCGTTATAAAGTCCTTAAGACCAGTGCTTGGTTTGCAGAAAGTGCTAGATAGGCGTTTGTTAAGATAACTTCTATAAAGCCTGTTTGTGCTCCTTGTTAAAAAGTCATTAAAATTTATATTTTCCCTAGTTAAATATTATATTTAAAAAACCCCCCTACATTCCCATTGTTGGGAGATGTTCTCAGGGGCTGTCTCCAAAAGCAAACTTGTCTCCAGCCCCCTTCAGAGTCTCCCAGCCTGTTCTTTGAGGCATGGAGAATGGCCCCTCCATTCCCCTTGTGACCAAGGCAGAAGCCGAGGAGTTGCTCCCCATTCCTCCCTCTCCTTACCCCCCTCCAATTGATAATACAGCGATGTCAGTTTCAGCCCCAGATTAATTTTGGATTCCTCTCTCTGTCTTATCCCTTTCACCTAACCTGTCCCCTGCCTGACGCCTCTGCTGTGGGTCCCACTTAAATCTGTACAGGACCCTCAGGTTGACCTCATCACATCCTTTACATGACATGGGCCCTACATGCTCCTTCTGGTGCGCAGAGGTCCCTCACACAGCTGTCCCGATGTGGGCAGAGACGCTGCTCCTCTGCGGGCACTTTGGGGGTACCTTCCACAAGAGCCTCAATGACACTCAAGCTGCTACAGGATTCAGAAGTGGCTTCTAGAATCAGCCTTAGTGCCTGAGAATAACCCAGCCTCCTTTGTCACGCCCTCTCTTCCAGGCTGTGCTCCTGGCAGCTGGCCTCATCTCCCTCCCTCTGTGACACCTCAGATTAAAAGCAGGAGCTTGTAGGATGGTGGCGGCTTTGGATGGACATTCCACTGAGCTCGCATCTGCTTTCTCCAGCCTCGTGACCTCCTTGTTCTTACCCCCGCCTCGCTTAGTCATCACTGTGCACATTTTGATGGAGCCCTCTGAGGTGATCGTTGATCAGAAGAAGCTAATTTCTGGGAAGATGACAAAGCCTAGGGTGAAAACCAGAAACTTCTCTGAGGAGAAGAAAACAAAGGCCACCTTGCTTTGTAAGGCCCTGCCCATGAATCCTGGTACTCGTTTTGAAGCATCTTTACCAAATCGAGAATCTGTGGTCTTCAGGCACGTAACTCGGCATGTGTCTGTGGTAACAAACTACTTAATTCCCAGTTTATTAACCTAGAAGGGGGATGGGAACTCCCTATTCCTGGGACCTTGTACTCTGTTCCCCACTGTCTCCCAAATGCCCAGAAGCATGGAAGACCCTTAATAACGCATCTTGGATTTTTAAAGAAAATCTTAAAATATTTTTAAATGTGATAAATCATACATAAAATCGACCATTTTGACTGTTCACTTCAAGCAGTTAAACAGTTAAACAGTTCAGTGGTATTAAGTACATTCATGTTGTTGTGCAACCATCACCACTGTCCATCTCCAGAAGTTTCTCATCTTCCCAACTGAAACCATTAAACAACAACTCCCCATCCCCCTTCCCCAGCCCCTGGCAACCACCATTCTACTTTCTGTCTTTATGAATTTGACTCCTCTGGGTACTTCATTTAAGTGGAATCATAACAGTGTTTGTCCTTTAGTGACTGGCTTATTTCACTCAGCATAATGTCCTCACGGATCATTCCCGTTGCTGCATGTGTCAGGATTCCCTTTCTTCTTAGGACTGACTTTCCGTTGTATGGAGAGACCTCGTTTGATTTCTCCATTCGTCTGTCCATGGGCACTTGGGTTGCTTCCACCTTTTGGCTGTTGTGACTAATGCTGCTATGAACATGGGTGTGCAGATATCTCTTTGAGACCCTGCTTTCATTTTTTTTTGCTTTCAATTCTTTTCAATACCCAGAAGTGGGATTGCTGCCTCATATGGTAATCCTCTTTGATTTATCATCGTGGAGTTTTTGCATCATGGCATTTGCAGTCTCCAAGGAAGTTGCTTTCCATTAGAGTTAGTTCTGTCGCAAACCCCAGATGTTTCCGGGAGGACCAGACTCACTTTCCCCTTACTTTGAACCTTTGCGGCGCCCCCACTGGAGGTGGCGTGTGGGGTGTCCAGGGCCCACCAGACGCATCCTGAGCCTGGGGGCGGGGGCACCCCCCGGTCTCGCACTACAGCTGGGTGACCTGCTGGCAGGAGGCTCACCATTCATTTCACTCCATTCTCGGGTCCATTTACAAGAGAAGGGTTTCCTTGACGTCTCCCGAGAAGATGACTTCTATTTAAGGAATGGAAACTGCCCCTCTAGATATTCTACTGAGTGGAAACTGGAGGTGTGCTGGCCGAGAAGGCCCTTAGCATAGCTGCTCTGGGCGCGGTTTTCTCAGAAACATGGCGTGATTGATTAAATTTTGATCCTTTTTGGTTTTCGCTTCTGCAGAATCCCACTTCACTTCGGGATTAACATGGTGATGTCCTTTTAAAAAAACTTGGGCTGGGCAGCTGCCCAAATCCTCAGCCCAAAGAGTGCGGGAGAGTCTGTCCTTTACTCCCTTTCCTCATGGACTTTGGACAAATTCTTCGCATCCATCTGTGTTTGGGATGGACGTTCCCACGTGTGTTGGCACTGGCACTGTCCTACCCCGTGGTGCAGGGAGGGGTCTGGGGGCTGTGTACCGCTCCACGGGAGAAAGAAGTTGTGCTGGCCCCTGAGACTGTGGGGCCTGACCCCTCTTTTAGGGAGTTTGTAAATAAATGGCTTCCTGTTAGGGTTTAAAGACAATTATGCAGATTTCTCAATTACTTGGGATTTCATTTGCTGCTGTGATTCAGCCCCTGCTAGTTGTTCTTCCTTGATTTAAAAAGTAGATGAGATCCAACTGGGAGTTGTTTGAGGGGGGCAGAGTTTCAGTTTTGCAAGATGAGAAGATCTCTGTGGATGGAGGGTGGGGATGATTGCACAGCTGTGGGAATGTACTAATGCCACTGAACTGTACACTGAAAAATGGCTAAGATGGTGAATTTTACTTTGTTTGTTTAGCACAATTTTAAAAATCTTGAAAAAAAAAAGCCTGAAGACTTGAATGCCCTGGGCTGGATGGAAGCTCTAAATCTGGAGCCTGGGCATTTGGCAGCCGTTCTCTGCGCTTCTCAGACTGTCAGGGAAAGAATTAGTTGATTTTCCCCCCAATCATTGCAAGCCAGTGCTTTTCTAAAATGCAATAGAAAGAATTAGTAGAAAATTAAAGACAAAACAATTAGATGAAATCTATTTAATAATGCAAAGTCCATATGACCATGACTTGAAGGAAAAAACCAATCAAATAAAACCCAAGGGATTTTCTTCAGCCCCGTGAAGGAAGGGTCTGTGGGTGATGGAAGAGCCTGCTTCACTGGCTCTTGGGTGGTCGGACACCGGAGGGGCAGCTGGGTGAGGTGGTCCTTTGGCTACGGCTGGGACAGCATGTGTGTGATGGTGTCTTGGAGGTTTTGGTGGCACCTGCCACCACATGGCAGTGTGAAGGCCGCACAGGGTTTAGTGGGAGGGCAGATGCTGAGCCATCCTCCAGGGGCTCTTTTCCCCCAAATGTGCAGGCTTCTCAAAGGTTGCTACGCACAGACCTTGTTCTGTTGATCAGGGAAGAATTTTCTTTATAAACCAGAAGTTGGTCATTGCCCACATCCCAGGTCAGCACCAGGGATGAGCTACTGAAGTGTCAGTCTGCCCTCCCTGGGGAGGGCTGCCTGCAGCCTGGGGTCACACAGTCTCCACTGAACCAGCCCCTGCAGGCCAGACCTGAGGGGCCAGGCTGCCCTGTGAGCACACGGATCCCCCAGCCCTCCACCTCCTCCTGCAGCCAGAGCTGAGGTCACTGCTGGGACAGCAGGAGCTTCAGGGACAACTGATGTCTCCCAGGGTTTTGGTGTGGTTTAAAACCTCCACTGAGTTGTCTTTATTATGCCTGCTCAGCAATTATTACTTTTTTTTTTAAAGAATTCTCTTCAAATGAGCAGTATTTTTGCCTCTTCATTAGTAATAGTTTCTTAAAACCAGCAATTCAGCGTTGCACATAAATCTAGTCTGTAATTTTCTACATTTTCTTCTACTGGGATCTAGAATTTCCCAGGAAAGGCTCCACTCTTAGCTCTTAAAAAAAAAAAAGCATGCTAGTCGGCTCCCTTTCTTTGTTCTTGAAGTGTCTCCCCGATTTCTTCACATTCACTTTCATTTCCATTTTCTCTTCCGAAAAACGTGTGGTTTTGCTCCATCCTCACCCCCGTTCATCTACCACGTGGACCAAGGGCTTCTGGTCTTTGAAAAAAGAAAAAAAAAATTGAGGTGCATGTGTGTGCGCATGTGCATGTGTGTCTGTGCATGTGCACATTGCTGCACACGTGCTCGCTTTCTGCAGCCTGAGCTCGGCGCCATCTCAGGCAGCAGGTTGTGTTGAAGACGATGAATCATGAGTGTTTGATTTTTCCCTTTTGGATGTTCTGCCTCATGAAGTTGGAACCAGGGGCCCCCGAAACCATAGGTGGCATCAGAAATGAGGAGCCGTCCAAGGCCCAGTGGGGAGCATCTGGGATGAGCCAGGCGTGTCTGCTGTTGGAGCCGACTTGGCCTGGAAGGGCCCTAGAGCGTGTCTGGTTGTCCTCCACCTATAGGGCTGGTGGTGCTTTCCACGCACTGAGAGGAGGGCCCCACCCGATGTCTCAAGGGTAGCCCAAGGTGGCTGACACAGCGCCAGGACTCCTCCTGCCCTATGCCTCAGTCTCCCTTTTGGGAAATGGAAGGGGTCCAGGCTTTTCTCCAGGGTGAGGGCTTGTCTGGCTTTGGCCCAGGTCTAGGTCCTGCCGCCGACTTCCGGAAGGTGACCTGGAGGAAGACAGCTCCCCCCACCCCTGGCTGCACTGGCCTGATGGAGCATTCCTGGACCCGGGTGACCCGTGGGCATCCTTGGGTCAAGTGATGACACAGTGAAGTTGGGAGAGCTCGCAGGTGCCGAGCTGGGAACTCCCTCACCCCAATATCCTGTTATTATCCCGGGCTCAGTCTGGCCCTGGCTTTACGTGAGGCTGCCACTCTGACAGTGGGGCGGCGAGGCCTGGCCTTGTGGATGGCTTGCCTTGTTTTCGTTGTTCCTCTGAATATGTGTAGCCACTCCCCTTTACAGATCTTTCAGCTGTCAACTGACTGTGTTTTTGGAAATCAAATGGATTTTGTGTTGAGAGTGTAGCAGTATCCCTTTAAATACAGAAAGCAAGCATGCACATTTTATTGCCATCTACTTCTTAGCTGACCTCAGTCTCAGGTATTTTTATGAGCTTCTGGTAAGCCTGCTCTAGAAACCGACTGAATTGGTTGTCAGCCCCCTTTGTCTGCAGAGCTGCCTGCATTTTTGCGGTGCCCAGGATGACCAGGCTGACTGTGAAGGGCGGGTGGCGGGCTGCCTTCTGGAACATTGAGAACGTGGGGGAAACCCATTGCTGGGGAAGGAGCCCATTTGCTGGTTTCAGGGAGGAAATCATCATCTTCACAGAGAGCACTCAGGTTGAGGTTGTGTGTTCTGCTAGTGTCTGCCTTTGAAATGTTCTGTGGAAGAATTCGGAGACGTCGAACTGGGCTTCGTATCTGACTTGAGAAAAAGTATGAATCGACCTCTCAGGGCACAAGCCACTGCAGTGTAGCACACTGAGCCAGACCTTCCCTTGGCTTTTGCAGTGGGGTGGGGGGTGCCACGGCAAGTGTGTCAGAGACCCCCGCCCGGTGCCCACGCAGGCCCCCTCCCAGCCGGCAGGAATCAGGCCTGCCCCCAGGCCCTTCCACGCAGGAGCACAGAAAATATGATTGCTCTCTTGAAATGGCAGTTTTCCCTTTCCTTGAATTCATACTTTAGGAGAGATTTTTTTTTTGTATTTTGTTGTTTTTGAGTGAGTCCTTTATTTTTTTATTGTGGTAAATTACATATAATAAAACTGACCATTTTAACCATTTCTGTCTACATTTTGTTGGCATTAAGCACATTCACGCTGTTGTGCAGCCATCACCACCATCCACCTCCAGAACTCTTTTCATCTTGCAAAACTGAGACTCTGTCCCCATCAAACTCTAACTCCCCATTCCCCTCCCCAGCCCCTGCCACCCACCGTGCTACTTTCTGTCTCTATGAATTTGACTCCTCTTGGGACCTCATATACGTGGAATCACACAGCATTTTTCCTCTTGTGACTGGCTTATTTCACTCAGCGTAATGTCCTTAAGGTTCATCCATGTCGTGGCAGGTGTGAGAATTCCCTTCCTGATATATGGATTTTAAATGGTCATTTTCTTTGCCAGTGCAGATGAAAAGTTCATATGTTAACTCCATCCTGATGACCAGGTTCATATTAAAATGAGTTCAACCATGTTCTTTTATTGTTACTGTGGGCTGGTGTGTCAGGGAGGGCCAGCCCCACCCCTGGGGTCTGGTGGGGGTGAGACCTGGACATTCTGTGCCTGACCCACAGGCAGTTAGGAGGTCCCGGTGCGTGGACATCCATAGCAGCTGCCCGTCAGGACCTGCTTTGGGAGATCTGCTCTCAGTTGGGGCGGCTGCAGGCCCACGGGGCTGGAGGTGTGGGAAGGCCTTACTTTGTGGCTGGGCCTGCTGGAGAGCTGATCTAGGGCCAGGGATTGGGGTTTCCTGGAGGGAAAGAGAGGGAAGGGCCCTGAGAGGGAGGGGGAGGTTTCCTTCACTTGTGATAAGGAAGGATAGAAAACTGAGCATTCTGCTTTGGCTTAGAAATGAGGTATTTCTCCTGCGTAGGAAAGAACTAAAGAAAACACGAGGAAAACTTTTTTATTAATCGCTTCTCCCCTTCCTCTCCGTTTCTGTGGCGTTCCCATCTCTCAGTTGTTTGCGGAGTGTGGAGAACACCAGTCAGCCACATTGAGATTGTTTCTTCCATGACCCGGGGGAGGTGGACTCTTGATTTTGGAGGAGATCCTGTTCTGTTCAGACCTCACGTTTGTTGTGCAGGTGAAAGTGCCAAGACTGAAGGTCCCAGAGCTTGAGCTGGGTGCAGCCCTTGTGAGTTATTTCATCTCCTGGGCCTCAGTTTCTGCATCTGCAAAGTGGGCGTGACGACCCATTGTGTAGATTCAAGTGTTGGGGCTTGTTGAATGAAGTGAGGGAGACACCGCGCAGATGGTCTCTTTCAAGTGCCTCTAGCTCTGCTGATGCTCTAGCCTGTGCTGCGGGCTGGCACCTGGCACAGGTACAGATGCCTCGTGGGCACAGGAGCTGAGAAAGAGTAAACAAAGCTCCTCTGGAACCTCAGGTTTCGAGACCTCAGAGCACTTAGTCTTTAACCCTCTGCAGAAGGGCAGAGCGTCCTGATCCAACGTTGGCCTCATATGGAGCTTTTCCTACAGGAGAACCTGGAGCTTAGTTCAGGGAGGGGGGTGGGAATAAGCCATGTGGTCATTGTAGGTGTGGTTACATTTGAAGCGAACTGTAAACTCTCTCTGTCTCCTCATTGTCGGAGTTTTGTGATTTCCCACAGGTATCCCCAACCTGCCCACAGACTGTTAACATGCGGGTTTGCATTTCCGATGGGTAGAGTTGGATATAGTATAATTTATACCAGATATAAGGTATAGTTTATCTATTTATCTACACCAGGTAAGTTATGCTCTCCCTATTTATGGTACAGTTTGCATTTCAGATGGGTAGCGTTGGGCCATCAAGGAAAACGATTTGACAAGACAGGCCTTGTTTCTTTACACTGATTGACAGAGAAAAATTAGAGCCACAGGGGACGGTGGCATTGAGGGCCCTGCGCCCTCTCTGATCAGTCGGCAGAGGGCTCATTGTGCAGCTTCCTCGCTTGTTCCTGTGAAAACCCTGTAGCTTTTTTTTTTTTTTTTAAATCTGCCCGGAAAAGGGATTTATAATCTAGTACCTGATTCAACAGGGTGTTTTTTCAATTCCAAAAGTTTTGCTTCTTCGTTGCTTGCTCTTTAGTTAATAATGGATTCCCTTCTTAGAAACAGGTGTGCGTTCCTGACGAAAGTCTTTTGCCTCCTCGAGGGAACTTATGTTCTTCTCTTTTCACAGAATTGAGGTGCAAAGTGGGTGTAGTCGTAGTGACAGTTTGGGGACCGTCGTTTTATGACACAGACAAAGGCTGGCAAGAGGGGCTGGCGTGCCCACCAGGAGGCTGCAGCCGTCCCTCTTCTGGCTGCTTTTCTTTTTCAAGCTCCTGTGGGCTGCTTTTAAAAGGTTTTACCTAGGAAGCCACCATGTCGACTCTGAAAACTCTTTATCACCATTTCCCCCCAGTGCCACGGTTTTTAAAAATTACTGTGCGCATTACCAGGTCTCAGAATTCAGTCATTTCTCCTTACTTTGTGTCCCCGTCAGTCCCCCGAGGTCTGGTTCTCTCATCGAGTGGTGAGGGCAGGGCTGCGGGGGGTACGTCGGGTGGGGCACGAGGTCTCTGGTCATTCAGGACAGACACCCAGCACTTCTTGGTCAGGACCCTGTGGGCCTTCCTCAGAGTGTGGGTGCTGGTCAGGCAGTCAACACCGAAGCAGCCACAGCTCCAGTGAGGGCACAGGGCAAGACACCCCGCCTCCCCAGCCTCCAGTCCAACCCCAGCCCCCCCCGTCGGCCCTCAGGGCAGAGCGGCCCCCAGATTGCAAGGCTGCTGTGCTTCCTGGCCTTGGGGCTGCCCCTCCTGTGCAGAGCTGGGAGACCGGCAGGCCAGTAGGCGGGACTGCGCTCCCCAAGCTTCCTGGTCTGCTTCACTGCTGGGGACCGCCGTGGTCTGTGGCCAGGCCTGGTGGCACCGCTCAGCCTTTCCACCTGACATCTTCTAGGGGATGCTGTCCTCTCAGGGACCCAGTTTGTCACCGCTGCCACCCCAGCACTCTTCATGTTTGTCTCTTCTGCACGTGTGCGTGGTGCGAGCCACTCCAGACCCCGGGCCCGACTGCGCGGGGCAGGGGTGGGACCTGGTGCAGTGGGCTGTGCCTTATCTCGGACCCCAGCTCTGGGTGTCCTCGGTGGGTCATCTGGAGCCCGGGCCGATTCCATCCCCTTCTGTCTGTCTGTCTGTCTGTTGCTAAGCAGCGACACGTTACATGTCAGACTGACCTCTCTGTTGCGCAGCAGCAACACGTTAGATGTGAAATTGATCTCTGGGGTGAGAGAACCATTGGGTTGGAGGCTGGGCCGCTTTTAGTCTCTAGGTACTTAGAGATTAATGTTTTACTGAATTATCAAGGCTGCATTCACAGGTTACATAGATTTTATACACTTAATTCTCTAATTTCTGGTTTTCTGGTGTGAGTGTGCACTGCGTGCATGTAATGTGTGTATATGCACACCTGCATGTGTGTAGTTTCCTGGTGTGTGTGTGGCATCTGTGTGGCTGTGTGTGCGCGTGTATGTATTTGTATGTGTGGTGTGTTTGTGTGTACTTTCCTGGTGTGTATGTGTTGGGGTTGAGGTGTTGGTGGGTAGAGGCAGAGTTTGGGGAGCTTGGGGGGATGCCTCAGCCCCCTCCCTAGGAATGGGGGAGGGTCTTCCCAGCCCCTTCCTCCTTCCCCGCTCTCTCAGCTTCTCTGCTCCTAAGCAGACCTGTTTCCCAGGCGTATCCTCCTCGCCAATCTACACTCCTGTGCACCTGACCACTGAGCGGGGAGGGCCACGTTCCCACCAGACACATGGACCAGGAGGAAAAGGCCCAGCCTGCATCCCACTCCCAGTGAGCACGTCCCAAGGCCCTGCTCTTCCCACTGCTCCCCGATGCCTACAGACCCTCCAGCTTGGGCTCCCCTGCACCTGCCTGCTGTCCCCTCTCAGAGGCTGTTAGCACAGGTGGCCACTGATCTGCCTCATCAATCCCCGTGCAGTTTTCCAAGACTCGCCTCTTCTGTGCTATGACCCGCACCCCAGGCCTTCCTGGTATTTATCACCTGGGTCCTTTCCCATGATGCATGAGCACCTGTGGCCTGGTTTTGGGGTGTGAGTGCCTGGCCTGCTGACACGGCCACGAATCCCTGGGGGGCCGAATGGGACGAGGCCTCTTGGTGCAGCTCAGGCAGCTCCTGGCGGCTCTGTGTCCTGGAGACAGGGAGAATGACAGGGTTGCCACTCTTGGCTGCCCTCCTTGTTCAGAAAGCGGCACAGAGTGACCAGGGCCAAGGCTGGGGAGAGGTGCCTTGGGGCACATGGCATGCAGAGGTCCGAGGCCTCCTCCAGGGATGCAGAACACCGGGGGCCCCCTGTGGAGGCCAGCAGGGGCCTTCCACATGCGGCTCCACACCGTGTCCTTTCTCTGCTCCGACCCTCCTGTTGGGCTCTGTGCAGGTGGCCGTGGAGGCAGAAGCTGCACCCTGAGAGGGGTATAGACTCAGCTTTATAAACAGAACGGTCCTTTGGAATTGCTTCGGGAGTCCATGAGAGGGCACCGTGGTGAGTGGTTCTCTTGCCCATTCGTTCGCTAGGCCACTGGCCAGACCCCTTGGTGAAGGGGGCCCTGCGTGTGCTGGCTGCATGGGTGAGTGTGCTTGTCACACCCTCACAACAGGTGTATCTCGTCACGTGCAAGGTGCACCTCAGTAAAGTCGCTGTGAACCAAAGTGAGGGCTCCACGGGGCCTCTCGGGGTTCAGACCCTGGCTCTTCCTGTGGTTTTTGGACAGGTCATTTAATATCCTGGGTCCCAGTGTTCGTCTGTAACAGGAAACACCACTTCTCCCCTCACAGGGTGTGACTGGGTCGAGCACCAGCACAGTGCTGGCCACCTGGTATTGCCCGGAGGACCGCCATCATCACTTGAGATCTTCAAGTAGGCCACAGGTCACTTTTCTTCTGAGGGAAGTTTGGAATGGACCATTTGCAGGGAAGAAACTGGGAAGCCATGTGGGACTTCTTTTCCAGAAGTGGTGACCACAACGGTGAGGTCCTAGGGGTCTGGGGGCCCAGCGGTGGCGAGGTCTGGGTGTCTGTGTGTCCTGTCTGTCATGCTCCCTCCCTTTTCAGACATCCTCAGTCTGGTCCTTGGTGGCTACCCGGCGTGAGGGCTGCTCCCTCTGTAACCAGGAATATGTGCGTGGACACGGTGCTGCAGCCTAGGATGCCCTCAGAAGCGCCATCATTGAGGGGGGACTCTGGGTGTTTTGACTGGGTCTGCCCCTCAGATTCCCATGTGGCCTCTCTCTCGGAGCCTTGGAGTGGATGTCCCAGGGCCTCGAGTGTTTTCATTTAGAAGGAGTGGCGAGGTTCTGAGTGAGCTGGCCGCCCCAGAGCCCCTCCTGGCAGGCCCCGACAACTGCCCAGCTGTACTCCCACCTCTGGGCCTCAGGAGGGCTGTCACCTGTCCACCGTGGGCTCCTCATGCTCCCCCCACATCCGGGCCTCCACACCTTTGGCTGGGCAGTTCCCTCCACCTGGAATGCCCTCCCACCTCTGCCTTCAAAATCCTGCTTGTTGGTCTGACCACCACTCAGTATGACTTCCTGCTTTTATCTGATAAAAATCCTAAAGTGATGGAAGTTTGCACTACTTTTAAGGGAGGCCCCAGCTGTGGGATTATTTATACCGTTTATTAGCCCCCTGACCTCTGGCAGTGCCTTTACAGGAGGGCATGTCAGGAGACCCCAGTATAAGTGGGGTAGGAATGTGTGCCCTGAATCCCCATGTGATTATTTTGACCTCAGATAAGAGACTGTTTGGATGCACTTTGAAAATTACGTAGTATAGTTTTACTTGCTAATACTAATAATTAGCTTGACTCTCAAGTCTAATGGGATTTGCAGGCTCTCTACCTCCCATTTAATTTTGGGGTGTTAATTCTGATCACAGCACCTTGCTGGGCTGGGGGGAGACCTCTCAGTGCCCTCACTATGTCCAGGGTATACCCAGCTCCCAGCACTAAATTTGACCAAATAGAAACAGCAGCTTTTCAGGGCAGAAGCAGCCTCCTCTCCCTCTCCGCCTTGCCCTCTCTCTTCAAATGCGCCGTGTTGCCCCCAGGAGAGGGTCTGAGGAGAGCGTGAAGGGCGGTGGAGCCCAGCGGGGTTTGCTGGGGCCCAGCCAAGTGGAAAGCGGGCCTGTCAGGAATGATTAAAGAGCCCAGTGTTTGAAAAGAACAGGCCTTTATGTTGGTGATAAAGTGATTAGGAAGTAATAAGAAAAACGCAGGTTTGAACAGAACATTGTTTTGTTTAATCAGTTCTAAGCCCAAAAGAAAAAAAAAAAGGACCCTTAGAAGTCATTTAAAAAAGGGATTACAACATACACGTGAACATTTTTCCACCCAGTTTACGGGTTTAAGCTTCAGGGAGAAGGGGCCAGACAAGTCTCCACTCCTGGTTCTACTCCTCTTCCGAACGAGGCAGTTTCTGTAATGGGAACTGGAAGCGGAGGGTGAGTGAGCAGCAGACTAATGTGAGCAGGAAGTGTCACCTGGTGATGTGCAGTTCTGTCCGCTGCACAGATCTTTCCAGAAGCTGAAGGGACAAACCTGGAATTTGATCACCTTGCAAAGAGAAAGGGAGATCGAAGGAGAGTGAATTCTGTTGGTTTTAAGTTAATGTTTCTGAAGATGCAGGGACAGAAGTGTGGGGAAGCAGGGCTCCAAGGTTACATCTAGAACATTCAGGCAGCGACAAAGTCAGCGGCTACGAACATGCCCTGTGGAGCGGCACTGGCAGGGCCTGATAGGGTAGCCTGATGATGCTTTTTCTTATGGATACAGGATACAGACTGCTTGAATTTCCCTTCCAGAGGGAGGAAGACAGATTCTAGGAGACTTTTCCAATCTAATAAGTTTATTGCAAAACCAACTCAAATTATTAATCAGTGTGAGCTTGTTATTACAATTATGGTTCCTAGAACTATAGGAGAATGAAGACAGATTCTGGGAAACTTTTCTAATCATGGGTCCTAATTTCTCTTGGACTTTGTGGATTTTATCATTGCTTACAACATTAAACTTTGGTGTTTGTCAAACATTAGGCTTTCTGAATGAGTATTCTTAAATGATTTGACACAGGTTAATGCTTTACTAATATTCTAGCAGTCCCAGAACTTCTACAGGTCCCTCCTGTGAGAAACACTGACTTGGGGCTGGCGTGGATGGACAAGGGTTTCTCTACACCACTAAATGCCTGAATCATCAATGAAAGGAAGTTTTTTTTTTTTTTTTTATAGACCTTATTTTTTAGAGTAGTTTTAGGTTCACAGCAAAATTGAGAAGGTACAGAGATTTCCCATATACCCTCTGCCCCGCCCCAGCCTCCCCCACTATCAACATCCCTCACCATCGTGTATATTTGTTACAATTGATGGACCTACACTGACACATCATTAGCTCTCAAAGTCCATAGTTTATGTTAGGGTTCACTCTTGGTGTTGTGAATTCTATGGGTTTGGACAAATGTCTAATGACAGGTATCCACCATTATAGTATCATACAGAGTAGTTTTGCTGTTCTAAAAGATCCTGTGTGCTTCACCTGTTCATCCCTCCCTCCTCCCCAACCCTTGGCAACCACTGATCTCTTAACTATCTCTGTAGTTTTGCCTTTTCCAGACTGTTGTAGAGTTGGAATTGTATAATGTGTAGACTTTTCAGATTGGCTTCTTTTCCATAGTAGTATGCATTTAAGGTTCTCCATATCTTTTCATGGCTTGATAGCTCATTTCTTTTTAGCACTGGGTAATATTCCATTGTCTGGATGTACCACAGTTTATTTATCCATTCACTGAAGGACGTCTTGGTTGCTTCCAGTTTTGACAATTATGAATAAAGCTTCTGTAAACATCTATGTGCAGGTTTTTGTGTGGCCATAAACTTGTAGGTTTTTTTGGTTAGGATCCAAGGAGCATGATTGCTGGGTCATGTGGTTAGAGTATGTTTAGTTTTGTAAGAAACTGCCAAACTCTCTTCCACAGTGGCTGGACCATTTTGCATTTCCACCAACAATGAATGACAGTTCCTGTTGCTCCACAACCTCACCAGCATTTGATCTTATTACTGTTCGGATAGGAGAGTTTTCAGTGAAGAAATAGTTGACTATCCTGAAGGGACCAGGAAGGACAGAATTCCCCTTCATCCCCAGGTGTAAAAATGGAAATGCCCAGGGACATCCAGTGTTTCAAACTAGGGTCCTGGACATATTTTGGTCACCCACAAGTTCTCTTTGAGAATTTTTAAGTTTTGTGTTTTTCTGTTCAATGGTAATCTGATCTAAAATTGGCGTTCATCAAATGCACATATTATGATGTCAGGGGAGATCAGATGAACCTAGAGCACACTGTGCAAATGAAGGTGGGAATGAGGGACAGAAGCACTGGGATGTCTGGGGGAAGAACTTTCCTGGTTGAGGGAATGGGCAGTGCAAAGGCCCTGTGGCTGGAACAAGCTTAGAGTGTTTGAGGAACAGCACAGAGCCTGCGTGGCTGGAGGTGGGTACTGGGGGAGCAGGGCCAGGGCTTGTTGGGCCTTGCAGGCCACAGTACGGATTTAGATTTTATTCTGCGTGCACTGGGAAGCTTTCAGAAGTCTTTGAGCAGAGGAATATTGTGATCTGGTTTTATGTTGAAAAACACCTTACTCAGAGTCAGAGCCAGAAGTGGCAAAAGATGGAGCTCAGTCTCGGGTGTCTGGCCTCAGGGCCAGGCTGTTCTGCCTTTCTGCAGGTGGTGGGCAGAAAGCTAAGGTGCCCCCCAGCTTCCTGCCCCAGCCTTTTGTCATTAGGTTCTGTTACGTGGCACGGTTGATTTTAAGAAAGGGAGATTATCTGGTCGGCCTGGTGTTGTCACTGAGACCCCCCTGGGTCTAGAGATCAGAGACAGGAAGCCAGGAGTCAACTGTGAGAAGGATTTCATGTGTGTTGCTGGCTTTGAAGATGGAGGGGGCCGTGTGACAAGGGATGTGGGCAGCCTCTAGGAGCGGAGAGCGGCCTCTTGCTGGCAGCCAGCAAGGGAGTGGGGACCTCAGTCCTACAGATGCGAGGAACTGAATTTGGACAACGCCCTGAGTGTGCCTGGGGGTAGATTCTATCCCAGAGCCGCTGGAAAGGAAGCAGCCCTGCCGACACCTTGGTTTTAGCTTTGTAAGATCCTAAGCTGAGATCCTGCCTGGTCTTCTCATCCACAGAGCTGTGAGCTAATCAGTGAGTGTTGTTTTAAGCCTCTAAATTTATGGTAATTTGTTATGCAGCAGTAGAAAACTAATATACTGAGCACAGATGCCTTCTGAACACTTAAACACAGATGCAAAAATCCTGTACAGAATTTAGCAAATAAGACCTGGCAATATGTTAAAGGAATAATAACAAAAAAGGTTTATCCTAGGAATTTTAGGATGATTTGGCATTTAAAAAAATCTGCGTTAACAGAGTAGAGGAAAAATAATCTTAATGGATGCTATAAATGCTTGTGCTAAATTTCAGGATTCTTTGCTGATGAAAAAATTAGCAAAACAGGCTTAGATAACTCAATCAAAGGAATCTTTCAGAAACCTACAGTGAATATTACATTTTAAGTAAAACATTTGAAAGTCAGGGACAGGATGTGAATGTCTAGTTTCATTGTCACTTTGCAAAGCTGTTCTGGAAGTTCTGGCCAACATGGTAATTAGGAAAGATGAGAGAAAGCTGTCATTGTTTGTAGGTTATATAAATGTTGCTCTGGAAAATTCAAAAGAATCAATTGACAAGTATTGTAACCAAGGAGAGCGTTTAGCCAGGTGACCAGATATGAGTTAACGTAGAAAACCCGTCAGCTTCCTGAAGCATCAGGAGTGACCAAACCAAAACCAAGAACTGTGAAACACCTAGAAATAAGTCTAGTAAGAGATATGCAACATCCATGAGAAGAAAACCATGAACTTTACCAACAGACCCCAAAAGAAATCCCACATGAAAGGAGAAACTGTTATTGTCTAGGAAGACTCAGTTTTGTTAAAATGTCAGTTCTCTGCCAAATCATCTATAAATTCAGTGCATTATTAATCAAAATCCCAAAAGGCTTCTTCATAAAACTCAACGAGCTGATTCTAAAATTCACGTCAGCCCTGGTTGCCTAATGGATAAGGCATTGGCCTCCCACAATTCACGCAGAAGTGCAAAACCGAAAGCAATCAAGACCATCTTGAAAATGAGCAATAAAAGTGGGGAGGTTATCTTATTAGATATCAAAATGTAGCCTAGGGCTCTAATAATTGGAAGTGTGTGGTGTTGACATAGGAATGGACAACTGCTTCGGGCTGAATTGTGTCCCCTGCCAAATTCGTATGTTGACGTCCTAACCCCAGCTACCTAAGAATGTGACTGCATTTGGAGATGGGGTCTTCAAAGAAGAAATTGGGTTAACATGAGGCCATTAGGGTGGGCCCTAATCCACTGTGACTGGTGTCCTTATAAGAAGAGGAAATTAGGACACAGATGCACAGAGGAGAGACCACATGAGGACACAGGGAGAAGGCCGCCTACAAGCCAAGGAGAGAGGCCTCGGGAGAAGCCAACTCTGCTGACACCTTGATCGCAGACTTGCAGCCTCCAGAACTGTTAGAAAATGGATTTCTGTGTTTTAAACCACCCAGACTGTGGTACTTTCTTATGGCAGGAAACTAATACAACCACCAAATAGGAAAACAGAGGAATCCAGAAATTGAGCCTTGTCTGTGTGAACATTTAATATGATAAAGATGCTGGGACTGTTGGGGGTTCATTTGGGGAAAAACAGCTCCCCCCACCATTCACAAAAATGACTTTCAGATGGAATATTGATCTAAAAGGTTAAAGAAGTACACAGGAGAGGTTTAAGTTTATAATCTCGGGGTGGGAAGTCTTCTTAGTGAATACAAATAAAAAGAGCTACGTGGGAGAAGATTCCTGCATTCTTTATGTGAAACGTCATTTCACAGTGACGATATCTTGAAGTGAGTGATTCCTTCTCTTATTTTCCTGAGAAAATCTTCCACTTTGAAATCCGGTTCAGTGGTCTCTTGTTCTGGAGAGAGGAGGCCAGCTGACAGGAGGGGGTCGGAGAGACCCCATTCGGGCTGGTGGAGGTGTCCCGTGCTGTACCGGGCGAGGGGCTTTGAGAACCACTCAAATCCGAGCACGTTTCTGCCAGGTCACATTCATGGGACAGCCAGTCTCAGTGTTTGCTCACAAATCCTCGTTTTAAACCGTGTGTGTCAGGCATAGAATTGTGGTGTTTACCCCAAAACCTGCAAAAAAAAAAAAAAAGGCTTTTTGGCTACGTAGAGGGATCCTTTTTCTCTTGGAAGAGCCGTGGAATCGTGTTAATGGACTCACAGGACTCAGTGTGTGAACCTCGGTCTTGAAACATTCGTTTTGTGTGGCATCTTTTGAGCCTTTTAAAGCGCAACCGTGTTTTGTAAGTTGTAGTTACAAAGTCGGTCCAAAAGATCTGGATTCGGGATGAGCAGACAATTGACGTGTGCACCCGCCAGGGTCCCCGGGGAACCCTGACAGTAGTATCTTGGGAAGCTGGAGCATCTGGGCTCTGCTCTCTGGATGGGGGTGTGGGGAAACCAGTGCTGGTCCTAACAGCCTGTCACAGAGAGGTCTGGAAGGGTGGTGGGACACACTGCCCACAGGAGAGAAGTGGCACCTTTGTCCCGAAGGACAGGCTGCCCATGTTCCCTACAAGTTTTGAGAAGCTGGGGTTGTGTTTCCCTGCTTGAGGCTGAGCGCTGCTCCCTGGGGAGTGAGTCTGCTCCCGGGTGTGTCCTTGCCCGGCCTATTGGTGTCCCAGAGGTGGCCTCTGAATTGCTCTGGCCCCTGACTTTTTTCTTCAGGGTTTTACTCCAGGAAACTGAGGAAGAGAGGTTGTTTCCATGTTTTAAGAAAAGAGCAATCTTGGAAAGGAAGACCTCTGACCCACCCTGGGCTCCTCATGCTCACAGGGTTGCAGTCATCGCCCCCCCTGGGGGGGCAGCTGACCAGGGGAGGGAGCAGAGCCAGGGAGGCCTTTCTGCCCTGCCTCGGGCCGGCTGGCCTGGAGCCTTGGCCGTGGGAACAGCGACTCGCTGACCCCACCATCACACCCAGTGTTCCCAGGGGCCAAGCAGGAATTATTCTGTAGCCTGTCCTGTGCGTGGGGCTTTCCTGTGCGGGTCAGCCGTGAAACACTTCGTTTCTCACTCTGCAGGCCCCTCAAAGAGGCGAGGTGCACGAATGTGGATTTTAAAGTTGAGCGCTAGGCTTCCCGACCTTGAGAAATTTCTGAGTCAGCCTTTCTGAAGCCAGATCTCTGGGCTCGGGTTTAGGGAGTCAGCGTGTTCTGTTCTGTTTCCGAGGCTGACGTTGGCAATGGTGTTCTTGGTAAGCCCATCAAGCGATTGCTTTGGCAGGAAGGAGCTGCAGACGTCTCTGGTCTACCCAGTGCACTGGTCTGTGCGGGCGGCTGGAGGTGTGCAGAGGTGGGGATCTGTCCAGACCCTCGGAGGAGCAGACAGCAGGTCCAGAGCTCAGGCCTCCTGACCCGGAGACCCAGGCACGTTGGGTGCGTGTCGGGACATTGCTACTCAGTTCCCCGTGGGGTGACCTTGATGATGTAGACTTGAGATGAGGGCCTTCACAGTGTGTCCACCTGTGGGCCCGGTGTGTGCAGTGGCCCAGTAGTTGTGTGTCTGGGCCTCCTAAGGGCTGGGGCATGGGCCCACACTTGGCAGCCTCAGCTCTGTGGCAGGGGCTGCTTGCTTAGTACTGGGGTTGGCACTCAGTCAGTGCCCTGAGCTGTTGAGTCCTTTCACAAGATTGGGTATTGTACCGGCGAGGCGCGGGGGAGCGAAGCTCCCAGTCTCTTTCATTACACGGCCTCTCTTCCAAACGCAGTTATCCTGTGATCGTTGGTTTTTCCGAGGAGTTGTTCAGACCCAGATAGAAAGCAAAGGGAAATGGACAGAGCCATAAATGTTAAAAAGTGGGAGAAGAACCCCACCAAGCCGCTTGGTGGACAGCCTGAGGATGAGTAATACTGAGGAATGGGCTTGGCCTGGAGCCACAGCTCTCCCCCAATGCTGGGGGCCAGAGCCGGCTTGGCGGCTGGGAACGGGCTCTCTGGGCCGAGGCCACTCCTTTCCTGGCGGCACTGGTTATTACTTTAGTCTGGGTACCCCTTGTCTCCAGTTACACACCTGGACATGCGTTTTGTTCTATTGTGTCTGAGCTGTGGCCTCGACCTTGATCAGCCTCTGAGAGCGGAGTTGTCCGGGATGCCTGGGCAGGGAGGGGAGAGGGTTTACTTCTGTTTCACCCCCTCCCAATCCCCCACACTTGTGGCTGTGTAGACAAAGCGATTTGTACTAGAGAGCTAGTACAGACAGTGTTGCATCGAGTCTCATAGGAGGGTGTCAGCGTTGGGAGAAGGAGGTTGTAATTACCACCTGGGTATTTTCCTACATACCACGTGCCCTGGTGTGGTACTGCCTCTCCCATAGGTCAGTGTGGTTTGCGATCTGTTGTTTGTACCTTTAAGTCTGTGGGAATGTCTGCATTCCCTTCCATCTAAATAAATGGAACTCAAAAATATCAAGGAAACCTTGGAAAGACTCACAAAGCAGGAAACCAAGTTAAAGTCTCCAGGAGGCCCACTTTGCCCCCACCAGGCTCACAAGATGATTCCAAGTGGTGGCAAAAACATGCTGTAGAAGAAACAGCTGGATGGAGTTTCACTTGGTACACCCACGTTATCAGGTAGCTGAGCCCCTTCTGGAAAAGCTGAATCACGCCTCCCCACCCACAGAGTTCCACTCCGAGGCGTGGACCAGAGGTGCCCTCACACGGGGCGGCGGAAGCCACAGCGCGGACATTTGTCGCAGCTTTGTTGGTTCGCAAAACCTGCAGACAACCCACATGTCCACTGACAGAGCAATGGAAAAACACTGTGATATATTTATGGAGTGCAGTCACAGGTCCCGACGTGGATGGCGCTCACTGGCTCCAGCAGGAAAAGCCAGTTGCCGGAGGGCACTATTCATGTAAAGGTTAAATCTATGCAAGCGGTCATCTGTGCTGCTTTGGGGTCAAGACATATGTGGTACAAGCGTCCAGCTGTGTATGGGAATACTAAATTAATATAAATTCAGGATAGTGGGGACCTTTGGAGGGGGACTGAGAAAGGAATAGGGCCTTACCTTGGCCGTTGTTATTGTTCGTTCTCTTTTTTGGGATACATCTGAAATATTACATACTAGAATATTTCCAAACCTGAAAAACAAATGGACCCTGAAACCTTCGAATAATTGGATGTTAGAAATGGAACTCTAGAAGATTTTTTTCTCCCTGCTAACTTGCCCCGTGCCCAGGATGGGAGATGTCACCTGATGCAAAACCCCGCCTTGCCATCGTGGGTCTCTTCTGGGAGCCTGAGATGTTAGAAGCTGTTTTGCTCCGGATTCTTGAAGAGTTGAATTTCCCTACAATCCTGGATAAAAGAAAGGCGGGCTGTCCCTCCAACTGTCAGGGGAGCCGGCTCCTGGGTCTGTATTTATGTATTCCTAGGATCCTCTCCTGCGAGCTTTTAAATGGTAAGTAATGGGTTCATGACCCTTGGTGAGAAGAAAGATAACCCCAGCAGGTAATATTATCTTTTCCTTTCATCTGCTGATCTCTCTGCGGCAGGCCAAACACCCCCAGAGCGCAGGGTCTGTGTGCTCGCCAGAACCCTGCAATTACACCCTTTGCCACCCCCTCCCCCAAGATGGAACACCTGATTTTCTTAAGGAGAAAAGAAAAGAAACCTCATCCCGGGAACGGAATTTGGTTTGTATTTCCAGAGAAGTGCCGGGTGGTCAGGGATCACTTCCTGCCCCTCCAGCACAGCCCTAGAGCGGGAAATCCCATCAGGGAGTGGGAGGAAGGCCTTTGTCTCAGCAAAGGGGGCAGCTGCTCCTGCTCCCGGCCCCGCCTGTCCAGACGCTGCGGTGCAGACAGTCTGTGGTGTAGACGGAGTCCTCCGTGTATATGCCATCAATCCAGCCCAGGTCAGCCTGGACTTGTGTTGCATCCTCGAAATGGGCAGGGAGAAGGATGGATATGAAGTTTTCATTATGGAGAATTTAAGATTCCTGCAGAAGTAGAAGGGGTACCGTGGACCCAGTGGACCCTCTTCTGGCCCCAACAGTCACTGCCCACTCACCTCCATTCTCTTCCCCTCCTCTCCGAGACATCGTATCATTTCATTCGTAACCATCTTGGTATGTGTCTCAGAAAGATAAGACTCCTTTACAAAGGAACCACACTGCAAGCAGTGAGCAATAATTTCATAATGTAAAATATGCAGTCAGTGTTCACATTTCACTCTTTATTTCATGGTTTTTATTTTATTTTTTGTTGTTCAACCAGGGTTGAAATAAGGTCTAGACATTGCAAATGGTTGATTGACTTAAACACATTAAAGTAAATTAAATTAAATCTCACTCCTGGAGGAAAATCACAACCGGTGAGAGGGGTCTGGGGGCTCTCCTGTTGGAATGACTTTTGGGCGAGTCCCCCAGTCCTTTCAGATCCCAGCCTCCCCCAGGCGTTTGGCCCTGTCGTTTAGTTACAGGCTACGTCATACTCACCTGGTGCGGCCGGGTCACGCTCTAGTTCTGGCCACTGCGAAGTCCCTCCCCTGCCACCCCATGGGGGGATGAAGGGATTGTGAAGTCAGTTTGAGGAGGACGAGTGGTTATCCTGATGTGGCAGCCTGCGCTGGGAATTCACCTTTGTGAAAAGCAAGTCCTTGGAGGCTGGTTCATTCCTGTTGAAGAGGTCCTGGACCGGGGCCCGCAGAACCATAGTCCGCCCCCCAAAACTTCAGGAGAGGGTGTATTTTTTTTCTAACTTCTCTGCCGCCCTTTGCCCTTCGCCTGCTCCGCCCTCCCTTTGTTCTCCAGCCAGCTGCAGGCCACGCTGCCATTTGGAAACCAGGCTGCCTTCTCGGGCCTGATTAACAAATGGGAGAGAGCTGGGGCGCAAAGGCTCACGCCTTTCAGCGAACATTTTGGGGAAAGGTGGAAAGTGGAGAGCGAGCTGCTGGCTTTATTACCTTGGGTTCTGGGGACTGCCAGGGCTGGGGCTCCTGAGCTCAAAGGCCTGTTAGCGGTGTAAGTGGAAGGCTCAGTGAGCTTTGCCTGGTCACACAGAAAATGCTGAGTTAAGGCAATAAAGTGTTTCCTACAGTGTCTCCCCCACCAATTAATCACCTTCTCAGCACAGGAAGTCGATGACTTAATTTAGAAAATATGGTTGAAAAAAGTTGGTCCAAAGGCTGTTTGGACTTAATTCAGTGCATGTTAATATCTATCCAGATTATACCCTGACATTCATTTAAAAAAAAAAGACACAAAAGTTTTGCCAAACTGGAAATGGAAATGGAAGCGTGCTCAGTGGAGGGAACGGTCCTGGATGTGCTCGGCAGCCCGAGGGATGCTGTAGCTCCAGTTCAGGCCCAAACTCCAGGAGAGCAGTGAGTTTGTCAGATACTGTCAGATCGGGGAGAAGACTGAGACAAAGCCCTTCAGCGTTAATATTCTGACAATATTAAAAACGGTCAGAAAAACAGGCATGGAGAACAGAGAATGTAGAATATAGAATTTCTCATCCAGAAGGCCTGCCTGGTTTTTTTTGAAAGATAATCAAGGATAAGTGGATAGTAAGTAATCCTCTTTGTAAGTCAATTAGGTAAATTGCGCCGGGATCCTCCCCCAGTGATTCCTGGAGGGGGTGACCCTCTGTCACAGGGGTTCCTGCCAGCACACATCGCTGCGAGGCGAGATCCGAAATGCTAGGGCGCAGGGCCTTGACTGGTGTGCGTGTGCGTTATTGCCTGTGTTTATTTGGACTTATTTCAGCGGAAGCTGTCAGGTGGACAGGCGAGGTGGGTTTCACTGGATGGTGTTGAATGAGGAATGATGGAACAGAACTGAATAGGACTGACAGATGGACAGAGTGGTGACAGGATGGAGAAAAGAAAGGGATTAGACCAAGTACCTCGACTTCCCACACGGAGATCCCCGCTGGCGACTCCTCCAGCTTCCTCTCTATCCAGTGGCACGTTGGTTCTAGCCAATCAGAGTGTGGAGAGTGTGTCTGCTCTCTGCTTTTCCCTCGGGAAGCTTTCACAGTGACCATAACACACTCTTCCCAAGACACACATGTGCCTGGCAACAGTCTTGTTGGTGCGAAATCTCCTGAGCCTTTACTCCCAGCTGGAACTCGTGTTGGAAGCCTGGGGTGGGGACATCCTTAGGAGAAGGGATTCTGGCGGGATTTCAGCTCTAAGGAGGGCTTTGTTGGAAGTAATGCAGCAACCTCCAGCAGCCAGGGCACCACAGAGGCTTGTGGCTGCAGAACACAGAACAGGTGGAAGTTTCCTGTCGGGAGAGAAAGGATTCTAGGCCTCCTGTGTCTCATCCTGAGGCCTCTTGTGGGCAGAATTGTATGGAGCAGCAGTGTCCAATAGAATCACCTGCTGTGGTGGAAATATTCTTTACCTGGGGTGTCCAGATCTGTGGCCACCAGCTACTGATGGCTACTGAGCGGCTGTTGAGCACTTGACATGTGACTAGTGTGACTGAGGAAGTGAATTTCTAATTTCATGACTTGATTTTAATTAAAGGGCCCCAGGCAGAGGGTGGCCACCATACTGGACAGTACAGGATAGAGATTCACCTCCCTTTCACCTTTAAACATTTAATATCATCCATGCGAAAGAGTCTATTGAAGGTGACTGTACAGTGTGAAGAATGGTGAAATGGGCAGCTGGGTGTCTCCCACCCAGTTTAAGGAATTGAGCGTCATTCTCAGTTCCTACTAAGCTTTCTGGGTCCCATTGTCTTCCAAGGTAACACTTGTCCTCTATCTTGTGTTCACAGTCCTCTTGCTTATCTTTGTAATTTTACTGCTTAGTAGCACGTATCCCTGAATTATTTTCCTAGGGCTGCCATAAGAAAGCACTACAGCGGCTTAAACAACAGAAATTTATTATCTCACGTTCTGGAGGCTGGAGGTCCGACATCAAGGCGTCAGCAGGGTTGGTTTCTCCCGAGGCCTCTCTCCTTGGCTTGCAGACGGCCGTCTTCTCCCTGTGTATTTGCACTTCATCTTTCCTGTATGTGTGTTTCTGTGTCCAAATTTCTTCTTTTATAAGGACACCAGTCATATTGGATTAGGCCCCCCCAATGACCTCATTTTAACTTAATCACCTCTGTAAAGACCCCCATCTCCAAATCCAGTCACATTCTGAGGTACTGGGGGTCAGGACTTCAACATACGAATTTCGGAGGGACACAGTTCAGCCCGTAACAATTACTAACTGGGCTTTTTTGGTATTGACATTTGCCTGGCTAGCTTTCGTGATGAAAACTCAGTTTCGACCTCCTTAACCTTGCTAAGAATCCTCTCAGACAGCGTGAGTGCAGACAGAGGCAAAGGCTCTGGGTGTACGAAGAGGCGCGGGTGGGGTGGAGGTTGGAACTAAACTCTCCGTAGGTTTTGTCTGGGTTAATGGGACCCTCTTGACACTTGATGGGGCCTTCACTTAGTCTGTGGGGCCCAGGCTGCGGCCGACTTTTCCTAGGGTTTGTTTGTTGGGGGGCATGCCCCAGTGTTGCACGGCTCATGATGAGGTCCAAGGAGGGGAGGGATGGAGTGGGTTCGTCCAAGGCCCAACTTCTCTCTTGCTCAGGCCCCTGCAGTTCTGACCGGCATCAATGCATGACTCTACATCAGGAGAGCAAGAATTTGTGGATATTTAAAGAAAGCTGAAGTCATTGCCTCTGTGAGGTGGGGGATGGGTAGCCTGGGGACAAGGAGGCCTCACTTTTTATTCCTTTGTAACTTTTGAATTTTGTGCCATATATATACACATAACCTATTCAGAAAATAAATACAATTTATCTTTGAAAAAAGAAAGTAGAGCGGTAAAGAGGGTCAGTGTTCCCTCTCACAGGTTGTCCTTTGTCCTTAAATTTAGAAGGATGCTGTCACCCTCCCCGCTGCTCCTGTGTGGTGGCGTGGCCTGGGATGCTGCAATCCCACGTCTCCTCTCCTGGAAACAGAGCCCAAGTCTCGTTCTCTGGTGATGTGAGTGAATATGTGCCACCCACGAAGAGCTCCTTTTTCTGTGTTTGCTCAATTTCCATGGCCTTTGGGGGTGCCTTTCTTTTGGATTTGTCTTTTTAAGAAAAGTGGAGTTTTTTTTTTGTAATGAGTTATTTACTGGGGCATTCTGGAAGTATGGTTGGCTTTTAATTTTGGTCTCTAGAGAGTGAGAGCCCTTCTCACATTGTGCTTCTTAGAAAGTGATGGGCAACAGTCTGGTTTAGGTTTCTGAGTGGCGTCGCAAAGAGGCTAATTTTCTTCATTCATCTGAAAAAAAGAAAACCAAGGGGAGTCAAGTCCAGCAGAGTGCTGGATGTGTAATGAGGAACTTCTGGGACTGTTGACAATGAGTAAACACATACCCTGTCCTCAGGGAACTCACATTTTATAGAAGGAGCCGAACAGGTGAATAATTGTTCAGTTTGGTGGATGTATAAGGTGAGTCTGTATGAACTGCCATGAGGACCTAGAAAAAAACACCTGCTTTTGCCAGGTGAGGCCAGGAAGGCTTTGTGGAGAGGATGTGGCCTCTGGCGCTGACCATGAGGGGCGAGTCGTCTTCGCAGAGAAGGAGGAGGAGGGCCATGGAGGCGTGAGGAACACCGACCTTGGACTCCGGGAGAGGAGGGGGCTGTCATGGTCTGTTGAGGCAAGATCCATTAATTCATTCTTACTGCCCCACCTTCCCCTGCACCCCACCAGTCTGTACAGTAAGTGAATTTAATGAACGTGTGCAGTTAAAGTCCTGCTCTGGTATTTTTCTAGCAGTAAAGGGATTTCTCAGGTACTGTAAATATTCCACTTGTTGGAGGAAGCTGGAGTTGGTACTGGGGCCCTGTGAAGTTCTAAACACTCTGGAAATCTTGTTAAAGCTGGAGGCTTAAGCAAATTAAGGGGTCCCCATCCTTAAAGCCTTTCTTTGTTAGCCTCCTTTTGATGAGAAAATAATTGATTATCTTTGGGGATAATAATATCTTGAGTTATTTATAGCCCTTCTTCCTGAGGAGCTCTGGAGCAGTTTGCAAATGCAATCTAATTATAAGTCTTAACAACCTCCCACTGAGGTAGGAGGCAAGAATTATTACCCCTTTGGCCCCTTCCCCCTTCTGTTTTAGCATAAATCTACACCTGGGAGATGAAGCAACTTGCCTAAGTATAATTTAATCTGTCAATAGATGCAACAGGAATAACTGGTATATAACAGACTCCAGCTGTAAAATGATTTGATAATGTCATTTGTGATGGTTCTTCAGAATTATGAGATACTGAACAAGAATTGTTTGTTAGGGGTGAATGTCATAGTGTCATCTGACAACACTTAATACCTTTCCTAGAAATTCAGTTATTTGGGTACATCTAGATGATAATTTTCTCTTGATAGTTATCTGTCTTCTTTCCCTGAATGCCGTAGTCTTTGTCTGACCTTTTTGATCTTTCCCTGGTCACAGAACCCCTCAGTCCCCTGGGGAGCTCATTCTGTGTCTTTCTGCCTCCTGTCAGTCTGTTCTGGGCATGTGTCTTCAGGGTGGGCATGCACCCTGGGGCTTCCTGATCTTCTTCTTTCAGGAAATGTGGATCAAACCTTGAGTGTGTGGTGGTGAGTGAGGTGGGAGGAGAATGGAGGGAGGCATGAGAAAAGGAGACAGGAACGTTCTAAGAAATGCTGTGTAGGTGGTAAGCTTTCTGAGTCCTTCTAAGTTCCACACGCACACGCTTGATAGTTTGGCTGGGTATCATTCTCAGTTGAACGTCACGTTCCCGGGAACATCACCCCATAGTCACCTAGCACCCATGCTGCCTTCTGAGAGGCCCACTGCCACTTGGAGCCTCATTTCTTTTCTGTTGACTTGTTTTTGCTTGGAGAGATTTTGGGATCTTCTGTTTAACCTTGGTGTTCTGAAATTTTGTGATGATCTAGTAGATGCACATGTCTTTTGGTTCATTATTCTGTTGGCTTGGCTCTTTTAATATGAATACTTGAGTCTTTCAGCTTGGGAATCTTCTTTGTATCCTTTCTTAGTTAATCCCCTCTCCCATTTTTTCTGTTCTGTCTTTCTGAAACTCCCCTTTTCCTTTTTGTTTCCCTTGCTGTGGCATTTCAGCTTTATCTTCCAACACTCTATTAAATTTTACTTTTAATTTTGGCATCATGTTTTAATTTCCTGTAGCTCCTTGTTCTTTATTCCTTTTTCATTGCATTCTGGTAATTTTTAAGGAATCCAATACCTTCTCTATGTCTCCAGAGATTTAATTTTCTTTCTTTTGACTCCTCTGGAGTCATTTGTTTGCTTTCTTATCTTGGCACCTGTTTTTCGTATCGGGGGCTTTCTTCGGCTGTCTGGTAGTTCTTTGTTGATTTTTTTTTTTGCCGAGGAAGAGTCTTCCTGAACTAACATCTGTTGCCAATCTTCTTCTTTTTGCTGAGGCAGAGTCACCCTGAGCTAACATATGTTGCCAATCTTCCTCTATTTTGTATGTGAGCTGCCATCACAGCATGGCTGACGAGTGGTGTAGGTCCGTGCCTGGGAACTGAACCTGGCCACCAAAGTGGAGTGTGACAAACTTAACCACTAGGCCACCAGGGCTGGCCCTCTTGGTTGATTCTTGATTGAAAAAATAGCATACGACTGTGAGGCCCGTTTGCCACTGTGGACGGGCAGACTCACTTCAGGTTTGTTGTGGGGGGCTAGGTACTTTACAAGATATACAAGCCTTTTCCTGGGGTGGTCTGTTTCATTTTACTCTTGAATGAAGGCATACTCTTTTTTTGTCAACTACAGGGGTTAGGAGAAGAAATGGATGCCCAAGTGCCAGGCCTGCTCCGAGCTCGGATGGGAAAGGGTAGTGGGCCCTGTTGGGATGAGAACTGGCAGTTTGGGTTTCTACTCATCCATCTATAGATTTGCAGTCCTGTTGTTTTTCACCCACACCTGCTCTCTGATGCACCTGGGATTTCTGAGTTCTGAATCTTTCTGTGCCTGTGCTGGCCACCTGGACCCCTGTGTGCCATCTGTCTTTCAGTTGCATCCCTCTGAGATCTCCTAGGCTCTGGTTCTCCTGCCTGTGGAACCATGTGTCTGTTGACTTGCTTTCTTCTATAAATTTGTGGCACGCTCTCATCCCCTGTGACCTTTCTCTTGTTCTGTATGTGGTTATGGGTTCATACCTTATTTTATTTCATTACTATTATTTTGTGGGGCTTTTAGAAAGGGAAACAGAGAAAAGCATGTGGTCAATCCAGCATTTTTTCACTGCTGGATATAATAATTTGAGAAGCCCTGCAGTAGACCTTTTCCTATTTTCTCCTGGCTCTTAAAATAGGAAAATTAAGCAGTTACTTTCTTAAGGCCACTTGGAAATTCTTTAAAAGCATTTACATTTCTACACCTTTGTCGAGTGGATTGAAAGCACTACTGGGATTTCTTCGTATACTACTTATTGCCAGATGTTTGCTACGTCTGATTGAGTCAAATTCTTGTCCATTTAAAAAATTGGTATCAACAAAAATGTGAAAGCACTTGGAGGGTATCTTCAGGCATTTCACCGACAGCATTGCATGCTGAAATTAGAGTAGACGTCTGCTTACATGCTGCTATTGGGACCTGTATTAGGTGTGCTAACCAAAAAAAATGCCTTTTACAGTAGCGAAACATAGTAAGACAATGCATCCACATATTAAACATTGTATTCAACTTAAATCGTATAAATGTCCATGAATTCACCAATCTTTTGACGTAGGCCAAGGTCTTATAGTGAAGGTCACCTGATAGAGTCCCCAGTTGTCTTTTTTGCATAAACTACATCCAGGGTTTTCAGTTTTGTTTTTTTTAGAAATGGAGTGAAAACTGAAAGAAACTTGTGAAGCAGGCCGAGGTCAGTTGTTTATAATGTTTTCTTGGTCCTTTACAGTTTTATCTCTCCAACCCTTCATTCTAACACAGTTTTTTTTTTCATTGTATTGAGTCTTTTCAAAGCCAACTTAGTTTTCCTAGAAAGAACTTTCACCCTCATATTTTCTCATAAATATTACATATTCCGATATGTAGTTCTATGATTTAATTACTGCAGTAAGTACCACTGGCATAAACAGGTTTGGAACAGATGTGATTGAGTCCTGGTGAATGTGTGCATCACTGCATGGAGAGAAGTGGGGAGTGTGGACCCTCTGTGATTGGACAGTGCATTTTACAGGGGCCACGAAGAGCCTCCCGTAACCAGAGGTGTTGGTTGAGTAGAAGCTGGTTAATAGCCTTTTGCTTGAATAGTTTTGCTCTGAAGCAGACTGAGTTGCCCACCATTGGAGTGGAAATGAAGGGTCTTCTCTCTTTCCCCAAGTGTGAGCTCAATTTTAAGGGCTCCTGAAGGCCCTTTCTGGGAGTGAGGCTTTGTCAGCCCCCGTCCAGGTGGTACTATCATCTCCCCATGTCCTAACTTGACTTTTACGGACAGACACCGGATTACAGGCTGTAAGTCACTGTCGAAGCGAAAGAAGCCCAGCTCCCCCAGCCAGTTCAACAGACCACCAGATGGAAGGGCCTTTAATGTACTCTCTTAGACACTCTCCTTTTAAAATTTATCTCCAAGGAGAAGTGAAAGTTAATTTGTCAAAGGTAATTTACAGCCTGAATTTTCAGGGGAGAAAAAGTTTCCCTGAAGGCATCTCTTTATGGAAGAAGCTGGATGTAGAACGAGGCGTTGGACCCAGGGATTCAGCTGCTTGGCGCTGGATAAATTGCAGTGCTGTCAACGCAGCAATATATATTGCCTGGGCTGGGTACAGTGTGTTACTGTGGAGGTGGGGTGTGCACTGCCCTGGCCAAAATGCACTTCAGATGTTCGTGGGATTGCAGCAGAGGGCCTGTAGCACCCTGTCTTCCCTCTGGTGGCATTTAGTGCTCTTGCTGGAGAGTGCTTCTTCCAGTGGTTGACAAGGGGGTGTGGGCCAGATGCATGCAAGCAGTAAGTAGTAAATGAGTTGATGTGCAGTTACTTAAGTGGAAGGGATGGGATGGGGGCAGTGCGAGGAGGGGGTAAAAACCAACCTTTATGTTGTTTCATCCAGAGGAAGGAACCGGACCCATAGGGCCAGAGAGTAATGGTGGGGACAAGGCTTAGCCCACAGCTGTCAGAATTGGAGGGAAGTACGATGATGACAATAATGGTGATAATATAAAAGAGTTGAGTCTCTGTGAACTTTAAGAAATTTCAGAGGAACTGTACCCAGGTTCTCCTACAGAGTCAAAAACGTAAGTCATGCCACGGTCAAGGGGACGCTGGGCCTGTGGACCTGTGTGGGTCTAGTTCTTTAGTTTTATGCAAAACACACCAAGGTGAAAGGACCTTGGGAGTGTGAAGAGGACCACAGTGTCCAGGTCCTTCTCTGCTCCCCAGTGTGTGTCGTTACTTTGACTGTGAGCCCTGCCTTCCTAATTTACACTGTGGAGCTGCTGAAGGAGTTCTTATTCTGCATATTTTTATATTTCTAGCCCAGCCTCCTGGGTTACATAGTAAAATGCATGCCCTGTGTTTTGGCAGTCGACAGTACTGCCTATTGAGCAATGTGTAGGATGAGGGGGTACACTGAGTACATTGCCCTTTAAGCACACCAGCCCCAAAGTAGGAATTGGGGAATACTGAGATGAAAGAAGAGTTAAGTTTCTAGAAACCTTACAAAAACCTGTGCTGACAAAGATAGAGTTGATTCCACTCAAGTGTCAACCCTGCCTGATCCCTCCTCAAGGCTCAGCAGGAGAGTGAGGAAGAGTTGTCGGGCATGTTGGAAATCTTGGGGATCACCGACATCTGTTGAATAGCAGCTTCCCTTGGGTGATGCAATTATGCATAATTATAATGACAAGATGGATCCAGGGGCCAACAGTGCCAACCTGAGGTTGTAGCTCTGAGTGCATTTGTATGAGGGAGCCAGGTCAGAACACTTCCCATGAGCTACAGATTCAGTGTAACTGTTCCAGAGGTGGGGAGTCTCTTTTATGCTGACTGTTTTTCAGAAAGCAAAAAAAGAAAGAAAGAAAAAAAGCAAATGAGGTTGAATAAACAATGTAAACTTCTTTATTTGGAATTATTTACAGAGAGAGTGAAATTCCTCTATAGATCCATTTTGGTTATCTATTGCTATAATAAAACAGTCTACAGCTTAGAGGCTTGAAATGTTGATTTGTTATCATGCCACCCAGTTCTGTGGGTCAACAGGATCCTGTTTGGGGTCTCTCGTGTGGCTGGTGGTAAGATGTTGGCTGGGGCTGCAGTCTCATCTGAAGGCTGGACTGGGCCGGATGCCCAGATGGTGCACTGACATGGCTGGTGGTTGATACTGATTGTTGGCTTGGTACTCGGGGTCCTTCCACCTGAGAACCCATACGAGGCCTCGCCATGTGCTTGGCCTTCTCAGGGCATGGCACCTGGATTCCAAGGACTCTCCAAGAGTGAGTGTTCTAAGGATAGAAAGTGGAGTCTAGCCGGTTATGGGCTTCATTGAGAACTGGCACAAGATCACTTCCCCTATATTCTATGGGTCAAAGCAATCCCAGGGCCCACCCTGATTCTGGAGGGTGGGAAATAGACCCCAACTCTTTAAGGGGGTCTGTTGGGGTCACCTTGCAATGTGAAGTGGGAGATACTGTTGCAGCCTTCTTTGGAAATTATAACCCATCACAAGACTTTAAAATCAAAATTGGATATAAAATCCCTTTAAAATGGGCATGTGCACATTTGTATTATTACAGCACATGAACACATTCTTCTAATCTGCAGGTCGATTCAGTCATTCGTTCAACAGACTTTTATCCAGTGCGTGCTGTGTGATGCATCATGGCCAATAAATGGCGAGATGAGGAAGAATGATAGAAAGAGAGAGTAAAGACACAGATAATGGTTTAGATAGAGGAAGACAAACGCAGAGTGATGTATGTATCAGACAGCTGCTCTGCATTTGGAGGAGCCTGGTGTGTAAACAGAGAAAGTGAGACTCGCCCGAGGGGAGACAGGGGAGCGCAGCATGCCAGAGCTGACAGGGGGCAGCACATTCTTTCTCACCTCTGGAGAAAGCGGTGGACTCTCACCCTGTGTGCCGTGTTAAAACAAACAGAGATTTCCCTAAACCTGGATGTTAGTGCCTCTCTCTGGAAGGTGCTGTTTTAAAAGAGTAATTTGACTGAGCAGTAGAACAATACTGTTTTTAATGTTGGTATTAACAATTCTTTGCAACTGTAGTTTTACTTAATGCAAATTCTGCTCACAACTTTCTGGAAGCTAAAGGATGATCATGACTCGAGTTTTCTTGCCCCTGTGAGTGTCATTAGAATAAATATTTTCCCCAGGTATATAAAAATATTATACACACTTGCTCAGACTCTCCTTAAAATCAGTTCCAAATCTGTGGCTTAGGGCCATTTGCAGGCTGCATGAAATAATGCAGTCCAGATTTGTTGAAATATGAGGGCTTTTTTTTCCCTTCTAACATCTGTGCTTTCAGCATTTAGTATTTTATTCAACACTAAAAAATTACTTTTGATCCTGAGTTGCTTTCAGCATCACAAGTATAGATAGATTTGTGTAACCACCACCAAAATCAAGATGCAGAACAGTTCCAGCATCCCCCCAAACTTCCTTGTGGTACTCCTTTATAGTGCGCCCCCCAGCCCCCAGCCTTGGCAACCACTGATCTGTTCTCTTTCCTATAGTTTTGTCTTTTCAAGAATGTCATCTAGTGGAATCATAAAGTATTTAACCTTCTGAGTCAGCATAATTAATACCTTTGAGATTCACCCACGTTGTTCCAGGTATCAATAGTCCATTCCTTTTTACTGCTAAGCAGTAGTCCATTGTATGGATGAACCACAATTTGCTTGTCCATTCACCTGTCAAAGGGCATTTGGGTTATTCCTAGTTTTTGATGATTATAAATAGAGCTGCTTTACTATTTGTATATGGGTTCTTGTGAGAATATATTTTCATTCCTCTACCGTAAATACCTAGGAGTGGGATTGTTGTGTCATATGGTAAGTGTATGTTCAACTTTATGAGAAACTGCCAAACTGTTTTCCAGAGTGGCTGCACCATTTTGCATCCTCACCAGCAGCGTAGGAGGGTTCCTGTTCACCATTTTTGTTCTTCCTTCACTCCTGATCATCCGAGTTCTTTCTGATATTAATTCCCTTCTGTATAAAGTACTTCCTTTATCAGTTCTGTTACTGCAGGTCTGCTGACAATGAATTCTGTTAATTTTCCTTCATTTGAAAATGTCACTTCATGCCATAAGGATGTTTTCTCTGGGTGGGTATAGAATTCTGGGTTGGTACGTTGTTTCTTTAGTTTGTTTGAGCACTTAAATATTCTGTCCCACATCCTCTGACCTCTGTTATTTTTAATGAGAAATCTGCAGCCATTAAAATAGTTTTTCCTCTATAAATAACTTGTTTTTTTCTCTGATTGCTTTTTGGGTTTTTTTTCCTTTGTCCTTGTCTTTAGTTGTTTAGCAGTTTGATTATTATATGTTTGGGTGTAGATTTCTTGAGTTTATCTTTAGGGTTTCACTGATTTTCTTTATTTTGTGGGTTTATATTTGTTGCCACATTTAGGAAGTTCTTGGTCATTATTTCTTCACTTTTTCCCTCTCTCCTTCTGTGACTCTGATGATACAAACGTCAGACCATTTAATTTTGCCCCACAGGTCTGTGAGAGTCTGGTCACTTTTCTTTTCAACCTTTTCTCTCTTTTGTTCAGATTCTATAATTTTTATTGACACCTCTCTGTCATCTTTGTACTAGTATCAATCCCATCCAATGAGATTTTGCTTCCATTTACTATATGTTTTCATTCTAAAATTTCCATTTTTTTCTTTTTTATATCTTCAGTTTCTTTGCTGAGACATTCCATTTTTCTGTAGGTTTCCAAATTCTTATCCTTACTTGATGGAGCATTTTTATAGTAGTTGTATTCAAGTTTTTGTCAGAATCCTGACATCTGTGCCATCTCATTTTTAATGTCTGTTGATTGTTTGAGATTTTCCTGATTCTCTGTATGTTGAGTAATTTTGGATTGTATTGTGGAGATTTAACATGTTATATTTTGGCTGTGTGACTCCGAGTGTTGTTGAACCCCTGTGAGGAATGTTGATTTGTAGGCAGTTGATCCATTTGGGTTCAGCCACAAGTTCCACACAGCCTTCTGTATTTGTGGTTCCACTGTCAGTTCTGCTTTCAAAGCCTTTGTAGTGCTGTTTGGATCTGTCCCATGTTTGCACCACACTGTGGCCAGTCTGGGACCTGGGTGGTGTTTTAGTTTTCAGTTCTGTTCTCAGCATCTGTTTGGGGTCAGATCCACACATGCACAACTCATGGGTGGTCTCAGCAGTTTATAAACAACTTTAAGGGATCACTTTTCTGAATTTCTCCCTCCCGGTGATCTCTCCTGTACTTCCTGGTTCCTTGGGGCTCTTGTTTTCAATCCCCTGGCACAGAACTTTTACCTTTAGTTACCTGTTCTGCCACGTACTCACCTTGACTATGCCTGTGTCCAGGGCTAAGCAGCTGGAGAACAGAAAGAGAACAAGGCAGTGGGGTTTTACCACCTCTTAGAACCACTGCTCCTCCAGTGATAGGGTCCAGGAGAGGTAGGGTCTTCTCCCTCAGAAGTTTAAGCCTCTGCAGTCACCTGTTGCCATCTGCAGCACCACCTCCATAGCACCCCATGAGGCTAGGCTACAAGAGAAGGAAGAAAATGAAAAAGAAAGAAACTGGGTGCTCCCTGCGCTCTTTTAGTAGGGAAAGGCATACTTATATTTAGACCCCACAAGCAGAGCTAGAAGTCTTCCCCTGGTGCTCTCCCTTCTGTGCTGATGCCCACGTGTGTTTCAGGCTGTGTTAAGTTCAGGTCTAGGGCCGAAGCCCCAAAGAGCTGCTCCCTGTGTTCATTCAATGGGGGAGACGGGCAGAGTGTGCTTACTCCATCGCGTCCAGAAACACAACCCTCAAGGGATCTCTTGTTTTCAATCCCCTGGCACAAAACCTTTGACTTTAGTTACCTGTTCTGCCACATACTTTTTGATCATAGTAGGTAATTTGCAAGTTTTATTTTCTAGTTTACCTTAAAACACAGTAGCACTAACCTCAATTTGAGGAGGATTTGTAGATTTCAGGTTGTTTCAAGGTTATATCCATTTTTTTCAAGTAAAAACTTCTACGTGCAGTGGTTTATTATATTCCTTCATCAGTTATGTCCCGTAGAACTTTTGGGCGTGGTGGAAACATCCCACATCCGTATATGATAGCTACTTGCCTCATATGTCTATTTAGCACTTGTAATGTGGCTGGTGGGACTGAGTAACCAAATTTTAAGTCTTCTTTGATTGTATTAACTTAAATTCCAGTAGCCCCATATGTCTAGTGGCCCCCTTACTGTACAGTGCAGCTCTAAAATAAGCAGCTGGCAAGCTTGGATTCGGGTCCAGGGAAAGAACATCTCTATTTCTTCCTTTGCCAGTTCACGTGAAAGCGTTTTTGCTGTGACCCCGCTGACTTCACCATTGTAACACAACACCTAGGCAGAGTGTTTTGATTTAGGTAATTCAGGAAGTGGCTGTTTTTCAACATGCGTTGCTAACTTTGGATAGCGTCCCGTGTTAGAGGCACATCCTCCGGAGCGGTTTAAAGAAAACGTCTTCGTATTATATTTCTGGGGCGGTGGGGGCGGCTATTGAACATCTCAGGCAACTCTGATTAAGCTGTTGAGAAATTGCCTTAGGCAGGTTGATGTGGCCTCTGAAGAAGCCAACATTTTTTCGCTGTGTCCTCCATCTGCGCTTCCAACTGGAAACCAAAGTAGAATTTAGTCCACAATCTCATAATCGTGCATTTAACATAAACTTGTGTCTAGAGCCCATATCTGGAAAATGAGTTGTGATCATGCCCTTGTCTAATTTTTTAAGGAACGATGAAGGACTGATCTGCAAAGGATGTCTCTTTTTGGCTTAGAATAAGGTATTTACCTAATTGCTTTTGGTTGCTTTGTGTGCTTCTAAAAATGAAAGGACTCTCCCACCCTCCCTATTTTCACTTTGGATATCCTAATCTGTAAAGAGCAGGAAAGTTAATATGATTCAAGTTACGTTACTTTTCAGTTATATTAAAAAAAAAGAATAACTGGTTTCACAATTGAGTCATTTGATTCCTCGAATCTCTAATCTGGGGACGGTTTTCCTAAGGCAAGGTGTCACTTACAGAGAGCTGTCACTGTCAGTCACGGGAAGAACCTGCTGGTTGGAAGTGTGCAAGCTGCCTATTTACTTCGAGTGACAGGCTTAAGAACAGTGAGCACCTTCATGTGGTTTTCCCTTTGTTGTCCTGCGAAAGAACTGGTGGAGATCTTTTAAGCTTTTTATTGCCGTATGGAATTACTATATTTGAAAACTATACTGAAAAAAAGTTTTAGCCTTAGCTTTTACTTTGGGGATTTTGTAGGTCAGAGAACTGACTTGGCTGTTGGGGGAGAGTATTTTGCAAAGCACAAAAATTCCTGGCTAAGGGAAGTACTGTGGTCATTTAGATTTCCCTCTTCGTCGATGAAAGCGATGTAAAAGAACTTGATCGTCATGCTTCACCCTCGCCCCTGCAGAGCAGACAGAAGGAAGGCATAACAGGGTGTGTGACATCAGCATAAATGAAACAAATGGTACATTTAGATTTACCAAGATCTGATTTATCTGTTACTTTTTCTGTGCTCAGTTATGGTGAAAATGATCTAGCTTTGAAGTAAGTTGTTGTCTAAAATGAGCACGTTCTGAACATATCCTGGCCTCATCGACTCCTTTAGCATGGCCTCTTGGATGCTGGAAACCGTGGATCTGGGACTTCTGCTTGGAAGGAGAGACTGTGTGACTGCTCTGGAGAGGGAGCCAACTTACCGCAGACCCTCTTGATTCATGTGACTCTCGCAGTCCAGGCTGGGCGCCCCCTACACGCTTTGATCTACAGCGGCGTTTCCCTGCAAACCTTGGCACGAGAATCCTAACGTCTTTAAGTCGTAATTAAGATTGTATGACAGGACTGGAATAGACTCCCCTTTGCAACGTGTGCACTGACAGTGCTTCCTATTCCCACGCTTCTTCTCCTCGTCGTGTCTGGGGCCATGTTCTCAGCTCCCAGGAGAGGGCTGGGTAGGGGACCCAGGATGGGTTCATTGACTCCGAGTGGAACGTGGATTTTTCTCCATTGCAGGAACCAGGCCTTGTTGTGGCCCAGACCACTGACGAGTGTGTCAGAAACGGGCGGACCCCTTTCCCAGGGCGATGTCTGGTAATCTAACACAGTCCTGGGGCCGTTCAGGTTGAGTTTAAATTTTAGGGAACACAGACCAGGAAGTTAGTCTGCCCACGACGGTAAGGATGGGGACCTTATACGTTGAAGTGGGTCCAAGAGTTCATCTCCTGAACTGAGTCCGCCTCCTCCTTTCCCCGAAACCACCTGATTTTCCAGTTTGTTTCTGCTTCGTTACTTTTGTTCTAGCTTTTATATGCTGGAGCCTGTTCCCTTTCCCTTCCCAATTCCAGCATCTCCACATTTTACTGAGATAAAATTCACATACAAATGCAATTCACCATTTAAAGTGTGCAATTCACTGGTTTTTAGTGTATTCACAGAGTTATCCAACCATCTCCACAGTCACTTTTAGAACATTTTCATCACCTCAAAAACAAACCCATTCCCTTTAGCCGTCCCCCATCTCCCCAGCCCCCACCCCTCAGTCTAGTCCTCCACTAATGTACTTTTGTCTCTGGGGATATGTCTGTCTGTTCTGGACATTTCATATAAATGGAGTCATCCAATATGTGGTCTTTGTGGCTGGCTCTTTTTTCACTTATCTTAATGTCCTTAAGGTTCATCCATGTTGTAGTACGTGTCAGAAATTCATTCCTTTTACTGGCTGAATAATAGTCTATGGTATGGATAGACCATATTTTATTTATTTATTCATCAGTGTATGGACATTTAGGTTGTTTTGCTTTTTGACTCTTATGAACAATGCTGCCATGAACATTTCTGTGCAAGTTGTTGTGTGGACATACGTTTTAATTTCTTTCGGGTATATAGGCATACCTTGGAGATATTTGGAGTTCTGTCACACGAACTTTTTGGTTTCCCAGCATATAAAAGTTACGTTCACACTATACTGTCGTCTTTTAAGTGTGCAATAGCATTATGTCTAAAAAACAATGTACATAACTTAATTAAAAAATACTTTGTTGCAAAAAAGTGCTAACCATCATCTGAGCCTTCAGTGAGTCGTAATCTCTTTGCTGGTGGTGGGTCTTGTAAAAAATGCAATATCTGTGAAGCACAATAAAGCAAAGCGCAGTAAGATGAAGAATGTCTGTATACCTGAGAGTGGAATTGTTGGGTCATATGATAACTCTATTTTACCATTTTGAGGAACTGACAGATTGTTTTCCAAAGCAACTGCACCATTTCACATCCCCCCAGCAGTGTGTGAGCGTTCCAGCTTCACGTCTCCTTTCCAGCACTTGTTATTATGTGTCTGTTTGATTACAACTATCTTATAAGGTGTGAAGTAGTATCTCATTGTGATTTTGATTTGCATTTCATGGATGGCTAATAATGTTGAACATCTTTTCCTGTACTTATTTGCCATTTGTGTATCATTGTTAGAGAAATGACTATTCAGATCCTTGGGCCATATTTTGATTATTTGTCTTTTTTATTATTTAGTTGTGTTTGTATTAGTTTGGGCTGCCATAACAAAATACCATAGACTGGGTGACTTAACCAACAGAAATTTATTTCTCACAGTTCTGGAGGCTGGAAGTCCAAGATTAAGATGCCAGCATGGTCAGTTCCTAGTGAGAGTTCTCTTCCTGGCTTGCAGGTGGCCCCCCTTCTTGCTGTGTCCCTATGTGGCAGAGAGACAGTGTGAGCTCCATCTCCTCTTCTTATAAGGGCACTAATCCCATCATGGGGGCCCACCCTCATGGCCTCAGCTAAACCTAATTACCTCCCCAAAGCCCCGCCTCTAAATACCATTACATTGGGTGTTAGGGTTTCAATATATGAATTTTAGGGGGACATTCATCCCATAACAGTGTTCTTTATATATTCTAGATACAAGTCCCTATTCAAACATGTCATTTGCAATTTTTTTCTCCTATTTTGTAGGTGTCTTTTTACTTTCTTGATGATATTCAGTGAACCACAAAAGTGTTTAATATTGATGGAGCCAAATTTATGTATTTTTTTGTTGTAGCTTTCTCTTTTGGTGTCATGTCCTAGAGACCATTGTCTAATTCAAGGTCATGAAGATTTATATCTGTGTTTTCTTCTAAGCATTTTATAGTTTTAGATCTTGTGTTTAGGTCTCTCATCTATTTTGAGTTAATTTTTGTGTATTTTGTGAGGAACGTCCCAGCGTCAGTTGAATTGTCTTGGCAGCCTTGGCAAAAATCAGTTGACCATAAATATGAGGGTCTATTTCTGGACTTTGAATTCTGTTCCATTGATCCATATGTCTGTTCTGTCCTAGTACTACACTGTCTCAGTTACTGGGAGGTGTGAGGCCTCCAACTTTGTTCTGTTTCAGTACTCTTTTGGCTATTCTGAGTCCCTTACATTTCCATATAAATTTTAGGAGAAGCTGGTCAATTTCTGCAAAAAAATTCAGTTGGGAATTTGATAGGATTTGTGTTTAATGTATAGAAAAATTCGGGGAGTATTGCCATCTTAACAATATTAAATCTTCCAATCCATGAGCATGGGATGTTTTTTCATTTACTTAGATCTTCTGTAATGTTTTTCAACAATGTTTTGTAGTTTTCAGGACTTTTAGGTTTTGTGCTTTTTTGGGGTGAAATTTATTCCTAAGTAGTTCATTTTTTTGATACTATTATAAATGGAATTGTTTTCTTAATTTCATTTTCAGATTGCTCATTGCTAGTGCATAGAAATGCAGTTACATTTTATGTGTTAATTTTTGTATTTATATGTTGTATATTGATCATCAGCCTGCCCGCAGGTGGATTAAACATCTCCCCTCTCAAGCTATCCCTTCTTGCTGACTCCTCTGTTCCTGATGAGGTCCCTCCTTTCTTCCAGAGACCAAGAGATAATCTTGGGTTGGATTCAACTTTTTTCACAACCAAGAAATCCCAGGAAGTCCCCTTGTCCTGTGTTGCTTCTGCAGGAACCCCACAGCCCCCCTCTTACAGGGGAGGAGAGTGCTTGACTTCTTGCCCTTTCCCTGTCCCAGAGGGGGAAGGTCTCTGTAAGCTGGTCAGGGTTCCACTTTTCCAGAAGGCCCTGACGGGAAGGGCCTGGGCCCCTGAGTCCTTCCTGGGGGTCTCCTGTTTCCTTCTGTGCCTTCCTCAAACCATCCCAACTGGAAACTCCACTTGCCTCCCAGAGAAAGCCTCCTGCCCTGCAGGTTTTCCAGAAGGAGTCTCCCACCCATCTGGCTGGCATCCTGGGCTTGCAGGACCGCACCCTCCCCAGTGCCCCTCGGAGTGGGTGGGGTGGGGGTGTCTGGGTCTCCTCGGTGCGGTTTTCTTTGTGTGCTGGAGCTGCGCACCCCTGTTGTGGCTCAAACACGTGTCCGTTCTTATCCCAAGGACAGACAGTCCACAACACTCGGGAAGTACCCTTGTCTTCGTCAGAGTCTCTCCTGGGCGTTGGGGAGAAAGACTTGCAGATGTCGGGCCTAAGCAGGGCTGAGCTACCCCCACTGGGGCTTTCTGTTCCTCAGCCTTCACCTGGGGCAGGGTCAGTGCAGGCGTCTCCGTGGGCACCAGAGTTCTCATTGACTGGCCTGCCCTGGCTGGGCCTTGCACTTGGCTGGACCCAGGCGCACAGGCTCCTGAGGCCCTTGCCCCATCGGCCTATCCAACATCTGTCCTTCATTTCTCCTTAATGGGGACTCTGGAAGGCAGGAGTGGGTCACGTGTGATGACTGACGAGGTGAGTGTTTAGGAGGTGGACACTGGGACCTGACACGCCGGCCTTGACGCCTCTCCAGCTGTGTGACCTTGGGCAAGTTACTCAACCTTTCTGTGCTCTAGTTTCCTCACCTGTAAGGCGAGGTGCTGGCACTAGCCTCAGAGGGTCATTGTGAAGATAAATGAGCTGGTACATGTCAGTGCTTAGGACACGTGTGGCTCATGGAGGCACGGAGGAAGTGCTCAGTGCTGTTGTTATTACTGCCTGTGAGCACAAAGTGTTAAGTGGACTCATAAAATCACTCTTTGTTATTTTTAAAATGTGAGTAGACCTGATTTTTAGAGCAGATTTTGGTTCACGGATAATTTGGGTGGAAGGCACAGAGATTTCCCGTATATCCCCTGCCCCATGCATGCACAGCCTCCCCCTCCATCAACATCCCCACCACCGTGTGTTTGTTACAGTCGATGAGCCTACATTGACCATCATCATCACCCAGAGTCCATAGGGGCTTTTACGTTAGGGTTCGCTCTTGGTGGTGTATTCAATGGATTTGGACAAACGTATAGTGACATGCATCCACCATTGTAGTATCACACAGAGTATTTCCACTGCCCTAAATCCTCTATGCTCCCCCTGTTCATCCCTCCCTCCCTCCCCCCTAACTCCTGGCAACACTGATCTTACTGTCTCTATAGTTTGCCTTTTCCAGAATGTCCTACAGTTGGAATCATACAATATGTGGCCTTTTCAGATTGGCTTTTTTCACTTAGCAATATGCATTTAAGGTTCTTCCATGTCTTTTCATGTCTTGATAGCTCATTTCTTTTTATCGCTGAGTAATATTCTATCACCTGAATGGCTCTCTTATGTTTTAAACAACACTTGGCCTCTGTATGAGTCAGACCTGCTCTAGGCAGCTGCGGTTCTCCACCTTTAGCTTGGGGGACTTGTTACATAGATTGTCAGCCCCACCCCCTGGTGCTTGATGCTGTAGTGGGGCCTGAGATTCTGAATTTCTAAGGACTTCCTGGGGCTGTTACTGGTCACTAGGCACTCCGGGAACCATCACTGCTCTGTAGGGGGTGTGTGTGTGCAGGCGTGCATGCATGTGTGAGTGTACAGGTGTACCTGTGTGTGCATGTGTACATACATGTGTGTGCACGCACGCGAGTGTACCTGTGTGTGCATGCATACCCGTGCACGCATGTGTGTACATGTGTATCTGTGCACACATGCATGTACACAGGTTCATGCACACATGCATGTGCACAGGTGAGTATATGTGTGCCTGTGTGCACACATGCATGTGTGTGTACACGTGTATGCACGTGTGTATGTGTGTGCATCTTTCCATTGCCCAGGTGGGCTGCTGATAGTCACCACCCTCCCCAGCTCAGTTCTGGGGTGGGACAGAGAAGCCCGGGTTGGGGGCTGCAGGAACATGGGTTCCCCCTTGGGGACAACCTGGGTGGGCGTTGTCTTTATTCCCAAATACTGCAGTCAAGCAGGGCTGGGGTGTCCTCTCCCTGCGGCAGGGTGAGGGCCGGATTCTGAGTGGTAACCAGCCTTGGTTTTAATTTACTGGGCTTGGCAGCCACGCGCTGGCTTCCTCCTAGATCCGGAGGACCTGTGGGCGTAGTTTCCACCCCTCTTCTCCACATTCACCCCTTTATTTTCTCATATTCGTTTCAACAGGATTTATGCTCGATTAAGTTACTCTCTTTTATCATAATTAAAGAAAAATGTGGTGGGAGAGTGCTCCAAACTCCGCTCAATGAAAACCAGATTGTTGAACCTGCAGGCAGACAAGGGCGGCCTGTTGTGCCCACACCGGCGAGTCCCCAGCCTTTGGGGAGACCGAGGGGCCGTGGGCGTGGCCGCCTGCTGCCCACGGGCCTGGGCCTGCCCGAGGCCCTGTGCCCCTGGGTTGGCTTGAGTGCAGCGAGCAGCCTGTGTCACAGCCCGGCTCACAAAGGGCCTTACTGGGGGCCTGCGAGCCTCCTGCTGCACAGCCCGTGTGGACGTTTGCAGAGAGGGTGCCTCTGCGGGCTTGGTCCCCCAGAGCCGGTCACACTCATTCATAAAGGTGACACTGTGTCAGCATCTCAATGCCACCCTGCTGGTCACAGAGCCCTCACTCCTCGCCGGGACCAGGGAGGTGAGGACCCTCCCAGGACTTGACTCAGTGAGGTGGAGGCTGGGATGGTCTGCATGTAGAAGCGAAGACTAACTGGCTGATGCTCGTGAAACTGCTTCTGTGATGTAAGTGGGATATTTAGAACATTTAGGGACGGAGCTCTGAAGTCGTGGACCTGCAGAGCTGGATGGGGAGGGGAGGAGGAGATGACCGAGAGGGGCGATGGTCACCAGTGAAATCAGGAGCAGGGTCAGGAGCTGTTGTCCAGTCCTTGTTCTGCCGTGCCACACGAGTGTGCACTGGGTCCCCTGCTTAAGGGGCCATTTCAGGGAGTGCGTGTGAGCATGGGTTCTGGAGCCTCACAGCCTGGGTCCCAGTCCTGGCCCTGCCTCTTACCAGGAGAGTGAGCCTGGGCGAGCGACTTCAGCAGAGAATGGTCACATCTGTTCCTCTGTCCGCCAGGGATAATAAAAATAATACCCATCCTGTGGGGTCGTCGTGGTGATTGAATGAAATCGCACACTTGAAGCACCCAGAACAGCCAGCATCCACTGAACGTTGGGGATTGTCACTGTTGTTAGGGGCTGTCTGTTTCGGGGGCTGAGGCCTCAGACCACAGCATTGTCTCCATCAGCTTGGGCTGCTGTAACAAAGCACCACGGACGGGGCGGCTTAAACAACTGATGTTTATTGTCGCACAGTCCTGGAGGCTGGTAGTCCGAGATCAAAGTGTCAGCAGGTCTGCTTCCTTCGGAGGCCTCTCTCCTCGGCGTTTAGACAGCTGTCTTCTCCCTGTGTCCTCTCCTGGTCTTCCCTCTATGTAGAGAAAGGCTGTCCCCTGGACTGTGGAGGAGGCCTGTGTCCAGGGCAGGGGATATAGGGAGAGGGCAGGATGTCGGGTTTGTCACTTACTCAACTGATGCTCACTCAGCCCTTTGTGTGCCCGCTCTGGGCACGCAGTGCCTCTGCCCTGACGCAGCTGACAGTTCTGGGGTTTGTCCTGAGTCCCGTCTGCCTCTTAGACCCTCACCTGCCACCTGGTTCGTGGAAACTCGTGGGAGTGCAGTCATAGAAATACTGCCATAATTCAGCCACGTTTCATGAATCCTTGTTTCGCTGACAGTTCGCCCTTCGCTGTCATCTTCTGCGTCTCTGCCACTTTACACAGTCGGTACGGGCCCCATGGCACTGTCAGACCGTGTTGCATATTCACACGTGGAATTTGACAGAGCTCGGTTGTTCATGCGTTAGTGTCACTGTGCATCATCAGTTCACATGGCAGGATGTCAAGTGGGACGTGTCTTGTCGTCTTGAACTGACAACCGAGACCCCGAGCTGAGGGGCGATGGGTGAAGTAAAGTACTGAGGGGTGGTCACCACCCTGCAGGGCGCCCGAGCGGGCCGCCACCTCACCGCTGGGCCACCTGAGTCTGCTGCTCATGGTGATTGGAGGGTGGCGAACAGGAGGCAGCGGGACAGTGGTTCTCCCAGCCACCTCGGCTTTGTCACAATGTCACATGTCTACAAAGCTGATCCGTGTGGACGGCTCATGTGACATCATGATGGCTGGGACCTGGGCTTCCTCGTCTTCAGGGACTCTCCTTCATCCCACGCTGGATGCTGCTTCCCCTAAACCCAAGCTTTGTTATCTGAGAAAGCCTCCTCTCCTTCCACCTCATGGGAGCCACCAGCCCACCTCCCTGCCCACAGCGTGGTCACCACCCTGCCTGTCCACGGTGTGCACACCTTTTCCAGTGCTCTTTCTCTGGGTCTGTAAACTTGCTGCCCTCTGGTCACTTAGTCCTGGTGCCAGGATAAGGTCCAGCCTGGGAGGAGTCCATCTGGCTGTGGTCCCTGAGCCTAGGCCTGGGCAGCTGTGCGCAGCTGGAGGGCGTCCTCCAGGGTAGATGTTTGGCAGGCTCACCACCTCGCTCGGGGGCTCGTCCTTTCGTGCACCACGATGGTTATTTTCATCCGCTCCCTCATCCGGCATGCGTTGAGTGCTCTCGTGGAGTTTACGTTCGAGAGGGAGCGAGAAAGGCAGCAAGCAAGCAGACAGGTGCTGGGTAGTGTTAAATGACGTGCTGCACATCAAACAGGACTTTGCAGTGGGTGACTGAGACCTGCTTCACTTGGAGGGTTAGAAACCTCCCTTCCTTTCACCTCCTCAGATGTTCCTGCCTCTTGACTCACAGAGAAGAGAGAAGTCTTCAGAAGGGAAATCCCTCACGTTCCAGGCCTGCATCCTACTGCATCCTTGCCCTCCATCTCCCTTCCTGTTAGGATGGGAAAGATTTCTTTTCTTTTTTGAAGGACAGTTCCTTGACTTACTCTGTGGACCTCATTCTTTTCCAGCTTATTATGGACTCACATCTTCTTGCATTGATTTCATTTATGTATAGGCCTGACCTTTCAGCTGAATTCTTCTCGTCTCCCTTTAGATGGCTCAGATTTCCTGCATTTGGGGATACAGCTCTGCCCACCACACCTCTTCAAGGAAGTTGTCCTGTGTTATGTCTTGAATGCACCCCCTCCACCACCGGGGTGGAATTGGTTGCTTTACTTCCTGTCACACATGGGATAGTCGTATAATAGTCATATCCACTATTAGGAGAGGTGAAATTACTCACAAGAACACTAGGAGGTTTCAAAGAGCTGGATGAGTTTATTTGATACAACAAAATTTCTCCAACGCAATGTTAACTGAGGCAAATGTTTTTCTTTTTTTGTGTGAGGAAGATTAGCCCTGAGCTAATATCTGTGCCAGTCTTCCTCTATTTTGTATGTGGGTCACCGCCACAGCATGGTTTGATGAGTGGTGTGTAGGTCCGCACCTGGGATCGGAACCTGAGAATCCAGGTCGCCAAAGTGGAGCATGCAAACTTAACCACCATGCCACTGGGCCGGCCCCAAGGCAAATGTTTTTTAAAGTGGTAAAACTGTTATTAATTGCAGTTGATTCAATCGTCTATGTATAGAAAATGCAAGGAATTCAATTGAATATCTTAGTTCTAAGGAGCGTTCTAAGGACATATAGCAAGTTGGCTGGATTTATGATCAACTTAGAAGCATCAGTATCATTTTTATATACCTGCAATAAACTATGAGAACAAGTAATGGAAAACAGTCCTGTTCATAATAGCAACAAAACCAGTCAGACACCCAGGAATAACCTTAGTAAGACATGTGCAGCAGCCCTGTGACTTCACTGAGGGATGTAAAAGAAGGTTGGACTAACCAGAGAGGGAAACCCATAGCTGGATGGGAAAGCAATATTATAAAGATATCAGTTCTCCTGAAATTAACACATAAGTTTAATACAGTTCCATTTAGTACCCCAGTAAGATATTTCATAGAATTTGCCTTGCTGTTTCTAAAATCCATGTAGAATTGAAAGTAAGAAAAGCCAAGATAATTTTGAAAAAGAAAAACTAATGGGATCCTTGCTCTATCTGGTATCAAAATATGTTACAGTAATTAAATAGACAGATCACGGGAATAGAATAGTCCATTAAGAGACCCATGGGGTATATGGAAATTTATTAAATGATAAATGTGCCTTTTCAAATGAATGAGGCAATAATGAAGTTTTTAATAAATAGTGCTGGGATAATTGAGTGTGCCTTTGAGACAATATCGTGTTAGACATCTACTTTATATCAGTCTCTCCCCCCAAAAAATAGATACAAGAATTTGTTTATGACCTTGGAGTAGGGAATTCATTCTTAAACAAATCAACAAAAACCATAATAGAAATGATAAATCTTAGAAGCTCTATTGGGCAAAGAATATTAAAAAAGGAATTTATAGAAAGGAGTATACAAATAGCCAGTAAAATTAGAAAAAATACTCATCCTTAGTAGTTGAGTAGTTTCTTATTGCTGCTGTAACAAATATATAAACTTAATTGATAAAGCAACACAGATTTATTCCCTTACAGTTCTGGAGGTCAGAAATCTACAATGGATCGGTGGGGCTGTGCTCCTTTTGGAGGCTCCAGGGGAGAACCTATTTCTGGGACTTTTCCAGTTTCTAGAGGGCGCCCACACTTCCTGGCTCACAGCCCCTTCCTCCATCCTCAAAGCCAGGAGTGGAGCATCTTCCAGTCCTTCTCCCTCTGCTTCGTTACCACATCGCCTTTTCTTACCCTCCTGTCTCCCTCTTATAAAGAGCCTGGTGATGACATTGGACCCACCCTGATAATCCAGGATCATCTTTCATCTCAAGCTCCTTAATGTAATCACATCTGCAAAGTCCCTTTTGCCATGTAAGGAAACTTATTCATAGGTTCTGGGGATTAGGATGTGGACATGCTTGGTGGACCATTATTCTGTCTACTGCACTAGTATTAGGAAACATAAAATAAGTTATGATTTTCAGCCGTCATTTTGGCAAGGTTTAAGGAGTTTGTTATGGGCTGGTGAGGGTGTGGGGAAATGGGCATTTTCATAAACTGAGGAGGATAGATTGGTGCATCCAATTTGGAGGGCAATTCCGTATCTTTTAAAACGAACCACGTGTACCCTTGTGGACCTGATGATTCCATGTCTTGGACTTGCATTCAAGATCACGGAGTGTGGGGCACAGAGGGTAGGCAGATATTCATGACAGTGCTGTTTGTGAGAGAGAAAAAGAAACATTGACTTTTCACTGCTTTAGACGTGGTAAAAAAACAAAAACCTCACAAACATGGCATATTCATTCTAAGGAACATTATACATTTTCTGTGAATGAAATGAAAAAAAAAATGAGGTGGCTCTGATCTCAAAGATCCTGGCTCAGTGAACAAAAGTCATTTGCAAAAGAGCATGTGCACAGTGAGGCTATTTAGGGAAAAAGACACACTCAAAACAACGTATTTTTATAGGTGGAGAAAGATTTGGAGACATAAATGACCAAGTATGAACGGGTCGTGCCTGGGGAGGTGGAGGTAAGTCCGAGGGGACTTCATCTTTGTGTGTGCGTGGCTCAAAGGGGACACTGCATTCACCCACCACTTGCATTGTGTAAAAGAAAGTTGGAAAAGCAGGGGTGACTTACTTGAAACAACAGGCCAAATACTGGGCAGCGAGGCCCGAGAGTTGTGGGCTCTTCGGGAACGTGAACTGGATTCCCGGGCTGCTCGTTCTGTGTGAACTCAGCCGTGTGGGGGGTGGGGGCTCAGGCTGGAGCCGCGGCCCTTGGGGGGGGCTTCCTTGCGAGTGTTGGTCCTCACCGGGAGCTGAGGAGCAGAGCCTGGAAGCAGGCGGTCACACTCAGAGATTGGGTTTTCTCGCCACCAGGGCCACCTGGCTTGTCCATGTCGCATTATCTTCACCTCCGGGGCCCCTGCGGTTGGTCTCTTGTTCTCTGTCCCCAGCCCGGGATTCTCGGTGCTGAGATCAGGAGAAGCATGGGAGCCCTGTGTGACCGTGGCTGGGATGTGAAGCAGAGTTCATGGGCACCGTTCCCGTGAGGCTGCTGAAATCACAGAACCACACAGGAAAGAGTTTGGTCCCACGGTAAGGTTGACCAAGATGATCTCCTCCTGTTGTCGCCTTTGGAATGACCTGGTTTGAATGTGGACGCTCCGTGGGCCTGTGCATGGGGATGGCTGTGGACTTGAACCCTCAGTGCGCTCAGGTCGAGCGTTCAGAATCCTGATTTTCCTAGAGAAGAGTACTTCTTAGAGTGTAACAGCTTTAAAAGTCTTTGAACACAAAAGTATTCATAATGTGTTTCTTTCCTTCATGTATTGTCTGGAGATTATTATAAAATTGTCCCCAGCGTGAGTCTGGCGTGATATTACAGACTAAAGCCTTCTGTCCTGCTGTTGAAAAAATAGCCCTTCAGGCAGATCGGGGAGGAACGTGGACGGCCCTGAGCAGAGGCCCTGCACATCTAAGTCATACCTCATGTGTCTCTGGGTGGGTGGACACGCAGATGTCCACCTTTCTGAAAAACCAGTGGAGTTTAGACACAACCTCCCTCCCTGGTTTAATTACCTTAGAACCTGCCTGTTAATCCTGCCCTTTGGGGAAATTCTCAGGAAAGGGTCCTTTGCCCGCTCATGGAGTGGCATTTTCCTTGATTGATGTGAACCAGCAAGCATCCGTTATTGGAAATAGAAATCAAGAAAAGAATCAAACAACACATTTCCTTGTCTTATTTTCCATAAAACACATCCGCCCCTTCAGTGCGAGAAGACTCGGATATCGTTAGTTTTGTGCCCCAGGTAATAAACCTCTTCATGTTTCTGCTTGCTCTGAAAGATTCCACAATATAAATAACTTTTTCTTTAAAAGGCTCATCTGTTTTACATTTTGAGGCAGTTTCGACACCACAGGGCGGGGGATGCTAGCCTGGGAGTGCTCTTGGAGCTGATGCCTGTGTGCTTCCCTGCCTGCAGAAGGAGCCTCTGTGCTTTTTTCAAGATCAAAGACAGACTCGCTACAGCCGAGCAGAACTCGGGCTCTGGGGAGTGTCATTTTTGGGGTGGCAGCAATGACCGGAAGGATGCCTTCCTGCTCAGCAGCACCCTCTTGGATGGAAAGAGCCGGGCCCACCATATGCGGGGGGTGTTCTCACCCGATCTCCCACTCCAACCAACACAGACATGAGAAAACCAGTGATTTGGCGGAGAGTTGAATCTTATCTGTTAAGACTGATTTTTAAAGACTGGAATTGTTGCAGCGTTGGCTGTGTCTTGCGTTATCTCCTCTGGCATCCTCAGAGCCTGCCTCCCTGTGGGGGGTGCTGTGGACTGAATGTCTGTGCCCCCCCAAATCCATATGTTGAATCCCTAACCTCCAATGTGATGATATTTGGAGGTGGGTCCTTTGGGAGGTGATTATGTTTAGATGAGGTCATAAGGGTGGGCCCCTGTGATGGGATTAGTGCCCTTACGAGAAGAGGAGGAGACTGGAGCTCTCTCTCTGTGCCGTGTGAGGACAGGGAGAAGGCAGCTGTCTGCAAACAAGGAAGACAGTCCTCACCAGGAACTGGCACCTTGACCTTGGACTTCTAGCCTCCAGAACTGTGAGAAATAAATGTCTGTTGTTTAAGCTGCCCATCTATGGTGTTTTGTTATAGCAGCTGAAGCCGACTGAGATGGGGGTGTTAGGTTTGGGAGCCCTATCTAGGGGCACATTCAGGCTCCTGTGTGGCATGTGAATGCAGACTTCCGTTTTTCGGTGGTTTGCAGAGGAGCAGGGGGTAGGTAAGTACTCGGCAGGAGATCTGGTCTTGAAAGGACCTCAGGGAGCTCTGAGAGGCAGTAGCCTGCCTGCTGTAATTGACACAGGCCTCGGCTGAATGAGAGGGTCCAGGACGGATGGAAGGTGACCTCCCCCAGGGGTCAGGTACTATGCCCTCTCCCCCAGCCCTTGACTTAGAGCCTGTTGGGAGGGGGAGGCAATGCCCCTTTCCAGCCCTCAGCCCACCCCAGCTGTTTGTGGATCTGGCACATGCTGACACCTTGAATCTCTCCTCGTTCTTCTGTTGAATTTCCTGAAAGTGGGGATGGGGTTCTGTCCTGGGCTCATGGGCTGTTGTGAATGGCTGCCCATCCTGGCCACAATAACCCCAAGATACTGTTGAGAGGATGGGGTCACGTCCACTTCAAGCCCAGACTCTTCTCTGCAGCTACTGCCTCCTTCCCTAGTCTAACCTCCCACCCTCTCCATTCCCCACCTCCACCCCTTGCTGTTTTGTGCCTCAGTGCCTTTGCACTTGCTGTTCCCTCAGCTCGCCGTGTCCTTCCCTCTGTTTCCTGGGCGATCCACTCATCTTTCAGCCTCGGCTCTGCCCCACAGCATCTCCACACTGTGTACTCTGTTTGGCCTGGTATCTGATGGGCCTGGTTTCTTAAGCGTGTTTTTATGCACTTTGACACAGTTTCTGGAGGCCCCAGTTCTGTTCCTGAAGTAATTGGTGTTTGGATCATGGGGTTCCCCAGGGTCATGTGTCCCATCTTCCTTAGAAGGCAAGGGAGTAATAAATAACAAGACATTCTCCAGCCCAGCAGCCTTCCACGAATGTTCTTCCGAGCGCTGGATTCAAAGGAGGTTCGGCCACTGAGGGGACAGCAAGACCCGAAACCCCAAAGCCCTCACCCACTTGAGCAGAGCAGATGCAGCACATGTTGTGCAGTGAGGTTTTACCTGAGATTTCCTTCAAGGAAACGTTTCGGCTGCTGAGAGGAAGTCTGTCTTCATCAGCTTGGGCTACCTTAACAAAACACCGTAGACTGGGGGCCTTAAACAACTGACGTTAATTTCTCACGGTTCTGGAGGCTGGAAGTCCAAGGTCAGGGTGCCAGCCTGGTTGGGTTCTGGCGAGGGCCCCCTTCCTGGCTTGCAGACAACCACCTTCTTGCTGTGCCCTCACATGGGAGAGCGTGCTCTGGTGTCTCTTCCTCTTCTTAGAAGGACACCAGTCCTATGGGATCAGGGCCCCACTCTTACGACCTCACATAACCTTTATCACCTCCTCACAGGCCCCATTGCCAAATATAGTCATATTGGGGGTTAGAGCCTCAACATACAGATTTTGGGTGAACACAGTCCAGTTCATAGCAAAGTCCAAATCCACTATACAGCATCTTAGTTTTAAAATGAAGAGCTTGAGGCTTAATTTGATCAAGGTCATCCAGATTCAACCAGCAGGCCCGGGGCTAGGCCCCCGTCACCCCCACCACACTGGTGGGCTGTTGCTGTGATCGCCCAGCCCGGAGGATTTCTCGGAGGCAGCGTCCCTCAGTGAGATCCCTCCTCTTGTATCTCGGCCGTCTCTAGCCATGCCAGCTCACCACGGTCCCTTCTTCTGTCAACTGCTTCTCAGGGCTGCTTGTGTTGGTGCTCACGTCGGTGTCTGTGTTTGTCAGCACTCACCAAGATGTACACCTAAAATGGGTGCATTTTATATATTTTATGGGTGTAAATCACATCCCAGTATAGTTGATTAAGAATATTCTTTGGTGTGAACATTGTGGTACGGGTGTACGTTCCTGTGGGTCCATCTCATAAGAGAGGTGGGTCAGCGTTGGAAGTGCACTCATCGAGAATTCCCATGTGTGTCAAGTGAACGAGTTTTGAGTCAGAATTAAATGGCGATGAGAAGAAAGACGGTTTTCCAGGATGGATGTTTCATGAACATCCTTTGGGTTCCACACCTCTTTCAGCAGTGTTGGTCTGGGATTCTTGGATTTAGGGGTAGGCCTGGCCTTGCAGCAGCCCCAGAAGAGAGCCCCCAGTGAGTCAGGGCTGCCTGCCCAGGCCAGATACTGGGGGTGAGGGATGCTGGGGGGAGGGGGTCCAGAGGCCCTACTGTGTCCTTGTGTTGCTGGAGTGAGAGCCATTTCTGAGAAGGCACCCCTCGTCCTGCCTGGAGCACCTTGGGGGTGCCGGGGGGCAGCTGCCTGGCCTTGGGAGAGGGCCGAGAATGAGGAACTGCTCCTATACCAGCTGACCACTGTAACTCTCCTATTTTTGATTGGATTCATAATTTTGAACTGTGTCAAGAATGCGTTTTGCTTTGTCTAGCAGTATTTTGCAAACCATGAAAGGGTTGCTTTAAATCAGGACACATGTGTGGAGAATGCAGGAATTATTCCTCCCCGCTTCTCCCTCCAGCCCTGACCCACAGGACGACAGCTGAGATTATGGAAAAGAATTACTAAATGTGGCCTTTTTCGCCCCAGTGCATTCACCCCGGGTCTGGTTTTCTTTTCAACCTTGCCAACTGTGTAGGTTCTGCTGGCAGTGCGGTGTTCCCCAGACACGGGGAGAACCTGCTGTGTTGCAGACTGCCGAAAGATCTCGAGTTAAATCACGGTGTGCGTGACAGCGATTGGGAGAGAAGTAAGCGGTGGCAGCGTGCTTGGCCTTTCTTCCTGCCCCGGGCGAGGAACAAGTGCCTGTCTGTGGAAGGACCCGGAGCGCAGAGCCCACCACGCCTTCCTGGAGGAGGCCCCGGGATCGGCCAACAGTGTTTCTTTGTGCTCCCGGCTCCCAGGACGCACGGCCTGAAGCTGGTAGCTGGAAGTCCAGCCACCAGGCAGCGGTTTAAATCAAAATAATCACTTTAAGAAACGGTAGGGAGCTTAGCTGGAGACCCATTTCCTCTGCCCTGAAATGCACACGGTCTGATTTATGCTGTTGGCTCTGGGCGGCTTGCTGAAACGCTCGGAGCTATGATGACCCCTCCCTCCTTCCTCCCCCGCTCCAGGGATGAAAAGCATTTCAGAAGGAGCGTTTGCGGAAGGCCTTTAGTGCCAGCGAGTGGCTGTTGAAAGGACGCGGGTCTGCAGGGACGTGGTGACGGGGTGAGACTCGTGGACCACTGGGGCCGGGCCAGCCAGCCGGGAGGTGCACGCTGAGGCTTGTTTCATTTTGTTCTGAGTTGAGATTTTTAGGAAAGCTGTGCTCTGCCCCTCTGACTAAACAGGGTCACTGTTGGAGACTCCCCTTCCTGAAAGAGGAGCAGGGGCAGGGCCAACCATGTGTGGGTTGTCTGCTTATGGGCTTGACACTGTCATGGGGTGATGTCATGACGTCACGTGGCCTCTCTCCACAGGCGACGAGGCCGTCTGAATTTCTTCCACTGAGCAGGTGTGGATCGGGGGCCAGATGCCCATTTCCTCCACGTGGCAGGAGGTGGGCAGGTCAGGATAGCACTCCCTTGATGGGGTGGATGGGCCTTGTGGCCCAGCGCCTGGGCCTCCCGGCTCTCCCATCTCATGCTGGGTCCAGCGAGAAGCGTTCCACCCTCCTGCCCTCTGGGAGGTCTAGTCTGTTGGCTTTTGGTTTTCGTCCAGGAACACGTGCTAACTGTGCGTGGGGTGAGTCAGATCTGGTCCCTTCTCTCAGACAGCTCTGTTGGCGGGCAGAGACGACCCTCAGGACAGGGGGACTCTGCCAGGTGTCTGGGGAGGCCGGAGTTCCAGGAAGAGGAGCAGGAAGAGAGAGGAAGGATGGCAGCAGGTGTTCCAGGCTCCCGCCTGCCTCATGATTTCTTACAAGTAGACACTGACGTACACGCAGAAGGACACGCTGCCACGTAGGGTCTAGGAACATACCGTAATTGCTAAGTGGGAGCAAGCTCGTGGGAATGGGGCAGAGCCCTGTAGAGAAAGTCCATTTTCTCCCAAGAAAGTGGGAAATTGAAGTAATAACGCCCCTCTCCACCCCAATCTAGGTCAGCATTTCTTACAGCTAGCTGTGGGCTGTCAGGATATATTATGTGGAGGATTAAGAATGTTTCTGGAACAATCAGTAGTTTTAGGATAGACAGGTTGTCTTGATGGGTGCCCATGGTGGGGTCTTCTTGCTGGCCCGCTGGCCCCTTCCGAGGCCCCCAGCCATCCTCTGTTTGTTCCGAAATTCGCTGGAAAACTGCAGCTTCTCCCTCTGGTTCTGGCTCATGCTCACGTAGATGCACTCAGGATGGCTGCTCTTCTCCCATTCCCATCCCCAGATGGTTCTCTTATAAATGCATATTCTCCTAGCAAAACGCTCCTGAGTGTAAAGTGGAAAAGCGAGTCCAGAAAGCTCTCTTGGAGGGGAGGGGAGGCTCCTCGAGGGCTCCACCAGTGGGGCGTGCGGGCACCTTGGTCCATGGGACGGCCCGTGAGAAGATGCTGCCGCTGCTGCCCCAAGGGGTCAGGAGATACCGTCCGTCCTTTTCCCTCCAGCTGCATGCAGGGTAGCTTGGGGTCCTACAGACCGAGCAGACACATGGCCAGTGGTGGGGGGTTGTGGGGGCCTGAGGAGTTGGGTGGCAGTAAGACTCTGGCACCTCTGCCCTCTGCCCTCCCTCGGGTTGCTGGGTGCTCCCTGTCTGCTCACTCGATGCACCGCTGGGGCCTGGGCCCCGGTCCCCGCCCAGCTCCATCCCGGTCCCCGCCCATCTCCATCCAGGCAGCGGAATGAAAATGTTGAAATGTCCAGAACTGACCATCTGGGCAAAGTGGCCTGTTTCTCCTCGTTGTCTCAGATTTAGGGACACTGCAGACGATTAGAAATGGGCTGGCTATATTGTCCTTAGGTGATGAGGGAGGCGAGGGAGAGGTGGCCGTGGTGTGGCTTCAGGCTGGGCCGGCAGCTCGGCCTCAGGCAGATTTCCTCTTGCAGGAGAAGCTTGCCCTTGGGGTGAGGAGTGGGCACCTGCGTGCTTCGTGTCTTCAGCTGTGACACCGGGGAGCAGTGGCGTCCGAGGATTAAATGGGGTAACACGGGCCCGGTACCTGGCACACAGAACATGTGCTGGCCATTCCCGATGTGTGTAGCAGCAATACTGATGACCACAGTAGATGTTCCTGATGGTCGGTGGTCGCGAGTATGTGTGAGAAATGGGGGGGAAAGAAGAATAAGAAATCCTTCCCAACCCCGGCTCTCCGTCTTGTATGAAAATGCTTATTTTTGACGGTCTCTTCTCTTCATCTTTTCCTCGCCTTTCTGTGGTTCCTTCCTCCCCTCTCTCTTCTTTGTTCAGCATCAGCTGAGCATGTGTGGACTGCCCCGGGGATGTGGGTCTGCATCCCGTTACCGAGCACCCAGAGGTCACTGCCTGGCCTTGGAGAAGGCACGCTACGTTCCCTGTGGACAGAGATGCCCTCAGATGGACGTGGACAGGAGGTGGAGGAGAATGCACAAACTTCTGGCAGTTGAGGTGCCGTTAATGTGAGAAGAGGAAGTTCAAGGAGAGGCCACCTGGTGGGGGTGGCAGGGAGGGCCTTTCCTGGGACCCCAAGGCATAGTTCACACTCGGAGGCATGGCCGTGGAGGAGCCGGAACACTGAGGGCCTTGAATGCTGGGCCAGGGAACTGAGAGTCAATTCCGAGAGTGGTGGGCCAGCTGTGCAGGCTGAAGAATGGAGGGGCCACTGGCCGGGAGAGCTCAGGCAGTGACCTGGAGGGCAGTGGGGGGGGGGCAGGCCGCTTAGGAGGCCCCCCATGCTGCTGAGTATCAGCTCTTGCATGGAAGTAAACATTTATAGACCTCACTACAGATCCACATCTGCATCCATTTGTGGATCACCTAGTAGCTAGATTTAAAATATTTTGATGACATAAACCAGTGAAAAAAGTCTTTTAAAATTAACTTCTTGAAGAGCTCCAGGCCTTTGCTGGTCCTGGTAGGGACTGTCTTAGGGGTTGTCGTGCAGGCATTCCAAGGTTGGGGCTGATGCTACATTCTGAGGCCGAGGGAATTGATCAATGCCAGCTCAGTGGAAGAGCTTCTAAAAGTGTCAGTGCCACAAAAAGAAACATGTAGCTTAGAGAGAGGACTGCTTTAAGTTTTAAAAGTTCTTGGTCCGGCTCCAGAAAATGCTGAATTGTCCATGGACACGGGATGGTGGGACTGGGTTAATTAATAAGCCACTACCCTGGGAATGAAACCCACGGGTCCCGGGCCATCCTGCTCTGTGCAGAGAGGATAAGGGACATCCTGCGCTCGTGGACTCTCATCTGATAGGCGCTGGGGCCGGGGGTGGTGGGATTGCTTTAGCTCATGCTCAGCGGCATCCTCATCTCGGGGTCTGTGACACGTCTATGGGTGTGTGTCCTGTGCTGTATTCTGTTTAAAGAGCTGTTCTAACTGGTCTGTAGTGGTTGGACACGAGGCCTTCCGAATAACCCTGACAGCACTGTTGTTACACATCTGTGATATTTTCATATAAAACATGACGACGTGCAAGCATGCATGCAGCTAAGTGGCTTGAACATAAGCGGCTTGAGAACTTGGAGCCTCCTCAGGCTCTGTATCTTAGGTCCCTCTCAGGAATGTGGGCTCCCGCGGTCTCACCTGGACGGGCACGTGGCACACCGGAGGCGCCAGTCTCCTGAGAGGGTTTAGGAGAGAGGAGCCCACGCTGCACTGGGTTTTGGTTCATCACCTCCTCATCAGTCATGGCCATTGATTGGCTGTTGGTCCCGTCCTTTTTCCCTGTTCACCTGGCAGATACTGACTGTGACAGTCAGGACGCGTGCTGCTGTAGGGCCGGGGACCGCCCCAGGCCTGAAGGAGGGTTGCTGGCTGGTATCGAAGCTGGAAGGAAGACATGAGAAATTTCTTCTGTGTCCGGGACGAGGGCTTCTTCTTAACAGGGGCCTCTCAGAGATAGTTTGGTGTGTGGAGGAGTGTCGAATATCCAGGTGGAAGTGTTCGTTCTTGTCATGGGTCTACCGCTCAAAAGCCTAATTCTGGGCTTCCTCATCGTGAAGAGAAGGTTAGAAGAAGAAAGAAGAACGCAGTCATGTTACCCTGGTTGTTGTGGCATTTTAATGAGGTCCCACGTGGGAATAGCTCTGTGCAACTGGTCATTTTTACTCTAATCGGTCACATCCTCTCTAATTTCCGTAAGCCGCACATGTGAGTACCATTATTTTATTACAGTGCCGACCCCCAGCCACCCAGGCCTGTCACCCCGCCTCCCCAGCACAACTGGGCCCACTCGGGACTGTGTGTGAAACACACAGACGTGTCGGTGAATCTCTGGTGTGTTATGAGGCGGGTCCGCTTGTAGGATGCTCCTCCTCCAGAAGCACATGGAGCTTCAGTGAAGAAAGACCTGCGTGTGCAGGATGGGCTCCGAGCAACACAGGTGTGGGTGCTGCTCATCACCAAGGCCTTTTTGTGAGCAATTTGGAGAAACGTGCCTATGAAGAGAGAGGAATATGGTTCAATGCTGCATCCTAAAATAAAAGGTAGTTGAGAATGGAAAATTTTGTTAAACGTTTCTTGATCTCCGGAGAGTGTGGCATCAGCTGAGAAAACTGGCTTCTGGCCTCTGATGCTTCCCCAGTATACCCCGCCTCCCCAGACACACAGATACAGACAGACAGATACACACACAGTCAAAGACAGACAGACACAAATAGATACACACAAAGACACATACACACAGATACACGCAGACATACACACTGACACAGATTCACAGACACACACGCACGTACACCACACATTCTGGTCTGGCCACACCAGGAATCATCTGGGATATTGGAGGAGGTGTTTTGGTAAAGACAGAATAAGCCCAACACCCTCTGCTGCCCCATGAGCCCCTCATCTTGTGAAATCACTAGGTTTATTCCTAATCTCCTGTTACCCCATGTCTGTGTTGTTGACCGTGCCCACACATGGCAGTGCAGAGGGCCCTGGGCCTCGTGTAGCGCAGGCCCGAAGTATCTCTGTTTCATTGTCCTTTTGACTTTTTGCCCAGGATCGGTCATTAGGTTTTCCTCTCTACCAAAGTGAAATTTATCCACTTTCTCCTCAGAGTTCACAAAGAAACCTTCTCTCTTGTTTCTGCTGAAGTAGACTTCCTCTATATGCCGAAAAATGATTTTCATGTTCTTTGTGCTCTTTTATTTAAAACTCCAGAGTGGAGCATGTGCTTTTATGAATGCCAGGTTTCACGACTTTCGTAACATCTGTAATGGTGAAATGCATCAACACACAATACCTGTTTTGCTATTTTAAAAGGGCCTGGTAGGATAGACCACATTTTCTGACTGCTCGGGGTCCCTGTCCCCAGGAGCCCGGCTCCCTCCCATCCAGGGAGGACAGAGCCAAGCTGTGGCTGTCCCCCTGCGTGCTCAGTGGGACAGTGGGGGCCCTGGCTGCCTCACACTCAGAAATGGCTCAGATATGGAGAATTTTTGAATGTGAGATCCTAAATCATGGTGGAAACCCCTGGGTTTGATCTCTGAGTGTTTCTGTGTCTTGTTTTATAAAAAGGTGATTTATGATGCAGGGAGACAAGGTAGAGGGCTGCCCTGCAGGCAGGACATAGGTGGTGGTTCTGGAATGTTCCAGGTGAGAGGAGAGGGGGGAATTAACTGCAGATACATGGGGCGAGGACAGTTGTAGCCCCGCCCATGGCCTTTCCAGGTGGGCTGGGAGGAGAGGACTTGCTGCTCACTTCTGCACAGCCTGGGCCTCCTGACCAGTGGGCCCAGGGCCCCTGGGCAGCGGGGCAGCACCGAGCTCCTGAGGGGCCCGGCCCTGATACCTTCTCTCTGGGCCGTCACGTTCATCCAGTCTCAAACTTGTGGTTTGGGTGGCTTGCTCTGTCGCAAAATGGCCTTGTGCCGCCTGGTTTAATTTGCCTTTACAAGCTATTAGGCATAGTTGAGCTTTTAAAGGAATACTGCTTTTCTCTTCTGTAAGTTGCAGTGGACTCATCTTTCAGGATCCAAAGGGAGAAGGATACACCTCAGGCGTGCCCAGATTAAGGAAGAGGCTGAAGATGTTAGCGCCCTAATCCACTATCAATCCCCAAATAAACTCCTGGAGAAGGCGGGAAAAGCTCGCAGACAATATGCAAACATGAAAGTAGTTTTGTGAGGATAATGAGAATATGGGGGATTTCTGTTTTTCCTAAGATATGTATTTAATGTGCATTTTGACAATGAAAACTATCATTTGAGATTTTTTTTTAACATGTTCCAGTTGGAGTGTGTGAGCAAGTGGCACTTCAGTCTACGTCTCTTATGTTTTCACTTCTACTTTGTGGGTTAAAGTCAAGGTATGGGGAAAATAAATTGAACCTACAACAGCGCTTCAGAAAATATTTTTTTCTACTTGCCAAATTTGTGTGAATTAGTCTAAGAACCCTGGGCCTTAAGACATTTTCTTGTGCACAGTTGGAATTTTTCTTCTCCTTTTAAAACACTTCAAGCATTTTGAAAATGAGACAACTGGGAAAAAAACAATTTATGAGAAGCCTTTGAGAATAACGGCCTACCCTTTAATTGGCCGGCCGCCTCCCCAGATCCCCTCAAGACCTCTCACCTTTGGGTAGTGTTCATAAAATGTGCAGGGGCGGGGGGTGCTGGAATGTGGCCAGGTTGTCCCCTTCCTCCCTTAAACAGTTAAGTCTCAGCTTATAATATTGGGTGATTTTTTTTTTTTTATTGTTACAATTTTTGGTTTCGTCATAGTGGATGTGATCTCATTACATGTTTTTCTTTTTTTGGTTTTAAGACTAGGAAACACTACAGAACAGAAATTCTTAAGGAAAGATTTAATATTGTACATATGTATGTAGTTTTTTTTAATCTGCAATGAACTTTTTAAAGTTCATTGGATACATATTCCTTAAAGAAAAACGATGTCATGAATTTTCTTCTGATGGTTCTCAAATCTAATAATCTGAAAGTATTGTAACTTCTTTCCTCTGGAAACAAATATACTGTATACCATTGACCAGAGCTACAAACAAAAATCACCCTGATTTTAAATGTTGTGGTTAGTCCAATGCTTTAAGGCAGACAGATGGAACGAGGACAGGGCTCAGGTGGCCCAAGGTGTCGTCACTTGGCACCTGGGCTGGGAGGCTGGAGCCTCGGGCTGGCAGAGGTCACTCTTCTCTCCCCAGGTGCGCGGGCCCTGGGGGCAGGTGGTGTCATACCTGGTGGTTCAGGCTCCGCAGGGAGTGTTCTGGGAGACTGGAAGCAGAGGCGGCCAGGCTTGTGAGACCCGCCCTAGAACTGGTGGAGCATTACTTCGACCTTATTCTTTTGGTCAGCACAGCCGCGGAGCCCACCCAGGTTCAAGGGGAGATGGGAGAGGACCAAGGCATTGTGCCATCTTCAGCCTGCTGTGCTGCCGCACCCTGGACGCCCCTTTGGACCATCTCAGTAAACACCAAAGCCCACCCGCATGCCCAGAGACTCTGAGTTCATTGGTCCAGGGCATGGCCTGGGAATATGTGTTTTTTAAAGTGCCCTCAGTAGGTCTACAATGTGGCCAAGGTTAAGAGCCAGTCGTGATTGGGTGGGAGTGGGTGTTTGGAATGCAACTTGGCTCACACGGAGGGCCTCCGCTAATACTTACTTAGTGGAGGGAGTTTTCCTAAGGTAGCTGCTTGGGCAGAGCACAGATTGTTGCGGAGATGACCGTCACACCCCGAAGGTCTGGATGCACCAGGGGCTGCAGAGGGACATCGGTCCGGAGACCGTTGCTCCCCAGCCTCTGCAGGAGTGTCACAGCACTGAGCATGAGCACTGAATGTGTCCCAGACATGTGCGTGGTTTAGTTCTTGCCACGACTGTGATTCACGATTGGACAGGCCGGGAAGACCACGGCTCTGAGCAGTTCCGAAACTTGCCGTGACGTCAACAGCCTATAAGCAGCAGTTGTGCAGCCCCCAGACCCTGGCTGGGGCGGTCCCTGCGTCATCCCACTGATGGACACAGGAGACCTGGTCCAGAACGTTCTCTCCTAAACAAGCAATGGATCCATGAGTCAGGACCTGTTCATATGCTGGAGTTGCACAGGCCAATAGGAACAGAACACTTCAGCCACACGTGACACCACGGGTGAATCCCACCACCAGGATGTCAAACCGGAGAAAGCCAGGGGCGAGCATGTAGGGTTCCACGTGCAGAGTTGTTGTTTTCAAAGGCGCAAACAACGTAGGTGGCAGAAGTATATAGAAAATCGGGGAAGTGATTCCCACAGAAGCATTGTCACAGCGTCGAGAAGTTGAGAAGTGGTTTCCTTTGGGAGAGGAAGGAGGACTGTGAGTGGGAAGGACGCTCGGGGGAGACACATGTCATGTCTTCTTGACAGACAGGTCTCACGAGGCATCCTTCCCAGGCTAGAGGGCGGCTTAGTCTCCCTGGGTCAGCCCCCAGTCTCCTCCCTCTGTCGCAGGTCCCATTGTCTGCAGGGCTCTCCCTCGCCCGCCTCTGCTGGTCTTCCTGCAGAGACTCTGCACTGTTATTTCACGGATCATATTGAAAGATGCCCCGTACCACTGCTGTGGGCTCCAGAGTCCATGGCTGTGAGGTGGGAGCGTCACTGGGAACATCTGCCCTGGTAGGCGATGGGGGCCAGGAAAAGGGCAGCCGGGCCATGGAGAGACCCGTCCCAGCATACGTTGAACTCGAAGTGTGCCAGGGCAGCTCCCAGGGGAACTGGGTCTGCTGCTCTTGTGGCTGCTGCCTTTTCAGTATATAGCGTGGCCACTGGGGCGGGGGCTGTGTGAGGAGAGCCATGGAGCCCTTAAACCAACGGCACAATCACGGTGCAGACGTCTCCTTAAAGAAGCCACCAGAATCGGAGTGTTTTAAGAGGAGACAAGGCTGATTGTTGAGCACGTTTGGTGAATGAGGCCCGTCTGCTTTCATTAGCTCACGCTGTCTCTGAACTGGCCCGGTGGTGACCAACCGCTGGGGGTGGAGAGGGAGGCGGTCGCAGAGCAGAGCTTTGTTGGCCACTTCCATTCCTGGAGCTTCCAGCCGGAGGGCAGCGTGAAGAAGGAAGGGGCTGTGTTTCTGGAGGGTCCTCGGGCATCTTCAGTTCTGCAGCCGTGTGTTCAGACCCGTGCAGGCCTCTGGCCCTCCTCCCCTGCCCACCCATTCGCGGGATGTTTGTGCTCAGAGAGATAAGGCAGAACGCATTCCTGTGCCGGACTGGAAAAGCAATCATTTCCTGGCAGAGGGCTTGGTCAAGTTATAAAGTGGCCTCACTTGAGCAGAGCCGCGCTCTCGGGTTTTATTGGGGTTGTGTTTATCTTGAGCCCTGCGGGAGTCAGAGCCGTTGCTCGAATGGAACTTTTAGGTAAACCTTCGGGCTGCATCTGATGGGCCACACCTTCCTCCTCTCAGGACTCACAGGTTTTCTCGGCTTTCAAATCGCAAGAGCTTTCACTTGGGACCCATACCTTTTGAGAAGGCTTTAAAAATTCAATTCCATTTCAGTTTTTCACCTCGGAATCATAAGTGTTTGGATAGATGGGCCCATTACCCAGTGACGTGTTTTTGTTTCGGCTAGGACATAAATCTCGCTGACCTTTGCTTTGCGTGGCTTTGAAAGAGCGGCCCTGCTGACCGTGTGCTGGGGGACACTCTCTCCCCGTTATTCCACGTGTGAGGCTTGGAGGGGAGGTCTTCTGCCTCCACTAGAGTTAGATGTAATGAAAATTCAGACGGAGCACACGCCGGCCCAGTTCAGGATTCCCGTTGCTCTGTGGCTGGATTGAAAAATAAACCATAAAACACAGTTGTCCTTCAAGCAGGGCTGAAGACCTAGCAGCTGTTGAATGACCCGTGGGCAGGAGGTTTCAATGGTGGGACGCTGTCCTGGTGGCGTCCCTGGAGCTGCTGAAGGGAGGGGGTGAGGGGCCACCCCAGGGGTACCGGGGGTTGTCCCGGGGAGCCATGCCCTGCTCCGGCTCCCACACCTACTGCTGCCAGTCCTGTTCCCTGAGCCAGGGGTGTGTCTTCCTCTCTGAGTAACAAGATTCACTGGTCTTGATCATGGAGATCAATTTGCAACCTGAGACGCACTTTTACTTTCCACTCGGCAGCTGGAACAGAACTTGGGTGAGCTTTACAGCCCTGCGGCCCAGGAAGACGGGCCAGCCCCTCTCCACACCCTCTTGGATCATCCCTGACCTCAGGCTTGGCTGGCTCAGGCTGGGGGCAAGACCACTGGAAGAAATCATGTTGCTCATAAACACCTTGGATTTTTCCCAAAAGCTGAGCTGGGAGAAAGTGTTTCTAATCAGTGCGTTCAAGCCAACCCTCACAGAGGGCCCGAGGAGCTTCACTCTCTGCTGTGGGGAGGGGGGAACACGAGCCCATCCCCCACGTGGGGCCCAGCAGAGTGGACCGGGGGAAGGCTGGCAGGACAAGAGTTGCTGAGTGTGGTCGGGTCACATGGGGTCTGCAGGCTGGGGTGGGACCTGGGCTGTTCTCCTAGTGAGGGGAAGGCACGGAGAGATTGTGCACAGAGCTGGGATGTGTGGATGCTGGTGCGGGGCAGGGATCCTGAACACCTGGAGGATGTGGCTGCCATGTGCTGGGAGGTTGGGCGTGGCAGGCTGGCGCAGAGCCCATCTCCCCGGTTCCTCTTCAGGGCTATAGTGGGGTCTGGGGATAGTCCACCTGTGTCTGTGCACCTGCTTGTATTTTTCAAGTCTGGAGGTGCTGGGGGGCTCCTACCAGGGAAAGCTGTGTGCAGCAGGGCCCCGAGGGCTGTCACTGCAGCCTCTTCTCTTGGGCCTCTCCTTACCCACACCTGGAGCCTTCTCCTCCACTGAGGTATGGGCCTGCAGAAGTCTCCTGGTCTCCCCCAAGATGGAGATTGCATTTCTGTTTCTCTGTTGTTTTGGGGTGATTTGGGGAGTGTTTCAGTCAGGGTTCAAAGAGAGAAACAGAACCAGCAGGAGATAGGTATGAAGAGATTTATCGTGAGGAACTGGCTGGTGGGGCAGCTGAGCAAGTGGAGCCCCAGCGGGTGGGCCATGAGGAAGGGCTGGACTCTGGCTGCTGCTCACAGGGGGCTCCTTCCTCCTGAGGGAGCCTCCGCCCTGACTAGTCAGACCTGCCCAGATCTTCTGGGATGACCCTTCCTTGAATGTAAATGACATACAACATATACCTCTGTCTTTGATTGAGTGCTGGTCTATAGCCCACCGTGTTGACCCGGCCATCACAGAGGGGAGCACATGGTCGTTTTTCTGCCATCTTAATGCTTCATTTAACATCTTGTTGATGTTTTAAACAAATAACCAATGCTTTCTTCTGTAGCTAATTACTATGTTTAAATTTTAAAGTAGAAAAAGGTACCAATGTCAATCAAAAAAAGGATTGACACCCCCTGGAATGACGTGGACCAACAGCCCCTGTGTCCTGGGCACTGAGTGCTTGCCTTGGGCTCTCTCCATTCCTCGAACCAGTTCTACGAGGTCAGCCTTGCCGTGACTGGGCAAGGTGACCACATAGTCAGTTCAAAAGTCCAAACAGTGCTGAGCCTGATGTGCAGGGTCTTGGTCTGGGGGTTCTTGGTTTGGATTCCTCCTCTGGAGTCAAGGATGCTATTGTAGGTTAGTGCTGGGCCCCACACAGAGCATCTTTTCACGGGGATGGGAGATGGGGCGGTCTCTCCTGGCCGTGCAAGCCTCCTCTGCAGCCGCTCTGCCTGCTTTTTCTTAAAAGGAGCGATGTTGTGTGCACAGCTGCCTCTGAGAAATGGCAGCACGAAGTCCTTGTTTCTTTCCAGCTAAACTCTACTGATCTCTTCCAGGAAGTCATTTGATTCATCCATCTCCAAAACTTTTTTCTTAAAAACAACAAACTTATGTTGCAAAAAAGTAATAATGTCAATTTTGTTAAAAATTCAAATCATAAACAGTGTGTCATATCAATTTCTAGGTAGAAATTTCTCACAGGCCAAATGTAGTTACCGGTAACAGTTTGGTGTCTATCTTTCCAACTTTTTTCTCTATATATACAAAAATAATTTATTTTTTTTGGTAAGAAGTGTTCATATTAACTTTTTTTAAACTTGTTTTTTTCTCTTAATGTGGCAGCACAAACATCGTTTACTTCAAGGACTGGATGTATAATTCTTTCTTATTCTTTTTAATGGCTGCAAAATAAACTAGAAGCTCCATTCCTCCTGTAAATAAACCAACGGTTACCCACAGCACAGCAGCACGGGAGGCTGTGGGGTCCCTCTCCCCCTGTGGACCCACATTTCTGCTTCCACAGTGGGGCTGTGTGTCGTTAGCTGTGTGTCTTCCCCTACCTGCCTCCAGGAGCTGTGCTTGTCATCGAACAGACATAACTTAATTACGTAGCCTGTAAGTCCAAGAGGACATAGTATGAAAGAAAGGAAAACTCAAGTTGAATGCTTTGAAAATACACAATGAGGGAAAACTTGCTAAAACAGTTGCTGTTGAATTAGCTCTGAGTCATAATGAAAATTGATCAGAGTTTTGTGTTCAGGTTCATAGGTATATGTAAACACATCACTTTAAGGAAACCAGCCCAGGAAATAGATGATATAATATATGTGATCTGTGAGGAAATTAATGTAAGCAGAAATCAGTCGATTTTTACTCAAAGAGCCTGGTCTCTCTATCAGTAGGCTGATTAATGATGGTTCATTTATGTGTTTTAGGTTAAAATAAAATATTTATTGTAGATGTACATCATTTTTTATGATTTCACCTCTTTGATGGGCTTCCATCAATCAACCGTCCATGAATCCCGGTCATGTTAGTAAGAAGGGGTCAGCTGACCTGCAGACTGTCCATCCAGAATATGGCTGTGCCTTCATTTCATCACTCCCGGTGCTAATTATTTTGAATATTCTTTCACGTGGTTCCAGATACATGGAAATACAGATTACACCTGAGCTTGCTGTCTGCTCTGGGATGTCTGTGTTTAATTACAGATGCGCATGCACACGTGGCCCTACGTTTATAAGAATGGCATCGAGTTGTAAGTTGTTTGTCTCACTCCGAATGCCCTTCAGGGAGGTGACTGCACAGGCAGGTTTTTTAGAGGTGGGACATTGTGACCATGGCTAGTTAGTGTGTATTTAAGCCATACCTCGAGGTCATTTGAAAATGGAATTCTCCCTCATTCTCAGCTTGTGTTTACTTTCTGATATCTGTAATTGTTTAGACATTATAAATAGGGAGATTATGAGATACCCAAAAGGTTTTTAAGAAAGTTAATCACAAATTTCTCATTAAAAAAAACCATAGGAAGCATAGAGATAGAAGGATAACTTTTTATAATGTTAATATCTATGCCAAACTAAAAACAAACATAAGTGGTATAACCCAGATATTCCTATTCATATCAAGGTCAATTAAAAAAGCCTCACGTGATGCTGTTCTGCTAGTCTCGCCAGTGTATTAAGACATGAAACAGAAACAAGGGGGGATTTAATGTATTGTACAAGATGCATTTATTGTTTTTACAAGAGTGTATACCTTAAAAACCCAAGTAAATAGACTAAAAACTTTTAGAATTAATTAGTAAATTTATTAATATATTTGGATAAAATATATTGGAAAAGCTTTCCTATATATCACCAATAATCAGAAGCTGTATAGGGGAAAAATTCCATGGCAAGAATCAAAAACAGATAAACCATACCATCATACCATTAAAAATGTGTACTTCTATTGAAGTAACCTAAAAACTTTACCAAAGGATGTGACAGCATGTTAGAATAATGAAATTTTAAAAAACAACAATAATTTATTCATACTCCAGAAGACTAAATGTTTTAAAGATGTCAGTTCTTCCCAGGGTAACAAACATTTAAAATAATCTCAATCCAGGTTCCATTGGGACTTTCGGGGAATGCTGGACAAAATGACCCTTTGGCCCATTGGGAAGAATTAATAAATGGTGAATGGCTAAGAAAATTTTGAGTATGAGAAGTGGTAAAAGGAGATCATTGCTGTGTCTTAAAATATATTGTAAAGCTGCAAACGCTAAAACAGTATGATTCTGCCCCAAATGCCGACTGCTAATAGGAGAAAAGGCAAAGGACGCTAGTGAATTCGCGGGAGAAAAAGACTAATAGGCGGTACAGAAATTTAAAAAGTCCTCAGAATCCTTCAAAATCCAGAAATAGAAATGAAGCTTAATGATGGACTACTTTTTGGCTATCAGATTGCCAAGTGTTACAAAATTCTGTTGTTACACGCTTCTGGTAGATGTGTGAACTGGACCAGCCTCTCTACCCAGTCTCTAGAAATCCATCTTGAGAGTATGGGGAGAGGAATAAAGAGAGATTTACAGAAGCGATGTTTATTGTAGCTTTATTTGGTGCAGTTAACGATGAGAAACAGTGTTTGGTAGTGGAATAGTTAAGTCAACTTTATGGGCTACATAGAGAAGTATTTTGTAGACATTTGAAAAATCACGTTTTCAAAGAATAGTGATACAGTAAAATCTTCATAGTATAATGTTATCTGTAATGAGATGGGAAAATGTTTACAATGTAATATTCATCTGTTCAACTACGACATACAGGCCATGCCCCAAACTCCGGACATCTGTTTGAACTACTTGGCTGAGCTGGGATTTGAACCCAGGGAGCAAAACCATAGGACGTTTACAACAATGACAGCGGCATTCCCTCCCAGAAAAGCACTTATTTCCCCCACAGACAGTCGGGGGCCAGAACTGCCCTGTGCACTTTCCCATTTTCCCACTCAGTTAGGTTTTCATAGAAGCCACGAGGGAGAGGACCTGAAAGCCTCTGTCCCTTGCGCCTGGGGATCACAGTGGACTTAATGAGCCATAATGCCTTTCATTGGTGTATTTGCTAAATGGAGGCCCTTCTCTTTCTTTTCCCTGCTGAAAACTTAGAGTGTTTGTCCCAGTCAGCAGTTTGTGGCAGTGGAGAAAATCTGTGGATTCTCTCTGCGGCTTTGCTAAATTGATGTTTCTCCTTTCACAGTCCAATTCAAAGCTAATTCCGAAGTCCTGTGATTTAGAAAGATATGACATGTGATTGGTGTCCCCACTATTGGGGGGGTGCCCCGTCCCTCAGGACATCCCAAAAGATGGGAGTTGGGGTGTTTCCTCAAAGCTGCCTTCTCCCCCTGTCCCCGGTCTCAGGCTGGATATTTCTGTGGAAATCTTTGTAAATTTGGGCAATGGCAGGTCTCCAGGTCTTCCAAGTGCAAGATCTCAGGTGGTTTCTCAGACATTTTGCTCTCGGTTTCACGTGTTCACCCCAGACTGATTCGAGGCCAGTTAAATGTGAGCAGGACCTCTGGTTGTCCAGCAGGTTTGGAAAATGCCTGTTCCCTCAGCATGAATTATCCAGGCTGGGCGTGCGGTCTGGGCCGGTCCTGAACTCACCGTCTTGCACTTCGGGGCATTGGCTCTTGTGTGGGGACAAGTGGCCGAGCGCAGGTTTTACTTTATTGCTGGTGACCAGTCTTCCAGGATTCCCGAAGGCTTTCTTCCACATCTTGGGGCGGGGTGGGGGGGGGCTGGTTTTAAGGGCTTCTGTGTATTACAGACTCGTTGCCAGTGGTAGAAACAGATGTATGTGTTTTTCTTATTGTCCCCTTTGTCTGAAAGACACATGTTATTTGTCACTGGCTTCCTTGAGGCCACAAAGAAACATTCAGGGGCCCAGCCATGTGGCCTGTCTGACTTGGGGCACGTGAATGAAGCCCAGAGCTCCCTCTTCCCTTCATTTCCTGGAGGCCGGAGGACTGGGGGTGCCCTGTGGGCAGTGCTGTTCGCTGGGTTAAGGGGGCCTTGTTTTGGCAGAGAAGAAATGACGGCTGGCAAGAGGCCTCGCTGGGCCCTCCCCTCCTGCCGGGGCGGGCTGCTGCCTAATTGCAAACACATGGGCTAGTTCCATGTCCCGCCTGGTGAGAGCCGTGTGTATGTTGCCCCCGATGCCCTGTTTCTCGTCAAGGAAACTGGGCCTCCACATCCCAGGACCAGGGGACAGCTGCCTCAGACAGCTTAGCCGCCCCCCCCCCCCCGCCCCCGCCAATGTGCCTGCCTCCAACAGTTGTGGTGTAAGTTGGTGAACACTGGGATTTGGTTGCTTTTCAGTCGTCCTCGGTTTCCGCCTGCATTTTTGGTGAATGATTTTGAAGTCTTTCTCCCTTTCCTTTCTCTTCCTGTGGACATGTTTGTTCTTAGCAATACACTCCTTGAACATGCTGTGTCCCGCAGAGGGGACGCCCTTCACATGGCCCCACCTCCCCGTGCACACGAATCCCCGGGGCATGCTGTTGCTGCCATGCCCAGAGGCCTCACCTAGAGTGGGAGCGCCCCTGTCTACACGGCAGAGGGAGTGGGGTTGTGGGGACATCACAGGCTTGTAGCAGACCCATCTGTATTCACTGCCCAGCCGGTCACTTCCTTGTGGCCCTGACACCTGTTGACCCTCCTGAGGTACGTTGCCGATCTGTAGAATGCCAGCAGCAAGCTCTCTCCTGCAGGGCGGTCGTGATGCTGACTGAGAATGTGTGGAGTCGAGTCTGGCAAATGCGCAGCAGTAGACCTCACTCCTATTTCCCCGAGAGATGTGTTGCATTGCTTTGAGCTAATGGCTTACAGTGAAAGACCTGCTTTCTGAGAGCTCAGCCTGTGAACCTGAGGGTGGTGGGAAGAGTGGCAACAAGCTGTCTTAGAGGGTCCTAGAGAGGCCGCCCTGGATCCAGCAGGTACGGAATTTCAAGGTATTCAGGAGACTGAGAAGCCTCATGCATCGAGAACTTTGGGGGTGCTGCAAAGCTGGGCTTTCCCTGAGAACCTAACTGACTATTAGTAATCCTGTTATTCCACACCACCCTGCCGATGCGGGCCTCTTTATTTTCCCTCATCTTTTGATCATGAAAGTTTTCAGGCATGTAAAAAAGTTGAAGGTGTGTACAGCAGACACATATAAACTCTCCACCCAGACTCAAAGTCGTTTATGCTTCTTGTTCTCTTTCTTGCTGCCCCCTACACACGCTTTTTATAAAAACTGTTTGCTGAACAGTTTGAAAATAAGTTGTTGACATCGTGACATTTCCCCCTACCGAATACTTGAGCACCCATCTCCTAAGAATGGCGTTCTACATTTGTGGCAATGCTGTTCTTAGACGGCGATTTACAGCGATCCTCTAATATCGTCAGATGTTCACTGGATAGTCACTCTTCTCCAGGTCTCTCCAAAGTGTACTTTATTGCTTTCTTCTCCCCAAACCAGGATTCAGTCAAGGTTCACTCATCGATATGTTTGTTATAACCGTTTGGTCTCTTTAATCCAGAACCCCAGCAGCCACCGCCACTACCCTTTCTCTTATCTCCATTACATGGACGATTTGGAGAGCACAGGCTAGTTTGCTTGCGGAAGGTCGCACATCCTGAATCTGTTGGACTCCTTCCTCCCAGTGGTGGTGTGCTAGTTCCTCTGTCCCTTGTGCTTGCTCTTAGGCCGATGCTTGAACGTTTGTGGCCCGAATCCTGGATAGGTGAAGCTGTGTGCTCCCCGCTTTATTGTATGTGGAGGTCAAGTGGTCCCACTGGCAGGGATGCTAATGCTGACCACGTGCGGTGACCGCCCTCCTCACCTCATTGTTTTCCCCTCCGTTACCGCTAAGCAGTCTGTGCAGACAGTTGGACGTTGTGATAGATTCTGTCCCCCAACAGGCTTCCGCTCAGTGCTTTTGCCTGAAGCAGTTATTACATAGCAGGTTGCAAAATGATGACGTTCTAATTTAGTCATTTCTACTGAAAAGTGTCTCCCCACTCCAATTTTTGAGAGTCATTAAGGACTGATGACTTTTTAAAAAAAGTCTCAACATAGCATAATTACTTAAAGTCATTTTTATCCTTCCTGATACTCACATTGGGTCAAAGGATTGCTTTAGGCTGGCGCCTGTGCCTTTCACTGGACCCTATTAGTGTTTGATGCTTTGCTGTCTGGCACAGTGGGGGTGTCCTGGCTCACCTTTGCGTCCCCTGTCCCAGACCGACAAACAACCGTTTTCCCAAGGAGCCCTGTCCCCGTTAGTGGTGTGGAGGGACCAGCCTGTGGGCGCTGGGGTGCTCATGGTTCCTGGCCTCTCACTGCTTCCAGACCAGCAACGGGAAAAATATCTTTTAAAAATCATGACTTTGTCCAGATAGTTCCAATTCAAATTTAATATTGGAATGTAGGCCTCTTTACACTTCTGTCACTTTCCTGAATTCCTCAGGTCCCAATTTTAGTTAGCTGTCTATTTGCTATTCCTTGGACGTCTTTGCTTGGTTTTTCTTGTAGTTTCTTAAGCTGCCTTCCTTCCATCTCTGCTTTGCTCACGTCTACCCTTCACTAGGTTAAGAACCAATTTCACGTGACACGCCCACGAAGTTTAAAGTCTTGAAAGATAGGGACCCTAGGTCCTGGACATAGGGACTATTTGGCATTGTGTTTTTCAACCAATTTCTACTCATATCCCCTTAGAGAAATGTACATTTCTGGGAGAGGAGAGCCTCACAGCCTGAGAGAATTTGTCCAGTTTTGCTGTCTCATTCCTAATGAGTTCAGCATGTATTAGATGCATGTAGACCCGTACTCCTATCCCCCGGTGTAATACAGACTTGGGAAGATTATTCCTCCCGTTGCCTTTAGGATATCATGCAGTCTCTTTACAGTGGTGTGCTGGCCCCTCCTCTTGGGCCTGTTCAGCTCTCTGTGCACCGTGGACCTCTTTAAACCCATTTCTGTTCTCATGAGCTGTGTGCACCCCCTCGTTACCCCCTGGAAGCTGGATTGACCCTGAGCCATCTTGAGTGTTCCACGTCCTGACCCTGTGCCCCGTAGACAGAGCTTTACTGGGCTGGCCATCCCAGGGGCACCTCAAGAGCAGGTGCCACCCCTAGTGACCTGCTTGAGAATATGCAAGTGGACGACTCCTGGACAGGCCCCAGGTGGGCAGTGTGTGGGTCTCATCTTGTCCTGGGATGTGGGGCAGGTGACCGCCATCTCCATGGTGAAGGCTGCTTGGTCTGCTGCGTGGCCTCAGAGAATTCAGCTGGCGCTTTGCCTCGGTCCTGTTAGATTTCTACTCTGCCTCTGAGTGACCCCACATAGGCCTGCAGCCCTGGAAGACAGTGGCCTGTGGAATAGAGATCGTGACTTTGTAGAACAGTCTGTTTTCCCTTTGCATAGAGATTCACGTTAGCAAAGTGTTTTATTTGACGTGGATTCATTGTTGTTGTCGTCGCTGTTTTGTTCTGTTGTAAAGAATCAATGATCAGATCTCTGGGTTTTCCCTGCAGGCGTCTGAAGTTTCTGGATCTGGAAGACCCAAGCTTGGGTCCCACTGCCCACTCTGTTCAGGAGGGCGGTGCCCAGGTGCTCGCCTGTGATGGGTCACTCATCTGCAGCCCGTCTTGCAGTGCCCATCACGGCCTGCGAGCCCACACCTGAGAGCTTCGGGGAGCTGCCAACCTGCCCTGGCTGGGTCAGGGCCACCAAATGTCCTGGTGCAGCGAGATGATGGAATTAGGGGGGGTAGCTGTGACAGGAGGCGTTGCTGTTCTTACGGGGATCCGTGTGTGTGTGTGAGAGTGTGTGTGTGTGTTCTCGGACGACAGCAGACTTGCTCTGCCCTGAGGGAGGGAGTTCCTTGTGACCACAGATCGATCTAATGGGTTTCTTGAGCATCCGGTTAGTGCACAGCCTTTGGCTTTGTTCTCTGGGGGATGCAGGAGAGGCCCAAGCCCTGGCCGTGCTCACAGGAACATCCAGTCCAATTCATGCTGGGTTTTTTGTTTGTTTTATTTTTTGGTTTGTAAAGTTTTTATTTTCCCTCTGTTACTTTTATGGCTTGTCTGTTTTCTTTCTCAGCCATTTCATAGATTAGATTTGAGCGAAGCCGCAATATGTTTTCTCCACATGGTCTGGCATCACCACTTGGTGAAGCTCAGATCAGGTAATTCTAAAACAAGATCTCACGGGTAGCTCGACGCAGCCCTGCTCTTGAGGGTACCTCGAAGGGGCCTGTTCCTGCCTTCCCTGCCTTCATCGCTCCCAGGGACTGAAGCTTCCAGGGCACTGAGCAAGGGGACTTCGATTCTGATTTCTTGGGCCAGGATGCATGTGCCTGCTGTCTTACAGAGGAGGCTCCAAGAGCTTACATCTCGTGCCTGGAGCGGGGTGAGAGCCGGCTCCTCGGGTGATCATGAGTCCCGGCGGCCCCGCCCCACTGGGTTGTCGCAGGGCCGTGTGGACACGTGGCACTCAGCACGCGTGCGGGAATGCTGAGTGATGATGCTGAATGTGCTAGTGTGGTGGGATGGCGGAGCTCCTGGGGTCCTTTCCTGACATCAAGATGGTCTTTCCCAGCGGAGATGTTTGCGTCCTGGAGTAAGCATCTGAGCCTGAGAGCCAGGCAGGTCGACCCGTGTCTGAGTGAGTGAAGCAGGGTGACTGACCAGCGCTCGGGCTGTGGAGGGTGGGGTGACAGGAGCCAGGACCAGAGGGGCTGCCTTGGCGGGTGGCACCTGAGGTGCAGGCTGCAGTGGGTGTGCAAAGGAGACCAGGATGGTGTGGAGAGCAGAGCAGTGTTCTGTGGTGGAGGGAAATGTTTCATAACTAAAGAGGAAGTTGGGCAGTAAGAACAAAGCAACTGGAGTGCCCGTCACACACTGTATGAGTTGGCTAGGGCCGCTGTAACAAAGCACCACACACCGGGAGGCTTCGCCAACAGACGTTTTCTGTCTCACGGCTGGGAGGACAGAAGCCCCAGATGCAGGGGTGGGCAGGGCTGGTTCCTTCGGAGGCCTCTCTCCTTGGCTTACAGACGGCCTTCTCCTCCCTGTGTCCTCACGTTGTCTTCCCTCTGTGTGTGTGTCTGTGTCCAAGTTTCCCGTTTATAAGGACACTGGTCATATTGGATTGGGGCCCACCATAATGACCTCTTTTTAACTTGATGACCTCTGTAAAGGCCCTCTTCCAAATAAGGTCACATTCTGAGATGCTGGGGGTCAGAACTTCGGCGTTTGGGGGCCACATACACATACATAGATTGTGAAGCACCGGGCTACATCATAACCCACTGTGCTTTGGGAAATCAGTACCTACACGGCTATAGGAGGCTGGAGGGAAAGGAGCTTGGTGACAGACCCTCCCCTTGAATGGTTTGCAGCTGCTCCTGTGACAGTCAATCTTGGGACCATGTTGAAGCCACTGTGCCTGTTCTCTGTTCTGGGCTGGGGAACGGGACCACCTGGCTCTTTGGGGTCCCCGGGACACCTCCCTGCAATGAGTTCTGGCCATTCCTTTTCACTTGTAGCATATTAGGCCATTCCTAGGGAAAACCTCCAAATTTGGTTTTTCCAACAATTTTCACGTGCTGTGGCCACAAACAAGTAGGCAAGCGGACACCCTGCTTTTCTTGGATCGGTGGAGCCGGATGGTGGAAGGAGGGCTGCGTGGCTGCTTGGGCACTTTCTGCGGTTGGAATTTCTGGGCTATTGCTTCTTCTTCTCTTATGTGCTAGTTATTGGTAGATTTTTCTTGCATAACTATTAACAAGTGGCAAAATCTAATTAAAAAGTACGTCTGACCCTGGTCTGAGGTCATCTTTGTTCAGAGGTCATCCCCCTTGTTAACGGCAGCCATTTCTCTTCTGCTTCTCTGTGGGCAGATCCACTGGGCATTTCTTTGTAGGTGACCTCCACTTGGAAGCATACCCTGTCCTTCCCTCTTGTTGCCGTCACCCGTGTCTCCTCTCCTGGCTTTTCTTCCTGTGTCCTGGGGCCACCACCACTCCCTTCCCTGGGAAACCCTCGCCCCAGCCTCGCTTTTGAGGATCTTTTGGAAGCTGAGAGCTCCCAGATACTCATCTCTAGTCCAGACCTGGTCACAAAAAGGTCTCCTTTCCCTTTGAGACACTCTGTTGGGTCATCGTGGTGTCTCCAGACAACTTCTCTCAAATTGCTTTTGCTTTCCAGAAGGGGTTCTATGGCCTTCATAGGTGCCAGGGAGCTGGAGGCTGAGGACTAGGGAGGCTGGCCTCTTGAGGGGGAGGACAGGGACCTGCGGCATCACAGGTTCTCTCTGGAGGGGACAAGGCAGGAGGGAAGGGGGTGTGGGTTTGCAGGCGGATTCCCAGGCTTTGAGCCAGGGTCAGTCTGGAAGCCTGAAGCATTAGTGCAAAGACTCCAAAGGGAAACATAATAAGCACTCCAGCCCTAGTACCTCCAGGTAGGTATCTTCAGTGGCCACAAACAGCCTGGGGATGTGTATGTAGTGTGATGGAGGCAGCCTTGCTCTACCCGGGGAAGCGTAACCTCAGAGGACAGAATCCGAGCGGGGGGATTGTGGCAGCAGTTTATATTGCCCAGTGTGATCTCATTTGCGTGGGGCACTTTCAAGTCTGTTTGTTCTTCTGTCTTTTCAGCCCTGGCTGCGTGTGCTGGGATTTCCTGGGGTCCCATCCCAGGGTTCTGATTGCATTGCTCTCATTGCCCTGGTGTCAGTCTTGCTCCAGTTCCCCAGCTGATTGCTACGTGCAGGCAGAGCAGGATCCCGGGCCACCCCTGCCTTTACAGGAAGAATCTGGGGCTTTGGCAGCTCCTGAGACCTGCCCAGAGCCATTTCCTTCTTGGCAGCTGGCACAGCCCGGCTGGAGGAGGTTCCTGACTCCCCAAAGATGAGGCGACCGTGGTGAGCCTCTCACAGTGGAGCCCAGATCAGGCACGCAGACCTAAAGATGAGAGCTGTCTTTGAAATCTTTTTTTCTTTTTACTTAAAAATTAATATGAATTTTGCATTCTCCTCCATCACATATCCATGTTTGTTTTGACTTTTTAAATTTCCCCCCAAATTTTCGGTTAAAAAAAACCACCCACTGTCTGGGAAGGTGGACATTTTTCCCGTGTCTCCTGAGACGTCTTGTTCCAGTCACACACAGACACAGGCGCACATAGACACACAAAGACACGTAGACACACACACACACAGAGACACATACACGCACACATAGATGTGCACAGACACACACACAGACTTACACATGTACACAAACACACACATACACACAGACGTACATAGACATATACACAGACACACACACACAGACTTCTCACCCCTGCCTAGGGGCTGTGCGGGGAGGAGCATGAGAAGCGTGTGCGTTCTCTGTACAGTGATGACTCTGTAGGGTGCCCCGCAGGTGGAGGAATCAGAAGCTTAGTGAGAAGATGGAAGCAGATGGGTGGCAGCTGAGGCTTCTGTGGTTTTTTCTGAGCTTCTTCAGTTCTTGCCCCGGTAAAGGCATAAACTGTGCTTCATCCAGAACTAAGACCTGGGCCGGTGCATCGAGAGTCCCCAGTGCCCTGGCACTCAGCTCCCTGCCCCTGGCCCACCCTCCTCGGCTGCAGTAGAAGCTTCCTGCCCATCCCCGAGGCCCACTCGGGCAGTGGTAGGCATTTCCCTGAAGCTAGACCACCAGGCTCCTCACTGGAGTCGAGGCAGGGAAGGAGGGGTGACTTCTTCAGGGTCTGCTTGGGCAGAGCTGTGGGAGCGGTGGGGAGTATGTTTTCTTCACGGAGCAGAGAAAGAGGGGTGCCATCTTCCAGAACAGACGAGTGATGTAGACACACAGAGAAGAGCAGAAAGGAGAGGCAGAGAGGAGATTCTGCAGGCCTGAGGGGTACTGTTTCCAGAGCGTCAGCAGCTCCGCTGGTCACCGGTGGGGAAATGACCCAGGGTCCGAAGTCACAGTTTGCTAGTGTTGATCCCCACTGAGTTGACTGCACCCGTTCCAACTGAGAGAGGCTGGAGTTCCTACTCCCGGGGCTCAGGGCGGGGTCGCTCCCCGACTCTGGTGGTATTTTGTGTTTCCAGGCCGTCTTAGTCCGTTTGGGCTGCTGTAACACAATGCCACAGACTGGGGGGCTTACAAACAGCCAGCATTGATTTCTGGCAGTTCTGGGGGCTGGAAGTCCGAGATCCCGAGATCAGGGTGCCGGCAGCGTTGGGTTCTGGTGAGAGCCCTCTTCCACGTTGCAGACAGCCACCTTCTCCCAGTGTCCTCACACGGCGGAAGGGGCGAGGGAGCTCTCTGGAGCCTCTTTTATAAGGACACTAATCCGGTTCCTGGGGTCCCCACCCTCATGACCTAGTCACCTCCCAGAGGACCCGTCTCCTGATACCATCACATTGGGGATTAAATTGCAAACATGGATTTCGAGGGGACACAAGCATTCAGACCGTAGCACAAGTCCACTGGGGCAGTTGCTAAGTGCCCCTAAGTTCTGCCCCGATTCTCTCTGTTTGTTCTTGTATAAAAGGATGAAACTTATCTACAACCAGCTCCGGCAGTTGTTCCAGATCCTTCTGTAGAGAGCTACAGGGGTTTCCTTTAGTAACAAATTCGTCCTCCCGACCCCAGAGGGCTTTGTTAGGAATGATTCAGTGCACCCGGTGTCCAGGCAGCGCGGGCTGCTTGGCGGGGGGGAGGACTGGCAATGCCACACAGCGGTGGGGGGTGAGTGGCTGTGGTGGGGTTGAGGAAGGGGACTCGTGGGGACATGTGGCCTTTTGTTCTGATTAAAGATATTACAAGAGACACTAGTGCGGGAGAGTGTTGTTAAGAAAAGTTGAGTGTTTCTGTCCAACTTGAATGAAAGAAAGGCATTTAGCGGTGCATATCAAAGAATAGAAATCTGTCATCTTAGAGGTCACTAATTTACAGTTATGTGACACAGATTTGAGTAATTAGAGGATTTGATCACCAGGCATGTGAAACTTATACAAATGTTGGTCGACGTTCTTGGAAAGAAGTCAAACTTGGAGACTGTTTGAGCAAGTCATGACTCTTTAAAGGTTGCCACAAGCTGAATTGATTTAGTTTGGCAGAAACTACAAAAACAAACATGGAGTTTAGAAAAGCAGAGGCTCATGTGATCACAGCCCTGGCCCCAGAGAAAAGGAAATGCTTCATAAATTGCACCGTGGACCAGCAGGCCGGGGCTCCCCCCCCCACCCCGATAATTTTAAGATCGTCTGGAACAGCTATAAACAAAAGCTGGAGACACTTGAAATAGCCTCGCTGGCCCCTCCCCTCCTCTCCTTCTGCTTTCTCTCCCCCCTCCCATTAACAACCCACTGGGCTTGTGGTTTCTTTCTGCTTTTACTCCCTAAGTAAATCTTCATCAGGGTAGTTAAACCTGGCCTTGACTGTTCCTCCATTCCCATGGATACCAGATGGGGCCTGGGCTTGGCAAGATGGCCACAGGACTGCTCAGATGCAGAGGGGCCATGGTGCTGCATCCCTGGGCATCAGCATCTGGACCAGTGGGCACTGAGGGAGGCCTCTTCTTGGGACTGGGCTGGCACCTGCCAGGTGTGACAAGGTGGGGTAACAGCCATCAGCATGCGAACCTCCTTCTCTGGCTCCTTGCAGTAGACAGTCTCTTCTCAGATGTGTCCACACACCCTGAGGCCACAGTTACACGGGTCCTGACTGGGCCTCACTCATTTAGGGTGACCGTCCGATCCCATCATTTAGCCATAGGGCTGGTGTAGCCCTGTAGGTCTGGGCGGCCACCTCGATCTCTGGATGCCATTGAAGGCCTCCCGTGCTGTTGGAGACAGTTCACTGTCCTGGAATGAACTTGGGGAGGTGGGGGCCACACCCACCAGATCTGCCCCCACAGCTGAGTCCAAACCTTCCTCCCCTCAGCTCAACCTCAGAAGTGAAGCTGGCCAAGACTGAGGCCAAGCACCTCCCCCACGTTGAGTTTCCAGGATGAGTTGCCCGATGTGTTTGAAGTGGGGGTGTCAGTGCTCCCCACTGCCTGTGGGAGGGAGGGAAGCGCCGGGAGGCAGGCAGACCAGGGGGTGCCAGAGGCCGCGGGACTCCCTCCCAAGAATCTTCATCTCTTCTTCCTCAGAAATGCACGGTGGCTTCAAAGTAATCCAGAAGCATTGGTGGTCAGTTAAAATACATTTTGTCTCATTTTTAGGAGAATTAAGATAATGTCAACTTAAAATAGTACAATTTGCTAGTGAATGGTTATAAGTGTTTCTCAAATCCCATTTATAAGTAAGTGTCTTTTCTTTTTGAAGTTGGGCTCAAAACCAGTAACAAATGGTAAATGACGGTCATTGACCTACTATTCCATGTTCTTGCTTCTTTGTCTCATGTTTAAATCCTCTGTGGGTTGTCATGTCATTTCCCTCGAATATACAGAACTTGCCAATTCTGGAGGGGAGTAGAGGCAATAAACAGCAGAAAATAAACGAAGGGATTGCGGACAGAGGTAAAGGCAATGAAGAGGGAGTATGAGGGGATGTGACGGAATGATGGGGCGTGGGGACGGGGGGGAAGCCTTCGGGGAGGTGGCATGGAAGGCCTTCTAAGAAGGGGCTTCTGCATGGAAAGAGGGCAGATGAAACACAGGTGTGCATGTCTTCTGGCAAAAGGGCTTGGGTGGGCCTGGACCAGCAGGGAGGGCAGACAGCTGCTCTGGAAGGAGACGAAGGCTGCCAGAGTGAGGACTGAACTTTGCAGGGGGTAGTGAGGACTGGGGGCTTCAGTTGAAGTGCAGTGGGCAGGTCCTTGGAGGGTCTGAAGCAAGGAAGTGACATGGTGGGGTTTATCTTTTGAAGGGACCCCTCTGGCTGCGTGTAAACAGGTGGGTTATGGTGGTTGAGTGTGGAAGTAGGGAGCCTGGGTGGAGGCCACACTGGTGGACCAGAACAAGGATAGTGGGGGTAGGGGAGAAGGAGAGGAGGAACTGGCCTCAGGGCCTGTCCTAGGGGTCAAAGTGAATCCTGACCAACTGGCTGCCAGGATTTAGGGGAGGATAGAGCAAGATGGTGGCTGGTGCTTGCCTTGAACAGCTGGATCAAAGGTGATACTGTTCATCATTGAGAGGGTTTTTAAGAGAGGGAAGCTGTGGGCTCTTGGAGTTCCACAAGGCTGCCTGTTATCAGTTGCCCGTGACCGTGAGCATACAGAGAGAATGGCCGTGGAGACCAGACTTAAGGGCAGCCCCTCCCCTATTGGTGGTTATTGCTTTTGTGTTGTTGTTACTGTTGGAGTTTTGAAACATTCCCATCTTCCAGACATCTGGGTGTTGCCTAGAGATTTGATGATTTCCTCCTAATCAATTAAAAAGGGCCTCCAGAGTTACTCTGCATTGCAAAGTGGTCCTTTTTGATTTCTTTGGCATCCCATCAAATAGTTTTGGTTTGCAGGGAATTTGCATGAAGACCGTCAGTCTCTCGAAGGCTGACAGTCGAGGTGCTGTCACATTTTCCGTCAAGAATACCCCTCAATAGCCAGCAGGCAATTTCTGAGCTAAGAACAGTATTTACATTGTTTATTTGAGGATTAGTAAAAATCCTGTAATTCTCTATGAGCCTGTCAGAAGCAAGAGGAGCTTTATTTAAGGCCTCAGTCTTGAGCAAAATGCACTCATTTTACCTGTAAATATTTAATATTCTCTTTTAAGCACCTTTTCTGACCCTTGTATTGTAATTGCCTGAAAGTTTATTTTTCAAACCGTGTGATAACTTTTATTAAGAATGAAAATGCCGGGGCCGCCCGGTGGCGCAGCGGTTAAGTCCGCGCTTGGCAGCCCGGGGTTCGCGGGTTCGGATCCCGGTCGCCCGCCGACGCACTGTCTGTCAGCCACGCCGTGGCGGCGTCCCATATAAAAAGTGGAGGGAGATGGGCACGGATGTTAGCCCAGGGCCAGTCTTCCTCAGCAAAAAAGAGGAGTATTGGCAACAGATGTTAGCTCAGGGCTGGTCTTCCTCACACACAAAAAAAAAAAAAAAAAAAAGAATGAAAATGCCTGTGGTTTCTTTGCAACTGAGAGGGAGCTATAGTACTTTGCAATAACTGCTCATCAGAGAGAAGTCATTTTATATATGCCATGAATCTGTAATGTGGCATGTTGCAAGCCATAGATCATTTTAAAATGTAATGCGTATCATTTATTATGGAAAAGGGTAGTTGACATTATTGGATTTCCTTCTTGAAACTTAATCTATATAACCATGAACTTTTTCTTAAACCCATTACAGAAGTAGCCTTTCACAATTCACTGGAAGAATTCAATTGCTTGCATTCACCCGTCCTGACTTAGAACCGTTATCATTTTTCTGTGCTCTGTTTTCTGAGCAGGTGGTGAGAGGGAACTTTGCTAGGTGGCAAACACTTGACCAGGCACTCTGCGGGAACAATTCATTTCTCATCTTTTCCTGTGACTGCAGGAAGTGAAGGATTGTCACCGAGTGTGTCAGCCCCGTGGGCGATGAGGACAGGGTGCTCAGTGAGTTGAGCTGTGGAAACCAGCAGGGCCTGGGTTTGAAATCAGTGTTCTTGTTGAAATCAGTGTTTTGTTTTTCAAATTCCAAAGCCGAAGTTCTTATTTTACAGCCATGCTGCGGGTATGTATTAATCAGTAAACGCCCCATCTCCTTTTCTGGGGAGTTCCATTGTCTTCCCACCATCATCCAGATCCTTGAACGGCAGGAAGGAACCCGGCACCTTTAGCTTACAGAGAAGGAATTAGGAGCACTGATGGAGTTCCTAAACCTTGGGGGAACTGGAGTTAACTTTTTTTTTTAGTGTGGTCCTCAGCAGCTGGTCTGCTTTAGTAGTGTTGCTTATAGTGATGTTCTATTTTTGTTTTGTATCCAGAAGTCATGGCTTGTTGGCAACGCTGTGGTCACTGAGGGAGAACCCAAGAAGGTGCCTAGAGTCTAGAATGACTGCCATGCCATGGCCCTCGGGAAGCCCCTGGAGCCTCTCACATCTGCAGGGCTGGTGTCCCCTGTCCTCAGCGGAGCGTGCACGGGGCTACAGTGGAGGCCAGAGTGTGTGTGCATTGAGAGTGGCAATGCTGTTCTCTGGGTTGCTGACAAAGCTGGGTTGCTGCCCTCCAGAGATGGAAGAGGCCTTCCAAGAGTAGAACTATGCCAAGGTTGCTTTTACTTTGATTTTTTTCCCCTCGAAGATTTTTCTTCTTGACAGAACATCTTATTACAATTTCTTCTCCTTTTGGAGAAAAAAATGCAGTACAATTCAGGATTATTATTGAGCACCCATAGTGCGCAGCAGGTCCTCAGCTCTCTTGTTCTGCCATCTTTAGGTTTTCCCGGTGGATTTTGCTTATGTCCTCCAAGGGCCTTCTCTTAACTTGGCTTGAGGAAGCCTCGTGTTCCTGGGTCGTAAACGCTCTCTCCCGTGAACTGCACGGTTGTGATGGGGTGTGTGTGAAAGGGAGAGCCGGAAGGGCCTATTCAAAGAACTTTCTAGAGTGGGCCCTGAATTCACACTGAGTGGCGAATTGCAGCCAAGGGGACAGAATCTTCTAGAAGACTGCTCTGGGCTCCGGGCAGGGAGGAGTTGGGTTTCTGTGGTTGGATGTTTTTTGATATCCTATTACTGTGTGGTTACTCAGGGATCCAGAAAGCAGGCCCCACAATGTAGACCTATTTACAATTCACAAAGACCCTCTCTCACGTCACAATTTCCCCTCTGCCATTTATTTGGCTCCTTTAAGCGTGTGGGTTCTGAGTGGTGCTCCACAGACGGCAAACCCACCCCAACCCAGACGCGCCAGCCCCAAACAATCTGGTTACTGTTTAAACAACCGGTGTAAATAATGAGCCCCTCCATTACTGGGAGTATAAATACGTTTAGACAAGTAGGAGTTCTGTCGAGTGAAAGTTTAGGTTATGCAAAAACATCAGCAGCTGTAATTTGTAGGTCCTTGTAGAGAGAGGGGTGTGAGTGATGTAAACTGGAGAAAGCCGGCATTTCGTTTATGTATATTTTGTCATTGTGCCAGGAAGCCAACTTTGTTATATTTCCTTTACTGCGAATTAATCTTGAGAGGGCAGCACCTGCCAGATTTCTGGGTTTTTTTGGTTTTTTTTTTGCCAAAAGTCAAGGTGGCCAGTGTTAATGAGCGCCCTGGCAAGGCTGGTTTGGGCCTGACCGTTCACTTTGTACGGGAACTGAGTTGGTTAGGTGCTCTTTTCCTAGCACTGAGAAAATAATTAAAGGCAAACCCCAAAGGCGTGTGATTAAGGTGTATTCAGCAGTAAGTAGACTGCAGTGCATGTGAAAAAGAACCACAAGGTCAGCTCCTCAGCTCGGGGCTGGAGCCTAATGCTTCCCTGCTTTGTGAGCCCAGGAAGGTGGGTTCTGTAAGTCAGCGCAGCTTTGGCTCTTGGGGAAAGGGTAGAGCAAAATCCCCCTCTTTTTATTTTTTGGCCAAGGTAGGAACTATGTGAAGACCTATAAAATTAAGTACTTTTCTTTACAGGGAGAAACGGGCAAGGCAAGAGTCGCTGGGCCGTGAGGGGTTACTGGGCCTTCTCCCCACTGACAGCACAGGTCATGCCTTCCCGGCTACGGTCCAAGGTCTGTTTGAGAGTGTCCCAGTGTGCAAGATGGCCACACATGTGTGCGTGCCTGACCCTCAGAGGTGCTGATCCTGCCTTATGTTTGAAAATCACATTTCTGTTGATTTTCACAGTCACTGAGAGTTCGTGGATTAGCTTCTGAGGTCTCCTCTGACGTCCCCTCCTCCCCAGACGCTCAGCCCAGCGTGGGGGCTTGAGGATGTGTTTGCTTTAAGATTACCTACTTGGGAAAAATGTACGGACCACGTGATCTCAGCTAGCCATTTGCTAAATCTGCTTCTTTTCTTCTACAGCTGCACCTCCAGGAGACATGAACTAGTGATTCCACATGCACACACCAGGAGCTGAAGGGATTGTATAGATTTTAGTGGAAGTGAAGAATCAAGTGAACTGAACACCAGGGCAGGCCAAAGTCGGGGAGTCCAGAGTCAGAGGGAGGCAGGCCTTGAAGTGCGGGGTGCTCCCCTGACAGCAGGGCCCTGTTTTAAAATGTGCCTGGTATTTGTTTTGATCAAGTATGGTGAACGCCCAGACATGGAGATGACCATCCTGAAGAGAGACGTTTTTATCCTCAGGGATCCCTCGAAACAGGAGTCAGGGCATGCAGGGCCATGTGGGGAAGCACTAGGTTGGTCACGAGGCAGAGGGGACATGTGGGCAGGAGCTTTTGTTGTGGTTTTCCCGGGAAGAATGGGTGAGGCATGGTGAGCAGGCTAAGCAGATTAGGGTTAGGGGCTGCCCTTGTCTGGTCGCTGGCCCTGGGGTGGTGCGGGCGGGGGTTGGTGGTGTGAGAGCTTTGGCTGGTTTGCATATTGGCTAGCCTTGGCAGGGCGGGGTGGGGGGGCAGTCTCTCCAGGGTCAGAAAGGCTCCAGATGTCAAAACATCAGAAGTAGAGAAAATAAAAAGGAGTGATTCATGCAGCCCTTTCCTCAGGGAGACCTCCGCTGGAGAAGGGCTGGAGGTAGGACTTGGGGGAAGTGGCCAACTTTCCTCACAGGCTGAACACAGACCCCCCCCCCCCCAGCCACACCCAGGAGAAGGATGTTCCCCCATGGGCCTGGGCTCTCCCTTGGTCCCTGTGTGTGGGCCCAGGCGCCCCTGGAGGCCCAGCTCTGATGTCGTGCGGCCGGGGAAAGAGGACCCCTTTTACCTCCAGAGTAATGACTAACAGCAGATTAGAAACTGTTACAGGAACAGCAGCGGGTAAAAATGGCAACAGCAGTGAGCAGGGGCTGCCCAGTGGAGACGGCCGGCCTGCCCTTTGACTCCTGAGGGAGATGAGTGCCATCCCAGCCGCTGCAGTGGTCTCCGGTCTGCACCTCCATCCTGCTAGCACTGAGCCACTGCTCTTCTTTGTAAAAGATGCTGTATTCATCTGCTAGGCTGCTGTGACAAAGTGCCACAGCCAGCAAGGTTTAAACAACACACATTCACCGTCTCACAGCTCCGGAGGCTGGGGGCCCGAGATCAGGGTGTGAGCGGGGCTGGTTCCTTCTGAGGCCTCTCTCCCTGACGTGTAGACGGCTGCCTTCTCCGTGTGCGCATCTGTGTCCCAATCTCTTTGTATAAGTACGTCAGCTGTAAGGGATTAGGACCCTCCCTAATGACCTCATTTTACCTTAATAACCTCTTTAAAGGCCCTGGCTCCGAATACAGTCCCATTCTGGGGTAGTGGGGGTTAGCAGTTCAACACATGGATTTTGGGGGACACAATTGGCCCTTAACAGATGCCAACCTGAGAAAGCAGGAAAGTGTAGCTCATTCTATCTGTGGGGCAGACTGAATACTGGTCAATGGTGGGAGTCCCTATTGGGCTTCTGTGGCTTCACCTGTTGTCCCCATCACTGGCACCTTTGAAAGGGCTTTGGCTGAGGAGGGGAGCCACCCCTCTCCCTGTGCAAAGTGGCCAGGCCACATGGGGCGTAGGCAGCTCTGCCCAGCCCCTGTGCAGCTCGAACACACCATTTTTCCCCTCTAGGCCCCTCGTCCTTGCAGGAGAAGTGAGGTCATCGCCAAGGCCCCTCATAGGGGCCACATTCCATGTATGTGACCCGCACGGCATAGCAACTCCTGGCCTTCCTAGACATCCCTGGGCCTGCTGTGCCCTCCATCACCTCCCAAGCCAGAGCTGTGAGCAGAGACAGGCCACCTCTGTGACACAGGCCTCGGGGCTCATGGCGCTGCACCCAGTGAACCAGGTGGCAGCCTTCATTCTCGAGCATGTGGGCTTCGGTCGGGAGCACCTGGGAGGTGCCCTATGTTAACACCCTGTCTGAGCTTGAATTGACCCAGTATTAGCCGTCCGTGGGCTGCAGGATGTCACGTGTCGTGGTTCCTCCTCCCGGTGCGGCTGCACGCTGCAGCCCTAGGCCGAGCTCCCCACGGCTGACAGTGAGGGGCACCACGGCCCGGAACCCCGGCATGCCTCTGCTTGTCCCACCCAGAAGTGCAGAGGCAGGGGGCAGGTTCCCAGCCTGGCTGACGTGTTGTGGCTCCTCTCGTGGAACTCTGTGACCGTGTATCCCAGATAAGTAATACCTGCGAAAACATCTGCTTCAGCACAATGCAAAACCACACCTGTCAATTTGGCACGCCTCTGGGTCTCCACAGTCGCTTCTAAGAAGGCATTTGCTGGCTGCGTCTCCTGTTTGTGGTAGATCTCCTTACGTGAGTGCTTTAGAACGAGCTTGTTTTCACCATGCAATAGATAGGAGAGCTGTGGAAGCTTTCCTGGAGGCAGGAACTGATGTCAAAACACCCTGGAAATTCAGGAAGTCATTGTGTCCCGTTCCAGATTCTGTCACCAGGGCAGCCTCAGGCTCGGTGGAAGCCGTCTCAGCCCTGAGTTGTGGGCGCGGTACCTAGTGTGGTGGCAGGCGGTCACCTCGTGCCGCTCTCTTACCCTTGGTCATTTCAGAGGTGGAACCCAGCTGTCTTGGTGGCTGAGTGTTGCTAGGAGTTAACAGCACAGTTTGGCTGGTGTTTTTCCTCTTGGTGCACATGATCAGTTTTACTAAATTGCCACAAATTGTGTGTCTGAGAGAGGCACTCATGTCCAGTTACAGCTGCCCTTACTTTGGACACTGTTATGGGGTCAGGAATGTGTTCAAGCCAATTCCTAGTGATGTCATTCCTGTCCCTTTAAAGGTTCACATGAGCCCCTAGAACGCCCTCAGTGGGTTTCATGGAAACTTCCAGGCCCAGACTGTGGGCACGTGTGCATGGACACACAAAGTAGTGAGGCTGCCCACTCCCTTTGTCCTCCTTTGCTGCCCACTGGTCCCAGAAACCCACGAGGAGATGTTGCTGCATGTCAGTGAATGGCTCCAAGTGAATCACGCTGGGAGTGCTGGCAGGCGGCTGCCAGGATTCTGTTTTGGCCCAGGACCTACCCCTTTAGTACAAGCTGCAAACAGCTAGGAGGCGGACCTGGCCCCTCCCTTTAATAGCCCCTCCTCCTCCCCCAGCCCCCTCCCTCCTCCCCCTCCCTTTTCTCCTCCTCTTCCACCTCCTTCTCCCCCTCCCCCTTCACCTCCTCCTCCCCCTCCTTCTCCCCCAGCCCCCTCCCCCAAACCCCTCCTCCTCCTTATCCTCCCCTCCCCCTCCTTCCACCTCCTCCTCCCCCTTCTACCTCCTCCTCTACCTTCTCCTCCACCTCCTCCTCCCCCTCCTTGTCCCCCTCCTCCTCCCCCTCTTCTGCCTCCTCCTCTTCCTCCCCTTATGAGGCAGGCCTGGCTTCTCTCTTTCATAGCTCCTCCCCCTCCCCCTCCTGCTCCTCTTTCTCCCCTCTCCTCCTCTCCTTTTTTTCCTCTCTGTCTCTGGGGGGTGTGTGGGGGGTAGGGGGTTCAGTGGCTTCTCAAAAGGGATGTAGAGAACTGTGAAGCAAAATTGTTGCTTTTGTCAGAAGCGCAGCTGAAAATGTGTGTGGTTAGTTGCAGAGAAGCAGAAATCATAGGAAGCAGAGAAAAGCTAGTGCCCAATTATTGCTGAAGGGTCACAATGACAGGGGGCAGGGGAACAGCCCACGGATCCTGGCCTAAAGAACCCTAAACTCTGTGCCGGCTCCTGAGCAAAATGTTAGGCTTCACACCGACATTTCCGTTGAATGGATTATCTGCATTTCTTTCAGGGAATATTGGCATAAAAGAATACCTGACGAGGAGGGAGGGAAGGGAGAAAGGAAGGGCACTGAAGACAGTTTGGGGACCCCTGGAGGAAGCAAATCATGGAGATTCCATCATGGAGGCAGAAGGTTTTGAGATCCAAAGGAGTGCCCGACCTTTCTTCCTTTAGGGCAGTGCGGTTCCTGAAGGAGAGAGCCCTGAGGGCCAGCTGGAGAATAGCATTGCGCCTGTGGACTCTTCTCAAGTAGCTGTAATTTCTATAAATGCGCCTGAATCGACATTTGGGTCTCAGATCCTTCTCTGGTGTGACTAGACTCAAGTGACGTGATTGTGGGCAGAATGTCCAGAGCAGCTCTTATCGAGGTTGGTTCTGGGACCTGCAGCATCACCTGGGAACTTGTTGGAAATGCAGATTCCTGGGCTCCACCCAGACCCACTGAGCGGGAAGCGGGGGTGGGAGGTGGACGCAGTGCTCTTACCAGGCTCTGGGTGATTCTGATGCCCACTCAGGCTTACGGCCACCGGGCAAAGGGGGCTGCCCCTCTGTACGGGGAGAGCCTGTAGGGCCGTGTGGGGTGGATGAAAACCAAGTGGTTCTGTGACTATTGTCAGTGAGTGTGGGTCCAGAGCCCGTGTTGGCACTGTGTGACTATCTGTGTGACAGCCACGGGCCTGTGTGTGTGCTGTGTGTGACAGTGTGTGAAAGGGATGCCGAGGCACAGAGAGAGGGATTCTGAGGGGACTCGAGAACAGTCATGTGAAGACTGTTCACTTTTGAACAGTCTTTTGAAGACCAGAAGCCGTGTAAGGCGGTATAAGGCATTGGATACTGACTACTGGAGGATTGAGGGTGTTAATTCTGGATGAGTGTGTGCTCTTTTGTGAGGAGGAGGAGAATTAGGCCACAACCTTATTCCCGCACTGCTTCTTGGTTTAAGCTCTTAAATCATAAAGAAAAGAGAGATTTTCCTGGGGGACAGAAAGTGCCAATAGAGAGGGCAGGATACTACAAATGAAGCTGTTGACTACCCAGTTAATTAAGATGGAGGAAAACAACTCAAAAGTTGACTGCTAGAGGCATTTAACAGCCCTTTTCACTCACCCTTTTAGTCTCCAGCTCAGGACTCTCACCCACTCTTAGTCCAGTGCTGTAATTTCATCCCTGAAGATTTGCTCTTGTGGGTGGATTCTGTGACCCGGGGTGGCCTGGGGACTGTGGTGGCATCTCCAGGAATCAGCTCAGCAGGAGTCTCTGAAGTACAAAGCAGCCACACTAACAAAGGCAGGTGGTCACGTGCCCCAGCAACGAGGCTCTTGTCAACCTGCCAAATCCTGAGAGGTGGTGGCCTTTCCTTCCCCTCTGTGCCCAGGCGGGGAGAGAGCCGTGGTCCTCTGTGCCTGTTACCTTCTGGTCACGTGGCCCTCAGCCCTGGGAGGCCCCCAGCTGGGCAGTTCCGAGCGGCCGAGGTTAAGAAGAGGCTGCTAAGCAAAGGCCCCTGCCAGAGTGGTAGGTGACTTTGCAGCTGTGGGAACAGCACACGCTTTGCTAGAACAGCTCCTGGGTAATGGTGATGTGTGAACTGGCTCAGTGTTTCAAGTCAGAGGGCTGTTGGAGAGGAGAGAGCAGGCAAAGAGACAAAGGTGGTCTGAAGGGCTTTCGGCCGTGAGCAGTGAGTTAGGTGATGCTTGCAGTGGGGCCGGCTCGGCTGGGTGTGTGTGGGTCTGGCCCCGTGCGAAGCAGCTTTCAGGGCTGATGCTGTTAGTACTGTTCCCATTTCCAGATCAGGAGACTGAGCCACAAGGAGCTCCCCTGATGTCAAATGTTTGGAGATAAGTGTGTTTCTGGTGATGAGAGCCTCCGTGGAGTCACAGTGCATTAAAAATAAAATCTTAGAGAAGAGATGACTCCACAAAGCGTGTGACGTGGGCCTTGATGTCGCCTTGACTCAGTGAGATTCATGAGGCAAAACTGGTGTAGTCAGAATAATTCTTGAAAATGACGGAGGCCGCGTGGAAAGTTCTGACCATGCGGCTTTGTGTGCAAGGCTCAGATAGTCCTGAGTGGATGTGCGTCCATGTTCGTCCATGTGCGGCTGTGGTCCCACGGAAGGCAGGCACGTCCTTCTGCCTGAGGACACTTCTCTGCTTGGAACGTGCTGTGTGGGTGTCCCGGCTCCAGCCTCTTGTGTCCTTCTGTGGAGTTCTCATCTAGCTGGCATGGATTTGTTTTTTAATTGTGGTAAAAAAAAAACACCTCATATCATAAAATTTAGCATGCTAACCATTTCTAAGTGTGCAGTTCAGTAGTGTTAAGTACAGTCACATTGCTGTGCAACCAAACTCCAGAACTTTTTCATTTTGCAAAACTGCAACTGTGTACCCCTCAAATAACAATGCCCCTTTCCCCTGCCAACCGCCCTTCTTCCTTCTGTTTCTATGGATTTTGACTACTCTAGACTCTTCATATGAATCATATAATATTTGTCTTTTTGTGACTGGCTTATTTCACTTAGTGTAATGTCCTCAGATTCATCCATGTTGTAGCGTGTGTTGGAATTTCCTTTTTAAGACTGAATTATATCCATTATGTGTATATACCACATTTTGTTTATCCATTCATTCACTGATGGACACTTGGGTTGCTTCCGCCTTTTGGCTGTTGTGAATAATGGTACTGTGAACGTGGGTGTGCAAATATCTCTTCAAGACCCTGCTTTCAGTTCTTTTGGGTGTATACTCAGAAGTGGAATTGCTGGATCATATGGTAATTCTATTTTTAATTTCTTGAGAAACTGCCATACCGTTTTCCTAGTAGCTGCACCATTTTACATTCCCACCAGCAGTGCACAAGTGTTTCAATTTCTCCACATCCTTGCCAACGCTTGTTATTTTCCGTTAGTGGATGTGAAGTGGTAATTCACTGTGGTTTTGTTTTGCATCTCTCTAATGATTAGTGATCTTTTCATGGCTTGCTGGCCATTTGTATATCCTCTTTGGAGAAATGTCTATTTCTGTTCTCTGCTCATTTTTCAGTCATTCCCCTCACCTTTTTATGAGGCGGCACGCCTGCGTGGCCCTCCAACTCCCTGCACTTTCTTCCTGGAGTAATGGTGTGGTGGTTCCTTCACCTCCTGGTGGTCAGGAAACCAGGGAAACCTCACATTTTTTCCAGCTTGGCTCGCCTGGCACACGTCGCCCACTCGGGCTGGCTTCAGGCCACTTCCCGTGGGTGAGAGGGAAGGCGTTGCTGGCGCTGTTTAATGGATGTTCTGGGAGCCTCCTCCCTCCCTTCTCTTTCTGTCTTTGCCGAGCCCTGGAGTTGATGTTGCCTATGTTTAAATGGCCTTTGAAGAAGCTCCACTGCGTGGACATCCTTACGTCCTTGGGCTATAAACAGCGATGCCTCTAGAAATAGTTCCTTCTGCCCACAGTTGAGATTCAGCAGAGCTCAGGTGGGTAATATTAATGCCAAGTGTGTGCTCCACCTAAAACCTTCCAAAGTAGGAAGAGGTTTCTTTGTGATGGGCTTCGTTGACCAGTCAAAGGGTGTGGTGGCAGCTGCCAGTCTTAACCCCACTCACCCAAACCTGAAAGGGCGCACTGGGGCATGCCCCGTCTTGTGGAAGCCAAGACCTCACTGCCCAGAGTGGGTCCACAGACCAGCAGCACCGCATTGCCTGGGAGCCGTTAGGAATGCAGAATCCCAGGCCCCGCCCACAGAGTCAGAATCTGCTCTCAACAAGCTCTTTGGGAGCACTCGTTAAAGTGTGAGAGGGGTGGTCTAAAGGGATCACCTCAGGGTAGACTCTCACCACTCCTGGCTGCTACCCAGAGAATGGAAACTTATGTTCGTACAAAAACCTGTTCACAAATGTTCTTAGCAGCTTTATTTGGAATAGCCCAAAACTGGAAACAGCACAGATGTTCTTCAATGAATGAATGGATAAGCAAACTGTGGTCCATCCGTACCATGGAATACTGTTTTGCAAAAAAGAGAAATGGCACCAAATTAGATGGCTTTCAAAGGCATTATGCTGAGTGAAAGAAGCCACTTTCAAAAGGTTATGTAGGGGGGGAAAAAAACCTTCCTCTATTCTCTTAGGTTCTGTGGCTGGGGCCTGGGAATTAAACTGACAAAAGACAGCTTACCAGGCGAAAAGGCATACAGATTTTATTGATGTTGATATTTTTATGTGCACGAAAGCTTTACAGAAAAAACTAAAAACCCAAAGAAGTGGTTAGACTTGGGTGCTTGTGTACCATGTAAACAAAGAGCGATAAACTTGTGGAGATGTGAGTCAACAAAGGAAAGGAGTTTGGGCTTCTGGGGGTGGGAGATTGTGAGAAAGTGACTAGAAGATATATGTGGGAAACCAATGGTAGGTAAGATTTATTTATGCAGACTCATTTTGGTGCTGTCTCCATCTACAGTGATAGGGTTGTTCTTCCTTTCCTGGTAGAAGGGAGGGGGGCACTGTCACAAAGGGAAATTTATGTCCTAATTTTAGGCAGATGGGGGAGAGCTCTTCCCATCTCTGCTGTTTCTCGGTTGTCTTCAGTTCAAAATAATCCTTATGCCAAAGTGGCATATTTAGGGGTGGCATGTTCTGATCCCCCTCAGTTACATACTGTGTGATTCCATTTTTCTCAAAAAGACAGAACTATAGTTATGAAGAAAAAAGTCAGTGTGCGTGTGTGTGTGTGTGTGTGTGTGTGTGTGTGACTGTAGAGGGAGAGCATGAGAAGAGTTCTTTGGGTAATGAAACTATTCTATATATTGATTGTGGTTGTGGTGACATGAACCTGTTTGTGTGTTAAAATTCATAGATCTGTGCACCAAAGGACAGAATACAAGTCAATAAAAATGCAAACAAAAACAGAAACCCAGTGCTTCAGTGAATGACTGTACACACGTGATTTCACACATGCGTGAGTCATTTTGTAGGATAAATTTCCTAGAGGTGGACTTGTTGGGTCACAGGTGTGTGCCTCTGTGGATACAGGTTGTTGTCCTGAGTGGAGTTTGGCCCAGTTACACACCCACCGCCATGGCCCACCCTCCCTCAGCCTGGCCTGGTCATTGTGTGATCCAGCCTGGTGACCTTTGCTCTCTGATGGGGGAAAGCCATCACAGGTTTTAAATGTCAGGTAACCGGTAGTTCATGGGCGGCTCACAACCTGGACACACAGTGGACTGTTGTGTGTTGGAATGGTTTTCCACGGCAAAACTTCCCCCACTTCCCCTTCAGTTAAACTGAAAGAACTAACTCCTCTCGGCAGCCCGTCCACAGTAGCTTGTCCTGTATGTGTGTTTGTCACTCAGGACATGGTGGCGGAGCAGCCCCAGGCCCGCCTCCTTAGGACCTGGCCACAGTCCACCTGCCCACAGGTAAGAAGGCTCTGGGGTTTTGGACAAACAGCAGCTGCCCTGGAGTTTGGTGTCTTCTCAGAGTCCATCTTTGGCCAGTCTTCCTGCCCACAGCTGCTCCCTGGGCCCTCGGGGGCCCTCGTCACTGGAGGGTTTCCCAGTCTGTGTGTTTGTCCTCCAATCTTTGAGGCTTCTTCTCTCCTTCCCAAGTGGACACCACCTTTGTCACCATACAGGACAGCCAGTGTGGCTTGGTCCGGGCACCAGTTCCTGTGCTCAACCAAGGGGAATTTATCCACTCCAGGTGCCCAGCTATCGTTTATCCCTCTTGAAAACTGCCCTGGAGACATTCTCAGGGCTTTCCTCTTTCACCTCTCCTTTTAGCACAAGGCCTGGGGGTGAGTTAGTCCAGAAGAAGCTTGGAGAGAGGATAACGTGAAGCTTCTGAGGCCGTGGCCAACACCCTGCCCTGCAAATCTCAGTCCGGGCCGGTTCCTGTGTTCACAGCGTTCTTAGGGCTCTCGCTCTGCGGGTGCAGAGCTGCATGGAGCCCCAGGACTGCTGAGCCTTCCGATGCGTCTGTATTCGGTAGACTTGTCACAGATGTCAGTGTCCAGTTTATCTACGCTCTTCCATGCTTTAAATTCTTTACAAATAAAAATAATGGGGGGCGGAGTGAGGCGGTGGGGCCAGCTCCAGCTTCCTCTGTAGGAGCATCCGCACTGCTGGAGTGTGGAGTTCCACCTCCCTGGATGCCTGGGCCTGACACCCCCATTTATGCAAATCTTGACCCTCCAGGATGGAGGTTTTCCAGGGCTTTCCTCTCCTCGACTTTTACGTGGTGTTAGACTTGGCGTCTGTTTGGTAAATATTTTAAATAGGGTTGTGGCCCATTATGAGCTCCTTGCTGTCTGCAAGCCAGTGCACATGCAAGAACGGCTTGTTTGCATAAATAATGAGTCTCTTTGGAAATGTGGCTGTGAACTTTACTGTGGTGTAGTAACTAAACTAAATATGAAGCCAGCTGGGAAGGGTTTCCAGGTTTGGAGTTGTGTGTTTGAGTGGGTGTGTCTGCCGTAAGCCCCTGGCCCCTTCACCTCTTTCCGTGTATCCTTCCCCATCCAACCTGTGTTTCTGTCTCCCCAAACGTCCCTTTCGTGTTTGCATTTTTTATTATGTTGAGAAACCACAGGAAGGTGAGACCTGAAAGTCCTTCTCGCCCTCGTATAAGGGCAGGGGTTTCCTCTAATAGTTCAAATGTCTGGACAATGCGAGTCTCTCTCCAGCCAGCGACAGCTCTCCACCTCTTATACCAAGAGAGGGGACTGGGGCTCCACAACACGCTGGTGATGACAGTCTGCAATGATGTCACTCTCTGAGAAGCCAAATCGTTAGGAGAAACAAATACAAAGTCACAGAGAAGGAAAGCGAGGTTCTAAGCATTGGTCCTGCCCCTTTCCCTCACTTCTCAGCTGTGACCTCTCTCTGCTTGGTGACCCCAGGTCACGCATGCCTGGTGCTGATGCTGGTGCCAGCCGCCATGGCCCTGGCCGAGCAGGCATTCACAGTGGTCCACGGGCCTCACTGGCATCAGGGGTATCTCCCTACTGAGTGGGAAGAGGAGAAAAACTTAGAAAAAGGGGGGCAGATGGAGAAAAAGAATACGCATTCATGGACTTCTGTGTAAGGAATGTAGAGCACAATCTGAGAAGCTTTGTGTGACTCTCATCGAATTGTCACAGCTGCCCAGGAGTGAGGCCTCCTTGTTGCCCTTTTGCGTTCAAGGAGACAGAGATGCCCGGAAGCCATTTCTCTCGTCCTTGGTTCAGAGCTAGTCAGTGGCAGAGGCAGGACCTGTGTGCGTGTCTGTCTGACTGAAGGTTGGGCTTTTCCCACACACCAGAAGCTTTCCGAGGCTCAGTTTCTGTGTGTGAACTGGGAGAAGGATGAGCAAGTAGCCCACGGCTGGATGAGGTTATATCTAAATTTTGTGTCAACTCGCAGGCTTGCTGACTCTAAGAACGTGCAGGAGAAAAGTTAGAGTGGAGTCGGGCAGAGTTCCTTAACCTCCCACTGTTGACATTTGGGGCCCAATGATTCATCGTGGTGGGGGCCGACCTGTGCACTGAAGATGTTGAACAGTATTCCTGCCTCCACCCACTAGATGCCAAGCCCGCCCCCCCCCCCAATCAAAAATGTCTCCAAGCATTGCCAGATGTCCTCAGGGGGCAAAATCCTCCCTGCCCATTGAGAAACACTAGATAAAGGAAAGATCCCTCTGGGACAAAGGAAAGATCCCTCTGGGAGGGTAGAAAGAGAATTGGACAGGAAACTGAGAAGGGGTCCGTTACAACTTCCTGTCCCCCCTCCCCCAGACCCCCCAAACGAAAGGGGAAAATACAAAATTAAAGTGAGAGAGAGGGAGAGGAGAGGAGGGGTGTGTGTGTGTGTGTGTGTGTGTGTGTGTGTGGTGTGTGTGTGCATGTGTGTGAAAGAGAGAGAGAGAACTTGATCTCTATTAACTTGGTTGTTCTGTTGGAAAATTCTTCTCAAGCAGGTCTCCAAAAGGCTGTTTTATCCATGAGAAATTGCCTGCAGATGAGCAGGGAGGGGATTTTCTCTGGCTGGCGGCCTCTCTCCCCCTCCTGCTTCCTCATCACATGGTCTGCCTAGCCTCACGGAGATGTTATGGGCAGAAATAGCAGGATTTCCTGAGTTATGCATTGGGAAAGAAAGTTTAAGGAAAGTAGAATGTAGTGCTGGAAGATTTGACAGAAGGCATCTTGTGCTACTATTTTCATGGGTGGGGAAGGAGAGCTCCAGGGGTGTCAGCCCCCACCCATGTGCCCGGGGATGTCGGCCCTCATTGTTCTTTTCATTAGGTCACATTTTCCTCCAAATCCAACTGCTTAAGATTGCTGGAAGCTTAAAGCCAAGGGGATGGAGCCGCGGGGAGCCCCTGGTCACGGGAGCGCACGTGTGCCGTGTTTCCTGGGTGTTCTGTGTGTGTTTACATTCCTGCGTCTTTTTGCGATAACACCTGAGAGAGCGCTTCCCGGGTGCCGTGTCGTTTTTGAGGCAAAAGTGCTTTAAAAACACCAGGCTGAGCGCACACCTGCGGCCTCAAAAGACAGAAAGGCGAGTGAGCCCCATGGTAATTACCCATGACATTAGTCCATGATTGATTAGTTTAGGGCTTCTGGCTGTGAAAATAAAAAAGCCTCAAAGAAAAGCCTAAAACAACCATGATTTATGAGTTTAAGAGTCCCAATTAGATAAAACAATGAATTGAAAAATGTCCTTTTTGATAGGGGCATGGGAAGAAAGTAGTGTCTGGTGATATGATTGCTCACTTAATTCTTTCCATAAATTCTTCCCCTTAGGAGGAGAAGCTTAGAAAAGACAAAGACATTAATTTCTAGAAAAAATGATAATTGGCAATTACATGCATTTTTATGATAACCCCTAGCAGTGGTTTATGTTGCTTGAATGTATTCAGTATTAATTCTACGAAGCTGTTAACTATAAAGTACAAATGTTTGTGTTGATGTTACAAAATCCTTGCTCTTTATATTGAAGAAAGCAGACACCATCCAATGGTACCCAGTGTGGAAAGACGTGGATGGAAGATATTCAGGAAATAGGATATAAAGACTCTGTCTTCAAGTCGTTTGAAATGCATGGTGTTGGGGGCATGCAGGGAGATGTCAATACAGCTACATCTCTTTTCATGTAGTAGATATTTTAAGTTATATAATTTTTTAAATTGCTAAGATTCTTAAAAAACTAGAGAATCTCATTAATCACAGAATTTCCAAGGTGAATTATTTTGTTTTACTTAAAAAAATGTAACTAGTTTTTTTTTAATTGAAAAGGAAACGGCTACATTTGTTAAAACGATTCAGACACAGGCTCACTGTTTCCCTCAGTCTCCGTGCTGATCTGTGTCCTGCGTTGCTTCCAGCGACTGTAACGGGCCTAGCAAGTGTCTGACCGGGGGTGGCAGTGTATAGTCGGTTCTTGCCTTGCTCACTCGTGAGCCTGTCTTTGCCACCTTTCTGCGTCTTGTGCACAGATTTACTTTGTGCTGCAAGCCTGTGAAGTGCAGCGGTTTCTTTATCAGTGATTGGAGGTGACAGTAGAAGCTCACAGGGTCCTTTGAGGGTCAGACAAGATAACCCATGAGAAGGAGTTTAGCCAGTGCCCAGCATGGGTTAGGTGATCAAAACTTGTGATGATTGCTGCCATTATTGTATAGGCACTGTATCCCTGATTATCTGTTACATTTGACCTTCTGTGCCTGTACCATCATTTATTAACCAATATTGGCTTGATCGGTATTTGGGGGATTCTCCTGTCTTCTGCTGTGACAGCCAGTGCTGGAACATGCATCCTCATAGTTGTGCCTTCGCACCTCCAGAGTACCTGGGGGATAAACTTCTGGCTGTGGCATTGCTGTACGGGGACCTGGTTAGTTGGATGGATGGCCACTTGGTGCAGCAGAGATTCTGAGGCCCTCTGCCCGCCCTGGGCCAGGCAGGAAGTGCCTGCTTCCCTCCCTTTCCAAGGTGATGTGTGAGCATTGGTCTCCCACTTCAGTTCACCTTTGTTGAATTAACACTGTGGTTTTGAGTCTTTTCATAGATTTATTAGCCACTTGAATTTATTTGCAAACTCTTCATGTCCTTCAGCTCTCTGTATTGGGTTGTTGTCTTTTTCCCATTGATGCGCAGAGCGCTTTATGCATGGTTTCATGTTATATGCTTAAGTCTATGATCAGTTGGAATTTAGTTTTTAATGAGGAGTGATAGTTTTAGCTTTATTTTTTTTCCAAATGGCTGTCCATTTGTGGATTCATTCCCATTTAGTTGAAAAAACTGCCTTGTTTTAATTACCATTTCCATATATACTTGGGTCATTTCTGGATTCTCAAATTCCATCTTATTGATCTGTCTATCCATGTGCTAATGGGAATAGACATTTCTCCAAGGAAGATATCCTGTCTATGTGTATTTTGTTGAGAACTTTTGTGTCTATGTTCATGAGATATTGATGTGTAGTTTTGTTTTCTTGTGATGTCTTTGCCTGGTTTTGATATCAGGGTAATACTGGCCTCATAGAATGAGTGGATAGTTTCCCCCCTTCAGTTTTTTGTGAGGGGTTTGTGTTAATTCTTCTCTAAACATTTGGTAGAATTTACCAGAGAAACCATCTGGTCCTGTGCTTTTCTTTCTGGGAATTTTCTTGATGACTGATTCAATCTCTTTATTTGTTACAGATTTGTTCAGATTTTCTATTTTTTCTCAAGTCAGTTTCAGTAGTTGTGTTTTTCTAGGAATTTGTCCATTTCATCTAAGTTATCTAGTTTGTTGGCACACAGTTGTTCTTAGATTCTCTTGTAGTCCTTTTTATTTCTGTAAGGTCGGTAGTAATTTCCCCTCTTTCATTTCTGATTTTAGTAATTTGAGTCTCCTCTCTTTCTTTCTTGGTCACCCTAGCTAAAGGTTTGTCAATTTTGTTGGTCTTTTCAAAGAACCAACTTCTGCTTTCATTGATTTTCTCTATTGTTTTTCTACTCTCTATTTTATGTATCTCTGCTCTAATCTTTATTCTTTCCTTTCTTCTGCTAGCTTTGGGTTTAGTTTGCTCTTCTTTTTATAAGTCCTCGGGTATAAAGTTAGGTTGTTGATGTGAGATCTTCTTTTTTAATATAGACAATTAAAGCTATAAATTTTCCTCTAAACACTACTTTAGCTGTACTTCATAAGTTTTGTTATGTTTCATTTTTATTCATCTCAAAGTATTTCTTTTTGTGTGTGTGTGTGCGTGAGGAAGACCAGCCCTGAGCTAACATCTGTTGCCAATCCTCCTCTTTTTGCTGAGGAAGACTGGCCCTGGGCTAGCATCCATGCCCATCTTCCTCTACTTTATATGGGACGCCGCCATGGCATGGCTGACAAACAGTGCATTGGCAGGTGCCCGGGATCCGAACCTGCAAACCCTGGGCTGCCAAAGCATGAACTAAACTGCTACGCCATCAGGCTGGCCCCCATCTCAAAGTATTTCTCATCTCCCTGTGATTTCTTCTGTGACTCCTTGGTTATTTAAGAATGTTTTGTTTAATTTTCACATATTTGTGAATTTCCCAAATTTTCTTCTGTTATTGATTTCTAATTTCATTCTGTCCTTAGACAACAGACTTTATGTGATTTTAATCCTTTTAAGTTTGTTAAGGCTTATTTTATGGCCTAGAATATGGTCTGTCCTGGAGAATGTTCTTTGTATGCTTGAGAAGAATGTGTATCCTAATGTTGGGGTGGAATGTTCTGTGGTGTTAGGTCTAGTTGGCTTGTAATGTTGTTTAAGTCTTCTACTTTCTTAGTGACCTGCCTAGTTCTTATATCCATTATTGAAAGAGGGGTATGAAGTCTCCGGTTATTATTGAATTGTCTGTTTTTCCCTTCGTTTCTGTAAGTTTTGCTTTGTGTATTGGGGCTTTGTTGTTAGGTGCATATATGTTTATCATACATTGGTGGGTTGACCATCTTATCATTATAAAATGTCCTTCTTTGTTTGTAGTAATGATTTTTGTCTTGTAGTTTATTTTGTCTGATACTAGTGTAGCCATTTCCAACTTTCTTATGGTTGCTATTTTCATGATACATCTTTTCTACCTATTTATGGTTTTGAATATGAAGTGTTGTCTGTAGACAGTATACAGATAGATAATTTTTAAATCTGTTCTGCCAATCTGTGTTTTGATTTGTCCTTTTAACCCATTTGCATTTAATTTAATTACTGATAAGGTAGGTTTTACTTCTGTCATTTGCTACTTTTTTTCTATATGTCACTCTTTTTTGTTCCTCTATTCCTTGATTGCTGCCTTTTTTTATGTTAAATAGATAGTTCCTAGTGTACTTTAAAAATTCCTGTGTTCTTTCTCTCTCTCATATATATAATTTTTAAAAATTATTTTCTTAGTGGTTGTCATGAGAATTACTATTATTTTTTAAAAATCTAGGTCAGATTAATACTAACTTAATAGTAAATACTTTGCTGTAATATATTGGTCTTCTTTTCCCTCCTCTATGAGCTATTATTGCACTATAAATTACTTCTTTATATATTTTAAGTCCAGCAACACAGTTTTATAATTATAGTTTTATGCAGTAATCTTTTAAAACAAATAGAAGAAAAGAGTTACAATCAAAACGTGTTTATCTTATCTTTCATAGCACCTCTGCAGTTACCTTACTGGTACTCTTTTATTTCCTTGTGTGAATTGAATTCCTTCCAATGTCCTTTCATTTCATCTCGTATGACTCCCTTTACTATTTCTTGTAGAGCAGTCTGATGACAAATTTTCTCTTTTTTTTTTGTTTATCTGAAAGCAACCTAACTTCTTCATTTCTGAAGAAGAGTTAGCCAGATGTAGAATTCTTGGTTGACTGTCTTCTTTTCAACACTTTTAATATGTTATCCCACTGGGTTTCTGATGAGAAGCCAGCTCTTAATCTTATTGAGGATCCCTTGTATGTGATGAGTCACTTTTCTTACTGCTTTCAAGATCTGCCTTTGTTTTTCAAGTTTGTTTATGATGTGTCTAGTTGTGGTGATCTTAGAGGTCATCCTACTTAGAGTTCCTTGTGTTTAAGTGTGTAAATTAATACTTTTTATCAAATTTGGTAAGTTTTGGGTCATTATTTCTTTGGATATTTTTTCTGCTTCTTTCTCTCCTTCTGGACTCTCCTTATGTATATGTTGGTACTCTTCATAGTGTCCCACAGGTGCCTTAAGCTCTGTTATTTTTCTTCATTCTTTTCATTTTCTTCTCTTCAGACTCGATAATCTCTATTCCAGTAAAGATATTAAACTGTCGTCCAGTTCGCTGATTCTTTCTTCTGCCAGCTCAAATCTGTTTTTGAGCCCATCTAGCGAATTTTATTTTTCTTTCAACTGTGGAATTTCCATTTGATTTTTTAATTACTGTCACTTTATTGATACTATTTGGTGAGATAAAATTGTTGTAATTTCCTTTAATTCTTTAGATATCATTTTGTTTAGTTCTTTGAACATATTTATAATAGTCTTTGCCCCCTCAGGGACATTTTCCATTGGGTGTTTTTTACAGGCATACTTTCCTATTTCCTTGCATGTCTTTGTAATTTTTTGTTAAAAACTGGACATTTTAGATAACAATATTTTAACAACTCTGGTAGCAAACCCCTCTACCCTTCAAAGTTTGTTGTTGCTGCTGTGGTTTTATTTTGTTTTTCATTTTGGTTTTGGGTGGTGTTTTTCTTGTTACTGTTTATTTGTTTAGTGGCTTTTCTTTACTGATTCTGTGGGTTCTATATTTCCTGTCATGTGTGACCGCTGAGTTATCGGCTATTCTTTTTATTTTATTTTTTAAACCACTTTATTGAGGTATGATTGACATTCAAAAAGCATTTACAGATTTAATGTATACAACATGATAAGTTTGGAGATGAGTATACATCTGTGAAACCATCACCACAATCTGTGCCATAAACGTATCCATCACCTCCAGAAGTTTCCTCTCATCCTCCTTATTTATTATTGTTGTTGTTGTTGTTATAATTTTGTGTGTGTGATAAGAACACTTAACACACGGTCCTTTTTATTTTTAAGCCTGGATCCCTAGGGGTCCCATCTGAGTCAGTGTAATTGTATGGTTAGCCAGTCAATGGTCAGAAGACTTTCTTGCATACCTGGCTGTAGGTCTTGCACCCTTTGCCAAGGGGCTCTGTGTGAGAAGGCTTGCCAACGGACTTCAGTCTTAGTTGTGATTTCCTGATTGCACCAGAGACGAGGGACCGGTGCCTCCTCCTCTCCCGGGTCTTTCTTGGCTGTGCTCATAGCCTTCACCTGTGCACAGCCCTTTTGATCCTAGAACTATGTCAGAGCTTTCAAAGTTCCCTGCAGTCCTCTAGTTCTCCCGGATTTCCTTTTCAATTCCGGGCTGGCCTCATGTTTACTGCAGTTGTAGTCACAGCATTAGGCAACCGAGGTGTTTCCAGCAGTTTGTTGTTGTTTTGGTGACGCCCCAGGGCAGCCGCCACCTGCCACCCTTCCCATGACCCACCTGCAGCCCAGCTCTGAGTCAGACCTGGAGATTTCCCAGGGTGCTGCAAGTCCAGACAAAATAGTGACTGTGGGACGGCACTCGTAACAGTGCCTCGAAGCATCAGATCTGCTGGCCGTCTGCAGGGCTGCTGGGGAGGGAGGGATGATGGCTGCAGCCCATGTAAAACTGGGACAGCCCCATCGTCATACCCAGGTTCAGTCCTTTCTCTTAGATGGATGATTTTTCCATTTGTTCTGTGGCTCCGGTTAATTCCTTGAGTTCTGAAATGGTTGATTTTACCTGTTTTGCCCATGTTTTGGTTGTTTTAGAGGGAGAGCAAGTTCAACAAGATCCTCATCCCACCACTCTGCAAGTCCACTCTCCGGTGTGTCGCCTGTGAGCCTGGCTCCTTTCTGAGATGCACCCGCTGGGGGTTGTGCATCAGCAGTTGGCTCTTTTTATGGTGGAGTTCCACATTGTACAGTTTTAAAGTTGTGAAGGTTTCTTTTCATCCACTCGGAGTTGTAAAGATGTGTATGCATGTTTCACAGGGCCCGTTGTCGGAGAGGTTGTGGAATGTGGGGCTGGCGGAGCTCCTTGGGGCACTCTGAGGAATCTCAGGTCCCGGAGCAGTGGAGCAGGGTGGTGTTCACTAGCGGTTTGGGAGGAGCAGGAGCCAGGCCTGTGGCAGGTCCCAAGGGAGCAGAGCTGTGACACTGTTGTCTGCCTCTGGGAAGAGGAGCTGACAGGGTGCAGCGAGGAGGCAGTGGTGCGGGGGGCCCCATCCACACCTGGAGCAGGTGCGAGCCCTGTCCCATCCTTTGTACTGTGTGCTGAAACCCAGGGCTTCTAAAATATGAGCAGGGTGGTCCCACGACACTACAGGGTTTGTTTATTCCTCACACGGTCGGGGGTGCCCTGTGCTTACTGGGCTTCCAGGTGCTGCACGTGGACTGTCACCCAGAGCCTGCCATCAGGGACCACCCTCTTCTGACATGAGACAGTCACGGTGCTCTGCAGAGAAATGCATCAGGGGACAGGGCAGGTGGCGTGCGGGCCTGAGACGTTTTCAGTAAGGGTGAGGGGAGGCCCCTCCTACGAGCTCACGCTGGAGCAGAGGAAGTGAGGGTGAGTTCCAGGGAGGTCTGGGGAAGAGTTTTCCAGGCAGGGAGGAGAGTAAATGGAAACCCCAGAGGGAGAAAGGGCTGAAATTGTTGCTGAGGGTGTGGAGGAGAGAGGAGGCGAACCGAGGTCAGGAGGGCGTGGGCGTGTGCGTGGAGGGGCGGGACAAGGGGAGCTGGCTGCTTCTCTGAGAAGGTGGAAGGTGCTGGAAGGTGTTGAGCACAGGAGCATTCATTCAATCATTCATTCATTCATTCACAAACAAGCAGCTACTGCTCCCTGCTCCTGGTGCTGGGGATGGAGCAGTGGACAGACAGACAGACAGAACCTCCTGCTCCCAGGAAGAGGAGACAGAAGAATAAATGAACTAATCGTCTCTTGTGAATGTGAAGGGGGAAAGGAACATGGGAAGTAGGTTAGGGGCAGGATAGTGTGCATTATGTGGAGGAAAGTATTGGGCATGTTGAGTAAGGTCAGGGCGGGCCTTGCTCAAGGAGGTAGCAGTACAGGAGAGAGATTCAAATAGAAGGAATGTGGTAGGCTTTGTGTAAATATAACATACATGGATAAAAGGGCCTACATTCCCACATCGGTAGGCCATGCGAGCAACCTCTCGAAACCTTTCTCGTGCCCCTTCCCACCCTTACCTACAAAGGTACCCAGTCTTCCCACCTCCATCACCGCAGATGCCTTGGCCTCTTTTTGACCTTGGTGTAAGTGGGATCATACAATACAGGCTCTTTAGTGTCTGGCTTCCACCATTCAACCTTATGCTTTTGAGATTTGCCCCTGATGTTGCAGGCAACAGTGTTTGAAGCCCCCTTTTAGAGATGCAGTGTGGCTGCTGCCTGAAGAGCAGATGGGGAGGGGAGGGTGGGCCCAGGAGGCCTGTCCAGGGGCTGTCATGTGATCCAGCAGAGCTGGGAGCCTCTGGGAACAGGTGTGAGCAGGGAGAGGTGAGGAGCATCAGATTCTGATGCATTTCGAAGACAGAGCAAACGGCACTTCTTTCTTTATTTTATTTTGTTTTTTGGTGAAGAAGATTTGCTTTGAGCTAACATCTGTTGCCAGTCTTCCTCTTTTTTTTGCTTGAGGAAGATTCACCCTGAGCTCCTCTATTTTGTATGTGGGCTGCCACCACAGCACGGCTGACGTGTGGTGTAGGTCCGTGCCCGAGATCTGAACCGGTGAACCTGGGCTGCAGAAATGGAGCACACTGGACTTCACTACGCCATGGGGCTGGGCCACAAACAGCATTTCTTAATGGGTTGTATGTGGAATGTGGGAGGAAAAGGAGTCAAAGATAACCAGGCTCTGTGGCCTTAGCCCGTGGAAGGGTGGCATCAGAATTTGGGAACATGGAGTGACTGCAGGGCAGCAGTCTGTGGAGGAGAGCTGGATTCGTGTTTAGACAAGTTGAGCATGATGTGTCTACCAGATGCCCAAGTGGAGGTGTGAGCAGGTCCTCGGACTCTGAGTCTGGCCTTCCGTGGAGAGGTCTGGCCCGGAAAGGTACCTTTGGGAGTTGTGGGCATTTGGCTGTCATTTAAAGCCAGGTCATCAAGGGGACAAGTGTCGAAAGAGAGGGAAGCTTTTGCAGGCCCAGCTCTGGAGCATTCCAGCATTTAGAGGACCAGAGAGGAGGAGGCACTGGCAAGGGAGACGGAGGTCGGAGGAGATCCAGATGTGGAAGGTCAAGTGAATGGAGTTGTGAGGACGACATGCATAAGATGGGAAGCATCGTGTAAATGTTGAACAACGTCGTTACCAAAAATGGTCAGACAGACTGCAGAGGGCCAGGCTCCACATCCGACCCCAGCATTCCCTCCAGGCCTGCCATGCTGCTCGCTGGGAAGAGTGGCAGTATTGTAAATATTATGAGGAAAAGGAATGCCAGCCTGAGAGGACGGGGCCTGGGAAGGTGCCACGGCTGCTGCTAGAAACCCAGGGGCGGTGAAGCTTGGAGGACAACGGTGTCCCTGGGGGAGTTGAAGCTTAGAGGACAGCAGTGTCCCAACTGATGTCTGTTCACGGGCAGCGATGTGGGGACGTCTTCAGAACGAAGGAGCCAGGGTGCGAGAGTCACTAGCAAGTTGTTGGAGTTCCCTTGGGCGTGTGAGCAGCCCCACCCCAGCACCTTTGGACTTAGTCCAGATACCCTGTTGATTCTTTCTCAGTGAGGCTTTCTCAGGCCTCTCCCAGTCTGCACCATGCAGCTGCAAAAGTCACTTTCAAATCAGCGCTGATTATAAAGAAGCTTTGAGATAAATAACACTACCTGTTATGGGTTGAATGGTGTCCCCCCAGAATAGATCTATTGGAGTCCTAACACCCAGGATCTCAGAACGTGGCCTTATTTGGAGAGAGAGACTTTACAGAGGTAATTAAGTTAAAATGGGGTCTCATGGGTGGGCCCGAATCCAGTGTGACTGGTGTCCTTATTAGAAGAGGAGATAGGACACAGGCACAGAGGGAAGGCCATGTGAAGACAGAAGGAGAAGACAGCCGCCTACAAGCCAAGAGAGAGGCCTCAGAGGAAACCAGCCCTGCCCACATCTAGATCTTGGACTTCCGGCCTCCAGAACTCTTGTTAAGCCGCCCAGGCTGGAGCACTTTGTTCTGGCAGCCCTAGCAAACTCAAACAGCGGCTCCCTTTAAAAATCACCGTCGCCATCTTTGATTACAACAGACGTTTACCCCTGTTTGTTTCCGTGAACTCGAGGTGATAGCTGCTGACGAATATTCTGCTTTCAAACATGCCAACTGGTCAACCCCTCTGGGGACGAGACCAACCTCTGGCCACGTAGGCCAGGCAGAGATCCCTAGTTGATGGAGGCTGCTGCAGACCTTCGGAACCCCTCTCCTGTGGATCTCCTTCACTCCACCCTAAGATTTCTCCGGTCAACCCTGGGATCCAAGGCTGCAGTGTGTGCAGCTGAGGCCTTTAAAACTCTGCCTTGAGCAAACAGAAGGTAACGTCCATCATTGCCGTGGGACAATACACAGTTTCATTCCTTCTCTAAGGGTTAGTTTTTTAAGGAGATATCTTTTCCCTCCTTACCTTTAATTAAAAGCCTTCTAGAGATTCAAGGTGAAACAACGATTCCTTGTGTGCATGAGAATAATTGATATTCAACAGTCTTTTTCCGTGAAACCAAATGGAAACGGGGAATGAGCTCAGAGTCCGTACCCAGCATCTCTATTGGTCCTTTATCTGCATTTTGCTGTGGTAACATGCGGGCACATCAGTGAAAGCAGGCCCAGGAGCTTGTGTTATGGTGAAGGGGTGGCGGGTCCCGCTGTCCCCGCTGCATCTGTTGTGGGTGGGGGCACCCGGCCTCCTGGCCCTGCGCCGCTGCCAGGGGGCTGTAGGTGTTGGGAAAGAGAGAAGGTCAATGAAAGGCCCCGATTCAGCCTCCTGAGCAGCCTCTCCCCCTCCTCAGCCAAATACTCACTTGGCCCTGACAGTGGGGCCTTTGTTGGGGGCTCTGGGCTGTCAGTGACAGAAGGTAGGAAAAGCTTTATAAAGGCAATATTGGAGGGAGTCAGGGCTGTGCGTGGACTCATATGGGGGGTTGATATTTTTGCTGTAGAAGTGGAATCAAACCAAAGGTTAAATTGGTGGGAGACACTGTTTACTCCATGTTCAGGCTGTTGGATTTTACTTCGTATTTCCAGAGCAGAGTTTGGCCAGCCCTTTAAGGAATATAGAACCAGAGGCTAATATTTACTCAACTCAAGGTTAGAGATAATGAAAATAAAAAATTACTAACTGTTAAGACCACTACCTAGTAGGTACTGGCAGCTCACTCTGGGGACCGTGTGATTTTCTAGCTGGCAATTAAGACACATGGTGTAACGTTTTAATAAGCGCATTCCCAGAAACATTATCGAGTCTCTTTACTATTGACATACTTTCTCTGGCCCAGTTCCCAGACTAATGGACTCACCTTTTAGGATTTTATGCTCTGCTCCTTTCCAGTTATTAATTTTTTTTTCCTTAACTGCTGCATTTCCAGCATCACGGATGTTTTTGATTTGATGTGTGGCTGAGCTAAGAGATTGTTCTAGAATGCACGACTGACATTTCCAGTTGCAAGTGCATGTGCTGTCTGAGATTTCACGCAGCACAGCTCATCGTAAAATCCATACCTGCCCGTCCCGAGGGTCCTGGCTGCTGCACAGTCGCCCTTCCAGGCTGTGGTCTTTTCCTGTGCCTGACTGCCGTTCTTTCTCAGATCCTGGAAATGATAGCTTTTCATAAGGATGACCAAATCCAAGAATGCCGAGCTTTGGTGAATAAAATACCCTCACTAATTAAAAGGAGACTGCTTTGAAGTTGTCCAAGTATGCCAGAGACTGCATCTAATTAAATCCCAACAAGTGTACTGATTCAGATCAACAGGTAGAGATGAATGGATGAATAGTCTGAATCACAAAACATTTTTAAGAGACACACCATTAAAAAACAGAATAGCACCATGGACTCAAATCCAAGGCCTGGGTTGAACTTCATTAGTAAATTCTTGCTTAATAGTGTCTTTGCTCTTAATGAGAGAGCTAGAATTTTAATACTAGAGGAAAAGCCTGGAAATCAGAACAGACCCATTCACTGCTTTGCAGACACAGATTTCTCTTATCTTATTGACGCCATAAACCAAGATGTCACATTAGAGGCTGGTGTTGAGAGAAGGTCTGCAGAAGATTTTGTTTGACTGGTGCACGGTTTCTAATCACTCAGAATTTGTGCATTTCGCCGGGGCGTGCACCTCCACTGCTGCAGGCCCGTGTGAAACCCTGATTACTTAACAAGCCCATCAGCATCAACAACGATTCCTTTCATCTAGTCATTCTGCAGACACCAATTGGTTCAGCCGTGAATATACATGACCTTGATCAGTGCGGGCAAGAATACGCCTAAGTTCCAGGTTAAGAGCTGACGTCACCATACCGTGACAATTAACATAAGATTCAGCTCAAAACCCAACATTCTCCAAAGTGATTGAATTTCTGAGAATTCACTGTCCTGCTATTGAATCTTTGAATAACCTATATTAAACCTCCTGAGTCTGTGTCATATTCTGTTCCTGAGATTAGCTCTCAGGCCTGGCTTGGGGGCTGTCTCCAGTGATTACGCCGTTAAGAATGTAGGGTGTTCGGAGACAGGATCATTCCTAAAGCTCTTCTTTACCTGTGAGCCTTGGTTGGGGGCTTGAACAAGGTAATGGAATGTGTAATTGTTTTTCAATAAACTTTTTTCTTTAGAATGGTCTTAGATTTGTAGAAAAGTTGCAAAGATAGTACAGAGAGTTCTCACACTGGCTTCGTCTAGTGTTAAATGTTGCATTTGTATGGTACGTGTGTTACAGCGAATGTGCCAACATTGGTCCATTATTCCTGACTAAGATCCATACTGCCCACATTCCCTTACACTTTCCCTAGTGTCTTTTTTTCTGTTCCAGGGTCCCATCTGGGTTACCACATTGTAGTCAGTCTTTTCTCTAGGCATTAAAGTGTAATTTCGACGTGGATCAAACTATACATTTAATGTATCATTGCAGCCAGTCACACTTAAATTTTTGTTTCATAGTAAATGTTCTTTTTTTTAAACATCAGAAAATGAATGCTAATAAGTCACCACTACTAATTGATGCTACCAAAGATTTGAGTTTTCCAGTAGCTTTACCTGGTCTCCCTGTGTGTGTTTTTACAGTGAAAAGCACCCACATCCAGTGGAAAAAGTCAGAGCGTCATACATGGGACACCCTTGGTGGACATGTGTGGCACTAGTGCTGAGCACACCTTTGAGTATCTTACAAAACAAAAGGCATGTAATGTGTTTTGAGTAGTATCCTCATTTTCAGAAGAAAATAATTAAGCCTGAGGAATGAGGACAGATGAGTCTCCTCTCAGAATCTTCTCTCTCTAGGTCTTCCCCTGTATCCAGTCGGCCAGCTGGGCTGAGGTACCAGCACCAGGTAAACCTAGGTGGGCCTTTGCGTAAAGAAGCACTCAGGAGGGCCATTTGGGCGCTGCTACCGGGCTCACACCTCCTCAGACCAGTCCTGGATTGAACCAGGCTGGCAGTGATTGCAAGCAGGTCGTGGGGTTAAGGAGGTGGATGGTGGTCAATCGGGCAGCCCTGGTGACATGCAGAAGAACTCTCCTAGTCAGGGAGAAAGCAGATGACATGAGTTCCCAATGCCGTGACCGTTATGGTGGCCCCTAAACTTGCCGTGATGAAATCCTTCCTTAATCCACGGCAGGAGCCACGCCTTTCCCGCAGGAGTGTGGACGTGTGCTGGTTGCCCTGCGGTGAGCCTCTCAGCTCCTGAACCAGCACGTCTTGGGATCAGTCACCCTGGCTGCTCTAGCGTTTTCAGTGGTTCTCTCTCTTCCATCCTTTAGTCATCTCTGAGTCTTGACTATGTCCTCCACATCCTGTTCTACTTGGGGAGCCAGAACCTCCCCACAGATTCTGGGCAGTAGTCTGATGTGCTGATGTAGCATCTAATGACCTCTGTTAATCACCAAGCACAGCATGCTTCTATCCAGCTTTCTTCCTTTTTATTTCGCTACTACCAGGCATGAATTTAAAAAATCTAATCATAAAATTGATGTTTATTCAAAAGGCCATATATTGTGTGATTCCTTAGAATATCCAAAATAGATGAATCCATAGAGACAGAAAGCAGATGGTGGTTACAGGGCCTGGGAGAAGAGGGCATGGGGGGACTGCTAATGGGAACAAGGTTTCTTTTGGGGGTGATGAAATATTCTGGAATTGCATAGTGGAGATGGTTGCACAACCTTGTGGATATACTAAAACCCACTAGATTGTACACTTTAAAGTGGTGAATTTTATGGTATGTGAACTATATCAATTAAAAGATTGATGCTTATTTATTGTAGAGATGTTTAAAAATAAAATCAAAGAAGAAATTTAAATCACCCACATAATTCCAGATAACTCATAGTGACATTTTGATGTGTGTGTGGCAGTTTTTGTTGTTTGGTTGTTTTTGTTTTGTGTTTATTTTTTTTCTCTGGGTTTTGTTCTTAACCCTTTTCAGGGCCAGGAGAAGCCCTGCTGGAATCTGCTGAAACACTGGACCTGTTCTCACTCGGCCTTGTTCCCCAGATCCGCATACGCCCCTGTTACATTTGCTTATCAATTTTAGGCGGCTCAGTACCTTGAGTAAGGACAACCATTCCGTGCCTAAACATTATGTAGTGCAGGAGAATGACACTTTTTAATTTCAGAATATAGATGGTGTCCTTATTTCCCAGCTAGGAAGCAACAATAGAGCCTAGTAGAGCCTAGTTTTGTTGAAACTTAAGGCATTGGTTCTAAGGATGGTGGCAATTGGATATCGTGAATTCATTCACGTGTTTGACTGGCAGAAGAAATGCCAGTCTTAGCCTTTGGATGGTTACACATCCACGTCCCAGTGCTTGGGGGGCTCTGGTATCAGCTTAGTGGGCTACTTGAAATTTTCCCCATTTTTCCAGATACGTAGGTGATACTCTTTTGCTGAAATACCCAAACCAAATTTTACCTAGGGTAATGCTTGAGGCTGAAAGAAACAAAAAATCAAATCCCAGTGTATGTACTGACTAGTGCAACATATTCAGAGAGAATTCCAGCATTTCTAATGTCAGCAGTGACTTTGCATGTCTGGGTGGGGGTGACATCTGCTTACGAGTCACAGAAACACTTGGATCACCTCCGGCTCTCTTCCCACAAGGAGGGTGCTTGTCCACGCCCCAGCTCGGATGTCCGTGAAATTCCTATGCTGCTGGATTGGCAGCTGCCTTGGCAGAGCTGGGAATCTTCTCCACAGTGGAATTGGACTAATGGTGCTTATTTTTCTTCAGGGTGTATATTTATTTGACTGTTTTTTTCACACCATTTGTCAATTTCTAAGCAGTTAATAATTTTTATGCCTCTTTCCGATGTGTGTATATAGTACAAGTGTGTTTGATTTCCTGTGGTCTCTCTACATTTGAACAGTGCTGAGTGGTGGTATGTGTAACATGCCAATTTAAAATTTCAAACCCGAACTGAAGTCTTTAATTCTTTAGCAAAAATCCATTGACTGCCTTGCATAGCTTATGTTGATTTCTGTTCTGTAGCAGCCCGGGATTCTGTCTAGGTTTCCATGCTAGGACCATTAGCCCTCTCTGGGGATGCAGCACCTGGTGTCCTCCAGCTATTTACATTCCACCGAGGAAGATTAAAACATATGCGACCACTAACTCGGGGGAGAATGATATGATTGCCATAGGAGAGGTGTATAGTTTGGGGGATGGTTTTAGAGAGTAAGGTGTTACTTCTGAATGGTTGATTGGGAACGTTTTATGAAAGATGGGAGCATGGCTTCTGACAGGTGGACAAGTTTGGTCTAGAAGTGATAGAAAGAAGGAACTTTCCAAAACTGGATGGAAAAGCCATGGGGCCATTCAGAAACAGTCTCCCCTGTTGGCCGGTTGGGAGCTGGGGCTGAATTCTAAGGGTGCTACAGGCCAACGTGTCACCTTGAGCATCTCGTGCTTTAGGAACCAGTGGTATGGAGAGGATTACCTTAGAGACACCGGTGCCCGTATTTCTTTAGCTAAACAATTTGAAGAGTCTTGTGTGCCTGGTTGCATCTGAAAATCACTCGTACTCCACTTTTAGACCTCAGCTTTTCTGAGCAAGGCCTCGTTTTAAGAGGGGCCTGAAATGTCTGGGTGCTTTATTCTTGTCTGTTGCCTGTCAGCCAAGTGGGGTCACCCAATGTTGAATTATAAACTATCTTTGACTTTTTAAAAAATCGTGATAAACACACATAACATAAAATCTACCATCTTAGCCATTTTTAACTGCACAAGTCAGTGGCATTAAGTATATTCACCTTGTTGTACACCATCACCACCATCTGTCTTCAGAACTTTTTCATCTTCCCAAAATGAAACTCTGTCCCCATTAAGCAGTGACTTAATAGTCTGTGCCTCCCTCTCCCCAACTGCTGGCGCCCACCCTTCTACTTTCTGTCTCTTGGAATTGACTCCTCTGGGTAGCTCAGATAAATGGAATCATTTTGTCTTTGTGTGACAAGCTCATTTCACTGAGCATAGTGTCCTCAAGGTCCATCCATGTTGCTGCACACATCAGGATTTCCTTCCTTTCTGTGGCATCATATTCCATTGTTTGCGTGTCCCACTCTTTGACAGCCTTTGATACTGTAAACCCAGATCCATCCAGGAGATGTGTTGTCAGAGTCACCATTTCTAACCCCTGCCCCTACCAGTGGAACCCAGGCCAAGGTCCCCAGTGAAAGTCTGAAAGAAAGTGAATGGGAAGGGGATTGGGTTGGGATACAGAGAAGGGTCTATGTGAGGCCCAAATGGTTTCCAGGGCATCAGTCATGCCTGCCCATCCTTCCCTTGGGATTTGGGGACAGTGGCCTGTGTCTTTGTGTTATATTCCCAGTTGAGTGTCCAGTCCTGAGCAGAGCAGATCTGTTCTTGCTGTTGGTGTTGATGAGTTTGGGGTGGCTGCGCCCACTGACACAGTCTCTGAGGGGTGGGGTTGTTATTGTTGTGAAGATGAGAACCATCTGTCCTCACAGGTGTGGGTAGATCCGTGCTTGGCTGCTGGCTGTCATTGGGTCTGGGGGCCAGGAGTAGAATGAGCTGCTTAAGAAATTCTCCAATTCTGAATTTATTCAGAATTATCAGGGGCCTATATCTGGAGGACAGCCTATTGACTCTGGCTACAGAAATGTTTTATTTTGCCAGCCAGTGTTTTAATTTCTCGCCCTGCCTGAACGAAGCTCAGGGCTTCAGTCACATGTTTGCTTCGTCTGTTCGTGCTATAAAGCATTTGTATTTTGCCACTCTTGGGATAAACTTAAGAATCACTTTTACTATTATATCAAATCTGTTGCTACAAAAGCCCTCTAGAAGTTTCCGTAACGCCTTACCCCTCTAGGTTTTCTATCAACAGTGGGCGGTTTGCTAGAACACTATGGTGTTTGCATGGGAAGCAAATGAAAGGGCCCTGAAGTGACGTCTCATTAATGGCGTGCTGTGCTCTCTTGCCCAGGGGAAGTGGAGGTTCCTGATCCGAATGACCCTTTGGGACAACTGGATGGACATGACAGCCCTATTCCAACTCTGAAAGGTAAACTGTGAAGTGCTCTTTGAATGCAAGTGTTTGGAAGTGTTCTCAGAGTACATGTAGAGAGGCTCATGGTTGGCTTGCCATTTCTACTCAAGGTGTGGCCAGAATTGATGGCCAGAGTGCCCAGTGGCCCGGTGCTGCCCCATTGTGGGCATGGTGGCACCCTGACCTCCATAGCTGTGTCTCTTGATGCACTTGTGAGGGTGTTGAGGGCCGGTTGGAGCCAGTTGGAAGGTGGCAGGTGGGAGGTGACAAGGCAGGGGTAGGCAAATGGCCACCAGAGGGAGGAAGGGGCGTTAGGGGTAGGTGCTCCGTGGGCCTGAATGGAACCTTGGGAGCTGGACTCCTGGCTTGGCCACTAAGTCTCCTCCTGGCAAGCAGCCATCTTCTGGGGTCGTAGTCTCGATGTAATTGTCCAGAGTGGGTGGGCGCCTCAGGCGGGCAGGTGGCCTCCTCCACAGGGTCACCAAGGACCAGGTTCTTTGTCTTGCTGCTTCAGCCTTTCCCAGAGGTCAGTCAGGGTCACTGCTCACTTGCACTCTTCGTAGACATCTTCAGTTTGTAGAGTCGATAGAACACATTTCCTCAGAGGCAGACCAGTTACTTGGGAAAGTGGCCCTTTCCCTGCTTCATCCGTTGTCCCCATATTGCCTTACACTGTTGCCTCGCTCAGCTGGGGCTGTGTAACAAAACACCACAGACCCGGTGGCTCCATTGACAGGAATTTTTCACAGTCCTGGAAGCTGGGAGTCTAAGGTCAGGTACTGGCATGGTTTGTCCTAGGGGAGCTCTCCTCCCAGCTTGCAGATGGCGCCCTCTCCCTGTGTCCTCACGTGGCAGAGAGAGAGCTCTAGTCTCCTCCTCTTCTTATAAGGGTGCTGATCCCATCCTGGGGGCCCCACTGTCATGACCTCATCTAAATGTAAGCACCTCCCAAAGGCCCCCCCTCCAAATACTATCACACTGGGGGTGATGGCTTCAACATGTGAATTTGGGGGGAGACAGTTCAGTGCATAACAATTATCTATTAAAACAGCCACTTACTTCTACTTAACTTCTTTTTTTTAAGCATTATTCAAAGCCCAGAAATCCATGATAGTTTCTTGGCCCCCTGCACATGGGGGGTCCCCTCAGGAATGTGTTCACCTCACATGTCCAAGGCCAGGTCTCTTGGGAATTAAGCAGTGATGACCGAGTCTGCCCATCTCAGCTGGGGTGGCTAGAACGTCTCTCTGTGTCCTGAAGGAGCTTCTTGGGGTCACACAGGGTGCCGAGCTCCCTTCTCACCTCAGAATACCTCCCCACGTGTGTGCTGTTTGCATAGAGGTCAGTCGTTTGCATCAGGGTGGGTGGAACTCCACCTGCTGTTGGTGTTGCCCGGCGGGGAAGCTCCTTGGCGAGGATTCTTGTCTTCAGGATGTTAAATGTAGTAAATACACGAGTTGGTTTCCTTGTATTAACCCCCTTGCAGTCCTTGTGCTGTTGCTGTGACCTTGCACGACCCAGGCTGCTTGTGGGGGAGAGTCTCTATCAGCACGGGGATGTGGCCTGTGTTCGGGACACTTGTGTACGAAGCTGGGCCTCAGGAAACATTTCTTAGCAAGAAACATGGTTTTTGTTGGATAGATTCTGAAACTGTTTCTCAAAAGTCTGAGCTAACCCATGGTCCAGACGGCCCGCACGTGTTTACTGACTGCCCCACTGTACCAGGCGCTGTGTGAGGCCCGGGCGAGTGCTGGTGATCAAAACAGGTGTGGGCTCTGCCTCACGGAGTTCGCTGGACTGAGGAGTCGACAAATTATTGTAAAATTAGGAATTGTGATGAGTAGCCTGAGGGAAGAGATGAGGCCATGGTGAGCTGGAAGGAAAGGAGGGGCATCTTGGTTTGGGGACAGGCTGTTGCACTGAGATCTGAACAGCGGACACTGGCCAAGAGGAGATGGGAGGGGGTGTGTCCTGGGCCTGGGGGAGCTGAGGGAAGGTGGCGGTTATGGGCTGGGGTATGAGGTCAGAGAGGTCGGTGAGGCTCAATACTGCGGCCATCCGCCCTCACGGCTCTTTAAATTTAAATCAATTAAAATTAAATAAAATTAAGAATCCAATTCCTTGGTTCTACTAGCTACATTTCAAGTGCTCAATGGCCATGTGTGGCTAGAGGCCACCAAGATGGGCAGCACTGATCTAGAACCTTCCATCATCACAGAAAGTTCTGTTGGCAGCCCTGGGTAGAGTGTGCACAACTCTTTAGATGGCAGGAGAAAGTTCTATTTCATTGTAAGTGCCATCCTCTGTCGTGGAAGGGTTCCTGCCTGGGAGGTGGTGTCACCCAATGAGTTCTCTGGGAAGCTCAGGAGGATGATGGAGGGGAAGTGGAGGAGGCAGTTAGGAGGGAGGTGGGGCCGGGTAAAGAGAAGTGGACAAACCACAGTAACGGTCCAAACTCCAACTTGTGGTCATTCTGTAGACTCTAACATTCCCTTAGGAGACCCTCCTTAGGTGCAGCCAACCTCTGCCCAGGTAGGGAGTGTGGGCCTCCTGGTGGGTCCGGGCTGGGGTCCGCAGGATTGGGGGGAGCACTGCCCCAGCTACTGCTGTCCTTTAAGCGGAGTGTTTGCAGATGCCCTCTGGGAGGCAGAAGCGGCTGCAGGATTCATGGTCCACTTGCGTGGAAGATGCGTTTGCTGATCGAGGTGCAGAAATGACCGTGGGCTGAACGTTCATAGAAATTTTTATTCCCATCTAGCCACCAGGTCTAGACGTTGGTGAGTCAGAGTTGGTGCTTTAGATGGGATTCTGGGACCGCCTTTTTAGTATTCAAGCAACCTCTCAAGCCCAGAACAGGACCCTTTCTAATGTCCTCTGCTTAGTTGGAATTCAGTTGCCTCCTGACCGTTGTTAACCCACATGTGATTGTGTTAAAACTGTGCACACTTCAGTGCATGTGCAGTGCTGAGCGGAGTTTCAGTGAGAGGTTGGGAGCTTGCCTTGGACCTGTCCAGGGCACGGAAGCACCAATTGCAGAAGTTAACCGTTAATCAGGTGGGCGGGGGTGCGTGCACGCATGTGTGTGCATGCTTGTAAAAGGGCAGTACCAAAGGAAGCGGAGAACCACAGCAAGCTGGGCCTGTGCTCCCCGAGGTGGCAGCATGGGGTTGTGTAGCATGGTGAGTGCAGCCATCTGAGCTTGGCTTGGCCAGAGGACAGACCGGGTTGGATGGCGGCTCCACTGTCCTTTTGGGACCAGGGCACTGCTCTCAGCCCAGGGTCACCCCAGCCATTGGAGGGATGGAAGGGCTCAGTGCATAGCAATCACCCAGAAAGCAATGGCTGGATGCTGATGCCGTTTGTTGTGACCACAATTATGATTGTCAGCGTGTCCATCAGTTTCTGGTGTCGAGACATCAGCAGCCCCTTGGGGAGAGGATCCTAATGAACGGCCCCCGGGAGTCTCAGGGAGACCCAGGGGCCCTATTCTTTCCCTTGCAGTCCAGTTCTCTGGTCCTGTGGAGTGATTTTACTTCCCTTTGCGTTATGCTGTTGCAGAGAAGGGGACTCACTCCCCCATTCCTTTGCGCTCCCCCAGTCTCCTCCCCACAGCCTCGGGGACAGAAAGAATTGGCTAGGCACTGCAAACTTGTTAGTCCAGGAGCTTTTCTGTTTAAGGAGCTTCAGGGACTGTCATGGCTCGGCCCCATTTGGCTTAAATCATATATAAAAAGTAATAATAGCTGAATGGACTGAAGCAGCTATTTCTTTAATCCAGTTGCCATTTATGATGCCCCTGCATCTGTAAACGCGCAGGCACGTGAGACTGGCAGGCGGGCCAGTCCAAAATAGGATCTGAGGATTAGTTACAAGATAGAAAGCATTTGTGTCCAGATGCGCTGTGCCAGTATTGAGCAATTAACATTTAATTGGTGGTTGGTATGGAGAGAGAGAGAGATCCCAGAGCAAAAAGCCTATACAGAAGAGAAAGGAACATGTGATTTACAGCTGCGAAGTTCGCCTGAAGTTTCCATATGCCAAAGGACTGTCATCGGTGGGACCGAAGCAGTCCTAGGATTCTGGTTATAGTACTGGGTTAACATAGGAGTGGAATTTAACAGGAGTTTTGTATTCCTTGCTACATTAGACATGCTATTTATTATTATTATTATACTTACAAAAGCTTGTATTTGGCCTAGAAACCTTGTGCTCTTTTGTTCCAAGGCTGCATTTTACATGCATATGTAACACATCTTGGGTTTTGCAAAATCAGTACTTTGGAATGTTTGTGGGAAGTGGATGATTTCCGAGAGCCTGGGCGGGTGGTGCTGGTCTTGTCTGGCCTGCAGCCTCCCAAAATAGGCCCGGTGTGCTTGTGTCTCCTGCCTCGGGAGAAGAGCTGCTCAGGGCCCAGCTGAGACCAGAGGGGGATTCTTGACTCTCCCCACCTGGGGACACGTCGCAATTACAGGTGATCCCAAGGGCATCCTAAATCACAGGGCAGGAATTGACGCCTCACTCCCAGCCTGTCCCCTGATATTTGGGATATGCTGATCTGCGGTGCTGAACTGAAATTTCTCTGGACAGAGGAAACAAAGCCATCAGCAGAGTTCACTGTGTTGGCCTGGAGACGAGGCCTGTTGTTCTCTGTTTACTGAGTGTCAGGTTCCTGATTTATGTAGGAAGCGTGGATTGATTAACGTGTATGTTGGTGCATTTCTGGTTTATTTTGGAACTCTCAGTGTGTGTGTGTGTGAGTGTGTGTGTGTGATTGTTGCCTGGAGTTTTCTATAGAGTGAGGGTCTCCAAGGCTGATGGGATAAACTAACAGCACCCTCACTGCAGACACAGCTAGCGTTGTTAGGTCTGTGTCTAGGAACTTGGGCGTGGGCTCCAGCTGAGTCTGGGCCCCAGCACCTCCCCACTGAGTGTCCCCTGCCCGGTCATTGACACTGGGGCTCCCCCAGGCAGTGAGCAGAAGGCCTGGAATGTTTCCCAACTTCCTCTGGACAGAACTAACATGGGATTTCTGGGCTCTGAGCCCTGTGCCACTCTTGAGGTGACGGCCATTTATGGAGCACCCCGATCCTCCGGCTGGCTGTGAATTTCCGTGTCCCTCGGGCTGTCTGGGACCTGGAGAAACTGAACGGTGTTGGGAGAAAACTCCAACCCACAAATAAGAGATTTAAGTGTGCACAGTCGTGGTGTCCAGGGCTGAGACTGGGCGGCAGGGGGCCTCATACACGTGCACGTGAGCCCACCCCAGGGAGGCTGATTTCTGCCTCCAAGCCTTCCTCTTTATTCCTTGTTCTTCCCAGAGTCCCCCGTGCTCCCTCTTGCTCTCCCAGGGTAGCTTCTGGTCACCTGCACTTTAGCTGGGGTGGAGTTGCTGCACCTGAGGGCCACTGCCATCTGACTGGTGGTGTCGATTGCTGTTGTTCCTACTGCAGGTGACAGAGAAGGCAGTAATTCTTCTTCTTCCGCTCACTGGGTTTGAACACCGTACTGTAATGGGCTTGTTCGTGTGTGCTTGTCCTCTGTCTGTCCCTGGTGTGTGCGTGTGTGCGCCTCCCCCTCTTTACCTCTATCTGTGTGTGTTTCCCTCTCTGTGATCCCCCGTATACACTGGTGGGTGGATACCCCGCATTGCCTGTTTCTGTCTCCGAGTTTGTCCATGTCTGCGTCTGTTTCTCTGTGTCTGGGTCTGTCTTCTTGTGTCTGAACCCTCTAAGTGTGTGTGTGTGTGTGTGTGTGTTCATGTCCCTGTCCCTTTGTGAGGATGTGGGTGTCACCCTGTGTGTAGGTCTTGGTTTGTCAAGCTGTCTCCTTCCTTCCAAGTCCCTTCTTTCTTCTTCAATCCCTGTACCCCTCTGCATTAGTTTCCGAGGCTGTCATAACAAAGCCCCACAGACGAGGTGACTTACACAACAGAAATTTATTCTCTCACAGCTCTGGAGGCCAGAAGTCCAAAATCATGGTGTCAGCAGGGTTAGTTCCTTCTGGAGGCTCCGAGAGAGAAACCATGCCATGTCTGTCCCAGTTTCTAGTTCCTTGGCTTGTGGCCACATCACTCCAATCTCTGCCTCTCTTGTCACATGGCCTTCTTCTCTGTGTGTCTCTGTCCAAATGTCCCTCTTCCTAGAAGGACACCAGTCACTGAATTAGGGCCCACCCGTATGACCTCATCTAAACTTGATTACATCTGCGGTGACCCTGCTTGCAAATAAGGTCACACTCACAGGCTCCGGAGGTAAGGACTCCACTGGGTCTTGTTGGGGATGCAGTTCCCCACACAGCACCTTCTCCTCCAGGTGTGCAGACACCGTCTCATGTACTTTTCTCCATCTCTCAGGTCCTTTCATTTCGTCTTTCCCTGTTTTCCTCATTTTCTCTGATTCCCATCCTTTCTAATCTCACATCCTCTTTTCCTGCCCTTCTTGCTCCCCCCATGAAGGCCCCCCCCCTTTTCTGCAGCTGGTTCTGTGCCGACCACTAGACAGCTCAGCGGGAAAGTCTGAGCGGGAGTGACCATGGCTGCTGCCCCCCACTGATTGATTGAACTGTTAATACTTCCCCCGGGAAGAGCAGCTTTACATCGTCCTCCTCCTCTGTGCGGACTTCAGGGTCTCATCATCCGCCCTTCCAGGCAGGCTGTCTGTTTTATTTCCCACCAATCAAAGCCCTGCGACCTCATGACCCCAAGTACATAAGGCTTTCCTTATCTCCTTCCCAGCCCAGTCAGTGTGGCCTGGTAAACAAGCAGATCCTCAAACACTTAAGTAATCTGACCAAGTGGGCAGATGTGTGGACGGTTGGTTGGGATAAAAAAAATCATTAATCATCGATCTGACTGTGAGGCAGGAGTGGTGTCCCTAGTAACGGGGTCTCCTGTCCCTTCTGCCCTTGGTGTGTCCTCATGCTTGGACTCAGCCCCACTGTCCAGAGTTTAGGGGTGAGCAGAGTGCTGGCCTGGGCATCAGGGAGATGGCATCCGTCAGTTCTAGTTGTTCAAGCTCCTCCTCTGTGAGGAAGGGGAAACCCGCTTGGATAATTAAAGGGAAGACTTCTGTTCTCTCCGACACTGTGGGTGCTGACTGGATCCACGTTAGCCGAATTCTCAGTCACCCACGCCTGGCTCCTCTTGGCCTGTTCAGTCATGTCTGGAGGGGTTTGGGGCAGCTCTAAAGGAAGCCGTTGTGAGTAGAGGAGAGCTTAGCAATGTTAGTACAAACCCCATATTTCGCACATAAGGGAAACAAAGCTGAGAGAGGTTAAATGGCTGGCTGTGAGTTAAACACCCAGGGAGAAAGCAATATTGTGCCTACTCTTCAGAGAACTTTCTTTCTAGCTTTCATTTTGGCCGCCAGAGAATTAATGACGGCGAAAATGGTGGACCAAACTAACCCGGCCACGCTCCCACCTAAATTACATACAGGTGCTCAGTAAAATATTAGTAAAAGATGTCAATGCTTAGATGAAATTGCAAGAGAGATGGAGAAATGCCCAGGAGCCAGAATAGGCAGGAAACAGAATTGTAGGTGACAGCCCTGGGCTGCTGAGGCAGGAGCCACATGAGGTGGCCCCGCTCCATTTGTAGCCTTGGAAAACAGCCCAAGTATCCTAGGAAAATTATCTGAGACGAAGAGTTAGATGCTGCAGGTGGCATCCAGTTATGACATGGGCTCCCCAGCAGTGACAGGTGGTGTCACCACATGGCTGTGGAGCTGATGTGGATGCGTCTGTGGGCTCCAGAGTAGAGGGACACCTCAGCCAAAGCTGATGCAGCAAAGGGCAGCTGCAGACACCTCAGGTCCTCCAGTGCTTTGATGCTGGAAGAGCCCCCAGAATATAAATACTACATCAGAGAGGATGCTCAGGAGTAGGAAAATCCTGACTGAGATTATGTGAAATAAATACCTTGAAGTTACTGATTTCACTTGGCATTGGATGTATTATGTTTCCTTAAATCAGAAGAAATAAGGGATTGAGACAAAAATCAAGTTTGGTTTTTGGAAAATAAAGGAATTTATGTTACTTGTACCCTAATATAAGGCCTATGAAATATCATCCCTGCTATAGAAACTATTCTGCTAGGCTCAGTTCATCAGGAGCCTTGGGTTTTGACACTGAGCCGGAAGCGGGCCCATGGAGTCCAGAGAACTGAGGTGTTGTAGGTAAGCCCTAGGACACCTAAGGAAAGAGGGGTGAATTTCAGCCATCAGCCCCGGGAAGTGGCTTGCCTCAACCCTGGCTCAAGGTGGCAAACACAGGCTTTCCCGTGAGAAATCAAACTTGGACCCACACCTCAGGAAACCAAATCAGCATTACCAGAATGTTGCGGGGGAATCCCATGCCCAAGAGTTAACAGGAAAACTTGGCACTGCCTGTCGCAGGAACCCAGTCCTCAAGGGATTCCCACGGAAAAACCAGTCCTACGGTGAAAAATTACGAAGCAACTCAGAGAGGCCCAGCTCGAGTAGTGAGTTAGTAAACAATGAAGCCAGAAGGATTAAAGATAAAGGAAGAAAAAGCAGCGGTGGATTTGTAAAGGAACCAAAGAGACCTTCCAGAAATGAAAAATGTAGTTGGTGAAATGAGAAACTTGATGAACAGGTTAAGTAGTAGGTAGAGCATAGCTGAAAATAAAAAAAGGATAGGCTATATAAAAATAGGTGAAGAACTCTGAGGAATCATGTGAGGAAGTTCAGTGTTATATCTAGAAGGAGATTCCAAAGGAGGAATACGGGGGAAGGGAGAGAGAATATTTTATGAGATGTCAGTAGAGAATTTTACAGAATTGATGGAAGGCATGAATCTTCAGATATGTGGAATAGCACTGAAGCCTGAGGAAGCTAAAATATAGCTAAATTCATAGCTAGTGATACTTTGGGAGGGCAAAGAAAGTAGCCTAAGAAGTCAAGATTACTTGCAAAGGCACAAGAACCAGCAGGACTTGCGACAGCAACAGCCAGAGCCGGGGGACAGCCCTGCCGCTACCAGCCTAGAATTCCGTACCCAGCTAAAGTACTCCCCAAGGGTGAAAGTAACCGGTAATGTTAGACCAAGACCGATAGTATTTGCAACCTCAGTCCCTTACACAGAGAACGAGCGTGAAGAAGAACTCAGCTGACCCCGGGAGGAAGGACTGAGATGTGGGCAGTGTTGGCAAGGGGAGAACTTGGTAAACAGGTCGGCATATCTAAACAGACCCTTGTAGTACAACTTATCAATAATAATGACCACCGGGGGCTTCACAACAGAGTGTAACTAATCACTGGGGAGCAGTGACTCAAAGCTGTGGTGGTTGGGGGGTGATCTCAGCTCACAGCATCTCAAGGTGCTGGTGTTGGGTTATAGGTGGAAGACTTTGTCACGGTAGGGATGCCTATAAAAAGTAGTTAAGCTAGCCACTGAAGTATAACTTTCAAACAGGTAAGGGGAAAAATGGAAAATAAAGAAAGAAAACAACAGAAAGTAGGAAAGGAAAATGAAGAGGCAAAATAAAAGCATTAAAAATAAAACCCACCAGTTAAAAAACTCATAGATTAACACATATAGACTATGTGTTAAATTTATATGTTGTTTACAAGATCCATGTCTACTATATAATCATAAAAGTGATTTGAAAAATTAAAAATATAGAGTAGGACTGTGTTAACCAAAAGTACCCTGAGGTGGCTACATTAACATCAGGCAAAATGGTCTTTTAGACAAAAGCCTACATAGTAATATGAGGACCAGATGATGTAATAAACCTCATGTTTATTGCACCCAGCATCATAGTTTCTAATATATGAACACGACTTGACAGAATTACTAGTAGCTATTTGACAGAAACAGAATTAGTTAACACATAGGTCATTGAAACTAATAGATAAGCATATTAAAAATTTGAACAATAAACTCAACAAGCTTAATCTAATGGGCATATATAAACCCCTGCACTGAGCAATTAGAGAAAACACATTCTTACCAATCAAATGTGGAACATTTACAGGAATTGATTCCACTAGGCCGTAAAGCAAATCTCAGTGGTACCAAAGAATTGTCATCACATAGAGCATGTTCTGTGACGACAGTGCAATTAATTACAACACTTTTAATTACTTGTGGCTAAAAGAAAAAAATTATAATGTAAGTTACAAGATATTTGGGTCTGACCAACCATATGGAGACTAAATAATTTTTAGGATGGCTGAAGAAGAAGGGAATTTTCACATTTAATGCATATATATCAGAAAAGGGAAAAAAATGCATTAACTGCAGAAGTTAGAAAAAAGAGCAACAGAATAAAGATTTGAACAGACAACTACAGAAGGAGAGCCCCAGTGGGCAGTAAACCTTCCAAAAGATGCTTACACTCATGAGGAATTCTTAAGATGCAAACTAAAACAGCAGCACTATTTCATGTCCATCAGATGGCAAATATTTAAAAGTCCCCAAACACCAAATGTTGACAAAGTTGTAGGGGAAATGCCTCCACTCCACATTGATGGTGGAGTCCAAATGGTTTCAAGCACTTTTGAAACCTGGATAAGTGAAAGATTTCAAGGCCTTGTATAACTCAGTCACTTCCGCATCCAGGGGGATGCTTTCGAGGTGTTCTTGTATATGTGCAGGATGAGACATGTATACAGGTGGTCACTAAACACTGATCGTACCAGTAAAAATGTGGAAACAACGTACTGTCCCTCAATTGGGAAATAAATAAATTGTGGTTTGTACAGTGAAATATTATATAGTAATTAAAATAAATGAACAACATCAACAAAGATAAATCCCAAGCTGACTTTGAGTAAAAAAAAATCTAGCAAAGATGATCTTTCAGGGAAAGTTTCTAAAAATATAAAATAATACAAATATGCATTGGAATAGTGCCTACCAGTTCTCTGGAGAGGGAGGGAGAAATAAGGGAAGGGTGGGCTTTAGTTGCAGTCAGGAATGTTTTATTTTTTTTTTAAGTGTTATAAATCAAATATGGTAAAATGTTAGCATAAAATCTTGGTGTTATGTACATGGGTACTATTAATATCTGTATTTTTCTGTATGTTTGCAACATCTAAGTATTAGAAATTGTTAAATCAAGAAGAATTAATATCAAACAAAACAATTAGGCAAAAGGAGATATGAGCAGTATGAATTTTGAAAGCATAAAGGCTATATTATTGTTATTTGAAAAAGATGATATCTGTTTAGAAAATCCAAGACAATCAACTCAAACTATTATAACTAATTAGATAGTTCAGTAAAGTGGCAGGATAAAAGAAAAATATACACGATGGGTAGAATAATGGCCTCCCAAAGATGTCCACGTCCTAATCCCCAGAACCTGTGGGTATGTCACCTTTCATGGCACAGGGACTTTGCAGATGGGATTAAGTTAAGGATTTTGAAAAGGGAAATGATCCCGGGTGATCCAGGTGGGCCCACTGTAATCATAGAGGTCCTTATACGAGGGAGGTGGGAGGGTCAGAGTCACTAGTTAGAGATGTGATGATGGAAGCAGAGGTTGGAATAATACCAGGTAGGCACCACGAGCTGGGGATGTGGGTGGCCTCCGGAAGCCAGGAAGGGCAAGAAAGTCTCTCCTGGAGCCTCCAGAAGGAATTCAGCCCTGCCGACACCTTGATTTTAGGACTTCTGACCTCCAGAACTGTGAGATAATCAATTCGTGTTGTTTTATGCTACTAAGTTTGTGCTGATTGGTTACGGCAGCATTAGTACAATATATAGAAATCTGATAGTTTTTCTATAAGCCTTAATCCACTTAGATAGAAATAAAACCAATTCACAATAGTAAGGAAAATTATAGAGGCCCTAGAAATCTACCTAAAAATAAATGTGAAGATCTGTATGAAAAAAATGGTAAAGCTTTTCTGGATAGATGAGAAGGTCTGAAATAGAGACATAGACCATGCTTTCTTCAATATTGTCAAGAGGGCAGTTTTATGCAGATCATCTGTAAATGCGGTTTCTTTCCAACAACACCCCACTTGTTAAAAGAAGCTTATCAGGATGATTCTAAATTGAATCTGGAAGAGAAATAGCCATGAAATTGAGAAAATTACCGAAAAATGCAACAGTTGTTATTCTTGATGTCCAAACGTATTTCTGTCATCATGATTTAACAAATGTGATGTTTCCATAGGAACAGGCCAAGGTCAGTGGGGCGGGGGCTGGTTAGAAATGAATAGAGCATGTTTTAGATGGGGCACCAGGGGACACCCTCTATGGAGGTCACTTTTTGGCAGAGACTTGACCCTTGAGAAATAGCAAAGATCTGAGGACAGGGTGTCCTCAGCCATGCACAACGAGGGACCAGGTTGGTATGTTTTAGGAAAAGCAGGGGACCCCCCTTCCAGTGAGGAAGAGTGTGTGAAGGGTACATAAAATTCCAGGAGTGTTGACACTATGGATATAAATTAGCTTTTCTCCATTATCTGTCTTCTGATTTCTTCCTGAAGGCTCAGGTTTCCTCACCTAGGGAGGAAGCTATGAATTTATGACATTACCAAATTATCGTCCTATGGTTTTGGTCTCCTGAGCTTCCAGTAGAGCATGATGGAGGCTGATTCAAGGCCTAGGTCGGGATGTGGGTGCCATCCATGGAGACTCTGCCCTGTCTGCTCCCAGCTGGACAGGCCTTTTACGTGCCATTGCATCTGGAGCCTCCCCAGGGGTAGATGCTGGCTATTTAGGATCCCTCTTTCCAGTCTCGGTGTTCCCCTCCAGTGATGCTTCTTCTCAGTGTTGTTTCTAGTCTGCTGTCCGTTCATTCTTGGGTGGGTTTGGTTCATTGAAACCACAGCCCTTTCTTTCTCCTCAGCCCTTTAGAGCAGAGGTTCTGAGCCCAGGCTGCACACTTACAGCTTCTGACAAATGCCATTGTCCAGGCCCCCACAGGTGGATCTTTTTTATAAGCTCCCAGGTGGCCCCAGTGTGAAGACAGAGTTGAGCCCCGCTGGTTTAGATGGTGTAGGATTGAGAAGAGCTGGTAAGAACTCCACACGTGGACTAGATCACTTCGCTCGATTCTCCTTTGTTTTCTGCGAACTGAGACGGTGTGGCTTCAGGGCTGAGTGTTCATCTAGTTGGGAGTGAAAGGGATCCGTATAAATTGGGCGCCTCAGGCTTGGAGGAAATCAGTGGAGGCCTGACCCCCAGGTCCCAGCAAAACTGAAGACGATCACCAGCACTCCGGAAAGGATGCTTTCAACAGGGGGCCTTCCGCTTTGCCTGACACCTCCACCCCCCAGCTGCTTCTACCTGGTTTGTCCATCTGGTCTCACCTTGCCCATTTCTCCTCAGGGGGCATTTCCTCACCCCAGGACTACATTTGTAACGTTGTGCAATCGTCACCACTCTCTAATTTCAGACATTTTCATCACCCCAGAGGGAGACCCTGTACCCACTAAGAGTCATTCCCTAATTTCCCCTCCCCTAGCCTCTGGCAATCGCTAATCTGTTTTCTGTCCCTATAGATTTACCTATTCTGGATATTTCATATAAACAGATATAGCCAAGAGTGCTTTAATGATTAAATCAACCGTGTAAGGTGCTTGATTCCAGCACATGTGGATTTCTTCAGTCCATGTCAGCTATTACTACTAAAGCATCTAAAAGGGAAACACTGGTACCGTCTCTGAATTTAGCCTAGTTCTGACTCCAGTAGGTGGTCTCACAGTGTCGCACCTGGTGGGATGGGGTTAACACCAAGCTCTCCGTGCTCATGTAGAGGGAGGGCAGAGCTGGCGGGAACTCATCTTTCCTATTCTGCACTTCTCAAAAAGGAGCCTTCTTGGAGGTTGCCAAAAGACTAAGTCTAAACGGTTGTCAATTTTGCGATCAAGGATGTTGGGAGAAGCTGGTGACAGGAACAATGAAGAAGAGTTCCATGTTTCCATACCCATTTGATGTAAAAAAGATACTCTTGAAAAGACATCGATGCTGAGGGCTACTTATGCTAGTTGGGCAGCCCCAGTGTCTCCCCAGGTTTCCTTCCGACTTGTGCAAAAGGAACGGTCTCCTCAACTTTCTTCTCTGACCACTCCCCTCACTTTCCTACCTTTTTATTGTTTTTTTGTGAGGAAGACCGGCCCTGGGCTAACATCCGTGCCCATCTTCCTCTACTGTTTATGGGACGCCACCACAGCATGGCTGACAAGCAGTGCATCGGCCAGCGCCTGGGATCCCGTGAACCCCCGACTGCCAAAGCGCGACCCAAACTGCTGCGCCACTGGGCCGGCCCCACTTTCCTACCTTTTCAGACAAATGTTTTTTCCATGTTGGAGGCGATCCTTTTATATCTTTCAAGATAGTTAGCTGATCAGTGGAGATGTCCCAAGTCGATGTATGCAAATGCCCTAAAAATGGGGGGAGATGGTGGCACAACAACTCGCAAGCCATTGGGACTCCCCAAATGGTTGAAATAGAACCAGCAGCGACTGCCATGTCCTGCCCTTCAGTACCCCTGGGCCCGCTCCTTTTAGATTTTTTTTTTTTTTTTGCTGAGGAAGATTTGCCCTGAGCTAACATCTATGCCAATCTTCCTCTATTTTTTTTTTTTTTTTTGTGAGGAAGACCAGCCCTGAGCTAACATCGGTTGCCAATCCTCCTCTTTTTGCTGAGGAAGACTGGCCCTGGCCTAACATCCGTGCCCATCTTCCTCTACTTTATATGGGACGCCGCCACAGCATGGCTGACAGGCAGTGCGTCTGCGGGCGCCCGGGATCCGAACCTGCAAACCCCGGGCTGCCAAGCGCGGACTAAACCGCTGCGCCACCGGGCGGCCCAATCTTCCTCTATTTTGATGTGGGTTGCCACAGCATGGCTGCCAATGAGTGGTGTAGGGCCGTGCCCAGGAACCGAACCTGGGCCAAAGTGGAATGTGCTGAACTCAACCACTAGGCCATGGGGCCAGCCCCATGATTTTTGCTAGTCAGCTCAGAGACACAGACTCTCACATTCTACTTTACACAAAGCCATTGCATGTGTCTACTGGGAAGCCATGGTTTGTCAAAGGTCTTTGGAGGAACTGTCATCAGTGTAGAGATGAGAATTATAATTAAACTTGTGCCAAAAAGAAGAGATCATTGTGACTTTAATCTAATATGTCATTTGCTATTTTAAATTACAATTTGATGACTATATTATATGTCCTCCTGTGCATTTAGTGTTATGAAGACCTTAATGTATCATTTGAGTATTAAGTAACTTGAAACTGCTTCGTATGAAACCCTCTGGTTAAGATGGGCTCTGGCCAGAACACAGTGAAACGATGTGTTTACCGTAATCTGGGCAGCCCAGATGATATCAAAGTAACTGCTTCACACTGTCAAATCAGATTTGTTCTTGTGTTCAAAGGGAACACGTATCTCCCCAAGCTAAGCTTGTGCAGTAGAGTTAATGAATGAGCGTGCATCCCGAATGTCACCTGGCTTGATTCAGCCCATCCTCCTGGGGGTTGTCATTGACACTTCAATTACTTCCAGCTTTGTCATGTGTAAGAATTCTCTTCTACAGCTCGATTCAGTGTGTTGAGGAAAGGGTTGGCTAGGAGAGAATCAAGGTAGAACCTAATGATGTGTTAATAATAATCATAAATAATAATTGGTGCTAATTAGTGACACCTCTCCAGACAGATATCTATCCGCTCTCTCTTGTGAATAAAAACCATTGTGCCCTGTAATTTTCCATCCAGTTAAATCAGTAATAACATATATGCCATCTTTCAATCTTTCAACTTCATTAAAAAAGAAAATAAAAAGAATAGGGACCAACCAGAAATCAAGCCAAAAGTTTCAGAACATGAAAATATTTTATAGTCATTTTCAGATTGCTCTATTATCTTAGTTTTGTCAGAAGTGAGTTCATTTCCTAATGATTGATTGTCTTGTCTGTTGAGCCTTAGTTTTTCAGGTGTTATAGAGTTTTAGTGTGCATGTTTGACAGAGTAACCCCCCAGCACCTGACCTACATCATGCCCACACACATACACACACCACACACATACACATACACCCCACACCCCCCCACACCCCCCCACCACACACACATGCAGATACCCCCCCACGTGCACGTGCACACACACACGCACACATACACTCCACACCCCCCCACCACACACACATGCACATAACCCCCCCCCCACACACACACACCCCTCCCCTCCACCATCCATTTCACTTGCTCTGGTTCCCCATGGCCTGTGTCGCCAGCTGAGAGCTCCTGCCCCTGGTTGACCTGGGCTCCACATTCCAGGGCAGCATTTCCAGCCCCACTCGCTCTGTATTCTGGGTACTTTTCAGCCCATTTTCCCTCTGGCTTGCGAGCCCCGGACAGCTTCTGCCTGCTGCTGACCCGGGCGTGGCGGGACAGAGCCTTCAGCAACACTCAGCCTTGTCATTTCTTTTCTGTTCAGACCAGTGACTAGCTTGCTTTTGAGGACATCTCTGTTTGTCATGCGTTTTTTTTCTATTTCCCTTTTGTGGCTTTGTGTTGGTGGTGGTGTAGGAGGGAGGATGGACTTTCTGAGCAAGAATTTACATCTTAAACCCATGAGATTAGATTCGATCCAGAGTTTGGAAAGAGAAGTACCGTCGATCCTCATTATTTGTGGATCCCATATATGCGAGTTCTCAGACTGCCCAAATTATTTGTAACCCCAGATCAGTCCTCGGCACATTTGTGGTCATTCACGGACGTGCCCAGAGCAGTGACGATTTTGAATTGCCTCATGTACACGTTCCCAGCTGAGGTTGAACACGGCGACACTCTGCCTCATTGTTTCAGCTCTTACTGTAAACAGGTGTCCTTTTCGTGGTCTGTGCAGTCCCATGTTTTTCACATTTTTGTGCTTTTTGTTGGTGATTTTTGCAGTTTCAGATGCCCCCAGTAATGGTGCTGCAGTGCCGTCTAATGTTCCTAAGGGCAGCAGGGCCGTGGTGGGCCTCGTGGGGAAAACACGTGTGTTAGATGAGCTTTGTTCAGGCGTGGGTTACAGCACTGCTGGCTGTGAGTTCAGTGTGAATGTGTCAACATTATTATTGTTAATTATTACATTATTAATTAATTATAAACATTTTTAATATGTGTTGCACATTAAATGAGATGTCTGTAAACAGAATCACACATAAAACAAGGTTATGCATTGATCGGTTGGTGAAAATGCCATGACCAGGGGCTCGCAGGAAGCTAACTGTATTCTCCCTGGGAGCCGTGGTTCAGTATTTGCTAAGTCAGTGTTCTCGGCAACATTCTAGAACAGAGTTACTGCCAATAAGAGAATGGACTGTATGTCTGTGAGAGAAAATCGAAACCTTCCCTGAGCCGTTCATAGAAGGAGCCCCAGGCAGCCCTTTCTTCCAGCCCTCACTGAAGTTTGCTCTTTTGTGACCTCTCTCCTTTGCAGGTTACTTTCTGAATTTTCTGGAGCCAGTAAACAATATCACCATAGTCCAAGGCCAGACAGCAATTCTGCACTGCAAGGTGGCTGGAAACCCGCCCCCGAGCGTGCGGTGGCTGAAAAATGATGCCCCGGTCGTGCAGGAGCCACGGCGGGTCATCATCCGGAAGACAGAGTATGGTTCTCGGCTGCGCATCCAAGACCTGGACACGACGGACACCGGCTACTACCAGTGCGTGGCCACCAATGGGGTGAAGACCATTACCGCCACCGGCGTCCTGTTCGTGCGGCTTGGTGAGTCGGGGCAGCCAAGGCATGCTGGTTATCAGATAGGAACGTTCACAGCCACCGAGTGAGAGATTAATTTGCAGTTTGAAACTGAACACACACAAGCCAGTGAAGAGGAAATCAATAAAGCCATTCCCCGAGGCCCTTCACATTGTGCACGAGGTCCTGGCTTAACCTGTTACCCATTTACTTGTAATAAAAGAAAATCGACACAGATGGAGGGGTCTGTAAACCTGGAGTGCAGAAAATAATCCCAGACACAAAGGTGAGCTGTGAGCTGTAGGGGGAGGTCCAAGTGTCAGGAGGTTGCCCCACGGGGAGGCTGGCCACGCACAGCACAGGACAGCCTTGGGGGCCCCTGACAGGCTCAGGCTGATTGAGACAGGCACCTTCCTGCCCCACAGAAACCTGGGCCCAGCTGAGAAGGGGTGGAGAGCAGAACATGATGACAATTCTGTACTCTTGTGCTTATTGCAAGTGGGGACAGAATTAAATGACTGGAAGGAATGTGTCCCCTTTCATCCCAATTGTCAGAAGGTCCCCACAACGCCCCGGCCCCATCACACAAGCCCCAGACCACTGTGTCACCGGTTAGTAAAGTAGATCTCGTGAATCAAGGTTAGATGAGAGGAGAGAGAGAAAAGACGGTAAAAACTCCAAAAATATCTCCAAACGTTTGTGCATAAGCAGAGAGCACCCCTGCCCTTCCCTGTGGTTTTCGCCCTCCCTGGCATATAATCATGGGCAGGAGCGGAGCCCGGGCTCGAGGACAGCTCACCACAAATGAGCACACTGGGCTGCGGCCTCCTTTACCATGGGCTGGGTTGGAAAAAAGTCTTATTCCAAATCATGAAGTATTAATAACTTGTCTTTTTATTTTTCCTTTTTAGGTCCAACACACAGCCCAAATCATAACTTTCAGTAAGTATCCATTTTCCTCAAACCATTTTCTCATTCTCTGAGGGTTTCCGTTATGTAAGAATTCAGGTTTTAAATCCGGCAAACACATGTCTTTGCTGAATTTGCTAGAAGTTGGCTGGACTTCACACAAGGATGGTAATGTGCTTGCTTTGGGCTGGAAAACTTATATTTTCCATGTATAGTGTTAGGAAAAAATGTCATAAAAGCAAACATTGGTCCTTTCAGTGATTGTGACCTTACAGGACACCTGGAAGGAGTATTAGCACACCGACCAGGTTGCCAGGGCCACCAGGACCTTGGTGTCTCAAGGACATTTGGAAACGGGGAGGCAGTTCTCACTGAAGTCCCAGCACCACCCGTGACTGTGTCGCCAGCTGCGGTCTATGAAATGTGTGCCCCTCGAGCCTCCGGGCACCTCTGCCGTGGCCAGGGTCTCGGACCCGCTCCAGAGAGGAGGAGACGGGCTCCAAGGCTGGCTCTCGGGTCTTGATCGAGCTGTGTGTCAGGCCCTCTTTCCAGTTGCAGCGTCGTCCACTGCTCCCGTCCGTCTTGGGAAGACTCCTCTGGCCCTCGCGCCTTCTGCCACCGCGTGCGTGAGCGTCACTCTTGTCAGAGCCCTTGTTTGAGGTTCACAGTGGCTGTTGGGTTCCTCCTTTCCTACACAGACAGATCCGAGAGGCAGTGCCTCACTTCCAAATGTTCTGAATGGTGACGCGGAGGCCACGTTGGTTCACCGAGCAGTGTCTGCTTATCCACGTGCCCCTGGCGCCTTGTAAACACTGGCCGCTGGGGTGAGGTGGGCGGTGGGCGCCCTCTTAGCAGACATCAGGTGCTGCTTCCAGAAGGCAGATTTTTGAGATGTTCTGTGCTGAGCAGTAGCACAAATGTCTCCTTAATAATTATTCATGACTAGAGTGAGGAAAGAAGAAAGTGCATCAAGGGCACAAGTGTGAGGCTTTGTAAGAGGTGTAAGTTGTTTCAAAAGTTAAATTATTATTTTATTTTCCTTTCTATTTATGTCTTATTTATAGAAATATTATATAATGTAAATGTATAGTATAAAAATATATCAATTTTATATAATTATAATGTAACTTATTAAATATATATCAAATGTGTTTACGTAAAGTTTGTATAAAAATGTAACGATATTTTTACATTTATTTGCTTCTCATTTTTAATTATGGATTAAGTCAACATATTTGTGTAGATAATTCGGGCAGTTCTGGTAAAAGTATAAGTTCACCCCATCCCATCCCTCCGGCCTGTGCCCCAGGATGGCCTCCATGGTCACATGGATGTGCCAGACCAGGCCTTTCTCAGCATTTAGTACATATGTGTACCTAGAGAGAATCATCTCACTTTTATTCACTTTTTTACATAAGTGATATTATACTTGACATATTTAATTAACAGTGTATCAGTATATGGTAAATTTCCGTGACAGTCTTTCTCCCTGTCTCTGTCCATGAAGCGCAGTGACAGGAATTTCCATGTTTGCCACGCCCACAGTGGCCTCCCAGTTTGTGTCCCAAGATTGTGGACAGAGCTTCTCCAGGGGAGATTCTGCAGAGTAGAACGATCAGGGCACAGGACGTGCCCTTGGTAAGCGACCCTGCCAGGGCGGTGTGCGCAGTCCGCTCCCTGCCACAACTCGAGGACCCGTTTCTCCTTCTCTTCCACCTGATTTCCAAATCTGTTTGTTTTTGCCTCCCTGAGGAGGAGAATGGTATCGGCTGCTTTGGTCTCCCTTCCCCGTCACCAGTGAGGCTTGCTCGGTAACACACATTTCCTGGCACTTATGGGTCCTCTTTGTTAACTGTCTCTCCGTTCTTTGCCCATTGCCCTAACATTGTTTGTTTCTTAAGGATTTTTAATGATTATTTATGTCTTATTTCCTGACTATATAGGAATTAAAATTTTTCTATCATTCATCAATAATTACCAATAATTATATGGGTTTTCATGTTGTATCTAACATGTGCCTGATATATGAACATGTATTAAAGGACACCCTAATTTCCTAGAAAAATTCTGATGGTATTTTGATTAGAATAACAATGACTTTTTAGATAAACTTGGTAAAAATTAATATCTAAATTGAATTGTCCTGTGAAGGACCACTTTCTTCATGCTTCTTTTCCTAACATTTTGTTATGAAAAATTTCAAACACATGGAAAAGTAGAAAGAATTTTATACAGAACATCAACCCATATACCTACCAATGGATCCTACCCTTGACATTTTATTGTGCTAGCTTTATAGCTGATCTTTCCATGGATCAATCCATCTTACTTTTTGATTCATTTCACAGTAAGTTGCAGATATTTGTATGCTTATCCTGAAATATCTGTCCAATTAGGTATGATCAATCTTTATGAATATTTCCTGCTGTTTCAAAAAATAAGTGTGCTCTGATGGTGGCCACACATATCTTGATTTGTATATTAGATCACGTATGTTAACTGTGTCATTAAAAGTGTCTATTTTTTTGTCCATATGGGTTACAGATATCTGAAAATATGTGCAAGTCATCCATACTCATTCTGGATTTGCCAATTTCTATCAGTTTTCTATTTTTTTAAATTTTGTGTGTATATTCTTAAATACCTGTAGGTTTGAGGCTCTATAGCTTTCATTTTGTTTTTAAGTCCCTTTCAGTGCTTTTTGCCTTGAATTTCGTTTTGCCTAACACTTACATTGCTGCACCTGCTTTCTTTTTGTTTGCATTTTCTGGAAACCTCTTTCACTATTCCTGTCCCATTTTTTTCAACCTTTTTGTGTTCTGTTTTATGTAGGTCTCTTGTAGGTAGCATATAAGTACGTTTTTTTGGAGGTTGGTGAGGAGGGTTTTCCAAGCTGGAAATCTGTGTTAATACATGTAGGTTAAGCTCATTTTAATGAATATATAATTCAGTGGGCCCCCCTTGTCCTTGGTTTTGCTTTTCATGGTTTCAGTTGCTCACGGTCAACCGCCGTCCGAAAATATTAAATGAAAAATTCCAGAAATGAACAATTCATAAGTTTTAAATTGCATGCCGTTCTGAGTAGCGTGATGAAATCTCGTGCCATCCTGCTCCATCCTGCCTCAGACGCGAATCATTCCTTTGTCCAGCGGATCCACGCTGTAGACCCTCCTGCCTGTTAGTCACCCCGTAGCCGTCTCGGTTCTCACATCAACTGTCGAGGTGTCACAGGGCTTGTGTTCAAGGAACCCTTATTTTACTTAATAATGGCCCCAAAGCGCAAGGGTAGTGATGCTGGCAATTCGGATGTGCCAAAGAGAAGCTGTAAAGTGCTTCCTTTTAAGTGAAAAGGTGAAAGTTCTCCACTTGATGTGAAAAAAAATCGTATGCTGAAGTTGCTAAGATCTACAGTAACTTTTATTGCAGTATACTGTTCTATTTTATTATTAGTTATTGTTGTTAATCTCTTACTGCCCCAAATTTATATATTAAACTTTATTATGGGTATGTATGTATAGGAAAAAGCACAGGATACATAGGGTTCGGTACTATGCTCAGTTTCAGGCATCCACTGGGGGTCTTGGAAGGTATTCCCTCACCAAGGGATAAGGAGGGACGACTGTACTCTGTTCTGTGAGTCAATCACATTTAATCGCAGATGTCCCTGCTGAGTGAAGGTTGGTTGTTGTCACTGACACAGACCCTCTTACGTGATTGTCCGTGTCTCCCTGTCCCTGTGGGTTGAGTCCTCCAGCAGCAGAGATCTGGGAGTGGAATTGCAGGCATGCCAGGTCACAGTCCACCTGCAAAGCACGAGTTCTTATTTCCCCACGTTTTGGAGCACATGGTATTATCAGAACTTAAAATTTTGCCAATGTCTTGGGTGTCAAATAGTAATTTATAGTAATTTTACCTTAGATTTCACCAGTAAATAGCGACGTTGAACACATTTTTGTTGGTTGAATAGCCATTGACTTGCCCATTCATACACAGTCTGTCCTCCTTATTTGCAGATTCCAAACTTGCAAATTCTCTTAACTCACTAAAATTTCTTTGTGAACCCCAAAATCAATACTCAGGGTGTTTTCATGGTCACTCCTGGACGTGCGCAGAGCAGTGAAAACTTGGAGTTTCCTGAAGTGCGCGTTCCCAGCTGAGGTCTGCCTTCCTGTCAGCTCTCCTACTGTAAACAAGCGTCCTTTTCCCGTCTATTTACGTTTTGTGATTTTGGTGGTGATTTCGCTGTTTAGAACGGCCCCAGGCATGGTGCTGAAGTGCTGCCTGGTGTTCCTAAGGGCAAGAAGGCTGTGAGGGGTCCGATGGAGAAATCACGTGTGTCGGATGAGCTTCGTCCAGGTGTGAGTTACAGCGCTTTTGGCCGTGAGCTTGATGTGAATGAGTCATCGACACGTTAAATAAGATGTCTTGAAACAGGAACACGCATAAAACCAGGTTGATGAAAATGTTATGATCACAGACTTGCACAAAACTGTCTCTGTATTTCCCCAGGAGCAATGGTGCAGTATTTGCTAATTCAGTGTTTGTGGTGACTTTATAGAAAATAACTACTGCAAATAATCAGATTAGACTGCATTGTGTCCATTTTTCATTAAGTTATTTGGGGGTTTTTTTGGTATTAATTTGCAAGAGATTTAAAATATATTCTAGATATAATTTTTTACTCCATTTGGAATTGATTTTTATGCTGGAATAAGCTAGGGTTCTATGGTAATGTTTTTCTGTATCAATGGCCTAGTTCCTTGGTGCCATCTAATGAATAGCCTCTTCTGCAATCATTAAATTTAATGTCACCTCTGTCATGTGTGAAATTTCTATACATGTGGATCTGTTCCTAGGCTCTCTATTTTGTTCCAGTAGCTTCTGTACCTGGAATAATACCACAATCTTCTAATCTGTATAGCTTAATAATGTATCTTGCTATATGTAAAGAAGTACTCTCACCTACTGATATGAACCGAATCGTATCCCTCCCATATTCGAATATTGAAGCCTGACTCTTCCCATGTGACTGCATTAGGGATAGGGCCTTTAAGGAGGTAATAAAGGTTAAATGAGGTCATAAGTGTGGGGCCCTGATCCAATAGGACTGGTGTCCTTATAAGAAGAGGAAGAGATATCAGAGATCTCTCTCTGTGCCATGTGAGGAGAGCGAGAAGGTGGCCTCTGCAAGCCAGGAATTGAATAGGTGAATAGGCTAGCACTTGGATAGTGAACTTCTCAGCCTCCAGCACTGTGAGAAATCACTGTTGTTTAGGTTCCCCAGTCTGTAGTGTTTGTTACACAGCCTGAGCTGACTGATACGTTCACCTTATCGCTGTACCACTGTTCTAAATTATTCTTGACCGCTGTCTTTTCCTCTTCCATATGAATTTTGTCAGTTTATATTTTTATTGGAATTGCATATAAGTTCAATTTTTGCAGTTACTTTTTCAGATACAAGGGTGATTTTGTAGTTTTTCTCCTTTCAGTAGAGTTCCTATTACTGAGTGATTTTACAGTTCTAGGCTGACATCCACTTGGTCAGGGTGAGTTATCTTCATGTGCCGCTGAACTGACCTGCCAACTTTGTGCTGGCAGATGACCTTTGATCGGATACCTTGTAGTCTGAGGCTCCAGCCCATTGACTGGCATCTTTCTGTGGCCATGGTTTCTTTCTTCCCATTGACCATGATTGTGTTTCACAGACTGCCCTCCACCTCCTTTATGATATCTCTGGAAGTTAACCAAAACGAACACAGAAAGAGGGAAAATCAGTGGACCTAAAACAGAATTGTCCACAGCTTCTCTGTCTTTGTCACTGGAATATCCCCAGCTTATCCTATGCTGTGACCCCTCTCTTGGGCCATTTCCTGAGAAAATGCACAGCAGTCAAAGCTCTTTCATTGTTGGTCCCAGTGTCCCGTACCTGCAAATGGAGAGTTGAAACAGTGGATGATAATAGAGCCTTGGTGGATCCCTGTGTCAGGCACGCTGCTGTTGGTTCTGAAACGTGGACAGGATTGGTTGCGATGACTCGCCCTCCGAGGTTATCACTCTCTGTCCCCAGTTGCTGCCCTCACACGTCCACACATGTGGATGCTGGCAGTGTGGTGGACATCAGTTGGTGTGTGTTGAGGGAGGTGGGGGGTGGAAATCCTCGGAGGTTAAGGGATCTACTACCATTTAAACCTTCCATCCATTTGAAGCGGAGGCGGAGTGAGGAGGATGTGTGTCTGCAGAACAAAAGCTTTAAGAACAGGCTATTTCTCCACAGATGTAGGTTCAAAGGCAGGGTTTTTATAGCTTACTCAGGTAGCAGTTTGGGTAATGCGAGGGGATTAATGCAAGGCTACGTGTCTCATGTTTCATATATGGGTTTCATTTTTATCTGCTCTTTCAAAAAGTGGTTCATTTTCGTGATTATAGACCCATACATGCACCAGCGGGGTAGCATGGTGGTGGGATGGGGGGTGTGGCAGGGCAGGGTGGGGGGCTGCTCCCTGAAGCCTGGTATCAGAGCTTCCACGTTTCCTGTTGTTATCCTGGGCCAACCGTGTGGCCCACAAGTGTGTGCACGCATAATATGCTTCAACAGATGGCTGCTTAAAGGAAAGTGTGCTGTTCTTTTGGACAGTTAAACTTATGTTAATTATGGTATTGGTCTCTGGGAAACCACCTTTCTTGGGGCCCTGTCCTGAGCCCTCTTATTTTCTTACTTCACAAACTGCAGGTAATTCGAAGGCTTCAGCCATTCTCCACCCATACGCTCATAACCCTGGAATCTCCATTTCCAAGTCTGAGTTACCTCCCCATCTCAGGCCCCCAAATTCAGCCGTGTCGTGGGCATCTCCAGGCAGATGACTCATAGGCACCTCACACTTTGCGTGTCTGAACGGAACTTGGCTGTCTTCTACCTCAAACTCCTTCTGTTGCTATTTTTTGGGGAATTGTCATAAGTCTAGTTCAAACTTTATCCTAATTACAGGAAAATAGCACTATAAAAAAAAAGCCTGAAACTGCCAACTGACAAGCCGGTAATTAAAAATGACTTCAGGAGAAACCAAGCTGCCTTTCAGTTGGTAAGTAAACTAACTCAGGCGAAAGGCTGACGTTTAGCATTTGATGTTCAAGCCATTAAACACCAACCTAATCCAATGGAGGTGCAAGGAGGAGAGAAGCCAACCTAATTTTTTTTCTCCATGACTTCTTGTTATGATAGGTTCTATATTCTGGAAAATGTAACTCAGAACTTGAATAAAAGATAGAAACTTAATTCATTTTAATATTATATGATACAAGCAATAAGTGACTAATCAGACAATCACTGGTAATTAAAGAATGCACACACACTTAAAGAATTAAAGAATGGTCCTTAATTCAGACCACAAAGTGACACAAATGAAAATGTCTGCAATTTAGCAGTATGATAATATTGGCACTTGACGTGTAGGAACACATGTAAAGCTCCCACTAAGTCTCTTTGTTTTTGTGTAAGATGGAAAGACCACTATGGGGAAGAGTTTGGCAAGTTCTTATAGATTTTATTTATACACTTACCATCTGACCCAGAAATCCCACACCTAGGATTTATTCTAGAGAAATGAAAACACGTTCACAAAAATACTTGAACACAAAGTTCATAGCAGCTTTACTTATAATTGCCCCAAACTGGAAACCCTAATACTGGAGCCCATGTATTAGCTGTTATGCCCTATTATGCGTGGATGAGAGCTTTTTACGTGCCAACCTCCAAAGTCACCCAAGGAAATACCAACCTTCCAGGGTTTACCTGGGAGGGACCAGCTCCCTTACATGGTGGAAGAGAATAGCATTTACCTCCCAGTGAACTGGTAACACTGGAGCCACTTTTTCTGCCCTTGGCCACCTCATGTGATCTTGGCCTTGGAGATGGCCATAGCAAAACCCAATGTTTCTAAAAGGTTCTTTCTAAACCTTAGGTTTTTATGACAAGAATGTTGGTGTTGGGTGTGTTCAGTTGGACCTTTTTTTTGGAGGGGGCACATTTTTGCCACATCTAATATGACATCAGTATAATTGGGTGTTAGGAGTATTTCATCTTGGAAGTAGAGAGAAATAAATATACAGTATAGTGTCTTATTTTCAAGGAAATCATTCATTCATTTAACAAATTTATGTTGAGGGCCAACTATGTGCCAGGCCCTGTTCAAGGTGTTGGGGATACAACCATGAATGAAACAGACAGCAACTAAAAATTCCTGTCTTGTGCTGCTTACATTCTCTTGGGAGACTCTTATGTCTGGCTTCTTTAACTGAATGTAACATCTGAAAGAGTCTTCCTGTGGGTGCGTGTACAGTAGTCTATTCTTTTCTATCGATGACAAGTATTCTGTTGTATGAAGATACTGAAATATATTTATCTATTTGCTTGTTGATGCACATTTGGGTTTCCACTTTGGGGCAATTATAAGTAAAGCTGCTATGAACTTTGTGTTCAAGTATTTTTGTGAACGTGTTTTCATTTCTCTAGAATAAATCCTAGGTGTGGGATTGCTGGGTCAGATGGTAAGTGTATAAATAAAATCTATAAGAACTTGCCAAACTCTTCCCCAAAGTGGTCTTTCCATCTTACACTGCCACCAGCGGTGTGTGCGAGCTTCACTTGCTCCACATCCTCCCAGCATTTGATGTTGTCAGTCATCTAATTTCAGCCTTTCTAGTGTCTTGTGTCCTGATGATTCCTAGTAGTTTAATTACATTTCCTCAGCCACTAAAACAGAGATGGTCTTTTCAGGCCACACTTTTGGGAAGTATCTGTTAGGCCTTTTGTCCAATTTTACTGTGTTATTTATCTTCCTATTGAGTTATAAGAGTTGCTTATATATTCTGTATATAATTCCTTTGTCAAATATATAAAATGTTTTCTCCCATCCTGTGGTTTGCCCTTTTCTTTTCTTTCTTTTTTTGTGAGGAACACCAGCCCTGAGCTAACATCCGTTGCCAATCCTCCTCTTTTTTTGCCGAGGAAGACCGGCCCTGGGCTAACATCCGTGCCCATCTTCCTCTACTTTATATGTGGGATGCCTGCCACAGCATGGCTTGACAAGCAGTGCGTCAGCGGGCACCCGGGATCCAAACCTGCAAACCCCGGGCTGCCAAAGCACAAACTAAACTGCTGCGCCACCGGGCCGGCCCCTGCCCTTTTATTTTCTTAATGCCGTCTTTTGATGAGCAGGAAAACTTAATTTTGTTAAGTCTAATTTATTGTTTTTTTCCTTTATGCCTCATGCCTAAGAAATCTTTGCCTTTGTCTATATCAATATTATAAAGATATTCTCCTGTGTTTCCTTCTATAAGCATTATAATTTTAGCTTTTATGTTTAGGTCTATGATCTGCCTCAAAAGCAATATTTGTGTATGGTGTGAATTAATGGATTTAAGTTCATTTTTTTCCATACAAATATCCAGTTGTTCCAGCACCATTTTTGAAAAGACCGTCCTGTCCCCCGTGAATGCCCGCGTGCCTTTACTGAAAATCAGTTGACCATATGTGAGGGTCTGTTTTGGAATTCTCTATCATGTTCCATTGATCTATTCTGATACCCCAATACCACATTGTCTTGACTATTATAACATTATAGTAAGTCTTACAATCAGGTGGTGTAAATCATTCTTTTTCTCTTTCATGATTGTTTTGGCTATTCTGTTACCTTTGTATTTGCATATAAATTCTAGAATCAGTTTGTCAATTTCTGCAAAAAGTGCCTACTGGGATGTTTTTAACTTTTGATTTTGACATAACTTCAAACCTACAGAAAAGTTACACGAATAAGTAATAAGTAATCCTGTATGCTCTTCACCCAGGTTTACCAATTTCTGTCATTTTGCCATATTTGATTTATCATTTCCTCTGTGCATATTTTTAATTATTATTTTTTTCTGAACCATTTGAGAGTAGGTTGCATTCATACACCCCTTTGTCCCTCAGTATATCAGTGCGTATTCCCTAAGATCAGAGGTATTTCCTCACAGACCAACAGCTTCAAATTCAGGATATACGTCTTTGAATTGCCATCCATACTCCAATTTCTTTAATTGGCCCAGTGATGCTGTTTAGATCCCCCCACCCCTCCACACGGGATCCCCACCTCTTTGGTCTCCTGGAACAGTTCCTCAACCTTTCATGATGCTGACGTTTTGATAAGTGCAGGGCAGTTACTGTAAAGAATGTCTCTATATTTGGGTTTGGCTGATGTTTACTCACGATTAGATTCTGGTTGTGTGTTTTTGACTGAAATAGTACATAAATGATGTTTCCTTCTCAGGGTACCATATCTGGAGCTACATGATGTCAGTTTGCTCTGTATTGGTGATATTAATTTTACTCACTTTGGTTAAGATCCTTTTTCTCATTATATAGCTATTTTTCCTATTGTAATTAAAAGTAATTTGTGGGGGGGCCGGCCCGGTGGTGCAGCGGTTTAGTCCGCGCTTGGCAGCCCGGGGTTCGCGGGTTCAGATCCCGAGCACCCGCCGACGCACTGCTTGTCAGCCACGCTGTGGCGGCGTCCCATATAAAGTGGAGGAAGATGGGCACGGATGTTAGCTCAGGGCCAGTCTTCCTCAGCAAAAAGAGGAAGATTAGCAACGGATGTTAGCTCAGGCTGGTCTTCCTTACAAAAAAAAAAAAAAAAAGTAATTTGTGGGGAAATCCTGCTAGGATTTGATGGGATGGTATTGCACATTGGGAGAACTGACATCTTAAAACTACCGAGTGTTCAGCCTGTGAACATGGTATATATTTCTATTTAGGTTTTCTTTCCTATCTCTCTGCAATGTTTTGAAGTTTTAGATGTGTTGAGGTCTTATACATCTTTTATTAAGTTTATTCCTAAGTATTTTAACCATTTTTAAGTGTACAATTCAGTGGCACTAAGTACCTTCACGTTGTTATGCAACCATCACCACATCCATCTCCAGAAATTTTTCATCTTCCCAAACTGAAACTTTGTACCCCTAAACACCAACTCCCCATTCTCCCCTCCCCACAGCCCCTGGCACCCACCGTCCTACTTTCTGTCTCTTTGAATTTGACTACTCCTTTGTGTATTTTTAATGTTATTGTAAATGATATTTTTAAAAAACTTAATTTGCTAATTGTTGCTCATGTAGAGAAATACAATTGATTATGTTATATTAACTCTCCTGTGGCCTTACTAAATCCATACTAGTTTTAGTAGTTTTTAAATATATTCCTTAGGATTTTTCTGTGTAAATTATGATATCATCTGTGAGTAAAGATAGTTTTATTTCTTCCTTTCCAATCTTAAGCCATTTATCTATCTATCTATCTATCTATCTATCTATCACCATCTATCATCTCTCTCTCTCCTTATAGTAATGGTTAGGACCTCCACAGCAATCAGTGTTGGATAGAAGTGGTAAGAGCAGACATCTTTGTCTAGTTTACATTTCAATAGGGAAAACATTCCTTATTTCACCATTAAGTAAGATATTCATCGTAGGCTTCTCATAGGTGCCCTTTTTATTAAATTGAGAAGGTTGTTTTCTTTGTTTGTTGAGAGTTTTGATAATGAGTGTTGACTTTTGTCAACAGCTTTTTCTATATCAACTGAGATTATTACTTGGTTTCTCTCTTTGTCTCTGTGTTTTCCATGATTGGTTTCTAACTGTTGGAGTAACCTTGTATTCCTGGGTTAACCCAGTTCGTCCATTACCCATTTCTATATTGTCGTTTTATTTTGCTGGGTCCAGTTTGCTATTGGTTCATGGAGCATGTTACCCCTTTGATCAGGAGGCATATTGGTCTGTAATGTCCTTGGGACCATCCTTGCCAGTATTTTATCGAGGTTCTGCTTGCCTCATAAAATGAAGTAGAAAGTATCCCTTAATCCTGAATTTTCTGAAAGAGTTTGTGTAAAATTGCTGCTGTTTCTTCCTTAAACATCTGACAGAATTCACCAATTTCTGTTATTTGGGACTGGAGTTTTAATCTTGGGGAGGTTTTTAATTACAACGTCAAGTTCCATTAGAGATTTAGGGCTACTGTGAGTTGTTATTTCTATTTGCACCAATTTTGGTGTATTGTGTTTTTCAAGGAGTTTGTCATTTTTTTCTAAATTGTTGGATCAATGTTCATATATTTCTTCACATTTCTTATTATCTTTTAACATTTGTAGGGTCTTTGGTCACGTCCCTTTGTGAATCTTGATAATTGGTAATGTGTGTTTTCTCTTTTTCTTAATCAGTTTTTCTAGATGTTAGCAATTTTGTTAATTTTTTGAAGAAAACTTTTGGCTTTATTGATTTTTCTATTGTTTTCTATTAGACCTGTTTACTTCAGGTCTAATTTGCCATTCTTTTTCTAACTTATTAAGATATAAAACCTTATCTAATTTAAGCATTAAAGCTATACATTTCTCTCTAATTACTGTTTTAGCTATATTCCACAAATTTTTAGTATCCTGTTTTTATTTTTCGTATTTCATATTTTCACATTCCATTTAAAATTTAATTTTCCTTGTATTTTCTTTTTTGAGCCCAAAGGATTTTTAGAAGTGTGCTATTTAATTTCCACATACTTGGGGAGTTTCTAAATATCTCTTTTTATTGATTTCTAATTTAATTCTGTGTGATCAGAGATTTATGATTTCAATTCTTTTAAATTTATTGTGAGTTATTTCGTGGCAAGCATATGGTCTGTCTGGGTGAACGGGCCATGTGCACTGAAATGTGTGTGCTGTCTGGCTGGGCGTATTATTCTACAAAGGTCCATTAGGTCAAGGGGTGGTTAGTGTTTCCACTGTTGTTTCTTCACTAATTTTTTTGCCTAGTGCCATTAATTGCTCAGGGACAGGTATTGAATTTTTCCATATATAATTGTGGGTTTTTCTGTTTTGTCCTCCAGTTCTGTTAATTCTTGTTCATATATTTTGAAGCTCTGATATTAGGTGCATTCACGTTTATGTCTTTTTGATTAATAGACCCTTTTATTGGAGAGATGTTCTTGCTGGGTATGGAATTCCGGGTTCACAGTTCATTTTCTCTGCTGGGGCACTGAAGCTGTCATCCCCTTGTCTTATGTTTTTCATTGTTTCTGATGAGGGGTTGGCCATTATTTGTTACCTTCTCCTTTTTGTATTCATCCTAGGTTTTCAGCAGGTGGTCTGTGATGTGAGTAGGTGTGGTTTCCTTTGTGTTTGTCCTGCTTGCTTTTCAGTGACATTCCTTGATCAGTGTGTTACTGTTTTTAATCAAATTTGGAAAAATTTTGGCCATTGTTTTTTCAAACATTTTTCTCAACTCCTTGCATCTCTCCTCCCCCCTGGATTTGATTGCACATAAGTGAGACCCCTTGTACTTTCCCACAGTTCAGAGGCTCTGTTTATTTTTAGTAAAGCTTTTTGTCTCTGTTTCAGTTTGAAAAATTTTTGTTGACTTGTCAAGTGTACCAATTTTTTTTTTCTGTTTGATCTGTTGTTAATATGATCCAGTGAATGTTTGTAAAGTTCTTCCACTTGATTCTTTTACAGTTTCCATCTCTCCTGAAATTATGCATGTCCTCATTATACTTTCTTCCATGCAGTGTTTTCCATACTTTAAATTCCTTAAAGTCCTGGTCTGCTAAGTCTAACATCTGGGTCATCTTTGGGTTTGTTTCTTTTGACCATGGGTTATATTTGCCTGTTTCTTCACATGTCTGGTAATTTTTTATTGTATAGTAGACATTGTGGTTTGTACTCTAGATTTTATTACCTTCCTCTGAAGAGTGTTCTGTTACAGCAGCCTATTAGATTACTGTCAGGTCACCTGAAGCTCATGGAGTTTAGCCTCAGACTTCGTTAAAGTGGTTTATTTCAGTTTATTCTTTGTGCTTTTGCTCTGCCCCCCACTAAATTGGAGATGTAGCTTCCTCTGCTTCACTCAGGTAGGCAGCCTGTTTATTACAGGCAGACCCTTTCATAACAAGAACAACAATTATGAAAATGGTTTTACCACTTGTAACAAAAAACTGGGGAAAAAGTTACCTTCTTACAGAGTATGTACCTACATTTGAATTTTGACATTGATTACTTTTCAGCTATAAAGGAGCCTACTTCCCTTTAATCATTCATTATTTATTTCCAGGAATTTTTCTAAGATTTTCTTCAAACCAATTTTTATTTTTCGCATGTTCCATTGGGGGGGCAGGTGCTGATCAGCCCCGCCGTCTTCTTGGCCCTTCATGAAGAAACACTTTCTGTTGTAGCTTGATGGTCCTTCCTCTCTTTCCTCTCAATCTCCCCCTCCTTTCCCATTGCCTTTTTAAACCAGTATTGTGGTTATTTCTCTCTGTCCCCTCCTTGACCGTGAACTTGTTGGAGTTCAAGTTTTTCTTCATGTGTGTCACTGGGCCTTGGATCAGTGCCTGCAGCATTAGGAATGTAGGAGATTTCCAAAATTGAATTTCCATAACATTGATGTTCCATGACGTGGTGAGCATGTCTGTTTCACTTGTGCAGTTTAAGGGATTTTATAGATGGCGCTTCTGTCACTCTCCAGAGGTCCCAAACTATGCCCAGGTAAAGAGAAAACCTCATTCTGTTTGAAACTAGAAAGTAATTCCCACCTGTTTTCTCAAAATTTAAAAACCTGAAGGATGTCATTTTCCTACCACTTCTGTTTGTGTTTTTGGACATTTTCTAAAATTCACATTGGAAGCCCACTGAGAGGAGTAAGCTGTGGATGAGATGTGCTGGCCTCGAGCCCCTTCTCAGCATGTCTTCCCTCCACCTCCTTGCTCTCCACATCCTGTGGGCATCTGCCGGTGGCCAGGGAGAAGCCCACAGTGAGGGACTGGGCTTTCTATTCCTTGACTCTTGAAGTGGGGAGAAGAAATTGCTCCCTTTTGTGGGGTCACCCTGAGGAACTGGCTGAATCAAACCTCATACCCTCGGCATAGCTGACATTAATCAGAGCACGTCCATCTTAATGGTTCTCCTGGCGTAGTGGGCACGCACCTGAACCCGACCTGCAGTGGCATGTAGCACACCCACTGGGGCAGGGGGACTTGCACTTGTGTTGGTGTGTTTGGCAAGTACTGGCATTGGATTTAATTTAATCAGCAGTTAACTCCAGCTCACAAACAGTGAAGGGGGTGGGGCAGGTGTGTATTGTTAGCACATGTGCTTGTCTCTGTAATCTACATTTAAAGAATCCTTGACCCAAAGAAATAATGGCCAGTGAGCCTGAGAGAAAGGGCCTCCAGCTCTTGTTGACACCAGAACCTCCTTATTTAGCTTATTTATGGCTCCAGGTTCTTTTCTTTGAAAAAGAGATTTTCTTCAGGGGCTGGGAAGACAGCAGAGGAGGGAGAGAGCCAGAGGCGGCTGAAGAGGGGGTGTTCCACCAGAGCCTTTGTCTCCACTGTTACAAGCATCCAGATTTTGGATTTGTGAGAGAGCTAACATAGGGATTTTTAAGTCCATTGTTAAAATGGACACAACACAGATTTCGTTTGGGGATGGTCTAAATCAGTATATGGTGGAATGACAAGTGTTGTTAGGCTTATAGGCAGGTTGCAGATTTACTAGAAAACAAGTGACTTAATTTCAGGCCTGAGGCACTTGTCAGAAGCTCGTCCTGGGAGCCCAGGCCCCCTCTCCTTTGCCCTAATATATCTGCCATGGTTCACTTTTACTGGCTCCCTGGAGCGTCCTGAGAGCCACTTTAAAAAGCATCTGGGTACTTAGAATGACTGATCTCATCAGCTGAAGGCAGGACCAACAGGTTCTACCAAAAATAATTTAGCACAGACTCCAACGGGAACATGTGCAGGCTGTTCCCTGCAGGCCCTGGGAAGGTCGGACTGCGGGGCCAAAAGGGAGGGCCCCTGCTTCTGCGAGTCCCCCCCTTTCTGTCCCCTGTGTGTATACACGTGGTCTATGTGGCTACATAGCACTGACAAGGTCACACCGCTGTTGTAGAATAAGCACATTCTTGTTGTGCAAATTCTTTGAGGGCCAGACATTTTGGAATCCCCTCCATTGCTTTCCTCTGTTTCAGATTTCTCTCCTACAATCTAATGGTAGAACACAGTTTCTGGATTATCATTGTTTTCATTAAAGCCTTGCTTCCAAACCACAGAAGCTTATAGGGATGTGCCGTGATGTTTCTCTGATGTTGTTTAAGGGTAAGATGAAACATGTTAATGTTTAACAGTCTGCAGGTATTTGTACATATATGTGAACACATACCCACCCATGTGTACACTTCACATTTATAATCCATCTTTCACACTCAGTTAGTCCTCCTCTGGTTCCAACCCCTCCTTAAAGATGCTGGAATTTTTTTTAAGTTAACTGACTTTACATTTTAGAGCAATTTTATGTTTACAGAAAAATGGAACAGAAAGTACAGAGAGTTCTCATGTACCCCCCACCTCCACATCTGCACATACACAGTTTTCCCTATTAGTAACATCTTGCATTAGTGTGGTGCATTTGTTACAATTGATGAGCCAATACGGATACATTATTATTAACTGAGGCCCACAGTTTACATTAGGATTCAGTCTTGGTGGTGTACATTCTGTGCATTTAGAGAAATGTATAATGACGTGTACCCAGCATTACAGTATCATACAGAGTAGTTTCACTGCCCTAAAAGTCCTCTGGGCTCTACCTGTTCATCTTCCCCCAATTCCCAACCCCCCACTCGTCAACCACTGATCTTTTTACTGTCTCCATAGTTTTGCCTCTTCCAGAATGTCATATAGTTGGAACCACACAGTATGCAGCCTTTTCAGGTTGGCTTCTTTCACTTAGTAATGTGCATTTAAGGTTTCTCCATGTCTTTTCCTGGCTCATTTGTTTTTGGTGCTGAATAATATTCCATTATCTGGATGAACCACAGTTTATCTGTTCACTTACTGAAGGACATCTTGGTAGCTTCCAAGTTTTGGCAGTTATGTATAGATGCTATAAACATCTATGTGCAGGTTTTTGTGTGGACATAAGTTTTCAGTTCATTTGGGTAAATACCAAGGAACAAGATGGGTAGATCATAAGATGCTGGATTTAAAAAGGAAAAAAAAAATCATCAGGGATACTTACACCTTCCAGTGCACTTACAGACTGTGTGTTTTCCCAGAGACGATTACCACGAGGAGGGATTCTGCCAGCCTTACCGGGGAATTGCCTGCGCACGCTTCATTGGGAACCGGACCATCTACGTGGACTCCCTCCAGATGCAGGGGGAGATTGAAAACCGAATCACAGGTAGGAGCCGCAGACCTTTGTCGCCAGGCAACGCACATGTCGCAGCACAGTCGGTCCCACTTGTGTGTTTGTTGGTTACTACCTTGGACGGGGAGTCCCCGTTCCATGTCTCTTGGATAGAAAGTCAGAGACCTTTCTTAGAAGCAGATGGCCACCGCCACCATGGTTTACCCTAAAATGTTCCTGTTTGTATGTTTAAATTAGCAAGTGCAGATTGCTTAGGATGTACTCCTAACACACTGACTTAGGCCAGCATGCATGTCCGAAGCCCTGTGTTCCCTTGTCCTCACTGCACCACCGGGGTTGCCTGTCCCAGGGCTGCCACCCTCGTGCAGGCAGCCCGGCACCCAGGTCACTCTGCTTGACTTCTCTGTTCTGCCTTTCCTGCCTCTTGTGCCCTCTCGGAGCTGTGCTGGGTTGAAAGATACACAGGCCTGGTTTCAGTTATCTGGGAGAGAGGTTTGCAGGCTGTCAGCTGTGTGTGGGGACGCTGCCAGGAACTCAGGTCTGTGTCAGCCTCAGTTCCCAGGAACAGTCCGGTCTTCAGGTGCCTGCTTCACGGCGGGAGAAATGACACAGATCATTTAGGAATGAAGCTGCTCTCCGTCTCTTTAGGAGTTACCATCTCTGGTTGGTTGTTGGCTCTCAACACACGAACTTTTACCTGTTGATGTAAAGGTCTTCTTGGGGGAAATCCCTTGAAAAGTGAGAAAATTAATTAGTCTGAAGCCCTCCTCCTCCTGTCTCTGTGTCCCCACAAGCACACACATGTTTTTCTCTACAGACTCTATATGGAACAAGGAAAACCTTGTGAAGACGGCAGATGTCCTAGTTTAACGGGGTTCTCTGCACGGTAGTTCTTGACCCCGGCCGCCCACTAGAATCTCCCGCTGACCTCTGATCCCGGCTCCCCAGGAGATTCTGATGGGACTTGTAGAGCACTGCCCTGGTTAGGGCCAAGATGAGGATCCAGGTGGAACCCTGGCCTTGTCTTTCACCCTCAGTCTGGGGGGGTCTAAGGTCATGGTCATGGAAGGGTCTGTCTGGCCCCTGGTTGCAGAGCCCCCTGAGGACAGGGCCAGGTGTCCAGTGAGAAATGGAAGGGCAGTAATAGAGGATCCTGGAAGGTGCCATCTTGGTCCACTGGGAGAACGTTTTGAAAATCTTGGTATCTCTCATTGGAAACGCTTTTTATGCCACTTAAAGCAGAACTTCTCAAATCTTTTTGACCACGACACACAGTAAAAAGTATCATGCCTTAGTATACGCATACATGTATGTCATAGACCTGAAATGGGTTACAGGAAACAACATTCATCTTTACCAAAAGCAGTGCACTTGATTTTTCTCCTCGGTTTTATTTCATTAAAGAAAAAGGTTGGTTACAGCCTTAATCCACACCATGCCCTCTGATACCCTCTGTTCTGTCCTAATCATCTATTAAAATGCTAGCCGCAGACTCCACAATCAGTTTTACACCCCACTAAGGGGCAAACACTGATTCAAGGCACAAGACTGTCCCTCTATTGTTTCTTCAGGAATTGTTTAAAGGATTAAACAACTCAGACAGTGAAGCAGACTGATTCTATAGCAGTTTTCAGATAAAAGTTTAGGATGAGGATTCTCTAGATTTGTGGGTTTTGAAAAAGTAAATTTGAAGTTGCTCTGGCCTGACTTGTGGTTTGGAGACTGTTGATCGTGGAGACGGATGCTCTGTTTGGAGAGCTTGCTTGTCAGAACTGGCTCCCGGGACTCTGGAAGCTTCCCAGGGAATGGGCCCCAAGAAGCCTTCAGAGCGACGTGCAGGGTGGGTGGACGACAGCGAGGACCTGGGTTGTTGGAGCTCCTTGGTGCCAGCAACCGGCCTTTCAGAAGGAAGCCCTCTCATGATGTGTTCTGGGGGGAGCGGGGGAGGAGAAGTCCTAGAAGGGTCAGCCACAGCATCCTCTGGGTTGATTACCCCAAAAGAAACTGCAGGTTTGTCTTCCTTAGACAGTCTTTCCCTGCCTGGGGGTCAAGGCCGACTCCACAATGATGGGATTGAACTCGGTTCAAACCTGGGTCTTCAGCCAATTCCCAGAGACCCTGCACCTAACCTCTTACTCTCTGTTCCTCAATGTTAATACTGGCCAGAGGCGGCCAGGAGGACTAAGGACGATGTGACCAGCACCCTGCAGAGTGCCCGGCACACAGCCTGTTACCAGACCCTCCTGGACCATTCACTTTACCTGCTATTTTATAGGCTCCGTGTGGGCTTTCACCCCTCAGTGTGCGGTCTCAGCACATCACTTGACAGATAAAGACCCAGGCCCAGAGAGGACTGAGTGACCGGCAATCCTGTAGTAAATAACGGAGCAGGGCCAGAACCAGGGGACCACTCCAGCTCATCTACTCTGGTGGGGTGTCCCAGGGATACAGGGGGCCAGCAGCACCACCTGCTGGCCTCCCCTGGCACAGCACTATAAGTCACGGGCGCCACAGGGGCGTCCCAGGACTAAATCCCATCCTCTCCAGTTTTCTCCCCTCCCAGCAAGGTGGGTAGGCCAAGGGGCCTCTCTTTCTTTGGCGGTCCAAGATCAAATGGTTAGAAGCAGGTCCTTCATAGGTCAAAGAGGGGTGGGTCTTCTGGCTGATGCCTTCCTTTGAGCTCTGCCTGCACAGCCTGGAGGAGAGGGCGAGAGCCTACCATGGCACCCCTGCTCCGCTCACCCGCCCAGACCTTGTCCCTGCAGCTCCCACCTCTTCCCTTCTCCAGGTCAGGTGTCAGTTCATTCCCATCACACACAGACGTCCATCCTGTGATGTCTTGCCTCTAAAAGGCAAACCAAGCCACTGTGGCTCTAGACCCTCCTGCTATGGCCACTTCTCTGCCCCTCTTTATCACAGAACTCTCCCCGATGCATGACCCTGCCCTCTCCCCACTTTGCGCCTCCTCCAGCTGCCTCTTGGCCCTGCCAGCGCTCCACTAGAAGGCCCCCTTAACCCCCTGCCACTCCGTCCTGCTCTTCCTCCAGTCCCACTGACTTCACAGGGCTGATGGTCCATCTTTCTGGCACTCTCTCTTCATCCCCTGGGATGCCCTTCCAGGCTGCTGCATCCTCTGCTTGCAGACGGGGAAGGAGGGGAGACTGAGGCCCAGTCCTTGTGCCTCTTTTCCAGTCTCTCCTTCTAGAAGTCGCCCAGCCCCTTGGCTTTACCTGCTGCCCGGCTTGCAGAGCCCCCAAGTCATAGCAGGGCTTAGGAATTGGAATCTTCCTGTCATGGAAGAAGCATCATAACTGGCCGAGATCTTGGACCTAGTTTTCCTTCTTTGTTGTTCCGCTTTTGATGTTTGTAAGTGAAGCTCTAGGACCAGGACCTTCTATGTCTGGTGCAAATCAGGGTGGCTCACGTGCTCCTTGGGGTCCTGCTCGTGGAAGAGCCTTTCCGGGGTGGGCGGAGGACAGGGTGGAGGGCTGGGAGGCGCGGGTGGGAGGCAGGGTGGGGGGCACGAGTGAGAGATGGGGGCCGGGCCGGGTGTTGGGGCCCTGGAATGGGCCCCCATGCCCTGACGCCGGCCTCGCCCCCGCAGCGGCCTTCACCATGATCGGCACCTCCACGCACCTGTCGGACCAGTGCTCGCAGTTCGCCATCCCGTCCTTCTGCCACTTCGTGTTTCCGCTGTGCGACGCGCGCTCCCGGGCGCCCAAGCCGCGCGAGCTGTGCCGCGACGAGTGCGAGGTGCTGGAGAGCGAGCTGTGCCGCCAGGAGTACACCATCGCGCGCTCCAACCCGCTCATCCTCATGCGGCTGCAGCTGCCCAAGTGCGAGGCGCTGCCTGTGCCCGAGAGCCCGGCGGCCGCCAACTGCATGCGCATCGGCATCCCGGCCGAGCGGCTGGGCCGCTGTGAGTCCCGCCCCGCCCCGCCGTCGGGCTGGCCCCGGGACCCCGTTCTGTCCCCAGACGCGTCACAGCCCGGGCCCCTGTTCTGCTAGGGCAGTCACGTGGGCCTTGGCGGGGCGGGGGTCGGAGCCCCTCAGCTCCAGGGCGCGCCCCCGCCCGGCCCCTGCCCGTCTTAGGGACCCCGTGAGTCACCTGCCTCTCTGAGACGCGCGCTCTCGCTGCTGCCCCAGAGGCTCGGAGCGTTAGGAGAGGAGGGCCGGCTTCTCACCCGCCTTGCTGTCCACAGCTCCTCTCCTCACCGACTGGGCCAGGGTTGCCCGCCTTCCTCGGAGGCTGGGGGCTGCCTTCACTTCTTTGGCTAGACTGGGGGTTCCAGGGTGCAGCCAGGCTCGTGACCAGGGCTCCTGAGCAGGACCCCTGCACACGTGCGCCCCCTGGCTGCAGGGCTTACTCTATGTGACCCCAAACAAGTCACTTAAATGCCGGTTTCCTCGTATTACACGGGGTAGTTACTACTAGCCCCAGGAGCTGGAATGAAGATGACATGAGTTACTATTTAGAAAGTTCTTAGTGCTGGCACATGGTAAGCACCATGTAACTGTTGTTTAACAAGCGCGCGCCCCCAGGGCTGGCTGGAGAGCCCTCCCAGTCTCCTCCACGCAGGTGGAGTGATGTGCGGGGCTCTGCTCACGTGTGGCTCAGCCAGGGTCCTCACTGGGCAACTAAGGGGACTTCTGAGGTTGGGCCAGGCCTGGGGCTTGATCGTCCCTCCTGCGTGGTTCAGTGTTCTTTCTACTGTAAGTGAATGGGAGGTTGGGGTTGACATCCTCATTCCAGAGTGGGGGTGCCTGGCAGGTCCTGAGGGTGGTTTCAGGGTCAGGGAATAACTTCTGATGGGTTTCTTCTCCTTATGGTCCCCGTATATGTCCCCAGTGTGCCCCCAGTTTAATGTGTGGGCTTGGGACTTTATTAAATCATTACTTTCAATGCTGCTTTTCTAGGAAGTTATGGTCTTTTGGAAATTCCAGTTTGGGGACATGCAGGCAAATAGTCGGAAGAGTTGAACAGTGCACTCTGTGTCCCCAGAGCAGGGCTGCTTCCTCTTACTTTTCAGGCCTGGTAACGTGTCCTCTCTCTCAGACCATCAGTGCTACAACGGCTCGGGCACAGATTACAGAGGCACAGCGAGCACCACCAAGTCGGGGCACCAGTGCCAGCCGTGGGCTCTGCAGCACCCCCACAGCCACCAGCTGACCAGCGCAGACTTCCCCGAGCTTGGAGGGGGGCATGCCTACTGCCGGAACCCCGGAGGGCAGATGGAGGGCCCCTGGTGCTTCACGCAGAATAAAAACGTACGCATGGAACTGTGTGACGTTCCCTCGTGTAGTATGTATTCTCTCTCTTTTTTTTAAAGTGTTGACTGTTGCGTGCACTTTGTGATGACGTGGGGCCAGGAGGCACCTGGGCACCCACCCTGTTTCATCACCATGATCATTTGTTTTAAACAAAGCTGTTGCTGGTTGTAAAAGTAACATCTGCTCATTATGGGACATTTTAAATTATAGAAAAATCTGAAGAATAATGTGCAAATATTCCCTAATTTCACCACTTACTGGAGACGACTGTTTACAGTTGGGGGCTCTTCTGTCAGCCCTTCTCCCACATGTGGTCCTGGCATCTTGTTTCTCCATTAACATTGTCCCGTAATACTTCCCAATATTAGCAAAAATGCTTCCCATCACGGTTACAACCAGCTTCTCAGCCCGGCAGCTGTAGTTGGGGAATGACACATCTTGCTCCCCTTCGCCTCCCTCTTGTCTCAGCTCTCGCACATAGACTTGGCAGAGTGAGGAAAAAATGGAACTTAAGTCTCTTAACCATTTTCCCTGCTATTTCTGTTATATCGTGAATAGGAGAAGAGTGTGTAGTTAATGGATGCAAACTTTACAAACATGATCATCTCTGGGTCTCAATCATTTATATCTCACCAACTCCAGTCGACCCAAGACCCAGCTGCCTTCTGTGTCTTACATGTGGGAACCTGGAGGCAGAGGGTTGGTGGAAAATGACTGAGACGATGGATAGAGAGGGATCAACGGGTGAAGCAAATCAGGGCTCACCCTTCACCCTGAGACCTCCTCCTCGCGGCGTGGGGCCTCCACCCTGCTGCGGATGGACTGAGAACTGGTACTCATTACCTTCTGGAAGTGTGATTTGGTCCTTCCAAATTTGGCCCTTCCTTTAACTCAGCAGTTCACACACAAATCTTCAAGAGTGTGTGTTCATTGCAGGAGTACATTTTAAGAATGAAATGTCAGTGGTTAGATGATAGTATAGCTACTCTGTCTAGACTAGAGGTAGATGCTACAGTTGTTTAAAAGTTTCCTGCGAGGAGGGATGTCCTGTTAAAGGAGAAAAGCAAGTTGTAGGGCAGTAGCTTGCTTGCTTGCTTTCTTTGTAAGAGACACAAAATGAGTGAAAGGTGTGTGTGTGTGTGAGCACACATAGGCAACTGTATTACATAGATGAAGTTTTGGAAAGATACACGCCAAACTTTCAGCAGTGATTTCCCATGACCTACAGAAATGTTCAAATATAAGACATTTTTACAATGAGCAGTTATTACTTTTGTAAGTAAAAATAAATCAAAACATAAAGAAAAATGTGTGTGTTCTTTGACCTGGCAAATCCAGGAATCTTATATTGCAGAAATATTTGCACCTATAGGGAAGAAATGGAGGGATATTTATTGCAGAATCACTTTTAACAGCTAAATAAGAAACAGACTGATTGCTGACCAGTAGGCCGGGTGGAAAGTGGGGTGTGTCCATACCGTAGAACGGGGTGCAGCTGCTGACGAACGGAGGCCTCAAGCTGTCTGTTCTGCATGAAACATTGTCTGAGATATATTATTCTGCCACAAAACCAGGAGCAGGAAAATATGGATGATATGATTCTATTTAAAATGAATTCTACTTAAAATTCTATTTTAAAAAACCATATGAAACCACTGCTTCTGTATGTCAGAACAGTTGAATGTTGGTTATTCCATGTTCAACTTATAAAAAATTAGGTGACCGCCAACCTGTTAACAATGGTATAGGCTTTGGTGAAATGGGCTATTAGGAATATTCACTTTTCTGTAATACTACAATTATTAATAAGCGTGTGTTCTGTTGGTGATTTTAAAAAGATGATGATAAAATAAATGGCGGTACAAATGTTTGAATGGTGCTCACATCTCTGATCTTAGCCTGAGGGGCATGGAATCTCCCCCAGCCCTAATAATGAAGAATGATCCAGAGTCTCCACAGGCCTGAGGCCTCCAGAGCATCTGCCTCCGGGCAGGGACCAGGAGGGTTTTGTGTGTGCTTTAATTTGATTTTATCTTATTTTGGAGGCTGGTGGGCGAGACTGGGTTTGGGACAATGCTTTTTTACTTAGGTGTTGATAGTCTTCATTTTTAGTACTGAATTAGCTCGTTCAGAGACACATTGACCAGAAGTCACTTGTTTGCTTCAGGTGGAGCGCTCATTACCCGCTAGTCCTGGGGACGCCCAAGTCCAGTGTAAACTATTCACAAGGTGAAGGCGAGAACTGCTGGGGGGGTGGGCTCTGGAGAAGGTGTGGAAGATTCTTCCGTCTCCTCGCAGTGCGGAGCCCCCAGCTCCACCTGGGGTGTCAGCCTGGCCCTGGCTTTGCTCCAGCCTCGCAGCTGCTGTGCCCGGTGTCTTCTGTGACTCCTGCAGAGGGAGCCAGCGCGCTGCTCTCCACTGTGGAAGATGAGGACGTGCCTGGGGGCCTCAGAGTGCCCATCTTACTGTCGTTTTCCAAGAATGCTTGCGCCCCTGCCGCCCGGTGCGTTGGGTCAAACTCATCGGCTGCTGGTGTCTTTGAAGTCAAATGCATTTTTAATTGGTATCTTGAAAGAATATGTGTTCATTATACAAAAAAGTGGGAAATGCTAAAATGTTGAGTGAAGAAAAGCATCATTTCTAATCCCACTGCCGAGTTTCCTTCGCCAAGGACAAGGGTGTCAGATGTATTTCATCGTTTCGTCAAGATGACAGGGGCCAGAGCACCTATCTCCCGTGGTGTCCCGGCATTAGGCGGGGACCAGCGGTGTCAGTACCGCTGTGACGGTGAACAAACCCTCAGAGTTCATTTGTTTCCTGTGCCGTGTATTCCGGTTTGTTTCCGTGGTGGGCAGTTCTGGACTGTGTCACAAATGTAGAGCAGGATGTGCAGTTTTGGGTACATCACCTTTCTTTTTAGGGTTAGGGGGCAATTTTGCCACTTTGTGCAGGTTACCTGATTATCAACTTGTGCTTAAATGTTTTAGTTGGTGTTGGGGCGGGCTGGTGGAGAACTTGGAGTTGAAGAGGGGCTCTTTTCAGAAAACTCACGGAAGCCTTGCTGTTCACAGGCCCCCAGGACGGCAGCAGGATGGGGATCCTGTACATCCTGGTCCCCAGCATCGCCATCCCCCTGGTCATCGCGTGCCTCTTCTTCCTGGTCTGCATGTGCCGAAACAAGCAGAAGGCATCCGCCTCCACGCCACAGCGGCGCCAGCTGATGGCCTCCCCGAGCCAGGACGTGGAGATGCCGCTCATCAGCCAGCACAAGCAGGTCTCCTGCTTCGTATTTAAGGGGCGCTCTCCCGGGCTTAACCTCTACCTGGGGATGGGTTACCTGCAACATCAGGGTTCTTCATTTACTTGATACACAACACATAATTCTTTTAAACTGTCCTTCATTTTGCCATTTTTTCTCTAAAACATATCAGGACATTTGTGTCTTCAGGAATGGTAGGCATGTTCGGAATTCACCAGCCCACTATCGATGGGCTTCTCCCTCTACTTAGACCAGTCCTATTAGTGTGGGCCCCAGAGAGATGTCCTGACTCTGTGACCCTTCAACTGTCCCCAAGGGAGGACACAGGAAAGGGCTCAGGTTGCCCCACCACTTGAGGGTACTAAGGCCTTTTTAAGGGACGGGGGCCTGTTTTCTGGTCAGTTTGGGGTTGGGTTGGTTTTGTTTTGTTTCATTTTTTGGAAGGATGGAGCAACAGTCTTCATAGGGGAGGTAGGAGGACAGGCCAGGCCCCACGTCCTAGGGGTTCTTAGGATGGTGAGAACACACTGAAATGCAGCACAGGAGACAGTCTGTCACAGCCTGCCCAGCTGAAGTGAAGGGCGTTTATGCTATTTGCAAGCTTTGGGGGAAAAATCATCCCCATCCGGGCTTCGAAGCAGGAGAGGGGACTCACTCAGCTCTGTGGTCAGGAGTCGCTGAGTGTTCTCTAGGGGAGGGAGGCTGGGCGGCGGAGAGACACAGGGAGCCTCCGGGAAGGACGGGGGCCGGGTGCACAGAGGGGGCAGGAAGTCGTAGAGACTGAGAGGTGCAAATCCTGGGGATCCCCTTGACCCACGTGGTGTCAAAATGCTTCTAATCGAGAATCTGATCAAGAGGAAACAGCAAGACAGGCCCACTGAGGAGCATCTGTAGAGCAACTGGCCTGGACTCTAAAAATGACAAAACTCGTGGGAAGTGCCCCTCAGGGTTCGTGAGAAAAAGACATCGGGTCTCCTATGATGAGCAGCGGTGGCTGGACCTTGCCGGGGGCACATGTCAGGGAGCAGCAGGAAAGGCTCTGGGTGCGGACATAGCTGGGAGAGCACAGGGGTGACTTTGGGACAGCTGGAGCTCAGCTTGGCTGGGGAGGGTGTGTGTGTGAATAGGTGTGCAAACACACTCACACACATACTCTGCTGTGGTATCTCAGCCATATTTGGGGGGGACATAATTTGCAGCCTGGTTGGGACCCTTTGAAAGTTTCAGGCAGCCTCATGGCATCCGAGCAGAGAGCAGTGTGCGGGGCAGGCTGGGCCTGGGGCAGGGGGACCAGCGGGTCCTCTGCAAGGTCGTGCCGGCAGGTGGCACTAGGACCGCCCCTGGAGTCACTTCCCAGCCACCCTGCTCTTTCTTCTCCTGTCGCGGTGACAGACATGTTTCATTGGGGCTTCTCTTCTCAGCAGGCCAAACTCAAGGAGATCAGCTTGTCCACGGTCAGGTTCATGGAGGAGCTGGGGGAAGACCGCTTCGGGAAAGTCTACAAAGGCCACCTGTTCGGCCCGGCGCCGGGCGAGCAGACGCAGGCGGTGGCCATCAAAACGCTGAAGGACAAGGCCGAGGGGCCGCTCCGGGAGGAGTTCCGGCACGAGGCCATGCTGCGGGCGCGGCTGCAGCACCCCAACATCGTGTGCCTGCTGGGCGTGGTGACCAAGGACCAGCCCCTCAGCATGATCTTCAGCTACTGCTCGCACGGGGACCTCCACGAGTTCCTGGTCATGCGCTCGCCGCACTCGGACGTGGGCAGCACGGACGATGACCGCACGGTGAAGTCCGCCCTCGAGCCCCCCGACTTCGTGCACGTGGTGGCGCAGATCGCTTCGGGCATGGACTACCTGTCCAGCCACCATGTGGTCCACAAGGACCTGGCCACCCGCAACGTCCTCGTGTATGACAAGCTGAACGTGAAGATCTCCGACTTGGGGCTGTTCCGCGAGGTGTACTCGGCCGACTACTACAAGCTGATGGGCAGCGCGCTGCTGCCCATCCGCTGGATGTCCCCCGAGGCCATCATGTACGGCAAGTTTTCCGTGGACTCGGACATCTGGTCCTATGGCGTGGTCCTCTGGGAGGTCTTCAGCTACGGCCTGCAGCCCTACTGCGGGCACTCCAACCAGGACGTGGTGGAGATGGTGCGCAGCCGCCAGGTGCTGCCCTGCCCCGATGACTGCCCCGCCTGGGTCTACGCCCTGATGATCGAGTGCTGGAACGAGTTCCCCAGCCGGCGGCCCCGCTTCAAGGACATCCACAGCAGGCTCCGGGCCTGGGGCAACCTGTCCACCTACAACAGCTCGGCGCAGACCTCGGGGGCCAGCAACGCCACGCAGACCAGCTCCTTGAGCACCAGCCCCGTCAGCAACGTCAGCAACGCCCGCTACGGGGGCCCCAAGCAGAAGGCCCAGCCCTTCCCGCAGCCCCAGTTCATCCCCATGAAGGGCCAGATCAGACCCATGGTGCCCCCGCCCCAGCTCTACATCCCTGTCAACGGGTACCAGCCGGTGCCGGCCTATGGGGCCTACCTGCCCAACTTTTACCCGGTCCAGATCCCGATGCAGATGGCCCCGCAACAAATGCCTGCCCAGATGGTCCCCAAGCCCGGCTCCCATCACAGCGGCAGCGGCTCCACCAGCACAGGGTACGTCACCACCGCGCCCTCCAACACATCCGTGGCGGACAGGGCAGCCCTGCTCTCGGAGGGCACCGAGGACACGCAGAATGCCCCGGAAGACGTGGCCCAGAGCCCCGTGCAGGAAGCCGAGGAGGAGGAGGACGGCTCCGTCCCGGAGACCGAGCTGCTGGGAGACAATGACACTCTGCAGATGGACGAGGCCGAGGTCCAGCTGGAAGCCTGAGGGGTGCAGGGCTGCGAGGCGCTCGGGGGAGACTCGAGCTGCCTTGAGAAGTGAGCCCCCGGCGCCGGTGGCTGGTTGCAGCCTCACCACGTGAAGTCCTGCTCCCCTGTCGTCCTCTCGTGCACAAAGCTGCCACTGGGGCCACCTGTTTGGCTGGAGGTCTTTTAGCCGCTGGTGCCTGACCAAGTAGGGGTGGTGGCCCAGCAGGAGGCACAGTGACCCCCGATGCCACCTGCATTTCCCTGAAGGTAGATCAGTAGTGAGCAGTGCCTGCACTTTGAAGGAACATAGTGGCATCTTCCCACCGTATTGCATATGGATCGAATATTGGGGAACTTTGGGAAAACAGGCCTGCCAGAGGCAGCCAGGTGAGACCCGGGGCTTTGTGATCCATCCCCAGCGCTTGGCCTGTCGGTTGAGGATGGAGGAGGCGGCTTTCTCTCTGCCGCCCCCTGCCAGTACTAGCCTCCCTTCACCACCAAAGATGAGCGGGAACAGGCCGGAGCCGCCTGCTGCCTGCCGGGGTCCAATGAGAAGGGGCTTCTGAAATGGGAGTCACTGCGTGAAACAAAATGTGCCTTAGGAGAAACCGACGTGATTTTGTATTTTTGTGAAATGATTTTAATTATCCTGCATGTGTATTCTGCCCACTTCTCTGGAATTCATGGGAGAGTGTTTCTTGGGCTTGGAATGTTACAGAGGAGGCAATATTGTACAGAGCACGGTATTGTTATTTTCTTTTTTAGAACCATGTACAGACTTTAAATGTAATTTATATGGTTTTTGTATACCATTTTCATTGAAGTATTTTGAGCTTAAAATAATGACTTAATAATTTAACTGTTTACGTTCCCCACCTGGGGATGCCACCCGAGTGTATTTGGTTTGCTAGTGTTGGACCGCATGTGAGCAAGTCCATCATTTCAGAGCTCCTGCGAGAGACGGCCCGCGGGCACCTGCGTCCAGCACCTGAGTAGAGCTCTTGTGTAACTCGCCCACCTGGTGTATCCAATAAAGCGACACAGAACGTTTGGTCGGCTCTCTGCAGGTTGTGGGGACGTCAGGCAGTGGGAGGTGCTGCGTGACAGAGACGCCGAACGGTGGTGGTCGGGCTGAGCCCCTGCAGTGGGCTGGCGGGGCTTGTCCAGGGCCAGCGACCCCGACTGAGTGTGGCTGTGCACTGGCAGAGAAATGATGGGAAGGAGTTCCATTGCTTTGCTCTGGTAAGGTCTCCCGGTGAATTGATTGCAGGTGATGTGAAGTTGGTCTTGATTTTAAACCTCTCCCCTCGTGAGGTCCCAGGGCCCCTGACCTTATAGTCCTGGAGGCTGGCACTTCCCAAGGCTCTGGAGCATGGCTGGGGCTGAGGTGGTAAGGGGGAATGGGCCTCCTTCACCCCCTGCCCGGGCGCCTGTGGCTCTGCTCCTCGGCAGTGCGCCCCCTGAGCCAGGGTACACCCGGTGGGGGTCAGTGCTACAGGGCTTCCAGTTGGGGGAGGGACACTGTAACACCTCCACAGCCTGGTTGAGGCCTGGAGGCCTTCTGCTGGCCAGCAAACAGTCCCCAGGCCCTGGCCCTCCACACTCCACCCTGGCCGCCCCCCGCCCGCCCCCAACGTAGCCTGGGAAGTTTCCGTGTTTATTGGAGTGGGTCCACAACCCTGGGGCCCAGTGAGGCCCAGCCATGAGTTGCTTCCCGGATGTGCTTCCCCGTCCACCCAGCAGCCTGGCTTTTCAGCCTGCATCAGAACCTCTCCCAGGGCTTGTCACGAGAGGAGCACTGCCCTCCCTGCTCCCAGGCAGGTCTGGACAGGGCCAAGAATGTGCATCTCTAACAAGCACCCCGAGGGTGCTGATGCTGCACTCAGGGTCCACGGAGAGCCACTGAGGCACAGAATTGATTGATCCCGATTGTCCAGCACCTCGGGTCGTCCTGAGCTTCAGGTCCGACCTGTACACCCCTCGCCCCACTGCTGTAGCGTGCTGCTCACGGAGCCACACACCCAAACAAAGAAAGAAAATGTCAGAGTGTACATCCTGAAATCAGAGGGGACTCTTGCCTGTTTGGCAGAGGGAAGTAACGTGATTGGGGTTAGGACTGGGAGCCCCTCGGAGCCCCTCTCCTGGCAAGTGTGGTCTGGATTGCAAATTAAAAGAAGTCGGGTAAAATGGAGCCACTTCCCAGTCCCACGGATCTGAAAGAGGAACTTAATTTATCTCTAATTTGGTCCACCTGATGGTTTCACTGTTGAGACCTGAGAGTGAAAAATGGGAAATAGCCCCCGGCTGCACAGTGAGGGAGGCGAGCCGCGCCACAGCCCCCAGACGTGACCGTGTGGCTCCAGGCTGCTGGTGCCACTCCGGAGCGAGCAGCCGAGGTTCTGCAGAAAGGCGTTCGGAGGGTTTTTTGGTGGAGTGGGGGAGGTTTTGATTTGGGGGACTTTTTTTTCTTTTGCTAAATATAGCATTTGTTACGGCTCATTCTAACTGTAAAATCTTAATGCGTCTTTAGGAAGATTATTGAGCTTTTAAAGTTCATGCAACTGAACAAAAGTGACTTCATTGGGATGTTCCAGAACAATTGATTGTAGAGCTAAGTTGCATGATTCAGATAATGTCCACCGTCCCGTCCACCCAGCAGCCTGCCTCCCACAAGAGGGAGATTTCCACAGCTACTGAGTTTTAATTGAGCCAACGAAGCCGCAAATACCTTGTACACTCCGTGTATTTTTTGATAAACCATCCTCGTTGAAACAATCTGTCAGGGCCATGGCTAACTTTTCTGTGCTAATTTTAGGGGATTTGACTAAATGCTACAGTGTACAACAGCTTCCCACTAAACCAAGAAAAACCTCTTCTCTCCACAGGGACACGCTGTCTCAGTGTGCTCCCTTGGGGTTTAGTTCCACATCTCCATTCAGTATTGATAACTATTTTTGGACAGTTTGTGATTTTACAGCTATGCCTGAAACGAATCTTACCCAGATGTTGGTTCTATGTGAACTTGTGAGAACGAGGTTGTGTCAGAGTAAATTGACTTCAGAGCACTATCTGGAAACCTAGCCACAGCGAGTCGCTGTGACCTTTCCAAGGTCAGCCCGCTCCCACCTCGCCCACTTTGTTCCCCTCACCATTCCCCATAGAGACTGTAGGTATTTCTTGGCCTGGTACTTAGTGAGTGCTCAGTGATGGGCTCTTGAATAAGAGCAATGCTGTATTGAGGTAGAGAAGGCCTGGATTTAGGTCACCTGACACCTGCACAGAAGGAGAGGCGCCTGATTGTCAGGTGTTCACACTTAAGACAATATCACTTTTACAATATTGTATTTCTTTTTCAATTTCATTCCTTTTATTCACTTACTGAATAGCTAATACCTGCCTATACTTCAGAGATACAGTGGGAAGTCCCTCTCCCATCCCCCGTCTGCCCAGCTTCCTTCCCCCCACTCCAGGTAGTGGCTGTTATTGGCTTCTTGTGGATCTTCCCAGTTTTTTATGCCTATTGAGGTAAACATACCTACATGTTCTTATATTTATCCCAGTTTTTCACATGAGTGGTACCTCCTCTACAGATTGTTTTCTGTCTTGCTTTTGTCACATAACAGTGTACCCTGGAGACCTTTGCCTGTCAGTGGGTGGGAGCTTGTCTGCAGGAGCCATTCCTAGGGTGGCCCCACTGGTGACTGAGGGCGGGAGTTGTAAGGGGGCGGTATCGCCTCCCCATGGGGATCTGCCCTGCCATCAGCGCTGTCTCAAAGGGCCAGTCCGAGACCCCAGCCCTGCAGTCCTGTTCCCCTGCAGGCATGGGTGGGGAGAAAGCTCTGCACGGGGGGACACTTGGCTCAGCTCTAATGCATGTTTTCAAAAGACAGGGGAAGTTAACATTTTTAACTTATTAGTGTTGTTTTTTCACTAATTTGTCCTGGTCACGCTCTTTCCCAGTCTGAAGTGCTGAGGTTTTAGTGAAAAATGTTGCCCAGATGCAGAGAGGTAGTTTCAAAACCATTCTTTGGGTGTTGGAAGGCCTTGGGGGCATATGCAGTACCCAGGGGAGGGAGGGGATCAAATGACCGCTTTCTTGGAATTCCAGAAGTCAACTGCAACACCCCCCCCAAAGATGGCAACTACACCCCCACCCCCCATGGAAATACAACAGCCCCACCGCTGGATGGCAACCCCCCCTTTTCCCTAAGTGGCTACTGCGTCCACCCGGGAGCTAAGTTCAGATGAACTGTGGTACCTGCTTTGATGGTGTTTCTCAGGACTAGATGGAAAGTGGGAAGGGAGCCGGTGTCCAGGCGGATAAAAGAGAATTCCAGGCAGGGGGAGGCAGCCCGGCCCCTGTTCCTGTCAGCTCCGTGTCGACCAGTTTTAACAGTCATCTTATCGTTGCTTTTTTTTACTGCATTTTATATCTTGATGTCTCTTCCCCATGGGTCTTTACCAGAAACTGCACTGAAGCTGCCCCTTTGGGGGAAAGCCAGTCTAAACTAACGAGAATGTGGAACCGTAAATTTGTTAAGGAAATTCACCGTTACTCTGAGATACACAAAATAATCCAAATTAAGCTATAGGAGCCACAGAAAAAACTGAAGAGACTAATGTGCAAATTGCCCAAAAGAGGGTTTTCATGTTCAGGAAGCATCCTCCTGCTATCTGATTTCCATCCCCAATTTGCTTGACAGAGCTTTTCCCGTAATCACGCAGAGGTGGACTTCAGCCCCGGCACTTGGTTAGACGTGCGTTGGTGCCTGTCTGTCTTACAGGCTGGGAATAGCGGGCATTCCCCTGCAGCCACACAACCTGAGGGAGGCTGTGGGCCCTTCCACGTGTGGCCATCATCTTGCTTCCAGTCTCTTCCACGCCGCGCCCTTACACTTCTAATCCCAGAGACCTGGTGTTTTGTGACAAGAGTTAGCTCTGGGCCCCAGGGAAGGCACTTCCCTTTCCTTCAGGTGGAAATCTTGGAGCTCAACTTGTCCCACTGAGAATCTTAGAGAAGAATGAGCCACCACTTTTTTTTTTTTTTTTTTTGTGGGGAAGACCAGCCCTGAGCTAACATCTGTTGCCACTCCTCCCCTTTTTGCTGAGGAAGACTGGCCCTGGGCTAACATCGTGCCCATCTTCCTCTACTTTCTATGGGACGCCGCCACAGCGTGGCTGACAGGCAGTGCGTCGGCGGGCGCCCGGGATCCGAACCCGCGAACCCCGGGCTGCCAAGCGCGGACTAAACTGCTGTGCCACCAGGCGGCCCCAACCACCACTTTTTTTTAACAGCTTAATTGTGCTATAATTTAGTTCTATAAAATTCCCCCATTCTAAGTGTACAATTCAGTGATTTTTAGTCAATTCACAGTGTGTAGCCTTCACCCCTTCTGATTTTAGAACATATCCATCACACAAGGATCCCTCATGTGTGTCAACCCTGGGGCCGTCTGCTCTGTTTTCTGTCTGAATGGATTTGGCTTTTCTGGACATTTCAGATAAATGGAATTATACAATATGTAGCATTTTGCTCATGGCTTTCTTCCACTTAGCAGAATGTTTTTGAGGTTCGTCCATGTTGTAGCACATATCAGAAGTTCATGTGATTGCTGACTAGTAGTCCATTGTGTGGATGGACCACATTTTGTTTTTCCAGTCATCCATCCATTCATCCATCGATGGACATTAGGGTTTCTCCAGTTTGGGGCTATTGTGAATAATGTTGCTGCGAACACTTACGTATGTTTCTAGGTGGACATATGTTTTCATTTCTCTTGGGTGGGTTCCTAGGAGTGGAATTGCTGGGTCATGTGGAAAAATCACTGATCTTTTTAGGAAACTTCCAAACTGTTTTCCAAAGTGGTTGCACCATTTTACCTTCCCACCAGCAATGACTGAGGGCTCATTTTTCCACGTGTTCACCAGCTCTTGTTATCATCTGTTTTGTTTTCATTGGAGCCATCCACTTGTAAGAATATCAAAAGAAAACATTACTTAGATGAAAGGATTGAGGTTGCAGGGCAAGTTCTATGAATTGTTTTATGAATTCTTACCAAATGCCCTTCATTGGTTTGTTCATACAGTCATTCAACAAATAATTCCTGAACAAAAGCGGTTGGCTGGAGCCTGTGGTGAACAAGAGAGGAAACATCCCTACTTTCTCAGGAGGAAGGTTATTGAACAAGAAATATTGTAATAACAGTATTGTATTGTCTCCCTGGGGCAGCAGGATTTGCTGTGCGATGACGCCTTGGGCAGAGAGCCCCTCTGTGTCAACTGATGAGGGTCACACAGGTATCATTAGATCAGGTCCCTGCACTTGCAAGTGACAAAGGACAGACACTGCCTCCTCTGTCCTGGGCCCACTGGGGGGCTTGGTCCCAGCATCGTCTCCTAGAGCTTGTGACTCCAGGTGGCTGAGTCTGTGGAGGCATGGCTCTGCCTCTGTCTGGAGATCCCAACCGTTCCTGGATCTCAGAACACATGGGTGGGCCCCACCCTGGAGCCCAAGACCCCCGGACCTTCCTGTGAACGTCGGTGGGGAAAATCTCATGGTCGTTTTCCCTAGCCTCTAACTGAAATGTAGCATCTCCTCTTAGGGCAAATGTAGGGAAAAAAACCAAAGGTGTCTTCACCGTCCTCGTGGCCGGTTGCCAGTAAAAATCGGTTCTTTTCATGTCACGTTCCAAGTGTGGCAGGGGCCTTGGCGTTTTGTCCTGCTCATCCCTGCTCCAAGAGTATACCCGTTGTCAGGCCTGCCGCGAAACCTGGTTACCAAGTTGATACAGAAGCATATATCTTACACCATAATATTGTTTCTTAAAATATTTTGATAATTTCAATACAGACATTTTCTTTGCAATTTGAGTGTTTTATTTTCTGCGTTAAAAACCATATATTCCGAGAAGGGACCCAAGTGCAAAGGGTCCATCCGTGGTGCAGAAAAGGTTAGGAGCCTGTCTTTATGGTTTCTCTTCCGAGACCACCCCAGCGAGTGCTGGTGCCCTGCCCCTCCCAGGAGGCAGCCCTTTCCTTCCTCATCTGCCTGGGCGCTGCCTGCAGACTCAGCTCTGCCAGTCCACTGGCCCCTGGAACCCAGGCCATCCTCCTGGTGGCACTGCCACTTAGCCGCCTTTCCCACCTGGCTCCTCCATCCACTTTGATCCCAGTGAGGTGGAGGGGTGAGGGAGGGGTGCTGTGACACCAGCCTCCTTCCTACTTTCTCATTCGGTCTCAAAAGTGCATGCCTGGAGCCGGCCTGGTGGCAAAGTGGTTAAGCTTTGACCTGGCCTGGGATTAGGACCAGGTTCACGGGCCAGAACCCTGGGCACGGACCTACACACCACTCATCAAGCCATGCTGTGGTGGCGTCCCATATACAAAATAGAGGAAGATTGGCACAGATATTAGCTTGGGGACAATCTTCCTCACTGAAAAAAAAAGTGCCCATCAAGAAGACATGGTGACACAGAGAAGCAGGAAGCTGAGCAGGAGCACAAACTGGTTCGGCATTTTTTCAAAGTAAATGTCAGCGTCGCTGCTTTTTCCCGTCTCCTGTGCTCACAGGCTCCTGCGACGTTCTCTCTGAGCCCCGTGGTCCCTGGAGGGCTCTGAGGGGACTCGGGCGCCTGCAGGCTCCATCTGCAAGCCTCGTGTCTCACCAGGGAGCGCAATGGCTTTGGGTGGTTTTTTTTGCTTTCAGATGAATGTTCTTCAAGTTTTAATTATTATCCAATAAGGGTAAACTTCTACTTAAAACAGTTTTCAGTATGGATTTCATTACCATAAGATAAACGTCACATTTCTTTCCTACAAAATACAATTCATCATGTTTATTTTATGAGACACGGTGATCTGATGAAAGCCGGGCTGCTTATGCGGGCCCCATAAATATGCATATTCATTGCACAGTTGTAGTCTCTTAATCAATTTCATTAACTCGATTATAGCTTGGGGACATTTTTTGCCAAAATAACCCATCCTGGAAACCTGGTATGTGCAAGAAAACCAGCGTGCTCACGAGAAACGCTCTGCCTTTGCTGTCCTGCAGCTACGGCAGTTCTTCAGAACAGCAGATACGCATTTAACTGTGGGTGAACCGCTCTGTCCTCAACGCAAGCGGGCAGTCTCACAGACTGGGCCACAGAAATCACAACGAGATGCCCCCCAAACTGATCTGAAGCGAGATTATGAGATTAATTTGGTGACAAATGCTGATGGTAGCCTGCCGTGGGCCTGCTGCCGGGGTCACACAGAGAACGCAGTGGACCCGGCAGATAGACCCAGCAGCGGAGTCCGTCCGTAATGTCTGTGCTGTCCGGTTCTCTGAGAGGACACAGCAGGGGGAGGGCAGGTTCCTTGGTCCTAGTGGGTAGTTTAAATAATCTGGTCTTTATTCACCAAATGTGCATCTGAAAAATGCTGTCACCAAGAATCATCTAAAAAGGTTTGTCTTCAAAGTCCCTTCCTGTGTAGTCAGGAATGGCTTTTTCACCCTCTCTAGCTGGAAACACAAACATCAGGTATAGCAACACAGGCATTTCACTGATGCAAGAGAGAACAACAGAAAACTGAGAAAGTCACCCTCACTAGTAAAAAAATACATCCTGTAAACTGTGAATTTCCAGTTCACAAGGTCAGGATGTCAGGGTCATGGAGAGTGGAGAAAGAAACTGGTGGGATGTAGTTTTGATTTTTATGGAGGACAAGAAGCCAGTCTTGCCACACACGGTTAGCTTTGCAGGAACGTTCTGTCCTTCAAGAGCTCAGGGCCACGCCCAGGGCAGCTGCACGGAGCAGGTCCCAGACGTAGGAGGGAGGTCCTCCGCCTCCTGGTCCCTGTCTCCAAGCAGAAGTGATGCAACTTGGAGAAACACCACTAGAGGCCACTAGAAAGTGGAGTGTGATGCATTAATCCGTTAAGATCCTTATATAGCTCTCTCTTCCCTAAATATCGTTTTAGTTCACAGCCAGAAACAAGGGCACGACAGCTGCTTGGTGCGCCAATTTAAGGGAGGGGCATAAACATAAACATGAATGGAAATCAAAATAGAAATCAATGGAAAAAAGCGTGTCCCAGCGCCCCTTGAGTGAGAACCCCATGTCAGTCCCACCTGAAAAGGTGGGCTCATGGAGGTCCGGTCCTCAGGGCAGGGTTTTCTCCGTCTTTTATTCTCTGCTGCGTCCCCAGCTGGAGTAGGTGGGGGCTGGGGTGACCTCCAGGCTTTGCTGGGCTGGGTCTTTGAATCTGGAGCCAGAGTAGGATCACTGGAGATGGGAGAGGGCGGGCAAGGCCGTTCGCCCTGCCACGCCGTATGTGGCCCCCTGTAGGACTTCTCTGCCCCAGCAAGTCAGGACGGACTGTAGTGACGACTAGAACGTTTGTCTCACACCTATTGTTTGCTAAGAAGTCACTTAAGGATGTGTTCCAGCAAACTGGGGGTGGAAATTAAGAGAAACGATGACATGGGGTCCAGGAACAGTAACAAGAAGGCCTCCTAAAATTCCTTTCCCAGATTTCCTAACTCAGCGTAGCTGCTGTCTCCCCACCTCCCTCCCTCTCTCTTCCTTCCTCCTCCTCATCTGCCTTGAGTCTCTAAGATGGCCAGAGGGCTGACACCACACACACACTCACAGTACACCCCGAGGAGTACATTTCTTTGCTCACTGACTGCTTTTCTCTCTGAAAATCCTCATGGTGAATTTCTGGTAAGTGAAATTCTCCGCCTCTACATTTGTTGAGGACTAAGCTATTTCTAAATGTTTGCTATTATGATGTTGCAGTGAACATTCTCTTGCACAGAACCCTGAGCTGCTGTGCCTGGTATCGAGAACCGTCTTCCGCAGAGCCCTGCTGAGCCAGCACGTTCTGTCCGCCCTCCCTTTTCTCTGTGTCCACTCTTATTTGCCTCTATAGTCCTGTCTGTTCTCATACCCTTTTGCTTTCCTCTGAAGCACACTGACTGCCTTCTCATATGTCTACGCCTGCTGATGGAAGCCGAGGGAACAAAGGGTCACGTTTCCCCAGAAACCCCTCTCTTCTGGACTTGAAGTGCAGCCAAGTAATAAAGCTGTCACACACGGGCCCTGCGGCCAGAGGTCCTGGTCACGGTCTGTGTGAATTCAAATGCACATGCGTTGTTGAAAATAAACCTAGGAGAAGTGCCGTGAAATTAAATTATTGAGATTTTTCAAGATGACCTCCCCCACGCCAAGGAAAAATCTCTGTGTTAGTCTTCGTTCTGATTAGAAAGTAGGATGCCAGTATCGACGTGGGAGGACATGGGGCTCATGCTGAATGCCAGCGTTCCGGCAGAGGTTAACCCCTCAGTGACTTATGTCACCAAATGGCAGGTATTCGTCTGCACAGGGCCAGGAGTGTCCCTACGCCCCTCAGGCAGAGATCCTCAACCCTCCCAGCCCCCCCCCCCCCCCCCCCGGGAAGGTGAAGTGACTGGCCTGAGGTCAAAAAGATTGATTAAAAACACACAGAAAAAAAGAGGAGGGTCACTGTGAATGTTAAATACAGCAGGATTTAAGGCCAAACTCGAAGAGATAATGGGGGGGGTCCATGAAGAAGTCAGGGAAGCCACAGATGTTTATATACCAGCGTTGGCAGATAAATACACAAAGCAACAACTCCCAGGAATAAACAGCCGTCGTGGGAGCATTAAATGCATCTTTCAGAAACAGGTTCAGACCCCAGGCACGGATCTATACACCGCTCATCAAAAACCACGCTGTGGCAGCATCCCACATACAAAATAGGGGAAGATGGGCACAGATGTTAGCTCAGGGCTAATCTTTCTCAGCAAAAAGAGGAAGATTGGCAACAGACATTAGCTCAGGCCCAATCTTCCTCACACACAAACATAAGCAAACACGGGGAGCATTTTAGTAATAATTCCAAGCTTGAGCTAATAAACAAAGAACATTGTTCCTTGCGACGCATTTAGTCTTTCCTTAGGGCACGTTTTCAATAATCAAAACCTGACAACAAAGTCAACCTTAATAAAACCCTCAAAGCAGAGATGTCACAGGCTCTCTTCTCTGACCATAATCGCAGAAAACTAAAGATGGCCATCATCTTTTGACGTCAAGAGTGATTAAGAACTGACAAGGTATATGGGGTAAATATTTGGGTTCAAAACTGATTCAACTTGAACTAAAGAAGCCTGACTTATGGCCTATCAAACATACATTGTACATCTGCTTTAACCATTAAGGTAAAGAATGCTCTCTCTTAAGAATGCACACTTCCCCCCCATGCCCTATGGGTAACCCTATCAGTCCCTTTCCTGACTTCAGGGTCATGTCAACCTACTAATCTGCAATTAAATATCTCTTTGAAACTTTGATGAATATATATCCTGGGTGTGTTTAATGTAGGTTCTTTGTTCTAAAAAGGTATCAGACTGTACGGAAAACCATGCTTCTCTGGAACGATTTCTTCCTTTCTGGAAAAGATCTTCCTGGGTTATAATCCTCATTCTGGGTCAAGTAAAACTCACCTATCTCTCTTATCTATAGAATGGTTATTGGTTATTTTCTGTTATTTTACAGAACTGACTTCCTTAATTCCTTATCTAGTGAGAAAATTACCAAACAAATGGGGTTCTCCTACCCGATATGCATAAAAAAATCCAAAATCCAATTATTATGGCATCAGCTTTGGGGAGAAGTGAGCTTTATTTTGCGAGATCAATCTGCAAGGAGGCAGGGGCGTATGCTTTCAGATCTGTCTCCCTGATCCAGGGCTTGGGGCACAATTTATGGGATGAAGGATGGGGGAGGGAGTGGTCTGAAGCGTGGGAATAGACGATTGGAGGTGAGGGGAGGTGAGGTACTTGCTGATCTGCACAAGCGTATTCAAGCTTCATGGCTCTTCATAGGACACATGTTCACAAAGTGGGGGTGGTACCATGATCTGAGGGTGGAGTTTTTAGCTCCTTGATGTCAAAAGGTCACTCGAGCATTTGCGCAGGCCCAGTTGATGGATTGGCGGTCTCAACCGGCCTGAACTGGACAAGGGGTCTCAGTTCCTGAAGAACGACTCTTAATTACTCTCTTGATAAGATGGGGTCAGTTGAACGGTCCTGGAGGGCCTGCAGTTCCAGGCTCACTGAGGCCTGGAATCCCACTGTCTGCCCATAATCCTTCCTCAGCTGTGTGCTGTGTGTGAACTGTCGGCGCCTGGCTTGCCTGCTTTGTCTGCCTCCCCCGCTGGCACCACTAGTCACCGTTTATTGGCACTTCCACAACAAAGAAGGAATGAGGTTTTGAAACAACTATGCCCAGGAAAGTCTGGGTTTTTTTCTTTCTCTCTTTTGTCAGAAGTAAGTTTTTAGCTGTTGATTCCTGACATTTTTTTAAAAAAACATTTCAGCGATTCTGTGACCCTCTAACTGAGCAACAGGTGTGAGTGAGACTTGCTAGCATCTTGGTTCTCTTTTTGACCCAACCCAGGACCCAGGACTCTTGAGAAAGCTTTTCACGTCTCTCCACCTCTCTCACGGAAACAATCGGTTACATAACTAGGAGGCGGGTGACCCGGGGGAACCTTAAATGCAGGTCTGAGTCTAAGGAAATCTGAGACCTGGGAGCCACACGGTCTCCCCCAGTTTTTTGCACAAACACTGCATCCTATGGAAGGATTACTCTTAGGAGTGAGGGGGATGGATCAAGTGAACATTGCCCTGTGAAGTCCAGAAGTCACCAAAGAGTCATCTGTCTCTATTTTGTGGTAACAAAATCTAATGGACTGTTGTCTGTGTTGGGTGTGTTCTGAGGCCTGTGGTGTGCAGCCACTTTGATAACACTGCCCCCAGAACGTCAGGCCCTTCAATTTATTTTTTCTCGTGGAGAAACTAAATTATGTTTGGGTTAAATCCCGCGTTTCTTTAAGATTTCTCTTTCTTTCCTTTCTCCCCTAGTATGGGTCAGGCCCTGGACCAAAGACTCAGGACCTCTGTACCATTTTTACCAGGAAACTGATGAAATTGGGGTGGGGCAGAGAGACAGGGAAGGGGTGAGATGGGATGAGCTTCTGAGGAGAAACTGCTGTTTTACCTCATCTGCCTCACTCTCACCAAAGCCCGACAGGGAGGCCGTACTGTTCCCACTTTGTGGCTGGGGAAACTGAGGCCCAAGGGACTCAAGCAACCCAAAGCTCAGGCTGTGACACGTGTCTGGGGAGTGGCCAGGCCCGGGGTTCAACACCTGGGATGACATCGCCGCCCACCCTTCCCACCGGCAGGAGGAGCGTCCTGTGACCCTGCTGGGTGGCTGTCGGGATGGGGTGCAGGGGGGTCTGTGGAGGGCTGGGAGCCGGGGCGCAGGGGGCGCGGTGACACCTCCTGGGTGTGGGGCGCGGGGCCGCGGGAGGGGGTGGCGCAGGGACTCACCAGAGGGTGGGGCTCAGGGTGGGGTGCGCAGGGTGGGAAGGCGGGGTCTTGGGAGGGGGTGCAGCGCGGGGACTCCTCCCAAGAATGGGACGCGGGGTCTCAAGAGAGGTTAGTGGGGCCTGGGACACCTCCCGGGGGTGGGACCCTCCCACACACCCAGCTGCACCCGCCCGCGCTCCCCCCGGCCACGGTGCGCTCCAGGACAGGTCCCCGTCACAGACCCGCGCTGGCCCGAAGGGGCGCTGGGCTGAAGGACCTCCGGGACAGATCGCCGTGGCCCCCGGCGCCAGGAAGGAGCCCCACCCCGGGATCGCGGGCCACGGAGATTTTGGCTCATTTATTTTCTTTCCATCAGTTACTTAGTGTTAATTTAACTGGAAGCCACATATTAGCTAAAACGGAATTTTATGATTTTGTTACCTCCAAAGCCGGTAAGCTTATTTTCTGCTTGTTAAAATACTGTAAAACCACTTCTTAAATACCAAGTTGAAAGCTTCTGTTATTAAAATGGCATATATCACACTCCTTTAGTTTTATTATGTCATTTATTATTGTCTTTATAATTTTGTATTCTTATGCCCCAAGTAATAGAGCTCCCATTAGGCACAACATTCTGGACTGGAAAACACGAATCTTTTAGGAAGTTAATTTCAGAAGACAGAACTAGCAAACCACAATGTGACAGAGGAAAAACAAACAAACAAAAATGAGAAAGTAAATTACCCATTAGAAGGTTGCTGAAAATCTTAGATAAAATTCTCCTAAATATCAAAAACATTAGGTACTTAAAATAAATACCTATCCTCTTTCCACCAAAAAAAATTCTTTTTTAAATGCTCAGGTTTAAATCTAGTTTTAAAAGTTTAACTTTCTCCGACTTTTAAAAGCTGTCTCTCGGGGGAAATTCTTCAAAAGTTAGTATCACCTGAGAGGGAAAACCAGAGAAGTCTATAAAATGAAAATAACCAGTGAAGAAATCGGCAGGAGTACTCCTTGCTGAAGAATCTGTTAATGTGTTTGCGTGTTCTGTTTTCCAAAGAGGGGTGGAAGCAGATAGAATAAGGCAGCGGGCACTTGCCTCCAATCTTGGGCTCCCAGACTGGGCTGGAGGAAGCCTTGGATTCAGGACTTTATTGAGGGTTCTCTCGATCCCGGGGACCGGGCTGGCTGTTGGGATACTTGGAGATACAAGACATGTTCCTGCCCTGGGGGACTCAGCAGGGGCACCTTGACCTGCCCGAGGGCAGAATTAAGCCAGGGCTGTGGGCAGATAGGTCCCCTGGCAAGTTAGAGACGGATTTCCTATGCTGCTGGTGTCGCAATCACTTCAGAAAACTATCTGGCACTTTCTTATAAAGTGTAGCATACACCTACCGTGTGATCCAGAAGTTCCACTCCTAGGTATTTGCCCAAGAGAAATTAAAGTGTATGTCTACCCACAGGGTTGTGCAGGAATGTTCATAGCAGCTTTATTCCTAGTGTCCAAACATGGGAAACCACCCAAATGTCAACCGATAGGCGAATGGAAAACCAGTTGCAGTACGTCCATACAATGGACTACTTCTCAGCAATAAAAATAAACAACACATACACACACAGAAGCATGGGTGGGTCTCAAACCACATGCTGAGTGAAAGAGACCAAACAGAAAGCAGTGCATAAGATATGACTCCATATGAAGTTCTAGAACAGGAAATACTAATCCGTAGTGACAGGCAGCATCTCCGGGGTTCTGTGGAGCCAGAGGCGTGGGTGCAGGCAGAGACTTTGAGGACTGATGGAAATGTTCTGTAGCTTGAATGTGGTGATGGATACATGGGTATATGCGTTTGTTGAAATTCACCAAATTAGATGCTCTAAAAGGATGCAAATTATGTACTTTAAATTATACTTTGAAAAAGTAGTGCCTTTTTTTTGAAATACAAAGAACCTTTCTAATGGTCTTAAACAGAGATGCTAATACTTGCCAATCACAAAATTTCAGGCCAGTGTATTTACGTTCAAATGTACTTTAAAAAAAATCTTTGCACAGTCCTGTAGATAGACAGTTTCTTCTTCAAGCTTGGAGTGGGGAGCAAGGGGCAGGTCATCAGTTCATCAGGGGCAGGCTACCGTGTGAGGTGTGTGTGGCGACCCCAGTCTCGACCACCCCCTGACTGCTGAGGTGTGGGAAACCCTGAGCCCAGTCCGTCCAGACTCATGAGCACATCAGGTGAGTGTGGTGCTGTGACCTCTGTCTGGGTGGGTCGTTGGACAGCGTGAGAGAACTGAGGTAACCAGGTGAGATGTTGGCTTTGGCAAGGATGGGCTTGTGTTGACTGAGATGGGACCCATCTCCTTGGATCTGTCCTCCAAGTCTCTTGTCTTTCTTCTCGTGATTTCCCACTTTATATTTTTGCTTTGTGTTCTGAGATATTCATTCTACTTGATCTATGGAAGATCTGAACAAAGACTATCCTATTTTCCCATTACTTATATTTTCCTATTATTTGTATCTTGTGCTTTATAAGAACACACTGCACTATTTCAGCGAGGGAAATAAATCCCATGAATGAATAAATAAATTCATAACAGTGTCATTTTGCTCTGGCGCAGCAAACCCTAACTTTTGTCAATCTGATGCCCGTGAAATGTGTCAATTTAAAAGGCAAATTCACCTATTATTTTACCCTCAAAATGAGTTTCTTCAGGAATAGCCAAAAGAATTGCAATTTGGGATGTGCATAGTATGGCAAACCATAGGCAAATCCAGAAAAGAAAGGAGGGGATTACTTTTACAGAGTAAAAGGGGAAGTAGGGAGGGGCTGTACTAAATGAAAGCCCATTGGAGGAAAGTAACAGTTCAGAGAGGCAATGGCTTCTCATTGGCTGAGTTGTGGCATTTTTCATTGGCTGGGCTGTTGCTGGGTGGGGAGAGAAATCTCCCTTCAGTAGTAAAGTATTATACTTCCTATTGGAGGTGCGAGCGTAGGTCTCTTCCTGTTTGGAGTAACTGGTGACTTATGATAGGGTGTGAGAGCTCCCTCTACAAGCCTTTCCAACTCCAATTTAGCTGAGGTTTCTCTTATTCATTTCACAAAGCGTATCTCATTTAAATTTTTAAGTTTATCTTTTTAATTTGGTTTTAATTTGCATTTCCTTGATTACTAGAGAAGATGAACACCTTTTCATATTTCCTGGCCATCTGGTTTTTTTTTTTTTTCATGAATTGAGTCTTCCTAACTTTTGTCTGTTTTTGTTGAGTGGTTTGTCATTTTCTTCTTGTTCTATAGGAGTTCTTTATATATTCTCAATGTTAATCCTTAGTTGGCTGAATGAATTAAAAATATCTTTTCAATTTATAGCTTGATTTCTAACTTTGTTTATAATATCTGTCTCACAAAACCATTTATTTTTAACCTAATAGAGTTAATCATGTTTTTATTTTTCTATTGTTTTTATGCTTTTATATTATGTTTTGCATCTTATTCAACATTTCCTTCCCTATCCTGATGTCCCATAAATAGCTACCTATATTTTCTCCCCAAAATTTTACAGTTTGCTTTTCACATTTAGGTCTTTAATACATTTAGGATACATTTGTGTGTGTGCGTGGTATGAGGCCGGAAAATAAATGTGCCTATTTTTCTATAGGACAGCCAATTGTTCAGCACCATTTATTAAGAGTTGATGGTTCTCTACTAATGAAATGCCACTTCTGTAACACAGTGTCATATGTATGGCTCACATATATGTGTATGGACAACAGAGGAAGAAGTCTGTTTCCAGACCACTTTCTCTGCTGGTCTATTTGTCTAAACACACTTTAAAAACAAATGCTTCTTTAAAACCAATAATATTATACTTTTAAGATTCCATTTTTTGTGTTTTATGCTACCCGTACAAGCAAATACCTTATGGCAGGTTGAGAAATTACATTCTTGTACCACAATCAGTTAGTCCTAATTTATCAATCGCATCCATCTGGGCAGTGGAGACTAAGACAGAGGAATGTCATCGTTTTGTTGTGCCTCTGAGTCACTTACAGGGCCACGTAACAGTGCTGCTTTCTCTCACTCCCCTTAGTGATCTCAGAAGGCATTCATACACTCACCGTCACCCTCCTAAGCAATCGATCAGCAAATATTTGATTGGTAAACAGTTTACTTTCGTCGGCACGGTGAGATATTTTTCTTAGTACGTAAGGTATGGTAATGGCAGTCTTGAGGAACTGTGTCATCCATCCTGTTATTTACCTTTCTTTAGAACTCCCTAGCATTTCTTAATGTAGTCATAAAATTTAGCGGTGCAAACTTCTGAATTGTGAGCAGTGTACCCAGTCTTCAGAATTTACAAAGGGGAATCCTGGGGTGAGATGTATAGCACATCTTGGATTGGTTTTATTTTCTAAAATAAGATATACTTGAGAAATAATAGTTGTTTTTCCTTTTCCTCCTTTATGCGTTTTGGGAATTAGATGTGACAACTGTGGCAGACAGCCGCTCAGGTGCCCCCCCATGTCCCACCTCCTGGTGTTCACACCTTTGATGATCCCCTCCCTTTGAGTGTGGGCAGGACCTGGGGCTTGTTTAAACTGATACAATATGGCTAGGGCAGTGGGATGTCACTCCGTGATGAGGGTGTGTTGTGTAAGACTGTTGCTTGAGACTTGCTCGGGTCTGTCTGTCCATGGCTGGCTTTGAAGAAGCAAGCTGCCAGGAACCCCACAGCCGCGAGGAAGCAAATGGCCAGCAGCCCGAGGGAGCTTCTCCAACCAAGCATCTGACGAGAACCCGGCCCTGGCAGACGTCCTGACTACAGCCTGTGACCCCAGCAAGAACCCAGCTCCGAGGGCCTGGACTTCTGGCCCAGAGAAACTGTGAGATAAAAAGTATGTGTTGTCTTAAGCCGCTATGTAGTAGTGTGGTAATTGTTACATAGCAATAGAAAACTACTGCATTAAGTTACAGATAATTTCTGAAAGTTACTTTTCTGGCTAATGCATATGTTGGTTGGAATGTTCCAACCAATTCCACCCAGTTTGTATTTATCCAGATAAGAGGTATGAGAATGTTTATATTAACTCTCTCCCAGCTTAAAAGTGGCTGTAAAACATACACCATTTCCTGCTCTCCCTGCCTACGTCCTCTTGCTGTCAGAGTCAGAACACTTGAGCTGACAGCTCGAGGAGGGAAGGGGCCGGTCTTTCCAGTTCATGTCATGTCCCAGCCTCCAGCGAGGGCCTGGCACACAGTAGGCTCCAAAAATATATGTTGAATAAATGGACAAACAGTTGTCATCATATTCTTCTTATTGTTACCCTAATTCTCTGTCTCAGGCCCTGTGCTAAGTGTTTTAGCTACATCATCTCCCTGAATCATTAAAATAGCCTTGTTAGGCAAGTGTGTCAGTGTCATTTCACAAGTGGGGAAGCTGAGGTTCTAAGAGTTTAGTGATTGCCCAAGAGCAGACAGGGACCGAGTGGCAGTGCTGGGTCAGGTCTTCTCTATTGAAAACATATTTTAAAACGTATGTACACACATTCACATATATGTACATATATCAATATCTATCTATCTATCTGTATCTATGTCTCCATCTATCTACCATGTAAATTTTTAGTAAAAAGATTGAAATTCTCCTTTCTCCGCACTGATCACTTCCCTCTAGAGGGATTTCGGTTATTGAAGCCCAGTGGGACCTGAGGTCTGGTGGTACTTCCCGCTTCTCCTGTCCCCTGTGACTACCTCCGTGGGCTGTAGATGGCGCTTGAGGTCTTGTCACTCTCTGATTCTCTTCAGCTCCTTAGAAATGTCTGTATTTACTCCCGGCATCCTTGGCTCTTTGGAGAGCTTATTTTCTCACAATTAACACAATTGGGTGGTCCCATTATGGCCGATTCTTCATCTGTGAGTTATTTAGCGTGAAGAGAAGTGCTCGCATATGCTTAATTTCTAATAGTGATTTAGAAACCTCCGTGCTAACCACTAGGAGGGAGATAGGAAAAGCTGAAAGGCTTTTTACAAATCTGCTCTTTTCCTGGTGAACGGAGGTAACCAGGGCCGGGCATTCACATTATGGAGTGCTTACTCTGTGACTTTAAATGACTGACTTTGCCTCATTAATCTCAACATCCTGGTGAAGGAGGTACTATTATTAAGTCTCTCACAAAGAAGAGGAATCAGAACTGAGAGTAAAAATATTCTAAAGAAAGGGAAGGACTGGGGGTAGCTCTTGGTTTAGATTCAACACTGGAGGCTGCTCGCACAGGGTCCTAGACTGGCCTCACCCCCACATCAGGCACTGAAAGAATGAAAGGGAGACCTCCTTGGGAACTTTTGTTGTCATTGCTTGTTCCCTTTGTACGTTGACAAGAGCAAGCCACAGAGCAATGGAGATGAGCTCAAACTTCATTTTGGACAGTGCAAAGACAGACCCTTTCTACAAAGCCAAGGGGTGTGTGCCTGCCTTTCCTAATTCATCCAATTCAGTGAGTTGCTGGGGCTGCCGGGAAGGCTAACGCCAGCCACTCCCTCTTTTGGCATCACATAACTGCAATTAGTCAGTTCCAGGACATTTAGAAATTTACCAGGAGATGGAGTCTCTTTCATTAAATCCATGTGCTTGCCAGAGCTAAGAGAGATCCTAATAAAATGATGAAACAAACACTATGAATTGAGTTATGCTAATTTTAGCTGTAACAAAACCACAGGTTGTCATTTGCATGATGAAGAAATAAGCATCAAGGCAGAAGACCTTCATGATTCACTTGTAGGTGTGGAGTGGAAGGCCTCTGACCGCAGCGTCTCTATCAGTTTCTGGCCTGATGTGCTGCCCTAGGAGTTCTGATCACTCTCATATGAGACCGTGGATCACTTATTACTCAGTTCCTGAGGAGGCTAAGGGATAGTGTTGGGTTGGCTTTAAACCCTTTTCTAGCTGAATGATGTACCCACAACACTTTTCAACCTCACAGATTCTGCCACTTCTTTTTCAGAATTCTTCTGTCACAGAGCCTTTCCAGATGTTTTTGTTGCAATAACACATGACGGGGAACCAACACTCACCCTTATCTAGCAGAATGAAGGTAAGGGCTGTGTTGCCCGTGCTCAGTCCATGTTTAGAAAGTGCTCAATCGATATTGACGGATTGAAATTTGAGATGAGTTTAATAATGTAGCCCAAAGGATAACAGACCTCATTTCCTTATTCCTCTGCCTCGAGAGATCTTTCCTATAAGCCTGTTAGGGTATAGAGGACATGACTGATTAAAACTCAAGAGTGGGGCAGTATGAATATAGTAGAATCTTTAAAGCCCTTTATTTTGTTGCTTTTCTGGAAGCACACAGAGACTTTCTGACCTTGTAGATTACTCATCAAACGTTTTGTAGGTGTGTATTTAATACTGAGCCAGGCGATTGTGCTACAAGCTGAGAAGGCAGCAACCAAACACAGGGCCTGTATTCTCTGGAGCCTGCAGCCTCGCAGGGGGACAGTCAGTCAAGAGGCACAGGGCGGGGGAAGTGAGAGAGGGAGGGAGCTGTGAGGTCTGTGGGACAAGAAGAGTCAGACCGGCAGTCTGGAGTTAGAACCTGCTCCCCGTGAGGAGCAAGATTATCCAGACAGAGCGTGGGAAAGCCTGTGCAGCTTCAGGCAGCTCCAGCAAAGAATCCAAGATGTGAAGGAGAAAGGCAGTTGAGGACCTGAAAGAAGATGGCTGGGAGGAGGAGGCCGAGAGACTCAGCAGACCTGGAGAACCAGGGCCAGCAGCTTGACGTTGCCCTCAGCAGTGGGCAAGTCACTGAGGCACAGGAGTGACCTGGTCCCACCAGGAGGAGCCAGGAGGTTTGCAGTGAATATTCTCTCCACAAGGGCACCCAGGAGAGCACCGCTGCCACTTCTCAGGTCTGCCCTATCTCAGGTTCACAAATGACTTGCTCTACATTTTGTTCTTCGTCTATAACTTAAATTCATTGAAACAAAGTTTTGCAGCTTAATCCCTAAGGTGGTCTGACACCTTGTATTAGTTTGCTTGGGCTGCATAACAAAGTGCCACAGACTGGTGGCTTAAACAACGGAAATTTATTTGTCACGCTTCTGGAGGCTGGAAGTCCGAGATCAAGCTGTGGGCAGGGCTGGTTTCTCCTGAGGCCTCTCTCCTTGGCTTGCAGATAGCCGTCGCCTGCCTGTCCTCACATGGTTGTCCTTCTGTACCTATTTGTGTCCTAATCTCCTCTTCTTATAAGGACAGCAGTCATATTGGATTAGGGCCATCCATATGACCCCATTTTAACATAATCCCCTCAATAAAGGCCCTGCCTCCAAACACAGTCACATTCTGAGGTCCCATGGGTGAGGACTTGAACATACGATTTAGTGGAGGGCCAGAATTCAGCCCGCAACCCTCCACTTAAGTAAAATGCTTTTCCCAAGATATTACTGCAAAAGAATTTTGAAGCAAAGGAGCCCAGAGATTTTTCTCTTGAAACTTGGGGAGCTCAACCAGTCAAATTTAATTAAATTCATTTACCGGCAAGTAAACGCCTCTGTACACAAGGTACTCCTCTAGAGGAAGGCCTGTTGTCACCAAATCTATGGAACTGAATCACAAAAGGTGCCTTCCTCCTCCTCTTTCTCTCCCTCCCGCCACCCCCATCAAGTCCTTTTATCCCTTTCCAGTAAGGAAAAAAGAGAACTCTTCCGGACATGTTTACATTTTATCTTTAAACAAAAAGAAATGGAATTAGACACTGTAAGCCAGGCCATGTTACACGTCGATGTGAAATGAAGACTTTCTCTGGCCAGACGTTGCCCTCCACCCGCACCAGCGACCCCAGCCTTCTTGGGGTACCTGAGATGGAATGTGGCAAGAGGAGAGGGAAGAACTCATTCAGGCCATTATAATATTTGTGACCATAAAGGTGTTGTTACTTAAAAACCTTCAGTGCTTTTTATTGAATTTAGAAGTTCCACTTTGCCTGAAATACTTCTCCTTTTTCCATTTTTGCTGTGATTTACATCATACTCTCTTACATAAAAATTACTCTCCAGACCAGAAATTCTTCATTCTGACATCTGTCCAAAAATGTTCCTTCTGCAACTTGCAGTCATAACTACTTGTTTTAATACCACCACCTCCTTCCTGCTGTCATGTTCTTGCAGAAAAGGCAAGTGAAAAGAAAACATTCCTCCTGGGAGCCCAGGAAATGCAGTAGAATTCTCTGTCGAGTGATTTGCTATATTTATATAACCCATAGAAAACAAACATAGACATGTACTACAATCAGGAAACTCCAGTTTGCTCTATTTTAAAAAATCTTGGTCTGCTTTCTTAAGAAGGAGAGCCAGCTACAGCCAGCATTTATAGATTCTTTACAGCAGGGACATACCATGCAATAATCAACTTAAGGACTTACTGAAAACCAGTGAGATGAGAAAGGTGGACGAAATGCCCCAGTTACTTTCAGGAGTTCATAGCCCTATCACTGTGGTGGAAAATTGGGAAACCTGAATTTCCTATGATAGAGTAGTGTGATGTGGTAGGAAAAAAATCACTGATGAGGAAAGACATATTGAGGCAGAACTCTATGATTAGCCTGTTATGTATGAAGAGGAAGGCCTCTGATCTTGGAATCTTCATTAATTATCCAGGGTTGATATGTTAACCTAAGATTTTTAATTGCTCTGATATGAGACCATGAATTATTTACAATTTAGTTACTGAATATTCTAAATGACCGGGTCATAGTGACCTTATATTTAATGTAACCCCAGTGGGAGTTCTGAGAGAGAGAACTCAACAAGTTTATACCAAACATTCTCTGAAAGAGCAAAACATAATAGCCAATATAATTTTGAAAAATAAGGAAAACTGGAGATTGCTTTTCCCTACCAGAAGCAAAACATACTATAGAGACTTCTACTTCTGGGGAAATGGAGTAGATGTACATTTCCCTATTCCTCCAATAGATACAACTAAAACTCCTAGAAATTAAGTATAAAACAAATATAAGAATACCCTGCTTGGCAGAGAGAAGAAGGCAGACTGTTTAGGGACCTTGGGACCCAAGGAATGTCACAATGGGTTTTCTTTTTGCTTCATATATCTCAGACTGGATACTGGAGAAGCTGGCAGCCTGTAAACACCAATGCATACAGGACAAAAAAAGTTCCAAAAAAAGGTCTACTCCCTCTAAACAAAGGATTAGGAAGGGGACAGCCTTGCAAGACAGAAAACTTTCAGACAGTAACTGCTCTATTTAAAACAAATACCACAGAAAAAGCTGTGGCCCTACCTCCACACACACAGCTGATCAAGTGGGGAGCCTAGATTTCCATCCTTGACAGGCCAACAAGATGCCCCAACTTCCCACTGGGGTGGTGTCAGAGAAGGAAAAGTATAGAATTGGGACTTGCATTCACACAGGATGGTAACAAGCCCTTCCTCTGTATCCTGTGTTATTGGTGGAGTTCACAGGGGGAAGTTGGACTTTCACACCTGCTCGAAGTGCATCTCCCTCTTCTCACAGGAGTGATGTCAGAGGAGGCCTACTGGAGAATCAGGACTTTCATCACTGATCAGCAGTCAAAAGGCCACCCTCCCAGTGGTGTCAGGGGAGGCCTCCTCCCAGCCAGGATGGCATCAGTAGAGGTCTAATTGGGAGCCTAAAAACTGGCCCCTCTCCAGAAATAACAAGAAACCCATCCCTTCCCAGGGTCAATGGAGACCAGTTGGAGAACCTGGACTTCCACCTCACCTGGCAATAACAAGGTGATACACCGCCTCTATTTCACCCACCAGAGTGGTATCAGGAGAGGCCTGCTAAAACACAGGTTTAAATGAGATGTCTTACAATGTAATACCCACAAGGTCCAGGTCTCAGTCAAAACCACTTGGCATACAAGAACCAGGAAGGTCTCAATTTGAATGAAAAAAGACAATCAATAGACACCAATGCCAAGGTGGCACAGATGTAGAATTATCTGACAAGGACTTAAAGCAGACATCATAAAAATGTTCCAATAAGCAATAAAAAACACTCTTGAAATGAATGGAAAAATAGAAAGTCACATGTTGTACACCTGAAACTAATATGATGTTGTGTGTCAGTTATACCACAGTAAAAAAAAAAAAAAAAATAGAAAGTCTCAGCAAGGAAATAGATGACATAAAGAACCAGATTGAAATTTCAGAACTAAAACATACAATGACCAAAATAAAAACTCAACTGATGGGCTCAACAACAGAATAGAGAGGAAAGAGGAAAGAAATTTGAAGATAAAATGATAGAAATTACCCAGTCTCAACAACAGAGGGAAAATTGACTGGGCTAACAATGAACAGAGCCTTATGGACATGTGGGACTGTAACAAAAAGATCTAACATTCATGTCATTTGAATCCCAGAAGAAGATGAGAAAGATAGTGGGGCTGAAAAAGTATTCAGAGAAATAATGGCTTAAAAAATACCCATATTTAGCAAAAAACATAAACCCAAAGACTGTTGAAGCTAAGTGACCCCCAAACATGAGAAACTTATACTCCAAACATGATAAACTCAAAGAAACCCACTCAAGGACACATCACAGTTAAACTTCCAAAAATTAAAGACAAAGAAAAAATCTTGAAAGTATCCAGGGGAAATAACAAATTACTTATAGGGGAAAAACAATGTAAATGACAGTGGTTTCTCATCAGAAACCACATAGGCCAGAAAGAAGTGGCATAACATTTTCCAATGTGCTGAAAAAATCTTTTCAATCTAAGAATTCTAAGTCCAGCTAAAATATCCTTTAGGAATGAAGGTGAAATAAAGATAATCTTGGATGAAGGAAAACTGGGAGAATTTGTTGCTAGAATACCTACCTGAAAAATAATGGCTAAAGGGAGTTCTCTAAAAAGAAAAAAAATAGGTAAAGAATCTTGGAACATCACGAAGAAAGGGAAAACATGGTGAGAGCAAAAATATAGATAAATACAGTAGACATTCCTTTTCTTGAGTTTTCTAAGTTATGTTTGATGGCTGAAGCAAAAGTTATGTGGTTCTCAATGTATGTGGAGGAAATATTTAAACAATATATTATAAATTGTGGAGGGCAAAGGGGTATAAAGGAGGTTATTTTTCTTCACATTCCTTGACTGATAAAATGGCAACATCAATAGACTTTGCTAAGCTGTGAATATAAAAAATAATGCCTAGAGCAACCGCTAAGAAAGCAACACAAAGAGAGAGAGTCAAATTGCAATAAATAAATAAAAATTGAATTCTAAGAAAGGTCAAGTAACCCAAGAAAGGAGGGAAAAAGAAAACAGAGAATGCAAAAAGGAAAGAAAAAACAGAAAAATAAAATGGCAGACGTAAGCCTTAGCATATCAATAATTAAATTAAATGTAAATGTTCTAAATACACTAATTAAAAGACATAGATTGACAAAGTGGATTAAAAAACATGACCCAACTATATACTGTCTACAAAAAAGTCATTTCAAAAATAGTGATATACATAGGTTGGAAGTAAAAGGATGGAAAAGATATACCATAAAAATATTAATCAAAAGAAAGCAGGAGTGGCTATATTAATATCAGATAAAGTGGACTTTAGAGCAAAGAAAATTACCGGGGCTAGAAAGAAATATTACATTTGATAAGAGAGTCAATCCACAAAGAAACATAGCAATTCCAAATGTGAATAAACAAAACAAAAAGGCTATGAAATATGTGAAGCAAAACCAGATAGAACTGAAAGGAGAAGGTCAAGTCCACATTGAGAGCTGGGGACTTCAACACTCCTCCCTCAACAGTTGAAAAAAACTAGTTCGAAAAACAGCAAAGATATAGAATTCAACAACATCATCAACAAATAAGAGCTAATCAACATTTGTAGAACACTCCACTGAACAACAGCAGAATATACACTCTTTTCAAGAGCCCACAGAACATATACTAAGATAGATCCCGTCCTGGGCCATAAAGTAAATGCAACAAATTTAAAAGAATTGAAATCATGCAGAGTATGTTCTCTGACTATTGTAGGATTAAAGTAGAGATAAACAACAGAAAGATAACTGGAAAATTTTCTTTTGGAGATACTTTTCTCCAAGTGTGTGGAGAAACGTTTGAAACATAAATAGCACACTTCCAGATAATCCATGGGGCAAAGAAGGAGTCTCAGAGAAATAAAAAAAAATACACTGAACTGAATGAAAATGAAATTACATCTTATCAACATTTGTGGGACACAACTAACACAGTGCTGAGAGGAAAATTTATAGCACTGCATGTTTACATAAGAAAAGAGTAAAATCCTCAAATGAATAATATAAGCTCCCATTATAAGAAACTAGAAAAAGAAGAGCAAAATAAACCCAAAGCAAGCAGAAGGAAGGAAATAATAAGAGCAGAAAGCAATGAAATTGTGACCAGAAAAACAATAAGAAAATCAATGAAACAAAAGACTGGTTCTTTGAACAGATCAATAAAATTGACAAACCTCTAGGAAGACTGACAATGACACAAATTATTGATATCAGGAGTGAAACAGGATATTATGACAGACCCTACAGACATCAGAAGGATAATAAGGAAATACTATGAACAACTGCACACACATAAATTTGACAGCTTAGATAAAATGGACCAATTCCTCAAAAAGTAAACTGCCACAATTCACCTAATATGGAAGAGATCATTTGAGTAGCCTTTTAACAATTAAGACAATTAATTTGTAATTAAAAATCTTCTGAAAAAGAAATCTCCAGGTGCAGGTGGTTTCACTGGAGAATTTCACCAAGTGTCTAAAGAATAATTATCACCAATTGTATACAATATCTTCCAGAAAATAGAAGAGAAGGAAACACTTCTGTCTCATTCTATGAAGCAAGTATTACCCAAATAGCAAAACCAGACAAAGATACAGTACAAAAACCCTATACTCCAATATCTTCACGAAGATGCAAAAGTCCTTAATGAAATATTAGCAAATACAATTCACCAATATGTAAAAAGAATTATACACCATGTCTGAGGTATGCAAGGCTGGTTCAATATTCAAAAATCAATCAATGTAATCCACGATATTTACAGGCTAAAGCAGAAAAATCTCATGATCGTATCAATTGATGAAGAAAAAGCATTTTAAAAATTCAACACTCATCCATGAAAAAAACTCTCAGAAAATTAGGAGTAGAGGGAAACTTCCTCAGCTTGACAGAGAACGTGTACAAAAACCCCACAGCTAAAAATCACACATAACATTGAAAGGTTGAATGTTTTTCCTCTATGATCAGGCACAAGGGAAGGATGACCACTCTCTCTGCTACTGTGCAACACAGTGCTGGAAGTTCTGAGCAATGTAAAAAGGCAAGAAAAGGAAATAAAAGCCTTATAGGCTAGAAAAAAATATATAAAACTGCTCCTATTTGCAGATGACATGATTGTCTGTGTAGAAAGTCCCAAGGAAAATACAGACAAGCAAACAAACACATAAATAAAAAGTCTTCAAAATCATAGAACTAATAAATGAGTTCAGCAAGGTTGAAGGGTGTAAGATTAACATACAAAAATCAATTTCATTTCTATATACTAGTGATGAACATATGGAAACTGAAATTTTAAATGCTATACAATTTACTATCACTCAGCCAATGAAATACTTGGGTGTAAATCTAAGAAAACATGTATGGGACTTGTACGTTGAAAACTACAAAGTGCTCATTGACTTTCTAAATAAACGGAGAGATAATCTGCATTCATAGATTGGAAGATTCAACATAGTAAGGATGTTAATTCTCCCAAGATTGATATATAGGTTTAACACAATTCCTATAAAATCCCAGAAAGATTTTTTTTATAGATGTAGACAAGATTATCCTAAAATCTATATGGAAAGGCAAAGGAACTAGAATAGCTAAAACAATAGTGAAAAACCAGAATTAAGTGGGAGCAATCACTCTATCCAATTTTAAGACTTACGATTTAGCTGTAGTAATCGAGACCATGTGTTACAGCCAGATGGATAGACACGCAGATCAGTGAAACAAAATAGTGGGCCTTCAGATTGTTCCACGATTATGGCCAACTATTTGACAGAGTTGCAAAAGCAATTTGTTGGAGGAAGGGTAGTCTTTTCAACAGAGTGTGTGAAGCAACTGGATATTCACAGGCAAAAAATTTAAAAAGAACCTTGACCTAAACTTCACACTTCATGCAAAAATTCATTCAAAATGGATCAGAGATTTAAAAATAAAATGTAAAGCTTTTAGAAAAAAACATAGGAAAAAATCTTTGGGATGTAGAGTTTGGTGAAGAGTTTTAGTCATGAGATCAAAAGCATGTTCTGTAAAAGAAAAAAATCGATAAATTGGACTTAACCAAAAATTAAAAATTTGTCCTGCAACAGACGCTGCTAAGAGCGTGGAAAGACAATGGAATAAAATATTGGCACACCACATGCCTGACAAAGGACTCATATCTAGAATAATAAAGAATTGTCAGAAATCAACGTTAAAAAATGATCTGATTAGAAAATGGGCAAAAGCCATGAAGAGGATAATAAGCAAATAGGCACTGGAAGAAATATTCAGTATCATTGGCTTACTTTGCATTGAGGAAACATCAGTTAAGACCACAATGGGATATCACTTACACATCTATTAAACCAGCTAAAATAAAAAGTAGCGATACCACCAAATTCTGGCTAGGAAGCAGAGAAACTGGATCTCTCATGCATTGCTGTTGGGAATATAAAATGATATAGCCACTTTGGAAAATTGAATTTTAAGAAAATTTGCCGTTTCTTAAAAAACTAAATATACACTTACCAAACAATCCAGCAGTTGCACTCTTGAACATTTATCTCAGATCCATGAAAACCTATGTCTGCAGAAAAACCTGTAAATAATTGTTCATAGCAGCTTTATTTGTAGCAGCTAAAAAGTGGAAACAACTACAGTGTCCCTCAATGGATGAATAGTTAAGAAAACTGTGATACATCATACATGGAATGGACGATTGATACATGGAACAACTTGGGTAGGTCTCAAGGGCAATGATGCTGAGCAAAAAGCCACTCTCAAAAGATCACATACTATATGATTCCATTTATATAGCATTCTTAAAAGAACAAAACTGTAGAGATGGGGAACAGATTGGTGGTTGCCAGAGGTTAGGGATGATGGGATGGGAGTTGGGGGTGGGTGTCACTTTAAAGGGTTCCATGGGGAGATCTTTGTGATGGTGGAATACTTCTGCATCTTGATTGCAGTTGTGGTAACACGGATTTGCATGGGATAAAATGACATGGAACTACACACACACACACACACACACACACACACACACACTGTACAATGTCAACTCCCTTGTTCTGATCGTGTGCTATAATTATGTAAGATATAACCACTGGGGGAAACAGGAAGGGTACATGAGCCCTCTCTCTACTATCTTTGCAACTTCTTCTGATCTATAATTATATATTTTAAAAGTTCCAAAAATAACAAAATATAAAGTTACACTAATTAAAACAGTGTGGTAGAGATCAAAGAATTAATGGAACATAACAGAGTTCAAAAATTCAAAAAGGAAATATGGAAATTTGGTACATGGTAATAGTGACATTTCAAATTAGTATGGAAAATATGGATTATTTAATTGAGAGAATTGGCAATCCAAACCAAAACAGGTTAGATATCTATGCCAAGTTATAAAGAAATTCCAGAAAGATTCAAAAACTAAAATCTTATTCATGAGTGGCAGAAAACATAGATAATTTTTATAATATTCAGGTGGAAAGAGTCTTTCTAAGCATGATGTGGAATTCAGAAGCCTAAAGAAGGATAACAGACTTGATAGTTAGAAATAATACATTTTTATTCAGTAAGCTATACCATAAAGAAAACAACAATACCCATGACAAATTTGGAGAATATATTTGGAACACACTAATGAATAATAAATAAAGTGCTCCTATTAACGAGAAAGAGAATATGTAATGGAAAAATAGATCAAGGAAATGAACAGGGAAGAAAAAAATCAAAATGCCAAACAATATCTGAAAAGACGCTCAGTCTTACCAAAGGTCAATGAAACATAAATGAATATATTGTTGAGATGTCATAAAACATCTCTCACATTGACAATGAGATAAAGCAAATCATTATACGCTGTGTTCTGAGGATGTGATGAAATGGACCCTCATAGAAAGCTCATGAGCGGAGTCACTATTTGGGCTATGATTTGCAATAGCTATAAAAATTTAAATACGACGACCCTTAGATCCAGCAGTTTAAATTGTAGAAATTTACCTCATAGAATTACTTGGGTAAGAAGGTCAACATATATGAAGAGGAAGTTATTTGCAGCATTGTTTATAATTGTCCCAAATTAGAACCACTTTAATGCCTTTCACACCTAGTTAATTGGTTAAATAAAATGTGGCGTATCTGTATACTGGAACATTGAGCAGATTAAAAAATAGTGAAGCCAAACTAGATATACTCTAAATACTTGAACATGTAGAAGGGTAGCAGTTCAAGTGAAACTTGAATTTTAGAGAATGAGGAATAATTTAAGCTTCTACCACATATATTGGGAATTTTATATGTGTGTATTTATACATATGTAATTATATATATACAGATATATTTATATATTCATAGAATATTTATAAAGAGATACACAAGAATTGATAAAACTTCCTAGAGAGAACTGTGTGATGGGGAATTTGGGAAGGATTCTTTCTTTTTTTAATTTCTATTGAAGTGATACAGATATGATGCTTAAAAGGTCCAACAACATTACAGAGTTTATAATGAAACCTGCCTTAGGTTTAAAGGATTAAAGGTCTCCAGTTAAAGATAATTTGAAAAGGAAAAAACACTACTGAAGAAAGAAAACAGGTGACACTGAAAATGAACGAGAAGAAAACGTGAATTAGGCTAATTCAGGAATCCATACATAGCATAGACATGCGTTTATCTTCCTATTTTGTGATTCTTATGAGCACAACACTGTGGAACCTTCACTGATATTTCCAGAGTAAGAGACCATCTGTATTGCTTTAGGAACCAACAAGGCCAGGAAACGACAGCGGGCATGACCACCTCCTTGGTGTATGAAGGACATCAGTGAGTCACACAAATGAAATCAGCAGGAGTGTGTGCATTCTTTCAGTGTTCTAGTAAATCGTAGTAACCCTTTATCGCTTCCTTGGATGGAGACAGGCCACTGTATGATCATGAAGTCACCAAAATTTCCCCAAGACACCAAGGACCAGTTAGACCGTCCACCTTGTTTCCTTGGATTCACAAACATGCCATACAAAATGGTGGGACCTGGAATATTTGGTCCCCAAAGCAACATGGTGGACCCATAAAGATCTCCAAGGGTCCGTGCTGCATCTGCCTCAGACTTCCCATGGAAACCTGGGAAAGGAATCTGAAATATGCTCATTCTCAATAGACTCTTTTCCCTAAATTCCAGAATTCATGCTTTGTTCAAATTATTAACCTTATTTTCAAATGGTTCTGGGGACTGCCGAGCGTGCAGTATTTCTCTTAGTATTTTATGTCTTTCTTTTACGTTAACAAACAGCAGTGTTTTCTTTGTGGAATTAAACTCCACAAAAATATCTTTGCAAGCAGATTTGTGTCTTGATAACAATCTGTTGATTAATTTGGCTGCAGAATGCTGATGGAATGCGTGAATCTCTGGGCAGACTTCCAGCAGATACACATCAGTGTAATTAAATTCTTCCAGCATTTTACAACTGTCAGGGTGATGTTTTACCATTCTGACACCCAGTCTGGCTTCAGCTTGAAGGGGTTTGTGTGTGTGTGTGTGTCTTTCACAGCAGTTCGTGTGCTATGTTCACACTCCCCCCAACCCCCAGTTTCTTTAGCTGTTTCCTAAAGATACAGGAACTTTACTTCTGAGGGATGCAGGGCTTCCTCTGTTATCCTCCTTTCCCCAAAGATCCTTCCTTGCTTTGTCCAAAGGTGATCACAGAGGCATAATAAGTAGGCAGAGTAAGAAGTGGGGAAGAACGTTAGGTTTTGGAGTTAAACAGAGCCATAGTAAAATCCTGGCTCTGCTATTTCCAAGTTCTGTGATGGAATCTCAGTTTCCTGCTGTGTCAGATGGAATAGTAATGTTTTAATAGGAGACTATTTTAGTCAGTGTTTTCCAGAGAAACAGAACCAATAGGATGTGTGTGTGTGTATACATATACATACATGATATTGTTATTATATTATTATCCATATTATATAAAGAGATTTATTATAAGGAATTGGCTCACATGATTATGGATATTGATAAGTCCCAAGATCTGCAGGGCGAGTCAGCAAGCTGAAGACCCAGGAGAGCTGAGAGTTTAGTTCTGAAGGCCAGCAGACTTGAGACCCAGGAAGGGCCAATGTTTCAGTTTGAGTATAAAAGCAGGAAAAAGACGATGTCCTAGTTTGAAGGCAGTCAGGCAGGAGGAAGTCCCTCTTACTTGGGGGTGGGTCAGTCATTGTGATCTAGTCAGGCTTTCAACTGATTAGATGAGGCCCATCCACACTGGGGAGGGCAATCTGCTTTACTCAGTCCACTGATTTAAATGTTAAGCTCATCCAAAAACACCCTCAGAGAAACACCCAGAATAATGTTTGCCCAAATATCTGGGTACCCATCACAGAGACTTTTGAGAATTAGAAGTGAATGTTTGGGAAGTGCTTTAGTACAGGAACATGGACATATGGGACTTAGAATGGTTTGCTAAAATCAAAAAATGTTTTACATTATTGAATCATTTGGTCCCCATAACAACTTGAGGAGGTGGGTAGGGCAGAGGCATTCGCCTTCTCTTAGAAAGGAGTTAATCAAGACATCAGTTGGTTGTACAACTTGACCAGGGCTTTCCAGAACATACCAATTCTTGTGCCTTTGGGGTGTGGTGGGGTGGGAGCAGAGGAGTGCATATAAAGACTTACGAGGGTGGGGGTGAATGAGGAACGTGGCACGTATTCTAAGCCAGCAGCAGGTGTGGAGTGCTCCAGACTCTGGGACCTATGAAAACCTTTGAGGGATAGTGGAGTGGAGGCAGTGGGGTAGCCGGAGAACTCTTTAATGCTGCTTATCTATCTTTTTGTGAGTAAGTCTGAGAGTCGATTACCGAATGTGGTAAATCTTCTTTGTACCAGGAGTGGTTGCACTGATGGGATTCAACATCTGTGCATGGCGAGGAGTTGGGAAGCAGAAGAGACACAGGGATGATTTAGAGTCCACATCTTAGAATTTCTGATAATTCTACTGGTGTGGGTTTGCAGTTGAACTGCACTGTCTCGTGAATCATAGAATCTGGGCCTTGAAAGGGACCTTAAGGTTAATCGAGTGCAATCACCCATACTTCCAAACCACATAATGATACCTGACATTCTAGTGATTCAAGGTTTGTACAACGCTGTCAGGGATATTATTCCCAATGACCTGGACACGTGTCATGATGGGCGATGAAAACAACTTGCTCTGTGTCTTACGTCTAGACAAGATCCAGGACAGCAGCTCCGTGACTTTCCAGTCGCTACACAAACCTCCCAGAGATGGGGACACCTGCATTCCACACAGTATAACACACTGCAACAGATTGCTCCTCGTGCTGCAAATGTTTTCACTTATTCCTCATCCAATGACTATAAATTCTTTATTTGCAGTATACATCTGTGTAACGTCTGTTGGTGACTCATAAAACAAGATGAAATCCCTCTTCCAGAGGACAGCTCTTCCTAGTTTAAGGACAACTCCATGTACCCCATGTGCCCTCCTTTGCACCCCTCTTTGCCAGGCCACACCCCCAGCTCCACGTGCCCCCCACAACCCATGACAAGGCAGACCCCTCACAGTCTAGTTGCTTTGCTTGAGACACGCCCCCTTTATAAAGTGCATCCTGCTGACCACCACTGAGCTCTGGTGTGGACTTAGCCTTTGGAGTAGAACATGTGTTCGTCCCTGGATCCTCCACCCCGGGGCCTCACAGACTGAAAAATGCAAACGGTGAGCCATGGCAGCTAACATGGGTGGGGGCAGTCACCCCGTCTCCATGTCCACTTACTCCTTGGGCTTTGCTCCACCTCCAATGCTTTCATGATTTTTTGGCCCCTGATTTGATGACTGCTGGAACCTACACTTACTCTCTTATATTTCAGCATTCCTCTTCTCTCTGCTTGGTAGGTGGGTTTGGGCCTCACCATCATCTCCTTGGGTGAGAAGCTCCTGGATCTCTGGAACCCTGCAGACAGGGCTAACCTGACAGAGAATGCACACGTGGAGGAACTACAGCCACCTTTATTCCATGTATGCTAACCTTATTAATATCCTCTGTGACCACATTAACTTTATTGAAGAGCAACCGACACTGTTTACTGCCAGCTAAGCCCACTTCCTGGTCTTTCTTCACATATCCAGGTTTGTGTTGTGCTAGTAATTTCTTGGATCTAAGTACAGGTGTTCACGTTTACTCCTATTCCACTTTCCATTGTACTGTCTGCTCTTCATCTTGCAGTGTAAGGGATGTTTTTGTCCTGTCATCATTAGTGCTCACCTTTCGTCAAAGCTTCCAATCATTCATGAAGCTGAATTTCATTTTAAAAGATTTTCCAGAATCCTTTCTTCTTCTTTTTGATGTTTGAAATCTTGTTTCCCCCTCCTTGTCCACATGACCCTGAGCACACCTGTGGTGACATTTTACTTCTCTTACACACACACACACACACACACACGTCTACACACATTTTCTTCACTTGGGGGTTTAAGAGTCAATGTTGAAGGAGAACCAAGTGTGACCAGCCCTGGTCAAGTTTCAGCAGGAAATTCAGCAATTAAGTGGGGATTGTGGATCCCCACTGAAGCCCCACCAAGGCTCACAAACCTCCAAGACACAGTCCCATGGGAAATCTCAGAGGAAGAGGAAAGGGCTGGGGATTCTGTCATGTGAAAACACAACTCACAATCAAGGAAGGCTGTTCCAACTCAATCCATCAAGAATATGATGGAAAAGACATAGAAGTGAAAAGTTTCCACTACATGGCAAGGATGATACGGGTGGGATTCAGCAAAGCATTTGTCTTTTGTGTTGCCGAGAAACCCAATCAAGGAGGCAATTTGTGCACAAATTCTGCTTGAAGTGTGTTTGGGACTTGGGACTGAGACAGCAGCTCCTGCCACAAAGACTCCCAAGAGAAGAATGTGGTTCACTGAGCTCCAGGACAGAGTGCCTGCTAGTTTCTAACATAAGAGTGAAAGAGAGTCAATGAGCATTTCAACATTCATTTAAAATACATTTAAATCCAGTGTTCATGTTGGAGCATTTCACTGATGTATTTTACCTGTGTCATTATTGTCTTCACCGTATCAAATGCCTCCTGGAAGTTCCCCCTGCACATGGAGTGAATCTAAGTACTATTTCTGGGTCATTCAGTCCACATATATGAAATATTTCTAATATTTATAAACAGCCACATCTTATAATATTTAGTGTATAATAAAGTGTGGTGTATGATGTGTAATATACCAGGGATTGGCAAACTATGACCCCTGGGCCAGCCACCTGTGTCTGTAAAGTTTTATTTGAACTCAACCACATTCGTTCATTTACATATTGTTTTGGCTGCTTTCGATACAACGGCACAGATGAGTAGGGACAACATAGGCCGTGTGTCCCATAAACCTAAAATATTTACTATCGCTCCCTTTAAGATAAAGTTTGCCCAATCCAGTAATATATAACATGTGACATATTAATATATATCACAATATTATATATAAACAATATTCAATATATGACAATATATAATCATTATATTTGTCTAAAGTTTGGAGATAAGGTATTTGGTGCTTTGTACAACTAAACCATTAAAGCATTTCTCTAATTTAGAGTGTTTGTCATGTTGGAAAATCTGAAAATTGTCCTGTGGGGCTGATTACAATACACAGAAACTGTTCTACAAAAATAATGATTGATACGGCAATTAACAAACACAATTCAGGTTGAGGTTTTTTCTGTTTTCCAAATAAATCATTAACAGATGGAGTAACTTCTAAGGCTGGTCTGCATCAAGGACAATGGTTCAAACTGGGGTTGAGTGATGGATTCTCTGAGCCATTCAGAGAACACACACATTGGCATGAAATCAGTGGATCTGAATTTTGTGGCCCAGATGGAGAAACAGCTTTGGGGTCTAGAGCATTCAAAAGCTAATTTTGAGGGATATGGTATAAAAATCCAAATGTGTCGAACAGATGTATGGGGATTTTTCACTGGGTACCTCTCTTGGACCTGTTCAGTTTCTGTGCTCTGCTCTTTGGCCATCTTTACTGCAAAGTACCAGGGCAGAGTTGGTATTACGCAGGCTTTATCCCACAAGGTGGCATAAGAAGTCAGGACATTGACTTCTGGCAGAGCTCCGGGTGCACTAAGCCTTTATTTTCTGCCCTCAGTTTGCGGTAGGCAGGTACCTCGGCTGCTTTCGAAGTCATCACAAAGCTGTTTCGCTGTAACCTACGCAGTTGAGGCAGGGCCTCGGTTAACGTGCATGGACGAGGATACATAAACTTGGCAGAATTTCATACCTCTTTCTGTTTGTTGACAAAGAGACATTGCATAGTCTTACTGGAGCCAAACAATTCTCATCTGATGCCTATGAATATTCATCGAATGTACAGGAATTAAATCATAAAGGCATCTGTTACACCATGAGGGACTTAACTGCTACGCTGGGCACTGGTGTATTTGGAACCTCCACAAAGAACCTTTCATCTGGATAAGACAATGGACGTCTTAGTGTACCTCTGCTAAACTCAGACAACCGGCTACGTCCCACTAGCGTGGAAGTAGGTGCGGATGGCAGTCTACGTGCTCCCTCGGGACTCAGATCAGCAAGCTGGTGACGTTGCAGAAGTTGGTGGTGTTTCTTTGTGGTCCCTAGTCACCCACTGACCCTCCTGTGCTTACTCTCCTCCCTCCTCTAACCCTGCTTCTTTTAGGGCATCAGTTCACAGAGGATTAGTGGCTGGCGACAGTGGCTTTGGTGGCACGGGAGATTTGCTTAAGAACAGAGGGGCCGTGTTAGAAAGCTTTAACTGGGAAAGGTTTCTCTGGACACCTCCACTTTTCTTGACAGAACATCACCTGCAGGAAGAACTGTGTCCACTCCCCTCGATATGCTTTGACAGTGCTTTCCAGAATGCCTCTCCTAGGGTTTTTGCAGGTGGGCCACAACATACGTGGTCTACGTAAGGCGGACTACACATTATCCTCATCCTAGACAATGCTCTCTGTGAATACTTAGGTGTGTGCAGCTAGTTATATATTTTTAATACATCCTTACTTCCTACCAAAGGCAATAGTACCATAGTTTGGGAACTGCTGCCACTGGACACCCTCTTAGAAATGGGCACTTGGGTCCTCACAAGTCTATCTGAGGATGAGAAGGGGGGTCATGAAATGAAGTGACACATGTGGAGCAGGCTGTCTTGTTAGTGGAGACCTGTGACAGACAGAGGGGGAAAAGGATCCTCTAATTACCTGCAGACTTTTCTCTCTATTACTAATTAATTTTCCTCCCCATCAGGCAGCTCCAGGTTCTTGTTGAGAGAAGAGATAGATATCGGCATTCCCAAAGCCATGTGCTCTCACAGTGTTGGCACTCCCATCAGAGAGCTGGCACCGGTCGAGGCATCAGCCTCGCAGATCGGTTCTGGCACAGCTCGTCTACCTTGTGAGGCTTACAAAGCCACTGACGTTTTGAAATCCTCTTGAACTTTGTTGTTCTGCTGTTATCCCATCATCCCTTGGGGGCAGTGTGTCATCTGCTAATTATCCCCCAACGCTCATTATGCTCATCCTGCTGTGATGTAAGGAGGGAGGGGGGCCTCTCCACCTGCAGGTGGCCCAGGACGGCAGCTACATGGAGTCCTGAGTGATCCAACCTGTTGGCCTTGTGGTCTCACTTTGTTTTCATATCCAGTGGGGGCTGTTTGTTTATTGACTTGGTGGATTGGGAAACTACTATTCTTTCCACAGGTGCTGACAGTCCCAGCGGCACAGACGTGCACATTTTATGTGCCGGGAACTCAGTTCTAGTCTCTCAAAGCTGGAACATGACCGAACTATTGCCAAGAGAGGAATGATGGTATTGACAGGCAGACTTTGTGAGGACAGTTCCTAAAAGCTGGAGCCGACTGTACATCTAGGTTCATCGAGACAGTGTGTGCCTGTCGTCCTAGAGTAATAACTAACAATACTGCCTTCCACTCTCAAGGGCATCCCGGTTTGAACATACACATCCTATGGCTTTCCTACTAATAAGCAGTCTTCTGAGTGGGTTTGAGCTGGTGAGTGTCTAGGTGATGAGACGTGAGGGAAACCAGAGACTCCATAGCCAGGCACAAGTGTGTAGTCAGTCCCGACATTCCAGCACAGATTCCCTCCTGGGATGGGGAAACTTCAGATCTTAAAGGTCCTGTGTTCAAAGGGGTGGGTGAAGGAGCTAGATTGGTAAACTACTGAATTCCAGCTGTGTACATTAATTCATTAGTCCTCAAAGGAATACTGAGAGTATTATCGAACCCAATTTACCATTGAGAAAAGAGGTTAAGAAGTTTTCCCAAAGGTACAAAGTAAGTGGTAAGATGGGGATTTGAATTCCGGCATGTCTGCTTTGAAGCACAGGCCTGTCCATGATGCCACACTCATAAGGAAGACAGGTAGCACATGCAAGCAACTAAACCTTAGAGGATTGTCACAGGAAGAGGAAGAAGCCTCTCCTTCCAGTATCCAGTATTGTGGGAAGAAATGGAGATGGAGGAGGGAAGGGGACACAAGGACCAGAATTTCAGAGGAGAGTTGGGTGAGAGAGGTTAAGAAGTAAGTCAGAAGCCACCTGTTCAGGGTGTTCTCAGGTCTACACTGCTGGGGTGGGATGTGTAAGTTATTTTGGTGTCTGACTGGGGACCTTGAGGAAGGGGCACTGAGACAAAGGTAAAGTGACCCTGCATACAAAGAGTGGAGCAGGTTTTCTGGCTCCAGGACCAAATGGCTTGGGTTGAGGACAGGACCATGCTCCAGCCGAGCATGAATGTGGGAAAGAAAAGTACTCCTGCACAGAATCGAGTCTCTGCAGAGAAGGAAGAAGGAAAAATTGATGTTGGAAAGTGGGATACTGATGTTGGAAAGGGGAAATTGATGATGGGATGGGGCAATCACTGATGGGAAAGAGGAAATTGATGATAGGAATGGGGAAACTGATCTTGGGAACACCAACAGAACTTGCCTTATCCTTCAAAACAGTTGCCAGGTCACCCTAAGAATTCTTGGTTGCAGACTTTGGGCCTCAGTGTTTGCCCCTCTATCCAAGTGAGTCATGCCAGCTTGGGGTCTTGGATGGCTTGGGCTAATGATCAAGCACGTGGTCAGGCTGCGATGGTAAGCAGAGGGCAATATTTTGACATCCCTTAGCATTGTACTGAGTAGATAGTAAAATACCAGTAACCCTCCTTGGTTAAACTTTGCTTCATGGTGTCATGAAATTTCTGTTTCCCTGCAATTATGAGAAAGCAAAGCCTAGTCCAGAAGGGAAAGCTAGCCCTAAATTTGGTAGGTCATAACTCTGCAGTGGCCAATAATCTTCCTGTTCCACATCTGCACTCAACACTGGCCAGCAGTGTTTCTTCTAGTAAGTTTTCTTTCTCAGACTGTGAGCCTTTTTGATTTTCTTCTAGCTTAAAATTTCCCTCCAGTCCCATCCCCTTGAGTCAGTTGACTTTGCTTCTCACTGAGAAGTGGATGCACTTGAGGGGAAACCTCTTTATCTCCCTGGTCAAATCCTCACACTGCCTGCATCTCTGCTGGCTCCATTCCTGTCTGTGGCTGATTCCTCCATCTGAGCTCTGGGTCCCACTTTCTCCCCCTTGCATATCCCTCTCTTTCCTGGACCCCTCTCCCTCTTTCCTGATCTTTCTCATCAGCATACTACTGTGTTCCATATCCCCATCTGCTGCTTTCTTTCTATTAGTGTTTGCATGATATATATTTTCCATCTGTTTGCTTATAACATACTATATAATTATATTTGAAATGAGTTTCCTGCAGATAGCATGGAATTAGCTCAAGATAAAAAAAAAAAGTCCATTCTGATAATCCCTGCCTTCTAATTGGGGTGTTTAGACCACTTACATTTAATGTAATTATTGCTATGCTAGGATTTAGGTTGTCATTTTATTATTTGTTTTCTGTTTGTTCTCTCTCTTTTTCATTACCCATTTTATCCTTTTCTGACTTCAGTGAGTCACTTGAGTATTTTTTAGTATTCCATTATAATTCATCAATAGTTTTTGAGTATATATCTTTGTTTATTGTGTGTGTGTTTGTTTGTGTGTGTGTGTGTTTGTTTGTGTATGTGTGTGTTTGTGTGTGTAGTCTAGAGACTAAAAATCCATCTTAATATATTACAGTTTCTTAGTATCAATATTTTACTACTTTCAATGGAATGTAGAAACTTACCACCATTTAGGTCCCTCTGCTTACTATTCTTATGATATAATTTTCTTAAATATTGCCTCTACATACATTGAGAACAATATCAGACAATGTTATAACTTTTTGCTTTCTACCACAAAACATGATTTTGAAATCTTAAGAGAAGAAAAATAGCATATTACTCTTAACAAGATATTTATCTTTTCATTGGGCTTTCTTTATTCCTGATTTTTCAAGTTTTCTTTTTTCATTATTTCCTTTCTGCTTGAAGAACTTCAATTAGCAATTCTTTTAAAGCAAGTCTGTTTGCTATGAATTATCTTAGTTTTCTTTTATCTGGGAGTATCTTTATTTTACTTTCATTCCTAAAGAATAATTTTGATGAATATAGAATTTTTAGTTGACATTTCTTTTCTTTCAGCATTTGAAATATATTGTGCCACTTTCTTTTCATCTTCTTGGTTTCTCATGATCAATCCAGACTCATCTGAATCATTGTTCTCCTGCAATTAGTGTTTCATTTCTCTCTGGTTGCTTTCAAATATTTTTCTTAGTCTTATGTTTTCAAAAATTTGATTAAAATGTATCTGGGTGCTTTGGATTTACCCTTCTTGGAATTCTCTAAACTTCTTGAATTTGTAGGTTTATGTTTTTCACCAAGTTTTGTCAATTTTCAGCCATTACTTCTCCAAATATTTTTTCATCCCCACATTCCTTCTCCTCTTCTTCTCGAACTCCTATGACATGAATGTTACATCTTTTATTATTGTTGTGCAACTCTGAGGCTCTGTTCAATTTTTAAATCTATTTTCTCTCTGATGTTTAGATTAGATAATTTCTATTGATATATTTTCAACTTTACTGATTGTTTCCTCTGTCATCTTCATTTTGTAACTGAGCTCATCCAATGAGTTTTATTTTGCATTTTTCCTTTTTAAAATTTTCATTTGGTTCTTCCTTATATCTTGAATTTTTTGAGATTTTCTGTTTTTCTATTTGTTTGAAAAGTGTAATTGCTTGTTGGAGCATTTTTATGATTACTGTTTTAAAATCCTTTCCTAATTTCAACATCTGTATTATCTTGGCATTTGTATCTATGGATTCTTTCTTATTCAAGTTGAGATATTTCTGGGTTTTGGTATGACAGGTAAATTTGGGTTGATCCTGGACACTTTGAGTACTATGTCATGAGAGTTTAGTTCCTATTTAAATCTTATCTTTTGTCAGTCAGTCAACACATTTAGATTTAGAATGCACATCGTGGCTCAATTCTGTGGACTGTGGTTCAAATGTCCATTTAGTTTCAAGTATTTGCAGTGATATTCTGGATTCCTCCATTGTGTGTTGCCCAGAGGCAATGTTAAACATGAGCAGCATTCCACACTGCAGTTCAGTTGTCAAAGTCATTTTACACCTGGGCTACTCAGGGGTATGCCCAGGACTTTACACTCAGATTAAAAGATTTATTTTTAGCTCCCTCTTCTCTGCTAATCACCACTCACTCCTTACTCTACCACAACTTTGCTGTTGTTCATTATAAGACAAGGAGTGTTTCACCTAACAGTCTCTGTGGCCACTGTGTCTGGTAGGAAAGGTTGAGGGCAACCACCTCTGCTTGTGTTCCCTTAGTGTAGGGGGGGATGGTCAACATGGCTCTTCTCCACTGTCTCTGTGGCTGATGTATCAGGTGTCTATGGGGATACACCATCTCTTTGCTGATGTTCGCTTAGCATAGGGTGGGAACAGTCAATAGAGCTCCCTTCCACCATCTCTACTGCACCCAGTGGTGAGGGCGAGTGATGCTGTCATTGCTTGTGTTAGTGCAGGAGGGAGGGCTGACAACACTCCACCCCAGAGTCTCCACAGGCCCAGTGTGGTGGGGAGGGGTGTGACTTCCTTCATGGTGTTTAAGTAGAGCAAGTATAGTTTATGTGGTTCCATCCTGCAGGGCTGCCCTATTTCCAGACTTCGGCTGGAGATAATAGGGCTTGTTTATTTATTTATCTATTTACCTGTGCCCATGGGTGATTCTGGGTTGCAGGCTGGTTTGGAACCCAGAGCAGGATGTATAGGAAGCCACTAAGTCCCACGGAACTCATCCTCAGGTTGTTCTTGGAGTCATGAGGTCCTTGGTCAGTCTTCTGATAGTTGCTTTATGCATTTTATCCACAGTTTTTGGTTATAATTAGCAGGAGGAATGGGGTGGAATGTGCTTACTCCATCTTGCTGGAACCAGAAACTCCTCCCTTTTACTTTTGTTGATAAAATCTTAACATACTTTTGACTGTCACCTTGAACCCAAGGATATACTGGTTTTCATTGATGTTCCTCTCTCCTGAGTTCTTAAAGTCGTTTACGATGTGTTGTGTGATTCAGCACATAATTAGATACCAACCTGTAGTTCTTGCTGACTCTTTCACATTTCTTGGGCCTATCTCCATGTGGGAATATGTGAGATGCCTTCTCTTGCCCCATAGTGCTTGTCATAGTTCAGGCTCAAGATTGGGACTTTCTATTCCTGGGTGAATTAAGTAGAACTCTAGAACCAATATGCTTCCAAAGCCAGATTGACCTGCATTCAAATCCTGTCTCTACCTAGTACCTGTTATAGCACCTTGAATAAGTTACTTCATCTCTTTGAGATCTGGTTCCCTCATTTATAAAATAGTTTGACTAATACCTTTATCACAGAAGGTAATGTTGTGAGAATTAAAAGTCAAAATATGCATTAAGTGCCTACCACAATGAAACATAGATGCTCAACATTTTTCCCTTTTTCTTCCTTCCTCCTTTGTTTTGTGATAACCCGTCCCTCACTTCATGGAAAGAAAATAATAAGAGTTGAGAGACAAAAATGGAAGTCAGGAGAGACTCTAAAGATGCCTTTTCTTTACTTTAATTGGGCTGATTTGGGTCCAAAATACTGCATTCTGCTTGGCTTGTGCCATGGCATAAGCTCTTTTTCCTTTGCTCCTCATTGAACCTCCCTCACTATTGAAGTTCTAATATTCAAGCCTTCAGAAGATTGCTCCATGTGGTAGCAGCTCTAACACACTAGCACAGTGAACCCATCCTTTTTTCAAACGTTCTGGCCTTTCCCACAAGGACTTCGTAGAAGTGGGCCCAGCTGATTTTATAAGCACAACAGACACTTAAAAAGCAGCTGGATCCTGTAGATGAGGCCAAGAATGAAAAAAGGCCAGACTTGTGAGCTGTGCAAGTTGCTGATGTTGGCTCCTGGAGTCTGGGAGGCCCTGTGTGCTTCCCCTGGGAACTAGCACTTGGTAAGTGCAGTACAGTCCAAGCAGCCAGTATCCCTGAAGGCCGTGATGTCTCCACACTGTGGAACGGTGTGGTGAAAGGGAAGGGGCTCAGGCCTAAAAGGGACACTGACTTCAGGTCACGGATGACATGTATGGGGCAGAAGGGCATGATTCAGGGAAAGAAAACTTGTGAAGGGAGGAAAATTAATACAACCGATACATGAGTTTTGTTGAGAATACCAAGAAAGGGCTCCATGGGAGGTCAAGTTAATCTGAAAAGACTTTTGAGGAGACTGTGAGGATTTGGGGGTGGGTAGGATGGGGACTCTCTTTTAAGGAGAATGGCCTCAAATTGTTGAAGAGGAAATCAAAGGGAGGTATCTGCATGATGGTGGGACAGGCAGAGTGGGGTGCAGTTCCTCACAGGTTAAACCCGCAGGTGTAAAATGGAAAATGGGCTGGCTTGGCAGAGTCAAGATGGTGCCCTCTGTTGACACAGCAGGACAAGGCTGGCTGAGTGTGTGTCCTCCTCCAAGTGTCAACTGTATGCTTATAATTAGGTCTGGCCTTGAAGCTTGTGGGAGGTGAGGCAAGAAAACGTTTGTACTCCTCCAACTGGGAGTTCCACATGGCTTTGGAGAGACTGAGCTGGTCCTGAAAGTTGGTGTTTAGATTTCCAAAATGGTTCATTGCCAGTTTTTTCCGTTCACTAATATTTGTTTTCCTGGGGAGAAAGACAGTGCCTGGGAGCCACCCCTCCTGATACACACACGCAGCAACACACAAGCACACACTACAGAAAATTTAAAGCAATGGTTCCCAGAGCTGTTGTAACTGTCACGTTTTATAATCAGCTCACATGTATGCTATAGTTGATGAAGAGCAAATGCTCTGCATTTTAACATCCCCATGCAAGTGTGCAATGTGTGTGGCTTATTGATGACCACTGGGGGAATTCCTGATTTGTTATTTGTAGGCATATATGATTCGTGCAGCAACACTGATGTGATGGAATTTTCTCTGCTTAATTTCCCCAGTGTGCTTGTAATTATTGATTTACCAAATGAAAGAATTCTCATCTCAGCAGGCAGTCATTACTTCAGCTAATCCTGTCTTGGTCCCACACCCGATGAGCTCTGTGCTGTCCTATGCTTCAAAGGCCCACGTTCCTTTCTCCCGGGCACTGCCCCCAAGGAGCAGCAGTGTTTGTTTCTGGGCTCATGGGCCTATGATTGCAGACGTGGCACATGATCTATTCGTTTGTGAGTTTTCTGCAGTATTTTAATTAACCTCCAATTTCTCTGTAAAGCTCTACACCACTTAAAGCTGTACTCTGCAGTGTTTAAAATAAGATCGTATGATCTCTAGGCACAAGATGAGCAGCCGTGCCACCGCACTGTACTAGAATCAGAGTTCTGTCACACCAGCAGTTCTCAAAGTGGGGTCCGTGGCCCAATGGCTTCAGCACCATCTGGGAAGTGTCTGACATGCACATTCTTGAGTTCAAGCCCAGTGATCTGTGTTTTAACCAGAGACCAGTCTTTACTTCAGCTGGTACTGCTTTAGCTGTGAACTTGAACGGAGCGGACCTGAGGCTCTCCGTGCTGTCATGGGTTCCTCCAAGGGCCCGCTAAGCTCTCAGAGCCTCATGCCTTCCTCCTGGGCAGGATTCTGATGATGCTCACGGCTGAGAAGCGCTGGCCTTAACACCTCCCTCTTAACTGATATCGCTTTTTCTCTATTCCTTCTTTCCAGAAAGACTCTCTTGGCTCCTTTTCTCAGTAGGGTGTCTGCCCAGTCAGCTCTTCAGAGCCCTTCATGCTGCTCTGGTTACTGGCCACACGACCCACATATGGAAGTCCCCAGGCTGTGACCCGCTTATTTGACAAGCATGACACAGCTTGACTTTTTTTCCACTGCCGGTCTGTGATATATTTCCTGGGGATAACCTTGCCCTGCCCCTGGAGAGCTTGGGCAGGTCCCATGACTCTTCCACTCACTCTTACCTTGACTGGGAAATCTGAACATCCTTTCTGAGATGGGGATAAAGCCCTGGACCTGGAGGTGCCGTCAGGCCTCTGCCAAGCCTAGCTCGTCACCCGGAGACAAGGTGGGGCAGGGAGAGTGCCATCTTCCCCTCTTCCTCACTCAGTCCAGGCCCCTGACAGCTGCCCACACTGCCCCTTGCAGGCTTGCAGTCAGGTGAGGGGGTAAGGAAGGTAGATGTGACCTGGTGGGATCTTAGTCTGGCTTTGCACCCTCTGTGCTTGGCAAGTGCTGCCACTCACTGCTTGAGTGGGTTACTTAACTCGCCAGTTCTTTCTCCTGTGGGGCCCTGTGGAGATCACTAGGGGCCCAAAGGCCCCTGCCTGGCATCTCTGACTCTCTCCTTGAGGGGAGCAGCCCATGGTGGCTGCAGCCCACCTAGCCCTGGTTCTCCTCCATTCACCTCACATGGCCTGATCATGGGGGTCCCTGGCCCCTTCCAGTAGGTTCTTTTAGTCAGGACTAAGAATGGCCAATATTCTAACTTTGGATTCCCCTCCAGGCCTTGGCAATCATGCCTGCTGGAGCCCCACTACCCCCTTCCTGCTGAACATAGGGCATTTCTTCTCAGACACAGTGGCAACTTGCCTTTTCTCCAGCCACACAGCTGCTACACCACCTGTCTCTCCTGTGGTCCCGATTTCCCTGGGCAAGAATCACTCTACTCCAGTATGCGTCCCAAGGTCTCACGCTCCTGTCCTTCCTCAGTGAAGCCCTTCACCCGCCCTGAGTGAAAGAAGCAGGGCCCACCCTCCCCAGGACTCAAACATTCCACGGCTCTCTCTCAACTCCTTCCCCTAAAATCCTCTTTCTCCAACACTCCTCCCTCCTTGAAGGAGAGGAGCTCAAGAATTGTGCAACGGGCTCTGAACCACCTCTTTTGAAAATCTGGGTCTGTGTCTGGGATCCTAATTTTGTAATTTCATGTCTGTTGTGTCTTGGTGCTTCTGTTTTAACCTCTCGTGACGGCAGTTTGAGATCTGCAGGATGTCGTTCTGTGACGACTCCCACATCTTCACTTACTGGGGCGGGTTCTATTTTCCAAAGCTGGCTCCAGCCACCTCTCTGATTGCACAGGCTATTCTGCAAGACAACCCTGACACTCTTCCCATCCAAGGCGGGTGTCTATGTCCCTCTCCTGTACCCGGCCAGTCCAGTGAGGCTGTGTGACTTCTGAGGTTAGGTGTGAAGGTGATCCGGTTTCTACCCGGTTCCCTTGGAGCTCTGAGCCGCCACGTAAGAAGGCCAAGGCCGCCACGCTGTGAGGAAGAGCAGGCCACAGGGAGAAGCCACGTGTAGTTATTCTGGCCGACAGCCCCAGGGGAGGTGCTAGCCAACTGCAGTGCCCACTGCTAGACCTGTCAGTGACTCTGTCTTCAGACGATTCCTGAGCCCAGCCATGGAGTCACCACCCTGCTTTCTGGTCCTCCCAGTTGAGGCCCCAGAAATGGTGGATGAAGCCACCTTCACTGTGCTCTCCTGGAGTGCCCACAGAGTCAGCGAGCATAATAAAATTGTTTTCTAAGCCACTAAGTTTTGGGGCAACTTGTTACACGGCAAGAGAGAATTGCTGTCCTTACTGGCCGTGTGTCAACGTGCCTGGCCCCCCTCTGGAGCTCAGATTCCTCAGAGGTCTGGAGCCCAGGCCCAGGGACCCTCCTCAAAGTTTCTGGTTTTGCTTTTTATTTTGGGGAGGAAGATTAGCCCTTAGCTGACATCCACTGCCAACCCCCCTCATTTTGCTGAGGGAGACTCGCCCTGAGCTAACGTCCGTGCCCATCTTCCTCTACTTTATGTGGGACGCCTGCCACAGCATGGCTCGATAAGCGCTGCATAGGTCCACGCTTGGGATCTGAACCCGCGAACCCCAGGCAGCCACAGCAGAGCACACAAACTTAACCACTACACCACTGGGCCGTCCCTCAAAGTTTCTGTTTTAATAAATCAAACCTCTTTCTTTATCCTCCAGGCCCTAGGACTGAATGCTGCTTTTTTTTTTTAATTAAGGATTTCCCTCTTTTTTTCCTGGGGAAGATTCGCCCTGAGCTAACATCCACTGCCAATCTTCCTCTTTTTGTATGTGAGCCGCCGCCACAGCACGGCCACTGACAGAGGAGTGGTGTAGGTCCACGCCCGGGAACTGAACCCAGGCTGCTGAAGTGGAGAGTGCCAAACTTAACCACTAGGTCACTGGGGCTGGCCTGGATGCTGCATTTTTATGGTACCTTGGGGTTCTCTTTTTGCAATTTCAGTTGTCTAGTTAATAAATTTTTGCTTACTTAACAGCTCTTCATACTGAATTCTCTCTATTCAAACAGCAGCTCTGGTTTCTGTCTCCTGACTAGACTTGGATATTAAGAATAGGTAGTTGCCATTTGTTATACTGGGTAAAAGAGACCAGCATTTTTTATTTCATTAGAACACTTTTTGAACAATCTCAAACATTTAGAGAAGCTGTAAGCACAATACAAAAAAATTATTTTTATTTTCCTGAGCCATTCAAGAGTACGTTGCTGATCTGATGCCCCATTGCACCCGAATCCTTTAGCATGTGTTTCCTGTGAACAAGGACATTCTCCTACATAACCGCAATACAGCCACCAAAATCAGGAAGGTGACAATGACACATTACAGGCTTCTAATCCACAGGCCAATTCAAGTTTCACCAATTGTCCAAATAACATCCTTTGTAGCAAAAGGATCCCATCTGGGACATGCATCACATTTAGTTGTCATCTCTTTACTCTGGAGTGATTCCTCCTTCCATGGTCTTCCTGACCTTGAAACTTCTGAAGATTACATGCAAGTTATTTGGTAGAATGTCCCTCAGTTTGGATTTGTCTGACACGTTTTCACAATGTTTCAGGTCTTGCCTTCTTGGCAGGGATACCACAGATGTGATGCTGAGTTCTTCTTGTGTGCTAGCAGGTGGCACGTGGTTCTGATTTGCCCCATCACTTATAACGTTCCCTTGGATCTCTTGATCAAGCTGGTGTCTGCCACACTTTGTCACTAGAAATAACTCCTTCTCTCGTTGTAGTTAACAAATATCTTGGAGGGCGGCACTGTGGAGCTATGAGGATATTCTGTTTCATAGCATCCAATTTATCCATTTATTGATTTCTATCACTGTTGACTCAGGGTTTCCTCTTTTATTTGGTGGGTTATGGTCTGTTATTATCATTGTTTATTTTGATGACCAAATTGTCCTAGATTTGGTCAGTGATCACCCCTTTAGGCTGGCTTCTGTGGCTTTTTGTTAAGCTTCTGTCATTCTTTGATCACTTCATTCTTTTCTAATGGAACAAGACATTCTAGGCTCATCTTGTTTCCCTGCTCTCGCACTGGAATCAGCCATTTCTCCAAGGAGCACAGGCCTCTCTCAGTGGAGAATGGTCTTTAGATACCAAGATCTGGGTTCTAGATGTGCTCATTGCTTTTGAGGTATTGCTGCTTCCAGGAGCTTTCAGTTGTGAGAACTGAGGAATGTATGCATGTATGTATTTGCATATCTGTATGTTTCTCTACCATGTATCTATCCGCCTATCTACCTGTTGAAAAGCATGAATTTATCCTGATATCTCTAATTCCAATGGAAAACCAGAGGGTTCATTCTAATTTTCTTCCTCTCCATATGCTGACTCCCTTCTCTGACAGTGGGATGCTTGGCTGCTATTATCCTTAGTATATTTATTTGATCAGTTCCACTGTATATAACCAACCTCCCATCACCACTTCTGCTCACTACCCCTTTGGACAGTCTCCTCACTCCACAATATTCATCCACTCTATTAGTCTGCAAAGGCTGCCATAACAAAAATCCACAGCCAAGGTGGCTTAAATAACAGAAATTTATTTTCTCACCGTTCTGGAGGCTGGAAGTCCAAGATCAAGGTGTCGGCATGATTGGTTTCTTCTGAGGCCTCTCCCCTTGACTTCTAGATGGACGTCTTCTCCCTGTGTCTTCACATGGTCTGCCTTCTGTGCATGTCTGTGTCCAAATCTCCTCTTCTTATAAGGACACGAGCCACATTGGATTAGGCCCTACCCTAAAGACCTCATTTTAACTTAATTACTTCTTTAAAGACCTTTTCTCCAAATACAGTCCCACTGTGACGTACTGGGGGTTAGGACTTGAACATATGAATTTGGGGATACACATCTCAGCCCATAATACCCACCCTTCCTCATAAATACTCTCTTTCCTGCCTGTGCCCCAGCCCCCTGTACCAGACTCAGCCCCTAATACCAGCCCCTGTGGACAACCTCCTCACCCTCCTTGGGCTCTGACACCTACTCTGAGCTGGTCCCCTATTGGATGCCGACCCACACTGCTCAGTCTCTGGCTCCTGCACGAGGCTCCACACCCATACAGACACCCTTCTAACCCCCTCGAGCTCCAATACTTGCTTGGAACCGCTGTGTTTCTCTTCCCACCCCCCACCCAGTGTAGGTGATACCTTGCTGGCTCTACCTATTGACTGTAGAACTGGATTATTCGGGAAGGGAAGTGAAGGAAAGGGAAGGAAAGAGAAAAAAAAGGAAAGGAAGAGGAAGCAGAAGAGCTTCGTGTCACAGGTTACGGAGTCCAGAAGTAAATGCTGAGACAAGTCTGGGTGCAAGATGTTTATTTCAAATCAATATCTGTGGAAGGAAGTGGGGAGCAGGATTGGGTAGAGGAAATTGAACCAGGATGCAGGTGCTACAAATCCTTGGTCAAACCGATGGGGAGCTCTGGAGCTGGTCCTGCCCATCTGTGTCCCATGTCTGTCTTCATCTTCCTGCCCTGTTTAGTCAAGGGGTCTGCACTCCCAGGAAGGGTGTGACCACAGGGGACTCAGCTGAGGCAGATCTTGAAGGAGCTGCTGACCTGCTCCCTGCAGATGGGCAGCAGGTCGTTCCTTGAGGGGAATTTGGGTGGCACATGTCCGGGTCTATGACATTTTGGTGTTTCATAAATGGTTTCTATTAATTTTCTCCAGCTTCTTGCTGGAGACTTTAAAATATAATACTTCTCAGCAGGGAAAATTCATCCCAAAGAATTCCATTTTCAGTAATGGTAAAGTAGTTAACCCTCTTGCAGATTGCAATTATAAAACCTAGAAACAACATAAAAAGCAACTATTTGAAGGCAGGAAAAAACTAGAATAGATTCAGCCTTGAAATAAGGGACCTGCAGTGGGTGGGATCAGTGCTTATATGGCTTTTCCCTGAGGGCACTCCCCAGTCTGTCTGGCAGAGACCTGGCAGAGATCTGCAATCTTACTGGCTTGCGGTGTTGGAGGACTGAGTTAGGGGCTGTCAGAACAGCTGGAATTGGGCAGCCACAGAGCGACAAACCCCCATATCTGCATATAAACTTCCCTCAAATCCTCAACTTACCCCAGAACTGCTTATGCATGGGGGGAGCTCCACTGAGACCGGCAGAAACCAACTTCTGGAAAGCTGAAAGAACAGAGTGGGCTTATCTCTGCTGCAGCTGAGACGGAGCTTGGGGTCTGAGTTCACCTAGTTTGAGTGAAAGCACAAAAGTAAGTGAAAGTGAAAACACAAATGGCAGCTCTGCCTTGGTCTCTCCAGGTCCTGAGCTGCCGTGTCTGACTAACTTACTAGAGAAGATACCTGGGGAGTCTGAGACTGTGTGGAGTGGAAGGGGCCTAGCTCAGCCCTGCCATCCCAAACACGGCACCAGGCATGTGAGAGAAGCTGTCTTGGGATCCCGAGGCCAGACCAGCCACCAGCTAAATATGAGCAAATGACTGCCACATGGAGCAGAAGAATTGCCCAGCCCAATCCTGCCTGAATTCCTGACCTAAAAAACTGTGAGATATAATAAAATGGTAGTTGTTCTAAGTCTCTAAATTCTTGGATGATAGTTTGTTATGCAACAATAGATAACTAGAACAATCTCCTTGTCTTTAATGATCTTCATCTCCATCACCACTCCCGTTCCACATCTTTGATCCTGTCTGCATCAACACTGAACTCTTCCATCCCTAGGCTGCACCTCTCCATCCTGCTCCCACCACATCAGAACTTAATATCTGACAAACCTCATCACCCTTAACTCCTGAAGTTTTTCCAGTCTATCAGCTGACTCCTGGCTTTGCCTCACTTCTTTTCTACCTGTTTAGGCCACATAATCCATCATATCAATAATCTCTATCATGTTAAACTTCTGTGATCCATCCCTGTCCCCAGCCTGCAAATTCATAGCTCTGGATTAGTCTATCTATTCACTTATTCCACTTCCACACGTCGGAAGCTAAAAGTTACTTGAGTCTTTGTTCTGTGGTTTTTCACATCAGGCCCCTATTATGGCATTTAAAAAATAATATAGATTTGTCTTGTTAACCAGGAATAAAGTGTTAATCAGGTAATTAAGAGGATATAGAGAGAATTCTAAGTATCATGGAGGTAGCAACTGCAGGAAGCAGCTTCCCATAGAACTGAGAGAACAAAGGAAGGGGATTAGACTTATTAAAATTAGACTCTCCGAGGAGGTCCCACATGAGTCTGTGACATACACCTCTGAAGAGAGGTCACTGGCCAGCTGGTGCTGGTATCTATGACCTGATGCGGAGAGTGAGGCTGGTTTGGAGAGTGTTGCAAGAACTCAGCCCTGAACCAACTCCTTTCAGCAGAACAAATTACACTGCCAGGATAAAGAAGCAGAGCCTTTCCTCTTCCTCCTCCAGTCCCCAGCTCTCCCTTTAGTGCTTTCTACTGACAGAACATAAATGTGGTTTGCAGAGTCCCTGCTCCAGCATCATACACCTGAATGTGGAAGAATGGGTTTGAAGCTGAGCGATGATAACCTAACGGATAGTGTAAGAGGTTGAAATAATAAACTTGTAGCCAAACTTTGGTATTGAACCCAAAATGGAGAATTCTTAAGTTTGATCTTATTAGATGAATTTAACCCATTTATAGCTATTATGACAACTCATATATGTGGTCTATTTCTACAGTCTTATTTTGGGTTTTCTGCTTATTTTGCTTTATTTAAAAATTTTCTTCCTATTCTTTCATATGCTGAATTGATCACATTGTCTTTTAAAAATTATTTTCTTCAGTGACTTGTAAATTAGATAGTTTACTTTTATTATACCACATTACCTTTCAATTAAAATAGTGAAGACAACTACTAATTTTAACCTATATTACTTTTTCAATGGTAAGAATAAAATTGGATAGGGTGTCAATTCCTACTAAAGAACAGCAGGCTCTGTTTTTAAAAAATTATGCTCAAGCACCTTGGAAAAACTGTCTTCTGGTCTGCGGATATGTATCTTTTGCTTTCCTCATTTTGGCACTTGGGGATGCCAACTCCTTTCCTGCTTACCTAAAATAAAGCCTGCCAGTCTGCCCTGTCATGCCCCACCCTGCCCAGAGCACCCAGCAAGAATTCCCATTTGGTGAAGGGACTGGTGGAAAATAAGCAAACGTGTACAACAGTGGAGGAAACCATGCCATTCACCTTGGCCTTGTGATTTAACTAGATAGGAGCAACTGAAGACCAACTAGTCTATAAGGAGACACCAAAAAACAAACAAAAACACAAGAAATATCAAAGATATAAATCCAAAATAAGCAACAGAAAAATTGACCAGGAAAGAAATAGAGAATCAGAAGGAAACATTAAAAATCCCTTTAATTAATAAACTTAAAAAGATTTAGAAGATACTATATCTAGATATAAAGTACAAGATATTATAAAAATGTGGCAAAATACTGAAAGACTTTTAATAAAGTAACAATATAATTTCTGAAAAATTTTAATAGAAAGTCAAATCATCTCCCAAGACTAAGAGCAAAAAAATAAATAAAAGGAAAATATAAGAGAACCCAAAACAGATATAGGCAATCAATTAAATAGGACTTCCAAAAAGAGTGAACAGAGGAAACTAAGAGAAGAAAATTATATTTTTTAAAAAATTGAAGGGACTTCCCAGGGCTGAATGATATGAATCTTCAGACTGAATGAGCATGTTGACTCCTGAGTGCAGTGAATGAGAAAATACCCCCATCTGGGATACACCCTCAAGGAATTTCAGAACACTGAAGAAAAAAAGAAGTTTCTAGAAACTCCCAGAGAGAAGAAGAAGGAAAAAAGGTCCTCTTTAAAGGAATGAAATTCAGATTGGCGTCAGACTTCTTAAAATGAAGAATGTCTTCAATGTTTTACGATAAAACTTTTTTTTTTTGAGGAGGATTGGTCCTGAGCTAACATCTGTTGCCAATCTTCCTCCTTTGTTCCTTTTTTTTTCTCCCCAAAGCCCCAGTAGACAGTTGTATGTCACAGTTGTACATCCTTCCAGTTGCTCCACGTGGGATGCCATCTCCATGGCTTGATGAGCAGCGAGTAGGTCCACATCCAGAATCTGAACTGGCGAACCAGGGCCACTGAAGCAGAGCATGTGAACCCAACCACTACGCCACCGGGCTGGCCCCATGATAATAGTTTTTTAAACTTAGAATTCTACTTCCTATGAAAATTCAACAAAGAGCAAGGATTCAGAAATTGTTTTCTCTTTCTTGGAAAGTCTCTTTAGCACAAAGAGAAAGTTGTGGGGCCAGCCCGGTGGCGTAGTGTTTAAGTTCGTGCGCTCCGCTTTGGCAGCCCGGGGTTCGCAGGTTCGGATCCTGGGCACAGACCTACACACTGCTTATCAACCCATGCTGTGGTGGCATCCCACATATAAAGTAGAGGAAGATGAGCATGGATGTTTGCCCAGGGCCAATCTTCCTCAGCAAAAAGAAAAAAAAGAGAGAGAGAGAGAGAAAGTTGCTAAGAAATAGGAAAATTAAAGATCTAGGAATGTAAGTTCAGATGAGAAAAGCAGGGAAGGAATATCCCAGGATAACATCACATCTGGGTGATCTTGGACCAGTGCCATTTGGGTATCATGCTCCTTATCAAGGAGGTGGGGAGAAGGTTGAAAAGACCCTCTCATTGTGAATATTCCATAAGTCTATGTGTTAGTTATCTATGCTGCATAATAAATCGTCACAAACTCAGCAGCTTACAACAGCACCCATTTATCATCTCAAAGTGTTTGTGGGTCAGGAGTCTGGGCACTGCTTAGCTGGATCGTCTTCTCAGGGCCTCACAAGGCTGCAGTCCAGGTGTTACCTGGGAATGGTCACCAGAGGTGCAACTGGGGAAGGACCCACTTCTAACTGGGCCACTTCAAAGTCTGTCCACAGTCTACCTAGTCTAATTCTCATAACACAGCGTACGATTTCTTTAAATCTGAAAAGCAAACCATAAGCCACAGCTGGAGGGTCATTGCCAGGAAGGCTGGGCTCCATTGTGAGGCAAACAGGAACATGACCTGTTGGTGGGAAAGCCCACTGGACGTCACAAAGCAGCTGAGATGCTAGGGCAGCCAACAATGGGTCTTGAAACCAGAAGAGTAAAATTTTAATGAGAACACGGGAAGAAGTGGGTTCTTCACTTTCTTTCTTCCTAACACTGGGCAATAGGCACTACTTCTTTATTTTTGTGAGATTTTCTAAGGAGAATCCACTCTGCCTGGAAGGTCTCTGAGTGCCCAAATCCTGAGGTGAAACCCCCGGGATCCCCGAAGTTCGCGTGGCTACCATAAAGTGAATGATAGAGAAAGGAGGGATAATAATCCACACATGGGTTATCCCCAGATGTTATAAACAAAGACTGAGAGAAGGCCTTAGGGAAATAAAACTTTTCCCATCCAGTTTTTCAGTTTCCTTTAAAAAGAAAAGAAATTATTCAGAAAACATTCTGAAAATGTCACATTATTCTTTCGGGAGCATGTCATAGGCAGTATCTTGTTTTGACAATATGTTCTGAGTTTAAAGAGGCTGTAGCTATCAAATGTTGTCACACCAATTTCTTCTTGTCTTTATTAAAATAGTTTATAAAGTAAAAACCAGCTTATTGTTTATCTTTATGGTGTTTTCTCTACATACTGTACAGTTTCTTTTCCTTTCCTTTATGCCTTTTCTTTCTTTCTTTTATTATTTTTTTATACAATCATTTCCCTACATTTTTCCACACAAACAGCTTTATAAAGCACCTTTTGTTGCTGAAACCCAGACTTTTATCTCACTCAACAGACTCGCTGGTGAACATTTTACTAAATGCCCTCTGGAATCAGTCACCAAATGATAAAGTGACATAAAAGAGAGTCGCTTTACTGCAACTTCATGCTTTGTTACTCTGTCGTCCAGAGTTTTCTTATGGGTAATTTTTATTTTCAATGAACCTGCCTGGCTTTAGAGATGCTCATTCATCTTATTCTAGTTTGGTAGCCTGTCGTAAATTTTGTCTTTAATATGTTGGTGAGACGAAATATACATGAATATTTCAGAATTACAAAACCAGAAAAAGAACCCTAGAGCATACACCTATAGTCATTAGGAAAGAAACAGGTATGGTATCTATGCTTGATGGACTGTATCTAAGACTTCTTTGTGAAAAATATAATGTAGTTTGGAAACATATGGCTCCATTCTAATGCCTATTAGTAAATGCCATAGCTTGCAAGTGCCATAACCTCCCCTATACTTTATCACAACTTAAAATGGCATTTTGAAGTCTAAAACTTTAAAACAGCAATGGATAATGTTCTTCAAGAGACTGTATGACAAATTCACACAGTAAAGACACTCTTACCTCTCTTGTTGATGTGTGAGAGGGATTGGGAAAGTCCTTGAGGGGATCGAGGCCATGCCTTAGATGAACCAGCCCTCAGATGCTGTCCTAATTGAGCGTAAACACAATTAGAACTGTTGGCTTGAAAGGACTGTGTGGGCTCACAATTAACAGGAATGGTGAGACTGGACAGCACAGAGCATGGATACGCTGGAATAGAAAAGAGAACCAGAAGTACTTGGAGAAAGACCCTCCTACCTCTACCTCTATTTTTATTTTGAACTCTTTGTGGGAGAAAGTAGACTTGCAGGGATTATTTCATTTTTAGTACTTGAGAACTCTGTGACATGGGCTAATCCTTCTGGTCAGTTAAATGAATGCATCAACCTTACTGAAACTGTCCACAGCAGTCTCTGCTCATCACAGGTAGCCTATTCCATGTGTGTAAAACAGATGACAGTGTGTCTCAGGCTGGAGAAGGCAGCACAGCCCTGAAGCGGGGAGGGTGTGCTGGGGTAGTGGTGAGGATGGGTGAGGCACTCAGCTCAGGTCTACAATAAGTTCCTCGTTCCACCACGTCATCCACTGATAAGGAAGTGAGTTTTCAAGCCAATCTCATCAGGAAACCCAGAGACTCCTTAAGAAGAAGCCTTTTGACTGACCCTCAAACGGACATGCTAGCTTCCCACCACCCTGCATGGCATCGCTCCTTTGCCCACTTTCCCTGCATGTCAGACTGGCTACAATTTCTTGTGCACCATCAACACTGGGCACAGAAGCACGAGAGGCCCACTGAATGCCCTGCTTTCCAGACCTCCCCTTCCCATCCCCACTTTGTAGCAGCAACCCCATCTTCTCATGACAGTTGGGGTCACTTACTCCATCATGCAGGAACTCCTTTCAACACCTGCCAGATCACAGGCAACCCAAGTGTCAACCCGAAGTGTCCAGGTGGTATTTGAAGCTGCAAGTGCAGCAGAGTGCTTACTTGTCTCCCTGGTGGAAGCATGCCCAATGGGAACCAGGATTTCTGCTAGAGCAGAGTCTGAGTTTACTGGAATGGGAGAATTTTTCTCTTCTCTCTTCTCCTTTTCTTTTCTTTTACCTCCCTCACTCTCTCCTTCCTATCAACTGTATTGAGGTAGAATGAATCTGGAATAAAACGTACATATCTTAAGTATACAATTTGATGACTTGACAAATGTATATGCCTGTGTAACCGTCACCCCAATCAAGGTATAGATCATTACCATCATCCCCATAAAGTTCTCCTGGCCCCCTTTGCAAGTCCAGGAAATAAAAAGGTTTTCAAGGCAGTTCTTTTCCTTAAGTGGGTTACTACCTAAATGGAGCCTTAGAGCATATACATTTTTTCTCCCACCTGCTGGCCCAGAGGCCCTATGTTGGATTCTCTCTTTTGAAACCTGGCTTAGTGGAGTATGCATTTCATTATTGTTCCAAATCCAGTGCTCATAGCTAAAGACCATGTCCTGGAGGCATAATGGGCTGGTAGCGAATTATTTTTAGTTTAATTAACAAAATGGACAGCGGGATCAGGAACTCCAGGCTGTATGAGGCTAAGGAAATTGGCTAGTGCCCTCTGCTCCTGCAGAGCCTGGATTCTGACCCTGATGAGTGCTGATGCCATTTCTGGGTGAGCAAGAATCTTCTACTTCTACTCCTTTCATTCCTCAGCTTGCTTGTATTCCTTACCTGCTCTTGAAAGTGAGATTGGGCTGCGTAATTTTGAAAGGGGGAGGGAAGAGAATTGGACTTTCTTTTTCTCAAGTTTGCCTCTTCACTTCCCAACCCCTCACCTCCTGATTTTTCCAATGGCTTTACTTCTGATCCCTATGTCTATCTCTCTCCACCCTTCTCTCTCTTTCCCTCCCTTCCCCTTCCCAGACATGGAATTGGCATGGTGCACTAGAAGGAGCTGGGGACCAAGCCTGTCAGGGAAGACTATGTGCTGAAGGTAGGACTGGATCTGAGAGAACCTTGAAGGAGGAGGAGGACAAGATCTAGACTGGGCTCATGGCCGGAGCAAAAAGGCAAAGACAAAAATCCAAACAGCAGAGAGAGATGGTCTGATAGTACAGGTCTGGGGAGTCTGACAGAAACTTACTACTTGTTGAGAGACTTTGGGCAAGTTATTTAATCTCTCTGACAGTCAGTTTTCATATCTGTAAAATGAGGAATAATTAGTACCTACACTGAGGGTGGATGTGAGGTTATTGCTGATATACATGAAGTGTGTATGATGTGCAGTGTTCGTGAAATGATGTGGAATGATTGCCATTATTATAATGGGATATGGGCAGGAGCACTGAGGAGACCAGTCCGGCTGAGCAAAGTGCAAGCATGCAGAATTTGAGGAATCCAGTAGAATCCAAATCATGGAATAGCATTAACTGATATAATTTCTTTTAAAATCAGGGGCCAGCTCGGTGGTGGAAAGGTTAAGTTTGTGCATTCTGCTTCAGTGGCCTGGGGTTTGCTGGTTCAGATCCTGGGCACAGACCTACTCACAGCTCATCAAGCCATGCTAAGGTGGTGTCCCACATAGAAGAGCTACAACTCTACAACTATGGTACACAACCATGTACTGGGGCTTTGGGAAGAAAAAAGAAAAGAGGAAGATTGGCAACAGATGTTAGTGCAGGGCCAATCTTCTTCAAAAATAAATAAAATAAAATAAAATCTGTCCCTACTTCTTAAAGCTTCTTAAAAATGGAAATACATGGAGGATGCATGGAAGGTGACACCCGCATTTTGAGATTTTCAGATAAAAGAAAGTTAAGGAACTAAATGCAATTGCTACCACTGTTTCTATGCAATGAACGGGTCAGCACTCTTCATTATTACAAGTAAGGCAATGTAAGGAAAATATGCTGAATGACTCTTGATCCTAATGCAATATGACTTCCTGTTATGATAAAAAGGTATTTATTATGGTGGTGTTGAGAGAGTGCTGATGTTACTGAGAAACTGACTCTAAGGGAATGATGGGAATGAAGGTAACTTTCCAGGGACAATGTACTCGACAAATGTTTACTCAACAACACTCATGGAATATGTAGTGAATGCCAAGCTGTATTCCAGGCCTTCTGCCCTTACTCTACACTTTTGCATCCAGAATTCCACTCTAGAGATTCAGATGGAAAATGCCTGAGTTTGTCACTGACTTCATTTCTATTATAGTGTCCTGTTTCCTTCTTCATTTGGTATGTCTGAGCTTTCCCTACACTAACTCTTTATTATATTGCAAGTATCTCCCCCCAAGTTACTTTTCCCATTTTGATAGTTTTATTGAGATAAAATTGACCTACAATATAGACCACATATATTTGTTAAGTTTTGACACATGTATACACCATTAAACCATCATCACAATCAACATAATGATCATCATTTCCAATGATTTCCTCTTTCCCTTGGTAATCCCTTTCTCCCACCTCTTACTGAGTCCTGGGAAACCATTGGGAGGTGGGGGTTCCATTTTTCTACCCAGCCCCCACTTGTGGAGTGGACATTCTACCTTGGGCACAGCATGCTGAGAATACTGGGGCCTTGATCACCCTTGCCTCAGCTCATGAACAGTGGTTTCACATCAGGAGAGTCAAATTAAGAGAACCTCAGGCTTCTGCCCCCTTTCACTGAGTACTCAAATCCTAGAGTGGAGGTGTCACTGTGAGAGAAGCCTCCATTGTCCCCACCTCCAGCTTTATAACTCTAGCTCAGAGATTTTTGCCTGGAGGGGAGAAGCAGACCATAAAACAGCCCCTAATCTCTTCCCGAAGGAACTGACTTCATTTAAAATAGAGGGTGGAGACGTTCAAGCCTAAGTGCACTCTCAAGAATAGTGGAAGAGTTGGCCTGGTGGTGTAGTGGTTAAATTTGCATGCTCTGCTTCAGTGGCCCAAGTTCATGGGTTCGGATCCCAGCTGTGGACCTGCACCACTCATCAGCCAGGCTGTGGTGGTGACCCACATACAAAATAGAGGAAGATGGGCACAGATGTTAGCTCAGGGTCACTCTTCCTCAAGCAAAAAGAGGAGGATTGGCAACAGGTGTTAGCTCCGGGCCAATCTTCCTCACTAAAAAAAGAAAAAAAAAGAATAGTGGAGATTTTGGTGAAAGGCAATTGGAAGGAGGTTCAAGATACAGGCTAAACTGTAGGCCTGGTAGTTTGTAGGAGAGAATTGGAGAAAAAGACAGCTGGGAGTAGCCCTTTTGGGCTGAGAACAAATGTCAAACATTGACCTCAGAAACTGTTCCTTCAAATGAACCAGAATTTGATTGGATTCATTTGTAAAGCAATTTATGCTCCAGGGCATTGTTGAAAATAATAGAGCAATCAGCTGAAAATTAGTGGAGTTTAAAAGCTGGATATGGTCAGGGAAAGAGAGGAAGAGAGTCCTACCAAAGCTGCTGTCATCCCAGGGTGACTGTGAGCATACCCAAAGCTGAGCCTCCCTGAGGAGTGACATCAGAGGTTTAATACTATGTGTGCGGTGGTGGTTGTGGGGAGAAACAGACTTTACCAAAATAATACTGCCAGTCACGCAACAAACAAACAAGCAAATAACAATAATAAGCCCCAAGAGGGGGGCACCAGTACCTGGAGTTGCTACAACATATTATCTAAAATGTTGAGTTTCAAACAAAAATCCTGAGGCACACAGATACAGACAAGTGTGACCCATACACCAAAGCAAAAGCAGGCAATAGAAATTACCTGTGAGAGCTACCAGACCTTGGATTTATCAGAAAAAGACTTTAAAGTAGACAAATAAACATGTTTACAAAACAAAATGAAACGATGATTAAAGAAGTAAAACGACAATTTTGCATCAGGTAGAGAATATCAATGAAGAGACAGAAATTATAAAAAAAGAACAAAATGAGAATTCTCGAGTTGAAAAGTACAACTAAAATAAAAATCACTGGATGGGCTCAACAGTATATCTGAACTGGCATAAGAAAGAATAACCAAGCTTAAAGATAGATGGATAGAAATTATGCAAGCTAAGAGAAAAGAATAAAGAAAAATGAAGAGAGCCTAAGAGAAATGTGGGACACCTTTAAGTGCACCAACATATGTATAATGGGAATACCAGGAAAGGAGAGAGAGAAAGGATCAGAAAACATTCAAAGAAATAATACTTGAAAACTTCTCAAGTTTACTGAAAAACAATAATCCACACATCCAGGAAACTCAATGAATCTCAAGTAGGATAAATGCAAAAGAGATCCACAGATACATCATAGTAAATATACTTAAAGACAAAGAAAAATTCTGAAAGCAGCAAGAGAAAAATAACTCGTCACTTACAATGGATCCCCAATGTGATTAACAGCTGACTTCTCAGCAGGAACAATAAAAGCCAGAAGATAGTGGGACAGCATATTCAAAGTGCTCAAAGAAAACAAAATGTCAATCAAGAATCCTATATTTAACAAACTTATCTTTCAAAACTGAAGACAAGATAAAGACTTTTCCAGATAAACAAAAGCATAGAATTTGTTGCTAGCAGACCCACCTTACAAGAAATTCTGAAGGAAGTTCTTCAGGTTGAAAGTAAGAACACCAAGATGGTAATTCAAATCCGAACAGACAAAGGGTACTAGTAAAAGTAATTATGTAATTATAAAAATTCAGCATAAATGCATATTTTTGTCCTTTCATCTCCTAACTGATTTAAAAACAACTGTATAAAATAATATTATATAATATATTGTTGGGCCTATTACATATAGAAATGTAACATACATTGTGTCATATATTTGCCAATAACAGCATAAAGAAGGTGTGGGGAGCAAAGCTGTACTGGGGTAAAGAAATGTCTACAGATGGTAAAGTCACAATTATAACAATTTTTTGTTGGGTTTATAACATTAAAAGATGTAATATGTATAATAAGAATAATACCAGAAAAGGAGGGGAAATGGAATAGAATTATATAGGACTAACATTTCTATCACTGGAAATAAGTGATTATAAATCTGAAGCTGATTTTGATATATTAAGGTGTTTATGTAAACCCTAGAGCAACCACTAAAAAAACACTAAAAAATATAGTGGAAAAAAAGCATCGAAGACAATGTAACATTAGAAAATATTCACCTAATTCAAAGAAATCAGTAAAGGAGGAATTGAGAAAAAAATTAGTAAGATGGTGGTCCTAAATCCAACTCTATCAATAATAATTTTAAATTTGATGAAACACACAAACAGTCCAACCCAAAGGTAGTGATTGTCAAACTGGACACAAAAACATAATACAAGTATGTGCTGTCTACTGGAGACACAGTTTAGATTCAAAGATATAAATAGACACCATAAATTGGCACCCCAGGAAAGCTAGAGTGAAAATAATAAAGGTTAGTGGAGAAATTAATGAGATAGTGAAGAGAAAAGCAATAGAGTTGGTTCTTCTTAAATAATCAACAAAATTGACAAATCTTTAGTTAGATTGACCAAGCAAAAAGGAGAAAAGATTTAAATGACTGAAATAAAAGAGGACATTCCTACTGACTCTGTTTAGGGAGGAGGGTAATCTGGTTCCTTTTCCTCCATCTTGCCTGGAGACAGAAGTCTCTTGTGAGTAACAAATGGACTACATGTATTATCTACGTGGTGATGAAGGGACTACATGCAGAGAGGGGTGAGCAGAGGTAAGGGAACCTACAGGGACACACCCAGGGATTAGTCCCTACCTGGACCAGAAGGGGCAAAGAGGAGGGAGGTGTCACTGGGACCTGGGGAGAGCATCACTAGAGAAGAGGGCCACCTGGGGGGAGCTGGGACTGCAGGAGAAAATAGCCACTGCCAGCACCTTGGGGTACAGAAAAGAGTCAGCTCAGTGGGCCTGACTGCTGTCCTCTAAAAGGCTTGCTTGCAAGGTTGACCCTTGGCTGGCCTCTGGGAACTTGGATTTCGGGAGAATTCCCACCACCGTAATGGATAAGAGTTGCTCACTGTGCCAAAACTGTGTGCAGACAATGTGATTTATCCTGAACCCCTGTCTTCCTTCTGGGAGTCTGGAATTTTGGTACGGGCTAGGCAGAGGGTGCCTACATGGACTAGCCCCCAATAAAATCATCGGGAGCTGAGTCTCTAATGAGCTTCCGGGGGTTGCAACATTTCATGTGTTTTTACAACTTTTTGCTGAAGGAATTAAGTGCATCCTGTGTGACTCTTACTGAGAGGGGACTGGAAAGCCTGTGCTTGGCTTCTTCTAGACACAGCCCCATGTGCCTTTTCCTCTTGCTGATTTTGCGTGGTATCTTTTCACGGTAATAAGTCATTATCACGAGTATGACTATGTGCTGAGTCCTGTGAGTTGTCCTAGCTAATCACTGAACTGGGGGTCTTGGGGACCCCTGACACACTTGGAGAGGCAAGGAATGAGCAGGGGACATAAATACTCCAACTTGTCTCTCTTTCTAGGGCTTGATTTCCTGGCGGTGAGCAGGATTTGCCTGGAAGCCAGAAGGCATGGAGCCTGGATAGTGCGGAACATAGAGGTGAGCCTGGGAACAGGGTAGGGCCGAAAAGGGTGGGAAGTGGATGGAGGGTCGGGAGGCAAATGGCGAATAACCAGCACCGAGGCAGTGTGTGCTCCCTGCTCTGCAGCAAAGTCCTGGGGCCTGCTAGATATAACACCAAAGCATACATGGCTGCAGAAAATAATGAATTCTAAACTTTAAAAGTTCAAAAGCCAGCATTTTAAACTTTAAAAACCAAAACATAACATTGGGGGCTATCATTTGATCTGAACGCCTCCCTGTGTTCTCTTCTTCAGTTGTCACTTTCAACTTTCAAATACCTTTATTAGTGAAAAGTGCTTTCCACGTCAATAGATTATGTAAGCATCACTGTTGAAGAAGACTAGTAAAAGGACATTCATGGGATTAATTTAGGAACTTCTTAAAGGAAATTCTGTTTTAAATGTAATTATAAAGAACTTTCATTTCGACCAAGCCAGTACATTAAGCATTTGAGTGATGTTGGCAATTTTCCTGGTCCTTGGTATCAGCATTAATTTCTCCACACAATAAATAGTTTTTGCATACTTACTATGTGATAAGCACTGAACGAAGTATTTAGAAAATAGCTAACTTCCATTTCAAAAGCAGTGATTGGTTTTTCTTGGGAGGGATCAATTATTAGACCTTACAGAATCTGATTATTTCTGTCTGTGCAGTATTCTCTCAGACACTCTTAAACTATAGTTTGAAAACTTGTGGTGCCTTTGCAAAGATAAACTCTCCTCTTTCACATGCCAATGTCTCTACTTGGTAAATAACATTTAAATAAAATTCTTAGCATCAGTATTAAATATCACTGAATCCTTTGCTAATAGAATGTCTTCTTAAGTGTCCAAGAGGAGTTAAAAGAAGTCACGGAAGATTTTCTAATTGAGATGACATTCTAGGGGGTTCCAGGGGACACTCTGAAGAAGCTGTAATTGTGTGGTGCTGTGCCTCCCAGTGTTGCCTGGCTGACTGCAGCAAAGGGAGTCCTTGGAAGTTCTAGGTCAGAGGTGAAGGGAGGCTCTGCCTATCAACCAAGGGCTTCCCTGTGGTTCTCCAGGAAGCAGCGGCGGGCAGCAAGGGAGCCTGACCATCAGAATCCAGCCGCAGTGCAGGGTAATGGATGACTGCATTTATCCCGGGCACTCCCCCTTGTCTTTCTCACCAGACCACCACCCCTAGATAACCCTTTGACTTTTAATTATCCAGAAGGAAGATAAAGCCTGCTGAAAAGCTGGGGCAGGTGCATAGACCTTCAGTCTATTCTAATTCCAGTGGGAATGTTTACGGCATGATCCTGGCCAACTTGCGTAACCTTTAGAGCTTTGGTTTTTGCATCTGAAAACTGGCAACAGTGGCAATGATATAACCCATGGTATAGGTTTGCGTAGACAGCTTAACTCAGTTAATATTATCTGCCTTTCTCTCACGCTTAGCTACTAAGATTGAAGGTGCTGGTGCAGAGTCCCCTGCATGTTAATCAGAGGCCTGAAGACTTAAGTACTCTCGAATGTCTGAAGTTAAGGCTCCTTAATGTTAGGCCACCAAGCAGAGAAACAGGTTAGTAGAGATTCCGTCTGTTCTTGGTCCTTTCCAGCCCTATCTCAATAAATCTTTTTTTCCATGTGCTGATTTTATTTTGAAATCCAAATATTCAGAAAAGTTGCAAGTACTGTACTGTACAAATAACTGTGTTTTCCTGAACCATTTGAGGGTAAGTTGTGGCCAGGATGCCCACCACCCCCAAATACTTCAGTAGGTAGACAGGGTAACAGGTTTTTTCTGCTGGGTAATCGCAGTACAACCGTCAAAAATCAGGACATTACACTGATGTGTTACTGCCATCCAATCCTCAGATCCCACTCAAGATTCACCAATAACGTCCTTTTAGCCAAAGGACCCCCCCCCCCCAGGAGCATGTGTTACCTTCAGCTGTCACGTGTCTTCAGTCTCCCTCACTCTGGAACGGTGAAAACCTCAACACGTGGAGCAGGCATTGTGTAGCATAAGCCTCAGTTTGGGTTTGCCTGATATTTCCTCATAAGTGGATGCAGGTTGTGAATTTGGGGCAGAACATTACAGAAGTGCTCTGCAGTCTCATGCCTTCTCCCAGGTGGTGAGTGATTTCAGTGTGTCCCGTTCTGGGTAACGCTACGTTGGGTCACTGGGTTGAGGTGTTCCAACTTTTCCCTATAATACTGTTCTTTCTCTCTGTGCAAGCTGTATTTTGTGGAAAGGTATTTTGAAACAATGTGATTATCCAATTCCTTATCAAACTTACACTAGTTTTAGCACCTAGCGATGTTTCTTGGCTGAATTAATGCTTACGATGATGTTTGGCATTTTCATTTATTGTGAGCATTATATTGTAAGGAAAGCTTTCTTTTCTCCCATATGTAGTTATTTGTTTCTGTGTTTACATCTGTGTGGACTCGTGGATCCCTATTTTATTCAAAGGGTTATAATCCTTTATTACCTTTATTTATTTATTTATTTTTTGGTAAGGAAGACTGGCCCTGAGCTAACATCTGTGCCTATCTTCCTCCATTTTGTATGTGAGATGCTGCCATAGCATGACTTAATGAGTGGTGCATTGGTCCATGCCCAGGATTTGAACCTTGAACCCCAGACTGCTGAAGCAGAGCATGTGAACTTAACCACTATGCCACTGGGCTGGCCCCACCATTATCTATTTTGATATTCACATCATCCCTGACTTAGCTGGTGGGAGCCCCTGCACATTTGCATCTATGTCCTGTTGCCACGTTCTCATTGTTCTTTAAGCATTTTCCCACACTCTGTGACAAAACGTTCCAGGCTCATCTTATATGTGTCCTGCCCCAGGCCCAGAATCAACTATTTCTCCAGGAAGCCCTGATTCCTTTCAGTGGAGAATGCTATTTTAACCTGAGGATTTTCTCATAAGTTCAGTTGAGTTGCTGGGTGTTCCTCTGGTGTTGACGACTATAGATTGTGAGCTCATGTTTGATTGAACTTAGCCTGAGAAAATCCTCAGGGTTAAAATAGGTCACTTTGCAACCCAGAGCATTTTTGTTTGCATCAGCTGGGGTACTACCAAGCTGGATCCACATCACCCCTTCCTGACCTGCCGTGGTCCAAAGCTCAACCTCCTCTCTGCAGTGCTATGCTCAGAACTGCCTCCAGATCTTCACGTTGCTCCCTGGTCTGTGCAGGTCTCAGCTCACCCTTTCCCATCCTTTTCCTCCTCCTCTTTCTCATGCTTGGAAGTTTCCCTTGCTGTCTTAGGAGCTCAGCATGTCTGTTCTAGTGATAGAATCCTTCAGAGTATCTAGAACTTTGCAGGGTCAGAAGCCCTCATGAGTATCTACAGGTGATAGCCACACAGACAGAGACTTTTTAAAAAATGCAAATCCTTCCTGGCTGGAAACTCTCAAATGGGCTGCCCAGCACTGACAACAAAATCCAAATGCCTTGTCTTCGTCTCTCAGGGCTGCATGGGCTGGTTCATGCCTGTTCCTCAGGTTCTATCTCTTATCACTGCATGCCTGGTCTGTAAGAGCATACTCTCTATTCCTTCAACAGGCCAGCCTTGTTCCCTCTTCAGTTTCACACTGCATGTTTCCTGTTGGAAATTCTCCCTGTTTCCCTCCAGCACCGGTTCTCTCCTTGGCCAGTCTTTGCTTGACTGAAGCTTTTGTAGTCAGATCTCAGCAATAATGATGCTGCTTCAGCCTGGCTTTCCAGAGCCATGCCATCGAACGCTGTCACCCTCACACACCAGTCACTCTGCCTCATGCTTGCTTAATAGCATTTATCACTATTTGAAATTGTTGTAATTATTTTTAAGTTTCCTCTGCTTATTTTTGCCTCTTTACTAGAATAAATGCCAGGAGAACAGAGACTGCTGAACCCCATGCTGAGAAGTTCTGGCAGATAGTACACTCAATAGATATTTGTTGAATAAATAAATGAAAGGAGTTACAACTCAGAAATACCGTATTAGAATCCTTGAAAAGTACATTCTCTTCTCTTAGGAACATTCATGACATGCAAAGAGAGAGATGGAGCTAGAAAAACCAAGTGGGGTGGGGGAGCATGGCCTCTGCCTCAATGTGTTCAGCTGGCCACATGACCTCATCGTCTTGTTCATCAGTTCATGAGCCCAGGGTTCAGTGAGTCCGTGGAAGGTCAGCTTTTGGCTTTGTCTCTCAGCCAGTTTATCCTTTTATGCACTGACCATAGTAGGGAGTGCGCTCATCCTACTGGGGGTTTTGTTTGTTTGTTTTTTAGTTTTCACGGAACTTGCAAGACTTTGGACAAACACACATACGCACAAAAGCTAAAACGTACTTCAAAAACACTCTCATTGACTCTACCTAGACATTCTTACCGGGAGCAGCATGATAAAAGCCACTCTCTTGGGATCTAATTCAGAAAATGCTTGTGCTTACCATATGCTCAGGAAATAAAAAATTAATAACACTTTTTGGTGTAAAGTAGGCATAAGCTCAACTCTTATCCTTGGTTCAACACCAACCCTTTGCCTGGCAGTTTCAACTCTGACTCTTGCTGTGTGCAGGGTACAGAGACTGCACCCGGGCTCCATCTGGTTGATGAAAACGGATTTTACTTTCTCTCTGGCTCTCTCTTTCCCCCTCAGTCATGCATAAACTGGAAACTGCAAACACACATAAACATGTCGCAAAAATTCCAGCATTTGGAAATGTCACTGTCCTGGCAGATGTGGTCAGTCTTTTGATCACGGCCCGAACAGCCCCTTGGTGACTTCATCTTAACCTTACCAGTGCTGGTTCTCGCTGGAGGGGGCTCCTTCAAACTACTCAGGACCAGAGCTTGCCGCGGATCTTCCAGGACTGCTCTGATTAGAGTCGGGGTTCCAGGCAACGTGTGCCTTCCTCCGCCCAAACTTTTCTCACTTTTTTTTTTTTTTGATTTTTCAAGCCTTACTGCTGACTTTAGGCCAACCAGCTGTGTTTTATATTGTAAACTGGTTTTGACTCTCAAGTTTGCATTTTCACTCAAGCCTGACAGTAAGGGTTTTGCAAACTTGGTTTTCCAACCCTCCTCATATGTCTCCACACGTGATTCATGCCCATGTACATGTATAGCATGTATAATGTTTGCTCTTGGTGGAAATCAGTTCCAAGAGGCAAACTTTTAAAACAATTTTCTGAATGCTGATTCTCTTCTATTTATTGCCTTTAGGGTGGTGTACACTATACCCCCAAAAGCAAGATCAACGATTGTGATTAGTCATCACGGCCGAAGAGCAGCAGTAGCAATATTATCTTTTTCAAGTAAAAACTAGGGTCCATTGTCACTTAACAATTCAGTTTTTCTCTTGGACAGAATTTGGGAGGTCATAGAAAGGAGGAGAAGGCACTTAGTTTTATTCTTGGGTGGTGACAGATCTTCACACCCCTCTGTTGGTGAACAAGAATCGCATCATGTAACTGAACAAGCTATAAAGGTGCTGTGTAACGAAGAACTAGCCTGGTCTTCGTCCCAGGTTCCTGGCGAGGAGCTTCTAAAACCCTTGGAATTTCCTGGGGGATAGAAGTGTCCTTGTTGCTCATGAGACCCTTTTTCACTCCTGAGTTTATGCCCATGAGGTAAATGGAGAAGGGTCTCTAGATAGCTTCAGGTGAGGAGACGGTCTCCAGAAAGAAGAGCCACGTGATTAGAGGGTTGGGACTCTGAGGCAGCCTGACCTCCGGAGAGGGGAGGCGGGGCTGGAGGTTGAGTTCAACTGCCAATGGCAATGATTTAATTAATCATGCCTATGTAATGAGACCCCAAGAAGAACTTTGGACACTGAACCTCAGGGGAGCTTCTTGGTTGATAAACACATTGATGTGCCGGGAGGGTGATGAACCCCGGTTCCACAAGGAGAGGGCACAGAAGCTCCGAGTTTGGGACTCTCGTAGACCTCACCCGATCGTCTCTTCGTTTGGCTGGTCCTGGGTTGTATCCTTTATAATTAAACTGTAATCATAAGTATAGCACTTTCCTGAGCTCCGTGCATTGCTCTTGTGAATTATCAAACCTGACGGGGTCGTGGGAACTCCTGAATTTGTATCCAGTTGGTCAGAGGTATGAATGGCCTGGGACCCCTCTGACTGGTGTCTGAAGCGGGAGCAGTCTTGTGGAGGATGGTGACCTTCATTTGTGCGGTCTGTGCTAATTCCAGATGGTCAGAGTCAGAGGTACCCAACTTGGTGTCAGAGTAGAGGCAACATAAAAATCTTTGAAGCAGGCTAAATGACAGTGCGCACGTCTGGGTAAAGCATTTAAAGGCCTTCTGTGGGAGAAAGGGTAATTGGACATGCTGAACAGAAGGCCCACCTACTGATCATACAGAAAGCACCCCTCTCCCTCCTCCTCATAAGACGCTAGTGTCTATTTCCATCTGTTGATATGGATGAGGGATTCTGTTTTGCCTCTTTGAAAGTTTTGAGGGGTTTTTAAATGGAGACAGTCACCTTCAGGAAGAAAAAGGGAGATTGTGTGATGAAGGGAGTGAGGGGATCTGCCTCCCACTCTGCTCTTAGGCCAGTGGGGGCCTTAGTGGTGGAGAAAGGGGGGCCAGCCCTGGAGGAGCCACTGTGTTGGGAGACTCTGGGAACATGCACTGGTGCTTAGGAGCCAGATGACAAGTCCTAGTAAAGAGATGGGGAACGGGCCATTCTCCCCATGTTGTGTGGAACACACTTTTGCTCTGGCTTCTTGGAATTTGGAAACTGGGCAGCATCAAGAGGCATAAAGAATGGTAATCGTCATGATGAGTCCTGTAAGCAGTGACAGATGAGACTCCTCTAGTGGCTTCAGGACTGTGGATGTATTGACAAGTGGGACCTGGAGATGAGGAGGCAGCACAGGCAAAGCTGAGTGTTGACTGTGGCTGGTACCCTGGTTGGGAGCTCAAATGAGACACCACTTGGGGAAGCCTGAAAAGAGTTGGCTGATGGGTTCTGTGAGGGTGCAAGGGAAGACCTGGCCAGGTTGCTGTCCGTGTGGGCTCCTGTGTGTGTGGAGGCCAGGTGGCTGATGGCATTGGGGTATAATGGGGCTTTCTGGGTGCATGACATGGGGCTAATGCCCCTGAGACAATTACTAGATGAGGTTTATAAGCAACATTTATTTTAAATTTCAGGCACGCTTGGGTGTGCTCCCGACCAGGCAATACAAGAGCCTGTGGATTAGGGCACAGGAAGCTTGTGGACAGATCTGCAGGGAGAATGAACCAGAAAGCCAGCAAAGGAGCAAGGAATTGAGGTCACAGAGGTCAGCTTTTGGTGCTGTTTTTCCTTGGGAGGCATCTGAGGGGCTGCCCCTCATCTCACAGCTGAAGGGCTGTGAGCTGCTAGAGCAGGAATGTCCAGGGGTAGTAACTGAAAGGTTCTATAGTCTGCTCAGTACGAGAGCCCCCAGCCACAGGAGGCTTTTGAGCACTTGAACTGGGGCTAGTGCAATTGAGGGGCTGAATTTTTAATTTGATTTCATCTATTTAATTTTAATTCATCTACAGTTAAATTTAAGTGGCCCCATGTGACTGGTAGCTGCCCTATTGCACAACACAGGTCTACAGTCCATGAGGTCCTGGGGAAGGCGGGCTGACAGGACATGAATCCTGGCTTGGCCTGGAGTAACTGTTAGACCTTAGGGGGATTAATTTCTGTTTCCGTGTTCAGTTTCTTTATCGATAAAAAGGGAATAAATGAAACCTACCTCATAAAATTGTTTCATATTTGAGTGCCTGCACAAAGTAGGCATTTAATAAAGATTAGATGGAAAGATCTATAGATAATGAGTTGGAAAAAAACTACACCATTTTTGAAAGGCTAGTTTTATTGTCTTCAAAACCAAATGTCAATATTTATGTTATTGAACTTATTAATGCTTTTATTTGCTCTCAAAAACCCACCTTCATAATATATTTGGAAACTAAGCATATATTTCACAATATTCATGCTCTAAAGAAACTGCTCTCTTAGGTTTAACTACATTATCCAATAAATATATCTCGACTTTACCTTCAGATGAAATTATCTGGGACAAGGAAGGGTTGTTTTCCTACCACTTGGAGTCCTTTTTCTCATTTTTAGTAATAAAAAAAGTTAAAGTATGGTTATTTGCACAAAGAAACAGCATGTTATGGGGCACACAGTCTTGGGAAGCCACTTTCACAGACTGTCTTGGTGCTGAAATGGGCACCACGTTTACTGTTCCGTGGGCAAGAAAAGACTGCTTGTCGGGGTCACTTCCCACCACACGTTGGGAGCCCACTTGTGATTGTGATTCAGACTTGCCACTGTGAGAGACAAGCAGAAAATAACGCTCAGCTGCTTTTGATCACAAGAAAAGAGCTCTCCTATTGTAATTATGGACCTCAGCAGTGGTACAGCAAAGGAAAGAGCATTCGATAACGTGCCAAGACCCTGCCAGTAAATTAGCACATACCATGGTAATGTTCTGTGTGCCAGATTAAATCACCCAAAATTATAAATGATATGTCTTCCCTTTTCAGAAGGAAAGAGATACTTGGGGAAACATGGAAAAGGATAAATGTGAGGATTTTGCCACACACCGGTCATTTCACCATCATGATATTGAGAGGTGCCATTCCTGAGCGTTCGAGGCGAGCCGGGCCATGTGCTGTGCGCTCACACACGCTGCTCCACTTCAGCCTGACCCCCTCCCTGGGAGAGGACATTTGTGTTGATCTTTGAGCGTCAGAGAATTTGGGGCTTGGAGCTGGTGATGGCAGAATTTGGAGTCAAACCCAGGTCCTCTGTCTCCAAAGTCGATTATCTTCCCTGCCAACTGACTCCCTTCCCTGCTGGGATGCATTGAAGAACAATAATACTACATCTTGAAGGGCTTTTATCCCAAGAAAATAGAGTGCACAAGATTGAAAATAAGTTTGTGCCAGTCTGTACCGCCCCATGAAAAAAAATCATAAAAATCTGAAATTTTTTTCTAATAAAATAAAATGCAGTACTGTGCTCTGGGCACTGTCCTATAGATTTTATATAGGAGCTCACTAATGTTTACAAGAGGGAAGTTCTAGTATCATTCCCTTTCACAGATGAGGAAACCCAGCCCAGGAAGAGTCAATGACCTGTCCAGGGCCCCACAGCTGAGGTGATGGCGGCGCTGGGACTCAGAGCTCACGGTCTGGCCCCAGAGCCTGCACCTCTCTTAGCAGAACAAGAGCTTGATACAGAGCAGTTAAAGAACAGCTGAAACTCAGGGGCACGCTGCTGGGCTGGTTGTGTCTTCATAGGGCTGTTCCTTTTGACGGTCCCCAAGGTGCATCTCATCAAAGCATCTTTCAGTGATTTATTTGGCATATTCCTCAAAAGAGTATTTATAAAAAGAGGAGAAAACCTGGAAAAGAAGCAGACCTGGAAAAGACCAAGAGTGCCTCTTGGTGCCATGGACCCTGCCCCGTTCCAGGGACAGCTGGCCTTGTGGTCTTGGGCTCTGGGGGCTGCAGAAGCAGCTCATGAACTTTGCGGACAGCTGTGAACTTGGCCTTTCTAAGAGGACCTCTGGAGCCGCCCCTCGTGGGCCAGACAGGAGAGCTGCTTCCCCTTCTTCCCCTGGAGTCCCTGGCTTATTCTCCTCCTGGAGGACACTTAGTCATGTCACCAATTGCCCTTGGCCCCTGGTGTCCCCAGCTGAAAGCCGAGTCAAGTCGAGACTGCCTTCTACATGTGGCAGATCTCCACAGGAGCATCTGGGGACTGATCTGGACCCGATACTCCGCTCTTATTCTCCTCTCCCCTTTTCCCTTCCTTCTATTAAAAAAAAAAATCTAGTAGTGTTTGTATTTTTGTAAGCTGCCTTGAATTATTATTTGAACCAGCCTAGTTGTAAATATTTAAACAGTTTTCTTTTTGTTTTATGTAGGCATGGGTGTCTGATTTTCTTTCTCTTTTTCTGCTTCTGTTGTTTCTACCTAGGACATAGGGCAATGGAATGCTTGATAAAATATTCTGCTAGGTAGCAATCAGAAAGAAAACATTTCCACCCTTGGTGTAATTCCTGGCTTCTGGTTCAAGAATCTTCCAGAAGAAGGCTTTTCCACCTGGCCCTGAGCAGTTTCACAGAGGTCAGGATGCACCCTGAGCACTTGCGAGTCAATGTGCTCTTCACCTCTCACATTATAATCAGCGGGGGGTGAGTTCAGAGTGTGGTCTAGGGACAGAGGTGATGGCAATGTTGTCATTAGTTTGTTTGCTTATTCTCGCATTCATTTATTTAACAGATATTTTTGAGTACTTTCTACTATATGGTACACATTTTTTCTAAATGCTTGACATAAGTCAGGGAATAAATGAGACAGAAATCCCTGCCCTACAGAGCTTACATAACAGGAGAGGGAGGAAACAGAAATAAACAATAAACATAACCAATACATAAGTGAGTATAAAAATAAACACAAAAGTAAACACGGTTAATACATAAGTACGGAGTCAGCAAACTACAGCCTATAGGCCAAACCCAGCCCACTGCCCGTCTTTGTACAACCCAGAGGCTAAGGATTGTTTTATATTTTTAAATGGTTGAAAAATTATCAAAAGAAAAATATTTTGTGACATATGAAAATTACGTGAAGTACAAATTTCAGTGTCCACAGATGAAGTTACTGGAACAGCCATACTCGTTCATTTACGTATTGTGTTTGGCTGTTTTGCCCTAAAACAGCAGTTGAGCAATTGCAACAGAGGCTGTGTGACCTCCAGAGTTGGACATATTTACAGTCGGCCCTCTACAGATTTGCCGGCCTGTGCGATGGATGATATCCTCTGACCAAAATGTAAAATAATTGTAGTTAGTATTAACATTTAGCCTGCAAAACACTCCTAGATACTTTATGTTCAAAGAATAGCCATTATAAAAATTATAAAATATACAGAAGTGATCAATACTACATATCAAAACCTGTAGAAACACAATGTACAGAGGAACAGCCATAAAATTAAATGAACTTATTAGAAAAGAAAAAGAAATCGAAAACTAATGAGTTAAGCGTTCAACTCAGAAAGTTATATAAAAAAAGCAAAACAGAGTAAACCAAAAGCTGGTAAGGAAATAAGGAAGAAATAAGGAGATATTAAGGAATTAGAAAACCAAAAATAGCAGGGGGAATTAGCAGAAGCAGAAGCTAATTTTTTTTTATAATGGAAAGAGCCAGAGTTTGAACCTGGCTTCCTTTTTTTTCACTTTTTTCTCCCCAAGGCCCCAGTAGGTAGTTGCGTGTCATAGATGTGGATCCTTTAGTTGCGCTGTGTGGGACACCACCTCAGCATGGCTTGATGAGCAGTGAGTAGGTCTGCGCCCAGGATCTGAACCGGGGAACTCTGGGCCACCAAAGTGGAGCACGCAAACTCAACCACTACACCACCAGGCCGGCCCCTTGAGGCTAAGTTTTGAAAAGAAATAAAGTCTAGAAACTCTGGAAGGTTTAATTAGGTAGAAAAGCTCAAACAGCAAAGACTGGGGGAGAAGGAGCCTTCATGCAGCTGCACCACAGATGAAAGTCACAACCAAACATGACGGGCAGCTCTGTGCCAGTGAACTGGAAACCTAGACAGAAGAGTCATGTTTCTAGAAAAATGTGCTCTCTCAAAATGGACTCAAGAATAAATAAAAAACCTGAGTAGATCTATAGCCATAAAAGAAATTAAATCAGTAGTCAAAAATTGTTGAACAAAAAGCACTAGTCTTAGATGATTTTATGAGATTTACTAAATTTCCAGGGAACAGATAATGTTTTATCATGTAAGACTGATCCATGAGAGAGCAAGAGAGAGAAAACCCAACAAGCAAACAGGCAATCTCACTTAAGAAGGTAAACGCAAAAACCCCCCAAAATTATTTACAGATGAATGCTTCAACGAATAACACATCACACATAAATTCACGACACCCGAGAATGGCAAAGATAAACGTTAGGAAATCGGTTCATATGATTAATCATGTTACAGATTAAATAAGGAAAAGCACGTGATCCTCAAAAGATGCAGAAAAAAAGCATTTGATGAAATTCTGCACTTACTCTCTATGAAACACGGTAAGAAACTATAATAGGATGGAACTTCCATAGCCAGGTAAACATTATCCACTGAAAATCTACAGCGAATATTACCATTTAACAGGCCAAGGTCAGAAATGGCCCCTTTAAAATCAGGTGTGACGTGGGGCTGACCGCCATCACAGTTCCAGTTGGCATTGTCCTGCAGGGCCCGGCCAGCATAACAGGACAGGACAGCACAACAGAGACACAGCACTTAGAAAGGAGAACAAAAGTAAAAATCATTGTTTGCAGATGATGCACTGAAATATGCAAAATGCAAGAGAAAGCAGAGACAGAAGTGTAACCAACAGAAGATTGATATTTTCATAATATATGAAGATTTATGCAAATCAATAAGAAAAAGACAATTGTCTCAGTCTGTTCGGGCTGCTATGACAGAATACCTCAGTCTGGGTGGAAAATCAACAGCAGAAATGTATTTCTCACAGTTCTGGAGGCTGGGAAGTCCAAGATCAAGGCGCAGTGGATTCGGTGTCTGGTGAGAGTCCACTTCCTGATTCGTAGGTGGCCGGACGTCTTCTCCCTGTGGCCTCACGTGGTGAAAGGGGCGGGCGAGGGAGGCCTGTAGGGTCTCTTCTACAAGGGCACTAATCCCATTCCTGAGGTTCCACCCTCATGACCTAATCACCTCCCAAAGGCCCCACCTCCTAACACCACCACATCAGAGGTTAGGTTTCAACACATGGATTTTGAGGGGACACAGACATTCGGTCTAGAGCAACAGTGCAATAGAAAACAGTGGGCAAAGGAAGAGACGATTCATGGAAAAGAAAACCCGAACGGTCAATGAATGCGTGAAAGAGGCTTAACCTTGCTAAAAATGCTGAAATGTAAATTGTAAGTGAAATAGTTCATACCCATCCGATTGGAAACATTATTAGGTCTGACAATTCCAAGTGTGGGTAGTACATGGAATCGTGAGGACGGCTACTTTGTGGAGTGATTTAGCAAAAGGTAGGGAGGGAATTGGCAAATTCACTACTAGGTGTATTTTAGAGAAATCAGCAAAGACCACACAGAGACCTAACAAAGGTATATGTTGGGCTGTTGTCTGTAACAGCAAAAATCTGGAAACCACCTGGTTGTCTACCTATAAGGAATTGGATAAATAAACTGTTGTATATTCATACAATGAAATAATGTTCATCAGTGAGAATGGATGAGCTAAGTCATAAATATCAACATAAACCAATCTTGAAAACACTTGTTGAATGAGAAAAGAAAATTGTTGCAAAGGAATGCATACCCGGGTAAAATCTTAAAATACACAGTGCAATATTATAAATTGGTTTTGGATATGTAATAGTGAGGTAAAGGTCTGATCAATCCCACATGCTTTGGGAGAGGGGTTCCTCCTGGGAGAAAGGAGCATGGGGCCCAGGGTCTCACCTGTTCAGGTGATGGTATACTTAGAAGCAGAAGTGATGGTGGCAGAGTTAACATGCGAACTCGCGGTGGTGAGCAGGTGACACGTTATTGCCTGTACTCTTTGCTTGATTTATCCTCTGTGGAAGAAGAAAGGGAGGAAGGGAGGGAGAGGGGTGCATAATTCATCGCAGGTGTGAGGTTCTCGCTCCCTGTGCCTCTCTTTGGGCTTCTACATCAGCAGGTGTGCTCTGCAGAGCATCCTGACGATGAAAACCCTCCAGAGCAGGCTGTGAGGGATAAGGCGGGGTGCTCCCAGGGGTGCCCAGGCGGAGGTTGAACTTGCTGGCTGGGGAGGGAGGCTGGGCCCTCGAGTTCAAGCTGACCTTGGAGGGCAGAGCTAGCCATTGCTCTATTTCTCTTTAAGGAAAAAACGAAACGAGACAGAAAACAAACCGCTGGCTGGGGTGCGCAGCCCTTTCTAAGGTCCATTTTAAGTGGAGCTTCCAGGAGCCAAAGCTCTGGGCTGGAGTCCCTAACCTCATTCCCACACAGAGATTCTTGGATGCAGCAACATTAGAACCCTCTGGAGGGCTTGTGGAAGCACAGACAATGGCCACCCAGAGGTCCTGACTATGCAGGCTCTGGGTGGGCCCCATGAGGTGCATTTCCAACAAGTTGGCAGGGGATGTTGAGGCTGCTGGCCTGGGGAAGACACTCTGAGAACCACTGTTATCTCAGAGCAGGCTGGCATCCGGATGGAGAGAGGACGAAGGGAGGGTGTCAGTTGTGTCCTCTGAGCCTTAGGAACGGTTTTGGCATCAGTGCAGTTCGGCTGTGCAGAGTATCCTGCACTCAGTGGGAGTTGAGAAGTGTCTGTCTACACCTTCCCTTTGCCATTTGGGGCAGGGAGGGGTAAGAAAGAGGACAGGGACTTGCAGTTTCCATAAAGCTAAGCTCAGGGAGGGAGACAGTCAGAAGACACCCTCCCCAGGTGTGGGGGCTGTGCGGTCCCTCAGGGGCAGGAAGGAGCTTGTCCGGGCAGGAGGAGGGGGAGCCCAGGACTGCAGGCTCAGGCCTTTCACCTCTGCGGCTTCTGGATGGTTGTTCTTGCACGAAACCGCAGAAGCTCAGGTGTATACAGTGCTCAGCTTTCCTTAAGCCTCACAGCATTGGCTAAGATACGCTGGTGGGTAGCTTCTTTCCCTCTTGCTTCTGAGTCTCTGCCAAATCCTGGCTCACCACTCTTCTCAGGAAGTAAAGACATCTTTTGCAGGCATGAAGGAAGACGGTATCTGAATAAGAAGAAAGGAATAAAAAACAGAAAGAAACTTGTCTCCCAACCAGATAGCACCCAGTTGAAGTTGTTGGCTGTTAGGAAATGGGGGGATTTTTTTGTTTTATTTTGTTTGATTTCCTTATTTTTTTGGTGAGGAAGATTGTCCCTGAGCTAACATCTGTGCCAGTCTTACTCTATTTTGTATCTGGGATGCCACCACAGTGTGGCTTGATGAGCGGTGTGTAGGTCTGTGCCTGGGATCTGAGCCCATGAACCCCGGGGCCGCCAAAGCCAAAGAGTGCACAAACTTGACGGCTATGCCACCAGGCTGGCTGATTCCCATTTGATAGCTGCCACAGAGATACTCAGAGAATTTAATAATCTCAAATTCAATGAGATCTCTGTTTCATTTTCTCCTGATGGAGCATTGTTTCCACGCCACCCTGCAGTAAACCATCGAGCCTGGCCCTGCTGCAGGACGTGGCAGGAAAGACAAACGCAGTGAGCCTGGGGTGGGGCATGGGTGCTGGGTCTGTCCCACCCCATGCCTGGACGCCCTTGAATGGCCCTGGACCTTGCCATGCACGGGTTGGGGGGTACTTTGAGGTGCGCGGAAATACCTGAGAGCAAATGGAGTTTGTGACGGTATCTTCTGGATATTAGAACGGACGCACAGGTTCAGCTGAGCCTGGCCAGGGGGATTGCTCACTGCGACATCTGTCCAGCAGACGGGGCAGGTGGGGGGCTGCAGTCACAGACATGAATAGACACTAAGACAATGATCGGAGACAATCGCTGTGACCACCTGTGTGGAACAAGCCGGTCCTCCGTAGCTCTGCTTACCGGTTCCCAGGGCGGGGGATGTCAGCAGAGGTCCTGCTGGCTCCCCTCCCTCCTTCACACCGCCATGCCCCACCCCCCACCTCCAGCCACAAGCACGTATTGGAGTCTCCCGGGGTGATGCACAGTAGCAGGAACGCCTGCCTCCTCAGGGATCTGCAGCCTCCCCAGGGCTGTGACAATGACATCCCCTTGGCACCCACGCACGAGCACACCCGGGCACTCACATGCACGTTGTGCCGGGCACAGTGTCTCGCACACAGTGCTCCTGGTTCACCAGGTGACGAGCTGATGTGTTGATTAGAAATCAGCCGAAGAGCAGGGCCCGGCCCTATGGCATAGTGGTTAAGTTCACGTGCTCCACTTCAGCAGCCTGGATTTGCAGGTTCAGATCTACACAACTTGTCAGCCACGCTGTGGCGGCAACACCCCTACAAAATAGAGGAAGATGGGCACAGATGTTGGCTCAGGGATAACCTTCCTCAAGCAAAAAAGGAGGAAGATTGGCAGCAGATGTTAGCTCAGGACGAATCTTCCTCAGTAAAAAAAAAAAAAAGGAAATCAGCTAGCAGGGAAAAGTCGCCCTCATGGGGCCCTGCTCCAAAGCCCACCTTGTGCACGCCAGGCTGCAGGGGGCTGAGTCATGGAGAAGAGGGCCTGCTTTCTGATCAGGGGACCCTCCCACTTCAGCAAACCAGCTGGGGGCTGGAGGGTCCATGCCAGCATGGCCAGGTGGACCTGGGGGCCACACAACCTTTGACACCCAGTGGAGGCCTGCCCTGTTGTTTACAAAAAACAAAACACAAACGGAAACCAGAAACTCACACCAGTGCTTGACCTGTTTGCATAAAGCTGGCTTTAGTTGTGCATGGAGGACACTTCTGCTTAGGGGAATTTTCTCTTAACAAGCCCAAGAGAACCACGAGGGAAAAATAAGTTAATAAAGCAAAGGAGCTGGTGACAGAAGGGGAAGAAGCCAGGGCAGGGAAGAAAATAACAGCCAAGGAAACTTGATTTGCCAGCAGCTGATTCTGAGTCACCTGATCCCTGGTCCCCTTATGCTCTTGTGATGGTTAATTTTAAGTGTCAACTTGGCTGGGTCATGGTGCCCAGAGACATGGTCAAACATTGTTCTCGATGTTTTTTTGAGGGTGTTTTTGAATGAGATTAACATTTAAATTAATGGACTTTGAATAAAGCAGATTACCCTCCATAATGTGGGTGGGCCTCGCCCAATCAGTTGAAGGCCTGAAGAGAACAAAGACAGACCTCCCCTGAGCAAGTGGGAATTCTACAGCAGACTTCTGCTGTAGCATCAGCCCTTCCTGGGTCTCCAGCCTGCCATCCCACCCTGCAGGTTTTGGACTTGCCAGCCTCCATAATTGTGTGAGCCAGTTCCTCGTAACTAATCTCTTTCTCTTTATATATACACATCCTATTGGTTCTGTTTCTCTGGAGAATTGGACTAATACCCTCCCCTCTGCCTGGCAGGGCCTGCAGTGCAGTTTGCCTCAGCCCAGCCACGAAGGACGGCTGGCTAGACAATCAAGGTTGGAAAGGAGAAAAAATGTAAAGCAAGGAGAATTCACGGTGCCAGCAGATCCCTGTCTGTGTGTCTTTCTGAGGAGAGCTTCCATTCCTTTCAGAGGATTCTAGAAAGATCAGTCTGTGGCTTAAGCAAGGTTAAAACAGAGGTGAAGAATGTGGACAACAGAAAGCTCGTGTGCAGGAAAACAGTCCAACGGGTCGAGGAAAATAAGAAGGAAGGACGGTCAGCTCAAACATCGGAGAGACTATCCTACATTCCAAGCAGTGGAATTGTCTTTATTTCTCTCTCTCCGCAGATATATGGGTGTGTTATTGATGTCGAAAGACTCAGATCCTTAGTCAAGACCATAGCTGCATTTTAAAAAGCTCTTTGGGCATCTCTGCCAGCGCTCTCCACGTCTATAATCTGCAGACTTTGGGAAGCCAGACTCTACAGTTTCCTCAAACTGAACTGTTTGGTTTTTGATTGAGGAATTCAGAAATGAAGAAAAATGCTTTTTTCTTCCTCCTTTTCACCCAAATAGGACCACACCTCCCTACTTTGTCAGTATTACACCTTGGAGCCCATCAGTCACTGGAGTAGTGTTTGGTTGACAAGGCAGTACTCACAGAAGAGAGATCTGTCCATCCGTCTACATCCTATCCTCCAGAGCTATTACACAGACAGTGAGATTCATTTCTAAAGCAATCAGCAGACAGTTATTTAGTGAAAGTCTCCAGTGAGAAAACAGAATGTAAAGTTTTTAAATGTTAGATTTGTCCTACTTGCGAGTCTCCTCTAAAACACTGGTGTGTAAATTCCTTCCCGTGCTCGGCTCTCAATGAACATTTCATTGAACAAAGGACAACAGTCAAAATCCTGTTGGGACCGGCCAAAGGAGCAGAATGGAAACAGTCCCCTCTGCATGTTCACGAACCTCTCTCCAGAGTTGCACTGGCCAGGAAGATGGAATGCTTTTCTGGAAGATTTGATGACTACAACTAACAACAACAACAACAGTATCTGCCAAACATGGTGCTCAGCGTTTCACAGAAATGCTAGTGTGCATTAGTTTTTCTCGTGGAATCTTCTGGCAACCCCTGAAGCTAGCACCATGACGATTCTCTGTTTCAGAGGAGAGCCTGGGCTCAGAGCCGGTGGGCAAATGCCCAGCCCCCCAGCTGGGACAGAGCAGAGGGAGGCTGTGGACCTAACCAGTCCACGCTGGACAGAACACGTTTGCCCCGTGTCCACCACTGGTCTGAGTGGGAGCAGGTGGAGAAAGAAGCAGAAGTGTGGGGGAGCTCTCTGTGGGGCACCGGATGAACAAGTTGTTACTTTCAGTCCTGCCTCCGTGTTTGCCTGGGAACCCCAGACCCGGAGAGCCTGGTGGCCTGGGAGTTACTGCGTGTCGTTTGAGGAAGCAAGGCATTTGCCCGACTTGTTAGTTTTCACGTTAATTCTGTACGAGAAATCTGGCTCCCTCTCAGACACTCCACGTGGTCGACGCCCTCTAGAGCAGAGTTTACGTGGTGTATTTTTAGTTTCTTTCTTGTCTGAAACTGTTCTTTTTAACAAGGAGGCACCTTTGTCGAGTTTTAATAGTCAAATTAACATCTTGCGTCACTCTCTGGCAAGGTTTCCAGAGTGTTCTGTGAGCTGTGATTCGCTCCCAAGGCGAGAATGACACGTTCGGCTCGGGCGTGTGCAGATGGTAGTGTTGATATTCTCGGGAGACTCAGCTGGGCAGCTGGGCTGGAGGAGACCACATCAAAGCTCGCTCTGTGCATCCCGGCTGGAGTAGTCGCGCCGGGTTCTGCAGGGGCTTGTCTCACACACCGCAGCCGCGTCGCCTCCAGTCCGGACGCCGTTAAATCCATCCACAGAAAACACGTGGTGAGCACTGCTGTGCCATGTTGGGCAATGGCGTGCGCAGGTTTATCCTGATGCAGATTGTTATAAAGAGGCCCCCGTCTAGTGGAGGGTTGCTTCTCGCTGATACACTTGGGATTTTCCATCAAGGAGACCTATTTGCTTCCTGAACTCTCTGACATGGCTGCTCAATAGCTCCTCAAGCCACGACTCTGTCACCGAAACACAGCGCTTCCTGGGTTGTTGCTCGTGCCCACAGCCACGTTCATCAGCCACCTCCAGCCCCAAGCCCAGCAGTGACACCCCAATCATGCAAGGTTCCTGTTCAGATCAGGTGTGCAGGGCTGTTTCCTGTAGGTCCTGACTGCCAAGGACACCTTTTCTCCAAGGAAACCAACACTTGTTGCTAAAATAATGACGGCAGCTAACCATTATTCACTTATTGTGTGTCAGGCGCTGGCTTAGGTACTTGACACAAACTGACTCTTCACAACAGCCGTACGAGGTGCAGGTGCTGCTGCTGTTCCCATTCTACAGATGAGAAATGGAGGCGAGAGAAGTTAAAGAGCATCCACACATTCACTCAACTCAGCAGTGGGAGAGTTGAAACTGGTGCTCGTTCTGATTACACCCAAACCTGAACCTGCCTCTCCGGTGCCGGTGGCCCCCGGCCTCTCCCTGCGCAGGGTGTGGCTCCGGGGACCGATGGAAACCGGGAAGCTCTTGCTAGACCGTGTGAAGCCTCCAGGTGCTGAGGAGCCTCTTGACTGCTCGGTTCCGCCTGCAGAGGGCTCCGCGAGCGCCGTCTTGGACGAGGCGGATGTTGGAGGCTGCAGAGTGGACATAAACTGAGACACTTTGGACTCAGGTGGCCACAGCTTGAACCCTGGCTCTGCTGCCGGCTGGCTGTGTGGCCTTGGTTAGTGTCTTCACCGGTAAAATGGGGATGATGGTAATACTTCCCCCGCAGGGCTGTTTTCAGGAATAACTGAGAAAAGGCACCTCATGTGACCAAGGTGCACAGAAATGGTGGCCAGGCATTCAGGAAGTGGCTCTGTCCTAAAAAGTAAGTCAATCTTGGGCTTAAAATAGTATTTTAGCTGAAAATTATTTAATATTTATGAATTTTTAAAAGGGCTATAAAGCTCTTCACGACCCACCGTAGTTGTGCTAACTTTCTAGCACATGCTGGCGGGGTGTAAGAGGGAACCCGGCTCAGGCCTCCTCGGTCTGAATTTTGCTGTAATGCACCCACATGCTTTGATTCGGTTTTGGTGGATGCCACCAAGGGCCGTGCTCAGTGCTCCCACCTGTGAGGCCACAGCCTGGAGAGAGCCGTGGACAGAAGGAGCTCACCCACCCTCCCCCCGAGATGGTGCCCCACACTCACACTTCTATTTCCACAGCTGCCGGCCAGTTGTCCTTGTTGGCACCAAGAGCCCGTAACTTGGCCAAAGGAGAAAATCAGGTAGATCAGCGAGCCCTGGCTTGGCAAAGCTCAGGGGGCCGTCCCATTCTGCAGCAATTTCCTGAGCTGACGCACAGCCCCCTGGCCTCACCCATATGCAGTGAAGCACATAGGAGCTGGGACCACCTTCCTGCTTCTTCCCAAACCTGGGGGTGGCTGCCATCCTCATGTTTCTGTGAGCGTATTCCTCAAAATAGTAACCACATGGTGTTTCACAATATTCCAGATGACGTGGTCCATGCCTGCTGAGACTGTTTTACAGCACCTGTCAGGGAGTGGCATGGATGGGCAACGGTGAGATTGGCCAGGCCAGGGGAGGGGGAGCCCTAAGGATTGCAGAGCCATGAGCGGGGATGGGGAACAGAAGCTGGTCATCAAGGAGGGCATTCAGAAGACCACAGTTGATGTCCAGACCCCAATGTCATCAATGGAGGGCATTCCCAAGACCACAACTGGTGGCAGCCAAGGCTCCAGGAGGTGGGTTATCCAGCAGAGGGTGGGATCTAGGGCCCAAGAATAGGGAAGATACATTGATCCAGGCAGGCCACTGGCAACCTTGGACCTTGAGTGCAGAGATGGAGAGGCTGGCAAGGGCAGGAGTGGGGCCCCCATGCTGGGGGATTGTGGTGCAAAGGTGAGTGCTTCATTACAGAGGTGAGGTGTAAGTACAGGCGCTAGAGAAGGCCCAAGCTCATAAGAGACTAACAGCAAGTTTGATCTCCATATACCACTCATCCATCCATCCATCCATCCAGCCAGCCAGCCAGCCAGTCATCCATCCATCCATCCACTCATCCATCTAACCATCCACCCATCACATTCTTTTTAATCATTCAGCATAGTACTGGGGATAAAAGAAAAAGACAAAAATAAAATTTAATTCCTCCTCTTGGAGCTTATAGCCCAATAGGAGGACAATACTGAGTTATTTAAGCAATAGAAATACCCCGTCTTCCAGTGACTCCCCCTCTTTTCTCCCCACGGGAGCAATAAGAGTCTGTCGGCATCTGTGTCCTGTCCATTATACTTCAATAACCACAGAGAGGAAGGCTGGGGACGCAGGTGACAGACAAGTCATCATAACAACTAACCCTTCCCTAGTGGGGTGTGGGCTCCACCTGATGGGTGTCTTTACCCTTCCTGTCCATTAAAAAAAGGAGTAGTAGCAGTAGAAGAAACCCAGTCTATTAGTTTTCTATTGCTGCAGAAAAAATATTACTACAAATTTATTGGCTTAAAACAACAGACATTTATTAACTCACAGTTTCTATTAGTCAAGAGGATAAAGTTTCCTGCCCCACCAAATTCGTGGGGCTAATGAATTTCCTATTTATCCACCTCTAATATATGCAGATATTTTATATACATTGTCTTCACTGACCTGAGACACCAATAAGAGAGCAGGGTTTTTCAGATGAGGGAATCAAGCCACAGAGAAATGCTTCCCACTTCTTGCTGTGCAGTCTTGAAAAGCAAGCCAGGTGGGTAATCCACAAGCCCGGTTTTCGCTGGCATGGGGGACTTGCCAGCAATCTCCAGGATAAAGGGGAGAAGAAGGTGTCGCCAGGACCCTCAGGATCCTGGAGCAGCCAGCCTTTTTCCAAGCCATGAGAGTTAATGCCAACATTATCCTTTATTAGCCATCGAAACCAGCTCTGGCTTCCCTTTGGTGTGCGGATAATATTTATTGTAGGAGAAGAAATTATTTGGCAATGAAACATAAAGCAAAGTGACAACAATGGTAAAAATATTTTCACAAAATTTTTTCTTTCCAGAAGAACACAAGTGTTTAGGGACCACAGAGGATGTCCTGTGACACCGTCCTTCACCTCTTCTCCACTTGTGCAAACACATGGAACGGGGGGTCTCTTTACCTAGAAAACTTAGATGTCTTCTCTCTGCGGGGCTGTTGAACCTCCTGACGAACTAAACCCTTTTCTAGATTACAGGATAACGTATTTTTGAAAAAATATTAATGTGCTTGTGCTTTTCACCTACCTTGATGTGACCTTGTCCCTCTTCACCCAGGGCCTTACATTATGGAGGGAGGATTAGACATTTATAGACGGAGAGCAGAAAAAGAGGCAATGTATAGCTTTTGACTTCCAAAATAGACTTTTGAAGTGCTCGGTGAGAAAACAGTCTTGAAAGCCAGGCTTTGTAGGGAAAAAGGGGAATTTGGAATTCCCAACTTGCCTTCACATATAAAGAGCAAAGATGAGGCCTGATCTGAAGTGCCCTCTCAGCCTGGGCAGAGAGACCTAAGCTGTGCACAGGGACGGCCCTCACTATGGAGGCAGAGAGGGTCTCCTCTCTGGGGGTGAGCAGGGGAGGTGGATGGAGAGAGAGAGAGAGAGAGGTTTGGAGGGAGGGACTAGGCCAAGGTGAGGATGCTATCAGCCCTCCGTGAGAAGATGCAGATCAAAATGGAGTGAGGGGGAGCGGGCTTGTCCCTGCTTTAATTTGGGACTTTGCAGGAGCCTTTCTCCCAGAGGTACTCCCTCCACCCCTGTGGGACAGCCATAGCCAAGCAGAAATGGCAGAGAATGAAGCTTAAGATGGCAACCTTGGCTGAGCACCCCTTCTCTGTGGAAGCTGGGGGACAAGGACTGTGGCTGAGGTTCCTGGCTGGAGAGCTCATGGGGACACCACAGAGGTGACCTTCGAGTGGGGGGATAAGGGAGGGCCAGCCCAGAAGGACCCAGTGGGAATTGCACACAGACCTGAGGGATCTGTGCCCCAGAGGACCTAGATGGGGACCTCCAGGAGGGACCCCAGAGCCTTGTTAGTGCAACATCAGGAGCAGAGGCAGAGATCGGGGTGAAACCACTGGGCCAGAAGTCAGTCCCTGGACCAGCGACGCCCCTCTAATGTCACAGGGCCTGGAAGCGCACCCTCACCCAGATGCCCTTTGGGACAGAGAAATGGATGAGGCAACTGCTGACAGGCTCAGACATCTCCCAAGGCTGGTGCCCTGCAGCAGACCGAGCATGTGCCCTGGAGAGCCTGGCCAAGCCCAAACGAGAGGGCAAACTGAGCTGGCATGATTGGTAGGCTAACGGCGAACTTAATTTCCCCCATTATCGCTGACTGACTATGAGATCAATCAGAGAAAACAAAGACAGTCACATTTGTTTTCTGCACATGGCCACCACAACATGTCATTTTTCACGAGGCTACATCAGGATTAAAATATATTGCAACTGAGGAGCAGACAATGTTGAGGGGCAGAGCCCTGGGCCTACTGAGGAGTCCCATTTCAGAAGTCCCATTTCAGAGCCATTTAACCTCACAAAGAAGAGGATGCGTCTCTACAGAACCCCCGCAGAGGTCTCTGGTGGGGTGGTGTGCAGAGATCTCTGGAGAGGATGGTGTGCAGCACTGAGCACGAGGGGGAGGTGACAGTCCGGCCCTCGGCAGTGATCCTGGGGTCCTGTCGTTGAACAGACTGCAAACAGGACGTCAGAGCTGACAGGACTGGGATCCATCTAGCACAGCTTTGTCTCAACAATCTCACCAACAGCACACTGTGGTTCAGTGCTTAAGAACTGAAAATCAGAGCCAGGATTTAAATTCAGGTTTCCTGATTTCCCGGCATCTTCTGAGCAGATTGCCCAGGCACTGGGCAGAGTTAGGATTTCCGTGGCCACATTCTCGGTCTCCCCTGCCAGCTTGCTTGTTAGGAGCAGCCCATCCAGCTTTGCTTAACTGGATGGATCAAAGCCAGTAGCAAACATAGTGGCAGCCTTAGGATTCCAAAGAACTCGTCAGCTCATGGGGGTCCCCTGGTCTCTCTGGTCCCTTTTATATGGGGAACCCGGTTTATGAAAGAGAACCTCCCAGGATGCAAGTTTGACTCAGCCCTACAGTAAAAGTCGAGTCCTGGCCCACTGAGAGCCGTGCCTGTCTCCCCGGATGAACAGCTGTTGCCAATCAAGCATGGCCAGGAATGAGGTGGTCATAATGACCCCCAGGAGCATCGTTAACGACCCAGTGGGCGATTTCAGGCGAAGTGGGGATCTGACATGTCCTTGATGGGAAACAAGTGTTCGAACTTGCCCCCAAGTCCTGGAGCCCTGTGCAGCAAGTCGGGGGCTGAGTCGGTGGAGTTTTCCAGCCACATCGCCAAGGATGGTGCTTGCATCCACCACTCACATGTTGCCTCCTGCTGTGTCGAGCTCTGTTCCGACCTGCAGAGGCACGGTGCACCCTCCTACCTGGGGGGTGTTTGCCACGGGCAGTTCTTTAACTTACTGCATCCCAGCTCTAGATTTCCCCCATCCCCACCCCCTTAGAAGGCACAGTGCCTAAGTTCTGTGTGGCAATCAGGAGTAGAACTTACTTTTTCTTTTCTTTAAGAAAATAAACACAGTAATAGGACTCGAGCTGTGTGTTTCACGTTGTTATTCCTGGGCACCTTACATGAACTCTTACAACTTTGGTGAAAAGGTCTCTCCTGGGGGCCAAGTTGTCTTCTGGAGGCATCTCAAATCGGGAAGACACCTGTTCATCATCTATGGAAAAGGCAGGGGGTTAAAATCTCATGTCCTTTATTATCAAGATGCAGATGTGCCCTTTTAAGGGGTCCAGAGCCCTTACATTTTAAGAAAGAATCTTTTTTTCCCAAGAATTATTTTCTGGGACTACACTAGTTTTAAACACTGCTAAAATATGACCATTTGTTAATCCTAGGCTCAACAGGCTCATACCTGAGGGTCATGTCCCAGAGGTTGAATAAGGAGCACCTTGAGGAACTAAGGACAATATATAACCTAGAACCCTACATCTGAAGAAAACAACTGCACCCAGAATGGGGCTGTTTCAGGCGTTTAATGGAAAGCATTTGATTTTGCTGTTTCTCTCTTCCTTGTTCGCACACTTTTTCTGGCCTCTGGTGGGGAAGATGAGGTGGAAGGGCAGAGAGAATCACTCTATTATGCGAGCCGGTGGCTTGTCCAGGCAAGTGTTTATGACTTCGCACTGTGTTTTGCAGGAGAGCAAACTGTGGGCCTCTGAAACATTTCCAGAGGTCCGCCAGAGAGGACCAACTTAGTTCTAGTTGGAGGACAGTTTTGCTAAATATGAAAAACAGTAGATAGCAAAGCTCCACTCTCCTGCCCCTTTCCCACTGCATGCAGAACAGTCTTGAAAAATAAGACTTGTAAGTGTTGGTTTCTATATTAGTTTGCCAAGGCTGCCATAACAAAGTGCCATGGACTGGGGAACTTCAACCACAGAAACGTATTGCCTCCCAGTTCTGGAGGCTGGAAGTCTGATATTAAGGCGTGGGCAGGGCTGGTTCCTTCTGAAGGCTGTGAAGGAGAATCTGTTCTAGGTCTCTCTCCTCCGCTTGCCGATGGCCGTCTTCTCCCCGCGTCTCCTCATGTCATCTTCCCTCTGTTTGTGTCCAAATTTCCTCTTATAAGGACACCAGTCATATTGGATTATGGCCTAATGACCTCATATTAACTTGGTTACCTCTGTAAAAACTTTATCTCCGTGTTGTTGCAAATGGGGGATTTTCTTCTTTCTCATAGCTGAATAATAGTCCATTGTGTATGTGTATATCACGTCTTCTTTATCCATTCATCCATTGACGGACACTTAGGTTGTTTCCATATCTTGGCTATTATGAATAATGTTGCAATAGACATGGGGATAGACCTTGAGGGCATTATGCTGAGTGAGATGTCAGACAGAGAAAGACAAATACTGTAAGATATCACTTATATGTGGAATCTAAAAAAGTCAAACTTGTAGAAATAGAGAGTAGAATGGTGGTTGCCAGGAGCTGGGGAAATGGGGAGGATGTTGGTCAAAAGGTACAAACTTCCAATTAGAAGACATAAGTTCTGGGGATCTAATGCACAGCATTGTGATTATAGTTAACAGTACTGTATTATGTACTTGAGAGTTGCTAGGAGAGTAGATCTTAAATGTTCTCACCACAAAAAAGAAATAGTAATTATGTGACATGAGAGAGGTGTTAGCTAACACTGGGCAGTAATCATATTGCAATATATAAATGTATCAAATCAACACATTGTACACCTTAAACTGACACAATGTTATATGTCAATTATAGCTCAATAAAGCTGGAGAAGAAGGAAGAAAAGACTCTGTTTCCAAATACGGTCACATTCCGAGATACGGGAGTTAGAACACCAACATATGAATTTGGGGGGGCGTAATTCAACCCAAAACGGTTTCCTCACTGGGTGCAGTCGGTCTGCAGGACATGTGCCCTGCAACTCACGCCTGATGGACGCATCTGTCAGCACAAGAAAGGAGTCTGGAGTTCTACCCTCCATGGGGAGATTCAGATTTAAATGGGAAGTATCGGGTGGAAGCTTGTAGCTGTTAGGATAACATAGGCTAAGGAGTCTCCTGAGTGTTTCTTTTCATACATTTCTGTTAATAACATATTCTCCTTTTCTTTGAAAAAATGACCACCATCCTCCGCTTCCTTTCAGGTTAGCCACATCTCACCCAACTCAATGTCTTTTTCAACATCTTCTTCCTCCTTGAAGGAGGCCAAGATTCCTACAGCCTGTGGAATTCTTCCTTTCTTTCAGCCTTTGCATTCAGAGTTTGAACGATGTAACTAGCTTTTTCTCTGTTCTCCATGATTCAGCACTTGCGTGATTGCTGTCTCAGTCTGTTCAGGCTACTATAACAGAATATCATAGACCGGGTGGCTCATAAGCAACTGACATTGATTTCTCACAGTTCTGGAGGTTGGAAGTCCAAGATCAAGGTGTCAGCAGATTTGGTGTCTGGTGAGGACCAGCCTCCTGGTTCACATGACAGAAGGGGCAAGGGAGCTCTCTGAAGTCCCTTTTATAAGGGCACTAATCCCATTCATGAGGCTACCTTCATGACCTAATCACCTCCCAAAGGCCCCACCTGCTAATCCCATCACAATGCAGGTTAGGTTTCCATAAGTGAATTTGGGGGGGACACAAACATTCAGTCCAGAGCAGTTGCCAATTTTATTTTGTGTACAAAGTAGTTGCAACTAATACATAGAGTCTGATTTTCACGTGGAGCTGAGAAAGTAGTCCCGTCACTTCTGGACTCGTCTCTTGTCTCCAGTGACACCACAAACTGCTTATATTTCCAGTGGTAAACAGATAGTTGGTGTTCAGTAGATGTCACGCTTGATTGTTCTCATTTTTTCAGGGTTCATTGTGTGTACTCTGTTTTTGCCACTCAAGGGGCAAAAGCATAAGCAGAGCAGATGGATCTACCTCGCTCCCACCTCTCTGGTTTGGCCTTTACAAGTAATGCTGTCTCTAGCCCCAGGTGGGGACGCCTGCCAGAGGCCTTGTGTTCTGGAGGGCCCCAGACATCACACACACAGGTTTATTAAAGAACGCCTGGGCTCCTGTGTCTGGAAACAGTACTTCTGACTTTCGGTTGTTATTTTCTGTAACATGTTTACCAAATCATGATAAAGTGTACCTGTTAAAATGATCATTTTTATCTCATCTGGTTAGGTAAGAGATGTGACTCTAAAATGCAAATGCCAATTCCCCACTAATTTAGAGACTATCGCCTGTGGGATCGCTCTCCTTCTTTCTGTATTGTACTTTCACAAAGGTGTTTTCAGGTATCAAACAGGATAATAAATCTAGCATTTAATGGCAGCTCTGTAACACAAACTTTCATCCCCTTAGCCAAATCCTCTTGGTCTTCCTCCAGGTTGTATCTAAGTTCTTTCTGCATCTTTCCATCTTATTGCTACTCCTCAAAGCCATCATCATCTCTGGTCTCAGCTACTGCAACAGCCCGATTTCTCTCTCCCCTCCCTCCTCCAGTTCATTCTCTGCCCAGTAGCCATAGGGAGCTGTTTGCAAAGTAAATGTTAATGTTGTTCCCCGACTAACACCCTCTGAGGCTTCCATCACACCTGGCATGCAATGCAGATCTCCTGCCTGTGGTCAGCAATCTGTTCTCAAGGTGGCCCCAGCCCCCTTCTGTGGTCTCACACTGGGCCACGGCCCCCACTCACTGGGGTCAGTGCCTCTGCTCTTCCACCTCCTGTGCCGGGTTCTCCCCAACCCCAGGATCCTGGGCCTTACTCATCCTTTGGCCTGGAATTTACCCTGTCCCCACTCTGCCTCTTCCTACTCACTCTCTGCAGGACCAGCTTCCTCTCCTGCATCAGGTCCCAGAGATGCCCCTCCCCCGGCCACCCCACAGTTACTCTCCCTCCTACCACCCAGCAGCCATTGCCACCTGAAATTGTCCCCTTGCTAATTGTCCCCTTACTTACTTGCTAATCGCCCTTCTCACTGCCACTAGAATGTAAGGTCAGAACAGCATTCCTGTTTAACAGAAATTTTCAGAACGAATGAAGGGTCTTTCTTTTGATCGTTTTGACAAGTGTAAAGAAAAGTTCCACAGACTCATGCAAATCTTAACATACATCTCCACAGATTAAACAAAATACCTTTCCTTTCCAGTCCCTCTTTTATTCCTACCCCTGTATCTCCTCTTCCCTTCAAAGAGTGAGATTTTAATAACATTACAAATATTTTACTAAGTTCTCACACCTTTACAACAACTTGAGAACCATTCCTTTACCCTCAGATGCATTTTTTCTGCTCTCGCAGAGGGAATTGTCGCACATCTTTCCCCATTTTAGAGTGCTCTGCTCGTGCGGAAATTTATTGTAAGTCTCACCGCTAAGTCTCTGTAGTAAAAAAGTTCTTTATCTCACAGCAGTCAGCTCTTTTAAACAGAGCTGCTTCTGCCTCTTTGAAAAATGCCAGCCATTTAATCGTGGCTTCTGCTTCCAGTTTAAGTAACAAGGGCCGGTATGCTTGCCAATATTTTATCCCCGTTTCTGTGTTGGGGGAGCCTTTGTAGGTATATGTGAGTCAGACAAAGACTTCTCACTATTTCATGACTTTTCTCTCTGGTCTCTGCAGTCTTCCTACTTGGCATTGAGTAATGGGCCCTGGGCTTTCCACCGAATGTAACAGAGCAGCAAGACACAAAGCTGGTGTAGAATGTTGCAGGAAAGTCGGTGTTTTCTCTTTGCTGATGAACTCAACATGAGAAAAAAATGGTTGTTATCACCTGTCACGGATCAGAGCAAACACAGGAAACCACCTTTCTCTCAGGCTGATGGTTCATTCATTCATTCAACATTGATATGTCAGGCTCTGTCTAGGTGCGACTCACCTGTGATGGCCTGGTGTGCATAATCAAATGAACAGCCATTCTTTTTAGGTGCTTCTTTAATTTTAAAAAAATTTTATCGTCCTGAACGTGACAGACTGAGAGAAGTCCGCAGTCTCTGTCCACTCTTTTTCTTTGGCTGTAGACTCCCAGTGTTTACTTGGGCACGTGTTCTGAATAAAGACTGCATTTCTCAGCCCTCATTGTGTTTAGTGTGGTCTGTGGGCCAGGCCCTGAGCAAGGAGAGGTGAGCAGGTATCGTGTGGGACTTCCAGGAAGTGTCTCTAGAAAGAGGGTGGGCGTTTCTTCATGTCCTCTTCTTTCCTGCTGAATGGAGTGCAGATGTGGTAGGCAGAGACTGAGCAGTCATTTTGACCATGAAGTGAAAGTGATGCACAGGAGATGATGAAACACAAGGGATTTCAACAGATTTTTGGGAAGATAAAAGTCAGATAATACCTTGGTAACTGATTTGGAAGGGGGAAGGAATTTTCAACCTATGGTGCCTGGAGAGAATGTTACTGATGAGCAGAGAATCATTTGCCCAACAGAGCCCGTGAAACACTCAAGAATTTGAGGTACCGCGTATAGGGGTGGGCTGGGTTGAAGTCTGTATGTGGAGCAGTCAGGCTCCTAGGATATCCTCCTCCCCTCCACACCCTCCGACCACTCACCAGGGATGAGACAACAGTGCTATTCTCTTGAGAAACTAAGAGGAGAGACACTGGGCATGGGGAAACCAAATGTCCTGCAGGATGGAACAGAGAATGTGGAGATGAAGGAAATGTCTACAGGAGAAACAAATGGGCCTGAGACCTCTTTCTCCCCCAGAACATCTTCAGCAGAGTGTGTCAGACAGGACAGCAAGGTCCAGCTAGAGGCTGTTTTTCAGATTCACAGAAACAAATAGGTGGATAATAAAGGGATGACCAATACACACCATGCAGAAGTAGCCAAAGAGAACTGGATTGACTATCTTAATATCAGACAAAATAGGTTTTGAAATAAGAAATATCACAAGAGAAAAAGGTAAAAATATCAGCAAGACATAACAATTATAAGTGTAAATGCATCTAACAACAGGTCCCTAAATACATGAAGCAAAAACTGATAGCGCTGAGAGGAGAAATAAACAATTCAATAATTATAGTTGAAGATTCCAACAAAATCAGGAAGCATGTAGAGGTTGTGAATAACACCATCAACCAATGTGACCTATGGACCTATATTGAATACTCCACCCACACAGCAAAATACACGTTCTTTCCAAGACTACATGGAACATTCTGCAGGATAAATCCTATGTTAGGCCAAAAACAAGTTGTATTAGTTTCCTGTGGCTGTTGTAAAAAATCGCTACAAATGTCATAGCCTAAAACAACAGAAATTTGTTTTCTCACAGTTCTGGAGTCTAGAAGTCTGAAGTCAGTATTACTAGGCTGAAATAAAAAAGTTGGCAGGGTCACAATTCCTCCAGAGGCTCTAGGGGAGAATCCATTCCTTGTAACTTCCAGTTTCTGGTGGCTGCTGGGATTCCTTGGCTGATGGCTGCATCACTTGAATTTCTGCCTCTATGTGTAATCTCCCTCTGCCGTTCTCTTGTAAGGACACGTGTGATTGCATTTTCCAGGATAATCTCAAGATCCTTAATTTAATCTCATCTACAAAGACTCTATTTCCACATAAGGTAACATTTATAGGTTCCAGGGATGAGGACATGGATGTCTCTTGGAGGACCAGGTTACCACACAACTTTCACTAAATTTAGGAGGATTAAAATAACATAAATATGTTCTATGACCAAAATAAAATTAAATTAGCAATCAACAAGAGAAATAAATATGGAAAATTGTCAAATATTTGGAAATTAAACTACATCTTCTAAATAATTCATGGATCAAAGAAGAAATCACAAAGAAAATTAAAAATATCTTGAATTGAATGAAAATGAAAGCACAACATATCAAAATTTATAGGATGCAGTAAAGCAGTGCCTACAGGGAAATTTATAGGTTTAAGCTCTTATATTTGCAAGGGAGAAAGTTCTTTTTAAAAAATAATTTAAGGGGCCGCCCGGTGGCGCAGTGGTTTAGTCCACGCTTGGCAGCCCGGGGTTTGCGAGTTCGGATCCCAGTCGCCTGCCAACGCACTGCCTGTCAGCCATGCCGTGGTGGCGTCCCATATAAAGTGGAGAAAGATGGGCACGGATGTTAGCCCAGGGCCAGTCTTCCTCAGCAAAAAGGGGAGGATTGGCAACAGATGTTAGCTCAGGGCTGGTCTTCCCCACAAAAAAAAAAAATAATAATAATTTAAGCTAGAAAAGGAAGAGTAAATTAAGCAATAGTAATTAGAACAAAGGAAATAATATGGATCATATCAGAAATCAATGAAAAAATAGATCAATACATAAAATTACTGAAACAAGAAATTTATTCTTTCGAAGAAAAAAGATCAATAAAATTGATAAACCATTAAGTAGACTGATTAAAAAGAAAAGAGAGAAGTCACCAAATCCAAAATCAATAGAAAAGGAAACATCACTACAGACTCTAAAGAAATTTAAAGGATTATAGAGGTACATTATAAACAATTGTATGCAAACAAACACAATAACCAGAATGAAATGGACAAATTCCTAGAAAGGCAAAATCAAAACTGATTCAAAAAGAAATAGAAAATCTAAACAGACCTATATCAAGTAAGGAAATTCAATTGGTGATTAAGTCACCCCACAAAAGAAAATCCAGGTTTGGTTGGCTTTACTGATAAATGCTATCAAACATCTAGGCAAAAAATAATACCAATCCTACAAAAACTCCTTCAGAAAATATATGAGCCAGGAACACTTCCCAACTTATTTTATGAGGCTGGATACCAAAGCTAGAAGAAAACTATCACAAGATTAGCCACAGATCAATATCCCTCATGAACAGACACATAAAAATTCTTTAAAAATATTAACACACCCAATCTAGCAACCAATAATAAACATTATATACCATGAGAAAGTGGTGTATTTCCCAGGAATTCAAGGTTGGTTTAATATCTGAAAACCAATTAATGTAAAACACCATATTAAGAGATAAAGGGTAAATACCATATGATCATTTCAGGAGACACAAAGAATTTGACAAATGAAATACCCATTCATGATAAAAATTCTCAATAAACTAGGAATAAAAGGGAATTCTCAGTACCTGATAAAGGGTATCTATGAAACCCTACAGTTAATGTGAGATAATTATGAAAGATTCAATTGTGAATGACAACATCTAGCCACTGCAATAAGGTGAGAAAAATAGTACCAGTATATACGATGGACAGAAAGAAGTAAAATGATCTTTATTGACAGAAAACATTACAGTTTATGTCGAAAGTCCACAGGAGTGTTACTAATTCTAGAACTAATAAGTGAGTTTACCAGTTTTGGGATATAAGATCAATATACAAGATCAATTGCATTTCTGTATATTAGCTACAAGCAATCCAAAAATGAAGCTAAGAAATCAAGTCTAGTCAAAACAGCATCAAAAAGGGTAAAATATTTAGAAATAAATTTAACAAAATAAGTGCAAGACAAGCACATTGAAAACTACAGAACACTGCTGAGAGAAAATTAAAGTCCCAAATAAGTGGAGAGATTTACCAGGTTCATGGACTGGAAGACTCATGCTAAGAGCTCTCTTCTCCTCAAATTGACCTGTAGATTCAACGCAATCGCTACCAAAATACCAGCAGGCTTATTTTTAAAAATAGATCTTAGCTTGCTGATCCAAAAATTTATGTGGGAATTCAAAGAACCTTGAATAGCCCAAATGATATTGAAAAAGAAGAACAAAGGACTTAAACTACCTGACTTCATAACTTACTCTAAAGCTACAGTAATCAAGTAGTGTGGTTTTGGCATAAGGATAGATATACATGGATTCACATAGACATATGGAACGGGGTAGAGTGTTAGTGTTCAGAAGCAGGGCCACACAATATATATGATCTATTGGTTTTCAACACAAGTGCCATGGAAATTCAGTGGGGGAAAGGATGATCTTTTCTACAAATGGTGCTAAAATAATTAAATGATCATATGCCAAAAATGCAAGTTAGACTCTTACCTTACACCATACACAAAAATTAACTGAATGTAAGATCTGAAACTATAAAATTTCTAGAAAAAAGCATAGGAGAAAAGCTTTGTGATCTTGGGTTAGGCAAAAATATATTATACATGACATCAAAAACACAATTCAAGATAGGAAAAATTTTAATTAGAATTCATCAAAGTTTAATTGTTGATTAATGTTAAAAAATTAATGTTTGCTCTTCAAAGGACACTATTAAGAAATGAAAAGCCAAGCCAGAGATAGGAAGAAAATAGTGTGAATCATGTAAACAATAAAGGACTTGTATTCAGAATTTATTCAGAATTTACAAAGAACTCTTACAACTAGTAATAAGAGGAAGAACAACCCAAGAAAAGCGTGGGCAAAAGATTTGAATAGATGCTTCACCAAAGACAACATACACTAGTAAGCACATGGAAAATGCTCAATATCATTAATCATTAGGGAAATGTAGATTAAAACTACAATGAGATTCCATTATGTGTCTATTAGAAATGCTATGACTTAAAAAACTAACAATACCTAGATATGGAGAAACTGCAACCCTCATATATTGATGGTGGGAATGTGAAAACATTTTGTCAGCCTCTTTAAAACTTAAACATAGGGGCTGGCCAGGTGGCGTAGCAGTTGGGTTTGTGTGCTTCACTTTGGTGGCCCAGAGTTCGCAGGTTTGGATCCCAGGAGCAGACCAACACAGAGCTTGTGGGGCCATGGTGTGGCAGCGTCCCATAGAAAGTTTTTCTTTCTATCTGTATGCATTTTATTTCCTTTTCTTGCCTTATTGTACTGCTTAGAACATTGAGTGTTATGTTGAAAAGCAGTGGGGAGACTGGACATCCTTGCTTTGTTCCCAGTTTTAGGGGAAAGTAGTTGATCTTTCACCATTACGTTTGACGTTAGCTGTAGGGCTTTTGTTCATGTTCTTTATCAAGTCTAGGACATTCCTTTCTATTCCTAGTTTCCTAACAGGTTTTGTCATGATTTGTTGTTGAATTTTGTCAAAAGATTTTTCCACATCAATTGATATGGTCTTATGATTTTTCTTCTGCAGCTTATTAACATGGTGCATTACACTGATTGCTTTTGGAACATTGAACCAGCCTTGAATAACTGGAATAAACTCCACTTAGTTATGGTGTATAATTCTCTTTATATATTGATGAATTCTATCTGCTAATACTTGTTAAGAATTTTTGCATCTATATTCACGAGGAATATTGGTCTAATGGTTGTCTTTTTTTGAATACTCTTTGTCTACATTTGGTATCAGGATAACACTAACTTCATAGAACAAGGTGGGAAATGTTTCCTCTTCTGCTTTCTGGGAAAGATTGTGTAGAATTGATTTATACAATCTTTAGTAGAACTCCCCAGCTGGACCAACTGAGCCTGAAGATTCCTTCTTTCAGGAGATTTTAAATTATGAATTTGATTTCCTTCATCGCTATAAAGCTATTCAAATTATCTATTTAATATTGGGTGAGTTGTGATAGTTTGTACTATTAAAGGAATTCGTCCATTTCATATCAGTTGTCAATTTTATGTATGCAGAGTCATTAACAGTGTTCCCTTGCCCTTCTGAAATGTGTAGGAGAGTAATGGACTGAATGTTTGTGTCCCTACAACATTCATATGTTGAAATCCTGACCCCCAATGTGATGGTAGAAGGAGATAGGGCCTTTGGGAGGTGATTAGGTCACGAGAGTGGAGCCTTCATGTATGGAATTAGTGCCTTGTAAAGGAGACCCCAGATTGCTCCTTGCCCCTTCTGCCATGTGAGGACACAGCAAGAAGAGGCAACCAATGGACCAGGAAGTGGCTGTCACCAGACACTGAATCTCCTGGTGCCTTGGTCTTGACTTGTCAGCCTCCAAAATCATAAGAAATAAATGTCTGTTGTTTAAGCCACCCAGTTTATGGTATTTTTGATATAACATCCCAAATGGACTAAAAGAAGGATCCATAGAGACATCCTCTGTTTCATTTTTGTTGTTACTAATTTGTGTCTTCTCTTTTCTTTGTCAGTCTTGCTAAAGGTTTGTCAATTTTATCAGTCTTTTCAAAGGACAAGTTTTTTCTGTCTCATTAATTTTTTTCTATTGTTTTCCTAGTTTCAGGTATTGGGTTCTGCTCTTATTATTATTTCCTTGTGCTTGCTTTGGGTTTATTTTGCTCTTCTTTGTCTAGTTTCTTGGGTTAGGAAACTTGGTTAATGATTTAAGACCTGTTCTCTTTCCTAATGTAAGCATTCAGTGCAATAAATTTCCCTCTCAGAACTATTGAACTCCATCCCACATATTTTGAAATATTTTATTTTCATTTTCATGCAGTTTTAATTTCCTTTGAGCCTCCTCTTTGACCCATGGATTATGTAGAAGTGTGTTGCTTAATATCCATGTGTTTAGAGATTTTCCTGTTTTCTTTCTGTTATTGACTTCTAGTTTGATTCCATTATGGTCAGAGGACATACTGTGTATAGTTATAAGTATTTTAAACTTGTTGAGGCTTGTTTTATGGCCCAGAATGTGGTCTTGGTGAAAGATCCATGGGCAATTGAAAAAAATGTGTATTCTGCCGTTGTTGGGTGGAGCATTCTATATGTCAATTAGATTCCGTTGGTTGATTGTGCTGTTCTTCTATATCCTTGCTGATTTTTTTTCTCTAGTAGTTCTATCAGTTGCTGAGAGGGTGTTGTTGAAGTCCCCAAATATAATTTTGGATTTGTCTCTTTCACCTTTCAACTCTATTGTTTTTACATAATATATTTTGAGTCTCTGTTGTTTGGCGAGTAGACATTTAGGATTGTTATGTCTTCCTGGTGGATTGATCCTTTAGTTATTATGTAATGTCCCTCTTCATTTTTAATAATTTTCTTTGCTTTGAAATCTACTGAATCTGATATTTATATAATCACTCATGCCTTTTAAAAAGTATTTACATGATCTATCATTTTCCATCCTTGCGATTTCAACATACTTACGTTGAATTTGAAATGATTGTCTTGTAAACAGACATGCAGTCTATAGTGTTTTGTTTTTTGGTTAGGAACATTGGTGCTGTGCTAACATCTGTTCCCATCTTCCTCTATTTTGTATGTGGGATGCTCCACAGCATGGCTTGATGAGTGGTGCATAGGTCCGTGCCTGGGATCCAAACCTGTGAACCCAGGGCCACTGAAGCAGTGCATGCGAACTGAACCACTACACAACCGGGCCGGCCCCTATAGTTTTTTTTTTAATCCACTCAATCAATCTCTGACTTTTTCTGAGTATGTTTAGACCACTTACATTAAAGGTAAATTTTGGTATGTTAGGGCTGAAATCTGCCATTTTATAGTTTGTTCCCTCTTTTTCTTATTTCTCTCTTCATACCTTCCTGTGGATTACTTAAACATTTTTAGGATTCCATATTGACTTATTTATAGTGTTTTTTCATTTACTGTTTTGTGTAGTTTTCTTAGTGGTTGTTCTGGGTATTAAAATATACAAGTATGGGGGGCCGCCTGGTAGCACAGTGGTTAAGTTCCCGCTTGGCAGCCCGGGGTTCGCAGGTTTGGATCCCGGGCTCCTGCCGACGCACTGCCTGTCAACCATGCTGTGGCGGCGTCCCATATAAAGTGGAGGAAGATGGGCACAGATGTTAGCCCAGGGCCAGTCTTCCTCAGCAAAAAGAGGAGGATTGGCAACGGATGTTAGCTCAGGGCTGGTCTTCCTCGCAAAAAAAAAAAAAAACAAGTATGACTTACTGCCGTCTGCTGGTATCACCACTTACCACCTTGGGTGAAGTGTGGATACCTTACTTTCATTTAAGTCTCTTTAATTTCCCTCTACTTAAGTATGCTTGTCTGGAATATCAGATGGTGTTATAATTTTTATTTCTATCATCAATATAATTTATAAAACTCATGAGGAGGATAGTTTATTTTATGTATCTATTTTTCTCCTATTTCTGTTGTTCTTTCTTCTCCCTGATCTTCCAAGATTCCTTCTTTTATCATTTCCTTTGTTTAAGAACTTCCTTTAGCCATTTTTAAGGGTGGGCTCCTGATTGATCCCCCTTGCTGGAATTGAATGCCATTCAACCCAAAGTAGTAATAAGTAGACCTGGGCTGCCTTGTGTTACTAGGTTGAAGGTTGGGGAACACCTGGCCTGAGTTGCCTTGTTCCATTGAGTGGAAGAGGGGGTCATGAAACACCGTGCTGCTACGTTGTTCCCCCAATCCTAGGGCCCCAAACCAATTTGTCTTCCTTTTGCCATCTTTTGGTTTCCTTTTGCATTATTTACGGGGTTTTGAGCTCTACTCAGTGGGTAGAAGCAGGGGGAAAGGAGTCTATGCCATCTTTCTAGACTGGAGTCCAAACCAGACAATTGATTTTTGTGTATATTGTCCTTGTGTCCTGCAATCTTACTAAACTCACTAATTTATTCTAGAAGCTTTTTTCCTAGATTCCTTAAGACTTGCTGCAAAGACAATCATGTTTTCTTCAAATAAAGATGGTTTTATTTCTTCCTTTCCAATTGGTATGTCTTTAATTTCCTTTTCTTGCCATATTTTACTGGCTAGAATCTCCAGTACAATGTTGATTTTAAATGGTAAGACCAGCCATTCTTGTATTTGTTATGATGTGTTATCCTGTTTTTAAATTCCTAGATTCATTTTTCTAGATTTTTTAAAGTACTTTTCATCTGTGATCATAAGGAAATTTGGTCTGTCTTTTTCTTTTCTCATAATGTCTTTGGTATTGTTATAGGGTAATGCTGGTCTCATAAAATGAATTGTGAGTTTTCTCCTAGTCTTCTATTTTCTGGAAGAGTTTACGTAGAACTGGTATTTTTATTTCCTCAAATATTTGGTAGATTTCACCAGTGAAGCTATCTGGGCCCGGGGTTTTCTTTGTGGGAGAGTTTAACAGTGAATTCAGCTTTGCATTCTTTCATAGATATTAAAGTTATCTATTTCTTCTAGAGTGAGTTTTGGTAGTTTGTGTCTTTCAAGGAATTTTCCCATTAATTTAAATTGTCACATTTATTAGCAGAAGTTTTTCATAATACTCCTTTATTTTAAATTTTGTGTCTGTAAAATCTGTAATGGTGTCCCCTCTTTGATTCCTGACATTGGTTTTTTATGTCTTCTATCTTTTTTTCTTGGTCAGTCTAGCTAGATGTTTATTAATTTTTTTCTATTGTCAAATACTTTTTCTACGTTTATTGACATGATCACATTGTTTTTTTTTAATCTGTTAATACGATAAATTACATGATTTTCAAATGTTAAATCCACCTAGCATTTCAGTCTTAATGGCTCACTGATGGCAGTCCCTCTGCCTCTGCCCATCTCCTGGCCTTTGTAAACATTACCGAGAGATCTTGGCCATTTTCCATGAACGGCAGGTTTAATTTGGGGTCTCCAAACTCTTTCCAAGTTGTGCACACAGACAGAATCTTTCTTACAAAATGACAATTAAATGTGGCACAATTTTCAAGAGTAAGCTATTAAAATTATGTCATTGTTCTGCAAAGACAACAGATTAGAACGAAGGGGAGAATTTTTTACCGTATGACTGATTTTACTCCTGTGCTCCACTACGCAGATCGGTAGTGCAGGCAAGGGTGGAAGGAGGCAGAGACGCCGACTTGGAGACTGGATTGTGCGGCTCTTACAAGCCCAGGGCTTCATAAAAGACAATCACTTTGGATCCCTGAAAAGAAGATTATTCCAGATTAATTTATTTGAGTTCCCTAAGTAATGTTTAAAGCAATAGGGAAGAGCTACATCAAACATCAATTATCTACATTTCAAAAATCTGTTTATATCTTAGGAAGAGCTCAGACAGACACATTGAGTGGCCTGAATGCTGTGAATAGTAAACAGAAGAAATGATGTTGCAATTCAACAATCTGGAGAAAAACAATTATCTTGGCTTCTAGGCCTTGTGTGAAGTATTTCTTTACAGATGAATAGATTTGTTGAAATAGAAGAATCTTCTGTGAATCACTTAATCCTGTCTCCACAAAGAGGCATCGTTTGCATAAATAATTTTAAGCATTCGTGCTGGGTATCCACTACAGTGCTGAACACACGAGAAGTCGTCTTCAATAAACGCTTCCTGAATTGAATTCATCCTGCTCTTGATTCTTTCCAGGGAGAAACAATAAAAAAGAGTTACACGCTTTTCTTTAGCATTCCTATCTAGAAGACTGTGTGAATTTTCCCCCGTGCTAATCTGCACGCCTGGAAATGTGCTGGTGGTGGTGAGCTAGTAAATGTTTAACAACCAGCTCATCAAAAAAAAAGTTTTGTAGCATTTACAGATTTCTGTGGTGTAAATACTGCCACTGTGGCTTAACCAAGCTATACCCTGACTGCACTGAATACAGACTCGGGAGGCGACACGCAGTAGCACACGAGCATGTCGTACTTCCACTACACAGATACAGTGGATGTAAATAACCTGAAGAACAGAGATGATACTAAAGTGTAGTAAAATAATCAGGAAGTGATGAGTTTGAGTACTTATTACTATTATTTGTAAAGTAATGTATTTAATTGTAATTTCACATAAGTTTATTTTTAACGATGACTGTTTAACGACAGGCTCACAAGATTCCTGAAAATGTGAGCTTTGGCTCTCACGAGCCGCCACGAGTCAGCCAGCACAGCGCTGTGAGGCTCTCTGGTGCTGTTCCTAAGGGGAACAGCAGTGCCCACCGCCTTCCTCCAGGTCAGTTTTAAATTTCCGGCACCGGCACTGACTTTCTGAAGAGATTGCAGACACAATTCACAGTCGAGGGTATCTCTTCTCCTCGGCTTCGCTTTCTTGGCAGGAACACAGGAACGAGGTGATTTTAGGATCTCTCAGCATTGAGGGACCTGCCATCCAATCCCCTGGAGGGGAGCTGCCTCTCTCCCTCCTCAGATGCGCTGCAGGGGCACAGGCCGCTGCACGGCATAGCCCACCCGGCCTGACATTCTGTGGTGCCTTCTTGGAGTGGCCTGGGGATGGTGGCCCCTGGAAGTTGGCTGACATTTCTGATTTCTCGGGGGCTGATTGCTGACGTGCTCTTGCTGTGCGGACGGGGTAGCTCCCATCCTTGCGGCAGCAGTGGGATCGCACAGCCCGCGGCGGGGACAGTACTCTGGAAGGAGGGGAAGTAATGGGAGAAGCTGCCTTCAGAGCCTCCTTGTGCTACGAGAGGGCTTCCCACTCTGACAGCAACTTCCCCCCGGGGCCTGGGTTGGATTGAAGAGCTCCAAATCGTGGAGGTCCTGAGCACTACCTGAGAAAATGCAATATCTCCAAAATATAAACTTTTTACACCTTGCCTTCTTCCAAAAAGGATTTAAGGTAAGTAACTGCAATAGTAACATCCTTCCAGACTTACTTTCTTTCAGAAATTAAAAGTCTTACATTTTTCTTTGTCTTCCCTCCTACCACCCATCCTCCTCACAAGAACATCCCCAATGTACTTAACAACAGGGCACCGGGGAAACTTGCAAATCAGGTCCCAGAAATACACCTGTGTGCCCCACTGGTCCTTCAGTCAGACATGAAATTAAAAACTTAACAAGAAAGGCTGACATTATTGAACACCAACTGTGTGCTGGGCACATTCTGAGTGCTTCACAACCATTAACTCATTTTAATGCCCCAAACAGTCATATGAGGGATGTGCTATTATTATTCCCATTTTATAGATGAGGAAACTGAGGCACAGAGAGGTTAAGGAACTTGTTCAAAGTATCACAGCCAGTCAGTGGAGGAGCCAAGAATAAAATTTAAGCAGACTGGCACCAGACCCCACCCTACACTGTGCAGACCTGAATATTTGTTACTCTTCTTTAACCGTTATTTCCAAGTCATCCATCTGCTCTCTCTTGAAAGAGCCCCTATTTATTAAACATGTGCTGCCTTCCCTGGCACTCTCCTCCTAGCTTTTTTTTAAAAATAGATTTCTTTTCCATTGACCTTTTCTTCTTTGTTTGGAGAGATTTTTTGCCCAATAATCAGAGAAATCCTGTATTGTCCTCTGCATTTTGACAACGTGTGTTTATATCTATATGTCTCTGTTTGGTTTTTGAGGCCTAATGGTGATGTAATAAGGTCAATATGAAAGTGACTTTGCACTTCCTGTTAATAAGATTTGCAAAAGGATCGTGATCCAGAGGCGTTTTGGTGACAAGACGTTTTCTTGTCCAGGACAAGGTTTTTTGCACAGTTTGTACAATCTCCTGTGGCACTTGAACTTGAAGCCCCAGGGATCACTTTTGTGACACAGCCAAGTTCCCCAATGCCCTCTTCTTCCTTCCCACAGACGAGAGCTTCCCATTTGCCCCTCCAGATCCACCTCCACCTTTCTCCACCTTGTTCTGTGCACCAAGGGACTGGCAGGCGCGAACTATATCACATGGCTTCCCGCTGGGTTCTGCAGGGGAAGCAAGGGTGGGCGGGCGAACAGACAGGAAAGGAGGAGACCGATGGCTGCTTAGTAAATCCCTTAGCTCTATCCGTCCAGGAAAGCTGCAGACCCTCTCCCTGGGCTTTTCCCTTCCGTGCCTAGGGGTGGCAATGGCCTGTAGTTTCTACCCCCAGGTTACTGCATTATGCTTTCCACTCCCTGTCCACCTTTGTAGACAACCTCTTTATTAAAAGTCTACGCAATGCACCCAATTTGACTGTGCTGTCTGCTTCTTGTCTGTATGGATTCCAGGTACTTTCCCTTCATCATCAGGGCAGCCACCATTGGCTTTCTGTATTTCTGCTTCTTCCTCCCAAAAAAGTGCTTTCAAACTGAAGTTCAACCTCTTTAACTTCTTCCTTCAATTCTTTACCAAAATTCACTATTATGAGGGGTTTGCTACAAATGACCAGATGTGATTTGCAAACATAGGAACATAAAATCATTATGAAGGATCAATTAATGCAATAAAGCATATTGATAGACTAAAGGGCAGTAGACATAGAAAAAGCTTTCGACAAAATCCAACACCTTTTCACGATAAAACTTGTCAACAAACTAGGAATAGAAGGGAACTTCCTCACCTGATAGAGGCCATCTACAAAAACCCACAGCTAACATCATACTTAATGGTGAAAGACTAATGCTTTCCCTCTAAGATCATCAACAAGACAAGGATGTCTGCCCTTGCCACTTCCATTTAACATTGTACTAGAGGCAATTAGAGAAAAAGAAAAGGAAAGAAAAAAGAAAGAATCCAGAATGGAAAAGAGGAAGTTAAAATATCTCTATTCTCAGATGACATGAATTTGTATATAGAAAATCCTAATGAATCTACTAAAAAAAACTTTCAGAACTAAGAAGTGAACTGAGCAAGGTTGCAGGATAAAAGATTGATATACAAATATTGGTTGTATTTCTATACACTTGCAATGAACATTCTGAAAATAAGTTAAGAAAACAATGTCATTCACAATAGCATCAAAAAGAATAAAATGTTAAAGTATAAATTTAACAAAAGAATACAATTCTTGTACAGTGAAAACTACAAAATACGGTTGAAAGGAATTAAAGATGACCTAAAAAAATGGAAGACATCCCATTGTCACGGATTTATTGTTAAGATGGTAATACTCTCTAAACTGAGCTATAGATTCAACACAATCTCTATCAAAATCCCAAGTGATGTTTTTGCAGAAAGTGATGAACTAATCTTAAAATTCATATGGAAATACAAAGGACCTAGAAAAGTCAAAATAATCTTGAAAGACTGAAGTTGGAGGATTCACACTTCTTGACTGTAAAACTTACTACAAAGTTATAGTAAACAAGATGATGTGGTACTGGAATAAGGGTAAACATACAGATCAATGGAATAGAATGAGAGTCCAGAAATACACTCTTACATTTGTGGTCAATTGCTTTTCAACAAGGATGCCAAGACAATTCAATGGGGAGAGAATAGTCTTTTCAACAAATGGTGCAGGAACAACTGGACATCCACATGCAGAAGAATGAAGTGCACCCCTGTATCACACCACACACATAAATTAACTAAAAATGAGCCATAGACATAAATGTAAAAGCTAAAACTATAAAACTCTTAGAAGAAAAAAATAGAAGTAAATTTTCATGACCTTGGTTAAGCAATAGTTTCTTAGCATAAGCAACAAAAGAAAAAGTAGATAAATTGGTCTACATCAAAATTAAAAACTTTTATGCTGCGAATGATACTATCAAGAAAGTGAAAACACAGCCCACAGAATGGGATAACATATTTGCAAGTTATTTATCTGATAAGGAACTTTTATCTAGAATACATAAAGAACACTTACAACTCAATAATAAAAAGACAACCCAATAAAAAAATGAGCAAATGACTTGAGTAGACATTTCTTCAAGGAAGATATACAAATGACCAATTAGCATATGAAAAGACATTCAATGTCATAGTTATTAGGGAAATGCAAATCAAAACCACTGTGAGATACCACTTCACACCCACCAGAATGGCTATAATCAAAAAGACAGAAAATAACAAGTGCTGGTGAGGATGTGGAGGAATTGGAACCCTCTACATTGCTGGTGGAAATGTAAAGTGATGAAGCTACTGTAGAAAAGAGTTTAGCAGTTTCACAAAATTTTACACTATATGGCCCAGCAATTCCACACCTAGGTTTATACCTAAGAGAATTGAAAACATACGTCCATACAAAAACTTGCACACGAATGTTCATAGTAGCATTATTTATAATCGTCAAAAAGTAGAAACAACTCAATTGTCCATCAACTGATGAATGAATAAATAAAATGTAGTATAGCCATACAATAGAATGCTTTTGACCATAAAAAGAAATGAAGTAGTGATACATGCCACAACACACATGAACTAACTAAACTAACTGAAAGAAGTCAATCCCAAATGTCTGCATATTGTATGAATCCATGTATATGGAATGCCCAGAAAAGGCAAATTTATGGGGGCAGAAACTAGTTTGGTTGCTTAAGGCAGGTGGATGGGTAGGAGGGGGATAAAGAGTGACTGATAATGGGTACCTGGCTTTTTTGGGGGGCATGAAAATATTCTAATTAGATTACACAACCACAAAGTGGTTACACAACCCTGTCAATAAACTAAAAAATGCTGAGTTGCACTCTTTAAGCAGGTGAATTGTATAGTGTTAAGTTGTATGTTAATGAAGCTAGTTAGCAGACAGCACTCTAGAATTCCCAGAGTCTTACCACATTCTCATGTTTTTTGATTTTGGTCCCAAATTGTTTGGCTTCCTGGTTGGAGGGTCCCCGAAGCCTGGATTGCCTCCTACACAGCTCTTTTACAGGTAACGGTGCAGACCTTGGAAGCATGCCTCTTTCCCTCTGGGTAGATCCTTTCTTTAACCTGATGCTCTACAGGATCTAGTCAGCCTTCCAAGAGTCCATCAGTCTCAAGTGACAGTCAGTACCTCTGAGCACCTCCGTGTTGGGTGGGGTTTGGATTCTCCAGTTTCCTACAAGTCTTCTCAAATTGGACCAGCCACATCCTGCAATACTTACTTAGTGACCACACGGGTTTCTGAAGGCACAAACTTGATAAGCGTACCATTCTGGAGCATCACCATTCGTAAAGGTATTTTTCAGGGGACAATGTGACTCTCCCTTGGAAACACGCATAAGGTAAATAGGTATGAGGTGAAGCTCATTGTGCACATGAAAGCAGGTGGCGGGAGGGCCTGAGTGCGGCAAGCCACTTCAGCCGCGCCCTGACTGCTTGCTCACTGCTTACTGCCACTGAGACAGTTCAGTTGCAAAGTCGGAGAAGCTCCATCTAAGGCATCTTCACAGAGCAGCTGACTTCCCAACTGAGTAAGCTGCACATTGGTAACATGCAGTGAAGATCTTGGGAAACACTTATTAAGTCACCACTAAATACTTTCGATATGTAAAAATGTAATTACTTTTGTGTATCATTTAACCACTATTTAAGAATGTCTGTTAATGGTGAAATGTGTGTCATTCCAATATTTAATTAAATTTCATTTCATGGTTTAAAGCATTCCTTGATTTGACTTGTCTTTATGCAAAAATGATCAACCCCATTTTTGCTTTCTAACTGAGTGGAACTATGCAAATGTTTTGATTAAATGATAAACTAAACAGTTTTGCCAGAAGCAGCTATTTCCACAGGAGGCGATGCTACTGAATTATCCAAGCAAAATGGAATGATGCCAATTGCTGGCAGATGCAGGGAAACTGATAGAAGTTTCCAAATGAAGCTATTATCAAGAAATCCCCCCCCCCAAAAAAAAGAAGACCACCCCCCCTCCCGCTTCCCCTCCAAAAAACAACTAAGAGAGAGTTGGTGGACATGGTCACTAGTGGTACTGGCCTTGTGTTTTGTGTCTCATGTCTCCCATCTAAATTTTATGGCACAGAGGCAGCCTGGATTTACACATTCAAAACCTGACTTCCAAGTTTGTTCCTTTCAATTTGGAATTCACTTTCCTATAGAAACAGTGTTAAAGTTGGTCGTTGGTGCCTCGGGCCAGGCCATAAGAAACTTTCAATCCATATGTAATTAAACACTCTGCATCTGTACTGAAAAGTGTGCAAAACACAACTGGAGCAATATTGGCAATTCAGACAGGAAAACGATAAAAATGGAAAACAACCACAACACCATAACTAAATTACACCTCTAGTATTTGAACCTTACAGGTTATTTGCATTTTTAAAGGTAAACAGTGCTTACAATCGATACATCCCTGTACATATCTTTGTACTTTTTTCTGATTATTTTCCTTCTGATTTTGTAATTAAACTGTTTTTTGTAAACAACACAAGAACTACTGATGACACTTATTCATGTAGAAAAATTGTATGGCAAAAAATATCAAAAAGTCAAAGAACAAATGATCAACAAGGAAATATATTAGACAAATAAAGAGTTAATATCCACAACATACAAAAACTCAAGAATTAACAAGAAAAAGATTTTTAAATCTCAATGTAAAATAGCCAAACAATATGAATAAACAGTTTTTTTTGTGTGTGTGTGAGGAAGACTAGCCCTGAGGTAACATCCGTTGCCAATCCTTCTCTTTTTTGCTGAGGAAGACTGGCCCTGGGCTAACGTCTGTGCCCATCTTCCTCTACTTTATATGGGACACCACCACAGCATGGCTTGACAAGCGGTGCATCTGTCCGCGCCTGGGATCCAAACCTGCCAACCCTGGGCCGCGAAAGTGGAGCGCGTGAACTTAACCGCTACACCACAGGGCCGGCCCCTGAATAAACAGTTTTGAAAAGAGGAAATATGAACAATAAACATATGAAAATATGATTAATTTGACTAAGAGCCAGACAAAAGAAAATTCAAGGAATGGTAAGATACTAATTTCATCCAATACTTTTGTTCAAAAATGAGAAAAAATGATGAGATCCTAGTGCTGGCAAGGATTTAGGGGAAAGGGCACTTGTGTACTTTGCTCAAGGGAATAGGAATAACTACAACTGTTTTGGAAGCAATCTGGCAAATATCTATTAAACAGTTAAAATACACGTATTCTTTGGCCCAGCAATCTCACCTCTCAGAACCTATTCTATAGAACACAAGGATGTCTATGGCAACACTTTTGTCTTGGCAAAAAACAACAAAAAGTGTGACAGGCAATTTGCAGAGAAATATGTGTAGTATGAGTCCAGTTTTGTGAAACACAAAACGATTTTGTAAAACGTTATCTCTAATATCCGTGAACATTGTGAAAAGTGTGGAAAAGGGCACACCTGGCTGTCAGCCTGGGAGGTGGGAGCTTAATACAAAGAAACCAAGGCTGCCTGATGATGACGATGATTTTACCATGAGCGCAGATTACTGTGTAACTGAATTTTTCTTAAGGAGCTGAAGGAGTTGGAACCGAGAGTGGGGTGAAGAACATCTCTACCCGTGCACAGGTTACAGGGGCACAAAGGGCTGCACCATCACCCCAGAGGTGCACAAGTGGACAGCACGTGCAGATAAGACCATTGACGGCCTCGCTGCATGAGGGCTGTGGGGCACGAGCTGGTACAGCCTCCTTGGCTAGAAAACCTATTGTCCTAAGTCCAGGTCCCTGTATTCCTCCCTCTGCCTCTCCTCCAAAAGAGTCCCTCGGGAGTCCCCAACTGCCGGCTCATCTCCCAGGTTATAGGCTCAGCAAAGGCCATGCAAGGCACCTGGGAAGCCCTTCCCAGTGGCTGTGGCTCTCTCCTTTTTCCCTCCTGCCCTTCCTGTCCTCTGTCTTCCTGACCAGCCCATGGCCGCTCTGCCAGGATCTGCCGTCATCTCCAGGGCTGGGCCCAGCATCAGCAGGATGAAAATAGAATCTGGGAACCAATGTCCTCTCCCTACTCAAAATCAGAAAGCCTGGAGATCAGAGGAGCAGGCCCAGGGGGAATACCCACATGCCTCCGTCCCCAGCAAAAGCCTGTAGTGGCAGGAACCAGTAGGAGTCGGGGTCCTAGGAGCAAGCAGTCGGTTGAAATGAAGACACGAGGAGTGTGCTTCCTTCTCTCCTTACCATCCCCCCTTGCAGGTCGAGAGCTGGTGGCTCGCGCTACTCAGCCGTCTGCACAAGCATTGCCTGGGTGGTGATCAGAGGAACCACAACATTCTGGGGTGACGTTGGTGACTAAAAATAATTCCCGAGCCTGGGATCTTAAAACTCATGATGCAGATCTAAAGAACAGGCTCCTGCAGGCTCCGACCTTGAAATGGGAACCCCAAAGAGCTAGAATGAGCAGGCCTTCAGCTTCTCCAGCCAGGAAGCAAATAACAAGAGGTCTTTTAAAGACCTCAAAGGCATCTTAAAATAAAAACATCTCATTCTCCATGTGTGAGCTGTGTGGCTCATCAGCCATCTTTCCTGGAGCACATGGGGAAGTGGGCAGCTGTCCTCCTAACCAACTGCCTGCTTCTCACCCCATTAAATGCTTACGAGGATGGACTCCAGCCTTTAAATGAACGACTAGAGGCCTTTCATTCCAGTTGCGTTACTGTTCAGTCTTTTGCACATCACACACTCCAGAGCCCCACAGCACGGACTCTGGAACCAGATTGCATGAGTTCAGTGAATTCAAGTCCAGCCAGAACCAGGATGATCTGGGACACTTCTCTGGGCCTGTTTTCTCAGCTGAAAATGGGCCTAATATCCACACTTAAATGAGTCACCACGTGCGAAGCTCTCAGCACTGAAGCCTTCCAAAGCACTAGCTGCCATTTTTGTGTCTTCACTGGTAATGTACTTTGCCTGCTCATTTATAAGAAAATATCGTTGGAAAGGCTTTAATGAAATTCTTCATGTGCCTCAAGCCATCCCTGTTTCTGGCATTGTGCTAGCTTCTCTACATACATGATTTCTACTTTTTATAACAACATCGCTAGCCAGAGTATCATTATTTTTATATTATAAGCTACATAACAAAAAAAGTGGTACAGTTGGAATTCAGGTCCATTTAGGCCCCAATTTTATGCCCCCCATTTTTTACTCTGCTCTGCGGCCTCCCCACCATCAGCTGCCCTGCTGAGGGTGTGTGGACAGAGCTGATGTGCGTGACATGTGAGGCACAGGGGGGTGACGAGAAGTAGGAATTCCTGGGGGATAATCTCCCACTCCTGCCTCATTCCCAAATATTTACTGATGCAGCTGGAAACAAGACAGACAGAATTCTCTCCCTCACAGAGCTTACATCAGAGTGGACAGAGATAGACAGGAAACAAATAAGTTAGATATATAACATGCCAAATGCTGATAAGTGCTATGGAGGAAGTACACCAGTGAAGAACAGCAGGGAGTTCTGCATGGGGTGGGCTGGGGAAAGGGTGGATTTTTTTAATTTTAAATAAGATGGCCACTTCTAAATTATTTTCTGATGTCAGCATAATCCTGAGTGGTGTACAGGCTGTGAGAGGTGATGGCCAAATCTGAACTGGGAGCCTTGAGGGGACAAATAGTGTTTGCTGTCAAGATCTAGAGCTGTGGTCTTCTATAGTTGCCACGAGCCACATGTGGCTACATAAGTTTTTTTTAATTAAATAAAATTAAAAATTCACGTCCTCAGTTGCATTAGTCACATTGCAAGCCCTCAACAGCCACATGGACTGGGTGGTGCATGTCTAAAACATTCCTATCATTGCAGAATGTTCTGTTGGACAGCACTGTACTCAAGGAAAGCAGCCAGATGTGGCGGGCAGGGAGCAGGATGCTCGGCAGCAGGGTTTCCAGACCTGGAGTGGGTTTGGTGAGGATGAGGTCAAGGCGACGACCGTGGAGAAGGCGGCTCACATCTCTAGGAAATATTATGAAGACATGCTTCTGCCCTTTTGCAAACTGTTATAATACAAAAGAGCACAAATACATCCATCTTCAGGCAAAGCTTTTATTTAGCTGACCTGACTTAAAATCACCACTATCCTCCTCCGCCTCCTCCTCTTCCTCTTTGACATCATCACCGCCAGTGTCATCGATATTATCACACCTTCTGCCGCCGAGCCTCTGTGTCAACTTGGTTCTCTTCCTGTAATAATATGTAATGCAACGGGATGAATGTTGTTTGTAAATGTAAAATCAACAGGTTCTTTTAGATTAAAAGAAGTTATACAAATACCTGGACCTGTGTGGGCTCTATCTTCAGGCACTTTTCTCAATAAGTAAATGGAATGAATGAAAATTGATAGAAAATAAGTGGATGGAATAAATATTAGTTTTACAATAACCCGAGATACTTCACTAAGAACTAGAAAAAAAGACTGTAGCATAATGTTCAAAAGTAAAATATTAGTAAATACAATGCATGATATTTGGTTGGATCCTGGATCATAACAAAACCAGCTATGAAGGACATTATTAGGATAAATAGGAAAATTTTAATATGGGCCATATATTTAGAGAATAGTATTGTTTTGATGATAATTTTTCTGAGTATGATAATTATTTGATTTTTCTTAGGAGATAAATGCTTAAGTATTCAAAAGTGAAGTATCATGATGCCTGCAATAACTCTCAGATGGTCATCAAAAAAAGTATTTGTGTGTATAAAATAAGTTTGCCTGAAGATACATATGTGTGTGGGTTTGTATATATGTATCACATACATACGTACATAGCACAAACATGGCAAAACATTACCAACTGGTGAATCTAGGTGAAGAATATGTAGATACTTGATTATTTTGCAACTTTTCTGTAGTTGAGTATTTCATAATAAAAAGCTGGAGAGAAACTAAAGGAATTTTTAAATGAGGTAATAAGAGTAACTTTCCATTAAAGAATGACCATCTCTATAAGCCTTTAAAAGAGCTGGGGGATAAATATTTCTTTGCATATTTGAATTCATTTGTCTCCAGTGGAACATTTTTTCCTCCTTTTCAAAACATTGGTCCCAATTTATTAAACTGGATATATTTTGTTCTTGAATTTAAAGTTTAATTTCTCCAAGTGCTTTTGTGTAAACTTATTTGTCAATGAGATCTTAACTTTTGAGATAAAAATCTCAGCATGTCAGAATCAGACGCTTGGGCACCTCAAATGTGTAAGTTTCGTCATGCCTTTTTCAAGGAATCGGTACATTTCCACAGCCCAAGAGGATTTCAAGGATAAATGTTCCACAGACACGCACGCCGAGGGGCATCCGGCAGCCACAGGCCTTGGCCTCCCCCGGCCACGCTGGGCCACAGGAAAAGACAGTGGAAAAGAAACGCGGGTTGTGGTGCAAAAGCACGTTAAGGAAACTGCTCCCTTCCACTTGCATCACTTAGGACTCTATGCTACAAGTGACAGAAAACTTGACTAAACGTGGCTGAAGCGAGAAAAAGAATTAAACGGCTCGAGGACGCAGAGGTTCCGAGGGGGACAGGCAGAGCCCATTGCTGACGTCAGGAGCCTCGGCTCCCGCCTCCCTGGGGGTCCATCCTCCGGCGCTCCTCTCGCGGGAGGAACACGGCGGCCACGCCCACCCGGCATGCTCTGCGGGAATCCACCGAGAAGCGGCGAAGGGCTCCTTCCCGGAAGTCCTAGAAGAGGCCTCACTGGGTCTCAGCTGTCACGTGCCTGTCCACCTCTGAGCCAATCCCTGCGACGGAGGAAGTGACTGCACTCCCTTCTGGATGCCGTGCTGATTGGAGGAAACGGAAACACGCCCTCACCGGCTCCACCACCGGGGGCTGAGGTTAGGGCCTGGTGGGGGCTCGAGTGTTGGCTATAGGAAGTGGGGCACGTGTTGTTCGGGCCAATAACAACCTGGAAATCATGCAGATGACTGAATGGAGCGTGTGATCTGGGATAGAAAAGGGAGAGAGCTTCGAGGAAGAAGGAATACCTTACTCTTCTTTCTCTCCTGAAACATTGTAAATCTGCAAAAGACAAGATCTGCCTCTTCCTGTGGATGGAAATGCCTTTTCATTTCTGAGCTTCATCCCGCTTAGAGTTGGAATAGGAGTGGCCTATCTTGTGGTGTAGGCACATTGGGACAGAAAATACACTAAGATTTCTGGTGTGGTTCCCCACCCTGAGTCCTACCCTCCTGTATCCCGATAGATGCCTCTGGCTGGAACAACAGGTTTCTGGCATGGAAAGGTCTAAGTGTGGAGCCCAGTGGCATCCGTCTTCACCTTTGTCAGCAACATTACCTTGGAGGGCTCGACAGTGTGTTGACTGCACTAGGGATGATATAGAGCAGGATGTCTAAGGCTGGTGCCTCCCAGAAGCCCAACCTGAGACCAGGACCTGAGTGAAGGGTGTAGGGGCACTAGCCCACGTACCCTTTAACAGCCATGTGTCCTTCTGGCCCCCTTCTGGGCAGGATGTCAACCGTCTGGGCAGGCCCCCCAGCTGCTGGGATTTGTAATGATCCAGGGCCTGGCCAGCCCGGATCTTACCTGATCTCACTCAAAGAACATTACGAAGGAACACAGAGCCTCTTCACATGAGCTACTGTTCCTGGGAATGCTGGCCATACCAGGGACAGGCCATCTTGGCAAGAACATAGCTTTTGTGCCCCCTGCTTATATATGCGACCTCTTCCCTGCTCAAGGTAATGGTAACCGTCCAGCCAGCTGCCACTGGACACTCCCTGTAAGTAAAATCCCAATAAACCTGTATGTCTCGTATGCTGTCTCCGGGTCTTTTCTTTGGTCTCTCCAATACCTATCCCACACTGCTTGCACAACTGGGTGTGCGACCAGACAAACGTGTATACTAGGCGCTGCTTCTGGGGAGTGCTGATAGGGGAGTGGAAGTGAGACAGAAGAAAAGGAAGCCAACACAGAATGTTTTGTTGAAGTCATTGCTGTGGGCAATGGTGGCTCAATCTCACTGATTTTGAGGTGAAGGAAGATATAGAACACACCTCAGACTTGTCCCATCTGAGGGTCAAAAAGTCCAGGGTCATAATGTACCAACTTAATGTTGGCTCATGGGTTGAAGGTTATTCCTGGGGTCTTCAACCCTCTGTCACTTCTGACCAGTCCTGTGTGTGGGTCAAGCACACGGGGTCCTCATATGGAGAGGTGTGGATGCTGCTGTAAGAATCCACCAGCATACGTGGTTTTGGTGAGTGCCTGGGAGTAGGATGGGGCATCAACTCAGTCGGCTACAGGAGATGTCTTCTTAGGCACTTATTGGAATCATTACTTTAGAGATACTCTTGTCTAATGATCCTGCCATGAAGAGGTAGTTGTATCCAGGGCAGACTTTTGGTCTCCTGAGAGGTGGGAACATCTTCTTTCACAGGCCCAGATGTCACATAATTCACAAAAAGCCAAATGACAGATTATTAACCATATCAGAGGGCTGGATGCTCAGTTACTGGCTACTGCAGCCTACTTTGCTGGCATAGGGAGAAGACAGTGACACTGCCCCAGCTTTGCATTCTGAAGAGCCCCAGGTCACACATTGTGGAGAAATCTGAAATACCAACCTGAGTGAAATCTTGAATATATTCACTTTCTTGCCGAACAGGATTCCTGAGGAGGCAACTACAAGTAGAAAGAGTTGCTAAGGGTAATGGGTTCTTATGCAATCTAGGCACTAAAACCAATTCGGGTAAAGAATTTTGAGCCTTCAACAGGCGGATGAAGAAGGAGGTCTTGGTATCTTTCTACTTACCGTCAAAGTATAGCAGAGTGGAACACTAGAGCTCTCTAGAAAGAGAGAACTGAGTTTAAACCTCATCTCGTGTACTAGCCATGGATCTTTGGGCATCTTTGGGCATTTCATCCTCTTTGAGCTTCTACTTCCTCATCTGAAATATTGGGATATAATAACTTATCTTGTAGATTTGTCCTGAGGGTTAAAGGGGATGGCACAGGGCATATAGAAAGTGCCCACGTTATAGGAATTCAGTGACTGAGAGGCGTCTGCTGGCTCAGCCCTGCTATCACGACATGGGAGCCCCATTACTGTGGGTTATGACAGGCTACCTTACATGTAAGTGACCCTTCTATTTCTGTAAGAAGGCCAGGGAAAAGGAAGAACAAAGAAAGAAAAAATAGACACAAAGGGAGAAACTAAGATCCCCTAGGGAGATAGTTGACTTCCGGTAAGCTATTAATACAGTAAAGCTATTAATGTATGTGGAGTGTGTCCATTTTCTTGGCATATATTCAATTTTATGTTCTCTCTAGTGGAATGCTAAGTGGACAGGGTGGGAAAGGGATAGAAAGGCCAAGAAAAAGCTATTATGGGTGAACCGTTTCCCACTCACCCAGAAGGACTTCAGAATTGTCAGGGCCTGAATCAGCGAGCCAGCTCAGCAGCTCTCCACATGAACATCTTTGGCTGAGGCCACAGAAATCTTGACTTTGTGCTCAAAATAGAGCACTGATTCAGAAGTCTTCCTGATAAGAGACTAAAATGAAATAGCAAATTGTGCTGTCACAAAAGACGATGGAGGATTTTAAAGATCTATTTTGGGGGCCACTTCTCTCTTCGCTTTGTAGGCCGAAGTCATTATCTGTGGTGTGGGTATGTAGGCTCAGAGCCTGTCTTCTGGGGGCTGTATGGGGAAAGGAGCTTATTCATGTGCTGGTGAAGACTAATTACTTCATGTGCTTGTCCTTTATTTTAGGGATTTGTGGCTAAAGACTTTTATTGTTGTTGTCCTGTAAACCCTTCTGTCATATGGAAGCTGCAGGCTCCAGAATAATCTATTTTAGGAGACTTGATACAGAATGGAGTTATGTGACAGTAGCCATGTCATGCCCAGAAATTGGAATTTGGAAGCCAAAGCAATGGGCTATTGGTAAGTTTTCTAGAAAACTAGCCTTTGTTGATTTGACTCAAATGCTCTCCCCTCCACAGAGAGCACAATAGAGAAAGCTGCTTCTTACCAGATATCCCTGTAGGTCTGCATCTGTCAGGGTGGGGTGGAGTAGACTGTCCTCCAACTTTAGCACATCCCCAAGACAAGATCATCCCAGCCACCTTCCCCATAGGGGTGCGGATTCCACCCACTCCGTGTCAGATGATAGAGGCACGCGCATATTCAGTTCAGGCTTGTAGTACATTGTAAAACCTTTTCATTCTGAAATCGTTTCAGATGTACAGAAAAGTTGCAGGAATAGTACAAACAACTGTATACCCTTCACCCAAATTCTCCAAATGTTAGCATTTCACCACATTTGTCTTACATTCACTCTAGATACATATTATCTTTTTCTGAACCATTTGAGAGAAAGTTGTAGCCATAATTCCCTTTATTCCTAAATGCTTCAGTGTGTAATTCCTAAAAGCAAGGACCTGCTTTTACATAATACAAATACAATTATCAAAATCAGAAAATCAACATTGATATAACAATATTACAGAATCTCCAGGCCTTATTCAAATTTCACCAATTGTCCTAATAATGTCCTTTCGAGCAAAAGGGAAAAGAAAATCCTGGTCCAGGATCACACTTTGAATTTAGTTGTCCCGTCTCTTTAGTCTCCTTTATTCTGGAACAGTTCCTCCATTTTTCATGAGATTGCTATTTTTGAGGAGTACCAGTCAGTTACTTTGTAAAATGTCCTCAGTTTGGGTTTAAAGAATGAATTAATTAGAATGATTAGATCATTTTGGCAGTGATCGTAGTTAATAATGGATTCAGACAATCATCAGTTGATGCGAGAATGAGCAGAGGATAGTTTGGTGAGGAATAGGGTGTTTACACGGTCTCAATGCACCTCCCCACAAAATGCTGATTGATTACAAAGGAGAAACCAGTAACTTCATGGCAGGAAAGCCTGCCTTAATGAGGCCATCAAAGTTGACATCAGCAACATTGGGACACACTGACTTCAGGTGCCTCCTGATGTGATGCGCTGAGAAAAACACAGAATTTCACTTCTGCTGTATTCCTGCCAAAAACGCATCTACTGATGTGAATCTACTTGTGAGCATCCAACTGAACACATTAGAAGGTTAACACAGTCTGAGGAAATTTAGGACTACGGGCTCCTTACAGATGAGAGAGGTTCACGGTGCCACCCCCCTCACCCCGTGGGCCTGGCAGAATTGGCCCAAGCTCTGAACTTGCGCAGCCTCTCCCCGCCCTTCTAAGGCCCTTCCTCTAAACTTCAGAGGAGCCTGCTAGCCCACCTGGTTCCCAACAATCCCCGCTTCACCTCCTCCTTTCACATCCTCCTTTGCCCATTTAGGCCCGAAGACCATAAAACACTTTCAGTTTAGAGCCTAAACTACATCCTGGTCAGCGTCATCCCTGACCCTTGACTCAGCGTGCCCGTGGATCTGCACGCCTGGGGGCCGTGGCCCTCATTTCATTCCTCCTGTTTCCTCTCCACAGTGTTAAGAGCATGAGCTCTGTGGATGGCAGACTTGGGTCTGGGCGCCAGCCCCGCCACATGGTCGAGTGACCTCGACCTCACGTTTCCCATTTTGCCATCTGTTCAATGGGAGCACTGGTCCACGTGGCAGGGCTGCAGAGAGTACAGGACAGAATACTTGTAAAATGCTTGTCACAGGGTTCAGCATGTAGTAAACATGCAGTCAGTGTTAGCTTTTATTATTATAATAGTCAGTGGGCTTTTCAGCATGTACTCTGGAATCAAACTGCCTGGGTCCAGATCCTGTCTCCACGACATCCTAGCTCTGTGCTCCCAGGCAAACGGCTTCACCTCCTCTACGAGATGGTTGTGACGATGAAATGGGCACTGCCTGGCACCTCATGTGAGCTCTGTAAGTTCGGGCTGTTCTTCTTGTTGTTGTTATTCTCTCTCTTCCCTTTTGGAAAGCTTACATTTGGACAATACTTCTGAGTTTGCCGGGAGTGCTCCATTCTGATGCCAATCCTCACTAGAGTAAGAGAGGGATACATTGTTCTCCCCACTTTATGGACAGGAGGACTGTTTGGGAAGTGAAGCCATCTCGGTGAAACCACACATCTGCAGCAAAGTGAGACATGGTCCCGGTCTTGGACGTAAGCACACTGTTCTTCACAGCATCCATGCTTCCCAGAAACGTTCCTGAGACATCATGTGTCAAATGCTGTCCTGAGCTCTGAGAACACAAAGCCCCTGAATCAGAGGAATTGAATGAGAAGAGGAGATGGGCCTAGGGTTAGAGGGAGGTGTGAAGTGTGGCGCCCCAACTGATATTACTATTCCTCTAACTCATTTGAGGTTTCAGGGGAAGGCATGAGAGGGGGCTGAGACAGGGGCTGGAGGGATACAGAACAAGCCAGGTGGGGTAGCTAAAAGATGAAGGAAGTCCAGGAAAAATAACAAGTGTGATGGAGGGACGGTGAAACAGCTCGAGGCATTTGGAGAGACAACAAGTGAGTCAGAGTGGCCGGAGCAAAGGGCGCTGGAGGGGGCTGAAGAATGGGTGCCAGTGAGGGCAATCGGGGGGCTCCCATAAGGGGCTGAGAGTCACACTGTTGCAGCTTGAAGGGGACAGTGAAGAGGGCTTTGGGCTGTGCTCACGAGGCACCTTGGGGAGGTGTCCCGGGTTTTTAGACTTTCCCCTACACGCTCAGGACAGTCACTGTAGCACTCGGTTTTAAATGCTTCCGCAAGCACGTTGCCATTCCACTTAATTACTGCCCCTTCTCCACCACTGGCAAGTCTGACCCTCTGCAGTGATGTTGGGGGGCCAAGGATCCCCATCTTGATGGGCAGACTGGCAGGCCTGCCCCCAGGGCCCATACTAAGGGGGCAGTGTGATGCCAAGCAGGGCTGTCCTCAGAGGTTCCAGGTGGCAACTTGCAGCCCAGGGTAGAGGACTGGGTGGGGGACAGGCTGGGGGTTAGCAGGAGGAGGAGGAGAGAGAAGTTCTTTTGGATGTGGTCATTGGGGGGGTGCCCGTGGAACACCCCTGTGGAGATGCCCCAGAAGCAGCTAGATGTTTGCTTCTGGAGCTCAGAAGGGATGCTGGGGCTGCGGGTGGAAGGTGGAGGTGAGAGGCCTGGGTGAGGTCACTCTGGGAGAATGCACAGAGCGAGAAGAGCCCTCATGGGAAGATGAGGTCTTGGAGAGAACTGACACATAAGGATGCCCAACACCTCATTCCCTTTCTGTGTTCCTTTTCTCAGGGCTTCCTGCAACCGTGAGCAAAAACTGCTTTTTCAGAAAGCTGCATAAGTCCAGTTTGCTGGTGTGCCAAGGAGATAGGGCTTGAGTTGAGTTGAGCACCCATGATGTTATCTCCTGCCCACAGTTACTGCATTCAAGGGCCCACCCTTCAATTGTGTAAGATCCTTTCCCTACATCTGAGTGGCTTTTACTCCTCAATCAGTTTCAGAATGTCAGGGATGGACATTTCTGTCACATGGGGTTTTGGAAAGAGAAATAGTGCTCTCTGAATCCCTCTCCGTCTCGCTCTCCATTTCCAACCACTGTCCTTTCCATACCAAAGTCTCCTCCACCCACCCCGCCCCCCAAATAAAGAAATATACATAGACAGAGGAGCTAACGGGATGCTTCATATCACAGGTTTTAGGGTAGGCATGGTATCTACAGTTTAGCCTGATAGCTGTATTTTCCATCCCAGCCTTATTTCTTGACAGGTTATGCAATACTACCCCCTCAGTACTCCGCGTTAGCTAACAGGCCGTTTTAGTATGACCCTGCAGGAATATAAATATTTAGAGAATTTTTTGCAATGACAAGAAGAGATCATATGTTTGAAGCTGGTAAGCTAGTTATGTTTAGGAAAATCACCATGGGATTTAAGACAACGCATTGATGTGATGCAATTGGTGGTTTACGAAAATTCTTTTAGACTAACCTCGGCCGTGTAAGCACAACCACATTCCTTGCTAGTGAACAGCAGGCAGGGCCCAGTGGAATCATTTTTTAAGTGTTCTATTACCAGCCTTTCACTTTCTACCTCTCAAGGGTGGAAGGGGCTGGGGGGAGGAGGACTTTGCAGTGAAATTTTCTGTTGAGCTGTTTGAGGGAAAATCCACAAATAGTTTAGGAAATTAGTCATCTGCCTTCAAACTGTATTCAGTTACAGTGTTGTGCTCCACATAACTTCTTTATGGATCTTTAAAAAAAAGTGGAAGTCTGGAAAGATTAATACTCACTTGTGTAAGGGTCAAAAAGGTCCAGTTTCATGTCCAGAAACAAGAGGGAAAGAAGTTCCCATTTGCTAAAACTGTCAAAATTTTCCATGATGGAAAATTATGTTCTGGGAACTGGGAAAACATCTTGAATTTCTCTACATTTTCTAGTTTTACGATACTAAATGCCAATGATTAGATTGTGCTAGATGATGTTTAACGTTGCTTATTTAAAAACATATGAATATAATATATTAAAAGCATTTTCCCAGCACACATACACAAACATTATGAAGTTATCCAGTAATAAGTGCCTATCCAATTTTTTAAAAGTGTGCTAAAGGGGAATTAAAATGGGGAAAAAAGTAGTATCCAAATATTTCTATTCCTATTACTTCACCAATCTACTTTTATGATCATTTTAATATAAGGCAGTGATTTTTCTCTTTGACGTTCTATTAAAGTACCTCTTAAAGTAATAGGGGACTCTGGGAGAATGGAATGGAAGACTTGATGCAGAGAAGAAAAGAGAAACATCTTTTGGAGTCATAACGAACCTGCACAGTCAGCCCTGGAGAAACCTCACGCTTAGTAAGAGGCCATGTCGGACTTTCCTGCAAACTCCCCAGCCTTATGATGCTGTATCCTTCAGGTAACCGAATACAACTTAGTGTTGATGAAAAGTTCTTTTCATCTGGGGAAAGGGGCTCAGAGAGCATTGTGCAGTCAGACTGAAGAAGCTTCTGAGAATTTAAAGGTAGGCTCTCCTAACAATACGCTGTATGGAGCTACAGCACAGGCGGGCAGAAGCGTGGACTGCTGGACTACATCTGTGTCAATTGGGTGCTTCTGGTTGCAAGTTAGAGAATACTCAAAAGTGGTTTAAACCAGTTGAAGATGCTCATGCTTGCATATGCTCACAAATCACCAGGGCATCTGGTTAAAATGCAGATGCTGACCCAGCAGGTCTGAGCGGGCCCCAGATCCTGAATTTCTAACAAGCTCCAGGTGGTGTAGATGCTGCTGGCCCACTGGCTACACTTTAAGTGGCAGCAGTTTAAATTGTCTTATTCACCAAGAAGTCTGGAGACCAGACGTTCCCAGGTTGGTGCAGCAACTTGAGATGCCCACAAAAAGCCGACTCACCCCATCTTCCCTCCTGCCATCCTCTGTGGGGACTTCTGTCTTCCTGGTGGCAGTGTCACATCCTCACACAAGCGCTTCTGTTGTTGTCAGGGACAAACTTTTCCCTTCTTCTGCCACCAGGGGACTTCTGTGTGGCCGGGATTGCTTTACACCCACACACTAGCTTCAAGGGAAGCTGGAAAAGCAGCTTCTTGGCATTTCCAGCCTCTATGGAAGGCAGCCTCTGCCAGCAGAGCAGTGGGCTTGGGGAGGGATCGCAGTCCGGTTGGCACCAGCACTGTTCCCCTCCATCATGCAGACGCACAACAAGGAAAATCAAAGTCAAGTAAAGTATAGTGGAAATTTCTGAGAAAAGGTCTGCTTTTACGTGGGCAACTGTATTGTATTTAATGTTACCCAGCGGTTGGAGATGCGCTGCTAGTATGTTCTCTCTGATGATCATCAGCATGCTATTTAATCTCTTGAGATTCACCACTTTCATCTGGACCAGGAAATGATGGTACCCTCCCCGGTGGATTAGATTAGACTAAGTAGACTTTATGTGAAATGATCTAGCTAAGATTTTATATAAAGAAGCAAACTCAGTGCATGGCATACAGTAGGCATTCAACAAAAATAAAGCTATATAACAATATAAACAACATATCGCTTTATTTGTGTGTGTGTATTCAGTACAAGAAGCTGGATTATATACTGCACTTCTACTTTCAGTTTATCTTTGCAGACTGAAATAAATTTGTGATAGTATTACCTGGAAGAGCTCGATGAGTCCGTGTACCGACAGACGGACAGCTGCTGACGGACTATGAGCACCACTCTTGAAGTACTGGACTTGCAAATGCCAACTGGAAAAAGTGACAGCAAACATTTGAAGCACCTACAATTGTAACAGATTTTTACTAGTTGATGGTAATAGAAATGTCATGGCCTAAAAATCTTTACATCCGTTTGTTGACTGAACCAGCTTCTCAACTGATACTTTTACACATGTTCAAAGTAACTTACAATTTGGTTGAAACTAAATGTCTTGAATTCATTTAATCACATTATTTACTAAATTATCACTAGTTTGAAACGTAGTGAAAGTATTTGTTAACTATGGTATGAAAATATATCTTACCAGCTTTTAATTGACTAAGCATTTGACCCTCCACCCAATAACTTAATACTTAGTTTGGAGTTTGTTTGTTTCTTTCGTGGTTTGCATACAACTCAAGGATGAAACATTTAGCCAGTGAGCATATTCTAGTTAGCATGCAACTAATTTTGTTTCTTTTAAATAAAATATTTGATCTTATTTATTTTTCTGGTAGACTTGTGTAATTATACCTGTCAGGAGCAAACAAAAACCAGAGTGACTAGGAAATACTATTCCCTAAAGGAAAACAATTGTACAATTTTATTTATGTAGTTGAAAGCATGCTGTCTTTTAAAGTATGACTTTGGGAGGCCATATATTATTCAAATGATGCTGAAAATAGTTTCAGAGTTTCTCTTAGTGAATGGATTTCAAAAATATAAAATTTATATCATTTTGTATCCAATCTCCGGAACTGTAATAACAAAAGCAAAATGATATAATTTGGTTTGCAAATGCTCTATAAAATAAAATTATATTTGCTCTAGCTTTCGAAAGTTTCTAAAAAAATCAAATAACTGAGCATATATTATTTTTCCCCAGTTTTATTGAGGTATAATTGACAAATAAAATTGCATATATTAAAAATGTATTTGGGGCTGGCCCCATGGCGTAGTGGTTAAGTTTGGCGTGCTTTGCTTCAGCAGCCCAGGTTTGCAGGATCAGAGCTCGGGTATAGACCTATCAGCCATGCTGTAGAGGCACCCACATATAAAGTGGAGGAAGACTGGCACAGATGTTAGCTCATGGCTAATCTTACTCAGCACAAAGAAAAAAAAATGTACAACATGATCATTTGATATATATACACATTGTGAAATATTTACCACAAAAAAGTTAACACGTCCATCACCTCACATAGTTAACTTTTGTGTGTGTGTGGTGAGAATACTTAAGATCTACTCTCAGCAGATTTCAGGTAAACAATACAGTATTATTAACTATAGTCACCATGCTGCACATTACATCCTTAGAACTTATTCATCTTATAACTGAAAGTTTGTACCCTTTGAACAACATCTTTCCATTTTATCCACCCTCTAGCCCTGGCAACCACTGTTCTACTCTCTGTTTCCATGAGTTCAACCTTTTTCTTTTGTTGTTAAGTTCACATACAAATGATATCATACAGTGTTTGTCTTTCTTTGTCCGGCTCATTTCATTATCTTATAGAACCTGCCTTCCAGGTTCATCCATGTTGTCACAAACATGGCAGGGTTTCCTTCTTTCTCATGGCTGAATAATATTCTGTTGTGTATATAATACTACATTTCCTTTATCCATTCATCCATTGGTGGACACTTAGGTTGTTTCCATATCTTGGCTATTGTGAATAATGCTGCAATGTACATAGGAGTGTAGTGTAGATAAGACTTTGAGTACTATGTTGAATAGAAGTGACAAGAGTGGGCATCCACATCTTGTTCTCGATCTCAGAGAAAAGGCTTTCAGCTTTTTATCATTGAGTATGATGTTAGATGTGGGCTTGTCATACATGACCTTTATTGTGTGGAGGTACATTCCTTCTATCCTTATTTGTTGAGAGTTTTTATCATGAAAGGAAGTTGAATTTTGTCAAATGCTTTTTCTGCATCTATTGAGATGACCACAAGATTTTTATCCTCCATTTTGTTGATGTGGTATATCACATTGATTGATTTGCAGATATTGAACCATCCTTGCATCCCAGGTATAAATCCCACTTAATCGTGATGTATGATTTTTAATATGCTGTTGAATTCAGTTTGCTAATATTTTAGGGATATTGGCCTGTAATTTTCTTTTCTTGTAGTGTCCTTGTTTAGCTTTGGAATTAGGGTAATGCTGGCCTCATAAAATAATTTTGGAAGTGTTCTCTCCTCTTCAGTGTTTTGGATGAGTTTGAGAATGATTGGCATTAATTCTTCTTTAAATGTTTGGTAGAATTCAGCATTGAAGCCACCTTGTCCTGAGCTTTTCTTTGTTGAGAGATTTTTGATTACTGATTCAATCTGCTTATTCAGATTTTCTATTTCTTTATGATTCAACCTTGGTAGATTGTATGTTTCTAAGAATTGATTCATTTCTTCTAGGTTATCCAACTTAATTGGTGCCTAATTGTTCATAGTAGGCTCATGATAATTTGTATTTCTGTGGTACCAGTTGTAATGTTTCCTCTTTCATTTCTGATTTTATTTATTTGAGTATTCTCTCTTTATTTCTTAATTAGTCTAGTTACAGATTTGTCAGTTTTGTTTGTCTTTTCAAAAAACCAGCTCTTAATTTTGTTGATCTTTTCTATCATTTTTCTATTTGCTATTTCATTTATTTCTGCCCTAATCTTTGTTGTTTTCTTCCTTCTTCTAACTTGGGGCTTAGTTTGTTCTTCGTGTTCTAGTTTCTTAAAGTGTAAAGTTAGGTTGTTTATTTGAAATCTTTTTTTTTCTTAATGTAGGCATTTATTGCTATAAATGTCCCTCTTAGTACTGCTTTTGCTGCATCCCATAAGTTTTGGTATGCTGTGTTTCCTTATTCATTTATCTGAAGTTATTTTTTAATTTCCCTTTTGATTTCTTCTTTGAGCCATTGTTCAGGAGTGCATTGTTTAATTTCTACATATTTGTGAATTTTCTAGCTTTCTACCTGATATTGATTTCTACTTTCATACAACTGTGGTCAGAAAAGATACTTGAAATGATTTCAATTTTCTTAAATTTGTTAAGACTTATTTTGTGACTTGACATATGATCTATCCTGAAGAATGTTTCATCTGTTCCTGGGGAGAATGTGTATTCTGCTGCTGTTGCATGGAATGTTCTGTGTATGTCTGTCAGCTTCATTTGGTCTAAAGTGTAGGCAAGTTAATTATTTCCATACTGATTTTCTGTCTGGATGATCTATCCAATGTTGAAACTGGGGTATTATAATCCCCTACTATTATTATATTGCTGTCTACTTCTCCCTTCAGCTCTGTTAATATTTGCTTTATATAATTAGGTGCTCCTATGTTGGGTGCATGATTATTTACTAATATTATATCCTTTTGATGAATTGACTTCTTTATCATTACATAATGACCTTCATTGTCTCTTGTTACAGTCTTTGGCTTAAAGTCTATTTTGTCTGATGTAAGTATAGCTACCTTTGCTTTCTTTTGTTCGCCATTTGCATGGAATATCTTTTTCCATCCCTTCACTTTCCATGTATGTGTATCCTTAAAGCTGAAGTGAGTCTCTTGTATGCAACATATAGTTGGGTCTTGTTTTTTAATCCATTCAGCCACTTTATGTCTTTTGATTGAAGAATTTAATAAATTCAAAGTACTTATGATAGGTAAGCACTTACTATTGCCATCTTGTTAACTGTTTTCTGGCTGTTTTATAGTTCCTTTCTTCCTCTCTTGCTTTCTTCCTTTGTGACTTGATGATTTTCTATAGTGATATTTTATCTTTGTCTTTTGTGTATTCACTGTAGGTTTCTGCTTTGTGGTTACCATGAGGCTTATGTAAAACATCTTATAACAGTCTGTTTTAAGCTGATAACACTTAACCTTAATTGCATACTAACACTCTACCCTTTATTCCTACCCCCATTTTATTTTTTTGATATCACAATTTACATCTTTTTATATTGTGCATTTATTACCAAATTATTGTAGTTATAGTTATTTTTAATACTTTTGTCTTTTAACCTTTACACTACCATTATAAGTGACTTACACACTATTGCTACAGTATTCAAGTATTCTGAATTTGGCTATGTACTTACCTTTACCAGTGAGTTTTTTATTTTCATTTGTTTTCATGTTGCTAATTAGTGTCCTTTCATTTCAGCTTGAAGAGCTCAATTTAGCACTCCTTGTTTTTTTGGGGGGGAAAGTCTTTATGTCTCCCTCATTTCTGAAGGAGAGCTTTGCCTGGTAAAGTATTCTTGGTTGGCAATTTTTGTTTTTCAGCACTCTGAATGTGTCTTCCCACTGGCCTGCAAGGTTTCTGCTGAGAAATCTGCTGATATACTTATGGAGATTCCCCTCTGTGAAATGAGTTTCTTTTCTCTTGCTGCTTTCAAAATTTTCTCTGTCTCTGACTTTTGACGGTTTTATTATAATGCATCTTGATGAAGTCCTCTTTAGGGTTGAATCTGTATGATACCTATAAGTTTGATGTACCTGGATGTCCCTATCTCTCACCAGACTTGGGAAATTTTCAGCCGTTATTTCTTTCAATAACCTTTCTGCCTCTTTCTGTCGCTCATCTCCTTCTGGGGCTCCCATAATACAAATATTGTTTCTTTCAGTAGTATCCTATAATTAGGCTTTATTTACTCTTTTTCATTCCTTTTTTCTTTTTTCTCCTCTAACTGGATAATTTCAAATAACCTGTTTTTGAGTTCACTGATTCTTTCTTCTGCTTGATCAAGTCCGCTCTTGATGCTCTCTATTGAATTTTTCATTTCATTCATTTTACATTTCAGCTCCAGAATTTCTGTCTGGTTCTTATTTATGATTTCTAGCTCTCTGTTGAACTTCTCATTTTGTTCATGTACTGTTTCCCTGATTTCACTGAGTTATCTATCTGTGTTCTCTTGTAGTTCATTTAGCTCCTTAAAACAATTATTTTGAATTCTTTGTCAGACAATTTTTAGATATCCATTTCTTTGGGGTCAGTTCTTTGGTAACGTCATGTTTCCTTGACTTTTAGTGTTCCTTGAAGTCTTGCATTGTTGTCTTCACATTTGAAGAAGCAGTTCCTCCTCCAGTCTTTACTTACTGACTTTGTAAGAATGATACCTTCACCTGCCAGTCTGGCTAGGGATTCTGAGGCTTTCTCAGGTCCTTTGTAGGGATGCACCCCCTGCATGCTTCTTGTTCCCCCTTTGGGGGGATTCTTAATTGTATGCCTTCTCTCAATCTCAGAAAGCCAGGCTGGGTGCTGAGAGTCTGCCGTATGTTTTCCCTAGGGCAATGTCCTGAAATGCTCAGGTTTGTGAGCCTTCTTCCAATCTCACAAAGTCAGGCTGGCTTTCTACTCTTGCTCACTAGCTGTCTGCAAAGGCTTGCTCTTGCCATCCATGGGGGTGTGTGTCAGGAGCTGGCTATGGGGGTGGGGGTATAGTATTGTGAAGAAAGGGGGTGTGGGTGAGGTGTGCAGAGTTAGGGAGTGCCTGTGGGTCAATTGGGGTGTCCACAGGTGAAGCATCCCTAGCAACTTGTGAGCGAACTTCCTGACAGAGACTGCAAATCTCCAGATGGGGATTAGTTAGTAGGATGAACTGTAAAGTGGTTATTAGTGTCCCTTTGATGAATTTTGAGCCCTGACTTCTGTGCTCCCAGCCTCTCCTAAGCCCTCAGACATGCAGATCACCTCAGTATTCTGGGTTAGTTAAGAAAGTGGGCCTCCTGGGCAGCATCTCACATGGCTAGGGAAGCCAGGCACTCACCCGTGTGCTCTCACTTTCCCCTGTGGGAGAAATTGTGGGCATGGGGGTCTCTCTTGGCATGGAGCTATGCCACCTCAGGAGAGGGGTGATGTGGGCAAAGTGAAACTGTTCCCATTACCTTTTTCAACGTGCCTGTTCTTGGAATTTTTTCCTCACAACGGTGTGCTGGAATTTCTCTGCTGGACTCTCAGACTCCCACAAAGGCATTTTTATCCATGGGAAACTGCCCAAACCAAAGTTCTATGAGGGTATGATGGCAGAGAACTCCTGTTCTTCCACCTCACTGATGTCACTCCTTTTTTTTTTTTCGCTGAGGAAGACTGGCCCTGGGCTAACATCCATTGCCAATCCTCCTCTTTTTTGCTGAGGAAGACTGGCCCTGAGCTAACATCTGTCGCCAATCCTCCTCTTTTTGCCGAGGAAGACTGGCCCTGGGCTAACAACCGTGCCCATCTTCCTCTAATTTATATGGGACGCCACCACAGCATGGCTTGACAAGCAGTGTGTCTATCCACGCCAGGGATCTGACCCTGCAAAAGCCTGGGCCTCCCAAGCAGAGCATGCAAACTTAACCACCATGCCACTGGGCCAGCCCTACTCTTATTATTTTTATAGTAAGTAAAATAAAATAGAAGTTGGGATAAAGATATCTTCATACGTAATCACACATGACAAAGGTTTGTTGAGAATGAAACAATTTAAGATTGTGATGAAGAGATTGAAAGTAATTGTAATTACAATTTGGAGTGGCAAAAATATTGACTGCTTTGAAGGAGAAACATTTTGAAGTGTGAGTGTAAAAAAATAAGTGGGCACTCCTATATATTGCTAATAGGAGCACAAAATGTTACAGCTCCTCTGGAGGGGAATTTGGCAAGTTCTAGAAAAATTTCATAGGCATTTATCTTTTAATCCAGCAACCTTCCTTCTTGGAATTTCCCCTTGAGATACTGTGATGTTGTGATATAATAAGAAATATGTATTTTGGTCTTCATCCACAGTTCCTAGCACAAAGCTCATAGAACCCCTGTAATTTCCTAAGTGATAAGAGTAACAGGGGCATCTTTTGTTATAATATTTGGTTTTTGCCTCTGGCTCTTGAAACAGCTCTGGAGTGATAAAGGTGAAAGGAGCATCTTCTGTTATTCAAAACAAGCCCCTTTAACCGCACCTGAGTTTATGTTAATGAGATGGCTCTTGGAAAGTGCCTAAGGATGAGGAGCTTGTTGCCAGGGGAACCAACCCAGTGATTAGAGGATTGGAACTTTCAGCCCCACCCTCTGACCTCCAGAGAAGGGAGAGAGGCAGGAGGTTGACTTAATCGCCAACGGTCAATGATTTAATCAGTCATGCCTATGTAGTGAAGCTTTCATAAAAAACCTTAACTGAAGGGTTTTGGAGAGCTTCTAGGCTGATGAACACATGGAGGTGCTGGGAGGGTGACATGCCTGGAGAGGGTACGGTAGCTCCATCCCCCATCCCCCATACCTTGCCCTACACATTTCTTCCTGAGTTGTATCTTTTTGTAATAAACTGGTAATCTGGTAAGTAAACTGTTTTCTTGAGTTCTGTGAGCCATTCTAGCAAATTATTGAACTGAGGAAGGGGTTGTGGGAACCTCTGATTTATAGCCAGTCTGTCAGAAGCACAAGTAACAAGCTGGACTCAAGACTGGCATTTGAGGGCGGGGGTGTCTTGTGGAACTGTGCCTTTCACTTGTGGGGTCTGATGCCAATTCCAGGTGGATAGTGTCAGAATTGAATTAAATTGTAGAACACCAGTTGGTGTCTGCCAAGAATTGGACAATTGCTTGGTGTGGGAAAATCCCACACATTTGGTGTCAGAAGTGTTCTGAAAATAGAGTAGAAGAAACACAGTAGTGTGTCTTCCTTCCAGATACCATACCATAACTACAAATCACCTCATGCACAAAGTTATTCATTATGTCATGATTGGTAATGGCTAATGATGAAAGCAATGTAAATGCCTAATCACAGGAAACAAACACAAGGTGACCTGGGAATATCGTGTTGAGCCAGAAAGCAAGAAAAATGATTTAAAAAAACCTAATGAGAACATATGAAAAAGACATAGGTGCCCACTTGAAGGGACTTCCACCAACCACAGTTGAGACTATTTGAGCATTAAATAAAAGGATGTAATGGCTTATAAAACATTGACTAAAAAACAATCTTCAAGTCCTTAGTAACATCTTTAAAATGAGGAGAAGGAAGCTCTTCTTTATAGAATAAAACTTATTAATAAATGTAAAAGGAATGAAGGAATCCAACAATTAAATTTTGCTACCTCCAACATAATGACTGATTTAAGCAAGGATTAGCAGTGAATCCTAAAATCACTGAGTGAACAGTTGCCAAAGCATCACTCCACAGGTTATGTCCTAATTACAAAGAGAGAAAGAATCCATCTTGAAAAAGAGATCAAAGTCAGCATCACCCAATCACTGGACAGCCAGTGATGTAAGAGGAAGCACACTGCACCACCAAGTTCTTTTCCTGTCAAAGATGTTTAACTTTAATCTAATCAAGAGAAATAATTTACAAATCCAGATGTTGGGGCATTCTACAAGATGCCAGCCTATACTCTTCAAAAGTGCCAAGGTCATGAAAAGCAAATAAAAGTATAGGGACTGTTCTAGACTGAAGGTGACTGAAGAGTCATGGTAGCCAAATGGAATGCATGCTTTTGATGGCATCCTGAATTTAAAAAAAAACCCACAACAATGAAGATCATTTTGGTGACAATTTGGGGGAATTTTAATAAGAAATTTAATTTTCATGCTAAATATTGAATTTGGGGGGTTGACAATGATATCATGGTCAATAGGAGAATGCCCTTGTTCTTGGGAGATGCATGTTGAAGTAGAGGTGATGGCTATAGCTTATTTTCAAGTGGTTTGGCAGAAAGTTTGTGTGTGCGTGTGTGTAGAGAGAGAGAGAGAAAACAAATGTGGCAAAATACTAACAATTGGTGAATTTGGAAGGAGGGTTTGTGAGTGTTCATTGCACTATTATTTCAACTTTTCTGTGAGTTCGAAATGTCCAAAAAAGAAGTTGGGGGAAGTCCAGTTGACGATTGCTCAGCTACCTAGGTATATAATCTCTGGAATGTGGTTATATGGTGTGAATTGCATGATTTTTATCATTTAAAGTAGACTGTAATATCACTGGCAGGAGCCAAGAGTCAATGTTAGTAAGAACTAGATGGTAAGTTACAGAAGGGGCTTCAGGCTCTAAGGCAAGGCCTTGCACACAATAAGCACTACATTCTTTTTTTAAATGAATTAATGGGGTCTAATTTTCACCATCCAGTTGGGTAAAAACTAAGACTGAAAGATTCCTAACCACAAGTACCTTTCCCATGTAGATGCCAAATGCGGAGCCTACAACTAAAGAGATGCTAACACCTTTTGGAGGCACTAATTCAGTCCATGGACACAGTGATCAAACTGCCCTGCCTAATGGAGCACACATCCGGTTCTATGGCCCAAACTTTGATCTATTTATTTTTAATGGACCATTTGCGTATTGGTGGAGAAATAAGGGATGGGTCTGAAAATTTGCTTTATAAAACAATTAAGCCCTTAAATCCTGAGGATGATGGAATGTTTTGCACAGAGAATAACAATTTTTTATTTGATGTTTCCATCATAATTGAGGGCTGATATATCCAGAGAATTCCAAGTAAGTCCTCCAGACCCCACAGGATTGGAGAATGCCATTCCCATTAGCATTTTGTCAGTACTTCTCATCAGAGCATAGTTATTTAGACTAATAAACCAGTAAGTATGTTCTAACGAAAAATATTCCAAAGATAGAAAGAGATTTATGAAGGTAAAGGAAACCCTCAAGCTTCTAACTATACAAAATTATACTTAGTCATTTATTGAGAACTTCAATAAAATTCATTCCTAAGCATTTTTTTTTTTTTTTTTACTATTCCTAACCACATATTACCTGAAATAAATGTCATAACTGAGATTTTCCCTTTTAGATTATCATGTTAAGTAGCTGGGTGCAGGTGTTTAACAGCTTACTCATAACTTTCTGCTGTGTACTAGGACCACTTTTATCTGAATGAGTCTTTTTAAGGTTCTTCTTTACTCCACTCCCCTGTGCTCATCAACACCAAAAGTTCATCTCTCCAGCTTTCAGAAGCAACCATCCACAGTGCTACTTTCTTCTCAAGTTCAGCTATTTCTCTCATTTATACCTAATTACCAGCTCGTCTGAAGACTCAAAGTCCCCTCTTATGGTGAGAGTACCTCAGCATCAGCAAGAAATGACAGCTGACCTCCTAATAAAGCTGGAAGAGAAAAACCACAAGAAGCAAATCACAAGCACTTCCTTACGCTATCATGTGGACATCCCAGCCCTCTCTCTAAGGTTGGCGCAATCCCAGCACAGCTCAATATTCATGCTCCTGATAAGTCATTTTTCAGTTACCTATTGCTGTACTCAGTGGTCTAAGTATCAACAATCATTGATTTGTTCGTGATCCTGTAATGCGGCCAGGGCTTGTTGGGACAGCTTTCCTCTCCTTCATGTTACATTAGGGGGGGCAACTTGAATGGGGGCTGGAAGATCTACTTCCAAGATGGCCTGTTGGTGCTGGCTATTGGCTGGGAGTTCTGCCAGTGCTACTGGCATCAGTTCTCCTGTGTGGCCTCCCCCGTGGCTAGGGTAGGCTTCTCACAGCACAGTATGCTCAGGGTATATGGCTGCTGACTTCCCTCAGAGCCCAAACTGGAAAGTGCCGGGATTTCTTAAGGCTTATGCCTGGACCTGGCAGAACATCACTACATTCTCTTGGTTAAGGTGAGTCACAAGAGCACCAGATCCAAGAGGAGGAACTACATAGGGTGTCAATACCAGGAGGTGTGATTTACTGGGGGCCCCAGTATACCAGATTACCACATCATTTGAATCACCAAGAAAAGGTTAAATTCAGACCCACAGGCTGTCTAAAAAGCAGATAAATGTATATTGTAATTGGAAATTTTTCCATCCAAAATGCTTACATTTTTAAATTTTTAAATGCAATTTACTGTTTCAGGGCCACATTTTCAGGTCCTATATGGACAAATGGAATAAAGTATTCCTTATTGATTCTGGATATGAGACATTGCTGTACATGCTTCACACTATACATGGAGTTTTAGATTTGTAACTTTTGGGGTGATTGGCAAGTGAGCACAAGTTTGAGTGAAGAGTACCTCCAGCTCAGTCCACCCAGGCTCACGGTCAGACAAAGCCTTGGTGGAGAACACACAAGGGCTGTGAGACCCTCTGTTGGAAGGAAGGCGGCCCCAGCTTTTACTTCACGTGTGAAGCACAGCGATGATGCAGGCATTGTTGGGAAAAACCAAAAAGACCAAATTGAGGGCTACAAGGAAGAAAGGAGGAGGGAGCTTAAGTGGGCAGCCAAGCAGAAGCAGCAGCTTCTTGCTCTGCAGCCTTCCGTGGAAGAAAGCAAGCTATGGATCTTATTTCAGATCAGAGAAGCTACACTCCTTCCGTCTGAAGGAAGAGTTTGAGGCTCATGTAAGAAGGCTGGTGAGTACTCTCGTGGAAGGATGTTGAACCTATACACCGAAGGGAAGATTTGGGTTTATTATTGACTTATGTATCCAAAGGGGATGCTCCCCACCCCTCACTGAATGCCGTGCTAAGAAATAAGATGTCCCTGTATTTCACCTGTGAGTATCCTGTGCCTCTGAGTACTGCATGAGGGAATTTGTACCCCAATTTTCTTTTCAAATCTTCAGGGCCCTCTTTTCTGAGATTCTTAATGAACACAGCAATATGGCGCTGTTACTTTTACCGCCTCTCACTCCACTAATTCAGTAGGCAAAACTGGTAAACGTGGTCTGGCAAAGATTTCATATTGCTTCCAGGTTTGAAACCCTGTCTAAGTAATAATGTTTTATTGCATGTATGCTAAAGTGTTAGACTAGCCAGGATAGTTCCATAGCTTGTAGGGAGAGAGAGCTAGAATAGTAGAATACTTGAAATAAGAACTATCTTTGGGAATCCAGATAAGGGGAGCACATCCAGGGATCAGCCCAGGCGTGCAGAACAACTTAATCAGTAATGAATACAAATGAACAGAATCATGGAAAAAACGCTGAAGCGAGTTCATTTTGTGGATGTGGGGATGGGGGAGAGAGCGAATGTCGCTAAGTTCGACATATCCTTCATCATAGGTGTGGATCCCTTCGCTCTCACTTTCCTGACGTAGCCACCAGTCTCCTGTTGGTGAGGACCAGTAAAAGGAGGGAAGCTTCTAGAAGGACTGGCCCTGCTTCTCTGTTTAAACCTTGACTGATATATTCTTCAAAAATAATATACCCTTCAAAAACAAAAAAGACACTTGAGAGAAAATTTATCTTCAGCAGAACTACACTACAAGAAGTACTAAAGAAGTTCTTTCTCAACCTGAAGGGACATGACAGAGCTATGATCTAAAAATTATTTCTTCCAGAAAACGGAGCAGAGGGAATACTTCAGCAGAAAGAGGGAGTGACTTCATTTTATGAGGTCAACACAACCTCGATACAAAACTAAACAAAGACATTGTAAGAAAATCAGACATCAACATCCCTCATGAACACAGATATAAAAATCCTTGACAAAAATGTTAACAAATCAAACCCAGACATTTATAAAAAGGACGACACATCTTGTCTAAATAGAGGTTATCCCAGAAATTTAAGGTTGGTTTAATATTTTGAAAAATCAGTCAGTGTAATTTACCACATTAACAGGAAAAAGGCAAAAGATAATATAATCAATTTAGGAGATGCAGAAGAAGCATATGACAAAATTCAACACCATTCATGATAAAAACTGTCTACAAACAGGGACTATATGGTAGGTGAGTTGTAGAAGGAGAGAGAGCAAACCTACACAAATATGAGATGCAACCCTGCTGGTATGCGCAATTTATCTAAAGGTTGAGGGGGCTGGGTGGGGGCTTAAACGTCCCATAGTACGTAACACTAGGACATCTAAGGGTTTCCCAGCAATTTCGAGGTAAACCATTGCTTTTATATATAAGTTCACAGGCCCACAATTCTAGATTAGGGATTTCAAATCCCCAGAATATGCTCAGCTAATATTTATTGAATTAATGAATGTTTAGTGTGGCAAGGATAACTAAAGACTAGAAAATAAAACCTTTGAAGAAAGTGTCACAGTATGATTTAACTCACAGAGGGGTTGAGGAGTGACTTTATGTTAAGAAGGCTGACGTGGGAGACGAGAACAAAGAGTACATGACAAAGACAAAGATGCAGAAATGGCACAAGGGGCTGGGATCAGTGTGTCTCCAAATGATAAGAAGATAAGAATCACCTGGCCCACTTGTTGAAGGATCACACACCCAGGTCCCACTCTGCAGATTCAGATTTTGAGGAAGGTCAGTTGTTCCTGTTGAACTGTCATTATCAGCTAAGTCTGAGAAACACTGGTTTCGGATATACCAAAAAATGCTTATGGCTGTAAGGTCCCTGTGAAGTCTTTAAAATAGCATAGGTATGTTTAGTTATAGTTACTGTATCATTAAGTACAATATTTGTCTTTAGTTTTGATAAATACTCTACATCAAGGACATTTCCACTTATTCTTAGTGTACTAAAAGGTTTTTTCAAAAAAACTCAGGATGTTGAGTTTTGCAAATTGCCTCTTGGTTTCCATAGACATGATCCTATATTTTCTCATTTTGTGATAAATTAATAAAATAAATTATATTTGTAGAAATTCCCAAGGCTGAAACATCCTAGAATAAACTTACTTGATCATGCTTTGTTATATTTTTAATAAATGTGCTGGATTTAATAGCATATATTTAAGATTTTTGCACCACTGGCCATAAAGTAGGATCATTTGACAATTTTCTGTTATCTTTCTCATGTTCTGTAATCAGAGCTATGGAAGCTACAATGAAAAAGAAAAATTCCCAAACTTTCCTGTGCACAAACATAAGAAAAAACATGAGTAATAATCTGTCTCTTAAAGTTTTCCTGGAACACGTCCCTCAAGCTGTTTGGGAACAGATGTGTGACTCTTCATGTCTTCTGTGCTTCCTGGTCTGATCGGGTTTTCCTCTAGGTTTGGGAACCACAATGGCCGAGAGAGGAGCAGTGGCTTGGGCCCGCAGCTGTGACCCTCCTTATCCCCAGCGAGTCCTGTAGTAATATTTCTACCCGTGGGTTCATGCGTTAAAAGATTTCACCTACCAACTCAATTGCTTTCATTAAGGAAAAAAACAAATCAATTCTTCCCTTTTATTAATCATATCTGAGTACACAAAAATCAGTAGCAGCAGACATGGTAACTCACTAAACCAAGATAAAAATAGCATTAAACTGGCCAGATCCCAGGCTCATGAAAAGAAACAGGCCATTCCAGTTAGCCTTGGCGGCCTTATTATTTGTAAATGTTTGGTTTCTAGTAAGCTTTAGGAAGTATTGAAAATAACTCACAGAAGAGCTCCGATTACAACTGTAGTACTTTAAAGGGTCAAAAGACCCCATATTGAGGAACTTTGGCAATTCTATTCTTCTAGAAACATAAGCTAAATGTAAAAGAGCAGATGAGCTTCTCAGGAGAACCCCCTCCAGTTCCAACAGGGTGGGAACTGCTTTGGACACCACAGCGAGTTTAAGGGACATTCCCACAGGCTAAGCAAGTACGCAAGTTACAGCCGAGAGCGTGACAGCGTCTGCCCATCTCATGAGATTCCATGGTCACAGTCATTGCCTGTTCACACTGTGTGCCTCGTTGTTTCCACAGGTCCCTATGAGCACACCACATCCCACCTAATTTGTACAGTGGGATTTTGTACACCGTACAGATCCCACCCTGATCTGTACAGCACTGAACATCTACAGCCTTAGAGCTGAGTCCACTGCCTCGGACTATGCCTCAAAGAAGCCTCAGATACGACAACGACCAACGGGAGGGTAAATGTTTCTGTTTGGGGATTTACGGATGTTTCAATTTGAAATTGGGAAGAGTGTTAGAAAAAATGTACGTCTTTATTCCTTCCTCTTCTCAACTTCGCTAGACCTTTCCTTAAATGTCAGCAATCTACCTGACTCCTCACTGGAAGAACTGAACTGCATTGTTTCCAAAGAGACCTCCAAGGATGGGAAATACAGGTTTACAGTAATATTTTAAAAACTATGTTTTTGGAGAAAAACTGTGGCCTCCAGGGTGATGGTCATCTTACTGTGAACAGTATGTCAGAAAGCAATAGATCAACCACTGTATTGCCGGACACGGCTGAGGTGGTTAATCCCAAAGATGCTTATGTCAGAAGGGGCATTTTTTGCAGCAGCATTCCTGACTGTGACTTCCGGTCAGCACAGAAGCTCTGGCCTGCAGTGCCGCGCTCTGGGGTGGGTGGAATGCCCAGCCCATGTAGAGCCCGTAATAAAACCTGCAAGAATCCCTGAGTCGACCCTCAGGAAGAAGCAAATTTTCATTTGCTTTCTATTCCTCTGTCATCAATCGAAACTTCTCCTCTCAGACAAGCTCCACTATTCCCCTGACTTGTAACCCGTGGCCTGAAACGGGAGAAGATGGCATTCCTATGAAATTACGCTGTAGTATAACCCCCCCAATCTGCCCCAGGAAGGAGCCGGGCTGCCGGGAAGGGACTTCCAAAGGGCAGAAGAATCGGGTGGATTTGAAAAGGGAACCATTTTTTACCCAGCGCTGGGGGGTGATGCTCAGACAGCCGATCTGGTAGAAAAGTCTGCGGGAGCTCAGGGAGATGCCCAGAATGAGGGGCTGACCACTGACATGCAGACTGCTGGTACCTCGCTCTTGTTCAGGATGATTGACACCTGTCTGGAGGGGCCATGGCCTCCTTTTGATAGTTTTGTTTGTTCCTCTCAGAGCTTGCCGTGGTCCCACTCATCTTTGGGGGCAGTGCAGTCAGTGTTAAGATTATTCATCAATCCCACAGGGAGAGGGTTTCTAGGCTAGAGGCGCAAACACGGCTAAATGAAGCTATCTGAGGGGGGGCAGAAGATGGCATTTTCCATGCACACCTCTTCAGGGGTTAGCTAGCTCATCCTTAAGAAGAGAACAAGGAACTATAGAAACGCTCCTTCTTGCAGTACTGCAAGTTGAGAAGGGTGCAGGAGGTGGGAGGGGGGACAAGTCCGTGATCTTCACCGGCTGATAACAGGGGCTGCGGGGACCACCTGCCTGTGGCTCCCGACAGCTCAGGTGAGCACTGCACCCACTCTTGGTGATCTTTCCAGGCCAGCGCGTCTCAGACCTTAATGTGCACGGGATCTTCTGAGGATCTCACTCCCAGGTAGATTCTGAATCAGCAGGTCTGGGGCGGGGCCTGAGACGGTGCATTTCAGACAAGCCACCAGGTGGTGCCGAAGCTGCCGGCCTGTGGCCACTCTCTGAGAAAAGTGGCACAAAGTCTGCACAGGGCTCCAAGCAGCCCAATTCCAGAGGCAGAGGGCAAGGGGAAGCAGGAGCAAGGCCAAAATACCTCAGGAATAGCAAGATCTCTCCACCGAGGCAAGAAAGTCCCATGAAAGGGACAAACTGGACTGGCCTCTTCCCCTCGAGGCAGAAATCGCAGCAACGGATTCTGGAATGCAGGCCTCAGGAGGCGTCCTTCACTGATCCTCCCACCAGCAGTTCACCATCCCAAGGGACCAGACTCGGATCCCTCCTCTCTTTGGCATATTTGTTTTCTATTTCATTCACATCTGTTCCTGTCTTCATTTCCTTCCTTCTACTTTCTTTGGGTTTATTTTTCTGTTGTTTTCCTAATTTTGTTTTTTCTTCTTTCCTAGTTCAGTATATTCATTGAAGACTAACATTGTTTCTCTTAAGTTCATTTAAAAATATTTTCTAACTGCCATTGGTTATTTGACTTATTGGTTATTTAGAAGTACAATTCTTATTCCAAACATACAGAAATTTTTTAGCTTTCCTTTTGTTCTAGATTTCTAGCATAATAGGACTGGGGTAAGAGAAAACACTCTGTAATTATACAATCCTTTAAAATGTGTTGAGACTTACTTTAAGGTGCATTACATGGCTAATTTTTGTAAATATTCCATGTGTGCTAGGAAATATTGGACATTCTGGAGTTGAGTGCAGTGTTTTACTGTATTTCAATGATTTTAAGATGTATGCACTTAATATGCACTTATGTCTTAATATTTTGAAAATTAGGATGCATTTTATAACCAGAGAGGGGCAAGTGACAATCTGTGACGTTGCCATTGCCTGTGCGTACATGAATGTGTGCATATATGAGGGTATGACTGACAACTGAAACCCCCTAACTTTCCTGTAGAGATATCATTTAAGGGCCAATTGAGGAAGAAAAGCACGTCCCAGTTGTGTCTGAAGACGTTCCACAGTCTCCTTCAGGCAGGGTCAAGCGTCAAAGCCTTAGAGACAGTCTCACCGGCTGGACGGTGGTGGAGCTCTCTCTTGGGAGTGCTGCATCTCCTACCCTCCTGATGTCGCAGAGGATCACAACATGTGACGAAACATGAACACTGGTGGCTCTGAGTCTTAAATAGATTCCAAGTAAATGATTCTCAAAGATGTGTTAGAAATCCCTCATTGAACTTATTTCCCTTATGTTTTCCTTTTTACCTATGCATAAGAACAACATAATTTAATATAAAAGAGCTTTTCCAAAAAGCGTGAAATAACAATTCTAGGTGACGAGAAATCATTGTGTCACAGTTGACATTGTTTTCTTTTTGCTCAGAGGTTCATCAGATAATAGTGTGTCTTACAGTCAATGACTTCTTAGATTCAAGGAAATATGGCTTATAGGCCTGTTAAGGCGAGGTCATGGTGATCAAATCTTTCCCCTTCTGGATTGTTTGGTTGTTATTTTTCTGTCAACTACTGAGAGATACATATTAAAATCTCCCACTGTGACTGTGGACTTTTGTAGTTTTATCAGTTTTTGCTTTACCTATTTTGAGGCTAAGTTGTCCAGGTGAATTCAATATTTTATCGCTACATAGTGACTCTCATTGTCTCAGATAGTGCTTTCTTCCTCAAAGTATATGTTCCCTGGTAATAGTTTAGCTATACCAACTTTTTCTAGTTTAGTGCTAGCTGGTATTTCTTTTTTCATCCTTTATTTCAACCCTTCCATATACTTATGTGTTTCCATTCCTTTCTTCCCTTATGTGTATTGACTGAGAACTTTTTTATTCCATTTTTCCCTCTATTATTTGCAAAGTTATACACTCATTTTCTATTCTTTTAATGGTTACTTTAGAAATGTCAAAGTGCATCCTTGACTTCCCTAGATCTAACATCAACCGTTACTTGTACTGTTCTCCTAGACGACACAAGAACGTTAGAACACTCATCTCCATTTACCCTATCCATCCTACGTGCTATTTTTGTTGTTTGTTACCATATAAGAAATCATGATTAATGCTTTACGAAGTCAATGTTATTTTAGATTTAGCAACATATTTGCCATTTTCATTGTTCTTCACTTTTTCCTGTGTCTTTGACTTTCCACCTGGCATTGTTTCCCTTCACTCAAAAAGCACTGTATGGAAAGTTAGTGCAGATCTCTTGACAGTCAACTCTGTCAATCTGAAATGTCTTTATTCACCTTCGTCCTGGAAGGATCTTTTCGCTGGGTATAGGATTACATGTTGTCAGCTATGTTCTGTCATCTCATTAAAGCAATCATTCCAATGTATGCTGCCTCCATTTTTGCTGTTGAAACGTCAGCTGGTCCCCTGGCCGCTGGGACTGTGGTGGGAAGAGAGCTCTTAGCTGTCAGCACTCTTCGGGGACTAACTCGGTTGAAGAAACTGCCTGGTCCAAGGGCACGCCTCTTTCCGGGGGCAGGCCACATTCACTGACTGATCAGTGCAGAGGAGTAAAGACCCAGCCTCCTCACTCCAGCTCAGGCAACTCTGAAGGGCCATCCCAGGTCCAGAGATCCCTGTAGGATTAGATAGAGTCTTCACTGGAACTGCACTGCAGCTCAGTTACCCCCTCTGCCCAGTCCTGCTTCCTTAGCTCCGTTCCACAGGGGTTGATCTCAAGAGCTCTGCCTGTTAAACCTCCTACGTGCTCCTCTCCTTCCCAGAGTCTGCTCACCAGGGATCCCAGTCTATGACAACTGGTATCAGAAGTGAGCAAAAAGGTGGGCACTGGGATGGAATTTCTGCTAGGCCACCCCCTTCTTGCCTGGCAATGAGGACCCCATCACTGGTGGTAGGTGGGACACAGACAGCCCAGCACAAGTGGTGCAGTTGTTAAAGCTTCCATTGGTGGTAGACTGGAGGAAGGCAGTGCAGTAACTGAGGCCATATATCAGGGGTCTGAGAAAAGTGGGGGAAATAGTGACTACAAGGAAAATGGAATTGGGATGCTTGACCTTTGGGAAAGATCATGAAAAGCTGTGATGAATCAATTAGCAACTAAAAGCTGAGCATGAAGGTAAAGGCTTCTTTTGTCGTGTGTGAAGAGGCTTCCATCTCCTGCAGTGCAAGGGCAGAGAAAGCTAAGAATCAACCCGGCCAGGGCTTAATTGAGAGAGCAGCAGAGTTCCACGTAAGGCTGAACTTGCAATCAAGGCAGCAACTCCAGTCAAGGTGATGCCAAGGTCAGGCCATGGCTGGGAAAGAATGGGGCCCTGACATATAGGATGGGGACATCTGGGTGAATGCTTCCCCAAATAGCGAATCTCCAAATTCCCCTGAACCTCTGGGCCTACACCAGTGTCTCTCTCCCGCCTGTTGGGAGCTAGCATCAGTCCCTTGTCGAAGATGGTTCAGGATCCTCTCCTCTACGAAACCCACGAGTCTCCCTCAGGACCTGCCCCCACCTCCCTCCTGGCTTCCAGGCCAGTAACTTGGGTTAAGTCACAGTGCATACCAGCCTGGCATTGCTGGAACTGAAAGGGAGGAAGTGACTGTACCTCAAGAAGCTGCAGGACCTGGTTAGCAGGTAGCAGCAAGAGCTAAGGAGTCCACATGGGATCGGAGGGTGCTTTCAAGGGAGCCAGAACCTACAGCTGAATAAGGGAAAGCTCTCTGAGTCATTTCGAGTATTAGTTATTTCCCCAGTAAATCTCTCACGTGTCTAATCTGTTCTCGGAGGACCCAAACCAACACAGAACTGCATCGCACCTCAACTTTGTCCTCTGCCAGCCCTGCTTCCTTCCCTTCCTTTCCACGGTGCTGATCCCAAGAGCATTCCTAACAAACCTCTCGCAAGCCAACCTCCACCTCAGGGTGTACTTCCTGGGGACCCAGCCTGAGACAGTCGCCTCCGAAAAGGCCTTCGTTTCTGTCCTGTCTGGATCCTTCTTTCCCATTTTTTCCTAAGTTCTCACAGCTCACTTTCCACTTTCTTCTGTTGTGTTGTCTCTTCTTTGACATCTTGTACTGCCTTTGAATTCTTACTTCAATGGGATGACGTTCTCTTGTGTTTCCTCAAGCTCATGGAGAAATGTTCATTCCCATTGTTCTTTTCCTTCCGGTGGATATTCTTCATCTGCCTTTATTGGTAGTTACTGTCCCCTTTTGGAGGAGAATTAGTCAGTAAATGAGGACAGTTCTCTCTGGATTAGCTATTTGCTAAGAACTGTGTGAGGAAAGGATTGATTTGGGGGAGAGCAGTGGCTTTACCTCAGGTGTCTTCTGGAAGGACTTTCTCATGACTCAGTGTCCCCGAGCAAGGATGGGGTCTGCTCAGCAGTCTCAATGATCCATCTCATGGTACGCAGGCCTATGTAGTTTGCAGCGAAGCCCTGATGTTCCAGCTTATTGGGGTATTAGAGCAGCTAATACTAAGCTGACTGCCGTGAGGATTCCCTTTCTGACCCCTTGTGCTTTGCAGAAAACTGGGCATCTTCCTGGTCTCCTCCCAGCCCTGGCTCACCTGCAAGGCCAGGTGTGGACGCCTCAGGCCAGGACCTTCAGCTGGACCCCTTAGGGTTGTGCCACCCTTTTATGGAAAACCGTAGACTGGAAAAGACCTGTGAGGGTTTGCACATGCTTTTTGGTGTCACATCTCAATTTAATCCAAAATTTGTTGTATTTGGCAATTAACCCTTGTAACTTTGGTTTTTGCGTGTATGGTCAATGAAAGTGGTATTTTTTTCTCTACTGCTCATTCTTTGTGTTGTTTTAAGTTGGCCACTGGGAAGGGAAGTGAACTTGGACCAGAATCATGAAATAAGTTTTTACAAGCTCTTTACATTTTATTCTTTAAAAAAATCCAATTTACTTTAGCACTTCAACCATATTGTTGTAGATTTGTTATATCCTAATTAGTCAAAATTAGCAACACAAATTACAAAAGACACAGAATAAAGGGAAAGGTACTTGAAGCATGAAGACATAGCAAGTAAACATAGACATCATTCTCTTACTCATGCATTAGAAATTTAGATCTAGAAAACAGTTTGGGAAAACAAAAAATCAGTTTGGGATTGCCTCAGAGAAACAAAACTGGTTAAAAACACAAACAGCCACGGCTGTGTTCACAGTGTTCTTCATTGCTCATAAGGACTGCTCATCAAGGAGAGGTGGTGATGCAGTCCAGAGGGAAACAAGCCAAGCAATGGTGAGCGACTCCCCCACGCATGAAGTCATCTGCACCGTGTGGCAGGATGAACATCTGCCACAAAAATATTCTTTGTTTCTCTCTGACCCTCGGTCTCTTTTTGTGAGATGAAGATTGGTTCACAAGATGAGACTTTTCTGAAGTAACTTCACTGAGGACTGTTAGTGACATTTCTTTGCAAGCAATGCTAATATAATGCAGTGTCTTTGTCTCACTGTGTTGCTAATCTGGAGTGATTCACAGTGGCGGCGGGGAGGAGGTGCGGGTGGGGAGAGTAATCAAGCACGCTGGTTTCCGTGCTGTCTTCCGTTAGTCTTATCGAGCATCTAAATGCCAGCTTGGGATCAGCCCACACCCCCAGAGTTTTCTGGACTTTCACTATCAAAATGACCAGTTACAAAGGAAGAAAAATGACGGTGACTCAAACCAGACTCAGTGCCTGGGTTATAAATTAAGAAGCAGTTATCCTGGCTAAAAAGAAGAGGGAAGCAGTTTATAGTTCAGAAATGCAAACTACAAATTTTATGAAGACTTACAATTTCATTTTATGAAAAGACAGTTAATTCCACTATGTCTTTCAAACCCGTTAGCAACACATGTAAAACAATTTGAGGCTAAAGTGGGAAAAATCTTACCCATCTCTGGATTTTAAAGCAATCACAAATTAATACAATGCAAACTAAAGAATAGCTCAAAGTTTTCAGTTCTTTTTATGAATTAGAAAGTGTTTCTGGTTAAAGTGAGAGTATGTTCCAATGACAAATGTCACAGCTGCATAGATGACAAAATCTTTCTTCATTTGATCCCTGATTTGACCTTATGTAGTAGGCCAAATAATGGCCACACAAAGATATCAGGTCCAAATCCCTGGAACCTATAAATGTTACCCTATAAAGAAGAAGGGTCTTTGCAGATGTGATTAAGTTATGGATCTTACATGATGAGATTTTCCCAGATTATTGGAGCAGGCGCTAGATGCCATCACATGTGCTCTTTTAAGAAGAAGTCAGAGGGAGAAGATGCATACACAGAAGAGGAGAGGCCACCCAGAGACAGAGGCAGACATGAGTGATGTGGCCACAAGCCAAGGGATGCTGGCAGCACCAGAAGTTGGCAAGGAACGGATTCTCTCCTAGAACCTCTGGGTGGAGTGTGGCCCTGCTCACAGCTTGACTTCAGCCCAGTGAAACTGAGGTTGAGCTCCTGGCCTCCAGAACTGTGGAGAGAATACATTCCTGTTGTTTAAAGCCACTAAATTTGTGCTAATTTGTTATGGTGGCAACAGGAAACTAATACACTTTATATCTACATAAATATGGTATGGTTTTATTTCATCCTTTCTTATCACTTAATTAAATCACAGATCTCACAAAAACTAAAGCATAAAAAAAAAGAAAATATTTTGACTATTAAACTCTTCTTTAGATAAGTGCATGTAAAAACTGGCCTGTAATTATATCAGGTCAATGTCAATTTCCTGGGCTTGATAATGTAGTCTAATTATGTATGTTGTTACCATTGGTAGAAGCTGGCAGAAGTGTACACAGGACTTTTCTGTACTATTTTTTACAACTTCTTGTGAGTCTATACTTATGTCAAAATAAGAAGTTAGAAAAAACCTTTTCTTTGGTGTTTTTGTTCCTTTACTTTTTTTATTGATCACCTGTTAATTCTTGGTGGTTTCAGAGTTGAATGAATGAAAAAATAGTCTATTTGCTCTTCAAGAAAAAATACTCAAATCAGTGGCTTAAGGAATGATAGAGGAGTTAATGTACATTTTTTCCAGAAGCAATTGCAGAGGTTGGATGGAGAGAGAATGTTGACTGCTGTGGGAACAGGTGCCAGTCACGGGGGCACAATACAATCACTCTGCTCAGATATCATGGTGGAAAATAATGGCACAATATGCAGTGCTGGAAGCCAGTGAAGTAGAACAAAGCAAATCCCATTCCAAGGTGTTGTGGCCTTTCTATCCAGCATGACCAGTGCCTTCCCTGGAAGTAGAAAAGACCTGGGAGTGGGATGAGACAGAGCCTTCAGGGTGAGAGGTATCTCCTTCCTACAACCAGAAGCTAACTGGATAACAAAAGAAGAAACCACCCTTTACCAGCCTCCAAGAGCACCATAACTCAAAACAGTAACATTCCTGAGCATTGCAGAGGTAAGATATACCTGAAAATATGTTGTGGTCCCTGCTCTTGCTCCTCCCCAACTTTGCCAAGATTCAGTCAAGAAGCCCAATGCCTGTGTGACCTCTTAGAATTCTGACAAAACAATATCCCTTTCTTGGGGAAATAACTGAACCCCTTGCACTAAGTTACGTAAAACAAAATGACCTAATGTTTCTTCTCATGTACATCTTTAGATATTATACTCATTCATTCAACAGGAATTTATGATATTCCAGAGACTGTTTTAGGCACCTGAGATACATCGGTGAACAAACTGACAAAGACTCCTGCCTTTAGGAGCATACATTCTACTAAGGAGAAACAAACAAAAATTGTAAGCATAATAAATAAGAAAACTTAAAATTTTATACAAGGTAGTAAGAGAAGGGCATATTGAAAAGATGAGATTTGAAGAGACTTTAAAGGAGGTGAAGAAGTGAATCATGTGAACATCTAGGAGAAGAGCAGGACAGTTGGAAAAGCCAGTGGATGGCCCTCAGATGGAAGCAGGTTCAAGGAAGAGCAATGACACTCCTATTCTTGAGCATGTGAGAGGGAATAATCTATTGCACAAGTCGAAAAATTGGTTTTAGGTAGAAACAGAGTTAGTTCATCTCTGGCACTAGTTCTCAAACTTTAAGGCACATCAGGAAAATATGAAGGGCTTGTTAAAACAGACTGCTGGGGGGGGGGTAGGACTTTCACAATGGTGGAGCGAGAATAGGTTGGCAAATCTTTTCCCCCAAAAGGAATAATAAAACTGGGAAGAATCATGAAAAGCCACTATTTCAAGACTCCAGAAGTCAACAAAATGCATACAACAGATTGAGAAGAGTTTATTCAATAAAACTACTGACCTTGAGTAAGAGCAGTCAGTTGGTGGCACTTCTGCCTGGGGCTGGTCCTGTCCCCAATTCACAGCTCCGTCAGTGTGGGGTTTCTGTCTAGGCATAAAAACTAACTTTTTCTACCAGAGGGTGATGACCATTTGGAACAGAGAATAGGGAAAACTCCATGCCCATGGAAATTTTTGGAAACAATAGCAATCCCAGAGACAAAAAAATGCGGAAAAACACTACTCCAGTCAGCCTGAGGTTATGATTCTGGTTGGGGCCAGCTGACTGGCAGACTAGCCAGAAATTCAACTGGGAAATCCAGGGAATGAGACAGCCAGCATGGACCTTGATTAGCTCCCACATATTTCTGTCAGCCTGCAAGGCTGTGTATATGCACAAGGCTACATGCACACTCAGAAGAGAACAGATTGGATCCTAGTAATCCTCACATCTCTGGCTGAATGTGAGGCCATGCACATACAGAGAGGAGACACAAGAGGGCTGGGTGGAAAGTAAGAGCCAAAACAAATTTATAAATGACCTGAACTTTTCATGATTTCCCCAGCCACAGACAGAGTTATTGGCAAATAGAGGAAGCCTTACTCATTCAAAATGTTTAAACATAATCCCTGAGCAATCATTGGCTGGCCACTAAGGTACACTGACACAGTGTGACCCATAAGACGTCAAGCATATAAATGAAAACAGAAGAAAGAAAAGGGAAGGAAGGAAGGAAAGAAAGAAAGAAAGAGAGAGAGAATGAGAGAGAGAAAAAAAGAAAGAAAGAAAGAAAAGAAAGAACGGAAGGAAGAAAGAAAGAAAACTAATTGGAGACATCAGCAACCACACACCACAGAAGAGACAGACACCACAGAATTAGTTCAGGTAAATTGCCAAAATAGACAAACAAGCAAAAAAAAAAGAGCAACAACAACAACCTTTGTGGTGAGGCAGGGAGAGAATCATAATTGCTATAATAAATTATCTAAGATGTTCAGTTTTCAACAAAATATTATGAAGCATGCTAAGAAACAGGAAATTGTGACTTATACTCAGGAAAATAAGCAATTGATAGAAACTGGCTCGGAGGAGGCCAAAATGTCAGAGTTAAAAGACAAAGACTTTGACACAGCTATGATAAATACATGCAAAGAACTACAGAAAACAGAATAAAGAAAAAATTGAACAGAAACCCCTGAACAGAAAAAATGAACAGAGCCTCAGAGACCCACGGGACACCATCATATGCACCAACTTATGCATAATGGAAGTCCCAAAAGGAGAGAAGAGAGAGAAAGGGGCATAAAAAATATGTGATAGGAGAATGACCTCCCAAAATCCAAAATTTGATTTTAAAAAGCATTAATCTATAGAATTAAGAACCTCAACAAACTCCTAGTAGAATAAGCACAAAAAGACCCATACCTAAAAACTTTATGGTCAAGATGTTGACAAAGACAAAGAAAATATCTTGACAGCAAGGGAAAAATGACTGATCACATAATGGCAAAATCAACATGATTAAAAGCTGACAGAAATAATGGAGGTCACAAGGCAAGGGGAAGGCATATTCAAAGTGCATAAAAGGAAAAAAACCATCAACCAAGAATTCTATATCCAGAAGAGTTATCCTTCATAAATTAAGACAAAATAAAGTCATTTCCAGATGAGCAAAGGCTAACAGAATTCACTGCTAGCAAACCTGTCTTACAAAAAATACTAAGGAATCCTTCAGGCTGAAAGGAAATGACCCCAGACAGTAACTCAAATCCACACAAAGAAATAAAGAGCATGGAAAAGGTAAATATGTTGGTACATATAACACATTATAAATATTTTTTCTCTTTTCTTTTATCTGATTTTAAAGACAAAAGATTGCAAAAAACTGTAATTATAAAACATCATTGGGCTTATATATAGATGTCACATATATGACAATAAAAGCACAAAGAAGCTATATTGGAGCCAAGTTTCTTTACATTATGGAATTAATATGAAATTAATATGAGTAAATTAAGTTGCATATTGCAAAACTGAGAGCGTCCATTAAGAAAATAATTTGAATAATATAATAAGAAAAAAGGAAATAAAATGGTACACACAAAAATATCAATTTAACACAAAAAAGTCAGTAAAAGAAGAAGTAAAAAAGAAAAGAGACATAAGGCATATAGGAAGCAAATAGAAAAATGGCACACATAATTCCAATTATATCAATAAGTACATTAAATTTGAAGGGCTTAAACAATCCAATTCAAAGGCAGAGGTTGTCAGGCTGCATTAAAAGAAAAACAAAAAACAAGATCCAATATACGCTGTCTACAAGAGACATACTGTAGGTTCAAAAACACAACAGTTTCAGAATACCAGGATGGAAAAAGACACATCATGCAAAAAGCAACCATAAGAGAGCCAGAGTAGCAATACTAATATCAGATAAAATAGACTTTGAGAAAAAAATTAGAGACAAAGAGGAATATTTTATAATGATAAAAGGGTCAAAGTATCAGGAAGACATAATAATCCTAAACCTATACGCCTTTAACAACAAAGTCTTAAAATATGTGAAGCAAAACCCAACATAATTTAAAAGAAAAATAAATAATTCAACAATTGTGGTCAAAGATTTCAATAATCCTCTTTCAATAATTAATTAAAATTATACAGAAAATCAGTAAGGATACAGAAGACCGGAACAGCATTATCCACCACCTTGACATAATGGCTATATATAGAGCATTCCACCCGATAACAGCAGAATACACATTTTTTCAAGTGCACATGGAACATTCTCCAGGATAGACCCTATTCTAGGCCATAAAGCAAATGTCAGTAGATTTGAAAAGATTGAAATCTTGCAAAGTATGCTCTCCAACCACAATACATTAAATTAGAAATCAACAACAGAAAGAAATTTGGGAAATCTCCTACTATTTGGAAATTAAATAACACATTTCTAAAAAAGTAAAAGGAGAAATCACAAGAGATATTAGAAAATATTTTAAACTAAACTGAAAACACAATATATCAAAATCTATAGGATGCAGATACAGCAAAGATGAGAGTATAATTTATTGCTTTAAGAATCTATATTAGGGGGTCAGCCAGTGGTGTAATGGTTGGGTTTGCACACTCCACTTTGCACACCAGCCTGGGGTTCACTGGTTCGGATCCTGGGCATGGACCTGCTCCCCACTTGTCAGGCCATGCTGAGGTGGTGTCCCATACAGAACAGCCAGAAGGATGTACAACTATGACATACAACTATCTACTGGGGCTTTGGGGAGGAAAAAGGAAAAAAGGAGGAAGATTGGCAACAGATGTTAGCTCAGGGCCAATCTTCCTCAAAAATAAAAAACAAATTCAGGCACAAAATAATTTTTTAAAAAAGAATCTATATTAGAAAAGATCATAAATCAATAACTAAGCTTTCATGTTAAGAATCTAGAATAAAAGAGCAAACAATGCAAAGCAAGCAGAATGAATGAAATAATAAAGATTAAAGTATTGTATGATTTCATATATATATATATATATATATATATATATATATATATATATAAAATGTCCAGACAAGGCAAATCTGTAGAGACAGAAAGTAGATTAGTGATTACCCAGAATGGAAGGAAGGGGGTTCATGGTGATTAACAGTAAAGCTGCATGAGGGATCTTTTTGGGTGATGAAAGTGTTCTAAAACTGATTTGTGGTAACGATTGCAATATTAGTCAGGGTTCTGCAGAGGAACAGAACCAATAGGATGTGTGTACATATAGAAAGAGATTTATTTTAATGAATTGGCTCACATGATTATTGAGACTAAGACGTTCCAAGATCTGCAGTCAGTAAGCTGGAGACCCAGGAGAGCCAACAGTGTAGGTCCAGTCTGAAAGTGGCAGGCTTGTGACTCAAGAAGAGCCTGTCTTTCAGTCTGAGTCTGAAGGCAGGAACATACCAATGTCACAGCTCAGGCAGTGAGGCAAGCAGGAGTTCCCTTTTTCTTCTATTCAGGTCTTCAACTGATTGGATGAGGCCCACCCACGTTAGTGAGGGCAATCTGTTTTACTCAGTCTACTGATTCAAATGTTAATCTCATCCAGAAATGCCCTCACAGACATACCCAGAATAAGTTTGACCCAACGTCTGGACACCCTGTAACCCAGTCAACTTGACACATAAAATTAACCATTTGCACAACTGAGTAAATATACTAAAACGTTTTTGAATTGTACACTTGAAATTTGTGATTATATGACATGTAAAATATGCCTCAACAAAGTTATTAATAAAAGAAAACAAAAACAATAAAGAAAATCAATAAAAATGAAAGGTTGTTTCTTTAAAAAGATTAACTAAATTGGCAAATCTTTAGCTTGGTTGACCAAGAGAAAAAGAGAGAACACACAACTTACCAAAACCATGAAGGAAAGATGGGACATTTCTACCAACCGTGACAGGCTGAATAATGCCCCACCTCCAAGATGTCCACGTCCTAGTTTGCAGAACCTGTGAATGTTACCTTTTACGGCAGAAGAGAATTAGTAGACGTAATTAAGTTAAGGATCTTCAGGTGGGGAAATTATCTTGGCTTATCCAGCTGGGCCCTAAATGTAATCACAAGTGTCTTTAATAAAGAGAAAGGCAAGAAGGTCAAAGTGGAAGCAGGAGATGGGCAATGGAAGCAGAGACTGAAGTGATGTCCTTTGAAGATGGAGGAAGTGACAACAAATGAGGAAATATATGTGACCTCTAGAAAAAACAAAGACGTGGATTCCGCCCTAGAGCCTCCAGAAAGAATGCTGGTCTCCTGACACCTTTATTTTAGACTTTTGATCTACAGACTGCAGGAAAATGAATTTGTGTTGTTTTCAGCCACTAAGTGTGTAGTAATTTGGTACAGGCACAGTAGAAAACTAATATATTGACCCTAGAGAAATCAGAAGGATCATAAGGCCACATTATGCCAAAAGTGAGACAACTTAGATAAAAGCCACAAATGACCAAAACTGACTCAAGAAAAGATAGAAAACTTAAATAACCTATAAAAGTAAAATATTGAGTTAGTAACTAAAAATCTTCCCAAAGGAAAGCGACATCAGCAGCAAGATAGAGGACGAGAAAACTCCAGGCCCTCATTCACCCGTGGGAACATTAAAAACAACTAGAGAATGGTTAAAATAACTTTACAAGAGCTCTGGAAATCAAAGATCTACAGCAACCAAGAGAATGCCCAATCGATAAAAAGCCACAAACTGGTAGGAAATTTCTTGGCACTTTTACTTGCCTTTGCCCCATCACCTCACCAGAGAAAGCAGCCCAATTCCTGATTCTCTCCCCTGGGCCAGGAAGAACAGAGCAGAATTTCTTTGCAACATTCTTGAGCTGGAGTTCAGACAGAGAAAGGTGGCACAGCTTGGATCCCAGACTGGCAAAAGCCACAGAAGGCAGTGGTGGGCACCAGGCATGTGAAAGCTGCAGGGGAACTGCAGACCTAGAGACACTTGGGGCAGGAGATTACAGGCAGAGGAGTACAAGAGAACATCTAAGAGAAACTGGAAAAAAGCATACACACAGGCCCAGTCAGGACACATGCCCAGAAAAGACCTTATGCCTTCACCCTAGGCTGATCCCAAGGCCTAGAACATGCCTTGCTAATGAGTGAAGCTCTTCTCTACTAGTCTGCAAAGATTGGGAGAGGTGGTTGTTTTTTCAAATGTCCAATTTTCAACAAAAGTTCACAAAGCATACAAAGAAACAGGAAAACATGGCCCATTCAAAGTAACAAAGTAAATCTCCAGAAACCATCCCTGAAGAAACACAGACATTGGACTTACTAGACAAAGACTTGAAAACAACTGTCTTAAATATGGTTAAAGAACTAAATGAAAACATGGATGAATAACTAAAGGAATTCAGGAAAATGATATATGAAAAAAATGAGAATATCAACAAAGAGATAGAAATTATTTAAAAAAGAACCTAACAGAAATTTCAGAGCTGAAAAATATAGCATTACACTGATACCAAAGCCAGACAAAGACACTACACAAAAAGAAAAACTACAGACCAATACTCTTTATAAATACTGAGGCAAAAATCCTCAACAAAGGTGAGCAAACTGAAAGCAACTGCACATTAAAAGGATTACACACCACAACCAAGTGAGAACATGTGATCATCTCAAATGATGCAGAAAAAGCATTTGACAAAATTCAACACCCTTGCGTGATAAAAACAAAATCGATGATTTCTTGCATATGACACCAAAGCACAAGCAACAAAAGAAAAAGTAGATAAATTAGATTCATCAAAATTAAAAACCTTTGTGCGTTAAAGGGCACATCAACAGAGAGAAAAGGCAACCCACAGAAAGGGAGAGAATATGTGCAAATCATGTATCTGATAAGGGATTAATATCCAGAATATATGAAGAACTCCTACAACTCAATAACAAAAAAACAAATGACCAAATTTAAAAAATGGGCAAAGGACTTGAACAGACATATCTCCAAAAAAGATACACAAGTGGCCAACAAGCACATGAAAAGATGCTCAACATCATTAATCACTAGGGAAATGAAAATCAAACCCACAATGAGATAGCATTTCACACTCATTAAGATGGTTATTATCAAAAAAGGACAGAAAATCACAAGTATTGGTGAGGCTGTGAAGAAACTAGAATGCTTCTGCTTTGATGGTGGGAATGTTGAATGGTGCAGACACTGTGGAAAACAGTGTGGCAGTTCCTCAAAAGTTAAACATAGAATTACCATATGATCCAGCAATTCCATTTCTGGGTGTATACCTATAAGACGGTATATACCTTTCAGCAGAGATTCAAACAAATATTTACACACCCATGTTCATAGGCGCATTATTCATAAAAACCAAGAGACAGAAGCAACTCAAGTATCCATCAACAGATGAATGGATAAGCAAAATGTGGTATATACATAAAATGGAATATTATTCAGTCTTAAAAAGGAAAGCAATTATGACATATGCTACTGAATGATGAACTTTTATGGGTGAGACATTATACTAAGTGAAATAAGCCAGTCTCAAAAGGACAAATACTGTATGGTTCCACTTACATGAAGCACCTAGAGTAGTCAAATTCCTAGAGACAGAAAATAGAGTGGTGGTTGCCAAGGGCTGGGGGAGGGGAGAATTGGGAGTCATTGTTTCAGGAGTATGAAGTTTCATTTTGGGAAGATGAAAAAGTTCTGGAGATTGGTGGTGGAGATGATGATACAATACTGTGTCTTCACTCAATGCCGCAGAACTGTACACTTCAAAATTATTAAAATGGTAAATTCTGTTATCTATGTTTTACCACAATAAAAAAAAGAAAGAGCAAAAATCTCACAGAGAAAAATTCCTGAACCAGATGGCTTCACAGGTGAATTCCATCAAATGATACCAGTCCTTCACAAAATCTTTGAGAAAATAGAGGAAGAACTCATTGTATGAGACCAATATTGTCCCAATAACAGAGCTAGACAAAGACATCACAAGAAAAGAAACACATAAACCAATACTCCTAATACTTATAGACAGGAAAATTCTCAACAATATATTAACAAACTTAGTCCAACAACATATAAAAATGATTATTCACCAGGACCAGATGAGATTTATCCCACAAATGCTTCACCCTTGAATCAGGAACAAGACAAGGATGTCTACTTTTACACTCCTGTTCAAGACAGCACTAAAGTTCCAGCTAGAGTAATAAGCCAAAAACAAAACAAAAACAGAAGGTGGAAATTAAAGACATCAGATTGGAACAGAAATAAATCTGTTTTCATTCACAGATGATACAGTCCTGTATATAGAAATTCCTAAGTATCCCATAAAAAATCTACTAGAAATAACACAAATTCAGCAACATCACAGGATATAAGATGAATCTGCCCAAATCAATCATATTTCTATACACTAAAAAAAAATTCCATTCATAATAGCATCAAAAAGAATAAAAGAGCCAGCCCTGATGGCCTAGTGGTTCAAGTTCGGCACACTCTGCTTTGGCGGCCCAGGCTCAGTTCCCCAACGTGGAACCACACCACTCATCTGTCAGTAGCCATGCTATGGTGGTGGCTCACATAGAAGAATTAAAAGGACCTACAACTAGAATATACAGCTATGTACTGGGGCTTTGGGGAGGAAAAAAAAGAGAGGAAGATAGGCAACAGATGTTAGCTCAGGGTGAATCTTTCCTAGCAAAAAAAAAAAAAAAAGAATAAAAAACGTAGAAATAAATTTAACAAAAGAAGTGCAAGACTTGTAAACTAAAAACTACAAAGCATTGCTGAGGAAAATTAAAGAACTAAATAAATGGAGAGCTATTGCATGTTCATGGATGGAAGACTCAATATTATGAAGGTGGCTATTTTCCTCAAATTGACTTACAGATTCAATACAGTATCTATCAAAGTACCAGCAGCCTTTTTGCAGAAATTGACAAGTTGATCCTAGAAATTATATGAAAATGTAAAGGACCCAGTATAGCCAAAATAATTTGAAAAAGAACAAACTTGGAGGATTTATTTCCCTGTTTCAGACTGTCCTAAAAACCTGTAGCAACGAAGACCGTGTGGTACTGGTGTCCATATAGATACAGAGGCCAACAGAAGAGCAGTGAAAGTCCAGACATAAACCTTACATTTATGGTCAACTGATTTACAACAAAAGTGCAAAGAGAACTCTGTGGGTGAAGACGGTTTTCAGTGGTGCTGTTACAACTGGATAGCTCTGTGCATAGAGATCAATTTAGACACGCAGTCAACAAACTTTTTCAGTAAACAGCTACACAGTAAAATTTTGTGCTTTGTGGTCTTACAACCTCTGTTGCAACTACTCAATTCTGCTGTTGTAGTGGATTCTTTCATGTTCCTTGAAGGGCAGTTGAGATTTCTTTCTCTATTCACGAGCGATGGTGCTAAGGAAGATGTTTGCACATGTAGACTTGGTTCCAGAGCACTTGAACCAAAGATCACAACTGGAAGAAGAAAACAAGGCCCCTAAATGTGGGGACATCCTCGTAATCTGAATACACTATTTAGTATAATGCACAATGGTGCATCAAAGCTAGCAAACAAAGGAGCAAATAGGATTGATAAACTTTCATATTAAAGCAAGGTAAAAAAAAAAAGAAACAACTAAGTTGGGAATAGCAACTTAAAATTTGACCTTTTGAAAATAAGTAACATTTCTGCTCTGTCACTCAACTGTCTGGTAGTCCCTGTGTCACCCATTGTACCTTGGAGTGCTCATGTGAGATGAAACAGCACCCCTGGTGCTCAGTTCTCTTCCCAATTGTCAGTAAGCAGGGCTTGGAAGGCAGCTGAGTCTGTTTGGGGTAAGTGAACTGGAGATGAGTCTGGAATACATCGTTGATGTCAGAAAGCAAAGATGCCACCGCAGCCGGACCTGGGGTGGTGTTAAAAGGTAAAAAAAAGCAGTCATCCTGACCCAAAGGTCACAGTAAGGATGACGGGCATCAAAAAGAAAGCAAAGATTTAGATCCACTGGAATCAGCTGAGTGCATGAAAGGCCGTAAGTTCTTGCTAATATGCAAAAGGGACAAGTCACATCAAATGTGCTGGAGAAGAGGCACGCCTCACGCCTCCAATGTGAGTTTGTACTTTAATGCCGGGCAGTGGGGGATCTCCCCCATCAAAAAGGCAGTCAAAAAAAAGGGACAAATTATGCCATGGTTTTCTTTTATTAAGTGAAACACTAGATTTTTTTTTTAACTCAGTACTTCTCAAAGTGTGGTTCACAGACGGCTACTGTTCCACAGGGCAAATCTTTTCATAATAATGCTAAGATGGTATTTGTCTTTTTCAATCTCGTCCTTTCCTGAGTGTGCAGTAAAGATGATCCAGAGGCTATGCAACCTGGGATATCACAACAGATCACACAAGAGTAGAGAGAAGCTGCCACGCACCTTCCAAGCTGACAGGCAAACATTCACAAGAACGTGAAACACTGCCGCTCTGCTCACAATTTGGTTTTTTGGGAATTTTTTTTCTTTACTTCAAATGTGTTAAAACCGTGAGAACTACTGGTTTAACGGATACATTTTCTTCTTCTTACCATCCAATTCAAGTAGTTATTGTAGGAGGGATGGGCATCTGTTTTGGTTTCCGTCTCAAGAATTGTTTTAGAAAGAAAGAAAAATCAGCCCCGCTGAGTTGACTCTGCCAGAATATTTAGCCTTCATCGGGGGTCATTGAAGGATTTCAGAAGGGCCTGCAGCTCCCCCTGGAGTGGGGGATGATGCACCTGGGAAATGCAGTGACTTGGGAAGAACTCAGGAGTGGAGGAGCTTTCACAGTTTCTTGCACCCAGGGAGCAGGCAAGCTCATAGCTGGGCTCCAGAAAAGTAGAGAGGATCCAAGCAGATATAACCAGCCCGGAGGATGCCAAGGGGAACTTCCCGAAGCACCCAGTGGAATCCTCCCCAACCAGATAGTGTCACCCAGCTGGGTGCCTTCATGGGGACTTGAGGACAGCCTATAGGGCACCCTGTGCTAGGTGGACATTGTGTGTCCTTTGCATACATTTAAAGGAACTCACATGCCTTGCTGGTGTCTGTTCAGACCTTGTTGGTTTCTGTCAATCATAACACCTTTAGATAACCACAGAGATTGACAAGCTTTATCCCAGAGCAACTACAAACCACAACAGAACGTTTAGGGCAGAGTTGAAAACTGACATGGTTTTTACCGGGGGATGAGGGGGGCCAGTTACCCCATCCTTCATATCTTCTCCTCAAACCTCCCAGCTCCTCCATCCAGAAAGTGAAAAAGCCGGTTGGGATAAGGTAATTGTCAGGAATGCCTTTTTTAAACAACAGCTCCACTGACAGGAAGTGTTACATAACAACTAACAATAGATGGCATTTCAAAAGAAAAAGTGCTCCAGAGAAGGTCTGGCAAAGTGGTAAACATCTGCAGGAAGTGAAGTCTCCTCATTGTAGAACCTCATCGCGCTGTCAGAAGACAGAGATGAGATTTAGCAAAGTCAGATAAGGGAAGATAGAGGAAGTCTGAAATCATAGCCTTCAAACTACTCTAGCTTCTGAGAACCAGACAGTACTCAACATAATTAAAATGTTTGAAAATGTAAAGCAATCAATTGTTACTGAGTACACCCCATTAATCCACAAACTCAAATTCACCCCCAGAAACACAGAAATAAGAGCTGTTGGCTCACAGCCCCTCTGCTCCATGGCATAGATCCTCGAAGAGTGACAACACATAGTAAGGTCACTTTTAATGTTTCACTGGTCTTCCACCACACTGTGGCGACGTGTTTACTGGGAATTTATCAGGGATTGGGTGGAGCCTACCCTCTGAAGAAGCCCTCAGTGGAGAACGGGGAAACAGGCCGCAAGGACGTGTGTGCGGGACGGAGCATCGCGAAGGCAAAGGCGGGGGAAGGAGGACTGGAGCCTCTTTCCTCCCTACTCTGTGCCCAGTACTGAGCTTGGTGCCCGGCACACGGTCAGCGCTGGATAATATTTCACGAACGACTGCGGGGAGTGTAATTAAACTGGATTTTACCCTTTTTAGGAGCGAAGTGGAAATCAGAGAACAGCTGTGAGAAGGAGACTGAAGAGGAAGAAGGATAAGTTTAGCAACATCTTCTTATTTTTCTAGGATACAACAGAGCCTGGAGTTGCTTTCCCGGTGTCTGGAATATTCTACTCAGTTGGAATGGAGTCCCTGTGGCTACTTCCTCAGTCTTCCTTTGTGCTCTTGGAAAGTTTTGTAAAGAAATTACTTCTACGTCTCTCTTTTAAATCTGTTTAAAAAGCAAGAAGTATTAGAAGTGGCCTTGAAAGGAACTTAATGCCAGCTAATGGATAACACAGTCAAATTAGAGGAAGATTGTGTTTCATAGTTGAGAAGAAGTAGTCAAATGAAGAGAACAATCTCCTCCTGATTGGGGAAAAAAACAGAAGATACCATACAATGTGTCCGTCTTTTGGTTTCTACTTAGGAGAATCATACCTACTTTGTTGTTGTGGGAATGAAACGAGATAAACAGAAAGTGCTTAACATGCCATATGTACTCAATGAATGTTAGCGCCCATCGTTCTTTCTTTGATTTGGAGATGGGATGGAGACCTCATATGCTTTTAAAATTTATTTTAATAGATTTTTTTTAGAGCAGTTTTAGGTTTACAGAAAAATTACACAGAAAGTACAGAGACATCTCATATACCCCCTCTTCCACACCCACACCCCCTATTGTTAACATCTTGCATTGGTGTGGTACAGTTATTATAATTGGTGAACGAATATTGATACATTATTAACTAAAGTCTGTAGTTTGCATTAGGGTTGACTGTTCTATGGGTTTTGCCAAATGCATAATATGATTTATCCACCATTACAGTATCATACAGAGTAATTTCACCGCCCTAAAAATCTTTTGTGCTCCACCTGTACATCCCTCCCTCCTCCCTAATCCCTGGCAACCACTGATCCTTTTACTGTCTCCATAGTTTTGCCTTTTCCAGAATGTCATAGAGTTGGAATCATGCAGTATGTAGCCTTTTCAGACTGGCTTCTTTCACTTAGCAGTATGCATTTAAGGTTCCTCCATGTCTTTCATGGCTGGATAGTTCCTTTCTATCTATTGGTGAGTAACAGTCCATTGTCTGGACTCATATGTATTTTGAATACCAATCATCAGCTGCAGTTTTAAGCATTAGAGTTAGGGAAAATTCATAGTTTTAAGCATGATGGTTAGGAAAAATTTGACATCTCGGTGTAAACATAGTGGTTAAAAACGTAGCTTTTGCTATGAAACATACTGAGTATAGCAATACTCAACATTTGAAAACTATACAGTGAGCACAGTACATAACAGGTGTTGTGTCTGACACTCTGGACCCTGGGGATGCCTCTGGCACCAGTTATGAAGTTGGTTACAGAGGAGGAGGCAGTGGCAATTGCTAACGCAGCTGACGTCCTCAGCATGTGGCTGCATCCCATTGGCCACTCCGAACCTGTGTGAAGCGATTTCATTAATAACCACCTGTGCAAATTGAAGTCCCCTAAGGAAACCAGACTTGGCACTGTTACTTCATGTTATTTTCTGAGAAAGGGTCTCTGATTGGAGGACAACTTAAGGAGTATTGGGTGGCCATTTGGCCCGATGGACTTGACCGTCATGGGAGGATCTGCACTGATCCGAGTCCACTCTCCTGGCTGAGAGATGCTCTTGCCTGCACACGTGGTGTCTAGACTGACAAGTTGGGTTGCCACATTCACGCCCTCCCTTGTCCAGGCCCGGGCACCACTCCTACTTCTGCTGAAGAAAGACAAGTGTTTCAGTGGGGTGCACGCATGGCTCCATCTCAGGAATGCGCGGCGGAGTCACTTAACCAAGTCCAATAGGAACAGCTGAAAGTAACAGGATTATTCCAACAAGAGCTGAGGACAATTTTTCTACAAGGAGTGAGGCCAGGGGACTGAAGCAGCCAAGGCCCTCACAATCCTGGAAATCTATACTGAATAGATACATAGTGAGACACCCCATCGAGTTGCTGTTTATGACTGTCAAGGCCCATCGGGGGAGGGGACTCTGATGACAACCTTTGCAGCTAATCATGAGACAACCCGTGATGTGTGACCCTGTGGGTGACAAGAATGTGGAGGTGCTCAACTTTCCCTGACCGAAAATGCACAGGAGAGAGGAAATGCTATGGGTGGCCAGAGTCACAAAGTGTGTGTGTTAAAAGGCTGGCTTCTTCATAGTGTCATATCTCGAATTGCTGTTATCCTGTGTAAACAAAGGGAGTCGTCCCAGGGGCAGAGGGGCCACATGGAAGTGAGCACACTCACACACCCGCGGTCAGTGTGTGAGCTGGCATGGCTTTTTTGGGGCCAGTTCGGCAGTACGCCTTAGAAGCCACAAAATACTATCCCCTTTGACACAGCAATTCACACCCAAGAATTCATGAGACACTATACGTTCACTGCTTCATGATTTATAGGACAGAAAAGTTTTAAATGATGCAAATGCCCAAAAATACAGGTATGATAAAAATAGTTTATGTACCTCTATCCATTGGAGAAAAATTCACAATGTATAGTTAAGTGAAAAGCTTACAGAACAGTACCATTCTAATTCCATTTTTACATTACTTAAAATGCAATAAAGTTTAAAAGATATAATATTTTACAAAATCTAGACATGTGGTTGGCAGAATTCTAAACATGTCCCCCGAGATTCCACCCCCTAATGCCCAGGACCTGTGAGCAGGGTGAAGTATCACTCGATGATTGTGTTATGCTATACAGCATAGCTGACCTTAACGTGGAAAGGTTATTCCCGTGGGCCTTATGCTATTACGTGACACCCTGTGAAAGCAGAGTTTTTCCCGCTGGCTGAGGAGAGGAAGTCAGAGAGATTTGAAGAGAGAAGATGACTCGATGTGACACTGCTGGTTTGAAAAGGGAGGAAGCCACATGGGAAGGAGAGCAGGCAGCCCTAAGGACCTAAGAGGGGCCAGCCTGGAAATGGGGGCCTCAGTCCTACGGATGCAACCAAATTTGGCCAAGATCCTGAATGTGTTTGCAAGTGGATTCTGGCCCTGGGCCTCCAGATAAGAGCCTGTGAAGCCCCAAGCAGAGACCCCATCAGGCCCTGTCGGACTTCAGACCTCCAGGACTGTGAGCCAGTAAATCTGCATCACTTGAAGGTGCTACATTGCAGTAATGAGTGACACGTTATGGAACACACACCCAAAAATGCACCAAAGAAAAGACTGAAAGAAGAGAAACCAGAATAATACCAGCAGTGAGTCCCAGCAATAGAACACTCCTTTTATGGTGCATTTTGTACAGTAAGCCTGGGTTCCCTTTGAATTCAGGAGAAAGATATCTTTAAAAAACAAAACACAACAAAAATCACATAATCACATATTTCCAAAAGAGGAATATAAAATTATGTGTGTGGTATTCAGTCGGAATGAGTAGCTTTAAAAGGAGAAAACTTCCTTCTCTAATTTACTAATTACTCCCAGGTATCCTAATATAAAAGATTATTGCAGTTCAGGAAGAGGGATGCTCTTTACATGTGCTGCCACACTATATGTGAGCTTTTTCATTGTCCCATACAGGGACACAAAAATCATTCACTCAACTAAAATGAAAAATTATTTATCTGTTGACAAATTAACCTGATCAATAGTTTGGTGCACAAAAGCTTTATTTTCAATCACAGCACAGGGCTATATTTTCTAGGGTTACCTACTAAAGGTAACTATAAAATGATTTCCTATTCCTTTAAGTGCACAGGGCTTATAAGGGAGATGCTTAAAGAGCGGCCCCCTCCCTCGCTCTCTTAATGGCTGACCTAGCCCAGGCCCCACAAGGATTTGCTTTCATCCACACATGAAGCCATGAACAGTGACCACCCGGACACACTTTGTCACTGTCATGTGATTAGAACAACTAAATCAATTGTTCACGTCATCATCTTGATCTTTTAACTTCAAGCAAATAATTTCATTTTCTTACCAGCAAAACTGAAATTAACCTATCACGACTCCACATTGATAAGGATGAAGAACACCATTGAATCCACAAGTGTCCATCCCACACAAGGAGCACACGGGCTGCAAACTCCTGTGCCCACACGGACTTCACCGAGCATACCTCTGCTCAGGCTGCCAACCATTCCACGAGGGCTTTGAGTCAGGGGGTGGTTTTCTGTAGGCATATGATGTACTAGACTGTTTCCTGGACACTGTGGTAGACACAAAGGAAATACTAAACATGTATTTGTTCTCAGGTTACTGACACTTTTGCTTTGTAGACAAGATACACACCCATGAAAAATACCATGTAAGGATGCAAGCTGGAATATATGGAAAGGATGGGGTGGGATGGGAAGTGTGAGATGGAATAGATAGGAGAAATGTGGACAGGGAGAAATCATCAACAGTAGGAACTTAGGGATTAAAAGTAGTGGAGCATGCACTGCATTCATTTAAATGTGGGACCCAGAATCACGGAGCATGAGGATTGTGGTCATCAGATGGAAGGTAAATATTATAAGCAATGAGGAAACACAAATGAGAACATAACTGAGAAAATCATAGACATGGAAAAGACGGAGAAAGTGTAAAGAGAATTTCTCAACTTCCATAGCAGGGAACTGTTACATACTGCCCACACTTAATAAATAAAAAGGGTGATTAAGGGGCTGCCCGGTGGCGCAGCGGTTTAGTTTGCGCTTGGCAGCCCGGGGTTTGCGAGTTCGGATCCTGGGCGCCCACCGACGCACTGCCTGTCAGCCATGCCGTGGTGGAGTGCCATATAAAAGTGGAGGAAGATGGGCACGGATGTTAGCCCAGGGCCAGTCTTCCTCAGCAAAAAGGGGAGGATTGGCAACAGATGTTAGTTCAGGGCTGGTCTTCCCCACAAAAAAAAAAAAAAAAAGGGTGATTAAATATATTAATTCATTCAACAAATCTTTCCTGAGCACACTTTGAACCAGGCACAGCCTCTGTTTGGGGAAAGACAGTTGTGAACTGGGCGGGTAAGGCCACGTCCTCACGAGCTTGTTTTCTAGCGAGGGGAGCAGACAGCGTAAAAGTCAGCAGATAAGTAAGACATCATAACTTGTTTTCTGTCATTGTTATAAAGACAATAGTGAGGAGATGTGAGGAGGAAGAACGGAGAGGAGAGGTTACTTTGGATTCTGGGGTCAAGAAAGGCCTCTGAGGAGGTATCATTTGAATGAGACCTGAGGGAGTAAATGAGGCAGCCTTGTGTGGATTTGGAGGAAGAACATTCCAGAACAAGTGTAAAGGCCCTGAGTAGGGAAGGGCTTGGGAGTCTGATGGACAGAACAAAGACTAATGTAGCAAGAACAGAACAAGAGGGAGGGAGAGGTGTGAATTTGAGGTAGGAAAGAGAGGCAGGAGCTAAGGTGACCATGTGATTTATTGCCCAAGCAGGGACAGTCTGAGAAGGAAAGTGGTACTATTGAGAACTATGCAGGAGCAACACAGACAAGGAGGGGCTGCCCTGGGATCTGGGTCTGGCCCCACGGCAGAGGCTGCCTTGCAGGCAGTGAGGAGGAGATTTAGTTTTATTCTAAGAACAACAGGACCTGTGAAGGATGTAAAGCAGGGCAGCCATGCTATCTCTCTGTGTTCCAGATGAATGGACTGTGGTGGGCACGAGGGTGCTGGGGTAGAGGTGGGGAGAAAGGCCTGTTAGGAGGCCTGCCTCCTCCAACTAAGAGGTGCTGCCATCTTGAACTGCGGTGGTTGGAGTGATGAGGGAGAGAACGAATGGATTCAAGCATATTTTGGAGGAGAAATGTTGGATTGAATTTGCTGGATGAGGACAAAGGAGAAACCAGGGATGACATCTGTTTTTGGCTTTAGTGAATAAGTAGAGAGTGATCTCTTTACTGGAATGTGGAAGAATGTGAAAGAAAGACGTTTGAGAGGCCAGATCATAACTGGGTTCTGGCACATCAAGTTGGAGATGCTTACTCAGATATTAAGTTGACAGTTGGAAGGCCAGGTCTCGAGCCCAGAGGAGAGAGCTTGAATGCAGGACATACGTTAAAGGATATAAAAGCAACCACTTGAAGAATATAATGTTATAACACAAAGATGATGAGGTAGGGCAGTGCTTGTTTCGTTGCAGGGAATCAATAGATGTTATTAAAGTTTGTAAGTAAAACCAGGTTTAAGTACATTATTAAAAGTGGTAAGGTTAACCCCAGAAGAAATGAAATTGACTACAAATCTTCCAAATTATCAAAAGGAAAATATTGACACACTCAAAAAGAGAAGCCATATGGCAAAACATAAAAAGATGAAAGAAGCATAGAAGACTTGAAGAAAAATGAGGTGAAGAGTTAAAGGCAAATATATCTGTAATATCAAATAGTGGGTAAACTGCTTTATTAAAAAGAAGAATGATTTTCAGATTCAATCACAACCTATTTAAAAGCTGCATATAAAAAACAAATGGCAAAGGCAAAACAACACAGAACACATGAAGTTACAGAAGACAGGCTAAGATGTATTTGGTAAACACAATGAGAAGAAAGCAGGGTAGCAATAATAATAACAGAAAAGATTTAATGCTCTTGAGGCAAAGAGCATCCAAGGAGCAGGCTCACTTTAAAGGATAAAGGATGCAATACACACGAAGAGCCCTCATTGATCTCCATACCCCAAATAACCTATTATCAAAATTCATAAAGCAAAAAATGAGGAAAACACAGAGACATGGAAATACAATAGCAGCAGGAGACACCTGTCAGCAACTGAGAGATCAAGTAGAGAAAAATAAAGTACGAATATAAAAAATGGTTTTCAAAATGCAATTTACACCAGAATTATCTGTGATGCTTATAAAAATGCCCTTCAGAAGAGTCTAGTTTCGTTGGTCTGGAGCAACACTCAGGAATCCGAACGTAATATGCTCTCCAGATGATTCTGACACACAGACAACACTTCAAAAGAAAATGATGCAGAGAATCTAAACGACACACTAACTAAGGTGAGTCTAACAGCTCGTTATTGAGCACTATGCCTGGAAAAAAAGAATACAGCTTATTTTGAATGGCTCATGAAATATTTTCTGATTATATATAAAGCCCCAAATGAAACTTAAAAGGAAATTCTATGAAGTAGAAATAGTGCAGACAACATTTTCAACCCAAAATGCATTGAGGGGAAATAAAAGAAAATTAATGATCAGAAAACCCAAACATCAAAAAAGTTGAACCCTCTATTACACAATAAACAAATTTTGTCCCAAAGAGGAACTCCAAATGAAAATTGTACTGTACCTAAAAAGTAGTGAACTTTTTTGATGTACATGTCAAAATCTATGGCATTCAGCTAAGTTGCACTCAGCAGAAAATTCTAGGCCCCATTACTAAACACCAAAGAATAAAAATAAATGAAAGGGGGACAATTGCATCTTATCTCTCTCACTTATTCAATTTTGCACTGTCTCAATACTAGTGAGATTGGTCAACAATCTGTTCACATGTTGTTCACCATTTGCTTTTCTTCTTTAATTTTCTTCTGTTCATGTCTTTAACTTATTTATATTTAGGCTGTTAATGTCATAGGTTTGTAGAAGTTATTTATACAGTTTTCACTACCTCCAGGTCATGAACATATTTTCTTACACTTTTAAAAAATTTTGTCATAAAACACTTTAAAATTCAGAACAGTTTCAAGAATAATATAGCAAATACCCACATATCTAGCACCCAATTCTAATACGCTATAATATTTTGCCACTTTTGCTTAATTTTTTTAAAGCGTTGAAACATTACATGTGGGAATTCTGGGGGATCATAGTGGCAGCCACATAGTTTTTGAATCTCCCCCAGATTTTGAGTTCTCTCCAAAGAGAGAGACAGAGAGAACAAGAAAGTGCAGTCCCTGTGGGTTACCCGGGCCTCCGCTCCGAGCCTGCCTGGTTCAACACAGCACTGAAGGGCAACTTCGTGCCCACTGCCAGGGGCTTGGCCCTCATATGATGAGGGAATGTTTCTCTTCATAGAATTACGCCAGCTAGGAAACGAAGAAGGTTTTGCAAATTAGAAAATTGTGTTTTGCAGTCCCTAATGGAGTCACGGATCAGGGCTTCAAACGTCATGAGAAGAGAGATACCAGCTCCCTGGACCTGCTGGTGGAAGCCAGCATGGCAGTTAGGAAGTAATCTTGCCAACAGAGAAAAAAAAATGGAACTTGAATCTGACCAAACCTTGTGCCCCAACCACCAGTTTACAGGAAATATAAGAAACAGAGGAATAATCAGTAAAATCCTGACTGTGGGGAAACACTGTAAGATAAATTATCCAGTTTTCTCAACAAAAAGTGTGAGGGGAGAAACAACAGAGGAGGCCTCTTAGCTGAAAAGGTCCTTAGGAGACATAACTGATCTCAGCATTCACACCTCATTCGGATCCCAGTTCAGACAAGTTGTTAAAACTGATCCTAAGGGCTGGCCCCGTGGCCTAGTGGTTACGTTTGGTGTGCTCCGCTTCAGCAGCCCAGGTGTGGTTCCTGGGCCACTCGTTGGCAGCCATGCTGTGGTGGCAACCCACATACAAAATAGAGGAAGATGGGCATAGATGTTAGCTCAGGGCCAATCTTCCTCGGCAAAAAAAAAAAAAAAAGATTCTAAGATGAGTGGGACACGTGAACACTGATTAGACATATTTTTACATATGACAATGGTATCATCTAAGCAGACACACTAAAATATTTACAGGTGGAATTTTAACATGTCCAGGTTATTTCAAGATGATCTCAGGGGAGTGGGTGAGCTATGAATAGTGATAATGGTTGAAGCTGGGTTTTCTTTCACAAGATGTAATATACATTTAAAGTCAGTTTGGTACCTGGGATGCTGCCATAGCAAACTTTAATACATGCACAGGTGGTGTTGGCTTTAGGATGGGGTGGTGGGCCACAGCTGGAAGGGCCTTGGGCAGACTGTTCAAGGAAGTAGGACATACCTTGAGGAAGGGAACTGGAGGAGTCATTATGCTTTTCTCTCTACTTTTAGAAGTGTTTTCAAATTTCCATGATGAAACAATAAAATAATAAAAGATAAAAGTCCATGTACATTTGTTATGAGAGGCTTCCAGTCTCAGCTCTGACATGTAAAGAGCTTGGAAGTCCACACTCCCATCCCCACAACAAGAAAAAGATGGACAAAGTGAAAATCAATGGCTTTTCTTGGGCCCATCAGAGATTTGAGGTTGCAGGGCAAACTGCCACCCCACAGTCTGGAAATAAGCAGATCTTAAGAGTCACAGCCAAGATCTGCTTACCTGGAGCAGTAGCCACCGGGGCCATAAGCTGGTAAGAAGACACAAATGGTAGTTTGGATGAATTGCGGGGGGCTGACTGTCGGCTAGTGTGAAGAGTGAGAAATGCCTGGGGCTGCAGACTCAGGGGGCCCCCACTTTCATGTGCTTTCCCTCCAGGAATCCCAGGAGCATCTCATGGTGAAGATCTGAGAAAGATCCCCTAGTGACTAGGGCAGGGGAAAGGAAGAGTAATCATTGTAAAATATGCCGAGAGCCTTTTCTAGGGAAAAAGACTTTGCCAGAGCCTCTGCCAGGTGAAGGAAGATATTTCTTTCCTCCCACTCCAGCCCCCTCCAGGCTTCCTGTCTCTTGACCAGAAGAATCAGGTGAAACTCCAGGCAAGAGGAGTCAGGGTTTTAAGGCAATAGGTTGGGAATGTGGCAGCTAGGGAAGGAAGTAGGGGACAGGAAGAGAAACAAAAGGTAATCTGTGGTGGAAACACTGTGAGGGTCACAGCACAAAGACACAGCCTTTTAGTTGTAAAAGACTGAGATTCCAACACAGGATTGTAGAATACTCACACACACACCCCTTACTACCACAGCAACAGGACTCCAGTATAATAAAAGTGGGTTCCAGCTGAAAGAGCTGCGAGATGCAGACTTTATCTGTGGAGGAGAACTTAGGAAAGTCCAAAGTGAGGAGGGAGATAAAAAATGAGGACACTAGAGGAATCTTAAGCCTCTGGAACCTACAGCCACAGAAAATATTAAATACAGCTCAATTCCTACCCAGACTAATATAAGTCCTCAGACTAAAGCCTATTTATCTCCATACCTATTACCTAATACAGCATTCGTGGCTTTCAACAAGGAAAAAATGAACTATGAGGAGGCAAAGCAATCATCAGAACCAGACGCAGACATGACATAGAAATTGAAATTATCAAACGGGGATTTAAAAGACTATGATTAACATGTTAAGGGCTCTGATGGAAAAATAGACTTGTAAGAGCAGGTGGATAATGCAAGCAGAGAGATGGAACTGTAAGAAAGAATCAAAATGAAATGCCAGAAATAAAAAATACTATAGCAGAAATGAAGAATGCCTTTGGAGGGCTCAGTGTAGCAAAGACAGAATCATGGAGATTGAAGATAGTCAACTGAAACCTCACAAACTGAGAAGCAAAGAAAAGAGAGAATTTAAAAAAAAAAACAATATCCAAGAACTTTGGGACAATATCAGAAGGTGTACTAAATGCATATTTGGAATACCAAAAGGAGAAGAAAGAGAGCACATAGCAGAAGAAATATTCGAAGTAATAACAGCCAAAAACTTTCCAAAATTAATGACAGACACCAAGCCGCCAATGCAAAAAGCTCAGAGGACACCACACAGGATAAATACCAATAAAACCACACCTGGGTATATCCTGTTCAAGCTTAGAAAACCAAACACAAAGAGAAAATCATGAAAGAATCCAGAGGAAAAATATATCTTACCTATAGAGGAGCAAGGATAAAAATTACCTTTTGGAGGAAAAGAATCTTCTCAAGTCAGAACTGGAATAGCGAAATATTTCAAATGTCAAAAGAAAAAACCCACCAACCTGAAATTTTATATCCAGCAAAATTAGCCGTCAAAATTGAAGCAGAGATAATGACTTTGTAGGACAAAGAGAATGAGAAAATTCATCACTAGCCACATGACCCTGAAAAAAATGTTATAAGTTCTTCAGGCAGAAGGAAATGATATAAGTCAGAAGCCTGAACCTACATAAAGGATGGAAGTGTGTCAGAGACGGAATGAATGATGGTAAAATGAAATAGTTTATATTGATTATTTCTAGTTGATCTAAAAGACAACTGTTTAAAGTAATAACAGTAACAATGTATTGGGTTATCATGGCATACGGATAAGTGAAATGAATGACAGCAGAGTCACAAGGGAAGGGAGGAAGCAATTGGGAATACTCTGTTATAAGGTATTTGCACTACCCATGAAGTAGTACAATCTTATTTGAAGGTGGACTTAGATTAGTTAAAAATGTATATTGTTAACTCTAGGGTTACCACTAAAAATGTTTTTAAAGAGGTATAATTGATATGTCAAGAGAGGAGAAAAAATAGAAGTGCCTTATTATCCAGCTATTCCACTACTGGCTATCCATCCAAAGAACGTGAAATCAATAATTCGAAAAGATCTATGCATCCCTGTGTTCAACATTGTTCACAATAGCAAAGACGTGGAAGCAACCCAAGTGCTCATCAATGCATGAATGGATAAAGATGTGATATATACATACAATGAAATACTACTCAGCCATAAAAAAAGACAAAATTGTGCCATTTGTAACAACATGGATGGACCTTGAGGGTATTATGCAAAGTGAAATAAGTCAGAGAGAGAAAGAAAAATACTGCATGATTTCACTCATATGTAGAAGATAAACAAACACATAAGTAAGGAGAACAGATTAGTGGCTACCAGATGGGAAAGGGTTAGGGGGGAGGGCAGAAGGGGTAAAGGGACACATATGTATGGTGATGGATAAAAACTAGACTATTGGTGGTGAGCATGATGCAGTCTATACAGAAACTGAAATATAATAATGTACACCTGAAATTTACACAATGTTACAAGTCAATATGACCTCAAGACAATTTTTTAAAAAAGAGAAGAGAGAAAATTGAATCATATAAAATGCTCAATTAAAACTAGAAACAGCAGAAAATATTGGTGGGGGGAGGGTCACAAAGAACCATGCAGCAAATTGAGCAAAACAAATGGTGGCTATGAATCCAACTATATCAATAACCACTTTAAGTGTGAATGATCTGAGTACCAATTAGAACACAGAAATTGTCAGGGAAGATTAAAACAAGAAAACTCTATGTTGTTTACTAGAAATCTGCTTTAATCATAAAGACACAGAGCAATTAGAAGTAAAGGATGGAGAAAGATATACCATGCTAACACTAATCAAAAGGAGGCCAGAGTAGCTATATGAATTTAAGACAAATCAGACAGAATCATCAGGGATAAAGAGGGGCATTACATAATTATAGAGGGGTCAAGTCTCCAAAATAACACAACAGTTCTAAACATGCACGCATCTAACAACAGAGCCTTAGACTCCATGAGGCAAAAGCGGATAGAACTGAAAGAAAAAATGGACACACCCACTATGGAAGTTGGAGACTTCAACACTCCTTTTTCGTTATAGATTAAGCTGACAGAAGGTCACTAAGGATACAGATTATCTGAGCAGCACTATTAATCAACCTGATCTAATTTACCTTTGTAAAATACCCAACTCAACAACAGCACAATACACATTTTTCTCAAGCTCACGTGGAACATTCACCAAGATAGACCACATTCTGGACCATTCTCAGACCACCTTGGAATGAAACCAGTAAACGATAACAAAAAGATAGCTGAACAATCTCCAGATATTTGGAAATTAAACAACACATTTCTAAATAACACATAACCTAGATAAAACTGATCAATTCCTTGAAAGATACAAACTACTAAAACTCACAGGAGAAATAGATAAATTGAATAGCCCTATATCTATTAAAGAATTTGAATAGTAATTTATAAACTTCCAAAAAAGAAAGCACTAAGCCTAGATAGTTTCACTGGTAAATTCCACCCAATATCTCATGAAAAAACAATACCAATCTCTTCTGGAAAACAGAAGCACAGGGAACACTTTCTAACTCATCCTATGAGGCCAGCATTATCCTAATACCTAAACCAGAGGAAGACATTACAAGAAAGGACAACTATAGACTGATATCTGTTGTGAATATAGACACAAAAATCCTCAATAAAATAATAACAAATTGAATCCAACAAAATATAAAAAGAATTATACACCACCACCAAGTGAGATTTATTCCACTTGGTATGCAAGGCTGGTTCAGCCTTTTGAAATCAATCAGTGTAATCGATCACATCACATAATCATGTCATCAGATCCAGAAAAAGCATTTGACAAAATCCAACATCCACCCATGGTAAAAACTGTCAGCAAACTAGAAGTGGAGAGAACTTCCTCAACTTGAAAAAGACCATCTACGAAAGAACAGCTAACATCATCCTTAATGGAAGAAACCAAGTGCTTTCCCCCTGAGACTGGGAACAAGGTAAGTCCACTCTTCACCACCCGTTCAACATCGTGCTGGGAGTCCTAGCAAGTACAATAAGACAAGAAAAACAAAAGGTATACAGACTGGAAGTGAATAAGTAAATTTGTCATGATTATTAGTGCATTAGGACCTCCTTTCATTTTGTACTTTGTGTTAAAACACATAAACTACGAAATTTGTCTAACGTCTACATTTATTTCATATCTTACCCTTCTCCTCAACAAGACAAAATGCCTTAGCAGGCTTTAAGTATCCATTGAGTATCCCCCATTTTGTTAATGTTGCCTAGAATTCCAAATTCTTGTTATTACAGCACAAGGAATAGTAGCATTGTTGCTTATCTGAGGTCCTACCAATATATTTTATCGATGTATGTGATCTGTTTTCTAAATTCCATGTCTTTCTTTAGGTTCTTTTTTTCTTACCTGAAGTTTAGCCTTAAGAAATATTTCAAGTGAGGATCAGTGAATGGTGAACTGATAGTTCTGACTGTGTCTTCATTTTGCCTTTATATGACTTTCAACTCTTTGAAGATATCTTTCCATTATCTTCCAACTTCTAGTTTGTCAATTGTTTTAGTACTACTCTCTTGTAAGTAATCTGTCTTTTTCTTTCTAATGGTTTTAAAGATTTGTCTTTTCATCTTTGAATTTTTAAATTTCACTCAATGTATCTAGGTGGCATTTATTTCATTTATCCTGCTCAATATTCAGTGCACTTTTAATCTAAGGACTCATGTCTTTCTTCAATTTCTGGGAAATTCTTAGTCTTTAATTCTTCAAATATTGATTCTTCTCTTTTGCCTTAGACTCCCTCTTTTTGAAACTCCCTGATAAAGATGTAGGCCAGAGCCTTTCAATTTAGCATCAATGTTTCTTAACTGCCTTTTTGTATATTTAAAATACTTGTCTTTCTGTCAGGTATACAGAATGAATTCTTTATTGCTCTCTTCTAATTTACCACTTTCCTGCTTTTATCATGTTCAATATAGAATGTTTTCTATTCAAGTCCTTTTTGCATTTCAAAATTATACATCTAATTTTTAGGGCAGTGCAACTATGCTGTATGGTACTGTCATGGTGGATACATGACATTACTGTATATATTTGTCAAAACCCATAGCAGGTACAACACAAAGAGTGAAACCTAATGTAACTATGGACTTCAGCTAGTATGTATCAATATTGGTTCATCAGTTGTAACAAATGCACCACACTAATGCAAGACATTAGTAACGGGGAAACTGTGTAGTTAGGGAGAAGGTGATGGGTATATGAGATCTTTGTGCAGTTTCTGCTCAATTTTCCTGTAAACCTAAAACTGCTCTAAAAAATAAAGTCTGTTAATTTTTAAGAAGACTATGTATCTTGTTTCCAAAATTTCTATTGATTAATTTTTAGATTCAACTGTTATTGTTTCACTTCTGGCTTTGTATTTTACAATGTCCTGTTTCTTCTTAATAAATATTATTATTTCATTTATATATTTAAGGGTCCTGACATACTTATTTTAAAGTATTAAAAGGTTCTACTAAAAAAACAATTTCACGTGGATTAAATTACTTTTAAAATTTTTATTTGTTCAATTATTTGATTTCTTAATGTGCTTTAGAATTTTGGTTTGGAGACTCGTTTTGATTCTGTACTTTGTTAAAAGCTCCTCTGTGCTTGCTCAGTCTCCCTGGTCTGGGTCTAGAACCAGATCTGATATTATTGGTTCTGACCTCCCACCCTACTGTGATAGTGGGGACACTGCAAATCCATTCTCCATGCCCCCAAGGAGTTTGCTCCAGTAACTGGTCAAATGCCACATTTGGGTTCACGTCCTGGGCTCCACAGGTCCCTACAAGCCCTGGACCAAGCAGTGCTCAGCAGCAGCTTTGTCAACCTCCTTTCACAACTGAAGGCGGCCATACCTTTCACTTTGGAGAAGTGAAATGGAGAGCTATTGGTATTTACATGTCAACAACAGGCGGAATGCTGGGACTGTCCCGGGCAAACCAGGAGGTGAAGTCACCTGCCTTCACAACCTCCACTCTTTTTCACTTGTATGAGGTAAATATCTCATTTTGTTTTCTCAAATGCATAGCCAATTATCATTTATTGACTAGCCCATTCTTTCTTCATTGATTTGACTTGCAATTTATAATCGTCTTGTACAAAAACCCATCCTTCCACGGGTCTAATTTAGGATTTTGTATTCTGTTCAATAGATTGATTTGTCTATCCCTCTGTCAAGATCAATAGCACCTGTTTTCATCATAGAGTTAGTATCTATTGGGATTGTGTTTGGCTACATGTTACAAAATCTTGATCACAGAGGTTTAATTGGAGTTAGTTACTGTCGTATAACCAAAGTGCCAGAGCTGGGTGATCCAGGTCAGGCGTGGCAAGTCCAAGACGGCCTCAGGACTCAGGATCATTCTTGCTTTCCGTGCTGCCACTTGTTGCTTTGGCCCTCGTGGCTGCAATGGCTGATGATCCTTTAGGCATCATTTCATAGACAAGACAAAGTGGGGGAGTGGGCGAGGCAAAGGACAAAGCTGGATCTAATCTGAATGTGTCCCTTTTTGTCAGGAACACTAGACTTCTCCCAAAAGTCTCACATGGCAAACTTTCCTTAAGTCTAATTGGCTGAAACTATGTCACAGAGCCACTTGAAGAGCAAAGGAGCCTGGGAAGTTGAGAATTTTACCGCTTCAAATAAATTCAGAATTGTGTTGGTAAGCAAGAAGGGAGAATGAATATCGGATGGGCCACTAACAATGTCTGACACAGCAAATATGTAATATTTTTATGTCTGTATAGAAGTCCCATCTCTCTTTTTAACAATATCTAGGATATTTATGCACATTTATGGTTCCATATGAATTTTAAAATCGGATAGTTAATTTCCATGAAAAAATTAGTTGAGATTTTGATTGTTACTCAGTGAATTTAGAAATGAAGTTTGGGAATACTTTCCTATTTATTAAATTTTCTTCTAACTCATCCAATAATATTGCACAGATTTTTCTATATAGATCTTCCATTTATTGTATTAGATTTATTCTTACAGATATTAAAATTTTGTTGTTGTTTATAATTTTATTACAGCTCTGTAATTGGTTATTGTCATCTAGGAAGGCTATTGATTTTTTATATTCATCATGTGTCTGGCAATTGGATTGAATTCTCTTATTGGAACTAATAGTTTGTCAGTTGATGCTCTTGGATTTTTTTAGATAGAAATCATGTCATCTGAAAATCATACTGTTATTTCTTCCCAATGATTATGCTTCTTTTTGTTTGTGATTATATTGGCTAAAACCTCTAGCATAAAGTTGAACAGAGGAGTGACAAGCCACTGTTTTGTTTCTGACTTTAATCAGAATGCTTCTGATAACTGCTGTAAATTTTTATTAGGTACCACAGGCTTAGGCAGCTTCTTGCTGAGACTAATTTTTCCAAACTATGTTGGTTCTTTTATCATAAGTAAGTGTCAAATTGAAAATTATATGGATTTTGACTTTTCATATTATAGTGTATTGAAAACATTGACAGGTATTTTTCCATTTTTGAAACATTCTCCATTCCTTGCATAAATATTTTATTTTAATATTTTAAGAGTTTCCATTTATACTCATAGGCAAGTGATATTGACCTATAAATTTCTGTTTCTGATGTTCTTTTCCTGTTTTCATATCAGATTTATACTGTTGTCATAAAATCAAATATTTAATTTTTTATCTCTGTTATGGACTGAATTGTGTCCCTCTCCTAAATTCATATTGAAGCCCTAATCCCTGATGTGATTGTGTTTGGAGATAGGTCCTCTAAGGAGGTAATTAGGGGTAAATGAGGTGATAAGGGTAGGGCCCTGATCCCATAGGACTGTGTCCTATAAGAAGAGGAAGAGACACCAGAGTTCTCTCTCTTTCAGTTTCCACATGCACGCACAAAGAAAAGGCCATGTGGGGACACAGCGAGAAAGCGGCTGTCTGCAAGCCAGGAAGAAAGACCTCACCAGAAATAGAATTTTTTGGAGCCTTAATCTTAGACTTGTGGCCTCCAGAATTGTGAGAAAATAAATTTCTGTTTTTTAAGCCAGCCAGCCTGTGGTATTTTGTTATGGCAGCTCGAGCAGAATAACACAATCTATTTTTTATTTTTATTTTCGGGTATTTAGAATATAGGATAAAATTTTTCTTTTGCCTGAAGCTTTGGTAGAACTCACCTCTAAAACCATTTGAGTAATATCTATTTTAGAAGATATCTAACAACCATTTCAAATTCTCTTTTGATTCATGATCTATTTAGTTATACTATGTCTTTTTGAGCCAAGTTTGGCAAATTAGAGCAGTTTAGAAAATTGTCAATTTTATCTAAGTTTTTAAATTTATAATATAAAGCTGTACATCTTATTATCCTGTAATTTTGAATCTCCTCTGTCTCTATAATTATGCCCCCTTTCCTATCCTATTGTTATTTTTTTTGTGTGTGTGCCTTCTCTTTTTTTTCTTGATCAGATGTGTCCAGGGTATGCCTACTTTATTACCTCTTTCAAAGAATTACTGTAGTGGGCTGAATGGTGACGCCAAAAAGACATGTTCATATCCTAATCCCCAGAACCTGTGAATGTCACTTTATTTGGAAAAAGAGTTTTGTAGATGTAATTACGGATGTTAAGATGTGGAGATCATCCTAGATTATCCGAGTGGACCCTAAACCCAGTAAGAAGTGTCCTTATGAGAGAAAGGCAAAGGGTGATTTGAGACAGAATAGGAGAAGGCTCAGATATAGAGGAGAGGCAGTGTGAAGATGGAGGCAGTCACTGGAGGGATGTGGCCACAAGCCAAGGAGGCTGAGGATTGCCTACAGCCACCAGAAGCTGGAAGAGCCATGGAAGGATCTTCCACTAGAGCCTCCAGAGGGAGCACAGCCCTGCCCACAACTTGATTTCAGACTTCTGAGCTCTAGAACTGTGAGAGAATAAATTCCTGTTGTTCTAAGCCACCACCTTTGCAGTAATTTGTTACCGGAGCCCTAGGAAACTAACACAATTATCTTCTGATTTTTAATGTTCAACTCAATGTAAAACTCCAGTTTTATTACTTTCTGCTTTTTGTTTTATAATCTGTTGAATTTTTACCTATATTTCATTTTTAGTTTAAAAAGCTTAAAAGGTCAAATTTAACCTCATTTTCCGAAGGGTGTGTATTTGTTTTTCTGTGTATCAATCAGAAAGAGTAAAACTGTGGAACTGACAAGGTAATTGAATTCCTTCACTGCTCTAAACACACCGTAGCTTAACAAGTTCTTCCATAATCATCACTGACTGAGTAAATCTTCCATAATCAATGACCAGGAATAAGTTTCCATCCAAGATACATGAGACACTACAAACAGTGTAGATTACAGACTTGGAGGTCACGCAATGTAGAAGTTCCCAGGCGTGAAAATGGTGAAAGCAGTTCGCTCATTGCTCTTAAAGTTACACAGAAGGAACTGAACTGCAATGGAACATTTAATTTCTATCCTAAATCTTTCTATACTGCCCATATGCTTAGGATGCATGAGGTATTTTTGCAGTTTTCAGGATATAAGTAAAATAGTACTTTTGGATTTATGATGCTTTCAGAGGGTGCCCAGTGCACTCGCACCATATGCCAGGCATAATGAGCCAGATGCTCATTTTTCGCTTCCCTATTGAATAACTGCAGAGTCAAGCGGTGTTTGTGGGGCTCTTGCACGTGCATAGCTCAGAAGCATTGAGGAATTCCTCCAGGAAAACCCTTGAACGATAGGGAATAGGATCTGGTGGACAGGCGTTCCCACCTCCTGTCCTTCAGGTGGATAACTCTGGTTTCGTGAGATCCGTTAAAAATGGAGCTCCCCTTGCCCACAGCAGCAATCTTGATCAAGTACTTCATATTGACTTCACCTTGTTTTCTGTCTCACTCATCCCGGGCCCTCGCGCCTGTCCTGGGATCACTTCTCAAAGTACATGCCTATAAGTCCTGGCCTCAGACTCTACTCAGGATCCTCCCCAGCTCAGACATTGTTTTTCTAACATGTTTAAAGATCAAAGGAACATATGAAATCCCAATCTGTCTACCTTTTCCACCAGACTCACCAATATCTCCCCATTCACACAAAAACCTGTATAAGAATGTTCATATCAGCTTGTTTTTAATAACCCCAAACAAGAAACAACCCACATGTCCATCAACGGGTGAATAGACGAACACACTGTGGTATACCTATGCAGTGGAATACTACTCAGTAATAAAAAGGAATGGACTATTGATATACACAACATGAATAGATCTCAAAGTAATTATACTGATGGAAGAAGCCAGAAAGTAAGTTGTGTGGTTTCCTTTATATAAACTTTAGAAAATATGAACAAATCTGCAGTAACAGAGAGCTGATTAGTGGTTGTCTCAGGAAATGGGGTGAAGGTAGGTGGAGGCACAGGAAACTATTGGGGGTGATGTACATGTTTATTAACTTGAATGTGGTGATGGTTTCATGGGTGCATGCCTATGTCAAAATGTATCAAATTGTTCAGTTTAAATAGGTGAAATTTGTTATATGTCAATTATTCAATTTTACCTCAAAAAACTTTTTTTAATTGAAAAATCTGTTTTTAAAAAGCCAAAGAATGCTGTGTAAGATAAAGAAATAAAGTAACCCCTGCTAGATGAGGGTTTCAGAATGAATTCTGAAAAAGATTTTTTGAAAAAAGATGAGGCTTATCAAAAGGACACAGGAACCAACTTGAAGATCCTAATGGCCCAAGCTGGAGCAATTTAAGCCACAAAATAAATATTGTATTTATATAATAGTATAAATACAAAAATACAATATATTATAATATAAATATGAAATAGTATTGAATAGAATCAAATAAATATCCATGAGTACATGCTGATATGATTAATTAAGTAAATAAAGTCAGGTTCCCCTGAAGGGACAGCACTCCCTTACAGAAACTTACATCCAAGCTTGCCATTGTGTCCCCTAACAATCAGCACCATGCTTCACATGTGGTGGACATTTAACAAATATGTGTTGAATGACTGAATGGAATAGAAGAGTGTGTTCCACTTACTGAGAGGAATTCTGATGTTTCTTATGGAAGTTTTTAAAACATAAAACTTGGTGATTACTTTTGGGATAAATGCGTTATGGCCCAATCTGTAAGAACACGTATGGATCTTATGTATATTGGAGACTCAATGGTTCTACTGTAGTATTTCTGCAGAGACAAAGACCCCATGTTTTATAAGCAAACAAATGAAAAAGCAAATGCTATTGGGACAAAAAGACTTCCAAAAAGATAGTTTCCATGGAATATAAATAATTTTTCTATTCCAGCTGTCTTGTTTGGACTTAGGGAACATAAATTATGAGTCATTTTAATTGGTCTATTCTTTAATTGTATTCCTCAAGGCTCATTCACTTGAAAGCTCTTTTCCACATCAAAAGCTAATGTTTAATTTTGCATAATAAACAAGATGAGAAATGAGATACGACAAGCTAGAAAGATAAATCTCAAGTCAATATAGACTGTCCTCCTTTTGTGACTACTTCTAATGTTTTAATTCCATCAGTTCTCTTAATTAGATAATATCTACCAATACAAAATGCACTCTATTCCTATGTTTTAATTTCAGAGAAAAATTTAGACTAATATGTGTAATAAGTTATTGCTTTAGTGTAATGTCAGGAATGTCTCTGCTTTAAAATACAGCTTCAAATAGTCAAAGGATTTATTAGAATGACCACTGGAGGAAAATGCCAAGTTGTAAGGATTTAAAAACAATTCTTGAAACACCTAGGGAAGAAACCAAGTTTGTAGCTTTCCAAAATAACCTTGAAATCTTCAAGGTTATTTTAAAATTATTTGTTGTTGATGATTTATTATATATAACAAAAAAGGGGGTTATGCTCTAAAATCTGATAAATGTATTCTGCTTTTGTTTTTGGTGCTATTATGGGCTGAACTGTGTTCCTCCCCAAATTCAGATGTTGAAGTACCAACCCCAGTACCTCAGAATGTGACCTTATTTGGAGACAGGGTCTTACCAGAGGTGATTAAGTTACAGTGAGGTCATTAGGGTGGGCCCTAATCCAATTCTCCTTATAAGAAGAAGAAATCTGGACACAGATGAGTAGGAGGGAAGACAATGTGAAAACACACGGAGAAGATGGCCATCCATAAGCTAAGGAGATCTTTCCCTCACGGCCCTCAGAAGGAACCAAACCTGCCAACACCTTGATCTCAGATGTCCAGCCTCCAGAACTGTAAGAATATAAGTTACTTTTGGACAAGCCACTCAGTCTGTAGTACTTTATTAAGGCAACCCTAGCAAACGAAACGAACTAAATCAGTTGTTAATTCCAGTTCTTGTTCGTACAGCCAATAAACATCTCTTGAGTTTGTTAAGAGTCTAGGATTTTACCTTACTTGCAAGCTAACAGTTAGCCTGTCAGCATTCCCTGGATGCTAGCAGGAGACACAAGATTCCTGGGTCAGAGACAAAGGACTTCATTACTTATGACAAAAGTAGCAGGTGTGCATGGGTTCTCTGTCCTCCCTGAATCCCACAGGGCCAACACAAAGGGTCCATGATAGATGCCTACACATGCAATGACTTGTGTTATAGGACAGGAACACACAGAGCTTGGAAGAGTCATCACTACTAGAGTAAGTGGAAAGAGGCCTGCTCTTTGTCTGGGAGGAGACACTACCTCATCTCTCAGGATTACTCACTGCAAACACAACCCTGAGAAGTGACCCAGATAGAGTGGTCAAAGCCTTGCATTCTTGGCATACCCAGCAAGAACATGCTAAAATACTCAGGGCCAGTGGTGGCTTGCATCTGCCAACAGAGCCATTATGTGCCAAGCACAGAGCTAGAGGCTGTAGTGGTAGAGACGGACAAGCCAAAAGATAATTTCAGTACAGTGTATTAAGTACCATGATAAGTGTCAAAACACATGGAGGGGTGAAATTCTAAAAAGGGGGTGCCTGTTTTGTATAATGAAGTCAGAGTATGTTTCCTGGAGGATTCAATGGCTTAACTGACACTTAAAGGATCAATAGGAATTCTGTATGTGAAGAGGCAGAAGAGCAGAATGAGAGGCAGTTCTAGGCAGCGTAAAAAATTAAAGCTAAGGCCAAGAGGTGAGAGAAAGATTAGTGCAATTGGAAACATGCAACATTCAATATATCTGGAGTCAACAGTAAGAAGGGAGGGTGGTAAGAAGTGAAATTAGAGATAAAAGTCAAAGTCAGGTCATGTTGGGCTGTGCTAAGGAATTTGAACATCTTCTCGAGTACAATGAAGAGCTAGGGAAAATGGTTTTAGAGTAGGAAGTGTTGGGATAGATTTCGATTTCAGAAAGATCACTTTGGCTGCTGTGTGGAGAACAGATTTAATCTGAAGTCAGTTAGGTGTCATTACAGTAGAAAAGGAAAAAGTTTAGTGACCAGGAGGATGGAGTCAAGAGATCTTGAGTATTGACAGAATTGAAAGTATAAATAGACAGGTCTGCAATGATACTTCAAGACTTCATACTCCACTTTCAGTAATGGATAGACTATTGGACAGAAGGTCAATAAGGGTACAGAGGGCTTGAACAACACTGCAAACCGACAAGACCTAATAGACATACACAGAGCACTCTACCCACAAAAGGACACACATTCTTCTCAAGTGCACATAGAATATTCTCCAGGATAGACTGTATGACACTGACAAGTATCAATAAATTTTAAAAGACTGAAATCATACAAAGTACCTTCAACAACAATGGAATGAAGCTAGAAATCATTGAGAAGAAAAACTGGAAAATTCACAAATATGTGGAAATTAAACAACATGCTCTTATACAACCAATGAGTCAAAGGAAAATCACAAGGGCAATTAGAGAATAGAGGCAAGTGAAGATGAAAACACAACATACCAAAGCTTATGGGATGTGTCAAAGACAGAGCTCAGAGGGATATTTACAGCTGTAAAGACTTACGTTAAAAAATAAGAAAGATCTCAAATCAATAACCTAACTTTACACTTTGAGGAAATAGGGGAAAAAAGAGCAAACTAAACTGAAAGGTAACAGAAGGAAGGAAATGATAAAGATTAGAGCAGAGATAAATAAAATAGAGAATATAAAAACAATAGAGAAAATCAATGAAACCAAAAGTTGGTTCTTTGAAGAGACCAACAAAACTGACAAATTTTAACTAGCCAGACAAAGGAAAAAAGGGAGAAGATGCAAATAACAAAAATCAGAAATGAAAGTGGGGACATTACTAGTGACCATTCAGAAATAAAAAGGATTATAAGACAACACTATGAACAATATATGCCAACACATTGGATAATATAGATGAAATGGACAAATACCTAAAAACACAAAAATTACCTAAACTGACTTAAAAAGAAATAGAAAATCTCAACAGACCTATTAGTAAAGAGATTGAATCTATAATCAAAAACCTTTCAACAAAGTTCAGGACTAGATAGTTTCATTGGTGAATAGATAGATCAACCATTTAAAGAAGAATTAACACCAATCCTTCTCAAACTCTTCAAAAAAAGATGAGGGAATACTTCCTAACTCATTCTATGAGGCCAGCATTATCCTGATACCAAAGCCAGAAAAAGACATCACAAGAAAAGAAAATTTCAGACCAATATATCTTATGAATAGACATGCAAAATTCTTAACAAAATACTAGCAAACTGAATCCAACAGCACATTAAAATGATTATATTCCATGACCAAGTGGGATTTATACCAGGAATACAAGAGTGGTTCAATATAAGACAATCAATAAATGTAATATATCACATAAATAGAATGAAAGAAAAACCCACATGATTATCTCAATTGATACAGAAAAGGTGTTTAACAATACCCAATACTCTTTTCATGATAAACTCTCAGAAAACCAGGAATAGAAGGGAACTTCCTCAATATGATAAAGGGCATTTATGAAAAATCCACAGTTAACATCACACTCAATAGTGAAAGACTGAAACTTTCCCCCCTAAGATCAGGAATAAAGCAAGGATGCTCACTTTCACCACTATTACTCAACATTGTACTAGAGGTTCTAGCCAGAGCAATTGAACAAGGAAAAGAAATAAAAGGCATCCAGATTGGAAAAGAAAGGATGAAACTACCTCTATTTGCAGATGGCATTAGTGTTCATATAGGAAATCCCAGAGAATCCACTAAAAAGCTACTAGAGCTAATAAATAAATTCAGCAAAGTTGCAGGAACAAGATCAACACATAAGAATCAACTGTATTTTTATACAACAGCAGTGAACAATCAGAAAAGGAAATTAAAAAGAAATTAAGAAACAATAGTATCAAAAAGAATAAAATACCTGGGAATAAAGATAACCAAGGATGTGAAAGACTTGTACATTTCAGTAATTTTCAGATTACAAAACGTTGCTGTAAGAAATTAAGACTTACATTAAAAAAAAGTCATCCCATCCTCATGGATAGAAAAACTTAACAGTTAATAGGGTAAAGATGTCAATACTACCCAAAGAGATCTACAAATTCGATGCAATCCCTATCAAAATTCTAATGGCCTTTTTTTTGCAGAAATAGAAAAGCCAGTCTTCAAATTCATATGGACTTGCAAGGGGCCCTGAATAGCCCAAGAAATCTTGAAAACAGAAGAGGAAAGTTAAAGAAATGACACTTTCTGATTTTCAAACTTACTACAAAAGCTATAGTCGTCAAAATAATGCGGTACTCACATGAAGATAGACATAAAACCAGTTGACAAGGGTGCCAAGTCCATTTAATGGGGAGGGAATAGTTTCTTCAACAGATGGTGCAAGAGAATGAAGTCAGACCTCCTACTTCACACCATAAACAAAAGTAAACAAAAATTAACTCAAAGTGGATCAGTGTCCTAAAAATAAGAGTGAAAGCCGTAAAACTCTTAGAAGCAAGCATAGGGGTAAATCTTCAAGACTTTGGATTTGGCAGTGGATTCTGAGATATAACACCAAAAACACAAGTAACAAAGAAGTTGGCAAGTTGGCCTTCATCATATTTAAAAATTTTGTGCATCAAAGGGCACTATCAACAGAATGAAAAACAACCCACAGAATGGGAAAAATTATTTGAAAATCATATATCTGTTAAGGGTCCAGTATCCATAATAAATAAAGAATTCTTACAACTCAACAACAAAAAGACAAACAGCTCAATTTTAAAAAATGGCCAAAGGACTTGGATAGATATTTCCTCAAAGAAGACATACACATGGGTAATAAGTACATAAAAAGATGCTCAACATCACTGATCAGTAGGGAAACGCTAATCAAAATCACAATGAGATATCACTTCACACCTACCAAGATGGCTATAATTAAAAAAATGGAAAATAACAAGTGTTGACAAGGATGTGGAGAAACTGGAATCCTTGTACATTGCTGGTGGGCATGTAAATGGTGCAGCCTCTATGGAAAACAGTTTGCCGGCTTCTCATATTTTAGCTATGTTTAAAAGCTAAACATAGAATTACCATATGAACCAGCAATTGCACTCCCAGGTGTATACCCAACAGAATTGAAAGCAAGGACTTGAACACATACTTGTATGCCAATGTTCATTGCAGCATTATTCACAATAGCCAAAAGGTGACAACCCAAGTGTCCTCAACAGCTGAATGGGTAAATATGGTCTATACACACAGTGGAATATTATTCAGCCATAAATGAGTAAGTTCTGATACATGCTATAACACGGATGAGCCTTGAAAACATTATGCTAAGTGAGACACAAAAATAATCTGGACACAAAGGACAAATGTTATATGAGTCCTCTTATATGAAATCTCTAGAGTGGGCAAATTCATGGAGATGGAAAGGTAATCAGAGATTACCAGGGGCCGAGGGGAGGGGAATAGAGAATTACTGCTTATGGTTACAGAGATTCTGTTTATAATGATGAAAAAGTTTTAGAAATAGTGGTGATCGTTGCACAACACCGTGAATGTAATTAATGCTACTGATTTGTACACTTAATGAATTGTAACTTAATAGTTAAAAAAGCAAATTTTATATACGTTAAATATTTTACCACAATTTACAAACATTAATAATGTAACATACCAAAACCCATTGAATTGTACACTCTAAATGGGTAAATTTTATGGCATGTGAATTGTCTCTCAATAAAGCTGTTTTAAAAAGAGAGATTTAGGAGGTAAAATCAGCAGGAAACTGTAACTGACGATATGCAGGGCATGTCGTGAATACCATCATTCTTTACAGCCGCTCAGCAGCTGAACCTCTTCCAGTGGTTGAGAACAGCGTCTGCCCCCAACACAGAAGTTGAAAAAATCAGCTATTCATTTTCCCAGCCTCCTGGTAGCCAGGGCACAGACACGTGATCTGGACTCCGCCGATGAGAAATACCTACTCCCTTTATAGTTCCTCTTGTATATCCCCCTCTTGTAATCAGAGACGGGGATGAGAAGCAGAGAAGTCATGCAGGTTCCTCCCCGATGGGGGCAGTGCCTGTGAAGGTGGCTGCATTCTGTCTACAGGGGCCCTGCTCCTGGTGGCCGCCCTGAAGGAGCCAGCCGTGCAAGCCGCAGTTTCTCCGTCCAACAGTGGAGACGGCGGTGCCTCCATGGATCACTCCTGCAGTCTGATTTGGGGAATGGCTTCTGGCTCTGTGACCTCCAAACCTGGTTTGTCAACCTTCCTGTAGATTTTGTGAGTTGGCTGGTATTTTTAAAATAAATGTTCTGCTTACGTTAGACAGAATTGGTCTCTGTTGCTTGCAACAAAATACCCTGAATGATACCAAAATTGGTCCCAGGAGGCCAGCCCCATGGCATAGTGGTTAAGTTTGGGCACTCCACTTCGGTGGCCTGGGTTTGCGAGTTTAGATCCCAGGTGCGGACCTACATCACTCATCAGCCATGCTGTGGGGTTGACCCACATATAAAGTAGAGGAAGATTGGCACAGATGTTAGCTCAGGGCAAATCTTCCTCCCCCCCCCCAAAAAAATCGGTCCCAGATCCTCAGGAAGTTGAGTGAAATATGCGATGAATTTTTCTGGACAACAAGCAACTTGAGGAAAGTAAAAATCCAGGTGGTAATAAGGATAGGCGCTCTGACGGCACCTGACATGCACGGGTGAAAAGTGAACTAGATCATCAGCTGTGGCCGCGGGGAATAAAGTCCTCACTGAAGACTCACTGAGGGATCTGACTGAGCGCTGTCAGAGACTGGGATAATAGGCATGCAGACATGGCAAAGTCCTGGTCCTCATTCCAGCAAGGCAGACCTAGTTACCGAGACAGTTGAGTCTCCAGTTTGCCAGCAGTAGCGACTAAAACTGATCCAGTGTCAGAGTGGTCATCCAGCCCCCCAGTGGCAGGGGGATTAGATGGGGGCCCACAGGGGCCATGGTGAATTGGAACTGCGTTCCAACCTCCTTTGAGTGGCCTTTCGTGTGCCACAGAGGCTGAATTCCACATTTACTAGTCTCTCTTGCAACTGGGGTTTTGGCTGCAAATTGAGAGAAAACTTGATGGTGCAAGATGGGTGAAGTATATCTTCCTGCTGATTTAGCAATTGCTGCAGGCGAGAAGGTCATAGAGCTGTGGGTTTTTCTGCAGCAGCGTTTCCAGGGGCCTGACACTTGTGTTATTCTATCCATCGGTTGTGTCAAAATCTTTTCTTCTAATCCTCGCAGCTCTGGGTTCTGAGCATTTAGAGGACTTCATACCCAAGAGGGAGATGCATGTTGGTTATGTTGGTGCTCCATTCGGTCCTTAGATTAGAAAATATGGAGATGTGATCATTTTAGAATAGAGTGGAAATGGTCATTATCTAGAGATCCTGAATTTGGAGCTGTATGTAAAAAAAAGCTGACTTTGGAGAGACAACAAATGTGTTTTGTTTTATGAGGGAGCGCTGTTACATTAGGCAGGAGCGTCGTTTTACGAAGTGTACATACGTGAAGAGGGTATGTTGAGCGGTCAAACGGGTGGTGTCCCTTCTTCTTGGCCACCTGGCATCTGGACCTCGTTCCTGTGTTTGGGGAATCTACCATCTTGTGACGCAGAACCACTCCTCCCACTCCTGAAGCCAAAAATGCAGATACTTCCCCACTTTCCTTGCATGTGACCTACAGCTTGTCAGTCAAATGGACTGGTTCCTCCACCCCCACCACCCCCACTGCCCTCCTTTCTTGGTTGTTAACTAGTAGTAAAAATAAGCAAGTACTCCACAGACTCCATTCTGGGGAAGGTGGTAACGGTGGCATCTGTTGTGATTTTAGCAGTAGCGTCCATGGTCTAGGGTCAGAAATGTTAGTGATGCAAATAGAGGTATCTGTGCCCACACTCAGTGGCAGTTCTGCTGGTTGACTGGGCATGGATTCTGGCTCCGTAGCTGCTAAGATGCAGAATTACTCTCCAGCCTTGCTGTAGAATCAGTGAGCTACTGAACACCCTTTCAGTAAAATCCTTCCTACTTAGATTAACCAGAGTTTGTTTCCCCAGCTTGCAACTAAGAACCCACCGACAAGTCGGTGAGGTGAGGGAAGAGTCAAGGACGAGAGTTAGAGAGCCAGTGGCTCACGCAACTAGGAAGACAGAGGTCCCACTGTCTGAGATGGGTCCCTGGGAATTGCTGCAGGTTTAAGGATGGGTGATGATGAGATTGATTTCGCACAAGTTGAGTACAAGTTGCCTTGGAGACATCCCAATGGATATGTCCAGTAGGTATCTGGATATGCCAGTCTCATCCACAGGAACGAGATATGAACTGGACACAGACTTGGATTCACCAGCATATAAAGGGCAAGTGGTGCCACCAGGGAACTATTCCTGCCCCGTCACCAGGATGCCTGGAGGATTCTTCTCTAGAGAAACTAAAAGAAAGACTTTAGTATCTTCATATTTGCTGGATCTGCTGTGGCTCACCCTGTGTAAGCCCCATGGAGAGTCTGGGAGGGATGCTTCCACAAAGGAAATTTGGGGTGCTACTAACCAACGAAAGGCTGTGGGCCTTAAATATCCCTGGGGATGATATTTAAGCTAGGTCCAAAGAAAGAGAAGGAGAAATCTATACAAAGTATTGAGTAGAACGTTCCAGGCAGAGGGAACAGCATATCCAAAGGCCCTGGGGTGGGAAAGAGAGGAACAATTTTAAAAACTGAAGGAAGATTAGTGTTGCTGGTGCCTAAAGAACAAGAAGAGAGGCGTGAATTTAAGAGACAGAAGGGACCAGGTTTTCTCGACCCTGTAGATCATAGTTAGAGTTTGACCTCTTTCCTGAATACCATGAGAAGGCACAGAAGCAGGGCTGGCAGGGGCCTGGCTATGTTTTATTCTGCAGCAGGGTCATGTGAAGATGAAGGCAGCTTGGACCAAGGTGCTGGCAGTGAGGACGGAAAGGCATGGCTGGATAGGAGCTGCATTTTGGAAGCCCTCCTGCTGTTCCTCCACAATCCGTCCACCACACAATGACTAGGAGGATGTCCTTAAACTGTAAATCAGGTAATGTTTGTTGAATGAATGACGTTCTGATGTACCAGTGCTTTACTGATCAGATAATTAAGCAAAAAGTACCATAATATTGTTTTATTTAACATAATAAGTACTCATATATGAGGCAATTGAAGCCCAGAGAGGTCAAGCGATTTGCCCTAGGCCACACAGCTGGCAAGAGGCACAGTGGCTCCAGATGCATGCTCTGGATCACATTCTCTGCTGCCTCTCTTCACATACAAGGTTCAGCCGTTTTGACAAATTTAAAATAATCGATTTTTCAACTGAAACACGTTGGATACTGAATCATTTGTAAGAAAAAAAACAAAGATGAGCCTTGTAAATGAGGTGGGGTTGAGGACGAAGGTTCAAGTACAAAATTTCAAAGGAAGTTTTTAAGCAATGTAACATCTACGATTGTCTTCAGGAAATTACAGCAAGAGGCCAATTACGACAGCTCTCAGGGTCAAGCAGCAAGCCAAGATAAGGTGACTAGGTTTAAGCAAAAAATAATACGCAGATTGGGCGGGCAAGAGGCAGACAGCAAGGGCCAGAGGCAGCGACTGCCCGTGTTAGCAGGGGAGGAATTCTGCACACGGCCCGCCGTCTCAGGGTGGCCTGGGAGGTGCTAGTCTCAGACACAGCAACTGGGCAAAGAAAGTTAATGTCCCTAAGCCAGTAGCAGCAGCCTCTCCAGAGGAAGGTATGACTCTAAAATGCCAACGCATTCTTTGATTCTGGTTTTAGAATTCAGAAATATGCCCTCGGGAAATAATGCAATTCCTTCCATTTAGACTCGAGACCAGGGAGGCTGAGCCCCACTCTCCGTATCAATCAACAAGTCAGCCTAAGCGCCTTCTGGCCTTAACGGGGGTCAGTCACCTTGACGCCAGGCTCCTATGTCAAATGGCTGAGTTGAGGGTTTTCTTGTTTACAGATCTTCATTTTTATAAACACGTCTTCTTGTGATATATAACTCCTGTCAAGTGATTTTAAACTTTGAAGAAGTACATACAATAAAAAGTGAAAGCTCTGCCCTCACTGACCCTACTCCTGTGCCCAGAAGTGACCACGAGCACTGGGTGTGCATCTTTCCAGATTTTTTGCGTGTGTAATACACATTTTTGTTTTTGGAGACAAGTGGGATCATGTTGCCTATACAGATCTACGTCTGACTTACTCTACTATTGCAGTCTTTCAACATCAGTATAAGTAGAGCTGCTTCTTTTTACTTGCTGCTTAGTATTCCACTGTGTAGCTGAACCATCTTTGATTTAACTATGACCCCCTGACGTACACTAAGAGTTGTTTCCAATCTTCGCTGTTACAAACAGCACTACAGTCCATCCCTGTGGCATGTATCTTTGCTCACTTATGTGATTATTTCTGTGGGACAGATTCTGAGAAGTGTATTACTAGTTCTGTGAGACAAATTCTAGGAAGAGTAATTGCAGGTTAAAAGGTGGGGACATTTTAACATTTGATACATACTGCCAGAATTGTATCAGTTTGTATCCATTGGCACATGATTTTCCTAACACCTCTGCCAGTAATGGATATAATCACTCTTCAACACTGCAATTGAATAAGTAAAAAATTCTCATTTTTAATTTCATTTTCTTCATTATTAATGAAGTTACTCATGTTTCCATATGCTTCAAAGTCATTTGCGTTTGATTTTTTCAAAAATTAGTTATTCATATCCTTTGCCTATTTTACTATTGGATGTCAATCTTTTTCTGTGGAATTATAAGAACTCAGTGTAAGAAGAATATTAACCATTTATCTAGAATAAAAATTATAAATATTTTCCCCAATGTTTTGTCTTTTAAATTTGTTCAGGGGGTCCTTTATCAAACAAAAGCTGCTTACTTTTTACTTAATTAAATATGTTTATCTTTTCTTTTACAGCTGCTGGATTTCATGTCACACCCTATGCCAAGATTATAGATCTGTTCCCCCATATTTTGTTTTAGTAATGTTATGTGTAATTTTAACACTTTAATCACATAAGAATATTTTTATATTTGGAGAGAGGTGAGGATCTAGCCAACGACCCCAACACAATGCACTTTCCCGTGATGAGAACGCACTTTGGATCAGGTCTCTCAACCTCCATTTTATCTGGCTTCTATCTGGGAAGATCGAACAGCTAAAGAAAACATTTCCCAGACTCCCCCGAAGCTGAGATTCTGGAAACAAATTATGTTCCATCATTTAGATGCTGTCATGAGAGATTCTGGAAGGCAGAAATGAGCCACCTTCCCGCGGCTCTTGAATGTTGCCATTAGCAGGGGGAACCCCAAGGACCAGTGCTCCAGTGTCCCTCCACCAGCTTCCTGGGAATCAAGAAGCAGTGGTGATGGGGACGGCTTCTTACTGTGACTTGCTATTCCCAGACTGCAGCTTTGAACACTGTGGTCCAGTTTCCTGAATGTGAGAGTCAGTTGCAAAGGCAATAGCTTCTTATTGACAGCACAGCTTCAGAAGCAATTTCTGAGGTATCTTCAGTGGCTCCCCATTGAACCAGTTCTGTTTGTGCTGAGTCATTCCAGGAGATCCAGCCTAGAGTATGCCCCTGTAGGCCCTTCCATCAGTAAACTTCTAACGCTCTGTATTAAATCACCTGTCAAAACGCCCAGAGCAACTTCTATTTCCTGCACTCAACCTTGACTGATATGCAATTTGGTTTAAATGATTATATTTATCATATATGTTTTTACATTTATATTTAAATCTATTTCTAGAATTTCAGTTCCATTTCACTGATCAATTTGTGTTTCAATGATGCCACACTGTTTTAATTAGTACAGCTCTAGTATATATTGTAATATATTTAAATACAATATTTTTAAATATAATAACAAGAACTAACATTTATTAAGCAGTTTCTAGGCATTTTATTTATGTTATGCTTTACATGTTATTCAAATACAAATGAACATCTGTAGGTCACAAAATACTCATCCAACAATAGCTTAAACAAATCTGGATGTTTTTCTCATGTTCAAGAAGCCCAAAGGCAGGGAAGCAGTTGCCGACACTGACCTTTCCCTCAAGGTCAAATGGGTGCTAGAGTCCCAGCATCACATCCACTTTTAAGGCAGGAGGAAAGCAAAAAAGGGGGCACCTGTGACTTCTTCCATCTCTTTGGCCAGAATTGTGTCAAACAGCCTCCCGACCTCCAAGCACGCTGTGAAAGTATGTGACATGTGCAAATCCCAAAGTAGACGAGGACCAGATGGCTGAGCGTGGGATTAGGTGTTGAGTGAGTCAGACTGCCGTAACTCCCACCTGGGAGACCCTCACCAACCTCTGACGCCACAGGACCATCATCCCCAGTTCACAGTGGAAGCCCGAGGGGTGCCAGCACTGTGCCGGGGGTCACACGGCAGGAAGTGGCAGAGTGCAAGCTTTTAGCCCCTCCCTTATAAATGCCTCCTCTATGGAGGAAAAGCATTGTGTTTAAATACTAGCATTCTGTCCAGCTACAGTGCTGAATTCTCCTATTATTTCTATAAGCTTTAGTCTTCCCACCTACTCTAGGTAAATGAATGTATTGAATCATATCTTCTTTGTAATGGTGAGAATTCTTTTTTCCTGTTTCATTGCTCATAGTTGATGTCAAATAATAACGGGTATTCTTGTTTATTTTCCTATTAAATGTGAAGGCTTTATTGTTTCACTGTTAAGGAAATGAGTAAATTTGTCCTGAAAAAGAATAAATACTCTTCAAATATTCAATAGCAAAAACGGATATTTTTCAGGAAGAAGAAAGTCTTCTTTTCTGGTCTACATTTTACAATGTTTTCCTTTTATCACAATGAAATACCAATATTTCTGACTGGTCTCCAGTCAAGTTAACAAATGCATCTCATACCCCAAAACAGTGCTGGAGAGGACATCGCGGCCACTTTCCTGGGTGTCTTTCCAGCTCTACCTACAGCAGTGGTCCCACCCGATGAGAAACTAAGCAACGTGGCTGGAACACGTAGGAGATGACTCTTCTGGGTCAGGAGTGGTTTTCGTGGTTCTATGAGAGACAAGAGAAACGGGTACCAATTTCTTTGCAAGGCTTAAATACCTGTTTTTCTCTGTTTGCTACTTTCAGTGAGGTATATATTATCAGGAAACCTATTTTTGACAATATTGCTGTATTTTACATCTTCTACAGTTTCTGGAAGAAAGACAAAATGGGCTGTCTGGGCCTCGGATTCCTAGAAACTGGAGCCTGAGTCAAAGCTTGCCGTGAAGGCTTTCTCGGGAAGCACAATCCTAGAACTGGGAGAGTGAGGGAAAGGAGAGGGCGGCAGGGAGGTAGGGACAGTAATATGAGGTGATGTCTCACCAAGCTTTGATTTAAATGATCATATTTGTCGTATATGGTTTTGCATTTCTGGTGAATCTGTATCTTGAATTTCAGTTCCATTTCATCGATCGATTTGTCTTTCAATGATGCCATGTTGTTTCAGTTAGTACAGCTCTAGTCTCTGGTTGAATAAATCTAGTAAGTTCTAATAAGCTGAGTAGCACTCCCGGGCAAACACGCCCCTTGCTCAGTGATGTGGAATACAACACCACGAAGCCCTGCGGTACTATCCCATCTCCTGCCTCTCCCCACTCAGAAGTCACCCTAGGCCGCACCAGCTCCCTGCCCTGGGGTAGTGCTACCTGCCCCTCGGGCAGCCTCTGGGAAGGGCAGGTCCCCTGTCTTCTGTGCTGGTCTGAGTTTCTAAGTGATGGGAGTGCACGTGACCGTAGGATCTGCTGGGTCAGACCGTGTGCAGCGAGGAAGCCAGCCACACCCCAGGAGGGCCGGAGACAGCTGCTGGGGTGGGAGAGGCAGGGTACCCAGACAGAGCATCTCCACGTGGCCGGCAGCCAAGGCCTAGGGTAGCTGAGGCCAAGGGAATCCAGAAGGAGCACGTGTGGAGACTTGTACAGGCTGTTTTTCTAAGGGGAGTGGTTATCTTGTACATTAGGGAAGAGTCCTTTGTGGCACAGGTCATGGGACAGCAGGAGTCCTGCGCTGGGGACCACCCCACAGACAGCCAGGAGCCAAAGGGTCAAGGTGCAGCAGGTCCCAAGTAGGAAGGCCGGGAGGCGGAAGCCATCGGCAGCTTGAGTTAACCCTTTCGGGTCCAGTTCCATGTGGTGCGGTCTAGAGCTGGGCTGCATCCCTGCCTGGGGTGAGGGCTCGTGGAGTGTGGCCACACAGGATGGCACGTTCCTGGGTGGCCCTGAGCTCCTGGGCTCAGCAGTCCGATGGGCTCAGCCTGGGTCTGATTCCTGGTCCCGACACCTTTCCACCGGATGGCATGAGCAAGAAATGCCTTACAACGGTGATGACGGCCAAATGGTGTGGGCACGCTGCGGTGCTGGCGTGTATCTGCTAATATTGTTGCCGCGGAAAGGACCTGAAGCAGCGTGTGGCACGCAGAGTATCGCCCTGGTCACTGGCGCCTTGTAGATGCTCCATACAGGTTTCTTAGGTCTTTGGGCCTCTTTCAAGAATTTTCAGCTTTGAGAAAGTAAACCAACTTTGTACACGAAGATTTCACCCAGGGACACATCTCTTGATGAGTTCAGGAAGCTTTGGGGAGGCATAAATCTCAGGGAGACCCCCTCCCTGCCCTAGTGGGTGACCTGCACCCACCCTCCAGGAATCACCAGCTTCCTCCTCTGGAGCATCGCGGGAGACGGGAGGCACACAGCTCAAAACCCCAGAACGTCTGCCATCTGTCACCAGCTGGTCATCAGGGGTGACCACGCTCACCTGGCCCCACTCCGAGTGTCTCCACCCTCTTCCTGCCCGCGAGCAATGGTGCAGGGAGGCTGTCTCCTACAGGTCTGCTGGGTCCTGCTGCGTGTCCCCACCTTTTCATGCTTTGCCCTTAGCTCTTCACCCCTGAATGAATAACCTGTTTCTAGTTTTCCCCCGTCTGAGTTCACTCTGCTTGCCACCCCAGCTGGCTCCTTCCACTCTGAGCCAAACGTCTGACTGTTTCCTTCAGAGCTGCAGCCAGGGCCAGAGAGCCGAGAGCCCAGGATGGGCCCTGGGCAGAGAGGCCATCCAGGAAGCAGTGAGGCCTCTTGAGTAGGGAAAACAGCAAGTGCCCAAGACCACTGTGGCTGGCACCTGTCTCTCCATGTCTGTGTGTCTTCCATGGAACCAGTGCTGGCGGCCTGGATGCCGGGCATGTGCTCCATGCTCTCCATAAATGAGCTCACTGCCTCCTCTCAGCAACTGAGCACATGTTACCATGGTACCATTTTCCAGATGAGGAAACTGAGGCACCAGGGTCCCCCATGACTTACCCAGCATGGTCTGGGATGTGACAGAGACTCGTGGGCCCTGGCCATCGAGCTCCAGAGTCCAGGCCTTCAACACACTTCCCGCACTGATTCTTCATGTGTGACATTTTGGGTAAAAACGTGTGTAAAACAGTGTGTCACTTTTGTTGACCATGTCCCCTGAGCCAGCTGTGCTCCTGCCTGCCTGAATCATGTACACACCTCGTGGGTGCAGCAGCTCGGGGTCCTCTGGGGCTGGGCCTGGTGGGCCTTCCTGCTTGCTCTCTCCCGCCGACTTGGCGCACCCCAGACTCCTGTCAGGCTCTTTCCTGCCCTCGATGCCCCCCAGGCCACCCTCCATCACCGACCTCAGACCTCCATGTCTTCACTGGGCAGGTTCTTCCATTCAGTATCTTCTGACCTGTCTGTGGAAAGCCCACCCATCTCTACAAACTCTGGTCAAATTCCACCTCTTGCAGGAAGTGTGTCCATCTCCCTGCAGTGGGGTGTGACTCTCCCCTCCTTGGAATCCCCATGGCACACGGTCTGGTCTTTCACGTGACAGTTACACACCATGATAGTGATGGTGTGAGGCTTCTCATGCTCCCACTGCCCTCTCGGGCCCGGCTTAGCTCCTGGACCCGTCAGGAAATGTGCGTTAAGTGAAGGAATGAATGAGTGAGCTCACAGTCTAGGGCAGGCACAGGGCCTCCGTCAACGTTTCCAGGAATGCCTCAATAAATGATGCTCAATAAATGGAAGAATCGTGAACTTCTGTCCCCACCCACTGCTGGTGGACAGACTGTCCTGCAGAGGTAGGCTCTCACTTGTTCAACTGAATTGAATGAGGGGCTGACCATGTAATGGAATTCATCGTCCACATTCAATTAATGGGGACATACACTCATGCAAACACACACACAGTCACACACACATGCGTGTGCATGTACAGACACACGTCTTTGGTTGATGCTAGGCATCATTGATTTCCCTGATGCAGGGTAATTTTTGATTGAGTTAGTAATAATAATACCTAAGAGATCTCAGTTAAGAGATCTCAGCTCATTTTATCCTCAGAACAACTTATTGAGATTGACACTATTATTATCAATGGTTGCCAGAAGGGGAAACTGAGGCAGAGAACAGTTAAGGAAGGTAACTTGCCCCAGCCACACAGCTCGTGAGTGGCGTGGCTGGGATGCAGACACATCACTGTCTGCTCCTCACCACTGGGCTCTACTGCCTGTTCCCCTGGTGACCACCCGGGAGCCTGCTCTCCTGTCATCCCGACAGGACACCAAGACAGCAAACCCTGCCACGGACGTGGGCGCCCTGCTTGAGATCACCACACAGCAGGAGCCGAACTACAATCTTAAGCATTTCTGCTGAGTTGCTCAGAGTCTATTAAACTGGAAGTTTCTCAGAAGACCAGAAATGTGGTCAAGCACCCAATTTCCGGTCTTCTTAGTGCATTTACCAAACTGATAGCATTCATTTTAATCTCTGGCTGAAACAAACCACACCTACAGAAGACAACTTTGGTCTCTAAATCTGTCAGTGTGCATTTCACACGGTAATTTCCCCTTGTGTATGTTACAGTTAGGCAAAGTGAAGGGTATGGGTGAGCCAGCATTAACCGGGAGCAGCTTCTCTGAAAATGCCAAAATGCGGATCTGCCTTTCTGCACCGTGCGTTCACGGCTCGTGCTGAAGAGTCAGCGCATGGCAACGCCAGAAGAGACGCTGCAGACTATCTGCTTCAACTCCGTCAGGTCCCAGATGAAGGGCGAGGTTCAGGGAGATGAAATGATTCCCTTAGTGAGTCTGGGGTAAGGAATGCACTAGAACCCCAGCCTCCTGAATTGCACCCATGGCTCTTTCCAGTGGACTTCCCTGTGCATGACTTCGCAGAAAAGTTTAGATAAGGTTCGCCCTGGTGACTGGAGCTGCATTGCAATGTGGACATGTCATCTCTTATTCTTAATACAATGACTTTTGTTAGAACACGTTTCACAATTTTATATTTCACACACTTGCAACCCTGCTAGCTGTGTCCCAGTCCCCAGCTAACTGCTGCCACAATGCTTGCTCCATCACTCGAGGTTTTGCAACGAACACAATTAGCTGCTTCCTAAGTCTTGACCATTTTTAGTGTATTGCCCTGCTTCTCACCCACTTTTTTTGTTAGTTTCCCTTACTTTGGCACCTTTACTCACATATACCATTTAATCTGAATGAACAAAAATGCTAACTGAAGCGTATGCCATCTGTAGTGGCTGAGTTCAAAGACGTGTTTCAGTTTTGTAATGGTGTACTTGCAACATTTTCTCTTCTTTGCAAAATCCTCTTTCTGGTCTTTTCCTGGGTCTTTTGGAAATGCTTTGAAATGTATTCAGACCATGAGCTGCTCTTGTCTGGGGAAATCATGTAGTCGGTGTACAGATCTAGTTTCTTTCTTAGCAGGAGCAAAAGCAGTTTAATAGGAAACCTTTCAACTTCCTATTCTTTAAAGCCCGTGCTTCTAAGGGGAGTGTTATTTGACCATCTTCTATTACCCAATTTCCCACAAAAACTAGTTTTTGCAGAAGAAGGCCAAGCATGCTAATGGAACTCCTGCTGATGGAGCCAGGCGGCAGAAGCTGGGGAATTGAGCGGCTGAGGCTGGAAGACGGAGTGGAAATTTTACACCCGCGCATGTCTGGGTCGTGGCTGGGATGGGTAGGGGACAACAGAGAAGAGGAGGTGGAAGTTGGTGGAGGAAAGAATCCAATGGAGTGATGAGGATTTAATGATTGGGGAAAGGGTAAAGGAAAACAATAAGAATGAATTGAATAAGTCAAGAGAAAAAAATACAAAAGAAGAATAAAGGCCAACAAAAGTGGGAGAATGAAGAGAAGGCACAGGGCAAAGAGAGGGGCAAGCCCAGTGATTACCAATAGCATCAAGTGTGGACATAAAACGAAGTACGTGAGTGAAAGAGAGAAATACCATTCCAGGAAGTTTCTGCCCAAGCATTCAATGACTCATTAGGTCAAAGCCAAAATACCAGCATAAATTGCATACTGACGGGTGTGGGCAGGCCTCTTGTGGGTGACCAGCCACGGCAATTGCTGCCACACTAGCACACACTTTAAAGCCTCGGCCTAAAAAAAAAACAACACTATAACCTATGGATTCCTAGAAACTGTCTTAACTTCTGTTCAGGACATTTAAAAAAAGGATATGAGATCCTCAATAGGCACAGTGGAGTGGGAAGAGAACAGTCCTGGACACAGGGGCCCTGACGCTGGCCGTGGGGCACCAGTCGTCGCCAAAGGGTTTTTAGCTATGGAAAGTTTTCTGCAAAGAAATCCAGAAGCCGATATCTAGAACAGGTAAGGTGGCGCTCTCCGGTCTGGGTCGCCATACAGGGAGCCTGCCTTTCAGCTGCCCATGCCTCCCCTCCCCGGGGGGCATCTCTGCAGAACCCCGCTGTCAGGGGCCACAGACTGTCCAGCCTCCAGCTCAGTAAGCCATGGGGTCTTTTCTTTTTTTAATGAATTGCTTGCCTAACTGAAAAATCAGGATATTTTACCAAAAAAATTAAAATGTCAACTTTCTTTTGAAACACTGGAGACCCTGGTAACCGTGACCCGCACTGCTGAGTTGCTCAGAGTCTATTAAACTGGAAGTTTCTCAGAAGACCAGATAACTGTGGGCCCTGGTAACTGTGACCCGCACTGCAACAATCCATGAGAGCTGAGGGGCATTTTCTCTCTCTCTGCCACAGTCTACGTGCAGCTAACCTGAATTCGCTTAGGTGTCTCAGTTTGCAACTACCTAAAGAAGCCCAGCATGAAGACCTCTGGCTCCATATGTCCTCTGAGGAATCTTCTGGCTACAAACATCCTGCAACTGTATGGTGCTTCTATCTCAGGCAGGAGAGGCCACATTCTCAGTCATTCTGCTCTTAAGGTATAGCCCTCACATTTGCTTAATCAGAAAGCATGTCGGTAGTGTCACAAGATAAGACCAAATGTGGTTGACTGCCTTCTGCCAGTGGTTCTCCTTACGTCCCCGCCTCCTTCTCTTCCACCCGCCCCTCCCCCCAGCACTGAGAGGGACTGAGAGTAAAGAAGTTTTGACTTCATTCTTCAACCAGAACCCCCTTCCTCCTCCTCCTGGGGCTGGGGTCACAGCCCTCCTCCACAGTCAGGCACGCACTGACGTCTTCCTGGAAGCCTCCCCACCCTCAATAATTAGTTTCCAATGTCTTCGGTTTTATGCTCAATTTACCCGTGTTAATCTGAAATTGCTTGCCTATTCTGTGAATGTTCTAGGATGTAATATTGGACACATCACCTCTTGGGTAATAGGGACAGATCCTCTGGGTATTGTTTGATGGTTTCCTAATCACCAGGAGGAGCCAAAGAGTTATTTTCTGAGCTGGTATCACAGATATCTTTTACACTTCATCTGATTTCCAAGTAAGATGGTAATTCAAAATGATGCACAAATATGATCCAGGCACAATCTAGAATACCCCAAATAATTAGACAAGTATCAGGTTTCAAAAATCAGCATAAAGAACAAGTTTCCAGGTTCAGAGAATTCTCCACTAACCCCGAGGGGGTGAGTCCCAGCATGCTATCTACCTTTCCTGAGTTTCAAGTTATCCTTCTATAAAACCACTTACTACTACCCATTCTACAACAGCTTTGGAATTCTATGAAATTATTCAAAAAGCAGAACAATGTGTGGAGAACATGTTGTGGGGGGCGACTATGCAGGGTGGCTCTGGATTTCTAGGAACTAGCTGCCTTTCTAACCCGGAAAAGTTAACTGGCTTATGGATATGGTTTTAATTTTATCTAAGAGAGGTTTTTAAAGCTATAATGGGCATTGTGAGAGTTTGGAAAAAAGGAAATGTATTAGTAAAAAAGAGAAATGTTGATATTATAAACCAAAATCAGGATTCATTTTCATCAAGGTAGTCAACTCTTTGGAGTAAATGTCTATGAAAATTAATGGACACCTCACTAAAGTGGAGTCCGGAGACCAGAAGGGGGAGCTCTCACGCAGTACTGCTCCATGTCAATTACTGGAAGAATTGTCAATTACAGACCCCAACAGAAGAATTGTCAACCCAGGCCCCAACAGAAAACGATGTACACTGCTTCTCCTACAAGAAATAGACTACCCCAGCAACTCAGCCAATGAGAAACCAGCTCTCTCACTTTCCACCAATGGACTTTCCTTCAAAACAACCCCTTTCAACTTCCTCCTTTTTCTCTATAAAATAACGTTCTTCTCCTTTGCTTGCTGGACTTGCCTATAGTTATTGCTGTAGCTTGCTTGTCTGGAATTACAATTTTTCTCCTATTCCCAGATAAATCCATCTTGCTGGTAAAATAACTGGCTGTTTTTAAAGTCCACACGCCCGATTAAGGGGGCTGACTCAAAAGCCATATGCAGATGTGCCTCTTGAATTGGTGAGCACCGGGGAAGGTTGATTTGGGGAAAAAGTTAAAACCCGAGTTGTCAGGGCCTTATTGGTAAATCTACACTCTACCAGATGCATCGTGAATAAGCGTGTGTGATGAACCACAACATTGTTCTTGGAGAACAGTTTGAGATAGGCTTTCCAAACGCCCAACTGATACGTGATAAACATTTTCAAACATTACTCTTCGGGTTCATATAACTGTGTAATATGAGAATGGGGAAGGTAGAAAAGAGAAAACCTTAGCAAGCAGATTTTCTATGGATGATGGACGCCCGTGACGGGAGCTGGGGATTCACTCCTCACTTTGGTGTCTGCTTCAAATTTTTCTTTTTTAAAACATATTTTTTTATGATAGGAAGAAGTGGAAAGTCATGGAACGCATTCAGCCTGGCTCCTGCATATTCCAGACAGAGCCGGAGGTCCTTCCCCACCTGCCACATTCCCTATTTGGGCAAGTCTGTGCGTCACTGTCAGGAATATGGCTCCTCCGCTAAGGCAGGCGCTGCCCCTCTGTGTCATCTGTAAACGTGCCGTGTGTGTGCCACGTGCCTTTACAGCCTTTAGCGCGATGACTTAAGAACTCGCTGCGAGATGCCCTTTTCCCCATTTCTTTACGTCTCCTACGTAGTCCGGGAATTTGGGGGAGAAAACCGCATCTAATTAGGGGCAGAAATGACACGAACGAGCTTCTGGCTCCAAGATCGCCGGAAGACACCCCGCACGGCCGTCTCAAGCCCCAGCAGCAAACGCCAGCGGGCGCACCCCGCCCGCCGACCCGCACCCGCAGTGGCCACTCTCGGCGTGGCCGGAGGCAGATGGACGTCGGCGAGCCTCGTTTCCCGGTCGTGTTACGCAACAACTTTGCAGCCGTCATCTTCGCCCTAATTGTGCAGGGGGCGGTGTTTGCGCGTTGCGCTTTCTCTCCCCGCTCCGGGCCGTCGCGCTCTCCCGGGAGACGCGCGGGGGCATTGTAATCGCGCCCACGCAGCACGGCGGGGCTCGGACCCGTCGCCCGTCCCCCTCCCCACGGCTGCCCGCCCCGAGTGTTGGCAGCTGGCCAGCGCCCCCCCACAAGGAGGAGGGGTCTTCCCGGGAGTGTGCGGAAAGGGGGAGGCGGAGGTCCCTGCCACACCCGGGTCGGGTCGCTGCAGTCCGCGGCCCTGGGCCCGGTTCTCGGTGGGCAACAGGTAGCCCGGCCGGCTGCGCGCTCGGGGAGACAAAAAGCGCCTCTGCGAGGGAGCGAGGGTCGCGGGGCTCACAGCGGAACCGCGGCGACCTGGAGGGCGAAGGCAGCGGTGGGGAAGCGGGACGGCGAGAGTGGGGGTCTCGGGCCCCTCCCCAGGTTCCCCCGGTCGAGGCGGCAGCGCCGGCCGTTGCGCAACCCTCGAGCCGGGCGCAGGGCGCAGGTCCTCCCGGCGCTCGGGCGGCTGTGGCGGCCGCGGCCGGGGAGGGACGCGGGCTGCTGGTGGCGCCGCCGGTGAGGGGAGCGGGCGGGGGGCGGGGTGGGGGCGGGGCCGCGGAGAGCCCGCCCACGCCGGCCACGGCCATTGGCGGCGGGCAGGGGGCGGGTGCCGGCGCGGCGATTGGGGCCGCGGCCGCCCGTCACGGCGGGGCTGGCGGGCGGCGACGTAGCGCCGCGCTCGGAACTGACCTACTAACACACATCTCCCGGCGCGGCCACGGCGCCCGCGGACCCGGCGCGCCGCCCGCCTCCCGCGCCGCGCCCTCGCCGCCGCCCGCCGCCCCGAGGCCCGGCCGGAGCCGGAGCGCCGAGCGCCAAGCGCCTCCGGGCCCCGCTCCCGGCCCCCGGCTCTTTCTCCCCGCCGCCCCGGCTCGCCAGCCCGAGAGCAGGAACACGGTAAGCGCTCCGCCCACCGCCGGCCCGGGCCCGGCGCCCCGTTCTCCGCCCGCTCCCGGGGCGCGCGGCCGGCGAGCGCGGGGCGCGGGGCGCGGGCCGGGCTGCGCGCCGGGCTGGCCGGCGGCGGCGAGTGTGCGCGGGGCATTCATTACATAAACTTTTGCTGCCTTGTCAGGAGGGGACTCGCCACCTTAAGGTGGCTGCTTTGATTGCAGCGCCCTCTCGCCGGCACGTAGTCCGGGCTGGTTTGCGCTCCCCCCGCTGCTGTTGCATAATGTCTCCTGATTTCAGGAAAATTGATGTTTGGGGGAGGCAGAGCCGAGCCTGAGCCATCTCGAGCGGGAAGGGCCACGCTCTTTTCTTTCTCGTCCCTTCTGCGGGGCTGGCGGCGGGGAGAGGAGGGGGCTGAGTAATGGGGCACAGTCTCGATTTTCTTGTGGAGAAAGAGCGTTGGTAGCGTGAACGGTGACGGCATTCGGAGAATGCCTGCGCCGCGTTTGTTTTTGTCCGCGGCTGTGTCTGCACAGACGTTTTCCACCCTGTTTGTCGTCAGCGTGTTTTACTAGCGCTCGGGAAGGTTGTGGGATTCGTCCTTGCACACATTGCATAATCTGCCCACGGTGAAATATTGGCGATGATTACGGGCTGATGTGGGAATGTGCGCGTACGTGTGTAATGATTTGGTAATTTTAGCGCAGCGTTGGGTATTAGATCGTCATTTACATCTCTGCTACGTCCCAAATAAAAAGATACATTTTAAAACACTCCTACAAAACATGAAAGGAAGGATTCCTCGGGTGAATTCTGATCTTGGATACTACCGGGGTTCGCTTCGTAGGTGTTCTGAGCTCTTCTTTTTAAATCTGGGACGAACCATTGTGACGTTTACCTCCCCACCTTCCTAATTTTAGTGCATTCCTTTCAATCAGCCCTTTTTCTCGCCTTATTGTCATTGTTTTTTCAGACACGACAAGACAGATCACATAATAGTTTCCTGGAAATGTTGCATTATGTAACTGCCGTATTTGCTGGCAGTGAGCATAAGAAGAGGGAGCTAATTACGTGATTTTATAATCTTGCTACAAAAAAAGTAGGACAGTTTCAGCCTTTAAAATGTCACTGTAACAGTTTTTTTAAAGATATTTTAAACAGGAAAGTAGAAAACCGGGTAAGCGTTGAGTTTGCTCATGCTGCCGAATGTGTGTCTTTTGCCCTAAATGAAGCGTGCGTTCTTCTAAATTTAGCCCCAACTATCACATTTTAACAATTGTGGCCTCCCAGCGCTATTTCTGGTGTTTTCTCCCGGGCTGTGTGCAAATACAAGTTCAAGGCCATTTGCTGTAGTTTTAACTCCACGCCTTCGGAGACCTTTGATAAGATTGTATTTTTAGGAAGGCATTTCGCAGAGCCCGATGATTTGCTGGATGCTGACTGCCATTTATCTTTTTAAAGGACACTTTAGAAAAGTGCTTTTCTCTGAGAACAGCAGGGTATGGCCAAGCGTCATCTTCTGGTCTTGGCTTTTGTAAATAACAACAGCGAATGAGGTCACAAGTATTTACTTCACATCTTTTTTTTTTTCTCCAGACCAGATATGATTTATAGGAAACAGATATAGGTTAGTAGATTGTATTTTTGTCTGGATACCCTAGTTTTATTCAAGTGAGGATATATGAATATATAATGTACCCAGATTTTAAATTTTTTCCTGGACTCTTGTGTAATTACGTGTGGATATATCTTTGTGACGGCGTGTATATGTCAGATTTTTTTTTTCTTAACGTAACATTTAAATAAGGTGCGGGGTTGTGGGGGTTTTTTTTTTGAGGGGGGGAGCGTATTATCGAGATTCACCTCTGGAACAAATTATATTACCCCAAATAATTGCAGTCACTTTCCAAGAAGCTACTATTGCTCCAGGGTCCCCGGTGTCAGACCCCGACCTACTTTGGAGCTGGGGCTGGGAGCCACGGGCCCGCAGGGGGCCGCGTTGCGCCACCTTCGGATCGCGACCTCCAGTGGTGCCCCGGTGCCGCCTGGCGCGCCCCTCCCTCCTGCGGCCCGTGGGGTCTCGGGGGAGTGGGGGTGGCGGGCGCGGGCCTCGCGTCCGCACCGGGGAGCGCCCTGGGCGGCGCTTGGACGGGGGCTGCGCGGTGGCCTGCGCTCCTCCTCGCCCCCTCCCCACATTCCTTTGTTCTGGCGCTGGGGGTCCTGGCGGCGCCGAGGCCCCGCTGCGCCGCCCACCCGGCGGGGGGCGGGTCCCGGGGAGGCGCGGCGCCGGGGGCGCGGAGGGACCCCCGGGGGCCGGGGAGTCCGGGTGCGCTCTGGGTTCGCCGGGGCGAGGGAGAGGAGGGGAGCCGCAGGGGCGGGAAGGGAGCCGGGGAGGAGCGGAGGGGAGCCGGGGAGGAGGGAAAGGGAGCCGGGGAGGAGGAAGGGACGCAGGGCGAGGCCGCGCGGAGAGGGCAGCCCGGCGCCCTGAGCGTTCGCGGCGCGGCTGCCCGCCCTCCGACGGGCAGCTCGGGGGCCGGGGGCCTGCCTCCTGCCGCCTGCGCGGGGAGCTTCTGAGCACCGCCGACACCTTTGTTCGAGGAGGCTGCAGTGCATTTCGGAGGCAATCGCTTCTCGATTCGCGAAGTGAAAAAGACCTAAGAAAATCTCCAAATGCCAACAGACTACAGAAATTGGGGGTGGGGGCGCTCCGGCATTGATGGTGATGGAAAGGGGGTGGGCCCAGCTTGACTGTGGCTAGTCGAGTTGATGTCTTTTTTTTCTGCTTTGAACCTTTAGTTGTGGGGTCACAGGCTAGAGTAGAGAGAAGTCGAATCCCCCGAGTTCGAAATAAAACAAAAATCAAAACGCCCACGTAGCCACCGCTGCCCTGTAAGGCGACAGTACTTTCATCTTGGCGTAAGACGTCTGAGATTGTGCTCCTGCAATAATTCGCAGAGAATTCAGGGCAACATCTCAGATGTTCTCTGAGAGCGCATCAGCACAATGTGCTTTGTTGAAAAGTTGGCTTCTCTGGGGTTGTACCCTGCACCCCTGTCCCTCATCAGTTTCTCTCCTGAGTGTCAGGGCTGTCAGTAGTTGGAGAACAAACACAGGCTCCGGGCTCGGAAGAGCTGGTCCAGGCCCCAGCCTGTGAGGTCGGTACTGCTCTGATTGATCTGGGTCTGCAGAGTAAACTGAGGGAATCAAACCTGTCCTACTGGGCAGTTCCAGGAGCTCAGTAAATACTTCCTGTATCATTGACCAGGAACCAGATTTTTTTTATATATATATAAAGGTATTCACTTTCATTTATCTCTATCTAAATATCTGCAGTAATAGTAAGGATTGAAGTTTGAGTTAAACATACAATTAAAGATCCTTCTTGAAATCTATTTTGTTCTAATAATGATTAATAATGTTTTCCAAACTGTTTACCGGTACCTTCAATGGCAATTTAAGTTTGGAGGGAATTCTTGACAGGGTTGCAGAATCCAAACTTCCCAAGTTATTGGGTTAATGTTTTGGAAAACTGTTTGAAGGAACAGAGAGGGGAGTTGAGGGTGGCAGGAATGATGTAAAAAGTGGCCAATGGCTCAGCTTTTCCCAGTTCCCTTGACCTCTGGGTGCCGGTGTTCCTGCCTGGATACTCTGCATGTGAACTTCTGTGGTCTGAGATGAGCAGGGCTGGTCAGACCCCACAGGTGAGCCCTCTGAGAGGGAGTGTGTGCAGCAGCCTATGCAGGTGAAAACTAAGGATGGCCCCGGGAAACTGCTGCTGTTTGGCCCTTGTGACTGATACAGAGATTGTCTTTGGGTTACCCTTACAACATAGGGCTGTGCTTCACTAAGAATCGCGAGAGGCTAGAAAGGCCTAGAGCTATCATCCTCATTGCTGGGTACTGCTCCTTCTTCAGAAGTGAGATTAAGAGCTAATATTTACTAAACACTTAGCCTGCATGTGCCAGGCACTGTGTTGAGTGTCGAGTTATCATCTCCATTTAATAGATAAGGGAGTGGAGGCGGAGAGAAACTGATTAGCGGCCCAGGCCAGGAGCCTGAAAAGGGGATGGGGGCTGTGCTGGGAATAACCCCCTCTGTCCCTCTACCTCCCCTGTGTGAGCGCTAGCTCACTGTAGTTTTTGAAACAGTTTCCTTTTCTGTGTTAAAGGCTTATCTTTGCGAAGTGCAATTATAACATCACTGTGATGCAACAGCCTGAAAATTAAAACCCTTTGTGAGAGCCCTGTCCCATGTTGAGCAACGGGCGTGACTCACCCGCTAAGTGGATATTTCTAGTTGACCTTGCCTTGGTCCATCGAGTCAGTTCCGAGACGTGGATGTGATTGCAGTGGGGAATGGAAAAGGCGCAGTCATAGTGCCCCGGCTTTATTTTTACCCCAGCTAAACTCACACATACTTCATTATTTCCATTGTAATCCAGATGGCGTTGGTGCTGTGAAAAGTTGTTTATTTTTAATACGTATTGAGGAATGAGGGCCCACTTGGGATTCAATTCAAAATATGACAGAAACAATGTAATTGAAGTTTCCCTTAATATTCATTTCTTGTTTTTGTAAGGTATGCCTGTATTTCACAGGGTTAACACATTGTTTGATATCCTGTTATTTTTCTAAATTATATTTGAGTTGACTTTTATCCAGATCGGACTCATAGGAGAATGTCGAAAGACTCTGACCTTTGATCACAGACATTACATAAGAGTTTTTCAGTTTCAAAATGAATTTGTATTACTAACACCCCCAATTATCTCTCAAATTTCTTTGCAAATAACTTTCCTCTAGTTAAAAAAAAAAAAAAACTGTTTCTCATCTGGTTTTAATTAGAGAGCATAGCTTGTTTTCATGATAAAGTTTAGTGGGGATTTACTAGATGCAGTTTGTAATAATCGGTGCTTTGAAGCCTAGTTTCATTGGAATCAGAATGATGTTTGTTAGCCTTTTAGTTATCAGAACGTGGTGTCTTTTATTAATTAACTTTCCAGGGATCTTAAACTGCGATTAAGTAGTCTTCAAATAAACACTAAAACTAAACATTGGAAAAATCTGTCCTATTCATGAGGCACATAGTAAAGTAAATGACATTTGTAATCATCCGCTCACTGGGGAGAACGTGAAACTAGAATGGTTCTTCAGTATAATCAGGAACATTCAAGAACTTTCCCTGCCATACCCTCTCCCCGCTCAGCCCCTGCACACACACCATTTTTGCCATCATTGCTCCCTGTGGTGTGTGTTCTAGTATTACTTCCCCGTGGCAGGATTTCCTATAATTGGGTTACTTGGTGATGGATTGTGTCCCTTAAGATTTCAGATGAGTTGCTAGACTGACAAATTTTCTTTTTCAAAGTTTCAAGAAAACTAATGGTCCATATTTTGAAGTGACTACAGATTTTTAAAAATGCATTTCCCCCCCAAATTCCTCTCCCTCTTTAGTGAGGGCGGTTTTGTCCTTACGTATTTCTCAAGCCCGTGATTGTTTGTGTGCGTTAGCGTCTGTGCACTTACTCTGCCCAGTCTTCAGGATATTTCCATTGTGCACTAGGTTACAAACGCTGGCCTCTTTTATGAAAGAATGTCAGGTTATACTATTTCATATTTCAGCTCCTTAAATTATATCAATGTGATAAAAAATGCAACATTGTCATCATATTCATGAAGTTTAAATCTAATTTTCAAGTCGTCCTTTGTTGAGGATGAGAAAGCAAGAAACTTGAAATATTCTCATTTGTCATAAACTTGATCAGGTTTTGACACTTTTACAGATGCACCCAAATAGAAAAAGTAGGTCAGTTTGTTGCTATGATAGGATAGATTTTGGCAAAGTGTGAGAGTCTGTTTATGTGTGCGTTCACATCTCGATCAAGGACACATTTCTGTCTGATTTGGAGTTCAAGTCTGTGTTCCTAAAGACAGAATTAGTGGGAGGTGCTTAATTGGCACTTAGAGAGGTTTAACATAGATTTCTTAATTTAAAAAGGCTTCTATTTTTCAGCCTGATTGGAAAACCCTCTTACAACTTCATTGTTCCCCGAGTGTTTGCATCCCCATTCCCCTCTTGATTACACACATGTATTTTCCTATTTTATCTCTGCTTTTAAATACTGGATTTTATTTTTATCCATGAATAGAAGTAAAGCTTTTATTGAAATAATCACGTCATGGATTTCACCCACAGGAAGAAAGTGTAGGTTAACATTTTGCTAGTATTAATAGTTTAAAGAGCTGTGAATTGAGTAACTATTTTTTTTCCCCCTAAAATGGCACTTCTCTCAAAAACAAGCAAATGCCTTAGTGGAGGAAGACGGTTTACACTTTAACATGAAATAATTTTTTTTTCTTTAATGGTAGCTATACTATACCTCTGAGGGAGTAAGCAGCACATTCAGAGAATAGAGGAAAAATAAGATAGTTCTATAAAAATGTTTCCAAATCATTGGGCACATCAAATAGTATTTCACCTTGTATTGACAGAATTTAAAAATCAAACATAATAGAAGCAATTTGCAATCAGGCTTCCCCTTTAAAGAGAGAATTCGTAACAAAATATTCTCATAGTAGATTCTAATGTCTAAAGTAAGATTTTAGACGCTTGAAACAAAATGTTTCTTCTTTTCCTGTTTTGTAAAGACTTTGAATTGTCAGCATTATTTCTCTGAGATGCTGTGGAGGCCAGAGAAGCGACAGATCTATCATTGTGAACATATGTAATGAGGTTACTCCTCCAGGAGAAGTTGGGTCTGGAATTTATGCTGTAAAGTTTTATTCTTTTAGAGAATTTTCTAAACCAAATTTTAACCTTAATTAAAAACAATATTTAGGTCATCTGACTTAAATAGAGTTTAAAATTCCTGGCTTATGAAACATGACTCCTGCCTGTAGAAAGAGTGCAATGTACTACGAAAAAGCAGTCATTAGTGAAGGCACGTCCGCATTAGGTATGGGAAAATATGTCGATTGGAATGTGATGACTCCTGCTCTTAAATTTCTCTTTTTATTTGTGTTTTTAAGAAGCAGCCATATTACCTAATGGGTGTAATGAAGCTGGTCATGCCGAACACGCCAGCAGCACAGAATTGGCATTTAGTGTCAATTACTCACCAAAAATGAAACACGCAGGGACTGACGTAGTGTTCGCGGTGATCTGAAAACATGAGGCAGAGGTGAAGTGACTGTTAAATTAATCATACGCAAAAACACTGGAATTTGAAATAAACTCATTAGTTGAGCATCAGTGCTAATGTTTTTAGAAGGCACTGGAAACCACCTTTGCCATTTGCTTTAAGTTCATTGATGAGGAACCTAAATAGATTCTAGGGCCCGTCTCTGCCCTCAACTGCTGTGTGATCTTGGCAAAATCACTCAGTCTTTCTGTGTTTTAGTTGCCCCTCCACATGTTGAAAATGGATATATTTTTGGTTTTGTAAAAAAAAAAAATCACAGGTGACGATGTCCGTAGCTGTAATTTTTCTTTTCCTCTATTTATTTTTGCATGAATAGGGCCAGGAGATTAAAATTTTAGCAGAGATACAAAAATTTAGAATGTTTTCTCAATTCATTAAATACTCTCAGGATATAAAACAATTCTGAGGAAGCCAGAGAAAAGTTCCAGGTGGTACCTTACTAATAGTGCTTTCCTACCCCCAAAGTTACTGAGCACTTGGGTGTTTATTACTCAGAAGTGAGAATAAATTCCCCAGAAAAGGAGTGTATGTGAGAGATGCGTTGCATGGGTACACAACAGAACGACCCTCTGCCGGTACAGGAGAGGTACTGTAAGAGGAACTGAATTGGGGTCAGAGTTGGGCTGGAGTCTTAGCTCTGCCCCTTAACCAGCTGTGTGACACTGGGCAAGTCACTTAACTTCTCTGAGCCTTAGTTTCCTCATCTGAAAATTATTTTTGTGAGGGTAATGAAATAACGGCAGGCCAAGCTCACAGTGCCTGTTGTGTAGTAAGTGTTCAGTAAATGGCACATTTTAGGACTGTTTTTGTTATCATCACCATACCAGGAAAAAAGCAGTGCGGCTAGAAACGATGTGATGTGTGCACCAGGCCCCCCGTTAGCATCACTCCTCACACAGCCCTCGCCTTCCGCTGTATTTTCAAGTCTGTCTCCTACTAGGCTGAGACCCTCGATTCTTGGGAGTTTGGTTTTTCCCTCCTTCTTTATGTGCCCCCGGTCTGGCTAGTGCCCAGTACACAGTAGGTGCTCATATGTGTTGAATACATCAACTAATGAGTCAGAGAGGCTCTCTGTTAAGTAAAATATCTTATTTTACAATTTACAATGAAATAATGAAAAGTTTAGGAAGAATAAAATAGAATGGTGGGCGTTTCAAAGCATAACTGTAAGAACTTGTAGGTGAGGGAAAATGTAAAAGGAATGTAATTTTTTTTTAAAGGACGGGACAAATTAAAAAATGCATGGAAGGGAAAGATTCTCCAGTGGAGAAAATACCCAGAGTAACAGTGTGCGAGAACCTATAAGATGTTTAAAAGAACAGTAGCACCTGAGGATACAGAGGAGCTGCGAAAGGCACCTGGGAAAAGATCCGTGTGATTACCCTCCAGCAGCTGGAGTTTTTATTCTTTGCTTCAACACTCATTTGACTTTGGTGGGAACTTAACTGAATTAGGGAATACAAATCCTTCACATGAGGAAAGAATCCATTCAAGATGTGGAGGAAAAATGGGTTTTCATGTCAGAAGACAAACCCTAGTGGGAATATAGGAAGTACTGTTGTTTTCCTAAGTGGTGACTAGAAAGATTCCCTTTCTGCACCATCCCTGCCTGCTGTGGCAGAGTCTTTGCCTTCATTTCCCATTGAAGTTGTATTATCAAAAACAAACAGAAACTGGGTATTAAAAATCACAAGTTTCACTAAGTTGCAACTCACTGTTTCCATGTTGGCTCAGTTTGATGGACAAAAACGTGGCATTAAACCTTACTCTTTATGATCCTGAAATTATTACATCATTCCTTCTCTTCCTTCTGGAAAAGACACAAGAAACTGGCAGCCTTCTCCAGCTGATAAAATTAAACTTCGTTTCATTAGTCATTATAAAACTATGCGTGAGAAAGAGTGACGTGAAACAAGAACGTTAAGTGTCTTTAATGTGGCGGGATAGAGCGCCACGTGCAGAGCGCCCAGTGAATGGCTGTCTTACCACACGCGCCTGTGTAAAAGTGTAACCTATTGGAAAATGAGGCGGAGAAGCCCTTTCTAGAAACACAGATCCAAAACCGCCACAAAAAGATTGTTATTGGAACCTAATATGGATTCATTATCTCGTGTCAAGCCAGATTCAGATTTATAAATATTTCATCAGTGGAAAAGGAAGCTAGTTGATGGGTCTATTTTTGAGTTGAAAATTTTGTTTGAAACTAATTAGTAAAATGGAGAGAAATTCTTTCCATAATTACATTCTCTCGGTTTAAAATAACTTTAAGTTTCGAGAGTGCCCTGTACTTAAAAAAAAGTCCCTTTCAATAGTGTGTTCAGGTGGGCTGAGTCCCCTGGTGGGATGAGCCTGACATAAGCCCACCAGGCAGTCAGCGGTGTGATGGACAGGTTTGTGTCTACATAAGAGTCAGATGAAAACAACTACAACTTGGTTGTTTGTGTAGCATTTAGTTTTTGTGTAAATAAAAATTTAGCTCCATTTATATTCTATTTCATATAATTGCAGAATTTGTTCACTGGTATTAAAGGAATTTGCTTGGAAAATTCCCCTTAAATGTTATCTCAAATTCTTCAGAAGCACCACCACGTGCAAGTACTATTTAAGAACTTACCTACCGGAGGGGACCTGTCATTTCCTTCCTGTAGTGTCCCATCCCCAAGGGCCCCAGCTCACCATTTCTTCTCCTGAAACACAGCCTCGCTCCGTTTCTCCCGGCAGATGTGCTTTTCTCTCTCCCTCCCCTGGACCGCGTATTACCCTGCTGATAGGTCTCATCTCTCCACCTTCACAGATAGGTGTTTGGGGACTTATTTCCTCTTCAAGGTTGCACACTCTTTGAAGGAAAGAACTATGTCGTGTTCAGACCTGTATCCCCTCAATAGTTAGCGTAGACCCTGGTACGTAATTGGTAATAAATACTTACCAGACGGATAACTGCTTCTTTTCACGTATTGCAGGTGACCTCGAAGACCCCTACTCCGTCCAGGAAGAGGAACCGCAGAGATCTATCCCGGACAGTAGAACAAAAGGAAGACTATTGATGGATTTTAAACCACAGTTTTTCAAGCGTCTGAGAATCCTGGGAAAGTAGTTTGTCCTCCTGCTTCGCACACACAGGTTAAGGCTGCTTCTGATGCAGCTGAGAAAAATGCAGCCCATCAAGAAGGAGCAGGCGTCTCTCGAGACGGGTAGCAGCGTGGACAAGATGATGGTGCTGAATTCTGCTTTAAGTGAAGTCTCCGAAGAGTTGGCAACAGGAGAAGAGTTACTTCTAAGTGAAGGCAGCGTGGGGAAAAACAAATCTGCATCGTGTCGGAGGAAACGGGAATTCATTCCCGACGAGAAGAAAGATGCCATGTATTGGGAAAAACGGCGGAAAAATAACGAAGCTGCCAAGAGGTCTCGTGAGAAGCGTCGACTGAATGACCTGGTTTTAGAGAACAAACTGATCGCGCTGGGAGAAGAAAATGCCACTTTAAAAGCTGAACTGCTTTCCCTAAAATTGAAGTTTGGTTTAATTAGCTCCACAGCATATGCCCAAGAGATTCAGAAGCTCAGTAATTCCACAGCTGTGTACTTCCAAGACTACCAGACTTCCAAAGCCGCCAGCATGAGCTCCTTTGTGGATGAGCACGAGCCCTCGATGGTGGCCAGCAGCTGCATCTCGGTCATAAAGCACTCTCCACAGAGCTCCCTGTCTGATGCCTCAGAAGTGTCCTCGCTGGAACATTCGCAGGAGGGCCCTGCGCAGAGTGGCTGCAGAAGTCCTGAAAGCAAGTTCCAGGTCATCAAGCAAGAGCCCATGGAACTGGAGAACTACACGAGGGAGCCGAGAGATGACCGAGGCGCCTACCGAGCGTCCGTGTATCAGAACTACGTGGGGAATCCTTTTCCTGGCTATTCACACTCTCCCCCTCTCCTGCAGGTCAACCGGTCCTCCAGTAACTCTCCGAGAACGTCGGAAACCGATGACGGGGTGGTGGGAAAGTCATCCGATGGGGAGGACGAGCAGCAGGTTCCCAAGGGCCCGATCCACTCTCCCGTGGAACTTCAACACGTGCACGCCACCGTGGTTAAAGTTCCAGAAGTGAACTCCTCTGCCTTGCCACACAAGCTTCGGATTAAAGCCAGAGCCATGCAGATAAAAGTGGAAGCGTTGGACAACGAGTTTGACGCCACGCAAAAACTTTCCTCGCCCATTGACATGACATCAAAGAGACATTTTGAACTCGAGAAGCACAGTGCCCCAAATGGGGTGCATTCTGCCCTCACCCCCTTTTCGGTGCAGGTGACCAACATTCAAGATTGGTCTCTCAAATCAGAACACTGGCATCAAAAAGAACTTAATGGCAAAATGCAGAATAGTTTCAAAACTGGAGTGGTTGACATGAAAGACAATGGCTACAAAGTTTCTGACCCGGAGAATTTGTTTTTGAAGCAGGGGATCGCAAACTTGTCTGCAGAGGTGGTTTCACTGAAGAGACTCCTAGCCACACACCAGATCTCTGCCTCGGACTCCGGGTGACGCACTGCTGACAGTCTGCGCGTGGAGGAAGATGTCGTTTGCAATAGATGAGTGCGTTTTGTATTAGGCTGAATTTTCACTGGACCTGTGATGTCATTTCACTGTAACGTTCACATGTTGTCTGTCTTTTTGTGGACAAATTATGATGAAGATTAGGTGGTGTTATCACTCTGCCTTGTGTATAGTCCAGTGATCCAGGCAAAGACTGTATATATTGAACATTATTTTTGTTGTTCTATCATAAAGTGTGTAAGTTACCAGTTTCAATAAAGGGTTGGTGACAAACACAGGACTTCTGCTCCATTGCACTTGATTTTATGGAAAAGAAAAAGCAATTTAAGTTACAAAAATAGATATTTAAGAGATTCTGCATTTTACTTATTTGGGGGAGTTTCCTCCCCTGCATAAGAGAGAACTGAAGTGTAAGTTCAGCTTATGATTTGTTTCTCTTCTAGGTTGGCCCAGGCTATGGTAAGTTTGAAAACCTTCCAAAGAGAGGAAAAAAATAACAATGAATTTTCTTGCATTTGAGACTAATTTACTAAATTACTCCACATTATCTATTTTTCTTTAAGGTTAAGTTTTCTCCATAATTTTTTTAAGTAGAAAAATCCAAGTTGTTTGGCATCAGCCCCTCTTTGGTCATCTCTCTTTTTAAGTATGACACACATGGATGTGGACAGTTGAGTCACTGACCCACTTTATTAATTAGAGGTTCTTTTAAAAGAGTGGATAAAGACTAAGGATGAAGTCATTTTTCTGTTATTGTAAATCTTAGTTCTAGAATGTAACAGTCTAGGGAATTAAGCTAGTGAATTCTGTTTTTATTTAGTTTCCATAATTTCAAAGAACACATCAATTATCACATTCCAACATGTATAGTCTGAGTAGAGACAGTGCCTTGTATTTTTATGATTGGTAATGATAGATATAAATAGCGCTAGTTTGGAAACTGTGTGTAATATAGAAGTCCAGAAGGAAGCATCCTTCTGAGTAAATTGATGAGGAGACCATTACTGATGCTTGGTCTGGGATCCTCAGTTGCCCTATAGAAGTAAGTGTCATCAAACACAGACCAGTGTCTTCTGTGGCAAGGCAGGCCTGGCATCTGGGTGGGGTGCGAGGGGGTGGATTTTGGTCAGGCACAGCTTTCTCCATAGCTGCTCTCCTCATAGAGCCCTCTCCAGAACCCTCACTTTCCACACTGAAGAAGTGGGTGGAGGGACTTGCGTCATAGAACACGCAGAGTGACTTGACCCTCACTCTGTTGCCAATATCTCATGGTTGCGCCCAGGAAGAGCCTGATGGTAACATCCCATTTTAGGGATCTGCAGTCTTTTTGACTGCCTTATTTGAATAAAAGCCTGATTTTTGGGATCTTAAACGTTGTGCACTTTTATATTTCTAAAAGTAGTCTTTTGAATTAGTAACATACACACGTGTCATCCACTTAGTCCTTTGGCCACGGTGACCGGTTTTCTCTCTGACATCGCCTGGATCTTAGACAAATGTGTTGCCGTCTCGGCCCTTGGCCTTCTCTTGTCAGTATTTTATTGGTGACTGTGAGGCCTGGAGGCAGACCCATCCCATCGCGGGTGTTACAGAGCAGAGGAGGGCTACCATATTGGATGGCAGTTCCGGTACAAAAGCATCTACAGTCTAGTATGGATGGAGTGACTCTGACAACAGGAATTATGATAGGGGTACAACATAAAGTCAGGTGCCTATGTTAAATGGAAATTTTTTTAAGAGGCTAAGTTCAGAATTGGGAGAAAAACAATAAAATAACTACATATGGGGAAGAAAAGCTTTAGTTCCCTCCAGCTTACTAGGAGTCAGCTCCCAGTGGAATGCAGGGTTGTGTCAATGCCAAGTGTGCAGACACGAGGCAGCTGTCCCCCTGCACCGGTGCGCGTGCTGAGAGTGCAGGGGTGCAGTTCCTGAGGAGCCCAGCAGAGGTGGGAGGTTTCGCGGCCATGAAGGTGGAGAAAATACTAAGAAAACTGTTGATGAATTGCCCCAAAAAGGGACACACCTTATACTGTGTGGTAGTGTAAGGGAGAGTAAGAACGTGTGGACAATAGCAGGAAAGGTTAATCCCTGCTTTGAGGAAGGACTGTGCACCCGTGGGGCAGCGCAGAAGCAACGGGCCACCTGAGGCCAGGCCCCTCCCAGGTTACCTGCTAATGTGAGCTGTCACGGTGAAGACATCACATTTGGGTGCCCTCTGCCTTAGTCATTTTGCCCGATAATCTCAAGGATCTAAAATGTAGTTGGGATGATTAAAGCGTTCCTGCTGAGAGGGACGGCATGAACAGGCAGTTCCAGACTCACCGGGAACCACAGAGAGAAAGTCCAGTTGCACTGTGACACTTCTGTTTCATGATGTGAACTGAGGAAATGCTACTACCTCTCCCTCCCACTCACAAGTTCCAGAAAATGATATAAAACGTTTAAAACCAAATCTGTAACTGCACTCAAGAAGTAAGAAACGGAAGCCTCAGAGTATGAAAATTCTTAAGAATTCCCAGAAAGAGGCCTCCATAGGGAGGAAGCTGCAGCCGGGAAAACACAGAGGCCTCACCCCGGCCACTGGACACGAGGAGAGGGAGGGAGCTGGAGGGGTCAGCAGTGGGGTGAATGGGGATGCTGCAGCTGAAACAGCCCCTCTTCCCCTCCACCTGCCAGGACGGGCAAGCTGGAGCAAGAGTGCGGTGGGGCGGGTTCAGAGAGGCAGGGCATCACCCCGGGGCCAGCAGTTCCCTGTAGAACATGTACAGAACACACGTAGGCATGTGTGTCCCCCACGGAGCCCGCCCTGTCGCACATCCCTCCTGCGTCTAACAGTATCTCATTATTATTGTTATTGTTTTATTACTGTGTCCATTTTATAAAGGAAAACAGTGAGACTCTGAAAGGTGAATTTGCAGAAGCTCTCATAGCAGCCAGAACCCAGGCTGCTGGGACCAGGAAAAGACTGGCCAGCAATGAATCATCCGGCACTTTAGTGTTCCCCTGACATAATGGAGGGAAATGAGACTGGGGGGGTCTCTAATCTGCAGGAGAAAAGGGGAGTCTGAGGAGGTGTCCAGATTGTCAGTGCCTCTTCTCTGTAAATTAGTAAAACCGCTATTCAACCACCTACTCTTCTACTGCATAACAGTTGTGTAGTAACTATTTTTTTATCTCCAATGAGCAAATATTCCCAAATAAAAACAGGTAACATCTGTGTAGGTCTTCCATTCATGTGGATGTTCACACATTTAGTTCTTCTGAAGTCCAATCCCTCTAAATGGGCAATATTAAACTGGTAGCTTTTAAACTCATTTTGAAAACTAGAAATTATTCCTCAAATATGAGAATCGTTGGCCGCACCCACTTGGTTTTGGTTTGTGTGTGTTTTGTGGGGCAGAGTTTGGGGGTTGTTAGGAAGAAGTACAGCTGTTTGAACGGTTTGTACAGTGTCCCACTACTAGTTGCACCAGAAAAATTTAAATAAGAAAAACCTATGAAGGATGCGAAATTACAGAATACTCAAGATACCAGTGAGGACAGAGAAATAAGAGAGAATTCAGATTATGAACTATAGTTTAATTAGAAACTTGTGAACTAGGATGTCTTATGGGAAGGTCAGATAAAATATGACTGGTTTAAAGACTTGGGCAATAGTTAGTAGCTTATACCGATTCTAATGGACTTTACGGAAAAAAGTAATTCAAGAGCTAATGACAAGTGGTAGCAGTCCTGGCAATGGAGAACAGGTGACATTAGAAGGTGACAAAGAGCACTACTGAAAAAGGAGGGCGTGCAGCTGTCACCACTGTGTCGTCATGCCAGGGACTGCCAAGGAGCGATTGCTGGTGTCAAGTATTGCCAAGTGGAAGGACTTTATAAAGGAAACCAAATAAGTCACCCAGACAGGTATAACTGCCATTTTTGACATCTCTCTCAATCTCATCCACTTGAGAAGGAAAAGTTACTTGAACGAAGTGCTGGAATGAAGGCCAGGGTTCTGGAGGTCAAGAATATGGCCCTTTTGAAAGCGCTGGTGGACAAATTCACGAGGAGAGGAAAGCAAGTCATTCAGCAACAATATATATGATTTAACAAAAGGGAAAGAGGGATGCGAGAAACCTCAGGATGAACCACACTTGAAGTAAGCAGATATTTCAGTGTAATGAGGCTTAAAAAAAAGTTATTCTAGGGCTAGCCCAGGTGGCCTAGTGGTTAAGTTCGTGTGTTCTGCTGCGGTGGCCCAGGGTTCACAGGTTCAGATCCCAGGTGTGGACCTACACCACTCATCAAGCTGTGCTATGGCAGCGTCCCACATACAAAACATAGAGGAAGATTGGCACAGATGTTAGCTTAGGGACAATCTTCCTCACCAAAGAAAAAAAAAAAGTTATTCTAATAGCTGTGCCAGATTTCCCATGAGAGAGGGAACTTTCTTTTTGAAAAGGTAACTTTGATGCTCTTCTGGGGTCCCAGGAAAGCCCTAAAAATAATGATGTCCTCAGGTCCTGGGCACCAAGAGAAAGATAGGTTGCTTTGCAGAGAAGGTGAGAGGAGGTGGGGTGGTGGTGGTTTGTGCCTCTCCGGGCGGGGTGGAGAGCTCGGGGCTCCTTTTGATGGGAAGAGGGATGGGAGAGAAGAGAAAGGAGGGAGGGGACAGTAGGCCCAGGCCTGCCACTGCTGAGTATGCGCAAATGCATTCTTGCATTTCCTCCTCAATTGTCAGTAATGCTCCTAGGCTCTCAGATGCTTTGTGCGTGTGGATTTCTGCTGGTTTGCCGGGCTTTCTATCTGGATCGGCATTTTACAGAGCTAGGCAGCTCCCCTGGGAGCAGGCACCCAAGGCCAGGTGACGGTGAAGGCTGAGGCCCCGTGGAACCTGCAGAGTCCGGAGGGGCTTGGACCTTGACAACCCGTGCAACTGAGGCTCGAGACCACCTTACTTGGCTCTCGGGGCTCAGGGAGGCCCCACTACTGATCAAAAAATACAAATTGCCTGTGGATACACAGCTTTGTGCTACGTGCTGTGGAGGAAACATAAAAAAAAAAAAAGGATCTCCTTCTGAAGAGTTTTGAATTTGCTTGTGAAAGAAATACCAAAAGTGGTAGCAGCCAAGAGACCTTACCAAGAGTAGAATGTGTGGAGCATATGCTGGGAAAGAAGCTCAGAGGATGGACTGCGGTCATGGCGTGGACCTGAGGGACATCTTGGCAAGAAAAGAACCGAGCTGGTTGGGGGGGGTGGGGGGTGGGATTAGAACTTGGACCCCAGGATGAGTGGAGAGCAGAGAGCTTAGCGCCATCAGGGGCAGCGGTGCAGGTATTCTGCATCCCTGGAGAAGTGAATTTATTTAGAGGATTGGTAAGGTATAAAATTCAAAAGTAAATGTAGAACCAGTTGCCAAAGGACTTTGAATTCCAGGCTTAAGAGATTGTCCCTGAGTCACTTAGGAGTGCCTGTAAGAAACAGTCTTGAAACCACCTGCTGAAAGACGCAGACGGCAGATTCAAGTGTGAGGTCAGGAGAGCAGTGGGCAGGGGTGAAGAGAAAGATTTGAGGAAGGCCTGGGAAGAATCTGGGGGAAGGATTCCTGGCCCGGCTGTGAAGGGTGAGAAGGAAAGAATGCTGTGGATAGACACACAGCAGAGGTATCAGAAGCTCCCGGGTGGGAGCCAGGCTGAAGCCATGCAACGCTCGGGGTGCGGGCTCATCCCCAAAGCTCCACGACGAGGTCCACCGGCCAGCCGTGAACAGACAGTGTGAGCCCTCCCTGTCCCATGAAGAACGGCCAAGGTCCTCGATCTCAGCTGCCACTCTGAGCTGCCCTTGTGCCCCAGCAGGAAGGGGGATGGAAAGTTACAGACCACCTTTACGCATCCATGTCACAAGGTTAGAAATGTCCCAAAGTGTGCTGCACAGCCACCAACTTCCACTCACCCCTGGTCTGCACTCAAGCTTCTCCACTCCATTCCCCTGGTCCTGTCCACGTATGCGCTGATTTCTCCAGAGAAAAGGGATGGGGGAAGAGTTAGAAAACAAGACAGTCTGGGAGGAAAAGAGAGGAAGTGGTGTAGGTGGGAAGACAGAGATGGGAGAGGAGCAGAGAAGCAGAGCAGAAGTTGCTCTGCCAGGTGGTAGGTCCAGACCCGCCGAGAAGAAATGGAACGGGGTGGCTCCTGGAGGGAGAAGAGGGCAGCCATCCTGGCTGGACGAGGTGGCAGCAGTGTGTGGGACACAAGGCAGGGTCCGCGGTGCAGTCAGGGAAGGAATCGGTGAGGCCGGGGACTGTGGTGGTTCTCTTCTCAGGACTTACCTAGAACTCCTAGGCTGTGACACGACCAGCCTTTTCCTCAAGCACTTTTTAGCTGGACAGCTCTAAGATGACCATGTGTCAGGCCAAAGAGCTGAGCAGAAGTGAGCACACACTCCCGCCTGCCCTCTGCGGCACACGCTCTGCTTCTTTCCCCAATTGTCAGCAGCACAGCTCAAGCCATTCCAGACTTAGGACCGCCACCAGCAGGCAGTCACCAGATTGCTTCTTTTCCCTCCTGAAACCTTCAAACCACATGACCATATGATTTGACCAACAGAAGTCTTTGAAATTTAGCTGAAAAGCTCTCAGTCTCCCATGAACATCAGCATTTTCTGAATGTTTCACCAGTAATGAATTGGCCAAGCCAGGGTTACTGACAAGGGTGGATTGCAGTGAACCTATATCCTTGGTCTTCTACCAAGTACGATAAATATCACAATAAATTACTTTTTGCTTCTTTGATTTGTAGTTGCTTTTGTATTGTGTGCCAAAGATCACTGCCCAACAAAATTATATTTAGATAATTCAAGTGAAAGAATTCTGAATTTTTTGATATTGTAAATGAATGTCTTTTTAGAAAATCAAGATAATTGTCTGTATTCTCCACTTCATTTGCCATGAATATGCAAATTATGCATCAAGCTTGCAAAACACATGGAAATTCATTTTCCCCAGGTAGAAGGAATCAACCTAGCACCTCCTCAGAGTCACACAATAAAGCAGAAACGAGGAAGGTGTCACTCTTCATGCTCATTGAGTTTGAAAGTCAATTAACCTCAGGCCAGAATGTTCTGTGATGGAGAAGAGTGTGCTATAATAACTGATGAAAGCAATAAACACTGCTCAGCAAAGAAAATACAAGGAATTACTAAAACCTACTACTTTTTGTTTCTCACTTCCTAACATTTTTGCCAAGGTCTCTGATGCCTAAATACCATGAATAGAGTACCAAAATTGAACTCTGCCTTAAAAATACAGCGTATGTATTTATGATGAAAACATAATAAAGAATACTAACAACAGGTCATGTTTTTCTGAGTACGCCTTTATAAGAACTCAAGGTGGACTTCAAACATAAAATATGGTGAGTGCCGGCGGAGAGCACCAGCAGCATTTCCTTGGCACCCTCCTTCCCCCGCCTCCCCTCCAACCATGACTGGAGGACTAGGTGACGGGGAGACCAGGCTGCGGTGACAGCAGATTCGGAAGCTGCATTCAGAGGAATTTCCTGCCTGTACTGAGGGGAATTGTTTTGCCTCAGGGACTGTGGCCGGCCAGAGTTGAACTCTCTAATGAGTACACATGCATGAGGCTATGTGATGCTCTGGGCTTCTGCACGGTGCCACAGACATTATCTATACTTGGGAGCTCTGCCTGTGTGCATCACGGAAATGTGAAGTTACCCTGATGTATTAGCTAGGGTTCTCTAGAGAAACAGAACCAATAGGATATAAGGATATCTCTATCTATCTATCTATCTATCATCTATCATCTATCTATCCATCTATAGATTGAGAGAGAGAGATTGAGATTTATTATGAGGAATTGCCTCATACTCTTATGAAGGCTGAGAAGTCCCACGATCTGCTCTCTGCAAGCTGGAGACCCAGGAGAGCCAATCCAGTTGTGTAACTCAGTCCAAGTCTGAGGGCCTGGGAGCGGATGGTGTAAATCCCAGTCTGAAGGCAGGAGAAGGTGAGATGAGATGTCCCAGCTCAAGCAGTAAGGTAGAGAGAGGGGTAAGTCTCCCTCCTCCATCTTTGTGTTCTATTCCGGCCCTCACCAGATTGGATGAGGCCCGCCCACACCGGGGAGGACAGTCTGCTTTACTCAGTCCACCCATTCAAATGCTGACCTCATCCAGAAACACCCTCCCAGACCCACCCACAATAATGTTTAATCTGGGCACCCCACGTCCAGTCATGTTGACACATAAAATGAACTATCACACCTGCCCAAGCTCAGAACCAGTGGGGGCGGGGGGGGGGCAGGATATGATTTCAGGAGCCATTCTCCTCACCGTGTGCACACTGCCTTATATCTGAACTAGTGGTGCTTTTAAAGGCAGAAATCAGAATTTAAAAAAAGCACAATAAGTATTTTACCCTCCTAGTTTAGGCCTAATGGCCTCATGTCTGTGGGCTTCTACAACGGTCCCTTAACTTTCCACTCCTCTTTACCATATATATCGTCATGCCTACTGCTGCACATTGATCTCCACCCGCCTTTTCACAACCTCAGTGGGCCCTCTTGTGAATAAATAATAAAGGCCAAACTCCCTTATCTGGAATTTAAAGCCCTCAACATTTTGGCCAATACTAATTTTTCCAGGCTTATCTCCTATTACCTGTGAATTCCAAACTGTGGGTTGCAACCATAATGGATTGTATCATTAATTTAACGGAAACTAGCCAGCTCTTCAAAGGAAGGAATAGACAACATAACAATGCATTATCTGTGTAAGTGTAACTGGTTTTGTGAAACATATATTATTACATATGTTTCCATTCACAAAGTAAAATAGGTCTCATTATAGGTCACAGTCAAAGCAGTCTGAAGCCACGACTTTGCACCACTGACGTCAGCTGTTCTCCCCGGAGCCCTGGGGCCCCATGAAGAGGCTTCAGGGGCCCATGGGAGGCAAGGGAAGGGGCGCAGGGCAGCAGCAGGCCCCTTTAATTAGTGCACTGCTCCTTCTTCTCTTGGTATTGGGCTTCAGCTGATAAAGGGTTCTGCTCCTCCCTCCTCTGGGAAGGTATTCTTCATCCCCCACATCCCGCGTGCTCTTCCTCCCTGGAATGTCTATAGCACTTACCCGCCCTGGCATCACCCTATGATGTCTTGTACTATTTATCTTTTCTCCAGCTGAAACAGGTGGCCACCACTCAAGTAGTGTTATCCAGAATAAATTCTGATGCCAGAGAATGAGAACTAAGTTTTCAAAACAATCATTTTATAGATTAGATGATATTGATTATGCACTACTGGTGTTACTGACCTTTCCATCTAAAAATTAGTTTTCAGGTTGTACATCTAAAACTGATATAACATCATATGTCAATTATATCTCAATTAAAAAATAAATTCTATTAAAAAAACATAAAAATTAGTTCTCTGAAATTGTACCCCTTAAGGACAACTTGAATAAATTAAGCAACCTGACCAGGCTCTGAAAATACAAAACAAAAATGTCCTAATATTTTAGACCAGAGATTTCCAACTTGTACTTGTATATACCACAGTACTAACTGTAAAAAAATATTGAGTACCTCTATCTATCTATCTATCTAACTATCTATCTATCTGTCTATCCATTCAGTGAGACAGAGAATGCATGTACTCCAAGTCAGTTAAAACATGAAATATTATTAAGCTTAATGTATCTTACTTTTGGACAAATATAAAATATTTTAAAAAATTCCAATATTTTCCCTGCATCACAGAGGATAATCTTGTAACCGTCCTGGGTGTCAGGACTCGACTTGAAGACCACTGCTCTGTGTGAGGGGCTCAGAGGCAGAGGGGGAATAGCTCTTCATATACTTGATGAACTATTTTGGGAGTTTCTTTGTAAATTTTTTTTAAAGCTGTGTTTTAGGATTTCAAAGCTCTTAGAAGTTTCTGAATTTTAAAGATATATACATATCCCTATTGATTCTTCTCCCTATTTTTTCTCACCAGCCTGGATTTTAGTAGCTAAGAGTGCCTTATCGATATTTTCCAGTTTTGAACTAATTCTGACACATCTCCTGTATCTGGGACTTGAGTGGGTTTGTTTCCTAAGGTGCCTGAGACTTGTCTGCTACTACAAGTGAGGCCTGTTGGACTTTCTTCCAGTGAAAGGCCAGGGAAAGGTGACGCCACCAAGAGAGAGGCTGAATGAGGCAGTGGGAACTAGAGAACTACGTCAAGTTGGGCTTTGAATCCATCAGGAGTTGTGTTTATTCAAGGTCCTGATACCCCCTTATGGAACAGAAGGCCAAAGAATATAAACCCCCTTTAAAATCTGTAAGTCCTGTGAGGGCTGGTGTTCAAATCAGCTTTGGGGGAAAGCAATCACCTATTAAAGTTTTTGTGGAGAACATCTCTGGATTAATCTTTTAAAGAAAACCATCTGGTCCCTGAACTTAGAGCTTCTTTAAAATTACAGCTGACCCTGAAGTCGTTCTCTTTTGCGATTTTCTGCCCTGGGTTCCAGCAGCCTTCCCAATATTTGTAAGATCCACCATCTGCTATTGCTTACTATGACTTAGGCTTCCGATGTAATAAAAATATTAATTATTTTAAATAGTACATTTTTAAACTTCTTATCCCCTTTTATGAATGTTTAGTAATGAATCTTTATTAAGCTATTAAGGTAAGTATGCTAATTTATTATTACATGTTTGTTTTTCTATAAAACGAGAACAGCTTGTCTATAGTGGTAACAGAAGCTTCAAGAACATCTGCTTTGGAGTTGACTTCTAATAGGCCTGGCATGGGACAATCTGTTCTCCATGTGCGGGACTCAATCATTGCTTGAGTCCCCAAGAAAAGATGGCACCAAGTCAACTACTGCTGGCTTGATTTACACGATTTTTAAGTCATTTTATTTTTAGCTGTAGATATTCTGTTCTTGGAACATACAACATACTTATAAGAATTCCACAAACATTCCATTTCTATACTAAGACTAAAGTATCTTAGTATCAGGAGGAGACACATATAGTAAATTCAAAAAATGCATTTATTGTGAATCTTTGAGGTATTCTTGCCAATGGAAGAATTCCTGCAATGAGTCAGAGGACCGGAGAGCTAAGTTAAAGTAATCTTTCACAAACCACAGGATGTATTTCTGCAGAACTCTCGTTGTGCGATTAACTGCAGTAGAAATTTATTTACAACCAGTTTTACATGTGGCTGTCTGGTTTAACTTCTCAAAATACAAAATCGATCTAGCCAATCTTCTGGTTTCTTACCATGTAAACTAACCTTTGCTACTTAAAGCATGGTCTGGGCCCCAGCAGCGAGAACCTGACATAGAAGCTTCTAGAACTACAGAATCTCAGGCCCCACCCGGAAATAGAATCTCTAATAAGACCCTCACGTGATTTGCATATCCTAATTAAAGTTTGAGAAGTATAATCTACAAGAGTGGCCCCCAAAACTCTGTTTTGTTGAAATTAGTGAAAAATGGAGAATATAGTGAGTTTTTCATAAAGTTAAATGTATTCAACTTTTTTTTAGGAGAAAATTATAACTCTCCTACATTCTTGGTGTTGTTCCTTGTATAAAATGATGTTGAATTACAATGATAGTACTTTGGATTTTTACTTAGTAAAATAAAAATTCAACAATTTTATGATAGCTTTCTGTTCAAGTTTTTTACCTGATAAAAGAAATGCAAAAGTCTGGGAGCCTCTGACCTATGGGGGAAAGGCCAAACTCCCTCACACGCATGGAAGGATCTTTAGAATTGTCACCCCTCCCCGCTGACATTGTCCTGCAGTCTGTTCTCCAGCCACCGCGTTCTGGTCCTCAGCTTGCACAGCTCGACTCCACATGTGAAGTTCCGTCTGCTGGGAATCCCGATGTCTGACAATCTCCTTCACTTTCTTCAAGCCCAGCTCAAATTCCACCACACCTGTGAAGTCCTTCTCAACGGTGTTTCTACGAAGCTTTACCCACACTGTAATTACAGTGCTTTTTACATTGCAAAAATACTGCTTGTTGAGGTGTCCGTCAACACACTGAGACCGCTGCTCCTCAAAAGCAGACACCAGCTTCTCCCCATCACTGTCTCCTCAATGTCTAAGAACGACTGACACACGCACACTCAATATGTATTTGCTGAATGGATCTGACATATTTGGAAGTAAGCACCATCTGAGACAGCTGTCATCAGATACTCCATTTGATAGGATGAGATGGTCAATGGAAAGGCTACTGGTCCAGGAGACCAAGTCTCCAAATCTGGTCTTGATTTGCCCCTCACTTGTTATGTGACTTTGGTCGAGTCACTTAATCCCTTTGTGCCTCAGTTTCCATATTTGTAAGGCAAGAATATCTGAGTTCCCTCACTTCACTGAATTAGCCTGATGGTGAAAAGGAAAGAATTATGGAAGAACTTTAAAAGTTAAAAGCTGAAACATTAAACAAATGGTCAGACATAAATATGAAGCAGTAATCTTTTTTTTTTTTTAAACATCCCATTAGAATGAAGACATACCAAAGTTGAACTCATAGAAACAGAGTAGAGTGGTGGTTGCCAGGGCTGGGGGTGGGGGAAATGGGGAGAGGTTAGTAAAATGGTACCAACATTCAGCTGTAAGACTAATAAGGTCTGAGGATCTAATGTATAACATGGTGACTGTAGTTCATAACATTGTATTGTATAATTGAAACTTTCTAGGAGAGAAGAACTTAAGTGTTCTCACCAAAAAAGAAAGGTAAATATGTGGGGTGATGGATGTGTTAATTAACTCAATGGTGGGAATCCTTTCACAAGGTATACATACATCAAATCATCACATTGTACACCTTAAATGTATTACAATTTTGTCAGTTATACCTCAAAAAAGCTGGAGAAAAAAAAGAAATGAAGATATACCATATAAGAGTATTAGGTGACTATATTAGTGTGCCAAGGATGCCGGAAGAAAGCACCACTGACTGAGCGGCTTAAATAATAGACATTTATTGTCTCACAGTTCTGGAGGCTGGAAGTCCAAGGTCAAGGTGTGGACAGGGTCATTGTCTTCTGAGGCCTCTCTCCTTGGCTTGTAGACAGCTGTCTTCTTCCTGTGTCCTCACATGGTCCTCTGTCTATATGTGTCTGTGTCCTAATTTCTTTTTCATATAAGGACACCAATCATTGGATTAGGGTCCATCCTAATGACCTCATTTTAACTTTATTATCCCTGTAAAGGCCCTATCTCCAAATACAGCCACCTTCTGAGATACCGAGGGTTAGGACTTCAACATGTGAATTTTGAGGGGACACAATTCAGCCCATAAATGACTTATTTAACTTTGCATAGTAAGTATTTGGTGGAATTTTAATAAAGCTAAAGTGCCTCCTACATGGTTTATCCACTCCATAAATACAGCCAATTGTTAGGGTTTCCAATTTTTTCCAAAAATAGTTCATTTCAGAAATGCAGGCACTGTTGAATGGTGAACCAAGACAGTTCACCCCTGATAAGTGGGGATTCCAACATGACTTAAATAAAGAGGTTTTTACAATGATTTTCAAATTATAAAAATGTAAAAGAAACATAGCATAGAAGTATAGAAAGAAAATTTTAAGACTTCCCCTCCTCCAATCTGATCGTCCTAAGACAACCAGTGGTTAAATGGTTCAGTGTGTATTTTTCCATATTAAAAATGCTTATATATGAAAACTTATACTAAAACATATGCACATATGGGGACTCCATATGGAGGCATTTTCACACCCATTTCACTTTTATCAGTAACCCATCATAACATCTCAGTCTCATGATGTAATTTCACTGGAATTATACTTAACAGCTCAACACATATATTTCAATGGGGGTAGGGCAAATCATGTGCCTTCCTCTTGCTGATAACAGCAGGAGGCCCCAGTGCTCTGCTCCTTTCTCATGCAGACTTTGCGGGTTGGCCACGTAACAGCTATTTCCAGTACCCTTCCCGCTTCCCATCCTCACAAGACAGAGGCAGGAACCAAGAGATGTCCACTCTCCTAGACTCCCTTGCAGCTCGGGGTGGAGATGTGACCCGATTTGTCAGTGAAATGTAAGGGAAGGTGGCTGTGACTTCTGAGAAAGATCTGTTTCTCCTCCCAGCAAAAGAAAGGTGTCTACAAACACTCTTTTCTGTCATTAGATAAAGTCGTGTGAGGCCACCAGGCCAGACGGAGGGCCAAGAAAACTGCAGGGGTGCTCTGACATCCAGAAGAAGAAGAATTCCCCAGAAATTGGGCTATGTTGAAATTAAGAACTTCCATTCATCAAAATACACCATTAGGAGAATGAATTGTCGATCCACAGATGAGAGAAGATCTTGATCAGTGCATATAGTGAACAAGCGAGTCATAGTCAGAATATATCAAAAATTCCTACAAATCCATAAGAAAAAGGATAGACTTCACAAAAGAGGACATCCAGTTGGCTAATAACCATATGAACAGGTGCCCAACATCCTTAGTTACCAGAGAAACGCAAATGAGACCCGCCATAAGACCACCACAATGAGACCCACTCTCCACTCACTGGAACGGCTGAAATTAAAAAGCTGAAGATGCCAAGTGTGGACAGAGACATTGAGCAAGGGGAGCTCTCACATGTTGTTGTGAGGAATGTAGATTGGGACAATCACTTCAGAGACTCTTTGTCAGTATCCACGAGAGATGGACATAGGCATTCCTTATAACCCCACAATTTTGCTTCTAGGTACATCCCCCATAGAAATGAAGACACGTGATGAAGACATACATCCTCACAAAAACCTGTACGTGAATCTTCTTAGCAACATTATTCATAATAGCTAAAAACTGGAAATAACTCAAATATCCACTAACCATGGAATACATCAATTCATCCTGGTGTATGCCTACAGTGAAGTACTATGCAACAACACACGAGCAGTCCGAAGAGATGTGAACAACCTGGGTGAATCTTACAAACATCATATTGCACAAAAGAAGCCATACCTAAAAGAATACATACTGTATAATTCCATTTACATACAGTTTTTTATAAAAGGGCAGAACTATTCCATGGTGTTATAAGTCAGGAGAGTGGTGACCTTTGGGGAGGAGGGAGAGGTAGCAATTGAGAGAAAGGATAGGAAGGCTTCTGGGGTGCTGGCAAGGCTCCATTTCCTGGCCTGGGTAGGTTCACTTTGTGAAGACTGATGGAGCCATGCACTTAGGATTCTGCACTTTTCTGTATGTGTGTTACACCTCAACTAACAAAGTTTATTGATAAAGAAACTGAACTTGAGAATGGAGGAGGGGAAGTTTGTATCCCAAGCAAAATATTTGAACTTTCCCTGGGAGAAGTGAGCTGGTGAAAACTTTTAGGCGGGAGAGTGGTGCTATCGGGCGGTAAGAGCCCATGGAATTAATTGGAGCTACGTCGGTGAAGGGGAAGAGATCGGTAGGAAGAGCAGTTCAGAGGCTGTGGCAGCAGCAGAGCAGGAAAGAGGAAAAGAGGGGTGTGCTCCAGTGTGCTTCATCCCCAGGAGGAGTGGGAGAGATGCTGCATCGCAGTGACCAGTGGGATGTGGAAATGAAGGGCAGAGAAGAGCTGAGCATGGAACTATGTTGTCCAAAGAGGACATGACACAGAGGATGGAATTCACAAGGAAGACAAGTCGATGTGAGGCCTGTTCCCACTACTCCAACCACTGTCACCCCAAAGACGTACCCTGGAGGTGAGGGTGCTGTGGGCAGAAGCAGCAGCCCCTGGATCGTCACCCCCCTTCCTCACCTCCACTGCCCCCCCATTATTTTCTCGGTGCTCCCCAGCCTGGAAGGAGGTGGCAGATAAGCCTCTGGGGCAGGAGACGCAGACCAGAACACAGCCTCATGGTAAAGCTGGATTTGCCGCATCTCTGTCCCTTGATGGGACCTGCTCTCTTGTTCTCTCCATGTCCCAGGGATTTAACAACTAGAAATGTCTACATTTCTATCAAAGGAATGCCAATCTAGCAGCAACAAGAAAAAAGCAAATATAAAACTCTCATAATCAAGTGATCAAACAGTAGCATCCAGAGTGGGGCAGACTGAAATTACCAGACTCTTCCTCATAGGGAGCGGAAACAACACCCAGCTGACAGCGCCTGTGCAGGCTTCTCCCCTAAATACACAGCCTGAGCCCAGCTAGGAGGAAATAACCAGGAAACCTGGAATCCAAACATTCTACAGGACAACTGCCCACTGAACTGTTTAAAAAAAGTCAATGTTCTAGATTAGATGAGACTAAAGAGGCATGACCCAGTGCAACGTGTGAATTTTAAATAGAAATAGCTATGAATCAGCTAAGAAACAGCTATGAATGAATGCTGGGAAATGCTAAATATAGATGGTGTTACGGAATTGAAGTGTGATAATGGATACATGTGATGGATACAGGAGAATTTCCTCATTCTCAAGAAACACTTGTTCAAACATTTAGGGGTGAAGTGTCATGATGTCAGCAACTTAGGAAACAAACATGAACATGTCAATGTCACTTTTCCAGTTAACAAACTGGCAAAAGGTGTACAGGTGTTTGTTGTACTCCTCTTTCAACTTTCCTGTAAACTTAAAAATTTTCAAAGGAAAAGTAGGAAGAACAATCTCGAAGTACTGTACAATTAAAAATAAAATTTAGTTTAAAAAATAAATTTGAGTTAAGGGCCCACCTGGTGGCGTAGTGCACTCTGCTTCTGGTGCCTGTGGTTTGGATCCTGGGCGCAGACTGATGCACCGCTTGTCACCCATGCTGTGGGGCGTCCCATGTAAAGTAGAGGAAGATGGGCATGGATGTTAGCCCAGGGCCAGTCTTCCTCACAAAATTAAATAAATAAATAAATAAATTTGATTTAAAAACAATAGGGCCATAACACCCTATCCTAGAAATATTTCACATGGCAAAATATACCGCTTGGTTCTACGTTCTGATCGGTTGATGAAGAGAAACGTAGAGAAATGGGATATAAGGCTGCAATGACCGGGAAGTAAAGCCATGGCAAGTAAATAGATCGAGGCACAGGGGAGAGGACAAGAACAATCCCAAAGGCCTGTAGAGACGCAGAGACTCTCACCCTCAGTGAGAAGGAGACAGAACCCGCTTCTGGAAAACTGCCGCTAACGATGTTTCACCATCAAAGCAGCCTGGGTCAGGAGCTCACATGCCAGCTCACTAGCTGTAGGACCTTAGGTTTTTCCTTTTTTCTTCAGTTTCCATTTCCTTCTTAAAAATAAGGATTAAAATACAAATATTCACGGGTTGCAGAGAGAGGTATGGTAAACATTTAGCAAAGTACCTGGCGTACTAAGTGAGTCAAGTCATTGCTATTATGATCACAGACATATCTTACAAAGTTAGGCAGAAATGGACATTCTGGAATTATTCCTCCACACAAGCTGCATTGAATGAGGGGGACAGCCTGCCGGATGGGAGAGGCAGCCCGGGGAATCAGAATTGGGAGCGGGTATTCGCATGAAGCACAGCCCCGTTATCAAACTGACCTGGGATATAATCCGAGCCTCATCACTTGTTATTTGTACGTCCTTGGGTAATTTATTTCACCTTTCCAAGTCTCAGTTTACTGGTGGGGTGCCGAAGAAGTCAGAATAACAAACGCACTGAATAAATGGTAGCAATCTTCATTAAAATCTGAATGGATATATGTAAAACATTCTTCATGAGGTCATGTTGTTTAAAAAAAGATTTACTAACCTGATTATATATATTGCCTCCATATATAAATAGCAAAGATGTTTTCTTTGTGAGGAAAAGGCATAGATGAGGTAGATGACCTCTGTCTCAAATTTTTACATAAAACAAACACTGCCCGGCTCTTCACTAGATTTTGGATAGGAAAGACACTGAGAAGATATGAAGATGCATCAGTGTGTTACCACCTCACTTTGATGTCCTCATCACCTTGCTCTTCCGTTAGTTTTTTTTTTAGCCTTTTTCTCTTCAGTTCCATTATATTTTAGATGAGGGATGTAGTTGCCCGGGAGTGGCTGCTCCATGGCACGATTATGTTCTGTTTTGTGCCTAATACCATCTTTTTCCCAAGAAGAAACTTAAGAGGTCAACAAGGGCACCCAGACAAAACACAGTAGAGGAGGCCGGCCTGTGCAAAGAAGAACACGCCCCTCCAGAAAGCAGGAGAGACTGAGCACCACATGGCCAACCTCAACACTTTCCTCTGCCATAGCTTCCGGAGATCGCTCCCCACACTGGGAAGCCATGTTGGGGGGAAGCAGGAGATGGTAACCCAAGAGGCTGAGAAGGGCTGTTCAAATTATTAGAAGGGCTCCTCAAATAATTTTAACATGGAGTAGATATTTGGTTAGTTTTTTTCCTGCTAATAATCGGAAGGAAGCTTGAGAGAAATACCTGAGTGGTTATATCCAATTTAAGTGAGCTATGCTTGGAAAGATCTGAGCTGCAGAGTGAGTTAGGTTTTAAAATGATACTACAGCATTTTCAACATGTTGAGGGTGGCTTACCGTATGAGCCCAGCGGTCAGGTATACTGAGTGTGGTGGTTAATTTTATGTGGCAGCTTGACTGGATCACAGGGAGCCAGGTATTTGGCTACACCTTATTTCTGGGTGTGTCTATGAGGGTGTTTCCAGATGAGATTAGTGTTTGGGTTGTTGGACTGAGTAAAGCGGATTGCCCTCCCCATTGCAGGTGGGCCTCATCCCATCTGCTGACAGCCTGAATAGAACAAAAAGGCAGAGGAGGGAGAATTTGCTCTCTGCCTGTTTGAGCAGAGACTTCTGTCCTCTGACTGGGACTTACACCATCAGCAACCCTGATTCTCAGACCTTTGGACTCAGACTAGAATTTACACCACTGGCTTTCCTGGGTCTCCAGCTTGTAGACAGCAGATTTCCAGCCTCTATACTCTCTTTCTCTCTCTCTATGTATAAATTCACATACGTATATATAAATACAAATATATCCTACTGATTCTGTTTCTGTTTCTCCAGAGAACCCTGACTAACACACCAGTGTACAGACTGTAGTTGAAGCCACAGATGTGGACACTCTCTTCCCAAGAGGATACGCCAGGAGCAGAGAGGACAGCACCTAGGACAGCACCCTGAAGTCCACACTCAGGGTCAGGAAGAGTCTGTGCACGATGCCCAGAAGGAGAAGCCGGAGAGGGAGGAGCAGAACCAAGAGGCCGCGGGTGACGAAAGCCAGAGCACAACCACAGGGGAAAACTGGAAGGAGAGGTTTTAAATAGAATTTGGACTTTTCCCCTTGCTAAGTTTAGACATTCAAACAGCCAATTTTCTACATTGACTTGCTTAAACTTCATAGCTTCTCTATATTTATTTGAAATGTCACTGCATGGGAGAGTTGCAAATGGAAATGAATATTGCTTCTTAAAATGTTTTTCTTTGAGGCTTAGTGGGGAGCTGACATGGTGCCAAAATATCACTGTGCAGATTACTTGTCGTTGGGAAGGGGAAATGCAACCTCAGTGGAAGGACTTAGTGTCATGGGCATTAGTGTCCCTGAGAGGACAGACAGCAGCTCCTCCTTTTGTGGAATGATGTGGACTCTGTGCTGTCACTTAGGACGGGCCCTTGTCCAACACAGCTACCTGAATGGAATGAAGCCTTCCTATCTGCCTTCCAGTTTGTGGATAAAAAGAGGGTAAAGGAACAAGTGAAGTAGATCTGCAAGGAAGGAAACAGATAAAACCAAGAGGCAGGATATCCCACAGTCCTATATTCAGCATACAGTATAACTATGACTTCAAAAAGCCAAGGTCATTTGAAGAGGGGTTGGGGGCACAGGAAGGGACTATGTTTTATTAAGGGAGATTATACTGGACATAATAATGCAACGTATAGCCCTTAACTGGATCCTGGTGTGTACACAGAAAGGCAGGTTTTGAGATAACTGGAAAACTTAACTATGAACTGATATTGGAGATACTGGGGAATTACTAATTTTGTTAGGTATGATAATGATCATGTGATTATAAAGCAAAAGTTTCTTTTTTTTTTTTTTAAAAAAAAGAAATGCATACTGAAGTCTTTAGAGGTGAATTGTCATAATGCCTATAACTCAAATTGCAAATATTGCAGAAAAATGGGGGGAATGTCCTTCTTTTATGGAGATACAACAAAATATTTAGGGGTAAATGTCACATCTATAGCTGATATTAAAATATTTCACTCCTTCCACAAATTAACGAAGCAAATAGAGCAGAATGAGACATTACTAACATTCACTGGTATCTGGTTCCCCTTACTTTCTCATGCTGGAGAATTACACTCCCTCACCTTCTTGGAGTTAGTACAGTAGTGGCCAGGTTATTAGACCTGAATGATGGAACATGAGCAGAAGTAATGAGGTCCCTCAGGGGTAAGCATCTAATCACCTGTATTGACTCTCCAGACCGCTCTTAGCCTGTGGCACAGCAAACCCGGAAGCCTCTGGTTTTGATGTTGTTGTGATAACATTATGGAGCTTCTATCAACCTGGGCCCTAATCAATGCTGAAATGAAGTACAGCCCCCCACCTTCCCACCAACCTATGCTGGACATACAGCAGTAAATTTTGTTGCTTTAAAGGCCACTGGAGTTCATTACTGAAGTATAACATAGCCTTTCCTGACTGATATGGTTAACAAGTACTAAAACTAGGTGATGGGTTGATTTTATTATTCTCTCTACTTTTTACAATAAAAAGTGTAAGTAATGATTTTCTTTGAGATGAGTGTCTAGATTGCTGGCATTAGTTCAGTGAGGTTTTTGCTTATTAATACCTTTTTGTGATGCTGGAGACAACTCAATATTGTCAGAGTAAATATTTTAGTACAGTGGAAAAAGTCAGGACCTATTATTGCTTCTAAAATTTATTCCGATTGACAAAAACCAGGTTCTTTGGATTAAAGTTTCCTTCCCTATAAAATGAAGAGTTTAGACGAGACAGCCTCTAAGGTGCTTTCCATTTACAAAACGTAATGGTTAAATAATTTAGATACTTAATACCAGTTATTTTTAAATGGATACAAACATATATACATGTATTATATGCAGTTGATTTTAAATCTATTTCTTTTTTCTTTGAACTTAAATTTCTTTCTTGATCATACTAACTTTGCTTCCTGTGTAGATACACCGCTTAAAGAACAAATTTTTAAGAAACTTTGGGGACGGAAAGCAAATACATCCTGCTCTACCATCTCAGAGCATTAGCCAGAAATAATAGACCATGGGAAACAAGTGCACAGAGAGCACCGTGAGAGGCCCAGCGCCCAAAGGGGACAACTCAGCGTGTGGTGCGGACATGTTTGTAAAGATAAGGTAGTTTAAAGCTCTTACTCTTGAGAAGAAAGCTGGAGCTATTTTAAATGTCAAAAATAAGAATTTGGGTGCTATTTTAAGGCAATAAATGCAACACAAACAGAAATAGCAATCCACAAAATGCCTCACTGGAATAATATACTTTAATAAGACTCCGTGGTGACTAAGAGCAAACGGTTGGAAGCAAACATTCCCATCGTCATCCCCTGGCCTCCACGTGGAGGGAGCTCACTGGAGGGACACTGCTGGCCTGCCCCCACCAGCTCTCTCGTTCCCCGGGGAAGAGAAGGGACTCCTGATTGGTCTTTGAAGAGAAGGAACTAAGGCTCTGTGGCATCGCCCCTTCCTCTTCTGTCTCTCTTTGGGATCAACCTGTCTGCAGAAGCCTGCTTTGTCTGCTCCTCTGTGCCTTGAGTCTTAGGGCACCAGGTCCCCCAAAGATGAGGAGGCAAATAGTTACAACAGCTAGGTGGTTGTCCAGTTCTGCCAGTGACTAAGTGGGTCTGGTCCTGGAGCCAGTACTAGCCCGCCCATCTGGCTGCAGGTGGAAAGCCACATTTGCTAAGAGCTCCAACAGCCATCAGAGCAACAGAGGGAAACCGAGGAAACACAGACATGGATGTTGATGCCCCCTCCCCCAGCCCCATTCCTCAGCAGGTTGGGGTGGGGGTAGGGCAATGTAATGTGCATTTTTGTATTGTTTGTTAACATTCCATGATGCTACAGAAGACGAGAAAACAAATGGAAAGATGTAAGTACAGGTAAGTAGTTAGTAGGCATGGAGAGTGGAAGGCATCAGCAGAATTCCTAAGATATGTACGTAGAGACAGCAGTTCACAGCAGAGCATGTGTGTGTCACAGACATGGCGGGAATGGAAGACTAAGAGATCCCTATAGTTCATGGCTCTGAAGATACATGAGGCACCAAGGCACGAAATATTCATGAGGTTTTCATTTATCCACCCTTTCTGGCCCTAGTGTCCTCAGTCTGAGAAAGGAAATAAAATCCATAGCTGCTCAGCAGTCTAGCTGGCAATCTGTAATGGGGCCAGACACCCTTGTCCCATTGGCCGCGGGCAACTTCTCTGCTCAAACCTCCATTCTAGTCCTCACAACGTCACAACCAGGACGCTGATGTGGCAGAGACAGACAGGCAGGTAACATGAACAATGTGTGAGCAGGATTCAGGGAGCATGGCCCTCCCATCCTGCTTGCACCCTACCCTGCGTCCGCTGACTAACCCCACTCCTGTTCCCTTGCTTCTCCCCGTGTGTTTTAAATCGACTTAATTCACTAAATGTTTGGAGCAGTTACATTTGGCCGGTGAGAACTGTGTTGGGACCTCTGGGACCACTTGGCTGGTGGTGTCCAGCTGGCAATGAATATGGGGTGAATCCCAACTAAGTTAACAGGAAAACCAGGTCACACTGCAGAGATGCTTTCGGAAATTAAAGCAATATTTACGAGGAAAACCTCCAAGCTAGGAGGACTACGAACAACTGACTCACGGCCTAGTGTAGAAAAGGCGTTAAACACGAGATTAGGAGATAAATCCAGGTCAAAACTCAGTGGAGGCCTGATCAAATCTATAGGGGAAAAAAACCCCCAAATCCCAAAGCCAAAGTGGGTGGCTTGGGTGTTAGTGGGAACTGTGACTAATGTGAATAAGCAGATGTGTGTGGCAGAAACCAAGCTGAAGCAGCAACTGCCCACCTTTGGGAGCTGCCCTGTAGAGCTCTTTGACATCAGACCTCCCAGCTCTGCCTGGGGCACATAAAGAGGAACACTATGACCAGGCAGAATAGCTTCTGCAAACCCCCAAAATACAGCTCATGGTCCTGTCACTCATCACAAAATTAGGAACTTATACCAGATCAGACCAATGAATAAAGAATTTCATCAAGGGCCGGCCCCAGTGGCTTAGTGGTTAAGTTTGGTGCACTCTGCTTCGGTGGCCTGGGTTCAGTTCCCAGGCGTGGACCTACACCACTTGTCGGTGGCCATGCTGTGGCGGCAGCCCACATACAAAATAGAGGAAAATAGGCACAGAGGTTACTGCAGGGCAAATCTTCCTCAGCAAAAAAGAAGATTGGCAACAGATGTTAGCTCAGGGCAAATCTTCCTCAGCAAAAAAAAAAAAAAAAAAAAATTTAATCAAATGTTAAGAAACATAATGAATTAATAGAGTAAAAGAAAAACAATCCTGCTCCAAGCCACTCCATCACTTAGTTTTGTCTTTTCGAGAATGTCTTATAAATGGAATCCCATCATATTTGACCTCTTGAGCCAGGCTTCTTTCACTCAGCATGATGCCTTTACATTGATCTCAGTCGCTGTGTGTGTCCATCACGTGTTCCTTCTCACTGCTGAGCAGAATTCAGTGGCGTGGTTATACCACAGTCCACTTATCCATTCACGCATTGAAGGACATTTGAGTTGTTTTGAGTTTTTGGCTATTTCAGGTAAAGCTTGTGCAAGTTTTTATGTGAAAAGAACTTTTTCTTTTTCTAGGGTAAAAACCCAGGAGTGGGATTACTGGGTCATATGGGAAGTGTGTGTTTAACTCTATGAGAAACTGTCAAGCCTTTTTCCCCAGCGGCTGCACCATTCTTCATCCCCAGTAATGTACGAGGGTTCCAGTTGCTCTGTATCCTTGTCAGCACTTGGTGTTGTCAGTATTTTTTATTTAAATCATCTCAATAGGTGTGTAATGGTTCCTTCTTATTCTTTTTCCTCTCTCTTTCTTGGGACACTTTGGGGATTAATTCATCATTAAAAAAAAAACTCTGTCACTTATTAATACCTGGAAAAAGAAAAAGAATGGAAAGTGGCCGAGGGGAAAAAAATCTGAACAACCAAAACAGCAATAAAATTTTCAGACATCATCAGAAGAAGGGATTTAGTACCAGATCTTATAAAGGAAAAATAAAAATAATGGCTCTTGCTCTCTGACAAGAAGACCACAGAAAGCCGACAGTACCTGCAAGTACTGGGGATATATATATTTTAACCTCTGGCACCCCTCTGTGAGGTTATGGGAAGATCCAGAACCGTGAATGAGGGTCCTCACAACAGCAAATGGCCTCTGAACGACCGAAGCAAGCCCTTCACCCTCGCCCCACTAGCCCCTTCCCTTTAGCTACGAGTCACTATGTTTGACAACCATGCTTTCTTGTCTCTGTCTCACAACAGCAAGTAGGCTTTGGGGCTAAATATCTGCCCCAGGCTGAGTCTAAACAGACACTAATTTCACACACACACCCGGGGTCTGACAGTATATTGGTCCTTATAACCAACTGAGATAATAACTGGAAACCAGCCAGAAACACTGACAATTACTAGTGCAACGGGCTGTCTGTGCCCCAGTCCAGACTGTGGGGGGGCCCAGGCTCTCTACTTACATAAAATGAAGAGGTACACCACAGAGCAGGCCACACCAGAACCTGGGCCACGTCGTTCCTGTGTGAAGCTGTGACATCCCTGAAAGGGGGTTGCTGGTGTCTGACAGAGCTTGGAGGGGGAATGGGGTGGACTCTCAATGGGAGGCCATTGGGCACCTGGACCCTCCCTGGCCTGGCTTACTGACCGAAGTGCTGTGCTGACACCCCACGGGGTTTCCTGGAAGGCCCCCCCAATCCTCACCCACCACTGCAAGACTGCAATCAACCAAAGGTTGGGGAAATGCATCAAGTTTGCTCAGTTACAAGCTAGAGTGGAAGACATAATTGATGATGTATTTTACAACGATTCCTAAACAATGCCAAGACTTGTAATTATTTGGTCTGCAAATGGCAGACTATAAACTGAGAAGTTGATGTCAATGGGGTAGAGAAATATAACTAAAAATCACAACATTTCCAAGTGATGGCAGGATATGGCCCAGTTCACACCTAAAAGAAAACATCTGGAGCCATATAACAGGAAGTAATGGGCGAAGTAACTCCGAAAGTAAATACGGGAATCAGACAAGAACACATTATCTCACGGAAAATACAAATTGGGCTCCAGGAGGCTGAGGACACTCAGGAACAATTTCTTTGATAAGAAGGGCCAAACAAAGACACATTCCTTTAAACCAGGAAGCTGTTTTAAGAGCTACCCAGTGAAGTCAGCCTTTCATCCATCAAGGGAGAAACGGAACTATCAGAGGAGACAAACTGAGCCAGAGATGGCAGACGGTCATGGGCAGGTACTATACAGAGGGAGGAAGTACCATCTCACTGCCACGGATACAAACTCGGGGGAGCAGGTGCTGTCCCACCAGAGCTGCAACACCAGTGCCCCTCCTGCAGGTGTCCACGCACCTCTCTCCAGTAACGGCAGCTGCTCCCTCATGCCCAGAAAGTGACACTGACACACAGGACAGCTAGGCTGTCAAGTGCAGGTGGGGCAGGGTCCCTGGATCATGCACTTGAGTGGGGCTTCTGCCTGCCCAGCTCTCCAAGCAGGAGGCACGCAACGTCCCTTTGACTCACTTGGCCTACAGAGATTTAAGAAGCACCAATTAAAAATAAGTCAGAGCACAAAAACAAAAAACAGGGTGCATAACAAAAAAACTTCTAAGGTTTTAAGGGTGCTGGTCTTTCAAGATAAGCCCTTCTCTTACAAAAGTGGCAGAGAGAGCCCGTAACAATGGCTAAATTGCTCCATTATTAGATAAACCAAAATGCAGAAAAAAATACTTTAAAAAGCCAATTCTATTAAACATAAGTTAAACTCTCTAATTTGATTAGTAAATGCAGAGGCTTATAAATTGTATTAAAACATCATGAGTCATATTCTTATTTGGCATGAATCCTTGGACAAATGATGTTAGTTTGGCAATTCTGGGGTCTAAAAGAGCTGTACATCTTCTCTCTAACCACATTATTTTAAACTTTCTAAATTTCTTCTGTTGGTTTTATGGGTCAGATAAATTATTCTCTACACAAAATATGTTAAGGCATGAAACTATAAACATATGTATTTACCTAAAGAATAACTCTTGTTTTATAAAAGACTTGGTTCCTGTAAACTCCAAATAGTGGTGCAAATCATTTAAACCTGGTTGTTTCACTTCTGCTATCTGCATGTGAGTTTTAAACATCATCTCTTTGATTTTTAAAATCAAGAATGATTGCATTACACTTTAAATGTAACTTTTGAGATCTTTAACTGATTTTAAGACCTGTGACTAATATTAAGTTAATGAATAACATTGTCACCTGAAATCTTTGGTGATTAAAATGCATAAATAAAGACATTACAAAAGTGATTGATCACTCTACAATATATATTTGCTTTTTGCAAAGCTCCAATTAAAATGGTAAGTTACTTGAGATATATTGTGTTTTACACTACAATGATAAGGTTAATTTATTTTAAAAAGCTGAAGTTAAAACTTTAAATTTTTATCTAACTACATATGTGTATGTGTGTATTTATACAAAAATGCATATAAAATGTGTTAAACTGAAAAAGCTTATGAATAATAAAGAGGAGAGTGAATAGTTCAGATAAAAATTATTTTGATCTTTGAATATACAGTCTGCTCTTGAAAGAAAAAGGAGACAATTTTGTTTTTTGTCTCCTGTGGAGGACAGAATCCCACAGTTAACTCTTGTCTCCCGAAGAGGGAACCTTCCAAGAGGTTCTCAATTTATTGCTTTGCACTGATTTCTTGAATCATTTTAAACAAGCCTCTCATTTCTAAAAAGCTAAACTTACTTAGTACTATACTTAATTTAAACCTTGCTTTTCTGGCTTTACTAATTTCATGTCTTTAGAAAACTACAACATATGTTCATATCCTGATGTGATTTAATGTTTGACATCTCTCTCTTGATACTTCCTTCCCATAATCTAGGTCCACAGTTAAAACTGGCAAATCAAAATAGAGAAACTAGATTAATTATGTAGCAATAAAATATTATCAACGTAAGTATTTCAGTAATTGTTTACTTTTCAGGTTGAACAGAACATACTTGGCTTCATGTATAATGACTGAGGCAAACTTCAAGAAATGATGTTTGTTCTCAGATACAAAAACCCTTATAATCTGGTGGCAACTATAATACATACTTTAGGAAAGAAGTCAAAGGCCCTGGACATTCTTTGATATCCTCACTGATCATAAGGTCTTTTCTCTGGATCACCATTGGCTAAATACACCCAAATACGGGATTCCACTCTCCTCCCTTCTGATTAAATACCGTGGACTAATCAGAGCTGTTCAGTCTTACCACTCACAGGTGGTTCCATAAACTATAGATCAGAAATTGAGTTTCCCAGAAGTGGCAAAAAAAAAAAAAAAAAAGACTCAGTAAAAAATGGTACCAAATACCAAACAGACTTCCCAAGGGATAAAATTAGGATGTCCAGGATCCTTTCTATTTAGAAAGAAATGACTTATTGATGTGTCACACGCCTTTTTTTTTTAAGCTTCCTAGGTGATTCTAATGTCCATCCAGGGCTGAGAACCACTGACATAAAGTATGAATTGCCCATCAGTTTTGCAAACTCACCCAGTTCTTGAAAGTGGAAAACCATCCTTCACATTAATGACGTTAAGTGGTGCTCTGATCAGCTTGGAGTTCCTGAGTGTGGGGCCCATCTGCTCCTGGCCCAGGAGCCCCCCACTCTGCTTACATACACAACATTGAGATGATTCATTGTTGCATATGAAAACAACAAAGTTCTAGCAGAATTTTCTGAGCAACTCAATCTTATTATGAAAGATCACGTCATTAAATTAACACTAAATTACTTTCAGAAGAACATAATGATCATAGTATTTAAGTTTGTCACAGACATACGTATAGATCAAAAATCTGTGATAGTAAAATTACAAATTAAATTAAAATAATCTTTTAACTGAAAAATATCTTAAAAGTTTGCCCATGCTTGCCTGCTTGAAATGGGGGTTTTCAGTTTATTTAAATGAGACTCAGAGGAGTCCTTTAACTTTAAACATTGTCGTTTAATTCATAGACTCCATTGAAGAATGAAATGTTAAAAATATATAACAAAGTAATAACTATTTAGTGATTTATTCTGTGAGAATTAGCACAACAGTAACAGATTACTACTACCTACTCTACACTTCTAATTTAAAAGCCAAATGCTGAATATTGAGAGACTTCTAAAACTAAGTAGTAATTTGGGGGAGGTTTAGTTCTAGCTCTGAGTGACTTCATAGGAAGCCACAGACCTCATTTTTATTTTTTCAACAAGAAGAACAAATATTTTCGAGCATCTAATCTGTATCAGGCATTGTAGTGGACCTTGGGGTACCATGGCCAGTAAGATGTACAAGGGCTGTTCTCCTGGATCTTACAATCTAGCAGTAATTAGGTGTTGACCCTGAGAATATACACAAAAGCCACAGACATTGTTCAACATAATTCAGAAATCAATCCTGGCCTACCAACTTGAAAAAGAAGAACACTCAGCCCCAAATATCAAAATTTGACATGTGGCGCTGGATTACATTTTCCCTAATTAAACTTCTGCACCAGTAGCACCTCAGTGATGCACTTGTTAAAAATACATGTTCTTACTCTCATATTTAATAGGAAATGAAGTCAGCTTTCTCTTGGGGCTGAAGTTGCCTTTTGACTCCAAAGACCAAAAGATTCCAAGGCATTTGCTGGGTTCTGATAGATTGACTGTCGAGGGGCTGACATCAACCACGAGGAGGTCCAGACTGTGCTCCCCTCCCTTGGGATGTATACCCCAAAACAGCTAATGCTGGAAGGGAACATCTCAAGTGTTTAAAAAATAATTTGTTTCATTTGTATGATACTCTTGGGTTTTCTCCTTCTCTCTCTTTCACTATGATTAATTTATTTCCAGCAAAACTTTGACTCTGACTCCATTTTCTCCTGAACTACGACCACTGTCTTTTTCTTAGAAACAAGTCAGAGGCCCCACCGTGGTGGGCACTCTGCGTCAGCCTCCTGAGCGGTAGGCACTCCCAAATGTCACACACAACAAACATGTGGGGAAACCCAGAAGGGCCTGCACTGTTGCTGGGTACTGGCGTTTGAAGGTCAAGAGTTCTAACTTCCACGTCTTCCAAGCTCCAATTTAACTTAAGTCAGTTTTCTAATTTGGAGACACATAATATCAAGTGACTTCAGATAAGATGACAGTTTTTCTGCAGTACACATCTATAGTAGTGTTGCTGATGAAAATAAGGTCTGTCTTGGGGCTGGCCCAGTGGTGCAGTGGTTTAGTTCGTGCTTGGCAGCCCAGGGTTCATGGGCCCGGATCCCGGGCACCTGCCGATGCACTGCTCGTCAGCCATGCTGTGGCAGCATCCCATATAAAGTAGAAGAAGATGGGCACGGATGTTAGCCCAGGACCAGTCTTCCTCAGCAAAAAAAGAGGAAGATTAGCAATGGATGTTAGCTCAGGGCTGGTCTTCCTCACCAAAAAAAAAAAAAAAAAAAGAGAAAATAAGGTCTGTCTCATTTCATGAATTATTGATAAATTCAGTTGCTTAATAGAAACCAAGCATCCCACACAACACACTGCTCTTGGGCTGCTGACTTGACAAAGGAGGCTTCGTTGAGCTCTGGGTTGTGGATAAATGCAGCACGCTGGTTTTTTGGCCCTAGTCCCAAATGGGAATATGCCCATCCTTTGCTATCGGTTGGCAAACTTTAAATAATTAATGATTTGAAAATGCTTTGTGGTCTGCATGAAAGAAACTTTGTTTTGAGAATGAAAACACTACAAAAATATGCTTTGGGGTTTTGATTAAATCTCTGAGCCAACAGTCTCCAATTTTTCAAAAATCACATATACCATCAGGAATAGGGTAAAAAAACTTTAAACATATAATTCTGTGTGTGTATATACACACCACACATATATATGTATATGCATATGCATGCATGTAAACAAGCACAAATAAAAGTTATAGGAGAGGTAAAAATATAAGCAGAAGTCTTAATATTTTTTTTCCCAGCACCAATGTATATTGTCTTGGACAGCACTGCCCAATGCTAAAGTTATTGTATCTTAAAAGTAATAATAATAACAGCTAACATTTATGGGATGTTTATTATATGCTGTACTGTATTGAGTGCTTTACCTATATTATCTCATTTAATCCTCAAACAACTATAAAGAGCAAATAATACTATTTTCTCCATTTTACAGATGAAAGTTCATTCTCAAGCACACACTGCTAGTAAGAGGCATCACTGATGCTGAAATTTACGTGGTTTGACTCCAGAGGCCATGCTCTTCACCACCACACAGTTACCTGCAAAAGCAACCTTAGTTTCTGCAATATACTTTTCACTTCACTTCCTCTACATTTTAAAATTATCAAATAATAACTGGATATGGTTTAAAAATCCAAATGGTAAAAAGTGTACAAAAGGAACAGAAAAAGTCTCCATTTCCTCCTAATTCTATTTTCTAAGTGACTTTCCAAAAGATCCTCGGTGTTGTAATATCAAACACAGGAAGCACTTTTTCTCAGAAGTACAACTCAGTTATTTTTGCCTCTTATTTGGAGTTCTGCTTCTGGTAATGGCAGAGCAGCTCATATTGGACCAAACCTCCTGCAGATAACAACTGTAACCTCAATTACAATTAAGATAACAATTGTAACAATTTTTGTAATAATAATTAAAAAAAGCCTATCTGAAAGCACTGGAGAGGGAAGAACGGGAAGAAACTGAAGAGTAGTTGACACTCAGAAGACAGTATGGTGGGGTTATTCGCCTACTTTTATGGCTTTTGCCTCAGTTGGTGTTATTCATGGTGGCTAAAACTCAGAAACCTGCACATGTACTGGCTGAAGAAGCAGAGGAGAAACTTTGGGGCAACCACAAAAAGGTGGAAAACAAGGGGAGAAGTCTCAGAAAGGAGCTAGCTACAGAGCAAGTGCCCAAATTATGTGTGTAAATGCTGCCCAAATCTCTGGGTGGCCCGTGAAAGATGCACGAGCACAGCAGACTCCAAGCAACACAGCTAAGGCTGAAAGAACTAAGGAGATCTCAGCTACCCCCCACGCAAGAGAGGCAGAGTGTGTGCTCAGATAAGTTAACCACCTGCTAAAACAAAAAATCAATACTATTCAGAGAAGCATAATGGAATCCATAGTCTCTACAATCTATCTCACAATGCCCAGAATATAATCCAAAATTATTAGACATATGAAGAAACAGGAGAATGTGACCCATATTCAAAAGGGTGCTTCTCAAACTTTTTGGTCTGAAGATCTCTTTATACTTTTAAAAAGTATCAAGGACCCCAACAGGGTTTTATTATGCATATTATAACTATTGATTATTAGATTATTGATTATTATTAGAAATTAAAATTGACAAAATTTTACATATTTATTAATTCTTTTAAAATAAGAATAATAAACCCAGTACATGTCAACATATATAATGTATTTTCATGAAAAATAACTATATTTTCCAAAACAAAAGCAATTAATGAGAAGAGTAGTATTGTTTATATTTTTTCAAATCTCTTCAATGTCTAGCTTAATAGAAAGATAGCAAGATTCTCATATTTGTTTCTGCATTCAGTCTATTGCAATATTTTGGTTTGGTTTAAGTTATGAAGATAATCTGGCCTCACATAGTTGGAAAGGTGTGAATATTTCAATAGTCTTTAAAGATAATTGTGGATATTCTTCTTTGGATACTATACTAAAATTTGACAAATGGTAGTTTCTTAAAGGTTTGTTGCAATGTGGAATCTGAAACTATATCATAGTCTGTTACATTTAATATTCTATTATATTAAAGTCCATTATTCTATATTGTACCTTCAATGGATCTTTTATCCATGCATAATTTTACAACATTAGCTTTGGTCATTTATAAAATATTGGTTCACTGAGTTATGAAGATCTTTCAAATGTTGACACATTTCATTGTTCAATATTAAAATTCACAGTCATTAATATGACTACTGATCTCATCAGGCAAGTCTTTAAATATCAGGAAACTCTTATGCTCATGATGGTGGATACAAGTTTTTCAAAATTCCAATTTTCATTTGAAATTTCAAGTTTTATTGTGGCCAACAAATATTCTCATTTTCCTTGAGTGACAAATTCATTGTTTAGAGAATATCTGCCAAATACTGAATTCTGAATAACCTGTGTGTCTACTCATTGTTCTTTCAATTAAATATGATGTTTGATGAAAGAATAAGCTAGTTCTGCTCACAGCTTGACCAACCAACAGTACTTTTTCTATCTGCTTCATTATGCAGCAAAAGTGATTTATGTATGATTCATGTCTTATTATATAGAATATTAAAAAGATTTATATGTAAAGATTGAGATTTAAAGAAAGCAATAGTTTAGCTGGCATTATCTAGGAAATTCTTAGATAACTAGCCACTAGTACAGCTTGGTACAGCTGCCTTGATTCATGCTAAAATGCCAGCAGTTTTACTGACAGCTGCTTTTGTACCATCATTGCAAATGTCAACATATTGAAACAGGCAAATAACATCTTAGAATTAATATGAAATAGTTTTGACCTGTCAGACCCTGAGAAAGCATCTTGGGGAACCTCAGAAAGTACCTTGGAGAACCTCAGGAGTTTGCAAACCACACTTTGGGAATTGCTGCACAAGAGAAAATGTAAACAATGGAGACTGACTTCAAGATGACCTGGATGTTTTAATTAGCAGATGAGGAGTTTAAGGCAGCTATTATAAGAATGCTCAAAATTTTAAATGGAAATATGCTCAAAATGAATGACCAAATAAAAAATTTCAGCAATAGAAACTACTGAAAAGAACCAAATGGAAAATTATGGAACTGAAAAATTCAATTCTGAAATTTAAAATATTCACTGGATGGTCTTAACAACAGATTGGAAAATAAAGAAGAAAAAGTCAATAACTGGAAGATAAATCCATAGAAACTATCAAATCTAAAACATAGAGGAAAAAAGATTAGAAAAAAATGAATAGAACCACAAGACTCTGGGACTAGGAGACAATACCAAAAGGTTTCATGTATTTGTAACTAGAATCAAAGAAAAAGAGAAAGAGAATGAGGCAGAGATATGTATTTGAAGAAAAAAATGGCCCAAAGTCCAAAGATTAGGGAAAGACAGAAATCTATAGGTTCAAGTTGCTCAGAGAACCCCAAGTGTTAAATACAAAGAAAGCCACACCTAGGCACATGACAATCACACTGCTAAAGGCTAAATATAAAGTGAAAACCTTAAAAGCAGTCAGAGAAATGACGCACCAAATACAGGGAACAATAATAAATGATGGTGAGTTTCTCATCTGAAACAATGGAGACCAGAAGACAGAGGAACTACGTTTTTAATACTCTGAAGGAAAAAAAAAAATCTCAACTCAGAATTCTACATCCAGTGAAAATATCCTTGAACAATGAAGGTGAAATAAAGACATTTTCAGATAAAGGAAAACACAGTATTTATGACCAGCAAAATGTACAGTTTAAGAAATGCTAAAGTAAGTTCTTTAGGCCAAATGGAAATGATACCAGGTGAAAATTCTGATTTGCAGAAGGAATGAAGAGTACCAGAAATAATAAGTATGTGGGAAAATATGAAAAACTATTTTCCTCTTGATTTCTTTAAAATGTATATTACTGTATAAGGCAAAAATTATAACAATGTATTGTTTGTATTGTATATATATGTAATATGTATGACAACTATAGCATAAAAGATGAATGAGGGTATAAAGAAACCATATAGTTGCAAGTTTTTTACATTTTATGTGAAGCAGTACAGCATTAACTCTAAATAGACTGTGTGCAGATTTGTATGTATGTGGTAATCTGTAGATCAACCATTCAGGGGGGAAAAGAGGTAATTAGGGAAATTAAAATGGAATTCTAAAAAAATTCAGTCACCCAAAAGAAGGCAGGAAAGGAAGACCAGAGGAACAAAATTAGATGCAGCAAACAGAAAACAAATAGGAAAATGGGAGCCCTAAATTAAATCCGTATCAATAATTACAATAAATGTAAATGGAGCAAACATTCTACTTGATGTCAGAGATTGTTACAATAGATTAAAAAAGCAAAACTCAACTATTTGCTGTCTACAAGAGACACACTTTAAGTATCTGTCTTTTGTCTATAACACTTGAAGGTATAATTCACAGGGCAGGAAAATAATAACTCCCTAGAGATTCCTTGCTCTGCAGTGGAATTCTGACAAACAGCAGGACTGGCTATAGTTAAAAATTAAGACTAAAGTGTGGTTTGCTTGTGGCATCTGTCCACCCCTGTGTGAGTGTTCCCCAACCCCCGCCCCAACCAAATGCCCACTTTCCGTGTTTTGCCTTCTGACTTAATGCAGCCTATGCTCCGTGCTGTGCTTCTGCCAGGTGCAGCTTTGTTCCATTCCACTGCTTCCAGGTCCCAGTATCTGTGAATTACATGATTTGATAAAGCAATTCAAGCTAAAGTGTTACTCACTAACAATACATTATGAGTCTGTGATGTGGCTGTAACAAGAACAGCCAGTGCCTTAATCATAACATATTTACTGAGCACTTAAAGAGGGACCATGCTCAGTGCTAAGCACTTCACAAGTGCCATCCAGTGTAGTCCTCCCCAAGAACTTTAGGAGGCAGATGTTGTAACTCTGAGCATTTCCCAGTCAAGGAAACTAAGGTTGTGGAAGTGGGCCCCCCCTGCAGTTACATGTTTAAAGCTAAAGTATTAAAGACAGGATTTAAACTCAGCGTATCTGATTCTAATATCCAATCCCTTAAATTCAAGGAATAGTTCTGGCCTAACCACAGGCGTGAGAGAAGAGACAAAGGGGAAAAGTAACTTTTTTGTTCTTCAAAACTATTTACATAGCCTATCAATATACTGACCAGGTAACAAGCATCTTTGTGGGGAGATAAAAGGCTCTGTGGAATGCCTGTGATGCAGGTCCTTTACATACGCTATCTCCTTTATTCTTGACAACCAGAAAGGGGGGCTCTTCTCATCCCCACATTACAGATGAGAAAATATGAATGTGTTAAAAGTTACAAAATGAGGTATACTGATCCTTTCTTTCAATAAACTGACATAATCTCACGAGAGTAACAGGTGAAAAAAACAAAACACATATATCGGGTATGACTTTGTCACTACAAACCTCTATTTGGTTCGTCACTTCTTACAAGCTTGTAGTCAGATATCACTAGTATAATGAAAATAATGAGAACAAATGTGATTCAAGAACATCTTCTGAGAGTAGAACAATCCGCTTCCAACACACTGGAGACTTGGCCTCTGAAAGCCCTGATGGCTAACCCTGACCAATGAGACGCACCGGAGTCACCACACAGTGTTCTGAACATCGCTTGCCTGACAGCCTCTTTCTCTGCAACGCTGACATGACAGTACAAAAAGAAGAGCACCACAAAATCTTGAGAAGGGGGATCTGTTTTGCTGCTTTAAAAATTGTTTTTGATTTCTGGATAGTCACTAATCAGAGATAGACGAGCTGCACTGTCAGCTGCTGTCTTTCTCAGAAGCTGCCTAGCCAATGCCTCTTCTCCGAAAAGTGTTCAGCTCTCAGTGCCTCCACTATCAGTGCGACCACCTCATTATGACGAAGACCCCAGTGAGGACAACTAGGTGTCCTGGGGTAAAGAGAGAACTTGAACAGGGAAGTAGGAGATTATGACAAAATACTTTGTGCTGATTTGCATAGGATTCTGCAGCTTACTAGTTTTATGACCTTTGGCAAATGCGTTTATGAGCCAATGTCCTCCTCCGAGAGTGTCAGTGTCCTCCTCCACTCCTGCTCTGAGGATGAGAGGAGGCGTGGGCTGTTGGTACCGTAGGGGAGTAAAAACGTTCCCCCTATCCTCTTACTTCAGTGACTGGGGGCCTGCAAATTAAACTGACAAAAGACAGATTACCAGAAGAAAAAAAAGGTTTTTCTGTATGTGGTCACTAACAAAAGAAGTAGCTAGCTTCCTAAGTGGTTAAAGTTAGAGGCCTATAGACATAACTTAGTAGGGAAAGGGAGGGGGCTGAACGGGCTTCTACGGAAAGAACAAATAGGTTTCTTTAGGAAAGACAGATGGGTTTTAAGGAAAACAAACTGGAGATAAGAAAGTTTGTGATAATGTTTGTTTAAGCAGGTGTGAGTGGTCTTTCCTTCCTCATGGCTGTGAAACTCCCCGAGGAGGGGATTTATAGTAGGTTCATCTTGGTGTCTCTCCAGGGAGTAGGCTTGCCCCAAAGAGGGGATTTATGACAGCCTCATTTCTCAGAAGTTGCTGCTTTTAGTCAGATAAGGGAAGCTCTCTCCCCACAGTACTATAATCACAGGGGGAGGCTGGTGCAGATCTGGGGTTGGGGTGGTGTAGGTCAGCAGAGCTGGTTACAGGGAACGGAGGAAGAAGAATCTCTGTTATGGACTCAATTGTGTCTCCCCAAATCCATATGTTGAAGCCCTAACCCCCAATGAGACTGTATTTGGATATAGGACCTTTAAAGACGTAGTTAAGGTTAATGAGATCATAAAGGAGGGGCCCTAATCCAATAGGACTGGTGTCTTTAGAAGAAGAGACAGAAATACCAAATGTGCCCAGAGGAGAGGCCATGTGAGGACACAGCTAGAAGGTGGCTGTCTGCAAGCCAAGGAGAGAGGCCTCAGGAGAGACCAAACCTGCCAACGCCTCAACCTTGGCCCAGTTTGAGGTATTTGTTGTGGCAGCCTGAGCTGACTTTCCTCTTTAGACTCTTTAACTGATTTAGAGGAAAGAATAAAATTACCACCCGCTGGAAAAGTACATAAGGGACAAGGCACAAGAACCCCGAGACCATGGATAGGAGGGGCAAGAATCATAGCTTTCCAGTCATACTCTGACAGAGCAGGGATGCTTTTTATCTGTCTGAAGGTAGGAAGGAGACACCGAAACTTTGAGGGCTAAGAGGGCAATGGGGTTGGCCTCCAAATCTTAGAAATTTATGGCCAATTCTCATCCTAGACTTGCTCATAGCCAAAAAGAGACTTAGGGCCTGGGGGGAAGGCACCATTCAAGCTTTCTCTGGGTCTGTCTTGGGAACTTGATACAGGAAGGGAACTTCAAAGAATCTGAGGGGCAGGGAGGGTAAACAAGTGGCCCAGAGGAGGCTGGGTGAGAGGCACGGAGGTCTTCCAGAAGTATCAACAACAGCACTCGTTCAGGGCAGGTTTCCAGCTCAGTCTCACTATTGCTTTTAGCACAGCACAGACTCATGGGCTTGGAATTAGGGTCCAGGTGGACTGTGGCATGTATCTTTTATTTTGTTTCAATAATTTTTAAATTTTAGAATAGTTTTAGATTTACAGACAAATTGAGAAGATAGTACAGAGGGTTCCCATACACCCCACCCCCAGTTTATCCTATTAACATCCTACATTAGTATGGTACATCTGTTACAATTAATGAACCTATATTGACACATTATTATTAACTAAAGTCCATACTTTATCTGGATTCCCTCAATTTTTACCTAATGTCATTTTCTTTTGCCGGATCCCACATTACACTTTGTTGTCATATCTCCATAGGCTCTTCTCAGCTGTGACAGTTTCTCAGACTTGTTTTTGATGACGTTGACAGTCAGGTATTTTGTAGAACGCCCCTCAATTGGGATTTGTCTGATTTTTTTTTTTTAATCATCATTAGACTGTGGGTATGGATTTTTGGGAGGAAGAGCAGAGATGGAAAGTGCTATTCTCATCACATCATATCAAGGGTGCATACTATCAACATGGCTTATCACTGTTGATGCTGACCCGGATCACCCGGCTGGGGTGGTGTTTGTCAGGCTTCTACACTGTGAAATTAATCTTTCTATCCCCCTTTCCATGCTGTACTCTTTGGAAGGAAGTCACTACATGCAGCCCACACTTAAGTAGTGGAGAGTTATGTTCCCTCTCCTTGAAGGCAGAATGCCTACATAAATTATTTGGAATTCTTCGGCTTGGGAGATTTGTCTCCTCTCTCTTATTTATTTATTCAATCATTTATTTATATCAGTGTGGATTCATGGGTATGTATTTTCTGCTTTGGGTTATAATCCTACACTACTTAAATTATTTATTTTTGTTCAACTTGTTCCAGATTTGGCCATTAGAAGCTCATTCAGTGGGTTTCCCTGTTTCTTTGACATACTCCCATCATTTGGGGGGTGATTTGAGCACTTTTACTTTCTGGCACTACAACATCCTTCAGGCTCATCTTGTGTATTTCCTATGTTGTTCTAGTCCTGGAATCAGCCATTTCTCCAAGGAGCACCTTTATTCAAGAATGGCATTAGAAACCAAGATCTGGGCACTAAGTATGCTCATTGCTACTTGGGGTGTCACTGCTTCTAGGTCATCTCAACTGAGAAAGCAAGGAAATATATGTGTGCATACTAATCCATGTACATAAACTTATCTAAATATTTCTATACATCACCATCTGTATCTATACTAAGATAAACAGGAGTTTATAGTCTCCAACTCTATTCCCTTATCACATGAATCATTCTAGCACCTCCCTTGGTTCATCCATCTTCTCCCACTCCAACAGTGAGAAACTGGCTCCAACCGTCTGCCATCCATTTTCTTAATTGTTCATTGACAAAAAAAATTCTAAATGTTAGTGTCCATTACTGGCATTATTCCTTTTGATGCATCATTTGTCCCAGATTTGGCCAGTGGGATCCCTTTCAAGCTGTGCCCTTTCATATCTCCTCCAGTCTTTGAGTACCTCATTGTTTTCTGGCACAAGAACATATTCTGGACTCACTTTATATTTTCTCTGTCTCGGATACAGAATCAGCCATCTTATCAGGGACCCCTTATCCACTCCCTCTTTTAGAGATATAATTCACATACCATACAATTCAGCCATTTAAAATGTACAGTTCAATGGTTTTTAGTATATTCTCAGAGTTGTACAACCATCACCACAATCAATTTTAGAACATCTTCATCAGCCCCCAAAGAAGCCACATATCCTTTAGCTATCATCCCCCAAGGTCCCCATTGCTCTCATCCCGAGACAATGATGGCATGTATCTTCAGAGCCTGGTGTGTGTGTGCATGTGTGTTTGTGTGTATGAGTACATATACAATTGGTAACTTCGGGGTTGGCAGGGGAAGAGGCAGTATCTGGGGAATCATGACCACATGGGATCTAATGCAGAGGGTGAAGTTTTCAAATGAGAGGACAAGAGGGGATTGGTTAAATTCCCCACAGCTGGGAGTGGGGTGGGGCTGGATACAGCAAAGCCCTGATGATCATTTGGGAAAAGTGGAGAACACAAGGTGATAATTATGAACTCAGATTCTGGAGTCGAGTGTTTGAGTCTGAGCTCTGTAACGTATAGGTATGTAACTCTCAGTAATTTAAAGCCTTGGTTTCCTTGTCTGTGCAACATGTTCTCTCTGCCTCATAGGTCACAGGAACTCGCAGGCACACATGGTCATGGTCGGTACCTATAAACGTGACCTACATAATTTTGGTGGGGTGTGGAGTGTTTGGTCAAGGAGGCCTCTTCAGGGCAGAGGGAAAGAGGGTGTCCTCTCCCATACTTTTTCTCTGGGAACAATGTCCTCAGGTGAGGCTTACTGGAACCCTCCAAGACTCTGGAGATGGGGTTTTCTGGGTTTGCCACTCAATCCCTCCCTCTTGGAGACGAATACTCAGATTAGGTGGGAAAGGGAGAACTTCTGGAGGGGGTCCACTATGGAGCTTTAGAGAATACCTGACAAAGAAGACATTTAAAAGCTTTAAAAAGAGATCCAAGGAAATTCAGGGGGACTGTTTTAATTTTTATTTTGGGACTAATGCATGAGTAAAACCTTGCATCCGGCTTGAAATGTACTGTGGCCATTCTTTGTAGCTTAAACTAAAGTTACAAGTATTTAGAATGCCTCTTTAATACTTAAAGAGGCTTACAGAAAATTACACAAACTATCTCACCTTGAAAACAATTATATATGTATTCTTTTCTATCATCTTCTGATCATTGTCTACGTGCACACCTAGTTTTGAAATAGTTTCTCATAGTTTTATATCATAGAACATGTAGGTTACAAGTGTCCCTATGTGTCACATATACGTAGACCCTCATAGATCTAACATAGTTGTAATTGTATACACAATTTCATACACTTATCTTTTATATTATCCTTCAATTCTAAAGACGTGATTAGCACTGATTCCCAGATAGCTCACAGAGAAAGACAGTCTTCACTTCGTGGTTCCAGATATTTCTTGTGAAATCTATCATACTGTAGGGCTGTGAACCTTTAACTTTGGATTCATGAAAGTTTTGGTTTAAAAGTAAAAAAAATCAAAAGACTCTGTTGCAGACTGTGGAGTATCTGTAATCCCTTTGTACATAGTAACAGAATTGTAGCTGGGTATGTGGTTGCCCAGCACAAGGTTACAATTTCAGGCCCCCTTTGCTGCCAGGTGTGGCCTGCGGGAAGTAGTAGAAGGGACCAGTGCCATTTCTAGGTTTTCCCCTTGATAGGACTGGGTACTCCCTTCATCTTTTATGTCTTGCTGGCAGCAGCCAGCAGCCATGTTAAACCCAGAGACGGAAGCCCCATGTTGAGGATGGCAGAGCCATGTTACCATGCCCGAACTGTTAACATTCTCTCTTGTTCAAGCCATCACACTCATGGGTGCCTCTGATACAGCGGCTCAGTCTTGACTACTTATACAGTAGTCCCCCCTAACCACGACTTTGCTTCCCATGGTTTCAGTTACCCATGGTCAACCGTGGTCTGAAAATACTAAATGAATGACAGAGAGAGAGAAACCACATTCACATAACTTTGATTACAGTATAATGTTATGACTGTTCTATTTTATTACTAGTTATTGTTGTTCATCTCTTACTGTGCCTAATTTATAAATTAAACTTTATCATAGGTATGTAAATACAAGAAAAAATATAGCATATACAGCGGTCAGTGCTATGCACAGTTTCAGGCATCCACTGGGGGTCTTGGAATGTATCCCTTCTGCAGATAAGGAGGGACTACTGCATAGTGCTTTCTCTTTGATTGTTTCAGGCAAGACAGTTTTAAAATATACTCCCATTTTCAAAAAGTCTAGAGTTCTGCTTTATTTTTCATACCTTGTTTGCTAAGCTATTTTTGTCTCTCCACTTGTGCTTGGTAACATATTGGTAAGTATTTCATTTTACCAGTGACACCTATGCCCTCCTACATGTTCTGTGCAACAGAACTGTGTCCTAGGAGGGAGGCTTCTGCCATTCAGGGCTGGCTGTATTCCAGGAGCTCAGTGTTGGCCACCCTGTATTGCAAACATTTAATATTACATAGAAGTAAGCATTAGAAAAATCTCAAGGGTGTGGCAGATCAAAAAGACTGTTAACTGAGGGCTGGCTGGAGGCAAGGGCTGGCATTTCTGCAAAATGGAAACAATAACACCAACTTCAAAGTTTTCTGAACATTAAATAAAATAGCATATCTAAATGTCTGGAACAGACTAAGAAGGAAGCTGATAATGGTAGCTAATGTTATCTATTTTGTTTCCATTTCCTGGTGCCAAATGCTTCACATATTTATCTCATCAACCCAATGAAATGGGCATAATCCTTTCCAGTTTATAGAAGAGACTGAAGTTAAAAAATTGGTGAGGTGAAATAGATATCATACTAGCTATTTTGCAAATGAAGAAATGGAAGCAGGGAATATTTAAATAACTCACGGATGTCTCCAAGTGAAGCACTTATGGAGATGGGGTCTAAAGCCATGTCTGTCTGACCTGATACTTGGCAGTTCTCCATTAGATGCCACGCCTGACAGGTTGTAATGGTCATGGTGATGTTTGTTATTTGCATTAACTATTGTTGTTGTTGTTAAGGAAGGTTGGCCCTGAGCTAACATCCACACCAGTCTTCCTCTATTTTATATGTGGGTCGCTGCCACGGCATGGCTTGATGAGCAGTGTAGGTCCGTGCCAGGGATCTGAACCTGCGAACCCCGGGCTGCTGAGGTGGAGCGCCAGAACTCAACCACTGTGCCACTGGGCTGGCCTCTGCATTAACTTTTAAGAATCAACGTTTTTCACAGACTGGGATATCCTCGGGACTGCTTTCAATAAGGGCCAGGGTCACAACTGTTAGGGAAGAGGCTGGTGTCTCTAGGTTGCATTTTCCCATCAGGCTCTATGCCCATCAAAACCATGGCTATCCTTCCTACTCTAATTTCTAGTATGACCCAAACAATCTATGATTACCTTTCTGCAGTTGTCCTAATCAGCCACAAGTATCTTCTTAGGTTATATTACCTTAAATAGCACTGTCAGGTGTTCTGTAATTCCTTTATTTGAATGTACAATCTATTGATACACCAACATAAAGATATCAAAAAAATCAGCAACTAATACAAGTGAACAGTAGTGAGTTTCAATAATTGCAGTAGTTGAGCTGTAAATAAATCTCTGAGTTTCCTAGCAAAGTGAGAAAAAGAGAAAGATACAAGAGGAAGTAGTTTTACCTTGTTCTAACCTTCAAGAGAACCTGCGCGAGTGGCACTTTACAGAAGATAGGATAAAAGGTACCCTCAACCACATTCCCACAGCAGATGCAGTAACGGAACACCATTGGCTTTTTCTTTCCACTTTGGATAAACCTGAGGGCATAACACTGGAGGAAATTTTGCTTAGAACTAAAAAATGTAGTCAATGTACAACAGCAGAAATTTGTGTGGCGGTGGGAGTATGATCAAAGCAGCATATTCTTCAAACAGTATTCCCGAACACACCTTTTCTCGGTTGAGATTGGGTAAAAGCTGGAAGGAGAAAATTCTGAACAAGGCGCTTCGAGGAGCACCTACATCCTAAGTCGACATTCTCCATTTCTGGTTGAGTGAAGAGCCGCATGCTCTAAACCACCCCTCAGCATACGATTTGTCTGAGCCCCTCTTGTTAGGATGACGGCGCCTTCCTGGGACTCTTGCCTCGGGAACGGCCACCCCACCTGCCCGAGTGGGGCTGAGGAGCCCTGTCGTTATTGGCTGTTCTCACCCCTTCCCTCACTCCATACAGTTAGCATCGCGTATGTCTGTAGGCACGTCTAACCGATAACCCGCGGCTCTTACATACAAGAGTAACCGGAGCCCCACGCAGAGCTGCCACACTGTCAGCCCAACCTGAGACCAAACGTTTTAGTCATCTTTGCAGCTAACACAGGACCCCAGGGCATAGCCCCGGGAGAGCGGGGAGGCGGCCTCCCTCTGCAGAGTTCTTACAGAACATGTACCCCTAAACCACTGCACAGCCTTGGAGAACCACTTCCTCCCTGCTTTTGCCGGACAAGCCATCACAGCTGGTGTCAAGGAAGGAAGGCCTGCCTGGCAGGGAACCCGGACCGCTCACTCACCCGGCCTGGGCGGGGCCTAGCGGTGAGGGGCGGGGCCTGGCGCGCACGCAAAGCGACCGGGGCGGGGCCCGGGCGGGGCGAGGCGGCGAGGGGCGGGGCCTGGCGCGAGAGCGAGGCTCCGGGGGCGGGGCCTGGGCGTGCGCGGCGGGGGCGGGGCAGCAGCCGCAGGCGCACGCCGTAAACAGACAACATGGCGGCGGCGGGGGCGCCCGGAGCGTTGGGCGCCTTGCAGGCCGGCCGCGCCCGCCTGGTGGCCGCCTGCTGTGCGCGGCTCGGACCGGGGTCGAGGCTGCCCGACTCCCTGACGGGCCCGCGGGTCGGCCCGGCGATCTGGGCTCGGGGCTGGGCGCCCGCGGCCGGGGGGGCGGTCCCGCGGAGGGGCTACAGCTCTGAGGTGAAGACGGAGGACGAGCTGCGGGTGCGGTACCTGGAGGAGGAGAACCGAGGTGAGGGGCGCGGCGCGGCGGCCGCCGTCCTAGGAAGGGGTCGCGAGGTCGTGTCCGGGCTGACGTCAGTGTCCGCTGAGCGGGCGGGCCGGGCCCCTCCCCTCCCCCACCGCAGCGCTGCGTGTTTAGTGCCTTCAGTGCCCAGAGGTGGGCTGCGAGCGGGTTACCTGCGAGAGGGCCCCCTCAGCGCCGACGAGAGAAGGGAGCTTGCGCCCGAGCTCCGGACGAGCCAAGGTCAAAAAACCGGCCGTGTGGTCGTGCTTCCAGGTTTTGTTCTTGCTCTGTAATTGCTTTCTGTCAACTCAGGGGGAGAGTTTTAGAAGCTGCAGTGAGAATGCACTCGACTACTCTGAAGAATCTTCAAGCTCAGCTGGGGCAGTTTTTCCCTTGGTCCATTTTATCTTAGAAAGTTAGTTTTGGGAGACTTCGGTTAAACAGTTTTGCGCAGTTTTTGGTCTTCCAGTGACCAGGCTAATCTCTCGGGAGGCAATTGTGGATGATATTGATCTTGCCCTTGAGTTACCTACAGTGGGAGGAGACAGATTCATTAGCAATACAATACGATGGGAGGAAGGGCTGTGAGAGGGTAGTGCGCTGCGGAGGGACTCCTGTTGAGGCTCGATTCCTTTCACTGCGGTGTTGGGAAGAGCGGAGGGGGGTCATGAAAGGTGGAATACCCGTTTGCCAGAAGACCAATCATGTAATTTTGACGTGCAGTTGTTGAGCCCCTGTAATCTGTTAATCAGAATTGCAAATCGAGTTAAATCCTGATTGCTGTCTTTAAGCAGCTCTTGGTATAGTGAGGACGACACCTGCGATTAAAAGGCTATGCTGACTTTAAAGACTTGGTGAGAGCAAAGGGCTGTAATACCCGCAAGGGGCATATGATCGGTTATATCTGGGGAGGCTGGGAGACCTGAGAGGGAAGATTCTGAGGGCCAAGTTATAGTTTTGCCAGATGAAATGAGTTCCAAGGCATTCCTTACTAGGCAGTGGAATTTGACATTAGTGAGGGTTCTTAGGCCAACTTCTCTGTGCCTTAACTTTCTCATGTGTAAAATAGGAAAAATAATAACAACTTTGTATGGCTGCTGTGAAGATTAGATGAGAATGTTAATATAAATTGCCCACTAAGTATCTAGCTGGTAGAGGGTGCTCTGGAGTATAATGAGTTATTTCATTTGTTATTTGTTTGTTTATTATTCCAGACAGAGACAAGAGCACGGTCAATGGCATGGAATGTGAACATGTGTGGTGTTTTGGGGAAATACCTTAAGGCAAGTGTGGCTGTAGTGTGGCATGACAGGCAGAATATTGAGAAATTCAGCTGGAAAGTAAATTGGCCCTGGAGTGATTAGAGCCATGAATGTCACTGTCTTTTGGATAAGCTTAGTCTTGCTGGGATTACACTTACATTAGGTGTACTAGCAGTACAACATTACATACAAAGAGATTGCAAGTACAGCTAGTAATATGCACTATATTCTGTGTTTTTTTGTCCTTATGACTTAAATGAATGCAAATTGAAAGTGAATTTTCTTAAAATGTCTGGAAATTCCTTACATTAGGATCAAAATAGATCAAAGAGAAGAAATCAGAGCCTACAAGACAATTTAATAAATTCAGATGTTTTCAGTTACCTGAAATGTAAAAATCAGCTGTTAGGAAACTAGGGTTTCTTAAGAAAATTGACCCAGTGTCCTTTGAGGATCAGCAAGAATAACAACTCAGGGTTGGCTAATATATATTCTTTGCTTTGCCTTACTATCGAAAGAGCAATAAGCAGTGAAAGAAAAGCATGCGGTCAAGAATACTGCAGGTGAAGGCATCTCCCTGGTGTCTTTGCTTCTCATAGAGGCGAGTCCAAAATTTGGTGCTCTCAGCAGCCTGCAAGGGATATGAGAACTCTCTTGGGTCAGAGGAGCCCCCAAATGCTCTCTGCCCTGTAGGCCTCTTTAGGCTGGTGGAGGTGGGTGAGTGGGGAACACATCAGCCGTCATCTGTTGTCTGGGTTCCATATTTGTAATTTGTTGTGGAGGCACGATTATATAACCCAAGTTTCTTTAGTGGTTGCTTCTTGCCTTGTTGTCCAGCCTACTCACAGTTTTAGAGCAGCAGTCCTGGTCATGGTTTACAAAGGCCTCTCCTTGTCTCCTGCACTGGCCTGCTTTATATAGGTCAACTGGTCCCCAGTAGTTCTTCTTCCCAGTTTATTCTTCACATTGGTGCTGGGATTACCTTTTTTAAGGCCAAGAATCACCTCTCTGCTCAGTTAAAAACCTCTAGTGGCTCCCTGTTGCCTGCAAGCCCTCACAGTTGACAGCCTTTACAGTCCATCCCTCTCTCTTCAGCTACACTTAAGCTTTTATGTGTCTGTGCTTCTGCACGAACCTTCTGGAATGACCTCTCCCTTCCTCCTACCTTCTTACTGGCCTTCTCCTAGCCTTGCAAGCTTTTATTCATAGTTGTGATCCATTTCAAAGATCATCTTTGTGAACTGTGTCAGAAAAATTTCTGGCAGAAATAAAGCAAACAAGCAAATGTGTAATGTAAGTCATCCTTGATACCTGCTCCTTCCTCATCTTTCGCATGTCGATTATCATCAGGTCTTCCCCCAGTGTCTTTGAAATATTTCCACTTTTCTCCATGTTCTTTACCAGCACCACTCTTGTCCAGGCCAGCAGCATCTCTCAAGTGGACTGTTGCAGAGGTCTGCTAGCTGGTCTGCCTACATCTACTTGCTTTTCTCTTTTAACAGGTTGATTCCTTTCATATGTTTTTCTCATGTTTTTAAAAATATATTTTTGTATATTTTATTGCATGTGAATTATATCTCGATGAAGATACATACTGAGATGTATTTTTTAAATTTTTGTGTGTGTGTGTGAGGAAGACCAGCCCTGAGCTAACATTTGTACCAATCCTCCTCTTATTGCTGAGGAAGACTGGCCCTGGGCTAACATCCGTGCCCGTCTTCCTCTACTTTATATGGGACGCCACCACGGAGTGGCTGACAAGCGGTGTGTCGGCAGGCGCCCGGGATCCGAACCTGCGAACCCCGGGCTGCCAAGCGCCACTGGACGGCCCCCTGAGATGTATATTTTTATAAGTCTTTATTGAGATATAATTCACATATCATAAAATTCAAAACGTGCAATTGTATTTAGTATATTCACAGAGTTGTGCGACCATCAGCACAATCCAATTTTAGAACAATCCAGAAAGAAACCCTGTTCCTTTTAGCAGTGACTCCCTATTCTCACACTCCCCCTCCCCCCCAAATAAGACCCATTTGTCTACTTTCTGTCTGAATAGATTTGTCTACTCTGGACATTTCATATAAAAATCATATAACGTGGTCTTTTGTGGGTTCTTTGACTTAGCATTATGTTTTCAAGGTTCATCCATGTTGAGGCATGTATCAGTTCTTCATTTCTTTTTATGGCTGAATAATATTCCATTGTATGGATAGACCACATTTTGTTTATTCATCATTGATGTACACTTGGGTCGTTTCCACTTTTTGGATATTGTGAACAATGCTGCTTAGAACATTCATGTGTAAATGTTTGCAGACATCTGTTTTCATTTCCACTTAGGAGTGGAATTGCTGGGTTCCTGGGTCATATTAACATTTTCAGGAACTACCAGATGTTTCCAAAGTGGCTGCAGCATATTACATTCCCACCAACAAGGTATGAGGGCTCCAATTTCTTCACATCCTGACCAATGCTTGTTATTGTTTGTGTTTTTGATTATAGCCATCTTGGTGTGTGTGAAGTGATATCATTGTGGCTTTGATTTGGATTTCCCTAATGATTAATGATGTTGGGTATCTTTTCATGTGCTTATTGGCCATGTGTATATCTCCTTTAGAGAAATGTCTTCTCAAATCCTTCACCCGTTTTTTAAAGTGGGTTGTTTGTCTTTTTATTGAATTGTAAGAATTCTTTATATATTCTGGATATATAAAGATACATGACTTGCAAATATTTTCTCCTATTCTGTGGGTTGTCTTTTCACTTTCTTAATGGTGTATTTTGAAATACTGAGGTTTTTAATTTTGATGTAGTCCAATTTATCTATTTGTTTCTTTTGTTGCTGTGCTTTAGGATCATATCTAAGGAACTGTTGCCTAACCCAGGCTCACAGAGATTTATACCTGTTTTCTTTTAAGAATTTTATGGTTGTAGCTCCTATATTTGTGTCTGTGATCATTTTGAGTTAGTTTTTGTATGTGGTGTGAGGTAAGAGGTTAACTTCATTCTTTTGCTTGTGGGTATTCAGTGTTCCATCACTATTTGTTGAAAAGACTATTCTTTCACTACTGAATTGTGTTTTCACTATTGTTGAAAATTAATTGACTGTAAACATAAGCGTTTATTTCTGGACTTTCTGTTCTATTCTACTTGTCTGCATGTCTATATTTATGCCAGTACCATGTTTGATTACTGTAGCTTTGTAGTAAAATTTTATTTGGGTGTCATGAGTCCTCCAACTTCTGTTCTTTTTTACGAGTGTTTTGTCTAGAATCAGCTTGTGAATTTCTGCAAGAAAGTCAACTGAGATTTTGATAGGGATTGCATTGAATAGGTAGATCAGTTTGGGGAATATTGCCATCTTAACAATGTTAAGTTTTCCAAACCACGAACGTGGAATATTTTTCCATTCAACAGTGTTTTGTAGTTTTCAGTGTACAAGTCAGTCTTGCACTTCTGTTAAGTTTATTCCTAACTATTTCATTCTTTTTGGGTGCTATTGTAAATGGAATTGTTTTCTTAATTTCATTTTCAGATTGTTCATTGCTCATGTATTGAGCTCAATATACAAAAACAATTGCAGTTGTTTTTGTATATTGATCTTATATCATGCAACTTTGCTGAACTTGCGTATTTGTTCTTAGAGTTTTTTTAGTGGATTTCATAATATTTTCTATATACAAGATCATGTCATCTAAAATATGGATAATTTTATTTCTTCTTTTCCAATCTGCATGCCTTTTATTTCTTTCTCTTGCCTAATCTCCCTGGTTGGAGCCTCCATTACAGTGTTGAATAAAAATAGCAAAAGCAGGCATCCTTGTCTTGTTCCTGATCTTGGGGAGGAAAGCATTGAGTCTTTTACCATTAAGTATGATATTAGCTATGGGTTTTTTGTATGTAGATGCCCTTTATCAGGTTGGAGAAGCTTCCATCTTTTCATTGTTTAAGTGTTTTTATCATGTTGAATTTTGTCAAATGCTTTTTCTGCATCTATTGAGGTAATCATATGATTTACCTTGTTTAATTTAGCCTGTTGATGTGATAGAATACATTAATTGATTTTCAAATATTGAACCAGTTTTGCATACGTGGAATAAATCCCACATAGTTGTGATATATAATTCTTTTTATACATTGCTGGATTTGGTTCACTAATATTTTGTTGAGGATTTTTGCATCTATGTCGAGAGATAGTGGTCTTTAGTTTTTTGTTCTTGTGATGTCTGGTGTTGGTATGAGGGTAATGCTGGCGTCGTAGAAAGAGCTAGCAAGTGCTCCCTCTGCTTCTCTTCTAGAAGAGATTGTAGAGAAATTATATCATTTTTTTTTTAATGTTTTGGTAGAATTCACCTGTGAAACCATCTGTACCTGATGTTTTCTGTTTTGGAAGCTTATTAATTATTGATTCAATTTCTTTAATAGATATAGGCCTATTCAGTTTATCTATTTCTTGTGTGAGTTCTGGTAGATTGTCTTTCAAGGAAATGGTCCATTTTGTCTAAGTATCAAATTTGTGGGCATAGAGTTGTTTATAATACTCCCTTATTACACTTGAGATATCAGTAGGATTCAGTAGTGATGACCCTTCTTTCATTTCTGATATTAGTAATTGGTATTCTCTTTTTTTTTATGGTTAGCCTAGCTAGAGGCTTATCAATTTACTGACGTTTTTAAAGAATCAACTTTTCATTTGGTTGATTTTTCTATACTGATTTCCTGTTTTCAATCATTGATTTCTGCTGATTTTTACTTTTTTTAAAACTTATTTTAGATTTAATTTGCTCTTTTTTTCCCCTAGTTTCTTAAGGTGGAAGCTTAGATTATCAATTGTAGATATTTCTTAATATGTGCATTCAATGCTGTAAAATTTCCTCTAAGCAGTGCTTTTGCTGCATCCCACAAATTTTGATAAGTTGTATTTTCATTTTCATTTAGTTAAAAATATTTTAAATTTCTCCCTTTACCTGTGTGAGTTTAGAAGCACCTTATTTAATCTCCACATATTTTGGGATTTTCCAGCTGTGTTTCTGTTATTGATTTCTAGTTTGTTTCATTTGTGATCTAAGAGCATACTTCATTATGATTTCTATTGTTTTAAATTTGTTGAGGTGTGTTTTTGGCCCAGAATGTAGCCTTATCTTGGTGAGTATTCCATATGAGCTTGGGAAGAACGTGTATTCTGCTGTTGTTGGATGAAATATTCTGTATTCAATTAGATCTAGTTGATTGATGGTGGTGTTCAGTTCAGCTGTACCCTTAACTGATTTTCTGCCTGCTGGATCTGTTGGTTACTGACAGAGGCATGTTGAAATCTGCGACAATTATAGTGGGTTAGTCTATGTCTTCTCGTAATTCTATCAGTTTTTAATTCGTGTAATTTGATATTGTATCATTAGGCGCATACACATTATGGAGAAATGGCCCTTGTAGCATTATGAAATGCCCCTTTTTATCCCTGAGACTATTCCTTGTTCTGAAATATGCTTTCTCTGAAATTATTATAGTTACTCCAGGTTTTCTTTTATTAGTGTTAGCATGGTTTTCTTCATCTCTTCACTTTTAGTCAGTCTGTGTCTTTATATTTAAAGTGGATTTCTTGTACACAACATATAGTTGGGTCTTGTTTTTTATCCACTCTGACAGTCTGTCTTTTAGTTAGTGTATTTAGCCCATTCATACTTAAAGTGATTATTGAAATAGTTGGATTGTTACGTACCATATTTGTAACTTTTTTCTATTCATTACCCTTGTTCTTTATTTTTATTTTATTTTTTATAACCTTTATTTATTTATTTTTTGAGGAAGATTGGCCCTGAGCTAACATCTGTTGCCAATCTTCCTCCTTTTTTGCTTTTTTTCTCCCCAAAGCCCCAGTAGGTAGTTGTATGTCATAGTTGTGCATCCTTCCAGTTGCTCTGTGTAGGACGCTGCCTCAGCATGGCTTGATGAGCGGTGCGTTGGTCCGTGCCCAGGATCCAAACCCCCGGCCACCGAAGCTGAGTGCATGAACTTAACCTCTACACCACCAGGCTGGCCCCTATTTTTATCTTCCACTCATTTTCTGCCTGATTTCTTCTCTTTCTTATCACATCAAGTATGCTTCTTAAAAAATGTTATTTTTTAATTTTATGTTTTTTGCTGAGGAAGATTTACCCTGAGCTAACATCTGTTGCCAATCTTCCTCTTTTTGCTTGAGGCAGATTTGCCCTGAGCTAACATCTGTACCAGTCTTCCTCTATTTTGTGTGTGGGTTGCCGCCTCAGCATGGCCGCTGATGAGTGGTGTAGGTCTGCGCCTGGGAACTGAACCCAGGCTGCTGAAGTGGAGTGAGCCGAACTTAACCACTCGGCCACGGGGCTGGCCCCCCAAAATTTTATTTTTATTGGTTGTCCTGGCATTTGCAATACATGTGTACACTGATCCAAGTCCGCTTTCAAATAACACTCTGCCACTTCATGGTAGTAAAAGTATGAATGGGTATTCCTGTTTCTTCCCTCCCATCCCTTATAACATTGATGTCATTCATTTCTCTTTTCCATAAGCTTCTCACCCAGTACATCGTTGCTATTATTATTTTAAACAAATTGATATTTAGATCAATCAAGAATTATAAGTCAAAAAGAATTTTGAAATTTATTTAGTAGGTCTGTTGTTAGCAGTGGTTGGGTGTAAATATACTTTGTTTCTATTGTAGGATAGAGCAAATGAAAAAATATATTGTTGTTCTTCGGAACCAGACTATTATGGTAGAAGAGGGAAAGTACAAATATGGGTTAGGGAAGGTGAGGAAGAATCCTGTTACACTGAATTTGAATTGGAGTTATCAGGACGAATTTATGATTTCCAATAAATCTAAAAACCCATAAGTATATTGTCATGTGTATATATACATTTCCTGGCTGTGTCTATGGAAACAGTCTCACAGCAATGATACCACAGTAGCAGTGAACATATCTAATGACCAGATCTTGGTTTCTAAATACTGTTCCCCCACTGAAAGAAGCCAGGGTCCTTTGGAGAAATGGCTGATTTCAGGTCTGGAGCAGGGAAAGTGAAAGTTGAGCCTGGAATATCTTTGTGGGTCAAAGAGAAGGGACATGCTCAAAAACTAAAAGGAACATGTCAGAAGGACATGAAAACATGTCAGATAGTAAAAGGAACATGTCAGGAGGACATAGGCTTACAAGGGCACCCACTGGCTATATATAGGATAATTTGAACTTTAAAAATGATGGTAATGGATTATAGCACCTTGAATAAAGAATCCATGAAGCCATAGTGATACTCAAAGTAGGGGGGGAGGGGAGAACATGTTTTTATAGAAGAATGGTAGGAATGATAGAAAATCACCATTCTGGAACCACTAATGTAATAATAAAGGAATTATCATGGCAGTGTGAGATATGGACCCTTTATCTTTTTCAAAATGGTTATCCAGTTATCTCAACACCATTTATTCATCTTTACCCCACTGATTTGAAATGCCATTTTTATCGTAAACTCACTTTCCATCTGGACTTTGTGTTCTGTTTTATGATCTCTATAGATGTTGCACTTCTGTGTTATTTTATGAGTAAAGCTCTGTGTTGTGTGTTTTTTTTTTTTTTTTTTTACGCTCTTCAGATGATTCTGAGGTGCAGCAAGGTGTGGGAACCAGTGTGGCAGAAAACAAAAGGGACTAATATGGACTAGGGCTGTAGACTTACGTTGGACCCAGATCACAAAGGGCTTTATGCCAAACTAAGATATTTGGACTTTACTGTGTTGTGTTTTAATATATAGTAGGGCTAGGGACTCCCTCCTTCACTTTTGCTCTTCTTTTTTCTTTGTTTTCTTGGCTCTTCCTACATGGTTATTTTTTCACACAAATTTTGGGATCTTCATGTCTAGTTTCAGAAAAAGGCCTGTTGGTATTTTTATTGGGATTGTGTTGGATTTATAAGTTAGGGAAATATTTATGATACTGTTTTTGCTATCTAAAAACATTATATGTGTTTCTATTTTTTCAATTCTTCTTTTTTGGAGGGAGTTTTAAAAGTGCCCGTCAGTAGGGTTTACACACTTATGTTAAGTGTACCCCAGATCATCCTCCCTGACTCCTTCTAGTTGTTCATAAAAACGGGGTGTTTTCTCTCAGTATAGCTTGTGTTTGTCTTCTTTCTTTCTCTCTTTTTTTTTTTTTACATGAAGCCTGTTGTTTCTGGATATATTAATTTCATATCTTTTAAAGAATGTTTTCCTTTGTGGTGGTTTTTATTTGATTCTTTTGGGTTTTTTAGGTTTACAACCATCATTCGTTAATGAATTTCCAATTTCTAAGATTTGGCTGTTATAAAAATTGCTGCAGTCCTTATACATGTCTCCTTGTGTTCATGTGAAGGAGTTCTGGATCATTTCAGAATATTTTTAGTGTAGGTTTTTACTACTTTTGTAGCATTTTAAGAAGTCTGAATTATAGATGTGGTTTATCAAAAGTATTCTTTCTGTCAGTGGTTTTCAGCACTTTGTGTCTTACATGTGATTTGTAATAATAGTTAAAATTTAACAAAATTTGTAAAGTAAAAATATTGTATATGTTCATGGTAAAATTGAAAAAAAAAAAAAGCAGAAGGGTGCCACCCCTTCACTTTCAGGCGCTGTCATCGCAAGTAAAGACTTCAAATGTCTCGAGTCCTTGATGTGAATGATAATTTTATTCACTGTCTTTCTTATTTGTGTTACCTGTATGTAATTACTTTTATAGACAATTTCTGGACTCCTTTTGATGTAAGATAAGAAATATTTGCTGTTCTATTTCTTCTTCCACCTTCCAATTTCTGGCACTAGGTTGATTTTATAAGTATGTTACAATATCACATTCTTTAAAAATATGCTTATCTTGAAAAGGAAGGTTAACACAAAAATAAGGGTAAAGCTCCTGGAGTGACCCTCAAGGAGGTGGTAGATTTCCTAAGTCCCAAGTTAACTAGTGGTGTGTTTGGGAGTCTGTACCCTGAGTACCTCACTAACTCAAGTGCTTGTGCTTTTTTTTCTTAACTAGGAATTGTGGTGCTTGGAATAAACAGAGCTTATGCCCAAAATTCATTCAGTAAAAATCTTATAAAAATGGTGAGTGTAAAGATTAAACTGTTTGCTTCTACTGTTAAGATACAATGTTGACATCAATCTGAAAATGATTTTTCCTATTTTTAACTCCTTACTCTCCCTATTTCCATTTAGCTCTCAAAAGCTGTGGATGCTTTAAAATCTGATAAGAAAGTGCGGACCATAATAGTCAGGAGTGAAGTCCCAGGGATATTTTGTGCTGGTATGTAAATAAATTTTATTATGAAGTTAATCTGTAGTCTAATTTTTCCTGAGCAGTAGCCTATTTTCCATTATAAAGTGTTTTGTGGTTTGAATTCCATTACCAACAATTCCTCTTTGTCTGTTTTTTACTGTTTTACAAGAAAAAAAATGCTTTGTCAGTATTAGAAAGAAACTTTTGCAACATGTGGATTGTTTTGGAAGTTGAAAAAATAATTTGAGCCATTAAAATATTTGCTTGTAATACATGAGTAATGTTTACGAAAGATCAGCTGGGAAGGAAAAATTGGGTCTCCTACCCACAGCAGTATGCTCTGTGTATTAGTTGCTCAAAAAATTGTGTAATTCACTAAGAATAACTGCCCCAGTACAGTGTTAGGTATAGATGTTTGCTTTGAAGGTTGGTGTTTGTGGTAGTACCCACTTAACGTGTGTGTCCATGGATTGTATTTTTAAATTGGTATCTACAGTGGCGTAAGATGTGTGTTTTTTTCTGTAGTGTATTACTGAAAGCTAAAGACTAAGTTATCTTGCATTTTCCATATTTGTAAGTAATTCTAAGCCATGAGATTGAATGAGTGTTTCAACTAGTAAAAAATGTAGATGATTAAAAAATGCTAATAATGTGCAGAATCATTGTAATTTACTAATAAGCAAATGAAGGTAGGGCATAAACAAATTTTTTTAAGTTAAGCATAAACAAATTCTTTTTCATAAAGATATGAATGGGATAATCCTCTTGAGGTAATCAAATGTTTGAGGGAACGACATACCGTATTTTGTTAAACAAGTATTTATTGAGCATTCAGAGTATGCACAGAACAATGCTGAAGACCTGGGGGAATACTTGTAGACAGAATGTTTTTAGAGGTGTCTTAGTTGTGTCCGATACTCTTCAGTTTCATTCCTAAGGGGGCTCAGTTTTTCACGCTTTGTGCTCTGTAGCTTCCACCTTAAAATATTGCAGAATTTGATGGTATTTAGGAACTGTAAATGTGTAATGAGTGTAAGTGAGTTATATTTTGGCTTTTGATGTAATGTAGCATACCTAAAAGGATTAGTTAAACTCCAGTTTGGTAATCGGAGAGAGTGAGATGACTGTCCTAGCTGCCTGGGTGATGACATTCTGCAGGCCAGGCTTCTGCTTTTACGTCAGTAACGCCGTCTGCCTGTAGGGTTGTCTGAGGCTTCCGTGTGACAGGGTGTGTAAAGCACAGTGCAGTAGTCATAAATGATAGCTGGTAATAGTTTTTATAAAGGCTTTACATGTATTTTAATTTTTTTCGTAAACAGTACAAGAAACTTACATTGAGAGAATTAGGATTCTTGTATCTGTGACTTCTGGACCAGGTGACTGTGTGTCCAGGTGGCTGAGTCTGACTCCATGACTGACGGCTGTGAGGTCACTGCAGTGCGGTCGTCTGAGGGACACTGAGGGGCTGACTGGGAAGACGTGGAGCAGTTTGGGGCCTTTAAGGAAGTCCGCATTGTATGACTCTGAGGGGCGAGTGATGTTGTGAAGGCAGAAAACACTTCGGAAGCAAATGCTGGTGATCAGACCAGCATTGCTGTCTCTGTTGGTGACAGATTTTGTAATTATAACGCTATACTTACTGATAGACTTCTTTTTATTTTACCTGTTCCTTTGCTGCCCATTCGTTTGGCACCTCCACATTATTAATATTCTTTGAAAAAGGCTTTGATGCTTTAGTGCGGTTTACAGCTATCTTTTATAGGTTGCCTTTTTGGGGACTTATTAAGTAATATACCAAATTAACAAGTTAGTTTTGAACACTTTTTTCCAGGGGTTAATTGAGTCTGTTTTCTTTCCTCTATGTGCTTTTAAACTTTTGCATGATCAGGGTAATCTTCTCCTATATTTTTAACTCATAAAATTTGTTACTGTAGGGGCCACCCAGTGGCGCAGTGGTTTCGTCCACGCTTGGCAGCCCGGGGTTCGCAGGTTCGGATCCCGGGCGCCCGCCGACGCACTGCCTGTCAGCCATGGCGTGGTGGCGTCCCATATAAAGTAGAGGAAGACGGGCACGGATGTTAGCCCAGGGCCAGTCTTCCTCAGCAAAAAGGGGAGGATTGGCGGCGGATGTTAGCTCAGGGCTGGTCTTCCTCACAAAAAAAATAAATAAAAAATTAAAAAAAAAAATTTGTTACTGTATTTTGTCAAAAAAAAATCAGTGTTTGAATTATAGAAAAATTGGGGCAAATCATTTATTTTAGTAACTCAATGTGTATAATGGAACCATTCTTTCGTATTTCTCCGAAGGTTTTCTTTTCTTACATATATTTGAAACAGGCAGTTTAGTAGGCCTGTCTTTATTAATATGTACAATTAAGTCCAGATAAATAAAATCTCTTTACATAGTTAAAAAGAATATTTAAACTTATATAGTCTATATTAGTATAAAAATCTTAATTTTAATCAGGCCTCATTTGTTACTTATTGTTGAAGAATACAGTCTTTCAGATAATTAGAGCTTTAATTTCTATTCTGAACTAGTAATATTCAAAAACAAAATTCTCAAAAACAGTGTACTCATTTATTGATTATTCTCTTACTCCCTCCAGCCCCCTAAAGTTACTAACTTTCCCTCTTCACTTTCTGGCCTTACCAAGGTTTCTCTTCTTCATACATCTGTGTTCCAGTGGCACCTTGTTCGTTTCCAAAAACTTAAAGCTTATGAAGTGGTTTTACCTCAAATTTCTTGAGAACAGGAACTTCTCTTTTTTCCTTTGAAAATCGTCTTTTGTATTATCAGAACAGCACATAATGGGGACTCAGCATGTATTTGCTGAAGTTAATCAGCCTTTAAACTGTGCGGTGATTCACGGTGTTTTTCTCAGGGACTGTTGGGATGTGTTAAGCTGTTTCTCTGAATTGTCTCAGACCACCCTCCTATTCACTGGTAGAATCTCTGGCTCCTGACTTTGGTTTATTTTTTCTGTGTCCTTTTTGTAATATGCTAGAAAAACAGATAATTAAGCACTATTAAAGTGATCCCTACATGCATTGGAGGTTGGACTGAGTGATTTCTGACTTCCCGTTTAAATCTGTTATTTAGAATCAAAACTATATTTCACTTACATTTATATTTTTTTCAATCAAATTTTAGTTTTAAAAAAATAGGTAGTAGGTCAAGATGTGTGAAATGTATAGAAAATGTATGAAAAAGTATACACAGAGAAGTCCTGCTCTCATCCCACTCTCTCTGCTCCACTCTTCCCCTAATAAAAATAGCAATGTTTATTATTTTCTTTTTGATCCTTCTAGTATTTCATTATACAGATGTCTACAAATACGTATAAATATACAAATGCACTCAGTAGAAGGGTAAGGAACTATTTAAAGTGATCAGATGAAAACTGCATTATAATGTGGAAAACACATGTTAGAAGAGAGAGCTGTAGATAAAATGTTATGCCCATTAATAGCTGTGTAAACTATGTCTGCAAATAAGATCATGGATTAGGAGGGATATTTTATTTTCTCTATCTTCAAACTTTCTGTAATAACAACTGTGTTATAGTAATGTTATATTAAGCAAATACATACAAAGTAAATAATTTAGAAAAAATTACCAAGTGTATTAGTATATTTTTTGGTTTTGGTAACTAAAATTGTGACATTAACTGAGTTTCTGAATTATTGTTACAACATTTGAGAGGAAAAATTTTAGAACAAAAAGCCCTTTTAGAACGATTCAGGTGTTTTCACTTTACAGAATCCCCGTGAGTTTAAGGGCATGGTTACAGGTGGTGGCTTAGCTGAAACTACTTCTCCTGACTCCTAGGGCGGCGTTTCCTTTACTGTACCAGTGATTTCTAGTCTTTTGGAGTGTGAGGCCTCCTTCTTAAGTTCTTGAAATTTCATGCACTTGTACATCATAGTGGTCCTACATTGATTGATAAGATGTGTAATGTCAAAATGCCACTCTGGGTTTAGTAATGTATTTAAATGAATTTTCTGTTATTAACGACAGTGATATCTAGCTAGAGAAAAAAAATCTGTCACAGTTATCATGGCTGTAGACAATGTTTTCTGTACATATATGTTTTCAGATACCATGCCATACACTAGGCATGACTCCAGGTTGGGAGTCACTGTTGTGTACTCTTTCTTATGGGTTAGAACAGTGCTGCTGAGTTCATGGCTTGTCTACACTTCTCTTAGAGTTCTGAGACATGTCATTTTGTTATTCAAAGCTCGTTGTGAAGCACTGGCTACATAGATTGTATAAGAGATTGGCCTGAATGTGTGCTTTCTCTCCTGCATAGTCTAGAAATTACTTATTTATTCCTTCAAAAATTTTATCTTGTTTCTTATGCAGAAACACACACACACACACACACACACACGAAAACTGAAATAATTCTGCTATTTCAAAATGTTTAGAGGCTGGCCTGGTGGTGTAGTGGTTGAGTTCATGTGCTCCACTGCCACAGCCCAGGGTTGGCAGGTTTGGATCCCGGGCGCAGACCTACGCACCGCTTATCAAGCCATGCTGTGGCAGGCATCGCACGTATAAAGTAGAGGAAGATGGGCACGGATGTTAGCCCAGGGCCAATCTTCCTCAGCAAAAAGAGGATTGGCAACGGATGTTAGCTCAGGGCTAATCTTCCTCACATATACACACAAAAATGTTTAGGTAGTCGAAATTTTAATATATTGCCTATGATGAAATTATGGAAAAGTCCTTTTGGCCAGGCTACTGCATTGGATGTAAATGTGTGACCCTCATCATTTGTTTATTTTTGTTCTTTTAGTGTTCTAACACTGAGTAGCAAAGTACATAAGTATTGTTTTTACCATAAAATTTTTGAAGTGAAATTTTATGAGAAATTACTGAGACTGAGGATTTTTTTTCATTTGAAATTCCTAAAATAGATTATCAACAATTCTTGGTAATTGATTCCTGTATGTAGAACTCTAAATTGAGTGTTTCACTGAATTATACTAGTGTAAGTTTTTTAAAAAAGTAAAGATAGTTTTGCTTCTGCTTTTGATTTCTACTAAATTATGTTCTCACTAAAAACTTCTCACTGAAATTGTCAACATGCTTTATTGAATGTTATGTCTATTGTTCAAATGGATATGGATGTCATGACGTGGTTAGATATGTGGGGGCCTCTGACTAATGAAGTTATCTCTTCAGTATTGTTTCAGAATCCCATTTAAGTTGTATTTCTGTATGTGACTGTTAGTCCCTTAGAGAGTTTGATAGGTAAAGTGCAAGAATAGATACCTACAAATGTGTATGAGATAAGCATAGGGTTCTCTTGTTGTATATCATTTTTTGGAATTAAAAAAAAACTGCTTTATTGAGGTATGAATTACTTGCAATAAGTAGCAGTTTTAAGTATGTAATTGGTGAATTTTGACAGACATTTAAACCATGATCACAGTTGTGATATAGAACATGTTCATCACTTACAAACCTTTCTTGTACCCATTTGTCGTCAAGTCTCTTCCCCTACTCTGACCCCTTAAACTGCTGATCTCTTTGCTCTTACCATAGGTTTGCCTCTTCTAGGATGTCTTATAAATGGAATCCTACTGTAGGTGGTCTTTTGTATCTGGCTTCCTTCACTTAGCATAATGCTTTGAGGTTCACTCATGTTGTATGTTTCAGTAGTTTCATCTTGTTGCTGCGTATGATTTTTATTTTATTGCTGAGTATTCATTTTTTATGCTCAGTAGTCCATTGTATGGATATACTACAATTTGTTTAACTGCTTAGCAGTTGGTCATTTGAGTTTTTCCAATATTTTGACTTTCATAAATACTGCTTCTATAAACATTCACATAAGTCTTTTTGTGAACATGTTTTTATTTCTCTTGATAAATACTTAGGAGTGGAATTACTGGGTTTTATTATAACTGTATAATTTGTTTTATAAGAAACTACCAGTTGTTTTCTAGAGTGGCTGTGCCATTTTGCATTCCCACCAGCAATAAATGAGAGTTCCCAGTGTTCCATATCCTTGTCAAAACTTGATATTGTCAGTCTTTTTAATTTTAGACCTCTTAATGGATATGTAATTGTATGTCATTGTGGTTTTAGTTTGCATTTGTCTAATGAATAATGATTTTGAGCATGTTTTCTGGTGCTTTTTTGTCACCTGTGTGACTGTTTCGGTGAAGTGTTTATTCAGATCTTTTGCTCATGTTTTTATTAGGTTGTCTTCTTATTGAGTTGCAGAGTTCTTTATATAATCTTGATACAAGGCCTTTATCTGATATATGTTTTGCAAGTATTTTCTCCCGCTCTCTGGCTTGCCTTTTCTTAACAGTTTGTTTTGAAGAACAAAAGTTTTCTGGTGAAGTCTGACATAGATTTGTTTTCTTTTATGGTTTGTACTTATTTTGTGAACTAAGAAATGTTATCCTACTCCACAGTCACAAATACTTTCTCAAACTGTTTTCTTCTAGAAGTTTTTTAGTTTTTATGTTTTACATGTAGACCTATCATGCATTCTGAGTTAATTTTTATATATGTTGCAAGATGTGGATTTAGTTATTATGATATAATAAAATATGTTTGGTCTTTCCCTGTGTTCCTGGCATGGAGCTCTTAAAACCCTGGGAATTTCCTGAGTGAAAAGAGTGCCTTTTGTATGCTAATGAGATGACTCAAGTCATGGGCCCCTAGGTAGCTTTAGGATGGGGGCTGGTTGCCAGAAAAATCAACTCTGGGATTAGAGGGTTAGAACTTTCAGTCACGCTCCCCCAACCTCTGGAGAGGGGCGAGGGGCTGGAGATTGAGTTCGGTTGCCAATGGCCAATGATATAATCAGTTGTGCCTATGTCATGAAATCTCCATAAAATTTTGGGGAGTTTCCAGGTTGGTGAACACATCAGTGTGCTGGGAGGGTGGTGTGCCCAGAGAGAGCATGGAAACCCCTCTCTCCACTCCTTGCCCTATGCATCTCTTCCATTTGGCTGTTCCCGAGTTGTATCCTTTATAATAAACCAGTAAATGTAAGTACAGTCATGCGCCACATGACAACGTTTTGGTCAGCCATGGACTGTATGTATGTATGATGGTGGTCCCAGAAGATTAGTACCATATAGCCTAGGAATGTAGTATGCTGCACCATCTAGGTTTGTGTAAGTACACTGTATGATGTTCGCACAACGATGAAATTGCCTAACGATGAATATTCCCGTCGTTAAGAGATACTTGACTGTAAAGTGTTTCCCTCAGTCCTGTGAGTCATTCTAGTGAATTATTGAACCTGAGGAGGGGTTTGTGGGAACTCTTGAATTTATAGCTAGTTGTTCAGATGTATAGGTGGCCCTTGGACTTGTGACTGGCATCTGAAGTGAAAGCACTCTCATGGGACTGAGCCCTTAATCGGTAGGGTCTGTGCTAACTTTGGGATTGAGCATCAGAATTGAATTGAATTGTTGGACACCCAGTTGGTGTCAGAGAAATGGTGTGGAAAACCTTCACACATTTGGTGTCAGGATAGGATTTGCTCTACTGATTCACTGAACTCAGGAAAGTGCTTAAATTACTATTACTGGTTTACTATAAAGGATACAACCCAGGAATAGCCAAATCTAGAACCCATAGGGCAGGATTGGGCTGGGGGGTGTTGCAGAGCTTCCACGCCCTCTTGGGCACGCCACCCTCCTGACACATGTGCTCAGTAACCTGGAAGCTCCCTGAACCCCATTGTTTATGATTTTTTATGGAGGTTTCATTACATAGCCACCATTGACTGAATCATTGGCCATTGGTGATTGAACTCAGTCTCTGGCCCCTCTCCCCTCCCCAGAGGTTGAGGGGTGGGGCTGAAAGTTTCAACCCTCTAATCATGGCTTGGTCTTCCTGGTGACCAGCCTCCATCCTGAAGCTATTAAGGGGTTCTTCAGCAGTCACTTCGCTAACATAAACTCAGGTATGGTTGAGAGGGGCTCATTATGAATAAAAATGGAAACACTTCTATCACTCAGGAAATTCCAAAGGTTTTAAGAGCTTTGTTTCAGTATCCCATGATGAAGACCAAATATACTTTTTGTTATACCACAGGACTGTTTTTGTTTTTTTTGCACATGCATATCCAATTCTTCCAGCACCATATTGTGAAAAGACTGTTCCTCCATTGAATTATCTTTGGACCTTTCTAAAAATCAGTTGACAATATATGTGTGAGTTATACCCAGGCTCTCTATGCTGTTTACTCTCTCAATTACTGTGTACAAGTCTTGGACATATTTGGTTAAGTTTATTCCTAAGTATTTCGTGTTTTTTGATGCTACTGTACGTGGCATTTCTTAATATAGACTCCCAATTTTTTATTGCTAGCATGTGGAAATACGATTGCTTTTTATATATTGACTTTGTATGCTGCAATCTTATTAAACTCACTTTTTAGTTCTAGGAATCCGTTTTTGTAGATTCCCTGGGATTTTCTGTGTAGATAGTCAAATCATCTGCTAATAAAGACAGTTTTACTTCTTCCTTTCCAGTATGTTGGCCTTTTATTTTTTTCTTATCTTATTACATCAATTAGGACCTTTATTACAGTGTTGAATAAAAGTGGTGAGAATGTCCATCCTTGCCTTCTCTCAACCTTAGGGGAAGGCATTCAGTCTTTCTCCATTAAGTATAATGGTAGCTGTAGTTTTGTCATAGGTGTACTTTATCAGGTTGAACAGTTTCTATTCGTAGTTTGCTGAGGTTTTTTTTTTTTTTAAAATCATGAATAGGTGTTGAATTTTATCAAATCTTTTTTTTTTGCATCTATTAAGATGATCGTATAGTTTTTCTTTTTCAGTCCCTTAATATGGTGAGTTATTGATTTTCAAATATTAAACAACCTTGTATTCCTGGAATTAACCCTTCTTAGTCATGATGTGTTAATGTTTTTATATATTGCCGGTTTTTGTTTGCTAAAATTTTGTTGAGGAATTTTGCAGCTGTGTTCATAAGGGAAATTGGTGTGTAGTTTTCTTGTAATGTCTGCATCTGTTTTTGGTGTCAAGGTGTTGCTGGCCTCAAAAAATGAATTGGGAAGTGTTCCAGCTTTGTTTCTTCTATTTTGCTGGAAGAGTTTGTATAGAATTGGCATTATTTCTTACTTAGTTGTTTGGTAAAATTCACCAACACCATCTGATCTAGGAGTTTTCTTTTGTGGGAAGATTTTTAACTGTGAATTTAATCTCTGTGGTAGATAGAAGGCTATTCCAGTTATCAATTTCTTTTTAAGTTTTGGTAATTTGTGTCTTCTAAGGAAATTCTCTCTTTTATCTAAGTTTCCAAATTTATTGGCATAAAGTTGTTCATAATATTTTATTATCCTTTTAATATCTGTTGAATCTATAGTGATGTCTCCTCTTTTATTTTTGATATTGATAATTTGTGTCTTTTTTCTTAAAAATTCTGGCAAAACATTTATTACTTTCCTTGATTCTTTCAAAGAACTGGCTTTTGGTTTTTTGTTTTTTTTTTTTGTGGGGAAGACCAGCCCTGAGCTAACATCCGTCGCCAATCCTCCCCTTTTTGCTGAGGAAGACTGGCCCTGGGCTAACATCCGTGCCCATCTTCCTCCACTTTATATGGGACGCCGCCACAGCGTGGCTGACAAGCAGTGCGCCGGGGGGCGCCCGGGATCCGAACTCGCGAACCCCGGGCTGCCAAGCGCGAACTAAACCGCTGCACCACCGGGCGGCCCCCTACTGGCTTTTGGTTTTATTGACTTTTTTTTTCCTTTTTGATTGATTTCTTTATTATTTTCTTTCCTCTGTTTGCTTAAGGTTTAATTTACTCCTAATTTTCTAGCTTCTTAAGGTGGAAGTTTAGATCATTGATTTCAGGCCTTTCTTCTTTCCTAGTATAAACTTTTAATATTATAGTTACTTTGATTTTAATTTCTTTATTTGAAAATGCCAGAGATGCCATTAAAAATGACTTAGAGTACTCATGGCCTTTCTGAGGAAATAATAATTATTGGCTGTTGCTAATTCATTTCTGACCCTATTTCCGTTTAAAAAAAATACTACCTAAGTAATATTTAATGCTCTGTAGATATTATTCTTTTTTTTTTTTTTTTTTTTGCTGAGGAAGATTCACCCTGAGCTAACATCTGTTGCCAATCTTCCTCTTTTTGCTTGAGGAAGATTCGCCATGAGCTAACATTTGTGCCAGTCTTCCTCTATTTTGCATGTGGATTGCTGCCACATGTATGTGGCTGCCGACGAGCAGTTTAGGTCCACGCCTGGAAACTGAACCTGGGCTGCTGAAACCAAGTGCGCCCAACTAAACCACTAGGTCATGGGGCCAGCCCTACTATTTTCTTTTTAAGAAATAGGAAGTATATATTAGTAATAACCTGCTTAGTTCTCTCTCTTCTTCCACTCTTGCCCCACTATAGCATGTTCCCCACAGAATGGCCCAAGTGATCTTAAAAAAATATGGATCACCTCACTCCCCTGCTTTAAATAATCATCAGAAATAAAATATTGCTGGGGCTAAATGATGCCCCCCTAGAGATGTCTATGTCCTAATCCCTGGAACCTATGAATATGTGACCTTCATGGCAAAAAGGACATCACAGATATGAATAAGTTAAAGATCTGGAGATGGGGAGCTCATCCTGGATTATCTGGTGGGCCCAATATAAAGACAAGGGTCTGTATAAGAGGGAGGCAGGAGGATTAGAATCTGAGAAGGAGAAATGGTGATGAGAAGTCATAGTGTTGCAGGGAAGGGGCCACGAGCCAAGGAATATGGATGGTTTCTAGAAGTTGGGAAAGGCGAGGAAACTCATTTTCCTCTAGTGCCTCCAGGAGGCAGCCCTGCCAACTTATTTTAGATTTGGACTTGAACTGTAGGATAATTCCACTAAGGTTGTAGTTATTTGTAGGAAACTGATACCAAGTGTATAGGTGTTGCTACTCTGGCCACCTCACCTTCTCCTGCCCTGTCTCCCACCTTTCTCCCTCTTGTCCATTCAGCCCTTGTTCTCTGCCAGACAACAGAGAATCTCTTCTCTCAGGTTCATTGTACAGTCATGTGTCGCTTAGTGATGGGGATATGTTCTGAGAAACGTGTCAGGTGATTTCATCGTTAAGTGAACATCATAGAGTGTGCTGAAGGGGAACGAAATTTGCCACCCCAAAATTTGTCTCTTTAACAGGATTATTTTAGGCTGATTATTTTTAAGAAACAAAAGACTCAAAGTTTTTCTTGTTAACCTCTCCCTTAACTTCCCAAAAGAATTCAGGTGAAAAACCTGTCTCAGGAAGTGAGCTGTCACCTTAGCATAACGTGAACTAGGTGGTGGACAGGGAGGGACTTAGAGAAGCCTGTTTGTTGGGCTCCCCTCTGTGTTCTTCTGTTTCTGTGTGGCCAAACACTTGTTTTCCAAACATTTGCTCATTTTCACTTGCCTGTCAATTGCCTTCCTTCCCTTCGAAGTTTCTGGCTCTCCCCACCCCCATCATCTTCTTTTGTCTTTAGCTGAGGATTGTATTTAAGGTGAGGGCTTTGGCCATCTTGGCGAGTTACTCAGTCAGTTTAATTCTTAGACCAGCCGGAAGAACCTTGAAGGGGAGAGGAAAATTTCTTCCTCTCCTACAGTGCTTAAACAAACCTAGATGGTATAGGTTATTATATACCCAGGCTATGTGGTACTTATCTTACGGGATCACCATTGTATCTGTGGTCCATTGTTGACCAAAATGTTGTTATGTGACAAATGACTGTACTCAGTGTTCCCTTTGCTTGGAAAGGCCTCTGCTCAAATGTCATCTCCTTAGAGAGTTGGTCCCTTGTCATTTTAGCCAAAGCAGTCCTCCCTACTTCCCCCCACCCTCTGTCATATTTTCCTGTTTTAGCTTCATCTTTGCACTTTTCAGTTCCTGAATTTATTTTTTTACTTATGTATTATCAATCTGCTTTTGCACATAAACTCATTGCCTGGAATTAGGGCAGGGGCCCCTTGCCAGAACAATACCTGGCCCGTTGAAGGTACTTAACAAATGGTTCATGGGATGAAGAACTGAAAAATCTTGGTTGTTGAGGAAGTAACATTTCAGAGTGTCATGGTTAAGTAAAACAAGCTTATATTTTGATGTAGTAACGTGTAGGTAGCTTGTGAGGTGAAGAAGAGTGACTTGTTCAAGTCCTCCTCTTTTCCCTAACCCTTATTAAACTTACCTTTCTAAACAGTAGGCATGCCTTGGAGGAGCAGAGCTGCCCTATTGGGGTGAGCAGAGAATAGGCCAGTCCAAAGGGTGGGCAGCTCAGCCAGAGGTGGCTGGCCTGGGCTGTTCTCCCTGTCACCTCTCCAGGCCTGCCCAATTAGGTCATGCTGCCTTTGGTGGGGAGGAGGGCACTGGAGGCAGAAGAGGTCCTCCATGTGGAAGGCCCCTCTTACATGAGGCAAGGGAGTGTAATTCAACCTGTGACCCGGGGTCAGGTTCAGTAGAGCTCCAGCAGCTAGAGAGGCAGAGCTGAAAAAATTAGGAAAAAAAATGAATTTTTATCAGTCTGCTTCCGGCAATTGATGTTTAGCAGCACAGTTAGCTTTCTGGGGGGTTTCCTTGGGAATCAGAGTTAGTCTAGATGAGGGTTTGGTGAGGATTTCACTCAACGGTCAGATATTTTAGGCTTTGTGGGCCTCTGACATTCTTGTTGTATATTCTTTTTTTGTTCGTTTTTAATTTTTACAATGCTTTAGAGAAAAATAAAGACCATTTTTAGCTTGAGGGCCATACAAAAACTGGGCGCAGACTGGCTTGCAGGCTGTAGTATGCTTATCTTTGGTCCAGACTCGATTCTTTTCTCTCCCCTGCCTTGTCCAAGTCCATCCCCTAGGACCTGGCCCCTCACCCGCAGGTGAGTCCCATTGAGCTCCACAGGAAGATGCTAGACGCCTGGCCCCTGGAGGCTGTGTCTCTTAACAAACAGTGAAAGTGCCATGTTTTCTTGTGTGATTGACGAATGATCCTGCAGACAGCTCTACAACTCACAGTTGTATAAGTATTTTGTTCAGTGATAGCGTCATTTGGGTGAATACTAGATTTGAAGGCCACTACCAGTTAGGATAATCTTGAGGTTTAGGGTTCCTGAAAGCACCCTGATTAGAATTTCTGTATGAATAATTTAGAACTTCTGGGGTCAAAATAAGATTTGAGAGCTGGAGATAGTATTTTCACATTCTCTGAAATAAAAATAAAGGAAATATGATTAATAAATTAAATACCACTTTATAATAATATTACATACTTTCACTTGTTATCTCTTCCTACTATAAACTTTTGGTGATTTTCTTCTCTTGAATTATATGAGATATCTGTAAATTGGTTTTGTTTTTCGACAGATAGGGCAACCCCTCCTGGGTGTCTTTCTTAAAGTGTTGTTTTGGTCCAGCAGGCGATTATGCTTCTGGAGGGTCTGCCTGACCCTTTTGAGCCTTGTTCTTAAAGTTTCTGTTATCTTTACTGAATGTTCAGGGTGTTCTGTAAATTTTCTTGATTCCTGCTGGTTATAATGGGAACACCAGGACTTGTTCAGACCACAGCTCCTTGTTGATGTTCTTTCTCTGATGATTGCCTATGAATGGGCAATTTCAACTTAAAGCTTAAGGGAACTCTGTGCAGGTTATTGGAGCTCTTTCTCTGAGAGGCTGTCTCTTTTCTGGTTCCCTGTCCTGCAAATTACAGCTACCCAACCTCCCTGAACTCTCGTCTCCACATATCGGGAAGACCACTGTGCTTGCTCTGTTTAGGTCCCCCTGCCTCGCCCCCCAGCCTGTAAAGTACCTTCAGAAAGAAAGTTGGAATAGTCAATGTGCTCCCAGATCAGTCTGTTGCTACCTGTTGATCAACATCTGAGAGACATTTCATATATTTTGAGGGAAGAAGGACTAGTCCAGTACCACTTATCCATCATAGTCAGAGGTGGATGTCTACAGTTCCCTTTAGGGGAGAATGGTATTTAAGAACTGGGATCTGGATGCTAAATGTGCTCATTGTTCTTTGGATGTCTTTGCTTTTAGGCTCTTTTGCCAGACAGAGCTAAGAAATATGTAGATAAATAAATTGTATTACATATACATACACACACATTTGCATCAGTCTATTTATATATTGAAAACTGTGAGTTCATACTGATAACTCCATTTCCAGTTCATCACCACAGGATTCCTTCTCATCTCCTCTAATTCTATATTTGTATTATCTGCAATATAGAATTAGTCATTTGCTCAATCCTATAATATGTAGAAAATAGTTTCAGAATTGCTGATCCATACCACTGTGATAAACACACTTTCTAACTAGAGTTTAATTATTTACATCTTTAGACTGAGGGTATAGAGTTAAAATACTATGTTGAAAAGTTCTTTACGTTATTTCTCCTTCAATGTAATTATGTTTTATTCATGTGAAATAAAGTTAGGTTACCTCATTCCTGTTTATTTTACATTGGATATGTGAAATATCAACATGGTTTCAAAAGTCAAAACTATACATAGGAATGTCTCTACCCACTTCCTGCCTCCAAGCCCTTCCTTCTGATTCCCACCCTTGAGAGTGTTGATGAATCTCTTTAGTTTCTAGTTTATCTGTCATATGTTTCTTTTTGCAAAATTAAGGATATACTTGTTTACCTATTTCCCATTCTTTCTCATACAAGTAGCATTCTATATATGTTCCTTTGCACTTTACCTTTTTCAGTTAACAATATATTCTAGAAATCATTCTATATTAGTTCATAGAAATGTGATGGTAGCTGGAAATATATGAGGGGTTAGTGAGACTTTCTCAATATGGAGATATTACCACAGTTTGCATGCTGATGGAGCTGATCTTCGTCTTGTTGGAGGAGAAATGACATGACTTTAGGAGAGAAGGCTTCAAGTAAGCCAGAGGGCCTGAGGTGCTGGACAGAATGGAGGTTTTGGGTTTTGGTTGGTGAAAGGACACTTCTCTTTGAGGAAAAATGAAGCCCTGTTTGTAAGAGCCTTGAATTCTGATAAAATCCTATGGCAGAGCAGTCCTTTTCATTAAATGGGGAATTACTGTATATAATTTGGGGGAAGTTTATTATATAATTTTTTAAAAATTTAAATATTTTCTTAGAGCAGTTTTAAGTTCACAGCAAAATTGAGGGAAAGGTAGAGATTTCCCATATACTCCCTGCCCCTACACATGAATAGCCTCCCTCATTTTCAACATCCTCCACCAGAGTGGTACATTTGCTACAACTGATGAACCTACATTGACACATCATAATCACCCAAAGTCCATAGTTTGCATTAGGGTTCACTCTTGGTGTTGTGAATTCTATGGGTTTGGACAAATGTATGACATGTATCTACCATTATAGTATCATACATAGTATTTTCATTGCCCTAAAAGTCCTCTGTGCTCTGCCTATTCATTCCCTTGCCCTCGCAACCACTGATCTTTTTACTGTCTTAGTAGTTTTACCTTTTCCAGGATGTCATATTGCTGGAATCATACAGTATGTTGCCTTTTCAGATTGGCTTCTTTCACTTAGTAATATGCATTTAAGTTTCCTCCATGTCTTTTCATGTCTTGATAGCTTATTTCTTTTTATTGCTGAATAATATTCCACTGTATAGATGTACCATAGTTTATTCATCCATTCACCTACTGAAGGACATTTTGGTTGCTTCCAAGTGTTGGCTATTATTAATAAAGCTGCTATAAACATCTTTGTGCAGATTTTTGAGTGGGCATAAGTTTTCAACTCCTTTGGGTAAATACCAAGCAGCATGATAGCTAGATTGTATAAGAGTATGTTTAGTTTTATAAGAACACGTCATACTATCTTCTAAAGTGGCTGTATCATTTTTGCATTCCCACCAGAAATGAATGAGAGTTTCTCTTGCTCTACATCCTCACCAGCATTTGGTGTTGTCAGTGTTCCAGATTTTGGCCATTCTAATAGATATGTAGTAGTATCTCATTGTTTTAATTTGCAGTTGCATGATGATGTATGATGTGGAGCATCTTCATGTGCTTATTTGCCATCTGTATATCTTCTTTGGTGAGGTGTCTGTTAAGGTCTTTGCCCCAGTTTTTCATTGAATTGTTTGTTTTCTTGCTGTTGAGTTTTAAGGTTCTTTGTATATTTTAGGTAACAGTTCTTTATCAGATGTGTCTTTTGCAAATATTTTCTCCCAGTCTGTGGCTTGTCTTCTCATTCTCTTGACGTTGTCTTTTGCAGAGCAGAAGGTTTTCATTTTAGTGAAGTCTAGCATATCCATTATTTCTTTGATGAATTGTGCCTCTGTTGTTGTATCCATACGTTGAATCTGTAGATCAAATTGGGAAGAACTGACATCTTGACAATATTGAGTCTTCCTATCCATGAATGTGGGCTCTTTCTCCACTTATTTAGTTCTTTGGTTTTGTTCATCAGTTTTGTAGTTTTCCTCATATAGATCTTGTGCATATTTTGTAAGGTTTATACCTAAGTATTTCATGTTTTGGGATGCTAATGTAAGTGGTATTCTGTTTTGGATTTCAAATTTCACGTTCATTGTTGGTATATAGAAAAGCCATTAACTTTTGCGTATTAACCTTGTATCCTGTAACCTTGGTATAATCGCTTATTAGTTCGAGAATTTTTTTGTTAATTCTTTAGGATTTTCTACATAGCAGATGATGATGTCATCTGTGAACAATGACAGTTTTATGTCTTCCTTCCCAATCTGTATTACCTTTTATTTCCTTTTCTTGCCTTATTGCATTAGTAAGTACTTCTAGTATGACACTGAAAAGGAGTGGTGAGAGGGGACATCCTTGCCTTTTTCCTGATCATAATGGGAAAACTTCAAGTTTCTTACCATTAATTATGATGTTAATGATAACTCTATCAGTTTTATAGATATTCTTTATCAAGTTGAGGAAGTTTTCCTCTATTTCTAGTTTACTGACAGTGTATATCATGAATGGATATTGAATTTTGTCAAATGATTTTTCTGCATCTATTAATATGATCATGTGATATTTTTTCTTTTTTTGCCTGCTGATGTGATGGATTATTTTAATTCATTTTTGAATGCTCAGCAGGTTTGCATACCTGGGATAAATTTTGCTTAGTTGTGGTGTATAATTCTTCTTATATGTTGTTGGATTTGATTTGCTGATGTTTTGTTGAGGATCTTTGCATCTATGTTCATGAGAGATATTGGTCTGTAGTTATCTTGTGATGTCATTCTCTGGTTTGGTATTAGGGTATTGCTGGCCTCATAGAATGAGTTAGAAAGTATTCCCTCTGCTTCTGTCCTCTGAAAGAGATTATAGAGAATTGAAATAATTTCTTCCTAAAATATTTGGTAGAATTTGCCAGTGAACCCATCTGGGCCTGGTGCTTTCTGTTTTGGAAGGTTAATTATTGACTGAATTTCTTTAGTAGACATAGGCATATTCAGATTGTCTGTTTCTTCTTGTGTGAGTTTGGGCAGTTTGTGTCTTTCAAGGAATTGGTCCATTTCATTTGGTTATCAAATTTGTGGACATAGAGTTGTTCATAGTATTCTTTTAACATCCATGGATCTGTAGTGATATCCCCTCTTTCATTTCTGACACTAGTCATTTGTGTGTTCTCTCTTTTTTTCTTAGTTAGCGTGGCTAGAGGTGTATCTATTTTATTGATCTTAAAGAACCAACTTTTTTCATTGATTTTTCTCTGTTGATTTCCTGTTTTCAATTTTATTAATTTCTCCTCTATTTCTTATTATTTCTTTTCTTCTGCTTACCTTGGATTTAATTTGCTCTTCTTTTTCTAGTTTACTGAGGTAGAAACCTAGGTTATTGATTTTCGATATCTCTTTTTTTCATAATATATCCATTCAGTGGTATAAATTTTCCTATAAGCACTGCTTTTTCTGTATACCACAAATTTTGATAAGTTGTGTTTTCATTTTTATTTACTTCAAAATATTTTTTAGTTTCTCTTATTTCCTCTTTGACCCATGTGTTATTTAGAAGTGTATTGTTTAATCTGTGTGTATTTTGGAGTTTTCTAGTTATTTTTCTCTTCCTGATATCTTGTTGAATTTCATTGTGGTCTGAGAGTAGACATTTTATGATTTCTATTCTTTTAATTTGTTAAGGCGTGTTTTATGGTCCAGAATGTGGTCTGTCTTGGTGAATGCTCCGTGGGAGCTTGAGAAGGAAGTGTATTCTGCTGTCATTGGATGAAGTAGTCTGTAGATGTCCATTATATCCAGTTGATTGGTGGTGGTGTTGGGTTCAACTGTGTCCTTACTGGTTTTCTGCCTGCTGGATCTGTCCATTTCTGATAGAGATATGTTGAAATCTTCAGCTGTGATAGTGGAGTCTTCTAATTCTCCTTGCAGTTTTATTAGTTTTTGCCTCATGTAGTTTGATGCTTTGTTGTTAGGCGCGTATGTATTAAGCATTGTTATGTGTTCTTGGAGAATTGACCCCTTTATCACTATGTAATGCCTTCTTTATTGCTGACAACTTTCCTTACTTTGAAGTCTGCCATGTCTGCAATTAATATAGCTACTCCTGCTTTCTTTTGATTAGGGTTAGCATGGTATGTTTTTCTCTATCCATTTATTTTTAATTTATATGAGTCTTTATATTTAACATGGATTTCTTGTAGACAACACATCTTGTTTTTTTAATCAACTCTTACAGTCCCTGTCTATTTATTGGTGCATTTAGACATTGATGTTCAAAGTGATCATTGATATAGTGGGATGAATAGCTACCACATTAGTTACTGTTTTCTGTTTGTTGCCCTTGTTCTTTGTTCCTGTTTATTTCTTCCACTCCTTTTCTGCCTTTAGTGGTTTTTTTTTTTTTTTTTGGTGAGGAAGACTAGCTCTGAGCTAACATCCATTGCCCATCCTTCTCAGAAGACTGGCCCTGGGCTAACATCCGTACCTGTCTTCCTCTACTTTATATGGGATGCCACCACAGCATGGCTTGACAAGTGGTGCATCTGTCTGCGCCTGGGATCCGAACTTGCGAACCCTGGGCCGCCAAAGCGGAGCGCACGAACTTAACTGTTATGCCACCAGGCTGGCCCCGTGCCTTCAGTGGTTTTGACTGAGCATTTCATATAATTCCATTTTCTCTCATTTTTTAGCATATCAGTTATATTTCTTTTTCTTACTCTTTTTGTTGATGTCCTGGAGTTTGCAATATACATTTTAAATTAATCCAAGTTTACTTTCAAGTAATACTGTACTGCTTTATGGGTAGTGTGAGTACTTTATAATAATAAAGTAATCCTTATTCCTCCCTTTCATCTCTGTCATTGCTGTCATTTGTTTCACTTATATGTAAGCAAACATAAAGATGTATGTATATTTATAAACATATATACACATATATATAAGATATATCCTTAAGTGTACATGATCATTGTATGTATATGAATACATTGTTTCTATTATTATTTTGAACAAATTGTTACCTGTTAGGACAATTAAGAGTAAGAAAAGTAAAAGTTTTTATTTTACTTTCACTTATTTCCCCTCTGATGCTCTTTCTTTATGTAGATCTAAGTTTCTGACCTATATTATTTTCCTTCCTTTTAAAGAACTTTTTTTTTTAAAACATTTTTTGCAAGGCAGGTCTATTGGCAACACATTTCCTCCACTTTTGTTTGTCTGATGAAGTTTTTATTCTCCTTCACCTTTGAAGGATAATTTTGCAGGTTACAGAATTCTAGGTTTGGTATTTTTTTCTCACAACACTAAGTATTCACTCCATTTTCTTCTTGCTTGCATGGTTTCTTAGGAAAAGTTGCATGTGATTCTTATCTTTGTTCCTCTATAGATAAGATATTTTTTCTCTCTGGCTTCTGTAAGAATTTTTTCTTTATCTTTGATTTTCTATAGTTTGAAAACAATATGCCTAGGTGTTCTTTTTTTTTTTTTTTTTTTTTTAGCATTGGTGTTCTTGGTGTTCTCTAAGCTTTCTGAATCTATGGTTTGGTGTCTGACATTAATTTGGGGAAATTCTCAGTCATTTGTGTTTCAAATATTTTTTCTGTTCCTTTCTCTCTTCTCCTTTTGGTATTCCCATTAAACTTTTGTAGCTGTCCTTCAGAGCTTGGATACTCTGGGTTTTTTTTTCCAGTCTTGATTTCCTTTGCTTTTCAGTTTTGGAAGTTTCTATCCTGAAGCTCAGAGATTCTTTACTCAGCTCTGTCCTCTCTACTAAGAAGCCCATCAAGGGCATTGTTCATTTTTGGTCCAATGTTTTTGATCTCTATCATTTCTTTTTGGTTCTTCTTAGGATTTGCATCTCTCTGCTTGCATTGCCTGTCTGTTCTTGCATGCTGTCTACTTTATCCATTAGAGTCCTTAGCATATTAATCATCATTTCAAATTTCTGGTGTGATAATTCCAGCAGCTCTACTAGGTTTGGTTCTTGGTCTGTCTCTTCAAACTATGTTTTTATGTTTTGGTATGTAGTGTTTTCTTGGTAGCTGGACATGATGTACTGGGTAAGGGGCCTGCTGTAAATAGGCCTTTAGTAATGTGGTGGTGAGGTGTCAGGGGAGGGAAAGTGTTCTATAGCTCTATGATTAGGTCTCAGGCTTTTAGTGAGCCGGGGCCTCTGAACTGTGCACTTCCCAAGTGTTTCTCAGTTTTTTTCTTCCCCCATAGGTGGGACTGGATAACTCAAGTGGGCTAGAATTGGGTATTTTTCTTCCCCCAGGTCAGTTGGGCTCCCAGTCAGTTAGGCTCTGGTTAACTAGTTTTCCCCGGCAGGCAGGCCTTGTTAAGAAGAGAGTGCTTTGGTATTTCAAAATGGTTACTTTTCCCCTCCCCCTGTGAGAAGCAGGAGGGGATTTTTCTCCAGTATTCACTTTGAGAAGCTGGTTTGGCTCTTGGGGGTAAATCTCACAAAATCGTTGAGTGCCCCTGGAGTTTTTAGCCCTCAGAGTTGTTCCTACTGAGCCTTCAGTAACAGTCCTGTCCAGCACTGGTTCCACTGCTTGGGAGTCTCTGCTCTGGTATGTTGTGATTCTCCGTATCCGCCTGTCTGTCTCTTCAGTCTGGGGGCAGTGGTTTGCATCCTCACCTCTCTTTTGGAGCCTAGAAGAGTTGTTGATTCAGTCTGTTCAGCTTTTTACTTGTTGTTAGGACAGAGCGGTGATTTCCAAGCTCCTTACATGTGGAACTGGAAACTGTAAGTCTCTATAACTTTTAATAGATAGAAGTTATATATTTAATTGGAGTAAGAGGTAGTTTTACATCCTGGATGAAGTCTAAGCTAAAAGTAGTTAAGAATTAGTGTTGTTAGAAGCTGTGAGGATATTCTAGAAGAATATGTTCATGAACTTTACTTTGTTCTCCTCTACTCTAAACCTTGGCTAGAAATTTCCTATAATAATTAGGGCTAATCCTTATGCCTTCACCAGTCAAGATCTCATTCCTTGAGAACAGATGTAGACTGAAGCAGGATCAATTTGTTGTCATTTGTAATATATCATATAGATAATAAATATCAGTTGGGATGCTCTCAGCTTCATGTTACAGAAAAATTGATCACAAATTGACTTAAACTATAAGGCTGTTAGGATTGCTGTACTCCAAAGATTCTGGACTTTTCTGAAACTCCTTTGGCTTCACTCTCTTCCATATGTCAGCTTCGTCCTCAGCTTGGTAGCCTGAAGCTCAGTAGTTCTGGGCCTCCCATCCATGTATGACCATGTTTAAAGGAAGAGAAGAGAATACTTGTGCCCATGTGCAAGCTGGAACCCTCAGCTTGATCTTGATTGGACTGTTGAGGGGAAGAAACTATGCTGATTACTCAAGCCAGCCAGGGCTCACCCCTAGATGTGGGAGTGGATTTACTTCTTCCAAAGCACATGGAATGTGGGGAGTGGGATGGAGGGCAGACACCAGAACAAAAAAAGCTACTGTTCGGAAATGGAAAGAGGGCAGTAGACGCTAAATAGACAGCCAGTATTCATGCATTTTTAAAACTGTCTTCATTAGGGCCCAACTATAAAGAAAACACATGGATTTTGTTCCTTGATTGATTGAGTCATTCATTTATTCATCAGATTTTCTGGAGGGGAGCCTGCCATGTGCCAGGTGCTGTTCTAGGATTGGGAATACAGCAATAAATAAGACAGAAATCACCTGCTCTTATGGAGCCTCCATAGGTGGGGGGTGAAGGGCGCAGTGAAAAAACAAATAATGTAAATGTGTACTGTGTTAGAGAAGTGCTCTGAATGCAGTTAAAACTGGGCAAGAAGAATAGGAGTTCTTGTGGCAGATGTGGAGGGTTGCTGTTCTGTATATGGTGAAGAGGGAAGACCTCTCTGAGAAGGAGTAAATGAGGAGAGTCTTGAAAGAAGTAAGCTACTGAGGCTTGTGGATATGTGGGGAAGAGAATTTCAGGCAGAGGGGGAAGCACGTATCAAGCCTGGAGGCAACCTCATACTTGGCAAGATAATGGAAGAGCAAGAAGTTAGTGTCTCTGGAGCCCAGTGGACAAGAGAAGAGTGGTAGGAGGTGATGTCACAGAAGTTGTCCAGGTCACCTAGAATTTTGGCTTCTACCCCAGTGAGATGAGAATCTGGCATGTTTTAAGCTAAGGAGTGACCTTATATGACTTAAGTTTTAAAAGGCTTGCTCTGGCTGTTTGCTGAGAATAGACCATTCCAGAACTTTTGTCTTCGATCCCCTATGGTTAAGATTGTACTTGGACCAGTGTAGTAGTAGTGGTGGTGAAAAATTGTTGGATTCTACATATATTTTGAGGGTGGAGACAACGGGATTTATTGATGAAAAGGAGGGTATGAGGAAGAAGAGTAAAGGTTTACTCTGTTTTGATCTGAACATTGGAAGGATGGAGTTACCATTAACTGAAAGTGGAAGAATGCAGGAGTCTGTTCTGGGGAGGAAATTTAATAGTTGCAGAGGGGAGGGTTTATCGAGTTTGAGATGCCTATTAGACATCCAACCAGATATATCTAGTTGGCAGTTGAATTAAGGAGTCTGTAGTTCAGGGTAGAGGTCTGGCTTGAGGTAAAAATTGGAACATCATTGGTGTAAAGGTGGTATTTATACTTCTGAGTAAACGAAATAAGAAAAACAGTCAATCCAGAAGATTATTAAAAAACAGGGAGAGAGGTGAGGGGAGAAGGAAAAGAACTAATGGGATAGAAATTCAAATCCATTACTGATCATAGTCAATGTAAGTATACTAAATTCTTTAATTAGAAGGCAAATAATAGCTGGGTTGAAAAAGTTATCACTAAGCTGGTTATAAGAAATACCTAAAACATAAGGACATAGGATGAAAGTTAAAAGGTAGAAAAAGATATACCAGTCTAATAGTAACTAAAAGGAATCTGGTATAACTATATTGATATCAAATGAAATAGACTTTCAAACATTTTTATTAGAGATAGTAATTACTAGAGATAAAGAGGGTCACTACATAATGATAAAAGATTCAGTTCCCCAGATAGGTATATAATCTCAACTTTTATGCTATTAGAAACAGCCTCAAAATATATAGTGCAAAAGTTAATAATAATATAAGGAAAAATGGAGAAATCCACCATCATAATGGAAATTTTTACCAACTTTCTTAGTAATTAATAGATGAAACAGGAAAAGGTCAGTAAGTCTACAGAAGATCTGAATAGGTCAGTCAACAGGCTTAACCTTTATATCATTTCACCTGGATCCAGATTTAGTTTCTGAGTTTCTTTTTTGAACAGTTCTATTTGTATGGATTGATGTTTTATGATTTCCTTTCTTTCTTAGAGGTCTTCTGAAGAACAGAAAATTTACTTTAAAAAAGATTGACTCATTTTCTCTTGCAATTATGGTATGAGTCCATTGAACCTTTTTATGAATCTAAGGTGCATTATAGGTTCTTATATCATTATATCTTTATATTGGTAATTTCATCATCCTGGGAATGATTTTATCATTACTCATCAGTTATTCCCAACTATGCTAAGAAAGACTAAAGTAAGAAAATGGAAGAATGATGGAATTGTCTATAAAGAGATGTAGTAGTCAAATCATTGCTATTGCATTATCTTTGTTTTTTTATTGCATTGCCTCAAGAATTGCATCATCTTTTAAGAAAATATAAATGAAGTTTGGAGGCACCATCTTTGTAGTCTTTCTTTTAGCTTTCATTGAACACAGTTGAGAATTTAGAATTTTTCATTTTCTACCCGTAATGGCCAAGAGTCGAAAAGTTAATAGAGGAAGACATTTCACAGTTATTTGATGGATAAAATAATGATCAAAACTGACGGCAGGACTCTCTAATCACGATGGTGAAGTTGATCATGAGTGAAATCTTAAGACTATGAGTCATCAGATGACAATATCCTAGATGAATTTTCTTGAACTCAAGAATTGATGAGTGAACAATATATTTCTGTGGTTTATATAAAGGAGATATGGAATTCGCATCCAGTTAGTCATTTGGTAGGAAGGACTTCATCATGCAGTATTTTGTGACAGGAACTTGGACCATCCCATTTTCCTAAAAGGGTATGTGATTATGTTCTTGCATTTCGTATAATATTTGTGCATGAACATTTACTTGATATAGTTTATAAGTGAAAAGTGTTGAAGGCACATATGCGTACAAGGGTGATAGGAAGAGAAAAGATGACATAGAAATGAAAACAAGTCATTGGCTTGGTCATTCTGACTGATGTTTATAAATCTAAAAATGAAAAAAATATTTTACAGTCAGGCAACAAAGAATGTGGCTGTCCTGTTCTCAACAAAATTATGAGTCATCAAAATTTTCAAAAGCACTGCATTTCTGTAATGCAAGTGCAAGAACCAGAAGTAATGATCATCTGTTAGAGGTATATTTGAAATCTGGAATCAGTATTTATAAAACGAAATATTCCAGGTTCATGCGTGTCAGTTGATGAACAGTTTCATTCAGATGTTATAGCCCTTTTCACGTGTGTTTGTGTATGTATATATGTGTGTGTGTATATATATGTATGTATTTGTAGGTGTGTGTGTGTGTATACACATATATACACTTACCAGGAAGACATAAAATAAAAACATGGGTTTGGTATATTTAAATTTTGACTAAAATTTCTAATAAATTTGCTTTTTCGCTATCCTTCTATTTTCTGTAAATTACCTATAAAATGACCTAAATATTAAATACAAAGGGTCTATTGGCCCCAGCTGATAAAAAGGGTGTTGATTATTTTTCCTGGTCTACTGAGGCTTAATGTAATGTACCTGTGTGGATCATTGCCCTCAGCGGTTGATGACTGCATTTCTTTCAAGCACACATGGAATATTCATGAAAATTAACCATCTGGTTGGCTATAAAACCTCCACAGATTTCAAAGGCTGAGTTCTGTAACTATATAGGCAGTTAAGATAGAAGTCATTTACAAAACGGTAATTAGAAAAAGTCTCCTACATTGGGAAATTTAAAATAACTTCTAAATAACTTAGAGCTCAACAGAGGAATCTTAATGGAAATTAGAACATATTCACAATTAAATTCTAACAAAATACTTAAAAATTTGTGTAATGAGTAAAGGCTCTAAATGAATAAACTAAGACTTCAACTTAAGAAATGAAAAAATAACTACAGAATAAGCCCAAATAGGGTAGAAGGAAGGAAAGGAAGATGAACATAAACTTATGACATGAAAAACTTGCAAGTAGTGAGGATAATCAAGCCGAAAGCTGATTCTTTGAAAAGTCAGATACAATCAGGCATTGCTTAATGACGGGTGTGTTCTGAGAAATGCATCGTTAGGCTATTTTGTCATTGTGTAAACATCATAGAGTGTGCCCACAGAAACCTAGACAGTGTAGCCTGCTATACACCTAGGCTATATGGTGCAAATTTTATGGGACCACCATCAGATATGCGGTCCGTTGTTGACTGAAGCGTTGTTGTGTGGGCCTGACTGTAGTCAAACTTCTGGCAAGATTAATCAAGGGTGAGGGAACAAATAAACAATATTCAGATTGAAAAAGGAGGCCATGAATATAAATTCCATAGAGATTGAACTGGTAGGATAATATTAACATTAACTGATGCCAATAAATTTAAAATTTTAGGTGGAATAGATAAATTTTGTTGTTAGTGCCACGGAGTCGATTCTTCCTCCTAGTGACCCTGTATACGGCAGAGCAGAAAGCTGCCCGGTCTTTCTGTGCCATCCTCTTACCTTCCTGCCCTATAGCAGACAGTGCTTCACTGCTATTCCTAGGGTTTTCACGGCCAAATTTTTTGGAAGTGGGTGTCCAGGTCCTTCTTCCTAGTCTTTCTTAACCTGGAAGCTCCACTGAAATCTGTCCACCATGGGTTATCCTGCGGGTATTTGAAATACTGGTGGCATAGCTTTCAGCATCACAGCAACATGACAATCGACAGGTGGATGGTGTGGTTCCCTGACCAGGAAAGGAACCTGGGCTGCGGCCCTGAGCACTGAGTCTTAACAACTAGACCCCCAGGGCTGGCCCATTCAGGAGGTATGGATAGTTTAAAAGGGATCTAGCTGATACACAGCTCACATGTGTACCTTTCATAAAACTTTGCGTGCTGGTCTGTAGGTTACAGTTACTCTTTACCATCTTCTCTTTCATAGTTGCCCTTCTTGCATTTCACAGCAGTCAGTCCTGACCTTACTTTGCTTTCTTGCTCCAGGGAGAGAAAAAACTTGTAAGTTGCCAAAATAGGGGTCTTTTGAAATACTGTTGTTGAGAGTTTCAACTGGGATCCTATTCTTATTCTGGCAGTTTCCAATTCTTTGCTTTCAACATAATTTTTTTCCAGTTTTATTGAGAAATAATTGACATACATCATGTATAAGTTTAAGGTGTACAGCATGATAGTTTGATTTACATGTGTCATGAAATGATTACCACTGTAATACCATAGGCTGTGTGGTACTAATCTTGTGGAAGCACTGTTGTGGATGTGGTCCATCACTGGCCGAAACATCCTTACATGGCGCATGACTGTACTATAGCATTGCTGTAGCTGATGGGAATTATTCTCTAAAGAGGGATACTGTTGATGACGCTAGCCAGGAAGAGGACAGTCGCTGGGGTGATGTCTCTGAGAAGACGAGAAGGGTGGAATCTAGTGCCTGAGGGGGACATTTGGCCTCAGTCATGAGTTAGTCTGTCAGTAGTAACAGGAGGGGCAGAATATATGGGTTCAGGTCCTGGTAGGCGGATAGATTTGGTGGTGGGTGCTGGTGGAATTTCTCTTCTGAATACTTCTGTTTTCTTAGTAAGCTGGTATCAGATTGGGGAGGAGGTTTTTTAGGTTTGAGGAGAGAGGGAAGTTATGAAATGGACTGGAGATGAATAGGAGAGTGAATGTACAGTAGATTGCCAAGCAGCGTAAGGGCTCACCTGAGGTAAATGGTCATGGACTTAGAGGATTTAAAAAGTTGAAAAGTATTTACTTTTTGTTTTTTAAATAGTGAATTTAGAAAATAAAAGAACCGAGAAATACTAGGTCTCGAATAAAACTTTGGATGCTGTCATATAAAAATTTCATGATCTCAGAAGGAATAGAGGTGAAACTATATTTTTAGGGTCTAAATGTTTGAGATTTCAGGGTATGTTGCCAAAGTAAAAACAAAAAGGATATTAAAATTTTTAAAATGTAGTGTCAAGGTAATGCACGTTTGACATTCCTTGGAGAAAGGTAGTTATTTCCAAAATAAAGCTTGAATCCTGAAGAAGTCTTACGTGGTTGTGTGGATAAGGCTGCACTCAATAACCAGGATATGTCTTTCCCACCTCTCTGCTGGGACTGGTGTGCAGTGAGTGGGCTACACCTGTCAAGAGCAAACCTGATTCCCTTTAGCTCTTGACATGGCTTCCAGCAGCCTAGTCCCTTTAACCCGAGTGTGGTTTTCAAAGTATGCTGTGTGGTCACAGAGTCAGAATGTTGGAGAAAGCCCCCCATTGGAGCATTAGTTGGTGTGTTGGAGGGCTCCCTAATGGTGTAACCTACTCTGAGGCTGGAGGACTTGATGGATCCTGTGATGCAGTTACAGGGGCTCCTTCAGGACCACCTCATCCAGAGTCCCTGTCTCTCCCATCAGCTTTCTCCTCTTCATTGCTTTGCTCCCCTTTCGTCTATTCCCCTCCCCCATATTGCACTCGATTTAGCTACTTTTATTAACCAATGTGTATTAGCCAACATGCACTAAGCAACATTTTATATTCTCAATTTAAAATTATACTCTCAGTGTTAAAGGACAGTGAGTTGAACATTGTTTCTTTTAACAAATACATCCTACTAGTTTAGATTTTTTTTTGGCCCTGCTAACATTTTTCTTCCGTGCTAAATTTTAATTCTTCATGGAAAAACTTAACTCTGAAGACATAGGCATCCACAAATGTTTGAAGACTAATATATTGAGTACCCCCATGTACCTTAAACAATACAGTTCTACAAATAGGATTGAAGTCCTCTGTGTCCATTGCCAATCATGTCTCTCTCCCTGCCCCAGAGGTCGCCACCAATTGAGTTTGGTATTTATAATTTCCATGCATGTTTTATATCCCTAAATAGCATTCTTGTTTTAAAAACTTATGTAAATAGTTATTATGCTGTGTATCTTTTTGTAATTATATATAATTATAAATTATATGTATTATATTAACATATATATTATATATCCTTCAAGTTTGTTAGATTTATCCATGTTTATACTCTTAATTCCTTCATCTTCATGCTGCACATATAACCTTCTGTTGTATAAATACGTCCCAGTTTTATTAATAATCATTGTGATGGATGTTTACTTCCAATCTTTTGCTATTTTGTGTATGTTGCATTGAATGTTAATGTACCTATTTCCTTGGGCTTACGTTTGAGAGATTTTCTAGGGTGTATATACCTAAGAACTGATGGGTTGTGGGTATGCTGTCAGCTGCAATTCTCACTCCCACTGGAGGTGTGTGGGCTCAGAATGTCCCAATGTCAGCTGCTACTTCATACTGTGTCTAGTCATGATCATTTTAGAATGGACTAATAAGAGAGTAAGTAGCTGAGTGTGCACCTTCTATGCTGTAATTTTACTTTGTTTTTTGTCTGTTTATTTAAATGGGGACCTACCTTTTCTCAGGTAGTTTAAATTTTATTAAAAAGATGTCTTTGTTGAGCCACGGAATAAAGGATCCTTTAAGGAATTCTTATGTGTATTTGTCTCAGTTCCAGAGTTATTCTGTCATAAACTCATAATTATGAAATTGTCTGTTTGTTCATACTTTCAAGCCAGTGATTCTCAAACCAAGGCGAGCGTCCATGAAGTCAGAATGATTTTCATAGCAGTAAGGCGTGATTTGCCCTTTTCAGGGTGGACATTTGCACTGATGGGGCAAAAGCAATAGTGGGTAAAACTGCTAGCCTCTTTGAAAGAACCAAGGAAGTGGCATCAATCTGTAGTCATTTATGTTATTATGAATGGGTTTATTTGTGTTATTAAGTGAATAAATAAATATTTCACAAATTTTGTACTTTCAGATAGAGTAACCATAGATAGATGTAGTCTAAACAAAATCTCTTCTTCTAAGAGTGTAAAGGGGTCCTGAGACCACCAAGTTTGAGAAGCACTACTTTAAGCACATGGTAGATGTGTGAACAAACAAATGTTTTATTCTTCCTGATGCTGGTCTTTGAGAAGGAAAACTTAACAGATTAACAAATAAATTCAGTTGACCTAAAAGTTATATATGAATCTTAAGTAAGTTTTCAGTTCATTGCCTTAAAATTTTGTTTATAACTAGATTATATTTGTAAATAAAATATTTTGCAGGTGCTGACCTTAAGGAAAGAGTCAAAATGAATTCCAGTGAAGTTGGTCCTTTTGTCTCCAAAATAAGAGCAGTGATTAATGAAATCGGTAAGCACAATTAAATTCTCCTTTTAGCATGCTGAAGATGGCCTTAATGTCAGATTTTAAAAGTTGCACACTGTCTTTATATAAACTTTGGCCAAAATACTTATATAATTAGATAAGCATGACCTATAGCTGGTTGCTGTAAGCAGCATGTAATATGTTTAATTTTAACAATTGTGAAAAATATAATTAAAGTTGCTTCCTATGTATGATGACATGGCATATGAAGGTAGTTATTAGAAAACAGAGAATAATTTGGCATAAACCTTTGATTTAAGTATCTGTATCTCTTAAATAATTGTATACGCAAATATATTTATAAATTTGGAATTTTTTTGTTTTTTACATAAACAAGATCACATTATTTACTTAGAATCACAGACTTCTGTGTAATATTTATCTCTCACTACATATCAATCTACTTTATTATTAATACTTTGTAATATATTGCTGCATAGTAATCCATAGCATAGTCTTATCCAGAATTTTAAATTATTTCTTCATGAATGAACATTAAGGGCTTTTTGTTGTTGTTCATAATAAAGCAGTGAAACTTTGTACTAAGTCTTTCAGAACGTTAGTATGTGTACTTATAGGATGAGTCCTGGACGTGGAATTGCAGTTCTAGGTATCATGTGTTCATTTTACATTTTAATAAATCCTACCAGATTATATTCCAGAAAGATTGTAGTAATTTATATTCCCATCAATTACATGACAGTAGCTGTTTCTCATATTCCTGATAGCAGTTAATGTTGCTATTTTTTAAGTTTGCCCAGGTTAAAAAAAAAAGAAAAAGACGTCTTAGCATTTTAATTTGCATTTCCCCAGATGCTTGTGTGATGTTTTATCTTTTCAAATAGACTTACTTTTCCCCTTCTGTAAATTGCCCTTTCACATCCTTCATCCTCTTTTCTACTTATTAATTTAAAGCCATTTTTGTATTAATCTTTTGTTGTTAAATATATTACAGATATTGTTTCCTAATTTGCCACCCTAATTCAATTCCAGGGGTTTAAACTGAAAACTTTTAATATCTAGAAGGTTCTAAGTTCCCTTCACTATTCTTTTTGTTTTTTCCTTGAAGATTTTCTTTGGTACTTCTCACACATCAGTTCTTTCAAATGAAGTTAGAATTGTTAATTTTTAAAGCAAAGAGGAAGAATACTCTTGTGGGACCGTGTTTGGAATTTCTCTCAATCTTTTTTAGAAAGAATTGACATGATGCTGAATCTTTCCATCCATAATGTGCATGGCTCTCATCTTGCGGGGCGGTCATTCCTTCAAGAAATTTTTCTTCATATTGGCCTTGGTCTTGTATCTTTTTTCCCCTAAAATTTATTCATAACTATTTTATGGTGTTTATTCCTTTAAACAGGATCTTTTCCCTCCATTTTTGTTGAAGTCTGGTTATTGTAGGTCTGTAGGAAAGTTACTAAATTTTATGTGCTTATTTTATATCATGCCAATTTACTAATTACTTGTATTATTTGTTACTTTTCAATTTTCTTATGTTCTCCAGATGAAAAGTTCATTATCTATAATGCAATTTTTATCTTTTGTTCCCCAACATTTTAATCTTATATATTTTTCATATATTTTGACATTGGCTAAGTCCCTTGGTACAGTATTCAGTTACTGAAGTGAGTGTGTTCATCCTTATCTTTATTTGACTTTGACGAATGCTTTTAATATTTTTTGAGTAATTATCAAGTTCAGGGAGTTTTCTTCTATTTCACCTTGTTAGGAGTTTGTTGCAGTTTTTTTAATCGGAATAAGTATTAAAATTTGTCGACTGCTTTTTTGATATATGTCAGGATTACAATTGGTATATATTAGAATTCATCTCATTTAGCTTTTATTATATTAAATTGTATTAGTAGACTTAATAATGCTGCACTGGCCTTGTATTACTAGAATAAACCCTACCTGGTCATTGTGGTTAGTTGGTTATGGTGGTTTTTAATATACACTGCTGGATTCAATTTTATATATTTTGATATAATCATAAATGAGATTGATCTTCTAATTTTGTTTCTTGTGTTATGATTTGGCATCAAGGTTGTACAACTATCATAGAATGAGGTGAAAAGCTTTCCATCTTTTTCTGTGCTATACAGGAAAATCATCTGTTATTTGAAGGATTAGTAGAATTTGACCATGTAACATCTTTTGGGGTCTTGTGTGGTTTTGTTATTGTTGTTTACTTATATATTTTTTAGAGCTAAGTTTTAAAATATATGTGTTTTGATTTCTAGAATGGTTATTGTTGACTTTCTACATTTTTTTATCCTGTGCTGGTGTTATCGGAGGCTCTGCTCTGCTTCTCTCCCCAGCTTCAACCTCAGGGTCAGATGTCTCCTAAGGCAGAGCATGGACTTGGTTTCCATGTTGGTCAGAGAGCTTGATCTTGGAAGTAAAAGTTGATGCCGTCTGTAGCTTTATTACAGTCATGTGCTGCATGATGACATTTGGGTCAACTGTGGACTGCATATACAATCGTGGTCCCATAAGATTAGTGCCACATAGCCTAGGTGTGTAGTAAGCTGTACCATCTAGGGTTGTATCAGTATGCTCTATGATGTTCACACAATGACGAAATAGCCCAGTGATGCCTTTCTCAGAACGTATTCCTGTTGTTAAGTGACACATGAGTGTATATGCTAGGAGGAATGGCCAAGACTGGTCCAGTTGTAGACATTACCTTGATGTTTCTTCCAAGCCTTTTTCTGTTTTATTGATTCTGAAATTGGAATTTTTCTGGGACTTTTAAAATGAAGAACTGCTACTGTTTTGGCAGTGGCATTTTGTTTTCAGTGATTGTAGTTATACCATCTCTGTTCTGGATCCTGATCCAGTCTACTTTTTTCTCTTCCACGAGTTCTCCAATATTTGTTAATGATAATTTTTATTACATTACAGTGGACATAAGATTTTTAAGTTGTTTTATGTGGTGACTTAATGAGATTTTGAGAGGCAGGTGGAAACTGGGTCTCTTGATCTAATCACTCATTTAATATATTAAACCAGGGACAGGCAAACTTTTTTTTTTAAAGGGACAGATAGTAAATATTTTAGGCTTTGCAGGGCCATTATGGTCTCTGTTGCAGCTACACAACTTTTTTTAAAAAGACTTTATTTTTCTAGAGAAGTTTTAGGTTCACATCAAAATTGAGGGGTAGGTACAGAGATTTCTCATATACTCCCGTCACCACGTATGCATAGCCTCCCCCATTATCAACATCCCCCCAGAGTGGTACATTTGTTACAACCAATGAACCTACACTGACTCATCATAGTTGCCCAAGTCCACAGTTTACATTAGGGTTCACTCTGGGTATTGTGTATTTTATAGGTTTGAACAAACGTTAAATGACATATATCCATCATTATAGTGTCACACAGAGTATTTTTACTGTGCTAAAAATCCTCTGTGCTTGGCCTATTTGTCTCCTCTCCCTTCTGTAGCAACCACTTTTTACTGTTCCATAGTTTTGCATTTCTGGAATGTCATATAGTTGGAATCATACAGTATGTAGCCTTTTCAGATTGGCTTCTTTCACTTAGTAACGTGCATTAAAGTTTTCTCCGTATCTTTTCATGCCTTGATATCTTATTTATTTTTGGCCCTGAATAATATTCCATTGTTTGGGTGTAACTCAGTTTATTGATCCGTTCACCTAGTGAAGGACATCTTGATTGCTTCCAGGTTTTAGCAGTTATGAGAAAGCTGATATAAACATCTGTGTGTAGGTTTTCGTGTGGACATAAGTTTTCACCTCTTTTGGGTAAATACCAAGGAGCACGATTACTGGATTGTATGGTACGAGTCTGTTTAGTTTTGTAAAAAACTGCCTGTCTTCCAAAGTGGGTGTACCATTTTGCATTCCTACCAGCAATGAATGAGTTTCTGTTGCTCTACATCCTTGTCAGCATTTGGTGTTGTCAGTGTTCCAGATTTTGGCCATTCTAATAGGTGTGTAGTGGTGTCTTGTTTTTTGTTTGCGTTTCTGTGATGACATATGATGTGGAGCATCTTTTCATATGTTTATTTGCCATCTATATGTCTTCTTTGTTGAGGTGTCTGTTAAGATATTTGGCCCAATTTCTAATCAAGTTGCTTGTTTTCTTATTGTTGAGTTTTAAGAGTTCTTTGTATATTTTAGATAACAGTTCTTTATTAGAGGTGTCTTTTGCAATTATTTTCTCCCAGTCTGTGACTTGCCTTCTCATTCTCTTGACATTGTCTTTTGCATAGCAGAAGTTCTTCGTTTTAATGGAGTCCAGCTTATCCATTATTTCTTTTATGGAAATGTGCCTTTGGTTGTGTATCTAAAAAGTCATCGCCATACCCAAGGTCATCTAGATTTTCTCCTATGTTATCTTCAAGGAGTTTTATATTTTTGTGCTTCACAGTTAGATCGTGATCCATTTTGAGTTAATTTTTGTGAAGGGTGTAAGGTCTGTGTCTTAATTTGTGTTTTTGCATGTGGTTGTCCAGTTGTTCTAGCACCATTTATTGAAAAGACTATATATGTTCCATTGTAATGCCTTTGGTCCTTTGTCAAAGATCAGTTGACTGTATTTGGGGGGTGGGGGGGTCTGTTTCTGGTTTCTCTGTTCTGTTCCTTGATCTATTCATCTATTCTTTTGCCAATAACCACACTGTCTTGATTACTGGAGCTTTATTTTGGTGAGGAAGTCTTTTTTTTGGTGAGGAAGATTAGCCCTGAGCTAACATCCATGCCCATCTTCCTCTATTTATATGTGGGATGCCTGCCACACCGTGGCTTGATAAGTGGTGCATAGGTCCATGCCCAGGATCCAAACCTGCGAACCCTGGGCCGCCGAAGCAGAGTGCATGAACTTAACCACTACGACACTGGGCCAGACCTTTATAGTAAGTCTTGACATTGGGTTGTGTCAGTCCTCCAGCTTTGTTCTTTTCCTTCAATATTGTGTTGGCTATTCTGGGTCTTTTGCCTCTCCATATAGACTTTAGAATCAGTTTGTTGGTATCCAGAAAATGATCTGCTGAAATTTTGATTGGGATTGCATTGAATCAATAGATCAAATTGGGAAGAACCAACATCTTGACAATATTGAGTCTTCCTATCCATGAACATGGAATATCTCTCCATTTATTTAGTTCTTCTTTGATTTCATGCATAAGTTTCTTAGTTTTCCTCACGTAGATTTTGTATATATTTTGTTAGATTTGTACCTAAGTATTTCATTTTTGGGGGTGTTAATGTAAGTGGTATTGTGTCTTTAATTTCAAATCCCACTTGTTCATTGTTGGTGTATAGAAAAGTGGTTGACTTTTGTATATTTACCCTGTGTCCTGCAACCTTGGTAAAATTGCTTATTTGTCCCAGGAATTTTTTTGTTCTTTTGGATTTTCTGCGTAATAGACTATCATGTCATTTGCAAACAAAGACAGTTTTATGTCTTCTTTCCCAGCCTGTATTACGTTTTATTCCCTTTTCTTGTCTAGTTGCATTAGCAAGGATTTCTAGTATGATGTTGAAAAGGACTAGTGAGAGGAGACATCCTTGCATTGTACCTGCTACTCAACTTTGTTGTATAGTGCTAAAGCAGCCACAGACATTGTGTAAACAGATGTGTGTTTCTCTGTTCCAATAAAACTTTGTGCACAGTGAAATTTGAATTTCATATAACTTTTATGTGTTATGAAATAGTATTTTTAATTTGATTTTTTTCAGCTATTTAAGAATATAAAAAACCCATATTAGCTCACAGGTTGTATGAAAACAGACACTGGGTCTGATTTCTTTCCTTCCTCTCTTTCTTCTTTCCTCCCTCTCTCCCGTTCATCCCTCCATCCATCTCAGATGTCTTATATCTTATTTTTCCTGTTTTTTGGAACTAATGCTAGTCTTTCATTCTTTTTGTTTATGTATTTAAAAAAAATCTGTTGACTTCCAGTACTAATTTGGACAACTTGCTTTGTGTTTGCCTCAGGCCTTTTTATTTTTAATTTTTTTGCTTTGCTAGTTTTTGCTTTTCTGAGATTTAAAGGTCTTAGAGCCTTTGTATACTTTGATAGAAAGCTTAAGATATTGTTCATTGAACAGGAATGGAGCATTAAGACTTACAAATAAGTTGGAGGGTGGAGGGAGTAGTAAGAAAAGCAAAACAAAACAAAATGAAAACTAAAAGAAGGTTCATCAAATCCTAAAAAATGTAAAGAGGAAAAAAGCATAATCTTAGGATGAATTAAGTAATAAGATGTTGAAATAAGTCCAGTAATTACCATTAACGTCAGTTGACTAAACTTGCTGTTAAAAGACAGAGATGCTCCGATTTGATTAAAAAATTTAAATCAGCTGTGTATTGTCACTAGCCACATCTGATGTAGCTTTTTTTATTCCGGGAGATTACTAACCAAAAGAAAGCGTTAAGTCAGTATACACTTTAAGATAAAAAGCTTTATTAGTAAGAAAGAGAGTCACTGCAGATGATAAAAGGTTAAATATTTTGGGAAACGTAACTCTAAACTTATATGTACCTGAAAAGAAAGATCTCAAAATACACAAATAAAGCTATATTGGGTATATATAGGATAAACTGGCAAATCCTCCATCATTAGGGATAATTTCAATCCATCTCTCCCAATTTATCATGAGATCAGCAGACAAAAGTTAAAACTAAAGATTTGAACGTGAATATCAAATTTGATTTAATAGACTCTTAACCCCAAATTAGAGAATAGGTATACTTCTCATGAATGTGTGAAACATTTACAAAAATGTATTATGTTCTGGACCCTAAAATCTCCGTTAAATTTCAGAAGATCAGTACATAGAGACCATTTCTCTGTCCACAGTGCAGTTAAGTTAGAAACAAAACTATACAGAATATAGAGATTTAAAAACCATATATTTGTAAAATTAAAAAGAACTATTAAATAACTCATGGGTCAAAGAAGACATTATGGAGAAAAGTTCTAAGACTGAATGAATATAAAATTACTGCTTATCCAAATTTTTGAGATTCGTTTAAAGTGGTAGTTTGAGGGGAATTTGTATCCTTAAATGCATAGTTTAGCAAAGGAAAACCACTGACAATAAATAGCTAAACATTACCTTAAAAAGTTATTTTAAAAAGTTAATAAATCCAAAGAAAGTTAAAGGAAGGGAATAATACAAGGATCAGAAATTAGTGAGATGGAAGCCGGAGATGCAGTGGAGATGACCCACACAAGGCCATGCCTCTGAACAAAGGAGAGTAAGAAGCTGAAAACCAAATTTTAATGACGAGAATGGATAAATGTTTTGGTATGCCTGTACAGTTGGATTGTAGACAACATTGCAAATAAATGAAGAACTTACACATGTAACAACAAGGATAAAACTTTGAAACATGTTGAATTAAAACAATATGATATAATTTTTTATAAAACTAAAAGCGTGCAAAACAATATATGATTTAGAGATGTGTAAGTGTGTAATGAAATCACATACACACATGCACATAGAAAAAATATGCGGATGATAAACACATTCATGTTGGTGATTAATTTTGGGTTTGGGAAGGCAGGTGGAAGATGAGGGAAAGAACACATGGGTGGATGGGGTATTAGTTCTGACCTAGTTCTTACTTTGGGTGGTGATTTTAAGGGAGTTTGTTGTTATTATGCTTTATTACATGTATATGCTACATATATTCCTTATGTTTGCCAAGTTAGATCAAGCAATTTTTAAAAGATTCATATATCTTGAGTTCTGCAAACATTTATGTTATTTCTTGAATAATTTTCTGCATTTTATTCCTTATATTCCTATTTTTAAGATGTCAGAATTCTAGATTTTTAGAATATATTTCCTAGTTTTAAAGTTTTTCAAAGGAGAGAAAAAAACCCTTTAAATGTCACAGAATTGGTTTATGGACCAGATTCTGCATATAGGCTTCCAGCTTTATCTTGGTTCTTATCCACTAGTTCTCACATAGTTAGTTCATTTTCTGTAGAGAAGGCCTTCCTGGGGTAATCTTTTCCTTGGGAGGAAATGGCTTATCTGGTGGATGATAATGGGTGCTGGTGGAGGAGGATCCTGCATTGTACTCATGTGACTTTTTCACATACAGATGAACTGGCGCCTGTTCATACGGACCTAAGATGATTGTTAAGTTTTCAGGAATTTTGTGAGCTGGTTATCACAACCATAGACATCTTGAAATTGGCCACTGTAGCGGTATAAGTAATGGTACAAATCAGGGTCCATCCTGCCTGTTTGATATCACTTTTCCATCTTGCCCCCTATTATATTTGCATTTTCCACAACTGAGGATCTATCTCTGGGGTCTGAAGGGTGAACGGACTTTCTTCTCGGCCATGGTGACTACTGTGCCCTGCTTGTTTTTAGTGAGAGAGAGTCTGTAAGGAACTTAAAGGTACTGAGCTCATTTGAAAGCTATTCTATTTTGTTAAAATAGAGATCAGAAAGAAGTTCTGTATTTTATTCAGTCACTAAATTCCTTAGTTTACTGTTCCTAGCTTCTTAGAAAGCCTTTTCTTAGAAAGTAACTCTAAAATCCTAGAACAAAATTTAGTTATTTTGCTCTTTTCAAAGGAAAAAAAAAAAGATAGGGCTCTTTCTGAGATGTTTTGTTTTAAAGAAACGGTGAATTCTCAGATTTCTAAAAGGTTAATCATTGTTGCAGTCATTGTCCCCTCCCACTTTCAAGTGTGAGATGGCTAGGTTGAAAGCAATAACTAATTCTTTTGAAATATTTGTTGTTATGTGCCGTGAAGTCAGCTCTGACTCCTGGCAACCCTGTGAATGAGTGATGTCCACAATGTCCTGTCCTCAGTCGCCCTGCTCAGCTCCTGTAGACTCATGGAGTCAATCCGTCTCACACTTGGTCTTCCTCTTCTCCTGCTGCCTTCTACTTTTCCCAGCAGTATTGTCTTTTCCAAAGAATCCTGCGTTCTCATGCTGTGCCCAGAGAAGGACAGCCTCAGTTTTATCATTTTTGCCTCCAGCAATAGTTCAGGCTTAATTTGCTCTAGGACCCACTTGTTGGTCTTTCTGGCATGGCAGTCCAGGGTATCTGTAGAGCTCTCCTCCAACACCATATTTTCAAATGAATCCATTTTTTTCCTGTCAGCCTTCTTCATTGTCCAGCCTTCACCCCTGTACATAGTAATTGGGAATTCAAGGGTGTGGATAATCTTGGCCTTGGTCTCTAATGACACTTCCTTGCACTGGATGATGTTTCCTAAATTTTTCATTGGTGCTCTTCCAAGTCTCAGTCTTCTCTTGATTTCTTGGCTACAGTCTCCATTTAAATTGATGACTGAATCAAGGTAAGCAAAATCTTTAACAATTTCAGTGTCTTCACCATCTACATTAAAGTCGTGTAGTTCTTCTGTAGTCACGATTTCTGTCTTCTTGATGTTCAAGTGCAGTCCTGCTTTGACAGTTTCTTCTTTCACTTTCCTCAGAAGTTTCCAGTCATTGCTGATTTCTGCAAGTAAGATGGTGTCGTCTGCATATCTTAGGTTGTTGATCGTTCTTCTACCAATTTTCACTCCTCCTTCATCTGAGCCTAGCCCAGTTTTTGGTATGATATGTTGTGCGTACAGATTAAACAGATAGGGAGATTAAGTGCACCCTTGTCTGACATTTTTGCCTATAGGAAACCTTTCTGTCTCTCCATATTCTATCCTGATGGTGGCTTCTTGTCCCCAGTACAGGTTACGCATGAGGACAATCAAGTGCTGAGGCATGCCCATTTGTTTCAGAGCAGCCTGTAGCTTTTCATGATCCACGCAGTCAAAGGCTTAACTGTAGTCTGTAAAACATAGACTAACCTTCTTCTGAAATTCTTTGGAGCACTCCAGGAGCCAATTAATCATCACAGTTAGATCTCCTGTGCCTCTGCCTTTTCGAAATCCAGCATGGACATCAGGCATTCCTTGCTCCATGTGAGGTAAAGGCCTTTACTGCAGCACCTTGAGCTTCACTTTACTTGCCCGGGAAATTAGAGCAGTGGTCCTGTAGTTACTGCAGTCCTTGGCATCTCCTTTCTTGGGGATTGGGATACATATTGAGCATTTCCAGTCTATAGACCATTGTTTTGTTTTCCATATTTGTTGTCATATTCTTGTTAGGATTTTGACAGATTCAGTCTCTGTAGTTTGAAATAATTCTATCGATATCCCATTTACCCCGGTGGCTTATTTCTTCCCAGTACTTTCAGGGCAACTTTCACTTCACTTTCTAGAATTACGGGTTCTTCCTCATAGGAATCTTCTTGAAAGGCATCTGTCACCCTTTTATCTCTTCTGTATAGATCTTTGGTGTACTGTTCCACCTTCACTTTGTTTCTCCTGATCAGATAGTGTGCTTCCCTGTTGGTGGTTTGGCATTCCTAATCTAGTTTAAATTTCCCTTGATTTCTTGAATCTTCTGAAGAGACCTCTTGTTCTTCCTTTTTGTTGTTCTCTTCCATCTCTTTGCATTGGCCATTGTAGTGGTTCTCTTTATCTCTACGGGACAGTCACTGACATACTGTGTTTGGGATTCTAACCCTGCTTTTGTCACCTTTTACTTTGGCTTTTTGCCTTTGCCTAACAGTTTTTAGTGTTTCTTGGGTCATCCATCTTGATTTTTCTTTTTTTTTCACTTCCGGCATGGTCGTTTTGCACTCTTCCTTAATGATATTTCTGATTTCAGTCCACAGTTCTTCTGGTCCCCCGTCAGTAGAGTTTAACAATGCAAATCTGTTGTTCACGTGGACTTTATGTGCGTTGGGAGTGTTGCTTACATTATATTTTGGCTCTGCAGTTCTTTGAGTGCTCTTCTTCAGCTTTACTCTCATATTTGATGTTAACAGTTCGTGGTCAGGACCGCAATCTGCTCCTCGTCTTGTTTTAGCAGAGAGACTACGGCTCCTCCATCTCCTGCTTCCAATTACAGAGTCTGTTTGATTTTTACGTTGGCCATCTGGTGATGTCCATGTACACAGTCGTCTGTTCGGTTGCTTGAAATATTAGGCATCAGCAAGTCAGCACAGATGCATAGATGTGCGATGATACGGACCTAATAACAGCTGTTGTTCCTTAACTTACCACCCCTTTGTGAGCTGCACGATGTGCACCTTCCTTCTGGTTTTTCACTTAAGGCAGTGGGCACATCATTGTTAGGACCACCGTTGTGCAAATTAGCAATACAGAATATGGGGAGCAGAGGTGTTACTCACTTACTGATGGCCAGTCTTGTCTAATTAGATGATATTTCATGAAGAGCTAGAAAACATTTTTAGAATTTTCTCTTACATGGAAACTCTGAGGGGGCAAGCCCAGTTCTCTCAAGTTGAGGCCTCAAAGAATTGCTCCCTAATGATAAAGAAATATTTAAAATAGGTTTTCACCAGAAGTGTAAATTGTAGAATCTAGTGTGATGTGGATGATATTTTTGTAAATGATCTTTCATAGTAATCTTTTAAAATGCCAGGCATTTCCAACTTCCTTTTCCTTTTTCTGATGAAATAAAATTGCAAAAGCTTTAATTTAGCTATATAAATGCAGAGCTAAATTTGCATTGAAATACAGGTAATTATGTTAAAAGGGACGGATTACAAAATTCATCTTTTTAACAAGCATCTCTTTTTCTTTAGAGTTTGTTATACTATAAAGTTTTATAAAAGGAAATAATTTAATTTTGAAACTTTTCAAATTCTCTGATTAGCTTTCCTTCATATGATTGAAAATCTACTGTTCATATGTATTTTTCTATCAGAAAAAGCTGTCTCTCCAGGTCATATACACAGAAAATATTTTTGTACAGAATGAAAAAATTCTGTATGAAGAATCTTATGTAAACTTTTTGAGATAAACCTCAAGTAGTGCTTCTTATTTATTTTACTTTTGCTAGCATGTTTTTGAATTTTAGAGTTGAGACACACTTGAATTTTAGAAAGACTCAAAGCAATACAAAATGTGCCACTAATAATTTAAAAAAAACCCCCACCATATATAATAGAAGCACGCTCATATTGGACTTTTATCTTGCCTGCCCTTCTGCAGAGGTTTGTTATTGGAGTCAAACCTTTTCCTGCCCCAGCCTAGCTGCCTTTGTACAAGAGAGTATTCTTTAATGTTCTGGTAACCACATTGTCTTTCTTTCTATCATCTTTTTCTTAAGCTGGAAGTTACATTATATTTCATATTGTAAAGTTGCTCTCATGATGTCTGAACACTGGCTCAGTTTAGCATTTTCTCAAAGACATTGCCATAAAATATTTATTTTGTTGTAGAAAAGTTACATTTTATACATTACCAAAATGTGGTGAGCCTCTATGAATTGTTTTGCTATATGTCTATTGAGGCATACCGTATGGAAATCTCTTGGTGTGGAGGCAGAAGATGTGAATTCTAGTCCTCTCTCTACCATCTGGTACTTTTCTTATCTCCTCCCTGTTGTGAGAACACAGTGGGTTTTTTCTCCACCTGCACGTAGTATCTAGCATCGTAACTGGCACCTGGTGGGGCACTGACTGAAAGGGTAAATTGACTGGGATCCTGTTAGTGTAGACGTTGAGCCAGGCTCTACTGCTTTCCTCTATCTTCAGATTGGATCCTCTCCTGGAATCCCTTTTCTGTCTGCCTCTACCTAGAATTCCAAGAATCATGCCTGCACTGGCCTGAGTTTGATTCTCTCTCTTCCACCCCAGTTCATGTTGCTTCAAGGCCATGAATGAGGATGATAGAATGAACATGGGTGGAACAGTTTGATATTTATTGTGATTCGTAATTAGGATAGCTGCCCCTTTGCTAGATTGGAGTGGGAGGTGTAGCTCAGGAGCTCAAGTTTGAAATGTGAAGGTATCGATGCCTAGTAGACATCCAAGTGGGGATGTCATTAGGCAACTAGATATGAGTTTGGAGTTTAGGCAAGTAGTCCAGGCTTGAGATGTAAATTTGGGAGTCGTCAGAATGTTGATGCCCTGTGAAGCCTTGATACTCCGTGAGTCACCTGGTGAGTTTACTGTAGAGAGGAGAAAGTCTGATGACCCTGAGGCACTGTGTTTCAAGGCTGGGATGAAAAAGAAGAACCAGAAAGGAGACTGAGAAAGATCAGCCAGGGTAGGGAGGTAGGCAGAAAACAGTATTCTGAGAGCCATGTAAAGAAAGTCTCTCATGAAGGTGGGTTTGATCAAATGCTGCTGACAGGCCACATAAGGTGAATGCTGAACAGTTGAATACTGGATTTTGCAACATGGTCGTTGCTGGTGACTTTAACAAGTACCCTTTTGGATACGAGTGTTGAGGCTGTGTGTGCTGCTTCCCTGGCTGGCAAACGATGAAAAAGCTCCATTCCTTGGGCAATTTTGGGAGGCCCCTAGTCTTGACTGTTGGGTTGTTTGATGTAGATCTGTTTACAAAAAATGTGATCTGTAACTTATCCTCTTTATGGATAAATGCTTCCCATAATTTGATTTCTTGTAAATAAACTATAAATGAGAGTATTTGGAAAGGTTTTCCTCAAAAATATGTATATACCTATCTATGAAGCATAATATATGATTTATCATGGCTGTAATTGTCTCTGACATAAGATTCAGAGTTTTTGAATATGAATAAGGTATGAATAATTTTTTGCCACAGTTTAAAGTGTTGTATTTGCACTTCATGCATTTAGTCATTATATTCTTTTTAATTACATAAAATGTTAAACTAAGAAATGTGCTTGTAAAGGTAAAAATCCACGTAAAACTCTTCCTAGTATCCCATTTTAGGATTTAGATTCTTGAGTAATGAATACAAAAGAGCTTGCATAAATTCCAGGTATATCCCTTTTAGGCTTTCCATTTGATTTAGAGACATCTGATACTTATTCATAAAAAATCCAGAGGTGATTGATATTTTTAGAGTTTAATAGTTTATCACCGTTATACAATTCAAAGCTTTTTCAGATATTTTGTTTTTGTTTTACTTTATCTGAAATAAAGCTTATTCTGAAAATACTTAATTAGTACCACAGTGACTATTACAATACAGTTTGAGAGATTATGCACTTGTTGTATTTTCCTTGCTATTGCCTAAATGATTGTTTGACTTTTATTTCAGATGTATTGTGTTAAGAATTCTTTAGTAAAGAACATTTTCAAGGTTTGCAGAATTGTTTGTGGGTCTGCCAAGTTGACCTGAAATGTTTTAAGTTTCACTACCCATTTTGTTTGTTTAAAGGTCAAGGAGATTTAAAAAAAAAATTAATTTAGTTAAATTGGATGCAGTCCAGCATGTGTTTTACTTTTTTCCCGCTAATTTGATGTAATAACTGGAAATTGAAAGTGCTAACTTATGGTATGTGAAAGATTGATTGATGGAACACTCTGTTAGTTTTCCACGTAGTAACTTCTCAGTTGTAGTTTTCTTTATCCTCTTGCCAAGAATGATGAAAAACTGACCCAAGTGTCTAGGAGTCAGCTGTTTTCCCTCATGAGTTGTTCTCATCCGCTTGCCTGTTGAATCATAGTTTAGGATGGAGTTACACTTCTGTGGTCTCTTCCCTTCCCTTTCTGAAATTTTATTGCCTTTGCTGACTTTCATTGGGTGTTGGTCACATTATGACTTTGGACAGTTTTGTGAAAATTATACTCTTACTAAATATAGCAAGAGCAATGGGCTTATCAACCAAGCTTGGTCACTTACTCCAAAATGTTACCCTGGAATATTCTAGAATTTGACAAGACCAAAAAAGGAAATCACTTTAATTCTTTTTTGGCTTTTCTGTGTTTGTTAGCTTTTCATTCCATTCATTTTATGTGTTTAACATAAAAATTAAAATTCTTTTCAGCAACTTTCCCCATTCCCTTTCTCCCCACATAAGTAATTATTGCTAATATGCTAATTTAATATATATATTTTTAGACTTTTTCTTGGCTTTTACATGAATATGCATTTGTATACATACAATGATATATAATGTACAAACATATGTATGAAAATAACCACATAAACAGGTTTTCTATTTTTTATTTCATTTTTTGAAATTTATAGTTTTCTAGGAATTTATCCATTTCATCTAGATTTTCAAATGCATTGATAGGAAGTCATTCATAATATTCTCTTATCTGTTTAATGTCTGAAGAGTCAGCAGTGATGTTACATTTTCGTTCCTGATATTGGTTTTGGTGTCCTCTCTCTCTTTTTCTTTTTTCTTTGATCAGTCTCTCCAGAGGCTTGTCAGTTTTATTATACATTTCAAAAAATTTGTTTTGGGCTTTGTTGATCCTCTCTATTGTTTCTGTTTTATTAATTCCTATCCTGATTTTTATTAATTCCTTTCTTTTTTCTTCAGGTTTAATTTGCTGCTTTATTTTGAACTCATTTAGATGAATGTTTGTTTCCTTTATTTTCTGCCAATTAGATGTGTATTAGGCCTTCTTACTGTATCCTTTACTTCTCTTCTGTGTTTTCCATCTGTCTGTTTCTCCTTACCTCTCTCTGAATAGTTTCTTGTCACCTGTCTACCAGTTACTAATTTTCTCATAAGCTGCACCTGATTTGTTACACAGTGAGTTTTTAATTTCATTTAAAAAATAGTTTTAGAATCTTTTAAAGTTCTCTTATGTCACTCTTCATAGTTTGTAGTTTACTGCTTGGCTTCATGTCTTTATTTGAGAGTGTTTGGTGATTAAGGATCTCAATTTCTTATAGATCTTTTTCTTCTTGTTTTTTCTCCTGGTTTTTACTATATCTTGTTTTTTTGGTTATCCTTTGGCTGAGTGATAGACATTGTATTTGAAAAATTATTTCTGGGAAAAAATTTGAAGTCTAGTTTTCTCCAATGTGGATTTTTTACCACTGCATTTAAAAAAATTATTTCCCAGTACTATTTGCTATGGATGTACCATAGTGTATGTAATTATTCCTTTATTGATGGGCATTTAGGTAGTTTTTAGTTTTTTACTATTTTAAACAATGCAGAAAATACCATTATACATATTACTAGGTATCTGAGGGAGCCTTAATAAAAATCCTCCTTCTCTCCAAAGTTTGGAATAAGTTGAAAAATAAAATAAAAAGTAGAAAAAAAAAGGCAAAATATTATCTTTATTACTGATATTAGCTGAGTTGAAGCTTATGGCTTTAGATCTGTTTTTGAGGAGATTTGCTCATTTGGATCTCTGCTGTTAGGCTAGCTTACCCCAGTCACACCTACCCTGGGTTGGCACTGGCTGCCTCCTCTGGCAGTTGGCCTAGAGCCAGCATTGTGTAGTTCACATAGCACTCTTCACATAGGTATGGAGGAGAACCTGTATTCTTGGAGGGCAGTAGGAAGGTATAGCTGAGCCAAGGATATGCCTGTTTATTCGTTTTTAAATTAGCCATTTAGATAAATAAATAATTTGTTGGGGTAGAAGAAATTTGGGGGCCAAAGTTAGGAGAGTGGGACTCACCTCTGTAATGCTATGTATATTTAGCATTTCAGGGAAGAAGAGAGTATCTGTACAACCATGTACACTGGAGACTTTCTAGTTGGGAAAGCACCTCTGTATGCTGGTGGTTGAAACCTGCACTTCCCCTGAACTGAAGCTACTAAAATGGGGAAGGAAATATGCTTCCAGGCCATCCATATTTGTCTGTCCCCGATTAGCTAGTGTTTTTGTTATTTTCTGGTTTACTTATTGTATATCGTTCAGAGAATGGCTGTGACGTTTGTACAGTTTTGAATTTAGGTTTATTGTGTTTTTGCTTTGTGGCTGCTGCTGCTGTGTTATTTGGTGCATTTTATCACTGCTAGATCTTCTTTGTGGATTTCTCCTTTATTAAGCCTTATGAGGTGCCTTTCTTTGGCCCATTACCCCAAATGTTGCCCTTTTTTATTAAGATTATGAGATGTTTTCTTTGTATTTGACTCTGAGATACCATACCCATCCTTCAAATTTTTAAAATTTTATTTTCTCTTTTGTTTCAGATGTTTCTCTAATATTCTGTTTGTAGTTGGCTTTTGCTTTGTGATCCAGTGGAGTCTTTTTTCTACTAGATGAATATAGCTCCTTTAAATATATTGATAATATTTGGTGGTAGGTTTGTCATTATGATTTCCTGTGCCTTCTGATTTTGGCGATTTTACATTTTAAAAATCATCTTAAATATGCTATGTGTTTTCCTGGTTTGTTCTGTTTGTAGGTTTATTCTAATAATTGTGAAGGGTTGTATTTTTGTACCACATGGTTATCTTTATTATTATAACTTTCTGTAGTATACTTGATCATCTGTTCCTGTAGAAAGTTCTATTGACTTCTTACTATGAGCAGTGATGGAATTGGTATATTTCCAGTTTTAAATTCTTCCCTCCCACCATTCTCTTCTCTCATCATTTTTTCTTAGTGTTTTCTTTATAATTTTAAATTGACTCATACCTATATTACTTGATTTGTCAGTTTTAAATTATATCTCTCAATTGACCCCTCTTTATAAAAGATCAGGGAACTAGTGTACCTTCCTCCATTGGATTTATCATTTTCATTTTAATCAAGTCATAATGTTTTAAAACAGGTTTATTGAGGTATAATTGACATACAATAAATCATACATATTACAGGGTACTGTGTGGCGACTTTGACTTGTAAAAACATCACCACGATCAAGATGATGAACATATCCATCACCCCCAGAAGTTTCCATATAGCCCTTGTTAATCCCTTTGCCCTGCCCCTCCCTGTCCCCCAGACAATTACTGAAGTGCTCTCTGTCACTAAGAGACTAGCTTCCGTTTTGTGAATGTTCCATAAATGGAACACAGTACGTATATGTTTTGTATGTCATCTTTCAGTCAGCATATTTTTTTTGAGATTCATCAATGTTTAGCACGAATCAGTAGTTGGTTCCTTTTTATTGCTGAGTAGTGTTTCATTGTGTGGATGTACTGCATGATGACGTTTGAGTTGTGTCCAGTTTGTGGCAGTTATACATAAAGCTGCTGCAAATAGTTGTATGTAAATCTTTACTGTCTTTACATTTAGGAATCTTACCCTCAGGGTTAAGTCTCCTACTGCTTCCTCTATCAGTGTGGTGAATCAGCATGTTACCTGTGGGACGGAGAGATTGTCAGGTTCCCTGTGGGTTAGCTGAGGTACCCAGAGCTTCACCTGGGGACCTTGTTAAAATGCAGATCCTGGTCCAGTAGGTCTGGGATGGAACTTGGGGTTCTTCATTTTTAACAAGCTTCCAGGTAATGCTGATGCTGCTGGTCCACCAACTGCACTGTGAATAGCAAGGAGATACAGCCTGGGAGTTAATGAAGCAAGGCAGGAATGGTGTATTTTTTCCCTACCAGGTAAAAGTAAACTACTTCTGGTGTTATGTTTTTATCAGAAACGGAAATAACTACATTTGCCATGTCAAGCAGCATTTAGAGTGCCAAGAGCTTTATTGCATCTGGATCAGCAGTTGACAAGGAAGTCATTACTCAGTTTTGTTTATTATAATCTTCCAGGCAAGACTGCTAAGTGGGAGTGTGTGGGGACTTAACCTTACCAGCGTCTCCTCTCTGCATTTCCCCAGGGAGGCTTTGCATGATTTGGAATTTTGGTAGGAAGGGGATGCTCTGGTGTTGGCCCTTCCTACTTTAAATACCTGTACAGTCATGTACTGGGGGTTCCCAGGGAAAACTCAAGTCAACACTCTGTTACAGTCAACTGACTGGCACCTTGCACCTGCTTTCCAAGGTTCCCCCAGGTGGACCCAGTGAACTATGGTGTTGCCCTAGGTCTCCAGGGATTAGCAGTGCACAGAGCCAGCATGCTCGGCAGACTTCCTGTGGAGTCTCAACATTTCTCTGTCCTTAGACACACGGTTGCAGGTATGGAAGGATGGCTTACAGTGCTGACTCCTGCCTCAGGGGCTCTGGGTCCTCTAGGTTTGGGCCCTGAGAACTGGTGGTAGGCGCTAATGGCTATGAGCAAGATCCTGGAGCCAGACCACCTGTGCTCGAATGTGGCTGCAGCAGACAAGTAACAGCAACTCCTCTGCCCAGTGTCCCCATCTGTAAAGTGAAGGTCATAATAGTTCTGATGTCATAAGGCTGGTAGGAGGTTTAAATATTTGTAAGGTGCTTAGAATAGTGGCCACACATAGTAAGCACTTTCTAGTGTTTGCTAGATCCATAGGTAGCTATACAGGTGGGTAGGTGGTAGGCTCAGAAAACTCAAGCAACTTTTCTCAGATTGCGCAGTGGGCTCTCTCCTGGCTCCTGAGAACAGCGGCCGCTGTTTGTGGGCCTTGAGCCCGCTGTGTGCTGAGGTGAGTGTGTTTGTTGGCGTCCAGGCCGGCTCCTTTCCCGGCAGCCCTAGCTGGGCCTCCAGGAGAGCTGGGACGCAGCCAGCCTGCAGGCTTTGGGCAGGAGTGGTTTAATTTTGTTTTTGTGATTCCTTTGAAACTTGGTGATGAGAATGTGAGAGAGTATGTTAAGCTGAAGGTGAAGTTTTAGCTGAAATTAGGGGTCATTAGGAATTTATTATAATTTTCAGTTAACCTTGATTTTATTTCTGTTCTTCCTGAATGATTTCAATAAAGTCAGACTTCCAGTATACTATCTAGCCTGTGTTTTGAAATATTTGATTTCTCTGTTTTGTATAAGAACACTATTCTTCAAGCAAAACCAAATTTAAAAATCATGACTGCTGCTAGCATTTTTCCTTACTAATTGAATTGTTTATATTTTTCTAGAAACATCTGAAAACCTACATTATGTGTTGTCTCTATCTCACAGCTGAAAGTTGTCCCTGGCTTCCTTCTCCACACATTCATGGCCTTCTGACTGCAGTCATCCTTGCAGTGGCGTCCTCCTGCAGACCGTGAAGTGGACAGCCTTCCCCTGCAGCTCCTTTAATTTCTCTTAAAATAGCAAAACTTTAATTGTTTGTTTTAATTATATTTTTAGGAGCATTTCAAAGGATTATTATCTTCTTTGTCATACCTGACTTGTTTCCTGGTACCAAACTCAAAATAGTATCTGATCCTGTTGGTTGTGTAACATACTGAGTCATCATTTCTTCCTACTGCTGTGGGAACAGCCATTGCCCCTGGCAGTTGCTGCCTCATTCAGTCGCACTCTTATGCAACTGCCATTTTGATATTTCTCAGTTCTTTGAAACTCATAATTTGCCTTGTGAAAGGTGTGTTTCATTGAATTTCCTCTAAGATTATTAGGTGCTCCCAAGTAGAAGAAATACTAGATGTAAAAACAAGCATATTAGGTAGCTGTGAAACTAGCATGTGCTTTGATATGACTCATATTTTCCTGAAAAAAAATTTACTAAGAAAAACATCTTTTAGGGAAAAATTAGGATTGTGTGGAACTTCAGGATTTATAATATTGTAAAATGGTTGAAATTTAATTACTCATTGAATACTAGTTAAGCTGTTGTACTGAATTCTTTAGTACAAAAAATTTTATAAACAGCTTTATATAATGCTAGTTTATGTTAATATTTGAAAGTGTGAAGTAGTTTACCAATTTAATGATTCGAGAGTGTTAACATCCTATTTTCCTTGTGTTTTTGGATAAAGACCTCACATTTCTTGTCATTTTGTGTTATATGTTTCATATAAGTTGTAATGTTAAAAACGTTTATCCCCTTGAGAAAATTTCTTAAGTTCTTAAACATCAAATTTAAAAATAATTTTCATTACTTCCAAAGAGTATAAGCATCTAGGGAGAAGTGTTATATTCTCTAGGTTCAGAATTTAGAAAACTTGAGCATGAGATGATTATTTCAGCCCCCCCTCATCTGCCAGGTCAGCACATTTGCATTTGTTTATTTCTCCTCATTTCCCACCTCTGTGTTATATAAACCCCATACTCCAAGTCATGTGGAACTGGAATCCTGCTACTGAACATGCCTCCTTCCCCATCATTTTATCAATGTGATGTTTGTTTATAGTACTTCTCACAATGAAGGGGAAGGGTGTATATTTATTAATCAGTTTTATTCGTGTTTTTTATGTGCATTAAATCTTTTTCTTCTTTTAATGACATACTTCTGAAAAAAATGATACTTTTTAACTTTCTATTAGCTGTGTGATTTTTAAGTATAATATTTATTTGAGAATACCTCGTCACGTCTTCCAGAGGCCCTCATGCCCTTTGTGTTGCCGTACGTACAAGCACTGAGAACATTATAGGTGACTGGGAATTGTGATCTTCCTGTGTGCTTTCTGTTATGCTTCAGGGCTTATGAAGTTATGGAATGTTACTTTTGTAATTTACAGTCAATTTATTCCCTCAACCTTTCTATTTAGTCTACATTTTCAGGGCACAATTGATGTGAAGAAAAACTCTTATTTCCATATACATCCCATAAGCTTGTTCCTATATTAAGAGAAAAAGCGAACGAAGGGATACGAGACAACCCCTATTTATGATGGGTTGGAATTTTCAGAAACTAGAACTAGTACATGTATTTCAGGCCTGGGTTTGATTTTGGAGATCCTTTACCCTCACTTTTGTAATTTCTCTTTCTGAAGAGTTAGCTTCTAGCAGATATTTAGCGAGTGCTGTCAGCTCTCACTGTTGACAAGCGTTTCTCACAGCCAGGAAAGAATACCCCGCTCTCTTCCTGTTGCTCTCTCCAGCTTGGGAACTCTCTGCAGTTTTTCTTTTCTATAGCTCTATAGGGCTGCATATATTCATGTTATTTCTTTAACATATTAAGTGAAAGAAATTAATGATAAAAAGTAAAGTAGGGAGAGTACTAGGTTTAATATAATAGAGACAGAAGAGGCAGTGAAAATCCTTGAAGTTTGTTCCAGTAGTAAGAAGGATGCTATTGACCAGCATTGATGCGATGTTAGTCTTTGTTTCTGAATGGGCAGTATGGTGGTGATAGAAAAACATTACTGAGGGCCATGGAATCGTAAAGGAAGGGACTTATGAGCAGTGCCTTGAAAGACAATTAGGGGCCAGCTAGGCATTCCAGGCAGAGGGCAGCTTGTACACAGGTCTGGATGGGAATGACTTCTGGAGGTGCTATAAGTAGTTTGGGGATGTAACAGAGTATGTGTCTGAGGTTGGAGAAGAGATTGGGCAGGTGGACAGAACTTAGTTCATCAGGTGTCTCCTGTGCCATGCTAAAAGTTTTCTCCATTTTTATCCTGAATGTGCAATAAATTATTGTACAATTTTAAATAGGGAAATACCATGACTATATTTGTGTATTAGAAAGATTATCCTACAGGAGATACGGAAGATGTATTGGAAGGGGCAAATTGCAGGTGAAGGAAGTCAATTAGAGACTTCCTGCTGGTAAGAAATGAGGGGACCCAGAACTCTGGCTGTAGAAAAGGGAGGGGGACTGGCAGATTTATGAGTTGTTAGATAGGAGTTAGAAAACAATTGGATATAAGGGCATTGGAAAGGAGGACGTCTGGGATGACTCCTGGGTGTCTGTCTTGGGTTACTTGCTGGATGGAGATGCTACCAGATATGAAATAGAATCTAGAAGGATTGACAAGAAGTTGTTTTGGACATGATAAAGCATTTGAGTGGAGGTGTCCAGCTGGGAGGTAGCTATAGAGAGATAGTCTAGAGAAAAGGTTGGGGTTGAGGTAGAGATTTAGATATCATTAGTATTGTAGGTGGTAAAAGTTACGGATAGGAATGAGACCTCCTGGGCGGAACTTCTGTTGAGAGGGAAGAAGTCTGAGAATTAACCAGAGGTAGAAAGAAAGGCAGGAAAGTTGAGGGAGGGACCCAGCAGGCAAATAAAGAGAGGAATTCAAGGAGGAGGAGGAGTGTCCAGGATTGATGTCTCTGATCTTCAGAGGCAGCAAATTTAATAGGGACAACATCACAGTGTCACTGGTAAGTGGAACAAGAACAGTCTCGGTGGGATGGATTTGGGACTAGAGCTGTGAGGTGGAGGTGAGTGGGAGTGGGTGACACCTGTTTACTGCTTCCAGAAGCTTGTCTTAGAGGGAGGTGAGCTGAGGCCATAGGGTGGGAGAGACTTGAGATTGGAGAGATGATAGACTGGAGGAATCTGGGAATATGTAATTTCTATAGCTAGGCTCGTAGAAAGGAAGGAGGATTGAGAGCTGGGTAACAAAGTAATTTCGTTTTACTTGTAGTGGCTTGAGATGACCTTGGGAGCCACTCAGATTAACTTGCCATTGTATTACTTTATTGACTTTTCTTTCTTTCTTTCTGTTGGATAAAAATAACTAGATAACTATTTTTTCATTAACCTCATTTCCTGACTGGTGAACACTGACATAGCGATATGTTCATTTTTCACCAAGCGTGCTGTAAAGCACATTACGTGGAGCACCGTTGTATTTGTGCTGCCCTTTCAAGCCGCCATCGCCCCCTGAAATGTGCAGACAGGTACAAATAGTGAAATACACCCGGTTCCAAAGCCCTGTCCATCCCTGCTGTCTCAGGAGTGCTTTTGCCTCAGGTGGCAGCATCTATATGTGCTCCATCCCAGCCTTTTCAGACTTTGTTTTTAGAATAAATCTGATAAATTCCTTCATGTATGAATAAAACTCAGTGTACTTCAGCAACTTTGTATATTTTAGAAGGGTCCAAGGAATTAACCTCTCTGTCTGCAGAATTTCACATATTAGAATACCTATGGAAGAGAGAGTTTTAGGAATGGTAATTTTTTGCTTTATTTTTATTAACTTATTCATTTTTATTTTACTTGTTCTTTAAAATTGAGATGCAGTTGACATAAACATTGTAAGTTTAAGGTGTATAGCATGTTGATTTGATAGATTTGTGTATTGCAGTATGATTACCACCATAGCGTTAGCTAACGCATCTGTCACTTCACACAATTATTATTTCTTTTTTGTGGTGAGAACAGTTAAGATGGTACCTTTTTAATATCCACATGCTATTTCTATCTTAAGGTTATGAAGCCAGCCTAGCTTCACATTCCCATAGTCAAAAGTAAAATTAATGGGAAGAATTCTGCTTAACCAGTCACTGTTTGAACCAGTTATAAAAATGAAATCTGTGTATGGTAATTTACCAAAGTCTCATTAAAATAACGTTCTGTTTCTGGACTCAGGAAAATTTGGTTTTGCATTCTGTGACAGGCTAACACCTTCCCAGTTATGCTTTTGGGCGGGTTCTCAGAGCCTCTTCCATATGAAGTGTGGTGTTTGGCAGAGCCCAATCATTTTTTAGCTACCATCATTGTACTCATTACTAAATGATAGGAGTGTGTTGATGCCCCAGGAACCTCTTGGACTGCTTCTGTCTTGTTTGAGTAGATGTATTACTTCTTTGAATGAGACTCTGTTCTTTTAAGCACCAAAGTAACCCATAAAGTATCATGAATTTTGCAATTATACTCAAGTCATTTCAATTTGAAATTTGTGTGAACCAATCATTTCATAAAAGACTTTAGACTCTAAGATTACGAAGTCAGAACTGTGATTCTGTTAATTCAAAAAAAAATTTATGAGTGTTTCAGTAACATGGGAAGATTGAAAGATATTATTACCCATTTATGTGATGGAACACTGACCACGTGATGACGTTTTGGTCAATGACAGACCGCATGTATGATGGTGGTCCCATAAGATGAGTATCATATAGCCTAGGTGTGTAGTAGGCTATTCTATCTAAGTTTGTGTAAGCGCTCTCTATGATGTTCACAGATGACGGAATCGCCTAATGATGCATTTCTCAGAATGTATCCCCATCGTTAAGCAACACATGACTGTACAGTCATGGCATGTTTTCAAAGAATAACAATGAGGGAAATGCTTCTTTTGTTAAAGGCAAAGGGATACAAAGTTGTATGTACAATATCCCATTTAAAAAAATATTCTCAGAAAAAAATCTAAAATAAATTATGTAGTAAGGTAATGATCTTACTGAAGAAGCATAAAATCTTTTTTTTTTTTTCAGCCAATCTTCCAGTGCCAACGATTGCAGCAATAGATGGGCTCGCTTTAGGTGGTGGTCTTGAACTGGCCTTAGCATGTGATATAAGAGTAGCAGGTGAGAATTAATACTATTAAAAACATAACTTTTTAAAAATGAGGTTTGTGCTTACTCTTCAGATGATTCCAAATATTTTGTTCTTTTCCTGTTGAGTAGAACATTTAGAAAAAGTCACCTGTTGGGCTTAATGAAGTATTTAAAATTCCCAGTTAAGAAAATAGTCTTAGCAGTAGGAAAGGAGAACAGGAAATGGGTCAGACAGAACTGAATTTGAATCTTAGGTCCTGCCCTTTTTAAATCAGTTTCCGCCTCTAAGAGAGGGGAAATGACAGTGCTCTTGTGAAGATTAAATGAGTTAATCTATGACATGTGTCTAGTCCAAGCACTTAAATATTGTTAGCTACAGTAATAATAACTTAATCTTTCTGAGGTTCACTTTCTTCTCACATGGTTTTCTGAGGATTGGATGACGTGATTGTGAAAATAATGAAAAGAATTAGTGCTAACCACGTGCTGAGTGTTGACCTGGTGGCCAGTACTGTTCTAAGCACTTGACGTGTATTAACTCACTTAATCTGCCTAGCACCCCATGAGATAGGTACTTGGTGGTGCTCGAGGAGGCTGGGGCTGAGAAAGATGAAGTAACAAGCCCCAAATCAGTGACTGTGCTGGGATTTGAACCCAACGAGTCTGGCGTTGCAGCCCTCACTCCTGTTATCCTGCCAGAGTACTGCATACTGCCGCTGCTGTCCTCGACACTATCTTCTATGTGGTCACAGTGCTGACTGTGTCCTTGCTGTCTTATCGGGGTGACATAAAGGGGCTCTGGGACCAAGCACTGGGCAAAGCAGGCAGGAAATACTTGTCAGTGTTCCTGCCCTGGTTCTCACTATCACTTCTGATGGAGCTACCTGTTAAAGTAGAGTCAGTATAATTGTTTTCAGTAATTTTATGGTGACTGTTTCTTGGGATTTGTAGTTGTTAGTCCATGTGTACTTTTCCCCCTTTCCACTTTATTTTAGATCTCTATTTTCTTGTGTGAAAACACTGGGTTTTAAATTGAAAATGTAGGGTACATGTAATCCGTTTGTGAAAGAATGCAGATTCCAAGTACATTTGGATATGCAAATAAAGAAATAATTAAGATGTTTTAAAGTAGCCGTAAAAACAAACATGAGAAGAGGAACCCTGTCCAGCTGTCAGAACAGTAAAACCATTTGTCAAAAGTAACTTGAGATTTGGTCTTGAAAAGTTGCCACATCTGATATGATATATTAAGCTGTTTGATCTGGAGACTATTCAGGCAGCTAAAGAATTCATACTTGTCAGACACAGCCTCTCTCCTCATCCCGAATAATTAATGAGATCTAAGCCTTCAAACATGACTTGGCAGTATCAGATCAAATTATGTAGTTACAACCCTGGTCTTTCTGTGTCAGAAATTAATTCACTGCCAAGCAATTTTTAACAGAATATGTTGTGTGAATCTCTTAATATATATAATTTAGAGTGTTTACTTTTTTCCATAACTAAATGCCGTCTGATTTTTAAAAAGATTTGTGACAGATTTAATTAGTAAACAGAATATTTGTAGCTTATTTTACTAACTTTTTCAAGTCATTATATTTGAATTTGATGACATGGATTTTACTTAATTTTCTTCCTTTCTTTTTAGCTTCCTCTGCAAAAATGGGCCTGGTTGAAACAAAGTTGGCAATTATTCCTGGTGGAGGTATGAATTGTTCACACCCATCTTGATTTGTTCCCCCTAACAGAGCATAAGGCAGAAAGGTGTCATTAAAAAGGCAGCATTTTGGGCAAAGAGACTAATGCTGTGTTGTTTGCTTCTGTAGCAAAGTCCGTATTCCAGATGTGCTCTTTTAGCTTATGTAGGTGTGAGATGGCAGGTATGCTGGCTGTTGCTTTCTATTTGTGCTGTCTTCTATGCTTTTCTGTATGATTTCTTAATTTTTAAATCATTGCCCCAGTCACATTATTCATGAAGGGTTACACTGATTATTTTGAAACTTTTATGTGGCTGTATAGATGCGCCTGCCCTCAGAGAGCGTCACACACACGGTCAGACGCAGTCGGGGGGGCAGTCAGGGCTTCCCAGCCCTCCTGCCAGCCGTCTTATGTTTCTGTGCAGCGGGACGAAGGTTGAGGTTGGTGGGTCGCCTGCATTTGGAGCTGAGATGGTGGTGGTTCTTGTGTCACTACAAAGAAGATAGATGAGCTGCTTCTTTTGGAAAACCTGTTTAAGAAAGCACTTTTCCAACATTGATGTTGAAATCTTGCATCACCTAATAAATCCGAAATTTTTGTTCTTTTGTCTGATGTAGAGAATTTGGAGATAATCTCATTTTGTGAAATAGTTCTTTCAAAAAGTCGACTTCGTTTAAGGATGTGCCTGTTGATAACTCATTAGTGTATGAATGAAATAACAGTAACAATGTAAAAATTAAAGGCAGTGTTTGAACACTTCAGGTATGTTGTACCTGAAGAGGTTAAAATTGTATGTTTAACCTTACCGTTGTAAGAGTATTTATCCTGATCCATGTATAGGTAGAAATTAAAACATAATTCAGTGAAACTGAAGACTACTCAGATCAGTGTGTAAGATTCACTAAGTTTTCTACTTTGGTAATCCATGAAAATGCTGTTCTTCAGCAATACAATTTAAAAAAATTTTTTTTTTTTTTTTTGGTGAGGAAGACCAGCCCTGAGCTAACATCCATTGCCAATCCTCCTCTTTTTGCTGAGGAAGACTGGCCCTGGGCTAACATCCGTGCCCATCTTCCTCTACTTTATATGGGACGCCGCCACGGCATGGCTGACAAGCAGTGCATTGGCGGGTGCCCAGGATCCGAACCTGCGAACCCCGGGCTGCCAAGCGCGGACTAAACCGCTGCGCCACCGGGCAGCCCCCAATTTTTAAAATTTTTAATAAATAAATTTGTCATAAAATTCAGAATGCTTTAATGTTTTCCCATCTATTTATAAAGGATAGTTTTCTTTTTCTTTTCTTTTTTCCTGAGTGAGTCTGAAGGAATATATTTCAGTTGCTCCTTTAATATAACACAGTTCATAGCATGTATAGTTATATAGCATTGTATTTTTTATTGAAAATGAATCTAATTCTGTATGAGGCCACATATTCACTTTAAGATGAAAAGAAATGCACACAGAATTTTTGGCTCATTTTAACATTATTATTATGGTTACCCTAAGTAAAGCCTGAATTTTTTTTTAAAGGAGAACAGTTTGTTTTAATTAAGATTTTTTAATGTATTATCTAAAGGAGCTATTTCTGAATTTTTTATGAAGAAAAATCCTCTTCTGTTCTATGCACAGAAGATTTTTTTATCCACAGATATTTTTGCCATCTCTGTTTCTCTCCTTCCCTTTCTCAAAGATGATCCTTATATTAAAATAGTTTTTTTTTTCTTAAAGCTGTTTTTAAATTGGCAAATTTGCCATGCCTAAAATGATCTCTGAGATGTCCTCTCTTTGGCTATAAACATTTCTGCTTACTGGTATAAAGAGCTTTTTTTTTACAATAGACACAGTAGACTACACTTAATTTTTTTCTCCCTTGGTGGATCTCTTTTGGCTAAAAGAAGATGCTTACTGTGCTTCCTGTCATGGATGCTCATTGAGCAGCTGGGTGGGTTTCCTGGGTGGGCACGGCCCTCGCCAGTGAGCCTTCCTTCACTGTCAGCAGCTGCAGCCTTTGGTCTGCTTCTGACAAGAGCGGCTGTGGACGGCCAAAGATGGGTACAAAATAAGTGGGGAGAATTCAAATACGGGGATAATATTATGGATAAAATAAGTGCTTTGTTTTCATTGTTCATATATATGGATGAAATAAATATCTTAGGGTAAAATATATGAATTGCAGCCAATCTAGAAGATGTATGTGTTTTAAGTCCGACAAATAATGCTCTTCTATATTACAGGCCCATGGTTCCACACTGGGCGGCATTTGAAAGCTAATCCATAGGAAACTGTACCTCCCCATTTGGATTTACTGTATATTTGATAAACACAGAAGAGTTAACCTGATCCACCTGCTTATCGTAGAATTATCACTTCTGCCCTTTTGTGATAACAGTTTACTGGGAAACAGTTGATCAAAACCTAGCATTAGTTTTCTTTCTTTTTTTTTTTTTAACTTGAATTTGAGCCTGAATAACAGTATAATCGTTTTTAAGGTATATTTTAGAAGTTTTCTTAAAATAAAACAAGTTAAATGATAAAATGATTGTTTTGAGGAGATAGTAATATTCTCCTCAAATGAACATGAGTATTAATGGACCATTATAGTACTATAATGCAATTTTTAGATTAGTTACTAAATTTCCGTTTTTACTAGAAAGGAGATTGTCTAGTGTCAAATGAGTATTAAGTATATAGTTAATGAAAAGGAAGGTGTAAAGGAGTGTAGAAACATATTAAAACCAAATTGAACTTCTTTAAATAGTATTATATTAGATGTAATTAAAAAATGGAATGTAATTGTCTGTCATATACTTAACACCAGTACTTTTATTTGTAATATATGTATTTGATTATAGACAAATATTATAAAATACAAAATACAGTGTTAATTATTTAAAGCACCATGCAACTTAAAAATAACTAAAATTGTTACCCTAGGATCTTCCTACAATATTCTAGATTACATTGGGGATTTTTGTATGCTACATGGCCCTGTTCTGTTCTCCAGTATTTTCACCTTTAAGAAAGCAGCTAAACTTCTTATCTTCTTCCCAAATGGGAGAAAGCTCATAGTATAAAATAAAATTCTCTTTTAGAAATAGCTCCTCAAACAATACCACCCTTTAACACATTTATAATAACCAAATAAAACAAGTTCAGAGGATTAGGAGTCTTTTAAGTTGACAGTTTAGGGAATTTCTTTGTACAGAAAATGGTTGCAGATTTCTCATTCTTGGCTTTTGTTTCTTGCCTCTTCTACTAGAGGACTTGGAGTTTGTGTCAAGAAACCTTATTATAACTGAGAAAACTGTTAAGGCTTCCTGCTTGGTATGCACTGCTGTGGACAAGATGTTGAGTATTTCCATTGCTCTGTGGTTCTCTTTTATTCTCTCCAGCTCTTTATTTTGGAAATGTTCCACCTTTAATAAATAGGAAAGGCAGTGAAGTGAACCTCTTTATACCCTTCACCAAGATCTGTCTCTCCCCATGCCCCCTCCTGCCAGTCCTTGTCTCCCTCTCAATATGCATATTGTTTTGCTGAACCGTTTCAGAATAACAAGGTGAATCTTTAAATATGTCAGCATGCCTTTTCTACGAAATGGACTTTTATGTAGCCACAACACTACTATCACACCTGACAATATTAACTTTAATATTCAGATCTCCCTGGGTGTTTCAAAATGTTGTTTGTTTGTTTTGCTTTTCCAATTCAGAATCCAGTTAAATGTCACACATTGCATTTGGTTAGAGCTACATTTTTTTTTTTTTAAATCTAGGTAAGTCTTCCATCTGTTTTTGTTTTTATAACACTAATTTTTTTTTAAAAGAATTCAGGTTTGCACATTCTGATTTGACTGAGTTCTTTCCTCATATTTAGATTTAGGTTAAAAAATTTTGCCAAGAACACTAACTGGGCCATGCTCTGTATTTCATTTTCGTTTCATTCGGTGGCACTTAATGTCAGGTTGTCCCACTTTGGGCACTTTTGGCACTTAACGTTTGGTTGTCCCAGGTGACCCACTTTGGGTGATCGCTTGGTTAAGGTAGACTAACTGGTACACTTTTAGTGTTGCCTTCTTAGAAACTTTTCAGGGAAAGAATCTTTAATAATTATCATTGACATGGACTATTCCCCAAATTAAAGAAAAAACGAGGAAAATGAGAGCACTGAGGTTTCATGGGATCAGAACGAGAGTCCCCAGTTCTGTCAGCTTTCTTCTCCCCGGGGGAGGGATTTGGGGCATCACGGCTGTCTTACTGCTGCCTGTGTGTAGCAGTAAGGCAGTCTCTTGGCATGGTTTCCAGGAACTCTATTTTAAGGTGTGTATATGAAGTAATGATGGATTTTTAAATCCTGTGTATGTGTGTGTTGTCCTGAAAACAGTAGTCATTTTGGAAAGTTTTGTTTATAACCTTTGTTGAAATCCTCTTAGAATTTACATCAGAATCCGAGCTTATTCTTTTGAACAGCCTCGGCAGTGACTCATCTTTATCCTGTGAGGGTGAATTTGATTTTCATAAATAGCAAGAGACCTTTCTGTGCCAAATCTGATTAATAAGGTCATACTATTTCAGGAAGAAGAAAGGTATAACAAAAAAAATAAGACTGCCTTTCTTAAGAGGCTTATATAACGTCAGACCCTTCCCAGTGCTGTGGACAGGGGACAGCGGACAGCACTGGGACGTTTACTGCACTGCTTCCTCAGTGACCTCTCCACAGGCCAGCACTCGTTCCCCTCTCTGAAGTCTACTACGTTTCCTGACACACCTCAGACACTGCAGAGTCTCACTTCTTTTACTTTAAAATGTAAGTCATTGACCACTTCACTTCTTTATGTCTAATTAGGGTGTTTTGGAGGTTATTTGTTGACTTCCTGCTGTCTACAGGCCATTTTGTTAGTTGCTGTGGAGGAAGCAGATAATATATATGACTCAGCAGTGCTTCCTTGGAATTGCTCATCTAAAATCTGGTAGGAGAGATTAAATGTGTACAACTATCATAACTGCCCTATTATTATGAAGTTGTTGGAATCGAACAGGAATAAGGTAATTTACAACTGGGAATCATGAGTTTGAGAAAATAGTGTGAATTCTGTCAGCTCTCAGCCTCAGTTTATAAGGCCTTCAAAGTGGGTCCCCAGCACGTCTCTAACCTCCTCTCCTGCTGCTGCTCCCATTGCTTACATGCTGTGTTCCAGGCATTTTGTTCACTTAACTGAGCAATATTTGTTGAGCCATGCACTGGTGTAGACCCTGGGCGTACAGCTGTGAACAAAGAAAGAAAGATCAGTGCTGCCGTGCAGCTGACATCCCAACACAGGGGCAGTAGACATGGCGAATGATAAGTTGTGAATTATGGCGGAAGTGCAGAGGGCTGTAGAAAAAAAAGTAGGGGAAGGAGTCTGAAGTGGGGTGGGGGTGTGCACTTTAAAATAGGGAGGTCAGAAGAAGCCTCCTTGAGAAGGTAACATTGGAGTTAAGACTGATAGGAATTGAGGAAATTAATCATATAGACAGGAGGAAGAGCATCTCCGACAAAGGAGCACCTCAGATAAAGAAAGGGCTAAGTTGGGAGCATGCTGGAACATTTACCCCACCCTGCATCCGTAACTGACAGGAGGAGGAGAGTGATAGGAGATACTGTCAGAGAGGCAGCAGGGGAGTCCGAGCAGAGAGGTATTACAGCTTTTACCCTGGATGAGAGGGACCCACAACAGGTTATCAGCAGAGATGCAACGTGATCTTAGGCTTTTAAAGACTTGTCTGGTTGCTCTGCCAAGAGTAGACACCAGTAGGGCCAGGTTAGAGGCAGGAGCCCGTTCCTGCTAGGAGCCTCTTGCTGTGGTTCCAGTGGAGTGTGCTGGGGCCTGGACTGGGACAGTGATGGTGGATGGTGGTGGTGGTGGATGTTGTGGGGTGTGGTTGGACTCTGGAGAATCTCCTGACAGAGTGGATGAGGGATGTGAAAGAGAGAGGGATGTAAAGAATGACTCCAAGGATTCTGGCTGGAATAACTTGAACTGAAGGAGTTCCCTTCAACTGAGATGTGGAAAGCTATGAAAAGAGCAGGATTGAAAGAGACACTGAGGAATATTATTTTCAATATGTTTGGTTAAAAATAATCATTGAAAATCCAAGTGCAGCATTAATCAAGTAGATGGTTGTGCAGATGTGGAGTTTAGGAGAGTGGTCTCGGCTGAAAATAAAAATGTGGAATTAATTTTTTAGCTGGCATCCACTGGTCTGTCCTAAAAAAACCCAGAAATGGATGTTGGCACAGTTGGGGAGGACTCCAGGAGAATCCCTCTAGTTCAGGCTCAAGAAACTGGGACATGAAGTTCCTAGCAGCACCAGCAGTGGTAGTCAGGACCCAAAACACCAAAAATGCTGAGTATAGAAGGGGAACCTTCTTCAGTTAGACGAGCTGTCATCTCAGGAGGATGGGGGCAAGTCCCCACTGCTTCTGTTTTATCTGTCTGTCTGCCATATGGCCTTGGACACAGGCATAGTTGTTGGAAGTACAAGACAGAGCAAGGTAAGTACAACCCTAGTGTTCTGGCTGGAGGACCAAAAAAGGGGAGCCCCAGGGAACCGGAAGGTACCAGGGAGATGGTGAAGAGTGAGGAGCTCAGGTAGGGGATCCTATAAAGTCACTTGTGAACTCCTGGACTAGCTCCCAGGCTGTGCATGTGTGTCTCTGATGCTAAACAGCAGACCAAACACTTGGAGAATTTGAACCAAGAGATGGACCAGTGCCCAGATCTGAGACCAGCCAAAGGCCTTGGAAACATCACCAACACTGAAACCACGATCCACAGAAAGCTGGTTGGAATGTGCAGCCTGGAGACAGCCAAGCTGATTAAATGCTAAAACAAAAACGTCCCAGTCAGAATTACGCAGCATGTGAAGAACCGGAAAATCTCAGCTTGCATGGGAGAAGATGCTCAACACATGCCAACCAAGATGACAGATGTTAGAATTAACTGAAAAAGATTTTAAAGCAATTATTACAAAAATACTCCAAGAAGTAAGGGTGAACGGTTTCAGTTGCCTCCTCTTCGCCTTGTTGGTGAGGGAGGAATTCCTGTCCTAGGCTTCTGGGGATGGCCAAACACGTGACACCTGACACTGGACAGATGTGATTGATTGCAGTTTCTTAGTCACTTACACTCACAGCCCGGGGAGGAAGACACCCATGCCATGCAGGGCTGCATGGAGGCTGTGCTTGGGAACAGAGTGAAAAAACAGGTTGTGGGAGGTAGGCTTTGTAGTGAGAAGAAAATGGGGTGCTCCCTGGATCCTTTGGGAGGATGTGATTGGCTTGTTTGAATGATTCCACAATCTGCCAGGAAACTGGAACCCACCCCCAGGGGTGAGTAGAAACTGTGCCTGGTCTCCTTGATGAGGACAGTGTTTGTCTAGGGGCTATCTGTGGGAGCAGAGTGGGGAGGGAAACTGTGGTCAAGCTATTTGTGCTTCACCTGGTTTCCCTGGATATTACACAGCACATGATATTGGACCTTAATTTTAGGCCTTACATCATATGAACAAATGGAAATATAGAAAGTTTCAGAAAAGAAATAAAAGATACGAAGTACCTGCAAATGGAAATTTGGGGACTGAAAAATACAATAGCCAAAATAAGAAACACACTGGATGGACTGCATTGCAGAATAGAGATGACAGAAGAGAGAATGAATAGGAATTTTTCAGTCTGCATAACAGAGAAACACAAAAGACTGTGAATAAGTGGACTGAACCTCAGGGACCTATGGGACAATACTGAAATGTTTAACATTTGTGTCACAAGAGTCCCAGAGGAAAAAACAAAGAGTGTGGTTCAGAGAAAAAAAATATTTGAAGAAATAATGGCTGAAGATTTTGCAAATTTGGTGAAAGACATAAACGTAAGGATTTAAGAAGCTGAGTAAACCCAAACAAAATAAACCCAAAGAAATCAATGGCCAGACACATCATAAACTGCTTAAAACTAAAGACCAAAAAAAAAAAAAAAATCTTGAAAGTCAAAGGAAAATAACACATTATTTATAGAAAAACTGATTTGAATGAATAGATTCCTCATCAGAAACAATAGAATCCAGAAATAAGTGGAACCACATTTCTAAAGTGCTGAAAGGAAAGAACTGTCAACCTGGAATTCTATATCAAGAAAAAACGTCCTCTAGGAATGAAGGTGAAATAAAGACATTCTCAGATTAAGGAAAACTGAGAGAATGTATTGCCTGCAGACCGAGTGTGGTGTTGGTGAAAGGATAGATGCACTGATGAGTGGAACACAGCAGAGTCCAGAAATAGAGCCATACACATGATACGATGGTATCACATGTCCAGGTGATACCAGGCGATGGCCAGGTGATGTTTGACAAAGGTACACAGCAGTTCAGTGGAGAAATATGGTTGGAAAAGTTGGACATCTATATGCAAAAGATAAGTAACCTAAATATCACAGTTTGTACAAAAATTAACTCACAGTCGTAAGTTTAAATATAAAATGTAAAACTGTAAAATCTTTGAAGCTTCATGAAGCCAGAGACTCTCATTCCCAGAATTTGAGACCACAGGGCCAGTAGGCATTCAGTGAGTTATTAAATGTGTGAATTACTACTCTTCGAGGAGACAGAATGAGATTGACTTCAGAAAGTGGTTACACAGAGTAGCTTGGAGAATTACTATTACAGGAGTCTTTTGTTTACTTCAACTGCATGTTTTCTTCATTAAAATTCACTTTATTGCTTTATATGTCCAAATTATGTAAGTAATGGAATCGATTTCATCAGCGATTTTGATTATAAGTACTTTAATTTCCTTTTGACCTCAGATTGATGTTAGTGTGTATTGTTCTCGTTTTTATTTTTTGTTTTTTTAATAACTAGTAACTTGATATTTTAAGAAACCAAATTTTTCTGTTTGTGAGCAGCATGTTACTTTCCTGTTGTGCAACTGTAATCAATATTGCCTTATTTGCATTTGAATATTCTATAGTGTTTATTTTATGTATCAAGTTAAATAACTAGTTTTATGAATCACTTGAAGCAGTGTAGAAAGCAGATGTCTGAGAGCAATTAAATGAAATATGTAAAAAGTTCATAAAGGAAGGTAAATTAATTCTGCCTGTGTAAATTAGGAAGAGTGGCAATTCATTTCTCCCATTTTTTAAAAATAAGACTGAATTTGATTTTCACAGATCACCCATTTTGGTGACTAGATTTTGAATCTCTAATGCTGTAATGTGCTAAACAGGGTGTGAACCGTTCAGACTTGCCCTCAGTGCCTGCCCCTGAGTGTTTTATCTTAGAACCACATGTCCAGTCTAATGATAAAAGAACGCTTATCTGTAGCGGTAGAATTAAGATTACATTCTTTTCACTTATACACACTAAATGCACTTATCCACAAGGCAGTGGCATTTGCAGTTGAATGGCTGATGAGCAGCCATCCCTACCTGTGGGCAGAGTGGTTCATGCGAGGAGCTCTCCGCTGAGCCTCTCTGGACTTGAGTCCCGAGAGGACTCAAGTCACTAAACTGTATTTCATTAGACAAGTTATTTCTGCACCTCATGTTTTGGTTTCTTTATTAAAATGAAGATAGTAATAATGTCTATACCACAGGGCCATTGTGAGAATTGGTGAGGATAGTACCTGTGCGCGTTAGCAGGACAGACACTTAACGTTATTATTATTTCTGTTGTAATTTCTTTTTCCTGCTGAGTGGTATTGCATTGTATGGATATACCACAGTTTGTCTGTTCATATGTGGATAGGCACTTGGCTTATTTCCAGTTTTGGAGTATTACAAGTAAAGCTGCCGTCAACATTTGTGTGTAAGCCATGTGTATGGACATATGCTGTCAGTTATCTTCGGTAAATGCCTAGGACTGGAATGGCTTCGTATGATAAGTGTATGTTTGCATTTTTAATAAACTGCCAAACTGGTTTCCAGTGTGGTTGGACCAGCCGTCTGTAAGAGTTCCCACCAGCAGTAATGAGAATTCCAGTTTCTTTTGCATCCTCACCAATGCTTGGTATGATTTTAGTCTTTTTCATGGGTGTGTGGTATCTCATTGTGGTTGTACTTTGCATTTTCCTAATGTGTAATGATATTGAGCATCTTTTCCTGTGCTTACTTACCATCTGTATTTCTTCTTTGATGATGTATCTGTTCAAATCATTTACCCAATTTTTTTTTTTTTTCGCTGAGGAAGATTCTCCCCGAGCTGACATCCATTGCCAATCCCCCTCATTTTTAATTATTTTGCTTGAGGAGGATTCTCCCTTAGCTAACATCCATGTCAGTCTTCTTCCACTTTGTATGTGGGTCACTGCCGCAGCATGGCTGATGAGTGGTATAGGTCTGCACCCGGGATCCAAACCTGTGAACCTGGGCTGCCGAAGCAGAGCGCACTGAACTTAACCACTAGGCCATGGGGACGGCCCCCCTTTACTAATTTTTTTTCTTTTCTGAGGAAGATTCACCCTATGCCACCATCTATTGCCAATCTTCCTCTTTTATTTTGCTTGAGGGAGATTAGCCCTAAGCTAACATCTGTGCCAGTCTTCCTCTACTTTGTATGTGGGATGCTGCCACAGTGTGGCTGGTGAGTGATGTAGGTCCGTGCCCGGGATCTGAACCCATGAACCTGGGCCGCTGAAGCGGAGTATGCAGAACTTGAACCACTCGGCCGCAGGGCCGGGCCCCCCTTTACCCATTTTTAATTGGGTTATTTTATTACTGAGTTTTGAGTTCTTAATACTGTGTTTTGTTATTATTGAGTATTATAGATATAAGTCCTTTTTCAGATATGTTTTGCGAATGTTTTCTTTCCATTTCTGACTGGACTTTCCATTCTCTTAGCAATTCTTTCAAAGAGCAGAGGATTTTAATTTGGATAAATTTCAGTTTATCAATTTGTTCTTTCATGAATTGTGGGTTTGGTGTTGTATTTAAGAAATCTTTGCCTAAACCAAATTCACAAATGTTTTTCTCCTATGTTTTAAATGGATTGTTTGTTTTTTTGCTATTGGGTTGTATGAGTTCTTTATATATTTTGGATATTAACCCCTTATCAGATACATGATTTGCAAATATTTTCTTCCATTCCATAGGTTGCTTTTTCGTTTTGTTGATAGTTTCCTTTACTGTGCAGAAGCTTTTTAGTTTGATGTAGTTACACTTGTTTATTTTTTGCTTTTGTTGCTAGTGCTTTTGTTGTAGCACAAAAAATCGTCACCAAGACTGATGTCAAGGACCTTACTGCCTAGGTTTTCTTCTAGGAGTTTTATTTTTCAGGTCTTACGTTCAAGTCTTTAATCCATTTAAAATTGATTTTTATTTATGGTGTAAGATAGTGATCCAGTTTCATTCTTTTGCATGTGACTGTCCAGTTTTCCCACATGATTTTTTGAAGAATGTCCTTTCCCCATTGTATATTCATGGCTCCTTTGTCATAAATTAATTGGCCATATATGCAAGGGTTTATTTCTGGGCTTTCTGTTCTGTCCCACTGATTTTTATGTCTGTTTTAATGCCAGTATCATACTGTTTTGATTACTATAGCTTTGTAATATAATTTGAAATCAGGAAGCATGATGCCTCAAGCTTTGTTCTTCTTTCTCAGGATTGCTTTGGCTGTTTGGGGTCTTTGTGCTTCCATACAAATTTTAGCATTGTTTATACTATTTCTGTGAAAAATGCCATTGGAATTTTGATACCAATTGCATTGAATCTGTAGATTGCTTTGGGTAGTATGGACATTTTAACAATATTAATTCTTTCAATCCATGAGCATGGAATATTTTTCCGTTTATTTGTGTCTTCAATTTCTTTCATCAGTGTCTTATAGTTTTCAGTATACAGGTCTTTCACTTCCTTGGTTAAATTTTTTCATAGATATTTTATTCTTTTTGATGCAGTTGTAAATGGGATTGTTTTCTTAATTTCTCTTTCTGATAGTTCATTATTAGTGTAGAGAAACACAACTGATTTTTGTATATTGATTTTATATCGTGCAACTTTACTGAATTTATTAGTTCTAACAGTTCTTTGGTGGAATCTTTAGAGTTTCTATATATAAAATCATGTTTTATGCAAATAGCGACAGTTTTACTTTTTCCTTTCCTATTTGGATGCATTTTATTTCTTTTTCTTGCCTATTTGCGCTGGTTAGGACTTCCAATACTATGTTTTATAAAAGTGGAAAGAGTGGACACATTTGTTTGTTCCTGATGATAGAGGAAAAGCTGTTAAGTTTTCACCTTCAGTATGGTGTTAACTGTGGGCCTGTCATATATGGCCTTTCTTATGTTAAGGTATGTTTCCTCCATATCTACTTTGTTGAGAGGTTTTGTCATGAATGGATATTAAATTTTGTCAAGTGCTTTTTTTGCGTCTGTTGAGATGATCATGGGTGATTTTTATCCTTCATTTTGTTAATGTGGTGTATTGCATTGATTGGTTTGCTGATGTTGACCCATTCTGGCATTCCTGAAATAAATCTCAATTGATAATGATATTTGATCCTTTTAATGTATTGTTGTATTCAATTTGCTAACATTTTGTTGGGGATGTTTGTGCCTGTGGTCATCAGGGTTACTGGCCTGTAATTTTCTTTTCTTGTGGTGTCCTTGTGTGATTTTGTTATCAGGGTAATGCTGGCCTCAAAAAATGAGTTTGGAAGTATACCTTCCTCTTATATTTTTTAGAGGAATTTGAGAAGGATTGGTATTAATTCTTCTTTAAATATTTTGTAGAATTCACCAGTGAAGCCATCTGGTCCTGGAATTTTGTTTGTTGGTAGGTTTTTGATTACTCATTCAATCTCCTTACTAGTAATCAGTGTGTTCAGATTTTCTGTTTCCTCATGATTCAGTCTTGGTAGGTTGTATGTTTCTAGGATTTATTCATTTCTTCTAGATTGTCCAGTTTGTTGGTGTATAATTGTTCATAGTAGTCTCTTATGATCCTTTGTATTTTTGTAGTATCTGTTGTAATGTCTCCTCTTTCATTTTTGATTGTATTTATTTGAATCTTCTCTCTTATTTTTCTTGGTGAATCTCACTAAAAGTTTGTGTATTTTGTTTTATCTTTTCAAAAAACCAGCTCTTAATTTCATTGATCTTTTCTGTTGTCTTTTTAGTCTCTATTTTATTTATTTCCACTTTGATCTTTGTTATTTCTTCCTTCTACTAACTTTGGGTTTCATTTGTTCTTTTTGTCGTTCTTTGAGCTGTAAAGTTGGGTTGATTATTTGAGATCTTTCTTGTTTCTTGAGGTACACATTTATTCCTATGAACTTCCTCTTATAACTGATTTTGCTGCATTCCATAAGTTTTGGTATGTTGTACTTCCATTTTCATTTGTCTCAAGATATTTTTAGATTTCCTTTTTGATTTCTTCTTTGACCTATTGTTCAGGAGCACATCATTTAATCTCCACATATTTGTGAATTTTCAAGTTTTCTTCTTATAATTGATTTCTAGTTTCATACCATTTTGGTCAGAAAAGATACTTGATATGATTTCATTCTTGTTAAGTTTGTTGACTTGTTTTGTGGTTAGCATATGATTTATTCTGGAGGATGTTCTATATGCGTTTGAGAAGAAAGTGTATTCTGTTGGTTTTGGTTGGAATGTTTTGTATATATCTGTTAAGTCCATCTGGTCTAACGTGTTGTTTAAGGCCAGTGTTTTCTAATTGAGTTTCTATTTGGATGATCTATCCATTGATGAAAGTGGGGTATTAAATTCCCTTAATACTATTGTATTGCTGTTTCTTTCTCCCTTTAGGTCTGTTAATATTTGCTTTATGTATTCACATGCTCTTTTGTTGGGTGCATAAATATTTACAGATATTATATCCTCTTGTTGAATTGACTGCTCTGTCATATAAAGTTAGACCTTCTTGATCTCTTATTACAGTCTTTGTCTTAAAGTCTATTTTGTCTGATATTAAGTATAGCTATCCCATCTTTCTTTTGGTTTCCATTTACATGGAATGCCCTTTTCCATCCCTTTACTTGGATTCTGTGTGTGTCCTTTCATCTGAAGTGAGTCTTTTGTAGGCAGCATGTAGATGGGTCTTGTGTTTTTTTATCCATTCAGCAGTGCTATGTCTTTTGATTGGAGATTTAGTCCATTTACATTTACAGTAATTAGTGACATTTTGTTAATTGTTTTCTGGCTTTTTTGTAATTCCTCTGTTTCTTTCTTCTTTTGCTGTCTTTGTGATTTGATGATTTTTTGTAGTGGTATGCTTAGATTTTTCTTTCTCTCTTGTGTATCTACTATAGGTTTTTGCTTTGTGGTTACCATGAGGCTTATATAAAACAACTTATATTTATAACAAGTCTGTTTTAAGTTGATAACAACTTAAGTTTGAATGCATTCTAAAGCTCTACATTTTTACCCCCCCCACATTTTGTGTGTTTGATGTCATATTTTACACCTTTTTATCTTGTGTATCAACAAGTTATTGTAGTTATACTTATTTTTACTATTTTGTCTTCTAACATTTTTACTAACTTTATAAGTGATTAACACACCACCTTTACATTAGGTTATTCCGAATTTTATTATATGTTTACCTTTACCAGTGAGATTCATACTTTTTAAAGTTTTCCTGTTACTAATTAGTGCCCTTTTATTTCAGCTTAAATTAATTCCTTTAATGTTTTTTGTAAGGCTAGTCTAGTGGTGTTGAACTCCTTAACTTTTGTTTGTCTGGAAAACTCTTTCTCTCTCCTTTGATTCTGAAGGACAATTTTGCCCAGTATTCTTGGTTGGAAGTTTCTTTTTTTCAGCATTTTGAATATATTGTGCCACTCCCTCTGGCCTGCAAGGTCTGCTGAAAAATCTGCTCATAGTCTTATGAAAGTTTCCCTTGTACCTAACAAGCACTTTTTCCCTTTCTGCTTTTGAGATTCTTTGTCTTTAACTTTTGACACTTTATAGTTACAGTGTGTCTTGGTATGGGTCTCTTTGGGTTATCTTGTTTGGAACTCTCTGGGCTTCCTGATCTTGTTGTCTTTTTTAATTCCCAGGTTAGGGATGTTTTCAGCCATTATTTCTTCAAATACATTTTCTACCCCTTTCTCCCTCTCTTCTCCTTCTGGGACCCCTATAATACGAATGTTGGTCCACTTGATGTTGTCCCATAAGTTTCTTATGCTTTCTTTACTCTTTTTCATTCTTTTTTCTTTTTGTTGCAGTGATTGGATGAGTTCCACTGCCCTGTTTTTGAGTTAATTGATCCTTTCTTCTGCTTTATCTAGTCTTTTGTCAAACCCCTCTATTGTATTTTTCAGTTAAGTTATTGTATTCTTGAACTGTGTGACTTCTATTTGGTATCTGTTTATATTTTCTATCTCTTTGTTGAAATTCTTAATTCATGCATTCTTCTCCTGTTCTCCATGAGCATTTTTTTGACCATTATTTTGAACTCTGTATCAGGTAAGTCACTTATCTCTGCTTCATTAAGGTCTTTTTTTCTGAGGTTTTTACCTTACTCTTTTGTTTGGAGTATATTACTATGTTTCTTCATTTTCCTTGACTCTCTCTGTTGGTTTTTATGCATTAGATAAAACAGCCACCTCTCCTGGTCTTGGAGATGAACCTTATCATTCAATCCTGCTCTAGCTGTTGGTTGTCTCTCAAACCTTTGTGATTGTCCAAGCAGCCTGTTTACTCTCAGTGGCTCCCAATAGTTGAGAGTGTGCCAAGACTTGTCAGTGCCCCAAGGATCTCAGTCAGCATCTGGATTCAGGCTGAAGCCAGACCTTCAGGCAACAGCTTTTAAAGTATCCCAGTATACTTCTTTCAGGGGAAGACTGGGAGATGGGTGTTTCTTTTTGCTCCCTCTGCACTGAGCCTTGGGGTGATAGCCAGGTAAGTACTGTTTCTTTGCTGCTGTCCTGTTGAACCCATTAACATAAGCCCCGCTGGCCAACAGAGCCATGCTATCAAGGAATGTGTCCTTTAGGCCGCAGCAACAAGAGCTGGGATGCCAGACACGTGTACAAGGTTTTTTCTCAGAGACCCCAGCAACCTGGGTCAGGGCAGATGGAGAGCATGAAGATGGCGCTTGCCGGCCTCCCTGTGTCTGGAGAGGATTGTAGTCAGCCCCTTGATGTGTGTTGAATTAGAAGCTGCCCCTTAAGCCACAGCTATGAAGATAAGCTAATAGGCCTCTTAGAGAAATACTGGACCTTTCAGTCCGCTGCCTCTCCCTTGTGCCATGGAGTGTAGCCAGTTAAGAATTCTTTCTCTGTGTATTACAGTCCTATGGGACCATGAACATAAGCCCTGCTGGCCACCAGAGCCAGGTGATCAAGGGGTGTCTCCTGGGTGGCAGCTTCAAAAATTGGGGTGTCAAACGTATGTACAAGCTCATTTACAGGAGATACTGGTGACCTGGAGCTAGGCAGAAGGAGCGTGCAAAGATGACTCCCACCAGCCTCTCAGGTCTTTGGAGAGTGTTTCAGTAGGCCTCTAGGTGCATGTTGAACCAGATGCCTGCCCCTCAGGCTGAAGCTTTCGAATAAGCAAATAGGCCACTTTCACAGAAAAGAGACCAGGACTTTTCAGTCCCAGCCTCTGTGCTGGGCTCTGGAGGGCAGCCGGGTGAGTCTGTGCAGCCCTTTAAAACTGTTTCTCGGTTCACTATAGCCTTGTGGGTCTCCTGGACGGAAGCCCTGGCAACTTTCAAAGCTAGACGTTTTGGGGTTTTGTTTCTCAGGTGGAGGGCTTAAAAGTTGAGCTGTCTGATGTGGTGTTCACACCCTTGGCTCCTCAGGGAGAAGCTTGGAGTTGTGAGTTCCCTCCAGACTTTGCATCACTGCGCTGGGGGTGAGGTTTATGATGAGATTATGTCTCAGCCTCTCCTACCTGTTGCCATGGTGGGTTTTTCTCATTTGCCTCACGTATAGGAGTCACTCAGCTAGTTTGGGGGTTTCTTTCAGAGGAAATTGTTCTGTATTTAACTGTAGATTTGGTGTGTACATGGAAGAAGGTGAGTTGAGGATCTTCCTATGTCGGCATCTTGAACCAGAACCCAGTTGCATTATTTTTGTCAAATGACTGATAGCTTAATCAGAAACGCTCTCTTAATATACATACAGACTGATTGTTGTTGTTTTTCCATTCACTGAAATCTCACCAAACCACTTCCAGGATCTATTACCCACAAAGATGAAATCAGTCTTAAAAGGCATTTGGCATGTGTATTTGAAAGGACCGCCTTTCCTTTGAAAATAGATTTACCAGTTTTTAGTTATTTGTTACTCAGAGGTGAGCACTATCTGTCAAGATTGTGGTAGAGCTGAAAAACGTCCTGTTAACATTCAGATTTCTTGTCTTTGTATGTGAAATTGGCTTTTATTAAATATGCTTTTTGCTGCATGTTGGATTGCACTGGAATGTGTTTTTATAGTCACATGTGTCACCTTTCCCTTTTGTTTTTTCATTGTATGGTGGCACTTTGTGAATGTACTTTTGGACCCCTGTAATCACTAGTCACAGCAGCCTTCCGTGGTAGCCCTGTTGTAAGATCCTGTTGTGTGTAGCTGGTTGCCAGCAGCCACTTCTGTTCTTTTGTACACTGTCTTTCTCCTGTCTTCTGCTCCCTCCACCATGCCTCTTCCAGTAGGGACATCTTGAGCCCATGTCCCCTTGGGGAAATCTTGTGTAAGAGCCGTTGTAACCTCAGTTAATAAGGAAGTAACAGTATTCCTTTAAAATTTAGCTCCCAGAGCACTCGAACACAAAAGTAATATTGCTATTTTTTTAAAAAAGGAAAACATATTGACACTAATCATGTATAATTAGAAATACAAAATAATAATGAGAGAGAGTTTTTGGGAATTTTAAAGTTGAAATAATTTTTTAGTAATTGATAAATTTCTTAAAAGCAGTTGCTTTTGTTGTCTCATGTCACTTGATTTTAATTCAGACAGTAGGGAAATATTCAATAAGTAATTATTGTTAAGGGTTTGATGCCTGTCATTTCAGATTATAAAATGTATCTACTGATGTATTAGTATAGACATACATAGATTTTTTTCCCTAAAAATATGATGAGATATATTCTTTTCTACAACTTGCTGTTTTTGATTTAATGGTGTATTTTAGATATCTGTACTTCTTATCTTATTTATAACTCTAGTAGAAACATTTCTGATTTTTCTCCATAAAGTATTCTCCTAGCCTTTCCTTTGAGAGATATATCCATAATCCTATGAAGGAAATATCTTGATTTGTTGATAATGTTGAATTTTTTGATACTGGAATTATTTAGATAGATTTTCTGTTACTGAAAGATTCTAGTTTTCTTGGAATGAACTGCTCTGGTGATGGTATATTATTCTTTCATACTTATTAATATGTTTGGATTCCATATGCCTATATTGGAAAGGTATTTTTTAAGTCCGTTTTTATAGATGAAATTAATTTGGAGTTTTGTTTGTTGTCTTGTGAGATTTTGGTAGCAGTTAAATGTTAGCACCTTAAAAAGTATTTGGAAGCATTATTATTTATCTGGTTTCTGACTACTTGAAATAATACTGGAATTAACACTTCCTTGATATTTTGTATTAATTTTACTTGTGTATCCTGATATAATTTGACATTTTAAAATTCCCTTTTAATAATTGAAATTTCTTGGGAAATATAGTTACCTAAAGTTTCAGATGTGTTAACATAGACTTGTATGTCATGTTTTTCTTATAATTCTTTTAACTTCCTGTTGTATTTGGGTGTTTCTCCTTATTAATTCCTTAATTTGTGTTTTTGTTTTCTTCCCTTTCTCCTGATTTGGGTTTTTACAGAACCAGCTCTTAGATTTGTGTTTTTTTCTTATACTGTGCTTCTCTTTTCTAATTTATGACTTCCTGCTTTTATGATCATTAATTCTACCTTTTCTTTGCCTCAGTGCTCTCATTGCTCTTTTTTAACTTAATTCAAATATTTAGTTAGTTCATCTTCATTTTTTAGTGATGACAGGGTTTGTCTTTTTAAGCTAATTTTAGCTGTTTACGATTCATTTTCATATAGTACTTTTATTATTATTTTCTAGATTTACATTTTTATTCTTATTTAGTTTTAACCTAAGAATTGCTTAGACTAGGTCTTTTTTTTAGTTTCTAAGTTATTTTTGTGTTTTCTATTAATAATTTCTAGTTTCATTATAACATGTTCAGATAATGTTTTATGTAGCACTACTTTTAGGAAGTGATTGCAGTTTCATTTTGTGTAATAATTGCATTGGCCAGTTTTTGTAAATATAGTCCGTGGCCTTTGGAAAGGAAGTATCTTTTTTGTTTGTAAGGTTTAGACATAGTTTTATATAATATATTTTAGTGATTTATATTCTTTTTTAGCTTTTGTGTATTTGATCTGTCAAATTGGAGAGAGGTATGTTCAAGTATCCACTGCTATTGTATTTATGTCAATTTCTTGTTTTTCTATAAGATTTTCTTGTATTTATTTCAGTTCCATGTGTTTCGGTGCCTAGAGAGGTCACACATATCTTCATTATGGTTTATACCATTTCATCAGTATGACATGCCCCTATTTTCCGATTAAATGTTTTTTCTTGAGTTCTGCCTTACCTGATTGTGATATTCTGAACTCTGATTCATCTCAGCATCATTTGCCTAATATATCTTACCCAGCCTTTTATTTTCTACCTTTCAGTTGCTTTGTTATAACTGTGTCTCTTGTACACAGTATGCAGTTTGTAGCTGTTATACAATGAATTCTTCTAAGAGGTAATTTCATCCTATTTTCACATTCTTTATTTCAGGAAGAAAACCCCACTGGAAGTGTGTTTCATAGGCCCGTGTCTTACAGACTTGTTTCTTGCTCTAGCTCTTCTACAAGTAATTGTTCCTGATTCTTGCTAGTGTATATTGTGGCAGATTGTGTTTCTGTGGTACTGTGTACAGGTTCAGTATTTCTTTATATTTTTATGTACATGTAATATAAAGATACTTTTTAAAAAAAAGTTTTATGTTTTCTTTCTTGCATTTTTCTTTGGATGTGGCATTGGCAGTCAGCCAGTTATCTTTTTGGAGTTTCTCAGAAATAATCTTGGTCTATTGATGTATAATTGCCTATATTAGGCAATTATTAGATATTGAAAACAATTTCTTATTTAATTCTACTGATCCTTAATTTTTTCCAAATTTTGAAAATACAAATAACATTATGAGAGCTAGCATTAACTTATGGGGGTACATAAAGGAAATTCATATTTAATATTGGCTCTGGCTATTACTTTTGTCCTTGCGTAGAAATATTATTTAAAACTTTTTAAAAGCATGAAGCTGTGCTTTAGGAAGCTATTTTGGTACTAGTCTCAAAGGACAGGTTGCTATTCCTTTCCCACCCTAATGAAACTAGGTCACTGGCTTTTGGCACGTCTCCGTGATGTGAGATTTATTTGATGTTCAAGTGTGCTGTCTAGAAATAGTGATGCAATGTCAGCAAGGCCACTTTTCATTTCATGAACATAATTCCCAGTACCCTGGAACTAATTTATTCCTTGACTTGTTAATAATTACCCTTGGTCACGAGCATTTCAGAGCCAGAGGATGCGTCTGGAAATGGACATAGTCACTCTGTAAGATGATGAGTTATGAGGTTTCCATTCAGCTTTGAGGTTTGACCTGTTGAAGTAGTTGATATCTTAGAAAGTCAAGGAGGGGTTTATTAAGCAAACTTTTACCTGATGCCATGATAGGATTTGCTGGCTCAAGTGGTTGAGAGTACTTATCTAATGTATATGTATTTTTGAATTCTGTTTTACTATGGCTAACTTGAAATGTGATCAGGGACGTTCCCTGCTCCATTCACGAGGCAGAAGCAAGTACTTGAAAAAGAGGGAATAACCATAGGACTCTTCTAAAATTAATTAGGTCGTAAATACTTGATATTTAAAATGAGCTACTTTGAAATCAGTCATATATCAGTTCAGTGTTTCAGAAAGAGACTGAGAAAATATGAACTATTACAAAACCACTAATCTTGCTGAATGTGAGCCCTGGAGTGGGCTGAATCCTTGCTCTGTGGCCTTGGGGGAAGTGCCTTGCCTCTCTGTGCTTTCCTGTCCTAACCCATAAAATGTGATAATAGTCACGAGTATTTTATAATGGGTGAAAGGACTAAATGGATGTGCACTTTAAAAGGGTTCTGGTAGATAACAAGCACCTAGAACATGTAGTGGCATCGTTCGTCATCATCGGTGTCATTGCTGAATGTGTTTGTATTTATAAATGTACTTTTTTCTCTTTTGCTTACCCTGCTCCTTCCTTGCCTAATAAATTATCACTCTATTCTGTGTGGTTAGGGGTGCCTACTTCTGTTTAATTCCCTTGAGAGGGCAAGTCTTGATAATGGCCTCATTTCCACCTATTCAGGAAGTGTATTCTGGTAGGATAGGCCATATAGCCTAGCTTCATTGAACAGGAGCTTTTCCAAACCATAGAATTAAAGGGTAAAGTTTGGTAAGGCAGTTTTGTGGATTTGGGATATATTTTCTATGCTTCAGTTTCAAATATTTGTCTGTTTACTAGATGTTTTTCTTCTCTGCGTTATTTAAAGTCCACTTTCATCTTATCATTATTGTTAATTTACATAGATTTATTTAATATGAATTCTTTATTTTTCAGAAACATAAATTATGTAGAGTTGCCAATCTAATATTTACTTCATTCTCCCTTAGTTTTTATACATTTGACTTCGCAATTATAAAATTAAAAAAAATTTTTTATTGTTTCACTACTATTGAGAATTCAGTGGAAAATAAGTAGTATAAAGTCCAAAAGAATTTGGATTTTTTATGTAATCATGTTAATATCACACCATTAGTTATTAAAATAAGAATTTTTTATCATCCCGGTCTCTTCCACTTAGCAACTTTTTTTTTTTCTTGGTGGGAAAGATTCACTCTGAGCTAACATCTGTTGCCAATCTTCCTCTCTCTTTTTTTTCCTCCCCAAGGTCCCAGTACATAGTTATAGATTCTAGTCGTCCTTCTAGTTCTTCATTGTGAGCCACTGCCACAGCATGGCTACTGACAGACAAGTGGTGTGGTTCTGTGCCCAGGAACTGAACCCGGACCACCGAAGCGGAGCGTGCCGAACTTTAACCACTAGGCCATCAGGGCTGGCTCTGCAATTTGTTAAAAGATAAACTGAGGCATATGAAAAATTTTAAAGTTTATTTGAGCAAAAATCCATTTGAATCAGGCAGTGCCAAACCAAAAGTGGTTAGGAGCCTTCCACCAACAGGAGCTCAGGGAGAGACTTTTATGGAGAAAAGGCAGAGTCAAAGTAAGGGAATTATTGATTGGCTGTAGCTTAAAGTCTACTTGGCTATTTGTGATTGGTTGTCCTTGGTATTTCCATTTTGTAACCCTGAGGCATTTACATGCTTAGATTTTGGTTTGCTTATGTAGGCCGCCAGGGCATGAGAGCCACATCAATCTATTGGCCTCCTTGTTTGATTAATTTAACAAATGGCTTCTCTTTGCTGATGTGATTATGTCCTCCATGTGTCCCCAGCACTCTTGAGTGCTACCAGGGAGGGAACTGTTCCATTTTGTTGACTCTGATGTCAGCAGCATCTAGCCCAGTGTTTGTTAAATGATAGATGCTTAGTAAATGCTCCTTGAATGAAATCAATTGACTTTCTCTAAATGTTGTACTTTCTGGGTTTTTTAGGAAGCATACCCAGAAATTCTGTTTACATGTTCTTTGGATTTGTTTCTGCTGGATGATAGTGTGTTGAGCACATTTGTATTCTGCTTCTTTTGCTTCCTTGTTGTAGTTTGTTTTTAACTAGTCATCTTTCAGTGCTCTCTGGGGACAATTCTTCAGATTCCAGGGAACATGTGAAAACTGTTTCCCTGTTCTGAGTAATGCAGACCTTGAGAGGGCTTTGTGTGCCCGTCATTTGAATCTAAGGAGCTGAAGAAGAAAGGAACAGATTTTCTTAAACTCAAGCATACCTGGCCAGCCCTTTCACACCTCTGAGAAGAGAAAAAAGAAAGTAGATTAAAATTCAGGAGTTATTTGTGTTTAGCGACTGCATACAATTAAAGCTGCAAAAAGAAGGAGAGTGTTAGTCAAAGAGCTGAGACCCTTTGTAATGCAAACAACTGAATTTTCATGAGTCAGTGATTGCTCTGTAACTAGAGCAGTCACCCCTCCCAGTCCCTGTTATTTGGGTCGCTGTATAATTATTTTTTGCTAATTTGCTTCATGAATGTGCACACATGCACATCAAAAAAAACATTTCAGTTGAGTTATAGATGTAGAGGGTTTAAAATACTTAAGTTTGGTACCTTTATTTTGTGCAAACTTAAATAAGTGTAACATTTCTTATGCCAGTTGATATTGCAAAAATCTAAATTGCTGTTCAAATATGTGAAGTTTGGCATATTAATTTTAAACAATTCTCACATAATAGTGAGTGCTAATGAGCAGCCACTTCACTAACACTTTCATACTAGTCAAGTGTAGTAGAATCCTTTGCAATGCAGATATTAGAAGAGAGATGCATTCCAGGGAGAGCTTGCTCTTTGATATCTATTCCAAATGAAGTGTGTTTTGCACCACTATTGTGATGAGCCTGTTTTTCTGTTTTTTGGCCTTCCCAGCATCTGAAGCCCTCTTTCCAAGTCTGTGAGTCCCAGCTGTATAGGTTTGGGTGGGTGGCTGATAGCTGAGGTTTCTGCCCAGGATTTTGAGTTTGAAGCTTGACCTTCAGCAGTATGAATGGTGAAAGTTTCCTTCTGGGGATGGTGGGGGCTTTGTCTGAGTCCTGGGCTGCAGAGTCCTTACTAGAGGTGGACCTGTCTGGTGTCGTCTGGGGCTGCCATCATGGTTCCTGCTTGCTTTTTGTACTTAGTTCTTCAGCATGCCTGGTAATTCTTGGAGTCGCCCAGAAACCTTTCAGTAAATTCCTTTTCTGTGTAAATCAGCCAAAGTTGATTTCCATTGCCAACAGCTAAGAAGTCTGATACAGCTAACTATTATTCTTTCTGTTAAAAAACAAAAGTGAACTGAGTGTATTTGAGGATCTAATTGGTTTTATTCAAAGATTCATGAATTGGGCAGCATCCTGTGTAGCAGATAGAAAGGAGCTCCGAAGAGCTGCACAAAATAAAAGGCTTTTTATAGGTGGAAAGGGGGTGGGAAAAGTAACTTTCTAGCAAAGAGTGGATTGTTTTAGGCAAAGTGACCTTACGTTAGGGGAAGGCAGGGTCTGTCCAGCAGATTACCTCACTAGTGTTGACCAGATAATTCCAGATTGACTGGTTAAAGGTTACATTCCTGGGGGAGGCGGAAACTGCAATTAGTTTAGGTATTAAGTCTTGGTTTGCTGATGTGGGACTTAGCACAAGTGACTCCATTTGGGGCCTGTTGTCTCTTTTTAAACAGTTCTTTCCCTTTGATCAGACTCTCCGCTTAACTGAGAGATGTGATCAAAATTTAAGACATTAGACCATTCTCAGTTACAGCTCTGTAGTTCTTGCAGCTTTTACTCTTCCTGTATGTGATATTCACAGGCCACGACTTCAGGTTCACATTTTTTAAGTTGGTCATTCTATTCATTTCTTTTCCAACATTCCAGTCTTAAGGAAGTCATTTGCTTGGTGATTAGCGGCTGTGAACATGTGTTTAAAGTTTTGGAGAGAATACAGCATGCCAGGGAAACTACTATGATTATTATAAGCAGGATAATTCCCAGTGTCTGGACTGCACTTCAGAGCCATGGTCCTCAAGACCCAAACCAATCAGAATCAAATAAGCCAAAGAAAGACCCCTTTGAAGGAGTCACTTTTTTTTTTTTTTTTCTGTGGGGAAGACCAGCCCTGAGCTAACATCTGTTGCCAATCCTCCCCTTTTTGCTGAGGAAGACTGGCCCTGGGCTAACATCCGTGCCCATCTTCCTCCACTTTATATGGGACGCCGCCACGGCATGGCTGACAGGCAGTGCGTCGGCGGGCGCCCGGGATCCGAACTCGCAAACCCCGGGCTGCCAAGCGCGGACTAAACTGCTGCGCCACCGGGCGGCCCTCAGGAGTCACTTTTTTAAGCCAAGTGGCTTGCTCAGTGATCTTATGTAACTGAATTTCAACTTCCCCAGAAGTGTTGGTCAGGTGTAGCAGGTATTGTTGTCCATATTACAGATACCTCCTTGCTTAGCTAAAAAGATAATCAAGGGCTATCCTATTATCAAGAACAGCTTTGGCCAGAGAATCTAAAGACTTTTTTGGGGCACTATTGCCTACACAGCAGATTCTGCAATATCTTCAAGACTTAAGGAGAAGTTCCTGATCATGGCCTCATTTATACTCACTCCTAATGAAAGAAGTAGGCACCTACCAAAGGAAGTGAATCCTGAATCCTGAATGCATCCTGGTAGGTCTTTTCTAACTCGACGGTGTAAATTCAGGGGAGCTGACCAATGAAATGCCTCAGTTTGTTTTTGAACAGTTAAGGGCACAGTTAGATAACCTAAGAGGCATTGCCCAGTTATGCGCCAGCTGTTTAGCCATTCATAGGCCCAAGTAGAATGATTACCACCACAGACAAAGATAAATTCTGTCCGGGCAGAAACCTCTTCCACTCAGGTGGCACTGCTAATGGATTCATTCACTAGGATTGTTGCATTTGCCCATTCAAGCCAGGGGTCAGTTAGGTTTTCTCTTAGCCTGGAATAAAAAGTTATTCTAAATTCCATATGTTATCCCCCTTAGCAGTGGCCTGGGAGATGGGGATGATGGTGTTATCTTTCCAGGCCAGTGCCAGGGTAAAGGAAAAAAAAAGAGAAGAAGAAAAGTTTTTATGTTTAATTAAAGTATGAAGTCTTGATCCAGTGTCTTGGGAAGAAGCAATCTACCTTGATGTCAGCTACTTCTCTTGATAGTCAGTTTGATTTGCAGGTCTTCAGTGTTTGTACAGGACCAGATGTCAGGGGGACCCTTCTTCAGCTGTGAGATTTATATCCAAGGGTTAAGTCCCTGAAGTTTGGGTGTCATCTGGGTAATGAGGAGGACCTGGTATGGTCCCTTCTGAGGAGATTCAAAGACAGTCTTTGTTCCCAATGATTTCAAATCAGAAGGGTGGGAGGAAATTGGAAACGTTAGTTTGGAGAGTTATAGCCAGATATTTTAGGAAACTAGAAGAATTCAGGATCTAGTCCAATTTACAGGTATATAACAAAATCTCAAAGACAGTTAACAGTACTAGAATCTAATATCTACAGAGCAAACATAATTTTTCTCTCTACAATTACCCCTGTTTTTACCAAAGATAATCACAGTAAAACCAGTTTATTTCCTTTAAACTTTGCCTGATTATTTACTTAAGTGCATCAAAAATAGTGATTGACCATATAAGCTCTTTGCTGGAACCTTGTAAGCAAGGTACCAGGCTGATTTTTCCAAGGAGCTTTATTGGCTCCATAAAGTCAGCCTTAAAGCTATCTGGTCATATTTGAGTTTATGCATATCTCTCTCAAATATGACATTCCAGTTAAAGCCTTCGTAATATAACCAGTGTTTCCAATTGTGTCCTGTTACAAGGAGAACAGATTGTTACTGAACTTATGTAGATAACTAACTATATTGCCATGAAAAGAATACTTAAAAATTTCTGAATTGTGGGAGGATCAGGTAAGGAGAAAAAATAAGTGTTTCATTTTTGTTTACAAAGGTATACTTTACCAAATTGCTGTAAGTCATAGAGAGCTTGAGAAAATTTTCAATCAAAGTCTTTTTCATGAATCTCCTCAAAGATGAAGCACTTCTGCAGAAACAGTTTTGCAGAGCATCAGAGTAAAACAAAAACTGTGTATAAAGGACAAAAGCTTTAAAATGCCACTGTCAGGGATCTGATGAGAATTCATTTTTATTGAATTGACAAGGAAATTTTGTTATTTCTGTGACACATTTTAAGATGATAACTGGAATTATGATGATAACATTATACTAGGACATATCAGATTTCTAGGAGTTTCATACAGTTTCTGGAACACTTATATTAATAATATATATCCATACAAATATAAGATAATTATTATTTCTTATTTGATAATGCTTCCCATGTAATTTAACATACCAAATAAGCCTAATTAACATCTTCACTTTTTTATAAGGAGGGAGAAGAAATCTTTTGAGATATTCCAGGTGCCCTCTGGAAAATCCTAAAGTTAGTTCAAGGTCAAAAAGACTTCATTTAGAATTTGATTTTTGGAAGTTGTCAAAAGTATCAAAAGGTTTTAAAACACTTGGTCAAAAAGGATCATAGGTCATTGTGAAACAATAGTTATCCATTTAACCAAAGTGACAAAGACTTCACAGGCAAATACAGAAAGTTACATAGTTGTAAAAAAACCTTTGTTTTTCTAATAGAGAAGTCTCAATTTTCTGAAGTAATCAAAGACCTGATATTGCACAGGAAATTGTTTTGGTAAAACACAAAATCTTTGCTTTCTAGGCAGATGACTTAAAAAGTAAAGAAACTTTTACAATCTGTTATTAAAAGCAGGCGAATAGTCAGGTTCAGATCCCAGGTGCAGACCTACGCACTGCTTATCAAGCTATGCGGTGGCAGGCGTCTCATGTAAAAAGTAGAGGAAGATGGTCATGGATGTTAGCCCAGGGCTAGTCTTCCTCAGCAAAAAGAGGTAGATTGGCAACGGATGTTAGCTCAGGGCTATTCTTCCTCACGCGAAAAAAACAACAAAAAGAGGAAGATTGGCAATAGATGTTAGCTCAGGGCTAGTCTTCCACACACACACACACACACACACACACACACACACACACACACACACGCAGAATAGTCCAAGAAATGTCCTTTTAACAGAAAGAAAACCAAATTTTAATTTTGTACCAGCTTACTTTTGACATTAAAACTCACTCAGTTAAATTTATTCTGATCTTAGCCAATCTTGACTTTGCATAAAATTCATTTCCAAAGATTGCTTTTCCACAAATGTCATATAACTTTTTTTTGCATTCAGATTTTGTCCATTGTTTTTCAACTTTCTCATTCTGAAATAACCACCCTCTCTTTAAGACAAAGTTACTTTCTTTTCTATCAACAAAATTGCATTTCCATTCCTTATACTTTTTTTACTGAAAATACACATTCTACTCTCCTTGCATCTAGAGATGTTTCCCTTATTATTTCTGGTAGTTTTATTTACGTGTATTGGAACTTTTAACCCTTATAAATCTTTAATTTTCTAGGGAAAAACTAGAATAGTGAACTGTTTTTTACATTAGCATTCTGTGGCTCGGCAAATTTATAAATGCTTTTTATAATTTCCAGAAACATATGTTTTCTCAGTAAATTTTTCACTGTGGCACAGGACATGTTTGCTAATAGACCCAAATATCTTTAGTCTTTCTGTAAAAGGAAGCCAGAAGTGGATAACCTATGTTCAGTAATTAATGTTTCTGCATATCTTATTTGGAAATGATTTAGAGATTTAATGAATTTCCATCATTTAATTTACCTTAGCAAAACTAAGGTTTCAGATTACCAAAAAGATTTGGGAAAGCCATTTAAGAAGATCACCTAAAAACTTTTATCCCACTTATATCTATTTATCTTACTTGCTTTCAACAATTAGGATATTTTTAGGATAAAAATAAATTAGGATAAAATTAGAAAATTTTATCATACCAAGTTATTTTTCTTGCTGACAAATTTTGTAAGAGATAACATGAACTTATTTGATTAATAAACTTAGGTAGAATAAAAGTTGTATGCCTGCATTAGATTGTGTTGATAATTCTAAAGGCATGTCAATTTTAATTAACCCACAAACTTTAAATTAGCTTTAATATCAAGTATTTTCCCAGATCATGTGAACCTGAAAAGCATTTGGGCTAGTTTCTACTATATTTCTGAGAAGTTTATTAATACTTAACTTATATAAATGCTTATTGTTTTTAAGCCCATTATATAGAGCTCTTTTACAAATTAATTTTGGCAGTACCCTTCAGAGGTGGGAAAATACCATACATTTACAACATATATATAAAGTCACACTTAAACATACAGACAGATGCAAACAGAGACCTTATAGCTTCCGTTTTCATAATTACTGCCATGAATCGGGTACAGTAGTACAAAACTCACTAGTTATAAAAGAAGTTGAATCTAAGTTGTTTTTTTGGTAGGTGGAATAAGTTAATGTTTCCTGCTCAGAATGAGAAAGAAAGTAAAGCTTTTTACTAGTGTGTGTGGAAAAGACACTTGAGACTTTTCATTCACCTAAGTTTCAAATGACTTTTCCCTCTTTTATTTTCCTTCTGATAAGAATTAACCTCCCTGAAGTTTGCATTTCAAAGAGATGACCTAGATAGAGTTTTTGGAGAAGACCAGGTAGAACATTGACATCTCAAACTCACAGAACAAGAATGCAAGTTCCTCCAAGAAGGACTTTTGTCTCCTAAGGCTAGAATTTTTACAATACTTAACAAGTCTTTTGAGATAAATAGAGGAGGTTTTAGGATTGTTAAAAAGAGTAGGTAGACTTTGAACTGTTTCTAGAGAAGATAAGAGCAGTTGCTTTTAATTCCTTGAAGAATTGAGTTGCAGCCTAAATATATCAAGGGGCTGATCTGCCTATCTAACCACATTATCTTCAATTTGCTTTTTCTCCCTCTGGGTACAGTTTCCTTTTAGCTTAGCAGGGAAAGGCCTAAAAACTTAAAAGAAATCCTTTTAAATATTTTGTCAGTTTTCAGTCAGCACAAACAGTAAATATTTCTACAGTATTGAACAACCTCTTGGACTCAAGAAAGGTCCCTGAACAAGGTGCAAAAGATATTTTTTCTTTTCTCTACTGAGTCCTACAGACAAAGATCCGGGAGAGCTGACTGTGGTAAGAATTCTAACCCTTCGTTGGCTTCTGCCAGTTTTCCCAAGATCCCTTCTGCAGGCTCCAGTATCTACCAGAATTTGGCAGGGTTCTTCATTAATTTTAATTTTAGTTTCCCTTTGGCTGTTTAAGGGAATAACATAGCAGTTTACCAGAAAAATCCCGCAGAGTCTCATCTGGGGCCCATACTGGAGCCCTCCTTTGAAGGTAGATATGGGAGCATTGAGTTGATGTTGAAGAATTTGCATAGGGCTTTTGAGGACAGTCTCTTTTCCAGTGTCCCATTTGGTTACAACTGAGACAGTGATCTCTGAGCCAGTGTGTTGATGATGTTCCCCTGGGGGGTGCGGTGCAAGAGCCCAGGTGTTGTTTGAGGTCTCTGGCCTTGGAGCTGTTGTAGCTGTAAGGCAAATAGCTTGGTGGACTTTTGTTTACAATCTTGCTCCAAAGTCCTTTCAAAGGGCTCAGCTATGATCATGGGTTCAGTCAGATCACTGGCCTTGCATCCTATTTTCTGCCTTTTTTATCAATCCTCTAATCTCAGGAGATAATCCATTTACAAATAGGGCAGCTAGAGCTAACTGGTTGGGTGACCTCATTTATCATGTGGAACCCAGAATGCCATCTGAAGAGAGCTTCCAAACAGGCTTTCAGGTCTGCCAGATTCATCTTTCTTTTGTTTGCATGTTTGAATAATATACCAATCAGTGTAGGCAGGGAAGACTGTAAGAATGGCTTTCAAAAGATCATTTGCTATTTTGCGAGCCTTTTCTGGTCCATGAGGAAACCATGTTGAAGATTGAGGATCTCAAATATCATCCGCGGGGTCTTGGCGTTTTGCTTCCCACATCCACTTGTGGACTTCACCAGGTGCTACCAGCATGTGCACAACTGATAGTGCACAACTAGCAGTCTGGGGTCATGGGACCTGATAGTTACTCTACATTCTTCAAAAAACTTTTGGGGATCCTTCCTGGGTTTAGGAAATTCTTTGGCCCTTAGTTTGGTCTTTGACCAGGAGTGAAAGATACCTGAGGAGGATCACCTGTGACTTTGGATTGTTTTATTTGAAAAGAGAACTGTTTAATTGTGTCTTTAGAGTAGAAAGGCAGTTCAGACAGAGAATTAGTGTAAGGTGAGTACTCAGGTAAAGAAGGTTAGAGGGAAGCAGTAGATGTCACATCAGTCTTATTGTCTTTTGTCTTAGTTACCTCTGGTGTCTTTAATTTTTCATTAGCCTTTTGCAACGAATCTTTCAGTGAAGCTATTTTGGAATCTTGAAGTCTTTGGAAGCTTCTACATATCAATTAAAATAGATATCCCATTCTGTTTTTGATTTGGGAACTCTTGCTTTCGAGTGCACTTCTTAAACAATCTTGTCTAATTGGAACATTCCTCATAATGGCTATTGTAATCCTAGGTTGTTTTTAGTAAGATTTTGCCATTTTTGTAGATATTTATAGCTCCCGGGACTATAGTTCTCAAACAATAAGCAGATGTTCCAGAAGGTAGTGTGTTCAACTCTTTGGATTTTAAGGATCCCATTTATTTTTGGCTAAGCCTTTGGGTCTCTTGGAGCCAAACTCATACCTAAGAGGGATATGCTGCTGGGGTGGGCGTTGTATGGTGTTTTACAGTGTACCTCATTGCATGAAAATTTTCTTGAGGTTGGCAGGTGACCTAGTGTCAATGTAACCCATTCTTTGACCAACTTATGCTAACACGGAAGTCTGAGAGTTAGGTGGTACACGGTCTTAACAGCTTCTAAGCGCTTGACCTGTGCCCATCAATTTTGTGGCCTTTTTTCTTTTCTTTTTTTGGCTTCCAAGATTCCTATTAGCAGTAACCTTTACCTGAGGCCTTGGAGTCCCAGTCCAGCTTAAGTCAGACCCAGTTCCACCCTGGACCCAGTCCATTTGTTTTTTTTTTTAAAGTCGGACCCAGTCCATCTCTGGCTGGTAACCACCAACAGTTCCCACCTTAGAATCTGGGGAGTGAGGAAAGGACTGAACCAGCAGGCCCCAAAGAGTGGGGACTGCAGACTGATTCCAAACAAATGGTAAAACTGAAGCTGCCACCAGCATTTCCTAATGTGGAATCTGGGGAAGGATTCCAAGCAAATGGGGAACTGCAGACTAAACCACCAGCAGTTCCCAATGTGGAATCTGGGACAGAACCAAGGACTGGGGTTTCCAGTCAAGTGGGGAACTGACTGGAAAGCCAATTAGATAGGAGCTTTATGCAAAGAGAGCGGAGCTCAGACCTGACAGGAACTTACCCATGGCCCTTGGAAACAGTGAGGAGGATAGAGAAAAGGGTTCACGAGGTGCCACACCTGTATTTCTTTTCGTCCCTAAAGCCATTGGAAGTTCACTTTGGATCCTGTCACTGCCACCAAGTCTGTTAAAAAATGAAGTTCAACTGAGTAAATTTGAGGATCTGTTTGGCTTTATTCAATGATTCATGAATCAGGCAGCATCCCATGTGGCAGACAGAAAGGAGCTCCAAAGAACTGCACAAAATAAAAGGCTTTTATAGGCAGAAAGGGGGCAGGAAAAGTAAGTTTCTAGCAAAGAGTGGATTGTTTCAGGCAAGGTCACCTTACTTTAGGGGAAGGCAGGGTCTGTCCAGCAGATTACCTCACTAGTGTTGACCAGATAATTCCAGATTGGCTGGTTAAAGGTTACATTCCTGGGAGAGGCTGAAACTGCAATTAGGTTAGGTATTAAGTCTTGGTTTGCTGATGTGGGGCTTAGCACGAGTGACTCCATATTGAGGCTGTTGTCTCTTTTTTTTAACATATCTGTCTACCTCCACATCAGTGAGGTATAGTTGATATTCAAGGGCAAGTGTTATGTACTTAGAATTCTGTTCTCCTTTTTCTTTAGAGTATATTCTATGCCTAGTATGTCTGACCTGATTTTCTAGTGAAGTATTCTTTTTGGTTTATGGGTCTATGAGATGTATTTTTCTGTTCATAGAGTATTTTACTGAGTACTTATTTTGTATCAGGCACTTGTAATGGCTGGAAAAATACAGCAGTAAACAGAAGAGATCAAATTCCTGCCTTCATGGACCTTACATTCGATGAGGCAGACTGATAAATAAAATACATAGTTTTGTTAGATGGTGGTAAATGTGATGATGACAAAATTAAGGGAGGAGAGAAGTGCTGAACCAAAGGGCCATTAGAATGGGAGTAGGAGGTGATCTGGGAGGAAATAATGAGATGTCCCAATGGTCTCACTACAGACAGAGGTGGAGAGATTGCTGGTGCCCAGCTTCATTTCTGGTGGGACGATTCGGAGGCCCAGGAAGGAGCACCCAGAGCACTCAGTTTCCAGACCCCTTCGATTCTGGAGATGTGCTGGTTGATCCAGGACAGTGACAGCCGATACGCAGAGGCAGCGTTTTAGAAGAGCAACCTAAATTCACTGCAGCAAGTACAGGTGTAATGAGATTAAATATATATGCAGTTGTGGAATGTAGTTTAAAAAGTACATTAGGACATGAAAGTGAACACTTTAAATACTTTACTATAAAAATTTAAGCATGTGGTCTATTAAATCTGGACCATATGCTCATTATCCTAATGTCTATTTTGGTTGCAGTAGCAAGCACAAAGATTGTGTGGGAGCACCAGGTTGTAAAACAACATAACCACAGGGGAGCTGCTGTGGTTGTTCTTATTGAACATAGAAAAGCATTTCACACTGATACTTACACCCTAGTATAATAGATGTTGAAAAGTCTAGGGATTGTAGAAAAGGGGAAGCATAGTGAAGATTTTGTATTTCATTATAAAAGGAGTAATATATTTTATTATGCAGAATAGCTATAAATATATCATTTGTTGAAGTAATTGTCATAGGAAAAATTCTATCGAACGTCAGATTATCTTTCCTCACTAAATGCCTTATGATTGAATATTAATTTTTGTCAGTGTGAAGATTAAAGAAAAGCTAAGCAGAAGCAATCTTAATATCTTGTTGATTACATTCCAGAAAGAAAAGGAAATGGCAGAACCTTAAGCCTGAACGCCATTTGCTATAATTTATAATTACCTTGTGTGAAATGTGACTGGTAGCTGTCAAGCTTTGATTGAAGCTTACTGAAGGTTCGCACCAGCTGCGTGTGTTAGTTGTCTCTGTGAGCAAACGCACGTACCGCAGCCACTGTTTGGAAGCACGCTCTTTTGTGTTTAATTTGCTGTAAAGCATTGTATGATTGGGTTTGGATGAATGCTGCTGTAAGTTATTTTTTGCATCATTTCCAGCAAACAAACAACACAAAAGTCCCTTCAATTAAATCTTAAGTACCTCTATGTAAGTGGTATTTCCAAGTTTTATAATACTGAGTATTTGGAGGCAGGGAACTTACAAATATTATTGTTTTCTCTAAGTGGTTTGAAACATGTTTCTAATAAAGATTTATATACCTGCCGTTTTGGGACCATTAGTATTTAACTCTTTCTAGATATATAAATTCCAGTTTATACCTTAGTATTTTTTTAGTAAGGTAGTTTGATCATATTTGAACGTTTACTTTTTCATTCTTTTTAGTTGGAAGGTAGCAACCTCCGATTGAATTTTCTATAAATAATGATATTTAATGTTCATGAAATTTAGGCCTTTTAAAAAGTGTTGAGACAAATCTATTCTCTATATCGAAGTGATGAATACCGGTTTGCAAATTTATTTGGATTGTGTACAAGTGTATTTTCTTGGGTGAATAAGGACAATGTTTGATTTGACAGGTATCACATGTGGCACCGGAAGGGCCGCACATGAGTCTGTCACAGATTGATTCTTTATTTCTATTGATCACAGTCTGAATTGAACAAAACTTCTGGGTAGAGCCCAAAGAGAAGGTGTTTATTCCTGTATTGCCCTATAGGGAGCATCTTGTCTGAGTCTCTGAGAGCCATAAGCATGTGAATATGGCCTAAATTCATCAAATTACTCACACAGAAATATCTCAGTATTGCTAGACTGTTGATGATCTACAGTAGACGTTTGTTGCTTTTTGGCTGCCTAGCATCCATTCCCCTTTCTGAGAACACCCCAGTTTCCGTGAGGAGAACACTGGGTCTGTTCCCACTGGAGAGGGAGCCAGAGCCCGCTCTCCCCCCATGCCAACCTTGGGTAGGGAACCTTGAGCTCCCCTGGTGGTGGGCCCTCCCACAGGACTCGGTGGGGGCGCCCATAGTGTGACCCTGACTGTGGCATTGCTGGTTATCTTTCAGAGCCTCCCTTGATTCTCCAAGAGCCTTCCAGAAATCCCCCATTTCCTTATGCTAATCTGAGTTGATTTTAGTTCTTTATCACCTTCACGAGAACTTTAATTGGCTAAAGAAGCATATCCTTTTCAAATCTAAAGTGAAATTTTAATTTTAGTAAAAGTGTCCTCCTGGTTCACATTATACAGTTGATGGCAGCTTCACACTTCATTGCTCAGAGGCAGTCCTTACATTTGCCCTGTGGACCCTGCCAGGCAATTGCTTTGTTTTTCTTTGCAGTTAGCATTTGAGGACATAGTTTGTACAAGTCTGGATAGCAGGTCAAAAGGTTTTGGCAGTGTTTTTTCTGTTTGCTGAATTATATGTAAAATTTTAGGAATGCTTCCCAGTGCCCTAGCGTTTAAAGCCAGTTAGTTCCTGGATGGTGTGTGTCGTAATGGGGCAGCTGAAATAAAATGTTTCTTCAGTGAATTTTTATATAATGTAATTTCTTTAAAATAAGCAAAATAAGTACTTCATTTTCCCTCTTGTAATTTTAAAGGGACAGTTTTAGGGTTAGAAGTATAAAATGACTAAACTTGAAGCATTACATTTTATAATTCACTCATATAGAATAAAATATACTTTTATAATTGAAGGCATTTGTTTCCTATTAAAATTATTGCTGGAAGAATTATGTATTGAAAAGAAACTAAATGTTTTTTCCAATCATTATGAACTAGTGAAGTGGAAAATTTGAGCATTTGTATTTAGATCTGTCACTACATGGTTTTTGTATTAGATCACTCTGACTCTATCACATCTTTTTGCATTTGACCTTCTGGACAGTGAAGCTTTTTGGTAGCTAATCCATCTCTTATGAGGGAGTTCAGAAGAACAGTTTCTCAGAAATTTGGAAAGGATTAATTATCTGAACCATGTCACCTCAATTGGATAAACCTGGTGGAAGAGTAGTCAGACCAGCATCTTGTTTTACATTCTTGTCTGTTAAATATATGCATCTATTCTTTATGCTTAGATGTTGTATTATGCATAATATCTTTGAATATAATTAGACTCATCACAATTGAGTATGTATGGATTTACCTCAGAAGACCTGGGTTTAGCCATGCATATGTTAGAAAGGTACCCCAGCTTTCAAAAGAAGACTGTGAAATAGTTGCAACTGGCATATTAGCATAAAAAATAGTTGCAACTGGCATGTTAGCATGAAAAATTAGCATAAAAATCAGGGTTTTAAAAATATGTATATGCAGCATCATATTTTTCTCAGTGTGAATGTACATGTGTGTGTTCTCTGCGCATTCATAGTTTGCAGACACTTTAAATGTTGTGCCCTCCCCATACAGGAGTGAGTCATGTTGGAGTGAGTTTGCTCTGACCCAGAGCCTGTTCTCGTCTTAGACATGTTACCTAGGATGAGGAGTCCTGTGCCGTAGTTCTGAAGCCTAATTTAATCCAAAGTTTAGATGAAGTACTTTTTGCTTTCAAGTATAAAAGAAGAGAAAACTGTTCTGCGTGAGCAAACTTTTAATGGTAATGTTCTTGAGAGGAGGTTGACTCCATGGATTTTTAGTCTGGTCTTTATTTTACCTTCCTGGAGGGCATCCTCAGAGTCATCTGGAGTTGATGTCTGAAGACCTGAGGAGTGTGTAGCTGAGGCTGGGAGTTAGTGGGCCAGATCCAAGAGTCCAGGAGGAGGGGTTCTGGGCAGGAGTGCAATATCTGTGGGTGCAGGGCCTGGGACCAGCCAAACCACGCTATTGTCCTTTTTCCAAGAACTGGTATGGAAAAGGTGGTAGTAGCCATAGGGGAAGGAAAGCATTTACAGAGTAGGGAAAAGAGAATAGGAAGGGGGAGATGATTTCCCTTCATCACGTCTCTGCCCTGCCTGCCTGGGGTACCCATGGCACCAGAGAAGAGGCAACCAAATGTCACCAATACAAGACCCAGGCTCCCTAGAGCCACTGTCAACAGGGGTGGAACATGGCAGTTGAATTTGCTGATCTCTTTGGTGGCAGCCACAACCAAGGGAGGAGAGTATGCGTTCCCAGCAGTAGCTTCTCATCTGCTTTCCACTTGTGGAGGGGCAGGTGGATGAGGCCCAAAGAAATCGGAAAATGCGGGCAACTGAAAGTGTACACCTGAAAACCCTGGGTTATTCTAGTTGTCTATTACAGTCATTAAACGAGAACCAGACACCATGAGAAGCTAGCAGCTGAATAGTCAAAGGGAAAGACAGGCCATGTCCTGCATTATGAAGTTGTAGAGGTCAACAAGACTGGGTTTAAGTCATTTGCTAATTTGTGTGGCGGTTACTTAGGTCTCTGAGCTTTTCTTTCTTTGTGAAGTAAGAGTAACGATAATATCTATATTATCAAGCTGTTGTAAGGTTTATTACATTTTCTTTCTTTTTAAAACTGCTTTATAAACTGTAAAGTACCATGTAAGTGCTAGTTATTCCATGGAGTTTTAATTTGTAAACTGGGGTACGTTTCTAGCGCATGCGTCACTAAATCTAGGTCTTAGTGATGCATCAGTGGGTTAAGCTGACACTCCCTTTTCTACTATCTGGACTGATAATCAAGAGACCTGGATTATGGTGCTGGAGATCTGGTTTTGCTCCTCACTAGCTTTGTACTTCTCAAACTTCCTGCCAGAGCACTCCTAAAAGGGAGCACATGCACACATGGTGCTCACATAGTCTGCCACATCCTCATAGTTTCTCTACAATCTCATATGATTTTACAATTTTATGTAAAGTTTGCAGTCTAGCCTATACAGTATTTATATCACACTAAACATATGTTTTAAGTTACCTATGAATAAGATGTTAAAAAGGGGGAGGGAGTTCTGCCTTTCCTGTTAATTGGTGGGAAAGATGCGGTTGGCCCAGCCTGTGAATTCATGTGCCCCTAGACATAGAAGCACACAGACCCAACTCTTGAGCTCCTCTTACTTGGTGAAGAAGGGGATTGACTCTGTGGGGCCTGTGTCCCCTTCTGGGCAGTTATTCTGTGAAATTCCATGTAACAGATATTACAAGGAACTCTTGACCTGATTACAAAATCAAATTATATGACACACTCATTCTTACAGAGTAGTTTCTAGATATTGTGTAACTCTCATCCATATAGGCCAGTCACAGAAGACTTTGCTCAACAGAGTTTATTATTATAGAGGCTGCAAATTATCAGATTTTATTTGCTTAAAATAGTCTTGAAAGTTAGTTATCAGTACATGACATTTCATTACGCTGTTCTCTCTACTTTTGTGTGTGATTGTAACTTTCCACTATAAGCTTAAAAGTCATGAAGACTTCTGATCAAGAAGGTAGACTAGGCACTGAGTACTGTCATTTGCCATCTGCCCATTTTAAGACCTCACCAAAATGAAAACACAGGCTGTAAAAGAAAAAAAGTATAATCATTAACTAATAAATAGCAAAGCAAAGGGAGAGGAGTCATCAATGAACAAGAGATATCAATAACTTTTTTGGAATGTAGGAGATGAGATGGGAAAAGCTCTAGCCTAGATGTACTGCAAGGGGCCCTCCAAAGAAGCGGCAGGCAGTCTTTATGGGGGAATCCTGGAGTGTCTCAGAGTCAGCAGCTGTTTTAGAGGCTATAACTTAGATATGAGTTTTCCAAAAACAGGGTATAATTGAAAGGCTATTTATAAAATTGTAGTATAGGTCAATTCCCTTTACCCATCTCCCAGTACACAGTGTACCTGTGCACACGCATGTACACATACTCTTAAAGCAGAGGCAGTTGACATGTATTAGGCAAAATAGGCAAAAACTGAATCTTCTTTAGAAATGAGAGTAAATTCAGAAATCTAAGACTTCTGATACAGATTTTGGTACCACAGTAAAGCTCTCCTCATTCTTTGGGGTCTACTGCTCAACAGTTAAGTTCCCTTCTTTTCACATCAAATAAAACCTGCCTATCCTGTCAAACACAGAGTTCAGAATTTTCTATTACGGAAAAGACCTTCCTGACAAATAGACCAACTGATGTTGGAGCAGAGGAGAGCAGTTTTCATTCTCCTGTATTTCCATCTTAAATGAACAGACAACCAAGTATATGATGAAAATGGACACCATGAAAGAAAACAACTGGGCCTTAAGGGAACAGCTAGTGCAGAAACCATGATGTTACCAGAAAGGGCTACTGGATTTATTTAAAAAGTAGGAGTTGCTAAAATGAAAATATAAGTAGAAATACGAGAAAACAGAGTTGAAGTAATCTTCCAAAATGTAGGGCAAAGACCAAAAAAATGCAAGAAGAGATACATGGGAAATTAATCTGTGAGGCTCGACACTTGACTTAATAGAGAAAAGGAAAGAGGGGAGGAAATTATCAAAAAAGTAAGGGAAGATAATTCCCAGACTCAGAAAAGACACATATTTATATTGAAAGGACCCACTGAGAGCCAGCATAATTAATGAAAATGAGTCACCTATGGCTATGTATTTTTGAAATTTCAGTGCTCCAAAGATTAAGAGAAGATTGTAAAAATTTTCAGAGAGGAAGAAAGCAAGTTGTCTATGTATGAGAAAGTGTCACACTGGCATCAAATGTTTCATCAGTAACACTGGATGCTGTAAGTGTTGCCAACAACTTCAAAGGTAAACACACTTTCTTACCCAGAATTCTGTACCTGACAAACTACCATTCAGTTGTAACGGCTGAGTAAAGACGTTTTCAGATGTATGAGGCCTAGAAAAGTTAGCCTCCCAAGTACCCTTATTAAGAAGATAGTTGTGTGTGTACTCCAGCAAAATAAGGGAATAACCAAAAGAAAGACTTGGCCTTCAGGAAATAGAGGAACCAACCTAATTGGGCAGCCAAGAAAACCCAGGGATTATGGCTGTAAAATAGGTCCAGACAACCATTCCAGGTGGGAGCAGGAGTACCAGACTCCTGAGGGAAAGCAAGGATGACAGCTTGGGGATAACCTCTGTCACCTCTCAGCCCTCCCCTTCCAGAAAGAGAGCAATTAGAAACCGCAGGAAAAACTCCTGCTGTGGCCTACATGTGGGAGGAAAGGCCATGCTTTTAAGCAATCAGTGAGAAAAGTGCTCCATTTAATCTTAAAACTAGAATTTTTTTATTTCTTGAAGTGGCCAGGAGGTCATGACATTGGATTTGTAAAAGATAAAATGTAATTTTAGCACATCTCTTGGCCTGGCAGTAAATAATATTTATATATTACATAATATTTATATATTACATAATATAGATGCTGGTTGTTGATTTTCGACATTTAGAACCAGTCTGTGATAAAGAAGATTTGGTTGCTGTTTACTTCGAGATATGAATGGTTACAGTCTTGATGTTGTTAAAAGGAAAAATATAGCTGATCCAAGGTGAGTCGTGGAAGGGCAGAGGAAAACTGCATTATGGCTCCAGTGTCAATGAGGAATTGAGATACAGAGCTGGCTTAATGGAAAAGGGAATTTAATTATATTCTATATATTTATAATCACAATTAGTAGAAGGGCTAAAAATTGAGAGAGACAGGGGCTAGCCCCTTGGCCTAGTGGTTAAGTTCGGCATGCTCCGCTTCAGCGACCCGGGTGTGGTTCCCGGGCGTGAACCTGCACCACTCTTCAGTGGCCATGCTGTGGTGGTGACCCACATACAAAATAGAGAAAGACTGGCACAGATGTTGGCTCGGGGCAAATCTTCCTCAAGCAAAAAGAGGAAGATTGGCAACAGGTATTAGCTCAGGGTGAATCTTCTTCAGCAAAAAAAAGAAAAAAATTGAGAGAGACAGTTAAAGATTAGTGAAAATGAGCTAAATTCTAATTTTTAAATCTTGGAAAATCAATAGACATTATATAAACTTATTAAATCTAGAAACCTAAATATGTGTATTAGTTATAAGTATAAAGATAACTATCAGAGGAACAAAAACAAGAATAGTCAGAAATTTTATTCTGGAGAATGAGACTCAGGGTGGGCAGGAAGGGTGGAAACACATCAATTCTTTTGTGTTATTAGATTTGTTTTATGTGTGCATATTTTGATAAAATAAAACATTTAAAAATATTTTCTAATCTGATGTTTCACTATCCAGACCTATAATGAAGTTTTACTAAAGAGTTAACAATTTAAGTAATTATCTGAATTATTATGATAATGACTTTAGGAAATAAAGTAAGATGAGAACTTTTGCTCTGCTCTTGGCTTTTTAAGCCGACTCATCATGTTGAACAACAGCAACAAAAAATTGAATGAGCAGCTCTTTTTCCCATTACTAAATCTAACACTTTTTCCCCTGAAAACATATGTCCTTTTATACTATCAGTTGTGTGGATAGAGTATAAGTGAATCCAGCTCACTTTTATTTTAATGGATTTGAAATTCAGCCCTGAATCTGGTAGACTAATAAGTACACTGATGTCACGAATAATATCCTATGTGGTAAACCATGGTATTGGAGTGAGGATGGACTGTAGAATTTTTTCTGACCCTCCATTCTAAGCATCAAATACATATTTGATTGGTCATTTCAAGTTGACTCAAAAGTGAGTATCTATTTGTGATCCTGGTGCTATTCATTTTCCACTCAGAAGATAAACCCGTGGTAGAGTGAACTAGGAAGAACATGTGGATTACCTCAAAACACAGAAACACTGTGCAATAATAACTTCAGCACAGCCAAAAGATCTCCAGCACTCAAGAAAGATACCTGTTGCCACGGCCACTCACTTTTGTTCTTTTTAAGTGGGATTGGTGATTCCTGTTTATGCCTCCCCAAGCGAATTTCTCATTCGCACCTTTCTACTCTGTGACTGTTTCCAAAAGTTCTGTTCTCTCTCGTCCTGTCAGATACAACTTTTCTTACTTACAAAACAGGCAGCTGGCACACAGGCATAGTTTGCTGATCCCTGTTGCTGTAATTAAGAACATGGACTCTGGAACTAACCCACCTAGATACGTACCTTAGCTACCCCATTAATTGTGGGACTTAGTTTTCTCATCTTTAATATGAAGATAATGGAAGTACCAATGCCACAGTGTTTTGTGAGGATTAAATAAGGTAAAGTATGTAAAGTACTGCTGTTTAAGTTAGCTATTATTATCATGGGGTACAAGTGGCTGTTTATTCTCATGTGCTGACTCACCATGGTGAGAGTATTGGAGGCCATGTTTACGTTCATTGGAAATAATGCTGTCTAATTAGCTGTGTTTGAGGGGAGAGAAGAGACTGTGGCACTGAACCAGGTCTTTGCTACCTCTTATAAATGACCCTACTATCCTCAGGTAACTTCTCATGATTAGGAATATAACACTACATTAATTAAAATGTTTCTGTTAGTGAATAGATGCAAACCAAATTGTCTTGGGTTATAGTAAATTTTATAGGAACATAACTAATGTAAATTTAAGGTTGACAAGTAATAAATATACTTTAAAGGTGTTTCAGATAACTCTAATGTATTTTGATGACATTTTGCAAAAATATGTTTAGAAAACTAAGCAGTTTGTTGAACAGTAAGAACTAAGTAGGTTATAAACATGAAATGCTTTTATTTTTTCTCCAGTTATTGCCTTCAACTGAACTTTTTAAAATCTCCTTTTCCATCCATTAGTGAGTTCTCGATTGATCCACTAACTTGCTGGTCACTTTTGGTTATTTATGAGAGAAACTGCCCCTCAATTTAGCCCAGTTTAAAGCTTCGATCTCATGTCCAATTCAGAAGTGTACCCTTGTTCTATTTCTAGCCATGTTGGAGTAACAGAGACCAAATTTGCCCTTCTGTAAATATCTAGAAAACTGGGCAAATATATGAAACAACCATTTTCAGATGCTGGATACAAATAGTACAGGTGCATGATCCTGAGAGAAAAGACTCAAACAAGGAAAGTCCTAAAATCACTTACAGCTTTCTGCCTAGAGGCATTTTTCTAGACCACAGGGCAAGCAAGAGGAACCTAGGCAGTCCGAAATGGTCTCTCTTGGGAAGCTGAAATGGATTAAATATCTGGGATACATAGAGGAGAGGAAGTAGCTACACAGAACAATAGTTCTAGAAACTTGTACAGGGGTGATCTTGAGTTTGTTGCTGAATACTAAGATGTGCTTACACAGGGTAAAACTCTAAAAGGCCAAGCAAAGAATGACCAGGTAACTGTAAGCAGAATGATTCCCAGACTTCACACAAGAGACACTGGAAAAATTTCAAAAACTGAATAACTAAGTAGAGAACTTTTGTAGGACACACTGTTAGTTAAGTAGATATCTAGAAGGATTATGCTCTAGTAGGGCTAACTAGCCTTAAAATAATGAGTTCTCTACACCTGCCCTAACAAAGCTTAAGAACAAGCCTCGTAAGGATCCACCTGCTCTGCAAAGAACTTAACTGCCTGTGGTGCAAAGCCTGATATGCTTTAAAGGAAAACAACAGAATGCAGCACACATCATAGTCTAACAATGTCTAGCAACCAATCAAAAATTAGTAGGCACGATAAAGCAGAAAAATGTGGTGCAGGATAAAAAGCAGTGAATAGAAACAGATACAACCAGAGATGATGGAATTTGCAGGAAAGAACTTCAAAACAGCTGTTTATATTTGTGCTCAATGATTTAAAAGAAAAATGAAGACAATGAGGAGAGAAATGGAAGATACAAAACAACCACGTGAAACCTTAGGGCTAAAAATTACAGTCTTTGAAAGGAAAAAATTGTGGGGTGGGATTAACAACAGATGAGATATTGCCAAAGAAAAGTTTAGTGAATTTGAAGACACAGAAGTAGAAAACTGTCAAAACCAAAGCACATGAAGAAAAAGAAAACCCTAAAAAAATACGCAGAGCCTCATTGAACTATGGGGCAGTATCAAGTGGTCTAACATTATAATTAGAGTCTCAATGCTAGCAGTGGAGATGGGGAGAGAAAATATATTTGCAAAAATAATGACCAAAATTTTTCCAAATTTGGTGGAAGCTAAATTAAGCCCTAATGTCCTAAGACAGCTATTGTACATAATGAATTAACTTCTGTCCTATATATCTAAGAACTATGTACTGTCATTGGGAGGTTTAAGAAATATTCATTCATATCATTTCCTGTTAGCTTTATTCTCTCACAGAACTCTACTTGAGAAAGACTACTTCAATTTTTTTTAGTGGTTAATCTAAATATGGCTAGTAAGCCAGCAGTGAAGATAGAATGGAATACTAAAAAATGCTTAGTCCCCAAGACAAGAAAAGGACAAGTAATAAAGGTCAGATGAGAAAAATGGAAAACAACTATCAAGATGGTAACTTTAAACCTAAACATATTGGTATTATATTAAATGTAATTTTTTTTAATACAATGTAATTAAAAAGCAGAGACTGTCAGACTGGTTAAAAAAGTAATACAATTAAGTGCTGTTTATAAGAAACACACTTTAACTGTAAAGGTACAGATAGATTAAAACTTAAAGGATAGAAGAAGATACACCATGCTAACAGTAGATTAAAAAGCTGGAATAGCTGTATTAATATCAGAAACCTAGGACAAGGAATATTACTAGTGATAAAGAGGGACATCTTATAATAATAAAATAGTGAATTCACCAAGAAGACATAATTATCCCAAGTGTGCATGCAATGTAATAACAACTTCAAAATATACAAGGCAAGAATTCTCAGAAAAAGAAATAAAGAAAGTCACTATTTTTGCTAGCAATTACATAATTGATGGAGCAAATAGCAAGAAAATCAGTGAGGGTATAGAAAACTTGAAGCACACTATGAAATAGCTTGGTCAAATTGATCTTTTCCGAGAACTCCACCCAACCAGAGAATTCACATTCTTTTGAAGTTGTACATGGAATATTCATCAAAATAGAAAGATGTACCATAAAATAAATCTCAGTAAATTTTAAGCAGTTACAATAATACAAGCTGTATTTTCTCTGACTCCAGTAGAATTAAATTAGAAATCAGTAACTGAAAAATATATGAAATTAAAGAATGCATTTCTGAGTACACCCATGGGTCAAGGAAGAAATCACAAGAGAAATTAGAAAATATTTTGAAGTTAATGAAAATGAAAACAACATATTAAATTTTATGGGATGTAGCTAAAGCAATGTTTAAAGAGGAATTATAGCTTTAAAAGCTTGGATTTGGTGAGCTAAAACTTTACTTTAGGAATGGAAATTAGCAAAAATAAAAAACTATGTACAAACAAAAGAGAAAAACTCAGTAAAACCAAAAGCCAATTCTTAGAAAATGTAAAAAAAAAAAAAAAGTATAGCACTGCTAGCTAACCTGATCATCAAGAAACAAAACAAACAAAGAAGACACAAATGACCAATATCAGGATTAAAAGATAGGTCATCACTACAAATCCTACAGATATAAAAGGATGATAAGAGAATGTTGTGAACAACTTTATGCCAGGAAATTCACCATCTAGAAAGACATATCATTACCAAAACTGACACTAGAAGAAATAGAAAATCTGAGAAGTTGAATTTGTAGTTAAAATATTTCCCACAAAGAAAACTCTGGACCCAAGTGGCTTCACTGATGAGATCTATCAACCATTTAAGGAAGAAATATTACCAATCCTACCTAAAAGTTCTTTCAGAAAATAGAGGAGAAGAGAACAGGTCCCAACTCATTTTATAAGGCCCTCATTACCTTCCTGCCAAACCAAACAAAGATATTAAAGGAAGGAAACTTATAGACCAGTATCCTTCATGAAAATAGATGAAAATCGTATCCTTTATAAAAATTGTTAATAAAATGTTAGCATATCAAACCTAATAATATATGAAAAGATAAGCTGGGTGTGGGAGCTGTACTGATTACTTGTCTGTTACGCAAGCCCCTGGTGGATGCTTCATTCAGGAACATTACTGTAAATGCCAAGAAGAGGAACTGGAGTGTTCCTGGGGTTGACTTTTGCTTCTCTGAGTCTATGGCTGTATTTCTTCTCCTGTCTTTGATTTCTTGTGTCTGAAATGCCAGGAGGCTGGGGATGGAGGTAAGGCAGTGGAGGATTATGACTTTGACTCTTGGGCAACCCGGATGTAATGCTACGTGCTAAGAGCTTGAAGACCTCCTGCCCTCCCTGCTCTGCCACTTGTGTGGACTCTGGCTCCCTCAATGACCCACTCTGATTAAATTGTTTATACCAGTGTATTGAATTGAATGACAAGGGCTGTTCTAGGCAGCATGGATCCAGTCCTCGATTAGTCAACAGTCAATAAACATTTATAAAAAATTTTTAAAAGTTAATATAACTAAGCAGGATTTATCTCATTTGTAAATCAATATAATTCCCCATATTAACAGAACAAAAGAAAAATTATCGTCTCAGTATTTGCAGAAAAAGCATTTGACAGAATTCAACATTGATTCATGATTTAAAAAAAATTCTTAGTAAATTAGAATAGCAGAGTACTTCCTCAATCTGACCAAAGGCCTTTATAAAATAGCTATAGTTAACATATTCAGTGATGAAAAACTGAATCGTTTCCCACTAATAATGGAAACATGGCAAGAATGTCCACTCTCATCACTTCTTAACATTGTACTATAGGTTCCAGCCAGTGCAGTAAGGCAGGAAGAAATAAAAGGCATACAGACTGGAATGAAGAATTAAAATTCTCTATTCATAGGTGCCATGATCATGTTCAGAGAGAATCTTGAGTTTACCAAGAACACTTTTAGAATCTTGAGTTTACCAAGAACACTTTTAGAACTAGGAAGTGAACTGAGCAGAGTCTCTGAATACAAGGTCAGTATGTAAAAATCAGTTGTACTTCTTTATACTAGCGATGAACAATGCAAAATGAAATTTAAAAAATCACTGCCCTTTACAATAGTATCAAAAAACATGAAATATTTAGAAATAAATGTAACAAAATGTGTGCAAGATCTGTATACTCAACTATCAAACATGACAGAAATGAAAGAAAAACTTAAATAAATGGAGAGACATGACATGTTCATGTATCAGAAGTTGCAATATTATGAAGATGTCAGTTCTCCCCAAATTGATCTATAGATTTAGTGCAATCTTAGTCAAAATCCTAGCAGCGTTTTTTTGTATAAAATGGCAAGGTGATTCTAAAATTTATGTGCAGATGCAAAGAACAAAGTTGGCTGAATTACACTGTCTGATTTCAAGACTTACTATAAAGGTAAAGAAATGAAGACAGCATGATGTTGCTGTGAGAACAGACATACAGAATAGAAATTCCAGAAATAGACTCGTGCATATATGCTCAGGGAACAGAAGTGGGGAGGGCAGCAGTGGAAGTCCCGTTTGTCATCTCATTACAAGAAGTGTCAGAATTTCAGAATAATCTTGGTCATGGTTTTATTAGCAAATGTTATTTTAGGGCGAATTTTATGAACTGTTATTTTATGCCACTAAATAGACCATAAGCTTAATTGCTGCAGTCTGGGTGGATGTATATTTATTTTACAGTGTAAGCCTCACTAACTGATTTAATAGACTAGCCAAAAGCAATTTCAAAAACTTCCATATATTACAAATGATCAGTCTCTGTTGTTTCTAAAATAAGATGAAACTGAAATGAAATGTTTATATGACATTATTTAAATTTAATTGTATTTAATTTCTGTAAAATAGAAGATAAAATGCCAGAACATAGAAGTTGTCCTTCATTTATTTTTCAAATAGTGCTGCATAATTTATAGTGCCTCAATTCATGAGCAATTAGCTTGTTTTTGAAAAGTAAAAAAAGGACCTTTTCTAAGTTAATTCACCTCATACGTTTGATTTTAAATAATAAAGATCATTTCTAAATGATAGCTTTACTGTTTACCGAGTTATTTGATAGTTTAAAGTAAAAAATGCAATTATATGATTCTGTGAAGTTGTAAGGGGGCATTATAAATAGCTTTTATATAAAAAACATGTGCGTATACATGTATAGGCACATTTAATCATTAAAAATTGCTTGTCAGGGCAGTCATGGAAATGTCCTCTGTGACAGTTTTTCTCAGATCTATTTCAGACTTATGCATGTGTTACTATATTTATCTTTTATCTAATCAGCTCTTCGAGGTTTGGTTATTTTATTACAAGCAGCTGTGCAAAGCTTTTTCTTTTAAAAACTACATTCTTTTGTAGTGCTGCCATCACTCATATATTACACATTTGGGCAGCAAATTGAAAGCAAGTAAACTGTAGAACTAGATGAAATACATGACATCACTATATTTCACGATACCTTTGCAGAAAAACTACTTTTCCGGGACAATTTTAAACGAAGGTATTAAAATGATAACAATTTTTTCGATCATTACAAAAGGTATAGTTAGTAATATGGATTATCACTCTTAGGTTTTTTTTGAACATGGAACTTCTTACGCTGGATTTAACTATGACTGTAATTACTATTTTGAGGGTTAATAGCGTGCCAACATTTAATTAGTTTGCTCTGATGCTGAGAAATGTTTACGTATTAGTGTATACATTTAGTGAATTTATAAGACTGTGAGAAGTCAAAAATTCTAAACCTGTGGCCCAAATGGGAACTTTTGGAATATATAAACTTTTTGATAAGCCTAAACCTAAATTTCACTGCAACTTTTGTGTGACAGTTTGAAACGTTTTCAGTTCTAGGCTGTAAACATCAGATTCAGTTGACCTTTGAGTTTGTGCTGTGTACTAGATTCTGGGGTAGACATTATCCTGTTGTCTCATGTTTCACTATCAAGCTGAGGAGAAACTGAGTCTTAGAACCTTCTCCAGGGTCACATAGCTAATTAAGGGTATTTGATCCTGGTAGACGTCTTGATTGCCCCATCTACCATTCAGGGTTGTTGTTGGTTAAGAGAAGTGCTCTGATATTAGGAGAATAACCTTCACAAGTGTGAACATATTGCATTGACAGCACATAAATGGTTGCCAGTATACAGAGTTCTTTACTTTTTTGTATTCACTGTAGAGGTATTTGGACAATTTGGTATTTTAGATTAGCCATCCTTCAAGTTAGAATTCATTTTTGTTCCTACTGCCACTCTGTTAATTTAGGCTTCCATTACCTGCCGCCTGAGCTAATCTAGCATCTTGTAATTAGTCTCTGGGATTCTGTCCTCTCCTTGGTATGTTTATGGCCATATGACAATTGCTGGATTAATTTTACTCCAAAACCTTCAGTAGCTCACGTTGCTTACCAAAGAGAGCATAAACTCACAGTGGCATTGAAGACTTGAGTTTTACTTCCCAGTTTTGCCCTCCTGTGCCATATCCAGCCCCGTCTCAGCCATTGGAGTCGTCCTGTTGGAGGCCTGCAGCTGAGCCTCAGCGGAAGACCTCTCCCTTGGCTCCCCATCTCCGCACAGCCCCTCCCCCTCCTCTGGGAACACTTTCCCAGCTCCCTCCCATGGCACTTGGTTTGTACCACTCACAGTACCTAATAGTTTTAGTCCCAAATCACAAAATCTAGGAAATTAAGGTACTAAACAAAATCAGTTTGTACCACCCTCCAGAGATTAAGTTCTTTACACTTTTGCAGTCTTTCTTATGTCTGGTTTCTGATATAGGCCTGTGCGCTCAAGACAATCAACATTTATTTTGTTACATTCTTACCACTGATTTGTCTGTATATCGATCTTTAAGTATGCTGAAAAGGACATCAGTTTTATTTCCATTTTAATTAGTTTGAAATGTAATTCTTTTTACTCTTTACTTAGCTTACTTACTTGACTTTCTTATGTTAATTTCTTCTTACAGATTTATAATCTGTTTCCTTAAATCATATTGTATTTAATACCATTAAAATACAGTTTATATGCAGGAGAATTACTTGTCTTAACACTTTAAGCAGTACGAAGATTATCCACCGCATAGCGACATATTTAGATAACCTTGATGGACTAGTCTGAAAAGAGGTTCTGAGTGTTAATTCACGAGGAGCCCGCATGGGGATAGGGAAACTGCTTCAGTGCGCAGTTTACAAAGCTGCTACTGCCTGAAGTCCTCCTCTGCTCTCCAGACACCAGGATCTAGGATCACAGAAGAGCCACAAGCTATGAAAGCCAGCTCCTCACAACACTTGACAAGAATCTGGTTCAACTGACCAGAGAGATGCTTGTTCTGGGCGAGGGGGCTGCTGTGGTGCAGCACGCGGGGCCTCCGTCCGTTCATAATCTCGCAGGTTTCTGTCTTCCTGAGTCTTTGGTCATAGCGCATGATTTATTTTCTGCTTTCACAGAGGTTCTCTGGAATATAGTACAAAGGAAGACACTATTTACAGGCTCAGTTTTTAGGATATGTCATGATTTATTGATAAGTATGAATATCTGCAGTCAGAATATCTGATAAATCCCCAGAGTTGTTTGCTCAATCACATGATACCATGTAGAGAGCCCTAACCCGTGCATCCTATTAAACACGAGAATGGTCACTGCCGAATTAATTTTTCCAAATTTCCCCTGAGTAAGAAGTCACTTAAATATAGTCTGAGGTTGAAATGTTTATTAGATACAGGCTTGCTTTTCATCTGTATTTCTGAAGGACTGTTGTAGAGTCTTTGTAAACTTAATCATTTCAAGCAATGAAAGGAACTTGTCTGAGGAATTGTATGATTAATTATTTTCTGAAGAGTAATAAATAGACCCTAGTACACTTCTAAAAATTATAAATCATAGATTTAAAGGAAAAGATAAAAATATAAAACAAAAAACACTGCTAATAACAACTGGTATAGAAACAAAAAGTTTGCCTATTCTCATTAAATATTCATCTGTACCAATGTGATTATAGCCCAGTAGTAAAAATGTGAAAATTGAAGGATTGTTTTTGTACTCCCTTATGAAAAGGTCGACTTTAATGGCTTTATTTCTTTGCCTTTAGAGTTTCATGATACCTTTGTTCCAGTTCAGTCAAAACAAGTATTCATCCACATTTCGTGGTCTCTTAATCTTAATAGTGTTGACTTCAAGTATTCTTTTGCTTTTTATTTCCAGTATGTGACCTCTTTGGTAACCCAGGTGTCCCCTACCCTTTGTGCTCCTGCAGCCCATCAGAGTGGGATTCATAGAGTACAGCCACACAGTCTCTGTGGTCCTCAGAGAGACAGAAAAAATAGCAGAGTGGGGATGCCTGTGTCTGAACACCCAGCTCTGCTAATGATTGCCTCTGGGGCCTAACATGGGGGTTCTGGCCCCACCCCAGAGAGTTGGTGTGAGAATTAAATGAGTTTATAAGGCACTTAGGATGGGGCCTGGTACATCAGCATCAGATAAGTGTCCCCTGCTTGCTGTTTTATGCTTTTTTCCAAGGCACCATTATTGCCATGTAGCTGTTCTTGATCATATGTAAAAGTTTTAAAAAATGACTTCTGCTCCCCTCCCTCCCCCAAAAAAGATAGGGAAAGAAAGAAAAGAAAAGAAAGTGATTGGTAGATTGATAGATTTCCTCAATAGCTTTTTCTGGCTCAGCTAGACATAAAGGACCATTTAAGGGCAGAGAGGACTTTGAAGGACCTGGAAGAATGAAAATATTTATGTAACCCCTTACTTACCATGTTATCATTATGTAATCAGCACATAGGGAGCAATGTGAATTATTTTTTGCTTGATCAGTATAAGAATTTATCAAAAGATTTGCTGAGCGGGTGCACGAGGGCTGTAGGATTATCAGGTGTCAGGGTGGGAGAAGATCCCCTTTCTTCCCTTCTTGTGTTCTCTTGGCAGGACTAATAATAAAATTGACACAAGACTAGATTAACAGGAGAAAAACCCAGTTTAATATGTGCATGTTGGAGATCATAAAGAAATGATGCTCGCAGAGTGAACAAAGCAGGCAGTATATATATATATATATATATATATATATATGTATGTCTTTTACACAAAGAAACTGTAAATTTGTGAGGGATGACAGGACGAAGAAACTTAGATTTGAGGTATGTAGTTACTGAGGAATTTAAGCAGAGTTTAGGCTTGAGGTAGTAAATTAGCAAGGTCTGTTTATGCAGGCTTCTTGGCCTTGAATTCTCTAGCTCTGATGATAAGGATGCAGGGAGAGCACCTTTCACATGGGAGATGTATTTCCTGCTTTGAGGGGGAGCAGGGGGAGGGGACAGAGATGGGGGCAGGGCGGTCAGAATGCCCTTTTTGTTTCTCAAGTAACTTTAATTCAAAATAATCAATATGCTATTGTGGGATATTTTAGGGGTAGCCTGCCCTGAGCCCCAACACAGGGGTGAAGTAGAATGTTGAGAAGGGGCAGGAGCACAGGGGAAGCTAACTCCATCCTGGCATGCTGTGCACATTTGGTTCCCCTCTCCTTTTTCCTCCACAGGCTCACTGGGAGCTTATGTCAGTGGAAACCACAGCTCCTGGCTTTTGTAGTGAATGCAGGGTAGCCAGTGACTGACTTGTATTTCCCATTCTCCAGTGACTCCTCTAGAAACCCAGCTACTTTGTAAGTAGTAAAGACTCAGTCTGTGAGGATTCACTCTCCCAAAACACATGGCACCTTGGCAGCCTCTGCCGTGTAGAAGCACCTGTGAGAGGAGGAGAAACTTCTGTCCTGGAAATGGGTTGGTTTTGAATTAGAATAGAACTCATTTTTGTGTTTTGGCAGAGAGCCCAGCACTTAGGTGTGTGTATGTGCACCCCAAACTTTGGGAGGTGCTTCCTCTTGCTGAGGGGACTCAGAGCACCCCTGCTGCACCTGGAGGGACTGACCAGGAGCCGACATAGCTGATCTTGCAGAATCTTTACAATGGCAGGGTCATCTGTCTTCCTCCCCTAATAGATGATGAAACTGAGATTCAGAAAGGTGAAGTGTCATCCCTATGAAGTGTCAACCCCAGGTCCCCAGACTCCTGGGACAGCACACTTTCTCTTAAGCCACAGCAGACCCGTCCATGGGCTCACACTTCTCCGTGTACTGAGGGAAGTCCCCAGTTTGTTCACAAGTGATTTCTTCTCTATCAGGCACTTATTTGCCTTCACAACACCCAGAGGGGCACGTTGATGTGTCATAGTGGAAGTCCTCTGGAACGGAAATCTGTCTCCCTGTGTGAGCAGAGCGAGGCAGAGCCTTGAATAGCGCGTCAGCACATCTCAGCAGTCCACAGTCTGATAGAAGGCTTGTCTCGGGGGTGCCTGTCTGTCTGCTGTCAAGAGGAAAATCAGCGATTTGTTAGATATTGAAAATTTGAAATTTTCTTTTATTTAATGAGTTTAAAATTATGGGTGCAGTTTTCCAGAGAGAATAAAACATACTGAATACGTCCTCAACACTTTTTTAAAGTTTTTAATTAGTTGCTTTAGCAGTAGACTAGGAAGAGTGTTCAGATTACCACGTTGCTACAGATATGTGGCAGTGACAGAACAGTCTACGGTGATTTAGAGTCAAGTACTGACAGAACGTGCGACTACGCTAATGGGCGGGGCATCTTGCAGCTCTCTGGAGGTGCGGGAGACGCAGCTGCATCCACATGTGGAAACAGTGACGGGAGGGTCTCCTGTTATCCCTGACCCTTACACCAGACCTGGCGGAGAAGAACTTTAAAAACGTAGCAAATGTTTGCTAAGTGGCCCTTGTGGCCCTTTGCAGAATGATTCGTATGATTGTGGTATTAAAAGAATTTTTCAGAGGAGTGAGAAAACCCTGCACACCGTGACAAGCTGGAATGGGCGGGTCTTGAGGAGTGTGGGGAAGGCTGAATTTCGCAGGACGCCCCAGTCGCTGGGCGGCAGGTGGCCACACACTGCCCGCCTTCTCAGGGCGAGGCCCGTCCCTTCACAGTTTCTCTGCCCTTCCACACTTGGCCTGGAGGCAATTTTTTCTTCTAAGAGAAGAGGTTAGTGGAGACTACAACTTTCAAGGAACCGCTGAATTTTATTTAAATAATCTTGTTTAAAATTAAAATTAAGAACTCTCAAAAATGATAAACTTATTTTGAACATGGTCTGTAAGTATACTTTTATCTGTCACATTCATAATCCTGAGCAAAGGTACAACAGATGTTTGAGCGTTAAGTATATCTTACCTTGCTAGTCCTATGCTACTGCTAGGAAAAAAAATCTACCGAACAAACAACTTTTGTGTAATCAGCTGAAAGGAGAGCCACAGGGGTGAGGTAACAGGAAAAAGGGGATTGATGTGATGGTTTGTGAGATGCTGTTTCCTGAGCTGTGTCACAGAGCCACTGTGGCTTTAGTGTTCCACGGCCCCCAGAGCTCTTACAGAACTCTGGGCCAGTGTTCAGAAATCTTGCATTCTTTACTTATTTCTGTTTTTCTCTTTCATCGTTTACTGGAGCTATCCACGTAGACACAGAAGCTATGTTATACTATTGACCATGAGAAGAAAATGCCATTATGGTAGCCTGCTAATTATAATGTGTGTGCACGTGTGTATAACTGCATTTTAATATGAAACAACGAGGACAAAAACTAGCATTCTACAAGTAAGAGGTTATCAGAGCATAAGGCTTACCTGCCAGCTCTTGAAATTCCTGTGTCCCAACCCATAGCCCTCACCCTGTCCTAGGCTACCTGTCCACTAGCTCTAGAGATGCTCTCACCTCCCACAGGCATCTTTTGTATTATAGCTTTTAGACTAGGTGTCCTTTGTCAAAAATTCAACATTTGTTAAGAATTTATTCTTTTAGTTTTTCTTACTACTGCTGGTACTTTTAGACATTTTTAGGAAGAAGGTATGTACTTTATTTTGAGACATTTTCAATAGGCCCCTTAAAGACAAAAATAATAAATAATACAAATTTAAACATTTAAAAATAAAGCTTGGTGTAAAGGCAGTTCACTGGGGATGAGAATACTCTTTTCAACTATTGGTTGTCCGTATGCAAAAAAAATTAACTTTGATCTGTATCTTTCACCTTATATAAAAATGAACTCAAAATGGATCATAGACCTAAATATGAAACCTAAAAATATAAAACTGCTACAACAAAATTTAGGAAAACAATCTTCATGCTCTTGGGTTAGAAATCTAAAATTTCTTAGATAAGGCACCAAAAGCACAATCCATGTGAAAAAAAATGGAAATATTAGATTTGATCAAAATTAATAATGTCTATTGTCAAAAGATGCTGTTAGGAGAAGAGAAAAGTTCCAGACTGGGAGAAAATATGTGTAAATCATATATCTGATAAAGGACCTGTATCTAAAATATGTAAAGAACTCTCAAAACTCAATAGTAAGGAAACAAAACACCCTAATTAAAAAATAATCAAGGGGAGCTGGCCTAGTGGCATAGTGGTTAAGTTCACGCTTTGCAGGTTCGGATCCCGGGTGCAGACCTACTTACTGTTTATCAAGCCATGCTGAGGTGGTATCCCATATAGAAGAGCTACAACTCCACAACTACGATACACAACTATGTACTGGGGCTTGGGGGAGAATAAAGAAAAAAAGAGGAAGATTGGCAGCAGATGTTAGTGCAGGGTCACTCTCCCTCAAAAAAAAAAAAAATAAAAGGTGCCCTTTAATTAAAAAAATAATAAGAGATTTGAGAAAACACTTCACCAAAGAAGATGTATAAATGGCAAATAGGCACACGAAAAGATGTTCAATGTTATTAGAGAAATGCAAATTAAAACCACAGTGTGACACCACTAAACACTGATTAGGATGGCTAAAATTAAAAACCTGTACCAAGTGTTGGCAAGGATGTGGGGCGTCTGGAGCGCTTGTCCACTGCACATAGGAATGTAAAGTGGTGCAACCAATTCAGGAGACAGTTTGGTATTTTCTTAAAAAGTTAAGCATACACCTACCATATGACCCATATGGTAAACACATGGTGAGACATAATAGTGTTTATATATTTCTAACAGTTATTTTTACAGCTGCATAGGTGTCTTCCTCGTTTCTTTTTTTCCATTGTGTAGATGTGCTATAATCCATTCAGCCTGTCCCCCATTGATAGACATTTGGCTTGTTTTAATTCTTGTGTAATTACAAATAATGTCACAGTGAAAAACCGTGTGTATATGTCATGTTGTTTCATGTTTTTACTGCTCCATCTTTGAGTAGAATCCTAGAAGTGAGGTAGGTGGGGCTAAGGGTAGCTGTTCCTAGGTATTGTAAACCTTCCTGCATAGGGTTACAACAGTTTGCACCCCAGCAGCCTCACCAACAGAATCCTCAATTTGGGGACGTTTGCCAGTCTGACTGATACAGGAAGGGCGTCTTGATGTTGTACAACTTGCATTTCTCTTTATAAGCAAAACTGGTAATTTTCATATGTTAAGGGCCTGTAAACATTTTTCCTCTACCTTCCTGGGTTCTCTGGCTAGAGCCCTGGAAATTAAAGTGACAAAAGACAGATTAACAAGAGAAACAGTTTATTAACACGTGCATGGTGCGTAAACTTGGGAGAAACTCAGTGATGAGTAACTCAAGGAGGTGGTTAGAATTTGGGGGCTTGTGTACCGTCTTAGGCTAAACAAAGGAAAAGGGTTTTGGGGTTTCTGGTGGAGGGTAGGTTATGGAAAATGACCAGGAAATGTATGGTAAACGAGGGGTTGTTTAGCAATTCATAATGCAGATTTAAGTCTGTGCCTTTTCCACTGATAAGAGTTGTCCTCCTCTTCCTGGTACTGGAGAGGGAGACACCTTTACAAATGGAAATTTCCTCTATAAATGTACATTTCCTTTACAAAAGGAAAACTAATGCTCTATTTTTAGAGCTTTTCCTAAGTCTGCTGTTCCTCAATTGCCTTCAGCTCAAAATAATCCTTCTGCCAACGTGGCCTATTTTGGAGTAGCGTATTCTGGTCCCCTTCAGGCCATTTGAATTTTTGATTGTCTGTTTGTAGCTTTTGCCTTCTTCCCTTATTATTAAATTGAGTTATCAGTCTCAATTTTTAGTAGTTTGTTATATATTAAAAATTAGTTCCTTATTTGCGATTTTTTTTTCTAATTCCCAATTTTTTTTTCCTGATTACCATTTGTCTTTTAACTTTGCTTAGGATTTTTCCCTTCTCTTTTTTTCTTTATAAAGTTTTTTTTTAAATGCATTAATCTTTTTTATTACCTATATAGATTTTGAGACATTGTTTTGTTAATGTGCTGTCAAGTTGGCTCTGACTCCTGGCTCTCAACAGCCCTGCTCAGTTCCTGTAGACTCATGGAGTCAATCCGTCTCACACTTGGTCTTCCTCTTCTCCTGCTGCTTTCTACTTTTCCCAGCAGTATTGTCTTTTCCAAAGAGTCCTGCGTTCTCATGCTGTGCCCAGAGTAGGACAGCCTCAGTTTTATCATTTTTGCCTCCAGTGATAGTTCAGGCTTAATTTGCTTTAGGACCCACCTGTTGGTCTTTCTGGCATCCAGGGTATCTGTAGAGCTCTCCTCCAACACCATATTTTCAAATGAATCCATTTTTTTCCTGTCAGCCTTCTTCATTGTCCAGCCTTCACCCCTGTACATAGTAATTGGGAATTGAAGGGTGTGGATAATCTTGGCCTTGGTCTCTAATGACACTTCCTTACTCTGGATGATCTTTCCTAATTCTTCCATTGCTGTCCTTCCGAGTCTCAGTCTTCTCTTGATTTCTTGGCTACAGTCTCCATTTAAATTGATGACTGAACCAAAGTAAACAAAATCTTTAACAATTTCAGTGTCTTTTTAAAATTTGGAGATATAGACCCAGGTTATTTAAGAATTCTTCCCATGTTTTTTAGTCCTTGGATGGCTTTGTTTTTTACTTTTAGATTTCAAATCTGTTTGGAATTTCACCTGATAATGTGTTGCAAGAAACAGATGCAGTTTTATCTTTTTTCTCATATTTTTTTCTTCATTCTTGAAGAATATGCTCATTGGGTGTAGACTGCTAGCTTGGCATTTATTTTCCTTCAGCCTTATGAAAATATGCCACTCTCTTCTGGCTTCTATGCCAGAGAAGTTGGCTCTAGGCTAGCTTTTGTTCCTTTTGAAGACAATCTCTTCTGTCTTTTTTTTGACTAATTGCTTTAATTGTTTTTCTTTGTCTCTGACTTCCTGGAGTTCCATTTCATTTATTAAGGTGCAGATTTCATTTTATTTATCTTGCTTCTAATTCACTGGCACTTTTAATGTGTGAATTGGTGTCCTTCAGTGTTTCGGAAATATCCAGCATCTCTTGAAATACTGTCTCTGCCCGTTCCTTCTTTTCTTTCTTCTTGGACTCTGATCACATTTATGCTAACCTGGTCACTGTTTTTTCTTTTCTGTATGCTGCACTTTGGATAATTCCTCAGATCCGTTTTCCAGTTTACTTATCCTTTGTTTTGCTGTGTTCAGTCTGCTGCCAAATATACCTGCCAAGTTTTTCACTTTAGTAACCGTGTTTTCCCTTTCTAGAAATTCTGTTTGGTTCATCTTAAAATCTGCCGTGCCACTTTTTCCAGTTTTCTGTTCCCTCTGAGTGTATTCAGTTTGTCATTTGTTTGCATACGATAAACATAGTTGTCTTAAGATCAGTGTCTGATCGTTCAGTTTGTCAAGTCTGTGTGAGTCTCTTTACCCCCGTTATTGTTTCTGTTGGTTCTTGTTCTTGTCTTTTTTCTTCTTGTGTCAGAATGTCTTTGACTGCTTGCTGGCCATTCCCTGTGAAAGTCATTCATGGGCTCTCTGACCTGGGGTGAATGTGCCCTCTCCAGAGAGGTTTGCATCCAGTCTGCCGTTGCCTGAGGGCAGTGCCAGTTGGATCCCTCAGATCACATTCAGTTCTTCAGGGTCCATGAGTGCCCAGGTTCTATGACACTGGTATGCAGATACACAGTGGCAGCTCTCTGGCCATAATGTTCCAGAAGTTTTTCTCTCTTTCTTTCTTTCTCCCCTCCCTCTTGCTCTGTTCAGCACAAGGCAGCCTTTTATCTTTTACACAGTCCTGTATGGTTGTGAGGATGGAGATCTGGTTTCCCTTCGCCTTAGAACGGAGCCCTCTGACATCCCACCTTCACAGTGGGTAGGTCTCCGCTGGCCTCCCTGCCTTCATCAGGCTCTGGGCCCTGACTTCTGTTCCCCATCCCTGTGGCCCTGGAACCTGAGAACAAGAGCCTGAGTCTAACATCTGTAAGTTACCCCAGGACATACGTCCTGACAGACTTGGGGGATCTCATATTCTGCTTACTTCTGTGAGTCCTGGTTTTCATCCCTGAAATGGCCTGGGAGTTCCTTGTGGTTTTTTTGGATCTCCAGTGTTTTTAACCTGATATATTTTTTCAAATCCTGAAACCCAACGTTTTTGTTTGTTTGTTTTCAGTTGGAGAATTATCTGATTCAAATAACCTAGTCCCTATCTTAAAACTGTAGTCAACTTGTTAGACTTTTTAAATTTATTTTTCATTAAATTTATAGAGGCATTTTAGAAGGATTGAGATATTTACCTTATTAGGTACTTTCTCAGAAGTCAGTTTATAAATTTTATCTGTCTTTTAACTGTTTTGTTTAACATATTTACCTGTCATTTAACATTTGAAACATGGAGGGCTTTGAAGTCTATTTTTGTTTGATGTCTGATCTTTGTCACTCTGCAGACAAAGAATGCAGACTGCTATGATGCCTTTGTCTTTGTTAAGGTTTTCTCTGTGACCTAGCATACAGCTAGTTTTCATGCATGTTGCATATATATTTGAAAGTAATACATGGGGTGCAGAGTTTCATAGACCAAACTTGTTATTTGTATTTTTCCAATCATGTATATCAGGGGTGGGGAAACTTTTTCTATAAAGGCCCAGATGGTAAATTCCTCAGACCTTGCAGGCCATGCGGTCTCTGCTCAACAGCTCACTGGGGCTGCATCCCACTAAGACTTCTTGTACAAAGCAGGTGGCAAGGCAGATCAGGCCTCTATGTCCCTACTAGTGTTTTGTCTGCTTCTGCTCTTGGCTTCTGATTGGGACGATCGAAACTTCCTTTGCTTACTGTGGATTTACCCTCTGTGTTCTCAGGACATGTTTCAGGAAAAATTAAGAATAGTTGTGCCTCTCTTTATTTCTCGTGATTGTTCCCCCTGAGGGGTTTTGTCGTTGTTCCAGCTATCTGTTGCACAATAGTGCTATGTAACAATCCACTCTGAAAGTCAGTGGCTCCAAACAATAACCGTTTATTTAGCTCATGTACCTGTGGGCGAGTGATTTAGGCTGGGCCCCTCTGGCAGGTCTGGTCCTGCTGGGCCTGCTCACATGCCTGGTAGCTGGCCCACTTGGCTGGTCGAGGATGGACCCCCTGGACGGCTCAGGTGACTCAGCCTTTCCACTGTCCATCTTCCTGAAGGCTGGTTCTGGCATGTTCTGAGTATAGGTGGAGACCTGCAGGTGCTGGTGAAGCCCCTGCTTTCTGCACCCCTGGGCTATGTCATCACCAACTGTCCCCCTGGGTTGGGGTGCAGCTCCTGGACTCCAAAGCCAGCCAGGGCAGAGCTGCAGCCTGCTCTTTCACTTGGACACCACTTATCAAAACTTCTTTTACACTGTTCTTGGTTTTAATCCAAAATTGACTCTTGTATTTCTTTGTTTTGAGGGAAAACTTTTCAGAATTGAGAAATGTAAGTTAAAAAAAAAAACAAACAGCTATTTTATAGCCAATACTTTCTTTCCCTGAAATAGATGCTTTTTTCAACTTGAGATATTTCATGTATCTTGTTATCATGAGCAATTATTTACTAAAATCAAAATAATAAAACACATAAATTTAGTTTTTATGAAATTAGTTTACTTAAATGTGTGATACTGCTACCAGGTAAACAAGCAAAAATCATTCCTAAAATGCTGATTTGTGCCATTATATTTTAAGTGTTTGCCAGGTTTCCTGCAACTGAAGAACAGTGTTTTAGTGAATCCTTTATCTGTGGCAATGAAGGGAGCATGCTTACAGTCAGAGAAAGAAGACGCAGTAAGCAGGAGGGGTCGCTAATACAGAGAGAATGATATCAATATGGTGCCAATGTCTCCAATCCTGGAAGAAATAGGAGGATTCGTTTTAAATTGGAGATTGGGCACCTCCTTCTTCTGAGGCCAGGTGTCAGTGGATGAGGAAAGGGGCAGGAGCAGATTGGATCCGTGAAGATGGGGAAGCTGGGAATTGAGGTATTGCATGCGTGCATGTGTGAGGGCGAGGCAGACAGACGAAGACAGAGAGAGAGGATGGGAGAGATCCCACCATGTGTGTGTGTGTGACTGGAGAGAAGACGCTCTCCTGTGCTGAGAAGGAGGTGGAGGTAAGAGAGCAGAGCTGTGTTGGGTCCACCTGTATGGGGACCGGAAACGTTAGCTGCCACCAGGGCCTCCATTGACCAGGGTTGTTCCCAGCACTGGGGACTGAACTCTGAGTAGTCCCATTCCATAGATTTCGTGATTTCCTGCAGCAATGTTGTGCTGTCCAGATGTAGAATCAGAGAAGGTGAAAGGGCAGTTTATTGCATGGTTGAGAGTTGCCAGCTGGGTGAGTGAAAGATGAAGGGAATGGCAAGATTAAGGAGAAGATTTGAGCTGAAGGATCTCGGCAGGAATGTGGTTGAAGGGTTTGGGCAGTGGGAAGAATGGGCTGCATAGACGAAGTAAAAGTACACGGGGGCTGCAGGTTTGGGGAGGGCCAGGTAATAGAACTTGGCTCACCTGGCTTACACAGGGGCTTGGGTGTCTTTATGTAAGAAGTCTGGGGGAGGCGGCTGTGATATGTTTCAGCTGCTTAGGGGTGACACTGAGGTGCCCCAAATCTCTCCAGCCTTCTGTTTTGCCATCCTCCTCATGTGGCTTTTTATCCATAGCCTTGTCATCTGATGTTCCATCAGGAACAACAGTTTTCTTTGTTAAATCGTTGTGTGTCCTGTGTTTATTTGCATAGCTTCTAACTTCTTCATGTGCATATACTATCTTTTCTGCAAGTATTTTGCCTTTAGTATGATGTCTGTCTTTAGCCTTATTTAATTTTTCATGATGCTATTTCTAATTCATTTATTAGTTCTGTAATAATGTTATTTTGGTTCTCAGTGTTTTTCTTAGCTTTGCAATCTCGCTTTTCATTTCAGTGTCTTAATTTATCCTCGTTTCTTTGTGTCTCCTGTGTTGATTTCATGTCTTCTCTAAATTATGGGAACTTTCCTTCAGGTCTGGCATTAGGCTTCTGTAAATGAAGGACTGTGTCCTCAGCATGCCTTGTGCCGTGGCTTTCCTCAGCGGGTGTCTTGTTTGGTTTGCTTTGATGAGTGAGGAAGCAGGCATATTTTTGTAGAGTTACCATGCTGTGTCTTTTTCATCTCCCATGTGGTTTTTAACGTGAGCCTCTATCAGGACCGTGGTTCTGTTTCGCAGTGAGTGAACTTTGAGTCGAGGGCTGACTATTGCTTGTTTTTTCCTGTTGTCAGAGAAGGGGAGAGGGGAGGCAGGAATCACCCACCAGGGGCTAAAGGAGTCCATTCTGCAGCTTTGTAAAAGCCCTTTCCCAGGGCTGCCTCCACCAGTGAGGGCCCTGCATGTTTCCCATGAGCTAGACCCTTTGTGTCACCTTGTTTCCCCACTAGGGACAGGGGCCTGGAATCTTAGGACAGTAGGGCCATGGTGTTCACGGGCTCTGCTCCTGTCCCTGTTCCTCACCTGCAGCCCCTGGGTGTACTCTGTTGCCAGCTTGAGATAAGAGGATGGGTGAAATCCATGTGTGTGCACGTGTGTGTTTGGGGACAGGCTGGGGATCAAGGATGTCTCCCTCAATACCCCACGGAGTGAGAGGGTGGCAGGTGGAGCAGCCACCCAGGTTGGCATCCTGGCCGCCTGCCTGCCTAGCCCTGACTGGGGGCCTCTGTTTTCCTGGCTGTGTGGAGGGTAATGATGGGCCTACTTCATAAGGCAGGAAGGATTAAATGGGGTGATACCTGTACGTCACTTGGCGCGGAGTTTGCTACTCTCACAGGTGTCAGCTCAGACCTCTCACTCGGGCACTTTTCCCGCTCGGTCATCCTGTCCTGCCCATCTGATGTCCTTTGTTTGCACTTCTGCCTTTTTACTAATTCCTTGCTCTTTGTCGAAGGTGGTCAGTGGTCACATGATCATGATACTTACTGTCTGCCTTCTTTCTCCAACTTTCCTCTTGTCAGATAAAAACCGAAATGGTGATCTCCACTTCTTGTGGGACAACTTGGTGAAAAGCTGTCAGAAAGTGTTTGGAGTTTTAAAATTTCCTGGGGCTTCCTTCACACCTCTCTTCTTCCAGTGGAGGAGGGGCTGTGGTGGTGTTAAAACAGTGAAATGCCCACAGGACTTCTGGGGCTGAGATGTGGCTCAGAGTCCGCCATGCTCTACCCACACTTGAGATCTGTCATGTCATCCCTGGCCTCTGCTTTTCAATGAGGATGGCATAGGATTGTGCCCCTTCCTCCCTCTCAACTGCTCGTCTGTCCACACCTCTCCTACCTTCCTGCATTGGGTTTCCAGCTAATTTTTGTTGCTTTTTAAAGAGAGAGTCTAGGAATTAGCTGTGAGCTAGCCAGATATCTACCTAGAAAGATCTGCAATATACATTTTAAATTTGTAATCAGTGCAAGTTATGTGTTCGGTGTTTAAAGAGCTTTCCACTTAAAATATTGACAATATGGCTTAATTGTAAATTTGCATCTCAAACTTAATTTTTCAGAGGAGTGCCTTTGTCAATCCATTGTTGACATAAGCCATATTTTGTCGAGTGCTGGTAACAGAACGTTCATTGTTCTTGCTAGGATGGCAATAACGAATACCTGTCGTGTCCAGAAGTTCCCTTCAGATGTTCTCCTGGCACGGGGAGAGTTCAAGGATTGCCTCTCGGAGCCTCCCGTGAGTGGGTGTGAAATCCACAGGACTCTGGGGGAAGAGTGAGGGGAGGGCTAGCCTGGTCTTATCCCGGCCATTTGCACATTGTGTGTAAGAAGTTAGTTGTGAGTTATGGATATGGGTGCAAAGGAAAAGAGGGTCAGCATTTAGACAAGTGAATTTCACATACATTTTATGTCCAACTGTGCCTTTGAAATATGAAACTCTAACAAATATATAAAACCATGTTTCTTAAACCTGCAGCTGAAGTTTCTATTCATTTATGAGCAAGCTGAGTTAACTAGGAGCAAAATGAGTAACTGGGAAGTCTACAGGTGGCCAACGTTTGGGGGTTTTCCCCAGTATTTTATTATGACAGTTTTGTTATTTTACTTGATATTCTATTAATACTATACAGTGAACATTTAAAAAGTACATACTGGATGATTTTTATAAATTAGCCAATTGAACATGAAAGAGCCATGGGTGTGGAAGAATATATGTGTGTTGTTACGATATGTCATGAGTAGTTTTTCTTGCTGGTTTAGGAGGGGATTTTAGTTGTTTTATGGCATGTATTTTATTTTGTTTTGGATGTGGGGAGAAGGTTATTTGTTTTTGACAGATTTTCTGTTTTTCTTGCGACATGACTTAGAGTTTTGAAAAACTGACTGGATATTGGATATATTTTACAAAAATAATTTGTTTCCAGTAAGTTAGAGTTGCTTCATCTTGCCTGGATATGCTCTGAAGAATAGCTCATTTCACTTTCTTAATATGAAACAGTTGTTGACTAGTTCCCTAAATAACAAAATCATCTCATACTCTGATTTCACAAAATGTTCAGTGGTTCTCCCATAAGGAGTAATGCTAACTAGTTCATCTTTATCATTTCAGCCACTGTGAAATGTCATACTTATTTTTTTTGTTGTTTATTTTCTGTTCAAAGTTAAAAAAAAAACAAGTGGGCTGTCCCACACCGGAGACCTCAGAGGGTGCCAGGGTGGAATGTGGCCACACTGGCCCAGGCACCCTCCTCACAGGTTTTGTGCCTTGTGGTCAGCTCTACATCTTACGCCTCTGGCTTTTTCCTACAGCACTAGCCCTAAAACCATAGGATGAGGTAAAGGTGGGCAAGCATCAGAGAGCAGAGAGTGAGGAGGAGGAAGATCTGCTGCCAAAATGGAAGGAAAGATGGCAGAAGTGTGTATGCCTTCCATCCTGTGGACCTTGTGTTGTAATTCATTTCTCTCCAGCAACACTTTCCCAGTGGGAACTGACCACTGGGTACTTGCGTTCTGAAGCTTTCTGCCACTGTTCACTGCCTCTGATACCAGACCCCAGACCCGATGGGTAGTAGTTGATTTTTCCCTTTGGTCCAGTTATCTACTTCTATTCTTATGCTAACGAACTCCCACCAAAGCTTTGCCCTATCAAAGGATGACTATTCCAGCAGCCATGCATCTGGTCCCTTTTATGGGGAGGTAGCTTGCCGTTAGGAAGAGCAGGTGGGCTGCAGAATCAGGCATACCTAATTCACCCACTGGCTTCCTAGTGGGCGTGGGCTGGTTGCTTTACCTCTCTGAGCCTCCGATTTTCTGATTTGTCAAATAAGGATAATAATAGTAGTGGCATCATAGGATTCTTGCAAAAATTATAAGAAATAATGTGTTAAATTACATAGTACATAATAAGTTCTCACTAAACGATGGTTTTTCATCTATTAATAATGGTGCTACTGTGCCGGAATCTTCAAACTTTTATCATGTGACCTGCTTTTGATAAGGAAAATCAAAAGTATTCTTCATGTCCACTCCATTGTTTAGTCATTTAGTCCAATAGTTACGCGTGTTTCTTTTATCAGTAATTTACTATGTCTGTACTTATCCAGATGTTTTGTATTATCTGGAGAGAAAACATCTGGGTATTGAGGATTTTCCAGTTACATCTTAAGCCCTTTATTAGACCCCTCATTTAATAAAAACATCAAGGTCCAATTTTTATGAAATACAGAGTGTCCACTCTTTTTGTTGATACAATTAAGTCAATACATTTTAGAAAAGCTGGAAACACCATTGGTGTGTGTGTGTCACTTTCTCTGCTTCTGAGGTTAGTTGGCAAAGACTGTGTTTCATGGGATGAGCTTTCCAGAAGGAACGCCACCGTACTATACTCTCTCCGTTTTCCCCTGTGTTATGTTTTAAGATAATGGTAAACATGTTCTGTTCATCTCCTCCTTGATTTTGAAAGAATAAAAGACAATTTTGAAATTTTGGGAAATAAACTCTGTGAATGTGCTCTGGGGAAAAACCGCTTTTTGGTAAAGGAAAGATGGGCAGAAGAAAAGATGACCTTTACAGTGTGTGTTGCTTAATCAGTCTTAGTCCTTGTGGTAGGCAGCTTCTACGATGATCACCTCCATGTCACCCATCCCGTCTGGGTGAAGGCTGGGCATGCTGACTTCTGTCTGATAGACCGTGGCAGAAGTGATGGGAAATCGCCTCTCAGGTGGGTTAGTAGAAGACTGTGGCTCCTGTCTTGTGCATTCTCTCTCTTGAATTGCTCACCCTGGGGGGAGCCACCTGCTGTGTCCAGAGGCAGCCCTGTGGAGTGGCTCATGTGCGGAGGGACCAAGAGGGTCTGCCGACAACTTTGTGAGTAAGCCTGGAGACAGAGGACTGCAGCCTTACGAGGGACCCAGAGCCGGAAGATCCAGCCAAGCGACTCCTGGATTCTTGACCCACAGAAACTATGGAAGAATAAGTGTTTGCTGTTTAAGCCCATGGAGTTTTGGGGTGACTTGCAATGCACATTAAATAACGAATACAGTCCTTCTTATTTAAACATTAGAGATGATGAAACTGTTCTTTCCTAAAGCACAGACTACATGGTTTATGCTTTACCATACTCACCATCCATTTGGTTAGGGCATATTATTGCATAATTGGTTTGTTTTCAGTGTTTCAGGGGTATTTTTTAAAGTATAAAATGGTAAATACAACTCATAAAGGAGTGGAATCTATTGATATCTGTAGATATCAAGCTGTTAAATTGATAACTCTTTTCAGTATTTAGATGATTTATCCACTGAGGTAAACATGAAACATTGTATTTCTTGTAAATATCACTGTATTAAAGAAAATTAGTCAAGAATTTTCTTTAAGGCTGTCATGTATATTACATATATGTATTCATATTCATTTGACACCACAGTTATCTACATACATTTATAAGTAATCTCAAAAGGGAGGAGATATCCAGCCTAGTCATATTCTTGTGATGTGCTTTAGATACTGTGACTTTAAACAAATTATGTTTATCATATGTAAGGCATAAAACATATATTATCTTTATAACTAGGGATTAAAATGGAAAAGATGTAATACATGTATAAAACAGTCATGCTTGTAGTGGTATAGAGTGACAAGATCTTTACTATAGGTAGGAGATTTCTGTTGCTCCAGCAGTAGTATTTGCCTGATAAATGTATACCACTAGATGGAAATCAGAATACAAAGAGTTCATTGGATCATTTCTTTCTCTTAGTTCTGTTTTCTCTGAGCAATTACTATATTTAACATCAAGCAAACCCAGGATAGGTTTATGTTGAAGGCTGTTGAAAGATCTCCGTTTCGATCCAGTTTGCTGACACCCACTTTTCTTGCATATGGCACAGCTGTATCATAAGAACAGATGAATCGTTTCTGGCTGTCTCCCTTCTCCTCATTTTGGCATGACAGAGGTTGCCTAGACTGTAGAACACACGTCTGTCTCTAGGCATGTGCTGCCTCTTTCCCCTTTGTGCTAAGCAGCATCTTCCTGCCAGACAGGTGAGCTGTGGGGAAGTCGTGCAGACCTTGCGCCTCGGCTGCTTCACTGACTCAGACGCTGTACATGTTGAAATGCGCTGTAGATTGTAGCAGAATTTCTTTGGTTTTGCAACAGAAACAAGCATTGCAACCAAAAAGGAGCTCATTAAAGACTGAAGGGGCAGGAAACTCTAGACTTGGGCCGTCTAGTACCATGGCTGCTAACCACATGTACTGTTTAAATTTAAATTGGTTAAAATAAACTAAAATTAAAACTTTAGCCACACTAGTCACATTTCAAGTTTCATGTGATGTGAAACTAGTCACGTTTCAAGTGCTCAGTAGCTGCATGTGGCTAGTGATTCCCATACTGGACAGCCCAGACACACCATTTCCACCATCACAGAAAGTTCTATCTGACAGTACAGCTTGAGACAGGTTTGCTTGGAAGCCCTTGCTCAAATTGATGAACCCGACCATCTCCTTCATTCTTCCAATGCTCCCTTTGTGATCCAAGTTGCAAGAGAGAATTTGATTGGTCTAGCTGAAGTCATTTGCCTCCCCCTAGGCTGTGCTGGGGTAGGAGGGGTTCTGCAGGAGGAGCCTTCAGCAAGTCCTCGGAGCTCCCAGGGCAGACAGCTGAGTTCAGTGCCCCCACGGCTGCAGAGTGTGGCAGAGGAGCGTGCAGTGCTGGTGGTGGACACTGGTGGGCCTGAAATGGACAGATGTGCACCACGGCAGTCTTTAAAATAGTCTTAAAAAGTAAGATTTTATGTTATGTCTGGTGTATAACAATATATTTTTCAAAAGTTAAAAAAAGATATAGTGCTTCAAATATTTGTTGTAAAAAGTGCCTGGAAACATATTAAATGAATATGATTGTTCTTAATGAATGAAACTGGTGTATCTGTTACTCTAACAGTGAATGGGATAATAGTTTTAAAAGCCTTCTATTATAAATATTAATGAAAGCTGTATCACAAAGGTTTTCATCTTTTGCCAGTCAGCTTACTTTGCTCTGGAAAAAAAATTTTTGATGTCCAATCTTTCATCTCTTGCCACAAGTCTTAAAAGTTTTTAAGCTTTTGCTAAATGCTCCTTTAGCAGAAGCCACATAGAGCTCAAACTGATGTATTTCAGGTAGGTTCTGCTGAAGTTTAGCCAGTTATGTATTCTCCTCACTTATTCCTGTCTTGTTTTTTTCAGAGTGTTTGAGTGTGTGTGTGTGTGTGTGTGTGTGTTTTCTCTCATTGCTTTACAACATGCTAAAAAAGCCTCAGGGAATAGAAAGTATTACAACACTTTGAACATTGGTCACAAATTGGAGGATAAATATTTTTATGGTTTTTGTATGATTGTGACACTATCTTTTATGAGACCGGTAAACATGCCATGTTTGTTCACATAACGTATTCCTCTTTGACCCTGATGTTTCATTGTAAAAGCGAGAGGAAGTCAGTTTTGTAAGCATCTAGCCCAGATCTATGAAGAAAGCTCTTGCCTGAAGCCTCTGACAGAGTTCCACAGTAATCAGTTGCAACAGGCATTATAATCCAAAGCTAACATTTTACTGCAGTGTTGCCTCCACAATTCGAGGAAAAATAACCTTAAGTGGGGCTTTCTATTTATGAGAGGGGATTTAGAAGTAATTCAAAAGTGATGTTTACTTCCAGAAGTCAGAGATCACTTCTAATTATATCAACAGATGGCTTAATGCCGTAACTACGTAACTTTTAACATAAAAGAAACCCAAAAAACAAAAATGAAAACAAATTGGCATTGTCTACCTTGTAAATATCACTGAAACATAATTTATAATCCAAACCCATGTTATGTTCAGTTGTTTACATACTACATTGTAATTGTGAAATGTCAAATAGAGCTTGTTTTAAACTATTTAAATACATGTAAATATAACAAAAGAAAAGTAGCATCTAGATTTGGTTTATTTCAGATGTTCAGGTTAGGACTTTGGGAGGAGAAGGGCGGCAGTCCCAGACTCCTGCCAGCATCTCGCGTGGCATTGGAGCTCCACGTGCCCGTGAGACAGCAGGGAGTACAGAGGAGTGGGGGAGATCACCAGATAGTTTGACAGTTTTCATTTCTTGCCTTTTCTGGCAAAAACAAGCTTGCTGTGTTTAAGCTACTGCTGATGTAGAGGTTGCTACTTTAAAATGTTTGTTTTAAGTGGTATAATCACAGGAGAGTATTATTTAGGGGAAAAAAATTCTTGATGCCTTCTCAAAATAATAGATTAAATGATGGAAACATTTTGAACAGGAATATGACATTTCAACTATATTTTCATTCTAGCCAAATAATACATAAACATGCAAACGTTTTGCTACACGGTTAAAACAGTTTTATACTTGTGGTAGTGACTGCTCATATGCCTACCCATTTTCATTTTCCCTTAGTAATAGAGTCCCAATTTTATTCCGCATGCTATGGCAAAACACTCAGCAAGAAGACAAGCTTTCCTCCCTCCCACAGCTGCGCATGACCCAGTTCTTGCCAGTGAGTTGGAAGCTGAAGTTATTGGCTAGGGTTCAATCAGTGACTTTGAAAACCAAGCACCTTCTTGCCCTTCTTCTTTTCTTCCTTCCTGCTGCCTGGATTGCAAACATGATGGCAAGGCATCAGCAGCCTTTTTGGGCTGTAAGATAACCTGGAGGGTAGAAGATACTGTCTGAGGATAGCCAAGGAGAAACAGAAGGAACCTGGGTTCTGATTTCATAGGGTGGCCATTGTGGTCATGCATGCAGCCTTGAGAAAACTGGTCCCCAGATTTTGTGGTTGACTTCTAAGGTTTCAAGGAAGTGGTTAAGTCAAAGTAATAACTTTGTAGGGCTTGTGAAAGAGGCTGGATTTAATAAAGTGGACATTGAAAAGGTTGAGGATCTGGAAGCCTGACATAGCGAAGTCCCAACTGCCAAAGAACTTGCTCCTTTTCTCGTTTGTTAACACTCATCCTCGATGCTCATCATTTGTTTGAAGAAGAGGAGCCTTGAAGCTCAACCCAAAATCATTGAAAGAACATGCAGAACGTGCGTACGAAATCGTGGCTGTTGTTAAGTAAGTTTGATCACAATATGAGCAGAAGTGTTAAACTTTTAAATTTAACAGCTCCACTGAAAGGAACCAGGGCTCTGGGGAAGTGGCAGTTCATGGTCTGGGGAGAAGTACGAGATGAGCTTGGAGCATTTAGTGATACCAGATAACAAGAAGTTATCAAAAACTATTAAGTTCGTGTCAAAAGGACTCTAGAGCCAATCTAAGTAAGTTACCACTGGCAAAGATGGGGTAGTTTGAGCATCGATAAATGATTGCAGTGGATTCTAATGCATCAAATATGTTAAAATCTGTAACTGCAAAGATGGGGTAGTTTGAGCATCGATAAATAATTGCAGTGGATTCTAATGCATCAAATATGTTAAAATCTGTAACTGCAAAGATGGGGTAGTTTGAGCATCGATAAATAATTGCAGTGGATTCTAATGCATCAAATATGTTAAAATCTGTAACTGCAAAGATGGGGTAGTTTGAGCATCGATAAATAATTGCAGTGGATTCTAATGCATCAAATATGTTAAAATCTGTTAAGTTTATGATGGCTCTCAAAGATTAAAAGCTCATGGTCACCTTTGGAGAATGCTAGGGCACTATCTTGTTATTTTGAAAATTAGTAAATAAAGGAAAAGAACCAACCATTTAAAAAAGTAAGTTACAAACTCATTTTTCTATTACTGATAGATCACAAGCGAAAGAAACAAGGCAAACATCCATTTTGAGTGTTTTCGTCCTGTTATTTTGTCTGTGGCTACAGAGAATGGTCCAGAGCTACCCGCTTCTGGAATTTGAATGCTAGGAAGAGAGTTAGATTTGGACATGAACAAACCTCAGGTATTTGCACTCCTTCGGCGCACTCCTTCGCCAGCACGCTGTGGCCGTAGTTGACCACCCTTCATCAGGTGGCAGCAGTGACTCGCCGCCCTCCCCCTCTAATCACCAAACTGTTCGTTTGACCAGTAAATGAACCAGTTTTAAAATTTGTATAATTCTTCATTTGTTTATTTTCATTACATTGTATGTTTAATGCCACATAGAAAGAAACATAATTCATACTTGATAGATTTGTGTTATGTGCAAACATACTCTCTAATAAATTTATTGTGTTAAATAATTAGGTAATTGGTGTTTGAAATACTAAATATTATGCAGAAATCGTGGTAGAATGTTCCATAGCACTTGAAGAGGCTTTTCCCAGCTATTTTATTGATATTTGGGGAAATTGGTTGGAGCTTTTGGATAGGCTAAAAATATATTATTATTTTTCCCATTTAGAAGGATGGATTCCCAGTATTCTAATACTTGCTATTCAACAGGTTTTAAAACACAGAAAACCTGTTCCAGGAACTGTGATAAGCACTTTATGTGCATTATCTCCTGTTGTCTGCGGAACTGAATTTCAGCTCTGTATCTCTACCTTCAGGGGTCTTTTCCTCCTTCCCATCTTAGCCCAGTACCCCCATGGTTATACCCTGGACTTCATCTTCATCAATAATGCTCCATTCTGAATCTAGATCTCCTGCATCTCACTGTGCAGCATCCTAACCTTCCACTTCTTCTTGGACCTCATTGACTCCTGGACACTTTCCCTCTCAGCCACGTCTCTCCTCTCCTCACCCAGCTTAGATTTCATGGTCCTTTGTGGTAATGACTTCTTTACAAATGACCTCAGCTCCCTTCACACCAACCTTCTAGGGGAATTGGAAGGATTAAATGAGTTAATTAATGCGTAGGAAGTGCTTAGGACAGTTTACATAGTATTTCATAATGTCTGCCCAATAAGTTTCACTGTTGCTATTACTTAGTGTCCCCTCTCTTCTTGTACTTGTCTAGCGAAGTTCCAGCTTATCTGCCTGCTCTGTGCCTGCCCCCAATGGCTAGAGTTGCTGGAAGAAAATAGATAACCATGCCAAGTCATCTCATGACCACTTATCTCAAATGTGTAATTAATTTTGCCCAGCCATCCTACCATACTTCCCCAATATGTTTGCTTTCCACTCTCCAAATGTGTGTTCAGATGTCTTTCCTCGGTCCATCTACACATACGGACATTTTTGGTACAAATAACAGGAAATCGTATTTCAGGTTGCTTAAACGATAAGAAAATACCATGTAATATCACAAGAAGTCACAAAGTAAGGCAGTTTCAGGGTTGTTAAGTTCAGCAGCTTAGTGATATCTTTCTGCTGTGTCATCTTTAGCTTGAAGATTCTGCCCTTGCTGGCTTCCATCATGGTCAAAAGGTGGCTGCCATTGCTCCAAGTGTCACATTAGACATGACAGCATCCTGGTAGAAGACCTGTTTATTCCTGGGTGTCTTTATTTCAGTGAGGAAAATCTTTCCTGGAAGACCCCTGCAGACTTAGTGTTGTTGGAAGAAGGCCAAAGTGAATGGTGGTGGGGTAGGTGTCCAAACGTGGTTGGCTGCAGCTGAGCTCACCTTCCTCCTACATTGCTGCTACCCCACTCACTTCAGTGGGCTCTTTTCAGGGTCTTGCTGACTCCCAGGGTCTTGCTGACTCCCTTTCTGCTCCTTTCTGTCTAAACAGTCTCCCTAGGTGATGTCTTCTGGACCCCTGGCTTTGAATGCCATCTCTATGATAGTGATCATTAATAAACATTACACTGCATATCCAATCACATGCTTGACTGCTCCACTTTTATACGTAAAAGACATCTCATACTGAACATGGGCAGAGAGCACCCCCACTGCCTCCTGTCTTCCCAGTGTCAGTAAACAGCACCACCTTCTACTCACGCACTCAAACCAGACATCTAGGCGTTAGATTGATTTCCCTTTCTCCCCACATAGCAGTTTTGGATCACACTTACCCCATATCCCTCCCCCTATTCCTCCTCATGCCCCAGTTCAGTCTAAGCCCCCATTGTGTCACAGTTGGAGGACAGCAGGAGCCTCTTTCTGGGCACTCTGCTTTGATCTTGCCCCTATAATCTGTTCTCTGCCAAGCTTACAAAGAACTTTTAAAACATGAATTGAATTATGTCACTTTCTGCTGAAAACCCTCCACTGTCTTTGCATCATAGGTAGAGTGAGATGTAAACCTACGTCCCGCCTGTCCAGCCTCACTTCTGCCGATCCCTCGCATTCTTCTCCCCAGAGCTACAGTGGCCTCCTTCCTCTTCCTGGAACATGCTTAGCTCAGCCTCCTCTTAGGGCCTTCGCATGGCTGATCTCCTCACCAGGTGTTCTTCTCACTGATCTTCACATGGCTGCCTTATTAGTATTCAGACATGGGTCTCACCTTTATCCAGCAGGCCCTCCCCGACCACCCAGTTTACATTAGCCATCTAGTGATTATCTCAGAACCTTTTTCCCTGCCTTAAGTTCTCTCCATAAGACTCATCACAATCTCAGTTCTCTCTTGTCTGTGTGCTCATTTATTGCCCTTTTTCTTCCCTCTCTGCCTCTAAGATGTAAGCTTTGCAAGATTAGGGATGGACTATCTGGTTCACCACCCCTTGTTCAGCACCTGAGACAGCGCCTGGCACATACAGTCATGCGTCACATAACGATGTTTCGGTCAGTATTGGACCGCATATGTAATGATGCTCCCATAAGATTAGTACCATTTGCCTAGGTGTGTAGTAGGCTAGACCATCTAGGTTTGTTAAGTACACTCTGATGTTCACAAACAACGAAATTGCCTAATGACACACTTCTCAGATAGTACTGCCATTGTTAAGCAACACGTGACTGTATTAGGTCACTCAACCAATAAATTAGTGATTGAATAATTGGATTTTATTTGCAAAAAGTAAAACAGGTAAACTATTTTTGAGAGAAAGAGAAAAATAAAATTACTAGTTATGTTATTGTATCATTCGTGATGTTGGAAGGCATGCAATAGAAATTGAATTTGGCTACCCTAAGTGAAAAGGGAATTTATTGTAAGGTTCCCAGAATCAATAGATGACTAGAGAACAAGGCTTAGAGCACAAACTGGAGTCCTGGAACCAGGCAGTCCTCATGGTGGCAGGGATTACAATACAAGAATCAGCAGGTCTGCACATCATTGTAAGCTTGGAAAGTCTCCATGTCATAAGGTCACCCATTCAGGACTCCCAGTCCTGAGAAATAACATCCAATGGACCAGGCCTAACTTGGATGCCTGCCCAGCTGTGCCAGGGCAGAGAGGAGGATCTGGCCCCCTCGGCCTCCGTTGGAGGGATTCTCTACTGTCCTAGTCTGCATACAAGTTGGGGGTTCTCCCAAAGCAAGACCAGGACTTTTAAAGGGGGCAATTTTTAAGGGGGATATTGAACAATCAAAACGTGACAGACATTGAAAGCATTTAGGAACATGTTTTGGAACTTCTCTTTGAGCCTGTTGGAGCCTTACCACAAATAGTATGAACATCTCCTGACCTCCTTCATATTCTTGGCTCATAATGACCATAGCTTGTCCTCAAACCCAAATCTTCCCTAGAGAAGGATGATCCCACACCACTGTTTTCAGAAGATGCTCTTGGATGCTCAGTGGCTTCCTGTCACCCTCAGAGTAAACCTTAGTTCCTTCTGGGCCCAGGGGACCCATAGGATCTGGCCCTGCTCCTCTCGGCTGCACTTGCTGCCACTTGCATCCCCCTACTCTGCGCTCCAGCTGCTCTGGCCTCCCTGTGCTCCTCAGGAGCACATGCTCGGTCCCTACAAGACCTGTGCGCTGTGCATGTCTCATTTCCTCTGGTTTTGGCTCCAGTGTCATCTCAAAGCCTGGCCATTCTATCTAAGCTGTGTGCACCCCACACCCTGACACTCTACTCTCCTACTGTCTGACAGTATTATTTGTTTGCTTATCGTGGGCTTCCCCACGAGAGTGTGAGCTCCGTGGGGCAGGGCCTTTGTTTAGTTCATAGCTGTAGCCACATGCTTAGAACAGGGAACCGCAGTAAGTACTTGAATGAAGAAACAAATGTGTTGTCATCTTGGAAATTAGTTCCAAAAGAGGAATTCCAAACTGGTCCTGAATAACAAGTGCACAGCATTTGAGGTGACTATTCTGAAGTGGTGAATAGTCATTTAGTTATGTAAATTCATATTTTACATCAATGGATCAGCAGATCCCACTATCTCTTGGGCTGAATGTTGGAGCCTGTTAGAAATGCTGAGACTTAGGTCCCACCTCAGACCCGCTGAATCAGAATCCTCTTGTTGACAGAGCCAAGGCAGAAAAGAAAGCGTTAGAAAACAGCTGGCACTTTCTGAGCATTCTCATGTTAGAAAGGGACGCCTCAGTGGCCAAGATGCTGCTTCCTTTTTTCATAACATTGTAATGTGGCTTTGGAACTCAATTTCTGCTGGGTACTCTGATGTACCCTCATGCCGATTCATAGAACACCACAGCATGTGCTTTTCTGGTAGGTGATAAAGTGACTCAGGAAGAGTTTTTTGTGGAAGCAAAATGTGCTCTCAATTTACTGCCCCTGGGAATGGTTGAAGTACTTGCTTTTTAGCAGGAGCCTTGTGAGCTGTCGTGGAAGTTCTTGGTTCACGTTCACATTTCTCCTTCTCTTCAGTAGTACCGTGGGGTACCTGCAGGAGTGTCCCGTGAGTGTTTTGCTTGCTGATACCGTGATCTGTTAGTACTACCACTGCAGCCCAGGAGAGCGGAGGCTTCCTGAAGCTCGGAGAACTTCCTGGGAACATGGGCAGGAAGTAGCTTGGGATGCTTTTACTTAGTGGCTGGCTCTGTCTCCCTGTACTGTGGTCTTCGAAAATGGGGTAGCACTTTTACTCCTAGTGTCATATTACCTATATATTGCAGAACATTTTGGAAATACAGGAAGGCAAAATGAAAAAAAAAATGAGCATTGCTTATCAGCTGACCCTACAGAGACAACTTAACTTTCTGGGCACATTTGATATATGTATATGCCTGCTTACATTATGTGCCCACTTAGATGTGCCACCTACACACCTTTTATAAAATAAGCTCAAGCCATGAATTCATTTCTTAAGTTGCTCTTTACTTTCTTACCACAGGTAAGAATCAGGCAGAGGTTGGTTTGAATCCTGTTTCTGCAACTTACCTCTGTGACTTGGACAAGTTATTCAAACTCTCTGAGTCTCAGAGCAGGGCCCGACCAGGAGTCAGGGCTCGTGTTGGGAGCGATTAGGATCAGCAGTAGTGTGAGTTGAATGGAGGCTCGTAGAGCACCGTGATCTTGAATGCTTTAGGGCTGCTGTCAGTGGAACGATTTTAATTCTCCTGGAGACAGCCCTGTTTTTAATTCCACTATTTAATTTCATCAGTCCCCAAGACTGTGTCTAGAGATGGCACTTTAGTGATCCTGAACTCAAATCTCTACAGGCACTGAGCCTGTTATGTGATCTGGAGAAATAGGCCTGGTGTGAGAAAATCAACTGACAGAAGTATGACACACTGTCTTTGTTTTTACCTAACTCTAAGCTAATACTGGAATTTGGTATTCAGATGAATAAAGGATGAGTGGAGGTAAATTCTCTCCAGTACTCCTCTTTGCCCTAGCAACCAAAAATCTGGTGTCTTGTCTTCCGCGCCAGGTCTCAGAGGCACGTCTTGTCTCTCAGGCTGTGGGATGTGGTGCTGCACTGAGCCTTGACTCCCGTGACAAGCAGTAGTATAAAGTTTTGTTTAATTTCATAATAGAAAATAGCTGTTCATAAACAGAAGTACTTCCAAATTGGAGTAGAATGTTGGCATAAAAAGATTTTCTGTTTAGGGTAGCTATTCCTGGGATATTTGTAGAAATCGAGATTCCATGTCAGTCATGTTTAGTTTTTTGTGTCGTTATCGCACTGCAGTTCCGTAACTCCCATTTGTACAGCTCTTTGCTCACACTATCGGTATAAATCGAGAAAGGCAAACTGAACAGGTCATATCATTTTTATCAAGTTCGAAATCACAGATTTTATATGCCTGGGGGTAGTAGAGGGGCAGTTACCTTCAGTTCCACAAATGTAAAAATATAGTTTAGACCACCAATCTTTGATTTCTCAAAACTGATTGCAGCATAGGAAAGTGGCCCAGATAATTTTTACCAAACAGGTTTTCTAAAGACAAAATATCGGTAGGAATGAGTGAATTAGATCGTATATTTGTGTAACTATTTAAGAATGCCCTTCCAACAAATGGTGCTGGGAAAGCTAGGTTTCCACCTGTGAAAAATGAAGTTGGACTCTTACCTTATACCATAGAGAAAAATTGCTTCAAAATGGATCAAAGACCTTAATGTGAGAGTTGAAACTACAAAACTCTTAGAAGAAAATAGTGGAAAAACTTCCTAACGATGGATCTGGCAATGATTTCTTGGATATGACACCAAAAGCACAGGCAACAAAAGAAAAAGTAGGTAAATTGGATTTCATCAAAACTAAAAACTTTTGTGCATCAAAGGATACTGTCAACAGAATGAAAAGGCAACCCATGGAATGGGAGAAAATATTTGCAAATCATGTATCTGATAAAGGACTAATATCCAGAATATATAAAGAACTCCTACAAGTCAACAACAACAAAAATCCCAATTAAAAAATGGGCAAAGGGCTTAAATAGACTTTTCTCCAAAGAAGATATACAAATGGCCAATAAGCACGTGAAAAGATGCCCAACATCACTAGTTGTTAGGAAAATGCAAATCAAAAACCACAATGAGATACTACTTCACACCAATTAGGATGGCTACCATCAAAAAAAATAAAACAGAATACAGCAAGTGTTGGTGAGAATGTGGAGAAACTGGAACCCTTGTGCCCTGTTGGTGGGAATGTAAAATGGTGCAGCTGCTATGGAAACAGTACGGCTGTTCCTCAAAAAAAGTAAACAGATTTACTATATGATCCAGCAATTTTGCTTCTGGGTATCTACCCAAAAGAATTGCAAGTAGGGTCTCAAAGAGATATTTGTATACACATATTCATAACAACATTATTCCTAATAGCCAAAAGGTGGAAGCAATCCAAATGTCTATCAGTGGGTGAATGAATAAACAAAATGTATATTCATACAATGGAATATTACTCAGCCTTACGAAGGCGTGAAATTCTGGCGTATGCTACAACATGGGTGAACCTTGAGGACATTATGGGTGAACCTTGAGGACATTATGCTAAGTGAAATAAGCCAGTCACAAAAGGACAAATACTGTATGACTTCACTTATATGAGGTTCCTGGAGTAGATGGCTTGTGATGTCAACCGAAAAGGCCAAGTCTTGGATGCAGTATCAGTTGGTAAGCCAAGGTGAAGACTTCTCCTGGGATCCTGTGATGCATTACTGATGACAGAACAGAGCTCTCTTTGGCACCAGGCCTCTCCCCCTCACATCACGTCCTCCAGCAGACTGCTATGTTATGCATCCAGTTCGTCAGGCAAAGCTTTGAGTTGTATGCCATTCAGCTCAAGGGAGTGGATCTGTTTCATGGTGTTAGTTTCATGACAGTTCTTTTGTTAAATTTTTACAAAATCCTCCTTCCTGGAGAATGATACTGTGAATGAATTGATGTAATGAATGGGCTTAAGCTTTACAGACTTGCAAAATATTGAGTTTCAGTTGAATAAAAAGTGCGACATTAACAATGACCATTGGGGGTCACATTTGTTAATTTTGACCAATCTACATTAAACTTTTCACAGAACACAAAAAAAAGTCATTTCCTAAAGTTGTGCTTATCATGAATACTATATCCATAAGTTCTTCAGTCTCATGAAAATTCTCGTCAGCTCCATGCGTAAATATATCTATCTGGGTTGTGTTATTTATATCTCTCTTCTAATCAGCTGCCATTGGAAACACCATAAATAACTTGTCTTTTCCATGCAGCTTGTCCCGTAAGTTCTCAGACCTATCTTTACTACACTGAGCAACATCATTATTTACAGTTAGGTTTAAATCTGTCAATGCTTCATTTTTTCAGACACACATTTTCAGCCAAATCCAGTAAAACACTTATAAACTCACCATCTCTAATTGCTTAGGCAGTGTAACAACTTAGTATCTAACTCCGTTTTATAGAGGCAACTCATTTATGTTCAAAAACAATCCCTATTGAAAATGTCAGTCCTTTTCCAATTCATTGAGGTTTGTTTTTGTTTCCTTTTTTGCTCACCCATATTTTCTAAATGTAGATCATGGTTCTTACTGTAGTTGCTAGTTAATAGCATTGTAACCTGTGTTCGTCTAGTGCAGGCATGGCTTTGTTGGTTAAACATGTAGGAATATGTTTAATTACTGAAGGGAAATATGCTTTCTTGAACCTTGTGGTCTTTATTTGTAATTTTCCAACTTTTGATTGAGATGTAAGTAAGAAAAGATTTTGCTTTCCTTTTAAAGTTGTTGAAAGGAAGCAGCCCTTCTCAGTCACCGGAGTGATAGAGGGTGGTGGAGGCTGTGGCAAAGTGGAGCACATTGCAGCCCACGGGAGCAGCTGCAGGTGACTTGCAGGTGGAAATTGGTTTGTGTATGAAATCACCCACCCAGTGTTTAAATGTTGGTAACCTTTGTGGGCCAGACAAAACCAGTGAGCTCGTTTGGACGGCAGGCCATCCGTTTGCTTTATCTCCTATGAAACTGGGCAGCCAGCTGCTCCTCTGGCCCCTGGCCACCAGTGCCACAGCCATTTTAAGGACAAGATGTAGATGAATCCTAATGTCGCAGCTATTTTTGTGTTCTTATTGGTAGAAATTGAGGCTATCGATAAGAATATTACCTGCTTTTGTCCAGCTTTCTATGTCACGAGATCCTGGCCTCATCCTGGAGGATACTGGAGTGAACAGACAGATGGGCCTAGTGGAGTAGTGTGTCGGGGGACAATTAGTACTTGCAGGAAGAAGTAAACACTACCAGGACAAGGCCTGCTTTCATGAGTGTTTTTATTTTTATTAAATTAAACTAATTTACAATTCATTTACCATAAATGATTCTTTAAAAGCACATGAGTTGAATTTCTCAGAATTTGATAAGTCTTATCTGAACTGAAAGAAAAATGCCAAGTTTGATGGACCTGTCGTTCCTCTGGTGAATGGGCTACGGGACAGCATTGCTTGCCCTTTGCTGGGCATCTTATGGTTCCTGACGTGGTAATGATTGTGGATTTGATTCAGAAAACACACCAGCTGTGTCGCTAGTAATAGTCAGTGTCAGAATCACTCAATAATGATAGAAGATTCTCAAGTGCTTTTTGGGTGTTACTAATTTTGTAAACTAATTAGGAAATTAGATTCTGTTTTGAGGTAGTTTTCCAGTTACTAATATTGACATGCAAACTTCTGGCCTCGGTTTATTTTTATAAATGAAGAAATGAAACATTAAAATGTTAAACCGGAGGGTATCAAATCATTGTCTGCATTTTCTCTCTCATTCACTGCAGGGGGCACGCAGCGGCTGCCACGTGCCATTGGAATGTCCCTGGCCAAAGAGCTCATCTTCTCTGCACGTGTACTCGATGGCCAAGAGGCCAAAGCAGTGGGCTTGATCAGCCACGTTCTAGAACAGAACCAAGAGGGGGATGCTGCCTACAGAAAAGCCTTGGACCTAGCAAGGGAGTTTTTACCTCAGGTATTTCTAATTACATTTCCTTTTTTTCTCTTTTTAGATCACTTTGTAGCAAATTGATGAAAACAGCAGTCATCTCTAATAAGTGTGAAGTCTTTGGCTTGCTTTCCAAGTAGAGAAGGGCATGGTAGCTGTAAAACTGGAAGTAGTATGCGTGGTTTACATTAAGAGCCTTCAGAATACAGTTAAGATTTGAAGGTGATCTGAGGCCCCTGCTGTAGCCATGCTTTGATGATTATCACGGGCACGTCAGTCCCGTGGGATAGAACTTCTAGCAACCTCAGTCATTCATCAACTGACCCTTCCGTCCTGAGCCGTGCACGTGGAGAGAAACAGTGATGGATGGGCTGTCACACTGGATTGCCCCAAGCTGAAACGCATTGAGACACAAATATGTAGGGAGACCACAGTCGAGTCGCCTGGCAATAGCTCCCTTTGAGATGACCTGCTTGAACAGTGGCAGTTGTTTGTCTCATTGTGTTTGTCTTCATGGTGACGTAGGCATCGTTTTACCTGCTTTGTGCACAGTGTACTTCCTCACGATTACCCTTTCACATCTGGAGCTCGATGCACATTTACTCACAGGTGACAGTCCTCATGAGTAATCGTCATAACAGTGCATCGAGGGTCCTGTTGTCAGGTTTCTTTGTTCTCTCACTCTTCCAGGTGTATTTTTCAAATATTCCTTCCTTCTGAAATCACAGATGAAAGGATTTTGCTCTGTAAATAATTAGTGATTTGTCTTTCTCCCTAATGGGGTTTCAAGTTATATGACCCCCCCCAACCATTTCTGGAGTCACTATAACTTCCTCTCCAACTCAGTCATTAATGCAAATAGGGTTTGTCACCTATTTTGGGGCATGGATCCTTTGGGAATCTCATGAAATCTCTCTCCAGAAACATGCATACACCCCCACGTTTGTTTGGAGTTTTGCATCCAGTCTCAAGGTGTTCTTGGAGTTCTTTGTTGCCAGAGGCCCAGGTCTCTGTGACACGCCTGTCCCCTGAGAGCTGTCGATGGGGCCTCACAGTTGAGTTAGTTTCTGAAACCACACTGCCTGGTGTTGATACTAGTCCTTCTCAGTTAACGTAGCGGCTGTAAGCTCTTTCAGGTCAGGGCCCTTATATCCTTTATTCCCCATTCAAGGTAACATAGCTTACCCTCTGGATTGATGGAGAGGGATCAAATAGAAAAGATTTTTACTGCTTAAAAGAGTAAAAAATAAAGCTTTCTATGTATTTATTTCTATTTATTTTTTCCAAGGGAGTAAAAAGATAAGCTCTCACTGTAACTTTAGTATTAATATTTCCCAAAAATAATAGGGAAATGTCCACCTAAATAGAGAGTAAAGGTGTAAGTATCAGGAGAAGTGATAGTTTAACTAAATATTGGTTTAATGACTTCCTTTGGCTTAAAACTCTCTGACCAACGCTTGTGTCCAGTGAAGTACAGGGATGTGTTTAAGAAAGGTTGTGGCGCAATTCCAGTTCTGATGTTCCCAGCCTCTCCAGGTCTTTGGACGTGAGAGTTCGGCTCCCTGCTCCAGAGCTCCACCCAGGGGGCTCATTAGCGCCCGGCCTCTCTGCGGTTCAGATTCCTTGTCTCATTCCTGGGAACTGGCTCTCTCCCGTGACTCTGGTTAATGCCGTCACTGCCCACGACTCAGCCTCCTGAGAGCCTCCGTGCTCCTCCCGGCTCACACCCGGCCGTGTGCCCCCGCACGGTAAACCCGGCTCTCCTCACCACCCCTTTGTCGGGAGGACGTGCCTCTGAGAACATTAATTGTTAAAATTAATTTTTCCCCAGGTCAAGGGAGATATTGAATGAGTTTAGAATATGTGTAACTGTAAAACTATATGCAAAAGTTGCAAAACGAAATTTGAGCTGGAATAATTTTTATTTTTACAGTCTCTGTCACTGAATGATTACTCTTCCAAATAATTAGAAAGCTTCTATAAAATTAGTATTTCTAGGTGATTTCTGTATTATATGTTACTTCCATTTTTCTATCTGAGGAAAAAAGGTTTGAACAGAAGAAGAGGCATTGTTTTGTATTTTGAAAGAGAAGCTAATTAAATAAGCATTATATCTAATAGCATTTTCATTTTCCTGTTGCCCACAGTTTTCTAAACCTTGCTACCCAGAGTCTGGGCTGTAGACTAGCAGCCTGGGCATCCCCTGGGGGCGTGTGAGACATGCAGAGTCCTAGGCCCACGCCAGACCCCTGGATCCACATCTCCATTTTAACAAGGGGCATAGGGGAGTTTGACCAGCACTGGGTCAGCTGGTGATAAAAGTGAATGGAAAAGGTTCTCATTGAGAGGAGCACTATTTAAAAAAAAAATGAATTGATGATCTTAAAAAAAATGGTACTAATGTGTGTAGTATACATGCAAATCACATTTGGAAGATTCTAACTAAGATACTTGTCTAAGCCTTGGAAAATTGTGGCCTCTGAGCAAGATTTTTAAGCATGTGACTTAGGAAGAGAATTTAGATAGGTTAAAGTTGATAATTGAAACACCTAGATAGGAAAAAATGGCATTTTTCATGCCATCATGCATTTATCCATTCTCTTCTTAGAGTCCTTTGTACGGCCTGTTGGTTAGAGCCTACCTTGCATTTTGATTCCAAAGACACTTAAAAGTGTGCCATTGAATTCCAATTTGTCACTCATAAACAGTTTTTAGGAATGTAAAATATCAAATAACAAAATTCCATCTGGAGGATTATAGTTTTCTACGACAAAAGTAATGTGTTCCTTCTCACAAAGGACACCCAGTGCCTTCCTCTGTGACCCTCACACATCCTGAAGGACTTCTTTGGACTTTAAGCTTCTGTGTGATGTGGGGGCACTGCCCAGAGGACACGTCTTTACTAATACATCATCATCGTGGTTAGTTATCGATGCCTGTGGAGGAAAGATACAGAGCCAGTGTCTGAAACAGATGTGCTCTGAACCCCGTGTTAGTCAATAGCGTCAGCCTCCTCTCCAGCCCAAGCTTCTATTGTACCACTAATGGGTGTGGGATTGTGCCAGACACTGTATCTCCTTTTCACTACTTCTAGGGAGATTTGCTGAAGAATGATAAGCCCTCTACTGGGAACCTTTCAGCATATAGGATTTGCCGTGCCACAGTGTGCTGGGGAATCCACATAACCTGCTGATGCAATGTAGTTGTTACAACTGCTTTGTAATTAAGACCTTGCAAGGCTCCTAAAAGAAATTTCCCATCAACTATCTTACAGTCATTGTTGCTTCAATGCCGTGGGATATTTCTGAATTTTACTGAGATGTACAATGTAATTTGCATAAATAATAATTAAAATCTGTGTCTTTAAATTTTAGGGACCTGTTGCAATGAGAGTGGCAAAATTAGCAATTAATCAAGGGATGGAGGTGAGTGCTGTAATGCTTGTGTTGGTGGTTGGAGTAGGTTGAGGAGATTTAATTTAAGTGAACCATGTTTTGATTTTATATTATTTTTAATGTTCTAAAATGTAGCTGTTTCAGTGCTACTATTCTTGAAAGCTACTGAGGTTCTTTTAGCTACATGATTGATTTCACTCTGCTTATAGGTGTTGCTGGTGCAGCATCATAACCACAGAATTTTGTAATTTCACTGATGCCTCGCAGCATATGACATGCTTGTTATTTTTGCCATTGAGTTAATAGAGAGATTTATTGGCTAGTAGTTCGTAGAAAACCAAAAGAACAGGGCATTCTGTGTATTCTCGGCACCAGTAAGTATTGTATTATTAAAAAAACATTCCGAGGAGAGCTTCCTGGCTCAAAGCTGAGCCCAGCCCTCTCCACCTTTAATTCTCGATGTGCTTTCTTCAGGGAGACACACGTAAACAGGCAAGTCTGTAGAGTGTCCTGGGGTGACCCTGGGAGGTGGCTCCAAAGGAGTGGAGGCCCCAGACCGGAGGAGAAGTAGGCAGGGCAAGGGAGCACTGCAGGCACCGTTGACGTTGGGCTTTTCATTACAGCAGCTATATTTTGGTAAATTATGGAAATTTTGAAGGAAGATACTTCTTCCTTGTAGACCCAGAGGCCACTATGTCTTCCTGGGCTTCATAGCAATAAAAAGAGATTGAATTTGTTAGCAATAAATGCAGTTTTAAAAATTTACAAAGTATTTGGATTTTAAAAATTCTATCATAAGAGTAACAATACTGGTAGCAAACCCCTTATATGACCCTTACTATGTGCCAGGCTGTATGTATATATCTTAGATGCTTTATAAAGGCTTCACCCAGACTAACACATTTAATCCTCACAGTAACCCCATTTGGTAGGCACTACAAATAGCCCCTTGTTCAGATGTACCTCTCTGAGGCACAGAGAGGTTAGATAACTTACCCAAAGTCACACAGCTTCCTCATGGTGGAGTCTGAATTTGCCCAAGCGGCCTGGTTCCAGAGTCTCTCATGCTGGTCATACTTCTGATTTGCTGTATTACATCAGAGAGTTTTATTCTTTTGGAATAGGGTTATTAAATTTGAATTTATATTGAGCTTACCATTTTTTAAAAAGCAACTCAACCTGAAAATGGATTATGTTTTTATCCTCAGGTCGATTTAGTAACGGGGTTAGCCATAGAAGAAGCTTGTTATGCTCAGGTATGTAATACAGTCACAAATTCACTGAGGATACCCCTTACAAATTATGTTCACCTTCTGTATAAGTCAAATGAATTCGGTATCACTGAGCAAGATTACACTCATGCCTGTTCCAAAATCATACAAATGGCTTGAAATTAGTTGTTTCTGCTATTTGACTGTTACCAGCTCTTGTGACTGATTATGTTCCACATACTCATGACCCTTGTCTCCATAATTTAGAAAACTCTTAGAATAATTAAGGCAGTGCCATTTGTGCTGTGACTGGCTCTCTGGCTCATGTAGTATTCTGTGGGTGTGGACTTGAACCCTCACTCCAGTGTGGAGAGGTGGGAGGAGGGCAGCAGTAAGCATGTGCCTGCCAGGGAACATCGCTGTTTGAGACGAATTGGCTTTTCCTGACCTGCTAAGCCTTCTCTCCTGCCCGCTCAAAGTTCACTAATTCCATTTTACAGTTTTCTTTTTGGTACACAGATTAGTAGGGTTTTCTATGAAGAAACAAATCTTCCTTCTTTCCTTCCTTCCTCCCTCCCTTCTTCTTTTTTTCTTGAAACATGTAATTTTGTTTTAGGGTATCTAAAGTAGCAAAAGGATTTTGTTCTACCTTTCTTGAGAATTAGAAACCGCATCAGCTCCCATTTAAGCATGGCAGTGGCGGTGTCATGAATTTGGAGCGATAGCTAGAGTGTCACTCTGTGCCTGGTCTGTGTATATAAATCACCACCTGTCATTGATGAGCACATGCCATGAGTGCAATAAATTACAAACCTCTTACAAATAGCCTCAGAGCCCGAAGAAGAATTTTAAAAGCATATTGGGCCATAATCACACCTTATGAAATGTGAAAGAACAGAAATCATACACAGTATTCTGTCAGACCACAATGGAAATAGACTAGAAATCAATAACAGAAAGATTGGTGGAAAAATCCCACCTATTAATGGTGTGATTTAATCTTTTTAGTGAAGGTTAAGCAACACACTTCTAAATAACACATGTTGAAGAAGAAGTCTCAAGAGGAATCTAAAAATATTTTGACCTAAATCAAAATGAAAATAAAACTTGTCAAAATTTTTGGGAGTGTATCAAAAGCAATGCTTAGAGAGAAATTTATAACATTGAATGCATGTATTAGAAAAGAAGAAAGATCTAAAATCAATGTGTCCACCTTAGGAAAGTAGGAAAAGAGCAATTTAAATCCAAAGTAAGCAGAAGAAAAGAAATAATAAACTTCAGAGCTGAAATCAATGAAATTGAAAATAGAAAAAAAATAGAAAAATATCAACAAAACCAAAAGTTGCTTCTTTGTAAAGATCTATAAAATTGACAAACTTCAGGCTGGCCAGGCTAACCAAGGGAAAAAAACAAAAGATAAAAATTAACAATATCAGAAATGCAAGAAAGGCCATCACTGCTGATCCCGTGGACATTGAATAAAGAATAAAGGAATATCATGAATAAATCTCTGCCCACAAATTTGACAACATAGATGAAATGAACCAATTCCTTTAAAGACACTATATACCAAACTCACATAAGGAGAAATGGATGATCTGAATAGTCCTATGTTTGTTAAATAAATTAAATCAATAATTAATAAACTTCCAGAATAGGAACCACCAGGCCCAGATGATTTCACTGGTGAATTCTACCAGATGTTTAAGGAAGAAATTACACCAGCTCTCTACAATCTTTTCCAGAAAATAGAAGCAGAAGGAACACTTCCTTAATTCATTCTGTGAGGCCTGATACCAAAACCAAAGACATTACAAGAAAGGAAAACTACAGCCCATTATCTCTCATGAACGTAGATGTAAAAATCCTCAACAAAATATTAGCAAATCAAATCTAACAATGTATAAAAAGAATTATATGCCACAACCAAATGGGACTTTTTTTCCAGATAATGCAAGGCTGGTTCAACACTCAAAAATCAGTTAATGTAATCCATTGCATCAGGCTAAACGGGAAAAATTATGTGATCATCTCAGTAGATGCAGAAAAAACATTTGACAAAAATCCGACATCCTTTCATGATTAAAACTCTCAGTAAACTATAATTAGATGGAACTTCCTCAACTTGATAAGAACTTCTACAAAAAACCTACAGCTAATATCATACTTAATGAACAGAAACAAGGCAAGGATGTCCCCCCTTATCACTCCTGTTCAATGTCTACTAGAAGTCCTAGCTAATGCAATAAGAGAAGAAAAAGAAATAAAAGGTATACAGATTGGGAAGGAAGAAATAAAACTGTCTGTTCATAAATGGCATGATTGTCTATGTAGAAAATCTCAGTCAACAACAAAAATAACACTGACTAATAAGCAGTTAGAGCAAGATTGCATGATACAAGGTTAATATACAAAAGTCAATTACTTCCCTGTATACCAGCAATGAAGAATTGGAATTTGAAATTAAAAGCACAACATTATTAGCATAACATAGGTTATGCTATAAACATAGCATAGCACAACAACGTTAGCATAAAAAATTAAAATAAGTAGATATCTAACAAAATATTCACAAGATCTATAGGAGGAGAACTATAAAGTTCTGGTGAAAGAAATCAAGATCTAAATAAATGGAGAGATATTCCATGTTCATGGATGGTAAGACTCAGTATTATTAAGATGTCAGTTCTTCTCAACTTGATCTATAGATTCAGTGCAATCTCAATATAAATCTCAGCAAGTTACCTTGTTTATATTGACAAACTGATTCAAAAGTTTATATGGAAAGTCCAAAGACCCAGATTAGCCAACACAATATTGAAGAAGAACAAAGTTGGAGGACTGGCACAGCCCAACTTCAAGACTTAGCATAGAGCTACAGTAATCAAGGCAGTGTAGTAATGGCAAAAGAACAGACAAATAGATCAGTGGAACAAAATAGGGAGCCCAGAAGTAGACCCATACAAATGTAGTCAAGTGATCTTGGACAAAGCAGCAAAGGCAATTCAGTGGAGAAAAGAGTCTTAAAAGACAAATAGTGCTGAAGCATCTGGACACTGAACTACGAAAAAAAACACCAGGATCTAGACACTGACCTTACACCCTTCACAAAAATTAACTCAAAATGGGTCATAGACCTAAATATAAAATGAAAAACTATAAAACTTCTTGAAGATAACAGAAAATTGAGGTGACTTTGGGTTTGGCAATGACTTTTTAGATATAACGCCAAAAGTGTAATCCATGAAAGAAAAAATTGATGTTTGACTTTATTAAAATTAACAACTTCTACTCTGCAAAAGACACTGTGAAGAGAATGAAAAGACAAGCCACAGACAGGGAAAAAAATCTTTACAAAACACCTATCTGATAAAACTCAACAATAAGGAAATAACCCATTATAAAGTGGGTAAAAAGATGTGAACAGACACCTCACGAAAGTAGATGTACAGATGGCAAATAAGCATAGGAAAAAATGCTGCACATCATACTTCATTAAGAAATGCAAATAAAAACGAGATACTACAATTTGGCCATTTCTTACAAAGCTAAACGTAGTCTTAAACCACATGATCCAGCAGTCATGCCATTATGTATTTACCTAAATGGGTTCAAAACTTATGTTCACACAAAAACCTGCACATGGATGTTTATAGAAGCTTTATTCATAATTGCCAAACTTGGAAGCAATCAAGATGTCCTTCAGTAGGTGAATGGATAAACTGTGGTATGTCCATACAGTGGAGTATTAATCAGCAATAAAAGGAAAAGAGCTATCTTGCCACGAAAAGACATGAAGAAACCTTAAATGCATATTGTTGAGTGAAGGATTTCAATCTAGAAGGCTGCATACTATGTGATTCCAACTGTATGACGTTCTGGAAAAGGCAATGGGGGCAGGGATGAACAGGTGGAGCATAAGGGATGTTTAGGGCAGTGAAACTATTCTGTATGATACTGTAATGATACATGATACTATGCATTTTTCAAAATCCATGGAATATACATCACAGTGCACCCTAATGTAAACCGTGGACTTGAGTTAATAATAATGTATTGATATTGGTTCATCAGTTGTAACAAATGTCCTACACTAATGCAGGATGTTAATAATAGGGGAAATAGTGGGGAGCTTGAGGAAGTACATGGGGACTCAACTTTCTGCTCAACTTTATAAACCTTAAATTGTCTAAATAATAAAGTCTGTTAATATTTCTAAAGTATATTTGAAATGGGGAAAAAAGCATATTTGGAGTTGAATGATAAATTTGGTCACATAATTAGAATTGTTCAAATGGCTAGTAGATTTCAAAATTTTAGATTGTCTTCTAATTAGTTTTCTTAGATAAAACTTGTTAAACTTTTACAGTTGTTTTTACTTTATGGTATAGATAACATCACATTTTATTTCTCTTAGACTATTCCAACAAAAGACAGACTTGAAGGTCTTCTTGCTTTTAAAGAGAAGAGATCTCCTCGCTATAAAGGAGAATAGAAGAAACAAATCTTTAAAATGCCAGTGTAATAAATGTACTTCTGGAAGTATCTTTCAGATCCATGTATGCCTCAGCACCTGGAATCCCAATGACCAAAGTGAAGAGTTATCCATATAGTGAATTAGGCCTCTGGAGTGGCCCCCTATGTGTTTGTTCAAATGTGTATCATGTCATATCCATTCACATTTATAAGCTGGTAGTGTATATATGCATCAGAAACTCAGTTTCAAAATTAGGGATACATTTTTAAATATTTCCTGCATATGAGGCTTTCTGTTCCTAATTTTTTTTTTTTTTTTTTTTTTTGTGGGGAAGACCAGCCCTGAGCTAACATCTGTTCCAATCCTCCCCTTTTTGCTGAGGAAGACTGGCCCTGGGCTAACATCTGTGCCCATCTTCCTCTACTTTATATGGGACGCCGCCACGGCATGGCTGACAGGCAGTGCGTCGGCGGGCGCCCGGGATCCGAACTCGCGAACCCCGGGCTGCCAAGCGCGGACTAAACCGCTGCGCCACCGGGCGGCCCCTCTGTTCCTAATTTTTTAATGTGAATAATTTATATATTGCACACTCGAGGAAATAATATTGATTGTATGTCTACTGTGCTGCAATATGAAAATAAAATTATTTCTATATACCAAAAATGTGAAGTTATACCAAATAAAGTTTCCAAGGGATTATACACATATGCACATACACACATACATCTTAAACTGAAAAAGGAATTGATAGATATTCTGAGTGAAAATTACCAAATATAAATAAAATTAGTGAAAAGAAGACTTGAAGATTTTTCTCTTATCCCATTCTTTTTGAGTTGATTAAATCATTGCATGTTCGGTTTGGAAGAAACCACCTTTCCATGCTGATTCCCCCTATCCGGTGACTCTGCACAGTCAGTCCTAGAATATAGCTTGTAATCCAGTCAGAGACTGGGCCCAAAGGCCTTGTGAGGCCAGCTGGAGGCCTGAAACTGCGCTGTCCTTCTAAGGCCTCCTAGCAAGTGGCCTGGCCCCTTGGCCTAACCCAGAAAGAAAATGGTGCAGCCAAAGATTGGCCCATTGAAATGGGTTGGGGTCATGGATTAAGAGGGAAGTGGCCCTTGCGTCCTTCCCTCAGCTGTGTGTCTCTGATTTCAGTAAAGAAAGGAGGTGAGCACAACTACCCTTTTCTCCTAACAGAAACGTCATGCCTTTCTACCCCTGGCCAGGCAAAGCAACTAGAAGTGGAGGCGCTCCCGGGGCATGTCTGAGTTTGCGTGGCCTTGCCTGGGCGAGGGGGCACAGATAGGGAGTGTGTGGGGAAGCGTGAGCTGTGGAATTCAGTGTGCAAAAGGGAGAACGTTGCAGCTCTCTAATCTAATCTGAGCCAGCCTTGTTTTGTACTGACCTCCCTCCGAGGCTGCGTCCGGGGCTGAGTCCAGCGGCGCTGGAGGCGCCCGCCGCCCCCCGAGTGCTGCAGCTGAGCCTCATGGCAGGAAGTCAGGCCCGGCACGCGGGTGGCTGCCTGTTCCGTGTGTCCCCGCTCTCAGCGCCACGGCTTCCTTGCTCTCGGAAGGCGTGTAGACGGCAAAGTTTTAAAATAGCCGGAACTTGTATTTTTTAATTTGGGAAACTGAGCTCTCAATCTCAATTCTAAAGATGTTGAAAGAGGCAAGCGTGGACTTGCATCCGCTGATGTCCACCCTGCCGGGGGCAGTCATCCTCATCGTGTGTGTGCTCACACTGAAGTGACGCTGTTGGTCACTTCACTGCTGACACTGCAGGTTCGTGATGATTGCTCAGCTGATCGCGTCCTATGAAAGGGGCTTCATGAAATTCACACTCGCTCCCTGGAGGTGATGTCTGGTGGTGTGCACGCTTGCTTACTGATAAACCCGCACTGGTCATTTCATGCAGGGTAACGTGCAAAGAAAGTGCTGGTCCTGTTTTCATAGTCCTGTGAAGGTTTTAGGGCCATCTTCTCGGTCCGTGACATGTTCAAATGCCACTTCCATTTTAACTGAGCAGGAAATAATTAATGGGGAAAAAGTATGAAGAGAGTACTGAGTGACTTGTCTCTCCTAACTTGGGTTCATGGTCTGCTGCTGATTGAGCACCATTTCATTTCCTAACAAGTTGTGATGACGTCACTGGAGTGTATCTGAAAGCAAAGACGTCATCTCGTAGTGACTTCGGGTGTCACAGACTTCTATACAATAGCAGGAGAGAAGTGACTGCCCAGGGGGTCTATGCATGTTTGCCCTTCCCTGCGTTTTCTCTTCAGCAGAGTGGTCTTGCTGGGGGCTGGTGCCGATGCTCTCCCCAGGGCCAGCAGCTGAGTGCTGGGGGGCCCTGCTCCTCGAGGAGGGGGCGTCTTCACAGGCTGGTCAGAGATCAGCTCCTTTTGTTTCCCCCAGCACGTGGAGTGTCTGTGTGTCCTTACACGAAACCGCGATACCACGTCAAGCTGACGCAAGCTGGAAATGCAGTGGATGTGCCCCTATGTTCAGATTAGGTCAGAGAGACTGAGAGCGAGGGTGACCGAGCACAGCTGCAGTTCAGGGGAGAACGTTCCACGTTGTCTCAGAGCAGGAGACCTACCTGAAATAACTGAGTGCTGGTTAATCTAGAACTTCTCTCTGAAAGAAAGAGCTCTCCAAGTGACAGCGACTCTGAGACAAGAGTTGTAATCATGGCCGAAATAAGACTCAGATTTCCCGGGACTCGTTTTTGTGATTTAAAGGATCTTTTCAAGTTTGTGTTGTTTTCAATAAAAAATAGACCTGGTTTTCCTGTCAGTCTAGTCCTTTTTCCTTTCTCTTCTAGCTCTCAAAAAATTGGCTTGTCGCCAAGTGTTCCTTTTCTGACAGACTTGGAAGAGTGCTTCTACATGGGCCGCAGTGGTGGGTGTCACGTCGCGATGCTGTGCTGATAGCATGCTGCCTCATATGGACTCGTTGCTGGCTGGCCGTGGACCCTTCTCACGTGGCCTCAACTGCCTCTTCTGGTGATGGGCCCTACACTTGCTCTGATTTGGGGTCCAAAATTGCTGGCCAGCAGACATCTTTTGATATTTAATTGTACCGTTATTTGTCTCGGCATCTGGTTAAATGTTAGCTAATGTGTATGTCAGCATTTATTGAGCCTTATTGAAACAGCAATAGAAATTATTTTCTTATATTAAAGAACAACTCTACGTGGGTCACAAAAGAGAAAAATACAGCGTTTTCAAGTTACGTGATTGGTAATATTTTGGTGAAATGAGAGCTGCTTTTCTGCAGAGATGAAACAGGCAACAGATTGCAATTGAGGGTATTCTGGGCGGAAGGGGGATCGAACCCTCTGCTCAAAACATCTGGGTCTCAGGCCCTAAAAACCCAATTTCCAATGCCTGCCTTTGGGTTTTCACAGTCCTCCTCTTCGGAAACCTGTCAAAATTCAGCCACCCCTTAGAGGGATCGCCCCTGCTCCTCAGCTCGGTGTGCAGTGTTGTTTGCAAACTAGTTCTTGGACAGTGTGAGAGAACTGGGTGCCTGACGGGGAGAATAAAGGACGCCAAGGACAGACCAAGATGCGCACCTCTGGTGTGGTCAGGGCCAGCCCTCGTGACACGCGTCCACGCAGCGTGAGCTTAAAGGAGGCAAGGCAGGAAGATGACCCTTCCTCAGGGAGCTGACACTTCCCTGGGGGCAGCAAAATGAGCTCACAGCCACCAGCATGTCAATGCCTTTTCAAAGTATAGAAAACACGGCATTGCACGGTATGTTTTGATTCAAGGGAACATTTTGACAAGGTCACTGAAGATACTAATGGAAGTAAGATGAGAGAATTAGGGCTGGGGATTGTGATCATAATGACTACGTAGCAGGAGGCTGGAGCGTAGCGTGATTGCAGGTGGTCATGGAGCCGGGAATGGAACCTGGGGCTGTTGACCTGTCACCACTGTTCAGCCTGAAAACAGCCAGACAACACAACCCAAGGCTGCTGATCCATGTGTGTGTCAGCCTTTGCCCTGGTTAGTTCAACACCTTGCTTGTGACTTGGAAAGATATTGCAAGTGTGCGTGTCCAGTCATGCAGTGACAGCGGTGGAGTGTGACGGTGACAGCAGTGCCCGCCTGGCGCCTCCTCTACTGGCACCTTACCTGCCTGTTCACACCCAGTACTCAGAAACCTTAGGAAGTGGGCTTGTCAGTTGATAGTTTGAGAAACTGAGGCAGAGAGCTGGATTCGTGCCGTCGTTCTGCGTTCAGAGCCCCGACGTTGAATCACCACCCCCCGGAGTAGACAGGGCCAGTCTGGGCAGCTGTGATCGAGGCATCACGTCCTTAAAACCAGCTAGCGGAGTGGGAGTTTGAGGACTCGTGGTTTGGTAGCGATACCCATCAAAAAGGGAGCAGGTGTGGGTCAAGAGCACCCCATGCTGCTTTGGGGGAAGCGTGAGGGCGTCTCGCTCTATTCTGCACTGGTCAGACTCGCCTGGAGTCTTGTCCTCAGTCCTCCTGTCACAGCTGCAGGGGTCATAGGTTCAGCTCTTCTGAAATCAGTGATAAGACTTTGGGCAAAGCTTCTCAGAATCCCTCTGAGCCCGTTTCTTCATCGGGAAAGCAGCCAGCAGTTGTTCAGGATCACTGCGGAGACGGGCTGGATGTGTCCATGCAGAGGGGCTTTGTCATTAATGAAGTCATCCGCAGATGCGACGCTGACCTTGTGTTTGTGTCGTGTTTCAGAAGAGACCTGTTGGAACGGGACGGTGGGTCTCACCACCACGTCCAGTTCAGGGACATGTTTGCGAACTTGGGCAGCAGAAAGACAAGTCAGGGGGAAGCTGGTAGCCATCCTCAGTAGAACTGCAGTGTGAATCTGGGGCCTCGAAGGCTGCCGTGGGCTGGAGGAAGCCATCCAGGCCCCACCCCCAACCACACTCTTCTGCTCCCAAAAGTCAATAGGGGAAGCTGCTTAACTCTCCCAGGTCCCAAAGCTGCTCCCTGCCCCTGAGGTTGAAGCAGAAAGTGGGCAGTCTGGGCAGGGCCATGGGACTGCAGTGGGGAGCAGAAGACAGCTCTTCTAACTTGGCGGCGCCCCACCCCTGAAGTCCTCCAGATCACACCCCGTCCGCTGCACTGCAGGCTGAGGAGATGTGAAATACGTGGCCGCAGATGCTGCTCACGGTGGGTTGGGTCAGAAGAGGCACAGAGAATAGGTGTCCGCCTCAGGTGGGTCTGGTTAACAACTACTTTGGCCCCTGGGATAATCCATAGTTTAAGCAGTAGTTCTTTTAATATTTTAAGAAAAATTATCCTCATGCCTGAATGCCGTGTTTATAGTACTAACTGTGGGGGCTGGGGAGGGAGAACTGCACTGAGAAAAGCAGCCCATTTTCTCATCCCCCTGTTGGCTTTCACGTGACTGCCTGGTGGCCGCCCCCATCACTGGAGATGCTGGCGGGCTCCGGCCCCCGCGCCAGGTGAGCTGAGGCCAGCCAGGAGCAGAGTGTGCTTCCCGCACGAGCCACTCCCCACAGCTCGCTGCTGAGGTTCAGTCCTAATGCATTTCGAGAGACGGGGGGTGCAATGTTCTCCAAACGCCGTCTTGTGAACCCATTTCACAGGGCAGGACCTGAACACTTCTGAGAGAAATAATGAAATCACCGTGGCAGCAAGTGACAGCTCGGGGACCACGTTCCTTTAGTGGGGATGTTCACAGGCAAAGGTTTCAGAGGAATTTGAAGATGTGCAAGTGCACTTTCCTGACCTTTCGAATACAGTCTGAGTCACTTTCACTTTCAGCCTCGGCTGGTGTTGAGTGAGTCCTCTGTGCAGTTTACAGAAAGTGCAGAGCGGTCAGCAAGCGCGAGAAGTCCAAACTCCTCACAGCCGCTCCTGCATTGAGCAACATTTCCTGTGAGTTACCTGTTACCACTTTTCTGAAACACACTTCTTTTGAAGCCTAGAACTTGCTCACGAGTGGCCATAATTTGAGCACTTTGAAAAATACAAGAAATGTGTGACGTGCCATAAAACACAGAGATGACAGCCCACATCTGACTTGGTGGAAAGAAATTCTACTTATTGGAGAGGAGTGATTGGTATATTTGTTCTTCACACCTGTCAGGGGCACTCTTGGATGCTTGCGGAACACCAGGGGTCTGCACGTATCACAGAGAGGTGCTTCCTTTGCCTCTGGTCCTTGTCGAGTGTCTGTGTGACTTGTGACTGTCCAACTCCTTCTAAAGCAACTGCCGGGTGTTGGTCCTGGCCCGTCCCCTGCGCTGGCACTCCCCAGTCCAGGTGTAGTGTGTGAACTCTCATACACTACGTGCGTATTGAAAGTGTTTGCGTGTGTAGATATGAAAATGTGTATTGAAATTCCTGAAAAACTTGACAGACCTGACATTTCTCATTGTCTCCAGTCTCCCCCGGTGATAAACTAGTCTTAGAAAGTGAACGTGAGGAGGAGTGTCATGGTTAAGGGAACCAAGGAAAGGAGCCAAGTCCTGGCCTGAGCCAGGCCCGACTGCTCTTTCTCCATGACCCTTTGGCACATGCAGAATGGAGGCCACATCGAGAAGGAAAAAGACTTCATCTTGTCTATTCATCAAACCTGAGAACAGAGGTTCCCAAGGCTGCCGGCACCTGGAAAAGGTATCTTCAGGATGCATTTTTGAGCTCCATTTCATAACTTCTGAGTTGATTCTGGGTTTGGAGCCCTGGAATCAGTATTGAGGAGAAAGCCACCTTGGTGATTTTTTTTCTTGAGATATAATTAACATACCATAAAAGTTACCCTTTAAAGTGTACAATTCAGTGGTTTTAGTATATTCACAGAGTTGTACAACCATGACCACTATCTAATTCTGGAACGTTTTCAGCACCCCAAAAAGAAAGCGTGTACTGATTGGCAGTCACTCCCGATGGCCCCTTCCCCCAGCCCCTGGAAACCGGTGATGTGCTTTCTGTCTCTGGATTTGCCTTTAGACATGTCATATGAATAGAATTATACACTATATAGCCTTTTATGTCTGACTCTTTTCACTCAGCATAATGTTTTCAAGGTTCATCCATGTTGTAGCATGTATCAGTACTTCATTCCTCTTTATGGCCAAAAATATTCCATTGTACGTACATACCACATTTTGTTTATCTGTTCATCAATTGATGAATATCTGGGTTGTTTCCACTTTTTGGCCATTATAAATAATGCTGCTATGAACATGTATGTACAAATATTTGTGTGTGTATATGTTATTTCTCTTGAGTATATACCAAAGGTGGAATAACTGGGTCACATGACAACATGGTATTTATATTTAACTTTCTGAGGAACTGCAAAACTGGTTTTCAGAGTGGCTGCACCATTTTACATTCCCACCAGCAGTGTATGAGGGTTCTAATTTTTCCACATACTCACCAACACTTGTTATTGACCTTCTTTTTGATTATAGCTATTGTAGTGGGTGTGAAGTGGTATCTCATTGTGCTTTTGATTTGCATTTCCCTAATGACTAGTGATGTTGGATATCTTTTCATATGCCTGTTGGCCATCTGTATATTTTCTTTGGGAAATGTTCATTCAAACGCTTTGTCCATTTTTAATTGGGTTATTTGTCATTTTATTATTGAGTTGTAAGTGTTCTTTATATATTCAGGATACAAATTCCTTATCGGATATGTGATTTGCAAATCTTTTCTCCTGTGGGTTGTCTTTTCATTTTCTTGCTGGTGTCCTTTGAAGCACAAAAGTTTTACATATTGATAAAGTTCAGTTTATTATTTTTTTTTTGCTGATAGTGATTTTGGTGTCATGTCTAAGAAACCATTGCCTGATCCAAGATGAGGGAGATTTATGTTTTTGTCTAAGAGTTTTATAGTTTTAGCTTTGACATTTAGATGTTTTATCCATTTTGGTTAATTTTTGTATATGGCATGAGGTAGGGTCCCACTTCCTTCTTTTGCATGTTGATAACCAGTTGTCCCAGTACCGTTTGTGAAAAAGACTATTCTTTCCTGCATTGTATTGTCTTGGTAACCTTGTCAAAAATTGGCTAGCCATAATGTAAGGATGCATTTCTAAACTCTCAGTTCTGCTCCATTGTCTATCCTTATGCCTCTCATATATTGATTTGATCGTGTAGTGGTTGTTTTCTATTCTATTGATGTGGTAATTACATTGATTGATTTTCAGATATTAAACCAACCTTGCATTCCTGGGATGAATCGCTTGGTCATGGTGTATGCTCCTGTTTTTATGTTGCTGGATGTGGCATGCTAGTATTTTGTTCAGGATTTTTGGGTCCATGTTTATAAGGAATATGGTTGTGTAGTTTTCTTTTCTTGTGATGTCTTTGTCTGGGTTGAGTATCAGGGTAATACTGGCTTCACAGAATGATTTAGGAAGTGTTCCCTTCTTTTTTTAGAAGAGTTTCTGTAGGATTGGTGTTAATTCCACTATAATCATTTGGTAGAATTCACTGGGGAAACCATCTGGACCTGGCCTTTTCTTTGTTGCAAATGCTTTGATTGCTAATTCAGTCTCTTGCTGTAGCTCTACAGAGATTTTCTATTTCTTCTTGAGTTGGTTTCAATAGTTCATGTCTTTTTAGGAATTTTTCTTTCATCTGAGTTACTTAATTTGTTTACATACAATTGTTCATAGTATTCTTTTATAATCCTTTTTGTTTCTATATGGTCAGTAGCAATGTTCCCCTCTTTCATTCCTCATTTTAGTATTTTACCCTCTTCTCTTTTTCTTCATGGTCAGTCTAGCTATGTTTGTCAATTTTGTTGATCTTTTTGAAGAGCCAAATTTTCTTTTTCTTAATTTTTCTTTTTTTTTTTTTTCTGTTACCTATGTCACTTATTTCTATTCTAATATTTACCATATCCTTCCCTCTGCTTATTGGGTTTAATTTGCTCTTATTTTTCTAGTTTCTGAAGATGGAATGTTAGGTTACTGATCTGAGATCTTTTTAATATAGGCATTTACTGTTATACATGTCTCTCTAAGCATGCTTTAGCTGCATCCTAAAGTTGTGATATGTTGTTTGTGGAGGAGTTAGCATAGCAGGTCTGAACTGCTATCCTTGGGAAGGATTGATTGCAAGGGTCGCCCTTAACCTGCATTTGGGCACTTAGATTTTGGGAGGTTCCTACCATTTCTAGAACTGATAAGAGTTATGCCTAAACTGTGCAAACAGTATGGTTTATGCGAAATACCCGCTTTCCTTTTTGGAATATGAAATTTGTGTATTGGCCAGACAGGATATGCCTACATGGCTGGCCCCCAGCAAAAATCCTGGGTTCTGAGTCTCTAAAAGAGATGTTGGTAACACTCTGCACGTCTTGTTATAATTTGTTGCTAGAGGAATTAAACACATCCAATGTGACTCCTTGAAGGATACTTGGAAGCTTGTGACTGGTCTCTCCCAGTCTTCACTCCTACATCTCTTCCTTTGCTGCTTTTGCTTGGTATCATTTTGATTATGTAATATGTCATAGCCATGAACAGACTGTATGTTGAGTCCTCTTAGTGAATTACCGAACCTGAAGGTGGTGTTGGGGATCCTGACACATATGGCTTTGTTTTCATTCATCTCAAAGTATTTTTGAATTTCTCTTGTGATTTTTTTCTTTGACCTTGTTCTTTTTTTTTTTTTTTAGGATTGTGTTCCTTAATTTCCACATACTTCTGAATTTCCCAAATTTCGTTTATTATTGATTTCAAATTTAATTACATTGTGGTTGGCAAACATACTTCAATGTTGTCATTGTAAAATTTCAGTCTTTGGCATTTTAATGAGATTTGTTTAATGGCCTAACATATGGTCTAACCTGGAGAAGATTCCATGGGCACATGAAAGGAATGTGTATTCTGCTGTTGTTGGATGGAGTGTTCTGTTAGGTCTGGTTGGTTTGTAGTGTTGTTTCATTCTTTTATTTCCTTGTTGGTCTTCTGTCTAGTTCTACCCATTATTGAAAGTGAGGTGTTGAAATCTGCAACTATTATTGTTGAATAATATTTTTTCCTTCAATTCTGTCAGGTTTTGCTTCAGGTATTTCAGGGCTCTGCTCTTAAATTTATAATTATTATGTCTTCTTAATGCATTAACAGTTTTATCATTATAAAATGTGCTTCTTTGTCTATAGTAACCATTTTTATCTTAAAGCTCTCTTTTGGTTGCTTTTTGCATGGCATATTTTTTCTGTCCTTTTGCTTTCAACCTGTTTATGTCTTTTAATCTAAAGTATACCTCTTGTAGACAGAATAAAGTTGGATCACGTTTTTTTAATTCATTCCACCCATTCTGCCTTTTGATTGGAGTATTTAACCATTTACATTTAATGTAGTTATCCATAAGGTAGGATTTACATCTGCCATTTTGCTATTTGTTTTCCACATGTCATGCTTTTTTGTTCCTCTCTTCCTCCATTACTGCTTTCTTTGTGTTTAATAGATATTTTCTAGTGTACCGTTATAATTCCCATGTTATTTCGTTTGCAATATATTTTTGACTTGTTTTCTTAATGGTTTTTCTGAGAATTACAATTACCATCTGAACTTATAAAATCTATTTTGGATTAATACCAACTTAATTCCAATTATACATAAAAACTTTGTTTCTATGTGGCTTTGTACGCTTACCCTTCCTCTGTGCTATTACTGTATATAAATTAAATCTTTATGCATTATAAGTCCATGAGAACAGCTTTATAATGATTGCTTTATGCAGTTGTCTTTTAATTCCAATTGGACAAAAAAGGTTACAACTGAAAACTATATTTGTACTGTCTTTTATATATGTAGTTACCTTTACCAGTACACTTTATTTTTTTCATGTGGATTTGAGTTACTCTCTAGTGTCCTTTCATTTCAACCTAAAAAGCTCCCTTTCTGGAATTTCTTATAGGAAAGTTCTGCTAGTGACAAGTTCTCTCAATTTTTGTTTATCTTGGAATGTCTTAATTTCTCCATTTTTGAAGGATAATTTTGTTAGAGAAAGGGTTTTTGGTTCATAGTCTGTTTCAGCTATTTCATTATGTCATCCCACTGCTTTCTGACCAGTATGGTTTCTGGTGAGAAATGGGCTGTTAATTTTATTGAGAACTCCTTGTGAATGACCAGTTGCTTTTCTCTTGCTGCTTTCAAGATTCTCTCTTTGGCTTTGGGTTTGGGCACTTTGACTATAATGTGTCTTGTTGTAGATCTCTTTGAGTTGATCCTGCTTGGATTTCATTAAGCTTTTTGGATTGTAGATCCATGCCTTTTGTCAAATTTGGGAAGTTTTTGGCCATTATCTCTTTAAATATTCTTTCAACCCCTTTCTCTCCCCTCCAGAGCCTCTGGAACTCCCATTATGTATATATCAGTACACTCGATGGTATCCCACAGGTCTCTGAGGCTCTGTTCATTTTCCTTTGATCTTTTTTCTCTCTGCTCTTCAGATTTGATGATTTCTATTAATATGTCTTCAAGTTTACTGATTCCTCTGCCATCTCATATCTGCTTTTGAGACCATCTAGTGAACTTTTTGTTTCAGTTATTATATTTTCAACTTTAGAATTGTTCTTTGGTTCTTTTTTACAATTTCTCTTTGCTTATATTCCTTGTTTTATGAGACATTGTTCTCATACTTTTCCTTAGGTCTTTGAACATATTTAAAATAAGTGATTTAAAGTCTTTTCTAGTAAGTTGTGCATCTTGGCTTTTTCAGGGACAGTTTCTACTGGTTGCTTCTTTTCCTTGTATGGATCACACTTTCTTGTTTCTTTGCATGTCTTATAATATTTTGTTGAATAGTAGACATTTTAAATAATATAATTTGGCAACTCTGGAGATCAGAGCCTTGCCCCGCCCCCCCCCCCCCAAGATTTGTGGTTGCTGTTTGTTATTGTTGCTCTTTGTTTAGTTATTGACTTGCCTGAACTAATTCTGTACTCTTTGTTGTGTGTGGTCACTGAAGTCTGCTTGGTTAGCTTAGTGTTCAGCTAATGATTGGACTGAGGTTCCCTTAAATGCCTTGAACCAAAAAGTCTCCAGCTCTTGTGGAGGGGCTCTGTGCATGTTGGGGCATGCCTTCAATGCCGTGTCAGGCACTTGGCAACCCTGCCTTAGCCTTCATTTCCTTTGTGTGCAGAGCTTCGAGGTCAGCCAGAGATGAGAGTTAGGGCTTTCTCAGGTCCTTCCCGAGTGTGCACACAGCCTTGCACATGTACACTGCCTTCTAGATAACTAGGAATATGTCAGCGTTTCATAGCCCCCATGACATCTCACTCCCCAGTTTCTCCTTTTAAGTTTTTTGGTTGGCTTCTTGTTTGCACCAACTATTATCACTGCTGCAGGCAACTTTGTCACTGATTGTTTTCTGCAAATACCTTGTGGAAAAATCTGTTCACAGTGAGAGAACTGAGTTAGGTCAAGTAAAGACAAACCCTGTGAGTAGGGGCTTTCCCCACTAACTGATTCTCCAGGGAACTGCCAGACAGGTCAGATGACAACAAATTTCCAGGAACAGAGCTACAGAGAAGGTGGTAGTCGGGTCCTGGCTACCCTGACTTTGAGGCTGTTGGTTTTCAAGCTGTGTAAGGCATTTGGGAAAGGGAGCTGCATATACGGCAATTCAAAATGTCACAGAGCTTGATGTTCTGACTGAGATGCAGCCATTTTTCTTGAATTAATGCTCCTTGGGTTTTGCAAGCTTTTGGTTGATTTCCAGGGCTCTGTAAAAGTTGACGTCAACAATTATTGCTTATATGGAGGAGCAGATTTCTGAATATTCTTACTGTACTTTTTCTACTGACATCACCCATCCAGCTGATTCTGCTGCAACCATGTGTATCATGGGATGTTATTAATAAATAAGGTATTCAGAGTAGATTTCTGACTTCTGGTACATCAATAAACTGATGTTTATTGAATAATAATAATACAACAATAGTACTATATTAGTCATTAGTTATTAACATCAATAATAATATTATCCTCTTTATCATTATTGTTATTATTCCTGCCCCAAATATTTAATATGCCTTACTTCCCAAATGTAAAGTTTATTGGCAGTCAAATAGGATAGGGTTCACTGTGGTGCTGTCTTTTAAATGTGTGCTCTGAGGACAGGCTGAGGAGCCAGACACTTGCTGCTCCGGGTGAGGCTGCCCCTATCTGGTCATGAGGTTGGCTTGGTCTGTGGAGGATTCAACCCCCAGTGGCTGAGCTAATAGCCATAAATCAAATCAACTCAATCCATAAATGCAGAATTCAAGTAGTAAAAATCAGAAGTTAATTATCAAAATCCTATTTATAAGTGTTTTGTGTTTTAAGAAAAGTATAAACTTTTCTTCCACATCGTTCAATTCATGTTCCACTGTTGGACGTTAAGACTCTGATGATGAAACACTTTATAAATTTTAACTTGTCAGATCTTGGACAGGATTTCAAGTACAGTAAGAGTTTGCTAGTGATGGAATCCAAGAATCCTTTCCTAAAGAAAAAAAAAAGTACAATGAAAAAGTCAAGATGAAATTTGATGCTTTATTATTTCTAATATATGCTAAGGAACCAGATATATTCTAGCTGGTTACTAGAATGAATAATTGGCCCTTGGGTAAGTTTCAGAAGAATTTTTCGGTTAAGATGTGATTGAAAACAACAGGTAGAAGTTCCCCGGGAGTCATCACACCTCCGTTGGCACTCTTAACTCTCAGCCCTCCTCACACACAGCAGCCATTGTTGTCCCGTGGTTAATTACTGGTCCACCCCACTAGAGTCAGTGTTGATGTTACAAAAACAGTTTATGCTACACAGGCTCTTTATTCATGTAATAATTACAGCATATTTGTCTTGAGTATTTCGCAAGTGTTCTCTTTGGATAATACTGGCAAGATTAAGTAATAGTTTCTTGCTAACATTATTGCTCAAGAACATCAAACATGATGGAGTGAGATTTGATGTATTATGCATGTGTCTTTGGTTCTTAGCATCTCTCACCTCTTGCTTTTCTTTTCTCACATATAAAATAATCTTATAGTGAGACTGTGTCTACTCTTTCTAACACAAATGCCAGGAACCACTTGAGCAAACTATTTGATTTCAATTTTAATGGGTAGTTTTTATAATGATTAAGAGTAACACATCTGAGCCAGCCACGACACTGTGCCAGAAACCAGGGACTTCAAAGAGTCTTCTTTGTAGAACTCCAAAGGAACTGAAATTTCTGTTTCTCTATATCATCCAACTTAATTATTGGCAATAAGTGACTGTTGGCAGGAGGCACATGTCACGTGGCCCCAGTTCTGCTTCAGAAAAGGTCAACATGAGGCACAAACCCTGGGCCGCATTACGCAGCTGTGGGCTCTGATCCCCCGCCGCGTGCTTCGGAACTCGTTATGCAATGTTACGCTCACTGATTAATGGCTGCTTGCACAAGAAGTTTCTCATTACCCCGAACGCAAGCATCCTGGGAATGATTAACTTTGTGACATAACTCTCATCACACAAATATGGAAGATTCAAACAGACGTTCAAATAACGTGCTTCAGAAATAACCAAATGTGTTTTGGCTTCTTCATGTCTACATGATGAACAACTGTTTTAAAGCTACGGAGTGAAATAGAGAAACCTTTTGAGATCAATTTTTAGGAGTGGGAGTTTCGTGATATTGGTTCATGCATGAACATTCTTCCACCATATTTTAATTTCACCTTGATGTATTCTGATTTGCTGTGACAAATGTCAGCTCTATTTTACAGTGTTCCATCTTGTGAACTGAGTATTGAAGATACAGTTGCTTTTATAAAACAGTTTTGGGGCCATATCTCTCATACTCCCAGGCATGATGGAGAGTCACTGTGATGGTTGTTATTGATTTCATATGACTAAAAAGATAAAAATTCTGCATTTTGTTAAAGACATTTTGTTAAAGACCTGGTGGTCTAGTGGTTAAGACTCAGTGCTCTCACTGCCATGGCCAGGGTTTGTTTCCCGGGCAGGGAACCACATCACCTGTCTGTCAGTTATACTGTGCCAGTTGTGTGTTTTTGTGATGCTGAAAGCTCTGCCACCAGTGTTTCAAATACCAGCAGAGTCACCCATGGTGGACAGGTTTCAAGGGAACTTCCAGGCTAGACAATAAGGAAGAAGGACCTGGCCACCCACGTCTGAAAAAACTGGCCATGAAAATCCTATGTATAGCAGCAGAACACTGTCTGCTATGTGGCGGGAGGGTGAGAGGACGGCACAAAAGGACTCGGCAGGGTTGGGTAGGAGTCAGAATTGACTCGATGACACTAATAACAACAGGCAAGTGCAGTCTGAAATGCTGGATGTGTTAGGACTCTTTGTTGTGAGTGGCAGGAAGTCAACCAAAGTAGCTTAGGCAGGAGCTTCATGACTCAGCATGGGACTCTGGCAGGACAGGGGAGCAGCATCCTTGGGGACCACTGGAGCCAGGGTCTCAGGGCTGCAGGGACACTCTTCACGTCTACCTCACGTAGTCTCTGACATGCAGCCGCTGGGCCTGGTCCTATAGACTGGCTTCCCCCGATTGCACCTCCCCCCAGCCTTGTTCACCACCAGGGCGCAAGGGGAGCTCTCTTCACTCAGCTCCAACTCAAAGCCTCCCAGGAGAGGCCTCCCCTGGGACTAGTAATTCACATGTCCTCCCTGTGGCCATGGAAGTGGTCACTATGATTGGAGGAGGGGGACCTCTCCAGCAGAACAGAGGGCTGCTGTTCTGGCCTGAAACGTCTCAGCAGCCACCGAGGGCCAACCTTGACCCAACCAGACATCCTTTCTCAAGATGCCCCCACTTGCCCTAAACCGCTTCCTCCTTCACATCTACAACTCACCTTAAAGCACTTCCTCCTTCACATCCACAACGTGCCTTAAAGCATTTCCTCCTTGTACATCTACAAATGCGGATGTCCTGCAAGAGCCTGCCAGAGTTCTGGCCAGCAACTGCCCTCAGCTCTAACCTCAAACCTCAAGGTCAGGTCCACTGCTCTCGAGGCCAGGTATGGCTCCGCAGAACCATGTGGCCTGGGGCCTCCGTGCTGTTCAGCCACCTCAGCACACTGTACCCATCGAGGGAGGGAACCTGTTTATCAGTGAAGACAAAGCACACGACCTCTCTAGTCCACACAATATTCCATGTCATAGGAGGGGACGTGACAGGGCCAGGAGGGCTCAGACATCCATTTGTTGAGCCACTCCCTTGACAGTAGATCAAGTCCCTTAGTCAATCTCGCTACCCAGATTCCTGCTGATAGGATTTTCCCCTGAAGGGTCATGGGAGAGAACTTCTTTTTAGGGGTCTTTACCCCTCATTGGTTCACCTCTTTTGGTGCTGTTGTAGAGGGTCCTGGAGGTTGTCGTGGGCTAATAGCCCCCTTAAATCTGCATCTGGCTTTTCATAGATTTAATGTGCGGAGGCAGTGCATCATCTAATGACCAATGACATGGTTCTTGTCAAATGACTAGTGTTGAATCTGGATTGGGCGGAATCTAAGGGCTTTGTCCCTTGACGATGTGCTTTAGGATTCTGCTCTCTCTAGACCTCAGTTTAATGGCATCTGCCTTAGAGCAACAGAAAACAGGGGGCTTGGGAGGGGGTGAGGGATTACTAATGCTCTAGCATGTGCCCTACCAGCAAGCACCTAAATTAGCCAGATAGGGAAGGAATGCAATCTGTTATCAGGAAAAGGGGTCAACCGATGGAGGGGGAGTGGTGGGGATGAGACACCAAGGCCCGTCTTGGAACTCTTGGTGGCAAGTAACACAAACCCAGCTTGAACTAAATTAGACAGGAAAAGGGAATCCTCTGAGCAGCTGGCTTCAGGGACAAGTGGACCTGTGGTCTCCATCTTCTCTCGTCTCTCCTCTCCCCTGCCAGCCAACTTCTCCATGCAGGAGAGGACGTGCCCTCCTGGCCGTGCCCAGCTGGCATCTTCCCTGCCTTCCCACCAAAGAGCAGGGTGATCTTACCTCCACTCCACCTGGAGAAATGTGGGAGAGGAGCTGGGCCCTGCGGCAGGGGCAGCCCTCCTGAGGACTTCATGCTTGGAGTTGGGGAGACAAGGAGACACCCACCACACTTGGTTTGTATGACAACAGACGGCCACATGGAGTATCTTTGGGCGGGTCCACGTGCCTGTGTCTCTGAGTTATTAACACGTCTTCTCATTCACGTTTGCACTTTCACTATGGCTAGAACACCCAGGAAACCGCTGGCAAGGTTATGGCAAGGTTCTTCAAGTCCATGTTGCCACCAACTGAGAAAATGTGCTCAGCACACATCTGCCAGTATGTCTCCAATGTTGTGAGACTTGTGTCTAATAAAGGGCTAGTTCACCTTAGGTCACTTGATCCGCGTTGGTTATTTATCATTTTATCTGTTTTTCCAGGGGATGATAAATGTCCAGCTACTCTCACGTAGGGCTCCTCAAAAGAGTTTGATCTTCACACTAAGAAGCACGGGAGCCCCTGTCTTCTATTGCACACAGAGCAGTTCTACAATTTTCTGCTGCAGGATGACCAGGTGACACCAGAGGACTTTTCCTAAATAACACATCCTTACACAACCTTCTAAAGAAGAGAACACTTGGTTTTCTCTCTCCTGTAAGTTTACCCGACACTATGCCTGTCGGGGTTCGATGAGACGCTTGGAAGTGATGTCACAATAGTGAGCCTGCAGCACTGCCACCTGTGCTTGTGAGAACAACGAAGAAGAGGACAGGAGGGGGTGGGAGTCGGCCACCTCCCCCCATACACTCTCTCCCAAAGCCCTGGGAGCCTTTCTCTCCCAAGAACAGACCTGGCCGGGACCTGTTCTCTTTGTACTTTTGATTGCTTCGTGTGGCAGCAGTTGTGGGCGGGGTGTGTTAATGGAGACATGGCCGGCACCCTGTGAAACGCAGGTTCCAGCGGACCCTGATGGGGCCCTCCTTCTCCGTCAGCCTGAGAGCCGGGCGCTCCCAGTCTTAGCTTCACAGCTCAGGGGCAGCTCCCAGGACCCGCGTGCTTTGGGAAGGCCCCTGTCCGCGCTCACCTCCCACACCCTGGCTGCACCGACAGCCAACAGAGGGGGTAAACATTGACTTAGGAGCCGTCCCGAAGGTGCAACGGCGCAGGAAGCAGGTCCCGGGCTGCCTGATGCTGCCTACGTGCGGGCGGCTCTGGAAAGGGCGGTGACCAAGCACAGCACCGCTTCCTGGAATAGGGCACAGATCAGAGGCGGCTGTGCTGCGCCCAAGTTTCAGATGAACTCCAGCGCGGGTTACAGAACCCTACGCCACGACTCCACTTAGGGCTTTTTAGTACTGGTTTCCCCAAGAAGGACTCCGTGTGCGCGCGTGTGCGCGGGCGGGTACGCTTTCCTTTTGGTAATTATTTTGGAAAATGTTCACAGAGGCCAGAAATAGTAAAACCGAGGAGACCCTTGCTGTGCTCTGTGGGGGTCACAGGGTCTCTGTGTAGACAGACACCCCCAGGGCCGGGCACTCGGGCAGTTCTGCTGAGAAACAGCTATGGCCACTTCATGGTGGCCACGGGTTCCCCGAATCCCACGGGTCCGTCCCTGTGTGGAGGGGCTCCCTGGGACAGTTTGCTGTCTTGGTTGTAACACCTTAACTCCCTGTCACTGACCCCCTACGTCTCCTGTCTTCCTTGCGGAATTCTTCTGACCTGTAGGAGAAAAATGGTGTTTAGATCTCGGTTATTCCAGAGGGTGGAGGGAGCTAAGTTTAGTGAAGGCTAAAAATAGCTGGAGCCCAGCGGGCCAGGCAGTCAGGCCTGCAGGCAGGGGTCGCCCGCTCGTCACCCTGGCCCTCCCCGGGTGCCACCTACGGACACTGGTTCCAGGAGGCGCTCCCTTAACAGCAGCCCGTTACTCATATGTCAGATTCCCACTCTCGTGAAGTATTTCATGCTCCAACTGCATTTCCATAGAAAAGTGTGAGTCACCACCAAGTGGGGCCCCTCTCTGAGCTTTGAGAAAGAACATGCTGGGGGGGGGGGGTGAGGCCATCATCATCATCATCATCAACCGGAAAACCGCGGGGGAGTGGCCTTGACAGCATTCTGTACCAGCTCTTTTTCCAGAGGTTAATCTTTATCTTAATAACCAAGATATGGTTGGATGACCTTTCTATAAGAAATCTATTTAAATACAAGGGATTGTTTGAACTTCTTTTTAAAGCCAAGGGCATTTTTTGTGGTGCTCAATATAAATAAACCATATTAATAGTTGCTTGATGGACATGTAACATGCCGACTGCCGGTGACTGTTGCTGGGGCTCCCTCCACCCCACTTGGGAGACACAAAACACCCCTTTGTTCTCGTCTGTGGGGACGGCCGTGTGATTGGCTGGGCGTGCCCACCCCAGACCCTGTGAGACAGGCTCACTGCTTGGAACAGATGGTGATTTTCAAACTGAATGCTATTCTGGTGCACTTACTTAGGAAAAAGATCTAAAAATAGACTTGAATGAGCATAACCTGCAAAAATAAGTTGTCAGCTTCTTTTTACTCCTGCTGGGTTGAAAACAAAGCTGTCAGCAATTTCTACGAGCTGAGGAATCTGTGTGCTTTCTTATTTTAGAGAAAGCTTTTTCAGTAGGACTGTAATTGAGTCCCCTTAAATCTCTCAGTGTCAACAAATTACCATCTGTTGTTCTAGAGACTCTCAAATCAATGAGCCCTGCCCCGTGCTTAAAGCCAGTTAGTGCGGAGTCCTGAGAGGGACTCACTGTGCCACGGGCTCGGATCTGGTCACAGGGTCTTGGGGTCAGCCCAGACTCCCTGGGGCCAGGTGCCAGGAGCAGTTGTCTCCTTCGGTGAAGACACGGGGCTTAGAGATGGGGTGGGCTGACGTCCAGGCGGGGCGTGGCCTCGTGCAGGTCTGACACCTCTTGTGACCTGGGAAGCAATGGCCAGAGCACTGGGCTTTCAAGGTAACTGGTGCGGGCCTGTGTGTGTTGCTGCCGTGTGATAGGGACATAGAGGCCGCCTTCCCCTCGCCGGCATGGTAGCACCGTTGTCTGTGAGTGACCCCCAAGCCAAGAAGGCGATGTAAAACCTAGAGAAGTGGGGTGGACGGAGACCTTGCTTGTCATGAACAGGGGCTCACTTGAATCTGAGGAACCAAACCGAAAGCTTCCTTCTTCATCATGTTCCTTCTTGTCCTCAGATAGGTCACCATCCCCATCCCGGGAGAAATCACTCTTCTCCTCAGCACATTGTGTGTGTGTGTGTGTGTGTGTGTGGTGTGGGGTGTGGTGTGTGTGGGGATGTGTGTATGTGGTGTTGTATGCACATGTGCATACCTGCATGTTGGATGTTTTGGGGTGGGAACTGGGAGCTGTTTCCATTATTTTGAGAAAGCGTGGGAGGGTTAAAATACAGTGAAAACTGAGTGGAGAAAGTTTCTCAGTGGCAGAATCCCAAATCCCATTGGGGGCAGTCTGGATTTGGGGGCCTGCCGTTGGGGAGGGCCGGCTTAGTAAACAGGCCGGGGCGGCATTCGGGAGGCGGCCTGCTGGCCTCGCTTCTCGCTGGTCGGCCCCGGCCCGTTCCCCAGCGCGGGCGCCGGCGTCTTGCAGGGACCCTGGCGAGTGCTCTGCATCGGACGAACAGCCCAGGGTAGCCTGCGCTCCTCCGCGATGGTCATGGTTAGGTGGTGAGCCTGGAGGGTTCCATGGGACAGAGTCGGCCCGCCCGCACAGTTCTCCAGCCCGGGAGGCTGTGCTCCTCCCCTGCCCTCCCACCGCGAGGCCCTGTGACCACGTGGGCCACACTCAGGCCGTCCAGGATAACCTCCCTGCTTTAAGGTCAGCTGAGTAGCCACTCAGCTTGAGCCTGATTTCCGTCATTTCATCCACTGCGCTAATCCCCGTCTGTCACGTAACCGAGCGTCCGGACAGACTCCGGGGATTGGGACACGGGCATCTGTGAGGGGCTGGTGGTCCGCTCACCGCAGCGAGTTCCGTGTCCTTGGTTGTCATGAGCCAAGAAGAGCCTGGAAGCAGCTTTGGACGGGTTTTCATTCCAGCCCTGAGGATTCACTTCCGTTTCTGTACCCATCATTCCTGCAGTTCTCAGCCTTAGTTCTGAATTTCCGTTTGTTCCATCTCGTCATCGCACATTTCATATCACAGCTTTTCCATTTCTGTATTCTTGATTGATCGGGCAGTTTCATTTGATTTTTGTTTTCCTGAAAGGATCTATACTTCTCGAATCCTGACACGTTTGGAAAAGTGTGCCTACCGCCTTTGACTAGAGTGATGACTTAACCGATTTCCAGATTTGGGGGCACACCTGTTTCCCCTCGTGTCATCTGTCATGCTAGTGGCGTTAACTACTGCCGGCGAGGTGTCTGCGAGCCCCACCACGAGGGGGCCGTGGAGACCTGTTCATCACGCGCCCCTCCACGTGGAAGACGGATGCGGCCGTGTTGTCCGAGTCCCTCTGTCTACGCCGGGTCAGACTCCTCCCGGGTTCAGGAGTCCAGAGCCCCTGCTGCGAGCTGCCAGCCCTCGGTGGGGCTCTGGGCTGCCCCCACCGCTCCCACGCCCTTCCCAGCCCCAGGAGGGACGGGCAGAGCAGCGCGTGGGGTTAGCCCACACATCACTCTTCTGTGGTGAAAGGGTCCCTTAGGACCAGATGTTTGCTTGTCCTCGTTCCCCCGCCGTGTTCTCTTTCTCTTTTATCTTCTCCTTCGGTAAGGCCCTGTGTTGTGGGGTGTGTTGTGTTGTGTGTCTGTTGTGACTGTGTGTGGTGTGTTGTGTCTGTATGTTGTGGGGTGTGTTGTGTGTCTCTGTGCTGTGGGGTGTGTATTGTATGTGTGTGTGTTGTGGGGTGTGGTGTGTGTCTCTGCGTGTGCTGTGGGGTATGTATTGTGTGTGTATGTGTGTTGTGGGGTGTGGTGTGTGTATACGGGGAGGGTCAGGAGCTGTGCACTGATTCCGGGACCTCCTGACTGGCTGTCCCTGAATTTATGCTGTGCAGTTGCTCCTTTCTTTCTTCGAGTGTGGCTAGTATTTTGTCCGTTGTTGCTCTTTTGTGGAAGTCTATTGTGTGAGGTTTGGGGGAAGAAGCTTTTGTCAACGTCCATCTTTCCTGGAGGGCTAACTTATCTTGAAAGCAGAGCCCGACGGGTTTGCAGGGGTGGAGGGGGTTTTGATCTGGGAGAAGGCCCGTCTGGAGGCCTGGTGGGGAGCTGGGGACGGGGCGCTGGCTCTCCGGGGACACTTCTCTCTCCCTGGGTCTCCGGGAGCTCGTCTGCGCGCTCTGTGGGCCTCTGCTCGCTGGTGTCCTCCCACGTCCTCCACTCCCGTGAGAGGCTGTACTTCTCACACGTTGGAAGGAAGACTTAAGACTTCCCTTTCCATCCCTCCAAGCTTTAGAAAAGAACTTCACCTCAGGTAGGTACACCCTGTTGCCCCGTCGACAGGCCAATAAGAGCCATTCTCTTTACAGTCAAGTGAGCACCATTGTGACATGGATTGTGGAACCAAATGGATGGGAATTAAACCTCTGTCATTCACAGTGGTTGGCCCAGTCAGTTTCTTGCCTCTCTGAGTCTCAATTTATTATCATCATTTTTAAAGACGTGATAGTCATGTGACCTCATGGCTGCAGGGACAATGTACTGCAGTGTATGGGAGCTGCCTCAAGCACAGTGCATTCAGGGACCACACCTGTGAGGGGACAGGGGAGGGGAGGGGAGGGGAGGGAAGCAGGAAGGGTCGGAGGGAGGAGTGGGCTCCACTGACCCCAGGGCGCTCTACAGCCAGATGACCCTTCGGAGGGTCCCTGAGTTTGGGCAGAGTCTGGAGCCTTTCTGTCCCATGCTGACCATCACCAGATGCCAGCTGCTGCGGGGGTTGGGGAGGCAAGAACATGGTCATGGGACAGGGACCTCCCCACAGAGGGGAATAAACTGATAAACCCTGCCGTCCTGAAGGGGGTCTGGGCCGTGCACCACGGCTTCGACGAGAAGCAGGAAGCTGCATTGCCAAGTCCTCAACACCCTCGCTGTTCCCAGTGGTGGCACAGAGCAGGCCACCCACACCCTGAGGCCACACCCTCCATCCTCCTGCTAATGCCACTCACTGACCCAGCCTGACGGGGCAGAGGGCACGGGAGCCCCACGGGATCAGCCTCTGGGCACAGAAAGCAGGACAGAAGCTGGGTCTGGGAGGGGCAATCAGACACCTGCCCACGTGCCGCGGGAGGCGTGGGCGGCTTCCCCAGAGCCCGCCTGCCCCGCCGGGACCCTGAGGGTCCTCACCTGGGGACTGCTGCCTCAAATGGACACCCACCTGAGGCCAGCTGAGAGCTTTCATCAAAAGACCACGCAGCAGGGGCCGCCCGGTGGCGCAGCGGCTTAGTCCACGCTTGGCAGCCCGGGGTTCGCGGGTTCGGATCCCGGGCGCCCGCGGACGCACTGCCTGTCAGCCACGCCGTGGTGGCGTCCCATATAAAGTGGAGGAAGATGGGCACGGATGTTAGCCCAGGGCCAGTCTTCCTCAGTAAAAAGAGGAGGATTGGCAACGGATATTAGCTCAGGGCTGGTCTTCCTCACCAAAAAAAAAAAAAAAAGACCATGCAGTGAACAAAGGCCCGGCCTCTGACTCAACCAGCACTTCTGCCTGAGATGGACACTGGCCATGACCCCGGGTCATCTTCTCTGCCAGAAGCCGTGTTTTCTCATTTCTCACTTTATCCACGGAAACTCTGTTCCTTAAGGTTTGATTTCTCTGTGAAGGGGAGGGGTACAAGCCTGCTCCTCAGTTCATTTCAAACTCTCACTAGCAGCCTTGCCTCTAAAGGGAAGAAATGTCTTTTCTTTGGAGATACTCGGGCTTTGCGGACATTAAGTAAATACAGTCACTCGTCCCTTAACAACGGGATACATTCTGAGAAACGCGTTGTTATGCGATTTCGTCGTCGTGTGTCGTCGTAGCCACTGCACACCTAGGCTGTGTGGTGCGAATCGTGTGGGACCGCCGCCACATATGCGGTCCGTCGTTGACCAAAATGTCATTATTTGGTGCATGATTGTACAGTGGTCCCCCCTTATCTGAGGTTTTGCTTTCTGTCACTTCAGTTACCTGCCACGTTTAATGTTAGAAAATATTAAATGAAAAATACAAGAAATAAACAATTCATAAATTTTAAACTGCGCGCCGTTCTGAGTAGTGTGGTGAGATCTCGTGCCGCCGGGGCGGGAATCACCCCTTGTCCAGAGTGTCCACGCTGGATTCGCTCCCGCCCTCTGGGTTATCACATCGGCTGTGAGGTGTCTCAGGGCTCGTGTTCAAGGAACCCTTATATTACGTAATAATGGCCCCAAAGCGCAGGAGTAGTGATGCTGGCAATTTGGCTATGCCAAAGAGAAGCCGTAAAGTGCTTCCTTTAAGTGAAAAGGTGCAAGTTCTGGACTTAAGGAAAGAAAAAAAATCATATGCTGAGGTTGCTGAGATCTACGGTCAGACTGAATCTTCTATGTGTGAAATTGCGAAGAAGGAAAAAGAAATTCATGCTAGTTTTGCTGTCATACCTCAAACTGTGAAAGTTAGGGCCATGGTGTGCGGTGAGTGCTTGGTGTAGGAGAAAGACAGCATAGGGTCCAGTACCCTCCAGGTCTCAGGCGTGCCCTGGAAGTCTTGGAGGGCACTCCCTCGGATAAGGGGGGACGACGGCACATACGAAGGTGGTGGTGGTCAGACAGAGGCTTTAAGTGAAGGGGCAGGGACCCTCTTGCTCCTGGCTTGCCAAGCGGGTGGCCATTTCTTCTCATCATTGGAGAAGCCCAGACCTGGGCCCACCTGGGATGCGGCCTGAGGTGGCCCCTTGTCCACATTTCATCCAAGGTGGGCGCTCCACCCTTGGTGGAAGGCCATCAACAGCATTGGTGCTAAATCTTCAGCCCCTCAGGGTGACTGTGATGAGAAAGCAGTTTCGAGAGTGTCCGGATGCCTGGAAGACAGAAAGGCAGGGAACCATTCTGAGACCACGGGACGAGGCCCTTGGCCATGGCCGGGGCTGATTTCATGGGGCCTAGGCCACTGTATACATCTGAGAGAGCAGGTAATTCCACATTTTAATGGTTTTATGAGTCACTTTTTTGGGCTTGCTTTTTGTTGTGGGATTTTTTAACTGGCATATCTAACATAAACCACTCAGGATTGTTCTCTTTCCTCCCCAGAGTTTGAGTTTAGTGGGTTTTTTTTTTTTTTTAATCTTCAACCAGTCCTTTTAAGGGTCCAAGTTTGTTTTCTGTAATTTACTCCTTTTTAAAAAATTTTTTATATTTGTTGCTGGGAAAGATTCACCCTGAGCTAACATCCGTTGCCAATCCTCCTCTTTTTGCTGAGGAAGATTGGCCCTGGGCTAACATCCGTGCCCATCTTCCTCTCATTTTTTTATGTGAGCCACCACCACAGCAGGGCCGCTGACACACAAGTGGTGTGGTTCTACACCCACGAACCAAACCCAGGCTTCTGCATCAGAGCTCACTGAACTTTAACCGTGAGGCCATCGGGGCTGACCCTATAATTTACTCTTGAAGGCGAGGCAGCCAGTCCCTCTGAAGTCATCCCTGGGCTGCTGTGCTGTGCCCACCTGCGGGGCTGTCTGAAACGTCACTGGGGACAGCTCCCTTGCAGCCTCCTCGAGGGATGTGCGTGTCTGTGTCTCTGGGCACTCGGGGTCAGTGGAGCCTGTAGTGCAGGGGAGCCTGAGTGTGGTTCAGGTGGTGTCGTGTCACAAACCATCCCAAAATTTGGTGCAAAACAACACCAAATTTCTTGTGATTTCTTGTGATTCTGTGGATCAGAATTTGGGCAGGGCTCAGAGGGGCAGTTCTGTTCCACTTGGCATCATCTGGGGTCGCTCCTGTGGCTGCTTCAGCCGGGACCTGATGGGGTGAAATGTCCAGGACAGCCTCCCATCTCCAGGGCCTCTCCTCGGGCCTCTGATCAATCACGTGTCCAGCCCGGACCTTCTGGCAGCGTGGGGGCCGGGCTCTACTCAGGAGAAAGGTACTCAAACTCTCTTAAGGACTGGGCTCGAAAGCCTCAGAAAGTCACTTCACCACATCCTATGGTCAGTGCGATAGCCAGACCTGTCCAGTGACAAGGGGAGAGGAAGCAGGCGCTGGGCCTCATGGGCCGGAGCGGGAATTAATGAGATCACATCTGGACAAAGCACAGCACGTGCCAGCACCCAGGCGGTATTCCCTACACAGTTTTCATCACTGTGACCCCCTTTGGTCCTCACCTGGTGTTTGTGGTGGCCCCCCTGTGTCCACCCTGTCCTAGGGAGCTTGCACGTGGGGCACTAACAAATGCAAAGCTAGGGTGTGCAGTGCATGCAAGGTGGGCGCGGCTGGACATCTGCGGCACCTCTCGGTCACCTGAAATCTAGACACAATGGCCTGCAGCCCACAGCCCGCACCCTGAAGAAGGCCAGATCCTGCCTCCAAGTTCTGCAAATCTCTGAAGTCGTTCAGGGCCCCCGATTCCCCTGAAGTGGTTCAGTTTACTTGGACAGCCATCTGGGCGGGACAGCCTCCCAGGCCCTGCCCACAGATGTGCACAGGTGACCTTGTTCAGGTGTGCGCCTCAAGGCTGGAGAAAGGCTGCCTTGTTGCACAGCTGCAGGGGTACCACTCACGCCTTGTCCCCAGGCCTAGAGTTGGGGGCACCACCCAGAGAACACATGGCCCCTGAGCAGCTGGAGTGGCAGTTGATCTTGTAGAACTGTGGACCTGTAGACGTCCTAGTTCTTAAAGGTTCTGAGGCCACGTGCCATGGGGACTCCCCATGTGGGACAGAACCTCTGTTCTCTTTATTCCCCCTCCCGCATGCCCTCCATTTTCTGGGCAGGGTGCTTTGTCCTTCTGTTTATTGCCTGAAGACAGTCACCCACCACCCCCTTTCCTGAGCGCTGCCTTCTATTTCTTGGGGTGCATCCAGGGGCTTCCCTGAATAAAGGCAGCTCCCCCCAAGGGTTAAGGTGGCTGCTGGTAACACAAGAAGCTGTTCACTCTGGAACCAAGCACTAAGGGAAGGCGTCCCTGGGCCACCACCCCAGGCCTGGAGGAAGCGCCAGGGCTCAGAGCAGGGGAAAGGGCTGTGCAGAGGCCAGCTCTCAGGGACAGGGGTTTGTTCAGGGAGCTCCTCGTGCAGAAGCTCTCAACCCCGACTGTACACCGCAGTCTCCTGAGGGAGTTAAAACTCCCCCTGCCCGCGCCCCACCCAGGCTCTTGGGGGTGCAACCCAACTTATTGTCGTGGTGCAGCCATAAATAAGAGTCACCGATTTAGTGAACGAACGTGTGTTTGAATTTCAATGTGAGTATTTTTTAAAACCCTAGCTGAAGACAGGAAAGGTGCCAGGTACCCGAATGGGGAGGGGTACGGAGTACAGGGTGCAGCATGAGCCTCCCCGAGCCCACGACTCCTGTGTTTTCCACCAGCAAAGAAGCCAGGCCCCCGGAGAAACTGTTTCTGTTCATTCAGCACACAAGATGGGCAGCTTAGACTTCTCTAATTAATTAAGTCCACACAGCATGTGAGACTGCAAGAGTGGACAGGCGGATGTCCCGGGTTTAACTTTGGACACAATTGGCTGGCTCGGAGCGAGAGACGGAGCAGCTGTCCGTGTCCGCCTGTGCTCGTGTTTGTGGCTGTGACACAAGTAGTCGCGCTTGAACATTCGTAGTCTATCTTATGAATTATGCAGGATAGATCTGTATTTGCATTTTGGTAGCAGCACTGAAAATAGAAATCAAAAAGCCTGAAAGTTGGAGCGAGAAGAGACAAGACTGAAATACGGTGAGGAGAGAAGCCAAATGGCCTGCCCAGACCTTCACTTTCCAGGTGGAAAGTTGAAGTCACGAAACCAGACAGATCTCTCTTTCTTTCCCTAATTAATTATAGGTTGTAAAGTCAGGGTGTGGGCCGGGTGTATTCCTTTTATTCTTTAAAACCTTCTTTGACAGCTCCAGGCACCCAGGATTTCATCAGTGTCTCCAGGTGCGTTGTAATTCATGTGAAATGTACACTCGATTGCATAACGCATGTTACTACCCGTGTTTCTCAGTCAAACCCACTTACATCATCTCGGTGGGGAGGAGAAGTCCCACAGCACTGTCTCACCCGTAAGGAAAAGCTGTCTCTTCTTTCATTTTTTAAAGGAATAACTTTGAATATAAAAATACTAAAAAAAAAAAAAAAAAAAACTACAGAAAGGAAAGTAAAAAAATCCAGTCGAGCCACTAACATGATCAACAGTCCGCCTCGCCTGTCACATTTGGGCACGGCAGCAGGCAGAGTGGTGGTGGTCTGGATTTTGCAACTAGGTCACCTGGGTTCACATTTGCCACCTACCGGCTGTGGAACCGTAGGTAGGTCACTTGGCTGCTCCCTGCCTCAGTTTCCTGATCTGTGAAGTGGAGATAACAATAGTAACCCCCTTGTAGGACTGTTATGAGGATGAAATGCATAAATACATGTCAAGTGCTCAGAACGGTGCCTGGCCCAGGGCCGCACTCAGTACTGTTAGCCGCGGTCATCATGGTGCTTACTCCTGACGGCTCCCTGTGCTTATAGAAGCAGAGACGTGCACACACCTGTGTGTGACAAACTCACACGTGCATACTTGCACACACACGTGCACACTCATGCATCCATGCATCGGCACACACACCCCTGTGAATACACAGATACTTTTCCCCCACCAACAATAGCATCATACTCTCCTTATGGGCCTCTGGCTTGCTCTTTTTCACCCCACAATAATCATGAATATTTTCCCAGTCAGCAACCTCTGCCTTTGTAGGGGGCTGCCATTCCTAATAGCTGCTCCTCTCCTGGTGGACATTTGGTTGTTCTGAGGTTTCGCTGCCCACACTTACTGCTGCGGGGCTGGCCCTGGGGTGGGGTTGCACAGTTTTAATTTTCTCAGATACTGTCAAATGGCTTGCCAAGGTTTGTGCCAATTTGCATCTCCACTGACAAGGGGGGGCCTCTTTCTCCACCTCCCGATAGGAGTGGGCACATTGCACTCTGCCAGCCTCATCCTTGAGAAATGTGCTGTCCTGTTTAAATTTGCATTTCTGGAGTTATTATTTGCCTGACGGCTTCTCGTTTATCTCTGTAGTGTGCAAGCCCCGTTGTGAACAATGTCGGTATATTCGTTGGCCTTGTCAGTTTGTTTTATAGCTGATCCTCTTTTGCAAACAAAATAACATGTACAGACGATCCACAACTTACTCAAGCCTATAATTTGCCAAATTAGCACATTTAGGTCAAGATGAGTTCTAAATTTGGAACTTTAATATTGTTTCCAATTGTAACATTTTTGAAGTGCTCATTCTACAAACCAAATAACTAAGCATTAAGTCGTTCATTCAAAGACTGGTCACTGAGAACCTGTCTGTGTGAGGGTCACAATGTTTTTAGGCTTTTGGGTGACATCAGTAAACAATTAAAAAGAAAAAACGCTGCTGTGTGGAATTTATGGTCTATCCTAATTCAAGTGGGAACTGAGGTCAGGGCCACGTGGCAGAAGGTGGCCGCTCCGGGCTGGAGCCCATGATGGCCCGTTGGGGTGGGGCCACCAACACGCTTCATGTCCCCCAGGCCTGGGGCTGTGACGGAGGACAGGCAGGGCTGTTGGGCAGACGTGGCCCACGGGCCTCCCCTCCCAATGCTCCTGAACTCTTCTCTATCCAGGTGGGAAAATGAAGCCCAAAGGGGCTGCCCGGCCCCTGGATGCACGCCCACCCTTCCTGCCTTCCTCCGAGGGAAGCTCTGAAGCGCGACATGAGGTCGGCATGGCCGTGTGCCTGCTCAGCACACACTTGTTTGAATCTGTACACACACAGCGGGCATCTCTTGGCTTGCTGAGTCTGGCAAGGGGGGAACAGCAAGCCAGGCCGCAGGGGGCACCTGGAGAACTGAGAGGACCAGCCCTGGGCCTGTGCAGACCCACAGCCTGCCGTCTCCGATGCCTGCCTCCTACAGGAGTTAGCGAGTTAGCGAGCGCTGGCCCTGTGCTCTCAGCTCCTGGCTGAAATATGCCAGGAAAGGACTTCGGTGGCTTGTCTTCAGCCAAGGCACTTACCTCTGACCCAAGTGGCCGTGGCCAAGCGGGTGGCAGTTGTCACCAGGCTGGCCGGTCACTGATAGGGCCAGCTGCTGGGGGTCACGGTGAGGGACAGATTCGCCCCTACTGCAGAGGAACGCATAGCACGGTTGTCAGGCAGCACCGGGGCGTGGGGGGGGGGGCGGTCTGAGACACCCAGGCCCCCGAGTGGCCACTTGTCCTCCACTTGGCAGCTCATTCTGTCGGCATAACTTCACATCAACAATACTGATTTCAGGGCAGCTCCTGTCCAACCCGAGGTTGATCTCAAACAACAGTGAACCTTGTGCTGTGTCCAGTAACACTCCTTTGTCACAAACGAGGCCCTCTATGAACTGGCCCCAGCCCGGGGAGCAGCAGGAGCTCGCCTGCATCCCCTGAGGTGCCCCCAGGGCTGTGCACCACCCCGAGATCCCTGGAGGGTCCAAGAGGCCCATAGGGGTGAGGAAGGGGTAACAGGCCAACCCCAAGTGTCGAGCGGGGCGTGTGGCGGGGGTGGGTCCCCATGGACACAGGCCGACATTGGCTGGCCGCCTGCACTCCTCTGCCACTCTGCACCCTGAGTAGCCCAGCTCGCCTTCCTTTGGGGGTGTTGGCTCAGGGCTGATGGGACTGGGGCACCGTGGGCAGAGCCATGCAGCCAGGCTCGGCCGGAAGACTGCGCACCACACCCACGCAGCTCCTTGCCCACACCGCCACTGCTGGTGGGTTTCTGCTCTGAGCCCAGACCCTCCTCGGCGCCCTTTCATGCTCAGCTGGACCCTCTCGTGGCCTGAGCTCTATTTCCCAAATCCATCAAGCTCAGAGCTTTCCCTGCCAAACCACAGTGATAATACACAGCTTGTTTCCTGGCAAACACACCTTCCACAGCCAGCCTCGACTAGCCACAGATGGGTTCGTCAGGAGATCAGATATTGCAGTGAAGTTCACGGGGGTTTGGTTGTCCTTGAAAATGTGAGGGAAAGTGGGGTCAGCGTGTTTCAGAGCAGGGGTAGCAGGTGGCAGCCGGTTAACTGTGTAAAATAAAACCTCTGGGACGTAAAATAGAACCAGTCACCCGTGGGTCTGTGGTCCCGGGACACGGGCTTACATGCGCTCACGTGGAGGTTGCAACAGAGAGAAGAGGTGCGTCATTTCCAGTTTGCATCTGTAAGTAACCACATTTATGTGACGCTCGGGGCTGACTCAGGAAAACAAAGGAGTTTCAAGCCCTCTTGTAAGATTGGAGGCGAGCCTGCCTCGCGCTCTCGGTGTCGCACTGAGTACACCGCGGCCGGTCCAGCCCACTGCCCAGGAGCCGGGATGCTGAGAGGAACATCAGACTCTGCAGCACGCGACACCCCGGCCTGGGTGTTGTGGGAGCACCCCCGCTCCTTGTCACCGGCCAGCATCCTTCTCCCACTTTGTCATCACTCCAGGAATGACCTCACATGCAGGTCACACTGCCCAGGTGCACCCTGGACCTGGCGTTTCCAGGCACACTGATTGAGAATCTAGCCCCTCCTTTTCTCCCAGAAAACAAAGGAGAAGGCGAGGGTGTGAAGGTAAGCAGAGGGCCAACGTGGCAGTTCCGAAAGTCTATTTTAAACATCAACTGTGAAGTTTGACACCGCAAGTGTCATCAGGAACTACCTTCATCAGTAGCTAATCGCCTGCAACTCCCCCCAGAAGCGACGACCATAAAACCACACTTTCTAACTGCTGTTCTAGAACAGTGTGTGGTGCGAAATCTGTGGGAAAGGACCGGTTCTTTTCAGTGTTTCCCCAGTCTCTCTTGCATTAGTACTTTGGCAAAACACAGCAAACGTGAATTACTGAAAAACGGGCACACACGTCGACGCTGCAGTCATGTCAAATTGCTGTAAAAGTTCTCAGCCCTCACTCCCTGCTGTCAGTGAGCTTGTCCGGAGCAGGAGGAGCCGCTGACAGATGGGCCTCAGGCCGAGGGCCACACGGGGTCGTGTGGCAGCCCCACACCCCGGATTCTCTACATGTGTTCCCATTTCAGCCGTGAACCAGCTTTTTATTGTTATAAACCACCAGTGCTGTCAAACCACCAGCCACAGAGTCCTTTTCAGACCATGGATCCCGAATTTTCCTTCAGAAATGCGGTCACCATGGGTTTTCTCCAGTGTGTCTCTCTGGGGACCCCTAATGATGTGGGAGTGGGATGCTTGGCGGTGTTGACTCTCCGGCACTTTGTGGCCCCTGAGGATGTTCACACGGTCGGAGTCCCTTGTTGGACCGAGTTAGATTCTCCAGGTAACACGCGGGTTCTTAATAGCTCGTTAAGGAAGTTCTCATTTTTCACTATCGCAGAACTTCTGAGCAGGAAGGTCACTGAGCGACACAGTGGAAACCACAATAAGAACATCTGCCAAAATAGAAACTGCAATGCTTTCCTCAAAGAATTCGCATTTACGCATTTATCAAATTCTGCATCATGGGCCAGTTTAAAGGAGCATGGGCCCATTTTTCTCTCGGATTTTTATCATTCTACAAATCCCTTCCCAACATACACCGTTTTTCCAGGGTCCCAGTTATTCTACTTAGATTGCTGCTCAACCAGTAATTTGGTTTTCTGTATTTCTTTGCCCAGAGTTAATCTTTTTTTCTTTAAAAAAAATCGTTTATTACCGAATATGGCAAGCATAAAAGATGTCCTAGAATGAAGTTTAACATGATGACGTTGGGGATTGAAGTTAGTTCTCATTGGCTTAAGTTAGTGATTTCTGTTACGATGGAGCTGACAGACTTTGCGACTCTCAGGAGGGTGTTAACGTGTTAATGTCAGTGCTTTAAAAAACAGTCCTTCTTTGGGTAACGTTTTGTGATGTTTTGGTGTTGATGTTATGCTTGTCTCAGAAATCGTGTTGGAGCGTGCTCCTTCCTCCTCTGTTTCCTGAAAGAGTTTGTGTCCGATTGGTGCTGTTACTTCTTTGAATATTTGACAGCGTTCACTTATGAAACCGCGTGGGCCCAGAGCGTCCTTGGTGGGACGGTTGATGACGACAAACCCGATTTCTCTAACAAATATAGGGCTACTCTCATTTTCCCTTTCGTCTTGTATAAATTTTGGTGAATCTTTTTTTCAAGGAATTTGTCCATTTCATTAAGTTGCCAAATTGACTGGCATAAAGTTGTTCCCAAAATTGGCTTGTTGTCCTTTTAGCATCCGTAACATCTGAAGTGATAACCAGTCTTTCATTCCTGATATTGATGATTTGTGTCCTGTTATGATTTTTTCTTGATTAGTCTAGTTATGTGTTTATCTCTTTTGTTATTTTCAAATACTAGGATTTAGCTTTGTAATTTCTTGGTACTGTTTGTTTTCTATTGTATTGATTTCTGCTCATTATTTCTTTCCTTCTACTTACTTGGGATTTACTTTGCTCCCGTTTTTGTAGCTTCTTGAGGTGGAACTTTGGGTCATTGATCTCAGACATTTCCTCTTCTCTAACATAAGCATTTAAAGCTATAAATTCCCTCTGACCACTGCTTTAGCTGTATCCCATATGTTTTGATAGGTTATATTTTCACTGTCATTCAGTTTGAAACATTATCTAAATTATTTGTGATTTCTTTTTTTGAAACATGCATTATTTAGAAATGTGTAGTTTAATTTCCAAATATTGGAGGTTTTCTTGGATATTTTATTGTTATTGATTTCTAATTTAATTCTGTTGCAGTCAGAGAACCAGCTTCATATATTTTCAGATCTTTTAAATTTTTTGAGACTTGTAACATGTGCAATTTTCTAAGTATACTTCAAAAGAATATATAATGAGGTAGAAATAGCAATTAGATAAAGGTAAATGATGATGTTCAGCTTCTTATGTGTCTTCTGATATTTGTTTCTAACTTATCAATAAATTGCTGAGAGAAGAATGTTAAAAATCTCTTAATATGGTTGTACAATTGTTTCTTTCTCCAGCAAACTCAGCAAAGAAAGGGACCTTTTTCATCTGAAAAAGGACATCTGTGAAAAACCTAGAATTAACACAATACTGTACCGACTGTTGAAATATTGAATACTTTCTCTCTAAGATCAGGAACAAGATAAGGAAATACACTCTGTCTTGTCATTGTAGTCAACATTGCACCGAGAACCTAGCTCTGGCAGGAAAACAAGAACAAGAAGTGAAAAACACAAATTGATGGGAAGAAGTAAAGCTGTCTCTAGTTGAACAAGGTGTGATTGTTCATATAGAAAATCTCAAGGAATCTACAAAACCACTAGTATAAATTGCAGGATACAAGGTTAATATAAACAATTAATTGCGTATGTATATACTAGCAGCAAACAATTGGAAAATGATGTTTTTAAAAAATTCCACTTATAGCACCAAATAAAATACTTAAAAATACATTTAACAAAAGATGCACAAGTCCTGTTCACAGAAAACTACAGAACATTGCTGAGAGAGACGTTTAGAAAGACCTGAATACGTGGGGAGATATACCGTGTTCCTGGATTGGCAGACTACAGTACCAAGACATCAGTTCTCCTCAAATTGATCTATAGATTCACTGCAATCCCAGTCAAAAGTCCAGCAGGGCTTTGTGTAGAAATTAAGAAGCTAATTCTGAAATTTACTTGAAAATACAAAGGACCTAGGATAGTCAAAGCAATTTTTAAAAAGTTGGAGGACTGACAGCACTTGAATTCCAGACTTCCTGTGAAGCTACAGTCACCAAGTAGGATGGAGCTGCTGTAGGGATGGACACACAGATCCACTGGACACGAGAGAGACCCACACACAGAGAGTAAATTGATTTTTAACAAAGATGCCCACTCAATTCAATAGGGAAAGGAAAGTTTTTTAAACAACTGGATATCTGTGTGGGAAAAAAATAAACATCAACTCTTACCTTGCTCCATACACTACATTAACTTGAAATGAGCATAGACGTAAAGCTCCTAGGAGAAAATCTTTGCTGCCTCGAGTAGGCAAATATTTTTTACATAGAACTCAAAAAGCACAAACCATAAAAATTGATAAACTGGATTTATCAAAATTTGAAACTTTTGCTCTTCAAAAGACACCATTAGGAAAATGAAAATGCAAGTCCCAGATAGGAGCAGCTATTAGCAATACCTATATCTGACAAATGACATGTAACCATATTATATAAATAGAACTTCAAACTCAATACTAAAAGGACAAACAGCACAGTTCTAAATGGGCAGACGATTTGAACAGACACTTCATCAAAGTGGATATATGGATGGCCAATAAACACGTGAAAAGATATTCAACGTCATGTGTCTGGGAAATGCAAACAAAATGACGATGAGGAACGACTCCGCGCCCACTAGGATGGCTAGAATTACGGGCTGACCGCACCAGGTCAGTCTTGGTGGGAATGCGAAGTAGTGCAAACACTGCTTGACAGTTTCCTAACACACCTGTTGTGCGACCCAGTTTTTCCACTTCTGGATATTTGCCCGATATAAATGAGAATGTGCCCACAGAAAGACCCCCCGTGAGTGTTCAGAGCAGCTTCCCTCACGACGGCCGGAAGTCTGTCAAGAGCTGAACAGATAATGCCATTGTAGTCTACCCCTATGGTGGGCTGCGTCTCAGCAACAGAAAGGAAAGAGCTAAAGATGCACGCTGCAACATAAACGAATCTCCAATCATTATGCTGAGCGGGAAAAGGCAGAAATAAAAGAGGACATACTTTATGATTCCTTTGATATAAAAATTTAAAGATGCAAACAAACTACAGTGACAAAAATCACATCAGTGTTGGCCTTGGGCCAAGGGTGGAGGGAGGCGCTTCAAAGGAGCCCAAGGAATCTTCTGGGAGTGATGCAAAGGTCCTGCATCCTGACTGTGGCAGTGGTTCTGAGAACATATAAGTCAAAATTCCTCAGACTGTAAGCTTTAAATGGATGCAGTTTATTGGATATAAATCATACCCTCAATAAAGTTTTGAAAAAGCTGTCCTACCTCAGGTTGGGGAGGGGGTAACTAAAGACTGGAATGGAGAACAGGGACACCTGGAAAAGCCGGGTGGTGGGAACACAGGTATGGACATACAGATCACTGAGCTGAACACCTAAGACGAGTGCATTTCACACACTTTAATATGTATATTTCACACCTCAATATAAAAAAGAAAAAGTCCCCATGAACTGTCAGGAACGGGACACACTGAGTAGTGTTTTAGGCCAAGGATAATTCCTAGAAGTTTTTGACAAAGACATTTATTTTTTTTTTGTAAAGAAAACATTTTCTTTTGAGTTAGGTTTCACCCATTGGATTTGCTCAAAACAGTACAAACCAATTAATAAAGAAAGGTTATGAAATCTGCATCTCTGTAAATTCTCAGTTGGTGTCTGAGGGAATGTTGGCATTAAGTCACTTCCAGCTTTGCAGGTAAATTTTGTCCTCTAGGAAGCTGGTGCTCACCTACTGGTTTACCAGATTTTGCTTTGGAAGTGGAAACGACTTAATTTTTTGATGTTATTACTAGCATCAAGTGTTTCCAGGAAACAGAAAGTGTGTCTACTTTTTTTTTTTGCATGATCCAGTACAGTCTACAAATCATGCAAATTGATCGTAGGCTTTTCATTTGGTTTGCTCAAGAAAGAGGCTCTACTTTTGTTGGCTTCTCTTCATTAAATCCCCTTGAGTAGGAGATTATCTTGGGTTCTTTTCTGATCCTGTGATGAAAGATCGCCCACTTTCCTTTATTTTTGCATTCACATTAGATGGGCAGTTTTTGCCAAAGACACCATTTCTAGCTTGTGGTGCAGAATTCTAAGATGGTCCCATGACCCCTGGTGTTACTCCTGGAGTTATGTTACTTTGCATAGCAAAAGGGATTTTGCAGATATAATTAAAGTTATTCATCAGTTGACCTGAAAAGAGGGCGATTATTGGAGTGGGCCTAAATGAATCCCAAATCCTTTAAAAGCAGAGAGTTTTCTCTGGTTGGTCACAGAAGGAGAAGTCAGATTTGACACGATGGTGGCTCTCTGTGGCTGGCTTTGAGATGGCATGATAAGGGCCGAGAACAATCCCCCCGACAGCTGGCCAGAAGGAGGAGAGTTCAGTCCCACAGCTGCAAGGAGTCGATGAGCCTGGAAGTGATTCTTCCCAGTGCCTCCTTGACTGCCCGCCTCGGGAGGTGCTAGGCAGAGAAGCTCGCCAGCTCCCCTGGACTTCTGACCCACGGAGCTGAGAGGTCATAAATGGGTGTTGTCTGAAGCTGCTCAGTGTGTGGTTATTTGCTATGCAGTAATCGAGCACTAACACACAGTTATGACACTCCCATCTCAGTAATAAACCATTAGATCTGTTCCCAGACTTATTGCTATGTCCTGGAATATTGAGTGTGATTCTACTTTTTTTGGGTGGGAACAAGGCCTCCATTTTCTAAGCCGTTGCTAGTGTTCAGGTAAATTATGGCCCATCTTCTTGGAGAGTTCCTCTAAGTTGCTTGAAGGTGGCCCCTCGACCAGCAGCATCATCAGCGTCACCTGGGGACTTGTTAGGGATGCAGAGTCCCAGGCCCCATCTCAGGCCTCCTGAGGCAGAGTCTCCATTTCAGTTTGATCCCCAGGTGAGTTGGTGCTCCTTACAGATGGAGAAGCGACACTCAAGTGGCCCTAAGGTTTTGTAGGGTGGCTCTTCTGGATTCTAAACCCAAAAGGATCATCTTTGTTGACCAGCTCTGGAACCGAGACCTTCTCCCCCTGGCGGGCGTGGAGCCGCTCCTGCTGCGGGGCTGAATCTCTGGTCTCACACAAGGAAACCTCCATTCTAGTTAGCATTCCTCTTGGCTTCTGCACCTTCTCTAGGCCCACTCCTCAAGCTCGACACCTGGGCCGCACCTGTACCCTGAGGTGTGGCATCTTCTCTGCTGGAGTGGGACCTACGAGCTCCAGTGGACCTCGTTGCTCCTTCTCAGGGGAATTCAATGTCCCCCAACCCAGTTATGTGTCTCTAAGGAGAGCCTTGGAAGAGAGTGGCATGTGGGACTTGTCACCAGCTGCTACTGATACCTCTTTTCTGCAAGTCAGAGACAAGCCCACTCACTGCCACTGCTCCAAGGCCATCGAGTGCTTCCTTTCTTCGGTGGTCCTCATGGAGGGCACTGGGGGGATGGCATAGGTGGCACCTTCAACTATGTGCTGTGGCCAGCCCAGCGGGGATTCTGAGGGCTGTGTGCCCGAGCATCCTGGTATAAGCTCATCTCTGCTAATATCTTCGCCATCTTTCCTCTCTCTCCTCCCATAGACTACACATCCCCAGGGAAATGGAACCCCATCTCCCCTCTAGCCCTTTACTTGGGCTGTTTTCTCTTCCTGAGAAATCCTTCCCATCTCATTACCTGAGATACTACTTCTTCCAGGAAGCCTTCCTGGAGTCTCCCTCCTGGCCTCCCAGTGAAGTGCCCCTGATGTTCTCTTCCATGGTACTTTGCTCCCAATTCCTCAGGTCAAGAATTTGGGAAGGGCTTGGCTAGGTGCTTTCCCCTGGGGTCTCCCTTGCAGATGCAGTCATCTGAAGGCTTGACTGAGCCATCCAAGATGGCACCCTCACGCCTTTGGCTGGTGATGCTGGCTGGTGGCTGGGAACTCAGGTGGGGCTTTGACCAGAGTGCCCACACCTGGCCCCTCTCCATGGCTGGGGCTTCCGTGAGGCATGGTGCCTAGGCTGTGTCTTGAGAGCAAGTGTTCTAAGAGACACGGGCAGAAGCCTCAAAGCTTTTTGTCACCTGGTCTAGAACTCCGTAAGTCTCATGTGTTGCATTTCCATTGGTGAAGCAGGTCGTGCAAGCCAGCCCAGGTTCAAGAGGAGGGGACTTGGACCCCACCTCTCAGTGGCAGAAACAGCAAAGAACGTGTGGCCAGGTTTCCTCCCTCACATGTGGCCACATGGCCTCCCCATCACGGCCGTCTCCCCACCTCGGTTCTCCTTCACCAGGCAGCGCCGTCTTCCCACAGGCTGTCTCCCAACACAGTGCCCGGCACCTGCTCACACGTAACTGCCGACTGATTGTGTGAGGCAAAATACAACTCAGCAAAAGTGGGGGAGAGGCAAGACCGGAGATACACAAAAGCCCCTGTGTACTCTGTGTATGCAGAAGTGATGTGTATTTGTTGTGTGTGTAACAAGGCTTGGAGTAAATGCAGAGTCGTTCACTGGCCCGTCCCAGAGTACGGGGTCAGCCGTCTGTAGGAGCTCTTGGCTTCAAGAACTCGCAAGCCCCCATTAATGAGACTATTTGGAGTGACAGCCTGTCACAAAAAGACTTCAGCCAGGATGCCAGGGTACAGGCGGGCCAGTGGGGGCGCACTACAAGGACACGAGGAGGAACAGGGTCGGCCTGCTGGTCCACCTAGGGAGAAGCTTCTCCAAGCTCTTCAGGCTCTGGCTCAAGCCCCCGACAACACCCTTTACCCAAAAGGCACCCAAGCCCTCAGCATGAAGTGCGTCTTTGAAACAAGGGTCATACTGAGCTTGTAAAGCAAAATAGCTCTCTTGCCAACATGCAGGCAAAATAACTTTCTGCAATCCTCGGCTTAAACTCCCTAGCTGGCAGAATTTTATTTACAGCAAAATGTTGATTTACCCACAAACATCCTGCTTCGCTAAATATATCGCCCTGCTCCTCGAACAGGGCTGCGGTTTCAGCGCAGGGCTTCTGCCCTGCCTTCCGAACGCTGGCATGTCGTGTCCCGTTCTCTGCCTGTGGTCGTCACAGGCTGGGAGGCGAGTGGGGACTCAGCCTTGGTGTCTCTTCTCCCAGCACGAGGGCTGCACGGGCAGGCCTGGTCTGATGGCCCTCCGAGAGAGGACTGGGGCGGGGGGAGGAGGCCTTGTGGGGAGTCTGGTGCCCACTGCCGGGCACAGCCTGTGTGTGGAGCATCTTCCCTTCTTATAGGCCTAGCTAGTTGATGGGGTGACCCGAGATGCACTTGCCCCACCACGGCTCCAGGAGCAGAGGCCCCAGCCTGCTGCCGATGAGAGCCTGAGCTCCAGGAAGTGGCCAGCGAGGCCCCTGTTGTCACTTGTAGAGAGAGACACCAGGCCTGGCAGAAGAGCAGGATGGGTAAGCGAGGAGGAGGGGGAGACCCGGGCGCACAAGTGTGTGTCTCCTTAGACAGTAGGGAGGGGAGGGGAGGAAGCTGGGAAGACACAGAAACAGCTCCCAGGTCTGCGGGGGATCTGGGCCACCCTCCAGGAATCTTGAAGGAAAAGGGATTTTTTTTGGGGGGGGGTTGGGGGTGAGGAGCAGACCGACAACCAGAGCAGAAGAAATATTGGATTCAAATGAGAAGAAAGCCCTCCCGGCCCCCTCCTCTGTCAACGAGGGGTGTGGACCTCATGGGTTACGGGCAGCGCTGGTGTGAGCCACGTTGGCCCAGAGATGTTGCCTCGCAGAGCCCCCGTGGTCTCATCTGAGGGTGGGATTCCAACACCTCTCTTGCAGGGGTTTTGAGGGTTAAAGATGTAACGTTATATGTAAAGCCTGTGGCGCAGGGCCCAACACAGAGTAAGAGCTCGGTACACGGCGGGGCGTATTTTTATTCTGTGATCTTATCACGCACAGCATGACCGGTGGTTCTGAGCCTCCCTCCGTGTCCACCTGGCACTAGAAACCGGTAGCCCCCGCCGTGTGGAGCCTCGTGGCGAACGCGGACAGCTGTGTTTACCCTCACAGGGACCGAGCAGGTGGAGACGGCGCTGGTGCTGACCTCAGACGGACAGAGAGCTGAGTCACCGGGGCCATCTCTGCTCTCAGCCACCAGTCCATAAACACCCTTCCAGAACCACGCTGTCCCTAGGAGGTAAAGTTGTCTTTTATCTGAATCCTCTGCGGCCGGGATGCCAAAGGACCGTTATGGAGAATTCATAACTGAGAGAGAGAAAAGAGAACACCTCTCTTTGCCTGAGTAATGACTGAGCCGCAGGCCGTGCAGGGCGACGGGTGACATACCTTCTTATTATAGTGGTGAGTGACATTCGCTTTTGAGAAAAGTCAGTTTCCCATATTTGAGGAAATCAACCCCAAAGAAGTCTTTACCATCCAGGAAAGGTCTGTAAAGACGAGTTGTCCTGAGTGAAGTGTGCACGAATCAGTAGTGCTGGTGACACACAGCTTTCCTGATGCCCTGAACTGTTGTCCTCAAGCTCCTGAGAGCCCAGGGTTGAACATTTAGGAATCTTCCAGGTGGGGAGCATGAGATCAGCCAAGGTGGGAATATTTACCCCAAGGAAGTCAGCGAACACCACACATTAGAGCTTCCTCCCCCTTCCTTCCTCAGAGAGCTGTTTTCTATCACAATCAAGAAAGTCAACAAACCCAATTTTTAAACAGGGGATTTTTGTTGGGGTGTGTCCTCCCAATTCCTGCTGAGAGTGCAGGTGTGGGGGACAGGGGCAGGGTGGACTGCAGCACCAGCCAGCTTTGGGGACATCCCAGCCCTCCGAGCCCCAGGAAGATGGCGGCTTTTCTGTCCTGCCTCTGCTCCCCACGCGGAAGGAAAGCTGGGCTGCCGCCACCCAGCCACTGACACTGACCTCATCTCACATCTCATGTCGCCCACCTGGGGGACATCACAGAACGACTTGGACGTTTTCCGTGGAACGTTTTGCAAGGAGGAGAGTTTTTGATTTACTCCGCTGAGAAAGAGGTGTCTGAAGACAAGAAGCTGCGTTCACATGAGCACTGCATCGGAGGGGGACGGGATGGGTGCACAGAGCTGACTTGGATGTTGGTGCTCACAGGGCGACATTCACAGAGTGGGTGGGACCTGAGTGAGGGTCAGAGGAGGCTTGGCGTTTGCACAGTGCAGGGGCTGCATGTGTAATAAAGCACAGGTGAGCTTCATCTGGTCCCCAGTCAGTTGGCCAAAGAATTGAGAACCTGCTCCATGCAGGGCACCAGGCAGAGGATCTTGGGAAATTCCTGACTGTGGATGCTCCAGTCAGGCCCCCTGGGTCCTGTTACTGTTTCTGCTGCCCGCTATGGGCGTCTGTGCTTTTGCTTTCATGGCCAGCACTTCCCATGGGGGGCTGCCCTTGAGCTGCCCTTGGACTGACCTGGAGCTGCACTTGGGCTGACCCTAGACTGCCCTTGAGCTGCATTTGGGCTGCCCTTGAGCTGTAGGAGCTGTTCTGCTGGAGGCACAGGGTGCAGGGGGTGCCCCAGGGTTGTGCTCTCCACTCCCACCCCTGCACCCTTTGTGCGGGAGTACGAAAGCCAAGTCCCAACTCCAAGGTGCCACTTCTGCTCTGGGTCCCTGAGGGTCAGGCTGAAAGCCCTCTCCTCCTGTGGACTGGCCTGAAATTGTCCCCTAGCTTGGTTCTTCTCCATCAGTGCCCTGTTCTGCCCTCCCAGTCACAGGCTCTCCTGGGAGTCCCGTATGAGTCTCTTCCGTGGACCCTCATCTCAGGACCTGCTTCTGGGGAACCTTGGGCAGCCCTGCTCCTGACTGATAAAGGGAGACTGAGCAGAACCTTGAAGGGTGGCTTTGGGCAGGCAGAGAGAACGGGAGGGGACACATCCAGGGAGGGCAGGATGCAAAGGCTCAGAGGTGGGAATGTGCCCTGGGGATCCTGCAGGTGCAGTGATGGGCCTGGGCTGAGCTTGGGAGGAATCTGGTGAGAGGAGAATGGGCACAGCATGATCCGGCCCTGGGGGACAGGCCTCCTCAGGAAGGGGTGCTCCGGGCCCGGGGATGGGCCCCATTAGGAAGGGGTGCTCTGGGTCCTGAGGGATGAGCCTCCTCGGGAAGGGAGTGCTCAGGCCCCGGGGACGGGCCCTGTCAGGAAGGCGGGTGTGTGGAGTGCTCTAGACCCGAGGCACAGGGACCTGGACTGGCACAGGAGAGTTCCCTGGGCGAGCAGGGTGGGAAAGCCCAGAGGCCCACCAGGGGCGTTCCCCAGGACTCTTGCCCCCAGCAGGAACTTTGGCTGGTGCCAGAGACTGTCAGATGCATCTCCTGATGTCAGAATCACTATGAACAAAACCTTGCCAGACGCTCTGCTGACTTTGGGCTGGTTGGGAAGGGACGGATCCATCCTTCACTGTTGCCTACTGCTCTGGGTCTGCTATCTGCTACCCCAATAGCCCGATGGTCCCACAAACAGTGGTTGAGTGCTCACCCCTCTTCAGGCTGGACAGGGCTGGACACTGAGACCACACCGTGGTCCGGACACCTGACAGTGACGTTCCAGTGGGAGATACTGAGGAATGACACATGTTAATAAGTGGGTAATCACAGACTGTGAGACGGCTCAGAAAGGGCAAGAGCAAGACAGTGAAAGAGGAAAGGGGGTGCGGGGTTCAGCTGGGGGGCCTCTCTGAGGAAAGGAACCAACGCACTAAGTGGGAGTTCTCTGGTGAAGAGACCAGTAACAGAGGGACAAAGTCGAAGCCAGGGACATGACCAGGGAGTAAAGTGACTCTGGTGGGGAGGTGGCTCAATGATGTCAGCGAGGGAGGCAGGAGGCGGGACACTGGCCCCTTACCCTGGGGGTGATGGACAGGCAGTTCACGAAGGAGTGACATGACTGAGGTCCCTTCATGAGGAAGTCTCTGAGAACGTGGATGGGGGACCAGGGTGGAAGCAGACAGCCCAGCAGAGGGGGCGGGGTGGCTGGGCATGACGAGGGGGCTGCCTGTTGGAGGCAGCAAGAACAGATTTGGGGGTGGTGGTGGAGGGAGGAGGGCTAGCCTGGGACAGCCACCAGCTACTGGGTTTGGGGGGGACCATTCCTTGAGACCAGGAGGGGTGCTCCTGGGGTTTACTTTGGGCCGGGCAAATTGGAGACGCCCGAATGAGAATCAGGGAGGGCTGCTCATGGGCGGTGGGCCTCGTGAATCTGGTTTTTAGAGCAAGGGCCTGGCCGAGGTGAGCCAGGAAGACTCACCAGTTATTGGGGGACACGAGCCTCTAGCGGATCTGTCTGTCTTCTGAGTATCACTTTTACACATTTTGCCACAGGGTTAGATCACTTAACATTTTCTTCAAAAATAACGTTTAAACAGACTTTTAAAATAAACCTCTGTCTATCCTATGCAATTTTATCTGTGAAATATCACAACTTTGATATGCTGGAGATCGCCAAGCTGGAGATCGCCAAGCTGGAGATATACTGCTAAGATTATTGAAATGGACATGTTGGCGGGCCCATACCCAAAGTGTCTCGTGAGCCTGCCCCTTGGGTCGGACCCCGGAGTGGAAATGGGTGGACTTGGGTCCCGCGCACAGCATTGCCTGTTTCCGGCTGTGACCCCTTCAGTTAAGTGAACACTGGGCTCCTCCCCTGTAAGATGGGAAGTGCAGCCCTCCGCCCCGGGCTGGGAACTTCACTGAGAAAACCGTGAGTGACGGTTAAGTTTATGTGTCCACTTGACCAGGCCACCGGGGTCCCCAGTAAACAGGGCTCTGGGTGGGCCTGTGAAGGGCTTTCCAGATGAGGTCAGCATTTGGAACTGTGGACTGAGTAAAGCAGATCCGCCCTCCCCCGTGAGCGTGGCCTCATCCAGTCCACTGAACCTGAGTGGAACAAAAGGTGGAGGAGGGGGAATTCGACCCCCTCTCCGCCTGACCGCCCGAGTTGGGACATCCCTCTCCTGCCTGTGGACGGGAGCTTATACTCTCGGAGCCATACCACCCGCCAGCATTGCTGGGTCTCCAGCTTGCACACAGCAGAACGTGGGACTCCCCAGCTTCCATAATCGTGTGAGCCGATCCCTCATCAGAAATCATATGTGACTTGTTGTTGGCGCCGTCCAGTGGATTCCAACTCCTGGCGACCCTGTGCACAGCAGCGCGGAACCCTGCCTGGTGTTTCTGCACCATCCTCTCACCTGTTTGCACTATATCAGACAGTGCTTTACTGCTATTCAGAGGGTTTTCATGACCAATTTTTTCAGAAGTGAGTAGCCAGGTCCTTCTCCCTGGTCTGTCTTAGTCTGGAAGCTCTGCTGACACCTGTCCACCATGGGTGACCCTGCTGGTATTTGCAATCCCAGTGGGACAGCTTTCAGCATCACGGCAACATGCAGCCGCCCTAGTAAGACAACTGACAGACGGGGGTGTGGTTCCCTGATCCGGAAATGAACCCAGGCTGCAGCAGTGAGAACACCCAGTCTTAACGCCTGGACCCCCAGGGCTGGCCTAAATCATGTGTGTACGTGTGTGTATATATGTATCTTACGGGCTCTGTTTTTCTGGAGAACCGTGACAAACTCACGAGGTACAGAGCCTGGGATAGGGTCTGCCGCACAGATGGTTGTAATCCTGTGTTCTGCCATCCTCTGTCCACGCACATCTTCTCCTTTGTGTGACGTGAAGGAAACAGGACCTTACTGGGCTTTGTGTCAAACCAACAGATGAGAGCGTTTGAGAAATATGACTTGGTAATAACACACAGTGATGGTGTCAATGACCTTGGGCTGCGTGTTCCCTAAGATATGACCTTGAGCATTTATATAATTTTGGGATACGTACACAATTTGCCAAATCTTCTGCAGGAAGTTGTGTAAAAGATGCACAACCATCTCGTCTGGCCAGGTGGAAGATAGTGCTCTCTGGCCCTTGCTACAACGTGTGGTCCCTGGACCAGTAGCATCAGCACCACCTGGGAGCTCATCAGAAATGCAGTCTCGGCCTCACACTGACTCTGCCATCCGTTACCCCAGCCGCTGGCCACACGTGGCTGTTGGGCACTTGAAATGTGGCTAGTGCCACATGATGAAATGATAATATTTTGGGTATATTAGTTTATCATATAAAATATTATAAATAAAATATTCTATTAATATGCATTTCACCTGTTTCTTTTAACTTTTTAAAAAAATGTTGCCACCAGGAAATTTGTAAATTACACATGTGACTCATATTGTGTTTCTACTGACAGCACCATACTTATACCTGCTTACTCAGAATCTTCTTTTTAGCAAGCTCCCTGGGTGATCCATAGCCGTTAAAGTTTGAGAAGCGCTGCTCTAGGCCAGGGGTCAGCAAACTATGGCCCGTGGGCCAAATCCGGCCCACCACTTGTTTCTGTGAGTCAAGTTTTATTGGGACACGGCCATGCCCGTTTATTACACATCATCTGTGGCTCTTTCCATGCTTCAGTGGTGGAGTTGAATAGTTGTGATGGAGAGCTTATGGCCCGCAAAGCCTCAAATACTTACCATCTGGCCTTTACAGGTAGAGTTTCCCACCCCTGGTCTGGGCCGTTGATCCTGCTGGTATCCTATGGCATGGCGTCCGACCCCGGTGTTGCCAGGGAAGTCCCCCGGCATGGGTGCCCATGGTGCAAAGTACTGCTGGAGGCCTGCCTCTTTCCTCAAAGTCGCAGAGGAGGCCAAAGATCCTTTGGCCATGTGATGGAAAAGATTAAAAGATGATTTAAGATCTAACGTCCCAGTCACATTGGAAAGGCCCTTTGAAGTCACCTGGCAGCTCTCTCATTTGGTGATGGGGAAGTGAGGCGCCACGAGAGGGCATGGGCTGCAGGCCACCCAGCTGCTGGGTTCGAGCTGGTGGGAACTGTGGTGTTGTTTTTGCCCCAGGCTGTTTTCCCAGATCCTGGGTGTGGGGGGGACCGCCCCGGGCGGGCCACAGAAGTGTGATGCGAAAACGCAGCAGGGCTCCATCCTTGTGCACTGACGGTTGGTTTTGGTGTAATATTCAATTTCCTGTACAGTTTTCAAACATCGTTAAAGGAAGACATGCGATTTTTATGTTAATCGTTGGGAGGCATAGAGTTAAAAAAATAATAAAAGGGAAAAGACAAGGCTGATAAACATCGCTGTGTTTTCCTGCTACTCAAAGTGCGGTCCACAGACCAGCAGCAGCAGCACCAGGAGCTGGTTAGACACGCAGAAACTCATGCCCCTGACCCTCGGGGTCAGAATCCGCATTTCACAAGATCCCAAGAGAGGCACGAGGGTGTCATATTTGAAACCCATCAGCCTTCAATTGTTCTTCAGTTTCAGTGGCTCTTGAAATCAGCTGGGGAGATTTTAAAATTCTGACGCCCACTTCCCGCTCCGGAGCTTGTGATGTTGCGGTCTGGAGTGACGCCTGGTTGAGGAGACTTCTGAGGGTCCCCGTGTGGAGTGAAGCCCTCAGTCTATACTGGCCCATTTTTGCTAGGAATTTTGCAACCAGGAGCACATGCCACGTGGCTCTGGTGGGGTCATCAAGGAACTCGCTCTCCACTCACAGTGCTTGAACACCCTGTTTGTTCCCCTGCCTGGGAGGGTGGGAGATCCTTTCCTCTCCACCTCTGGTGAAGCTTCTGGAAGGTGTGACAAGGAATCTGGCTGACACACCCAACGTGGGGAGGCGAAGTCACAGGCCTCCCACAGGCTCCAGGTGTCAGGGCCAATCTGACATCCCTCGTCCCTTCCCTCTACTGCAGACGGTGGGGCCTCGTGCTGGGAGGAGCCGTCTGTCCCTCTCAGTCATTGGGTGGCCATGATGGGGAAGCCCCTGAGGCTGGAGGCCATTTGCCCCCTTGCAGACCTGGCCTGGCCTGATGATGGGCCTTGTTGGATATTTGGGGTGCAGACTGGAAATCGGTGGCCCCACCTGACCAGCATCATTCAAGGCCTGTCTGGCTGAGGCCAGACAGTCAGGGCAGACCCTGGGCTCCATTCTCTCCCAGCTCCCATTCAGACAACACCTGTCACTCATCCTCTGCCTCAGGGAGGTCAGAGGCCCCTCAGGTCTCCCCCCAATTCCCTCCTCCATGCTCCTGCTAAGCACCCCTCCCTGCCAGGCCCCTAGGCTGCTGCAGCATCAGGTGGCCCTTCCCCAGCTCTGGCTCCCACACTGGGAAGGGCAGGGCGGCCAGGAGCATCAGAGCTGGCTCTGCCTGGGGTCTGCCCGGTGCCCTGACTTTGGCTCGCTGGCAGGCACATAGCCCTGCAGGGTGTTGCCAAACAGACCTTCTTGACAGCCACCGTGGGGCAGGACGGTCCTCCAGAACTCAGGATGCGTCCCACGGGGAGCACCGGGAGTCAGCAGCACCCACAGCGGGACGCCCGAGGCTCAGGAGAGCTGCCTGGGCCAGGGCCGCCAGGTCGGTAAACCCCCGCCTCTGCCACCCCAGCTCTGCTCGGCTGGAGCCCCGGAGCCCGGAGATGGGAGTCACAGTGCTAAGATGTGCTGAGACAAAGAGCATTCAACAAATCGGAGCCCTCGGTTTGAGAGGAGGACTGGATGCATTTCGAGGCACTACGATTTTAGGTGGTGAATTGTTCTTTCTTATCACTAGTTTATTGTGTGCATCGATTTTTTTTCATAAGCATGTACTATTAAGTAAAATAATAGAGTTTTTTAAAACAGTAAAACCCAGAGTTACCTGCATCATCAGCTGTGTGCCCTCCAGACCCCTCCTCCCTCAGTTTCCTCCCAGGGGACTCAGTAACCCCTCCCTGGGCCATACTGAGGATTAGAAATAATGCACATACAACTCGAGCTCAGTGCAGGCCTGGGCGAGGCCTGGGTAAATGTTTGTAGACATAAGACGGGAACAGCTGCCAGGGCGGCCCTTTGTGCAAGCAGGTTAGGGGGACAGAGCGCTAGCCGTCACAGACGAGATTGCCCTGGGATGGGGGAAATGCTGACGTGGCCTGCCTCCTGGCTCCTCGCTGCCCCTACTCCATCTCCTGTCTGCTCTGCTGGGCTACAGTGGGAGGAGAGAGGGAGGAAGAGGCACTGTGATGACCTGGGCCCGGTGAGGGGCTGGAAGGGACAGCGAGGGGCTGCTGGATGTGCGGGCAGCCGGGGAGTGGGAGAGGACAGAGGCGACAGGATGAGAAGTGTGGAAGGAGCTGGATCCCCTTCGTGTGGTTGGAGAAGTACAGACAGGACCAAGTCATTCTGAAGTCCCTTTCGGCCACAAAAAAGGGCTGATTTCCTCAGTCTATGGTGCGGCCACCACCCAGCTGTCTGAGTGCTGAAACTTTTATACTTAATGTAGGATGGAAACTTCTAGAATAAGGAACACCCTGGTGAGCAGGTGAACGTGGGCAGGGAACGCCTTGATGGGTGGGTGTGCAGTTGAAAGGAAGGGCTGGCACTTTTTATTTTTCTAAAAGAACTAACTCATTCCTTAGAAACAGCCACATGAAAACCAGAAACAACGGTGCTTGCAGACTCACAGTGATACGCTGGATTTCCTTGGAAGGAGACGAAAACGTCACAAACAGTGTAGCTTTTCTTCAGCCCGGGAAAGGGGTGGGGAGACTTCACTCCCCCGGCAAAAGAGCTGACCAAGCGTTGCTCGGGGACAGTGCTCCTGGAGCCCGCAGCCCTGTCCGGGTTTTCCGTGTCCGTGTCCGGCTGTCAGCTGGAGACTGTCTCGGCTCCTGAGAACTTCTTGCCTCTTCAGGTTGTCCCTGCATCTTCAAACCAAGTCCATCTCACGCTTCCAGTCTCTCTGAAGCCACCTTCTGCCACATCTCTTCTTTCCTCCAGCCAGAGAGAGCACTCTGCTTTCAAGGGCGCATGTGACTAGACTGGGCCCACCTGGACAGTCCAGGATAATCTCTGGTTTAAAGGCTGTAACCTTAATCCCATCTGCAGAGTCCCTTTTGCCATGCAGTGCAACACACTTGCAGGTTCCAGCCTTAGGACGCAAGTATCTTTGGGGCCTCCTGCTGATCCCTCCATTTGGGGAAGGGACCAGCTTGCCTGGCAGGTGGCCCACCGACTATGGCCTCCGCAGGGGTTTCCTGCACCGTCCCCCATGAGCCTGCCTTTGTTGTCTGTAAGCAGCGGCTTCTACTGCGAGGGGCAGAGGGCAGTGAGACTCCTCTCTGGATGCGGTTGAGGAACTGTGACGAATACTATGTGTTCTGATTTTCACTTTCCCTAGAGAACCAATGTCACTGATGGATTTACGACGAGCAAACCGTGAAAGCCATGGGCTGGATTCACAGCGTCCTCATCTCTTCAGAACTCGAGGTATTCTGAAATGACAAGCTTGTTGCTTTAAAAAGACATTCTAGAATTCGGTGCAAGGAGCCGTGCATCTGAAAGAGCACGCAAATGGACACTGTGTGGGAGGGGGGAGAAGTTCCTGTCCTGGGGGACCATTTGGTGCATTCATAATGACAAAATACGTCTAAAAGGCAAAAAGCCACAACCTAAAGTGTGGTCAAACTGTTACAGGGAGGAGCAGTGACGTCCGAGGTGAAGGAAACAGAAGTCTGTGGTTTCATAGCTGGTTTCATGATGAGTTATGATATTTCTCCAGAAAAAGCTCTGCTGTCAGTTATGTTTTGCTATTGGGCAGCTTCAGGAACTCATTCAGCCGTGGTTTCGTGTCTGATCTTGGTGGTACTCTGTCTTTTTGTTCCATCTTCACAGTCACAGCCCAATAATTTTGGGGAGGAGGGTACAGTTATCTATTGCTATGTAATAAATCACCCAGACACAGAGACTGAAAGCCGCCCTTCTCTTATCCCAGCTCTGAGGGTTCCTGGGGTCAGCAGGCGGTTCCTCTGCCTGCCTCCTTTGGAACCAACCGTGCTGGCAGTCAAATGGCCAAATCACCTGGGGCTGCAACTGGGACGTGGAAGAGCTGGGCGTCTCTTTCTCCTTGTGTCCTCAGGGCCCCTCCATGTGGTCTTTCCAGTGGATAGATGGACTTCTTAAATCAGGGTTTGGCAAACTTTTCTGCAAAGGGCCAGATAGTGAGTATTTTAGGCTTTGTGGCCCTGTGGCCTCCGTCACAAGTACTCAGCTGTACTCTTGCAATACAGAAGCAGCCACAGACAGTACATAAATGAGTGGGCGTGGCTGTGTTACAATAAAACTTTATTTACAAAAACAGTTGGTGGGGCCAGAGTTGGCCGTGGACCACAGTTTGCTGACCCCTCTCTCACAAGGTTGCCCGGGACTCCCAAGAGCACAAAAGCAGACACTGCCAGGCCTTCTAAGGCTTAGACCCGGAATGGGCACAGTGTTGTCTCTTAGAGTGGGTCGCAGAGTCAGCCCCGACACGATGTGGGGTCCTGCAGAGGCCAGCTGGGGCAGGGTCCCTGGGCATCGCAGGAGACACACTCCCGCCTCGGGGAGCAAGATGCCAGCTTCCACCTTGGTGACTGATTTTAAGGAAACATTAGGGTATGCAATCCTCATGTTTAAACCAAGGAACAGAAATTACCTTTAGACGTGAACATCTTGTAGGCCTGTGGGGGATGTAACTTACTACAAGGTACTAGAATGAAAACTCTTGATTATTTCCTGTTAAGTGCCCCTGTGCCAAGATTAGCGAAAGGACCTTAGTTCACAGGATTTTGTGGTGAGAACACTGTCTTCTTCACCCGCTTCCTCTCGGGGATTATTTTTGTACTTGGGTACAGGAAATAGAAACTCTGCGTGACAGTTACCCTCAGAGGTAGCAGCCATTGGGGCCATTCGGACATTGCGTTTCCTTGGGGTCCAGATGGACCTCGCCTGGGGTTCTGCCTTCTCCTGGTTCACCCTCTGTCACTCAGGTGCCCTGGGCTATCGCAGGGATAAAAGGGTGTTCGTGGGTCGCTCTTAGAGGGCCGAGGGTCTCTAGGCGTGTGTGGGAACTCCAGTCCCGCGGGGGGAGGCCCCCTAACTCTCACCTGCACTCCTTCACAAGCCCCACCCGTCTCACCTCCAGCTGGCCCCTGACGTGGTGCCACCAACGTGGTCAGCTTTATAACATACTGGACCGAGTTGCTCCCTGTTGGATAAACCTCTGACTGCTGCTCACCACCCCCAGACTGAGGCTTCATCTTGGGGTGCTGCTCCAGCTCCTCTGTTTCCCACCCTCCCAGGGTCCACTGCAGCGACCCTGCATTCTTCAGGATTCCCAAAGGAGCCCCGACCCTCTGGCCTTCTCTTGTTCACTCCACGCCTGAAACAATTCTCCTGTTTGAAGATGATTCTTCAAATCCCCGCCTAAATGCCCCTTCCGCCAGGGAGTCCTCCCTAGTTCCCCTTGGTTGGATCGAATGCTCCTTCCTGAAAGAACCCAAGCAAGCAAGAGGAAGGGGGGGAGGAAGGGAGAGAAAAGCAGATCCCAGGTGTTTTACTGAAACGTATCCTGGATGCCCCATGAGTGCGTTCCCGTGTAAACTTATTAGAACACATTTTCCTTCACAGAATGCAAGAATGTATAACTGAAAATCGTAAGTGATCATTTCTGATCCTTAATGATTCATCTCTTGCCTGGTGAGCAATTTTGTGCCTGGCAGAAGAGTTTCTGAAGTGGTTGCCAAGTTGCTTGCTGTCATTTCCATGTAGGGTGTGTGTGGGGGTGTGATGTGTGTGTGTGTGTGTGTGACGCATTAACCATCAAGCCTGCATCTAAGTTCCACGCTTCTCTTCAGTTTCCCCAAAACTTTCTTAAGGATCAATGCTGAACTTTAAAAAAACAAACCCAGAAAGGCAGGTGGATCTTCTTTGTCCTGCAAAGGAGAGGTTACGCCTTCTCTGCAGCTATGAAATGTCTGGTAAGAAGGCCCCTTTGCTCAGGGTTAGGGGTGCACAAGCTCCTGGGTTTTTGTTTTTTTTTTTTTGCTGAGGAAGATTTGCCCTGAGCTAACATCTGTGCCAATCTTCCTCTATTTTGTATGCAGGTCACTGCCACAGCATGGCTGCCGACAAGTGGTGTATGTCCACCCCTGGGAACCGAACCTGGGCCGCCAAAGTGGAGCACGCCAAACTTAACCACTAGGCCACGGGGCCGGCCCCCTGTTTTGTTTTCTATATGAGGAGTTTTGGGCAAACTGCTGCCCCTGCTGCCCTGAGCTGGGCCCTGGCAGAGAAGGAAGTTGGGCTCTACTGTCCAGGATTTGGAGTGAGGACAGGCTCTCAGGGTGACTGGGGGGAGGGGCTGGGCACACTTGGGGGACACTGCTGCATGTGGAACAGGACAACCTGGTGATCTTGGCTGGAAGGGGTCCCCAGACCTAGGGGTCAGCCTGGACACACATCCTTCCCTGGTCCCCCTCGCACCCTGAGGCCTCTTATAGCGTCTCACTTGCTGCATCTTCCCTCCATGTGCCCACCTGGGCTATTTCTGCTGATTTGCCTGCTCGGGAGGCTGGCACTCAGGGAGACCTGTGGGCGGGGGGCAGGCTGTACTGATGGTTTGGGGACCTAGTACAGTGGTGTTTTCAAAACATGGACTGAGATCCGTTAATGGGCATTGAAATTAACTTGTGGGTTGTGACTGACATTTTAAAAAAGGGAAGTACAGGGGCCACCCGGTGGCGCAGTGGTTTAGTCCACGCTTGGCAGCCCGGGGTTCGCGGGTTCGGATCCCGGGCGCCCGCCGACGCACTGCCTGTCAGCCACGCCGTGGTGGCGTCCCATATAAAGTGGAGGAAGATGGGCACGGATGTTAGCCCAGGGCCAGTCTTCCTCAGCAAAAAGAGGAGGATTGGCAACAGATGTTAGCTCAGGGCTGGTCTTCCCCACAAAAAAAAAAAAAAGGGAAGTACAGAGCCAGCCCTGGTGGCCTAGTGGTTAAAGTTTGGTGCTCTCACTACTTTGGCGGCCCAGGTTTGATTCTTGGTCATGGAACCACATCACTCGTCTGTCAGTGGCCATGCTGTAGTGGCTTACAACTAGGATATACAACCATGCACTGGGGCTTTGGGGAGGAAAAAAAAAAAGAGGAAGATTGGCAACAGATGTTAGCTCAGAGCAAATCTTCCCCAGCAAAAAAAAAAAAAAAAAGAAGAAGAAGAAGCATGATAAATAAAAAAATAGATGGCATAATGGTAAGTTCTTTTTCTCAAAAAAGTTCTACTTTCTCCATCACTGTACTTATCTTACTGGACCAAATTACATGTTTCAAAAGGATGCAGTCTTAAAGCTCTGTGTACCGTGAGATGCTCTTTTCTCTCCCTTCATCTGATACCTTGTTCTCCCTGGTGTCCTCCTAGTTCCTAAAATGAGCAGGTTCAGATTCTTACTCCTCCCTGCTGCGCTCGCAGGGCTCCTGCCGGAGCTGTCTCCCCTTCCCAGCTCTGCTCTCTGCCTGCTGACCTGGCCAGTGAGCTGAGCCCCCAGAGGCCCCTGTCCTGCCTTTCTTGAGTGTGCCAGCCAGCCTCACGCATGCCCCTCAGACGCCCCACAGGGGCCCAAACTAAGCACCACCTCCTTCTGGCCACCCTGCTTCCCCTCCTGCCTCCTCCAGCTCGACACGGAGGTCCACTATCCACCAAGTTTCCCACACCCCAATCTAGACTCCTCCATCTCCATTAAGCCCTCACCAGATTTTGTCATTTCTGCCTCTTTGGTGTCCCTCACTACCATCCTGTCCTCTCCACCCCAGCCCCGCCCGTTTGGACCAACACTGCGTCTCAGGTGGAAGACACCGGGGCTGCCACACTGGCCTCCTTTCCTCCCGTCTCATCCCTGCCCCACTGCAGAGCGCTCGTCCTCAGTGTGCATCCCATCGGGGTCGTCTGTGGCTGCTAGAACCATTTGTGAAAGTGACGTGGATCGGATGGCCACTCGGCGCCAAGGATTCACACCTGCAATTGTTGTAACTTTCGAGGGTGTGCTCCTCCACGTGCAGGGGGCGTGGGCCCCACCTTGTCCACGTGGTCAAGTTAGTGGCATCAGCATTGTGTGCCCTGGAGTGAAGGGACACAAAGGCCATGGTGTCAACTATGAAGTGGTCTCCACAAAAATTTCTAATCTGAATCTCGTGAAGGCTCCAGATTAACTCTCAGTTTCTTAGAAATGCAGGGAATAAAGAAACTAACCAAATGGCACCACGAGAAAGCAATCACACGTCCAGAATGTGGGACAGAAAGTGGGGCATTCCTCAATGTCCCAGTGATCCCGAACCTTCAGGAAGTCAGCGTATTGGGAGAAACAGCTTGGTTCTTGATGACAAGGGACCATGGAGACCTGACCTCCAAATGTGGTGGGTGAACTTAGATGGCATCCTGCAAGCTTGCCCCCAACTCTAGAGGACATTCTGGGGACAGTGGGGAAATCTGAACGTAGACAGGGTGCTGGATGTTGGCAGGAAATCACTATCTGTTTTGTTGGGTGTGACAGTGGGAGAAGGGCCTTCTTCTCTGGTGACCGATGCCACGTGTTTAGGAGTCAGTGGCCCTGCTGTCCGATACTTACTTCCAAATGACTCAGTCAACAAGCCAACAAACAGACTCTCTTCCTGCCATAAAAGCACCCCCAGAAACAGATGCAGGAAAACGTAAGTAGTTGGTGAATCCAGGTTCACATGGGCTTTGGGTATTTACTGTACTATTTTTTCAAATTTTCTGTGTATTTGAAATTTGGGGAGTGTACTCCAGCAGTCCAGCTGCCCCTAGGACTGCACACCTTCGGAGGCCTCAGGGTCTAATGCCCTGCTGACCGGCTGCCCTCTGCCCCTCACACTGGGCCCCTCTCTCAGGCCCCTCCCTCAGGCCCAGAAACAGGCTGCTGAGATTTCTCCCAGAACTTTGCCTGCTCTGTTCCCTCTCCCTGCAAGGCCAGTCTTCAGTCACACTCCTGCGCTGGGTGAGGTGCCCCTCACGTTTACCCTGAAAGCATTTACTTATCAGAACGTCTTAGACATTTAATTCAGCAGACTGGAGACTGTTGGTGCCCAACATTATGTCCCCAGTGTCCAAACGTGCATGGTCTGCAGCAGCTGCTTGATGTGCTTGCTGCAGGATGAGACACTATCTTGCACACGCTGTGGTCTGGGGAAATATGTCAGTCAAGAATCTGCATTCCTGGCTATTCTGAGAAGTAGGGTCGGCTGTGGCAGCAGTTAGGAGCAGCCAAAGCTTTCGGAGTTGGGGGAGATGAGCAATCGGTGTCTTCTGGAAGTGATTTAGGGCCCCGGTCTGAGTTGGGCAGAGCAGGTCTGGACAGGGGAGAATGATAGAAAGCTTTCAGATACCTCCAACCCTTCCGGGTTTGAGGGTGGAGACCTCCTCACGGCTTGGTGCGAATGTGGGGTTGTGTTTGTTTTGCAGAGTAGAAGACAATTTTTATCTGATATGTCAACAAAATAGAATATCAAGACAGTATTTTTACTGGCAATCAAGTAGGACAGCACTGGAACAGAAGGAAATGTGTGCATAGATGGATGGATGGATGATGGATGACGCATGGGTGGATGAGTGGATAGGTATAGATATGGATACAGCTGTTTACAGCTGTGTGTATTAATGCTGGACACTTAGGTTCCTATAAAATGAGAGGAGATCTTACCTACTGACCTGTGTCCCAGCCCTCCAAATGTCCAAGGCCCCGAAAATCAACTTGAAATTTCTTTGCCAGAAATAGTCACTCTGTGATGGAGTCAGGGTTCAGACATGACTGGGGAGTCTTACCCTCAAGGCAAGTACACCAGCTAAGTTTTCCAGAGAGAATTATTTTGCTTGGATACCATTTCATAACGGCATAAGTTCAGGCAGATCCCAAGAGTTCCCCTTTTGGGGTTTATGCAGCTCAGGAATGAAGTCATTGTGTTAGGGACTGTGTTTATTGTTGCTTTGGCTTCAGAATCCTTGCTTCTGAGGTGTGAGAGGTTAGGCTTGTGGGGACGACCCAGTTAGAGATCCCGGGATAACTCCGCTCACCCCCGAGGCTCACGCACGTGCTCCGATAAACATCTGATGGCAGGCGTCCAGCTGGAGGCCAAGGAGCAAGGACGGGGGCGGATTGCACAGTCTCCCTCGTGGTGGGGATGGAGCCGGGAGACAAGTGACTACGGACTGAACGGCTGGCTCAGCCTGCTCTGGGTGACTTGCCCAGTAGCACTGTGGCCCACCCGAGGACAGTGGCAGGAGCAGGGATGCAGGAAGGGAGACAGCCAGGAGTGAAGCCCTCTCCATGAATGGGGGAGGGGGTTAGTCACGTGGGGACAGCAAGGAGAGGAGGGTGCTCAGAAGGGAAGGGATGGCGTGGATGTCCACAGAGCCGCGGTCTTGGGGAGGAAGCAGGGGAAGTGGTCTCAGGGGTGTGTGGGTAGTTTCCTGCATCAGCCTGGCTCTAGGACCCAGTTATTCCATCACACGCCAGTCCAGGTGTTGCTGTAGAGGTCCTTAGTGGTGGAAACGTCTACAGTGGCTGGCTTTAAGTAAAGGGGACTACCCTCGATCGTGTGGGTGGGCCTCATCCAATCTGGTGAAGGCCTTGAGGGCAAAAAAAGTGGGGTTTCCCAAAAAAGAAGAAATTCTGTCTCAAGGCCACACGTCAGCTCCGGCCTGAGTCTCCTGCCTGCCGGCCTGCCCTACAGACTGCGGGCTGCCAGCCCCGCGAGCACCGGTCCTTGAAGGGAATCTCTTCAGATGTTTATATAGTAGGAGTATGTATGTCCTTAACCTATCTGTCTGTCTCTGTCTCTATCTCCTGTTGGTTCTGTTTCTTGGGAGAATCCCGACTGATCAGATGGAAAGGGAGGGTGAGGGAGGTGCCTCGCTCCTGACTCCAGCGCAATGAATGGGCAGAATACACTGAAGAGCGGTGTGAACTTGGGGCGTCTGTGCAGGAAGCTCATTCTCCCCCTGAACAGCCACCCCCTTCCTTGGCCCGACCCTTCGCACAGACCTCTCTTCTCTCTGGGATTTGCCTATCACGCTGACATCCATTCAGCAAATCTTGGGGGACACTTTCCACGGTAGGGGCGCCATGCTAGCCAGTGGAGATGTTTAAAGGAAACGATGCAGTGCCCCTCGGACGGGCTCACCCCGTTTGTGGCACTCTAGCACCCTGCTGTCCTTCTGTTCTGGCATCCATCATTCCATGTCCTAGCTGGGGGTTCCTGTGTCTGCCTCCTGGACTCGACTGAGAGGGACCTTCCTCTAGAAGTTTCCTGACTGATCCTGCAGCGTGATCCCATTCTCTCCACCAGACTTCTGTGCTAGTGACTGCGGTGTTTACTGTCCCCCTCTACTCACACGAACACTTTCCTTCACTGAACTGTAAGTATCTAAAACACAGAGGCCGATCTTATCTATTGGGTCAAAGACGCTGGTTATGCTGGGTGGCAAGTAGCCCCAGAGCCTTAGCCATTTCAGACGGTAGATGTCTTTCTTGCTCACGCTACCACCATGGGCTAACAGGGGACTTGGTTCATTGTGAGAGTCCCTCAGACACCTAAGCTGATGGGACAGCTACTGCTTCAAATGTTGCCGTCACCGAGGAGAGGGAAGAGGACTTCGTTCTGGCGATGATACGCTCTGGCCTCAAATGAGACACATCACACCGCGCAGCCCAGTGGCCAGAGGCAGTCACATGGCCCACCCGTCAGGAGGGGTCAGGAAGTGCCGTCCCACCATGTGGTCCAAGGTGAGGGCTGGGAATGTTTGGTGGACAGCATTAACCCCTGCCTCTTGGGTTGATCCCAGGACTAGTGTGGTACCTGCAATTACTAGCTAAATTAATCCACGAGCATCTCAAAAGCAGAAACCGATATAATCTGTCCGTGTGGCCCACGCATCTAGCAGAATATCTGTCACTTAATAAATGCCCCATCAGTTGTTGGATAAGTGAATGATGACTGGCGTCGACTAACCTCTCTGCTACCCCGAGGATTTCTGAGACTCAGTGAGGCTGGCGGTCTGCAGTGTGGGGGAGCTCACGCTGCATCTGGTGTTCGAGGAGGCAGTGCAGCAGGTGGAAAGACTTGTTACGATGAGCAAGCCCTACTTTTATCATTTAATAAAATCCAGCAACCACCTCTCAAACAAACGAAAAGTCTCGGTTCTCTGGAGAGTGGGACTGAAGTGGAGGGTTGCTTCCTGGCATTGGGCAGGAGGCTGGAGGGTGAGCAGGGGAACGGGGCGAATGAAGGTTCGGGCTTTGTGCAGGTGACAGGTGACAGGACAGGTGAGTGCGTCTGACCCGGGCATCTTTACTTGTTAACTTCTTTATTTTGGTATAGTTGTAGACTTACGGAAATGCAGCAAAAATCGGTCAGGGTGAGTGTACAGCCTTCACTGCTTCCTCTAATGTCAGCGTCTTACGTCACCGGGGTGCATTCGTCGAGACTGAGAAATAATGTGGGTGCAATGCCGCTAACTCAACAACAGACTATTCAGATTGCCCCCTTCCCGCAGTGCATCTGGCCCTTTCTCCTTAATTCTCTCCAGTCTGCGACAGTTCCTCAGTCTTTCCGTGTCTTTCATGACACTTTGAAGAGCACTGGTCTGTTATTTTGTAGACTGTCCCTCAGTTTGGGTTTGTCTGACATTTTCTTATGATCAGATCTAGAGGGATGCCGTGTCCCTCTCTGTGCTGCGTGTCGGGGGTACATGATGTTAGCGTCTGTTATTCCTGGAGACATTACCCTCGACCACTTGGGTAACGTAGTGTCTGCTGCATTTCTTAGTGGGGAAATAGCAAATAGTAGAGACTAAATGTTATAAGGTAAATATGTGTAGGAAATATAATGAGAAATTATAAGGTAAATATAAACAAGGAACAGTAAAATTACTATTTTTCCTTTAGTAATGAATAAATATCTTGGGGGAGATTCTTGGAGACCACACAAATATCCTTGTTCTCCACCGACGCTCGGCAGATCTTGTCTGCAACAATCTTCACTGTGGTGCTGTCCTGATAATGATTTTGTATTTTCCTCAGTCCTTCTGCATTTATTAGCAGAATTCTTCTGTAAGGGCAACCTATCTCTTCTCCCTCATTTATTTATTTTTTTATTCATTCATTCATTCATTCATTCTATTATTTATCTATATTAGTATGGACTCAAGTGTATTTAATTCATTCTGTGCAACTCAGACATCTTATGACCAGTTTAAGTGAGAGATTCCTAAACCCTCTTCATTTGTTGTGTGTATATGAGAGAGAGAGAGAGAATATATATAAATGACATCTTATATAAGGTTTATAGTGACGTATCTCATTGTGATGAAAATACAGAACCTGCTTTGAAAATTATAAGAATAGATTTATAATTATGAAAAATCCCTTATCATAGAATTTTAACATAAGCCATCACATCCCATCTTAGGATATTTATTCCATGTCATAGGCAAATAAACACCTAACTGGCTCCACGCTCGAGGGCTTAGGAAAGCCCTGAAAGTGACAAATGGGTTCTTTTCTTCCTGAGCAGAAAAGAACCAGGGAAATAGAAAAAAACGAAGAGCAAGCTTAGTTCCGCTCACCTCCTAGGGCTGCAGTGCTGGGCTGCTTAAGAGTGTGAGGTCGGAGGTCGAGGGTGACTCTCCCTTCAGGGCCCTGAGCCCTGTCTGTGAGGTGGGAGCAGAGCAGCACCTGCCTTGTGGGTGTTGTAAGGTTCAGTGAGTCTTCCTGCCTGTGAGGCACCTACCAGAGCACCCGGGACGTGACCAGTGCCCCGTGAGGGGCAGCTGTTGGTTTTGCTATGGGATGGTGTCCGCGTCCTTCCTGCCTCCCCTGCACCTTCCGGGGTTAACGTGGCTCCAACAGCTGGGCTGTTCACCCTTCCTGTCCCTACATGGGTGCTGAGGAATGTGCGGGACTAGTAGAGGGGGCGCAAGGGCGCCAGACCGTCTCTCCTCTCAAAGGGGCCTCAGCCCAGGTGGCGGCCACCTGCCATTTGGTACTTTGTATGGCTAACTCTAGTCTGTCCCTGTGCATTTCATCACATACACACACACACACACACACACACACACACACACACACAGGTCCCCCTATCTGACCACAAACCCCTTGGGGCTCTGTTGGGATTGTACCTTATATTTGTTTTTCAATATTTTGAAACTTGTCACCGTGCCTTACTCAGAGCTGGCCACTAAATGTTTGTCAATTGAATAATCAGTTTCCTCTGGCCCCGTGCTGTCCTGTAGAAATAAGCAAGCTACATTGATCATTTTAAAAGTTCTAGTAGAAGGCCTATAAAATTTTAATATATAAGCAAAAATATATAAAATTTAATTTAAATATATAAATATTCTAGTAGAAAAAATAGACAAGTAAAAAACCAGTGAAATTCATTAAAAATTTTTTCGTTTTGGTAAAATATACATAACATAAAATTTACCTTTTTAGCTATTTTTCAGCGTACAGCTCAGTGACCCTAAGAACATTCCCACTGTGGTGCAGCCATCACTGCCATCCGTCTACAGAACTTCCCTCATCTTCCCGAACTGAAACTCTGTCCTCACTGAGTAACAGCTCCCCACCCCCCTCACCTCCTGAACTACTAACCTCTGTTCTACTTTCTGTCTCAACAACGTGACTACTCACGTAAGGGAAATCATGCAGTGTTTGTCCTTTTGTGGTGGGTTTATTTCACTGAGCATGATGTCCTCAAGTTTCATCCACGTTGTAGCAGGTGTCAGGATCCCCCTCCTTTTTAAGGCTGAATAATGTTGCATTGTATGGATATACTATATTTTCTTCATCCATTCATCTGTCCATGTGAAATTGATTGTAATAATATATTTTATTTAACCCCATGTACCCCGCATATGATCATTTCAACATGTAATCAATGTAGACGTTATTAACAAGATGTTTTACATTCTTTGTTTCATACTAAGCCTTTGGCATCCAGTGTGTATTTTACACCTAAAGCACCCCCCATTCGGGTGCACATAGCCACGTGTGGCTGGGAGCTACTGCATGGCTCCATGATTCGCGGTTCTCTTGACTGAGCACTGCCTGCTGGGAATTACACTAACATCCACGTAGGAGTGTGTGGTCTCTTGTGGGCAGCACCTCTGTGTGGCTTCTAGAATGTGGCTGAGGTGAGTGGGATGGATCCACATCGACCTCCACTCCATCCTCCTCCTGAGGGCAGAGGCCGGGAGGCTGACGCTGTTACCACACAAAGGGCATGATCTGCTGTCCATGAGACAAAAGTCAATCGTCAAGAGGCAAGATGGTGGGAAAAAAGAAAGGGTTTATCACAGCTTGCTGGCAAGAGGGAAGATGGCTGACTAATGCCTCAAAGAACCATTTTACAGAACAAAGACTACAGGCCAGTTATATAGGGGGTCGTCTCCAGGTGGGGGAGGCATCAGGTCTCAGGGTGGAGGCATCCATCTGACCTCTGGGGGGAGGCATCTGGTCTCAGGGTGGGGCATCCATCTAGTCTTAGTTCCTGAGTCTTTTCTTTTACTTGATGTGCATCAAAGACTGGAGCAATGCCCTATACCCTGATCTTTCAGTTGTCATTGATGATGGCTGTCAGCATCGACCCTCTGCCCAGGGGTCATCACGTTCCTGAGGAACTCAAGAGAACAAAGTTATCAACTTATAGCAGCTGGGAGCGGCCACAAAACCCACAGAGCATGTCTGGGCTAATCAGATGTCATTCAAAGTTGCAGTACAGTTTCTTTTTCTCCAATATGGCTTCCCTTATGTCAGCTTGTGTTGAGCTGGTATCAACGCTTATGCCGCCTAGATGCCCGTGCACCCGGGGTTCCAGAGACAACCTCACAGAGTTGGGGGCAGAAGTGAGTGGGCTGTTGTTTTTAGTGGCCAAGAGGAGTTTGGTTTTCTGTGGCAATGTTGGTGAAGGTCACCTTCTCCAGCCCTGGCTTCCCAAGGTCACGGGCAGGGTGCTGTCTGTCTTGTTGCTGCTGATAGTGGCCAGTGTATCCCAGAGTGGGCAGCCATAGTGGGGCTTCCAGATGGGGAGGTGTGCTCTGGTTCTAACTGAAGAGGGGGCAGCAGCTCCCCTGAAGGCTAGGTTAGGCAGCTTGCTTCTGGAAGCTATCCCGCCAACCCAGCCGTTTAATACCCTGTCGTACATCCGCGCCCACTTGAAGCGGCTCGTGTGAATTCTGCTCTTTGCAACACAGACAGATACCACAACGGACTTGGAAGCTTATGGACCGAATGGTTGTGTCCCCCCAAATTCAGATGTGAAAACCCTATCCCCTAATGTAATGACATTGGGAGGTGGGGCCTTCAGGAGGGTATTAGGATTAAATGAGGTCATGAGGGTGGAGACCCATGGTCGGTTAGTATCCGCATAAGAGTCACGAGAGAGCTTGCATCCCCTCTCTGCTTGATCTCGGACTTTCAGCCTCCAGAACTGTGCGAGATAAATTTCTATTGTTTTAAGCCACCCAGCCTGTGGTGCTGTTACAGCAGCCCAAACAGACCACGACAGTACCTTCTAATGGCATCAAGGTATATATCTGCATACGGGGTACATGGTTTCGTTACAATATTTGCAAGATAATGCCTCTCACGTACACCTGCCTGTTTTGTATGATGACCTGGGTTGCACTTATAATTAATATACACCTGCTTTGCTGAGGAAGCCCGGGTCACTAAATAGATGATAAACCTAATACTCAAATTTCTGCCTGACTTTCTACAGGTCGCTTCTCCAATTACAGAAAGTACTGAGTATTAGACCATAATTGAATTTTATAATAATTTCAGGAGAGAGAAGTGCTTAGGAGAGAGTCCATAACTTATGCCAACTTGGAAAATTGATGAAATAGAGGGAAAGAAAATTGGTTATGGCTTTAGTAGGACATTAATATCATGGAAGGACCATCTCCTCTATAGATTATAAAGCAGTTTAGGAAACTGATCCATAAATATTTTAGGAGTGAATTTTTTCCTTGAGAAGAAATGATAGTCTGTGCATCCCATCCCCCCACTGTCAGTCACATAACTGAACTGTCTCGGTATTTTATTTAAATGTGATACACGTATGCCAGACTTAAGTGTTTCAAGATTGTGTTGCCGAGTCTCTTGAGAGAGAAGCACAATCTGAACAGCCCCACTAATGTAATATTTGTGCTAATGCAGACCGTGTGAAGACAGCTGGGACATTCTCTTGGACACTGGGAGCAAGCGTCAGCATAGCTGTGCTTGACAAATGTTCCCGTGGTTTTTGTAAACCCAGAAACTGAGACTTGGCTTGGGCTGTAGGATGAGGTGCACTATGCCATGCAGTGTCCCTCAAAACATATGTAAACGCTCACACCCACACGATCATGTGCTCAGGCATATACCCTTATACACCTACACATACATGTACACAACTCCATGTACATACACAAACACACACACATAAGCACATTCATACATATGACATGAACATGCACACACATTTACACACATGCAGTTCATGGACACACATGGACACACATACATAAGCATCTACACACGTAAGACATAAACATACACCGTTGCCGAGTTTGACAAGCGTGTGCGTGGATTTTGCGTATGTGCAGATAGCTGCATTTTAAGACTTATGTTTATATGAGCACTCGTGTTGTTGGCTCATGAATGACGATGGAAGCTTCTAGGCTTTAGCTTGGAAGGTGAGGCTGGTCACAAGGACAGGCAATGATTACAGCCATAGCTCTGAGCACTGTGCTTGTGATTTAGTCATCACGGCAGCCCCATGAAGTAGATGCTCCTACTTTGTCATCTCACCGTTAAGGCCGCGTGGTCTGGGAAGGCTCCACAGTGGGCCTGGGCCACACAGGGCGGGAGGACGTGTGTTCTGAGCCCCTTACCCACTTAGTGAGGCTGCTTTGGAGCCCTGACCGTGGAGCCCGGGACTTTCCACTTTCTGGGTATAGGCCTCCGTGGCTCTATCATTTACTTCTGGAACATTCTCTACTTTAAACAGGGGCTGCCTGGGATGTACCTGTGAGATGAAATTTTTACTTGAGTAAAATATGCCTGGAATTAGGACAAGGTTGTCCAGCGGACGGCAGTGCAAATCTAGATTAAGAGCCACTGGCCGCCAAGCCCACCTGCCCTCAGGGGTGATGTGTACTCGTGGTTTACCCCTTTGTTTAGGCCAGGGATCTGCTGAGAAGAAAGCATATATTTTATTTTATTAAAAAAATTTTTTTATTGTGTTTCTTTCCCCCCAGGATTAAAAGTGTGTATTTAAATGGTACCAGAAGAGGGTCCACAGAAGACGGAATGCAAAACGTAGCCTGGGGGAGCAAAATCCACACACTGCAATCAGATCTTTCTGAGGCCGAATGGAATCATTTGAAGACCATTATCTCCCTATACATTTTAAAAGAATGAATTATTGATTTTTCTGGTGAAAAATTTTGATATTGAAGTGTGATCACCAACTGAACCCACACATCTCTCATTTCAGCCCCAACTCCCACAAAATGACCAAAAAAAGAACATTTTTAAAACAATAAATCCTTATTAATGCAGGAAAATAAAAGAGTGCCATGAGGGTAGGAGAGTTTTCAAACAATTTCTGAAAAGACAGAACGTGGGCAGAGAGGATCAGATCCTATGGAAAATCAAAATGGGAGCAAAACAAAGCCAGAAGATGCTGTGAGGACAGGATGGCTTGGGACTCAAGCCCACGCTCAACGAAGTGTGAAACAGCAAGCAAACAATAGACATTGCTAGACACCAAGGACTCGGAAAATGTACCGGCCGTGAACCATCTCTGAGGGAGTCTTTAAAAAAGAAATGCCCACCAGCACAATAAAAATAAATTCAAGAGAAACACGAAGACTACGCAAACAGTGGGAAGCACATGAACTGTAAAAGGAATAAAGTTGCCTAATGGTCACAAAATAGCTGCCACAGCTCAGGATTTTATGTTCTGACACTAGGATCCCAAGCAGGAGCAAAGATATCAGCAAAGCTTCTATTGAGAAATGCTGGCCTAGACTCAATCATGACTCCCCTCCTAGCCTGGGCATATTGCTACCCCCCCAAAAAATCAAGGTGTGTGGGCAAACAGAAGTGGAGTGGCATAGCTGGGTGAGCAGGTAACTGTATCTACCATGGTAGACAAAAATAAGAAAGCATATAGAAGATTGAAATGGCATGATTAACAGGCTTGATTACTTCTCTATAAAAACCTATGCACTCAGACACATTTCTTTTATGCCAGCAGGGACCATACCTTCTTTTCAAACACAAATGGAACGTTCCTAATAATTGCTGCTAAAGTGAAACACAAAGAACATTTTAATAAATTCCAAAATGCAGAGATTATTTAGGCAACTTTCTCTGAACAGTCTGCAGAAAAAAAAAAGCATTGACATCAAATGGCTAGCAAAATGGTTTTCTTTCAAGATTTAAAAACACCCTGAAAAATAAAAACTAAATCTGTAAGTTATGGATTTAGAAACGAATGTCCATGTGAGGACCATGTCATGAAGGACAGGGACAAAGCAATTGTCAGAGGGAGATCCATAGCTCTCAATCCCAGTGTTAGAAAACAGGAGAGAGAGGAAAGGAATAAATAATAAACCCAAAGACAGTGGAAGGTAGAAACTAATAAAAATGAAACTAAATATTAGTGAAAGAAAAAATGAACAAAAAAACAAAATGAAAGGTAATGTTTTGAAAATAAAAAATAATTTAAATAAATCTCTGGCCACTTTGAACAAGTAAAAACAAACAAAAACCCCCAAACAGCAAAAACAAGACACACATAAACAGAGATGGGAAAGTGTCCATAACTGCAGCTATGAAAAAGGATTATAATTGAATACAACTTCATGCCAACATTTTGGGGACTAGATAAAAGTAATGATAACCGAGGAAAACATAAATTACAGTAGAATTTCTCTTATTTAACACAGTCCGGACCTGTAGTCAGTTGGTTAAGTGACAAAGTGTGTTAAAGGGAGGAATCATTAAAAAAGTCATTATAGACCTCAAACATTTTACTTTAACTGAAAACATAAAAACAGACATTCACTCAGCAATCTTTAATGTAGGTTCAAAGTCTTTTCTTTGAAAATGGGTCTGCTGAGTGGTATCTACATCATCTTACAGAAATCACACCTATAATTCACTGTCAACAATTTCCAGTTTCGATTTTCAAACACGGAGGGAGAGTGTTAAGACAGTTAGTGTAATCTGAGTGTGGAATCCTTCTACATCAGAGCTTCTCAGACCATGATGTGTCTGTGCATCTCTGGGGGATCTTGTTCAAAGGCAGAATGTGACTCATTGGGTCTGGAGTGAGCCTGAGATTTCTAACAGGTTTCCAGGTAGTGCTGGTGCTGCTGGTCCACAGACCACACTCTGAGTAGGAAGGACACAAACGTTTGTGATTCCTGCCCCCGACCCGTCATTTCCAGTTGTATTAGCACATTTAAACCTAAACCATTTATCTTAGTGACTCAACTCTCTAGTCCTAAAGCTTCAGCTTAGTCTTCATAAAAATGAACTCTTTTTTTTCACTTATTCCTTTGGCTTATATAATACTAAATGAAACAAAATTATTACAATGGGTACACTTGTCATAAGCAGATTTGGGAACAAACAACTCGTAAATATTCTCTTTAAATCACGAAAGCAGGAGAAAGTGCAAGAGAAGGTGGCCTCCTAGGGAGCTCGGCTTGTTGTGAGAACGCTCCTTTCAAAAGCACCCCCTTCTGTGGTCTGAATGTTTGTGTCCCCCCAGATCCACATGTTGGAGTCCTAACACCCAATGTGACAGCATCAGGACGGGGGGGGGGCCTTGGGAGCTGAGTAGATCCTCATGAATGGGATTAGTGTCCTTATAAAAGAGGCTCCACAGAGCTCCCTTAGCCCTTCTTCCATGTGAGGACACGAGAAGTCTGCAACCAGAAGAGAGCCCTCGTCTGACCGTGCCTGTACCCGATATTGGACGTTCAACCTCCAGAACTGTGAGGAATAAGTTTCTGCGGTTTATAAACCACTCAGTTTGTGGTAGTTTGTTCCAGCAGCCCAAATGGATGAAGACAACCCTCCACCCCTCAAAAAAAGCCCAGACCCTGATGGTACATGTAGGCTTCACCAAACTTGCAAGGAATAAATAATCCCCATCTTATGTTATATTTTTTCCAGCAAATGGAGAATAAGACATATGTCCCAATGCATTGTACATAGCTAGTACCATCTTTATCCCAAACTAGATAGAGACAATACAAAAAAAAAAAATTACACTCATTTCACTTATGAACCTAAATGTGAAAATCCTAAAAAAAAATATTAGCTCACTGATCCTAATTGTGTACTAAAGAACTAAAATATGAACAATCAGGGTTTATACCTGGACTGTAAGGATGGTTCACTCTCAGAAAATCTGTTGCTAAAATTTACTCCCTTAGTGGACTAGGAGAAAAACCATACATTCCCTCAATGGATATGAAAAACATTTTTAAATAGTCAATATTCTTTCCTAATTAAGTAAATAATCCTCATTAACTTGTTAATAGAAAATATTTCCTCAACCTCTTAGAGGCCATCAATCAGAAATCTACTGTTTAACCTTAAAGAAGAACATAAAAATTTTTGAGTAAATGGAAAGACATACCACTCTTCTGAGAGGACATCTCAATAGTATAAAGATTTCAATTCTTCCCAAATAATATACATTCATTTCCATCACAATCAAAACCCAAACAAGATTTTTAAAAAATTGGAATTGACAAGCTGAATCTCAAGTTTACATATAAAAGAAAGTGCAGAAGAATAGCTGTTATGAATCATTTAGAGAAGACAAGTAACAGATAGGAAGAAAATATTTAGCAAACAAAGAAATAGTATCCAGAATATATAAAGAGTACCTGCAAAACCATAAGAACAATGTAAACAATGAAATAGGAAAATGGGCAAAATAAATTGGTGATTCACAGACAGTGAAATATAGGTGGATAATAAACATTTATAAAAATACCCAGTCTCAGGGAATTGCAAATTCAAATGAGTTGATTTGTTTGTTTTTTTGGCCGTTGGATCGGAAACAATCTAAATGTTAGTCAACAGGAAAAGTTGTTAAATAAATTGTATTCCATCCACTCAAGGAAAAAGATATGTACACACGTGTACTGAACTTCAAGACACATGGCGAAGAGAAGAAAGCACGAAGAAGAACATGAAGTATAGAGTCAATGCATCTCTACCGGCCAACGCCCAGTCCAGTTGCTCTTGGATGTTACCTGGGGCCGGGGGGGGGGGGGGGGGTGGGAGTAGGGGGGCGGGCAGAGGGGTGGGCCAGGCACAGCGCCTTTTAAATTTGCTCAGGACACTAGTGTATTACTTGAATCTTAGGCATGAGGATCTATTAATAGTTTTTTTTTTTTAAGTGACTTAGCCAAAATTCTATGCCTTCTAGAGAATGAAAAATATTCTGCTTTTGTTGTTCCTTTAAAGAGCTGTCAGCATCGAATATAGATGTTTCTTTCTGAAACATATCCAAGAACGATTTCACTATCATATTTAGCATTCTGGCTCCATAGAAAAATAACAATGCTATATTAAGTTCCCTGTGCCAAGTAGGTGGCCAAACAGTACACGTGATATTCTTAATTTTTCAACAAACAATATGCCTGAGGCACATTTCCTGAATGCTGCTTCTGACAGCAAAAGCATGAAATTATCATCCACGCAATTGACATTCCCAGAATGGCAGTTTGCATTCCAGTGGGGGAAGAGGCTCTGAGGCCCAGACCCCTTCCCCGATGCGGTGAGAGGACTATTCTCGAAAGTCGTCCCACCTCTGGGACCTGGTTTTATCACCTATGTGCAGGTGAGGGGACAACATGAGTCACTTCCTCTTAGGGCTTACCAAGAATCAATAAAATCAATTTGAAACAAACAAACAAAGCCTTGCTCCAACATTAATACTCATTTTAACAGCTTGTCTTGATTCTCTTGACTTTCTCCACGTCCAATTTTAGAATGGAATGAAATTATTTTCGAACGAGCGTTTATGAATTTCCTGGCCACTTTAAGCCTTTAAATATTTAGCACTTTCTCTTTAAAGAAAGAAGAAACTCTAGTAACGTGGAAATTCATAGCTGTGAATAGACACAGTCAGTGAATTTTTATATATAAAGGCTCCAGTGTGAAAATCTCCAGCCACTTTATCTTCAAGCAGGTTAAATCCGATCACTTCCTGACTCATTGTCTCATCAACATGCAAAGCTTTTGAAGGGAAACCATCTTTCTCCTTGCCCGAGGGAGTTCTGGCGGCCTTGCAGACGTGGTGGTTCTTCCCGCCTCTCCATGCTGTCAGGAACTGCGGAGCAGACAGTGGGATGGGACAGACGCGGAATGCCAGGCTGATAACGGCCGAGAGGTGGGGGATGTGACTTCATGTCACACCTCTCTTTGGTTTTTGGAACATTGTCAACATGTCAAGTCACCCTTTGTTGTTTGTCTTTAAGCCAAGAAAACACAAAATGGCATTTTCTTTGTTGCTCAATTCAGTTTTTATTTGATGGTCCCCCCATCCCACAAAATCAAACTACGAATCGCCTGGCAGGGTCCCTAGAGACTGAAATGCTCTTTGCACAGGCTATGAGGTTAAAAAGAATGCAGAAACATACTACAGAACCTCATGGGGGGCGGGGGAGAAAAAATATGCAAAACATCTTTAAATGTGTGAAAAATCCTTAGAAGTAACCACTCGCAGAGTCCAGATCAGTTTCCCATTGACTTTTGCAGGCTCGGCTGCAGAGGTCGGGCTGGGGGAGGCCTGGGGGGATGGGCTGCAGGCGAACATGGATGCTGTGACGTCTCAGGGTGACATTCTGCTCCCATGGCAGCCGTGCTCCACCTCCCCACTGCTTTCTCCCCTTCCTGTGCCCCTTCCCCCTGGTAGAAGGGACCCTCTTCACTGAGCACGAGCCTGCGTGCTAATTCGCTCCCTCTCCCAGATGGAATCCACTTCTCTGAGTTAAGCTGCATTTCATTGCTTTATGACAATGCTGAACACACTTTATTTCCACTTAAAGGGCTGCCTGCTGTGTTTACCATCACTCCGGGGGAACGTGACCTCATTGAAAGGCCGACTCCTCCACATCATAGTTACTCCGCAGCAGCCTCAAAGCCTCTTTGTCTCTAGCCTGCATCCAGCCATCTCGTTGGCTGGCAGGTCTCTCCCGGACTCTGAGCTTTGGTTCCAGAGCCTGAAGGCCTGTCCTGACGAGTGATTTGTTTCCATGCCTGCGCCTGCCCCCAGCCAGTGTGACCATTCTGTACTCAGGGCTTTACCACTGGCACGTCTCGACATTCCTAAAACCCCAGAGAGGATCTCAAAATAGAATAAGAAATGAGAATTTAAATTAGAAGCAACAGTGCTTGCAGGGGCTGCCAGCTGTGGGTAGAGAAGGTCTTGCCTCCCCCTCCTGCCCACGGTTCTTATTTTCCTGCAGGGTTTTGCAGTTCAGGAGCCACCCTCCCTCACGTGCGCCTTAGACTGGCCCTTTTTAGAGGGAGCTGTGGTTGGCATGAGCATCCTCTGGCTTTTGAGGAGGCAGAAGGGTACTTGGGTCCCTCAGAGGTCTTCAGTGCAATGGCTCAACTACCTTCATTGCAGCCATGGAGTAAGAGGAAGGTGGAAGCAGGAACAGGGAAGTGAAATAGTTGAAGATTTGTCTGCTTGTCTTGAGTCTGGGGTGTTTTACTGTGGTTTAGGATGGTTTCTAGATGGGTTGCACCATGGAAGAAAGCCACCTATCCTGCTGGGAAGGGAACGTAAAACTCCGTTTCCACGTGTGGCCAGTGTCACAGAGTGCAAGTGGCAGAGCAAGGCCCCAACGAGGGCTGTCTGTGGGAAAGGTGGCGGCCCGCCACCCTCTGGAAGGTGACAGCTCCCCATCCCAGCCTGGGATGAGTCCCAGGAGCGGCCTTTGGCATGCTGGACTCTGCTTCACCTGGACCTGTGTCTCAGCCCAGGCCCACGTCCCCAGCCCACCGGGAGGCAGACACCGCCCCTCACTGTGGGTGCGGAGCGAGCAGCGCCAGGCCCGCAGCTCCATCATGCTCTCAGGAAAAGCTTCCTGAATAGATTGCACATCCCTCCCTTCATCTCAAATTCTCACCGCAAACAGCAGCTTTAGCTCCTTTCCTGTACAGACATTGGAAATGGCTGCTACTCGCAGTAAAGATGGCTGAGCTCATTGGGTTTCCGCTTTTCCTCACCTCCCTGTTTTCTGAGTAGAAATACTAACTGGTGTGAAGCACAGAATGAGAGGTCGGAATGCACGGAATGAACTCACTACAAAAGTCAGTTAATTCTCTCCTGTGGTTTTAGCTGTGGTCACGTGTCTCCTGCTGGTGAGGAAGGTGGTCCTGGCCCTATGCTGCCCTTCCACCCCTCGCTTCCCTGCAGACGCCTTCCGTACATGTCCTAAAGGGTCCCCGAAGACACAGGTTTAATGCTGGGCTGCCTGGGACTGAGTGGAGACGCTCTGGGTCCCTTCCATGCCAGGAGTCTCCCAGGTGAATGCTTGAGGAGGGTTCTTTCTGGGGCAGGGTTTCCAGGAACTGACGTGTGCCCAGCTGATCCACCAAGCCCCTCTGGACCTGTGAGCTTGAGAAACGCGAATTTCCTACCAGGATGAAGGACTGAAGGACCTGCAGCAGCCACAGCTGGCGTTCACTGTGCATTTCGTCCTTGACACTCTCTGTCCCCAAAGCTTTACAGACACCATCTCATTCCATGGGCAGAAGTTCCTCTTGATTCAAGCGTGTGGACACTGCACAGGCGGTCAGGCGCAGACGCCAGGCTGGGGACTTCTCCTGCAGCTGATGTTTGGAAATTCAGTCTCTCCTGGTACCACCTCAGGACTTAACCCTGCCTGTCCTCTCCTTTCAGAATCTGGACCCCTGGGAAGTGGCCCTTCAGTTTTCTGTACTGGGCGGGGGGTGTTGAGGTGCAGCGCTCCCGTCCTCCCCAGGCTGAGTCCTTTGCGGGACACCTTGGAGAGGCGCGGCAGGCGGGAGAAAACCCATGAGACTCACTATGCACACAACATAAATGAGTTTTGATCGTAGTGCTCTAGGATTCATGTTGTTAAGGTAAATCTTAATAGGCTGAAGATTTTGCACTTTTTTTTGATTGTGCTAAAAATTTCGGGCATTGAATATTACCTGTGGGTTAGAACTCACAGAGCCACTTCAAGGTTCCGGTTGCCTGGGATGCCGGCGTCCCTTCTCCTCTCTGCGCGCTGCCGTCTTGGGGACGTGTGTAGCGCTGACATTGAGAGTGGAGTCGAATCTGAAAGGCCTTGTTTGTTGACTCTGTAAGCCCCAGTTTCCTCAGCATAACACAGGGGGAAATCATGGTCCCTATGGTGCAGAGTTCAGAAAGCGAAACGTGCTCAGCCCAGAGCTTGACAAAAAGTGAATCTTTGACAAATGTCATGTCCCATTATTGATGTCTCACACTGACACTGAACTTCTTGCTCAGTGACTTGGACCTCTGATGTTATTCTCTGCAGGGAAAGTGGGCCTCGGGCTTTGTCAAACCCGTCTGCGTTAACTTGTGCCCTGCTGCTGGCCAGACAGTGAATACCCTCTCCCTGGAGCAGGCAGCTCTCCAATTCTAGAGCGAGAAAGAGGGTTCTGAGTGGAGCACGGGGGCTGACTGCATGTCAGGACCCTTCCTTCACTCACTCTGTCTTCCCAGGAGGCCACAAGTGGCTCCACGGTTAACATTTTTACCAGGGACCAATATGGAATCACTTCCAGCATGTGCTCAGTGAAAATTTGCAAAGGAAATGAATGAGTGAATGACTTCCTTCTTTACTTTTCCTTGAGAGGATGTGTGCTCAGTGGTTAAGCACATGCTCAGAGCTGGATGGCACCGGTCCAGATCCCAGCCCTGCCACCGACCTTGGGCAAATGACCTGGCCCGTTTCTGTCTTCCCACCTCCACTTATCTAATTGTCATAACACCCGCCTCCCAGGAATGGCAGGGACTGAATGAGATAATGCAAATCACTTAGCACGGGTGGGCGTGCTGTATTCTTCGAAAGCAACACCAGCAGCCTCAAGTCACCACTGGTGGTCATCCCCAGCTCGCTAGCTCCCCCTGAACCGCCAGCTGCATGAGAAAGGCAGATGGAGTCAGAGCCAGCCACAGTCTCATTTCGAGTTTCAAAGAGGGGTGTCCGTAATTTCACATATATTTATTGGCTGACCGTATTTGAACAGAGTATCTATTTATGCTTAAGTTTATATTTGAGAATCTGCATGTGTATGTCATGAGCCCTCAGCCCCTCTGTGGACGGATCTTGTGTATTTAGATCTTTTCTTGCTTCCAGCGTTCCTCACCAGGGAGCATCTTCCATGCCTGGCGGAGGTGATTTAAATTCTTCAGGTTTTTGAGTGAGCCAAGGGCAGCCAATCATCTTTCTCCTCTATTGCATTTCTTACTAGGGGGAAGAAAGGCTCAATGAGTGTCTTACTGAGCTTTCTGAAAATAAGTCATTTCTAGGCTGAGAGCTAGCAGGGGAAATGTCAGCATAAACGTCTACTATTTTATCATAACACTACCGACCTAGGAAAGGATCAGAAAGCTAACCCTCTCAACTGGTGCTAGAAGTGTGTGTCCCCCGGTTAAAAGCCAGTCCAAGAAAAGAAACAGTGTTCAAGATTACAGGCGTGTTTTGAGAAGAAGTCATGGGGCAGGCCTTCACACATTCGGTGTTGGGACTGTAGGTAGGAGAGAAACGATCTGTATTCTTTCTGGTAATCGGGCAAGTAGTGGTCTCTCCACCGAAGGGCTGTGAGGGTGCCCCCGTGAACTGTTTTCCCCTCATTTTCTGAGGTTTCGAAATGGGAAACACACCAGGTGACACCGCTTTAACATTGCCCAGGGCCTGAATTCCCAACGTTGACGTGCACGAGGCTCTGTCAAAGCTGTGTACTTCTCTGTTGCAGTGTTAACTGTTGCCCCAGAATCTGGATTCTTCTGAGAAAGAGGCCAGTGGAAACCAGAGATCTTAACTTCATTTTAGCTGATTAAATGATGTCCTTGTTGGAAAGCTGAGGCAGGGATCATGTCTAGGGAGCTACATCAGGCCCCAAACACGGACAAGTTAATCAGAAGACAAAGCTTGGCGGGACTTGATTTTGGCCTGGGGAGAAGGCTGGCGGGACTTCTGGAAGGCAGCATGATTTGCAGGGACTGGGAGCAGAGAGGGAAACTCCAGGGCAGTGGAATGGGCGTGAGCAAGCACAGAGAGGGAAAGCCTGGTGTCCCCAAGCGTCTTCTGACCGGAGCGTGGCCCAGTAGAAGTATACTGGGAGCCACATACATACTTTACAGTGTTTTAGTAACCACTTTAAAAAAATAAGAAAAAACAAGTGAAATCAATTTTAAGAGTATGTTCTATTTAACCCAATATATCCAAATATTATTTCATCATGTCATTGATATTAAAGATCACCCATGAGATATTTTACATTCCTTTTGGTATTAAGTCTTCCAAATCTGGGATGGATTTTACCCTCAGAGCACATCCCAATTCTGAGCAGACACTCTTCAAGCTCAGAGCCACACGTGGCTGGTGGCTGCCCGTGGGCAGCTCAGGGCTGGAGCATTAGGACCCTTTCCCAGTGTTGGACATTACTGCTAGTCATCCATGTCCCCAGGGAGACAGACACACAGACATGCCAAATGCTCAAGGGCAGAGAGCATTGACTGCCTGGGTTTGCAAGGGGTCCATGGGCTACATGGATCTCCTCCCCTCTGCTCCCAGCCCTCTGGGAGGGGCCCCTTCAGCTCCCTCAACACCCCTGCTGTCCATTGCCCCGGCCAGGCTCATGTGGTTCCTTCTCCATGGAGACACCCACTCATCCTTCCAACGCTGGCCAGGGTCATCTTCTGGGGACATCTGCTCTGCCACCCTCCCTGGGGGAGGCTGTGTTTTCAAAGAATGGTTGTCACATCACACCTGTCCCAGTACTCTTTTTATAATGTGATGTTGACACTCCTCCCCTCGAAGAGTGGAGTCTGTCTGTCCCCTTGAATCTGGGCTCACCTTAATGACTGGCCAGAGACACAATGAGACATTGGAAATGATCTATGTTGCTGCTGAGGAGAGGGTGTAAGAGGTGATACAGCTTCTACTTCTTGTCTCCTGGGATGCCTGCTCTTGGTGTCCAGCCGCCATGCTGTAAGGGAGCCCAGGCACAGAGCACATGGTGAGTGTGCTCTGGGCTATAGCCCCAGGGGAGGGTCAGCTGGCAGCTGGCATTCACCACAGACAGGGGCGTGAGGGAGCCCTGGATGTGAGGCCAGCCTCAGCCACCATGTGGCTGCAACCACAGGAGAACCCCCTGCTGAGTGCAGTCAACCTCCAGGACTGTGAGAGAGAGAATAATAGAACAATCATTGGGATCAAAAACAACTCATCTGTGCTTTAAGCCACTAAATGTTGGGGTGCTTTGTTATGATGTAAATAACTGACAGACTCCTTTTCCTACTGCCCCCTGGGAGGGTCAGGCGGCCCCTCTGGCCTCAGGAGCAGCCCAGGCGGCCCTCGGCCACTGTCCCCCCTTTGGAACACGGGTTGTGTGCATGTCTGTCCCCCTTTATGCTCTCTATGGCAGGGGCTGGGCTTACAGGGTGGGCGGCTCCGTGCCAGACACCCGGCACAGCCCTCGAGACCCTTGGTACAGATTTATCGTCTGAAAAAATGAATCACTGTTGTTGAAGGGAAAGCACTCAGCTTGCGTTCGCTGACTGGTTCTTCCCACTAAGCCTACAGGTGAGGAAACCGAGGCCCGAAGAGAAGAGGCTGAGATGACTGACCCAAGTCACACAGCTCCAAGATGGCAGGAATGTGGCTCCTGTCCAGGGGTCCATCTACCAGACCCGCAGACAAGCCTGTGGAGCTGCGAGGCCAGCCCTGGGCTGACCCTGGTCGGTGCTGAGTGACAGTCTCAATCCCTCCCCCTCTGCGCTCTCGGCCCTAGATGCTGGGCCGAATGCCACCTTCTCACACCGTTTGTAGAACGGGGGCCGGGCCTGTCTCAGGGGTCTGAGGGGATAGGTGTTCTCCCCTTCCCTGGGGATGTGGGGCTGCATTCTCATGGGGAGGTGGCTCCTCAGGGCCAACCACACAGGCCTGTCTGTCTGCACCGGAGTTCCTGCCACATCCTGCCACCTTGCCAGACCCCACCGTGCTGACTGTCCCATGGATCCGCCCCCCACCTCAGCAGGGTCTGCAACCAGCACGGGAACATGCCTCCGCGTGTTTCTGGCCCTGCGCCCCTGCAGCTGCCGCCTCTCCCTCCCTCTCCCTCCATCATCAGCCACCTTCCCTCTGGAGCTGACTGGTTTCCCTCCTTCTCCCGCAGGACCGCGGGTACCTCACTGACGAGGCTCCCAGGACTCCGCGGCTTTGTTAGAAAAGGAATCAAGAAGACAACTTAGGTGATGCAAACAAACTGCACTTCATGAAGTGGACAGTCTCCTTTTGGAGAGCTGCAAAATGTGGCGGGACGCTTTTATAGGATAAAGAATGAAGAACAAGGAAGAGAAAAACAGAAAGTACCTGGATGGCTGGGGCCACCTACTCCTCCTGGTTTGGGGAGAGGAAGGCCCAGTGTCGGCCTAGCATTTGGGGACTAGCTGACTGGATATACTGCATTTCTGGTCGGGGAGGATTTACAGGGACATGAAAGTTTTCTAAGTTTCAGTTTGCTGATGTGGCACCTGAGCAAGAGAGGCTCCATCTTGGGCCCAGAAATTTATTTCAACACCTTCAAAGCCAGTGGTGATTTCCAGCCCTCCTCCCCTAGCCACACGGCAGGCCCCACACCGGCCACCCCTTCCTTTTGTGGCTCCCGGGCACCAGCCCCTTGGCATTGTTTCCGGCGTCATTGGCTCCTCCTCAGCCTCCTTCCCACTTCCTTTCCATGAAGTGCTGTTGGAATGGATCTTATTCTGGCTTTCCCCAGAAGTAGACCTTGAGATGAGGATTTGAGAGCAAGTCATGTACATGAGAGGCGATTCCAGAAATAGCCCCAGGAGGTAAAGACAGCGGGGGAGTGCTCCCCAAGCCACACCATGGGCATCTGGAGCCCCACTCTCCTAGGAACCCCAAACACAATGAGAATAGGCCCCTCAGGGTTATCCCTTCCCAGGATGGAGGGAGCTGGGATGTCTATCCAACAACTCCGGCCAGGCTCTGGCCCGGAGCACATCCTCAGGCACAGACACAGAGGTGGCAGTGGGACGTCAAGCTGGCTGAAATGACAAGGACATCAGGGTATGGCCCAGGGACTGACCCCTCTGCACTCCTTGGAGTTATGTACTTCCTACAGGTATTACCTCTTCAAAATAAAATCAAAACGGTAACAACAGCAGCAGCAACGGAGCCCACAATCTGAAATGTTCGGAGAGCCCGAGGGCCAGCTTGTGACCAGTGCTCTCCGGCCACCTGCGTTCCCTCTGTCCCTGCGCTGCTCACAATTTTTTGTTTACCAGACTTGAGTCTTTCCTCCTCAGTAGATTTCCCTCGAACGCCTCTGCTTTTTCTCACTGATATCTCCAGAACCTAGAAGGATCCTTGGTGCTCAGTAGATGTAAGGAACGGACAAACAAACCATTCATCACACATAATCTGAGAAATAAGCTGTCCGTGGAGCCAGTGACTTAATTAGGAAAAATAAGAATGTTCCTGGAGATTTTAACAGGAATATGTGATTATTTGGGGCCAGATATTTGATTTAAAAACAACATTTGTGTGCAGTGTAACTGGCTTAGTGGCTGGTGGTTCCTGTCACACAGGCATTGGGGGGCTGGCTTCTCGGTGCCACGGGGCAGTCCCTCAGGGCTCCACACTCAGAAGCGTCCTGGGCTTGGTTTCATATTCTTGGTTTCAGAATCTTGAAATTCTTAATTTTTGAACAGCAGGCCTCATATTTTCGTTTTGCTCCTGGCTGCAAATTAGCCAGCTGGTCCTGAGGGTAACACGGGGTAACATTCCTGAGTGGAGACCTGAACCCAGCATTTTATCTCTTTATGCAGCTTTTCTGGAAGGTCCGTCGCAGGACCCTTGGGGCATTGTCTGGATGTTTTCTAGGCCAGGTCACAGTGCTAACAACAGCACATAAAACATTGACCAGCTTAAACACTGCTGCTTCCTTAAAACAGGTTGTTGATTAATCAAACCCTGTTCAATAAGAGAGACGGCATTGCACATGTGCCAGGTGGGAACCCATAGCCCCAGGATGACCCCAGGACCAAGAATCTTCAGAAATGTTGCTGTCTGAGCCCTTTATGAAGCAAGAAGTCCTTCAATAAGAAAAATCTGGCTTCCAGCAGCCCAAGTAGCTTGATTGCCGTATATGGACTGATTCGAGACTAGCCAATCAGCTTACATGGGCCCAGCTGCAGCTTAGTGGTCCCTAACTCCTCAAATATCCCCCCAAAGCTTGGATCAAGGAGACAGCTTTGAGAGCCTTGCCTCCTGTCTCCTTGCCAGTCAACCTTGAAATAAAGCCTTTTCTTTTCTCAAAAGCTGGTGCCATAGTGCTGGCTTCTATGCACATAGAAGGACAGCAGGCCTTTGCTCAGTAACACTGATTCACACACATGGCTACCAGGCTCCCTTGGGTCTGCTTTCACGGTCCCCCCATCAGCTATCCACTGTAAGTGCTTCTACTGCTCTGGAGGCAGGTGATCTGGATTCCAGCCCTGAGGTTGGTGCCAGACTGGTAGCTGCTGTTCCGATGCAGTTGATGTAGGTTCATGTGGGGAAAGGTAGAGCTGGGCCTGGTTAATGTTGTGAGGAACTTTCCTGAGAGGACTTCTCTGTGGTATTTTTAAAACCCCAGGTTCACAAGAACCCCCAGGAGAGCTTTGGAAATGCAGTCTCCCAGGCCTCACTCCCAGAAATTCAGATGGGGGTGTGGTGGGGCTTAGGAATCTTCCTTTTAAACAAGCTTCTTGGGTCTGTCAAGGACCAAGCTGTGAGGGACACTCAGCCACAGATTTTCTGTCTGACATTTTATTATGGAAAATGTCAGACATGCAGAAAAGTTGAAAGAATTACATAGGGCTCACCAATACCCTTACTACTCAGATTCTGCAATTAACACTTTGCCATATCTGCTTTATCACATATCAATCCATCTATCCATCCATCCGTTTATCCTTCCCTCTTTCCCTCATCCTTCCATTCCTCCATCTCTCCCTCCCTCCCTCCTATCCATCCATCCTACCTCCTATCCATCCTCCTCCTATCTATTCATCCATCCATCCATTCATCTCTCCATTGCTCCTTCTCCCCCTCCATCCATTCATGTCTTCATCCATCCATCCATCCATCCATCCATTTTGATGTAGACTTCAGTATACTTCACCCCCTAAACACTTCCTGCTCAGATCTCTGATTTTCTGTGAACAAGCAAAATGTATCTAGGCAGCAAATGCTTGTGAAATCATAAGACACAATTCAGGCTCTGAGGCTACCCCTGCTCTCTCTACTTCATTGCCTTCTGGTAGCGAGTGGCTTGTTTGTCTGTCTCTCTGGGCTGTTCTCATCAATTTCTGGTGTAGGTTTCTCTTTATATTCATTTACCACAAAACCCTCTAATTCATATATGTAAGTAAATATAAAAAGAAACGAACATGAGAAACACAATACTGTAAAAATAATCTCATTATTTTTGAGAGGGTTTTGCCTCATTCTCCATGTTGTTTTTACTCCTGGTTTTCTGAGTGGAGTTTTTCTGAGATGCAGCTGTCCTGGGTCTAATTTGTTCTTAGGCACAGTGGGCACACCCATTGACCAGCTCTTGGTGTGATGTTAGAGCTGTCACATTTGCAAAGGGCTCTGCCAGCTGCCCAATTTCTCTGGAACGCCAGAGCTTTTTGCCCAATGATGTTTCAGAAACGCAGGAAGAATGTAGGTCATCTGAGAATTGGAGGGCATGTGAGGCTTGACAATCCGATGCTTGGAGCCTATCCATTTGTGCTCAGAAAGCTCTTGTGGGAGCGTGGCATAATTTAATGGAGCTAACAAAGCTCATTACCAGAAAGGCTTGTGGAAGGACTACCCAAGGGCAGGGAAGATGCAGCCTCACAGGAAAGAGAAGCAAGGAAATCTTAACAAAACACTGAGCACAGGGCAAGTGTTAGTTCTTGCATTTGCAGGAGATCTTGTGGTCCTGTCAGCAGAACAGGGGTCATTCCTGACCTGCAGCCCTGCCCAGAGCCCTCGTCTGTGCTCTTCCTGTGTCAGCCTGGGAGTGAAGACCAAGTGTGGGCTGCCTCTGGTTCAAAGGCCAACGCCCCTTTACAAAGGTGGAAACCGATCCGCCTGCTGAACCTGAAGGCTGCCTCTGGTGTGACAGTCAAGGGAAGAAAGAACTCACAGCAGAATTGAATATTCAATAAATAATTCTTAAAAAGCAACCCTCAGGGCCAGCCCCATGGCCTAGTGGTTAAGTTTGGCATGCTCCCCTTCAGCAGCCTGACTTTGTAGGTTCAGTTCCTGGGTGTGGACCTACACCACTCGTCAGTGGCCATCCTGTGGCGGTGACCCACATACAAAATAGAGGAAGACTGGTACAGATGTTAGCTCAGGGCTAATCTTCCTCAGCAAAAAAAAAGGAAAAAGCAACCCTCAAACCCTGCATTTGAGCTACCCAAAGCTAGAGACACATATATACTTATATACCTACACATATTCAGGTTGTTGGAGACTGAATAGTTGCACATATATTAAAGTTCCAGGTCATATTAAATTGCATTTAAGAATTAAGCATTTGGGGAACAAATATATATAAGCCACATTCTACTTTTTCTTTTCATCTAAGAAGAGTTTTCTAAAAACAACTTGACCTTTTCTTAATGACTTAAATCATTTCCCAGGAGAGGTGCCAGGTGAGCTCAAACCCTCATGGTTCAGGGGCCGCAGGAAACTCAGGGAGGGATGCATCAGAGGATTCTTCAAGGCTGGCTCTGCTCCCCGCAGGACTCTCCCAACCCCCACCCCCGACACACTTAAGAACAGAGTAACTGGTTAACAAAACCAAAGCTCCTTGGACAGCATGGGCAACAAAACAAGGTTACAAGCTGTCCCCACAAACCCCCAAAACAAGTGGGTGGGGATAAACCACCTACCAGAGGCCATGGCATTGACATCTGTGTGGGCAGAGGAAGGAGGAAAGAGTGGGGAAGCATCTAAGGATCCGGGACAGGAGAATCACAAATAGTCTAACAAGTATTCGCTGGGAGGCTACAGTCACACTGAGTGCGTGTAGGCGCCCACTGGGGAGCCCCCCAGGTGTGTGCGTGAGCCCCATCGTCAGATCACCCCAGGTGAGTGAGTGAGCCCTACCAGCAGGTCAGAAGGGGCTGCTTACTGGGTCCAGGGTTTCCCTTGGGGGTGATGACATTGTTATGAAATTAGGTAGTGGTGATGGTTGCTCATCATTATAAATACAGTAAAAGCCACTGAATTGTACACTTTAAAATAATGAATTTTGTTATGTATACTTTATCTCAATTTTTTAAAAAGGGACCATCCAAAGGGCAGCGGCAACCCAGCCCCTCTCAACTCTCAAACTGACCTTGAGGGAATCCAAGTTGATTAGGGCCAGGCTACCCCAGAAAGCAAGCCAGCCCTGTGGGTCACTACCCAGAGGACGCGGGAGGCAGCTCTGTGAAGTTGGGAGAGCTATCTGGGCGGGGTTGCAAATTCAGCAAGGCCAGAGAGCCTCTGGGGGGAATCGGAGGTATCAGCACTAAATCATGGCTTTTGATACATATACAGAGAGATAAGTAAAAGACATTGCTGTGGGTGGATATGCATTTGTGTCCTGGCTCTGCCTGCTGAGAGGGCCTAGAAGCTGTGACACTCCAGTAGCAAGGAGCATGCCCTGCACCCAGATCTGGGTCTCTTAACACCATTCTCCAATACGAGGAACCAGGACCCCTTGGAGAAACGGTTGATGCCAGGATTGGGGCAGGGAAAGCACAAGATCAGCCTGGAGCATCTTGTGGTGCCAGGAAGTAAGGAAGGACTCAAAAAGAGATGGGGACGTGTCAAAGGGACATAGGAGCCAACTTGCAGGAAGGAATAATGGAAATACAGGACAGCTGGATGAGGCTCCACTGTTGCATAACAAGTCGCTGCAGAACTTCGCAGCTTAAACCACAGAACTTTATGGCCTCACAGACGCCGTGGGGCGGGGTCTGGGTGTGGCTGAGCCCCGGGCCCAGGTTCACCGCACGGCTGCAGTCACGCGTTGGCTTGCCTCGGGAGGATCCCCTTCTGAGCTCATCTCGTGGCTGCTGGCAGGTCCTCTTGGCTTTGCCTGGGGACCTCAGTCCTTGTCACATGGGACTCTCCATAGGGCAGCTCAGCACACAGGCCTGGCTTCCCTCAGAGGGAGCAATCCCAGAAAGAGTGAGCGTGTGCCCCGGACAGAAGCCACAGTCTTTATGAGACCTAGCTGTGCCCCTCTCTGCTCAGAACAGCCCGTCTCCCCGTCCTGTGACTTGCTTCCTTTTACCTTTCTGGTCAGTTCAAGGGTCACCCCCTCTGACCCTTTCTCTAATGTGGGACTCCCCCAATTATTTTGTATCTCAGCACCCTGTTTGCTCCACTCATAACAGGTCTTACCATTTTCAGTTATTTTGTTTATAAGAATATAGTGAGGACTATAACATAGTCTATAATAAAATATAATATAATATAAGATATGGACTGGGGGGCAAGGACCACGTTTTTATTGTCACAGCACGGTGCTGGGCACATAGACCTCAGTGAACATCTGCATGAGTGGATTCATTTGACTTTTGAACCGGCCTTGTGCACAGTGTTGTCTGACCATCCTCAATAGCCCAAGGGCCGGCGGGGCCTCAGAACCGACTGAAACCCGAGACATCCCTGCACACCTGGGTCAACATGAAGGTGTGGGGCCGTGGGAGTCACTGGGAAGGTCCAGCCACCCCTAACCCCTTTAAATCAGGGCTCTGGGGAGGGTCCCAGGCACGCACATTTCTTCACGCCCCAGGGTAAATCCAGAAGTAGCCGAGGTTAAGGACTGCTGAGGCTGTAGAAAAAAAAAGCAAGCTTTTTGAGGACTCTTCCCAAATAAGATTCTGTTTTCCTCTGATTTGTTACTATTTGTCAGCACTTGTGACAGGAAAGGGACAAGTGTGTTTGACTCAACCTGAATTTGCTTCTAAATCACTTCAGGAAGAATGCAGGCTCTGATCGCAACCAAAGGCCACATACTCTCATCTAGACCAGGGGCTCTCGACCCAGCCACTCACTGGACTCCCTGGGGAGCTCTGGAAAGTTCCAGCAATGTCCCCACCCCCTAGCCAGCCATAGTCCAGTGGAAAAGCAGCTCCAGAGGTTGCCTTCGGGGGCCGTCAGACTTTCACAGGCCAGTGGTCCCTCAGACCACCCCTTATCCCTGTGTGCAAGCCACTGTTTCATATAATTTGCATAAATTCAGGCTATGCTTTGACCCAAGGTTAATCTACTTAATTAGTTAAGCTGCTATATTATAGGAAACAAACAGTGACCTTTAAGTAGATAATTGGCAAAATTGAAGCAATTAAATGAGCTTCCCCCAGGACAGCAATCAGCAAAGTCATTCTAGCCACAGAAGGAACAACACAGGAACATGGGATGCATTGGTGGCGGGTGGGAAAGATAGTAACCTGTGAATGTTTGTGGTCTACTCCCACTGCCCCGCCCCCTCCCCGGAAGAAGGAGTCCCCTTGCCTGTGGGTCAGCTCCAGCCCTCCTTTGTTGTCCAGACTCTGTGATGATTGACAGAAGGAGAGGAGAATGTTGTCTGCACAGCACATTGCTCAGCCAGAGGTGGGGGCAGAGTCGGCCGTGGGCAGGCCAAGGGAGGCAAGGAACTGGCCGACCCCAGCTCTTCCGGTAGAGACAGCCCCAGGTTGTGGTGTTTGGAGAAAAGGCTCAAATCCAAGCTTCAGTTGTCCTGGTTCACTCCCCGGTCCCTATCCCAGCACTGTTCCTCAGCTACAACTGGTCTACCATGACTGACACCCCAAATAAGGACAGTTAATAATCAAGAAGCAACCAGCATAGGATCTGGGCCAGAGCGGAAGAGGGAAGTAGCTGGTAAACAATGGACAGGTGAAGAACAGGCACACTGAATCGTGCTACAAGCCAACGATAACACTGAACACATGTTTCTCCAGGAAATTCAAAGATGAGAAACTACATGGCCGCTGGGAAACAAGCTCTCACAGAAAGTCTGAAGGCTCTTAAGACGTGATGATGTAGAGTGCCCACGAGTCAGAAGTGAGAAGACAGCAAACAAACAAGGACCCGGGAACGTCGCAGCAGGACCCCTGCTGACAGGCAGCTTGAGGGGGACCCTGGGTAAGCCGAGTCACCAAATTCCAAAGCTGGGATCAAAGAACTGGCAGTGAGCACGGAGCCCACTTAAAGGTCGAATGCAGGCCGGATGTGTGTGCAAATTCCAGGGTGGGAGCAGAATGCAAATACCCTAGCATGCAAATTGTCCTAGTGACAATTCTGAGATAATTATATAATTAGCAAGAATCTGGAGATGGAGAGAGAGAGGAAGGAAGCTGGTGTAACTATAGTGATCTCCTTGCCTTTCACAACATAAGGACCACAGATAAGGCTTCGAAGTTATCATTCAACATATACTGATTTAAGTATATTATATAAGGTTTTAAAGATAATTGTAGAAGGACTAAAAGCTTCTCTAATTATCAGAAACCCCATAACATTGCCATGACTGTACTAGCACAGGAGTCACAGATGCTGTTAGTGGAGTGTCAATTCTTGCTGTCTCTTTGGAGGGAAAATGTGGCACTGTCTAACGAAGTTTTACATAAATATACCACTTCTTGGAATTTACCCAACAGACCTACAAATGCTCATGGCAGGTGAACATCCTGGGTGCATGTGCAAGGGGCTTGCCCCAGGCCATCTCTGTGCCCCCAGTGGCTTAGCAACTTCCTTTCTCTGTAATGCGAACTCAGTGACTCTTCATTACAGCGAAATTACTCACCCAAGTTGCTTTGCCATTTTCTAGCTGTGTGCCCTTGGAAGATTGTTGAGTTTCTCTTCATCTCAGTTTTCTCACCGGCAAATTGAAGATCACACTTTTCCTGTTCAAGACTGCCCCAGTTCCCAAGCTTGGGTAACAAGTCACCCAAACATATATTGGCGTGGGACCACTGTTGCCGATGCTCATGGAGTTGGTGGGTGGGAATTCAGACAAGGCACTGAGGGGATGTCTTCTTTCTGCTCCACTGTGTCCAGGACCTCAGCTGGAAGACCCTGAGCCTGGGGCTGGGACCACTAAAGGCCTCACTTGTGCGTGTGTCCGGTGATTGGCGCCAGCTTCTTCTCCATGTTGTCTCCTCGTGTCAGCTGGCTGGGGCCCCTCGCGGCATGGTGGCTGAGTTCTGAGGACAAGCTTCCAGAAGCAACAGCAAGCCAGGAGGAAGCCCTGTTCCTTTTTTCTGATCTAGCCTCGGAAGTCACTCCGTGTCTCTTCCACTGTGTTCTGTTGCTGAGGCAGTTACAGAGTCAGCCCAGGCTGAAGGGAAGATGCAGCAGTCAGCTCGGGCTGCTGCAACAAAGGGCCACAGACGGGGCGGCTGAACCAACAGACATTTATCATCTCTCAGTCCTGGAGGCTGGAGGTCCGAGACCAAGGTGTGGGCAGGGCTGGTTCCTTCTGAGGCCTCTCTCCTTGGCATTGATGTGGCTGTCTTCTCCTTGTGTCCCCACATGGTCTCTCTTCTGTGTGTGTCTATGTCCTAACCTCCTCTTCTTATAAGGACGCCAGTCAGAATGGATTAGGGCCCACCCTAATGACCTCATTTAAACTTACTGACTTCTTTGAAGACCCCTGTCTCCAAACACAGTCACATTCTGAGGTGCTGGGGTTAGGACGTCAACATATGAACTTGGAGGGACACCATTCAGCCCCTAACAGAAGGGAACATAGATCGCACCTCTTGGGAGGAGGCCAGCGTCACACTGTAAGAGCTGGTGGGATGGGTATACCCACAGGCGTGGCTGTCTTTGGAAAATATAGCCCGCCAACATGACTTGCAGGCCATCCTGATACAATCTAAATGACAGAGATGAGGGTGATTAATAATGACACCGGGTGTAATGTGGAGGGTAGTAACTTACTGGCCTCAGGGAGGGCCCTTTTGTTGAAGGCCCACACAGGCATGTCACCACCCAGAGGATGATCTTAGCACCTACTGTGTGTAAAGGTACACGCGGCGGGATGGTGAACACCAATACAAGCAGCCCTTTTAATTGACCCTTGAAAACAACTCCTGAATCTAATCAGGGTTTTGCTCCTGTCTCTCCTGACGCAGGGCTCAAATCTGAGCTTGAGAAAACACTCCTGAAAAGGGAGTCTTGGGTGGTGTAGCCAGTGCTGCCAGCTCGCCCCCACTCACGTCCCACTCCCAGGGGAAGTGCGCACCGGCTTACCCCATGCTCCAGCACCCGCGTCTCCCGGCGGGGGCTCTTTCTGGCCATCAGGTGCTTTGCCTGACTGTCCAGCCGCCCAGGACACCTGCAAATCAATGCCTCACCCCCACCCAGCAGCCTCCACCAGTGCCCTGGGGAGCCGCTTACACGCCCCAGCGACCTCACCCCATGTTCCCCGGGGTCCTGAGTGGGATGAGGCCCAGCAACCACGGTGACAGCTACCATTCTTGCTGCCTTCCCTGTCCCATCTCACTTCCTGTCCCCGTCCCCCCAGCTCCGGAATAACCCCCCAAATATGCTGCCTGCACCGGAATGTTACAGAAGGTGCGCTCTGGAGGGATCCAAACCAAGTCAGATGCTCTCAGTGCCTCTGTATAGAGAATGCAGAAGCACGGCCAGGAAGAACCTCTTTGAGGTTTCAGTCAGGTCTTTCATGTCGCCTCATCTGAACCTGAGCGAATGGCTGCACCGTGGTGTCAGCCGGGCCCCGCACCCCGCCCTCCCCACATCACAGGAAACCGCGGACGGCCCCTCCTGCCGCCTCCCCCCGGCTCTCCAGTGAATGCCTGCAGGATGACAGAGGCCACTGTGTCTAGACACCCGGTTAATACGGTGGGATCAGGGCCTCCGGGGTTGTAGTTTGTCTTCCCGACAGAGCCGCACACTGTTTGGTGGAAGAGGACGCAAGGGGCGTGGGATTTGCATGTGAAAAGTCACTGCCAGGTGTGGCGGCGTTTCTGTGACGACAGGATAGTCACTGCCTCTGGTGACTGGTCAGCGGGGACGGGAGGGCCAGGCGTGGCAAACCCTGTGTCCCTCCTGGGAAGAGGTGGGAAGGGGTGCCTGGGTGGGTGCAGGAGGGCCCCTCCTTGACCGCTGTTCTCCGACGGCTCCCAGCCCTGTGGCTCCCCGGGGACTGTCCTCCAGCCCAGGGCAGACAGGGCCCCCTGCCCCGGGGCCACTCTGGAGGCAGCCCCTCCTTGGGACCACTGAGGAATTCAGGCTGCACAAGCCACGGGAGGGCCACAACCGAGGTGCCCCTCCTTCCCAAGCCTTCCCCACACCCTGGCTCTCCCTGGGGCCCGGAAGAGGAAGGTCCCCTTCTCTGGAGTGAGGGGCAGCCATCAGAGCCCCATCATGCCGGGAGGAGCCAGTGTCCCATCACTAGGGAGGGGGGGCCCTGTCCTCCGCACTCTCCAAAGCTCAGGCCCAGCTCCCGCGTTTCCCTAGGCCCAGGGAAGCCTCCTCTCCTTTCCCAACCGCGTTTATGACTCTGCTGCCTTTCCCTTTGGTCCAGTACTTGGGGAGGCTCAGCAGTCCCTCAGCACCGTTGGTGGCCTTGGTGTGCCTGGCACTGTCACAGCTCCCTTGGAGGCGCTGGCACAGTCCCCCGCCCCAGCTCTGCCCAGACAGGACACGCTGATCCTCGGCCCTTGCAGTCTGCATGTGAGGCTCCAGGCCCGGCCTCGGGTTATGACACCAGAACTGGTGACTGCCACACAGCAAGGGGCCTCAGCCACAACTAACCCAGACCCAGCTAAACCGGCTCCCCAGCCCAAATCATCCAGCAACAGAAACAAACCAGAGATGAGAGGGACTGAGACACTCTGGAAGGGCGTGCAATTCTAAAATCAAAGGAAAAAGCGAGAGGAAGAAACCAGGCCACTGGGACAGGTGGGCGGATGCATTTGGCAATCGACAGTCGTGTTTGTTTTAAGTAGATGAAGAATTTAGAAACACTGAGCTGGGTCAGGATTTGGAGGCTGAAGTGTTTGATGGAATGCTTTTAAAAGTGATTAAAATAACTTTACAGAATTTGCCCTGAGGAGGAAGAAATAGCCTCTGTTAGGCTCTGGATGTGGGGATTAAAATACATTTATTTAGGGGGCTCTGCCTGAGAGCTGAATGCTCTTAAGGACCCTGTAAATCTCTGCCACAGCCAGCAAGGCAAACAGCGATGATTAAACGTGTCATCAGCGGCCTGCTTCTTGGTTGTGTGTTCATTGTGGCTACAGGAAAGGATGCTGTAACAGATCTTTAAATAGCAAACCTGCGGCTAAATTTCACTTCATCCATCAAAAGCCACTGCTATGCAATGACCTAATTTTAGCTGCTTATCAATTCCCCGGTGCTTGTTAGTTGATGTAAGTCTGATCCTCTGATGGTAAATGACTTTTGTGCTGAATATAGCTAGAATTAAATATGAATCATTTGGATGGCTGCCCAGCTGAGCTCAAGAGAGGGAGAGAGAGAAGCAGGCTGCTGAGGATGGAGAACAATACAGATCCCAGCTTCCTTAATCCTGGGGCCACCAACTCCCATCATGTGCGTTTCAGGAGCAGCATCTTTGGACTTCCGTTTTATTTTCCCTCCTAACCGAGACTCTTCTTGAGGCAGGCACACATGGGAGGCAAAGATACTCTGCTCCTGCCAAGATCTAATGAGAGCGTCAACAACTGCAAGACATTCTAAATGAATGTTTTCTAAGCAAATCATTGCCTTTTCAAAGGGCTTCTATTTCCGCTTTTGAAGAGAGCAGCTGAGATGCTCCAAGGGAGCAGAGAGCATTTTGCACAGCCCTCCTCCTCTCCCATATTCTGGATTACTGGATAATGCTTTTTCATCTTTTCTACTGTCCGAGTTTTCATCTGAACCACGAGATTTTTCTCCGTCACCCTGGCTCTTTAGGACCATCCGGGTTGCGCATGGCATTCCTGCCGTGGCACTCCTGTTGACTTGTCCTAGTGGATGTAATTTCTTGCCATGAAGCAGAGTCATGTGGTTCGTGATCTCCATTTTCTGAACGTTGCTGGTGAAGCTGGACGATAAAAGGACTGGGGAGACTCTGAGATGCTCCCCCTCCCAGGATGGGCTGCCTGCCGGTCCGCCTTCTCGCCCACGGGAGGGTCTCTCTAATTTCCATTAACTTCTTTCAGGGTTCAACCACGGCTTGCTTATAGACTCCTCCACCCCGGGTGGGGCGCGGGTGGGAGGAAATGAAGCTTAACTCTGACTTGGCTGCCAGTGAACAGTCTGGCGGAGGAGGAAGTTGGGAGTCCACATCTCCGAGATGAATGCAAATATCAGTGCATTTCACTCCTCTCTACTATTTCTGTCTGCTGTAATCCAGGGTGCGCACTGAGAGAGGCGTGTGCAAATACCGCTGCAGGGCGTGGTGCAGGAGGACTTTTTAACGCATATGAGATGTCTTAAGATCCGCAGAAGGAAGTTTCCTTTGAAAAGAGATAATCAGCTAATCAGATAATGAGGTGTGTGGAGTGGAATCAACTTAAATATACACACCGACTGTTCTCCGCAGCTTCCGGGTGGCCGGAGATACCCTTGCGGACCCCCCTGCAGGCCGTCCGCGGCTCGTGTGAACTGACGTTCCGCTTCTTGTGCTAGCATTTCAGTGACACTTCAAATACTGTTCCTGCCACTTGTCTGAGTGCCCCCTCCCCCGAGAAAGTGAGGAAGCCGTGCCTGCTGATGCATCTGAGATCTTCACAGGGCCAGCACTGTTTATGAGACTCTGTCCTGAGCAGGGACAGTTGCGGAGGGGGAGGGCGGTCACTTCAGAGTGGGAGACGCAAATTGCTGAGTGTCAGTGCCTCCAGTCCCAGTTGTGTAGACTCACTGGGCGTGGTTCAGCCACCTGCCACAACTCAGCGTTAAGACCACGCATAGTGTGGAGGCAGGCCATAAGCTCCCCATGGTGGGTATTAATAGTGGTAAAAGGACCGTAATAATAATTCCAGGAAACACTGTGTCCAGGCACTCTATTAAATGCTTTCTGTAGATGATTGCATTCAATCTTCCCAGTTTCCTTAGAAGGTGAGTACTATTACTGTTTCCACCTCATAAAAGAGTGAACTGAGGTCCAGAGAGGTCAAATAATGTACCCAAGGTCACACAGTCAGTACCCAGGAGAGTCCACATTCAAACCCAGGCAAAGTCCAGATTTTGTCTTTTGGACACTGGCCTGTACTGCCTCTAAAGAACCAGAAGTCTCCAGCCAGCGCTCTTTGACTCTTCTGGAAGTCATCTGCCACAGCCCGGTGAGAGCGGCCAGCTGTTCCGCTGTGTGCCAAGGCCCTGGTCAGTGGGGCTGTTGTCGGTCATGAAGGCGCCTTCGCGGTGGGGTGCCTGATGAAGTGGCTCCAGGTGCACTGACATCCAGGCTGAATCTCGGCGCTGATCCAAAGCAGGGTTTCAGCGGGAAGGTGGTTTGGTCCACGGGTCTGCCCAGAATCCTTGTGTCTGGACGCTGCTAGCACGGATCTTGAAAACACTGCATTTCATAGCTGGCTTGGGCTGGTGACATCCTTGTGACGTTCGTTCCCCATGGTCGACTTAGATTTGTGGGGGAAGCGGGCACCGGCAGGGTGGGTGGTCTGCCCTGTCGGAGGTCCACCACCTGGAATCACGAGGGACGCTCCAGATTAATCAGTCTCTGAAACAGTGGAGACGGATACCAGCCCCTGATGGTCCTTAAATTGTAGAGGGGCCTGAGGAATGGGAAGGCTGTCCAGGCTGCAGACTTGACTGGTGATTAGCAAAGGAGACAGGACCCACAGAACATCCTAAAACATGGGCCAGAGATGCAGGGTGCATGAATGGAAAAGGATCAAGTGCCTGGAATGAGACACATAAAAGGAAGGAGAATTTAAAGCATCTTTTCAGAAACCAAAGGGAGTGGGGAGCAGAGGGTGAGCACAGAGCCCACCTATGATGGGCTGAGATGTGTCCCCTTCAAATGCAAACATTGAAGCCCTAACCCCGAGGACCTCAGAATGTGACTGTATTTGGAGACAAGGCTTTTAAAGTGGTCATTCAATTAAAATGAGGTCTTTAGGGTGGATCCAACATGACTGGTGTCCTTATAAGAGGAGATCAGGACACAGACATGCATAGAGGGATGACCATGTAAGGAAAAAGGGAGAAGGCACCATCTACAACCCTAAGCGAGGTCTCAGGAGAAACTAGCTCTACCCACACTGGGATCTCAACCTTCCAGCCTCCAGGACTATGAGGAAATAAATGCCTGTGGTCTAAGCTGCCAGTCTGTAGTATTTGTTATGCAGCCTGAGCTGACTAATACACCACCCTTCTCACCTCTCCAGGGCGAGCCATGTCTCTGGAGCCACCTCTGAGATGCCCCTGGCTCAGGTGTAGGCTACACTTTCTGTATCATGCACACTCCAAGAAGATGCCACCAGCACTTTATAAAAAGTAGATCATGGTCCATTTCCACTCAAATAAGGAAATACTGTAATCCCAAAGTGCTCGTTTATTGGTTCGCTCCTTCACCGAGATCCTACAGCTGCAACCCCAGTCCACACACCAGGCTCTCCCCTCACCCTCAGGGCTCTGCTATTCTCACTGTGACCCAAAGACATGTCAGCACAACACTGGACGGGGGCTGAGGTGGCCTGCAGGGCAATCTGGGACACAAGGAGAGAGACGTCAGTGGGAACTGGGTGGAGGGGCTTTCCCAGTGGATCAGAAGCCTGAGCCTGAGGTAGCAAGTCTTGGGCTGTTTCTGAATGTTCAAGGAGGAGGCGGGTATGTAGTCTTGGCTGAGGATGAGCAGAAGTGGGCAAATTGGTCCAGCATGAGCAGAGGGGCTCCCAGTCAGACCTGACACTATATCAGGTCTTCTGTGGGCCCATGTGTGACCTGGGGCAGGGTCGTGGAGCCTGGGCTCTAGAGGGATGCAGAGTGATGGTTCACAGAGGCTGGACTCCCACCTTCTGCTCTGGCTCATTCCATATGGGACTGAGGGTGGAAAGGAGCCCCATTCCAAGCTGAGGACCACAGGGAGGAAGGGACGACTGGGGTATAAACCAACGTGCTGCAGCGATGGTTCTCCCTGGAAGGATCATTGGCCTTGAGCTGGAGCCAGGAGATGGGAGACGAGGGCTGATGGCCGGGCTCCCTGCAACCTGGATTCTGGACTGTTCCCAGCTACCTGAGCATGTCAGTCCTACAGGCAAGAGCTGTTGCTGCCCGAATCCCAGCGGTCGCTCCATCCTGTGCTCCTCCAGAACCAGAGGAGCTGATGGAGGAAGGCCTGCTGGACAAGCCCCACATTCCCCAAATCCCCTTAGCAGAGCGCCCGGGTGAGGCAAGCGCTGTCATCTCTCGCTCCTTCCTTCCTTTGTGCGAACACAAAATGTAGCTTGGCTATGCCGCTGGCCACACAGGCGGTTCTCACTTGGAGAAGAGAAGAGATCCAAGAAAGACCGCCCTCCCGTCTGCCTGCCCATGGACCCTGCCCATGCCACACCTGCCCAGGTAGACGACTGAGTCCTGAGGTCAGCGCTCCAAGACCCACACGGGTGCTTACTGGAACGGGCCAGTCCCTGGTGGACTCTGCTGCCTGACTTAACCAGCCAGTCACCACCCAGGGTCTTACAGGACCTTCAGAAGAGGGGACAGACAGATGCAGGCTTCGAGGATATCAAAAGGAAGAAGGAAGGGGCTCGCAAATTCACAAGTATGTGAATGGGTCAAAACTCAATGGAATGCTGTGAAACAAGAGCTATTGGTGAAATGGTTTAAATGATGTGGAATTAGTAATGTTCTTGGCAACCTGAGTCTGATTTATTGCTTGAAGATGGTTTGGCTCAGTTTCTCATGCAGTGAAGCCAATAACTAAGAGATCCATCTAGAATCCAATAGTAGAAATGGTTTCAGGCGTTGAGAATGATATTTCTTTAAGTTTTGAAGGAGAATATTAAAACCTGTCTGATACTTAGAAACAATGTTTGTGACTGTTTGGTAGCCATTATTCACTGAATCCCTGGCTTCCACTATCATGTTTTTTATTTTTCTCCTGTTACTTAATGTGTTTCAATATTGAGTAAAATATTTGCCTTTATGCATGAACATGATGTTGGCATTCTTTCAAATTTACTAACTTTTGTGTGTTTTGTTCCACTTTTAAAAGTTAAATGTTCTTACCCTGAGATAATTGTAGATTCATATGTAGATTACATGCTTTGTAAGTTGTAAGAAATCACACAGAGAGAGTCCATGTACCCTTTATCCAGTTTCCCCGATGGTAACGACTTGCAAAACTAGCCCAACACCACAGGCAGGTGTTGTCATCGATGCAGTCAAGACACAGGACACTCCCATCGCCACCTGGGTCCCTCATGTTGCCCTTTTACAGCAACACCCATTTCCCTTCCTCCCCACCCCCACCCCTTTAGCTCCTGGCATCCACTAATCTGTTCTCTATTTCCATATTTTTGTTATTTCAAGAATGTTATATACGTGAAATCATACGGTATGTAACCTTTTGGGATTGGCATTTTTCACTCAGCGTAATTTCCTGGAGATTCATCCAAGTTCTTGCATGAATCAATAGTTCCTTGGTAGACTATGGTATGGATGGACCACAGTTTAACTGTTCACCCTTGACGGACATTTGGGGCATATCCAGTTTTTGATTATTACAAATAAAGCTGCTGTGAATGTCTGTGTGGATATAAGTTTTCATTTCTTTGGAATAAATGCCCATGAGGGCAACTGCTGGGCTGTATGTTAATTGCATGTTTAGTTTTATAAGTAACTGCTAAACTATTTTCAGGGGTGACTGCACCATTTTCCACTTATTCCCAGCAGCAGCGTATGAGTGGTCCAGTTTCCCTGATCCTCTTGAGTGTTTGCTGTCATCACTATTTTCTATTTTAGCCATTCTGATAGGTGTGTAGTGATGGTGGTTTAATTTATGTTTCCCTAATGGCTAATGATGTTGAGCGTCTTCTCACGTGTTTATGTGCCATCTGTATATCCTCTCTGGTGTATATCCTCTCATGTCTTTTTGCCCATTTTCTAATTAGATTGTGATTTTCTTTATTGTTAAGTTTTGAGAGTTCTTCATGTATACTAAATACAAGTCCTTTGTTGGGTGGATGTGTGGTTTGCAAATATTTTTTCCCAGTCTCTAGCTTGACTTTTCATCTTGTTCACAGGCTGTCTTGAAGAGCAAATTTTTTAATTTTGATGAAGTCCAGTGTATCAACTTTTTCTTTTTGTGAATTGTGCTTTTGGTGTCACTTCTAAGAATTATTTGCCTAGCCCTAGGTCCTGAAAATGTTCTCCTAAGCTTTTTTCTAAGTTTCACAGTTTTACGTTTTGCATTTGAGTCTGTGATCCATCCTAAGTTCATATCTGTAGGAAGTGTAACGTTTAAGTAATGTGTAATTTTCGATGTGAGAATATGACCTGTCTCTGTAACATTTTTATGCATAAAATCTAATTCCTAATAAAAAAAGGTTGTGCATCGTTCCTATGGCTGTGAGCACGTCACTGCTTGCTTCATATTGTCTGCACCAGCATCAAGTGTAATTCTCTTTGCTTCTTTGATTTCAGAAGTCATCTCCTTGTTCTGAATTGTGCCAGGCCTGTCACTATTGCAGACTAAGTGCTGGCATTTTAGCTTCACAGTCAGTAAGGTCAGAACCAGTGGCCAGTTGCCACCTCTGAATTTGCATTTCTGTTATTGGCATGGTTTTCTGCTAGCCTATATTTTGAATAATTTAAAACTGATCGGTTCATATGGATTTAGCCCATTCGAATGCGATAACTTTTGTTTGCTTGTCTATTCTCAATTCTCAAAAAACACAAACAATTCATAGGGAGCAGAGGATGAAAAATCTTCCTTAACTAGAAACTTGAATCTTAGTTTGGTTTTCTCCGTAAGCAGAGCCTGAGATAAGAACTTGGATACAAGTTGTTTATTTGGGCAGTGACCCTGGAACACAAGTGAGGGAGAGAGCAAGTGAGAGGGAACAGCCAGTGAAGGGTGCGCTAATGATTAGGTTACTGCTGTGGGTGATGGGGGCTTGTCTTGCTGAGGACCCTCTGAGGAACCCTGCTGAGCGTGCCCCAGCCAGGAAGGGGGAAGCCGGAGCGTTCATCCCCCAGCACCCGTCCCTCTTTGGCTGAGGGTTGCCCCTGGAGCATTGCCGACGTGTGGACTGAGCAAGCTTCTGTGTGGGGGAGGCAGCCCTGCAGAGCCAGAGAGACACCAATGACCGGAGGTGGCTGGGCTAGTGTCCATGCCGGCTACTGTTAACACTGGGACGTTCTAGTGCATAATCTCCACGTGTTCACTCATCAGGGAGAGCAAAGGACATGCTGCCTCTCGCAATCCGTCTCTCATTTCTAATCTAAGTCATTCCTGTGATTGCAACGGATCCCGTAAGGTCCTATACCCTGACCTTTTTGAAACTGTCCTTGTCAGACTGCAATAGAGGGCCATATAGATTCCAGAGCCTTCAGGGGGTCAGAAATGGAGAAGCCCTTGACCTATTCTCCAGCTTTCACCCCAGACAACCCACCGGTCCTTGGATACAGGCTACAGGGAAGAATAATTCCTGTCCTCGGCCGGGCTTGTGCCTCCCCAGCTGGTGGTGGATGTGCCCGGAATCATGGCACATTCCTGGTTCCCACCCCGGAACATCTGACTCAGCAGATCTAGGAGGGCACCTGCCACTTACCAAACGGCCCAGGTGATCCTCACGCGCATGAGGGCTCTAGCCTGCTGTCACATGGGGTGTTTATACCTCGCTGGGTTTGTCTTCTTACCCTGCACCCCAAATCTGGTGGGACCATGGAAGCATCCCACTGCACTTGGACTGACTTGAGCGTCTCTGGCTATGGCTACAATGAACTCAGTTCCATTAATACAATTGGAAGCTGAGTGAATGTATTCCTTCTGCTATAGAGAGATGGGGAGGCGCCCCAAGAAAGAGATTCCCAGCGACAATCAGAGGAACCAAGACAGAGCCGGAGGCGCCACGCTGCGAGGGAGCGCTCGCCGGCAGCGTCCCTCTCCTGGGAGTGAATTACGTCCTCGAAGCTTGAAACGTTACTTTCGTGCCGCTTCCACAAAGCCACAAGGGCACTTGACATTTCAAGGAGGCTCTGAGCAGAGGACATTAGTTGTTCTTGGTCCTGTAAGTCTTTGCCAGAAATTTAGAATATTGTTAGAGTCTTTATTGCATTTCAATCTGACAAAGAGATGAAACAGCTAACGCATCCACAAAGTGGTTGTCTATATTTCACAAAGTGTTATACAACATTTAAAAAACTACTGAGGGGCAAGCTGGAAGCTTTGGCCTCTTGTTGCCGTAAGATAACGGTCCATGCACAGATGTTTAGGATATTTTTCCTTATTCAAACAGAAAACAGTAACAATAGCAACACGATGACAATTTCTCAACTCTCCACACCTCTCCGCCACAACCCTGGGCTGGTAATTGACCTGCAAGTCCCTGTTAATAGCTTTGTTTTGTTTTCCAGCCTTTTGTCTTCTAGGTTTGTTGAGAAATCTGTGGATTGGGGTAAGCCGTGGGAGCAGCATGGCATCACTGCCTCTGTTGGGTATGTTTCATGTGGGGTCGCCATCCACCGTGGCGGTCTGCCCCAACCAGAATGGGCACATTCCCATGACAAGGAAGAGTTGGTTGACCAACAGAACCAATCACCTCCAGGAGCTGGAAAGATACATGCTTACAGCAGCCCAGAACGTTCTGTAAGTGAGAGAAGACACTTGGTATGAGACAGCAGGGAAACTGGTGGCAGACTGGACACCATCACTACGTCTAAAGGGGCGGCCACTCCTCGTGGCTGTATGACCCAGTTGTTACTATATGACCACTCTGTGGTTGCTCAGAAGTTGAATATCTGCTCTTTCATCAGGAGTCTACCAATATTTGAAATGCTATTTGGGCAAAAATAAAACTAACCAAACACATCTGAAGTTTGGGTGCGTGGCTCACCTGTTCCTTCAGTTGGGTTTGCACTTCTGCTTCTTTTTCTGCCCAGCACTTAGCTTCTACTTAAGTTGTAGAACAGTTTTATTTTAGCTCCTTTATTCTTGGTTTTTTTTTTGAATTTTAAATTATATTTAGTATTGAATAGGTAACGCATGCACTTGGTGCACAGTTCAAAAGGAATGAAAAGGTAGGTAATTGTCTCTTTTCCAGCTCTGCCCTCAGCCATCCAGAAACTTTTCCAGAAATGTTCTGTGCAAATGGGCTCTGTATGTACTACTCCCTTTTCTTGCCATTGGCAGATTCTGACAGTTTATATTTTTAGATTTACAGAATAATTGAGCAGATTGTATATAGATTTCTGCACACCCAGCTTCCCCTGTTACTAGCATCTTGCATTCACGTGGTCCAGTTGTTACAATTAAGAGCCATGTTGATATATTATTATTAACTCAAGTCCATAGTTTACACCAGGGCTCTCTCTTTGTGTTGATGGAATCTGTGCACAATGCCATGTATCCACTGTCCAGGATCACAGTTTCATCTGCAGGGCAGCTCCCTTGGCTCAGAGCCCCGTCATCCAGCTCCGTGCATCTCTACAGGGGGTTTTTATGAATGACTACTGAAATGACCCCAGAATGATTGGGCTCTGACAGTGGTGCTGGTCCTTCATGGGGCAGGGTCTTCCCAGACTCCACTTGTGGTCAGTAGTGAGTGGTGGTCCCTCATTGCAGTGACCTCTCTCCAACCTGGTGGATCCACCTGTGAGCCGTGCATGACATCACGGGTTCTGCAGTACATTTGAAAATCTGCATTTGCCCAACTTGAAGGGCATTTCTACCAGGGGGGAGTCTAAATCTTAGGAGCAGTTCCCTTACCCAAAAATGCTGGAGGATGCTGGCAATACACGTTTTCTGTCTGCTCCGCAAAGTTCCTTCTTATTCCCCTAAATGTCTATATTTCAAACTCCAAAGAGATTGGGGATAGAACTCACTGAAAATAAGAGGGAGGTTAAGAACTCCTTTGTCAGGAATCTCACTGTTGTTTTTGGGTCTAGAACTCAAGGTCCAGGACTCTATCTGCGGCTGTGTGGAGGGTTGATGCGTGACTCCCCCGTGCGGTGCTCTGTGCTGTCCTGTGCTTTTGTCCTTCCTCCGTGTCAGTCTGCACGGATATCGTGTCAGGATCATTCTTTTCCTTGAGCGTAGGACACGCTTCCATCCTGTACTCACCCCTGCTTCGGCAGGTGGCAGCTGGTGTGGGCCCGTGGGTTCCTTCCACGGTGGGTCCCTCCACGCTTTGACCTCACAGGCAGGTTGACTTGCATTTCTTTCTGATGACCAGGATCACCAGGGATCCGAGATGGCCCAGTGTCTATTTCTCTGTTCGCTGTTCTTTCCTTTGGAAAGCCATTTTGGAAAGAGACTGGCCTTTCCAAGAAAGCCTATCATGGGTGTTTATAGACTAAACTTTTTTGGTTTCTTGCCACCAGAGACAGATCTAGGATGATCAAAGCAGGCTGCTGGGGGTTCCCCAGGGTCCAAGCCTGAGCCGCTTCTTAAACCTCTTCCCTGCAGGACACATGCCAGAACCACATTTTTACAGGCATCACCCCTTGTCTTCCACAGGCCCTGCACACCCACAGAACTTCCTGTTCCAAACAAATAGCAAGATGTACTATTGACACGCATGTTGAATCTCCTGTAGAGAGTGGAAACAAGTGCATTTTCATCAGAGGATCCTTGGCCAGTGTTCAACTCCCTCCCCCTTTTCCAGAGTCTTTATGGGACACCCAGAGGAAAAAGAGGGAAAGAGGCTGTGATGGTTAATTTTACATGGCTGGGTCATGGTGCCCAGACATATGGTCAAATATTATTCTGGATGTTTCTGCAAGGGTGTTTTTGGATGAGATTAACATTTATAAGTCAGTAGACTTCAAGTAAAGCAGATTGCCCTCCTAAATGTGAGTGGGCCTTGTCTAATCAGCTGAAGAACTGAATGGAACAAAAGACCAAACTCCCAAAGGAAGAGGGAAATCTGCCAGTAGACTGCCTACAGACCTGAACTGCAAACTGCAATATTGGTCTTCCCTGGGTCTCCTGCCTGCTGGCCCACTCTGTAGATTTTAAACTTGCCAGCCTCCATAATTACATGAGCCAATTTCTTATCATAAACCTTTCTCTCTATGAACACGCATCCTATTGGTTCTGTTTCTCTGGAGAGCCCTGACTAGTGCAGGCGTAGATGAGGGGCAAGTGATCTGTGTACTTTACGCTCCTCTGCCACAGAGCGGTAGGCAACACACCATTTCTCCCGACTCCTGTGGGGTCTGGGGAAGGAATGTGCAGGCAGAACCACATAAATAAATTTCTTTTCAGATATTTAAATGATTCCTACTTTACTTCCCTGTCTTATTTTTGCCACATGACAAGTGTACTTGATCTTTGCTAAAATTAATGATAGAGCCAGGCATTTGATGCTTCATAACTGAAAATAAGAAAGTTAAAAGGAGGGGAGAGCAAATGCAGTGTGGGATCCTGGACTGCATCCTGGAACAGAGAAGGAACATGAGTGGAAAAAACCAGTGAACTCAGAACAAAGTTGGGAGTTTAGTTAATAGTTGTGTTAACCTCTTAGTTTTGGCAAGTGCATCATGGTTGGTTACGTGAGATGCTCCCAATAGGGGAAGCGGGGTGAAGGGTGCATGGGACCACTCTGCACCGACTTTGCAACTCTTCTGTAAATATAAGATCACTCCAAAATATAAAGTTTATTTAGAAAAAATAGAAGACGAATGGGGGGGTGCATGGAAGATGGTGGTCAAAGCTCATCAGGAGTGACATTATTGCCAATGACATAGTTGTCTCTCAGTGTATGAGAAGGTATTAGCATTAGATTGCCAAATTGCGTAGTTCATATGTCTTGACCAGTCCTTAATAGAAATGAAATGTTACATATACTAAAATGATATAGAATCATCCTTTTAGAAATTAACACTGAAGAGCTAACTAAATGAATGTCAATGATCAGATCCAGCATTAATGAGCAGAGATGCGAGTGAGGTGGGTACCAGGAGCTGTGTGAACAGCCACAGGCTTCTTGGCTTGTGGCAGATCTCAGGGTCTGGGTGGGCATTTGGAAATGGCCGGCATGACCCCTTTATAGCCCATCATTTCCCACTGTGACCACCAGAGCTGCTCAGAGCCCATCGGCCACCGTGGCCTCTCAGAATTCCTCCGGAGACCCCTGGGACCTCCCTGAGTGTCTCCCCTCTCCGTCTGAGAACTGCTTTCCTGAACTGATGAGATGAAATGCTTCAGGAATGTGACACATACGTGTGGTCCACATGCAATTTCCCCGCCATCAACCAACCATCAATTTCCCTATGCGCTACCATCTACCAGCTCATTTTGCTCATCTCCTCCCTTCAAAATTCCATGCAGGGCTTTCCTGCTCCACTGCCCCAACTCTTTTTTGTGTGTGTGAGGAAGATTAGCCCCAGTGATCATTTTTTTAATTGTTCATTTCATTGAGTTTAATCTTTTCACCAGGTTCAAAAGCAGTTTTCTGTCCCACATCCCCATCCCTGTGTCTCACTCCCTGGAGCCAACCTTTTTTAGTTCTTTTTACTGAAAAGTGGGTATTTGTCTCCATATTTCAGATGCTGCTCTTCCTTGATTTTTAGGTTTTAGACATTACCTACTGACCAACCTCATTGGAAAGTGAGAATTTAGCTCCTAACAGATTAATAATTAATTGCTAATTCTGGCCACATTGATATTCAGTATTTTTACATGATTATAATTGTCATTTGTTGTTCACAGCTGAGTCATATGTCATGTTATGACTATTTCCTTCCTCGCATAACTTTTGAATTTCCTAGGAATAAATAATTGCCTCATTCTAGATTAAAAATTGTTTAGTTTTTATGTGCCTATTGCTCATTCATTCTTGAATTTTCCACTAAACATGTAACTCTTTTTCATGATGTTCAAACCCTCCAGGTTCGTATTAATCTCGTCTGCTTCTCGGAAGCCCTCTTCCTCCAGCCCCATCTGGTCTGCTTGGTGTCCAGACCTGCTGTCTCGTTGTTCCTGCCGTCTTATTCCATCCTCAGCGTAGGGGTTGGCTGGCATCTCTCCCATGCCGAATCCCCACCTCCTGGATGCCATGCTCTCCTCCTTGGCAGTGTACTCTCATTTTTGTGGCACTCATGCTCCAATAGGCTCCTGAGAAAAGGTACTCGGAAGTGAAAAACTGTGTCTGAAAATGTCTTCATTCAAAACGACGGTTTGGCTAGACGTACTGTTCTGGGTTGAAATCATTTCCCCCAGAAACTTGAAAGCATTGCTCCTTTGTCACCAAGCTTCCACTGTGGGGATGAGGTTGCCCCACCAGTAGCATTTCGGGTCTTCCCGGTGCACCGTAACCTCACCGGGATCTGCTTCTGTCCTGAATTTCTTCCAGCTCGTGGGCCGGGGTGTCGGTGGGCTCCGTCAGTCTGGATGCTCAGTTTCCTGAATTCGTTCGCTAGTCATTTCTTCCCTCGTTTTCTCTGGTCTTTCTCTCTAGACTTCTGCTGCTTCCTGTCCCAACGGGATCTGGACTAACCTGCTCATTGTCCACTTTCCTCTGCTGTTTCTGGTCTGCTTTCCGGGAGGATTTCTCCATGTTTCCTTTCAACCTTCTATTGACTTTTTCTTCTTCGTGTGTGCTTTTAACGTCCCTATTTTATCATCTGAATACCCCTTTTTGGTAGTTCCTTGCTTCTGTCCTTTGTGTGTGAGGCTGTTGTTTCAGTTATTACTGCAGCAAAAGAAACCACCTCAAAACGAATGGTGCAAACAGCCTCCGGGCTGGGGGTGGGGAGGGGGGTGCAGGGGGATGCAGTGGACCAGAACGCTGTCCTGTGAACCCTCACATGGCTGGGGCTGCTCACGGCTTGGCGGCCGGGTTGGGAGAGGGAGGGTCCTGACAGGGAGCGCCTGGTGAGCAAGTATCCAGGAGATGCAGGGGGCGCTGCACTGACTTCAGCAGCCTTGGAAGTCCTGCAGTGTCACTTTGGCTACATGTGCTGCATGGAGACCAGACTGGAGATGGGTGAGGAGGAGCAGTAGACTGCTGGGGACACTGCTGTAGGCGCAGCAGGAGATGGTGGAGGCCTGAGCAGGGGACGATGGAGGCTGGAGGTGGATACATAGAGCTGTGTTTTGAAATGAGAAGGGAGAACCAATAGGACAATGTGAGGGTTAGTCTATGTGGAGGAGAGGAAAGGAGCTGGGTCAAGGAGAAGTAGTTGAGCCACTGACTGAGATGGGAAAGAATAGGAAGGAGCATTTGTAAGCTTGGGGGGAATTAAGACTTTTTTTGGCCGTGTGAAGTACGAGATCCTGGTTGGATCTTCAAGGTATCAGGAAGGCAGTCGAGCATGTGTGGTGCTCCACAGTGTTGGCAGCCTTTCGATGGCATTTAGGACAAGGACCTGGATGGCGCCCCCAGGGGAGCCACGGCATGGAAAGATGGGCAGGGAGGAGGGGGGCCTGGGGCTGAGCAGGAGGGCAGGAGAGTGTGTCATCCTGGGATCAAGACAAGAGCTGGCTCTCTGCTGCCAAGAGATGAGGTGACTCAGGGACCAGCCTTTGTGTTTGTCAACCTGGAGGCCACGGGAGGTTCTTGGTGACCTTGAGCCTCCTATTGATGGAGGAGGATGTGGGGTCAAGAAAAAAATGAAATTAAAAAAAACCTGACATACTAGAGCATGTTTTCTAGCTGTGGGAATGACCTGGTGGAGAGGCGGAATAATGATGCCGATAAAGGCAGAGTTTCTGCGAAGGTGGAGGAGCGCGGCCAGCACCCTGGGGAGGTGAGCTCAGGCAGGCGCAGGGCCTTCATCCATGAGTCCAGAAGCAAGTAGGTCAGAGACTGGGGACCTGGGGACAACGAGGAGTCACTGCCCGTGCTTATTTCCTCCCCGAAGGAGAGCTCGGGGGTGCGGGCAGAGGGTGTGTGTGGGTCTGAGGAGAGAGCGGGCTCTGGAAGGGGTCCCAGTGAGCAGAAAGTAAACCCTCAGGATGAGGGAGGAAGTGCTCTGGCCGCAGGTCCTCCGTGGTCCTGTGTCTCCCACGAGGCCCTCAGCACCGTGTGCGGGTCATCCTCCAGCCCTGTCATCTCAGTGGAGGGTGGGCCCAGGAGCAGGGAGCACCAGGCGGGCTGGGAACAGCCCCGGGCAGCAGGATGGAGAGGAGCTGGGGGCAGGGAGGGCCCGCTGGGGAGAGGAGGGAGGGGAGAAGGCCCAGGCTGAAGGGAAGGAGGGGCTGTTCCTCCAGAGGGGCATGTCCAGGGTCTTTGATTTTTGTTTATTTTGGACCTGGCTCCAAGCGAGCTCTGGAGGAACGGGGCTCTGGCCGTGGGGCCCCTCCTCTCCCAAAGCACTCTCCTGAGTCCAGGGCATTGGCTGAACCATGGAGCTTTGCAGATGGAGATACGTATGCTTGGAGTAGAGTGCACAGATCCTGTGAGCAGGACCCCGGATCTCTGACACCGGGGCTGCACGTGAGGACACAGCTTGACTGTTCGCTGTGACTTTCCCCCTCGACCGCCCCACCCTGTCTTGGGGTGAGGGCTGGGGGCTTGTCTTGGAGAGGTGACCTTGGCCTTGCTCTGGAGGTTCAGGAAGGAAGTGGCCCAAAGGCAGACGTTTCAGACTGGACATGAAAGGCATGCCTCCCCATGCGAAATGGTTCTGTGCACCCTGGGGCGAGAAGTGTTACTGGGTAAAAGTCCGCTGCCCCATGTGCACAGAAGCTGACATTATGGCCCTGGGTTTTGAGAAAAGAAAAGGCTTTACTGCCAGGTGGACCAGCAAGGAGACAGGAAGCAAGGCTCTCAAATCTGTCTCCTGGATCCTGGGCTTGGGGTAAAATTTAAGGAATAAGGGAGAGCGGGCTGGTGTTTGGGAGCACTGGCAGGACAGGTTTGATTGGAAGGAATTTAACCGTTTATGGTAGGGTGTGGAAGGGGCTTTAACACCGGATCTTCCTGGACAACTGACCCCTCGCTTCTGAAGAGAGTCTGGCTTTCAAGTTCCAGTCATATCCTGGTCCTTTGGTTCCGCTGGGGAGAATCTTTGGTTCTGGGTGTTATTTCAGGTCAAACTGTTCTCCTCTGTTCATGTTCCAGTTACATGATTTGCAGTGTGGGATCAATGCCCCTGCAAGACAACTTTCACATCCTGTCATTGATAAGACGCCGTCACTTTAAACTGGTCCTGGGGTTACAGAGCATGGTTTTTCCTCAGGAGGAGTGTTTTGTCTTCTGGTTCAAGAATTCGAGGGCCTTGCCAGAGGAGAGTTCTCTTCTCTTCTCTCTCCTCCTCCCGGGGCTGGGGGCTGAGCAGCCTGTGTGCACGGAACCCTGAAGTCTCGGACTCCAGGGCCTCAGACGGGAGCAGCCCAACCTCCAGGTTGTGGGGGTAAATCTGACAGCACCTGCCCGCCTGCCTGCGGGGCTCCAGGTGAGCTGCCCTGACGGTTTGCACTGGAAACGAGGCCCCGGGAGGGAAGGGAGGCCTGGACTCTGGAGAGGGGACCAGACCACCTGTGGGAGGTGGCTGGAGCGTGGCGGAAGGACCAGAGGAGAGGCGGTCTGCGCAGCAGGGTCTGGTTTCCCCCTGGGGCCTGGGGTTCCATCTGTTCTCTGGGAGCCCCGCTAAGGTCGCGTGGGACACTCAACCCAGCATTTGCTGTGCTTTAGGGAACAAAGGGGCTGTGGGTCACCCTGGGAGAGGGACAGCACTGGGAGCAGCTCACAGCACTGCATGACACAGAGTGATGGGCGGAGGAGCCCGGGGCAGGAGGTGGCAGGAGACAGCCAGGACAGACCCAGAAACTGAGGGCAGAGCCGTGGACTTGGTGCAAGGACGGAGGCGGTCCAGGAGGCCACATGGTTGGGGGTCAGGCTGCATACACCGGGGAGAGCTTGGCCGAGTCTGTGAAGACCTGCGGCCATAGGGAAGGCACCCTGCTTTTCCTGGGCTGCCACGAGGCTTCTGTGGCTCCTGGAGTCAGGGATGGAGCCAGATTCAGAAACAAACAAAATCCCAAACGCTGTGAATTTCAAGCTTCATTGGCAATTCAGGTAAAAAATAAGCTGTGCCAAATAAGCTGTGGTGAGAGCTCTGGGGGAGCAGGGGGCTGTCACTTCAATCAGGGCACCAACACTGGAGAGAAAAACAAACACTTTAGAAGGCACTTGACCTTTTAAATGCTGAGCTCTAAAAATAGAGATGGAGCCTAGTGATGCTTCACGGCAAGAAAGCCAGGCTGCTCTGAGTCCTTCTGCCTCTGGGCCTGGCCCGCTCCCATCAGCCGCTCAGCCCCTCACCTGCACCTGGTGAGCTGTGGGCAGCCCCTCACCTGTGCCTGGTGAGCCCATAGGCATCGCCTCATCTGTACCTGGTGAGCTGTGGGCATCCCCATCACCTGTGCCTGGTGAGCCGTGGGCAGCCCCTCACCTGTGCCTGGTGAGCCCATAGGCATCGCCTCATCTGTACCTGGTGAGCTGTGGGCATCCCCATCACCTGTGCCTGGTGAGCCGTGGGCAGCCCGGTCACCTGGCTCGAGATGCCTGTCCTCTAGACGGGAGGAGCTGCACTGGGACTACGGGTTGAGGGCAGCGATATTCGCTTTCACTTCATCGCTGTGTGACTCTCCTTCCCTCTGTGCATCTTAGCAGGAAGCATATTCTCCAGGTTAGGAAACAAGACTTGCTCGCCCAGCTGGGTCTCGTCCAAACTCCATTTTCCTTAAACATCTTTTAAGTCTTTGGTGAGGGCCTCAAGTTTGGGGGTGTGGCGGAGGCCCCAAATCCCCAGCACTTGCTCGGTCCGGGGCGGGAAACGGGGGACAGGGATGGTGTCCTTCTCCTGCCATCCTTCCTCTGCGGTGACTCCTCATCCCCCGTGCAGCGCTGGCCGCATGTGTCCAGCCGGGCCGGGCGTTGGTGACAGTAGGTCCTGAAAAGCCGAGGCAGGCCCCAGTGCCCCTGGGAGTCACGTGGCATCGTGGAGAGAGGACCTTGTGTAAAGGGTTTTCTGAGCACAACAAGCCTGCCTTTCAGTCATAATCTTAGCACATTTTGTAGGAAAGTTCCGACTGAAAACATGCCAACTGAAAATCAGATGACAGGGAAGGATGAGCATCCACTGCTGCTCAGCAACCTGCACCCTCTCTGTCCCCTTATCTCGGGGCACGTCTCACGCTCTTGGCTTTTCCCCGAGCAGTGGGTCAAACGGCATTTCTCCTCCCTCCCTTTTTCTCCAGGTACTTTAAAGTGGACTGGACAGAGTCCATTATTCTTCCCTGAGAGCAGGGGCGGGGGCATGGGGAAGGGGACTGAGTTGGGTTTGGTCACTAAAGCTTTCCAGGGAAAGAGGGGACTGGACACGCGTCTAGTCAAGAGGGATGATTTTAGTCCATCCTCTCCCTTCCCTGACCACAGTGGGATTTTGAGCTCGGGACAGTAAAGCAAGTGACTCTCGAGGCTCTGGGGATCAGGAGACAAGAAGGGTGGATGTCTGCGTTGGCTTGTAGCCGTTTTTGCTGACTTTGTTTGCAGCGCCATCATCGGTCACGGGACGGACCCCCCCCCCCGCCCCATCTTCATCTTCATGACTAATTTCTGCGCTGTGGATGGGCCCCACCAACTGCTGACTCACTCTGCTCATCCATGAGGGCTGATTCAAACGCTGCTTGCCCCGTCCCCTCTGTTCACAGGACCAACGCAGGAGGCGAGAAATCCAACGAGTCATTTCCTCTCTGGGTCAATCATCACACGTAAGAAGCCCAGGGAGCAGATGAAACCCCTTTCTCAAAGTTTGGGAATTGATGAGAGCCTTCTGTTTGTGAGCTGAGCAGGGCTGCTTCATCTGTGGGCATCCTGGGTGTGGCTCCCCTTTGTGGAGGTCTGGAGACTGGCAGTAGGTCTGTCAAGTAGACAGGGAAATTCTGACCCCGGGGGTTCCATGTCTGCAGTCAGGCCCTCGGGGAGAGACTTCTCAGCTCCCTGCAGCCTGAGGTCCCCCCAAGGGTGCTGGCCAGGGTGGGTGATGGCTCCCAGTGTTGGCAGTAACTTACAACTTAGAATGTTCTCTGACCAGGCCGGGGGTGCCCTCCCGGGGAGGCCTCGGGTCTGGATATGAAACAGGCATGCAGCCCGGACAGCGACCTGGCAGCTCTGAAATAGGGGAGGGGTTGGATAAAATGTGATCCCAGAGTTAACGGACTGCCCCCATTTGCATCGTACCTTTGACTGAGATTTGTGAAGAGGGTGCTCATGATGGAGTTGGGAGAGCCAGCATATTTACAGGACTGCCAGGCTGCCGTTCAAATGGTCTTCGGTTCCGCCAATACACAATACAACGGGTTCCCTTACCCTCTCTTCCCCTGTTGGAATCGACTGGTGGCTTGGCATTGGGTCCTTGGCTTAGCTTGTGCCGTGCACCCCTTTGATGGCTTGGTGAAGCCCACAGATGCCTGGCCAGACGATGCTTTTGACATAAAGTACTAGGATGGGCAGATCAGACTTTCCAAAGATGCTGGACAATGTCTTCCAGGCCACATGCTTTTCTTCTGGGTCACCTTGTCCTGCCCACACCAAGCTAGAATCTGGGCGGCCCCAGCAATACTTGGACCAATGAAATAAGGTGGAAGTGACGCCGTCCTGGAACTTCCATCTTCCTCTGCTCGGGAAGGCAGCTCACGTGGGAAATCAGCGGCCCGGAGCCCGCCATGCTGTGAGAAGGCCGAGGCACGTGGCCTGAGTGCCGTGCTCAGAGGAAGCCGAGGAGCACTGCGGAGGTGGCAGGCTGAGCAAAGAGGCATCTGCATGTCCCCACAGCCCGGCCTGCACCACGCGGGTCAGATCAGAGCTGCCCAGCGGAACCTCCCTCAATCTCCTGACCCACAAAATCGTCAGCAAAATAAAATGGTTGTTTTAGGCCACTAAGATTGTTTGTCTTTTATTTTAATTTTTGGAGGTGGGGGTCATTGTTGTTCAACCCCAGAAAACCAGAACGTGGGATTAGCAAGGAAATTAACTATATTAAAATGCAGGTTAGGATGGTTAATTTTATATGTCAACTTGACAGGGCTCCAGGGTGTCTACATAGTTGGTCCAACATGCTTCTGGGTGTGTCTGTGAGGATGCTTTTGGATGAGATTAGCATTTGAATGGATAGACTGAGTAATGCAGATTGTCCTCACCCATGTTGGTGGGCCTCATCTAATCATTTGAAGGCCTGAATAGAACAAAAAGGCACATCCTCCTGAGAATGAAAGAACATTCATCCTGCCTGACAGCCTTTGAACTGGGACATCAGCTTTTTTCCCACCTTGGGCTGCAACTACACCATCAGCTCTCCTGGGCCTCCAGCCTGCCGACTTACTCTGCAGGTCTTGGGACCTGCCAGCCTCCATAATCCTGGAGCTAATTCCTTATAATCACTCCATCTCCCTGTCTCTATACACATCCCATAGGTTCTGTTTCTCTGGAGAGCCCTGGTGAATACATAGGGTAAACCAGCAGGAGAAAACTTAGAGTTTAAGAGATCATTACGTAAAAATGACAATGCCTTTGATGCTCACTTATCAGCAGGCAAGAAGAGTTCATCAGAAGATACTTAGCCAGCACCTAGCATAGGTGGAGAGGTACTCACGTCATGAGGTGATAAAAGGAAGTCTGAGAGGCAGGACTGTGCCCTCCGCAAGCTTCCATTCTGCTTTGAAGACCCCAGAACAGGAGCTGTCGAGGTGCACAGATGCACTGGAGTGGTTAAACGTTATGATAGAGCGGCAACAGGCACGTCCCCAGGGTGGGCTCCAGCAGGGCCCAGGGTTTGGGGGGGCTGGATTGCTTCCCCAGAAGGGGGGGCGGCATGGCAGCCTGGAGGGGGCAAGAGTTGCTCAGATCACCGGGGAGTGAGTGGTGGTTTGTTGGCCTCGGGGGCCTGTCTGCAAGCACAGCGGAGAGTGCCCCCAGGGGACCGTCAAGCAGAGGGACAGGAGCCGGTGAATACAGGTCGCCTCCTTCAGAGGATTCTGGGAGAGCTGTGAGCTTCCTGGGAGGTCCCGCAGGGCCGCCTGGCTGTCCCTGTCTGCAGCAGCGACCTGACCATGCACTTTTCTGACCACTCCCCTGGTCCCAAGACAACCAGCTGAAGACTCGAGATGCTCCCTTCCCTTCCTCTGTCAGGACTGCGTGGTCTCTCCGTGTCCCCCGGGCACCTTGGAGGGACAGCCACTTCCACGTTGGACCTTGTTTCTTCGGCTCACATGATGCTGCAATTAGTAGACTCCATCCTCCACTGCTGCTGCCACCTTGACCCCTGGTGGCAATTGCTCAGGTCGTGGCCCCCTGTGAGGGCTCTTCACTCGCACAGTCACCAATCCTCGCCGCCTCTGGGCCAGGCAGGCCCCGGAGGTTCCATTTGACGGGCAGCCAGTTACCGGAGGTGCCACTGCCTGGCCCGAGCCCCGTCTGCCCTTCACCAGGTCCTGCCGCAGCCTCCCCGCCACGGCCTCCTGCTCTTGGTGCGGCTGGCTCCACACCTGGGCTGAGCCTGTGCTGTGCCAGGCGGGTTTGTCACCAGGGATCTTGGTGCCAGGACACAGGAAGCACAATGTGCCCCTGCTGTTCCAGTGTCTTTCAAAACAGCAACAAGACCCTGTGTCGACCGGCAGCGCCGACGCTGTTATTTTTCTCGGAGCCGCCGGGCCCGACCGAGGGCGGGCAGAGGAGGCCCGAGTGGGAGGAACCGGGCCTCCCCGCATCCCTGCCCCACACGGAGCGAGCGCTCAACCCATGTCGAGGGTGCGCGTGGCATTTTCACGTAATCTCCTTAACCATTTTATGACTGTCCCACTGACCCGAGTTTTAATTGCCCAGAAGGCACTTGTTCTGTGCCTGGGTCTGTCCTTCTCTGGAGGAGGCCACTCTGACCCTTCAGGAGTTTCTCCAGGGAGCAAGGGGTCAGCCTAGAAGCAAAGGGCTAAACCTTCTGGAAAGCCTGGAGGTATGTGCTGCAGCACGTGGGCAGCAGCGCTGAGCACGAGGAGGCTCCTTGTGAACACGACTCCCGGCTCCTGTGCTGGCGGCCATCTCGCCCTGAAAAGACTCCTTCTCACCGCCCCCACCGCCCCTCCCGGGGGGCCGCTTCCGACCCAGGTCCGGCCCGTGTTCACAGGTGCTTCACACATGGGCCTCTGCCGAAATACGCTTCCTTCTGAGCCCTGCTGCACACTTGGCCTCATTACAGCATGCTGGTAAGATGTTTCATCACACACTGGCAGGCCTTAGAGCCGCATTTGCACTTTCCTGAAAATAATTCCCCCAGACAGGGGGCCGAGTCCCTGGGCAAATGAGGCCACGTGTGTGGGTTGGTGGGGGTTCTGGGTGCAAAGGGCACGTGCCTTGATTCAAGGTCCCCCATGGTTGTCCTGATCCGAGCTTGCAGCTATGAGAACCCAGCCTGGTGCTGGCCTTCTTGGGCACCGCCTCCGCCCCTGACCGCGCTGGGGAGCGAGGACTTGGTGTCCCTTCATAGAGACGGACAGTAGGTCCCAGGGAATGTCTGCCGAGGGAATGGATGTTGTTCCCTCCCTGCCCACTACCCGCACTCCCTCCTCGTTTCCAGTCTGAGCACATCTTCCCTTCTCTGGAATGCCTGTCCCAATGATTCCTGGAACTTCTGCCTCTTCTCCTTGGAAGACTCCCCATCCTGGGTCCTGTCGTGGCCACAGCCTGTCCTGAGGGGTTTGCTGGCTGTCAGGGCAGGGTCCCTCCATGAGAGAGGAGCCATGATGAGTGATATGGAAGGAAGGGCCCTCTTGGGGGCCCGACCCTGCAGGACTTGGGGAGGACCTGGGGCAGGAGGGCTGGAGGAGCTGAGACACTCGCTGACCAGCCTCCCGAAGGCGAGGCACAGCTGGTCGGGACAGAGTGCAGGGTGTCTGGGCAGCTGGCAGAGGGTGTACGGCGTGTGGCCACATCTGGTGTCAAGTGCGGGCCGAGGGGCCGGGAAGAGCACAGGATGTAGAGTCGGGGGAGCGTGCCCATCACCTCGGAGAGCCCACACAACCCGCAGGGAGCAATAGCTTCTTCTGCCTCTGCCTGCAGATCCTGGGCCAAACCCCGCTTCTGGCCAACTCTAGAACACGGAAGCCTTCTGGAAAAGATGATTCAGGCAGGATTGTGTTTATTCCCATCATACAAAGTGCCACAGTTGGGGCTCACATCTTTTCCTTCCTTTCGTGTCTCACCCAGGCTGGGTACTAACTACACAGTTTTGAGTGACAGGAGGGAAACTGGCTAAGGGGGCGAACTGAATGTCCTCGTGGACCCCAGCCTTTCTTTTGGGCCCACCAGCTGATCGCCGTAAGTGCAGACGCAAACCCTGCTCCCAGGGCTGTGACGAGGAGTCGGTCACAGCAAGCTGTGTCCACTTCTAAAATCCCGTCGTTTCAAGACTGTTAGAGAAATGGAATCACATAGTTATGTACTCTTTTGGGATTGGCTTTTTTCACTCAGAATAATTTCCTAGAGATTCATCCAAGTTGTTTTATGTGTCAGTAATTCACTCCTTTTGATTGCTGAGTAGTATTCCATGGTGTGATCTTGTGATTTATGATAAGAAATAGATATTTGGTCTTTGTCCCCATTTCTGGCACAGAGCTCCTAAAACCTTCAGAATTTCCTAAGTAATGAGAGCAATAAAGGTGTCTTTTATGTTAGTGAGGTGACTTTTGGACCACACCTCAGGATGAGGGCTGGTTGCCAGGTCCCCTGTGATTAGAGGGTTGGAAATTTCCGTCCCACCCCCGACCTCCAGGGAGGGGAGAGGGGCTGGAGGTTGAATGAGTCGTGAATGGCCAATGATTTAATCACTCATGCCTATGTAATGAAGCCTCCACAAAAACCCAAAAGGACAGGGTTCAGAGAGCTTCCGGGTTGGTGAACACGTGGAGATTTGGGGAGAGTGGTGTGCCTGGAGAGGGCACAGGAAACTCCTCACCCTTTCCCCGTACCTCGTCCTGTGCATCTCTTCCATCTGGCTGTTCCTGGGTTACATCCTTGATAATAAACCAGTGATCGAGTAAGTACAATGTTTCTCCAAGTTCTGTGAGTCCCTCTAGCTAACTAATTGAACCCAAAGAGGGGGTCATGGCAACCTCTGATTTATAGCTGGTTGGTCAGAAGCACAGGTGACACCCTGAACTTGTGACTGGCATCTGAAGTGGGGGGTGGGGGGCCAGTCTTGTAGGACTGAGCCCTCAACCTGTGGGATCTGATGCCATCTCTGGGTAGACAGGGTCAGAACTGAGCTGAACTGTAGGACCCCCCAGCTGGTGTCAGAGAATTGCCTGTTGGTGTGGGGAACCCCTCCCTCTCCCCGGGGTTGGGTAATCAGAATTATTTCTTGGTGTGCGTGGAGCACAGTTTGTTTATCTATCCACCCATTGAGGGACATCGGGCTTGTTCCCAGCTTCTGACTATTACAAACAAAGCTGCTGTGAACATTCATGTGCAAGTTTTTGTGTGAACACAAGTTTCATGTCTCTGGAATAAATGCTCGAGTACACAATTTCTGGGTCGTATGGGAGTTGCATATGTAGTTTTATAAGAACAGGCCTAACGTTTTCAGAGTGGCTGCACCATTTTACATTCCTACCAATGTATTTTATTTTTAAAATGAAATGTTATTAAATTAATTGGAGGGAGAGAGTGGTGGGTGTGGTTATAAAAGGGCAGCAGGAGGGACCCTGGGGGACATGGAAATGTTCAGTATCTCGACAGTGGTGGTGGACACACCAGTGTGCACGTGACAAAATTGTGTAGAACTAAATACGCACACACACACCAATCGGTGTGTATTAAACTGAGGGACGTGATACGATGGGTGCACTGCGTCAGTGTCAACGTCCTGAGCAAGAGATGATCTTCCGGGTTTGTGAGATGAGACCACTGGAGAAACTGGTTGACAGGAACTGCACGTGAACCAACAGTTATCCAAAAATAAAAAAAAATTTTTTTAATAAATAAAATATATGGTATTAATATAAAAAGTTAATCTGTGAAAAACACGGTAAACTATGAAGATTTAGGCAAATGTTGTTGCTGCCACTTGCTTTTCCGATTTTGGTGGCCGAGTGTCCGTTACTATGATTCCCACCACTGGTAATTCTGTCTTCTCCTGAAGGTCACGCTTCCCTCTGCACGCCTTTGAGAAGAGACCTTGTAAACCCAGACCCTCACTTCGTCCCTCTGCAGCCCCATTTTGGGGGATAGAAAAGTGAGTTGGGTAGAACTGAGGGAAATGCGTCTGGGCCGCTGGGCCCTCAGAAGAGCTGCCGCTGCAGAGAGGGGAGCTGTCACGAGGAGCGGTGTGTGTCCGGGGTAAGGGAGACGCGTTGGGACTCCACGGTGGAATCCTCGGCACACCGGTGCTTACAAGCCAAGTGTGAAATTCGCTCCAGACCCACGCAGAGGTGATACTCTGCAGTGTCTGCGGTAACCGTCAGGCCGCCACCGCCCTGCATCGGCGCAGATCCCCGATAGCTGATGATGCTGAAACTGAAGAGGAGAAAATGAACTTTTATGGAGTTCTGGGGCCGGGCCAGGAGTTCAGGGCTGACGGGGCTCGGGGCTGCATCTGTGGTTCCTCGCCTCTGAGGTCTGGGAAGCGGGGCTCTGTGAAAGCACCCCAAGTGCATATTAGGTACCACCTGTGCTCCGTGGTTCCTGAGGCAGCCTGTTCCCTCCAGGGACATGTTGACCTTTACGATAGACTATCTTATGACCAAAAGCTTTGCAGCATTAAAATGTGATCCGTCTCATTAGGTTGTCATATGAAGTCTATAAATAACTCCAGAAATGAGATCCTGTGACGGCCTTTCACTGCTATTACTTAAAACAAATATTGGTTATTTATAGCCAGGTCATCAAGGTGGCCACTGCTTTCCAAAGCCTCTTGTTTTCCTCAATTTCACCTGGGAAACTGGACCTTTAAAACAACGCAGGCGGTGGAGAAGTCGTGCAGGCCACGCCCCCTTAGAACCGAAAAGCCGACTGAGCCTCCTCCGCCTGACGTTCTTGTCTGCACACGACGGTGTCTCTCCCAGTAAGTGTGCCCTTGCAAGAACCGTGAAGGGTCTGAGATTTCCCCTTCCTCATGAGGTAACAAGTTAGCTTGCAACGGTTTCCTCTTCTTGGCAGAAGACACGAGACTCCTGGGTCAGAGAGAAAAGACAGTTTGTTACTTACAGCTGTCACAGCTGCCAGAGGATCGGCATTTTTATTCCCACAGGAATTCCCAAGTCCCCTGACTCTGAGGGTCGAGTGATCTCTGCACAGACAGAGGGCTGCGTTACAGAAGAGGAAGCCCAGGCTTAGGGAACCCCAATTTTCTGTAAATGTGCCTGCCTTTTGTTCTGCAGGGAGGCATTATCTTTACCACACTGAACAGCAAGCACGCCTGCCCTTTGTTCCAGAGGAAGGCATTCTTTCTCTCTGCCACAAATCTTTGCAAAAATAGTCTGCAACAAAGGGCAGTCAGCGCCTTGTTCTTGATTTATGCAGATTTACCAAAGACCCAGGGAAAATTGTCTCCCAAAGGACCAGAGACTGAATTCTTATTTAGTTAAATTTTTTTTCTGAACTAACTCCTTCCCCCAATTCTGCAAGTGATGGCCTGTTCTTGCCTCTCCTGCTAACCACCCTTGTGACCTTGTGTGGCAGCCATAGAGAGGTGCTGCTTGGCTCTCCCTTCATGAAAGCCTGTGCCATTCAGCTGTAAGGAGTGCAGTCAGCTGACAGCCTCCAGGATCCACTGCAACATTTAAGCTGAGGCCACGTTCTCTTCAGACAGCCCCAAACCTATGCCTGAAGGCAACAGCTCAATAGTCTAGTTATTTCTGCCCAGTACAGCACTTCTCTACATCTGTCTTTGTGCAGAGCTTCCTGTTGGAATGGCTAAGACTTTCTCCGAGCTGCACTGCTGTTTGAGGCTCACCGTATCCAATCTTCCTCCTTTCTCCTCTCCCTTCAGAGGCGTCAGGTCTGCATCATGCTGTGAGGGTTTCCTTTCTCTGCACACTCCTACAGAAAACCTCCTTGCCCCTTTATCTCTCAGGTATTACTCCAGATAAATCTTTAAATCTTTTGCACTTTGAACTCTATCTTGAAGGATCCCACTGACACACTTGAGTGGACCAGCTGCTAAATAGTCCCTGGAGGAATTTGACAAACGAGAGGCTGAGCCGGGCTTCCTCCAAGACCCCCTGAGGTTCAAGAAATATGAGGCCTGGGGTGAGGCCCTGAAGTGGTCCCCATCCCAGGCATATTTTGGTATTTACCTCCCATTTCCCAGGAACCTGTCCACGACCCATCAACTCGTTCTGGAAGCCAGGGACAGACATTGCACAAGCCCATGGCCTTGGTTGGACTTGCTAAGTGTTTCCATTTGCTCTTGCTTATGTTGGAGGCTTGGCTTAGAGTCACCTCCCTGACCAATCCTCCATGGCTTTCCTCTTCTGCCACTCTTTCTGTGTTTACTTGTTTATCAATCTCTGTATCCTCCATTCGACGGTAAACTTCACGACTATAGGATCCATATTTGTCCCCAGTGGCCACAGCAAGGCCTGGCACATAGTGTTAAATAAAAATTTACCAAATGAATAACAAAGGACAGATGCTCCAAATTAGTTATTTGCTACATCCTGATCCTAATAAAGACTTCAACTCAAACTCCCTGCTCCTAACCCTCCTCCGTTCTCTGCGCCCTCCTCTCTCAGATACCCTCAGGGTGTTGTCCTATAAAACATTGTCATCATTGTCATTACTTTGCACTCACAGTGAATATATCAGTTGTCACTGCTGCCAATGGAAGAGAACAGTAGTAACTTCCCAGCTGGTGACACTCGAGCCGTAGGCGTCACACAACAGCATTTTTAGACTCCAAAAATGGTTTATCAGCATCTATGTGGGAGTCATTCCAGTTTAAACTGTGGACTTCCTCTGTGCTCACCTCTGGGAAAACCACAAAGATGAGAGTCCCTCTGCAGCTTGAGGAACGTCCCCAGGAGGGGAATCGTTGGAATCGTTGGAACGTAATTTGTTGTTGAGACACAAGGGCATTCTTTGATCAGCCTAATGGCCATTTCTAAAAACATGATGCTCCAGCTCGCCTCCACTCCCCTGTCATTCCTGGAATGGGCTCTAATAATTTTAGAATGTTCCTACGTTTCTGCAAGCTGACACCCTTCTTAAGCACACAATGTTCCTGGACATGGAAGTTTGGCTTATTTTTCAAACCTCTGGGGATGGCGAGTCCAAGTGGTCCATGCTGTTACACAGCACATCTAGTAATGTGTACCTCAAAACTCGATTTTAATTTAGTAGCCGTGAGAATACTTTCTGACATCCACCTGCATGTTTAAATAATCATCTCATCTCTATTTCTCTCTTTCAAAGATGACCAATCAGCCTGTAGCCTGCGGTTAGGGTGATTGTCAGTGAAAATAAAGGGAAATAAAGGAATAAGTTGGCTCTTTGCCCTGTGACATGATTTCACAAGTAATGGGTACACTTGCTCAATGCAAAAACCTTCCCACAACCAGTCATTACTTGTTCCCACGTGCTGCTATTGTGGTTTTGGAAAATTGTCCTTACTTATCTTTTCCGTATTTATGAAATAACATCTTTCATTTCACCCACAGTGCTCCCTCTTACACACTCCTTGATGGCCACCTTCAGGTTTTGGATCATTAATTTTATGTTATTTCACTACCCTGGTCACTACTAACATTATGGTATTTGTGCTTTATTTTTTCCTCTGCATTTATATCAACAGTTAGACAAAAATGTGATCCTTCTGTATGAATAGTTTAATATTCTGCCTCTTCCTCAATATTTTATGGTGAGAATGTTCCCATGCTTCTAGAGATCTTCAATATCAGTTTTATTTATTGTAAAGTATTTATTATAGCATTAAACCATTGGCCATAATTTATTTGGCCATCTCCTATTTTTTAGCAGTTAAGCTGTTGTTAAAATTATACTATCATAAGTAATGCTACAATGAATCAATTTGATATAATCTTTACGTATTTGTCAGGATCATCTAGGCTTGAACTGAACACAAACAACCCCCAAAATCTCAGTGGCTTAACACAGCAAAGGTTTGTTTCTTGTTCACTTACAAGTCCAACAAAAGATGGCCGGGAGCTCCATTCCACAAAGCCACTCATCGCAAGCTGCCCTCCAGAGTTCCGGGGGGAGAGCCCAGAGTGAACGGAGAGCTGACAGTCCTCTACTGTGCTCGCCCGGATGTGAAACTCATCACTTCCGCTCACAGCCCGTTGACCTGAGCCAGTCGCAGGGCCCAGCCTGCCTGCCATGGGGGTGGTGTGTAACCTTCTACATGCCCAAAGGAGAAGAGAGCAGGGCGTGGGCGGACAATGATAATACCCCCCTGCACGAGAGTGTGACTTTTACTTAGGATACATGACTAGAAAGGGAGTTATTGGGTTTTGCCAACTTTTTTTTTTCCTAAGAAGCTTATAACATTTTTACCATCCCACCAGCTTGTTTTCTGTCCCTGAAAACCTCAGATATTACCACTTTATACTCTTTGCTGATCTAAGAGGTGAGAAATGCCATCTCAGTGTTGTTTTAATTTGTATTCCTCTCATTACTCTTGGGTGACAGATTTTTTCCGTATGTCTATTATTCATTTTCATTTTTACAGGAGGCCAATAGACTTACAAAAATATTAACCTGAGCATCCCTTGCCCACTTTATATTTAGGGTTTAAAATGTTTTAAATGCCCATGACGACAGCCTCCACCACTCAGCCCACGTTTCTCTCCCTATGGTAATTTGGATCCTTGATTTGGGGCGCAGGTCTGCCCCTGGGATCCTCCTGCATCTTATAACTCATGTTGAGTCTCAATTCCCTCATCTTAGCAAGGCTTCAAAAAGCAACCCTCCAACGGAAAACCCACTCCCTGTTGTTTGGGTTGTGTCAGAGGGATGGGAAGTTTAGGAATGTCCGGATTCCTTCTTCAGGCAGTTGAGGTCGGGGTTAAGGAGGGGTGGCTCAGAGGAGGGATTTTGTTAATACCCTGAGAGCTCAATAAAAATTTAATTCTAGAAGACAGTCTCAAAGAAACACGTGTGTGGATGTCCGTGGAACTCAGCACCTTCTCGCACTTGTAGGATGATTCTACTTCCAACAGGCTGTTGGAGGCAGGAGGGTGCAGCATGTCAGGACCCGTTACATCTGCCTCCCCTTCAGGCCGGCTTTGGAGCAGTGTTTCGAGCTTCCAGAGACACAGCCGTCAAAGGGCTCCAGGACCAGCCACCTTGAAGACCGTCTCTTGGAGAAGGGGTCTTCAAGTTATCAAAGGAAGACGTCAGAGGCATTGTTTCCCACAGATTAGTAGATCGGGATGTCTGCAAAACTTCTCTGACTGGGATTCCCAAGAACTTCAGAAAATAGAGCTCTCAGATGGAGGTTAATCAGAATTGAACAACCCAGTGGATGAGAGAAACCACAGATTAGATGCCACTTGATCAGAAGGCCAACTAAAAGAATGCATGCGGAATATCTGTAGCAATTAAGCATGTCCTAATGACAAAGCAAGTATTTATTACCCAAAGAGCTAGTGGTTATATAGACATGATTTTCTGATTATAATGAAGTTAAGTAAAAAAATCACTTAGTGTATGTATGTGTATACACACACACACACACACACACACATAGATATGCATATATATGTAAGTATTTAGAATGGAATGATAAAGCACTATACATTAAAACTTTTGGGATGCAGCTAAACCAACATTCAGAGGGGAATGTATATTGTTAAATATTTATATTAGAGCAGAAAAAATGCTCAAACTTAATGAGCAAAGCAGCAAACTCTGGAAGAGAGAAAATAAAAACCCAAGTAAAGCCAAAGACTGTGGAAGGAAAGAAGTAATAAAAATAAGAGCTGAAATTTACAAAATAGAAAACAGATATAAAATAGAGGAAATCAATCAATCTGGTAGCTGGTTCTATGAAACAACAAATACAATGGACAAACATTCAAAAGAGATTGAAAGAAAAGAGTGGGAAGACACCAATGAGTAGTGCGAGGAATGAAAAAGGCCTGTAGCTCTGGATAGAGGAGAAATTAAAGATAAGAGGAACAAAGAACTCATGGAGAGATGGGTGGTTGCCTCTAAAAATGGAACTCAGCAAAACTCAAAACAAAATGAATCTGAGCAGACCTGTGACTGTTAAAGAAATGTGATCATTTAAAAGCCTCCTCTGCTTAGTGCTGTACACAAAATGCCAGGACCAGACAGTTTTATAAGAGAATTCTGCCAGACAGTCAAGGAACAGTTATCCCAATATGATACAGAATGTTCCAGAGCATAGAGAGGAGGCACTGCTCTCTGACGCATGTTCTGAAGCCAGTTTATTTTTTATACCAAAGCAGACAAGGACAGTATGAAAAAGGAAAAGATTCATCTTCCTTACAAATGCGGACATGAAATTCATCATAGATCTTGGCAAACAGAGTTCAGCAATACGTAAAAATAAATAGATCATGATAAATCTGGATTATTTAAGGAATGTAAGATACATTTGAAAATCTATTCTTGTAATTCATCACATTAACAGTTTAAAATTCTACATTCACTCACAATACAAACTCATAGGGAGTTGAGACTAGAAATAAGGCTCTTAACTTGACAGCAAGCATCTACAAAAAACCTGTAGCAACAGCATCCAATGGGGAACCATTAGAATAAATCTCTTTAAAGTCAAGAAAAGCTGAGAATATCTGCTTTAACTCTTTCTATCCAATGTTTTATTTGAGCTACTCACTATCATATGATACTGAAAGGGAATAATAAGTGCAAGAATTTCTCAGGGAGAGGCAAAGCTGTAATTACCTATAGATGATAAGATTGTTTACAGAGAAAAATCCAAGGGAATCTCCCGACAAATGGTTAGCATCAAGGAGGGTGTTTAGTTGTATTTCTGGATACAAGATCAGTATACAAAAATCAATGTGTTATCCAGAGAGACAGACAATATAAAATGCAAATTATGAAATATGCCATATATAGTGGCACAAAAATGTATGATAACTATAAATTAATCTAACAAAAGCTGTGAAAGAACTTTATGGAGGAAATTTCAGTGTTGTTGAAGCACCTAAAAGAAGACTTGAATAGATGGGGCAATGTTAAGACGTTCATGGATGGGAAGACTCAGCAGTATCTTTATAGATGTCTCCTTCCCCAAGTTAATCCAAGGATTCATTGAAATTTCAAATAATAACCAACAAATATTTTGGGGGAAATTTAAGAAGCTGATCAAAAACTCACATGGAAGAAGAAATGGCAAAGAACAAACAAGATTACTCAAGTTGGGAGGATTTGCTTATCAGGTATTTGGACTTTTTATGAAGCTATAATAATAAAGAAATAGGTCAAAGGAACAAAAGGGAGAACTTAGAATCAGGCCATTGCGTCCGTGGAAAATTGATACATGAGAGAGGAGGCCTTATGGATCAGTGACATGATAAACAATTCAATCAGTGCTGCTGGGAGAAGTATTGGAAAACATAAGATTAAATCTCCGTCTCACACCATAGTCAAACATCACTCCAGGTTAATTAAAGATCTAAAGGCAAAAAGCGAAATTTGGAAAAAATGAGGTATATATAGGAGAAGATGTTTATGATCTTAAAATTGGCAAGGATTTCGGAAGACAAAAGGCAAAAGCATAAAATAAAACTTGATCCCTTTGGCTATATTAGAGTTAAAAACAAGCATAGAAGACAATATTAATAAAGTAAAAAGATAAACTGCAGTCTAGCAGATATTTGCAAACATGTAACTGACTAAGGATTAGCATCCAGAGTATATAAAGAACTCTTTGAGTTTTAAGAAAAAAACAAACAACCCAGTGGAATAATGGGCAAAAGATATTAACAGGCAATTCACGTAAGACACATCCCCAGAAACCAACAGACATGAAAATATGCTCCATCTCACTGGTGATCGGGGAGGTGAAAGTTAGAATAACAAGCAGATTGGAAAAAAGTAGAAGTTGGCAGTACTGGTGGGGATGGAGGGGCTGGGAACTCTGACTGTGGTGGCAGGAGTGGAAACGAGCCCACCTTGGTGAAGCGCAATTCGTCAGCACCTAGACCTGCACCCCTTGTGTCCTGGTGATTCCACTCTCGGTGATTCCCTAGAGGCGCTCGTAGAGACCTCCAGGGTCACACAGCAGAATGTTCACGCAGTGTGGATTATAATAATAGGAAACACATCAACAGTTTTAACATGCATATTCGGGAGAATGGATCAATAGCTCGTGGTAAAGTCTGTGTAATGTGGACTGTATGTTTTTCTATTTGGTAAAATGAATGAATTCACATGGATAAATCTCAAAAACATAATGTTGACTAAAACAAGCAATTGACAAAGGGATAGTTACAACATGATAACATTTACAGATAATTTTATAAGGCAAAAAGATACTATATAGTGTTCATGGGCACTAAAGAGTACAAATATAAAAATATGTGTGGGACTTAATTTTAGGATGGTAGCTACTCTGGAGAAAGGGGCAGTCGGGGTGTGATCGGGGAAGGGCATTCAGGGGTCTTCAACTTAATGTAAAGTTTCATTTCTTATGTAATAAAAGATCTGTCTGAAGCAAATGTAACAGAATATTGAGATCTTACAAAGTTAGGTAGATGCTCCATGGGTTTTGGTATATTCTTTTCTGTCTTTTTCTGTATGCTTGAAATATTTCAAAGTAATAATTTACAAAAAGAATATCTTTTTTGATCATTTTCAAATATAGTATGAGATAAAATCATCAATAAAAGGAAAAATCTCTGTCATCCCCTATTAACATTTAAAGGAAAACATAAGACCATAAACACTTTTCTTAAACTTTAATCTCCCACAAGTTAACTATTCTCATTGCTGTTTTTCTTTGTTTCAGTAATTTGACTTAAAAAATATACAGGGGCTTTATTGATCTATAATTAACACACCACAGAATTCACCCTTTTAAAGTGTATAATTCAGTGGTTTTCAGTTGAGCACACAGAGTTGTGCACCACTATTTAACTCTAGAACACTTTCATCACCCCACAAAGAAACCCCGTACCAATTAGCAATCACTTCCTATTCCTCCCTTCCCCCACCCCCAGCCCCTGCAACCAGTAATCTACTTTCTATCTCTATGGATTTGCCTTTTCTGGATATTAAGTATCCAGAATAAGGTAATATGTGGCCTTTTGTTTCTGACATTTCACTTGGCATAATGTTTTCAAGGCTCATCCATGTTGTAGCATGTGTCAGTACTTCATTCCTTTTTACTGCCAAATAATAATCTATTTTGTGGATATACCACATTTTGTTTATGCGTTTATCAGTTGATGGACACTGGGTTATTTCAACTTTTTGGCAATTTTGAATAATGCTAGTATATACAGTCACTTATACACTTTTGTGTGGACATATGTTTTCAATTCTCTTAAGTAGGTACCTAGGAGTGGAACTGCTTAATCATATGGTAACTCTATGCTTAACTATTTGAGGAACTGCCAAACTATTTTCCAAAGTGGCTGCACCATTTTACATTCCCACCAGCAATGTACGAGGGTTCCAATTTCTCCACACCTTCACCAACACATGTTACTGTCTGTCTTTTTCATTTTAGCCATCCTAGCATGTGTGAAGTGGTATTTCATTGTGGTTTTGATTAGCATTTCCCTAATGATTGGTGATGTTGAGCATCTTCTCGTGTGCTTATTGGTGGTTTGTACATCTTCTTTAGAGAAATATCTGTTCAAATCCTTCACCATCTTTTACATTGGGTTATTTGTCTTTTTAGTGTTGACTTGTACCCTGTATACAAGTCCCTTATCAGATAAATGATTTTCAAATATTTTCTCCCATTCCGTGGGCTATCTTTTCACTTTCTTGATGCTGTTCTTTAAAGCATAAACATTTTTAATTTTAATGAAGTTCAATTTATTGATTTTTTTCTTTTGTTTCTTGTACTTTTGGTGTTATATCTAAGAATTCATTGCCTAATCCAAGATCACAAAGATTTACTTCTATGTTTTCTCCTAAGAGTTTTATAGTCTTAGCATTTACAGTTACGTCTATGATCAATTTTGAGTTAATTTTTGTATGTGGTGTGAGGTAGGGGTCTGACTTCATTCATTTGCATGTTGATATCTAGTTGCTCCAGCACCATTCTATGAAAAGACTATTCTTTCCCCTTTGAATGACCTTGGCATTCTTGTGGAAAATAAATTCACCACATATATAAGCATTTATTTCTAGACTGTTAATTCTATTCTATTCATCTACATGTCCTCGTGCCAGGACCACACTGTTTGATTACTGTAGCTTTGTGTTCAATTTTGAAGTCAGAAAGTGTGTGTTCTCCAGCTATTCTTGTTCTTTCAAGATAGTTTTGGCTATTCAGAGTCCCTTGCATTTCCTTGTGAATTTTAGGACCGGCCTGTCACTTTATGGAAAAAAGCCAGCTGGAATTTTGATAGGGATTGCATTGAATGTATAGACCAATTTGGAGAGCATTCCCATCCTAACAACATTAAGCTTTCCAGTCTACAAACATGGGATGTTTCCCCGCTTATTTAGATCTTCTTTAATTTCTTTCAATAATGTTTTGTAGTTAAAAGTGTAAAGGTCTTTCACTTCTTTTCTTAAATTTACTCCTAAGTATTTTATTCTTTCTGATAGTATTTTAAATGGCATTGTTTTCTTTCTTTCTTTTTTTGAGGAAGACTAGCCCTGAGCTAACATCCATTGCCCATCCTCCTGTTTTTGCTGAGGAAGACTGGCCCTGGGCTAACACCTGTGTCCATCTTCCTCTACTTTATATGGGATGCTGCCACAGCATGGCTTGACAAGTGGTATGTCAGTTTGCACCCGGGATCCAAACCTGCGAACCCCGGGCTGCTGAAGCAGAGTGCACAAACTTAACCGCTACGCCACCAGGCCGACCCAATGGCATTGTTTTTTTAATTTCACTTTTTTAATTTTACTTTTCATTGCTATTGTACACAAGAACAATTGACTTTGTATACTACAAATTTTCTGAACTTGTTTATGAGCTCTAATGGATTATTTTGTGGATTACTTAGGATTTTCTATAAACAAGATCATGTCATCTGTGTGTAAATGTAGTTTTACTTCTTTTCCTTTTTCTTGCCCAATTGTTGCAAAAGAACATCTTTGTCTTTTTTAAAGAAGCATACTCAAGGGTGAACTAAGGGTAGCCTGATGCCTCATTGGCTCAGAATTGAAAGGAGTCTTAGAAATCATTCATTCACTCATTTCTCCATTTGTCAAATATGTACTCAGCGCTCACTGCGGGCAGATGCTGGAGATACAGCAGGGAGAAGGGCCCTGCTCTCATCAGATTGATAGTCTAGGCAGCAGAGGCAGTAAAAGAAGTCAACAGGTAAATAAACAAGGTGATTTCAGATTTTGATAAGATTCTATGAAGGAGACAATCATGAGATATGGTGGAGAGCGTCTCAGGGTGAGGGGTTTTGTCACCTCAGGTACCATTCAGAGAAAGTCATTCAGCTCAACCCTTTGTCTGCTCTACGAATCCTCTCTGCAAATCCCCCACAAGTGCTCATCAGGACTGGACCTTAACACTTCCTGGGAGAGGTAACCCATCACCTCTGTGATCAGCACTTGACTCGAATACTTCCTGGAAGAGGTAACTCATCACCTCTGTGAAGATCCAGTCTATTGTAAGTCTCCTCCAGTTTGTAGAAGTTTCCTTCTTTGTTTTGGACCCAAATCCCTCTCGTGATCCAGTCCCACTGCTGGTCTTAGTCCTGTCTCTGGAGATTATTTCTCTGCATAATTGAGCACAGCCAGACTCTCCCCCAACTCATCCTCTGTCTGCTGGTCACCCAGGTGAGGGCTTTGCTGAGAAACAGCAGGCTGACACTGATGTCCTTGGCTTTCTGAAATTGGTGTCGTTATTACTGCCCCTCACAGACAGAAGCCTGGGGCTCGGAGAGGGACAGATGCAGCCGGGAAAGGGTGTCGCAGCATCAACTTAGATTTGCATGAACCTGAAGCCAATTCTCTGCCGTGCCTGGTGCCCCCAACATGCTGGGAGGAGTGAGAGGTGAAGAGTAGCCATGTACCATTGAAAAGAGATGGAAACGCCGGAGCCCAGAAGGAAATGTTGGCATTTCCATCAGATACTCCTTGGGGTCACCTTTGACTCAGTGACAGACTGGAAATGCCAACAGGGCAACTCACATACTTCCTTTTACTATTGAAGTGGAAAAGAAAAACACAACAAAACTCGTGCCGCGGGGCAGACCTCAGGCATCGAGAGAAACCTGCCATCGCCCCATCTTCTGACGACTGGGTGGAGAAACGCACTCGATTTCTGACTATGTGGGTCTGATGTGTGACAACCTGCTGATGTTCTTCGGCAACACGTCTACTCATCCCGCCCGGTCAGACAGTTAAAAAGTACTGATAAAGCACGAGGGATTTTTGTGAACTTTTTAAAGAGACTCGAAACTGAGATTTAAGTATGGCAAGAGGTTAAAAAGAAAAAGCAAACTAGCATATCATTTCCTTCCTTTGATGAATTAGATGTGAACTTTAAAACTAAAGGAAACCAATTTGGTTTGCTTCTTCTGAATCCTCTCTCACCCGTACGTAATCCTCACAGTGTAGAAAGTGAAAGGCCCTCTCTGAGGTGGAACCAGTCAGGCGGCGGTTTGAAACCAAACTCTGGGCCGTGCACTGGGCTCCCCCGCCGAGTGACATCAGGCACAATACTTCAGTGACTTAAGCCTCAGTTTTCTCGTCTGTAATAGAGCATAATGACCCTCCTAGGGTGATCTTAAGAGTGAAACAAGTGAAAATATGCAAAGGGCTTAGAACAGAGCCTGTCCCAGAGTAGCACTTTACAAACATGTGTCATTATAGTTTTGTCCCCAGCTGGAGGACACTGGCTGATTTAAACTCCAATTTTATTATTGTTTACTGTGGGCGGGTCACATATTTTATAATATCGTCTTTTAAAAGAGGCACCTTAGTTTGATGGAACAGGACACTTCATACTCAGACCGTGCTGCTAACTGAGGGGTGACCCCTGCATCCAGGTGGCCTTCACAGTCCTTTTCTTACGGAAGCCCAGCTTCAATGTGTGACTCTCCCTGAATAAGCACCTAAAGGTATAAGAGAAAAAAATTCCTCCAGGATGAGAGGTTCCTACCTGGTTACGCAGACGATCTGAAGTAGCCATCCCGGAATTCCTCCAGTTTCTCAGAGCTATTCATACATATCGAGCATCTATTTCTAGTATGTTCCAGACACTGTGCTAAGTGCTGGAAGCTATCTGCAGCCTTCTAACATTTTCAAATCTGTTTGTGATTAACTTTATACCTCAAGTTCCCTGAAGGTCTGAAACGTGGTTTAAATATACTTGTCAGAGGGGTCATTAGCTTTTGGGGCAAGTCTGGACAGGAAGTAGATGTGCCCATTTGCCTTCCCATATCTATGTACCTCTTACCTGGGACCTGCCCCTGGCCATCACTGAGGTGGACAAAGGGTGGATCCAGACCCAACAGGGATCATTGGAGTCTCTCGACCTCAGATCTGCAATAGAAACCGGACAGGAAGCATTGGCAGATAACAGTGTGTGAACGTTGAGGGCACCCAGAAATTTAGCATTGATGCACTACATTATCCAGCCCGCAGCTGCGTTCAGATTTCTCCAATGCCCCCTAATCCTTCAGAGCATCTTCCCTCCGGCCCAGGTTCAGCCTGGGGTCCTGCGTCACACGGTGTGTCTCTGTAGTCAGCCTTGAGCTGGGGCAGCTCCTCAGCCTTGCCCTGCCTTTCGTGACCCTGAGGGTTTAGAAGACTACAGGGCAGTTGTTTTGTTGGATGTTTGAGTTCAGGTCTGTCTGGCATGTCCTCAAAATTAGACCCAGGTGAAGCACTTCTGGCAGGAATGTTCCCTACACGCCCCGTGTCATCGGGCACGTGGTGTGGACTTCTGTCACTTGGCGCAGGTGGTATCAGCCAGGTGTCCACTGGGACGATGCTCGTGTCTTTCCCAGATATGAGCTGAAGGAGTCAGAGCGAAGAGGCTGCAATGAGAGAGGATGGAAGACGGTGGAGGGGGAGGTAAGAGCGAGGCGGGAGAGGAGACAGAGCGGGGAGGCTCGGTACGGGGTGATGCAAGGTGACTGGAGAATGGTAGAATAGGAGTGAAAGTGATTACTTTAGAAAAAAACAGGGGCTACTCCTGGAAGGAGGAAAGAAAATCTTGGAGAAGGTGGGAGGAAGGGAGAGGGAGGGGCGACCGCAGTGAGGGGGCAGGAAGGAGGAGAGGACTCTGAGCAGTTGCTGTAAGGATTTTGTGTCTGTGGATGTCTGTGGAAGTCTGGAGAATAATGACCCACATTATGTGGTGTCACCAGCTCTTTACACCCTTTGGGGGGCTCTGGTGAGCACCCATGCTCAGTTTCAAGGCAGTTCTGGTCCTCTGTATGGACCCCACGCAAGAGCCACCTCTGGGAGGGGCGCGCACACAGCCTCTTCCCATGCTGGGCCCCTTTGCAGACGCACGCCTGAGTCCAGACTTTAATTCTCCTTTTATTGCTTCCACAACTACAGAGCCTCAATGGAGAGAATGCACAACAGCATTCTTGTGGGGACCGTGGAACAACAGAAGGTCCTAGCAGCTCTGCTCTGTTCCCTTCTGGACCCTCCCTCCCTGGTGCGCTCGGCTCCCTGAGGATCTGCCCAGCTTTAATCCTGGGGTCCCAGCGGCCTGTGCCTGCTGAGGGGGGTGGCCTCAGGGCTAATTTGTTCTTCCCTGGGAAAGGACTTCTTGCTGTTGCTGGATTGACTGTTTCTATTTCGTGCAGCATTTTTGCATTTGAAGCAGGAGGGGAAAACTGGAGAGAATCCTGAGTAGAGCTGTGACAGCTCCGACAGCGATGGAGACAGAGCAGAAGGGACCCATGAGACTGCCTCCAAAGATGACTGTCAACGTTCCCTCCCCTCCCCGGAGTCCAGACTGGACCACTACGCAGGACTAGGATTAAGGTGGAGTGAATGAGGGGTGCACCTTGGGAGCAAGTTTAATGGGGGGCCAAAAACTCAGTCATCGAGATAAATAAAATTTTAATGCAATATTTTAAAATTAATGCAAAACTATCCAGGATTGTTAAGTAAAGCCAGTCAGTAACGGGGCCATGCCGAGCTACATCGGAGCCTGAAGCAAAAGGAAAAATCAGTAAAACAGGCCCCTTTTCTGCCCCACAATCTAATCTAATGAGGAAGGACATCAGATACACACAAATTGCGGGGCAGTCCACAAAACACCTGAGCAGTGCTCTCCAAAAGGGACAAGGAGAGACTCAGGAGCTGTCCCCATTGGAGGAAACCAAGGAGATGACAGTGACACGCTATGTGGAGTCCTGGAATGTTCTGGGAAAAGGGCATTGGTGGGAACACCACTGAAATTTGGATAAAGCCTAGAGGTTGGTTAACAGGACTTTACCAACATGAGTTTCCTGTTTCGTTTTTTTTAATGTATTTTTTTTTTGAGGAAGATTGGCCCTGCACTAACATCTGTTGCCAACCTTCCTCTTTTTCTTTTTTCTCTCCAAAGCCCCAGTACATGGTTGTGTATCATAGTTGTAGAGTTGTAGCTCTTCTATATGGGACGCTGCCTCAGCACGGCTTGGTGAGCGGTGGGTAGGTCTGTGCCCAGGATCCAAACTCGCGAACCCTGGCCTCAGAAGTGGAACATGCGGACTTATCCACCCCGGCACCGGTTTCCTGGTTTCGATCACCGCCCTGTGGCCGTGTCAGATGCTGACGGGGGGGGGGGGAATGTCGGGTGAAGCCACATAAGACATCTCCATACCACTTTCGCAACTTTTCTGTAAGTCTCAAACTGTTTCAAAACTTAAAAAATTAAAAATTTTAAATAACCCTCCTGACGTGGCAAAAAAAGGAAAAGAAAAGATAAACTTCTCTCTTGCTTCAGCCTGGGTTATGTGGGGACAACTTCTCGCAGCTGAACCGGCCGGAGCTGAGACGGGGTGGGGATTATGAGCTTCGTCTTCCAGGTGGCTGGTGTGAGGGCGTCTGACACGCGGGAGGGGTGTTGAGCAGATGGTCGGGCCCGTGATTCTGAGCTTCGGGGGACAGGGTCAGTCTGGAGACCCCCGAGCACGCCCCTGTCTCAAGCCAGGAGGCTGGCTGGGCACCAGGAGAGTGAGTGTAGACGGTCGCCAGCGGGTGGACCTGTGCACCCCAGTGTGCACAACTTGTTTCTGGATGAGGAAACAGAACCCAAGGCCTGATTAGGGCAACTGAGTGTTGGCTGAGTCTACCTAAAGAGGTCGTAGGACGCTTGATGTCTGAGATGTTTGCGGATACGGGGTGGCTTTACGGCGAAACAGGGCGCTGGCAAAAATGACCCCTTGGTATTCCAACCAGCCGTACAAGGATGACATTTTGGTCATAAAGATAAATAATTTAATTTTAAGTGATTATGTGTGGGCAGGAGCACAACCCCTGGCCAGCCTGGTGTTTTGGGGATCTGAGTAAAGTGATTGAACTGGAAGGTAAACGTTCCTTGCTTCTCACTGTGACACGTGCTTTGGGGTGAGCTGGTCACACGGAAGGAACAGCTTTGGCTCAGGCCCATCAGGGAGGAGGTGGGATGGTCAGGAAGCCATGATATTCCCGAGGGGAGAAACCCCTGCCTCTGACAGTTCCAATGAAGGAGTGATTGGCGGTCACCAGGCAGGACAATGTGGCCTGTGCACAACCTGTTCTGAAGCTCCTTTGGTCCTGAGGAACATAACACAGCCAAGAAAAGGATTCCTGCACCTCGACACGATGGGCAGGAAGTGGCATGCTGCTCCCGCTCAGGAGAAGTGTGTTGTGTAATCCTGACAGCCTGGTCGCTTCCTGCTAGTATGTGGGCCAGCCCTCGGGGAGCCACGGGCCGGGCACAGTGGGGCAGCCTGCTGCTGGACAGGCCCGAGTTGCTGAAAACAGGCATCAGAGGCACCTTATAAACCAGCAAGTAGGGGACTCGGGGTCACAGGTGTGTGCCCACCTCAGACAGCTAGGTCTGGAGCATGGGGTGGTATGGGGCTGGGGTCCTCGCTGAGGACTGGGTGTGTGTGTGTGTGTATGTTTGTGTGAATGTACGTGGGTATGTGTGAGTGTACGAGTGTGCATGTATGTGTGTGTGAGCATGCATGCGTGTATGTGTATACACGTATGCATGAGTGTGAGCATGTGTGTGTGCAAGTATGTTCATGAGCTTGTTTGTGCGTATGCATGTGAGTGTGCATGTTTGTGAATATATATTTGTGCATATGTGTATGTGTGTGAGTGTATGTATGTAGGTGTGTGAGTGTGTACAATGGTGTGAGGGTGTACGTGTGTGAGTGCGCATGTGTGCAAACGTGTGAGTGTGAGTGTGCATGTGTCCGCAACGGCCACCCCATGTGGCTGGGTCCAGCCCCACAGTTACCGGCCCGTCCTGGGCTGCGCCCCGTAACAGGTCCCAGAGCCAGGTTCCCGCCCCGGTGCTGGGAAGGCCTGGTCCTCCGGCTCACCGCATCCCTGCAGGGTGGCCCAGGAGCGGCACATCATCTGCGCAAAGGAGCACAGTTAACGGAGGAGAAGCCCAGGGAAGCCAGAGGCATTGGTGCCCTGACTCCAGCACCGCAGGAGGCCAGGAGGCCTGGCAAGGAAGGCAGACCCCCACTGACCAGGGAGGGCGGAGCCTTTCGCAGATGGACGGGGCACAGGAAGTGGCAGGGTTCCTTTACTCCGGTGAAGGTTTCCTCTTGCGCATCCAAGGCGGTTCTCTGGCTCCCCCGCTTCCTCCCACAGTCTGATTGCACTTGTGCATACGGATCCGATTTCCAGCATCTTCTTTTCAAGAAACAGGAAAGCAACCTGAACTTCTGTAGCCGGGGGCACCCCTTGGAAAGCCTTGGACAAGGCACCTGCACCCCCTTCCTTCGTGTGCTTCAGTGTGTCCCCCATGTCAACCATGGAGCCAGGCTGAGATTCTTCAGTGAAGAGGACTTTGTAACCCTCTGGAGCCTGTGGGTGTATGTACACCATATGTATGCACGTGGACACACACACACACACTCACATACTTTCCTTCTGGACTTTCATTTGGGCATGGATCTGAGACGTTTTCATCACAACCATGAAGAAATCTATGTAGGACTCAGTTTCTCCTTCAGCAAACTGTCTTTGCCCTCTGCAGGGGCCTTGACTCGGAATCACGTGGGCTGCGTAATGACCATGAGTGGATGCCTTCTTGGGGGGTGGCTGCCACTCGGACCTGCAGGACATCGGGTGTGACAGAGCAGGCACGGCGGCAATTCATATGCAAGCCAACCCGGGATCCCGGCCTGGTGGCAATCCCGTGCCCCAGCCCACCCCCCCCCCCCCCCGAGTTTCCAAGAAGTCTCCCGGGCTGGGCTGGTGGACTTCAGCAGCGCCCCCCTTGTTTGTGAAAGTCCAGCTGTCGTGCTGCCCACACGAGTCATCACACGACTTCATCACTCGGCTTCCTTTGAACTTTGCTCATCTATTAGCTGGCCCCCTTTCTCAAACTTGCCCTTTTGTGAGCATATTGTCTGTTTGTTAATGTTTCAGTCCTAAGGAACTCACAATACTGGGGTGTTGTTTCCATTCTTTAGAAGGCTGTGGCGAGAGTCACGAGGACGAGGATGACGGAGAATCCCAGACTCCAGCGAGGGCTGAGGACTGTTCCAGGAAACACTCAGGCTGGGCTCTTGGGGTTTGATCCCCTCTTTTCATTTGCTCACCACCTAATGATTTTATAACAGATCATTTAGTAGACATCTCCTACACATCTCCCGCACTGAGAGAGGAGGTGTTCCTGGAAGGATGTCAGGGTTATTAAGAAAATGAGAGGAAGAGCCACAGGAGATAAAGTTGTGTGTGTGTATTTCTCTAAATCCACTTAAAGCAATACGTCCCTGAGTTTGTTCCCTTCCCACTCACTGGGCCCGAGGAAGGGCCGTGATTTATGAGTCCTGCCGGTGGGTTCTGTCCAGCTCTCTGCTCTGGGAGCCATCTGCAGCCTGGCCCGCCTGGACCAGCTGGGGCTGTGTGCGAGCAACGTCACCTGTGGCCTCATTTGGCGGTTAGACTCTGAGTTGTCACAGAGCGTCCCGGAGCCCTCAGATAAAGGCTCTGCTCTCAGGGTGAGTGGGAGCTGTGCAGAGGACTGAGCGGGTGCAGTGTCGAATGACTGCCCCCAAGTGTCCTTCTGCGGGAGATGAGAGCAAAGGGCCTCTCAGGATGCTGCTGCCACCGCAGCCACCACTGGGAGAGGGGCACTGTGGGCCGGGGACAGTGCAGAAGACGAACCTGGGAGAAGGGTGCTGGGTGACCAGAGCTCAGTGGAAGCTATGCCTGCTGGAGCACTGCCTTTCAGGGGAAAGTGCCCCAGTCACCAGTTCCGGAGTCTGGCAGGTGTTGCATGTCCCAGCTCCCTCCATGGGACAAGCACTGTCTCATGGGCCAGCCTGGGTCCCCACCCTGGCTGCCAGGGTCTGAACTGCATCTTGGTGGAGGTGCTGCTGTAAGGCACCCTTGCAGGACAAATGGCTGCTCTTTGCTGGCACCCCAGCTACCTGCTGGTCCACTTCGATCCTTTGTGTGAATTATCATGAGGCTCCCTTCCTGGAGAACTCCTTCCCTTGGGTTCATCCAGCCATGCACAGGGCCCAGGTGAGCGGATCCCAGACTGGGTCAGGACCCCTATGCCCCCCGTGGCTGGGAAGAAATGGAACAACCTTCTATGGTGGCCCTGTGGGTACCTTCCACACACATGTCCTCCACTCCAGTTGGTGAAGGATGAAATTCTCAAAAAACCCAAGAGTTGGCTGAATTTTACATCCTAGCACCTGGAACTTTTCGCTGCTCCGCTGGCCAGTGTCCTATTCATCCTGGTCAGCTCGGACCAGCTCTGCTCATCTCACACACTCTTCCTCCAAACCCTCTTTTCCCAAGTTCCAGGGTGATTTCAGCAATCATAACTTTAATTCCCAGGAGACCTCCGTAATCTTTAATTGTCCTTTTTTATGCTAGCCATTCTCGATTTGTGGATGTAATGTCTTCTGTTATTTCTCTAAAGACATTAATGACAATTTTTCCAAGGTTGTGTTTGTTTTCTGTCTTATCTCTATTTTCTCTGGTTTGATTTTCCTCCCTCCCTCCTTCCCTGCCTCCCTCTCTCGCCTCCTTCTTTCCCCTCTTTCTTTTGGCTCTTTCTTTCATATTGGAAGATTTCCTTAAATGCTTGGGAAATCCTTGTCTATTCGTGTTAAAGAGAGAGCTAACAAAATGCTGACTGTTTGAGGGGTGGGTCGTGCCACGGGGGGCTGCCCTGCAGAGACACGGCATGCACGGCAGGCTCCTCGTGTGTGGGCAGGTAGGAACCCACATCTCTTCAGTGGGCCCTTCTTTTCCTCCAAAGATGAAGGTGCCAAGAGTGAGGCAGGGACGGGGCTTCCTGCCGTTCCTCCAGGAGCAGAGCGTTGGGGCGCAGTAGGTGGGTGCTGCTGGAAAGAACAGGATGGGGAGGGGTCAGCATCTGGCTGGGGAATTGGGAAGTTGCCCTGGTGGTTTGTAAAACGCTTCATTCCAGTGCCCTCCCTTTATGCCTTCTGACATCCCTGGTGCGTCAAATTCCTAGAACTTCCTGGTGTTTTGTGGAGCATTTGCTCAGTTTTGTCAGAATTCTCTGCAGATTTATGGCTTGGGGCTCCATCTACCCTGCTAGTCAGTCACTGCTTCTCCATTAGCTTTGTTTATTTTTTAAACAGCTTTGTTGAGGAATAATTAATATACAATAGTGCACATAAAGAGTACCATTGGATAAATTTTGACATAGGTGGTATACACTTGTAAAACCATCACCACAGTGAAGATAATGAATATATGAATCACCCCCAGAAGTTCCTCGGGCTCCTCATAATCTCTCCTCTCCCCACCCCCCACCCCTTCACAATCACTGATCTACTTTCTGTTGCTATACATGAATTTATATTTCCTAAAATAAATGGAATCATTCAGCATACACTCTTTTTGTCTGGCTTCTTTCACTCAACATAACTGTTCTGAAAGTGATCCTTGTTGTAGCCTATAATACATTCCTTTTTCTTGCTGAATAATATCCTATTATTTGGCGACATCAGAATTTGTCCACTTACCTGTTCATGCACGTTTGCATCGCCTCCAGATTTTGGCGATTACAAATAACGCTGCTGTGCTCACATGAGCACAACTCTTTCTGTGGACATATGCTTTCTTTTGTCTTGGGTAAATGTCCAGGAGTGAAATGGCTACTTATATGGTTTATATGTTTAATTTTAAAGAAATGGCCTGAGTGATGTCTGAAAAGACTGTGTCATTGTACCTTTGCACCAGCGATGTGACAGAGTTCCACTTGCTCCATATCCTTGACAGTTCTTGCTGTGGTGTTTTAAATTTTACCCAGTCTACTGCTGGATGTGCTGTAGTGTAGCTTTAAGTTTCATTTCCTTAGTAACTACTGATGTTGAGTTTCTCAAGTGCTTACTTGCCATCCATATATCTTCTCTAGTGAAGTACCTATTCAAGTCTTGTGCCCTTTTGGGGGGGATGGTTATTTTCTTATTATTAATATTTTTTGGTGAGCTCTTTATATAGTATGCATACTAGTCTGCTTTATTTCTAAAGTTAAGGAATATTTCAAATATGGAGAAATTACAGATAATAATACAAAAATCTCATAAGGTTATTTTTAAAACATGATAACATGTTCTTACATTTGCTTTCGATTTTATTTTTTTTAATAAAATGTTAGAGATAAGATACAATTGAAGCCCTCTGCTAACCCCTCCCTAATTCTCTTCTCTTCCTCTTAAAAGTAAACATTAATCTGAAGTTGGTGTATATCCGTGTTTTTGTACTTTTACCACACACACGGAGTTAACAATGTGTTATTTATTGTTCCTAAGCTTTTGCCTGGTGTTGGACTTTATGTTAATGCAGTCACACTACATATGTTCTGCGTGACTTCTTTTGCTCACATTACATTGTTGAGATTCATTTGTGTTCATGCACGTAGCTGTGGGTCATCTCATGATTGTAGATTTCCATCATATCATGACACCAAAATTTATTTTCTGCAGTATTATTGATGGACATTTTGGTTATTTTCACATTTTTTGTTATTATCAGCAATACTGCTATGGACTTTCTTGTATATGCCTTCTGGTGCATGCTGGCAAGTGTCCCCCTAGGAACAGAAAGGATAGGTCATCAGGTGTGCTTATGCTCCACTTTACTAGGTAACATCAAACTTTTTCCTAACTGATTGAAGAAATTTACAATTCCACCAGTAGTGATGAGAGAGTCCATTGATTCATATTTTCTCCAATACTTAGTATTGTTAGACTTTATATTTTTACCAATCTGGTAGGTGTGAAATGGAGTCTTCACACCTTCTGTGGACAATATGCTCAATCTCGATATTTTCTCCCCATTGTCTTCTGGACCCTATTGCTACCATCAGCTCTTTTTAGAGGGCTGCCCTCTTGTAGAAGGTCTGTTCTACTCCTTGGGATGCTTTGAAAACCTTCTATTTTCCTTTGGTTTTCTACAGTGTCACTGTGATATAGCTACATGTGTGGCAGGATTTTTTTTAATTTAACTGGAAGTTCATTGAGCTTCCTGGATCTGAACATTAGTGTCTTTCAACAATTCTGGAAAATTCTCAGCAACAACTTCTTAAAAATATTTGCTCCTCCTCATCCTCCGTTATTTCCTTTTCAAACTCCTATTAGACATACATTAGATCTTCTCATGTGAGCATCTGCTTCTTTCAACTACCTTTTATTTTTCCTGTTCCTTTGTTTCTCTGGATTGTATTCTGAATGATTTCTTTATTTCTCTCTCTCAGTCCTCTCCCAGTTCTCTCCAACTGACTGTAATCTGATGTTTATCTGTCTACTGTGCTTTAATTTGAGTGAAACTTTCATTTCTAAAAATTCTTTTGCATTCTTTTTCAAAGCTGGACAAAAGTTATTCACAGTGACTTCTTCTCTGATCATATTTTCAGGCTTCTTTTAAAAAATTAATTAATAACATGGTTATTTTAGATTCAGTTTCTGTTTATTTAAAACCCATGGGATTTAAGAATCTGCATTTTTGCAGATATTCAGGTGATTCTGACTCAACTGTTCCTCAAAACACACCTTGAGAAACATGGATACGACTGAAGAAATGTGAAAATGTCCACTTTGCAGCATAATTGCCAGCAATGGGTATTCCCATCAATTTTTTTCACAATTTAATAGAAAAAAATCATTTATTGTGACAATTTAAGAATAAAGGCAGGCTTTTCGTGTTGGGAAATATGGTAGAATTTTCTTCTTAACATACTAGCAAAATTTACATTCTATAGTTCCTTTACCCCTAAGAGTATCACATATGAACTCCTATGTCGTATCTTGTTAAACTTGGTCAAAAAGTTAGATTTTGTGGTTAGCAGGCTAGAAATCTGAGCCTTCCTATGGAAGCACAGGAGACTCCCAGAACTACAACTTTATGGGACTATCTAGGGATCATATGTTTTGGAGTTTTCAGAGCAAAATGGTTTACAGAACCTCTATAGAATTGCCTTTTATTCCCTCTAAACCAGATAGACCCACAGTTACACACAAACCCACAAAACATTTAAAGGATGTCTTCCATCTCTAAAATATTTTTTTGTGTGTAGAATTAAATCCAAGATTACCTGGGCAAAAAGTGAACGTCAATAACAATAACACGGAATGATTACAGTCTTTACCAAGTGCCAAGCACCTTTCTATATACTTCACACTCGCTGACCCACATCCTCCTTACAACAGCCCTGTGAGGTAGCATTACTGTAATCTTATTTTACTGATGAGGGAACTGAGGTGCAGAGAGGTTCTGCAACGTGTCCAAGGTCACGCAGGAAATAATAGAAAACCCAGGAGTAGAACTGTGGCAACGGGGTTCCAGCACTTGAGCTCTTGACCTCCATGTAATAACATGCTCTTCAGTATTTTAACCTCCTTGTATGCCACTGAGCTCTGTAAGGTGTCAGTCACTGGATAGGGAATTCCCATGCTGCCTAGGAATTTATAAAACCAAATGATCATAGAGTTTATCATGTTTACTTTTTAATACAAGAGGTTGTTGCTACATAATAGACTAAAAATTAGCTTGAACCACATGAAATGGCCAGGAGTCAACTATTTTTCACCTGAAAAGACAGCAATTGTCAGTCAAAAATGACAGCTGTAGGTCAAAAATGGTTGACTCTTGGCTATTCCGTGTGGTTCAATCAAATACAAAATTTACATCGGCACAGTGCTCTACAGTTTGTAAGAGTGTTAGCGCCACTCTTCTCGGTGCTCCCTGCAGTCCTGCGCAGTGGGCGAGGACGTCGCAGTGAGCCCTGTCTGCGTGGGGTAGTGGAGGCCACACTGAAGGGAACTGCCCGAGTGGAGCACAGGTGGAGGTGACAGCACTAGTCTTTTACCCATTTTCTGAGGGCCGAGTCTGCTGCTCTGTTCCTCCCGTCACCCTGTTTCTGGTGCCTGGCCAGTGGCTGCGAATCAGGGGCCGACATGCAGGGGTTTAAGGCATTCTCTTTACAGGGACACTCTGAGTTCATCAAACACAACTTGACAGGAAGGTGAGCAGCAGGCTTGAAAGGGAGAGGGCTGACCCGCTAAGGCAGGCGCCACAGCAAGAGCAGTGGCTGCTCACCACACGACGATCTGGTTCTTCTACATGTAACTTATTGAGCTGAAATTCACATAACATAGAATTAACCACCTTAAAGTGAACAATTCAGTGGCATTTAGCAGAGTCACATGTTGTGCAATCACTACCTCTAGCTCCAGAACATCTTCATCACCCTGGAAAGAACCGGTACCCATCACTCCCCTCCCTGCAGCTCCTGGCAACCAACACCCCGCGTTCTGTCTCCATGGACTGATCTCTTCTGAACATTTATAGATGGAATCGTACAACATGTGACCCTTTGTTTCTGGCTTCCTCCACTTAGCATAATGTTTTCCAGGTTCACCCAGTTAGCATGGTGTTTGTAGCATGTATTCGACTTCATTCCTTTTTATGGCTGAATCATATACCAGTGTATGTACTCAACACGGTTTGTTTCTTCATTCATCTATTGAGGGACATTTGGGCTGTTTTCACCTTTTGGCTATTGTGAACAGTTCAGCTATGAAAATGCATGTATGTGTATTTGCTTGAATACCTGTTTTCAGTTCTTTTGGGGTATATACGTAGGAGTAGAATTGAGGGGTCATATGGTAACTCTATGTTTAAATTTTGGGGGAACTTCAAAACTGCTTTTCAAAGTGGCTGCCCCATTTGGCAATCCCACCAGCAACATTTGAAGTTTCTGGTTCCTCCACATTCTTGCCAACACTTGTTATGGTCTGTGTTTTTTATTACAGCCATCCGAGTGGGTGTGGAGTGGTTTTTGCGTTGTGGTTTTGATTTGCATTTCCCTGCTGACTAATAGTGTTGAGCATCTTTTCATGTGCTTATTGGCCACTTGTATATCTTCTTTGGAGAAATGTCTTTTCATCTCCTTTACCCATTTTTAAACCTGGTTGTCTTTTTTTTTGTGGAGGAAGATTCGCCCTGAGCTAACATCCTTTGCCAATCTTCCTCTTTTTGCTTGATGAAGATTAGCCCTGGCCTAACATCTGTGACAGTCTTCCTCTATTTTGCATGTGGGTCACCACCACAGCATGGCTGACGAGTGGTGTAGGTCCACACCTGGGATCTGACCTGCAAACCCGGACTGCCAAAGTGGAATGCACCAAACTTAACCACTATGCCACGGGGTTGGCCCCTGGGTTGTCTTTTTATTGTTGAGTTGTAAGAGTTCTTCATATGTTCTAGATACAAATCCCTTATCAGATATACGATTTGCAAATATATTATCCCCTTCTGTTGGTTGTCTTTTCACTCTCTTGACAGTGTTCTTTGAAGCACAAGTTTTACATTTTGGTAAATTCTAACTTCAGTTTTTTCTTTTGTCATTTGTGCTTTTAGTGTTGTATTTAAGAAATCATTTTCTAACCCAAGGTCACGAGAATTTACTCCTATATTCTCTTCTACAGTTCTTTTCTTTTACAATTTTAGCTCTTACATTTAGGTTTATGATCCTTTTTGAGTTAAATTTTGTATTTGGTATGAGGTAGGGGGTCCAAACTTATTCTCTTTTTGGTGATAAAATTATATATATTTAAGGTGTACAACATGATGATTTGATATATGTATACACAGTGAAACAATTACTACAGCCAAGCTAGTTAACATGTCATCTCCTCACATCGTTACCATTCATGATTATCTGTTTTGATATTTATGTTCTTCCCTTAAGCTGTAAACATTCTGAGAGCAGGGACCATTTCTCTTGCTCACCACTGTTTTCTCAACCTCTGTCCCTTTCTGGTATACTTGCAGAACAAATGAGACCTTGTACAAATCATCTCACCTTGAGAACCAGCTTATATTCTATAAAACAGTAGATCTAGACCAGAGGATTCTGTGTAAGCCTTCAAGTCCTGTTCATAAAATTATATGAATTTTTCTCAACTGGAATAGAATATGATTATGTATCCTTTCATGGCTGGACAAAGATTGGACAACTATCCTCTAATTTTAGCTTGAGAGCTCTCTGGAAAAGCCTACTGTATTTCTGGCACACAGTAGCTATTGAATAATTCCACTTTATGGCAGAGCCAAGAATAATAATCATTTCTTAGCATTGAAGTCTTTGCAAACACCATAAATGGTCATACCTTTTGGTCACTCAGAGATAGGTCATTTCTAAATTGGCAGTCTTGACAATAATGGTGATTATACAGCAAATGCAGCTTCCTTTGAGACACCCTGAAGGGTTCTCACGGAAATCTTCTCTATCTTCACTGTATCCTTGTAAAGTAGGAAAGGGATGAGTAATTGTTTGTGTCAAACGACCCTTTCCTTAGGCTCGGCGAATTGGGCTATTCTTGTACATTCAGCTATACAATTGTAGTTTTATAGTTTTACTGTGCTTCTGGTCATTGTGATGGGCAATGGGAATCCTTTATGAGGACAATTTCCACTGCTCAAAAGTGTATTTTTAGTTGTTTCAATGAAGTTATTTAATAACACATTTTTCATGAAGAATAACATTGATTTGAAAATATAATTTGGGCATGAAATAGTATTTGCTTTTTAGAAGAGTTGGATCACTTTCTGTAAATTTATGTTTTCCCCAAATGTTAACATTCATGAGCCTGTGTTATTTCTCTGCCTTCAAAGAAGCTGCTTATTCAGGCAAGAAAGGACTTTTGTGGTACTGTGTGCACTAGGAAGCACACCACTTCATTTGATAGAGAGTGGTCCCCTAGAGGACACGTCTCAATTAATAAAATGTAATTTCCATATTATTCAAATGAACATGGCAGATCATAGGAAAAGAAGAAAATTTCTCATTTACTTTATATTTCACTCATTATAAACAGTATTAAAATCTGACTTCAAAGAGAAGAAAATAAGAGGGAAAACAGTGGATCAATTCCATTTGTGAATACGGATGCAAAAAACAAAAAACTAAAATATTGGTGAATCAAATTCAGCAGTGAATTAGAAAACAAATCCTACTTGACCAAGTAGGATTTGCTCCAGGAATATAAGAATGATTCAACATGTTTAGCAAACTCATTACATAAACACATTAAAGAACCATATAATTATATCAATAGATTTAAAAATAACATTTGAGTAACTTTTAACTATTTGTAACATAAGCTGTTAATACCATAGGAGTAGGAATAAGCTACTGAAACATAATGAAGGTAATTTATCAAAAACCTACATGCTAAATTGTGAAATATTAAGCAGCTAAAATGTGGAACATGACAGCAATGCCCTCTATTATCACTGTTAAGCAACATTATTTTGGAGGGTCTAGCTAATGTAATAAAATAAGAAAAAGGAAATAAGTCTTACAATGTTAGAATAGAAGGATCAAAATTATCTTTGTTTGTAGGTGATAGGATTGTAGGCTTGGAAAATACAACAGACCAAATTAAAAAAAAAACATTGAATTAAAAAGATAATTTTGTACACAGAATAAATACATAAAAATCAATAACTTCAAAAATAATATCAATAAATACAAATTAAATGGAAAACTACTCCGTTGATAATAGAAGTAAAAAGTATAAAATAAATGGACATGAATTTAGAACATAAAGGAAGACTATTGTACAATCTTACAGGAGGATGCAGAACGCGACGAGCCATAGAGATGAGCAGCCTTCATAACGTCCCTACGAGTTGCTTGGCTCTGCCCTCCTCTGTGTTAGCTTCTACCATCTACAGGTAGTAGATGCTGTAGCACTCCCAGGCCCCTTCCCTCTCAGGGCCACTTCTAGAGGAAGAAGAGAAACAGTAACTTCAGGATGCTGACCCAGAAGAGCAAGGCAGACCTTTGCCCAAAGACCCAGCACCGCTCTCCCCACATCCTTGTGGCCAGAGTTGGGTCACACACCCACTTTTGAACCAATTCTTGGGAAGAGCTATGGGATCAAACAAGTTAGGGTGACCCTGGGGTAGAGTGGGGTCAACTTCCATGAAGAATATTGAAGAACTTGCTTCCTGAACAAGTTTGGAATTATACTGGTAAGGAGGAATTGGAAAGGGATTATGGCTGGGTAACAGTCATTCATTTGGAGGAAAACAAAGACAGACCCTTATGTCGTTCCATATAAATAAATCCCAGAAGGTTTAAATAACTAACTGTAAAACAAGCTGGTAAAAGTATTAGAACACTTGCCTAACGTTGGAGTGAGGAATGCCTTCCCAAGGAATAAACCAGCCCCAAAGGGCGTGACGGCAGATAGTGACAGATTCACTGTAGAAGTAAAACATTTGTATCTGCAAAGGAGGCTAGGAACTGAGTCAAATAACACGAGGGACAGGGTAGAACATTTGTGACATATGTGGACAAAGGTTTAATATCGTGCATATACAAAGAACTACAGAAAAGGAAAAAACAAAGATCCAGTGGAAAAAATATCAAAGGATATGAAGAAGCAAGAGAAAATGCAGAAAGTGAGGAAACGTTAAAACTCGTTACTTCACTAGTAGCAGGAAAATTAAAATTGGATCAACAAAATACCAAATTTCCTATCAAACTCTAACAATTTAGAAAATCGGTGGTTGGAGAAACTGGTGCTTTGTAACTTCACGGATGGGAGTGTGAATTGCTACGACTTTCAGGGGAAGGAATCTGGCAGTGTCTGTTAACTCTGTGATGTAGAAATCGCACTTTAGCAAAATACATTTTATAAAAATAAAGAACCAATACATAGAAATACATGTCCAAAGATATTTTTGTGCATTTTTTAAAATAGCAAAACACAGGAAACCATCTGAACATCTATCCACAATGGAATTGCTGAAAAAACATGCCACGGGCTAGCACGTTGCTATAAAGACGTGCATGAGACCCCATGTGGGAAGGCAGTGGTGGTGGCATAACTGTGGAATGTCCCCAAATCCCTCAAGAAATCCAGACAGAGCAACTGGGATAACAAATCCACTATCCGTGGACAGCACACACAAAACTTAGTGATCAGGTGTCCTCCAAACCCCAAATACAAGCAGGTGGGGTCAGGCCATGGATCGCAACAAGGTCTATGTGACACAGGCGACTGAGTGGGAGGCAGTGGAGGGAAGACTAGGTGTTCTGGGGCCAGATGACCCAAAGGGAACACCAGCAGGCACTCATGGCCGACTCCCAGGTGCCAGTGAGTGCAAGGGAACTGGAACAGCTGAGTGACTTTGGGGCAGTGTGGGTTTTGGGGTCCTGTGAACTCTCCTCCCAAGCAAATCTCACAATGAGAAGGCTCCTGCCACTTTGCTCCAGAAATTCTCCCGTGGATATTCAGGAGGGAATTGACCTGTACTTTTTCTTTTTTATAATGACCTTGGTTGGTTTTGGTGTCAAGGTCATTCAGGCTTCATAAACCCAGTTGGGGGGTTTTCACTGTTTCCTGCTCTCTGGAGGAGTCTGTGTAAGACCGGCATCAGTTTTTCACTGGTGCAGCCATTCGAGCCTGGAGTTTTCTTTAAGGGAAGGTTTTAAATTACACTTTTAATTTCCTTCATAGTTATAGGGTCATCCATGTTTATTATTTCTTCTGGTTCAGCTTTGGTAGGTTGGATTTTTCTAGAAATTTGTCTACTTTTCTCTTAAAAATTTAAATTTATTTAAATGTTATTAGTCCTGCAATGTAATTAGTGTCTTACAATCTTATAAATATCTGCAGGACCTACAGGGGTGCCCCCCTTTACACTCCTAATTCTTGTAATCTGTGTCTTCTCCTCTTTTACATTATATGCCTCATCAGGAGCTTGAAGAGTTGGGTCTTTCAAAGGCCTCACTTTTGTATCAGATGTTGTTTTCTATGATATTAATTTCTACTCTTTCCTTTTATTTCCTTCCTCCAACTTTGTCTCTCTCTCTCCTTTTTTTTAAATTTGGTATTCTGATTCTGAGTTCTTTAGATGGATGCTTGGATCATTGATATTTAGTCTCTATCTTCTCTAATATATATGTTTAAGTTTTTAAATTTCCCTCTAAGCACCTCTTAGCTATATCTCACAAATGTTAGTATTTTTATCACTCATTTCAAAATAATTTCTAATTTCCATTGTGATATCTTCATTGATCCCTTGAGTTATTTAGGAATTTGTTCTTTATCTTCCAAACATAAAGGAATTTTCTAGTTACCATTTTGTTATTATTTTTCCAGATTAACTGAGCAGTGGTCGGACAACAAACTGGAAATGATGTTGATCCTTTGACATTTTCTGAGGCTTGTTCTGAGGTCCAGTACTTGATTGACTTTTGTAAGTGTTCCTCTTTCTGGGAAAGAGGTATATTCTGCATATGCATAAAAATTAGATCAAGGATTTTACTTGTTTTTTCAAATCTTGTTTAATCTTACTGAGTTTTTGTCAAGGTTGTTCTAGCAATTACTGAGAGACGTGTGTAAAACTCTGGCTCTGATTGTGGATTTCTCTATTTGTCTTTCAGATGTCTTCTTTTGCTTTACAGATGCTGAAGCAATGAACGTTATTATGTACATAAAAATTAGAAGTGTTCTATTTTCCTGATGAATTGACTTTTTCATCCTTTTCCCCAGAAACCCTGGTTTGCCTGTGGTCTGTGTTGTCTGATATTATTATTATTATTATCATGGTTTCACCACGTTTTTCTTGATTACTCTCTGCACGATAGCTCTTTTGATCTTTTTACCCCAGCCTTCAGTATCCTTACATTTTAGAAGTGTTTATTTATGATTTTGTTTTTTATCAAGTCTGATAATCTTTGCCTTTTAATTGGAGCACTTAGCTTGTTTACATTTAATTTAATTACTGATATATTTTATTTAAATCTACCATCTTACTATTTGCCATTGGCTGCCCCAGCTATTCTTTTTCTCTCCCTCTTTTGGGTTGAACTTTATTTACTAGTATTTTATTTCCCACCCCCATTAGCTCAGGAGTCATATATGCTTTTATTGTCCTTATTGAAATCATCTTAGAGATGATAACTCGCCCAGTTGTCCTGTTGCATACAATATTACTTGCTATATTTTACCCCTTGCCAGGCAATTCAGGAATCTCAGGGCACTTGAAATCTATTGCTGCCTCCTGGCTTAATTCTTTTATATGGTCCATATTCCCTTAGATTCAGCCAAAATTTTATCTTTTCTTTTGTTTTTTTCTTCCAAGCTTATATCTGTTATCACTTACCTTCACCTTGTGGCTCACTCCTTAATGACTCATTTAATGAGTTTGTTCTGACGGGAAATTCTCCAGTTTATGTTTATCCGGAGATGTCTCTGTTTCACCCCCATTCTTGAAGAATATTTTCACTAGTCATACAATTCTATTTTGATATTTTAAAAAATCTTTTCAATATCATGCCATTGTCTTCTGGCTCCTAATATTTCTGCTGGGGAATCAGATGTCGGTTTAATTATGGCTCCTTTGGTTTTTTTTTGTTTTGGACACTTTTATGACTTTGTCATTGATTTTCAGCAGTTTCTGTGCTCAGGTGTGAGTAGGTGTGTGTGTGTGTGTGTTTAGTTCTGTTTGGGGTTTATAGTGTCTAATTCAATCTGTGCTTGATATCTGCATTGGTCTAAGTTTTCAAGAAGGCAGATTCTAAGGTGAAGGGAGGTATAATTGCAGGACAGCGAGTGTGAGGGACGAGCGAAGCGGAAGGAAGAGAAGCAAATGCCGGAAAGTGCTGACTGCAGCTTAATGGAGAGACGCAGCTGGGTGCTCATTTGTCCAGAGTCTCTTCAGGCAGGCCGAACAGAAAAACACTTTCTAGAAGAGTCCATCAGGGAAGAGAGAGGAGTTTATTTGCTGGTGCTCTTATTTGTCGTTTCCCATTATCAAAGTCCCCCTTGTGGGTTTGACCCCTACACTCTGGGTAGGTCGCCCTGGAGAAGCCAGGCCCTAAGTCTCAGCTGAGTTGATAAGCGGGGGAGCCGGAGCCTCACAGAGTCTGGTCAGGCCAAGTCTGGGCACTGGGGCAGCTGGGGCTCCCACCATCGCAGCTGCCAAGATGTAATGTGGAGAAGCTGGGCCTTACCCAGGAGTGAGGCCAAGGGAGTCTCTTGGAGGTGACTTCGTGTCAGCTGTGGCTGCAGCAGAGGTGGCAGCAGATGGGGACGTCTACAAACAAGGAGCCCAGGTCCTTGGAGTCAGGAATAAATGAATGAATCTGACGAGGGGCGTGCACGGTGCTCAGTAAAATATCTCTCATCAGTTTGGGGAAACGCTTATCTGATGGCTCTTTCTTCACATTGCTCCTGCTTCATCTGTTGGTGGCCTCTGGACAGGACACTATTTGCTCTCATCTTCTACCTTTTCTTTGTGTTTCTCTCTGCCTCTTTGTGCTTTATTCAGAATTTTTTCTTCTAATCTGTGTTCCTGTTCACATTTTCTCTCTCTAGCTGTGTCTAATCTGCTCTTGAGCCCATTAATTGAGCTTTACTGTTAATAATTTTATTTTTCATTTTAGAATGCCCATTGTTTTTCTTTAAAAGTTTCCAATATACTGCCCCAATTTTCAATCTTGTTCTTAATCTTCTTGAACATATTAAGGGTAGTTATTTTAAAATCTGGGACTCAAACTGGGTTTCAGATTCTATTGAGAAATGATTGTTCATTTTGCTGTGTGTCATATGGTATGATGGTTAGGTTGTTAGAATTATATACTGAAGTCCTTGGAGGTGGAATGATATTATGTCTGGGATTTGTTCTAAAATGCCCCCAAAGTGTGTATGTGTGTAATTGTTGAAGATGAACCATTTGTACGTGGGCAGTCATTAAACTATTCTTTCTTTGATGTCTGCTTAAAACTTTCCAAAATAAAAAAGTGTTTTAGAAGTCTGGTTCTGATAACTCCATTTTGGGGGAGTTCCTAGGAGTTTGCTTCTATTAGTATTGCCTTCCCTGGTTTACATTCCTGTGCTTTTGTCTCGTGGGTGTTGGTTACTTCTGACTGAGGGTCAAACATTGTATATGACAAGTAGTCGGAACAATTTTAGGTCTAGTTTGATGTTATCTTCCTCCAGGAAGGGTTTATATTTTCTTCTGGCTGGCAGCTGGGACCCAAGCAGCTCAGATTCACTGAAATCCAATTTCACATATGACCTGAAGCTGGGATTCAGTCCCTAGAGAGATTAACATCTGGGTCACCCTCACTCCTAGGATGTAACCCTTCCCGGTCCCCCTCCCAGAGTGTGGGTGGCCTATGAGACTCTCCTGCCTCTGGTGGGCCCTGGGCCCAGGTCTTATCCCCCCAACACTGAAAGCCTTCCAGGAGCTGGTGATTCCTCTTGCTGCCTCTTGCCCACTTCTTTTGGAAAGGGCAAACATCTCTGGGAAGACTGTCCTCAGAAGCTGGGCTCACCTCTCTGTCCTTCCTGTAGTTCCCAGATGTCACCTTGTAATTCTTGTTGGCTTGTTTTCTCTCTGGTGCCTTCAAGAAGATTGTTTTATAAAAAACATTTGCCCGCTGTTGCAGCTGTTCTCAAGGATGATTGTGCTAAATTAGCCAGTCCACCAGTGCCACATGCCATCTCTTTTCTCTCTTTGTTTCTCCTCCTCTGATGGGTCTCTCCCTTCATCTTTATCATCTCTTCTGCCCGGGGTTCTGTGAAGCCTGCCTGGTGGGGGCTTCAGGTTCTGTTTATAAAAAGAAAGCTGCTCTAGCAGTCCTCAGAGCTGGTTGATGCTGACAAAGCTCTTGGTGGCCCAGCCACATGGCTCCAGCATTTACGTCTCTTTGCACCAAGCCCACGCACCCCCTGACAGGCACGGATAACTGAGCTGACTGCACCTGAAGACAGAGGATGTGGCTGCCCGCCCTGGGGTCCCCTGAGCTCAGAGGAAATGTCTGTGGCAGGCGAGTGGACCTCACCAAGAACCCTCATCCCAGAAAACTGATGCAGTGGACCGCTCACCGTGGTGACTCTGCCCGGTGCAAACAGCATTTCTTTCAGCAGCAGCTTTTTGGATGCTTTTAGGGGCAGTAGCTTGAATTAAGTGTTTCAAATTAGTGGAAGATGATGTAGAACTGCTGGGATTCAGTTCACTTCAACAAACATCAAGAGTGGGAGGAAGAGAGGGAGGGAGCGAGGGAAGGAGGAAAGAAAGAGGGAGGGCAGGGAAGAGCAAGGTCAGTGGAAGGGGCTATCATCCCACTTCCTGTCCTGGAAATATGGCAGACCTTGGGCTGAGACACCTAATGAATACCTGGAGAGCTGCGACAGCTCAGGGTGCCTGTGCCTGCGGTAAATTTATTAGGTAGGAACACCTGGGCAGGAGGATGAGCTAAAAGTTTCCCTTAGGTGGTTTTTGCCGGAGAGACAGTCTGGCCTTGAATTATATGTGCTTCTTCTTTTTCTCTTTTAAATAGTCTTTATTGAAAGAGAAGCTCATTTACAGAAGAAAGATTTGACAGATTTAGCATAATCCCACCCAAACACCCGAAGGGCAGGTGCGGCCCAGGAAAGTCAGGTGAACCCTATTCATTCCATCTTCATCCCCTGGATCCCAGGCCCTGCCACTGTCCCCCTACACTGCTGATGTGTCTACTTTATTGAGCCGCAATGTGCAGCCACTGCTCACAAAGCTTTTCATGAATTAACTTATTTGATCTCTGAAACAATCCTATAAGTTAGCAACTCCTTTATATCCATTTTATAGATGAGGAAACTAACATACAGATTAATACTTGCCCAGCAAGTGGCGGAGGTGGATTCAAACTCAGGCAGTTTGGTTCCAGAGTCTGTGCTTTTCTGCTAACCTCATCTGGGCCTGAGCACAAAGCCATGCTATCGGTGTGCTCCTTCCTGGGGGTGTGAAGCCCACACTCACCGCTGGCAGTCCCACCCCAGGAGGAATGAGGGTCACGCCCCAGACTCCTGTCTCTCTAGAAACAGCTCTCCGCTCACTTGGGGTCCCCCTGCCTGCCTCACTCTGCTTCCTAATTGAGCCTCATGGAATCTGGCCACCACAGATGAATGGCCCCAAATCTCTGAGACTTACAGAGTTTTTCAGAGTTTGAGATCACAATGGCTATGGGGTAGGATACGTTAAAACTTCACCTAAACGGCTTTCTGATTCATGTGGACACAAATAATCCATAATCAATGTGTAATCAAAATTGGGGTGAGTTTATTACGAGCCAGATCTGAGGACTAGCCCAGGGCCTTCCTTCCCCAAGGAAGGAAGGGCACCAAAGAAGTGGGGTGTACAGAATGATTATATACCATCTTGGAACAAAGAGCATACATCACATATGATGGGAATGTCCCTTTTACAATAGTCACGAAATTGCTTTGCTGGCACAGCAGATCGGTGAACACAGCAGGTCAGTGGTCACAGGTGAGTGGTCACAAGGTCATAGTAGGTCAGTAATTAATCCTTAGTTTAGGGAGAGATGCTTATCCTTAAAGAAATGCTGATGTGGGGGAGGTTACATCCCTATCTTTAGGGGCATCACTCTTGTCTCTGGGACATGGTAAATATTTAAAGCAGATGTACAATGCATGCTCAACAGGCCACGTCAGACCCTTTTGGAAAAACAAGGTCAGGTTGAATTAGTTTTAACCCAAATAGCTTCCTCAAATACTCCAATATATCCTATTGCTTGTCATTTATGTATCATTCACAAAGGTTGTCTCATTCCTCAGCTTCTCTTGTTCTGGCTGTTTTTAGGAAATGCCTCTGTGGGGCCTATTTATACCAGCTTCACCATCAGTCCCAGCAAAGAGGCAAAACTCCAAATGGTGCCAACTCAGATGATTCCAAATTTTGAGTTTGTCATGAACACTTATAACAAAAACACAGATTTTCATAGATATCAGTCATATGTAAATAGGAAGAAAAATCAAGCATGAGATCTGTGTTAAATACATCCCAGTTCTTTTACTGGACAAATTAAAAAGGCAAAATCTAGTTTCCTTTCCTATCCTGATCAAGTGAGTGGTGAATTCTGTGGCTAATCTGGATAGAAATGCCACTAGGCCTTAGCTCTGCTAGATGGAGGGAGGGAGGGAACTCTACTTCAGAGACAAGATGAGAGTGACCACTGTGACCAGTAGCAGGGCCAAGCTGTGGTCAGAACATCTGGGCCTCAGGTCTCCGGGCCGGGGTTCACCGGTCACGGTGTCCAGGAAGTAGATGGACACTGTGCTTGGTGTATAAAACTGAAGAGCACTGAGTCAACACTTTGGAGTCCTGCGTGAGGAAACATATGGAAGGGCCTTGAGTGAAGAGCTGGTCGGTTTCTTGAGCTTGGACCCCCAGAAACTGCCCCAGGAATGTACCGTGAGTCTTCTCCCACCTTCCTGAATGTGACCAAAAGCCATTAACCAGGGTGACTGCACAGGGAAAGGGAGACAGCCAAGTTTTCAGGGAGTCGTAGACACAGGCTCTGAGCTGAGGTGAATCTATCCCAGAATCGAGACTTATGGGGGTGGAGGCATCCAGATAAATGGAGTTTTGGCCCATGTCCATTTCCCAGAGGCCCAGTGGCTCTGGAAACCCACCTTGTGGTAATTTTCCTAGTTCCTGAACGTATACTTAAGGTAGAAGTACTCAATAATTGGTCAAATCCCTACTCTGATTCCCTTATGGATGGGGGGAGGGCCCCTGTGCCAGAAATGGTCAAATGGAAACCTCTGGAACTACCCTTCCATGTAAAACCGAAATCAATACAGCATCTCTGGGAGAACTGCAAAGATGAGTGCCATCAAAAACGTGCGGGATGCTGAGGTGGTGACTCCCATCTCCCCTCCCTTTACTGACCCAGGCATAGGACAGATGGTTCTTGGAGAATGACAGTAAAGGATCATAAAGTAATCATGTGTGACTAACTGTAGCTACTCTTCAAGAGGTGGCCTCTTTGCTGGAGCAAATCAACACAGCCTTTGACACCTGGTTCCCACCTTTCATTCTGGCTAATGCTTTTCTTTATTCCAATAAATAAAAATCAGCAGAAGCAATGTGCTTCATCAGCAGGAAAGTAGTGCCTCTTCATTGTCTCAGGGCCATTTGATTGGAAAACTAAAAACTACATTTTCCAGACTCCTTTGCTGCTCAGATTCCAGAGGTAAATTAGGTCCCATGCAGATTCACTAGAGCAAGGCTTGGTCAAGCATGGCCATGGCCCACATCCAGGGTCCCCTGCTTTTATGAACAGGAGCACAGAACATGCATTCGTTTACCTATTATCTCTGCTGCTTTGCATGATCAACGCCGGTTAAGTTATTGTGACCAAGACTCGATCGCCCACAGGGCCAAAAATATCCACTCTCTGGCCCTTTCCAGGAGAAGTTTGCTGACCCCTGGTCTAGAGCAGGATTGGGAGGCCAGGATTGAGCTGGGTGCTCTTCCCGCGGCTTCCGTCTTTGTTGCTTTCTCCTCCAAGAGCTCCCCAGTGCTCTCCTCTGGCTCCCAGAGTGTCAGGACAGTCACTCCTTGATGTGTTGGGGCATCTGCCCCAACAGCTCTGAGCTTGGTCTGGCTCCAGCAGTGACCTCAGAGGTGGTAATTACCCCACTGGGCTGGTTCTTATTGTTCTGAAAGTCCTTCCAAGAATCTTAGCCTAAAACCTGTTCCTTCAGTGATTTTTAAAACACTTTGTTCCAAGTATTAAACTTTTTCTCAATCAAGTACCTAGAAGTTTTTTGGGTTCCTAAACTGAATCCTGACCACTGCGTGCTGCTACATGTCTGTGCACTAGTTGTTAGCATTTAAACAAACTCACAGTTCTCCATATACATCAATCATTTATAATTTATAGCATAAAGGTATATGCTTTATGCATAAATCAGAGACGAAGATGTCACAATGTTTTTTATTTAATAAATTAAACAGCAGAGATGAGCTGAGTGCCACTGTCCGAACAGGTGAGGTGGAAACCCCCTGCCGATGGCTTGATGGGAAATATCAATAGGCTCAGCTTTTCCCGTCTCTGCAGGGCTGGCCCACTGCTGGCTCGGTTCTGCTGTGGTCAGAGTTTCCAATTTCCCATTTCCAGAACGATCCCTGAAGAGAGACCTTCCCGACTTTTTGGTGTGAGCTTTCTCCAATCTCTAAAGCCTATTGCACAAGAGTGGAGGTGGATGAATAGTGAGGATGTTTTGTTATGCAACACAGCTTCCTCGTTAGGTCACCTCTGATGGTAAGGCTTGGTGTGCTTAATTAGGAGATAACGAGTCTAAAAGGAACACTGGCTTCATCCAGAAAAGAGCTGAGGGTGACAAACTGGAAGTCAATTAGCACAGGATGACATCACGGCTTCCAGCACAGGTAGGCTGGAAGTGGTATCCTCTGTTAAGATGATCTAATTTGTTTTCAGAGTTACCCTGGGGCAGCACTAGGGTTGGGCTACATACCAGAACTGAGGACGTTTTCCTGTGCTTGGCCATTGTGCAGAATCTCCAATGCAGCCAAGCTCTACTCCCCTCCTTGAGTGAGAGGACAGGTCCCCCTGCCCCTAGCCCCACACTGCTCAGTCACTGGATAATGGGCTGATTGTCTCCGGGAGCTTTGGGACCCACAAATTCAATGATTGTGCAAAAATATAGGAATTAAAGTTTAAGAATCTAGGTTTCTTTGTTTCCCCCCTCTTCTTTCTCTTTCAATCTTTCTTCCCATCTGACCTCCAACTTTCCTTCACAGCTTTAGGGAGAAAATGAGCAAATAAGCAAATTCCTTACATGTCATCACTAGAGGAAAAAACAAACAAGACTAGTTCCTAGCAGTAGGAATGGCAGGTTGGCCCCTAGTCTGTCGGCACAGCATCTATATTTAATCCCATATCCAGTACTTACATTTTGGGAAAGCTAATCCTAGAAATCTACCATGTGCTAACCCGGAAATGAATCTGCGTTTAGCATATTCCAGAGTTGAGATTCCAGAAGGGACTCTTGACCATCTGGGACAAGTTTGGGCCACTGACCAGACATGGTTTTCAAGAAAGAGGAAAAATGAGAATAAGCCTCCTAAACGGCTTTCAGGACGGACAGGTAGTTTGCACACAGCTGCAGCAAAATGGCAGTTGTCCCCCCGTGATTTCCTAAGAGCTGCAAAACGAAAGCCTTTCCCTGAGAAACAGAGGGGGGACCCTGGGGACCTCGGAAACATAAATGGAGGAAGCTGCAGAAGGATGGTAGAACAGACTTCATGGGATCAAACCCACTGTGGCTGCGAGTCCGTTCACGAAGGATGCGTCTCCGTTCCTCTCGGGGTCCCCGCCAGGGCGTCTGGCTGTGTTAATGCCGTGGTTCACAGACGCGTTCAAACAGAAGCTGGGGGGCAGCGGGGAGAACCTCCACCCAACACGCTGACTCCATCTGGTCGCCGCCGGTGAGATGTCCCGTCGGCTCCTGACAATTTCATGACGCAGCTGCGGTCTCGGGTCTCACTGCCTCCAGGTAACGTTACCCAAACCCAGGACCGGGAGCGGGAACCCAACTACCTCGAGGATGGCGTTTTTGTTTAGTTCAAAGTATCTGCAAATACACCGGTTTGGCTTCTCCGTCACGCTCTGGGACTGACGCTGATCGCCCCGCGCAGAACGCGGATTGTTCTGAGTGGAGCCCGCCAGGACTGCCGCCCGGCAGGGCGAACGGAAACTGGCCGCGTGGAGCGTCCCGGACCGCTCCGCCGAGCGCCCACCGCGTGCAGCGGCCGCCACCGCTCTCCACGGGGACAGCCTGGGCCACACCCTGCCACGGGCACGGCGGGCAGAGCGCGCGGCGCTCTGCTTGTTTCCCGAGAACCTCCCGGTTCTGAGCTCGGGTCCCAGTGGCACGTCGGGCCACACAGGGCAGGGGCTGAGGGGGTCAGTGTCCTTACACCCACCTTATAGGGAAGGGTCGCTGGGGAGAGGCAATCGGCTTAGTTGCTACCCGCCTGTCGGTCTGTCCAGTAACATTCACACCACAATTCACACACAAACGACAGAACTACTGCAAACGCTCACACACACACACACACACACACACACACACACACACACACACAATCTTTTCCCCAGATCTCTGAGCCCAGAGCAGAAATGACTGACTAAACAAACTGGCTTTTTTTCTACAGATATGAAGGTAAATTGTGATTTAAAAAAAAACACACACACAGGAACTGAACTGTCAAAAGTTCAGTTCTGCACAAAATTCACCTGTAAGACAATACACGTGGTGTCACTCTCTAAGGAATTCCTGAAACTCCTTTCTTTCAAGACGTGATCCAAATAAACACTGAATGTTTGTCACAGATGCTGAGAGATTTTGATTCATTATGATATTCCAGGAATATTCAGCTTTACTATTGCTTTAGTTCTATGCACGCCCTTACAGAATTCCCTCCCTTCCTTCCTTTCTCCCTCCCTCCCTTCCTTCCTCCCTTCCTCCTTCCCCTCTCCCTGTTCCCATCTCCCCTCCCCTTCACCCCCCCACTCCCCCCCCCCAAGAGCTTTACCCAAAGCTCTTGCTTGGGGGCTGCTGGGAAGACCAAATTTTCAAAAGACGGTCACACCACTGTATGTTCCATCCCACAAGCTCTTCTTACAAAGCAATATTGACCTTTCCCATCCAGAGGTGAGGTATTCTCACCCCTTAAACCCAGGGGAACCCCTGTATCTGCCTCAACCAACAGATGCGGGCAAAGTGGCACTGTGGGACTCTGGAGGCTGAGCCATAAACGCAGTGTGGCTTCTGCCTGGCTTTCTTGGGGTGCTTGTCCTTGGATTGCAGCCACCTTGCTATGAGGAAGCCCAAGCCACATGGAGAGGCCACGTGTGGGTGTTCTGGTCAGGAGCCAGGTCCGTGACTGCCAGCACAGACCGAAAGATCCAGGAGGGCTGGCCTTCATGTGGTCCTGTCCCACTTTGCATCCCCATCGGAGGCCCCAGACACCATGGGCAGAGACACAGCACTCTGCTGCTCCCTGTCCAGGTTCCTGACCCACGGGAACCAGGAATGGTAGTAAAGGATTATTGTTGTAGGCCGCTAAGTTTGGGGGAGTTTGTTGGCAGCAGTAGATAAGGAATACAGGAGCCCCTGATCCCCCAGCCAGGGAATCAGCTGCATTGGGGGTAAGCCTCAGCCACCATCGAGCTTGGGGTTCTCAGTCCTGGTCCCAAACTCCTCCTTTATAGACCTTTTAACGCCCCTTCATACCTTGTGATGAAACTCATACATAGTACACTTTATCTACATACGTGATCTACATACACATGCATACATATTCACATATGTATTTATGTTTATATACCTAGCCATAATATGGGGAAATAAAGGGGAGATAATTCTTCATAAAATAACACGAATTTCAATATATGGTTGTTTCTCCTACAAAGCAGAATATGTGTTCCTAAAAATCACTGTGTTATGGAATTTCATGTAAACAAAGTAAGAGCACTTGTGGGGAAGATAAGGCTAGCATCAGAATGTTCAACACCTGTATAATCTTGTGATTAATTTATTACAAAATGAATGAGAAACCTTATTCAAATTCTGCCGCCATTTGAAATATCTTAAATTCTTAGTAAATAAAGAAATACACAGAAACATGCCATTTACCTTGACAAGCACATGAAGTTTGGTGGGTGGGCATGGTTTCTGGAGAAGGGGTGGACGGCAGGGCCGTGTCATTCATAGGATGAAATGCCGCTGGACCAGAACCGGCGGCCTGGCTCCTTGACCTGTGTCCTGTCTTCCCGCTGGCATGGAGGCGAGATCGTGCGCACTCAGCGTAGGAGTTGTCATCTCCCATCCACTGCTGGTCATTTTCGGTCGAACATAAGGCAGCTGAGACGGCAGCATTTTATTCTATTGTTGCTTCTGATGCCATTTCTCTGTCACTGTGCGTCGCAGACTCCTGCAGGTATGATTGATTCTCTTGCAATATCACATGATCTCCACGTCTCACCAAATATCCATCCTTCCAAGCTTCTCCTCAGTGTTCAAGGCTGTCCTTTGTCATTCGTGCTTGGATTCTGACGGCTGAGATGCTTGCTCACGTTTGGGACTCTGTGGTGGATGCTTCTATGAAGACCGCTGACACTCAGGAGACGCACAGCACCCACGTGCGGGGCTGGGCAGCGGAGCTGCCCGGGTTCAGCTCTGGCCTGGGCGGGGCGTTTGTCACCTGCACCACGTGCTGCTACAGCACGCAGGGCTGACCCGCCCATGGAAAAAGGCTGCTTTTCTCTTTTGGTTTCATGAGGTGCTTTTATCCTCCAGTTTATCTGCTGGGTGTTGTGGGGGATTACAGCTGGCTGTATGTTCTTTGCGTCCCCCTCTGAGAGGGGGAGCCCATTTTCTTTCCTCCAGACTCTGGGCGGGGGCTGTGATTTCTTTACAGAGTACAGTGGATGGGTCGCCCTGAGACTTCTAAGGCTGGGCTATTCCACACTTGGGACATCGTGTCTTTGAACCCACCCACAGTCCTGGGAGACGCCAGGCACCATGGGAGGCCATGCGGGGGGCGACAAGGCACACAGCACAGCCAAGCTGCCAGCTGACACGGTTGGGCCTAGATGCCCCAGCCGGGTCAGGCCTGTGGGGGTCTGCAGTCAACACTGCAGATGGGAAAGTCAACCCGTCAGCCCCAGTCAGCTTGCAGAATTGCAAGTGATGATCAACAGCTTCCTTGTTTTGAGTTACTGGTTTTTAGGGTGCTTTGTTGCATAGAAATAGATAACTAAAGTGGCACGTGAACAAATTAATTCCTGGGCAACGTGAATTGTGACAGAAGAGACAGTCGGACATCACTGTGGGTCAAGACGGGAACAAGGAGATAACTAGTATTTGTACCTACTTAAGATAAACAAAGTTGGGTTTGAGAGAAGGAAGCCAATGTTCAACTGAAAATTTTTGTCTCTGTATGTGACATTTTGAAATAATCACACAGACACACACGTGCGCATGTGCGTGCAGAACAACTATGAATGCCCCAGCCACACGTGCAGACGGGTGATACAGGTGTGGTTTACAAATGGTTTTGTCATTAGGAATGTGATTTTCTAAAATGATGGTCAAGTTCCAGACAAACTAGAGAAAAATCTCCTCTTAATTTATGCAATAGATACATTCTTGGAAATTTCAATGTATTTTCATCTCGTGTAAAAGTATCGCTTGTACTTACAGGTAAAGAGTTAGATTAGAGGCTCAGATAATTGTAAACAGTTTTCTCCATCGATGTGAAAATCCAAGTGGGCATTCAAAAGGCACGTGAGATGAGGGGCAATTTGTTATTTTGTGGAATACCTAGCATCCCTCTTTTCTTCCTATCCAATATCAGAAGCACTCCCAGTCACGTTGACAACCAAGCCAACCCAGAGACTTGTCCTGTAATGACAAAATTACAATGCAGATTGATTCTTTTTTTTTTTTTTTTTTTTTGGTGAGGAAGACCAGCCCTGAGCTAACATCCGTTGCTAATCCTCCTCTTTTTGCTGAGGAAGACTGGCCCTGGGCTAACATCGTGCCCATCTTCCTCTACTTTATATGGGACGCCGCCACGGCATGGCTGACAGGCAGTGCGTCGGCGGGCGCCCGGGATCCGAACCCGCGAACCCTGGGCTGCCAAGCGCGGACGAAACCGCTGCGCCACCGGGCCGGCCCCAATGCAGATTGATTCTTAACCTCACAGTATTTCTTTTATTAACGTTGGAGCACTGATTGAGAAGGAACGGGATCCTGAAAATTGGAATAGGGACACAAGAACAGATGCAGTGAAGCTGGGGAACTCAAGCCCCTCCATGCCACCACATCTTCCTGGACAGTTGTGTAGGAAAGAGTGGACACAGAAAGGCCTGCTTGCAAGGAGAAGCCTTGGGTGACATCCAGAACTTGGACTTTGGGAGGGAGCCCCCATTCCCTAGATGATAAAAGTGTCTCCCTGAGCCTAACCTGTTTATGCAAACAGCATGATTTACGCTGAGACCCGTCCTCCTTCTGGGACTCTGAAATTTTGGTGTGTGCTTGGCGGAGGGTGGGTACGTGACCAGCCCCCAGTTAAAACCCTGGACACTGAGCCTCTGCTCCCCGGCAGACAATATTTCACACGTGTCATCACAGCTTGTTGTCCTGTGTGACCTCACTGGGAGGGACTTGGGGGCCTTTGCGTGGTTTTCTCCAGATACTGCCCCATGTGCCTCTTCCTTTGTTGATTTTGATTCACATCCTGTGAGGCAATCACTCACAGCAGTGAGAACAATTGATGTTCTGAGTCTTGTGAGTGGAACTGGGGGTGGTCGTGGGAAGCCGCAGTACTACAGTAGAAGCAACCCTTCCCCTGCCTGCAGAAGTTAGCCCCCCTTTGCCTGAAGACTGTAATGGCCTTCCCCCCGAGACAGTGGCGCTGCAGGCACTGCTGAGTCTCCTCAGGACCCCCGCCCCCGCCCCCACTCTCTGCTTCTAGACCTGTAACTAGACTCAAGTCCCATCAGGCCCTGAGGGGTGAGGTACAAAGTTCGCCCACGAAAAGGTGTGATGTACACCCGTGGGACTGTGTGGCTTTTCTAGTTTATGCTGACAGAGACCTGGGGAATATCTGTAGGAATGGATCTTAAGGGTGGGGCATGAAGGCGGAGGGAAGATGAGGTTGGATCAGTCTGAAATGATTGACACAGGCTCGCTAAGAAGGGATCCTGGATTCAGTGTTCTAGGTGGTGGGTTAGGAAGGGCTCTACCAGTTTGGCTGGTTGGCTGAGATATGGATGGTAAAGACTCTGCCGGTAAAGGCTGAGGAGCATGTAGAGAAAGCTGGCGTCACTGTGAACAGATTCTTGGTAGAAATCTGGACTTTAAGGATGTTACAGCTGAGGGCAAAGAAGGAAGCGAGGAACGTGTTATTGGGAAATGGAGAGAAGCAAATGCTTGTTTTATTGCAGCAGAAAGTTCAGTGACGTTGTGTCCTGCAGTCACGTGGAAATCAGAACGCATAAGGGATGAGCCTGGATAGGCAGCCAAGGAGATTTCCAAGCAAAGGGTTGGAGGTGTTACGTGGTTTCTTCTTGCTGCTTATAGTAATAAATGAGAGAAGAGAGATGAATTGAAGGAAGAATTACTGAAGGAACAGGAACTTGATGAATTTGAAGACTTTTAGCCTCTCCAGATGACAAAAGATCCTAAAAAACAGAAATGGATGTGAAAATGTGGTATAGAGAAAAGGCTGAGCATGGGACTATATGACGTTTTGCTGGAACCCTGGAAAGCTCAAAAGTCTAGAGTATTCAGCTACACATATAACTCTTCCAAGAGATTAAGAGTGTTCCTTGTATATCTTCTCAATCAAACCAAAGAGCTCTGGGAAGCTTAAGAACATTGTCCCTCAGCCCTCTCAGCAGAAGCCAAAGGTAGAGAGGAATTATTAGGAAAAGGTTTGTGGGTATGCCTTAAGGGACTGAAACCCAGTGAAAATACACCCTAGGCCCAGAAGTGTCTTGACAAAATTATATCAGCAGAAATACTGCCCACTTGGACTAAATGGACTATAGATAGTACAAAACAGCAGAAAAGTTGGGAGTGGGCAAAATCTGGGTACACGTTGGAGCCTATTTCAATTATCTATTGCTGTGTAACAAGCAACCTCAAAACTTAATAGTTTAAACTCATGATTTTGTGGGTCTGGAATTTGGAATGGGTTTGGCTGGGATGGCTCGTCTCTGCCCTGCCTGGCTGGGGCTGGAAGATCCACTTCCAAGATGGCTTCTTCCTCCCATGTCTGGTGACTTGGTACTGACCCCCCAATCCCTGCTCCCTCTCCATGTGACAGCTCATCCCTTGGGGGCTTTCAGTGGAGCTTGCACTACTCACAGCATGGTGCTCTCAGGATAGCTATACTTCTTTCATGGTGGGTGGCTTCTAAGAAACAGGAAGCAGAAGCTGCCAGACCAGTTAAGGATGCTTCTGCTACATTCTGTTGGACAAAGCAGTCAGAAGGTCTGACCATCACATTGAAGAGAACCAGTGGATTGGAACATATCGATGGGGCCATATTTGGAAAGTACAGTCTACTATGGTGTTCCTTGAGAAAAATTCCTTCTTCAGGAGCAAGGATACACTCAGCTTCTAGGAGTCAGGCAATAGCTGAAATAATCTGAAGAGTAGCAGTTGAAACACATGAGATTTCACGTTACGTGAACACACAGAGGATCAGGGTCATCATGGTGAGTGTGGACATATCCACTGGGGCTTTGTACAAGAAACCCGAGGAGACGTTCTTCTTAACTGCAGCAGCTAGTTACGTGGTCCCCTGCCAGCCACCTTAGTTTCTGATCATCTGTCAGTCCGGGGAGTTGCTGGAAATATTCCAAAAGAGTGGTGGTGCTGTGTTTCTGCAGACAGAGGTGGGAAGGAAGCAAGTAGTGACAATTGATCCCTCACTTTATTTTACTGATGAGAATATTTAGGGACTTGTTATTGTCATGCCATAGTTATTCACATCAGCCAGAGCAAATCTACACACCTGTTAGTGCAGAAGATTCTGTGAAAGCCCTGCACCTCTTATCTTGGTGGCTACTGTGTTATGTCCCACCCAGTATCTTCATCCTTTTGCACATAAAGACTGATAATTTGTAAAATGCCCTGATAAACCAAAGCGACACTCATTCCTTTTGAGAAAGACCTTGATGCTTCCTTGCTGTGCCAACATGCGCATCAGATACCAGCCCTTGTGTGATGTGGTATTGCACTTGGTTCTAACTCAGTCCAGGCACTCGACATTTACTTCCTGCCAGGGAATGTGGGCTAGTGTTGTTTGCTACCAGAAGCCTGATGGGGAGTTTCCATATTAAGTGTTGTTATCTTATGTATTAATTATTAATATATCAACACATGACATATTTATATATTATATATCATTTTAAGTTCCAACTTGAAACTATTTTAAAATGTGGACTAAATCAGTAGTCATATGACATCATGATTACTTATGCTTTTTACATTAGCAGGGATTTTTGGAGCTACACTTTTTAGTCTCTTGGGTATATGAAACAGATCATCTTTTATTTTTTATTTTTTTTTTTTGTTTGTTTGTTTGTTTTTTGTGGGGAAGACCAGCCCTGAGCTAACATCTGTTGCCACTCCTCCCCTTTTTGCTGAGGAAGACTGGCCCTGGGCTAACATCCATGCCCATCTTCCTCTACTTTATATGGGACGCCGCCACGGCATGGCTGACAGACAGTGCGTCGGCGGGCGCCCGGGATCCGAACTCGCGAACCCCGGGCTGCCAAGCGCGGACTAAACCGCTGCGCCACCAGGCGGCCCCCAGATCATCTTTTATTATCTTCTGTGATCATATAAAGTCTGATGGTCCATGGAATTGTAGGGGAAAAGGGAGAATTCCCCCTAACCTGCCCTTTCCCTTAAGGTTCTTATGGCTGGCCAAATAATTAAAAAGGCAAGTTAGCAGGAGAAAATAAAACAAAGTTTAATAACATGTATACATGAGAGAGACCCAGGAAAAACTGGGTAACTTGAGAAAATGGCAGAGGTTCTCATCTTTAACACTATCTTCAGCTAAGACAAAGGAGGATGTTGGGGGTGGGGGTAGTCAGCTATGGGAGATTTCCAGAAAAGCACAGTAAACAAGAGTAAGATTAATAAGCAGATTTAAGCCCTTGCCTTCTGTATTGATAAGAGTTTCAAGAGATAAGTTCATCGCCCCTTCTTCCTGGCACAGAGAGTGAGATACCTTTACAAATGGAGATTTCTCTTATAAATGTATACGTCTGTTACAAAGGATAGCTTCTACTTTTACTTGGTTCTCAGAGCTTTATAAGAATGAGTTTAGCAAGGACCCTCCCAGTCTATCCACACCCAGAGTTATCCATGGTGATGGCCTGTCCTGGGGACAGGACTTCTATCTTAAATTCTTTTAGGCAGTTAGTTGGGGGAAGGACATCAAAGTTTCTTTCAGAGTCTTGAAAATAATCAAGTGAAGGAGACATGTTTTGACATGGCCAATTCTAGTCCCACATAGTCCCACCTTTGGAACTAAGAAGTTTCACAGTCCTTTTGTAACTTTAAGAAGTTTCATAGTCCAGAAGCTGAGTTGATAGATTGTTCTTTCTCACTGAACACATTCCTTAGTCCTGATAATAGATCAATGCAGTTAAGTTCATTTTGGAAGGTGGTGATGCAGGTGGGCTCCCAAAGTTAGGCCTATATTGTGGAGGCAAGCAATCAGGTATTTAATAAGAAGCATTTCTATGGAAACAAAAGAAAAGCAAGGTTAATGTTTGGAGCCAATTATAAACCAGTTTCTGAGCTCAGAGACAGCCAGTTAAGAAGATTTCTAGATGTCAGTGTCAAAGCATCTTTTGCAGCTTAAAATGTCTCTGATGATGTCATCAACAGGCATGCTATCATGGTGATCTCTCAAGTTTATATCAAGTTGTTCCACTTCAGTTTGCAGCACTTCAGGAAAAAGTGCAGGTTCAGTTCTCAATGATTCCAAATGAAAATGATGGGAAAGTTGAAAACATTAGTTTGGAGATTTGTAGCCAGATATTTCAGGAGACTAGAGGAATTCAGTATCCAGTCCAGTCAACAGATATAAAACAAAAACCTCAAAAACAATTAACAAAACTGGGATCTACTATCCACAAATGTGTACTATAGTTTTTACTGAAATATAATTCCTCTCTAAAATCGCCCTCATTTTTACCAAAGATAGCCAAATTAAGACTAATTGGTTTGTAAAGTAAGTCTAGTTTTAATAAATTTGGCCCAATTATCTACATAAGTACAGCAAGAATAGCAACTGATCATATAGGCTCTTTTAAATCTGCTTTGCTGGAACTTTTCATAAGGAATCTCAGATTGAATTTTAAAGGCCACCCAAGGCCAGGAAAACCAGGCCAAGGATTTGTTATCAGGCTTCACCTGTAATACCTTAGATTTGGATGAATTCCTCTCTTTTCAAGGTCCCCCAAAATTTTTCATGGTTCCTTGCACCTGCCAGATAAGTGACATTCTTACTTACCCACTAAGTGTTGCTGTGAATGATGTACACAAGGTACCAGGCCAATATTTCCACGGGTCTTAATCCATAAAGCCCAATCTTTGTCTCTCAAAAGCTGTCTGGTCATATCTGAGTTTACGGATGTTTCTCTCAAATCTGATGTTCCAGTCAAAGCTGTGGTAATATAACCAATGTTTCCAATTGTGTCCTGTTATAAAGAGAACAGATTCTTATTGAACTTATGCAAATAACTATATTGCATGAAATAAGAATATTCACTTACTAAGAGTTTCCAAATTCTGGAGGGATCAGGTAGAGAGAAAAAGGTAAATGTTTCAATTCTGTGTACAAAGGTATAAATTACCAAATTGCTATAAGTCACAGTTCGCTTAAGAGAAAAGAGAAAAAGCTTTCCTTAAAACTGAAAAAACAAAACATTTAAAAAATCAGTGATAATTCAAATGAAGTTATAAAAATTATAATCATTCTCATCAGTTCATTCAATCCTGTGTAATCGATTCTTGATCTTAATCTTCTGTTAGCAGTTTTATAGGGCCATCAGTTTCTCCATTAGAGTTTTGTAATTTCTTACCCAGTTCAGTTTTATAATCTGAAAGTTTGTCAGAAACCTGTATTCCAGAGTAAATGTCAGTCCTTTCCATGAATCTCTCTGAAGGTGAAAACATTTGCAAAAGCATCAGAGTAAAACAATAACGGTCTGTAAATAGCAAAAGACTTAAAAATGACAACTGACAAAGAAACTTGCTTATTTCTGTGACACACAACACTTCAAGACAATAACTAGAATTGTGACTGATAACCAGGAGAGATCAAAATTCTAGGAATGCTATATAATTTTTAAAACACTTATATCAATAACACTTACCCACTCAATATTATAGGTCCCTATGAAACAAGGCTTAGTTATCCATTAACCATGGTGACAATTAAAGATTTTCAGGCAAATGCAGAAAATTAAATGGCTGTAGGAAAAACCTTAGCACCTGTGATTAAAGACCTCAGAAAAACAGCATAGGAATTTTATTTTGATAAAACACAAAATTCCTACCCTTCTCAAAGGCTACTCAAAGAAAAAACCTTTTACAATCTCTTTGCCAACAGCACACTAAAAGTTCAAGAAAATTATCCTTTTAAAAGAGGGAAAAAAATAAATTCTAATTTTGCAATAGCTTACTTTTCATATTAAAACTCATTTACTTAATTGGATGCAGTTTAATCTTAGCCAACTTGGCCATGCATAAAACTCCTCAGGGTTTAGCTTTCACAAACTTTCTGTCACTTACTTTTTACATTCAGAATTTGCCCCATGCCCTCCTCTCTTCCCTTCTAGTACTTTAGGACAAATTTATCTTTCTTAACAAAACAAAAATATTCCCATTCTTTATATCTTCTTTACTGAAAACATATACTTTACTTTCTTTGAATACAAACATATTTTACTTAGTTTTTAGTACTTTAATCACATGTTAGAATTTTTAACCCTTAGAAGCCTCAATTTTTAAGTAAAAACTAAGTAAGCAAGTATAAACTTTCTTTTACATTAGCATTCTGTGGCTGGGAAAATTTATAAACACTTTATAATTTCTGGAAACATGTTACTCTATAGTATAATCTCTAACAAAACACAAGACATGTTTACCAGTAGACCCAAAACACCTTTTAGTTTTTCTGTAATAAGAAGCCAAAAGTAGATAAACTTATATTTAGTAATTAATATCTAATATCCTATCATATTTGAAAACAATCTAAATTCTCAACGAATTTTTATCATTTAACTTAATTTAATCTAGCAAAACTTCAAAGTTTCAAGTTACCAAAGAGATTTTGGAAGTTATTAAATATATGTTGTAAAATATAATTATTGCTAAAAGTTTAAACTCTTATTTACATCTAAATCGTTTGTTCCCAACAATTATGCTTAGATTACCCAAGAAAACTTCATGAGACATTGGACAAAATTAGCTAGCATTTAAAGCTATTATTTTGCTGATAGATTTGTAACAGGGATAACATGAGGTCATCTCACTAGTAAGCCCAGGCTGCATGTCTGCATCATATCCAATGCTGCTAACTCTAAGGACATGTCCATTTTAATCAAACCAGCAAACTTAAACAAGCTTTCATTCACCAAAGATTATTTCATATCACATTAACTTGAAAGACATGTAAGCACTTACTTTAAGCCAGTGGAAACAGAGCTCTTAATTTTGGCTATGCCATCTGGAGGTAAAATATCACACACGTGTAACATACATAGAGACACACACGTAAACAACATGCAGATGCAACAAAGATTTTATCGCCTCTGTTAAAAATTTTAGCAGTTTGCATATGCAAAAGCTTCTTTTTCCATTTTTTTTCTTTCTTTCAGTCTTAGGAATCTGGGATGGGGTAGATATTCCCCTTTTTTTGAGTACTTGTGCAAGTTTCCAGAGTTTAGATGGGAGGCTTTGTGACTGACCAATGAACACTGAACTGCTTTCTGGAGCCATAACTCCAGCCTTGCAGAGATTTGCAGGATAAAGAGTTGCTCCCAGGTCTCCAAAGGACTGGATTACAGTTTGGATGACAAAGAAGTTGACCCACCCTTCCAGCTGCATTTTTTTTTCCAATTACTATTTTTTTTTAATATCAGGGTAATTTTTAACTTAAGAGGTGAATCAAAAAATTTGTATGTTCTACAACTTTCAGGACAATGTATCACACCTTTAAGTCTGCACAAAGCATTTAACAAAGGTCCTCTTTTTTAAGTGTACAATTTAACCCTAGACCAATTTACCCTGGCAGGGGGAAGCTCCCATTATCTTCTTTATTAGCACCTGATATTAACCTCTAGTTTTTCTCTCATACAGTGTGGGCTCAGGCAATCCTACTGACTTCCTTTTTGTAAGTTTAATTACCACTGTCTGAAGGGCAGATTTATATGCTGTCTTACAATGAGGCAGGGGAAACATTCCCCGGTGAGACACAATGTCTATCCCCACAGTACAATCTATAATACAATCAGGCAAAAAGAGATACAATCACTTCACATAAAGCCTGTAAATATATCAATTTTTCTACAAAATTTCATCTGAATTCCATCACCTCTTATACCTCTAATCATAGTTTTCATTAGTAATTTATCAATAGGTCTTGGTCTTATAATTTTGGACAGGGGAAGCATTCCCAGTCAGACATTTCAAAACATACCCAGGGAAGGTTGATATAACCTCTTTACATAAAATTAGCTCAAACATTCCAACATTTATAATCTTATCAACACTTACACTTTTACATTTTCTCAATTTAATTGTAACTTGAGTTAGGATCTTAAGGCTAGTTATTAATTTTTTTTTGTATTTCCTTTTATAAATTTGGCTTTTTTATAGGTACCAATAAAACAATTATGATGAGAGCTCTCACAATTTTTTTCCCCAATTTAGAAGTTTTCCCAGTTTAAAAGATCCATCATCTGGCCACATTGAGGAGTAGGATCTTAACAGCGACTCATACCAAATCTTAACCATGGATGCAGGAGGTGTCCCCAAGAGAGATCCAGAGAATTCACTCCCCAAAATAGCCTAAGACAGCAAAGGCCATCATTGCACAATAAACAATGAAGGTTGAGGTGACAAAGGCCCCTTATGAAAGCAATTGGGACCCCTTATGACGAACTCCCCTGAAAGCTGGCACAGCCAGATGAAGAGAGCATCTCCCAAAAAACCCCAATCGACTTGACTGGCCACCAAGATGCATGCAGGTAAATGCATCCTCCAGATGAGGGAGACCAGAAAGTTCACAAAGCCAAGCTCTCAAGACACAGAACAAGACAAAAGAAAAATCCTCATAACCCACAGACTGTGGGACTGGCCCAGACAACAGGCTTGTAGAGATACCTGTGTCTTTCCCTATGGTTTTTCCTTTTTATGACAAATGACACAAAGACAGAGACAAGGAAAAATACTATCTCTGGGAGGAAAAGGATCTACTTAACCAATGAGTACTCAACCACACCCTAGAGTAGCTGAGTCCAAGAAGCTAGCCTCACCAATATTTTCTTCTGCTAATCTAAATTTAGAAAAGAAAGAAAACTCTCTATTCTTGCTTCCACTGGACCCTGCAGGCAGAAATCTGGGAGACTGACTAGTAAGAACTCTTACTTTCTGCTGACTTTTGTCAAGGGCCCAGGATCTCTCTGCTGCAGTAGCTCCAGGAGAAAAGAGTTCTTCCAGCCAGAGAAGGCAACTTGCCAGCCAGTGGGGATCCTGCTGCTATGCCAAAACTGGAGGGAAAGAGGGAGAATCCCTCCAACGCTGCCATTTCCCTGAAGGTTCTTATGGCTGGCCAAATAATTCAAAAGGCAGATTAGCAGAAGAAAATAAAACAAAGTTTAATAATGTGTATACATGGGAGAGACCCAGGAAAAACTGGTCAACTCGATAAAATGGTGGAGGTTCAGCTAAAGACAAAGGAGGGTGTTGGGGGTGGGGGGAGTCAGCTATGGGAGATTTCCAGAAAAGCAGAGTAAAGAAGAGGTTAATATGCAGATCTAAGTCCTTGCCTTCAACACTGATAAGAGTTTCAAGAGATAAGGTCATCCCCCCTTCTTCCTTGTACAGAGAGGGAGATATCTTTACAAATGGAGATTTCCCTTATAAATGTAAATGTCTCTTACAAAGGATAACTTCTACTTTTACTTGGTTTTCAGATCTTTGATAAGAATGGACTTAGCAAGGACCCTCCCAGTCTATCCACATCCAGAGTTATCCATGGTGGTGGCCTGGGGACAGGATTTCTATCTGAAATTCTTTTAGGCAGTTGGGAGGGGGGAGGGGAGGTCAAAGTTTCTTTCAGAGTCTTGAAAATAATCAAGGTAAAGACATATTTTGAGGTGGCCAATTCTGATCCCCCACAGAATGGACAGGATTGGACCAAGAGAAAATAGCCTACTGAAATAGGAAGACAGGAAGCTGATAGGTATGTCCCAGATCTCATAGAAGGACCTGTTCCATTGAGCTCCTGCTACATAACAAACTTTCCAAACTTAGTGGCTTAAAACACCAACAATCACTTATTTTGGTCATAAATCTGCTTTCTGGGGAACCCAACCTGTGACAGTCATCATCCAGAATAATGTGGCATGTTCAAGCTTTTTCATAACCAGTTCATGGCAACCTGGAGTGTTCAGTAAACTCATCACAGCAGGCTAAGGGGCATTAATAGAGACTGTGCCCTGAGGGGGACACCAAGCCAGCATTTACTGTATACCTTGGATTTCTGCACTCACACTCAGCTTAAAATAATTCATTCCATTTCCCTTGTAAGAGTGCCTTTATTTAAAAGGCTCTGGCTTCTGTTCAGGAATCTGAGAAACTGATCCCCATATGTTTATCTGGGTCCTTGGATGGGCCTACTGGGGATCCCAGCCCTGACCCAAATAGCACCATGATGAAGAATGTATAAAGCCAACAGTCTGCTGGAGATGCTTGGAGAAGTGTGTGTGTGAATGTGTGTGTGTGTGTAACTCTGTCCAGACCACACTAGCTTAGAAATGACTCTAATTTGATGAGAGTCAATACATTCACATAAGACTAAATCAGAAAATAATTGAGTATGTTGGGGAGAAAGTTGATCGTGATATCAAGAAAAATGTCAAGGAATAGGAAACCCGCAAAGAAAGATGAGTGTAGAGAGAAATATTTTTTCAAGTATAACAAAATGAATGAGGCAGGAAATGGATGCAATTGATAATGGGTTAAGATGGAACATGAAATAGGAAAGCATGTATCCAGGGTCAAACCAAATTCTAGGTGATGACATTGCTTCCCTTCTTAGCTTCTACTTCTGTATCCCCAATATGGTTTTATAAAAATGAATCCCTGTTAACAAAGTTAAACAAAAATTAAATTGTTGATTCTCATTGTCTTCTACCCTAAGGCAATTTAAAATAGATTGTCGTCTAAATCATGTTGTAACTGAAGAAGAAACACAGCTGGACTTTGGACTTGTGAGGGCAAGTCCTGGCAGCCAGGGCAGTGAGTCGATGAGATAATTGTTTTCTGCACATTCAGACAGAAATCATATGTCTGTGAAACCACCATGAAAGGCGGAGAAGGGAAGTCATTTGCTCAATCCGAGTGTGTGAATCACCACCCAGGACAAAGTGTTGCCAGTCCCAGAATCTGCAGGAACACGTAACCCATTTGGGAAGGACTATCAGGTGGCCAGACCAGACCAGGACACCTGCGTAGATCTTTACAGAAAGCCACACTTAAGGAAAAGTCAGTGGTCTTACCCATTAAAGGGGAGAGCTAACAGAAGGGGCTGGTGTGTACACATGTCAGCAAAACAAGTCTGGGCTATGGGCTGGACCAAGTTCATCTTGGTACAAGAAGATCTTTGATGATCTGTCCAGCATGTATTTAGAGGCAGGTTCAGCTCTACGGGGGAAAGGCAGAGGCAGGGGCCCTCTGCTGGTACCCACAGCTCCTCCTCCTACAACGTTCAGAGCAGTTCTGCTTGGTCTCAAACCTGCCTCCACCTTCAAGCTCCAGTCTCTGTTCTTTCCTCTGTTCTGTGGCTAGCAGGCTTTGGGCAGTGGGGTCACATCCTTGCACCCCAGATTTCTTATCTATCTGTGGAGATAAAGTCTGCTGTGGGGGGTGTGCTCTGTGACAGCAATCCAGGACAATGATGACGATGAGTCTACTCCTTTCTCATCGTTCACTTCCAGGTTTCACGCAATTAAAGGGCCAAGAATTTATTTGTAAATGTTACAAATAGTTGGTAATTATTAATATTAAAAAGTCATAGGAAAGATGGGCCTTCCTCAACTCCCTCCTCCCCTGACCATTTGTAATGTAGTCTCAGCGTAGAGATTCAAGCCATAGAAAACCAAACACCAGAGTAGAAATCCAGTTCCTGCTCTGCAGCCTTCAAGACATTTTCCTCTGCGTCAATGAACCTGTAGAGGGGCACACACACGAGTCCTTTTCACATGTGTTAGATCATACAGTACATAATATTTCATGACTCTCTTTTTAAAAATATATCCTGGAGACATTTTCTATGTTAGTCTACAAACCTCTCCCTTATAATTTTAAGGAGATGAATAATATTCTGTAGGATAGATGCATCATACTTCATTTAACATTTTTCCTCTTGATAAACATTTTAATTATTTTCAATTTTTTAATACCACAGTGTTTGTGTTCCAGTAGTTTTGTAGATATAAAGGCTAGATACCAGAAGTAGAACTGTAGATCCAAGGAAATGCCCATTTATAATGCTGGATTTACCAAGTTTTCTCTTGAAATCAAAATGTATGAGAGTGCCCCAAAATCTTGCCAACAGTGTTTATTTTCAATTTAAAAAACTTTGTCAATTGATGGCTTTTTATTTGCAATTCTTTATTTATGAGTGAGATTGAACATTTAAGAAAACAAGCTAGCCATTTGTATTTCTTTCTTTCCATGACCCCATTCATTTCATTTGCTGAGTTTTCTGGGAGTTATCTTATTCTTAATGATTTGTAGGAATTTAAAGAAATATCTAAAGACATTATGCTTTTTTCTCCCAATCTATCTCTTATCTTTTTAATTATTATGTTTTTCATTGTGCAGATGGTTTTAAATTGTCTGTGGTTAAATTAGTTTATTTTTCCACTTATGGCTTCTGAGTTTTACACTTTCCTTAGGAAAGTCTCTCCCATGTTCTATATATATTTTTCTTTTTTTCAAATGTGTATCCAAGGCATAGTGAGGGCTGTTAAAATGCCCACTTTCATTTGAACGCATTTCTCTTATATACATCGATCTGTTTCTGGACATTTAAATTCTATTCTGTTGATGTATTTGCCTTTTCTGTGTCGAAATCCACTCTTTTCATTATTATAGCTGTAGGATGTGCTTTTGCATCTAGTAGGGCCAGTCCTTTCACAGAAATTTCTGCTTGGCCACTGTTGTACTTTTTTCCTCCTGTGTATATTTTAGAATTAGCTTCCCAAATTCCATTTAAAGACTGGTTGAGAGATAGCCCAGGTATTCATCAGCTACTGAATGGATAACCATGGTTCATGTGTGCAGTGGAACGTCAGGCAGGAAAAAAAGGATTGAACTCTGGATACAGGCAAGCACTCTGATGAATCTCAAAATAATTACACCAAGTAAAAGAAGAGTTAGACACAAAAGAACACAAACTGTAAGATTCCATTGATACAAACTTATGGAAGAGGCAAAACTGACCCAGGGGGAAAAATCGGAAGCTGTTTGCCTCCCAGTGAGAGTGGGGATCAATCAGCAGGTGTGTGGGAGAACCTCCTGGGGTGAGGTCAATGTTCACACTTGACACTGATTTGTGTAACACAGGTGTGTCCATCCCAAACCTTAGGAAATGTTCACTTAAGATCTGTGCATTTAGTTGTATATAAATTTTCCTTAAAAACAGTACTGGCTGTAGCTAATGATATGGATATGAAGTGTTTAGAGGCCACATGCAATGAAGTCTGCAAGTTTGATATGGATTGATAGACGGATAGAGGAATGAATAGATTCAAAGTCTGTGATAAAGCAAACAAGGTAAAATGTGAATAATAGGGTCAAGTGGCTCTCTACAGGTGTTCACTGCAAAATTCTTTCAACCTTTCTTTATGTTTGAATTTTTTCATAATAAAATATTGGGAGGAAATCCTGTTGAAATTTTGATTCATCTTCCACTAAATTTACAGATTTGGTTGGAGGAGAATTCATATCTTTACAATATTGATTCTTCATTAAGATATGTGTTTTGTGTCTCCATATATTCAGGGATCTTTTTTGTCTTTAAGTAAAATTTTATGTCTTTTTTGGTAGGTTTTGCACAGTTCTTGTTGCTATTATATGAGTTTGTTCTTACTGTGAATGGAATTTTTTTCCCATTACCTTTTCTAATTGGCTATTGCTGTGTAGAGAAAATCTTGGTCTTTGTGGATCTTTTTACTGGCAAACTTATTGAAGTCTCTTGTAAGGTTTAATGATTCGTCAGGGATTATCTTGGATTTTCTAGATATGCAATTATTTTGTCTTCAAATGATGACTGTATTTACCTGTATTAATACCCCTGTATTTTTCTATTGTTTTCCAATATTGATTTCTCATTCATTTTCTTATCTCATTGACAAAAATGAGTGCTGTAACATCGAGAAGACCCATGGGGGCTGGGCAGGACCAGAGGTGGAGATTTGGCAGGAGTGGTGGCACCATGTTGGGTCTTGAAACCATGGTGAGGACTTCAGGCTCTGAGGTGTGGGGAATCCCCTAGAGAGTAGGCACCAGGTAGTGACTCAATGCAGTTCACCCGTTAAGAGCCTCCCTTGGGATCTCATTGGGGTTGGGCAAGTGAAAGCATAGAGTGGAGTTTGCAGTCTACTGAGACAGCTCAGGTGGGAGACGATGGTGGCCTGGACTGTGGTGTTGGAATGTGAAGGAGGAGAGGGGTCAAGGATGACTCCAAGGTTTTTAACTTGAGCAACTGTGGGCCATTCAGTGTGGGGAAGAGTGGGGAGAAGTGGGTGGAGTGAGTAGAATGGGGCTTATGTTTGTGTTGACTATTCAACATCCAACTAGAGACATTGTGGTGAGCTTCCCTTTTACAATGTTGGGTGTGCTGTCCTGTAGGCTGATTGAGATGCCCCAGTGAAGTGGGTAAACTTGACTACACAGGACAGAGAGAGGACACCAAGGATGGGTCTGTGCCTGGAGGGAGAGACGCTTCACCCATGGTGATTTCACTCTTACTATCTTACATATGTCATGTACTCTCGTACCTTCTCAAGGATAATTTAATACATTTTACTTTTTGTCTTGTCAGTTCCCTTCTTGGGGGTTTTCTTGTGTGTTTGCTGTGTTGGCACATCTTTTTCATAGTGTTCACTTCTCTCGGGTGTGTGGTGGTCATCAACTTTCACCTCCTTGATGATGAGTCCTGTTCTCCTTCCAAGGAGAGTTCCAATGCTGGGAACCGGCCCTGGAGACTGTGGGAATGATATTTGGTGGGTAAGGTGCGCTGGTGGCTTACCTTCTGGGGTGGGTCCGGTCCACGCCTTCTGGTCTCTGACCGTGTTGCCTCTGGGGCCTGGATGGGAATCTTCCTTTCATCCACTGCCCGGCCCAGCATGGGAGGAGCAAGTGCTCTGACCAGCTATCCGGGCTGAGCATCCCCAGTCCACTCCTGACAGCCTGTGGACCTCCCCCTGCTTTCAGGAGAGCCCAGAGCCCTCTCTCCTGCACTTGTTTGATGGCTGCCATCTCTACTCTTGTTTTTCCATTGACGTGGGTCTCTTCCTTTCTATCTGACAGGAATTATTACCATTTCTGGCTTCCTGGTGGTACCATCTCGTTCTTTCTGCTGCCTCTTGTGAATTTACTTTTGTGAGTGACCCTTTCTTGTTATCTCAAATAAGCATGTGAGCACAGCCTGCCATTTTGACCGAAGAGTTTTCAACAATCGCCTCCTTGGAGAGCTCGTCTCCTCCTGTGGTGTCAACTCATTCCTTACATCAACGTTTCCACCATCGTGTCAAACTCGGGAGTCCCCAGTCCAAGTCTACCCTCCTCTTTACCAGGTGTATCTCCACTAGAAAGTCTGGGCTGGGAACGGTGGCTCCTGTTCCCCGTGCTCCCTTCATCTGAGACTCACATCGTCTTTGCCTCATCCCTGGGCTGTCTTCCCAGGACCCGGGTCTGGTGCCCGGCGCACTCACTGCCAGCCCCTCCCCTTCTCCCGCTGCAGGACCCCAGGCCACACCAATGGACCTTTCCTCCCTCAGGTTGCACTCTAATCAGGCCCAATGCATCCGCGGCTCCGCCATCTCCTTTACGTCCCCCTTTGGTCCTTCACTGCTCTGTGTCACCTTCTGACACTCCCCACTGCCTACTGGTCACATCCCAACACCTTGGTCCAGAAGACATGGAAGGGAGAGACATAGGAAGCTCCTTGGGTGGAAGGGCCTGGAAGGAAATGTTACTTTTCTAACACATCATCAATAAATACTTTATTCCCCAAAGATGTTAGTGAAGATGTCTTTTACCTGCAGCGAGAACTTAAACAAGGACTGTCCTTTCAGGTCCTGCAGGTCTCATCCAAGAGTGAGGGTGGGGCACCAACGGACCCGAAATCTAAAATTGATCCTCGGGAGAAAGGTAAAAATTGGTCCGGCAGGTGTGGGAGAGCTCGTTGGGGCCCAGGGAAGTCTGTATTTTTGTCTCGTTGCTGTGAGGAAGCTGGTGGCCAGGATGGCAGTTAGAAGGCTGTGCGGGCAGGCCCGTCTCAGCTCCCACATGGTGCATTGGGACCAAGCCCCTATAATTAGGAATCCCAGATGCTGCGGTCCCGGCCGCGCCCACCACAGGCAGAGCTCCCGGTGGCCTCCTTCAGAGGATATTTTGAACTGGGGGTTTTGATTTTATTTTTGCCTAAGATTCACGTTGGATGGCAGCAGCAGGGCTGATTGATGGCCCCAGCATGCTGCCTCTTTCGCCCTTCCCTGAGGTGCAGGCCGGGCTGTGGCTCAGTCAGTGGCGGCAGGAGGCCAGCTGAGATGGCTGCGGAATCCCACAGGCGGTGCCTGATTTCCGGCAGATGTCCCAGAGACCAGGCAGGAGAGCCCACCACAAACATGGTTGCGTAAAAAAGGTCTGCTCAGTGTGACCCGCCAGCCACAGGGTGGTCGCACCAGCTTGGAGAGTGGAAAGATCCAGGCAGATCTGAGCCCACAGCCCAGAGCGTCCCTTCTTCCAGGACAGCAGGCCCTGGCCTGTCAGGCTAGGACTCTTCTCTGTCCAGTCCCGTCGTGTGGGACTTCTGCAGCGTCCGGCCCCTGCAAGAAGCGGGCAAGCTGCACAGACAGCCACTTTCTCCCTTCTGGTGCCAAATTTGATGCTGAGGATTGGACCTTGGTGACATCAGAGTTCTAAGCCAACAAATGCACGCACATCTGCATGCTGCATGCCCGGTGCCCGAGTTTGTCAGCCAGTCACTGTTGAGCAGGGACCGCAGGCCGCACGGTCCAGGGCAGGAACATGGCAAGGAGCACAGGAGCCATAGCCCTGCTCTCTCGTGGAGCCCGTGTGCAGGGCCTGGAGTCCAGGGGTCCAGGCCCTGGCACCTGTGCAGTGAACAGATAAGTGAGTTGACTACATCATATGTCAGATGGTGCCTGATGCCCTAGAGAAGACACAGGAGAGAGAGGGCGAGAGGGAGTGGGGCGGGCCAGGTGGCTGCAGTGAGCACAGGATGCTGCTGGGAGAAGGCTGGGCAGGTGTGTTTGTGCAGATGGAGGGCTGGGCCAGCCACGCCAGCCTCCAGGGTTCACACCCCTTCCCACCCCCACAGCCTCATCGTCAGAGGGGCTGGGGTCTTGCAGATGGGGAGACCGAGGCAGAGGGGCCCCGGGCTTGGCGACTGCACGCTGGGATTTGAATGGCCTCATCTCCCTCTCTCCTGTTTGGTTCACCTGCTTCATGAGCAGCTGACACCTTCTCCCCTTGGGCAGGAGCTCATTGGCGCACTCAGGTTTCCACCTGGACCCACTCAGCAGCCCCATCTGTGCAGTGGGCTGTTGTGGTTCTCCCCAGAGGAGCCACATTCGCCCCAGAATGGAGCAGGATGGACTGAGCCAGGAGCAGGTTGGAGGATGGAATACATGATGGGGCCGCCAATCGAAGGCTCAGAGAGCCATAATCCAAGAGACTCGGGATCCTACAGCAGACAGAAAGACAAACAGCCGGCTCCTCTCACCTCCACCTGGGAGGGGGCTGAAGGTCTGATGAGAACGTGGGCCACAGAGACAGTCTCACGTTGCTGCTCACCAGGTGTGTGACATTGGGTGTCGCCACCCCTCTGTGCTCAGGGCTCTGAGGGTGACAGAACCTGCCCGGGTTTTACTGTGCCTCCCTGTGGGGTTGCAGCAAAGAGAGGAAGGTGAGAACACACTGACCAAAGCACGCCCGTGAGTTCCGCTGTAACTGGTGTGTTCTTGAGTTGCGGGGTGTGAACGTGTTTGGTGTCTAATTGAGCTGTGTTCTTGTCTTATCGCAGCTCGATCACTTTTTACCTTTTTGAACCATGGACTCCTTTGGCAGTGCAAAGCCTTTTGGACTCCTTCTTCGAATGATATTTTTAAATATGTACAAAATCCACAGGATGTCACAGGAAACCAATGCTGCGTGTGTCTGTCAGCAGCAACTGCAGTGTGTCCCAGACACACCTGAGATTTCTACGGTGACGACCCTGATTGCTGCTCATCCTGCTGTGCTTTGTGGCCCGTGTTCACAGCCAAGCTCAATCCGAAATTTCAGTTAGAGGCGAATGAAAATAAAGATCCATTTTTTCCCATCTGTGCCCGTGTACCTCTCCCCCAGTTCCATCCACGACTCTTGAGGGATGCGTGGATTCCAGGTTGAGTGTTGGAACCTGAAGCATCGTCTCTCTCTAGGTGTAGATGAGAAAAAGACTAAGTGGATCATTTTATTTGGACATTTAGATTAATTCAAATATGGGGGGGTAAGATAAGATGAAAATTCCATATTTTTACTGAGATTTTGTTTTTGTTTTATTAATTATCCACAGAGGAAATGCTTCTAGCTAAAGGGGCTGAGAACAGTCTTACCACTAAAGGTGCAATGAGAACATTACTGCTACTTTCATATTAGGGCTGACTTCCACCTCAAAGTGTAGAATGGTCCCTGTAAGGAGGTGGCCATGGGGAGTCAAGACCCTCTCAGGGGACTTTGCTCCTTCCAGCTGGGCTCCAGTGTTCAGAGAGAATCAGATCCAGGATCAGGTAGGTCATAGAGAATCAGATCTGGGATCAGGGAGGTCATGGAGCATCAGATCTGGGATCAGGTTGGTCATAGAGGATCAGATCTGGGATCAGGGAAGTCATAGAGGATCAGATCTGGGATCAGGGAGGTCATAGAGGATCAGGTTGGTCATAGAGGATCAGATCCAGGATCAGGTAGGTCATAGAGAATCAGATCTGGGATCAAGTAGATCATAGAGGATCAGATCTGGGATCAGGGAGGTCATGGAGCATCAGATCTGGGATCAGGTTGGTCATAGAGGACCAGATCTGGGATCAGGTTGGTCATAGAGGACCAGATCTGGGATCAGGTAGGTCATAGAGAATCAGATCTGGGATCAAGTAGATCACAGAGGATCAGATCTGGGATCAGGGAGGTCATAGAGGATCAGGTTGGTCATAGAGGATCAGATCCAGGATCAGGTAGGTCATAGAGAATCAGATCTAGGATCAAGTAGATCATAGAGGATCAGATCTGGGATCAGGGAGGTCATGGAGCATCAGATCTGGGATCAGGTTGGTCATAGAGGACCAGATCTGGGATCAGGGAGGTCATGGAGGATTGGATCTGGGAGGAGGGAAGGACATCCCCGGGTGGAATGTAAGGCAATTCGTCCATGTGTTTGGTGGCAAACTCCAGACACATAGCTTCTTTGAGGAAGGACGTTTCCCACACACAGGCTAAAAGAACATTCAACATGCAGAGTTGCATGACTCCTGTGTTGGTGACGATTGTAGATATAAGTTGAATATGTGAAGGATGACATTGTCTTAAAAAAGCAACATGTGGGTGATATGGCAGGAATGACAAGTTATGGGGACTAGATGGGGAAGGATTATTGTTAATATGCCTTGTGAAATAAATACAGGCACCTGGAGTATATTAACACCTCTTGTTTAGATTCAACAGCCTCAGATGAAATGCAGTTCATTTGCTCCTTTTTTAAATTAAATAATAATAAAAAACTTTCGGGAGAAAAAGGGCTCCTGTGAATTGTTGGAGGTCGTCCTACATCCTTCATCCCACATCCTTTACCCCTAAAGCTTCTTCCACATCAAGATGTCTGTCTCATGCACAGATTAGCAGCAATGGTCAGAGGTGCCACCTGTGCTGAGCAGTGCAGACTTTCCAGGCACGCTGTGAACCAGAGTCCAGGCTGGGGCCCTTGGGACACACACGACCTGGCGGGGGCATCCCCTGGTGTCCACAGTCTCCGGGACAGACACGTTCCTCACACCTTTCCAAATAACAAAGCCTGGGCTCCTGGCTCCGAGAAGACTGGGCACCCGCATCCTCAGAGGTCAAGTCTGCACTGTTAGAAAGGGACGGGAGGGGTCTCGCCTGACTCCCCAGGCACCGCGCCACCGGCAGAATTCACCTCTTCCTTCCCGGGGCTGGCCCTGAAATGTGAGGAGCCTCTCCACAGGTGGGGACTGGAGGGGAAGGTGCGTTCACACAGTCCTGTGCTTCTGCACGTCCTCGTTTTAATTTTATTTTTCCTTTAAAAAGAGACAATTCCTGGTCCTTACACAGCTCAGAAAAACGCTGTGAAGACTCATTCGACGATGTTTCCTTGAGGAAGTGCCATGTCAGCACCATGAATTATCCATTTGCCAACAACCCCGCGTGTGGTTGGAAGCCAGTTTTCTTGGCATTTCTGTATGTTATGCGGAGTGTTATTCTTCCGCTATCGTTTCTAGCCCCTATGAGCCCCTTTGTTTATGGGACTTTTGAGTCCTAGCTGCCCCGGTGCTCACACCGGTGGTGAAGATGGGGGCTGCCAAGGGAGGTGCTCGGTTGCCCGGGGACAAGACCTCCAACAGGCACGCTGCCGGAGCAGACTTCAGCCCCGCACCCTCCTTGCGCCCTTTGGAAGCGCGCCCCACCCGTCCCCAGGGCCTTTCTGCTCACTGCCCCCGGTTTCTCTTCTTCTGTAACAAAACCCAGGGTCATAGTTTTCCGATCAATCGTGGAAACAGGAGAGGTAAAAAGCCTGCCTTCTGGGCGTCAGTTTGTCACTTGTTCTGGGGAGACAGTTTCACAGCTGCCGTGGTGGGGAAAACAAGCATTCTTGGTGATGCCACTTCTGCTTTTCTTTTTTTTCAAAGCTGCAAAATAACTGGATTTCTAATTCTGGTAGAAGGGTCTTTCCCCCTGAGTGAAGGGCTCAGCCAGGACTCATCTTGCATCTCCAGGACCAGACACTCCCTTGTCAGCTGCTGTGGGCACTGGCTCCAGCCTTGCCTGGACAGTGCGCCCCCCGGGGACCGGAACCACACAGATGCCCTGTGCCGTCCATCCTGCATCTCCTGACCAATGGGTCTGGGTGCGGCCTGGGGTCAGGGATTTCACAGCCCTCGGTGATTCTGCAGTTTGAGAACCACTACCTGGCCTGTCATTTCTTCAGAGACTCCTACGAAGATGAGGGACTCTGTCCCCGCTCTATTCCCCTCACGTCACATCAAATCTCCACATCTTATGTTTTCTGAATGCTGCAAATCCCGAGCCTGGCTACAGAAATCTGGATATGGGGAAAACCTACAAACATGAATTACTTTGAAAACCAATAGTAACCAATTTACTAGATTTAACCACTTGTGAAAACTTAGCTGCATTTTCAAGCTTAGTTTGATCAACTGTGTTAGAGCACATATATTTCCAAACTGTGGAACAATCGTGTAATTGCTTTTTTGGCCTATCTTCTTGGCCAGCGGTCCCCCTCAGATGAGGAAATGGATAGAAGGCTCTGGGTGGGTGGAGCTGGGCTTCAGGCAGGGCCTTCTGGCCGGTCAACTGTTTGGGGCGTCTGCCGCCAGCCCAGGAGTGACTTAGATCTACCGAGAGCTCAGGGCCTTTCCAGGACCAGGCTGTTCATCTTCTTCCTCCTCTGTGTCTGCCCAGGAGAAAGGCACAGTTAGAGGGGGCCCAGTAGCCAACTTTTGTTTTCCTACTCAAAAAAGCCCACTTTCTCCAAGATCAACTGCTTGTTCCTGACTCTGCTGAATCCACCAATTGACTTTTTTTTAAGATTTATTTTTTAGGTTCAGAGCAAAATTGAAAGGAAGATACAGAGGTTTCCCATAAACCCCTTGCCTCCACACATGCACAGCCTCTTCATTCTCAGCGTCCCCCACTGGCGGGTACATTTGTCACAACTGATGAACCTAAATGGACACATGACAACCACCCACAGTCTGTAGTCTACGTTAGGGTCCCCTCTTGGTGCTGTGCATTCACAAATGGATGGTGACACGTATCCGCTATTACAGCATCGTACAGAGTAGTTTCACTGCCCGAGAAATCCTCTGGGCTCCACCTGCTCATCTTCCCCCCAACCCCCAACCCCCCCACTTGGCAACCACTGAACTTTTTACTGTTCCCATAGTTTTGCCTTTTCCAGAATGTCACTTAATTTAAATTATATTGTATGCAGCCTTTTCAGATTGGTTCCTTTCACTTAGTAACATGCATGTGCGATTCCTCCATGTCTTTGGATGGTGTCATAGCTCATTACCTGTTAGCGATGAGTGATATTCCCCTGTCTGGATGGACCACAGTGCGTGTCCATTCACCTATGGAAGGGCGTCGTGGATGCTTCTCACCTTTGACTATTGTGACTAATGCTGCTGTGAACACCTGTGTGCACGTTTCTGTGTGGACAGAAGTTTTCATCTCCTTTAGGTAAATACGAAGGGGCACAATTGCTGGATTCCATGGTGAGAGCATGGTTAGTTTTGTAAAAACCTGCCAAACTGCCCTCCACAGTGGCTGGACCACTTTGCATTCCCACCAGCAGTGAATGAGGGTCCTGCTGCTCCACACACCAGCTAACGTTTAATGTACCAAAAAGGTCATTCGGTTTGCAGCAGAGTTGATCAGATTCCTGTTTAAATCAGAAGAAACAAACACAGAAGGAAGGAAGGAAGGAGGGCAGCGAGGTGAGTCACTGCTGTGTAGACTTGTTTTTGGTTCCCTTCAGCCGGCTGTGCCTGGGGTTCAGGCAGCCGAGGTTGAAAGCCGGTGGTCCCTGTGTGGGACTTTGAGGTGTCAGCTTCGCCTGACGTGCACGGCACCATCAGCGGTGATGGGAGATGAAGCCACCAACAGTGCTGCCTTGTCACCAGGCTGCCTGTCCTGGGCAGTCGTTGCTATGTTGAAGCAAGCATAAGCGATACACCAACATCTAAACCCCAGTTTTCATAGATCTATTTTAAGGGGGGATCACTTTAAAGAGCGAGATTGCAATATTCCTGCAGATGATTAGGCATTTTTCACACCCATCTTCTCTGAGGAACTGTGACAGGAAGGAGTTGGTGGTGCTCTCCTGCCTACCTGCTCTGCTGGGAACAGTACCTCCTCTTGTGACGGGAATGAGATCAATTCGTGCCTGGGCAGGAGGCCTGGAGGAGTCCTGATGCAGAGGACGAGCCGGTAGGGAGCCTGGCTCCATGTAAGCTGAACAACAGCAGAGCATTTTGGAGAAACGCCGTAGGGCCGAGTCCTTCCTGCAGGAGGCAAGAGTTCCAACAGAGGCTGCCTGGAGGGGGGGCAGCGTGTGGCTGCTCTGGGCGGGCGCCTAGTCAGCTGCAGGTGGAGCACCTGGCGGCATGTCTGGGGGTCAGAAAGGCTTGTATTTGAATCTCATGCATTAGCTGTGAGATTTTGTTAATTATTCAACTTCCTTGGGCTTCGGTGTCCTCATCTGTAAAACACAGACCAGAACATTCTTCACTGATTAAAGTAAACACAGGATTGATAGGAAAGCACATGAGCCACCTGTCACACAGCAAATGCTCCAGAAATGGGAGCGGTTGTTATTTTGTTTGCATTTGAGTGAACATAGGACCATCCCTTCAGGGAATAGGTGGGAACAGTCAAACAACAGAATCCCCCGAGAAAGCAGCCTGTGTGATTCAGTTTTCGGGTGTTTACCGTGTTTGTGATTTAATCCTGTAAGGCAGCAGTGGGACTTAGTGAACCATGAGAGAAACAGGACTTCACAGCTGTAGGGTAAGAGAGGGCACTTTTAATCCCACGTTGAGACTTGCCGGCCTGCTATGTGCACAGAACAATGAACTCCAAGAGGGGCTGGGGGCAGAGCAGGCTGCAGCAAGCCCATCCCGCTGGCTGCAGGCGCTTTTCCACTGGGCTCCGAGGCCATCGTGTCGCTGCCTGTGGACATCACCCAGTGAGTCAGGGCGTTGAAGGACTGGTGTGTCCTGTCATGATGAAGAAAGAGCAAGACCCTGCCCTCCTGGGATGAAGTGCAGTGTTCGTCCTTAACGCGAAGCTCGGTCTCACGTATTTGCCTTCTAGAAGCTCACCAGGCACGTACCAGAGCTGGCCTGGAACAGCGCAGCAAACAGCTCCCCATCATTTCCGTAATATTAACACCCTCTGCCTTTTGAGAATTTCCAAGTCAGCCATAAAATTTTGCTAAAGATAGTTTTGCCCGAGAATGATTTATTTCTTTGTGCCCATAAACTATCCCACACCACCGTCAATTTTTCTATTCTTAGAATGAACCAAAAACACGTAACTTGTACTCAGTGCAAATTCTTTGCCTTTGCTTTAAAATACACTATCTTTTCTACACCATACACATATTTTTTATGGTTTGTTACTTGTTAACACTTTACCCATATTTGGTAGCTCAAAAGGCCCAGAGGATGGGCAGTTTGGTTTCAAGAGCCCTGGACATCATCTGAGGGGAATGAACAACTGCTGTCGGGAAGCAGTGTGGGAGGCTGGTGGCGGAGGTCCTGCTGGCCATGTGACCTTGTCCTCCTGTGGCTTTCACATGTGGGACATGCTCAAGTTCTCACCTGTCTAAGTGGAAATTAGAAAAATGGGGTCCCTGGGGGGATGGCAGTCAAAGCTGCCAACTGTCCTTTAGGACATTCTGGGAAAATTCATTATTGTCTCAGATTCTGCACATGTGGTGGGAGGAGGTCGTAGCAGCAGTCATTATTTCTAACATCCGTGAAATAACACCAACTGTAACTTAAGTTAATTCCACCCCAATTCCTCCCTCCCTTTCTTCTTCCTTCCATCCTTCTTCCATTTCTTTTCATTTATTTATTTATTTTGACATTATGCTGGTCAGTAAAAAAAAAGTCAGTTCCAGTTGAAATAGCCTGAGAAATAAGAACCCTTGAGTTCTGGTCAAGTTCTGTCTCTTCCTCATTCACAAAATGGGGATGACAAAGCTCCTCTTGGGGATGTTATGGGCATTAGATGGACATTAGGGGTGATTGTTAATTGCACACTGGCCCGCTCCTGTGCCAGAAATTAACTCCCTTGTATCGACTTAAAAGGCTGCCGTGATTCATGTATGCTGAGTTCACCCTTTGGTATCGGTGCCAGGTGGGATCAGCTCTTTCGCAGACATCATCCAATTAGTGGGATGGGCCTCCCTGCTGGCGGGGCCTGGGGGTTGCTCACTCCAGGCTTCCAGGGTTGTCATGGAGACCATCAGAGCAGATGCCTTTAAACTGGCTAAGATATCTCTTAAATATGGGAAGCCCAACTGGGGCCCCCAGACTCGAAACCAGGGCCACATGGAGCTGAAGAATATCATCCCCAAGCCCCTGACTCCTACAAAGCCCGTGTACCTCACCAACGCCATGGTGACTGAGCATGCCTGCACGTGACTCATGAGGAGAGGGAAGCACTGCATACTCCCTGCCTGTCTCTGTGCCTAACTACACCCCAGAGCCGGGCACTGGCTACCAGCTGTGTCCTTGGGATGCTCGGCTTAAAGCCAAGTTGGGTAGGGATTGGTGGGAGGTCTATACTGTCCTTGGGGCTTATACTGTACAACACTGGAAGGTGAGGATCAGGCAGAATGAATTTAATCAGACTTTCCTCATCTGCCCCAAGCCGTTTCAGTTGATAAGATGCAGACCCAATAAGCACTGGTAGCATCAGCACAGGAGAGGGTTCTGGAGGAATCCTTCACCACGCCTGACAGAGTGTTTATCAGACTGGGACATCAGGGTCTTATTAGATGATGTCCTGTCCAGTAAAAAAGCAAAGTCCCTTTTACTGAGTTTCTATCATATGCCAGGCACCATCCTTACATATATTCTTCCATCAATCCTCACACTAACCCTAGGCAGTGAGAAATGTGATACCTAACTTTTAGGTACAGAAACTGAGGCCCACACACAGCTGGTGGCAGAGCTGGGATTTGGCCCCAGGCAAATCTGGCTCCAAAGTTCACGGTTTTACCTGTTCTTTGCACCACAGCGCGACGAAAGTGGAGATTTTCCAGTAGGTCCTCCTCAACATGTGTTTTCTGTTCCAATACATTTGACAAACTTTCGTGTAAACTTCTAAAAGCTAATTTTTCTCATGAAGATCCTCTAATTTTCTTTTGTGCATTGTGACTATCTAGGAGAGAGGATGCAGTTTGCCTAAATTATATGACAATAAATACTTTTACATTGGAATTTCTATTAGCATCTCACAAAACAGTGGTCCACAGAACATGGCTTTATAGAATGCCAGGTGAAGGTACTTGTATGTTTGGGTGCAGAAAGGTGTGGGGAAATAAGGACAGGGCAAAGATTTGGAAGGGGAAGAGAAAAGAAAGACCTCCAAAGCAAGAGATGGGGCCCAGAGGACAAGCTGGTGAAGCTTCACCCTACTCCCCCAGCACACACACAACTTGCCAAGATGGGCTCTACATGTTTGTGTCCACCTTCATCCAAGAAACCTGGAGAGACAGGCTTCCATAAATTACATTTCTGTTTCATCTGCAAACCAAATTTCGTCCACAAAGAAGAAAGATCAAGAGTAACAATGTCGGAAAGAACCAATGACCAAGAAATGGTGGGCATTCAATTCACAGGATTTCTTTCTCACAAACTTGCTTGTTTAGAGAAGTCATTTATGCCAAAGGCACAGAAAAAAAATGACACTGTGGGCAGCACCAGCCTGTCAGTGTGCTTGCTATGGTAATTGGTGCCAGTGGCCAATAATGAGTCTTCCCTATGTCCAGTGCCATGACCGTCCCCAAAACTCTGCTTCTTCATGGGAAACGGGAAGGGAAATATATGAGTGGAGGGGAAAGACAGCCAACTGTCCCCAACATGCCTCTCCCTTTCTTCCTTTTAGTAATGGAAACCCTCAGAGTTTTAACTGGGCACACGGGCCAGAGACTGCATTTCCCAGCCCCCTTTGCTGCTGGATATGACCATATGACCAAGTTTGGGCCAGTGAGATGGATGAGGAACTGATGCTGATTAGAGAACTAGGGGATAATCCACTGCTGCCCCACCCTCCTGCCTGCCAGCTGGGAAATCTCCACAGTTGGAGTAGTTGCCTGCAACCCAGAGTGGAAGCCATGTGTTGAAACTGACAGAGCTGTCGCATCAGCTCAGGCTGCTTTCCTTTGACACCTTATGTTAGAGAGAAATAAAATTATTTCAGCCACTGTATTTTTAGGTCTTTGTTATAGCCATTTGGCCTATATTCTAACACACACAGTCCAATGGCCAAGATTGACTTCAAACGGATCATCAGTATAAGAGAATTTCCTGCTGTTTCTTCTCTCTCTCTCTCTAAAAATTAAAATACTGGCTGGCTGTCTTCCCCATGTCTGGCTTGTGCAAGGGCTTCACTTTCCACATCCCAGTTAATCCATTAAATGCAATCTTGAAGGAGCAGATTAACGGGGTTGCAGAAGAAATGCAGGGCACGACGCTGACCTCGCTGTTGACAACCAGGACGCTGCCTGACTCTCATTTCAAAGATAAAAACCTATACAACTCCTCATTTTTATCTCAAGTGATCACTGAGCAGAAATTGTATGCATCTAGGACATAACAAGAATAAATAACAAATGGGTTTTCTTCATTTGATCCAGAGAACACAGGAAGGCAGAACAAAACATGCCAAGAGCAGATGCAAAATGATTTCTCTTTGAAATGTAAATGAGGAGTGTGTGTGGCTGGGTAGCAGCAGCCAGCACTGGAGGGATGGATGCCCAGGTGCCTGCTCCTGCTCAGGGCCTCAGAGTTTGCCAAAGGAAGGAGAGAGGTCCTGTGTCCCTTCTCACCTTGCCATGATGGGATTGAGGGTCAGCTGGGATTTCCCAAAGATGGCATCAATGATATCTCCCATCCCACAAGCTCGCCTGCAGTATGGCCTTGCTGTCCCTCCCCTCGAGGGTTGGGGGTCCAAATCTCCCCGCTGGGTCTGGCCTAGTCATGGGGTAACCAATAGACTGTGCAGAAGTGATGACACGTGGCTTCTGAAGCCAGGGGGCTTCTCCCTGGGTGCCCTGGAAAACTCAGTCTTCAGAGGCCTCCTGTGGGGATCATCCCCGAGAAGCCCCAGCCACAGGGAGGTCGTGTGCAGGCTCTCTGGGGGACAGTCCCAGGTGGCCCCAGCCCTGAGTCATGCTAGAGAGACTTCTAGATGATTCCAGCCCCGGCCATTGGAGTCTGCCCCGCTGAGGCCCAGACATCATGGAGAAGAGATCCTTCCGCCATGACAGCCCAACACTATTCTGTGACCCACAGAATCTGTGAGCGTGAGCTGTTATTTTACTCCACGAAGTCTGGGGTGGCTTGTCAGCTGCAGTAAGAACCGGAATAGAATTTATATCCTTCCCATGGGGCACAGCTTTAGAGTGAAATGAAAAGCACATCTTGAAAAACATGCCTCGAGTTATTAGTCATCTGGAAATTTCCTAGTTAGAACATCGGGGTGGAAACATCATCCCACACGTCGAATGTGGTGGCTGGAGGAAAGCTCCTCGGGGAGTGATACCGAAAGGGCCCTTTGGAGGAAGCAGGATCTCAAGCCCTGGACCCCAACGGAACATGCTTCCCCAAGCTCAGGAGCCCAGCCCGCTCTCCATAAGGGAGCAGCCACACGTCGGCCTGAGGCGCGGGGACCACCGGGTCTGGGATGCGGACAGAGTGTGAGGAGTTTGGGACCAAGAGTTTACCCATGTTCCCTTAAAACGCACTCCTTCTCACCTACAGTCATTCTGCACATCTTCTCCCCGCCTGCCTTCCAGGGCACCCACCCTGGGGAGTCAGGCACCAGCCTGGTGGGTGAAGGATCAGAGTGGGGTCACAGTGTGAGGGTTGTCCGCGGGCGTTTCTCCAGGAGATGCTGGGGCTCCTGCTGAGGCAGAGGCTGTGAGGTCTAGAAGGGTCGGTCCTGAGGATGCAGAGGAGCATGTGGAAAATAACCAGGTCCTCTCAGTCCCGTCATAGGCCAGAGGCCTGGACGTAAGTGCAGACCCCCCACGGTCTGCTGGTCAGGCCCTAGGACCCACCAGGACCCTCCAGGTACGATTAGGTTAGCTGGCTCTGGGCTTCCAGATTCTGTCCTCACCTTGCTAAGGATTAGTGAAATCTCAACTACCAGTATATTGTTTGTTTTTTTATTCCTAATTTTGTTTTGTTTTCCTTAGGATGGATTCACATCTTTGGGGGTGAAATCCTTCACTGGAGAAACTAAAAATTAGGGTGTGCTGAATTCTCTGGAGCAGTGATTCCCAATAAAAAGGTTTGTTTTTTAACTGGGAATTAATCCCCATTTGATAGTTTCCTTTTTACTTAACAGGTGACACATTCACGTGGCTCCCAGTCCAAACAGTCTTGAGTGAGTTTCCTTCCCTCCGTCCCCTTTCTCTGTCCCACCCCCTCCTGGAGCCCCAGGTCTGCCCCTCCAGGAGCCTGTGTGAATCCTTCTATATTTTCCATATGCAAATGCAACGTTTCCTTTATCTTCCCTCTTTCCCAAAAAGAGTAGCATTCTCTGCCTTGGCTTCCAAGGGAGCATTAAGACATCAATTACAGGCTGTTTTCAACTAACATCACTTTGAACGGCATTATGATTGGGATGGCTAATATATCAACTTGGCTAGGCTACAGTGCCCAGCCGTTTGGTCCAACACCAGTCTCGATCACTTGGGAGGTGTGTTTTTAGATGTGATTAACACTTAGATCAGCAGATTCTGAGTAAAGGAGATACATGTGGGTGGGCCCCATCCAATCAGTTGAAGGCCTGAAAAGCAAAGACTGAGCTTTCCTGAAGAAGGAATTCTGCCTCAAGTCTGCCCCATAGAAACCCTGCCTGAGTTCCCAGTCTGCTGGTCTTCCCCACGGATTTCAGATTCAAGATGGCAAAATCAACTGTTACCTGAATTTCTAGCCTGCCGGCCTACCCTGCAGATTTCGGACTTACCAGCCCCCACAATGACATGAGCCGGCTCCCTAAAGTAAACCTCTCTCTATACACGTCTTCTTGGTTCAGTTTCTCTGGCTAACCCTGAGTAATGTAACGGTTATGTCTTTATGCTTAGGAGACGCCTGCTGAGGGATTCAGGGGTGCACGGTCATGTCTGCGACTGGCAACAGCGAGAGAGAGAGAGAGAGAGAAGGAAAGGAACTGGGACGGAGCGCTCATCACTGCACCCAGGTTGTACACACGGCGTCTGTGCACCAGTCTTTCAGCCACTCAGAATGTGCAGACACCTCCTAACGAGAACTGGGGACATCACTTCCCACCTGCGTTTCCACACGGGGCCTTGCGTAGGAGGGGAGGGCGGCACAGTTACCAGTCACACACCTGTGTCCTGTGTCCCCCACGCCGCAGCAGGGAGGAGCGGGGGGTGGGGGTGGAGGAGAAGCCGTGTTCTAGGAAAGTCCCAGGTCCGCTGTCCGTGCCACCTCCCAATGCTTCCCGTCACATCTCGTCTCTGGCAGTTGGTGAAGGGCCGGCACACGGGTCTCGTCCTCTCTCCCGGGGCACTGCCACTGAGCAGACAGCCTGGTTGTTAGAAGCACAAGTGTAAAGGAGGTGGGAGCCCAAGTCTGAAGAAAACTCTCTCCCAAATGTGTCCACGTGGGTATAAAAGCAGCACCACATGTTTACACGTGGGGACAGGGGGATGTGCATAAATGGCCCACACACCCTAGCACTGTCTACTGGAAATGCAGTGATGTGGGACATCTACACCCTCTGCTGGGACCCTCTCCTGGAGCCCAGCATGCAGTCCCCCTGAGGGCTGCCAGGCTGCCAAGTGTGCTCGAGAGCCCGGACAAGCTGAGCCTGAGTCCCCTGATCTGTAAAATGGTAACGACGTGTTTGCCCCTCCCAGGGTCAGCATGAATGACGTTTGTAAAGCCCTCAGAGGGGAACCTGCCCTACTTCTAAGGACCCAGGAAATGTTATCTGTTTTCTTTTTTTAATTATTATTATTTTTTTGCTGAAGAAGATTTGCCCTAAGCTAACATCCATGCCAATATTCCTCTATTTTGTGTGTGGGTCACTGCCACAGCATGGCCACTGCCGACTGGCGTAGGTCCGTGCCTGGGAACTGAACCTGGGCTGCCAAAGCAGAGTGCACTGAACTTGACTGCTAGGCCATGGGGCTGGACCCTGGTTTTTTTTTTTTTTTAAAGCATAAAAAATTTTTCGTCTGGAGAATTGTTATTCTTAAGCAAAATGAGGATTGAGATTGGGCCACACCAAGAAACAGTGGCTGCGTTTTTAGATATCGTGACATTCAGGCAGGCCAGGTTTGAGTGAAATGTGGAGATTTCAGTTTAACAAAACACGATTTCCAGCCCGCAGTAGTGATGGAGTGAGCCCTAGTCTGAATTTGCTGATCTGAGTCCCGGCCCTTCCAGTCAGTACGGAAATCTCTGTTTTCCCCTTTTCTGCAACGACCGTGTGGGACAACAGTTCTCTGTGTGTGAATGTGGCCGAGAGATGGGCAAGCACCGACCCCTCTGTCTAACTGCTCCCGGCTACAGGCGTGGCTATTTGATGCTCTGGGCAGTTTTCACTGTAAAACGTACCAGGCGTCTTTCTCCAAAGATAGTTGGCTCCTTCTCTCTTACTGGACTTGCACGTCTGTATTCTTCTATGCGCATTCTGGTAGCTACATCCGGTGACTTTTCATAGGAAACAGGTCAAAGAGACAGGTCACTTAGAGATGACAGGAAAACATGAATAGACGTGATCAACTGAGACGGGTGTGATGGTTTCCTAAACGGGATCGGAGGAACACGCCTTCAGTGGCCTCGTTAAAAGACACTTTAAAAGACATAGGCGGTCCCAGCTTTTCCTAAGGAGGTGCTGCTGGGTTGGGACAAGCCAAGGAAAGGAGGGCCTGTCTCGCCCCTGCCATGTGAGTCCTAGCCCCTCCCCAGGGCCAATGTTTGTGCAAGGTGGCCTCTGCTCAATGCCCAGGGACAGAGAGAGAATGGTGCCCTTGACACAGCCACCCCGCAACAGAGAGGGGACAAGCCATCTGCAGGGCAACCTTTTCCTCTGCATCTCCCCAAAGCATCAGTGAGGAGGACGGTGGCCTCAGATGCTGGGCCCTGCTCTGGGGAGGGGTGATGGTGGACACACCTGGAGGGTACACTGTGTGCCTGCACAGGAGGTCTGCTGGGGATGTGCACCCACATGTCCTGCCCTGCAGGCAGAGAGGAGCGATGCTGGGACCAGACACTGTTGGTGACCTCCTCCTGTCCCTGGCGATTTTGCCATAATCGGGACCAGCCTGGAGGGAAGGGCGGTGGCTCCGTTCTGGGGCTGTGAGGAGGGAAAGAGAGCGGGGCCAGAAAAGGGTTTTGCCTCCTGAACTGTGGTCCAGCAAGGTGGGAGAGGGAGTCGGCAGCCTCTGTCCTTCCTGGCTTTTTACACCTGAATCAGTGGTCATTGGCTTGAGGCAGAGGTTGTGGGGAAAAATCTGGAAGATGAGATCATCAGATGAAAAGCAAATCCCACAAGCTGCAGAACTGTGTGCAGGGGACAGTAATTTAAGAAGTCCGTGGAAGAGCAGTGGGCTGAAAGGAAAGACCAGGTTGGCCAGAAGCACGTAGGCCCAGGGGCCAGTCCATTCAGACCCCTAGGGGCAGGCAGGGAGGTGGGTCCTGAGAAAGCCTCGGTTTCTCCATCAGGAGAAAACAGCCCCTTCAGGCAAACACACACCCTGCTTTGTATTGTGCTGGGGGTGACACCTGGCTTCCAATCAGCTGTGTACGTGGGACAGCTTGGCAGCGTGGCCTGGGCAGGCCGGCTGGGCCCTGTCCGTTCCGCACGGCATAGGCAGACCCTTCAAAACAGCACTTTGAGCCTGGGGTGCAATAGCAAGCACCAGAGAGGCTCCGGGGCAAAATGTGTTCTTGTTTCTCAAAGTGTATATGTGTAAAATTGGGGTTTCTTAAAAATTAGGTAACTTAGCAGAATCCAGACCTGGAGAAAGTCAGTGTCTCCCTGTTGCGGTGGGCAGAGTGCAGGGCTATTTCACCAAAATCAGTTTGGTTCTAGGTTCAGGAAATAATCAATAAAGAGATTTTCTTATGGTTATGGACATGCCATGGTGGCAAAGATGGTGGGCCTGCCACTAAGGCTTCCTTACGTAGGTCTACACTACTTCTCCTCTGTGTGTTCTGGGTGGACTCGGGCAGTGGGAGGCTGTGCACAGATGCTCCATTTCAAGTAAGGAAAGACCACGGTCACGGCAGTGGTCTTCTCTCGCTGTGTAACAAATACCTCAAACCCCACGTCGTGAAGCACCACGAATGCATCATCTCATACTTCCATCACGAGTCGCCTACCTGGGCCCTCTGCTCAGCATCTCAGAGGCTGAAGTCGGGTGGGGCAGGACAGTAGGACTGAGGTCTCTGCTTCCCTAGTAACCGTCAGCCAGGGTTGCTCCCAGCTCCCAGGGCCCCCGCAGGGGCAGTTTACAGCAGGCTCATGGCTGCTTTTCCCAGGCCAATAGGAGAGCCTCTAGCTTCCTCCTCTGCAACCAGCCAGAGGAAATTCTGTGCCTTTAAAAGCTTCACATGATTAGGGGGAGCCAGCCACACAAGGCACCATAATCACAGGAGTGGTGTCCCATCGCGTCCTGGTGGGCCTTTGCTGGAGGGGAGGGGACGAGAGAGCTTGGGTGTCTCAGAATCCTGCCCACCGCTCAGGGAGCAGGCTTTCCACCAGCTCCCCCGACTAGAGCTGGGTGTTGTCCTCTCCTCTCGTCCAGTACAACTGGATTCGGTTGTTTGCACCCCGCAAACATCAAAACGCTTTCTTCATATTTTTGAGTTTGAGGAATGTGGGAAAATTGGAGATTTTCTGAGCTCAGAAAAAAATTTCAAATTTCTGCACGCAGCGCGGTCGTCTGTGGAGTTTTGCTCCGTTACATTCCTGGGACTGCTAAGCCCCAGGCGGGTTCCCAGCCTGCCAGACCCACGGCCCTGCTTCTACCCCCGCTGCCTCCCGGCAGAGCGTGCGTTCACCGAGCACAGAGCACCCTTGGCACCCGCATGGGCCCAGAGCCCCCTTGTGTCCCCAAGACCCACGACAGGTGCTTGGCCAGGAGCTAACTCCCCGGTGACCCAGTAGAGAGAAAAGCCCACCCCAAATGGGTGTAAAACACTGCGATGATTTAACATGCATCCAAATAGTCATTAACCACGACTTTTCCTCCAGTCTCTGAATGAATAATTGAAAACACTGGACTGATCCACTGTAATTTGTTCAAATCAGATAAACTATCCACAGAATCAAGTGCCTCTCTGTTCAGCAGGGAGCCCTCTTGAGCTAGGCAGTAAGGCCCCGCCTTGGGCCTGTGGTGCCCTTCATCTCCACCATGATGTTCTCCAGGTCCCGTCGTTGCCATGGCAACATACAAACTTGGTCATTGTCTAACATTTTCCCTTAAAATGATTCTTTCTATATAAACTTACAAAGAAAACTTTACACCACTAGTAAAGTCAGAGGTTTGATGTACTAGTTATGTTTTTTATAATATGCTCTAAAATAAACACACAGCTTTTTGGTTACAATATCTGTCCATGTCACATTGCAAATCACTTTGGGAAATCCTACTTTAATATAAGGAATAGATCTGTTTCAGCAAATTTCATCCAAAATTAATGTATATATATTGAATTTAGTTTTCCTTGCTGTATCTACTTTTTACATAGGGTACAGGTTTTGAAAGTGTTCCAGTGAAATCTATTTCCTGGGAGAACAGGGTCTTACTGACCTGAGGGTCCGCCCCAGTTACCAGTGCTGTTTGCTCGTTCCCCAGCAGAACTGGGAGTGTGCACGTGTAAGAAACTCGTACCGTGGAATTGACCAGAGGCCCTGCATTTCCGCCTCAACTGTGTCTGCGGGCAGGTGCTGCAGGGGCTTCCAGCGGGGAGGGCCCTTCCTCACGCCAGGCGCTCGGCAGGTGACACGTGAGTGGCATTGTAAACCTGCAGGCAGGACTTCGGATTCTTTGTTGCCACTGAACCATTTCACAGGCACTGACGCTCCCTGCTCGCCCTCTCTCCTGCACCCCTCGCCTTCCCCCGGGCTGGCATGTGTGTTGCCTGCGTCCTCGTCCAGCAAGCCACTCTCGGCCACTGCCATTTTCAGGCCACCTTGTGGCTGCTAACAGGTGTTTGGCGAGTCCTGTGCCTGGTGCCGTCCCTGCTGAAAACAGCCCCTGGGGATTAGCTGAAGCCGGGAGGAGAGGAGCCCTGTCCAGGTCTGAGTGATAACTGCGCTGACCGTGCAAACACAAATCTGGTCAAGGAGCCTCTGCACTCCACACTCGCTCTTCCAGTGAGAGGGACAAAAATGCCAACCGGGTCAAGATTCTGGGGTGCCACACAATCTCTCTCTGAGCTGAAAGCTTGGCTGTGTTTGTGGCCTAGGTGAGCACCGCCCACCTCCCACATCTGCATCCAGGTATGATTGATTCATTATCTGTGCCCTCTAAACGTTTGTGCAGGCGTGGAAGGGCCGCGTGCTGCTGGGGTGGGCGGTTCCCAGTATTTCAGGGTGGAAGGAGCAGGCTCCACCTCCCCACCCGGGGTTTGAAGGCTCCTTCATGAGGCACAAGTGCCACACCAGCGGGAGGTGGGGTGGTGGGGTTTCTGCACAGAGTGGGGATCGCACCAGCCTCCAGCTCCTCCGACTAGCCGGGTGAGCACATTACATTACCTCTCGTGCCTCAGTTTCCTCATCTGTAGAAGGCAGAGGAAGAGCAGCTACTTGATCACAGGGGAGGTCGTCCACCTTAAATAAGGTGACACGTGAGGGTACAGAGCACTGCTCACTTGGCACACAGTCAGGAAAATGTCGGTCAAAACACTGGCTGCTCTGCCGAGCTGCAGCGTTGCACAATCCTCATTTCAGCCGAGGCTTGTGAGTCCCAGCACGTCCTACTTCATCTCTGAAAACATCTTGGATTTTCCCTTTTAGAGTTCCAAACTACAAAAGACTATAATTTGCCATCCCGCCAAATCCCTGTTTTATTTCACATAAGTTAAAAAACAAAAGTGAAAAGTCTTACTTCCACCGTGGTGGCAAACCCTCGCAGAGAAGAACCTAAACTTTAATGAAAGCTACTTGGGATAATTGTTAAAAGAGCCAGGGGGTCACTAGGATGGACTGTTGGGTCAGGGCACTTGACTTTAGACACGTTGTCCCCATGCACAAGGGCAGGGCTGGGCCATTTCACACCGGCTTCCCTGGCTCCTCACGGCGATGTGGAAATGTCCGTGCTCCCCACAGCACACCCACCGCTCTGGGTCCTGTACTTACTCTGGGAGGGCTCATGTCCCGGGAGTCCTGTTCAGCCTGGAGCTGATGACTCCCAGATGTGCCCCTCAGATCGTGTCCTCCAGCCCACCTCACTGCGACTTCACAGAGCAGCTGAACATCACCGGCGCCCAACCAGACTCCATGTTCACTCCCCTTGCCTGGTCCCCGTCGGAACCGCATCATCGCTGGCTGGGTGGATGCCCCCAAACTGGACCCGCTCCTGATCCTGTGTCCTCTCTCCCCCAGCCAGTCTAACCTCGGGCCCCATCAGCTCTGCCGTGGAAACAGTTCCATAGTCACCACTTCTTGTCGGTTGGGACCACACTCAAGTCTCAGCCGCCAAACCTCCAACTCGCCCCCAGTCTTCTCCGGCGCCCCTCTGGCCATTTCTAACGCAACAGGAAGAGTGGGCTTTAAAACATGCATTCTACGCCCCAGACCCTCCAAAGTTTCCCTCTTCATAGAATTAAAATCCGAATTCCTCCTCGTGACGTAGACTTCCTGTGATTTGTCGCTTGTGTGTGGGACCGCCTCTCCACTCAGCCCCGCCTCCTGCACACAGCTCTGGCCACACTGGCAATTTGGCTGGTTCGGGGGCACCCGTCCAGGATCCTCACATCCTGTCTGGACCACCCTGCACAAGCTCTTTGCCAAGACAGGCTCTGCAGCCATCCCGTTCGAAAAGCATCCTCTCTATGCTGTTGTCCTCTGTCGTCCCACCTGTTTCATCTTCATCCATCCTATCACCACCTAAAGCTATAGGACTGGCTATTTGTTGTCCTTTCCTCTCATTATAGCAGAAGCCCCAGGAAGCCTGGTGTGTGGTCTTATTTCCATCTGTGAGCTTAGCCCCTAACAGCAGAGGAGGGATTCTGTATACACGTGGGGTGAATGAATGGCTCATGCTAGTACCAGCATGACATTGCAGTCAATCCTGTTGAACATCCCTGACACATCAAAGAAGATGGGGCATTTCAGATTTCATTGTTCAAACTCTCCCCAGTTCCTGCCTCTGGTACAAAGGAGCCCATGGTCTAAAGTAAACAACCCCCCGGCACAGTAGACTTGACCTTTGAGCTGCCCCTAGAGTCATATTCTGCAGACCTTCACCCCAGTGACCCTGCCTCCTCGAGAGAACACCTGGGCCTGCCATCACTGCCGTCCCTCTGGAATGAGGCAAGACTGGGACCAAGACAGTTTCATCTGAACAAAGAAGTCATAGTGTTGGCACAACAGAAATTATTGTAGACCTGCTAAAACTTAAGGATATTTGCCTATCAGAGTGATTCTGGGTAGATGTCCAGGTTTGTGTGCCTCCCTTTTCTTCTAGGACGTTCTCCCATTCTCCTCCCTACCTGCCGCTCCTGCAGCAGGTCTGAGCCTCTTGACGTCAGATCTGACCACGCGTTACCTCTTCTTTCTGCAGTCACCTCCCCCCATCCCCTTAGAGGACTCTCCCTTGATCTTCAGACTCACCTCTCGGCTCACTGTCGTTCTTTCCAACACCATTCCTATCATTGTGTTTGACAATTTCAGTGGCCATATAGAAGATCCTTTAAATACACTGGCTGCCCTCCCCTCCCACGCTCTTGTCCTCCACCCACCTCAGCCACTATCTTCCAGGGTCATATCATAACTACCATTCCTCCTGTCATTACCAGGGACTGTCCTTCCAGTCCTGCCACAATCGCCATTTCAGCACCCTGCTCTCCGGGCCTCCGCCTCCCATCTTCCCAGCTCACTTTCTCCCATCTGTCTGCTGCCTCAATGCTGCAGCCACACTGGGATCCCGATTCCTTGCCTCTCCTTACCCCAGGTAAATAATCCATCACCACAGTTACACCCTCACACGCATCCTCAACGCACAGATTCCCCTCTTACTTTGTCATATGCTTTCAGAAAAAGTCCCGAATGAATAAACCCAGTATTCCAAGGACTGGCATTCTGGCTGGCTCTCACTAGTATGGCCCCAGTCCATCCTGACGGGTCAGTGCCTGTGCCATACCGACGCTGAATGTTTTGAAGTTCACCAGTGAACTTTCCACCGCCTGTGCACCTGCACCCATGCCGCCGCTGCTGGCTGGAAAAATACCCGCAATAGGCTGACTGGCCTCACTCTAATTTCACATCAGATGTGCCCTTCATGTTTCCAGCTGTCACATTACATTTCCTGGGCCATTCAGTCTCATGTCCTAGATGATCATTTCAGTACTTTTCTCCTCAAATCTCCAAAATTTCCTCTCCATCCTCTCTCTCAGCTGATCACTTTGCTTCCTATTTCACTGAAAAAACAAAAGGCGCAATCACAACAAATTCCACCCCCACGTAAACCAACATAACGGGCACATCTGACGGTGTGTTCTGTCTTCCCTCCTGTCACCACGAACTGCCCACTCCCTCATCTAGAGAGACCTCTCCACTTGTTCACTAGGTCCTGTGCCCCCCGCACATGGCCCCAGACATCCTCCCCCTCCCTGCATGGTAAGAATTTCCCACCATAGTGGGGCGTTACTGTCAGCATAGCGCAGCACTGTTATTGTATCACTTAAAAGAAAAATAACAAAACAATAAAAAATCTTTTGACTTCACATCCACCTCTAGCTGCAGCCCTGTGCTGGATATTGTCTGTGCTCTCTCCGGGATCACAGGAGATGGATGTCTGGGAGCTACATTTCCCCAAATCCCTGCTAGCAGCCTTCCGGTTAGACCCACCAGAGAGAGGAACTCTCATAATACCTGGAGGAGAGAGGTATACAGAGATCTTGTCTAGAAGCAAGTATTTCCTAGGCATCCTGACCTCCTTGTTCCTGCCACAGGGCCTTTGCATGTTCTGTTCCCGCTGTGTGGGAGCCCTTTCTCCTCTGCACATGTCTTACCTCTTTCTTTATTCAAATGCTATCTTCTCAGTTAGGCCCTCCTGACAATCCTATTTAAAATTTCAACCTGCTCCTCCTCTACTCCCAGCACTTGTTAATTCCCTCTTACTAACTTATTTTCTTCTCTAACATTTATCATCATATGACCTTCTATGTGAATACATATTTATTTCTTTATTGTTTGTCTGTCCTCACTAGAACGTACACTCCACAGGCAGAGGGTTTTCATCTATTTTATGCACTGTTAGAATAATGCCTGACATAGAGTAGATACTCAGATTTCTTGATTGATCCAAATGAATGAATACACTATGCGATCAAAGCTATACAGTGTCTTCGGAGCCTTCGTTAGGTGTAACTCACAGGTAGGACGAGCTTTTATTACTGTCATAGTCCAGGTATTCTGCTCTTTGGTTTTAATTTCCTTTTTGAGTTAAGAATTGGCTAAAAGCTGGGTTAAACCTGTCCAGATCATATGGGTTGTTGTCCATGGCTGTTTTGCTTGTGTCTTGTTTTTGTTGTGAGTTTCTTGTTGTTCTGCAGTCTGCTCAGAGAATGATGCTGGTGCCACGTTTAGTTTCTAGAGTATATTGAAGCTTTCTGTGTGCCCTATTCAAGGGTCAATTTTTAAGTGATTAACTGTGTTATTTTGGTCTTCTACAACTTACTTTTTTCCACCCACTCTGTCACGGACTAAGATCTCCATTAACATGTCTTCTGTGTAGCTTTCCTCGTGTAGCTGTGTTTCATCCTTTATGAGTGTTGATTCCGTCTCACGTGGTGGGTGGATATTCACACCTGTTGTGAAGGTGGACTGTGGTGTCTTCATTACGGATCACGCCTTCATCACTGCAAAACATCCTCTTTCGTCCTCCTCGAATCCACACCTCGTTAGACTGTGACCTGCTTTCTTCCTTCTGCATGTTTGCCCGCTCTGTCTGCACTCACCCTTTCAGCTTCAAACATCTCGATTCACGTCAGGTGTGTTTCTAACATAGAGCATACTGTTTGATCTTGCTTCATGATCCCGTATTTGAGTTTTTTCTCTTTATATGTTAATTTAGTGCATTTACCTGCATTTATTTGATATAATCTCATTTCTGTTTTACGTTATGCATTCTGTTTTTAATAGCTTTTCAATCTTTGTTAGTTTGATATACGTGTTTCCTTTGATAATTTGTTGAAGTGGCTAACTTTTAATTATAATTCAATACAAAGTACTTAATCCTCTATTTCTTTGGATAAAATCCATTGACTCCTTATCATGAGCAATGACAACATAGTGTATTCCTTCCCTTTTTCCCTGCCAACAAGCCATTTTAATAATATTTGATTATTTTTTCAATGTTTTCCTCTGTGTTTTAAAAAACATATTTCTCTTTTGATTTTTTCATCAGTTGTATTCATCTCTCGGGATCTCAGGTTCTCAAAGATGAATAAACCACTATGACTACAGCATCTACCAAATTGCACCTACCTTCCCCTCTCGGTCATTGTTGCATAAGTGTTCACGACATTCTAGCGCTGCTGTTGCGTTGTGAGGTAGTCACGGTCTTGTCTTTGCTTTAGTCTTAGCCCAACAGTTAAACTGTCCGTGCTCACAGCCCATCCTCTGCTATGACCCTCACCATCCGTTTGTGGCCTCAAGTGTCTCCGTGGCACTTTCTCAAATTATTGTGTATTTAAAGAATGTTTTCCCCTCTTGTCTCATAATTTAAACAGCAGTCCAGTTGGGTTCAAATGTTTTCGGTCACTCTTTCTGTTCCCGAGGACTTTTAGACTGTTGACTGTCTTCTGTGGGAATGTTGGAGACGAGCCTACGTTCCTCTCACTCAACAACATGATCTCTTTGCAGGATGTGTCTCGGTGTTGATTGTTCTTTGCCAGTTTTTCCTAAGAAACAATGTGACTTTTCAATAAGAAAGTGTATGTCTTTGATTTCAGGAAGGTTTTCCAGCATTGTATTTTAAAACATTTGTTGTTTTATTATTTACATTCTCTGCCCTGTTGATGGTGTGTATATGTTGGATCTCTACTGCCTAACACATCTATCACTTTCTCTCAATCCCTTAACTCTAAGTTCATTTCCATCTCAGTTTTCTCAGTCCTGTGCTTCATGTCCCTTTTCTGAAGCATTTATATTCTTTTGCATTGCTTCCAAAGTGGCCTTCATTTCTGGAGGGACACTACTTTCCTGAGTTCTGTTGGCTTGTAGTTCAACTCCATCCATCGTCTTTCCGTGTCATATCTGAAAATCTTGTGTCTCTGCTTTCACATTTGCTTTATTAGGGCAAATTCTTCATTACTTTGTTGATTCCATGGCAATATGTTTATTCACAATTCATCTGACCTGTAACACATATTTTTCAAAGGAATGTTCTTTGTCTGGAATTTGACTTTCCTGCTGTGCTTTTCTTTTTCTTTTGGTTTATCTGATTGTATCTTGTATCTGACTCATTTGATTACATATCTTTAAAAGACTTGAGTTCTTCCTGGACAAGTCATTGGGAGGTAGTTCCTAGGGGAAGGGGCAGGGGCTTGTCCAAGTTAGCAGGACTTTCTTTAATGACACATGGTTGTGTGTGCCATGGGGGTATTTTACGCTTTGTCTCCCCACCAGCAAAGAGTCCAGCTCAAAGCTCAGAATCTCTGCTCTCCAGGCCTCCTCACCAACAAACCACTCCTTGCTCCAGCAAACACAGCTTGCTTCTTGGCCATTGCAGCCTCTTCAGTACTTGCACAAAGCATGTTACTGCAAAGCACACCTGTTATTCTACCCCCATGATTGCAAACAGGGGTTGGTGGATGGCATTCCAGGTGCTTCACTCACTCCGAGAAGCCTTCTCCTCCAGGTTTCCTGATGTCTTCCCTCCCATGTCTCTAACACCCTGTTGGACCCCTGCTCTGGCAGCCTCCCTTTCACATCATAGTTTGGGGTTTTGAGCATCTCTAGGCTCATCAGAGAGGTAGTTTCTGTTTCCATATTCCTTGCTGCTGTTGGATCTGTCAGAAGGAAATAGCGAAACAAGGACTTTGTGTCATCGTGTTAAAACCAGATATTGTGAAGTTCAGACTAAATTTGGAATAACTTGTTTTGGTGTATCCACTCTCCCTTATTAGATTGTCAAGTCCATCCTAGTACTTCACAGACAATTTGAGGATAGAGCCTAAATCTGTTCTTCGATATGTTTTCATTGGAGCCACTATTTCTCAGGAGCAATGATTTGCACATACATCGTAGACAGTGAGTGCTCCTTCTAGACATCACTTTCTCATTGAAGTAGCTCCCGCTAGAGAGCTATTGTCCCTGCTAAGGTTATATACACCTAATGGGGAAATTTCTTAGAGAAATGATAAACTTTGGTGATTAGGGCCAAATGGAATTTTTTTCTGGAGAACTCTCATTCGTAATTAAAATGACAGTGAAAAAATGGTTGTAGTTATATCCTGAGATACAATTAAACAGACATTCAGTATTTGTCAACATTTTAAGTAATTACGACTGTTGCATTCTTAAATTTATTTTAAATTCTTTAAGGACAGCATCATTGTATCCACAGCACACAGGACCTGGCACATAGTCAATGCTCAGTAGATAAAGGTCACTTGACTTCTACCCATCACTGTAACACGTGTTTGATTTGCAACCCTCCTTGTGCACCATCTCACAGTGTGTAGTTCTCCAGGATGTGCGATCTCCAGGCTGGTTCAAAGGTCACTGGAGCCACTTTTGCCTTTCTGCCTGTGTGTCTGTTAGTCTAACTTCTTTCTGTCTCTCTGACTTCTCGGATTAACATGGAGGAGGGCTTCCCCTGGCAGTTCTGTTCTCATTGTTGGGAGACCAGCACAAGTCTGGACTAACAGTGCTTTAGTGTTTTCATTCCCTCTGTTCTGCCTTCTTGAATCACAGATAATGGAGGGAAACCTTTGAGAAAACACAGCAGGAACATTCATCCTAATCATTGTCTGAGACTGTCTTTCCCTAATAAGAAGCAAAGTTGACCTTCATTAGCCTTATTGGTCTTATTTATTGACACTGATTGTGTCTCTGTCTAAGGACTAGTAATCCTTATCAAAGATCAGGTGGATTTGCTTTCCTAAAACAGTTCCCAGCATTAAAAAAAAAATTCTTTCTTACATTACAGGTCAGCAGGGTTTTCTTTCTTTCAAAATAACTCAAATGTTTTAGGCAGATCAGAACCTTTGTTGGAAATAACATTTTTAAGTCTGTTTCTCCCAACACTATGAGGACTTCAGAGCCTTTGCAGAGAAGGAACCTCAGTGGCTGGAGACAACTCTGCCTTCAGCCAGGCCAAACTGGACGCTCAGCTTTGCTCTGTGAACTGGTGGGACGTGTGGTGCATTACTTTTGACTGATTTCCATCACATCTGATTTTTTTCTCCCTGTATCCACTCACACCCATGTGCTTTGGAGAACAAATACAGTCTTACAATTGACATTGGTTTGAGTACTTTTTGAGAAACTGACATCTCAAAATACCAAGACCTGCACTGTCCAGTAGAGAAGCCGGTAGCCTGTGTGGCTGGTAGTGTTTGAAATGTGGCTAATCCTGACTGAGACGGTTGCGTATGGTAAAAAAGGAAAGTGAAATGTCTCACGAGTAATTTTTTATATTGGCTGCATGTTGAAATATTTCCTTATATTGAGTTAGATAAATTAATTTTAAATTAAAGTTAACTTTACTTTGGGGCTGGCCTGGCGGCATAGTGGTTGGGGTCATGCACTCCACTTCAGTGGCCCAGGGTTTGCAGGTTCAGATCCCGGGCATGGGCCTACACACTGCCTGTCAGCCATGCTGTGGCAGCGTCCCATATAAAGTAGAGGAAAATGGGCATGGATGTTAGCCCAGGGCCAATCTTCCTCAGCAAAAAGAGGAGGATTGGCAACAGATGTAGCTCAGGGCTAATCTTCCTCAAAAAAAATTTTAATTTTACTTTGTTTTAATTTTTCAATGTGGCTACCAGAAAATTAAAAATTTCATATGTGGTTCTATTTGTGACTCACATTACATTTCTGTGGGAGAGTACTGACCTGGATGCTACTCCAGGTAGGTTCTGAATTCTGGGCTGGGTGCAGGGCCTGGAAGGATGGAAAATGGAAAAAATGAACTGGGCTCCTGTCCAAAGAAAGACAGACTTAGTCCTCCTTCCTTTGCTCACCAGCTATGTGACCTTGGCCAAGTGACTTAGCCTTTCTGCACCTCAGTTTGCAGAGCTGTGAAAATGGGCACAATGATATATCTTTTGAACATTGTGAGGATGGAGTTGGGTAATAAATAAAGCATCTGGCATAGAGCAAGCCCTCGCAAATGGTTAGTTCCTTCCTTTGGGCAAAATGAAAGGAATTTTAAATCACATTTATGTGTTGTTTAAACAGTTCTGCCTGCATCATTCATGAAGCACATGCTTAGATGGAGCACAGAATAAGCTGCTTGTGGGGGTGTCCTGGGTAGAGGTCCCTCCATCTCAGGGAGCGATGTGACACACCTCCGTCAGGCAGGCAGGGGAGTGGAGGTGATGGTGAGCGCCTGGTGGCGGCTCCAGGAAAATCCCAACAAGAGGAACAGCTCAGCAGGCCTGAGCTGTTGAGAAGCAGCAGCAGGCAGCCTAGAGCTCCCCACCAGCCCCCCTTTACAGGCACCGGATGCAGAGGTGCTTGTGAGGGGAGGGAGGGAAAGGGACGCCCCCAGAGTGTTTCCAGGAAGTAGCCCCTGGGTGATGGAGGATTAGCAATTCAAAGTTTTGACAGCCCAGATGCTTTCTGCCCAGACCACACCGTCCCCTGGCCTGAGGCCGACCTTATCACTGGGCTTTGTCCTGTTCTTATTTGTTCAGGTGAGTGTCCCAGCAGTTCCCACACTTCCCAGGTTGCTGCTCTCCAATACCAAGGCAGTGGTTTCCAATGGCGGGACAGGTTGCTCAGGGAGGACGCTCTGAGAAGTTCAGGAGAGGTGTGGAGTCAGAGCCAGGCCTCAGGGAAGGCAGGCGGCTGGAGCCCCCAGACCCTGGGCAGGGCAGGGCCACCTGTGTCCTTTAGTGGTTCTTATGTGGCACCTGAGACTTCCCACTTGGACCTCCCACTTCCAGAGTTTGTGAGCGCTGCAGTAGTCACAAAACACCTACTCTTGGAAAACTTTCCAACTAGTGATGCAATGAATGGAGAGCAGGTGATGTAACCGGGGAAGCTTTCGTTTCTAGTGAGGTGTTGGCCAAATCATCAAAGAAGGAAAAAGTGCACAGAAACACACAAATATTTTAGAAGTCTTTCTATTGCTGTATGTATTCCTGAATGCAGGTATTTGATTATTCCTCTATATTCATATGCATTATTATTTATTACGATAATGTACATGTATTTATTTTGGTGGCCCCCGATGAACCCTGGTACTCACACCCTGTGTTGTCGCCTCCCAGTGAACCTGACCCTGTGCCTTCCTTTGGCCAATGGATGTTAGCGAGCATGACAAGGAGGCTTGATAATAGCTCACACACTGGGCTCATCTTCTTGGAACCTGTCTCCAGGAGCCCTGAGTCTCCTGTGAAGAGATCCAGCTGCCCTGCTGGGGAAACCACGTGGAGAGAAAGAACACCCAGCCCAGGGAAGAAACCAGCGTGGATGTTCCGTCCCAGCAGATCTTATTACCCAGCCAGGGAGCTGCATCGAGAGGAGTAATCAACCATCACTATTTTAATGCATTCAAGTTTAGTGTTGTTGGTTGCACGGCAACAGGTAATTGAGACAATACCACTTATAAATCTGTCATAAAATGAAGAAAGATAAAATTACTTATCAAAATACATATAATAAGAAAGGATCAAACGAATCACGGAGGAAGGTGCATAGAAAAATTAGGAGTAGAAAAATTACTAAAGCCCTGAGTAAGATCAGCTCGCAGGAAGGCTCGCAGTTGCATCCTGAATGGTCGCAGGTGTGCTAAGCCTCCTGCACCGAAACCAGTTACAAGATCCACAGCGTCCAGAAGGAAAGACATGGCAGTCCGCTGGACTGTGCGTCCATGGGTGAACAGTGAGTGTCGATGCTGGGGAGTAGGAAGCCGGGCAGGCCTATTCCCAGAAGACTTCACCGAGTGGTGGTTGAGTGCAAGTTTTCCTTTTATCTTCTTTTTATTGTGAAATATAAAACACAATCAGAAAATTACGCAGGGCCAAGATAATTTATCACAGTTATACCTGCATAACCAGTACCCAGGTCAAGAAGGATAACATTGCCGCTCCCGAGGACCCACGTTTGCTCCTGCCCCTAAAGATAACAATTATCCTGACTTTGATGGAAATCACTTTCTTGCTTTCCTTGAGCAGTTGAAGACTATGGTTTAGTTTTGCTGGCCTGATGTTTATCTTAATGAAAGCATGCTGGAAGTGTTCTGTGGTATCTGGTCTGCTACATTTAGCTGTAGATCATTCCTTTTCATTCCTGTCTAGCACAACACCTTGTGAATATTCCTCATTATTGATGTACATTTGGATGGTTTTCAGTTCGGCTGTAACAAATACTACTGCAACAAGTGTTACTGTGTTTATCTCCTGGTGCACACGTCCATGCAATTCCATTGGGAACATACCTCGGGGTGAAATTGCTGGGTCTGACATGATTTGTGTTCTTGGTTGTAATAAATGATGCCACACTGTCTTCCAAATTGGCTGTGCTGATGGAAACCCTTACCACGGTGGGTGAGTGCTCTGTCACTTAGTGTCACACCAAAGCCTTGGTGCTGTTGGGCTCTTCCATTTGGGCCATTGCATTGTGATTTTGACTGAATTTTCCTTGATTATTAATAAACTTAAGTACCTATTCATAGATTTATTGGTTGGTTAAAGTCTTTTGCTCAGTTTTCTTTTTGATTAGCATTTTCTTAAGTAATGTGTAGAAATCTCTTATATATGTGGGAAAAGAGCCCTTTGTAAGGTCAACACATTGCAGATGTCTCCTCGCTTTTTGTGGTTTATTTTTTCCCTTCTTGCTGGTGTCTTGATACTAGAGGGTCCTGGAACTATTATAGAACAATTTATCAAGTCTTCCCCTTTATGGATAATGCTTTTTGCATCTTGTTTAATTGCTCTTTCTCTATGCCATGCTCAAGAAAATATTCTTTTATATTTGTGTCTAAAAGCTTTATTGTTTGGCCTCTCACATTTAGACCTACGAATGTGTGTGTATGGCGTGAGGTCACTCAATTTTCTTTTACTTCCGTGTGGATCACCAACTGACCCAACACCACTTACTGAAAAGAATGTTCTTTCACACCGGTCAGTTTTCCTTGGCTTTGTATTCTGTTCCTAACTTGACTTTAGTCACTACTCTGAATCTGTTCAATGTGCCACTCTGCCTCTGCTGCCCTCTCTGAAACTGGAAAACGTCCCCGAGGAAAGCAGCACCGAAGTGAATGCACCTCTTGGGGTCTCCATCTTCACTCCGATGCCCAAGGAATTCTTGACTCTGTTTTCAGTTCTCCAACGCTCTTAAATGGATGTTTTCATATTGTATTCAGCTTTTATCTTGTCCTCACCAGGATAATTTTATTCCAAATGACTTAATTCATCATTCCTAGAAGCAGAAGTTTGACGATTCCTTTTAAAATAAAATTTGCAATATCTTTGGACGTGGCAGGAGAAAGTGGAAGGATGAGGAGGCAAATAGGAAAGGTTCAAAATCGAGTGCATTCTTTAGACGGGTTCAGGAGCACCTTAGCTCTGCGGGTGGAATAAATGCCCCCGGGGGAGACTCTGTGGGGCAGAGAGGCCACGCCGGGGGAGGGAAGGCCCAGACCTGCAGAGGATGATTCAGGAGGTGGAGGTGCCCCAAGGCTTGTTGAAGCTGCTTTAGCTGCAAGTAACATGCAGATGAATTCAAAATGGCTTAAATGACAACAGAAGTGTATTTTCTCACATGTTGCAAATTCTAGAGTCAGGGTGATTCCAGAGGCGCTTAATTCACTGCCTGGTAACATCACTAAGAACACACAGGTCCTCTCCATCCTTGTCCACATGTTGGCCTACAAGAGCCGGCTCCCACAGGCTGCTTGTGCCATCCAGGCGCCACACCCAGTGACGACAGTGGACAGTGGGGGGCGGGCGTTGCTCCTCCCCTGTCCTTCTCTTGGTGTCTCTTCTCAACAGCAAGGACAACCTTTCCCAGAGGCTTCAGGAGATGCCCCCTCATGTCTCTTCAGTCAGAAAGGTCTAGAATGTCCATGCCTGATCCAACCACTGGGAAGACTGGATTATGACTCAACCTTTGGGACTGGGATGTGCCCCCAGCATCCGCCAGAGGGCAGTTGTGGGCATCTGGAAAATGGGGGGTTGGGAGGGCTCAATAAGAGTAATGCATGGGTAGGAGAGGAGAGGAGAGGTCACGGACACGCAGGTCTGTTTATATGGTCCAGGGCCTAGGGCCGTGAGCGCGGGGAAGGGAAGGAAGGTTGGGAGGAGAGATGGGGGAAGGGAGGCTACAGCAGGGACAGGGGCTGAGGATAGCCACTGAGCAAGAGCAGGAGGGCGGCAGAGCTGCTCAACCTCTAGGGAAAGTATTCTTGCCTTGCCTCCCCTCCCTGCCCTCCTTTCATCACCTGGAACATTCTATCAGGTAGTCTACAGGGCCCTGGGCCTGAACCGCCAACCCCCTTGCGCAGGCAGTTCAATCCTACACCCAGTTTGCAGATCCACAGGCTTGGGAGGGTCATAGGATTCGTTCACATTGAACAGGAGCATCGGACATCCCAGGAGGCGATGCTGTCAATAGCGCAGGCCCAGGACCACCCAGACTGACGTGAGCCCTGGTATAAACCAAGCTTGAGGGCGTCCTTTGTCACGCTTGGCCTTTTCAGATGGAACCGTCCGTCAGAGATGGCAGCTACCCCAACAGCATGCATGTGTGTGGACCCGGGAAACTGTTCACGCCTGAGCTTACGTCATGGCCATTTCTGGGTGTGCCTTTGGGAGCAAGCTGAGCCCCTGAAGGGCCAACCGGCCAGTCCTTTGGTCCTCTACCAGTTTGGGCCCTCCCTGAGCTGATGGAGCCTCTCGATGGAGTGACTGATTCAGAGGTGCCCTAGCACAGACGGGAGCACACGCTGTGGCTTTGCTTTGTTTGGAGTTTGGGGGCAGATCTTCAGGCCTGGGCTGAGCTGGTTCTCTGAGACCAGCTGACTGGACCCACGGGAGACACCCATCCGCGCTTTTCACCCTGGGGGTCCACCTGGGCTCGATTCCATGCCGTGCAGTTGAGCAAACTCTACTCCCAGCACCGACGACCTGGAGGCTAACGAGCCGCGCTGGCCTCTCGGATGGACAGCACACACATCCTGAGGGTCACATCCCAGGACCTGCTGCAGAGCTCGGAGTTCGAGAGGGCAGATCAGGGGCCAGCAAACCTTTTCTGTAAAGAGTCAGATAGTAAATAATTTAGCCTTTGAAGGCTGTGTGGTCTGCAGTCCAGCTTCTCAACACTGTTGTTATAGCATGAAAATGGTCACAGACAAATCGTAAGTGAGCGAGTGTGGCTGTGTTCCCATAACACTTTCTTTACACTAGTAGGCAGGGTGCTGGGTTTGGCCCACAGGCTGCAGTTTACCAACTCCTGACCTAAGTTTATCAATAATGCCATTTTCTATGGGAGAAAGAACTGGGGAAAATCATGCTTAATTGTCCTTTCATCTTCATTCACTGTTTGATTTAAACATTTTGTTAATGACATTCTTAATTGCCATTTTTACTATTCATGATGGATGGCATTTTAATCTCCTCCTAATTGGCCAACAAAGGGGAAAGGCAGCCTCGAATCTTCTTTCTTACCGCATCAGGCATCTGGTCTTTTGAGTCTGATTTGCTGCCTAAGTAACTGCACCAGAAATTTCTAATGGAGTTACACAGTGGGTGAGTCAGCCGCTAAGAGTTCTTTCTGTTCCTATTTGTACCATCTCTGAAGAGAGTGCGGATTTTCCTGTTTGTCACCCACTATCTCCACATCCACCTGGCCTTGCATCTTTCACCATCACTGAGAGCCAGTGCGCCTACGCAGTTCTTGAGTGCCCAGGATGCCAGTCAGTGTCACCAGAATAGAACACAGAGCTGCCTGCACCATCTGGACAGAGAATCATGTGCAAGCCACACAACTCGTGTAGCATCAATATTTAAGTAAAGCTGGGTGTTTTTACTCAACGAGAAACACCTTCTGCCTCTCTGGCCTGTGGTCAGTCAACATGTGAATGGACCCAGAGTCATTGCAGTAAGCTCAGAGGAAGAGGTGTGGGGGAAATACCCACCAATCAGGGCTTGATGCAGGGAGGGAAGAAGGAGATTTTGCTAGAACTCCCTGTGTGCTCAGAGCTGAGAACCGAGCAGTGAGTTTGGGGTCAGAGAACCCACGTTCAGGTCTCCGTTTGAGCACTGCTTGCACAAGCCACTGAATTTTCTCTAAGCCTCTCTTTCGGTAAAAGGATTGATTGCTAAAATGGCCCCAGTGCCACTGCCTCCCCATAGGAATGTCTTTCCAGGGTGACTTTTTGGCCCTGCTGTGCAGAGGTAGAGCTGAACTCCCCAAGCTGCGAACTGGGTCCCTTGTGACTTGCCTTGGCTTATAGCCTGTGGTGGCAGTGACAGCAAGCCGGCCCCCAGAGGTGGTGCACTTAGCTCTCTCCTGCTCTTTTGTCTTTGCCTGAGGACAGGCCTGGGCTGGCCAGTTGGGAGAAGAGCACATGTTGAGGGAGCTGAGGTGTCCCAACTGACAGCTGGCCGGGCCTCACGAGCACACTGCCTAGCGGCCCACAGCTTTCCAGAGGTGTGCATGCGGGAGCACAGCCCGAACGACCACAACCGCCCTGCTCCTAGCCTTGGTTGCCCACCAGCTGCATCATGAGCTCAATAATCACAGGTTGTTTGAAGCTGGTAAAGTTGGGATGTTTGTTTCACAGCAATAGCTGACCGTTACGCTTGCTCTGTCTCACAGAATGTTGTGAAGAGTAAATGAAGCCGTGTCTACCAGAATGCTTTGTGAGTGGTAAACAGTAAGCAGATATAAGCTGTTTCATCAACTTCATACGTTTCAGTCAGTGTGGAGACCAAGCAGAAGACACAAATTGGTATAAACAGCCCCTTCGCTCCCCTCCCCTCTCCACCTCCACAGACGAAAGAGCTTGTTTTTCTCCTCTAAATATCTCAGCCTGCCTTTCATCTGCCCAGGCTCACACGCTCCCCTGCTGCCCTCAGCCGGCACTTACTGACCATCTGCGATGTGCCAGGCACTGTCTCAGGCACAGAAGATCCTGGGTGGGGGCGGGGTAAGGAGGCAAACAAATAAGGAATGAAACAGGAAAGATCAGGAGTGAAGGGCTGTGCAGAAGACAAGTACAGGGAGAAGCAACAGAATAAGTGGTTGGCTACTTCAAGCTGGGTGGCTTGGAAACAAGGTGACAACGAGACAAGAACAAATGAAGGGAAGAAGACAGATGAAGATCCACGGGGAGAATGTTCCAGGAAGAAGGAGTGGCACTGCAAAGACCTCGAGGCCCAAGAGGCCGAAGGCGGACAGTAGGGCCTGCGGTGGGGGAACAGGGGGCCAGAGTGGGTTGAACGTTGAAGGCCAGGGTCAGCAGGAGGATCTCATTCTCCAGTGTGACAGAAGCCATGGGGGCCTGAAGGGAGGGAGGGCTGGGATAGGATTTATGTTAAGGCCCTTGAGCTGCCGTGTGGAGACTCACCTACAGGAAGCAAGAGAGGAAGCCTGGGCACCATGTCAGAGTCTTCTGAGGCTGTCCATGAGACAGATGTGGGCGATTGTGAGATGGAGAAAAGCAGGCCAATTTGGGATACGTTGAAGGTGGTTTCAGCAGGAATCAAGGACGGTATTTCTTCTCAAGGCATGTGCACCGGGCCATCAGAACACGTAGAACTTTTGTGGTTCCTGACCACGACTCACACCAATAAGCTCGTCACACTGGAAGTTGGCAGCTGCTGAGCTCCCAGGGGTCCCGCTGTTGGGTGATGGACTGGTAGAGCGGGCAGGCTGGTTTACTCACCACTTGATTTTACTGCTGGGGTGGTGCCAAGACCTGACACCACCGGATTACACATTTGGGAATAAAGAGATTTAGATGTGTGGTAATGATCTATCGTGGTGCAAAAAGTCACCCCAAACTTAAAACAAAAATAGTCATTTTGGTCTTTCCTGCTTTCTGTGGGTCAGGAATGGGGGAGCAGCGTGGCTGGATGGGTCTGGCTTGGGGTCTGTCTCATGAAATTGCAGTCAGATGTTGGCTGGGGCTGCACTTATCTGAAGGCTCATCTGGGGCTGAAGGATCCACTTCAGAAATGGCAGGCAAGCTGACCCTGGCTGTGGGCTGGGGACCTCAGTTCCTCTCCCTGTGGGCCTTTCCACAGAGCGGCCTGACTGTCCTCATGACATGGCGGCTGGCCTCCCCCAGAGTAAATGATTTAAGAGACCGAGGCAGAAGCTGCAATGGATTTTATGACCTAGCCTTGAAGGTTGCACACCATACTCATGCCACATGCTACCACTCACAACATTCGAGCCTTGACTCAGTGTGGGAGCGGGTATATGCCAGGAAGAGAGGATCTTGGAAATTGGCTACCAGAGAATCCTCTGACTCCCCTAGAAAGCAAATGCCATTGGTGACTGCTGGTGGCAAGTGCAGTGGGGTTGTTCTCTGTGGTGGGGATTTATTCCCGTGTCCCCCACAGGGCTGGATTTGAGTCAGACCACCTGTGTCCTGTGCTGGCTCCTCCCACTTGGGAGAGGCATGTAATCCAAGTGTCGGGTTCCTCATCTGTAAAATGGGCTCTAATTTCTGCCTTGTGGTGTGACGTGAGAATTAGGTGTGGTGTTTGATAAATGTCCTTTTCTTTCCCTCCTCTTAGCCAACTCCTATCTGCTAGGCTGTGCGCACTGGGGCACAGTCGTTAAAATGGGTACTTTGATTCCCACAGAACTTTTAATAACCTTTGCATCTTGTTTATATGGAAATTGAATCAGTGGATCTTTTTCTTGTCTTTTCGTGACATCTTTTGAATAAGTACATATTAGTGAGAACTTTGCTCTGGGCTATACTACCTCCAGTGCAGAGGCAAGCAGACTGCTGAACCAGCATGCACCCACCTCTCCATTCGGGGCGTCTGTCATTTAAAGTTAATGCCCACCCCAGAGTGAGTTTCTCTTTCAGTTCATAATTCATCAGCCCACACAGTTTATTGTATTCTTTGTGCATGGCCCAAATTGTGCCCTGATGAGCCATGGGGACAGGTCTGTATGATGACACTTTGTGGCCCATGGGCAGCTGTCTGAGAATGCACTTGGGACTCCCACCCCTGTGGAGATGCACAGGGCTACATGTTCAATGCCAGCTAGCTTTAATTTTTGCCAAGTTTCAAATATGCTGACAGATTAGATGTTAATTATATAATTTAGCTTAAATTATTTTCATTTTTCTGAAAATGAGCTTTATGTGTCAGAGGCTGGGAGCCATTGATGCTCTAGGTCTTGTGTGTTCTACAAATTGGTACACAGTGCCGGGTAACGCAGTGAGTCGATACCTCCCTGTATCAGGTGGACATTGGACACATTTCTTCATAGCACTGTCATTCGTGGGGCTCCCCATGTGGGAGGTTGCTTTCCAGACACCTTGGTTTGGCCTGTGTGGGTGAGATGGGGAAATGCATTCTCCTTCCCCAGTCAAAATGCCAGAATGGGCCAATTTCAATGAAATGGAACTCTTGGGTGGAAAATTGAGTTTAAATGAAAGATAGCTGCTCCCCGCCACTCCCCTTTCCTCGGGCCCCAGCAGCTCTCATCTTAACAGCCAGGGGGACAGACAAGGTCCAGCTGGAGCTTTGGGTTTCACAGTGAAGCAGTCGTGCTAATTGTAGCTTCCAACAAAAATTCAGATTTAACACTCTAGAACCATCTTGATCAAGCCTTAATGTTCATGCCAAATATATTCATGAATCTAAGGATAAGCTATCTGATCTCATGGCCGTGCCTTCTTAATTTACTTAATTATATTGTTGCACTTGTCACCAGAAATGGGTGCAATTACGTGAAAGTCGTCACGGAGTGATTCACGTTGCTCACGGGTTGGGTGAGGAGTGGTTCGGTGCTGTGGGGCCTGCAGTCTCATTACAGTGGGAAGGCGTCCTCATCTCATGAAGTGGCCAGTAACATGCTCCTTCTTTTCTTTAAACACTATTTAACTCAGCAGCTACCTCTCAGTAGAATATTTTGAACATCAGAGTTCATCGTTTTGAGGCAAGCAGATGTTTGCGCTATGTCGTAGTTTGCTAGCCCTACGGTGACACAACATCTCAGAGTGAGCGACTTAACCAACAGAAATATGTTCTCTCACAGTCCTGGAGGCTGGAAGTCCGAGAACGAGGCGTTGGCAGGGCTGGCTCCTTCTGAGGGTTGTGAGGGAACAATCTGCTCCAGGCCTCTCTCCTTGACTTGTAGATGCCGTCTCCTCCCTGTGTCCTCACATGCGCGTGTCTGTGTCCTAACCTCCTCTTCTCACAAGGACACAGTCAAACTGGATTGGGGCCCATCCTAATGACCTCATTTTAATTTCATTACCTTTTTAAAGACCCTATCTCCAAACACAGTTACATTCTGAAGTACTGGGGGTTAAGACTTCAGCTTACGAATTTTAGGGGGCCACAATTCAGCCCATAACACTCTGCTGAATGCAGCCCAGCACTGTTTGGATAACCATAGAGAATAACTTTCAGGATATATTATTTACACAAATAGTAAGACTACCGCTCCCTTTTGATTTGGTTTCTGATGGGTCTTGTCATTGGTTTGTCCTAGGGGTGGGATGTGCTGGTGGGCTCCTGCAGGATCTCGGAGATAGGAATGCTCCTGGGCAGAAGTAGGGCACCCCGGTAGGTCAGTGCTTGTCAAACCCTAACAGTCATAAGAATCACCAAAAAACTTATTAAAGCAGATTCCAGGGCCCACCCCCAGAGTTCCTGCTTCAGTAGGTCTGTGAGGGGCCCTAGAATTTTCATTTCTAGCAAGTTCTTAGATGCTGCTGCTGGTGGTGCTGGTGGTGCTGGTGGTGCTGGCACATTAGTTTGAACAGGGCTGGGATAGTCCAACCCGAGGGGCCTGGCAACACCCCGGCAGAGCAGTCACGGTGAGGAGGGTCTTAATCAGAGGAAAGTAAATGGACTTTCTTCTCTTTGGGTATTGACTTTATAGTTAAAAACCTTGTAACCCTCATTAGAAGACAAAATGAGGCTGGTTCTAGGAGACGTGTCATCGAGTGGGTTTTGGCCCTTTGGCACCTAAAATGGCAACCGTGGATTCGCCGAGACTATAAATTACTCATAAGCTGGAACATAATTCAGTCCTGGCGGATAGCAAGCTTCACTTTCATGTCTTCGGGGACAGGTTGACCTGAGCTGGAAGATTTGTGGGTTCCGTACCACACACAATGGAAGGAACAGGGGGTGAGCCCCACTCAGTGCTTTCCCGCAGATGTCCACCCACCTCCACATTTGTTCGAAGGAAAGATTTTGGGAAAATCTCAACCCCCTGAACTCAGGGTCCCTGGGGTTTATCTCCACATGCAGCTACTGTCACTCATGCAATTATTCAGAATTTTGTGTTGTTTTCTAGTCCTTGAAGGGGTTAGTCAGGAGAAGTGGTTAATGTCCCTTCTGTGTAATTTGACTAGAATATTAACATTGTTAATAAGCTATAAAACAAGGTGATGGAGGTGGCAGCATCCATGTAAATGTCATCGCTGTGAGCATCAACGTGGGGGACGTGCCCTCTGTGCGGGGTCTGTGCTAGTGCACCAACCTGGGCGTGAGGCCTTTGAGACTTTGAAACAAGCCAAGTGGAACACATTGCATTTACACCGTCCTCCCCAGCGGGCTGGCTTCCTGGCGTGTCAGGGAATGTTAGATGTGCAGGCCACCCTGGAGGGGACCCAGGACAACACGCCCTTAGGTAGAGCAGAGGAAACAGAGAGATAGTGCCAAGGCCCCACAAGTCACAGGTGACCCAGACCCCCTGCCTCTCCCTACGATGGAAGGGCCCATGCTATGTGTGCCTCCTCTGTGACTCAGGGATTGGGGGGGGACACCGAGGCCATGTCTGCCTTGAGCAGAGCCTTCATCTCCTCACCTCCGCCCCGAGCTTATCACCAAGGCAAGGAGCTGACCCGGTGATGTGCGGCCCTTCCCACCCGTGACTGTGCAGTGAGGTTGCAGGCCCCCGGCGGCTCCTCCTGTCACTGCCTCTCCCAGGTGCCCCTTGGAGATCCGGCTTGAGAAGGCCCAGCTCACAGAAGTGCCTCCAGCCACTTGCCCTGGACTCCATCCACCCCAAGGACGACCCTGACTACAGCAGGAAGAACACCTGAGCTACATCCAGCCCCGTTCCCGGGGGTGCACATAGGGTCCAGTGTGTGGGAAGTTATTCACTCAGAGACAAAGGCCGCGACCAGCCTCCGGGCCCTGGGGTCCTCCTGTGGCCGGTCTGTGAGGGAGCTCTGGTCAGGCGCCCGGCTGTCTGCAGAGCCACATGCTCCTTCACGTCTCTACTACACGAGGCTTCGCAAACTTTGACGAGTGGGATCAGTGTGGGGCTTGTGACAGCCCCCACCCCACAGCCCTGAGTCAGCAAGTCTAGAGGGATGCCTGAGACTGTGCTTTTCTAGCCAGCTCCTAGGGGATGCAGACGCTGCTGGCGGGACCACAGGCAGAGAACCGCTGGACAACACAAATCTGGTGGCCTGCTGCCCTTCTCTTGCCCTCTCAGGGTGGGGATTGTGGCCGCAGTCTCTCCCATCACATCTGGGGTTCTGGTTATCCTTGGGTTCCCCCAATCCTGACCACGACACTTCTACCTGCCCTGCTTGGGACAGGAGGCTAAGCAACTCCGGGAGTGCAGTCCCAGCATCACCCTCCTGCCCAGGGCCCTGGAAGCTGCCCCTGGGCAGCGAAAGAGCCCAGGCCATGTCAGTGGACCTTAATCTCCTCAACTCTAACACAAGGGTAGTGGGTGTGAGGGTCTGTGATGGTCCCTCCAGCTCCTGAGCTACAGCAAACTTGTCTCTCCTCACATCCCCTCAGCCTGTGTCATCCATCAGCACAATTACCTCAAATCGTAGTGGCTAAAACAATAATTTGTTATTATTCTGTCCCTCGATTCCACGGGTCAGATATGTAGACAGGGTGCAGCTGGAATGGCTCATCTCTGCTCTGTGATGTCTGGGGTCTCAACTGGGAGAATGCAAACTGGGCACATCTCTCTTTCTCTCTCTTGTCACAGTCCTTCTGTGTGGCCAGCTGGGGCTTCCTCGCAGCATGGCGGACTCAGGTTAGTGGAACTTATCCATGACTACTCAAGGCTCCAGGAGTGGCTGTTCCAAGAGGCCTGGGTGGAAATTGCAAGCCTTCTTAAGATGTAGCCCCTGAAGCCCCAGAACATCACTTCCATCACATTCTATGGGTCTAGGAATTCAGGAAGGTGGGTACCTAGATTCCACCAATCAATGGAGAAGAACCAAAGACTTTATAGTCGAGCTGAATCCACCACAGTCCGCCTCTGAGTTAACCTGCAGGCAGGGTGGACAGTGCCCCCTTATCCTGAGCACATCCCACTTCGATCCTGCTCTGCTGGTGCCTGAAGGCCTTCCCTGGTGTCTCAGGACTGTCTCGGGGCTTCCTCGGGGCCTGGGCAGGCTGTCTAACTCACCAAAGGCATCCTCAGCCAACAAGCAAAGGAGGGAGCAGATAATCCGCAGGGTTCCCATCCCAGGGTAGTTGATGGGGAGCCAGGCTCCAGGTCATGCCCTGGGGGGCCCACCAGGGGACTGAATCCAGCTGGCAAGCAGTGCCTGTTCACTGGTGCACCCTTGGTGGCTTTCTCTCTGTCCCCTGTCATGTTCCCTCTCCTTCACACGGGCTTCCCAGACCACCTCCCAGATAAACTGCCTGCTCTCCAGTCCTTGTCTTGGCATCTGCTGTGGGGGCACCTGAACTAAGAGCCTGGCGAGGACTTTAGAAGGCACTCAATAGATGCTCAATACATGTTAGCAGTTATTACTATTGTCGCCTTATAGAAATGCCTTACATCGTAATCGAGATGTAGACCATTCCATAGAAATGTAATGACCTGGTTCCTGGACTGACTTTCTGGTAAAACTGTGCGTGCACCTGTCTAACTCTCAGCCCTCCAAGATCGGGAAACCTCACTGCCCCTGTGTGAACCATCCAGTGTGGGATGTGGTCAAGGTAGGGGCCCCACAACAACCACACATCTCGGGTGCACTCAGCAGAAAGGCCTTGGAGACGGGACAGTGCAGGCGGGTTCCCCATTAGTGGCGTCCACGCTTCTGTGCTTTGGTTCCCAGCAGAGGTGCACAGAGAGTCTCTTAGTCTTGTTGTCATAGAGCTAGCTCCCACTGCGTGCTCCCCAGAGGACGTGCTGAGGCCTCTGAGGACTGTCTCACTTCATCCCTCCACCTCCCAGCTCTCGGTTGTAGTTATGGTCCCACTTAGTAGAAGAGGGGGCAAGGCTCAGAGAGGCCGAATGGTTGCTCACCACACGCAAGTTTCCAACATCACCTCCTGCTCCCGACCCTGTCCTCATGGCCTTTGTACCCTGTTGACATCGCAACACACACACTCACACTCACACTCACACACACACTCCTAGATGCTGGGAAGGAAATTTGCTGCCAAGGACAGGGTTAGGGTGGGAAGGTCTGTCCTGGTGCAGACCACATTCAAGTCATTGACTGCAGAGAATTTAAAAACAGTAATAAAAGTGCTTAAATGAGTCTGCTATTTATTGGTACGATGCACTCAGAATCCTAAACAATGCCAGTGATGACATACTGTCCCCCAAATCTCTGCTGGTGCAGGCCCTAAACAGCTGCTGCGGTTCCCGGAGCTCCGGTGACACCCACCTAGGCTGCAGGGCCGCACATGTTCATCGCCCACACTTTGATGAGCCCCAGTGGTTCGCCGTCCTGGACACATGGACTCGGCTCCACATGCTTGCTGTGAGGGCTCTGATCACTCAAGCTCGCTGCAGGCACAGAACAGTGTCCCTAGCCCTGGGGTCTCTGTGTTCCTACATGGAGACAGCAGGTCTGCAATGCAGAAGGACAGCCCAGCGATGGAAAAGATGAAGAAACAGAACCGAGTCTCTCAACGTGACCAGCTGGCATTTGCATCTGTGTTTAAAATTCCAAACAGGGACATAAATTAGAACTGTGAGGGGCAATATTTTTGTTTGGTAAGGTCAGATTGTGGTTCATATATGAATATATTTATTCCATTTCATGATTATTACAGACAATAGTTTTGTCTTACGGAGGAAATGATTGTTAGCAATGATCTGCTCTGGTGTAAATATGCCAGGTCTGCTCCAACGGACCGTAACTGGGGCAGAAATCCAGGCCCTTTTTGGGTTTTTCTGCATACAGTTGTCCTAAACCTGAAATATCTGTGATATATTACACATACTGCTATTTTTTTGTGCTGCTGAGCTGCAACTGTCCCCATGTGTTAAACCCTTACGCTATATGTCTTTATTCGAAAGCCCAGATCCTGGTCAACGCCCGTAGGAGAAGTACTGCCCATTGCACCTCTGGAATTTTCTGCCTCAGTGGTTCCAGAACTACAGGAGAATGACTGCTCAGGGACTTCTAGTCTGACCTGTCAAGGACCCTGGCTGTTCCCTCCCATGTTGGACATTGTAGGCTTCACACGGACTCCCCCCCAGCCCTGCACACACACACAGAGTTGCAGTCCTCTCCAGCTGAGCCCTCCCCAGGAACTGCCTCAGCCACGAGGAGCTCAGAGTCAGCCCTGTCCTGGCGGCGCCCCATCTGATGTGCTCAGGGGGAGCAGTAGGCCCAGCCCCTCTGTCTCCATCAGGACAAGACTGAAGGACCACCAGTGGCACCCCTCCTTGGGGCTGCCCCCACAGTTCAAATTCTGCCTCTGCGGGGTCTTGCTCCCCCCCCCTCGCTCCCCACAGGGACTGGCCGTGAGTGAGACTATCACTCCCCGATATTCTGCCTAAGCACAAATCAGGCTCTGATTTGGGGAACTCTTTTACGACACTGTCTACCTCCCCAGACCCCTGTCTCGCGTTGACCCGGCCCTCTGGCCTGTGCCCTCTTCTCTGAATGCCCGTGTGGTTCTTCATGTTGGCCCGGGTGCCAATCAGTGCTGGGTACCAAATATTCCTGCCGTTCAGTCTTCCAGGGTCATAGAAGGCTCACTGGCCTGGCCCCTGTGGCCAGGTGGGGCTGTGTGAATAGCTGGCTAAGTGGTGGGCAGAGGTGACAAGGGTCAGTTCAGGAAGATGATTTAATTGCCACCTGGAGCCCCTCCAGAACTGTCCCCCTCTGGCACTGACGTGGGTCCTGGAAGGAATACACGAGGTGGAGCCCCTGCCGGTTGTCTACAGGAAGTAAACCTCCAGTGGTGTGCATGCTGAGCCTGGCACCACTGCTCACAGCAGCATCGTCCTGAACATCCTGGCCGAGACAGCCCTTCCCTGCATCTTCTGGCCATTTTTCTGACCTTCCAAGTTCTGGACGGAACTCACCCATCTCTGGAAAACCTTCTCTGAATTCAGCCAGGATCCCGCACTCACTTTTGTCCTTTTGAAGTCTGTCTTCCCCAGCAGACTGACAGCGTCTCCAGGACAGGAGCACGTCTCAGTCACCTAACCATCACGAGGACTTGTCATAGTAGAGGCCATGCTTGTGAAAGGACACGAGACGCCGGAGGAGTTGGGTGACGTGCTGGGAGGTGATGGATGTGCATGTGCATGTGCAACACGAGAGGATGCTAACAGGAGGGCACAGATGACACGGCTGCTGAACGTCACACGCTGCCTTCCTTCAGTGGCCCAGGGCGAAGCCCCACCCGCTCAGGGAGGGACTGGGTTTCAGCGCTGTGCAGTACTCTGTGACATGTTTTCTCCACGCATCAGAATTTAACATTGCTGTCAGATGTTCATGCATAGTCACTTTTGCAGCTTCGTGTGTTGAGCAATCGTCAAGCATCCTGGGGTCCCCAATACTGCTGACTGGAACAGAGAATATGCCAGTGGGTACCAGCGAGTAACGGTGAGACTGTTAATATTGGCCCTGACGAGCTTCCCATTGAAACACCAGGAACGACCCTGCCGTTCAGGCGGCTCTGCGCACGTGGGGATGCACTGGCTCCACCGTCCACCTGGTGCTCACCGAGGCCTCTGCGGCAGAACGGCGAGGACACTGCCCGCTCTCTGCAGGGCCAGCGCTCGGGGGGGCCCCACAGCTGGAAATGGGGCCCCCCTGGGTCACGACCTCCCAGAGCAAGGCCACCCGCAGGGCACGGTGTCGCCTCCTGCCACCTCCCTGCTGCCATTGCTGTCACGTTCTCTGAAACATTTGACTTTCCTCGAAAACATTTTGGGGAGGATCCCTGAGGGCTTCCCGCTTCACTCTGCTGCTGAATTATTTCCCCTGAATTGTTTTAAATGATTTATTTACTTCTAATTGTTTGACATTGCTCCCCTGTCCTAAAACTGCCTCTTACATAGACTCGTTTGGCCTCCGCTCTCTGACCTGCTCAGTGAGCCTCACAGGGCTGCCGCTGACCGGCCCACGGCGGGAGAGACTCGTGTCCACCTTGGTCTGCTGGGGGTGCCCAGCAGTGTGCCCCTGATGCAGCCTCTGGGGTTGTTCAGGATCAAAGATGTTTCTGGGCTGATGACTCCCCCAGACCCCATGACCTCCTCACAGAGCCCCCTGCCCGTGGAGGGAGGTGGTGAGCCTGCAGCCCGAGGGGAGAGACAGGAGCGGGTCTGCCCTCGTGGTCTGGTTTGGAAATCACTGAGCCTGTGCCCTGCATAGTGCTAGATCCTGGCGGACAGAGCCCAACGAGTTTCCACTGCCCCCCAGAGTAGCAGAGACCGTGAAGCTAAAATGACTTCCCCTAAACTCCCCTGCAGCTGGGCTCTGGGCGTCATCTTATCTCCGTTTGATTAGGTGCATGTGCTTGCGATTTCAGGGAACAAGGGAAGGGGGGGCCTGCTTTGCTGTGTCTGCTGTTTCCATCAGGGAGCACCACCAGGTGGGGAGGCCTCTGGTTTTCTGCCGCAGCTTCAGCAGAGGTCCCAACGTCTGGGCAGTGGCTGCACGAGTGTCAAAAGCAGGCCTTGGAGCACCTGTTTCACTGGCAGTGTCAAGAAGGAGCCTGGGGCCTCTTCCTACCCCCACCTCTCAGCTAAGGCGACCTACTCCTGAAGCACCTGCTGTGGCTGGTGGTTTCCTGATCTCAGAATGGCAACTAAGGTGGGTGATCTAGAAGCAGAGGTGGCCCAGCATCGTCCCCGGGGTATTCAACATTCGGCTGTGGCAGAGGAAGCAGACCCTTTGCTGGGCTTGTCTGCTCTGTACCCCAGGAGCCCCTCCCAGAGGCCGGGCCAGGGCCTGCCCCCTTGGTCTCCTCAACCAGTTCACCAGCATCTGATGTCTTCTCTCAAGTCCTGTTTGATAGCACTAGCTCCTGGACTTGTGTTAACACCAGTTGTCCCTACCGCGTTGCCCATCTGTTCCTCGGCCTCTACGTATTGTACACCCAGTCACCGACCACAGTCATGGACAAGCTGAGTTTAAATTTGCGCTGAAATGAAGCACGGCCACAAGTCTTTCCTTCACGCGGCTCCGTGAGCTTCGGCTGGAAGGTGGGGTCGGGCTCTCAGGCAACAAATTCTCCTCCCCTTGCTCAGCACCCGCTTGTCTGGCATTGGGGTGCGTGAGGTGCAGGTTCTGTCCACTGGTCGTTGCTGCTTTTCCAGCTGGTCCTCACTCAAGGTGGCAGACGTCTCCCCCTGAGCACGTGTGGGTTCTGTGGAAGGCCCAGCTGCTGGTTCCCTGACCAGGGGGTCCACCGGGTTACAACTCTGCTGTCTCCTCCCCCCACAAAACCAGTCCACCCGCGCCTCCTCCCCCCTCGGTCCACCTCGTGTCTACTTTTCCTACAGGGACCTCAGGGCCCCTTTGGCAGCTGCTTGGGTGGGGCACCAGAGAGAAAACTCGTGTGCAGCCATACTGACCCGTGTGGAGAACTTAACCCACCCACCGGTGGCAATAAGCTCGGTATTGTTCCTGCGCTTCAACTCCTCTCTGCTCCTTCCCTCCAGGGGAGCGAAAGGATGGAGGAGTGGGGGTGGGGTGGGAGGTGGAACGGATCATCGTCCCATTCAGAGGAATAGCTAAGTCTGAGCTTCTCTTCCACCGCAGACAAGTGATGGAGACTGTATTTGTCATTGTTCTCCAGAGAAACAGAACCGTAGGAGATACACAGAGATTTCTTATGCAGAATTGGCTCCGACACTTATGGAGGCCGGGAGGTCCCTCTCTGCTTCCACAAGCTGGAGATGCAGGGGAGCTGAGCGTGTAGTTCCAGCCCAAGTCTGAAGGCCTGAGACCCAGGAGCATCTGTGGTGGAGGGCCCGGTCTCAGGGCGGGAGAAGACCAATGGCCCAACTAGAAGACAGTCGGGCAGAGAGAGCACATTCTCCTTCTTCCACCTTTTGTTCTTTTCAGGCCTCACCGGGGTGGATGATGCCCTTGCGTATGGGGGAGAGCAAGCTGCTTTATCAGTCCACCAATTCAAATGCTAACCTCATCCAGAAACACTCTCACAGACACACCCAGAATCTCGTTTAACCAAATACCTGGGCACTCCGGGCCCAACCAAGTTGACAGATAAAATTAACTAGAACTGAGACTTTCTTTCCGTCTGCGGCTCTGATCTCCAGGTGCGTGGGACCTCACCCACTGTGCTGGGGGTTGGAATCATCCTGGGCTACATGGAGTTATTGAGAAAAGCTGAGGATGGTCTTCAGGCACACCCAAGGGTCACTCCCCTGGGACAGCTGGTATGAGGGCAGATGAGGGGTGCCCTGCTGGTCAGCAGCCAGAAGGGTCTTAATGTCCCTCCTCGTCACAGAACATGCACTCCTGGCTCACTGGAATGAGATGGAGGTTGGAAGCATGGGCTCGGCTCCTGCAAGGCTGGTGACCTGCCTCGGCCACTCACAGCCCGGTCCGTGTCCCACAGGCCCACCAGCCTTCTCTCTCTGATGCTGTGACCACACCCCCCGGGCGGTCCTCCTTCCTCCCACCTCACTCCCACCTTGGATGGGCACTTTTTTCATCTGCTACCTTTTTAATCTGTTATTCATGGACAACTTTATGCCCCGATCACTCACCTTTAGGTTTAAATCCTTCTAAATTATTATTTATTCTGTTAAAATGCTCTTCTCTTGCAGATTGAAAGCTCTGCCTTTTGACTCGTTGTCTCAAAGCGGGCTTCCTCTTTAGAGGCCAAAGGTGGCACTTGGGCTCTTCCTTCTTTGGTTAATTCCTTCTACATTGAGAACATGTCTGCCAGGAAGAGGAGGAGCCCTGACAACACTGGGGAGAGAAGCACACAGTGAATACCGGAAGGTTCTCTTCCCGCAGGAGCCTGGGCTGGGCAGCCTTCGCCGCAAGGGAGGGGAAGGGGCTTGCAAATGTGCAGCTGGCTCCCTGTCTCCCTCTTTCCGTTCACTTATATTGTCTCTTGATTAAGCTCCAGTCCTCTGCACAGAAGCAGGTATGTCTGGGCGATGGACTCGTCTCTGTTGTCAGGAGAAACAGTCTTGTGTGTCTTGGGCGGCTTTCCTGTCCTGATGGATCCCTGTGTGACATCATGGCAGAGGAGGGTTTCTGTGACCTCCTCCCCTGATAACGCGTTGAAGGATGAGACTTGAATGTTGTTCTTAGATTCTTCTTACCTGCCTGGTGGTTCTGAGCCTTGTTCAGTCCTCATGTAGCTGCTATCCCTCCTGCTGTTTCCACTTGGGGGCCTTCGGTTCATCAGGGTTAGGAGGAGAGAGGCTCTTCGACCCCTCTGCAGCTCCACCACGTCTGTATTGGCTCGGAAATCAGAAAAAATAATCAAAACACTTTTCAAAAAAAATCTGAAAATGCTCTACCCTCTGTTGCTCTTGTGATCCTCTGTCGTGGAGTCAATGGAGAACAATAGGCAGGCTGCGGCCGCACGCACATGGGTGGTTGTGGACAACACGACGAGGCTTGGATGAGGTAGGCACTGGACGAAGGACGCCCACACCACCTGCAAGCCCTGGGCCACCTGCTCTTGGGTGAGGCTGCCCAGCAAGGTCTGGACTCAGGAGAGTGCCACACCACAGGTAGACGCCGGATACTGCTGTGGGCTCTGGGGTGAGCCGTGCCACCAAACAGCCCGAAGAGGAGAGCCAGCCTCCCACACGAGAATGGGCACATGCCTGGGTGAAGGGGCTCCTGGGCTAGGTGGGTCCTGGCAGTGGACCTGAGACTGTAAGGCAGCTACCCTTGGTGGGCGGGGCGGGGGAGTGAAGCGCATCTTGAAGGTGTCTAGCTGGAGTCCAGGTGAATCTGGGAACACAACCTCCTCTCTCATTAAGCCGATTCATTTACTTCTGTGTTCACTGAGTGAATTTACAAAATGGAGCTTTCTTGGGGAAAAAATGCCCTGGAGCCTGCAAATACCAAATAATACCATGTAGTTAACATGCATTCCGCAGAAACAGTAATATGGGGTTATATTAGCACCAGCCAAAGAATATGAACTTTCAGACTCAGATTCTCCAATGTCAAAGGCCTCTGTGATTTACTTCCTTTTAGGGCTTCATCTGGGTGGGGAAATTTGACTTCTGGATGGAAGTTTCTATTCAGCATGTCCCTGGACTTCCTTGAATGGTGTGGAGTCTTCCTGAGGTTTCTGGCATCGACTCCTCGCCGACTCCGACCTCCTTTAGTCCAAGAGGACTGTTTTGAGGAGAGGATGAGCGACCTGCTCCCGTTTTCTTGGTAGCAGGACGGGTCAGAGTGACCCACTGTGTTTTTCATTATCCTCTGGATGGGAGAGCCATCTGTGAAGCCAAGCATACAGGTTTTCCTGAAAAATGTTCCCTACGGGTGGGGTCATCCTCCTCCTTTCTCCCCTCTCCTGCCCGCTCGTCCCTCCTTTCTGATGAGCTCGCTCAGCAAATCGAGGGCGGGATTGAGAGCAGCTTCTCAAGGATCACCAGCCGCCCACATTTTAAGGTCTTCATAAGCTCGGTCAACACTGCCTACCCAGAGAAAGGGAATGGGCAGTGACCAGGGGATCTAGAAGCGGCTTTTCTTAGCCCCTCGTGCACTCACAGAACTGGGCGTTGAGTGGAGCTAGGGCTGGGTTGTTAAAACAATAGCAGTTGTTTTAACCTGAAAATACTCTTGAAAGCACCAGCCCCCACCCCCGCACACAAGTGCCCATCAATAGAGGAATGCACAAATACACTGCAGTACGCTCCCACTGTGGGGTGGACACCAGCGTAAGGAGGACACGGTGATCTACACATGCATGGGACAACGCAGATGAAAATCTTGCAAATGCAATTTGAGCCAGAGAAGCGGGACAGAAAAGTACAAATGGCACAATTCCATATATACAAAGTACAGAATGAAGGGAAATTAAGCTACGCTGTTAGAAGTCAGGATAGCGATGACCCGGGGCCCAGCTGTGACCAGGTGGTGACTTTCTGCTGTGCTGCTGACGTCTGTTCTCGTTCTGGGACTGGACACATGGGATGAGCAGTTAGTGAGACTTCAACAAGCGTGCATTTAGGAAATGTGTACATTGTGTGTGTGCGTCTTAGATTTAAAAATAAATGAGGGGCCGGCCCAGTGGCGCAGCGGTTTAGTCCGCTCTTGGCAGCCCGGGGTTCGCGGGTTCGGATCCTGGGCCCCCACCAATGCACTGCTTGTCAGCCAAGCCGTGGCGGCGTCCCATATAAAGTAGAGGAAGATGGACACGGATGTTAGCTCAGGGCTGGTCTTCCTCAAAAAAAATAAATAAAAAATAAATAAATAAATAAGAACGAGGGCCAGCTCTGTTGTGGAGCCGACAGACTGAAAGATCCACACGGGCCTTCAGCAAGGAGAGGCTGTTTTTCAGACTCCACCTTCCTCTGAGGCACTTCTCCCTGCTCAGTGCTCTGGTCTGGATTTCTTCTCCTTGGCCTGTAAGTGACAAGCTCGGGGACGGGAGGGGACAGCCAGTGCAGGCTGCAGTGGGATCCCCAAGCGCTCCCCACTGTGGGATCATGGCTTTGAGGTCACTGACAAAAGGGAAAACAAGAAAATATTGTGTTTTTGTTTTCAACACTAAGACTCCAGATTATCCAGAACGATGGGAACCCCCAAGAACATTTTGGCATTTGAAGTAGAAGATCCAGGGTTTTTCGAGAATGTATGCAAAAGGACAAAGAGATCAGAGTTGAAGATGAAGCAGAGGTGTGAGGGGCAGCCCTTCATCTCAGGATTCCAGGAGGAGAGGACGGTGAGCCAAACACCTCCAGAGCCAAGGAAATAGACAGGTTTCCAGCTGCAGACTTTTTTGAGGTTATAAACTAGGATTTATTATTATTGTTATTATTGTTGTTGCTGTTAGCTTGATTCATGTAAAACTGACTTCTTAAGAGGAATAAATTCAATTTCCCTCTCAGAAACCCTTAAAAAAAGAACCATCCTCCCTGAGATAAAAGAGGACAAACCAATTCAGAACTTTCGCTTCCTCATTTCTGTGCTGAATCTCAAGTGCACTTAAGGGAAAAGAAAACACTGAGACGCACAGCCCTATTTTAAGAACAGCAGGTATTTCCACACTGGTGCTTTGACTTATTTCTAGATCAGAAACTGGATCGCAGGTCCGCAAAGCTCCACCCCACCTGACGTTTGCCCTGCACTGGGCTGAAGAAGAACAGCAGCAGGGTCTAGCAGAAAAGGCCGTTTTGTCTGTTTATGATAGACTGCCATGAGTTTACCAATTTATAGCATCTACTTCGATGTTATCCACAGAGGCCAAGATTGGAGCCTGGCCCAGTCTTTTTGGAAATGATTCCTTTGAAATCTGGATGTCCACTTAAACAAAAGAATGTAATTGTGTGTTCCCAGGTGGCTGACGTCACCACTGTTCTGTGTGGCTTTCTTCGTCGAGACTTTATCTGGAAGCCGCTGATGGGAGTTCTGTCCCATCCAGAGTGTGATACTGAGCAAGTCACTGGGAGTCTGTCTGCCAGGGGACCCTTCCATTTCTAGAACATGCCAGAATGGACACGCAGGAAGGGATTCCACAGAAGTTCAAATCTACGTGCTCTCCACAAGGAATCATATAATATTGAGCTTAAAATGACCATCTGGATCACCTGGCCCCTTAGCTGCTGGGTCAGGCTGTGTGGAGCCTGGGTCACCTGGCCCAGGAGCCCCAGGGCCAGGCCTGTCTTGAGGTGAAGCCACAGGAGGGACCTCTAAGGTCACCTGCTGTGATTATTGCTGCACCCCCTCTGTTTACACACTGTGCTTCCACAAATCAGTCTTCATTTGACATTTCCCAAAGCTAAAAAGAGTTGAAAGCCACTGATCTGCTTGAGGCCCTTATTTCACAAATGAGAAAACCGGGCACAGACGACCATGCCAATCAAGGAGTCCCAAACACAAAGGTAGGCAGATAGCCAAGAGCTGTCAAATGCAGGAGCAAAATGAATGCTATGGAAAAGTGGCAATCAAATTCAACGAGTGGAAGGGCCAATACAGACGAAGATTGAAGTCTTAAAGGTGATTAGAATTAATATAGTCAAAGAGCTTTGAGAATATAAGCCAGCCACAAAACAAGGCAAGGTTGTTATGAAAAAGAACTATAGGACTTTGAAATTTAAAAAACGATTGAATGGGGCCAGCCCAGTGGCGTAGTGGTTAAGTTTGTGTTCTCCTCTTCAGCAGTCCGGGGTTTGCAGGTTCGGATCCCGGGCACAGACCAATGCACGGCTTGTCAAGCCATGCTGTGGCCCATATAAAGTAGAGGGAGATGGGCACGGATGTTAGTCCAGGGCCAGTCTTCCTCAGCAAAAGGAGGAGGATTGGCAACAGGTGTTAGCTCAGGGCTGGTCTTCCTCACACGCACACACACACAAAAGATTGAACAGGCATGATTGAAGAATGAACTAGTGAACTGAAAGATCAAGGGTTCCTACAGAATGTTTGTAAGGACAAAGAAGTCACACTCAGAGGGAAAAGTGGACATGTGACGGGGAGGACCAGAAGTCTCACCGAGTATTTACTGGGAGTCCTGGAGAACAGAGAGAATCCAGGGAAGAAAATAATCAATCAACAAGGAGAAGAGCATTTGTCAGGACTTTTTCCATCCTAAGCGGGGCGACCTCACAACTGTGCAGCCGTCTCAGTCACACGAGCCCTACACTCCAAAGGGCCTCCACCTGACTTAATGTTCTGCTGACACCATCTTGAAATTGTTAATTTGATCTTTGAACTTGTTTTGTACGTGAAGTTGGAGGAGACCCCGGAGCGTGCATGTTAGCAGAGCAGACGCCACGCAGAGCTGCTGTCTGCCGGTTCTTGCTGCCCCATTCGCGTTCACAACGCCCCACAGACACAGAGCGTGGACCAAAGGTGTGCGCAGTTTGGCAAGACTCCAAGGGAGTGCAGGTAAGTGTGTCCCCTTCACAGCTGAGGGGGGGGGCACTGACAGCTCTGAGGAGCCACATGCTCCACTTGAACCAGAACTTGCTTCAAATGCAGAAAGAAGGCTCTGACCTCAGAAACACGAACAGCCCAGGCACCTGTCCTATCCTTTCTCCCCATGACCGTCCCTGGATCAGACAGCTACTTACCTGAAGGTGATGATGCAGGAGGAAAGGGAAGGAGGGAGGCCCACAGCACCTGCTCCTGCAGCCCTTCCTTTCTCCTCACTAACCCACAGAGTCAAGAAGTGAACTAAAAATGGTGGAATTAGTTTGGTGCAGCATTTCCACTGTTCTGGTAAGAATGAAATAGTCATGCGTGCACGACCTACAAAATATGTCATTTCAGTCTTCCTCACGTGACTTAAATGCACTTGTATTTGCATTTAAAACTGGCATTGCACAATATAAGGGAGAATGCTAAGATGCACGTTAATAATTTAAAATTTTAACTTTCCTTTACCTGCAATGACATTAAGGAATAAAAACACCACAGCAAGTCAAGAAGGAATGGAGGAAAGGAAAGCTTTGTATTTTAGTATCTTTAAGTGCTGTTTTCCTGCTTTTTGAACAAGGGCCCCCCATTTTAATTTTGCACGAGGTCCTGTACATGAGGTAGCCGGCCCTGTTTAAAAGGCAAATTCAGAGCAGAATACATTTTTAAAATATTTATTTGAGGAACTTCAAAGGTAAAGAGGAATATTTGAGGTCTCCAGAGAAAGAAAAAAGAGTTCATTTGCAAGAAATGAAAGTGATCATGCCAGGGGATGGCCGAGCGGGTAAGGACTCCATCGCTGACCAAGGTCAGGAACGCCGCTCCACTTTGGGTGTGGGCACTGGGAGTGACCCCTCCACAGCTCCCCACTCGGTTAGGCGGTGTGGGCAAGGCCCAGAGCCTCTAAGAATTGAGTGGCCCAGGCCCACATCCAGTCTTCATTTGGTCTAGAACACAAAGGAGGTGGAGAAGCCAGTGGTCTGGGGCAGCGGGCAGGCTGGTTGTGAAATCCCTGGGGGCATCTCCTCACAGAATGGTCAGGGCTGGCTCTGGAGCCAGGCTGGGTTCCTGGGACATGCAGGGACGCAGCCCAGCTGGGCCGTCCCCTCCAGTCTGTGGGCGGTGGGCTGCAGGGCAAGGACATGTTGGAACACAGAATCCCGCTGCTCCAGGGTCTGGACACCGTGGTCCAGCAGAAAACCCAAGGGGACCGAGGTGGGGAGGGTGGGTAAGCTGCCACAGGTGTAGCTAGGACTGAGCACACCCAGGCTGCCTGGGTGACGTGGGTTTCAGAGGATGGGCAGGACCAAGTCTGTGTGCTCGGGGTTCACGTGAGAGTAGACAGCATGTGCGTGCACTTATACATCTACAGACACACACAGGCGTCTACAGACAGACACACACATATACAGACACTCACAGATACCTAGAGACATGTACAGCACACATATATAAACATACATGCACAGAGACATATAGAGACACAGACACATACGCAGATACATATACAGACATAATAGACACAAATATACATAAACACGCTGACACATGCATACACTTACACACACGTATACACATATACATACATAACATAGACATACACACATTTGTAGACATACAGACACACACATACACAGACACACACACTGCAAAGGAAATCTCTCCTTTGGCTCTTCAAACACAGAAATATGCAAACAATTCCCTTTGACCGAGCAAACCCCTGCACAACGTCAGGAGTTGGTGAATGACGTGGGGAGCCTGTTGTGCCTTTCATCACTCCCTTTATCCCCTGGTGGAGGCACTAATGAGCAAACCCAGCCAAGCCATCCAGGAGGAGGGATGCGTAGCAACTAAGCGTTGGGGAAAGGTCCAGCCACTGGGCAGTGCTGGCCGGCCGTGCTGACTCCATGCCGGCTCAGCGTGCAGGTCCAGGCGCGGGGAAGGAACAGAACGTGACTCCCGCTTGCAAAGGACTCTCGGCCCACCGTCCATAAAATATGCATCTCAAATTGGATGGTACATCGTGTTACAGGGACCATGAGAGCCAAGGGAATGCGAGGGAGTGGACGGTGGAAGGAGGGGAAGATTTATGGGGAAACAGGCGCGGGCTGACTTCTCAGGCTGGAAGAGCACAGCCAGAGAGGGAGGCCTGGCAGGCAGAGAGGCTCCCTCGCTGGGCAGGTGGGCAGTGTGGCTCCAGGCCAAAGACCCCCAGGACACGCGGGGTGAAATGAACGTGCAGAGACTTCTGTGCGCAGGAGTTCTGCGCATTTTGAATATGCTTTTTGGATCTACGATAGGGGCCTATAATCTACAGAGGTTTCCATAGGTATTCAACCATGGGACACTTTCCTTTCTGCTGAGCAGAACTCAGGCTGTAAACACGGATGCGAACAGATGGTGGAGGCTGTACGGGGTGTGGGACAGGTGACAGGTCACAGCTGGAAGACAGGACGAGCAGCCTCTGATCCTATTGCACGGCATAGTTGGTCCACCCTGCGAGGTCACCAGTGGATGGTGCTGGAAAGCCACTGTTGGCTTAAAGGATGGAAACCCTGGGCGGGAGCGAGTCCTCCAGTGGATTTGCTCACAGCTCTTGGGTGAACCTGCAGCCCACTACGGGTGAAAAGCAAAGTATAGGGCATGTCCCCTCAGCGGGACCTCAGTGAGGGGAAAGCATGCCATCCTAACACTACTGAACTTCTGAAGGGTCAACGTCCATGTGGAAAGGGGAAACCACGTGAGGGCAGAGTGGTCATTGATCTTGACTTTTAAAATGCCTTTGAATCATCCACATGCTGAAGGCAGTTGCAAAAAATGGCTTCCTCGGGTGGTGCTTTTGTTCGTTCGCTGTGGACAGGGACTTGCCTTAGACAACCAAGGGCTGACCCAGGGGCTAACAGGCCAAGCGAAGGAGCCTTATTCACTCATCCTGCACGTGGCTGGAAAGAGAACACGCACGGTAACATCTCCAAGGCGAGTTATCTAAAAGCAGAGACAGATGTGTGTTGAACACTGGCTCCCTCACGGCTGCTCTGCTCTTGTGCAAGCGGGTGAACCAGGTCTGGTAGCGTCTATGCTGCCGCAGGCTCCGTGCTGGGCCTGAGGTCTGGGGACTTGCCCTGGACTATCCATGGGCGCCAGGCCTGTGCTTGGCCCTGGGTCACAGCAGTGCCCCCAGGCACGTGGCCCCCCTGAGCCTCGGGGTCCATGTGGACGGAGAGCCCTGCAGCTGCTGGCCTGGGAAGCCTGGCCAAATGAGGACCCACGTGGTGGCAGCCCTGGTTCTTACGTGTCCAGCATTGCTCGCAGAGGTGTCCCCTGGATGCTGAGGACCACCCGGATTCCTCGGGCAGAGCCTGACCCAGCGCGAACAGGGGAGATGTCCAGGAGGCAAAGTTTGAGGAGGCTCCACCCTCTGCCTTAAAAGTCGGCCCTTCCTCCTCCAGCACATTCCTTTGCCCTGTACACAAATGCTGAGTGTAACCTCACGCACGCTGCAGAAACGCGTGACAAGGCGAGAGGCACGATTCAGAGTATAAAAGCTACGTCCCATGCCAAACGTCCCATGCAGGGACGGGGCGGGCTGTGGGGAGAGGGTTGGAACTTGGCTCTCGAGCGGGTCACTTGACACGCTTCACAGTATGTGCCAAGTGTAGGGGAGCTGGAGGACAGAACACTCATTCAGTCCCCACCTCCGCGTGGTCCTGTCCTTGGCCTGTTGTCAGCTCACTGGAAGGAGGGGAGAATAGGCAGAAATACGTGTCTTTTCACCAACCTAGAAGTGTCTCCGTCACTCTTGTTGACGTTTCTCAAATATTTCCTTGGGTGTGTCAAGGGGGTGCCTCGTCTTGGCTTTGCTTCCTGTCTGGGAATCCATTAAATTCGGGGGCCGGCCCTGTGGCGTGATCTTCTCCCATGGCCGAGGCTCCGTGCCCCGGGCGAGGGGGAGGCAGGGTAGGATGGAGCAGGCCCCGAGCAGGCGGGGTTGAGGTCCATGGGCTCCATCCACGCCTGTCTGGTCCTCCTCGGGTTTGGGGACCCTGTAAACCAGGGCGGATTAGACCCTGTAAACCAGGGAACAGCCCGCGCCTGTTCCTTTGTTATCTCCTGAGAACCTAGTTCAGAAAAGGGCCAATCCTCCAGACCACGGTGACCATGTGGTAAGTCCACTGTCTCATGCCTCTTAATCAAAAGTCCAGACTATTCAAGCCCCAGGTAAGGAACCACGTATTTCTGTGTCCACGTATTTCTGTGACCTTCTCCAGGAACATGGGACATGTCCCTCAGTTCCCAAGAACTCCAGGCTGGTGACGAACAGCTGGCCCTTCCAGCTCAGACTCAGAGCATCCCACTTCAATATGAGCCACCGCAAGGCCAGCTAGCAGGAAGGAACATGCGCCAGGGAGGTCTTTAACAAGAGGACAGAAAGAAACCTTTCAAATCCCCTTTACTGGCCAATTCCTAATGGCACAGATTAGAAATTGCTTCCCCAAATAGAGGAGCCACCTGCCAGCCACTCACTTTGAAAATAAATCACTGACTATATCTTTTCACACCTGCCGAAATGTGATTTCCAGTAGTGCATCGAATTGGGGGCTTTCACGCTTTTGGGAGAACGGGCAGAGCCCACCTCTCTGTTGCCAGGACTGGGCAGCCCTTGCCTAGGTGTTGGGCTGCCACCTAGTGGGCACTCAGGGAGTGGCAGGGACACAGCCACCCTGTTAGAGACTCCTGTCACGGCCATCCGCCCACTTCTCCTTCTTTCCTCCCCTGCCTGCTCCTAAAAGAGACTCAGCCCAAGGAAGGGAATCCCTGTGGGAGGCAGTTTCTCCAGCAGAGGGCAAGGTTTTTCACTTGGAGATGGTTGCTGCCCACTCTCAGAAATTACCCTGGGGACGGCCCTGGCAGAGGCACACTCAGCCCCAGAGGGTCGGGGCTGCACTCTCAGATTCCAGAGGGCAGGCCCCCCAACCCCTCGGGGTTTCAGGAGTAAAACTCACCCGGGGATTGTGATTCTGCCCTGCCCCCTAGTTCATTAGGCCGTGATAACAGGGTGCCTGGGGCCCAGCACTTGGTCTGACCAAGCTGTCACTTGGTGGCTTCAGAGGGGCCACAGCCTGTGCCAGATGGGTGCCTCCTCGAGTGTGGCATTGCACAGAGCCACTGCCACACGCCTGGATGGGCCCAGGGCTAGTGCCCGTGGACCTTGCTGGACAGCTTGAGAAACAGACTGACAGACAGGCTTGTGGGCCCCGGGGACAGGTGAGCTGAGGGTCCCATGCCCCGTTCCCCTCCTGCTTCGGGCCCCGATCAGTCTTCACAGACGGTCTCTTCACTCCTGATGAGCGCCCAGGAGCCCCCAGGTGCGATGATTGTCCCTGATGTACCAGGTAGGGCAGGGCCAGGGAGGAGGGGGTTTCCTCCAGGGCCCCACAGGAGGGGCAGTGGGACCTGGTCCACCCCCCACGCCCCAGGCAGACTGTGGGGGAATCACCGAGGTTCTGGGCTCCTGCTACACCTCAGCCCTGCCCTAAGGGGCTGGAATTCACCTTCGCTGGAACCAAATGCCACCTGGACGTTTCTTCAGCTGTTTGTTCTAGGCCTTCTCTGGGTGGTAGGAAACTCTGCTGGCTTTTTCTTCCCTCTTTTCTAGTGTTTTCTGGTGCTTTCTCTCTCTCTGTCTCTCTTTATCTCTCTCACATGTGCACACACACGCACACTTGGCTCAGTCCCAGAATTTGAAGGTCCTCACACATAAACCTGCCTCTCAGCCCTTCCAAGGTGTCTCTGTCCCTCTGAGGAAGGATGACAATGGGCGGGCAGGGTGACATTTGTCTCTGACCTCCAAAGCCCTTGGGCCATTTCACTTGGGAGGGGGCCGGGCTGGAGAGCAGAGGGGGCTCCACCCCAGGGCCTGTGTGGTGGGATTAGAACTGATAGGGCCTTAGAACTCTGGGGCCTCGTGGGGTCAGCTGGACCAGTACGATTCCCCCACAGATCAGGCTGGACAAACCCACGCAGAGAGACCCTGAGGACAGCCGGGAGCTGCAGCTTGTGGTGACACGGCCCTGGGCAGAACTGACCGTCCATCCTGTCATTGTTCTCTCAGTCCAGGGGGCAGGGACCTCAGGAAACACCTTCCAGTGCCTTCACCTGCCTGCTCCCCACCTGGGCGGCCTGGCCTGTGCCCGACACCGCCGGGTAGACGCAGCCACAGTCAGACATCAATGCCTGAGCACCTTCTCACGTGGGGCCTGGCCTCCCCCGTGCTCTCAGTGGTTCCGTGTCTCCACATGGATGATGACATGCCTGAGGCCAGTCCCATCCCTGAGAAGCCCGTGGGCCTGATCCCAGGGGAGCCCTGGAGGAAACTACCTGGATTCTAGCAGAGCCCCCTCCCCGTCCAGCACCTGCCTCCACTCCACCCACAGCACTCACTGTCCCAGCCGGCCAGAGAGAGGGTGTCTGCTGGGGCCAGAGAAAGGGCCATGGCCGTGAAGGGAGCATCTAGGTTGTTAAATGCAGACATTAAGAGATTGAAGTCAGAGCCTTAGACGGCCAATTCTCTGGCTGACAGTGAGCAGCCAGGGCCCACTCAGACCTGGAAGCAGGAGGCCTGGGGGTGTCCTGGAGGGCAGGGCCCAGGTGTCCCACCAGACTGTTTGAGTTGAAAGTCGTCAGCAACCACCCATGGGGAAAAGCATTTATTTACGCAAATGTAACCAGGTCTGAGTCTGGCTGAACCACTTCTCTGAATTCGAGTATTCCTCAAAGATCAGGATTTCTGACCCCCAGGCCACCATGGAGGGTGAAGGACACGGAGGAACAGAACACACAGGGACATGGTGCTGGCACCTTGACTTCTTCTGAGAACGCCACAGTGACGGTCCGCGAGTCCTGCAATCTCCAGGGATCACGGTGGCCAGCAGCCCTGGTCTGTGCAGGTGGGGAAGCCAAGGTGACAGGCATATCAGGGAGCCACAGGGCAGGGACAGCAGGTCCTGGCTGGGCTGCCTGCCCACAAACACCGCGATTACACAGTGTGGTGCCCTGAGCCCGAGCTGCGCTGGGAGCTGGGACACGGAGGTAGGCAGGACCCAGTGGGCATGGTGGTCCCCTTCTACCCACGATCCTGACCCGGACCCCTGCAGGCTTGGGGGCTCTGTGGGGACACAGTTGCTTCTTCTGCTTCCTCAGGCCTTAAGAAGCCCCCGGATGCTGGAGGGAGCAGGAGGGGACAGGCCAGGTGCCCTTACTGAACAACGGTGGAGTCCTGGGGACAGTTGGGCAGCAGCCATCAGTATGTAACTGCACATGCCCTCTGATCCCATCACAGTGGACATGCATCACAACACACACGAGTGAAGTCCTGTGTGCGCTGGGTTCTTTGGAAAGAACCTTGGGCCGGTGGTCCCCTGAGAAGCCGAGTCTGAGAGGACGTGTAGGGGCAGGTGTTCATCAGCAGGGCCTGGGAGTCCACATTGGTCAGGAGTGGGCGAAAGAAGATGCACAGCAGCCTGGGGCGGCCCTGCGGGGGCTCTGGGGTAGCACAGCCCAGCAGAGCTGTCCCAGGTGGGCCCAAATGGCCAGGCCTGCACAGACCAACCCTTCTCGATAGGGCACCCCCAGCCTCCCTCATGAGGCCCGGCTTATGCCATGAAGCTGCACGGTGCTTCAGTTCCTCACGGGATGAATTCAGGACACTAGGAACCACCCTTGTGACCTCGTCTTACCCGGATCCTCTGCAAAGATCCCGTCTCCGAGCCAGGTCACACTCACAGGCACTGGGCTAGGACCTCAGCATCTCATCAACACAACTCAGCAACACTTCACCCAGTGTCTCAGGTGAGGCAGCTACCACTGCCCCATGACCTGATGGAGCCACCCACGGCCAAGGGAGACACAGCAGGGCCCCCAGGGGGCTGCGGTCTGGCATCAGCCATGCCCTGAGGCCTTCAGAGGTGTCCTCACCAACTCATGGCCCGGCCTCGGGGTCCGGCTCTGAGGGAACCATCGGACTGGTCAGCTACGCCCTCTCTGGGCTGGGAGCGAGGCTTTGGTCATTTCCAAGCACTTGAGATGAGCCGGTAAATGAAGGAGAAACAGCCCGTTGCACAGTGTTAGGGGCTGAGTCCTGTCCCCCAAATTCACGTGTTGAAGTCCTAACCCCCAGTCCCAGCAGGATGGAACCTTATATGGAAATAAGGTCATTGCAGGTGTAATTAGTTAAGAGGAGATAGTAATGGAGTAGGGTGGGCCCCTAATCCAATACGACTGGTGTCCTTATAAAAAGTGGAAATTTAGACCCAAAAATAGACACCCACCAAGGCAAGATGATGTGAGGACGTGGGGAGAAGACGGCGTCTACAAGCCCGGGAGAGAGGCCTCAGGAGAAACTGGCCCTGTCGACACCTCGGTCTTGGGCTTCCAGCCTCCAGGACTGTGAGACGATAAATGTTTAAACTGCCCCATCCATGGCATCTGTTACGGCGGCCCTGGGACACGGCTGCACACGGGGATGCTGGCGGGAGGGGACTTGGTGCCACCGGCCTCAGGGAGTGGCTGGACACAGGGAAGAGCATGTAAAACGTGGTCTTGGGCAGGACTGATGGCCACACCCAGCTCCAGACACACACGCAGGTAGGGGGACAGGCGCGGCAGACCATCTGAAGATCGTGAGGTGGGAAGGCCTGCGAGACGTGGGCGGGAGCGGCCGGGCTGGGCCTTGGTCTCCATGTGGATGGACTCCAGGCCGGCTGTCAGTGTCTCTGGCCTTGGGGGGCAGGAGGGCTGTTGGGGCCACACGTGAGACCCTGGGACGCTCAGCTGTGTGGTGGGGCGTTCCTAGAGGGCGAGGAGCCAGGGCCGTTTCCCACCTCTCTGTGAATACAGCCTTGGTTCCATGCACGGGGCGAGGCCTGGGGAAGAGGAGGGTGGAGACTGTGTGGGGCCAGGCAGGCCCTCTCGGAGCCTGATGATGCCCTGCCAGAGCCGAGCCCTCCCCTCCTTCTCTCCCTCCCTCTCTCCCAACACGCAGCTTCTCTCTGTCGCGTTGGCCGTAGGCTCCAGGGGGCTGGTGCAGAGCTCGGGGTCTGCATGGGCGCCTCCCAAGATCCTGAAAGAGGACCCAGCACTACAGTCACAGTTTTAAAATGAAATATCCCAAAGTAAGACTTTTTATCTGCAGTCTCTCAAGACAGCCGTCTCTCTCCCCTTCCTTGCGTTCCCTGGGCAGCACTGGAACAGCCTCAGGCACAGCTAAGATTCTGGGAAAGGAAAGACGAGTTAGGGAGTGAGGGGCAGGGACAGGCTGGGCCCCACGGGATGCGCTGACGTGGTTTCTGGTCCCTCCCGCGTGAACTCTAGTTACCTCCAGCCGCCCAGTGCAGCCGGGGCCGCCACCCACTTTACCCAGCACCTGGTTTGAGCTGGGAGGGTGCAGGTGATGGGATCGTGTCCTCTTGTGCCAGCTCTGGCAGTGTGGGATATGCAGAAGAAACACGGCTGTCACATGTATAGCTGGAAGTGTGTCTGAGGAAGTCTCCTTGTGGCGGGTGGGGTGGTTCCCATCGTGAGGAGAGGTCCCTGGCGGCCACATCCTCGGCACCGCAGAGCTCTTCCAATTATATGTGCACCATGCTGTTGATTTTTATTTTTTATTTTTTTTTGATATGGGCCACATAGAATGGAATTGACTAGAATTGCCATTTTCTTGGGCCAAACCTGCAGCCAGCCTCCACTCCACAATGGTCTGCGTGTGGAGTGCATACTGTATATCTCCCATCATACTGGACCAGGTCTTAGCTCTGTGCACACCTTGACCAGAGCCGGCTCTAGTGGTTCTGATGAAATTCTCTTCCTTAGACCCAGCTCCAAAATCAGACTCCACAAGCCTGAATCTACCCTGGCCTCTGGGACAGCTCTAAAGGATATTTAGTTCCCCTGTTCAAGGGAGTTATTCATCCAAGTCTTCCAGGATGTCTGAACCCAGCTGATGCGGATCTCCATGGGGTGTTTGTAAGGGAATCACGTCAAGCTGAAATTACCTGGGGTTTGGCTCATTGATGGGCATCCCCCAAGCCATCTGGGGATGCAGGTGCTGGTCATGGCATTCAAGATGGGGATCCCCTGGATTCTTCTCCCGAGCAAGGCCTGGACCCCACAGGTTCCTCTGAGCCGTCCTACGCTGACCACAGCTCCTGATGCCTTCTCAGGCCTACGACACCCTATCACTCTATTGTCAGACTCCGCAGACATAGAGGGAATGAAGGATGCGGCCCATTCCCAGTCTGTTCCCTGACCTGCAGCGCCAACATGGACAGGCTGGTCATGACACTGATCCCTCCATGCTATAGATTCCCCTGTTCTTCCATGAAATGTTGGAACCTGAATCACAGAGAAGTGATGAGGTTTAGCAGTGACAACTGCCGAGTCAGATTTCTGTCATCGAAGAGAATTCAAGACCCTCATTCATCACTGAGCCATTTGGGAATTGCCGGGGCCCCTTAGAGAACTGCACTGGGGGACATTCGATGACCAATCTAGAAAACGTAGGGTCAACACTGCTTGGCCTCAAATGGAGAAACCCAAGCTGCTGGAGCTGTGATGTAATTTCCTGTACTAGGTCCCCAAATGGTTCTAATCCCCCCACATCGGAGCCCTGACAAGGTGCAGCAGCAGTGACAGGCCACACAAGGGCGATGGGTGCACTGTTAAAGACTGTCCATGCCTGGGTCCCCTGGGCCTGCTCCAGACCAGTGAAGCCACGCTCTGGCACGGGGCAGGGCATCAGCATTTTTGAGGCTCCAGCTGATTCTAACCTGCAATCAGGCTGAGAACCCGCAGTGTTAGACAAAGAACTCTGGGTCCGCTTCTTTTCTGAGTCGTGGCCTTTTCATCTGTAAAATGAGGAGTTGAGAATAACAGCTGTCTTAAAACTTGGTTGTTTTTAGACTTAAAATAGAGAAATACACCTGAAAAGGCTTTGCAAACTGTAAAATATTATGCAGACGCAAGTTCTATTCCAGAGTGCTCACAAACACCGCACACATCTAGTCTACCAAAGTCAATTAAACCGTTCGTGTGCTTGAGCGACGCCCTGGGCATTCGCACGACATGCCGTGGTTTTGTTATAAAGCCCTGTGCCTGGTGGTTGGCCAAAACAGGCTGCTGGGGGCATCGCTTAGGCATCATTTCCCCCTGGTGCTTTCCAAAGCCTGAGAATGGGGACAGTGGAAGACTGTGACACCTATAGATTATAATGTCACTCTCAAGTGACGTGGACAAGTAGTCTAACCATTTTCTCTCCCGTGAAACCTCTAAGCACCACAGTGGCCTGGGAAGTGCCCCACTCTGTCAGCCGGGACAACCTGGGCTGTGGCTGGCACCTCTCCTCCAGGCCACTTACCCCTCAGGGGACCCGTGAGGGATGAAGTGTTTGTTGTCATGCCCACTCCACCGGTTAGGCTGGTTTCTCAGGGGCAGGAGGACAGGTCCTCACAGCAAAAGCCCAAGTTCCACTGAGAAAGCACCTGCGGGTCTGAAGAGGATGCCCCCCTGCACTCAGGACCCCGCCTCTCCCTGCCCATGCCCAGCACCCACGCACTCTCGCCGCTCCCGGAGGGGCCCACGCAGGGGGCAGGCTCCGAGCAGCACAGGGGAAGCAGACCCCTCCCGGGGAAGGGAAACTCTCGGCTCTTACACAGACCAGTAGAAGTGCATCAAGCTCGGGTCCAGGCCCGGGGGGGAGGGTTCGCTGCCGGGAATGCCAGGAAGTGGGGGGAACCGGTTCTGCACTCGGTGAACTGAAGAGGGAGAGGCAGAGGTCACGGCGGTTAATAAGAGAAAGTTATGTTCACGGAGAGAGGAGTATTAGAAGCGCAAGAAGATCCTAGAAGAAAGGACAGACACTTTAACAGAGTCTCTCTCACATTTACTCACACACACACACACACACACACACACACACACACACACATGCACACACTCTCTTCCTGGGGGAACATTACAGAAGAACACAGCCCCACTAGCCACCGAATTTGGACCATGTGTTTGCAGACTACGATGTTTACAGCTCTCCTCCCTTCTCTTTGGATTTTCCTGCCATCAACATGATTGTATGAGGCACAAACCTGAGAAATTGGGACTGGCTTGATCACCCATTTTGTCTTCTTTTCTTCTTCAGCACTGACTGTTGACAGAAGCAAGAAGAGGGAGGAAGGGAGGTGGTGGGGAGGGGGCTTACTGGGCAGCTCATGTCCCTAAATTCTGACAGACGCAGGGGGTGACAGCACACTGGCTGCTGTGTCAGTTTGCCCATTGGGCACCCCTGGTGGCAGAAAGTTCACTGTCATCTGGACACACCCAGGGTCCAGGAGTCATGCTGCCCCAGGTACCTTCAGGACGAGAGGGGACGCTGCTCTTGAGGGTCCCTAGGAATCTCCAGGTGCATGAAGTGAACACCCGCTTCCTGCCCAGTGGGTGCAGGTGACTCACCTCCTCCCGTGAAAATCACTTTCTCTCTGGCACAACCCACTAGGGAAGGACTTGAACTCAGCAAACGGCTTTATACGTGCTGGCTCCTGTGTTTTCCTGCCTGTCTACCCCCATCGAGGCCTCGGCCTCGGCTCTACCCCGGGTCAGGGAAGCCAGGACATGGAGTGGATGTCCATAAGCAGTGACCATTCACAGAGCCGGATCCCAAAGGGCTTTGTCCCCCTCGAGGTTGAGAGAAATCCGTGATGTCACTTGATACAAGCTGTGCAGAAAAAACAGTGCCGAACACTGGCTCTTTATTTTTATGAATGAGCAAGAGCTGTTTATGAACAATGTACATTTTCCACTCATTGTTACACCATTTAATGACAGTCATGGAAAACTGAGTCATTCCGAGACCTGAAAGACGGCACATAAAGTCTCATGACTCACAGCTTTGGTAAAGAACGCTTAGCCAAAAAAATAGCTCCTGGAAATGTCCCCAGCTGAGCAGCATGTGGGCTGAGAGCATCACTTGGTCAGCGAACGCCCCGTGGGGGACAGTGACCGCAGACCCTGCCGGGAGGGGGCGAGTTCCGACACGTGTGGGGTGCGCTGAGCCACAGCTCGGGGTGTGCTGGGCGTCCAGCTGGGTGCTCACTGGAGTTCGTGGCGGCAGCTCCGGAAAAGCGTTCTTTCTTCCTCTCGGTTAACTTTGTAAAACTACACAATAAAAAGCAAGTGGCCTTAAAAAAGAGCTCTTGGTAATGAAACATCAAGGCCCTCCTGCTGTATCAAAATGCCATCATTTTTCTTTTTCTTTGAAAGGAAGATTCACTATGCGTCCTTGGGGTGTCTGTGTGTGTATGTGTGTGTGTGTGAGAGAGAGAGAGAGAGAGAGAATATACTATGCGTGAACAGCCAACATTTGAGAACAGGACGGGGCTGGTTTTCCGCTAATAAGAGCACGGATGACTGCTTCCTTGGCCTGACTTCAGGGACAGTTACCTTCCCACAAGCGCCCAGTCTCCCACCCTCCCTGGTGTGGGAAGTGTGGCGTGTCCCCACATGTGTGAGGAGCACCCGTGTCGTCTTGCCCACAGGCGTTCAGCACAAGAGTGGTTCTGCGGTCACAGGAGTCAGGAAAATGCTGAGCTAGACAAACGTGTACAAGGGTCTTTGCAACACTCCTCCGACCCCGCGTGGGTTAATGGGCGCTGGGATCCCTAAGCAGGGATGCACTCAGCTGTGTTGTCCAGAGTTGTGTCATCAGGGAAGCTGCTGGCTCCCCGGCACGGCTCTGTCTTCCAGACTCACATCGCTGGAAGACACCCTGAGTTGCTTTCTGGGGCTCCTCTTTGGGCGGATGTCAGGGACTGGAGGAGGGGCAGGCTGGGGTCTGACGGCACTTCGCCTCTGCTGGGCTCAGGCCACCTGAGGAAACGCGATGGTTCACGGGGACTTGTTTTCCCTGGATCAGGGACAAATGTCCATCCTGAGGATGCAAGCCAGCTTCCAGGGGAAGGGAACTGCCCCTAAGATGGGAATCGCGGCACTGTTCATCCTGAACTAACGGAGAATTTGGAAAAGCAGAGTCTTATTCTGGCCCTCTCCAAACGCTTCCTTCCTTCCCTGAAGGGAGAACGCCGTGTCGGCCGCTTCTGAAGCCCCTCCTGACCTCGGGACCACGAGCGCGGGTCTGAGAATCCTGCTGCGCCCACGCGAGTGAGAAAGTCATCGCACATCGCTGCGTCCAAGGATGGCCACATACCCGCCCTGGTTTCTGCCCCCTGCCCAGGGTGGAAGGTTCTGCCGAAGGTCGGCTCTCCTCCTGAGCCACCACACAGCGCCATCTGCTGGCCCGCAGAGTCCCCGCCGCGAGGTAGCCCACGGTCCAGGCTTCACAGACCCGGCCCTGGGCCTCTGCGTGTGTCCGCGGAGGCCGGAGGGTAACCCTCAGCTGCAGTTGTGCAGTCGGGAGGCTGTGACATGACTTGCTCGCCCGAGGTTGGTGCTGGAGACCCAGCTGTCTGTATTGTTCTCCGTTTCAGCTTCATGCTCTCTCACTGCTTCCTGAGCAACGCGCCAAGGGGCCGTGTGGCAGCCTGTGCCATTCCCATCTCGGGGCTGTCCCGTCTCAGGCTCACCGAGGGACCATGGGGCCAGCCAACCCAGGTCTCCTCCGAACCACTGCCTGCCAGGAGCAGGACCTCCAGTGGCACGGGGACGGAAGCTGGTGGCCAGCTTGACCCCAGGCCCGAGCGGGCAGAAGGGAGACACATACAGTTACCAGCGCTGCCCCACACTGGCATTTAAGTGGTCATTGGGAATAAGGGTCAGTGTGTGGGGTGTGTGTGTGGTGTGTATGTGTGTGGTATGTGTGTACACCTGTGTATGTGCTGTGTGGATGTGGGATGTGGATGTGGATGTGGATGTGTGTGGTGTGTTTGGTGAATGTATGTGGCCACGTGTGCTGTGTGCTGTGTATGTATGTCTGTGGTGTGCGTGCACATGTATGTGAGTGTGTGTGCGTGAGCATGTAACCTCCTTTAACACGGGAGGCGTGGGGGCTCTGGATTTCTTTCCTTGCTCCCCCAATGCTCCGTAAGCTGTCTCCACAGAGAACGGGCAAGCTCACAACCACAGCCCTGCTCTGGCCCCTTTCAGGATTGCTGGGTCTGCCCTCCTTCCATGCGGGTACGACGTGGGCTGTCAGGCTTTCGCTGGGCACATCCCTGCCCGTGTGCGGTGGAAGCTCACAGCCCTGCCCTGAGGGCCCGCACACGTCCACCTTTTTTGGACACGGCTGGGGACTTGACGTTTTTTAAAAAACACGATGTGCATTTGACAGTGCTGTTTAACACTATTTATTTGACAGCACAACCTATCAAATTCTAATAACACCCATGAAAATCATCACAAAGCTAATTTTAAATTTTTATTAAAAATCACAGTTTAAAAAAAAGTCCAGTGACAAAAGGTAACTTCTCTGAGATGGACGGAGAATGCTGCCTCGCTGGTCAAGCGTTCTTTGGGAGGCTGGGGCCTGAACACCTGTCTGCGAAGATCCAGGTGGGGTGCAGTCATTGGCCACTGTGAATGCGAAGTCACCATCCAACAAATAAAAACAAGGCTGGTGACAGCAAGTGCAGAGGAAGGACACAACGTAAGATAAAAAACACACGTAATTATTTTAGCCTCAGAAGGGATTACGTTTCTGTTACAGAAACTTCAGGCCCACTGGGGGACAAGGCATTTGTGGCGTCAGTGGTCAGTTGGTGCAGGCCAGGGCAGTCTGTCCGTGATGTCCTTTTGTTCCCACTAAACAAGGACCAGAGATGAAGCACATGGAGCAAGCCCAGACCCAGGTGAAGACAGAGTTAGATCCATCAGAAGGGCTAATTATCCTAACTTCCAAGGGCCACAGCAAAACTGGTCTCCATTGGCTGACGGCTGCATAACATTAGTCAAACATCAGTTGGGATTAACTAAGACCGGGGTCTAGAAAAGAACTCTCAGGTCTTGTGTCTTCAACCCACAGTCACACTCAGAAAGGCCACTGGTGCTGAGGGTCAGGGCCTGTGGCTTTATTATGAATTCAAACTTTCCTTAGAAACTCATCTTTAGATGGCCTTGGCCACCAGCTTGTCCCCACTATGAATGCAGAAAAGTCGGGGAATTCTGGCCGCACCCTCTTCCGGGGGAGAGGAAGCTTGGACCACGCGAAGGAGGCAACAGCCCGCAGCACCCCGCTGTCTGTCCTCGGTCAGCCCCGAGATGATGCACATCCCCCCTACTGGGCCTCCACGGAGAACTTAATTACTGGTCTGCATTCAAGCACAGTCTTCAGAGAATCTGGGGGACGGAGGCTCCCAGGGGGAAAGTAAGAAAGCAATTCATTCCAGCAGCCCCGCTTTCCATAGAGACGTGAGTCTTTAGTCTCAGAACACACAGAGCAAAAGCAGAATCCAGATTTTTTTTCCTTAACTGGCTACAGCTTAGAAACTGCACTGGTCCAGCTTGTTTTTTTTTTTTTAAGCCTCAAAGCACTTTTACCGTCGGGAAAGCTTTCCAGGGGCAGGGCTCAGTCTTGCCGCCTGTCGGAGCATGTTCTGGAGGCCGTCAAGCCCGTTCTCCTCTCCCTTCCTTCCCTCCACTGCAGGCTTATGGGCCAACTGCACCCTTGGGCCACTGAACAGCCCTAGACAGAAGAGAGCCCTCAGCCGCAGGGCAATGTCTCCAGGCTGCAGGGCATTCAAATGCAGCCCAGGAGCCAGAGGACTGGGAAGACAGGAAGGGAATTCGGAAACAGATCCTGAAAATAATCGGCCACGAAGACCACACAGACAGGAATACAGAGGAATCCACGGTTCTTTCACCCTGTTCGTCTGTCTGGCTCTCTTCCCAGGCTCCTCTGGAACCCTGTGCTCTGTGGAGGGGGTGTTCCGGGACAGGCTTTGAGGAACGACAGTCACAGGCATGTTCCCCAGGACGGAGTGCAATGGAGACTCTCGGAATCAGTGCACTGAAATCCGCCTCCCTGTGACTGCTCATCCGCTCCGAGGCAGCCACAGACGGCGTGGGAGCCTCAGTTCACCACGTCGTAATAGTAATTGCGCAGCCGCAGCTCCACCGCGACGAACCCGGGCCTGTTCTCCACTCTGAAAAGGAAAGAGGTGCATTACTGCTTGTCATCAGGGTCTGGAAAGGCACCCATCACAAGCGGGGCGTTTGCAGGTCGAGTGAGAAGGCTGCGCCCCCTGGTGGCCTCCTCCACAGCCCGCGGCTCACAGGGCGTCGCTGCTCCGGGCACGGGGTGACTACAAACCCGTGGGGAGCACAGTGTCAGGCCCACCCCCGACCTACAGAACCCAGTCTGCACTCAACCGGGTCCCCAGGGGACTCAAGTCCACCCTGCAGATGGAGAAGCTCTGCGCTCCACGTCAGGATCTACCAACCCCAGGTTCACAGACCATCTCCTTGTGATCTAGCAAAAAGGAATGCGTCCACAAATACCCAGTGGAGCAATGTACTGCAGACATATACTCAAGGTTTGACTCATAATCTTAAGAAGAAAAATATGGACACAGTTTGAACTTTCTCTCCCCACACCCCAATCAGATGGCTCTGGATTTTCTGAACACGTGCTATTGATACGGGTTCCTATTATAACTCAAAACTTGTCAGGGCGGAAGCAAAGATGCAGGCATTGTCTGTCATAAATCTTAACACGGCCATGCATCCCTGTCACTGTTGGCAGTGAGGTGATGATGTAACCAAACGATGGGTAAAAGTTTTTAACAATTTGCAATCTCTAAAGAAACCTTTACAGACAGCCCTGCTTTCTCTAACACGGCGTCTTGAACAGGATCCACTGGAAGCAAATATTTCTTAAAACTCTGAGAATCTATCCTCACTTGGAAGTTATTTTTCTTATTCTGCAAGATTTTTGGCTATATTGCCGGTGGATAAAATTACCCAGTGAGTGAAATAGAACTTGACGGTAAACAGTATGAACTGTCCACACTCAGCTTTGACCTACAACAGCTGCAGCTCACGGAAGGAGCAGCACAGGAGCATGCACGAGGACTAAGAATCACTCACCATTATAAGGGCAGAAAGGTTTCTACAGAACCAAATTTTCTTTTTGTCAAATGGCATCAGAAGAGATGGTTGCACTTACAGCTTTCAAGAGCAAGCAAAGACTGTGATAAAACTGCTTGAAAATATGAGCCATCTGAGGTCACGGCTGGGGACCTAGGCCTCCTCGGGCCTCACTGTGTCTCTGGCCACCAAAGGGACAGCCTCGTGCCGCTCCTAAACTTCTACAGCCAAAGAGAACACAACCTCATCATCTTTGCAAAACAAGGCGTTCTGCTCCGACCGTGGGAATCCAAATGCACAAAGAGCCCCTTTGAATCTTGCTGTGAGGGTTTCGCCCACCCAGCTGCTGAGCACCAAACGAACTAATGTAGAGAAACAAGAGCTTGACTGGGTCTCGGCAAAGCCCTCGGTCAGGTTTCCTAGGGAGTCTCCGTCACACCGTGGGTGAGGCTGCCTCCAGGAGGCCAGGATGACGCTGAGCTTCGGCAGAGGAGGGTGGCCACGTGTCCTGGGCACGTGCCGGCTTCCGGTCCACCCCTGGCTTTCCCGCGTCTGCCTCCCCTCCGGCCCTCTCTGCCCAGTGGCCCCCTTTCTCTCCTCTCGCTTCCTCCACCCAGGCTCCTCATCCTGCAGTTGTCAGGTAGAATGCCGCTTCCTAAACAGGCCAATATGGAGCCCCTAATGGAAGAATGACTCCCCAAATTCTCCACTCTCATTCAAGGCTCTCCATAGTTTGTTCTACAGCACCTGTCAGAATATGTAATCAGGTGTTTATGTGGGGGTTAATTTGTCTTATGTCTGCTAGCAACACCCAGCCCCCCAGCCCAGCCCGAAATTGTAACTTCCATGAGGAACGTGTCAGCCAGAGATTATTCATTGTGCTCAGTACGTGGAGGGCAGTCAACAGACTGTCAGTGATAAACCTAAGTGTGTATGTGTACGTCTGTCTAAATATCTATCTATCTATCACCTATCCGTCCATCCATCCATCCATCCTTCTATCCAGTGTTGATTGATCAACCTGTCATCTGTCTATCAATCTATCACCTCTCTAGTCATTTATATCTATCTATCTATCTATCTATCTATCCATCCCCTTGGCGAAGGTAGCTGACCGGTTACAACAGAGGAAACAATGAAAAAAGAAAACAGCCTCAAAAAGGTTGAAAAATATACAGGGATCATTTGTATTCACTTCATTGAAGCCACCAGATTCTGGAAGCTCCATATGCTTCTGTGTCCCAGGCAACTGTTTCATTTCCTTCTGCAGAGAAACGACCACCGAACCGGAGGTTGTCACGCATTTGTGCAGCCCCTCCCTGCCCTGTGCTCTCCTCGGCACGGAGCTGCCACTGGACGTGTCATCTTCTGAGCACAGGCTGTAGGAGGCGCTGATGTTTTAGCTGTTGTTTTCTGCCTGCCCACCCTCCCCTCGCCTGCAGTCTCTCACAGAGTAGGGTTGGGCTGACTGTCACCCCAGGCACTGGGGATGCGCCTGACACAGCAGGCTCAGGTGGGGACTGCGGCCATGTGAAGGCCCGGGGCTCTCAGAGGATGTGGCGCTCAGAGGGAAAGGACTAGGTGCTGGGGCAGGCGGGGAGCGGGGGGTGGACCTTGCCACAGTCAGCTTTGGGTTTACTGATCTTTAAATAGTATTTGAGCTCCATCCAGATCACTCCCAACTCGGAGAATCCTGAATGGCCCAGAGTGTTCTCGGTTAGGCAGAGGCCCCATTTTTCACAATGAAGAGTCCCAACTTCTGCCAGTTTGCAAGGGCTTTTTCCCACAGGCATCTCTAACGACTGGGATGAGACATAAATTGACTCTGGAACACACTTATGAGTGAAGTCCCCTCCTGCCCCCCTGCTGGTGTTGGTTTTCTTGGGGCCAGGGTTTCCTTCCTGGCTTTGACGATGACCCCCCACCTCCTGTGGCCTCTACAGGTACTGCTCTGAGCATCCCACGTCCTCTTTAAAAAGTGAGAGGACCAAGGATGAAGCCCGCCTCCTCAGGGTTCCATCATCCGCTCTGAAAGTCCCTCCCAGACACACCCGGAGCTGAAGAGAAGGCCGGTGCCTGGACACTCTGCTGCCCTGGATGGCCGTCTTCCCCACCGTCTCGGGCAGGTGCCCGCCCGGTTGCCCAGCAGCCCCTGGTCCTTTGAGCCTTCCTGGTTGGCGTGCCGGGGAAACACCATTGTTGGTGTTTTCATCCAACTGCACATCATCTAATCACCGATGTTTAGACAAAGTCTCTGGATATCCCCCCCACCCCATTTCAGGTCACCACTAGAAAAACTGTAACCTTCAGAAATGTTGGAAAAAATAAAAATTTGTTAAAGAGTCACCATTTCTAATTTTAGGCATGGGCTGTCGTCACTATTTCTACTCAACTGATACCTAAACCTGTGGCTGATTCCTACGTATTGACATGGAACTCACTGGAAAGTGTTCCCGGGGTTGGAAGCGATGGGAAAGACACCTCTGCCTGTAAGTCTCACCTGGACTGTGACTTAAATCTCCAGGTGTGAAAACACATTGGGAAACAAAGTTCTCTTAAAGAAGTGTGCCCTACTTAGCTACAACCCCGGTGAGTGCCGAGAACTGGCTTCCCCTCCCGCCCTCCCTCCTGTCGTGGACCATCCGGGCAATAACAGCACAGAGGGCTGTGCATGTCTGCGAGGACGGAGGCAGGCCGCAGACCTGGTCCTAGTTCCCTAAGGCACAAGGGCATTCAGCCGGCTCACTGCACCCCCGAGCCCAGAGGGTGTGCCCTGGCCACATCACCCTGTCCACCACAGTTACCCCGCCGGGCACCTCCCCTAACACCCGATCCCCACCCGGAGACCCTGTGCCCACCCTCCCACTCCTCACTGGTAAACATCGCCCACAAAGAACCACCGAGAGAAATAAACATGTCAGTATTAACGTTAAGTGCAAAAACACTGACTTTATCTCCCTGAGAGTTCATTTTAATTCCCGGTTTTTTCATTTGTTTCAGAATGATTCTGAGAAAGTGAAACCTTCCAAAGGAAGCTACAGGCAGGACCGGAGGACATGTCTAGTAAATGCTCACAGACTCACCACCCAGGGCTGCAGAGCCCTCCCCAGGGCTGCCCTGCTGTGGCTTTGCACTGCTGCTGGGGTCACCTGACCCAGCGTCCTTCTAGGGAAGGAGAGGTCGGTTAGACGGGAGACCGGGAATGAGGTGTGCTGAGGAAGACGCCATGAGTTCAGACCTGGGGGTCTGTTCTGCTCCCAGTGAACCCCCACAGCCCACCAGGTCTCCAAAACCCGGCGGGGGGCACATGCACAGTGCCCACTAAAAGCCAGGAAAAGCCTGCGCTGTTCCCAGCACTTTATAGGTCCTTTGTGTTGCTCAGAAAAGCTTGCTGGCCTGCACTCACTCGTGGGATTCTTGGAAGGTCTCAGCAGGAGCTTCCCTCGTCCCTCCCCGGCCTTCTAGAGGCGCCAGGAAGTGAGACAGCTGGGACTAGACTCAGCACAGGTGTGCCGTGACTCAGTACCGAGGTCAGTAACACCATCTCAGGGGGAATTTGTCCTGTTTCTTATATGTCCCTGTCCCCTTAGTTTCTAGCCTAGATCATCGATGTCAAAAACGGCTGGGCCCTGCCTGTCAAGGGTTCTAACGATTCTAGTTTGGGCACAGGGAGAATTCAGTCAAGACTTCAAGGAACGGACATCCTGCCCCCACCCCCCAATCTATTACTAGTATCTCTCTCGTGGACACTCTGATATCCCTTTAGCACTAAGGACTCGGTGACAGAAGCTCCCCAAAGGCCCTTTCCCTGCACCTTGTCAGCAGGAGCAGACAGGAAACCATCTGCCCTGGTCCCTGGGTCGCTTCTAGATAATGATGAGACTCTTTACTTCCACTCCCATTGTGGTGGGGGTGAGGCTCCCCAGGGCGTGTGGGATCCCAGGTGGCATCTGAAAGCACTTGGAATACCCCTCATCCTTAAGATGCTCCTGCAACATCAGCGGTCGCATCTGAGAGCAAACCTGGTCCTCGAAGTAGTAAATCTACAGCAAGTACAGGAGGTCCTCCAGATCCCAGACCGCTTCATTCCCGAGCTGCCAGGGCTCTACGTGCACGCTTCAGCGCCAGAGGTACGGAGGCCGGGGCTCAGGTTTCCCCTCGATGCGGTCATAGGCTGCTGAACCCGGACACAGTCAAAGGCCACTTCCCTGATTCTCAGGTGCGATGCTTCCCCAAATCTCAGGTGTGACCCATTTCCCTTGCCGGATGAGCTGCCCTGAACGTCACCTGCCAACACCTGATGGCACTTGAGGCTGACTCGGAGGGCCACTGTTCCAAGGTCTGAGTCGCTTCTTGGGAATTGGTACCTTATCCAATCCATGTGTGAGCTGGCCAACCTATGTGGTCACGCGCACTATGCAAGGTGGTCAGGAATTAGAAAAGAATAACATTCCCTTGCTGAGCACCTCTGCCATCCTCTATTGTCAAAAATGGCACACAGCACCAGACCAGACTCTTACCAACACCTTTTCACTCTGACCACCCCTCCCCACCGTCCCCGGCCGATGCCATCTACACTTAATTTTGATCCCTTGGATTACAGTAATTGTCTAAACTTATTCTCTAGACTAAAGAATACAAGCGCATGGTCCAGCATGATATCTCCCTCATTGTTTGTTTAGAAGAGAGCACATCCCTGATTCATGAAAAGAGAGAATTCACGTTCTTTTTAGTGCCCAGCCATTCCAGAGGGTTTGGATAAACCGCGGGAAGTGTTGGGTACTCACTCATACGTCCAGCACAGCTTCATCAGCTCATACATCTCTCGCGGACACCCTGCAGGGCACCCCATCCTCTCTCCTTTCTCCAGCATAGCGGAAACTTCACTTCCTTTCATTCCCTAAAACATGCAAAATATGCCTTAACCTTTAAACATAGCCTTCAGCTAAACAAACAACAAACAAATCCCATCTCCCCAAAGAAACAAAAGAGTACACGCTGTATGATTTCAACTATATACAGTACAAAAACAGGAGCACCTAGTTTATGATGCTAGAAGTCAGGTGGGTCTGCCCACGGGGGAAGGCTTGTGCGTGCAGAGGGAATGGGGGGCTTCTGGGGTTCTGCTCTTTCTTCATGTGGGGGCTGGTTTCCTGGCATGTCTTATTTGTGAAAATCCATTAAGCTGTATCCTAGAATTTGTGCACTTTCTCATATGTATATTTTGATTTAAAAAATCTAAAAAAATGTAACACCTGCAAATTTGATACTGGAAATAGCCATTATTTCTATTTCAACTCTAATTAATTTGATTCATTTGGGTATATATTTTACACATATTTATATGTGTCATACACAATGAAAAAATACACACTGTTCAATTAGCATCAAATAGTTCTTCTTCGGTTTAGCATAAACTGAGGTTGTAACTGCCTCAGAAAGACTCAGAAGGGTGCCCAGACTTTATGAATTTCAGGGTCCTGTGAAGATAATCTGGTGCTTCTCTGTTCTGACGGCCACATTAGGAGATGAAACAGTGGTGGCTCACCCGGTACGGCTTCTGCCCGTAGGAAAACGCTTCCCACATCAACACCCCGAAGCTCCAGACGTCACTCTTGCTGGAGAACTTGTAGTAGTTGATGCATTCTGGAGCGTACCACTTCACAGGCCACTTCCCGTGGGTCTGGGCCTGAAAACAAAGCAAATGGAGATGTTCCATGAAGAGTAAAATTGTGCACACCTGCGTTCATAGCAGCAATAGTCACAACAGCCGCAAGGTGGAAGCAACCCAAGTGTCCACGGATGGGTGAATGGAGGAACACAATGTGTTCTATCCATACAATGGAATGTCAGCCTTAAGAGGGAAGGGAATCCTGACACATGCAGCAACAGGGATGAACCACGATGCTACCTTTCATTATGCTGAATGAAATAAGCCAGGCAAGTCACTACAGGACAAATACTGTATGATTCCATTCATCTGAGACCCAGTTCATAGAGACAGAAAGTAGACGGTGGTTGCCAGGGGCAGTGGGGAGAGGGAAGAATGGGGAGTAGTCGTTTAATGGGGACAGAGTTTCAGTTTGGGAAAATGAAAAGAATTCTGGAGACTGATTGTAAACAAAGTGAATGTACTTAACATTACTAAACCGCACACTTGCAAATGGTTAAGACAGTAAAATCGATGTTATCTGTATTTTACAGCAATTTTTAAAAAAGAATAAAATCATGACTCACAAAATGACCTGTGCGTGTATGCATGTATGTTTTGGGGCTGTAAGATTTAATACATATTTTTAAGATTCAGACCGAATTTCTTGTATTTTTTAGTCTTTCTCTCTCACCTCTTCCTTTGGAGGTGAGAGCCTGGCAATGCAAGAGTCAAGCCTGGATATTACTTCACAGTTATGCTCCAAGAAATACTGGGCTATCATAGGTATATTTAACCATTTCTGTGTATTTGGCTACACTTTTAAGCCAATGCTAATTATTTTGACATAGACTGTTTGCTAGTATCATTTAAAAAATGTTTTAAACTTTCTAATTTAAAAAAGCAGTGGTAGTAAAGAGATCAAATGGTGCCTAGCAAAACCCTTTCCTCTGAGGCTTGGAGTTCGGTGCAGTGTGGGTATGTCTGGCCACCTCCTGTGAATGTCACTCCAACCTGGGTGGAGGGAAGTGAGCTGCCCTGTGGAGGGTCAGGGGCAGATGGGGGATAGCAATCTGAGACTGTAGGTGCATGACACTTCCCTAAATGACACACTGATTATACTTCTGTCTCAATCACGTCATGCATTTTTAGATTTTAATGTCAAAAGTTTTGAACAATATAATTGTGTGTTATTTTAAGTTTATTCTGAATGTTGAACTGATGAAGAGACAAACCTTTGACAAATCCTAAATACGATAAAAAGTTAGTCTCTCTCCACCACCAACTCCAAATCCTCATCCACAGAGACAGCCATATTTGATAGCTTTTCTTGAATCCTTCCAGAAAAATCTGTATACAAGTATAAATAGTTAATGTATAATTTTGGGGGGATAATAAAGCTAGGGGCATATGTTTTTTGCACTTTACCTTTTATTTTTCCTACTTACCCCTGTGTTATAGATATATTTATGTGTCAGCACATGCAAACAAAGTCACTTTTAGGAGAGTTAATTGCATGCTTCATATAAATCTACTATGACTGATTTAAGCAGCCTCCCACAGAGAGGCCATAAAGTTGTGTCCTGATTTTTGCTATTACACATCACGCTGGAATGAACATTACTGACAGCGTGCGTGTGCCCCGTGTGTAGGGTACTTGTAAGGAGATGCCGGATCAAAGGACATTTGCGTGTACAGTCCTGGTGCTGCACAGATTCAGCTGCCATCACAGTTCTCCGAGAGCCGAGCCCATCGCTATCATTTCTCTATAATCTTGTTTAACTCCTTATTCTTTTCCATTCACTTTGTTTTCTTAAAGATATCCTCCATGTCCTCATCTTTTCAGTAGTGTTCAGTCTCTTTTTGCTGCTTCTAACATGGCTTTTCTTTATTTTTTGTACAATACGATGATTTGATACACATATATTGCAAAATGTTGACAATAATAAGGATAGTTGACACATCCTTCACCTGACGTAATTACCATTTTGTTGTTGTCGTTCTTATGGTGAGAACATTTAAGATCTACTGTCTTAGCAACTTCTACGTATACAATACAGTACTGTCAACCATAGTCACCATGCTGTATGTTAGATCCCCAGAACATATTCATCTTATAACTAGAAGTTTCTACCCTTCGACTGCCTTCACCCATTTCTCCCACCAATCTCCTTCATGCTTCGATGAGTTCAGTTTTTTTGGATTCCACATGTAAGTGAGATCATAGAGTTTGTCTTTTTCTGTCTGACTTATTTCACTTAGCATAATGCCCATAAGCTTCACAGCTTCATCCATGTTGTTGCAAATGGAAGGATTTCCTTCTCTTCTAATGGCTAAATTACATGTATCATATTATATGTATATACCATATTTTCTCTATCCATTCATCCGTCAACAGACACTTAGGTTGTTTCCATGTCTTGGTTATTGTAAATAATGCTGCAATGAACATGGACGTGCAGATATCTCTACCAGAGAGTGATTTCATTTCCTTCAGATAAATACACAGAAGTGGGATTGCTGGGTCATATGGTAGTTCTGTTTTTAATTTTTTGAAGAACCTCCATACTGTTTTTCATAGTAGCTGCACCAATTTACACTCCCACCAACAGTGCACAAGGGTTTCCTTTTCTCCACACCCTCTCAAACACTTGTTATCTCTTGTCTTTTTGACGAAAGTCATTCTAGTGTGAGGTGATACCTCACTGTGGCTTTGATTCACATTTCCCTGATGAATAGTGATGTCAAGTACTTTTACATGAACCTCTTGGTCATTTGTATGTCTTCTCTGGAAAAATGTCTATTCAGGTCCCTTAGCCATTTTTTAATTGGATTATGTGTTTTTTTTGATATTGAGTTGTATGAGTTCCCCACATATTTTGGATATTTACCCCTTATCAGATATATGATTTGTAAATATTTTCTCCCATTCTGTAGGTTGCCTTTTCATTTTATTGATTGTTTCCTTTACTGTGCAGAAACATTTTAGTTTGTTGTTGTCCCACTTATTGATTTCTGCTTTGTTGCTTGTGCTTTTGGTGTTATCCAAAAAATCATTGCCAAGACCAATGTCAAGGAGCTTTTTCCATATGTTTTTTCCTAAAAGTTTTATGGTTTCAGGTCTTACATTTAAGTCTTTAATCCATTTTGAGTTAATTTTTGTGAGTGGTATAATATAGGGGTCCAATTTCATTCTTTTGCATGTGAATATCCAGGTTTTCCAACACCATTTATTGAAGAGACTATCCTTTCCCCTTGAGTATTCTTGGCTCCCTTGTCAAATATTAGTTGACTGTATATGCATGGGTTTCTTTCTGGGCCCTTGATTCTGTTCCATTGGTCAATGTGTCTATTTTTATGCCAGTGCCGTACTGTTTTGATTACTATAGCTTTATAATATAGCTTGAAACAGAAAGGGTAATGCCTCCAGCTTGGTTCTTTCTCAAGGTTGCTTTGGCTGTTCTGGGTCTTTTGTGGTTCCATATGAATTTTAGGATTGTTTTTTCTATTTTGTGAAAAATGCCATTGGAATTCTGATACAGATTTGCATTAAATCTATAGATTGCTTTGGGTAGTATGGACATTTTAACAATATGAACTCTTCTGATCCATGAACACAGGATATCTTTCCATTTATTTGTGTCTTCCTCAATTTCTTTCATCAATGTCTTATAGTTTTTCAGTGTGTAGATCTTTCACTTCCTTGGTTAAATTTATTCCTAAGTATTTTATTGTTTTGATGCTATTGTAAGTGGGATTGTTTTCTTTATTTCTTTTCAGATAATTCATTGTTACTGTATAGAAATGCAACTGATTTTTGTATGTTGATTTTGTACCTTGCTACTTTACTGAATTCGTTGATTAGTTCTAACGGTTTTTTGATGGAATCTTTAGGGTTTTTTATTTATAAGATCATGTCATCTGCAAATAGAGATAATTTTGCTTCTACATTTTAGGTATGGATACCTTTTATTTCTTTTTCTTGCCTAAGTGCTCTGGCTAGGACTTCTAGCACTTATGTTGAATAGGAGTGGAGTGAGTGGACACCCTTGTCTTATTCCTGATCTTAGAGGAAAAGTTTTCAACCTTTCTCCATTGAGTTTAATGTTAGCTGTGGGCTTGTGATATATGGCCTTTATTCTGCTGAGGTATATTCCTTCTATACCCATTTTGTTGAGAGTATTTATCATGGAAGGATGTTGAATTTTGTTAAGTGCTTTTTCTGCATCTATTGAGATGATCATATGATTTTTTTCTTTCATTCTATTAATGTGATGTATCACCTTTATTCATTTGTTTATGTTGAACCATCCTTGCACCCACTTGATTGTGGTGTACAATCCTTTTAATGTATTGTTGAATTTGGTTTGCTAGTATTTTGTTGAGGATTTTTGCATGTATGTTCATCAGGGATATTGGCATGTAGTTTTCTTTTCTTGTATTATCCTTATCTGGCTTTGGTATCAGGGTGATGCTTGTGTTGTAAAATGAGTTTGAGAGTGTTCCCTCCTCTTCAATTTTTTGGAAGAGTTTGAGGAGGATTGGTGTTAATTCTCTATATGTTTGGTAGAATTCACCTGTGAATTCTGTTAGGTCTATCTGGTCCAAAGTATAGTTCAAGTCCAATGTTGCCTTATTGATTTACTGTCTGGATGACATATCCCTTGTTAAAAGTGGGGTATCGAAGGTCCCTACTATTATCGTATTGTCTAATTTCTCCCTTCAGATCTGTTAGTATTCGCTTAATACATTTAGGTTCTCCAGTGTTGAATGCACACACATTTATAATTGTTCTAGCCTCAATGAATTGAGCTCTTTGTCATTATATGATGACCTTTGTCTTTTGTTACAGTTTTTGACTTAAAGTCTATTTTGTTTGATATAAATGTAGCTACCTCTGCTACCTTTTGGTTTCCATTATCATGCAATATCTTCTATTCCTTCACTTTGACTTTAAGTAAGTCCTTTAAGCTGAAGTGAGTCTCTTGTAGGCAGCATATAGTTGAGTCTTGTTTTTTTAACCCATTCAGCCACTCTATGGTTTTTGATGGAGAACGTAATCCATTTACAATTAAAGTAATTATTGATGGGTAAGGACTTACTAATGCCGTCTTATTGTTTTCTGGCTGTTTTGTAGTTCCCTTGTTCCTTTCTTCCTCTCTTGCTGTCTTCCTTTCTGATTTGATGATTTTCCAGAGTGGAATACTTTGATTCTCTTGTCTTTATTTTGTGTGTATCTACTGCACATTTTTGCTTTGTGGTTACTCTGAGACTTACAGAAAACATTTTACAAATATAAGAGTCTACTTTAAGGTGATAACTTCAATTGTATACAAACACTCTACCATTTTACTCCTCCCCTAACATTTTATGTTTCTGATGTCACAATTTACATCTTTTTATATTGTGTGTCCATTAACAAATTATTGCAGCTATAGGTATTTTTAATAGTTCTGTCCTTTAGCCTTTATACCAGAGTTAAGTAATTAACATACTACCATATTACATTACTGAGGTGTTCCGAATTTGACTATATACTTATCTTTGTCAATGCATATTTTCATGTTGTTAGTTAGTGTTCTTTCATTTCAGCTTGAAAAACTCCTTTCAGAATTTCTTGTAAGGAAGGTCTAGTGGTGATGAACTCCACCAGCTTTTGTTTGTCTGGGAAAGTCTTTATATCACCTTCGCTTCTGAAGGACAGCCCTGCTGCAGAAAGTATTCTTGGCTGGCAATTTTTTCCTTTCAGCACTTTGAATATTTCATCCTACTATCTGCTGGCCTGTAAAGTTTCTGCTGAGAATCTGCTGATGGCCTTATGGGGTGTCCTTTGTAAGTGACAAGCTTCTTTTCTCTTGCTGCTTTTAAGATTCTCTCTTGGTCTGATTTTTGACAGTTTTATTATAGTGTGTCTTGGAAAAGATCTATTTGAATTGAATTTGTTTGGGGACCTATGAGCTTTATGAACTTGGATGTCCAAACCTCTCCCCAGATTTGAGAAGTCTCAGCCATTATCTCTTTAAATAAGCTTTCTGCCCCTTTCTCCACCTCTTCTTCTGGGACTCAAATAATGTATAGATGGTTTCTCTTATTGGGTGTCCCATCAGTCGCATAAATTTTCTTCATTCTTTTTCTTTTGGCTCTTCTGACTAGATAATTTCAAATGATCTGTCTTTGAGTTCACTAAGGCTTTCTTATGCTTGGTCCAGTCTGCTGCTGAAGCTGTCTTGAATTCTTCAGTGCAAACATTGTTTTCTCCAGCTCCAAAATTTGTTTGGTTCGTTCTTGTGTTTTCTATCTCTTTGTTGAACTTCTCATTTTGTTCTGGTATTGTTACCCTGATTTTGTTAAATTGTTTAATCTGTGTTCTTTTGTAGCTCTCTGAGCATTTTTAGAATAATTATTTTGAATTTTTTTGTGAGACAATTTGTGTATCTCCATTTCTTTGTGCTCAGTTACTAAAAACTTACTGTGTTCCTTTGGTGGTGTCATGTTTCTATGATTCTCTGTAGTCTCACATAGTCGTCTGCACATTTGAAGCAGCAGCCACCTCTTCCAGGCTTTATGGACTGACTTTGGTAAAGAAAGACTTTCACCAGCAGGTAAGGACACACTGGAGCATGCTCTGACCCTGGGTCTAGTAGTGCGGGGTGCCAAGTGTGGGGGCATGTGATGGCTCCAGGCCTGGAGGGGGCACGTGATGTCTCAGTGGCTCAGGTCTCTGGGGTCCACAACAATGATGATAGCATGTCCTGGGTGACAGCTGCGAGGGGTCTGTGGTGGCTGCAATGGTTGTTGGAATCCTCAGCAGTGGCTCCAGGTCCAGTAGTTAGGGACCAGGCAGGTAGTAGTCATGGCTAGACCGGTGGTGTACACACACTCAGCTGTAGGGGCTGCCTGCAAGTGCACATGTAGTAACAGGGCCTGGCTGCAGACACACAAGTGGTGGCAAGAGCCAGGCCCAGCAGTAGGGACTAGGGCCAACTGTGGTTGCACTAGCAGCTGCGGGGGCCCTGGCTGTTGGCGTGCACTCCCATGGCAGTGGAGGCTGGTGATGAGAGTCGGGCCAGTAGCATGCAGGTGCACAGCTGCAGGGGTTGGCTGCTGGCAAGCCCAGTGGTGCAGGCCAGTGACAGGAGACAGGGCCAGATACAGGCCCATAGGAGGCATAGGGGCTTGGCTGTCAGTGTGCACTCCCGAGGCTGTAGGGGCTCCTCCCAGGCACATGCAAAGCAGTGGAGGCCAAAGATGGGAGCTGGGCCAGAGGTGCGCAGGTGCAGAGCTGCAGGAGACAGCCACAGGTGCGTGCACATGGTGGTGGGGGTCATCCGCGGGGGTGTGGGCTGGTGTCCTGCATGCATGCAGCCACAGCAGCTGGGGCGGCTGCTGGTGTGGATCCTGCACTCTGGCGGGTGAGGGGGTGGGAGGGAGCACAGAAGGAATCAGGCAGCTGGCATCTGCAAATGCGAAAACCTGTGGAGCGAAAACCCCCACAGTGAAATCTGCAGGGACTCTGCAGAGGTTGTGCTGGCACTGGTTTCTTCAGCAGTTCAAGCTGCTGGGGTCCACGATGAGATCCTCAGTGATGAGAGCTGAGGGGTCTGCAGCATCTGCAAGGGCTGTTGAAGTCCTTAGCAGTGAAGGTTGCTGGGGTCCTCCGCAGAGCAGGTCACTGGCAACCATGGTCACTCCTACTGTGTGGCTCACAGCGGCAGCCCCCTGCCTTTCTTCCTTGTTCCTGTCTCAGACATCTCAGCTTTGCTGGACTCTGGTGGGGTAAAACTGAAGTGGGTCCTTCATGCAGCACCTGAAAGGCTGGGGAAGCTGGTTGCCCACCCACTCTCCCTTTCCCAGTGAGGAGAACTCTTTCTAGCTGGGTGGTCTCGTCTGGTGCTGAGCAGTGCTGGCCTGGGGATGGGATGACGCAGGCACAATGAAGCCCTTGTTCCTACCCTTTTTGTGCAGTTATTCTCGGGGTTTTGTTCCACTGTGTTGCTGAAGCTTCTGAAGTGGACTCCAGAACTCTCCCAGAGCTCTTTCACTCACGGCTAGCTATCTAATTGTTGACCTTTGTGGGGGGATGGAGGCTGGGGTCTCCTACCCCGCCCACCTGGTCCAGATCCTATGGCTTTTATTTCTATGGTGTTTTCTATATTTTCTTCCTCTTCCTCTTGATTTTTAGAGATTCACTGGTTTACTTTTCAGTGGTATATTGTTTAGTATCTGCAGCAGGGTGGGGTCTATCCTCCTCCTCTCTTTAGTCTGGGTGGGCTGTGGCTGCTCTGACCAATAGAATGAGGTGGACATGACTCTGAGCCAGTTACTGGGCCCAGGTCTCAGGAGCTGGGCAGCCTCCATTTCCTGCTTCTTGGGTAACTTGCTGTCAGGACTCAGCTGCCATGCTGTGAGGAAGCCCAGGGGTGCATGGAGAGGCCACATGCAGGTGAGTTATTGTTTAATGGGTACAGCCCAGCAGAGGTTCCAGACCAAGCCCATATCAAATCAGTCACTAGCTGTGTGAGTGAGCAGTGTGGGAACGGATCCTCCCACCTCCTTGGGACCACCCCCCAAGACGCTGTGGAGCAGAGACGCACCATTCCCACCAAGCCCTGCCCATACTGCAGAACCGTGAGTAAACGTGTGGTGTTGTTTTAATGCACCAAGTTTTGGGATTGAGATAGGCAGGAAGCTAGATATGAGCTGGGAGCAAGGCCACTCCACCAGGTGCAGCGTCCTCATTACCAGGCGTACGAGTGGTTCTTTGGCGTACAACACTCCCCGACCCAAGGTCATTCCACAAGGTGCAGCATCCTAATTACCCGGCAACAGCTCTTTGGAAGTGCAACTCCCCCCAACCCTGATGAGAGTAGCCCCTAGTCTCACTATATGCTCATTTGCATTGCAGTTTTGAACCCCCTGCAGGGGATCATTGCCATGACAGTTCCAGAGATGCCTATGTAAGGGAAAAATCTCCCCCTCCGACATGAAGGTGGAGACAATGCCCCGACTGGTCTGTGTTCCAGGACCCTCACCCACCCTGGGACCCCCACCTTCTAAAAACACTGCTTTCCACAATCTCACTGCAGACGCTCACCTCGAGCCTGCCTGACCTTCCCCTGGGGATGTACTTTCGCTCTACTCATAAATCTTCCTCTGCTAAAACTTCCGCTGTGTGTCCACTCTCAAATTCTTTTGTGTCTGTGGACCAGGAACCTGGGACCCCACTGCACCAATCTGAGTGGTGCCGGTAACAGGATTTGTTATTTCAAGTTCTCCATCTTCTCTCTGAGTCCTTGTCTTTGACAGTCTGCATTTTCTTCTCTAATTATCATGATGAAGTGCATGTTCCAAAGCATCTCCAGCTTTAAAACCTACTTCTTTCTCCGGTGTCTGCCTGTGGTTCCTTCTAGGCTATCGTTTCCCTTGCTCCACTTCCCAGTGTCTCTGTAAAGGGCTCACTTGATGCTTTTCTAATGATGGCTCACCTCTGAAGGGGCTCTACTCTGGGGCCAGCTTTTCTATGAGGAATGGAGTGAGAAGGAGCTGTGATGCGGCCCTGCTCCCTTCACTCATCCTTCATGCTGACCTTTAGCTGACTGAGGTCCACTACCCACCCCCCCACCTGCCATACCCGTGGCTGCCTCTCAGAGAAAAGGGTGGGTGGGTGTGGTCACGTAGGTGTGCTTCTCCAGCCACTCCAGGGTGTGGCACTCAGGACAATCCCACAGCCCTGCCCCTGCCGTCCATAGTGAGATCTTCAATGTACATCATCTATTTCTGAGAACGCTGGACGTTCCCAGGGACCTGAAGAGTTGGAAATCTGGTTTTGGCACCCTCTCCACTATCTGGGTCCCTTCCCATTACATCTGTCAGCTGATCAACATAGACTCTACATTCTCACTGTGACTGAGGTCACACGAGGATGGGGCTTTCATTTGAGGGTTCAGAGAGGGGTTCGGATAAATCCTGCAAAAGTCAACCTGTTCAACCCATATTTTCCAAAGTAATTTAATGAAGGAATTCTATTTTTTGAAATAAATCATCAACTAATACCTTGATTCCCTATTGTTCCAAGGAACACAGCTTGAAAGATACTATTCTGAGTAAATCTCACATTGTGATATATTAGAATATTTCCATTTTTTTAACAATAGAATCAAAGCTTAATAAGAACATTTTTTACATAGTTATTTTTAGAAGGGAAATTGCTTCTTGAAACCCTCCCATAATAAAACAAAGAAAACATACATTTGCATTTCAGATTTTTACTACCTGCTTCTCTGAATATTGGCTAAGCTGTTCCTACCTTGTAGTAGTTTTCGTCAGCACTAAGTGCTTTGGAAAGTCCAAAATCGCTGATCTTGGCATAATGTTGAGTAACCAGCAACACATTTCTTGCAGCCAGATCTCTGTGCACAAAATTGCTCTCCTCCAAATATTTCATTCCCATCGAAACCTGATGAACCAGCTCTATGATGTTCTTATCCTTGACATGCCTGCAAGTCACAAATGTGTCATTAATGACAGCAGACAATAATCCATTCCAGAACAACCAAATGTGCTCCTCACAGAGGCAGAAGATGAATCCGCTCATTTCCTATTCTTCTTAAGCAAGAGTCACCAGTGATGACAAACAACCTCGTTAACCCATAGCTGTTCACAACTGAACACCATTCTCCTGGTGTTCAACTGGTTCAATTTCTAAGGCGTGCTTTGAATTGCACAAAAAGCAGTATAATGGAGTGGTCAGACCCAGCTCATGGAGAGCAAGGCTTCAGTTGGAATCCTTGTTCCAATATGGACAGGTAACAAAACCAACCCCAAGTCTCAGCTTCCCACCTGTGAAATGGGACTAACAGCACCTCCCTTCTATGGAGATTAAAGACACAATTTAAGTAAAGTACAAACATAATGTAGCAAATGGGACAAAGTAATCAGTGACTATTGTTATGACTTATTTCACTTGAGTTCCCCCATCTCAGCAATGGCTGTCGATGAGCACAGCATGATTACTCCATCGATGGTTGTAATCAATTAATAGCAATGGGTATTTTCAGAAGTAATCACTCATGGGAATGTAGAGATCAACCAGACATGTAAGATGTCACTGTTATCCCTTATAAAATGTTTATTTAAATATTTCTTTAAAAAGAGCGTGTTCTGTCTAGTGAGGGGAGATTGCTTGCCAAGACATTCTAAGGCTGATTCTATTGTCAGGCCAATACAGAGTGAGCAAAGGAGGATAAAGACCAAACTGTTAGATTAGAATTTTTCTTCGCACAATAAACTTGATCCAAAGACTACAGCTCTCTTCTCTCTTCTCTCAAGGTCCCTGAGAGAAGGACCAACACTGGGAAGGCGTGGGAGGAGAGAAGGCTTCCCACAGAAGTCAGGCTGCTCCGTACGTTGGACAGGTGGGCCCCGCCCCACACAGTATAAGCTTCTGGGGCACCTAAAGATACCTGTTCTGCTGCAAATATTTATTGAGTGGACCAAGTTCCGCCATCTCCATAACCAGCATCCAGGACTCGGCTTCGCAGATGCCGATCATGCGCACAATGTAAGGATTGTCGAGTTGCTGCATGACGTTGGCTTCTCTTAATAACTCATCTTTAAGAGCGGGGTCATTGGCCTCATTTTTCAGGATTTTCACAGCCACTGTTTTCACGACTCTGCAAAAGAAATCATAACACATGAGAAACTTTTCAAAATGGCTCACTTGGGGATAATTATCTTCTGTGAAGCATAATTTCTATGCTAGAAACGGTGTTATGGAAATATCGGCAACAGAATGGAAATTTTTAATTTTAAGAAGCCATGTTACAAATGACTAGTTTTCTAACCATGTTCTCTCATTTTATAGACAAAGGGAGTAACACCTCACTAGTTAAAAATAATGGGGGAGTGCTGAAGAATGCCCCAACCAAGCAGAGAGCCTAAATACTGCTGAATATTTAAATAACTTTCACACAAACCTTATAAACTATGACATACATGGATTCCTGTAACATCTTGAGCTATACCGTCTCAGATTACATGTAATGTATGTGAATACAAAATCCCTTTCATATATGCTAAAAATGAATTTCTGGATGCATTATTAAAAAGCACACACTGTTAAAGCTCATAGTTTCCAAAATACTTTTTTAAACTGAGGTTTGTTAATTTTAAGCAAGCCTCAACAAGTTTACAAAAAATTAATTATTTTTCATTTTCTAATAGAAACATCACATAGGTCAGGCTTGAACTCTTGAAAATATTCTGATATAGTGGGGCTTAAATAAATGAATGGAACTCAACTTTATATGATTTGAAAACCTGCATTTCTCTGTGATACAATTTCCACAAATTCAGGAAGTATACCTCTTTTGTTGAACTCCAGAATGGGAGAATAAAAACAGAACTATCCAATAAAATAGGTAAAATAAGAGAATAACAGAGTAAGACTGCCACACATTCAGAAAAGCACAGACAACTTCAGTTTAGAACTCAGTGAGTGTTTACACATTGGACATATGCCTTAGGTCTACACAGATGGAGGCACAGAACACCACCAGCACCCCAGCAGCCCCCCATCCTCTCCCCGTAGGAAAATATGGAAATATTTTCCTATGCTATGTCTAGACAGTTTACTGTTTTCACATTTCAGTCTACCATCCATCTGGAACTGGTTTTGTGTATGGTGTGAGGTAGGGGTCAAAATTAACAAGCAAAAACCTCTTGATTCTTCCCAATGTTTAAGAAAGAAAGAACACCTACAAACTCTTCCAGAAAAGAAAAGAGGAAGAAAATTTCCCAACTCATTTTATGAAGCCAGCATTACCCTGATGCCAAAACCAGACAAAGAAATTACAAGAAAATAATTTACTGATATCCATCCTGAACATAGACGCAAAAATTCTAAGAGAAATATTAGTAAATTAAATTCAGTAATTTGTGAAAAAGATATAAAGAATTATAATTCATGAACAAGGTTTATTACAGGAATGCAAGGTGGGTTTAACATTTGAAAATCAATCAGTGTAATTCACCATATAAACACAACAAAGGAGAAAAACCATATGGTCATCTCAGCAAAGGAAAAAGTATTCAGTAAAATGTAATACACTTTCCTAGTTAAACACAAATCTCTCATAAAAGTAAGAATACAAGGAAACTTTCTTAATCTGATAAAGAGCAGCTACAAGCCTAATGGTGAAATATTTAAAGTTTTCCCCCTGAAACCAAGAATGAGGAATGAGGTATTCAATATTGTACCATCATTCCTAGCTGATACAATAAAGGAAGAAATATAAAAAGTATAAGGGTTAGACAGGATGAAATAAAACTGTCATTCATAGATGACACATTTCTGGGTCAAAGAATATGTAGATAAACTACTAGACACAATAAATGAGAAATAACAGGTGAATTTAACAAGGTTGCTTGGTATCAGACAATAGACAAAACCAGTTATATTTCTGCATTCAGACAACACCAGGAATTAGCACAATAAAAATTTAAAAATTATACCATATATATTAACATCAAAAGTACTAAATACCTACAAATGAATCCAACAAAAAAGATTGTAGAAGACCTCTCCACCAAATACTAAACAGCTCTGCTGAGAGAAATTCAAGACGATCCAAGTAAATGGAGGATGGGTCATGGTTATTGATTGGGAGACTCAGTATTGTAAAGCACCATTTTGCCCTAAAGTGACCTCTAGGTCCTCTCCTCTCCCCAAACCCTCTAGTTGAGATTATGTATCTAGAGTCATGTCTATATTAATCTACATATTTAATTAAGCAAGGAATTTAAGTATCACAAATTAGTTGAGAAAATTTATGATTTAATATAGGGTCATTTACATAGATTTCACAAAATGACTGTGATGTACATACATTTATTTTAAAATAAGCATATCAGTCAATTATACATATATATACATACACATATATATATGTACACACACACACATATATATACACACATATATGGAAGGGGCAGGATTGAAAGCAAGAATTTCTGTGCAATTTTGTCTATACTCTTAACCCTTGAATCCTGTAAACGACCAATTCAAGAAAACAATTTACAGTGATTCCTTAAATTTAAAATAACATCAAACAACTAAACCCAACTATATTCATATCAACAACATACTAATTCAAACATATATTCAAATAGAGGGTATACTTCAAAGGATTTTAGAAACCAGCATTCTTAGTGAACATTTTTTGTGGGATGCTTTCTGAAGACCAAATGAAGTACAAAGAGATTTTAGTAATTCAGGAATTCTAATTGTTGTATAATATATATTGTTACTTGAAATTATAGGGTAAAACAAATAAATAATTATACTAATGATATTTATAATCAGGAATTTTCTGGGTAAGAGAAAAGAGGCACAATTAAAAAGTCAAAGAAAGTAAGTGAAAACATTGTGTTATCATTGAATGCTTGCATTTTAATTAAATAATACATATGTGTATGTGTGTGCATATAAAGATCCAAAAAATATATACACTCAGGTTAGTTAACAGTGGTGGTATTTGAGTGGTACAAATATGATGGGTTTTTTTCTTCCATTTTGCTTGTTTCTATTTTCTAATTCTCTATAAGGCACACGTACTACATCTAAACTAATATATATAATTATCATACACATAGCTAATATACATAATGGATGCTTTCATGGCAGTTGTACCAGAAATGAACAAAAATTATACTGTTAATAAAAAAGGATTGAGTCACGCTAGGTTACATTTTGTGTTTGGGATAAAACGAACATAACACACGTACTACAGATCCTCCTCGACTTACGATGGGGTCATGTCTCGATAAACTCATCGTAAGTTGAAAATACTGTATGCATTGAATACTCCTAACCTACTGAACATCCTAGCTTAGCCTCGCCTACCTTCAACACACTTACAACAGTTACATGAGCCGACAGTTGGGCAAAATCACCTGACACAAAGCCTATTTTATAATAAAGTGCTGAATATCTTATGTAGTGTATTGAAGACTGTACTGAAAGTGAAAAACAGAATGGTCAGATGGGTACACATGGTTGTCAGTGCATGGGTTGTTCACCCTCGTGATTGCAGGGCTGACTGGGAGCTGCATTCCCTGCCTCTGCCCAGCATCTCGAGAGAGGATTGGACTGCATATCGCTAGCCCAGGAGAAGAGCAAAATTCAAAATTGAAGGGACGTATTCTACTTGAATGTGTATCACTTTCGTGCCATTGTAAGGTCAAAAACATGTAAGTTGAACCATCGTAAGTCGGGTACCATCTGTATACACAGTAGTTTCTAGAATGTGAGCTCACATGAGGACGAGTGTGGTGTGATGGTGCAAAGGTTTGACTTACTTTTTCATCTGGTAGTAGCCCTTCTTTACGGTCCCAAAGTTACCGGAGCCCAGCTCGTTGTCCTCCAGGGTCAGCAGATTTCGGTCCAGGTAGACCTCCTTGGGCCTGATCTCCTCGGGGTCTGCGTAGGGGCTCTCGTACACTTCAGTGTCCATGGGCATGGCTTCTCTCTGGGCATCTGCAATGCAGTCAAGGAACACACAACCCTGGGCTGGATCCCTCGTGAAAATCCCGCCATCTCCCGCTCCTACCTCCTGTGGTCACACCTCGCCTTTCAAGGCCTTGGTCGCCTTGGGCAGTTATGGTGCCAGTGAGTACTCAGGGCATGGTCTCTCTCAGCTCGTAGGGGGCAGCAAAAAGCCCCCCATCTCCATTGTACTCGATCCCTGTTCTTGCACTAACGTGCATGGAGGAAGGGTCTTTCACGCCAGAGGCAAAGATGGGCTCTCCTAATGGGCTGTGGTGGCTTTAAACTATGAAAATTCTGACACTCCTTCCATTGAGAGACGGAGTCTATGTCACCTCTCCTCGGTGGCTTTTGTAACCGTGTCAACCAAAAGAGTATATCAGAAGTGACTTTGGGGTATACTCAGGTGAGGGTATAAAAGGCCAGGCACCTTCTGACTTGTTGGCTGGAAACCTGGCTCCTGAAGCTCCAGACGCCATGCAAGGTGTCCAACTTCCCTGACACTTTCCATGCTGTGAGAAAGCCCAGGCCAGCCTACACAGACTCAGAGATCAAATAAGGAGGCCTCGAGGCCGAGCGGAGACAGGGAGGTGCTGGCCAGCCCCCAGTGCCCCAGCCTCATGAGGGCCTCCACCCCGGCTGGCCCAGCTCCAGCCCCAGTCTGACTACGACTGCCCAGCTGAGCCTTGCTCAAATTCCTGACTTGCCCAAGATAATTAAATAAGAGATCATTAAATGATTGTTATTGGTTAAAGCCAATAAGTTTTGAGGTGGTTTTTGTAGCAATAAACAGACCAAGTTCACCAATAAAAAAAAAAATCACCTGGAGCCACATAGAGAACCCAAGAAGGTCATCCTAAGGCTCCATTTCTGAGAACATCGAGGAGGTGTCTTCCTGACCACTATCCTCTCATGGCCTCACAGAATCGGTACAATTCCCTCCACGCATCTACGTTCCAGCAACTCAGACATTCCTTCAGTTTGTGCCAGCCATCCATTACTGCACCTTCTGCTAAACTTATTAGTGGACAATTTTATCTAGAACGTGATCTTCTTAGAAATGCAAACCTTGAGTGGTATCAGCACAAGAGATGAGAAATTCTGAAGCAGCAGCACTAAAGAGCATTTTCAATGCGGCCAATTTATTGTGGGAGAGGCTGTACAGACCACTTCACCCAACAGAATGCCACTATTCACGGACATGTGACACCTGCTGCTGCCACCAGACAATAGCGTCACATATTGCTAACCATCATTATGCTGCAATTGCCGACTGTGGGTGAATTAGTGAGCCAACTCTACAATTCCCAAGGACTGTGGGAAGCGTTTCCGCGCTATGAAAGTCCAGTGTCGAAAAGTGCATCTCTCACCTCTTTCCGTGGCCGAGGGCCCTCGGTCGGGCTCATAAGGGTTGAACGTCACGGAACTCTCTGGGCGGTTCCCTTGGGAAGAGGAACTCTGAAGCACACAAATGATAAGAGGTCACTTGTCTTCACCAATACACTGTGGAGCGGATCTGCACAATTTTTATTTTCAACTAATCACGTTTAAACTTATGCAGGGAAGACAAAGGAAAGAATTAGGAAGAGAGACAGGAAAAAACATGTGGCTTATCTCATTCTTTGGGCAACTGCTTGGTTCCTGTGAGGGCTCAATAAGGCTCAAGCTCCGACACCTGGAGGGGCCTGCCAGGGTCTCAGAGGGGCTGTGAGAGAATGCACAGCACGGATTTAGGTAGAATTACCTCCCTACCCACAGGCCCTTGCAAATCCTACCTCCATCTACCAAAAGATGCTCATTAACCCCTTAGATTCATTTTCCTCCCTTAACTCTTTCTCTTCCATTTTATGTTATGCAGAAGTTATTTTAAAAGAAACATTAATTATCCACCAGCTGCTTTCACCCACTCCCCAGAGCCAAAGTGTTCATGCTTTCCTGGTTTCCACCTGCTCTTTGCTGGAGATCTAGCAACATGTGGGTAATGCCAGAGGGTAGCACTGGCTAGCAAGCTAGAGGTCCCCGGAGGAAGGCAGCTGCCACCAGGCCCAGTGCTGCTGCCACTGCTCAGAGCAATCATCATCATCATCATCATCATCATCATCATCACGGGCCCCGTGAGGTGGGGAAGACTCTTTTTGCTAACCTGAAGGAAGGTAATTCTTTGTACCCAGGGCAGGTAACTGAAGTATATCAAAGCAAATCTTTGCCGGCTGTAATTAACAGCAAACTTCTCTATTATTTATTTGATATACATCAATTTGCATCACGAAATAATGGGGGGGGGAAAATCTACTTCTTATATTCCTAAAACCTTTCCTTTTTAAAGTCTCTATCTTGATTCTTCCTGACCCACCCTCACTCCCAACTTAAAACAGTCATTGCTACTAAATTTGGTTCCTGGGAAAACCACAATTCAAACCATGTTTTTTAGTGTGAGTTGAGTAGAAATTTTATATATCCATTTACCGTCTCAGTGCCCAAACAGTGGCCACAAAGAAATGAGATACTGCCAGATTTTGGAGAAATATAAAGAAACAGAGACATTAAGCTTAATTTTACACAATCGCGTATCTTCCAGCACACACTGAATCCTCATCTGCCTTCCTGATCTCAGAAGCCCAGGGACCAAAAGTATAATAATGGAGTCACAATTCGCCACTTGACCATTTGTCTCCCAAACTTCGACTTCCTTCTTCAGGCTGTCTCCCGAGGGCTAGAGAGCCACTGCGTACATTGGCAAAGGCCCATCTTACCAGGCTGAAGGGACATCCTCTTACGTGTCAATGAGATATCTTCAGATCCATTCTCTCATGACTATCTCAGCATCCTTACCGAACTAGCTATGATACAGAAGTAGCTATGATATATCAAGAATGGAAATAGACTCTAAACTCTGGGGGCACAGTCATTATCTCACTGCATTAGAGCTTTGCCGTGCCCACCATTGGCACTCAATGAAAATGGGTCAAAAAAACACACGATGAATGAATGAATGGAGAAACTTCTTAAAACTAGAAGATGTGAAGTGTAAACTAATGTGATTTAAAAATGAGTTATCCCTCATGTCTTTGTACTAACAGAAGGAAATAGGTGTGGGTAACTCCCAACGACACTCTACCTGTTTTAACAACTCACGCATGGTTACAGGACTCCCAGATGGGCGGTGAGTTCACTTCTCATTTGTAATATAACTACCCTGTCTCGATAGAACTGTCCTGGGGGAAACTAGGGAATTCCCAAGGCTTTCCATCCTCGGCCTCTGCTCAGTACCCTCCTGCAATCAGACTCCAAGATGGAAATAGTTTTCAAATTTAGAAAGAGTCTTTTTTATGTTCACTTTTACGATCATTTCAACTTCTCTGATTTTCCCCGCAGGCAGGAAAGTTTTACGATTCAAGGACAAAACTTCAAGACACCAGGACCAGCCATCAAGGACAAGGAGAGGGTACCAGCACCCCTTCTCTCGACCTTAAGACCTCCAGCCCTCTGCCCACTTAGGACGTATCCCAGAGACTCAGCCTCTCCACGCTATCGAATGTTCTCCAGAGCAGGGGCTTCATAAAGGCTGTTACAGTTAAGCCTGAATGCAATGACCTGACATATGAATCCTATGGGGAAGAATTTTAAACAAAAGTGGGGATTTAAAAATTCTGGAAAGGATACTAGGGCATCAGGAGTAAGAACTAGTAGAGACGGACACAGTGAACCTGCAGCCCTGGTCGGAGTAACACACATTTTGAGTGGCGGGTGCTGTTCACCCGTAGTCGGTCTTGGCTGTGGGTAAGAAAAAGGGTCAGGGGTCTCCTTTGGAAGGTCAGGCCCCAAGTTTTCTGCTGAGGTGGCTCAAGGCTTCAACTCGATGCTGCCTGGCAGCCCACCACGCAATGACGGCCGAGCCCCATGTTTCAATAACCACGTCAGCTCTCCGCCCAGACCCCTTGGCCCTCTGCCCTCACCAGGACAGAGGATGGCACTACATTCAGGAGAACGTGCTTTGGAAGAAACAGGAGGTTTTCTGTTGCATTTGTCAGAGGGCGGTGTGACTTTATGATGAGGATGAAGATGCAAAACGCAACTTTCATCTTTCCTGAAGTACTTGATGAGTACATCGTTTAGTAGAACAACAACAACAACAGAAATCCCCTGGAATCAAATAATCAGTTGAAAAGAAGAATGTGATGACTTTGTCAAGATTATATGGTCTAGGGCATAATGATAAATTATGAAATACTGATTAGTATTTAGCATTTAATGAAATTTTAATTCAATGAAAAACATACTGCTGGTCCACTATATCGTTCACCAATATTCTTTCTGCTTTGTATTTGAGGATTTATTCTGCCCTAATCCATAGTATCGCTGTTCTGCATAGAGAACAGGCGTAGTGAAAGGTGTGAATGAAATGCTGACTTCTTTTTTCCCATTTTTGCTGATATTCAAAACAGAAGTCAAACCTGCAGGCTACCACTAGATGGCACTAGCTACCTTAGCTTTCTACCTTCCGAAGAGCAATTTGTGATTTTTCTTTAAGTTTTATCAATTCAGGTAAAAACAGATCACTCCACAATAATAAAAAGAAAATTAGGTCAGGTTATAAATTATGATCCCTGATCTCTTACTTGCCAGGCTTAACTGCAAGTCGAAAATGTATTTGACAAATATTCTCTGAGTGCCTATGTTTAAGAAGTGGGGATTCAGCAGTGAGGAATAGAAAAAAAAATACATTGCCCTTGGGGGGCTGACGGGAGAGTTCAGAGTTTCCTGACTTAGGAGTATTACCATGTGTCCTAGCATCCATTTCTAGACCTTAATTTTTAGACTTCTCAAAAGACATTTTCAAATCAGGCAACAGCAGCATTAAAGATGACAACATACTTGTCACAATTGCAGTGACAAAAAGAAGCAGGAGGCTTCAGAACTATCGGCTGCCATAAACAGACATGGTTCCGGTCTCTGGGGGAATGACTGTGGTTCGATGGGGAGTAAGGCCCCACAGCCCAGGGCAGACCCTCCTTGGCCAGCACATGTGATAATACTAGGTTGGTTTCAGATCCATGAAAAGAAACATTTGACCTTCACAATTAATCTTCCCTCACCTTAGAAGCAGAGATCTAAAATCTGGCCCTTTACAATGGTGTGGAAACACATTTTCACCAGGGTCTGGCCCACTGTGTAGGCCCTACCAAGTAAAAGAGTATGACTTGAGAACTTCTTTTTCTTAGTTCTCTCTCCCAGCTGAACCCTACTGAACTGTGTAGTTAAATATAGGTCTTAAAATATGCCAATCACCAGGGTATGTGTTGGAACAAAACATGACAAATGGGTTTTAATTTGAAATTCTGGAACACATTTCCACAACTAAGATAAATGTGCATGCTGTGTCTCATCTTGGAGAATGTGCCTTTGAAATGTGAAATGGAAGTGCTGTCTCTAAGTCTTTAAGGCTGCTGTTCAAACTGTCAATTTTCCTTAATAGAAGGAAAGGTTTATGTACTTAAAGTAGCAAAGAAAAATATTCCAGTACTGTTAATAGGAGGGATTTTATTCATTTAAGGACAAGTCCTTAAGGTAAGTATACAGCAGGGGGTAGAGAGAGAGTGAATCACATTTGCAGTCTTTAGTTAAATTCATTTATATTTTTAAGTATTAAAATGTTTCTAATCTCTAAAGAAAAGTTTAAAATACACCTGCCCTTAAGTTTTTATTATGAAATTTCAAATTATCTGATCAATAATCTTCAAACCAAACATACTTTTTATTAACTACCTATATGCTAGAGTTAATTCAAGTTCTAACATGTACTTTTTGGGCCTGAATTATTAAAAACAACTATTTATATTGATCAAATTAACAAAATCAAGAAAGTTATTTACACCTTAGCTAAACAGATGGAATATGTGACCTAATTCCCACAAGTCTTTTCTCATGATGGGTTAAATAATGGAAAATTCCCCTTCTATTTGTGAAAACATAAATATTAGTTCTCCTAGAATATTACTGATGAGCAATTAAAATATTTTTAATCCATAACTTAAATCACACAGTCCTACCCTTTTATCAATTAACTATTGATATCTTGGCATCTATGAAAATTCAATGCATGCTTCAAAGTTGTTACAAATTTAAATTGACAACAGCTGTTTGTTGCCAGGAAAGTATTTTCACAGTATTAATCAGATTAATTACTTTCTAATCTTTAACTCTCTTTTAAAAATTGATTAAATAATTTTAATGGGTGCAAATTTAAAAAGACACAACAGGATTTACAATGAAAATTGGGTCTTCCTTGACGCCCGTTTCTTACCCCCAAGGTAACTAGTGTTACCAGTATTTTCTGTATTCTTCCAGAACATTCTATACTATATAAGCACATATATATGTGCATGACTTTGTTGTCTGCAATTAACATTATATTTTGCAAACAATTCTAGATCTCAGCTGCCTCTTGTGGTATGAATTTTATTGTAACTGATTTTATTTCCCATTAATAGACTTTTAAATTATTTCTGGACTTTGTCAATTATACAATGTTGGAATAAACACCTTCCTATATACATGATTACATATAAGTGCAAGTATATCTGTATGATAAATATCTAGAAATAAAATTTCAGTTAAGAAGTTATAGATGCTTTTAATTTTGATGGATGTTGTGAAATTACCTTTCTTAGAGATGGTATCATTTCACACTTCTCCAACAAGGTGTGGAAGTGCTTATTCACTGCACCCTTGCTGCATATTGTGTCACAAGGCTTTTTGTATTTGGATCAGTTTCACAGGTGCGTGTAACAGAGCACTATAGTTTTAACTTGCATTTCTCTTATTATGAAATGGAACAGCTTTTCCTATGTTTAAGAACTATTTATATTTGTTTTACTATAAACTACCTTCTGACATCCTCTGCTCATTAGCCTGTTGGATAGTTAAAACTTTTCTTATTGATTTATAGAATCTCTTTATATATTAAAGATATACATCTGCAGCATGACTGCCTACTTGAAAAATTTTTACTAAATAAAATCTCAGGGCTTTTTTATTTCTGTTGTTTCTAATAAGTACATTAGGCAATCCGCTTTATGAATTGATGCCCAATTAAATGGTTGGAAAAATACCAAGTGATGTGAAAATGGAAAGAATTATAATAAAAGAATCAATTTTACACCACCAATGATGAAAGTAGAAAGGAAAAAAAGCAATCCATACACATGTTATATACATATTTATATATATATAGTAAAATATAAAAATGCATTGTATGTCAACCTGACTGCCTCATCAAGAAAAACGGTGTTTCTAAGCCTCAGATTTCACCTCATCTTTATACATGCTCTATTTCAGGTTCTGTGTTGGAAATCTACAACCACAATGAAGTGCTGTGGCACCTGAGATCTAAAAAATAACCAGCCTTCAGCACTCGCTGTGCAGGACTCACAAAACCTTGTCTTTCCTTCCACGGATACGTAATTTACAGAATCAATGACCATGACATTGTAGCCTATGATTCTGGCAACTCAAAAGTAACTTGGCTCCCTTTGGAAAGATTCTCTGATATGAGAATAGCTCCCACCCGTCGCGCTGACCGAAATGACTTTCAAGCGCACAGTTTAGCACAGCGAGCTGGCTCACGGTGATGGACGTGGCAGCGACGTGACTCGGACCCACACGGAAAGCACAGTGAGTACCGGCGTGGGCTGCCCATGAGGGCCACCCGTGGCCAGGAGACTGAGACCAGAGCAGCAGGAGGGTCAGCGGCAGCACATGGAGGGGCAGAGCGTGGGTGCTGACCACAGGTCAGTCCTACCACTTAGTCAGGGACAGCAAGCAGGGGACACTTTAGCACCTTTCTGTGGCCAGGCTTTGGGAAGGAGTATGATTTGATTCTTGAGATTATTCCACCCGCTGACCAGCTCTAGAAACCATAATGGCAAAGAGGAACAGTAAGTGTTTCAGAAAACAAACACAGGCTCCCTTACACAATGTGCTCTTTTAACTTGCCTCACAGTGACACCGCCAACCCCTGCATTTCTGCCCATGAGATTCTCCACGGGCAACATTTGATCATTAGGAATGCTTCAGGAAAAGCCCGCCACCTGAGCAGAAGAATCTGGAGAAATATTTTAGTAATATTTCCCATAGAAGCTATAAAATTAGAGCTGCTACATTAAATAGTGCATGTTTCATATAGAATGATTAAGTCACAAACTCAAGACAATGATTTGTCTAAAGAAACTAAAGTAAGTCCGACTGATCAATTTTGTTACTTCTTTGGGTGTTTGTGGAAATTCACTGAGGTGGACACATAGGGCACGTGCATTTTTTTCTGTATCTCACCAGTCAATCAAATTTTTCCAAAATATCTAAGTTCTTGAAGCCACTGGGTGACGCGTGGCTCAATATAGGGCCTTATATTCTTTTAAGCGATCTCAGCCTTCTGCCCTCATCCATCTTGGAGGAAAATGGATCTGTCTCCTGGAGCACATGACATTCAAGTAGACTTATCAGGCCCGTGAGCGCTTGAAGGGTAAAATAAAATGATGGCTCCATATTTAGACGTTGATCGCAAAGTTCACCAGTATTTTAGGAAATTCCAGTTCCCCTAATCTGGTGACAAGTGCTGCCTCAAGAGCCTCCCTGTTTTCACATGGGTGCGGCTTCTGAGTATCAATAGTCCCGCCGGGGGCAGAACGTACATTCCGCTCTCTGTGGATTTTATCTTTAAGGGCTAAAAGGCAAAAAAGTGAGGTGTAGAGCACACAGCTCACGGTGGGGGAATTTCTACACTGCACAGGTGGCATTGACGGGCATTGCGGGGTCCACAGTGAGGTCCCCAAAAGGAGCAGGAAACCAGTTCCTGCTTTGAGTTTAAATCCGGTGTCAGCTCCTAACAGTCTGGAGAGGGGAGAGAGACTGGAGCCTTTCTCTTTAGGGGCATCAGGCACGCATCGGGCAAACACACGTGGAGATGTGTAGACAGGCCACATTCTCACCTCCTGTCACCTGGAGGGGGAGGTGGGTTCAGACCAAGCCCTCAACTCCACACTTCGCCAGCGGCTTCTCCACTAAGTTACTGTCAAAACAGCTCTCCCAGAAAGTCCAAATAATGTCTTGGTTGATTTAACCAACAGAGTCAGGCAGACCGCCTCAGTGACATATGTGATATACCAGGCTCCTGACACTGATCAGGCACGTGGTCACGTGGGTCGTGCACACGGGTCATTCCAGATGGAGCCTGAACAATATGTCACCATCTCCCAAATCTACCAGGAGGTGTATTTCTGATTTAACATTGGGTTTCATGGTCGTTTTGGATCCTTTTAGAAGATGGAAGGCATTTAACCTACCAGAGAAGCTAACTGGGCTGGCTTGGAACTGAAGAGGCTGATTCTAGCTGACACTCACCAGCAATCCCAGTCTACCAAGTGTGATTAAAGCAATTACCACTACTCCTGTTAGCTAAAACCTGCTCTTCATTGTGCTAATATACAGTCACTTCCCCTTCGGTGGTATGTCTAACAGTACTTACCGCAGGATGGGAACTCGGAAGTTGCGGACGACCTCCAAAATTAATATTTCCTGGTTAGAAAGGGCATGGACAATTACTGCTATATCAGTGAAAACCACCAATTTACCCTCCCCCTGCAGATCAATCACTGTGATTATAAAATATTAAAATATTTCTGTGAATTTGTTATAAAAGCAAATTCAGCATGCTAACATTTGTTCATTTATTCAGTCATTCAACAATACATTTTCTGCATACATTTCTTTTTATCCTCTTTCACTCAACTTTCTCACATATGCAATTAGAACTAACTAGTTTTTTAAAGTGAAAATTATCAGCTATTTTTTGAGTAATGATGTATACAAAATTGGAGTGATCTGACATCATTTTTAATCAATCAGTAAAAATAAGGCCTCATCCTGCTCGAATTTACAACAGACCAAGTCTGAAACAAGGCCGATAATTACCAATATCCGAAAGATGAAGACTCCAGTGTCTTAGTGACTCACCTGCTTGCCCACCAATTTTTTGACACGGAACTGTAAGAACTCTTAACAAGCCATCCGCTTTATAAGAATAATGCTCCACGAGCTGGAAGAGAAGAATGTAAGAAAGTGCGATTAATAATGGAGGCAGGAAAGGGAGAAATCCAACCTGGAGCAGCTGACTTAAAAGTGATTCAAGGACAACCCTTAACAACAACATGTGCTTCCTTGGCTGGTCTTCCTGATCCCTCCTTGTGTCTCTCTCCTCCCCACTCAGACTCTGGACAGAAGTCCACACACCCTTTCTGGATCCTACTCCACTCTTGGCCCATCCCCTCCCTCCCTCCCTCCTTTCCTCTCATCTCTCCCTCCTCTCTCTCTCTCTTCTCTCTCTCCCTTCTCTCTGTCTCTCTCCCTCTCTCTCCCCCCTCTCTCTCCTCTCTCTCTCCCCCCTCTGTTCTCGCCCCTCTGTCTCTCTCCTCTCTCTCTCCTCTCTCCCTCCTCTTTCTCCCTCTCTCTCACTCCTCTTTCTTTCTCCCCTCTTTCTCTCTCCCCTCTCTCTTCCCCTCCTCTTTCTCTCTCCCCTGTCTCCCCCCACTCTGTCTCTCCTCTCTCTCTCTCCTCTCTCTCTCTCCTCTCTCTCCCTCCTCTCTCTCCCTCCTCTTTCTCTCTCCCCTCTCTCTCCCTCCTCTCTCTACTCTCTCTCTCTCCCCTCTCTGTCTCCCCTGTCTCCCTCGTCTCTCTCCCTCCTCTCTCCCCCGCCTCCCTCTCCCTGCCCCTCTCCCTCTCTCTCTCTCTCCCCTTTTTGTAGCAAGTTACATTTGTTTGTTTTCCTACATCCATGTGATGTTATAAAAGCAAATTCAGCATGCTAACATTTGTTCATTTATTCAGTCATTCAACAACCATTCTGCTGTGTGCTAGGCCCTGAGACAGGACAAAGGTAAACTAAAGTGAATGAGAAACATCTCCCACCCTTGAGAGGCTTGTGTTCTTGATGAGAGACAGATAAATGAATCACAATGTAGAGAGATTAATGCTGTCATAGTGCTGTGCACAAAGACTCTGGAGGGACCCAATAACTCAGCCCAAAAGTTTCAGAGAGAAGACATCACAGCACAGGTGACATAGTTAGCTGGGACATGGGGAAAGGTGACCTTTCGGAGAATGGCCTGATGTTGACAGAACGTGGGCCTCCTCGGCTAATGGCTCCCAGAAAACTGAACCACGACGTCCAATTTCTACACTAAAAAAATAAGTTAATGGCCAGTAGGTTTATTTATATCTAAGCAAAATTACTCAATAGGAAGGTAGTCTTGGTATTTCACACTTTCTTTTCTCATTTCCTCTTCAGACAACCTAAAATCTTCATATCTGCTGTGTCTTCCTTATCCATTTATGGGTACTTTTTCTCAGTTAAGGGTTCTTTTCCCCTGAATCTTTCCTCTCAGAACTTACCTGTTTGGGGGAATGTCTGTGGAATGAATATATTTACCTTCCAGGGAGCATTTTTTTTAAATTTTATTTTACTGTGTTGAGAACACTTAACACAAGATCTACCCTCTTGTCTGACCAGCCCTAACACACTCTGAAATGGACACCAAGCTCTCCCCGTTCTGTTACATGCAGCGATGTGTTCTCAGGCCAATAGTGTTGAGGCCCTAAAGCAGTCAATACATCCTATCCCCCTCTCCAACTGTCGACCAAACGTCTCCTTAAATGCTTCTGTTTTCAGACAATCTACCCCATAAGTGTGGCTGGGGAAGTGGGCGTACATGTAAGGGTTTCCCTCTTGGGCAGGGGTCTGCCAACTTTTCCTGTAAAGGGCCAGATGGTGACATTTTAGGCTTTTTCAGGCTACGTACCATCTCTGTCACATAGTCTTTTATTTTTTTAAACCACCCTTTAAAGTGTAAAAACCATTTTCTTCAAGGACTACACAGAAACAGGCTGGGGGCCAGATTTTGCCCATGAGTCTGCTGACCCCTGCTCCAAAGTAGGGAATGCTAGACTACCCGAGCAATCACCAACTCTCAGAAAAAGAGCACCAGACTCCTGGGGGGGTGGGGTAAGCACAGAGGTACCTTACGTTGCTATCAAGAAAAACTAGTGAAGTCACACCTACAAATGGAAGTCACTGCTGGCATCTTTGATACTCTTTCTAAAGACAGTAGCTAGAAAATATACAATGGGCAAGATTTAATGAGGGCTGAAAGTGTGACATGCTGGAGGCACCCATACCCATGGAAAAGAGTCTTGGGAAGGAAATTTCCAACAGTTAGAGATATTTGGGACCGTGGGGAGTGCATGGACTGACAATGCGATGCACTCACTGGAGGAAAACGGTCACGTGGGAGAAGCCCAGTGGCTGTGTCCTGGTGATGGAGCAGGGGCTCCCACTAAAGGCACCGTCAACCACTCCTGTAGGAGGCGAGGGGCTTTGGCAGGAAATTAATACAGGAAGGCGGCATTCCCAGCTCCTCTCTCTGATTTGCATTAGGCACTAGTCCCCAATAGGTTGAACACCCTGTCAAACTGATACCATTAAAATAAAGCAAAGCCTGTGGTTGATAATGAGCCATATGCTATTGAGCCACAAACCAAAAGGCGATGTCAGTGTTATGACTAATCTGGATAAACACTATAATACCCAGCGTTCAGAGAGAAGTACTATTTTTTTCAACTACAGCATTAGGAACCGACATACATTAGGGGGTGGATACCCTAAGTGCCTTAAAGGTAATGAGGGTCACTGGTCTCATTTTAAAAGAGACAGGATTTTGAGGTGGGTCCCTTCCTGCTGTTCCCACACATGAGCTTCTTGGTTGGCCAGGTGAGGACACGGAACACGCCTCAAGTGACATCCCTCCCCCACACAGCTCATGTGGTTGTTGCTCTCGGGGCCGGCGGAGCCCCTTGGTTTCTGTCTCCGGACCCCCAGGGTTTACAGGATCTTTGTGGAATGATGCTGCAGTCCAGCCTTTCCTCCTGGAGCTGTGACTGAAGATGAAGACACCTGTTTGTGCCCGCGACAGGTGATGGGAAGCAGTGACGAGCACCACTTTGCGGCTCCTTGGTGCCTAAGTAACTCCCCAGGGGTGAGCTGTTTCGGGGTTTAGTAACAAACAGTTGGGTCAAGAATAAGCCCCTGTAGACCAGGGCTGGACGATGCTGCCCAAGCGGGCACCGCAGCGCGGGGAGTGCGGACCTACTGTCTCAGCTGCCTTCACTTCCACGAGACTCATTTTGCGGCAGGAATGGCACCTGACAGCGTGGATTCAGTTCGGCCTCTCACAACTCAAAGAACCGTGCCTTCAGCCTCCCCCGTGCCTCCTTTCCCGGCATCCACGCCTTTCGTTTGTGTGTATTTGTCTGAAATGTCTTAGAAAGAAATGTGTTCTAGTCCCCAAGGCAGAGCCTCCTGTTAAACTGTGAGCACAGTCCTGAGTGGCCCTGGACAAGCTACAGAACCTTCTGGAGCCTCGTTCACCTAACCTGATGACCCCTAGTCTGGCGCTTCTCACCCTTGGACATTTGTAAAGGCACCTGGAGGCTGAAAAGCAGGCTCTGATTGGGCAGGGCTGGGGCAGGGACCGAGGTGGGCACTGTTGCCAGCCCCAGGGCCCAGGTCCTCTGGTTTCTGAGGACGGCGTGTACCTGCCAGAGTGTGTCGAACTTCTTTCCATCCGGGATGGACAGCTTCCCCGTTTTGTCCTTATCGATTCGGTAGTGCAGCACCTTCCCCTCGTGCAGCAGGCACAGGGCGTACGACCCGTTGTTGTCCCTGGCCCTGATCCTGCAAGACAGGAAACAGCGCATCACCCCGGGCCCCCCGCTCTGGCGGGAAGACGTGCCCTGGGCAGTGTCCACAGCTGGGGGTCAAGGGCTCTGCCCAACACACCCAGGGAGGCCTGGCTCACAGCTCAGTGACGGTGGTACCTGCACCACAGGAAATGCTATGGTTGGGGATGGGCTGCAGTCCAGGCCCAGCGGGCCCAGGAGTCCTGGGCGGGCAGCAGGAGAGGCCTGGGCTCCACAGGCGAATCTCGGTTCACCTGTAGCAGCAACACCACTCAGGGCACCAGCACGTGGGACCCACAGGACCCCGGAGCTGGGGGGCTCCTGGGAGCCCCTGCACTCACCTCCTCTCCTCACTGAGCTCTGCTTTGGGTCAGATATCAGCTGGTGCAGCTCCACCGCCTGGTACAAGGTGTGGTGTGGGGGGTGTCTGGGGGCATTTTAACTAGGACCTTCTGGACCACAGATGGAACGGGGTGAAAGCTTCCACTGCCTAGAGACCTCCCCACCCCTCACATTCTCCCCTTCGCAGGGAAGGGAACGCAGAACCAGGATTTAAGACGGTGTTCCATCTGATACTGTCAGATGAAGTCACTGGGGGAAGAAAATGTCATCCACTGCGGGGTGAGGACCAGCAAGCAGAATCAGGGCTGTGCTGGGTTGTGCTGACCATCAAGGCTCTGCCTCCTCCATGCTCCCGGGTTCTCTGGGGTGCAGCCCTGCTTCCGTCATCCTGGTGAATGAGACTTGCCTGGTCCCATAACAAGCAGAGAACACACGCCCTGTGATGCACGAGAAGGGGGATTCTGCATGTGGGGAGGAGAGGGGCTGCTAAGGAGGCCTGTGAGGTTTGGGGAGGGCACCGTCCAGGCCAGGGCTGCAAAAGCACGAAATGGACATGAACCCCCTCCCCCAGTTGAGCTTCTTAGTCACCCCATGCTCAGCCCATTTTCCCCTCAAGCCCTTTGGATCACAGGATCTGAGAGAGGGTGAGTCATGGAGGTCCCAGGAACCTCGCCAGCCCTGGCATTTTCAAAAATGAGGAAATCGAGGCCCTAACTGTTAAGCAATTTGCCCCAATGCACCGTAGTTTGGGAAGAGTTCAAATGGGCCAAGCGGCTGGGGGACTTCGGTGTTTTGGGGAAATTTCTGACGCCTCCTCCCGGGTGCAGGAGGTCACCTCCATGAGATGGGCTTGGGAAAGGGATGTGGTCACACGTTCCTCGGTCTTGTAGTTTCATCTCGAACAGCGAACCCCAGACCTGAGGCTGAGCTATGTCGTGTGGCGTGAGAACCTTGTTTTAAAAATAAATTTCTTTTCAAGTAGTGCTTGGCTGTGCACGATGGACGGGTCCCGTCCACACCCCACTGCTCGGGCAGCTGGTGCGACACACCAGACCCTCCTCGGCCTCGGCAGGGGCCACTTCTGAAACCCACACCCTGGAGACAGCTCCTTCCTCCCAACCCAACCATGGCGCCAGCACTGAAGGGAGGAAGTGGCCTATTAAGGCCAGTTGGTTGCTGTCAAACTACAAAATAACCACACGGAAAAGGGAAACTTATTTTTATATGGGGCAGAACTGAGTCTATTTTATAGGAAGCCAGTTTATCAGGTGGAATGTGGGACTACTTATATTTTGTTTATTTTATAAGCATCAGTGGCAAACAAATAGGACAGCTGGGAGGTACAAAGAACTGTACAAATTCCTAACACCAAGCATTAAGAATTTACACATATGTATAGAAAAGGTGACCTTGGGAAAGTGATGTCCATAGGCCATTCCACAATACCATTCTCCCTGATTTAGAGTCCTCCACATCTTTGACCCCAGAGTCCTGGAAACAATAAATGGGATCTGAACTCCAATTTTCTGAATTCATATCCAGTTCCCACCACTCAATCTTGCCCTATGACTTGACTGACATTTTCTTGTTAAAACTGCAAGGATCACAGATGGACCAGGGAGGTGGTGCAGTCACCTCATTAGAAGTCTGGGGAATGCAAATTAAGACCATAATAGAAATACCATGACACACCCTTCAGACTGGCAAAAATCAAAAAGTCTGATAACACTAAGTGTTGCTGAGAATGGGGGCAATAGGCGCCCTCGTATACTGTCGGCCAAAGCGTGAATCCGACCATTTTGGAAAACAATTTGGAATTCTCTTCTGAAATTGAACTTTTTCATCCCTTGTGAGTCAGCAATCCACTCCCAGGTATACAAAATCTGTGCACTGGGCACCCAGAAGGTATGCTGGGATGTGTACAGCAGCTTTATCTGTGATTACCAGAAACCACTATCAACCTAAATGTTCACTGACGGTCGAGCAAGTAACTAAATCATGGGGTATTCACATGATGGAATACCATAGAACAATAAAATGAATGAATGGCAGTGTCACAAAGCAGATGACTCTCATGAGCATAAAACTCACACCATGTGCACAAAGTTCCCAAACAGACAAAAGCAAACGGTTCTGTTTAGAGATGTACACTTAGGTCCTAGGTGGAAAAACTGGAAAAAAAAAAAAAAAAGAAGATGAAGAAGCAAGGGCATGCTGGACACAAGAGCCCAGAAATTGTGTCCTCTGGGGGGTGAGTGTGAGTGGGGGGACCTTCTGTGACATTGGTGTTTGATTTCTTGACTCTGGTGGCGTTTGCTCTATAATTATTCATTAAGCTGGACATATAGAGTGATGCACTTTTTTGTGTGTTTTATATTTCATAATAAAAATCATATAAAAAGAGAGCTAGTGCAAGGCGGAAATCGAACATCTCTTGCTTTTGGACAAGTGGTGCCTGCAAAGACACACACTTCCTTGAGGCTCCCGCGGGCCCCGGAGGAGAGTCCCTCTCTCCTGGAGCTCCAGCCAGGCAGCCTGTGCCAGCTCTTGGGACAGTGGCAGCAAAGCTACCTGGTGAGCACATACGGGGACCGGCAGGCACAGGGACCAGCCGTGGACATGCAGCCTGAGCCGCCCCCCAGGCAGCTGGCAGGAAATGAAGGCAGAGAAGGGAAACCCACAGGCCCAACATCTGTAGGTGGCAAAGCCCAGAGGTTGGTGACATTAACGGCCAGCAACTGTGAGGTGTCTGCTGGCTGCAGGCAGATCCTGGGCTGGGCTATTTTTAATCTAACCTGCGGGAAATACTGGGTTGGAAGCTGAAGTTGCTCCTCCTCTTGGCCCGCTCCTGCTCCTCAGACAGCACCCCTCTGCCCGGGAACACCCACCAGCTTTGTCACACAGACACCCAAAGAGGGGAAGAGCAAAGGCTTGTCTTCCGGCTCCTTTCAGGGTTGCTGCCTTCCGCCCTCGGGGTCAACTAGCCTCAGGCATGTTCACAGAAGCCCTAGAATATTTTTTCCCAATGAGTTTCTTGGAAGAAGTCAGCTCACAACAGATTTGTGTTTTGCTATTACAGAGCGTAGGATATCAGTGCTTTGAATGGCAGCTAGGCTGTGAAGTTGTCCTAACTGGCCTTAAGACAGTCTTGATGTCCTCTGGCATGGTGACTCTCCTTGGTAAGAGGTCAGGAGAGCCTCCCTCCCTGGAGGGTGAACAGCCTTAGGATCTGTGATGAGCAGGCCTCACACCTCACGGATGCCAAAGCACTTGGCAAAGGGGAAGTGGGAGAGTGTTGGTTCTGCCAGGCACAGCCTCAAGGCCTCAACCCCTATGCCTTCCTGGGCAGAGAGAATGTGAGGGGGGGATGCCCAGACACTGGTGGGGAAATAAGGACCTAGGAGGTGGGGGGACCCTCAAGGAGCTGCACCATATGGTCCCGGGACATTGCATCATGTCTGCTGCAGAGAGAACAGAGGCACATCCTAACCCTCCAGGCATCCTCATTCTCCTATGCATTTTTTTCCATGGCAGATTGGAGCATGGCTGGCTGGAGGGGAAGGAGGGCACCTGGGATGGTCCTTGTGCATATGATGGATGTTCACTGTGTCCGGGTGAGCCGTACAGATCGACAAGGAGGGGCTCTCATGGCTGGCATCCACCCTCCCGTCCAGGGCTGTTGCTATATGGGGTGGTCAGATACTGCCATATAGGGCCTCAGTCCAGTCCTTACTCAGAACCATCTACCCAACAGTGGCTTCTCAAGAGAGAGAGCTGGGGAGCAGGGAAGGAGAAGTCATGGGAGTGACATGCCGAACAGTGTGCGAGCTGATATAAGGCCAAGAGCCCCCTACTCAGGAGAGGCACCAGCGCTAATGATCTATGAAAGGCAAAAGAAAATGCAGCTCTGGGTGCTTTTGCTTTGCATCACGACAAAATTTAGGCACACGTGCATTCCATACAAACAATGAAAGCAGGATCAGTACAGAATACAAATCTGGGCTCAAATCTGGGGCCACACTCAGCTGTTCTTTCACACATCTGTCTTTTAAAAAAGTTTTATCATGAATTCCCCACTCTCTCTCTCTCTGCTCTAGATCATGAGGTGGAACTAGGTCATGCTTCTTCTCTTCTAGCTCCACAGGGACCTCGATCAGACCAATGAATGGATATAGACATCAGTCAACAACCCCCTTTGAGCTTCTTACTTCAGAAGGCTGTGACTCTCTGCTGACCTGCGGGTGCAGAGCCACGTATGTCAAATAAAAGAGCACACTTTGATCAATGATGGCAGCACATGAGAGTGCTGAGGAAACTTAGCTTTTATTGTGGCACATGAGGCTCATGACAGCCAAGTGCAGTCTCACTCATTAATGAACAAGCCTAAGTTTTTTCTAAACCCACAATTTGCTTTTGATATTTAAATATGTAACAAAAAGGGAGTTGAAATCTGGGCAGGGAAAAGTGAGTGGCAAATAAGAGCAAAAAATATGAGTTTGTCCTAAGGGCAAATACCAATATCAGCACTGCAGTGGGTGGGGAGACATCCTGGGTCAGCAGCAAGGTGGGCACAGGAACCTGAGATTCCCACATGAAAGCAAGGGCTATGACAAAGAAGACCTCTTTAACTCTGGAGGACAGCATTCCTAGTGTAGGATACTCAGGATTCCCACAGATGAATATCAATCAAATATGAGCTCAAAAAGATCACCCAAACACAAGAAAACATGAATTATGAGAAAGAGGGGAGGAAGGGAAAGAGAGCAGAGAGACAGAGAGTTATACCCCCAAGGACTTTCTGTCCTGGAATCATCAGACACAGAATATAGACTAAGTAGGGATGAAACATTCAAAGAAACAAAAGATGGAATCACAAAAATTAGCAAGCAATAAGACTCTCAAAAATGCTCAGGAATATTTCAAAAATAACAACAAATAGGACTGCTAGAAATAAAAAAAATGCAATTGATGGAAAAAAATCAGTGAATGAATTTAACAGCAGATTAGACACAGACGAGGTGAAAATTAGTGAACTGGAAGAAAAATCTAAAGATATTACCATAACACAACACAGAGAAAGGGTAATAGAACATAAGAATATAGAGATGAGTTGAGAAGGTCTAACGTATGTTTAATAGGAGCCTCTGAAGGAAGAAATAGAAAGAAGGAGAGTAATATCTGAAGAAAAAGTAGCTGAGTATTTTCCAGAACTGATGAAGAAAAAGAATACATGGTTATAGGAGACACAGATACAGGATAACCACTGGCTTAGCTTTATTCACATTACCTTGTTCATCTCCATAGCAACTCAGGTAAAGACATTAGTTTCCCTGTCTCATCATTGAGTAAATCACGGCTCAGAGAGATGAATTACGTTGTCTGATCACAGAGCTATTAGGTGGCTGGGCTGATCTGACTTCTTGGCTGAGTTTCTCTACCATCTTACTTAAGTTTCTACAGATAGAAACAGTTTTAAGGTTAACTCTATCTCTACCAGTCAAATAATACAGTACTTGGGATGTACTGCACAAACATTCCCTACTGAGCATATGGTTACAGACCGTCCAGTGAACTTGAGATCACTGTTCTTAATCCAGCTTCGGTGGGTATCAGGCATCTCGAACAGGCTCAGATGTGGTCCCCAGACCAGCAGCCTCAGCATCATGTGGGGACTTATTAGAAATGCAAATCCTTGAGCCATAACCCAGACCTAGTGAGTTTAAAAACTCAAAGGAGGACACCCAGCAGTCTGTGCTTTAACCAGCCTCCAGGTGGTTCGCACACACATGGAGGTTTGAGAACTACTGCTTACATCCTCTCCTCTGGACTTGTATCACCCTGGGGAACCCAACTGAAGGTGTGGCTTTCATCCTTTATCCTTCCTTCTCATTTACATTTGTTCCTTGCTCATAGGGAATACAAGTGTGCACTCTTATAAAGTCCATTTCGAAGTCTCTGAGAAATCTATTATATTGTGCACAGGTTTTTTGATGGCTACCTTATACTGAGTTGCACTTGCACTGAAAAGGATTACTAATACCTATTGCCAAAGCAAGGCATCCGCCATGCAGTCCACCTGGAGAGAAAGGGTGTTGGGCATTGGTGGAAGATACTGTTCTAATATTCAAGGGTGACAGGTATGCCTTCTGGCGTTCCCAAGCCAGGTCCACCCAGGTCTGCTCCTAGACAAGGACCACACGGCTGCGATTTGCCATTTCTGCTGGATAGACACAACCTTTTCTTTAGAGAGCCAGAGTCATTAAATCTCCTAGTCCCAGTTGTGTACAGAATGGTGCACACCCTCCATGGACCATCTCTGCATGCTGCTCATTGCTTTACCTGCAGGGCCTCCCACAGGGCCCTGAACGCAAGAGGCATGAATGAGTGAGTGAAAGTGTGTGTGTGAGAGAGAGAGAGAGAGAGAGAGAGAGAGAGAGAGAGGAGGGAGAGAATGGGAGAGGTGTAGGGATACAATGCAAAAGGATATGGTGAGAAGCTAGGGGAGGGGAGGAAATAATGAGGGTGTCACGCCCTACGTGGAAATGGCTAAAAAAGAAGGGATGGCTCAAAGATTCAAGTGTTTATTTCTTCTCGAAAGGGCCAGGGGAAGGATGTCAGGGCGCACCTGAATTTCAGATGTGGAGCAGGTAAGAGCCTGCCACACAGGGGAACAATTGTTCCACAGGGGCCAGGAAGGTGGTTGACTGCGGAGGTCCTGATGGGCAAACCCCTCCTCCTGGCACCTGCTAGAGGGCCTCTGTGGTCTCATCTCTCTGCACATGGGGAACAGGGGCTACCTGGGGAAGACTTTAACTAACATATTAACGAGCTGCCATGGGAAAGGAGCTTGTCTAGGGGTCCCACCCATCATGTGCGACAACCACAGGCCAGCGCAAGGTGCTGCAAGGGACAGAATGCTCTTGCGACCTCAGGACCAGTGAAGCCCACAGGCCACAGCTCCCATCCTCCTCGCTCACTCCCCAACACGTGTGCCTCTCAGATCATCGAACTTAAGACCTCCTGGGCTTCCTCTCTGCCTCGGTTTCTCACCTTCCCTGCGCTGCCCACACGACTCAGCTCTTGCATGGGCAACACTCTCTCTAGACTTCTGCAAACTGCTGTGCCTGATCTAAGACCTGCACTCAGCTGCCTCTCCCACTGCAGAACCCTCAGAGCGCCTGCCCTTCCCCACACTCTCCCCTGTTGGGGGGCCAGCCACGAGCTCAGGGTCTTCCTCAGGGCCTGACATATCTCCCAGATGTGACTGTCCACTGCTTTGGCCCAGGAGGCCAGGCATGGCAGCACCTGACAATCTACCACCACCCAGGAGACCCTGCTCTCCCAAGACCTCCTTCAACCCCTTCACCTCCTATCTCCATGGCAACGCTGGCCTGGCACTTACCAGGCGTTTCCAAAACAATACATACTACATACCGTCAGCACCGTGTGACCACTGCCTCTTCCACCACTCTCACTCAAGGGCTCCGGGCACACCCATCCCCAGCATGCATCCCGCTCTGGCCTTTCCTCCCTCCTGATGAGTCCAGGCCTGCCCTTCCACCACCTCTTACACCTCCTCCATTCCCCTGCTCCTCTGTTCTCCTGTCACAGCTGCTCACAAGACCTCAACCTTAGCGAAGTCTAATTGGCCAGTTTACTCTCACGATCATTTGGCAAATCCTACAATGGGAGCACAAATAGGATGACCATCTTGCCTGAGACAGTCCCATTGCCCCCTGCTGTCCCTCCCATCCCGTCAGTGGCCCCCTTTCACTCTCACAGTGTCTGGTGGATAATCCATGACATGGTCCACCCCTTAGGATTAGGAGGGGCCTTCTGTCTGATCTGACTGCCTCCCCGTCACACAACTTGTCATTCCGGCCTCTGCTCCTGGCCAGGCCATGCTCAGGTCACAGTGTTCGTCCCTAAGACTCAGCACCGACCTTCTGCTGCCTGGGAGACTTTCTTTCCCTTCTCGGCTCTCTTCTTCTCATTGCTCAGAGCACAGCCTAAATGTCCCTTTCCCCAGAAAGATTTCTCCCACTGAGACACTTCTGAGCACTGGGGTTCCACCTGTAAAGATGGCAGCCGGTCCCTGTGCACATGGCATTCAGAACAAATGGGGCTGATGGGCCATAAACAAGTGAAAAGAAATAAAATAAAGATAATACTGGATAGCCAACAGTGTCATTAAGTTAGACGGATGCCCATGATGGATGGAACAGGACACATTGTCATATGTCACACACTTTGCAGTGTGTCTCTCTGAACCTGACATCTCCCCTGCAGACTGCAAGCAGAGTGAGGGCAGGGACGAACGTCTGTCTTGTTGTCACAGTCTCCACGGCTCCTACCACAATGCCTGCCACGTATCTGGTGGAACGGATGAATATTTTGTGGAATGAATGACTATTTTTGTAGCTTCTTTTATTAAACAGAATAATTCTAAAGTATTCTACTTCTAAAGAAAGTAGAAACTACGGTGAAAACGGTATTGGTGACTTATTGGTTTGATGACTCCTTCAACAACTCTGAAACATCACCTTTTCTTTGCAACATTAATTCAGCTATTTGGAGAGCCACCATCCGTGTATTCCAAAGGTCACCTTGAACTTGCTCTAGGCTCTGTAACATTTGCAAGGACTTTTAGCCAAAAATGAAAAAATATTTACCTGGGTACTGACATAAAGAAAGCAACAATTCCACCTCTTTTCTTTTACAGGACATGGAATTTTTGGAGCATTTTCATTCTAAGACACTTTACATGATGGCACGAGGGGCACAGCCCATTACATCTCAGCAGACCTGATGGTGCTTGGAGAGGCATCTGTGCCCAAGGCTAGAAGCCACCCACACAAACCACATGGGGAGGTATTTCTGCATGGGAGGGCTAGAGCCTGTTGACCACGGCCTGCCCCATGGCCTCGTCCTGCCCAAGCAGGGCCCAGCAATGTGGCCACAAGGCCTTAGGGTTTTGTACGACTGGTAAGAGATATTTAATCACAATCAGAGAAGACCGCTCTTTCTTCCTCTCCCACCTCCTTTCCCAAAGTTGACAATGCTCCTAAAAATGTGCCTGCATTACCAAGAACGAGTTATGAACCTAAAGGAAGGACTGAGTTTTCTTTTTTCTATACATGGAAAATAATATTACTGATTACTGTCGAATGAAGCAGCAAACGCTATGCAGTCAAAAATGTAGAAAATAAGGTGCTATTGAGATATGTCAGGCAGTTAAGTTAAAACTTATGCTATTTTTAAAAACTTTGCCATGTTTGTAGTCTTTAACAGCTTTAAAAATTTATTTATTGTGATTGTTTTTTCTTATTCCAAAAAAACATATTTTGTACCTAATTTTGTATTTTTTTTCAAAATTTTCAAATTGTATATACTTTGGCCCTCTCCAATTTTGGATCCTTCCTTTGGGGGAGGGGATACATAATTTTTGGAAAATACGCTTTGTTTCTTTTTTCTAACAAATTCACTTTTCAGTCACACCTGAGCTGTGACTAATTTCTCAAGATGGGAAAATGTGCTGCCACATGAGGCCTTGAAGAGCTGAGGGGATGCGCCCCCTGTGCAGCCCATGCACTTTGCTTTGGTCCCTGGTGTTTGCTCATGAGGCAGAGCTCTGACCCCCACTTGCAGGACCTGGGCTGGGGGCTCCCTGTCCATCCAGTGTTCCCATCTGGCCGCCAGACATCAGAAATGGACAGGTGTGTTGGTCAGAACACCATGAACAGGGGGCTTAAACAACAGGCATTTCCTTCTCACAGTCTGGAGGCTGGAAGTCTGAGATCAAGATGCTTGTAGATTCGGTGTCTGGTAAGAGCCCGCTTCCTGGCTCATGGAAGACCACCACCTGGCTGTGTGCTCACATGGCCTTGTCTGTGCATGCAGAGAGAGAGCTCCCGTCTCCTCCTCTTCTTACAAGGGCCATAATCCCATCATGGGCCCACCCTTATGCCCTTGTCTAAACCTAATCAGCTCCCAACGGCCCCACCTCCAGATACCCTTACACTGGGGCCTAGGGCTTCAATATATGAATTTGGGGGGACACGCAAACATTCAGCCCATCACCCTGGGTGATGAATAGCCATCTCCAGAAATGCCACAGATGGCTGCAAGAGAGGGTAGACCCACACTGTCCATGTCCTCCGTAAAGAGCCTTGACGCCCCCACGCTTTATTCCCCTAGCACAGTGAAAGTCCCTGACAGCCACCCTCCCCAAGTCACTCCTGAACCATCCCCGCTGAGCTGTGTGGACGGGAGCCAGAGGCAGGGAAGCAGATATATCGCATGAACCAAGCCTGGCGCCACACCTTGCAAGGGGAGTCAGGCGGGGGCCAGTGGTAGAGAACTCCCTGGACATGGCTTTGTGGCTGCCTCCCCTCAGCCCAGGGACCCTGGATTCCAGCCCTCATCTCCTGCTTGCCTGACAGCCTTGGACAAGCTCCCCTGTGCCTAAGTCCTTGTCTGAAAATGAAGGGATTTAGACCCGTTAGCAGAAAGGTCCCTTCTTGTTCAGGTGTTCCGGATTTCACACCATAATTCACGAGGAGAGAAAACAAGAATCTGCACTGGCCAGCGTCCCCCAGACACCATCCATCCTGACGATTAGGAGTCTCTGGGGTGTATCTTCTGCACTTTAACCTGCATTAGTGAGGATTTATCATTTCTTCCAGGCTCATACTTTTTGAAATATATTGCCTTTTCATCAGTGTTTTCTCTGGGCGGCAAGAGAGCGTTTTCCCAAGAGAGGGGTCTTGCGACACTGAACCATAATGTAGACCAGACGTTCAGAACGAACTCTGGTGTCCACACTTGTCCTGCAGGCTGTGCCCTAGGTGGGAGCTGCAGGCAGTCAACATCCCCCGTGGGCGCCCCGGCCTTTACTCCCGTGTTCGCTGACAACTCAGAATCGGCTTATACCCATAACCTACAGAGTGCTCGACATTATTCACCGCACGCTCACAGCCATTAACTCACTTTAGATCAAATTAATGAAGTCTGGCGCAGGAATCACAAAGATTAGGTTCTGCTTCTGGATCTGGGAGCGTCCCAGGTTCTCACCGCCTGCAGGGAGGTCCCGGGAGAGGCATGTGAAGTCTCAGACAGGCCACGCAGGAGACAAGTGCCCGAGGGCGCAGGGCGAGGGGAGCAGAGGGCTGACAGGCACGCGGTGGGCGGCCAACGGGAACCAACCGAGTCCCGGAGGGGCTGGGAACGGACCGGGGCGGGACGCTGTAAGCAACGAGGAGCGGGGTCGTCAGCCCCGAGTGGGGAAATTCAAGCAGTAAGATGAGGCTGCACAGGGAGCAGTAAACACTGGGGCAGGAGACGGTTGGTAAGGCTGTTCACCAAGGACACGCCATGCACCCTGAAATTCTGCCTTCCTGCTAGCTGCAGCGTGTGCCGGGGACGGTAGAGGACGCAAATGGACTGCCACTCCCAACAGTAAGGGGGTGCCTGCACAGGAGAGACGCAGAGCCAGCCTCCATGTCGGGGGCGGAGGCCGCGTGGCAGGGCCCCCCCCCCCCGTCCTCCAACAAGCAGACCCACAGTCCTGTGCTCAGGGGAAGGCCCTGAGGTCACCACAGGTCGGTTCATATCCAGGAACGTGCACAGTGTGGCCTCTGCACGTGCTCACTCCTGTGCCCCTGACGGTCTCTTCCACACACAGCCAGGTGGGTCCCGCTGAACTTCCATTGGATCTGCCCTAACACCCCCCCGAAGGTGGACGGACCGACTCGCCCAAAGCAAAGTCCCCCCAATGCCCACGAGCCCCTCCAAGGCCGGACCCTCTGAGCAGCTGCCCCCTCAGGGCACCCACACATGTGGTTCCGTTGCCAGGATGACTCTTCATGGCCCCCAGGTCTCTGCTCGAATGTCCCCTTCCTAGCGAGGTCCTTCCTCACCACCCAGCATAAAACAGAACCCCACACGCCAACCACGGCACGCTTATTCCTCCCGTGCATGCACCAACCTACAGTTAGTCCTTGCTTGGCTGTGGTGTCCATTCTCCCACAGAGCAGATGCTTGGGTGGCTCAGGCCTCCATCTCCAATGCCCAGAACAGTGTTGGCATTTGTCCTTGCACAACCATAGCCACCAGTAAATGTTGGCCCACAGATGGATAAGCCAATGTAAATGACTGGAAAGTAGGCAGGAGGCACAATCTTTGGGGAAACCTGAATGAGGCCCGAGAAGAGCCAGTGGGGAAGGAACCCTCAGCTGGCGGGGCCCTCGGCTGCCCAGGGCGGGTGATCCCTGCAGCACCCCCTTGTCTAAGTGGGGAGCGGGCGACTGTACCCCAGCAAGCCCAACAGCAGGGGTCTGAACCAGGAGAAGGCGGGAGGCCTCGCTGTTGGGATTATGTAATCTGGGGCTGACTTAGCACAAGACACCACTTGCACCGTCTCATGACATTTCTGTCGAAAATTATTCCTAAGAAGATGTTAAAAGTCCAAACCTCAGAGGAAAAGGAGCTGACGGGTGCCACACTGAGTTAAAAACGTCTCCCCCCACGGGATTCCTCCCAGCGGCTGTTACTGTGTCCGCTACACCGTCACTCCAGCCACCGCTGTGCCAACCTGGCTGCTCTGTACTTGTTTTCAGGACCACTTAAAAAAAAAAGAGTATTGTGTTTAAGACCATTTCTTAAATAATAGGTATTATGGTAAAGCCTGAGGAAAATTCTTTCAATAGATGGATACTCAGAAAAAACAGTTCTATTTGTAGGAAAAGTTTGCAAAGTCAGCTGCGTGTGACTCTGCATGCCGGATCACGGGGCTGCATTGCTGTCTGTAGGCATCCAAGGCAAGAATGCAGCGTTGTCCTCTGAGGGACCAGTCAGTGTCTCTGAAGGGTCACCGAGCAATGACAATGGGAGAGTGTGCCCCTGCTAAGCACCGCTGAGTCCCCTTGGCCCTGGCACCTCAGGGGAATAAGGTTGACATCTGCCCACGACGGCTCTTTACCTTCTGCTGACCACTGACCCTGCCCGAGGTGGCCCACATCTCCAGGACCTCTAGTCCTGGGGCACAGTGACCACTAAGGATAAGAGCGAACAGCACTTGGGACGCACACCTCATTTCTGAGACATAAGGCCTAAGTCCGCAAAACTGCTTGTGGTCAGACGCCTGCACTGAGCTCTCGGATAAGCTCCTCTCAGCAAATTTTCCTTAATATCCACCCCATTGGCACTCAGTTCCAAACAAAAACAGAAGTAAGGTCTGAGACCTTGGGGGAACTGTGAGTGAGCATGCCGTAGTGTTTTTAGTTCAGATGGGTCATCACAGATATTGTTACACTTCCTCTATTTGCCATTAAAAGCAGAATATGTGGCTGAATGACATTTCCTTTCAGTTATGTCCCTCAGTGCCCAAGAAGAGTGTTCACTTTGGGGTCAGACTGGACAAAACAAACACTGAATTACAAGTGATAGCTTCAAGTCAAAACATCTTTACGGCAGGCCAATACGCGAGTTGTCAGATGATAGCGTGTGACCCCTCCCCTGGGTCCTGGGAGTCCAGTCATGGGGAGGCTCTGTTACCCTGAGTGGTCCAGCCAGCCTGGTGGTAGGAGGTGAAGGGAAGGACACAATACTTACAGAAATTTCCCATTTGTCTTGGATCCTATCAGGACAATTTGCTCAGATTCAACCCGAGAGATATTTCCATGGAACCAGGGCATTTTTTCGTGGGCTGTGGTGGCGATCAGCTTCTCCAGCTGAGGTTTCTGGCTGATAATGGCCTGCTCCAGAGCTTGACCCTGCCACAAGGAGAGCAGAACAATACTAAGTAAAAATGAAGGAATGATGCAAAAGTCACTTCCAATCTGTCCTCAGTCCTGACATGGTAAAACACAACAAATTTATTTATTTGTTGGTTGGTTGGTTGGTTGGTTCATTGATTCATTCTTTCTTTCATTCAATAAATAAAGCCAATACGATGTTATATATTATTCATGTACCTTCATGAGTATAAATAGCAAAATCGATTTTAGAATACAGAGATTGGCCTGAAAGCCGGACAGGGCTTCAGGAACCATCTGGCATAATCCATGAGGTCTAGAGAGCGGGCCTCCTGCTCTTCAGATAGTTTTCTGCTAGAACTGATTGTTCTGTATTGGAATCTGATCATTTAATCACAAGTAAGAAGACTTAAGACGTGTGCAACCAAGGAGACATGCATTTTCTGTCTGCCCCTATGAGGCTTCGTTCTGAGCTCGCCCACACGCTGCTGCCTGTAACTGCATGAAATGTGAACACAGAAGGTAGAGGAGGCAAATCCCGACAATGCGGAAATGACAACGTGGAAAACAAAATGGCAAGGGGGTGGACAGCTGGGCAAATTCACGTCCTCCTCGGTCTCAGTGGGAGAGAAATAGGCGTTTTCCACAGTAGTAAATGAAGCCCCAGGGTCTGGTTATTTGAAGTTAGAAAAAGAATCAGAAGAAGTGAAAATAAAACTATAACCAACCCAAAGTAGGAAGTGGAAAGGAGAGAAGACGGAAGGGAAAGTGAGTATGGGAATTTTGTCGTCTTCACAGATGGCATGATACACAAAATCAGTGACAGGTCACACACCAGAGAGCCATCCAAAATGAATCGAGCAGAGGTCAAAAGTGAACGGGTGTGGAATACTACTCGGTCATAACAAAGAATGGACCGGGGACACCACAACAATACAGCTGAGTCACAAACGCATCACACTGAGTGAAAGAAGCCAGTCCAAAAAGGCTACATGCTGTGTGAGCCCATTTATACATGACATTCTGGAAAAGGCAAAACTACAGGGACAGAAATCAGATGAGGATTGCCTGGGGCCGGGGGGCGGGGCGGCAGGCATGTGGGTGCTTCACTGGTGATGGATTTGCTGCATATCTTGATTGGGGGCTATATGATGCTATGTGATTGCCAAAAATCATAGCACTGTGCACCTAAGACGGATGAATTTCATGGTGTGTAAATTCCACCTCAATGAATCTGATTTATCTGACTTAAAAAAGAGTAAAAGGATAGCCTGACATATGTAATAAATGCTAATGCAAAATACTGAACACATAGTATTAATATCTGTCTGCAATGTTGAGTTTAGTGCAGGACATATTAAAAGAGTCCTCATATATAATCCCCAAAAAGTCTATACTGTCTTACATCTGTATATATCAGATAACGCAGAAAAATGCATGGAGCAAACATCCAGGGAACGCAAGAGAAATGCTTGGACACATCAGTCCGAGAAGGAGACTGTCCACCAACCTGGTGGCTCCTGACATCAACTGTAGTGGAGAGTGTGGCAGGAAGGTAAGTTGTCACAACCTCTGGGACCTTTCTGGATGACAACTTGTCAATACATCCAAATAAACACACACATCCTTCACTGTGGCAAACCTGATCTGTGGAGGGTCATCCTGCAGGTATTGCATAAAAGCTTAGAAGGATGGATAGAGAGGGATGTTACAGCAGCATTATTTGTAAACAATGAAAGTGTCCCTCAATAGTTACTAGTTAAATAAATCATGGTGCTTGGGAGGGACTTTCAGGCAGCCGATAACAGGTTGGTGCAGCTTTGTATGTGCCGACACAGAAAGTTCTACAAGAGATGTTGTGAAGCTATGATACCCAGCACCCATCAGTGTGTTTCGTTTGACCCCGTAGGTAAATACAGAACAGTAGACACCTGCATGCCTCCCTGAAAGGGCACAGCATGAATTGGGGACACTGGTTTCCTGTGGCGAAGAAACCCACATTGCTGGCATGAATGGGCCCACCCTCTCAAGTGTGACCACAGAAAAGGAAAGCCTGTCTTCTTGGAGTGAGGCATTTTTTTGCCCAAGTTAGTGCCTAGGGAGATGGCTACTTGTCCAAGGCACCCTGCATGGCTCTGCACTGAACTGGGGGGCCTGTGGAATTCCCGGGCCCGAGAGCGCGTAAGACCGTGCACGGCGGGGGAACCAGCTGCGGCCCACCTGCAGGTTCCATGTCTGTTTCACGTATTCCCTGATGAGGTTCTCCTTCAGGTCCTCGAAGGGCCCAGTCTTGGGCTGCACCCCGGGCGGCCGGTTGAAGGGCTTTGTGAGGAGGCAGATGAGGCCATCCGACTCCTGAGAGTGGTAGTGGCAGAGCTCGGCGGGGCTGCTGTGCGTCCTGCCGCCCGCGATGGCGTAGGTGCCATTCAGCTCCCGCTCGATGGTGTAGTGGTGCGCCTTCCTCCCATGCGCCACCGACAGGGCGAAGCCGCCCAGGTAGTTGCGGCTCTGGCGCAGCAGGTAGAGCCCGTCGCTCATGCCCCCTTGGACCAGGTAGTCTTCTGCCTCCTCCCGGGTGATGTTGCCGAAGAAGAAGGGCAGGTTGTTGGCGCCGTCGGCAGTGCCTCCAGCCATGCCTGCGTCTCCCGTCACGGGCGAGGGTGCACAGTGTCCACCTGGGCAAGACAAAGATGGTCATCAATCAGGAGCCGAGCAGCAAGAACAGGTGTTCAACCACCAACCCTCAAAAGTGGAGACAAGTCCTCCCATCAGGGGACGCTATTCTCTCTCGGGACCTGGCATAGAGCCCTAACTAATGTGCTGTGTCCTCTCCAGTCACACAATCATTAGATTTCCAAACACACCCTCTCAATGTTAACACAAAAACAGAGCATCATACCAACGTGACCAAATTAACCTGTTTCACTTGGTGGGGACAGAGAATTCCAAGAAACATTCTAAAAAGAGAATCCCATGATTCAGGAGCTGGCCCCGACAGTCAGCAGGCACCCACAGCAGGACCCAGACCAGTTTACTTCCTGTGCTGTCTCTAGATGGACACAGTTTTGAAGAACACTCGCTGTGGTCAGAGTGACGTGCACTGAAGATGTCACTGAATGCTCTTCCGCCTTGAACGTTGAACGTGCCTAGTCACACGCTGTAGTTAGAGCCAGAGAGCCAACGTGCTAGCCATGTGTACATACCACGTAAAACCGTGACAACGGTCACTGTGGCCTCTCCGCCTTTGGCTGGGAGACAGGACTGACAAGCCACTGCCCAGAGGCATGAAGAGTGACATCCTCCCAGAGCCCCTGGTCGGCACACTGTCCCCTCCCTGCTTCCTCCAGATCACTTCCTGGCACCCGCCATGCGCCATTCGCACAGCTGATATTAAAGAAATAGGGCAGGTTCTACATTTGGTGAGGACCCCTGTCACAAGAAAGACACTTCTTGCACTAAACCCACACACTCAGAAGGGAAGAGTGAAGGCAGCGGATGCACTTTTAACAGGGAGATGAGAAGCACTGGGCTGCAGGGGAGATAGTAGATGAGAAGGCTGTATACTGCCAGCCCAAAAGCATCCTAAGAGGGGTGCATTTCAGCCAAAAGGGGTCATTATCAACAGAAAATTATCTAGATGACTCCATCTGTGCATCTAGGGAGAAAAGTGCATGGCCCGTCATGTTACACACACACAGACACACACAGAGACAGACACACACACACAGTCACACACAGAAACACACAGACACAGAAACACATAAAGACAGAGACACAGACACACACCACATACACACACAGAGGTACACACACAGACTGTGTGAAACAGCCTCTTCTCAATACAAATTATCCTACAAGTGGCTGTAAAACATACAAATACCTCCCTGATAGAGACAATAGAATTTTCTCTTGGCAACATTGCCAAATAAGTTCTCCTGAGTGAGCCCCTAGTAAGACATGAGTTCTATTATAATTTGATGGTACAAACAATTTTCTTGCTTGTTCTTAACATTTGACCATCAATGATTAATTTATCTTTGTCCAAGTTTCTATAAATTCGTCTCTCAGCAAGTTTTTTTTTAAGTACAGTCTCCACATTTGGTCTCAAGTCTAAGAACGCTGTTAACAAAAAGACATCTCTGGAAAGACAGTGGGCTGCTGTGTCTTTGGGAAGGGATTTTTCTCTTCTGCTTTTTCCCTCTCAGGCTAATCCTTCTGTGACGCTTGTGTTGCATCTTCGTCCCCGGTCCCCCTTGCCCCCATACAGTGAAGGCCCTAATGCTCCTTTCTCACACTCCATCCTGCTCCTGCAAGGGGCCTTCTAGGGCTCAGCCATCAGCTGTGAGTCCCACCTGCAACTCCAGTTTGTCTCCTCTGCAGCCCAGTGCTTCTCAAACACCCATGTGTGTGCCCATCGCCTGGGCGCTGTTAAAACGCAGGGGCCTGCGGCCTGCGGTGCCGACCATCTTGGTGATGCTGATGCTGGGCTCCTGACTGCACCTGAGGCAGAGATCTCCACGTGCTGCCTGCCTGCCTTCCCTGGCCAGGAACCCAGGAGTCATTTCAGAGTCTCTTCTTTCTCTCAGGCTTGTTTTCCAGACAGCTTTGCTGTGAACTCCTTTCTGTCCGTATCCATTACCACTGTCTGCTCTGGCGCATCATCCCCAGCTGCAGGGCTATAAGCCCCGCTGGCCTGCTACCCTGTGTCCCCTCCCTCCTATTCCTCCTCCGCCAGCCCTGCTCTGTAGCCTCACAGTTCCCTGCAGGTCCTGTCCCTCCCTCTCTGTCAGCCTCATTCATGGCAGGCCAGCTGGACCTGCCCCCTGTCACCCAGGGGGGCCGCAGCTGTCCCTTTCCTGTCTCCTTGCTCACACTCTCTCTGCTGGGGGGTGGGGTGCACTGTCTTGCAGGCCTGCCTAGATGCACCTCACTGTCAGCTGCCCCCACTGCTCGGGACCCCTTACATAGCTGCTGCCCACCTTTGGCCTCAACTAAAACAGTACATCTTTGAGGACAACATTTTAAATGTTAACAAATATTCTTTAATTTATATAAATCTTAACAACACAACTATCATTTTTAAAACTCATCAGTCTGCCACGAATGTTCACATTGGTGCTGGCCCTCGACTGTGAGTCCCACATCGAAGTGGACGTGAGACCAGACGGGCCGCAAGGAGGAGGCCTGGGGGACCCGTCCTCCAGACACAGGCCAGGACGCCCCTGTACGGCTCTGACGGTACATTCAGACTCGTCCACGAGCAGGTGGCACCTTTCGGCTTCCCTGGGAGGGCGAAGGCCTGGCCGCTCGGTGTCAGCAGCGCCACAGCCGTTTTTCTACGGGTGTGATTTCCTGCGCTGAGGTGACAGTGGGTGCGGGCCCAAGGAAGATGCATTTGGCTGTTGGTGGTGGTGGTGGTTTTGACAGTCGAGATGGTTGACTGCAAGGACAGCTTGGGGCATGTTCTTGGGGATGAACAATGTCCCCTGTTTGCGCCTTCTGAGGACCGGCTCCCACTGGCTCCCACTGGCTCCCACACAGGGCCTTCTCCTGGTCTCCAACTTCCTCTCCACAACACAGGCCATGGTGACGGGAGACGGTCACCTCCGCTCCAGCTACTGCCTGCAGGAGCCTCGTCACCACACTGCTGTTCCCTGTTTTTCAGATGTTAGCTCTCGCTCACCAGGGCAAATCCCGAGTTCTGCCCTTGCACTCGGCCTTAGTCTGGGCCACAGCTGCCATCTCGAATCTCCTATCCCTTTGAGACAGAGGCAGACAGCAGCTCCCCCACTGGGCACTTCCTTCCACGCCCATTGCCTCGGCCACCCCCGCACTTGCTTAGGCTCCACTTACATCCTCCTTTCCCTGGGACCCCAGGGAAAGTCTGCAGCTCAGACTCTGTTTAACACCCACCGGGATGATGGCTACCTATTTTTATCCATCTGAACATTCCCAGTTATTTTTCTCCATGTGTGAAACCACTTTGTTCAAAAGCTCAAAACTGAGAAATAAAATAGGACTTTGGTCCCCACGGCCCAGGCCCCCTGGCTCCTCCTCAGCTCCACCAGTCCCTCAGCCTCTCACAGCTGCACAGGTAGCTTTTCAGTGAGACGAGGCTTCAGGTGGCGGCCAGGTGAGCTCCTCAAAACCCTGCAGCATCACTTGCTCTTTGGGGCCTTTTTATGACCCAGGTTAAATATGCACTTTGTAATAGGAAAGTGTTTTTTGGCACAAAGTAATGTTGTGTGACACCTGGGGCAGCAGATCCCTGCTCCCTAGTTAATTTTTCTGCACAGCAAATCTCCATAGGCGACGACTCCTCAACACACTGTAACTTACTGCTGAATTTGATTCTCATCTCGGTCACCCCACCAGAGTGCCCGCTCTGGGAGGTGAGAGGGGGATGCTTTTGTTCACTGTCCCATCTGGGTGCCCGGAACAGTTCCCGGCACACAGCAGGAGGTCAAAACTATTTGTTGATTAATAGGTGTGATTCAGTAAATGCAGACTTCAAAATAATGTGCACAGGGCAACCCAGTTTTGTTTACAAAGGTTACATGTACGCACATATGTAATAATATGCACACCGAGAGTGAGAAAGGAGGAGAGAAAGTCTGAAAGGACAGTGGGTAGAGTGGAAGGGCAGGGGGTAGTTACCTAAAGTCACCCCTCTGGCCCTATCTTGCTTGACCTCCCGGTAGCACTGGACCCCGCCCAGCACCCCCATGTCGGCAGGTCAATCTCTGCTCCTTGTTGACCCCTCTCCCCTCCCTGGCTCCTTCCTTCACTTACTCTCCAATGCAGCGCTGGGCCTTCAGCTCCATCTTCGCCCTCCACACGGCCCCCATGACCAGCGACATGCCCGTGGGTCCCATGTTCACCTCCCTCCACTGAGCTCCTGACCCTAATGCTGCTTCCCTGACGTTTCCACCTAAAAGTCTAACAGGCAACTCAACCTTCACGGGCCCAAAATGGGGCTTTCACTTGTTCATGCACATTCCTCCCTCAGCCTCTCCCGAGGAACCGACACTTGACTCTAACCAGTTGTTCCGGGCGAGGCCCTAGAGACTCAGGATTCCTCCCTCTCACTCACCCCACACATCCGATCCACTGAGTCAGAGAAGAACGTGTTTTCTATCGGACGCGTCCATCCCACCCTGGAACAGGTCCCCTTAGGAAGCAGTGAGCTCCGTGCAGGGTCCCGGTCCATTGGGGGCTGGGGAATCTAGAAGGAGGTTGGGTCAGCTGGTCTCCGGGGATCTCTCATCAGTTTTCCTTTAAATATATCCCAAAGCCATGGCTTCTCACCATCTCCCCTGACGCTACCCTGGTGGAAGCCCCGCCACCTCTCAGGTGGGAGTCTCACCCGGTGCTCCCGTCCACCCAGCCCTCCTCGTGGTCCATTGCCTACAAGGCAGGCAGGGGGACATGGGCAAGCCATCTCCCCATCCCTTCACATCCCAAACCCTCTTCCCTAGGCTTCGAGGTCTGCTTGGTTTGGCCGGAGCCTCCTGGCCTCATCTTGCCCACTAAGACTGGCACTCACCAAGCCCAGCCACACTGCCCTCTTCCTGTCCTGACATGTGGGGACCTTTCCTGTCCAGGCTGCTGCACTTTCCCCTGCTGGTTTCTTCCTTCTCAGGCCTGCAGTCTCAGCTCATGTCACCTCCTCAGGGGGGTGTATGCTGATGGCCGAGTCTAAGGTGGCTTTGTGCCCCCCCATCTTTATCTCACAAAAGGGCTTATTTCCTTTACTATGTTCACCACAAGCCTGCTGCTCTTGCCCTAAAATGTAAGCTTTAAGGTCTGAAAGTGTTGATCTGCATCCCTGATGCTTTGAGGCTCCCCAGGTGCTCACAGAATCCCCGTTAAATGGAAACATACTGATCTGTCCTTTTTGGAGTTTCCATGGTGAACGCACATTGTTTCACAATATAAACCCTCAGTGCGCGGCTGCTGTTCTGCCCAGGTGGAGAGCACAGTGCCAGAGTCACAGAACCCAGGAGAACACTTGTCCAACCTCCTTCTAGATTCCCCAGCTCCGGATGGAGCACAGCGTCTGCACAGAGCTCACCGCTGCCTAAGGGGACCTGTTCCAGGGCGGGATGGACGCGTCTGGTAGACGCTGACTCCCTATCTCTTCTCCATTTGCCCACAGGACATACAGAATACTTCCCATTCTGCTTCCCCAAAACAATCTTCAAGTGCTTGCTCACAGGTCTGCTCCAAGTTCACTCATCCTCCCTCACTGGACCCTATTTCCAGAGCATTCTCTCTCCTGGTCACTTTGCCCCACACAATTCCATTTTGCCCAGGACTCTCTTAAAGTGCAGCTGGCTTCTATGCCACCACTGCCAAGATCGACACACACACGTGCACAGGCCCCTCCCGGGTGTGTGCTCGGTGGCCCACAAATGCGGCCATGGGTGGCCTCAGCTCTCCAGCATCCACATGGGGCTTCTGGCTAATGAAAAGCTTCCCTTTTCACCTGCAGTCAAAACACGTCCCCATCCTTGATTTATATACTAAGACGGCTGCATTACCCCTTACGCTCCTTTTGTTGGTTTCACTTGTTTCCATCTGCCATCTGTCATTACATTAGCTCAGGGTTTCTCAGCCTCGGCACCCTGACATTTGGGCTGGACCCTTCTCTGTTGTGGGGGTGTCTTGTCCATTATAGGCTGGTTAGTAGCATCCTTGGCCTCCACACCAATGCCAGGAGCACCCCCCAATTCCCCAATCGTGACAACCCCAAGCCATCTCCAGACACCGCCAAATGTTCCCTGGGGGCACATTCCCACACGTGCCCTGATTAGAAACCACTTGTTAGCTGTCTCAGCCTGCCCACAAATCTGATGTGCTCCTGCCCTTGCTCTAGGACCTTCACCAAAAAATTAGATGTACGAATATCCCTTATCTAATTCATTACCATTATCACTCTGAGCAAAGGGTGGGGAGGGCGGAAGGGCATGGAGCCCCATGGCGGTAAGTGTGCGCAGGCCCCAGGGGCAGCAGAGTGAGGGTGCAGAGCAGAGACGAAGAGTCCCGTCCCGGCTTGTGCCCCGGGCACATGAGCGCCACAGTTCTACACCTGTGAAAGGGGGGGTGGCGGCACCAAAGTTGCTGTAACTTGTCACAGTCATATTGGAGAGGGTGGAGGGTGCCCATGGCACCTGATTCCTCACGAGTGGGGGCTCTGCTTAGAAAAGAGAAGGACCAGGGCATGGTGGGATGCTGAAGGGAGAGGCATGGGTAGCCCACACTTGGAAGAAGAGAGAGAGCAAGTGTGTGTGTGCATGTGTATGCGTGCACACAACCCCCCACCCAGAGAGGCATACCCACATGAGGATGATGGAGAAGCAGAGACAATGTTTTCTTACCTCAAAATCCTGCCTAGTGCCAGTCTGGCTTCATCCTGCATTTGACGCACTCTGAGGGGTTATATCTAGAAAAGAGCCCATTTCTTCTCTGGGCTTTGATTCTGCCCAGCCCACTCCCAAGGATCCCCACCAGCAGCCCTCTCGGAGCCTGCAGAAGGGATTCTTGTGACCAAGGATGGTCCCCGTTGTAGCCAACTAGCATCCTCATGCCTTCCACAGGCTTTACGTAAGCTGTCCTATGTCCTTCTGCACTTCCTGACATGTTACAATCCTCCCTTCCAACTAGACTCTCATTGTCCATTTCTACATCCCAGAACTCAGGCTCCCTGTACAACCTTTACCCTTTAAAATGCAGTTAGCCTGGAAAATATTGCCCGTGTAGTTACATCTTATCAGACTGCAATTTCATCAATTAAGAGGAATAGCCCATGCTTGCCATCACAAACACGATGTTTAAGATAGCATTTGAGCTAATTTTTAAAAAATTGTGTTTCTGGGGGCAGGCTGAGTGGAAGATTAGGTACAGATGCTCACCCCAGACTGGCAGCTAAAAAAGCTTCTGGACTCCATGAGAGGACGGAAGGAAATTTGGTCCCCTTTAGAGGAACAACCAAAGTGAAGTCAACACGACGAAGGAGGCTGAGCTCTGCATGCCCACCTGGCACCTGCCCACCCCACTCCTTGGCCCACCTCAGCTTCATAACCTTCTATTTTTCCCTTGTCTACATCCCCAAAGCCATTAGAACAGACACTGCATTAGGGTAAGTATATTTACCATTTTGTTCCCTACTGTCTAGAACACAGGTGACCCTAAGAACGGGTCTCCACCCTGCAAAGTTCGGTGGAGAGTTAGAATGTTCACAAAAGACAGCCCCTCTGCTCCTCACCTCCCAGGATCCATGTCCTGGGCGACCCCTCCCCCACTGACAGAGGGCCGGCTGCAGAGGACAGTGTGTGGTGCCTGCGGCCAGCCCCCAGAAGCCCTTACAGCTTCCCCCAACCTCCTGTCTCTGGATTGCTCACTCTGGGGGGCCAGATGCCACGTCGTGAGGATGCTTAAGCAGCTCTTTGGGGAAATGAGGCCTCCAGCCAACATCCAGCACACACTTGCCGTCCCCAGCGGTAAGCCACTGTGGAGGAGGGTCCTCCAGCCCTCACTGAGCCTTCCGAGGATGGAGCATATCTGATGGCAGCCTCGTGGGAGCCCCTGAGCTGAGCCAAGCCCTCAGATTCCTGACCCACAGATACCGTGAGAGATAATACATGATTATTGTTGTTTAAAGCCACTAAGTTCAAGTTAATCTATTATGTAGCAACAGGGAGCTAATATAGCGTGCAGAATAGGGTCAAGAGGGAGAAGCAATGGTGATGAATAAATATTTGAATGATCTGTTGACAAACAAGGCCCCAACATCTAGGGAGGGAGGGACGGAGGTAAGCAGAGGCTGTGCTTGGCAGAGTCAGAATCCAACTTTCTGATATGAGGAGGGACGAGGAGGTAAACTTCGAAGGTCAGGAAGGAGGGAGCTGGGTTACACGCGCCCGGGGGACTCCTAGACACGGCTGCCCCTGTCTGCCTTCATCTCCTCTTCTATCTGTGGAAGATGCCTCCCACCCCTGCGAGGGCCACAGGATCTGAGCCCGGGAACTAGGGTCAGAGGCAGATCCCAAGTTCAGGTTAATTTACTGTTGCTAACAACACTGCAGCTCATCAACCTTTGCAGCGTCATCTCTTTCTCCTCCCTCCATTTCATCAGTGTCACTACTCTTGGCTCTGTCCTCTTCCTCTTACGCATGAAAAAGTCCAGTCGGTTCTCGCCATCGCAGCAGTTAAGTTCCGTAAAGTCACGGTGAACACTGACTTTTCCAATACTGAACCGCGGTGCCTGGGGAAGGACAGTTATCTTCCGGCGAGCCTCTGGCCAGGACATTCTTGTCAACTGATCAATATATAACCTTTTTTTATGTCTGTTCCTGTTTAGAGAAACGCACTTCATGCGTGTTGTTGACTGACGAGCTCACGGCGAACAGCGCTGTAACTCGCGCCTGGATGAAGCTCACCTGACACGTGATTTCTCCGTGAGGCCCGTCACTACCCTCTCGTCCTTAGGCAACCAGATGGCACTGTGGCACTCTGCTTGGGGGCCTTTTTAAACAACAAAGAGCGCGAAATATGAAAAACGTGGCACTGAATGGACCATGGGAAGGACCCTTCTCGCAGCGTGAGCTGAGACAAGAAGGCAGTGCGTCGCCTGCCTGACCTCAGCTGGGAAAGCACGACTCGGGCGACTGAAATTTTCCACCACTTTGCCCATGTCCACAAATGACCACACAGGCGCAGTGGGCATTGATCTGGGGGGTTGCAAATACATTTTATTGAGAAGGTAAATTCATAAATAAGGAATCCCTGAACAACGAGGATTGACTGTACGTGATCTTCCTCCACTCGCCACCAACCTCATTGATAAAGATACACAGTTTTGCTTGGAATAAGATTGTTTTTAAACATATTATCCTTGTTCCCTAAATCTGTGTGCATTTCCGTGTTTTTAAACTTGGACACCTTTGTAGCTCCTTTTTTAAACCCTATCTGTCCTGGTTACTGGAGGCCCAGACCTGTGATTCAAGGCTTCTGCTTTTCTTCAGACCCACTGAACCACGGCTCCTGCAGGTGCTCCCACCCCTACCACAGGGCGCAGCCCGTTCAACTTTGTGTGGCAAACATTTCCAACAGCACGCAGCATGTCAAGGTGGCTGATTTCGCATCACTGGGCCGCAGAGCCTTCCCATGTAATGGGGACTGAGGTGGTAGCAGCAGAAGTAAATAGCACTCTGGGGAAACAACACGTGGGGACAACTTCTGCCATGGCCCTACCACGTAGGGGAACAAAATCAGGAAGATGCAAAAAGGCGTCTCGGCTTATCACACTCTAAGCAGCACAGCCCCTCAACGCAAGGCAGCCCTGTTCAGATTTGCCTGGGTGTTTCCTTTGCAGCTTGAAGCTGAAAAAATTAAGTGGCAGAACTTGAGTCAAAGGAAAAAGTTCATCTGTTGGTTCGGTTAATTTTCCTAAGAAAAAGGAAAGAGCCGAGCCTAGAGAGAGAATGGATCCTCCTGGGCCAGTCAGGGACTGGCTGGGCCGTTACAGAGAAATGACCAGGCCCAGGGGGATGCAGTGCGACCACCACTAACAGCACTGGCCTGCCCTTGACGGGTCTGCAAAGGGCCGTGGGTGCTGCCTTCTGCAGCAGGATCTCCTCAAGCAGAAGAAAACATGTGAACACAGACCTGTGGCCGAAACATGGAGAAATAGAACACCCAGTGCCCGGCCTGAGTGGGCATTTGTGGGAAAGCACAGGGAGTCTCTTAGAATATATGGACACACATTTCAGAAGCAAAAAGTAAATCTAAGGCTGGAGAACACGATTTTACTAATATTTAGAAATAGAGGGGATGTTCGAACACTGGGAAACATCATTCAAAGCTTCAAAACTGAGTTCTCTTGCTGGGCCTTTAGAACTTGAGTCTTGAAAATGTCTCCAGTGAAGACTAATGTGTCTCATCCAACATCAGGATATTTTCAGGCTCCATAAGAGATACTCAAGAATCTCTTTTCTCCGTCTATCTACTATTTGTCCCCTGACATAATCAGCACAAATCACAGACGTTATGCTTTGATGTCCACATAAATGGCAACTCTCAACATATCTGGTTACAAATAAGCAACCAGTCCAATAAGTGAATTTGACTCTAAAACACAAATTGTTTATTCATTCAGTACATGTGCGAGTGTCTACTATGAGCAGGTCACTTTGTTGGGTGCTGTGTGGGACGGCAGAAAGTGAGCCGCCCTGCCTCCTTGACAGCGTGCAGGCAGGAGTGGCTCACGGGAGGGGGCCCCTGCTCCAGGGACCCCACTTTCCACCCCAGCACTGTTCGGACCTCCTGGTAGTCTCATCAGAGTGAGACGGAGTCACCGCTCGTCTCTACCATCTGCCCCTCTCCCTGCCCCTCAGTGTGACTGGCCAAAGCCACCTGCAGTTCAGCTTCTTGGCAGGAGCTCTCACTCACCAATGCCCGGTGCTTCCCGAGTGTGTCCCTCAGGGCCCCGCCCCAGACTCAGCCCTGGAAACAGGGCTCATGTTCCAGCTCAGGCCTGGGACGTACAGCGTAGACACGGGAAGTCTAGATTTTAAACAGCTTCCCTGGCAATTTTCAAGCACACTAACAGTTGAGAACCTCTGCCCTAATCCAGTATTTCACTCCCCAAGTGAGACTGGCAGAGAGTAAAGCAAGTCGACCACATGCACTTCCAGGATCTAGGAAGGAAAGGAGTCAGGAGGTGGGTCAAAACTGGGCCCACCGGGGAGACAGCTACCCCAGTACTACTTCTCCACCAGGGCCCTGTGTCCATCACAAAGGTGTGCTCACAATGAGCAGGAGGGACGCATGAGGGACTGGTAATTAAAAAGAGAGCTAGGAGTAGTGAAGAACCAGTGAATACAGGATCATAACCAGGGTGTCACTGGGTAATGTCCCTTTCGCTCTTTTGAGCAAAAGAGGAATAGTGCGGTTGCAGTCAGTGGGCTGAGGCCTGGGTTGACCCTGAGTGGGTCCCAGGATGTGTCCCCAGTGAATCTCACCCCTCCACTGTGTCCCCAAAGCCACCTCATCACTCACTCTCCTCTGGACAAGGTAACAGGCAGGAGAACTCAATTGAAAGTGGCTGATAGCTCTGGCCTTCTCTTCAGAGGGGCAGACCACACAGGGAGGATGGACAGGCAGCAAAGTCACCAAGCTCCCTTGGTCCTGCTCCAGATGACTCTTCAAGGCCCTTTCCTCCTCAGAGAACAGAGGCTCCAGGGAAGGCCTAGGTCACCTCACAGAGACTTGGCTTCTCCTTCTGGTCTGTGGGTTCCTTGCTAGGGTTCTCAGCTTCCAGGCCTGTCCCCATCCCTCCACCTCAGCCACACAACCTTTACAGGGCCCCGGCAGCTGCTGGAGGAACCGAAGCACCGGATTTAAATAAAAAGGACAAACTGAACGGGGATTAAGAAAACTACAGAGGGGCTGGCCCTGTGGCCGAGCGGTTAACGTTCCGTGTGCTCCCCATCAGTGACCCAGGTTTTTGGGTTTGGATCCTGGGCGTGGACCTATTCCACTCATCAGCCGTTCTGTGGAGGCATCCCATATACAAAGTGGAGGAAGACTGGCACAGATATTAGCTCAGGGCTAATCTTCCTCAAGAAAAAAAGGAGGAAGATTGGCAACAGATGTTAGCTTAGGGTGTATCTTCCTCACCAAAAAGAATAATAAAATAAAATGAAAATTTTAAAAATCTACAGAAAGTTTTACTGAATATGTACAAAAAATCACCATCATTTTTTTCAAGTCAGTTAAAGAATAATTGTGGGTGACTCATGATTGCAAAATATTACAGAAGCTTATGATAGTGTCATTAGATTTTATAAACCTGTGACACAAATATAACCAATGGGTCAAGTTGGTGACTGAACAGGAAAAGATGGTTTGGCCACATGGTAATTGCAGGAAAAAAGTGGGATGGCAAATGGCTGACTCTCCAGCTCATGTCAGCTGTGTTCAGTGGGAGAGGGCTGGTTGCAGAGGGAGGAGACACAGCAGACGTGAACTCACCGAAACACGAGTGGAGCATCCTTTCTACGGACACCCACAGAGGGCAGAGCGTTCTGAGGTCACGGTTTCTGAATTTTCGTGATTCCTACACATTTCACCCACCTTCCTTTCTTGGATTCAAACACTGGCCTGGAATCAGAAGCCCAGGACAGCATGGAGTGTGGGAAGGAACAAAGCCCACAAAAACGGAGAGAAGTATTTTGAAAAGAGAAGAGTGGAAATGGAGAGAAAGCAGAAGACAAGCCCTGACCCGCCGGAGCACTTCCTCTGCTGCGTGGTGTCTGTAATTAGGGAAGTGGGCTTCTCCTCCAGCGTAAGCATGCAAAACCAGCCAGAAAGCAGAAGTGCAGATCCCCGCAGAATGGGCCTCTTTAATTGCCCATTCAAATGAAGCAAAACCCCAAGGACATGGGTCCCACCAAAACAGACTTGTGTCTAAGAGTGCCAGCCAGGACACGCGCTCTCCCAAGAGACCTTATGAGATGAACTCGCTCTTGAATTGCTAGGTAGGGAAATTTTCTTGGTTATTTCATATTAAAAAAACAAATAAAACCTAAGACATTATAATTATCAAATTCCACCAGAAGGCTGGACTGAATAGGAGAGAAATCCTAGAAAAGGCCTTATCAGAGAGCTTAAGATGCTAATTCAGGCCAGGGACTGGTGAGCTTGAGCAGACGTGGTGGTGATGGCAGGAAGGCTGATGTGCAGGGTCAGAGCAGGTGTGGCAGCTCTCCCTGACCCTGACCCCAGATCTCCTGGCAAACAGCCATTGTGGTCCCAGCAGGAGACACAACTTAGAGAGGGCCTCTGGTAAGGTCCCTCAGGTTGAGACTGGAGGTGCTTTTTAAGCATCTACCAAACATTTACATACTCTATGAAGTAAGCAGGCTTTTGAATTTCTCATTCCAGGCTGTCATCTTCCACATTTGGAAAAAGAGCTGGGAGAAGCCCAGCCAGGCTTCACTCTGAAACATCACTGGAGATTCAAGACGGAGAGATACCCTTTCCAGTACCCGAAGCTGGAAGGACCCTGGTAGACAAGTTTACTGGGGTGAGGCTAGGAGACTTGCAAGGATGTGTTCAGAAAAGCAACAGTAGCCAACCTGCACCCAAAACTTGCAAAAATGATAGCTCTATGCAAAAAGCATTACCATTTTACAGATGATAAACTTGAACCACACAGATTCAGGTATACATCGTTAGTGCACGCCAGAATTTCCCTGAGAATGATGCTGACAAAGATGACAAGGATAGAAACAAGCAGCAGCTATTCCATGAGCACGTGCTCACGGGGCGTCACCTGACCCGCACACCATCACTACAGGTAGCAGCTGCTGTTATCCCCGATTCACAGAGCTGGACATCGGGCTTGGGAAGGTCAGTTACCTCCCGAAGACACACAAGTAGTAGGTGGAAGAGCCAATGATGGAAGTCAGCCTCTGCTCTTAGCTACAGCCTCCAAAGACCCTCAGGTGCACGGGAAAAGGCATGTCTACCAGCACATCCAAATGCAAGCTCAGGGCTTTCCTGCCAAATCCGGAGCTCCTTTCTTGTCACCTTACAGCAGTGCCTCTCAACGTGTGGCCCCGGAACCAGCAATATCGGCATCACCGGGAACTTGTAAGAAATGGAAATGCTCAGGGCCCCACCTTGACTTGCAGAATCAGAAGCTCAGGGGTGGAGCCCAGTGATCTGTGTTTTCACAAGCTCACCTTTGAGAACGTCAGCCCGAGAAAGTCATCCATGCAACGGCTGAAGACAAAAATCTGAGTCCTCTCAGATAGCTCCTTTCTCCGCATTTCTGGAAGTAATGCATGACCAATCCACCCATCTTACCCCCCAACCTTCCAATGTTGTCCTCTCTTCAAACAAGATCATGCCACTTCTCTGCTAAATGTCCTCCACTGTCCACCCACTGATCTGACACCCTGTCCCCAGCATCAGCATCAGCCTACCCTCACATCTCACTCTCTGTACAGCCTCCTGGGATGCTCCCAGGCCATCCAATCCCCTCAAGGTATCCTGTGCATTTCTCTTGTAGTACTGACCACAGTTCTGACAAATGTCATTCACCTTTATTTAGATGTGTGTGATTATTTGATGAATGCCTGTTTCCCCATTTATCTCTCTCTCTCTTTTACTTTTTTAAATAAACTTTTAATTTTAGAATGTATTTAGATTTACAGAAAAATTGCAAAGGGAGTACAGAGTTTCCATATACGCCACACCCAGTTTCCCCTATTCTTAACATCTTACATGACCATGGTATATTTCTCAGCATTAGTGAACGGAGAGTGACCCATTATTATTAACTGAAGCCCATATTTTATTACTTCTTTGGACTTCTTTAGTTTTTACCTAATGTCTTCTTTTCTGCTCCAGGACCCCACACAATATTTGGTTGTTATGCCTCCCAAGGCACCCATTGGCTCTGACAGGTTCTCAGACTTTCCTTGTTTGTGATGACCTTGACAGCTTTGAGGAGTACTGGTCAGGGACTTTTTTAGAATGTTCGTCAACTGGGGTTTGTCTGATGTTTTTCTCACAGTTATTAGACTGGGGTTATGTGTTTTTGGGGAGGAAGCGCACAGAGGTAAAGTGTCATTCTCCTCCCATCTCACCAACGCTGCATGCTATCGACACGACTTACTTACTGCCGTTGGTGTGAATTTTGACACCTGCCCAAGGTGGTGTTACTGAGGTCAGGTTTCTCCACCATAAAATTGCTCCCCCACCCCATCCGCTTTCCATCTTATCCTCTTTGGAAAGAAAAATCTCCACACAGCCCACACTTCAAGAGAAAGGTATGTTCCACCTCCTAGAGGGTGGGATAGCTACATCAACTGTTTGGAATTCTCCTGCGGATTTGTCTACTCTCCCCATTTACTTATTTGTTCAACCATTTATTTATGCAAGTAGGATTCAAGGATAGTTTATACATTGGATTATAATCCAATACTACTGGATTTTGTTGCTCAAATTGGTCCGGATTGGCCATTGGGAGCACTTTCAGCTGGCTCCTTTGTCCCTTTGAGATATCTCCATCATTGTGTGTTTTTGTGCACCTCCTTACTTCTGGCACTACAAGATACAATGGGCTTATCCTGTATATTTCTTCCTCCAGTTCTAGAATCCATCATTTCTTTCTTCCTTTTGTTGGAGAATGGTTATAGAAACCAAGATATGGACACTAGGTGTGCTCATTGCTGGTAGGGTGTCATTGTTTCTAGACCCTCTCAGATGACAGAGCAAGGAAATGTGTATGTGTAGACTTAACCTCTGTATGTACACATATCTAAGGTATTTCTATATGTATCCATCTGCATCTACATTAATGTAAACATGAGTTCATATTGACGTCTCCACTCCTCTGCTTCTATTTTCTGGAAGAGGAAACTGTTGAAAATTGGTATAATTTCTTCCTCAAATGTATGGTGTAATTCACTGATGAAACTGTTTGAGCATGGTGCTCTTTGGGGAGGGTGGTTATTAATTATCAAATTAAATTGAAAAGATATAGGGCTATTCAGGCTATTTTTCCTTCTGTGAATTTCGGTAGTTTGTGTCTTTCATGAATTAGTCCGTTTTGCCTAAGTTATCACATTTGTGAGTATAGAGTTGTCCATAGGCTTCCATTATTGTCCTTTTGATGTCCATGGGATCAGCAGTGATGACCTCTTTTTTATTTCTAATATTGTTCATTTGTGTCTTCTCTCTTTTTTTCCTGTTTCCCTTGGCTAAAGGTTTATTGATTTTACTGATCTTTTCCAAGCACAAGCTTCAGGTTTTGCTGATTTTCTCTATTGTTTTCCTGTTTTCAATTTCAATGATTTCTGCTCTAATTTTAATTATTTCTTTTCTTATTCTTGCTTTAGGCTTAATTTGCTCCTCTTTCTCAGTTTTCTAAGGGGGAAGCACAGGCTATTGATTTTATATCTTCCTTGTGTCTAATATATGCACTTAATGCTGTGAATATCCTCCCAAGCGCTGCTTTTGCTGCATCCCACAAATTTTGATAAGTTGTATTTTCATTTTTATTCAGTTCAAAATATTTTAAAATTTCTCTTCAGACTTCTTTGATCCAGAGGTTATTTAGAAGGCTATTTAATTTCCAAATATTTTGGGATTTTGCCACTATCTTTGTGTTATTGATTTCTAGCTTAATTCCATTGTGTTCTGAGAACATAATTTGTAAGATTTTTATTCTTTTAAGTTTGTTAACATGTTTTCCAGGAATGTACTCTGTCTTGGTGAATGTTCCATATGAGCTTGAGAAGAATGTGTGTTTCTCTCTTGTTGGACTGAATATTTTATGTGTCAAGTAGATCAAGTTGATTGATAGTGCTGCTCAGGTCATTTATATCCTTATTGATTTTCTATCTACTTACTCCAACAATTACTGACAGAGGGTGATGGAAATCTCCAATTTTAATAATGCATTTGTCTATTTCTCCTCTTGATTCTATTGGTGTTTGCCTTGAGTATTTTGATGCTCCTTTGTTATGTGCATGTGTGTTTAAGACTGTTATATCTCCTTGGATAGCTGATCTCTTTATTCTTATGTAACACCCCTCCTTATCCCTGGTAATATTCCATTTTCTTAAGTCTTCTTTGTCTAAAACTAATATAGCTACTCCAGTTTTCTTTTAATTAATGTTAGCATCTTTCTCTATCCTTCACTTTTAATCTACATGTGTCTTTTTATTTAAAGTGAGTTTCTTGTAGACAACATATAGTTGTGTCTTGTTGTTTGATCCATTCTGATAAACTGTGTTTTAACTGATATACTTAAACTATTTACATTTAAAGTGATTATTTAGTTAGATTAATATCTACCGTGTTTTTAACTTTTTTTTTTTTATTCATTGCATTTGTTCTTTGGTTTTTTTCCTCCTCTTTTCTGGCTTTTTCTGGTTTTAATCAAGCATTTTATATGGTTACATTTTATTTCCTCCTAGCATATCTTTTAAAAATTTTTAGTGGTTGCCCTGGAGTTTATAACATACATTTTAAAATCTAAATTCCATTTTCAAATACCACTATACCACTTCACATATAGTACAGGTACTTCATAACAAAGTATTCCCAATTCCTCCCTCCCATCATTTATGACAATGCTGCCATTCATTTCACTTATTGATATGCTATAATTGCCCAATATACTGTTATTTCTATTATTTTAAACCAACAGATACCTTTTAGCTAAATTAAGAATAAGAAAAATTTTACCCTCACTTTTTACTTCTCTGATGCTCTTCCTTTCCTCAGATAGACCCAAGTTGTGGATCTATACCATTTTCTTTCTGCCTGAAGAACTTCATTTAGAGTTTCTGTAGGGCCAGTCAGCTAGTGGTGAATTTTCTACTTTTATTTGTCTAAGAAAGTGTTTGTTTCTCCTTCACTTTTGAAGGCTAATTTAGTTGGGTATAAGATTCTAGGTTGATGCTTGTTTTTTTTCTTCCTTCAACACTTTAAATATTTCACTACTGCAGTTCTAGTTTGCAGTGTTTGTGGTGAGAAGTCTGCTATAATTCCTACCCTTGCTCCTCTATATGTAAGGGTTTTTTTATTCTTTCATCTGGCTTTTTTCAAGATTTTCTCTTTGTTTTTTTTTTCTGTGAGATTCTTAGGTCTGTGTTGTGCAACTGTAATTTTCCTTCCCTTCTGGACTGATTCTGTAATTTTTTTGTTGAAAGCTGGACACATTGTGTCAGGTAATAGGCACTGAGGTAAGCAGGCCTCTAGTGTGAGGGTTTACCTTAACCTGTCTAGGAGCTCACATCTTCTGTAGCTACAGGTGCCAGACTTCACCTTCCTCTGTGTCCTTGTTTTGTCTCCTCTGCTGACTTTGTTCTTCCCCAAACACCCCTTCTCAGACAGCATATATGTCTTGCAGCTCTCTCAGCTGGGATTCCCTATTAATAGGCGACACCCCTGTTGGTGTGGTGGTAGGGTATGTGGGAAGGGGAGCATTCCACAATATCCCAATTAATCCTCAATCTTTTCATAGCCTGGGCTTCGGGGCTGTGGCCTTCACAAGTGTTTCTCCAGTGGTATAACTATTTTTTCTCCCAGCCCCATAAACTCTTCCCCACCTGCTATGATCCAATCAATTTATTTGGAGGTGGACCCCAGTTGATTATGAGTCTATGGGGTTTTTGTCCTTTAGGTGATACAGGACATCAGGAGGGTACTGGAGCATGAGGCTTCCCCTTGCTCCAGCTGGGATATCACTGGGTTATGGCTCTCCTCCCTGGAGAGAAGCCTGTTGTTATGGAGAAGGCTCTGGGTGTGTTGCATAATTATTACTCTTCCTCTCACCCTGCCAGTCATGAGGGGCTTTCTCAGATTTTTACTGTGAGAACCTGGTGAGGTTTGTATGAATCATGCCTTTTAATTTTCTGTATTTCTAGTGTTTTGACATCTGGGCCTTGCTGATCCTGGAGAACCTACCCATCCCAGGGCTAGCCAATTTCTGCAGACAGTAAAGGACTCTCCTACCAGTGTGACTTTCACATCCAAACCAACCAATACCCCAACCACCTCCTCTATTGGCTCTCACACTCCAGGCCACTCTCCCTCTGCCCCATTCACCCCAGGGGACAGGTACCAGACAACCAAGGACAGTTCCTATGCCCCAGAGCTTGCTGAAATCATTCAGAGTAGCCATCCCAAGTCTTCTCACCCTGCCCTGCTTGTTCCTTCCTGCAGAAACCACAATAAAGTCTCTTGTCCACATTTCCCTCTCCCTCTGCCTCCTGACTGACCCTGGAGCTGCCCCGTGTGGTCCTGTGTGGTGTGCCTCCTGTTTCTAGGGTGCTGTGAGTATAAAAACTTCTTCCTTCATGCCAGTCATTTCTGTGTCTGCGTGTCTTACCATCCCTCACTAGAACATATTCTAGGTACCCTTAAAATAAGGTTTCTAGAGGTAAAGCCCAAGAAAGAAGAGACTCTCCTGAGACTGACCATTGGAGTTTCTCTCTTTCACACATTCAGCCTCCAGAAATTCACCAAAATGACCATTTATGAGTTCCCATCAGTTTATGGCTCCAGCAGCTTCTGCTCAGGTAAGCAGGTTTTGGTGTCTCTGGATGTGCTTCCAGGTGGCAATCCGCCCTGAGACCTCAGTTCTCTGATAGTCTAAGGAAAGCCACCGGTTCTCAATTAGTCCAGCTTTTCTTTTTCTTTTTCATTCTTATAAGAATGAAAGTGACAATTTCTAAGCTCTCTACATGTCAGAGCTGAAACCTGAGACTGCGTCTCTCTTCACTCACCCTTACCTGGTGCCTATCCTACAATAGATGATCCATAAGCATTTGTCAGATGAAAAAATGAATGAATCATCCAGATGTGATTATTCTACAATAGATGGTCCATAACCATGTCAAATGTATGAATGCATGAATGAATGATTCAGATGTGATTATCTGGTCCATAAACATTTTTCAAATGTGTAATAAATGAATGAGTGATGGTCTGGGATGTGACTGTAGCCTTATCCAGACAGGAGCCCCAGTTACTCAACTCAACTCTAAGGCAGCCCATAGGTGCTCCAATCCCTAGTCCCGTCCACCCTATTCACTCCACATCACTGGAGCCCCACATTCTCAGGGCCCCGTGCTCATCCTCTGACATGCAGTGCACACCCTTTACATATTGCCTCCCCAGGAGCTCTGAGTAGGCCTAAACTACTTCTGCCCCAAATTATTAGATCCCTGTTTTTCTACTCAGGTCTAGAATGCAGAAGAAGAATACTTATTTTTCATATTCCTCCCTGGTATAATACAGTTAGCAAACCTTGATATGCACCATGGAGATACTGTCTGGTGCTGTTTTCTACCAGGCTAATTAATAAACCAGAACCTTGTCCCAAATTACGGAGACACTGTGACCCTTATCTTAATTCCCTTCTTTTCCTTATGCACAACCTTTCACAAAAGGTGAGGTCTAAATCAAGAAAACTACAATAACTCTACAAAATGAGGGGCCTTCTGCTCTGAAGGCAATGTTCACTTCCCTCTTTCACCTGAGTAACCAGGTCGTGCTGCACCTTCGGAGCCTCATGTTAGCAGAGCCCCGTGTAGGGTCACGGAGCCTGAGGCTGTGGGGTAGGGGAGAGTCTGTGATGTGGTCCCAGCTCAGGGCACAGTCCCTGGTCCAAACAGAGCTCCGCTGCTTTTAGCCATGCTGCTGAGCGTCAGTTTCCTCACCTGCAAAATGAGTATTATGGTGAGACCCGCCTCAAACAGTGGGTTGGGGATCCATTGCCAATCGCGTGAAGTGCTCACCGCATGTGGCCTGGCACCTGGAAAATGCCCGGTTGGCAGTGAGGACGGGTGTCCTAGTGGCAGGCAGGGTGAGGACTTGGTGCGCGTCCTCACCCTGCAGGTGGACGGCCTGTTATGTAGACTTTCTCGTCCTCGAGAGTCCTGCTGCCGCAAGCAGGCTCAGGGACCACGCCGGAATTACCCGTGTTCTCGCGCTGACTGCCTTAGGCGGCGAAACTGTATTATTATAGTGTCTTTCTTTCAGGAAGGAATATTGAAGTGTTTAGGGGTGAAATTTTATGATATCTGTAGTTCACTTTAAAAAAACTTCAGCAAAAAAAAAAAAAGGCAAAATATCACCACAACTAAGTCACGAGCATACACATGATCATTACACTCTTCTCTCTATGCATCTGCATATTAGAAAATATTCATTATAAAAAAATGCAAGTTTTTTCATGCAAAAATATAAACATAAAGCCCAAAACTCATGCTTCATAATATGTGCTTTAAAAACAAGTTTAAAGCATGTCCCCATTGGCCACTGCTCTGATTGTATGAGGGCCCCTGAGCCACGCACACGGGCGCATCAACTGTGGGAGCTGGGCAACAATGACCAAGAGAGGCACTCTGTGCTTTATGGATCTTACTGGAACAATGGGGATGACCACAACACCCAAGACCCAAACACCCTCCCAGCTCATAGAGTGATGGAGGGGATCAAAGAATAGTGTACAAGAAACTTTGAAAACATAGAGCCTGAAACAAAAAGTTCTCTCTTGTTGCGATGTCATCTAGGGTATTTTGTTCACAGAAACCACTAACTGCGAAAATGACCAACAGTTCACCCTCTAAGAAAGTGTGTCATCACAAGAAGTGCTTGGGTTCAACATTTCCATATAAGGGCCATGCTCTGCCCCACCAGAGGATGCCCATCATCTCCTATTGGCTGGGTGGCACCTATCATAAGGCTGCATTACCTACAGTAAAAACAACCGTCATTTATAAATTGCATCTGGACTGGAGAAATGATAAATATCGGATAAAGACTGAAGCTTTAGGTCTGTTTCTGGTGGGGACCTGGAAGCCCCGCCCCGAGTGCTGTTCAGGGGGATAACTGGCTCCCCCCGGGCATGCCCCAGCTGTGGCCCCACTTCCTTGCACTTGAGCTGGACGATGCAGTGAAGACCCACTGAAGGAAGATGCCTGCTGTCGCCCTGCTGAGTCAGCCTGTGCCGAACCTGGCCTGTGAGGACCTGGGGTCTGAATTATACCGGGTGACCATTATACTACATCATCGCCAATCTCCAGCTCGTGCAGCTGGAAGTAAACCTGTTGTACAACCAGTGTCTGGTTATGAGAAAGGTATTTATTTAGAAATATTAGCTATGAAAATTATTCCATCATAAGAAAAACACTTGTGTGAGAGTTAGAAAATTTGTGTTTGAGAATTCACTGGGCTTGCTGCCAAATTGGAACAGAAATATCAAGTTGATGACACTGCTTTTAATCCTGATGATTGTGGTCTGCCCTCTGGACCTGCTCACTGAGGTCCTCCAGGGCCCAGAACGGCGCCAGGCCCACAGTAGGCGCTCAAGACAAATCAGCTGATTTAATTAACTAATATGAAATGCAAAGCTAACAGGTTTCCACTATAAAATAGTCCATGTGTTTCAAAATCATGTCTCGTATAAAAACAATCAAATTTAACCTGGTTTTAAAAATTATTTCCCTGCTTTGTGCAAGAAAAAAATGAAATATAGTCAATTCTCATTATTTGCAGTAATCATGTTCTAAACGGTCGCCCTGAGCACTGAATTAGCGGATACCGAGCCATCGCTCCACATTCCTGAGAGTCTGTGGTCACAACATTATCATCAACCAACCAACGCATAACCTTGTTTTATGTGTGTTCCCACTTACAGACACCTTATTTAATATGCACTGATGATTCACCCACATCGAGCTCACGGCCAACAGCACCGTAACTCACGCCTGGACGAAACTCATCTAACCCACCTGTTCTCTCCAAAAGGCCCCCTCACAGCCCTCCTGCCCTCTGGAACATGGGACAGCACTTCGGACTATACTTGGTGGCCATTTTAAACAGCAAAGTCACTAACAAAGGGCACAAAAATTTGAAAAACGTGGCACTCAATTGACCAGAAAAGGACACTTGGGCAGAGCACACCTTGTTCACCCTCAGCCAGGGACACGCGCGTCAGGTCCCTCAGATGCTGTGCCACGCTGTGCGTGTCCACACAGGACCACGAAAGTGCCACGAGCAGGTGAATTCATAAACACAGGACCTGTGAGTAACGAGCATCGACCGGGCATCGTCTTCTATAAGAACACTAAATGTAAGTCTCAGACTCATCCTTTATCCCTTTTGAATGACTTCTAGAATATTCACAAGGGGCTTTGAGGGTCACAAACGAGATGGGAAAGTACGGGTTACTGTAAACATCAATACAAGGTGAATAAACACTAATATTCGGAAAACTCGTATCTTAGCCTCAGCTCCTGGCCACCATGTCTCCCTGTATTTGTTTGGCCGTCTAACACACGCGTCCCGGCACCCTCAAAAACATACATTTTATTTACATATACCAAAAAGAGTCCAGGGCACGAGATCTGCCTGGTGTACTGATACGGGTATTGCATTTGCTGTAGATGAGCCATGCGGCCACCACGCGTCATCGCTGAGTGCACGCAGAGCAATGCAGCAAAGGAGGTAAGAAAATAAACAGCCTTTGCACCCAGAGGGGCCTGAACTTGAACCTCAGCTCTGCTGCTCACCAGCTCTGTGGCTCTGGGCAATTGCTCTCCACAAAAAGGGTGCAGCTTCCACTTTCTTTGGAATGGTTCTTCCTTTAGGAGACATAAAAGCAAAAATGGTAAAACGGCAACATTCGTTCATTATAAGTGCTGTTGCATTTTTCTGTAGTTTTAAATTCCACCTCCTGAGAAGTGGTTGCTGAGGAAGAATAAGTGAAGTTACATCCGATCAAAGCCTGGTCCTGGGCTCCACTCTTTCTTTCAACCTGACTGCAAACAGCTTGAGTGGAGGGAAGGATCTTGGCTACTGCAATAGTCCCAGCACTCAGCTCTGTTCCTGGCTGGTAGGAAGTAGCCAATAAATCAACATGATGAACGGATCAAAGAACCAGCTAACACAAGGGCTTTGGTTGGCCACATAGATCAGAGAGGCTGGCAGAAGCGCAGAGTGCCACACAAACTTTTTTGGTCATTCTGAAGGTGTTTTCTGTTTATTTGTTTGTTCTTAACTTTTCCTGCAGAAACTTAGTTGTTCAACAAAAAATGCCAAACACTCAAAGTTGTTCTGTAAGATAAATATCATAATATCAGATAGCCTGGGTGTTGACAGAGTAAAGATGTCACGACCCCCTTCTCTCTGAAATCACCCCAACAACAAGAACAAGAAAGAGAAACATCATGGAGCTAGTGGACACCTCTCATCCTCACCAACAAGCTGAGGGGAGCAGAGCTGAATGCAGGAAAGGCTCAATTTGGGAGCATGAAGCCCCTTAGGGGAGACAAGCAAAGAAGAGGGGCAGCTGCAGACCTCAGACAGCCTGCCGAGTTGCGGGTTCTACCATTTCTTAGTAGAACCAAGTGGAGACACCAACCATTTCTTCGGGGTGGATCAGAGATTCTGAATGGCTAGCAGCCGCCCTGGGAAGAAGCAAATATTAAACCAATTCTTTCTCTCTCTCTCTCTCTCTCTCTCTCTCTCTCTGTCTCATACACTCAGCATTATTGAGAATGAGGAAAATATTCTGTTAGGCTGGAACACACCCTGGGCCACTCCCTACCGCGATTCATTTCCAAGATGAGGACCTTCTCCAGGTCCACCCAATTACACTAAAATAATAAGAGAGAAGCAATAGAAGAAATAAATGGCACATAAAGAGCATTCACCGGAAAGTTGTCCTGAGGAGCAGATGAAATCAGGACCATACATATTGACCACGGAATCAAAGAATTTACAGAATAGTCACTTCATTAAGCAGTAGCTCAAACCAGAGAGACCAAGTCAGTGGAGGAGATGGGGAGGCAAGAAAAGTCATCAGAAATAAGCAGGAGATCAACGGAAAAAGTGGGAGAGAAACGATGGCTGTTATTTCAAACAGCAAAAAAGAAAACAGACATTAAATTGTAAAGAATATGGTGGATGGGATGGAGTACTAGAGCAAAATGAAATGGAAATTAACAAAGAGGGAAAGAATTCAACAGAAACATACTAGAAGGGCGAAGGAGATCCAAACTATGCAATATCTGTGTCCCTGAAGTAGAGAATTTAAACAAAGGAGTAGAACAGATGTTTAGAGTTATAACTCAATTAATTTCCAGAAATAAAAGGGGATCTTCTCTTGGATTCTTCCATCCAGGGGCCTGTAAAGGAACGTAAATTGCTGGGCCTCAGACTCCTCAGCCACACTCTAGCAGACGCAGAGCGCCGTCCCCAGAGGGGCAAACATGTCTAGGCAGAGACAAATGGTCCAGTGGGCTAAGGGCTGGCAGGTCCAGTGGGCAGGGCAGTTTCAGCACATGGACTGAAATGACTGTGCAGGGTAGGAAGGTTCAGATGCCTCTACCGAGAAACAGAAGGCCAGAGCAGGGTCATCACACCTTCTAGACACCTGCTTCAAAGTCACTCCAGATGCTTCTTAAACGTGCAGACCCCCGCCCACGCAGCCAGGAGTCAGCCTGAGGGCTGTGTGCTGCTCCAGGTGTTTCTCATGCACAGTAAACCCTAAGAGGACTGCTTTCATTAGCAAGCTCAATTAACAACAAAACAATGGAAAGTTCTAGACCAGAGCAGTGATTCTCCTCCCCAACTGCCTGTTAGAATCACCTGGGGACATTTTTTTAAAGTACTGGTGATGGGGTCCTAGCCCAAACTCACTCAGAACCTGCAGGGGTGGGGCCCGGACATGAGCATATTTTACAGCTCTCCTGGTGATTGTCATGTGCAGCCAGGACGGAGAATCACGGCTCTAGAATCATTGCCTCTGTGGAAGGTTCTGGGCCTCTAAACTGATCCAGACAGAGCTGACAACTGAAGTGACCAGCAACACGGGCTGTGGAACCGAGGCGGAAACGTAGAGTGGAGTGAAGGTTTCAGAGTAGTACCTGGGATTCCACAGAAGTCCTATTGAAGGCATCGCTCAGGACACTTTTAGTTAAACAAATCCCACACACACAGACACTAATTTTCACACCTATGATTTTGCTAACACAGTAATTCAGGCAAAAGAATCTTGCCCGTGTCCCTTCTTGTCGAGCACGGACGTGCCGGCTGGGGCGTGAGCGTGACTTTAGGAAAAGCGCGCGTTGCTACACTTCCTGATGTCAGGCTGAATCATGAAAGGAAGTTCTATAATTCACAAGACCTTCCAAACGGCTTCTCTTGTGGTATTTTATCTCCCCTCAAATTAAGCAGCACAGGAATTCCAGAGACAGCCCACTGCCCATCCCTCACCGCTGTCCAGAATGGGGATGAGGCCAAGCTCGGGCCTAGGGGACAGTGCAGGCGCCAGCTGGGGCGGGGGTGGGTTGGGTCCCACCCAGCGTCACCTCCACCCTCACAGGCCCCCCAGTGCTGCCTCTACAGGATGCACCTGCCTCTCAGCCGCCATGGGTTCTTCCACTTCTCTCCGAGTCCTCACATGAGCCCAGGGCGCACATTCCCAGAAAGAAAAGTCTTTTCTTGTATTTGAAAAAATAGAACAGGTCATGTGATCAGCATTACATTTTCTTCATTTTGCTTTAATGAGGACCGCATTCCCTCTTCAAATCTTCCTTTCTAAACGGACAGAACCTCGATTCCAAATATTTTGAGAAAACGATGTTGGGTTTTATTTAACTGCAGAGAAATCAACAAGCAGTAAGGTTTTCTCCATTACCTCAAAATCCTCTTGGACAAAAAACTAGTTTATTCTTCCAGAAACTATACTGAACCAAGTGTGCTTAACCCAAGGACACATCAATGAGGAACTTTCTCCAAGGCCGGGTTCCCATCAGACTGCTCCAAGGCCAGAAATGGGAACCATTTTAGTCCCTATGTGACTCATCACTAACCTGTCACTAAGCTAGACCATCATGGTGTGCTCTGTGTGTGGTGTGTATGTGTGTGTGTGCTGTATGCATGTGGGTGGTGTGTGTGCCTATGTGCGTGCACATTATGTGTGCTTGTGTGTGATGTGTACACATGTGGGTGCATGCTGGCGTGTACTGTGTGCATGCATGTCTGTGCACTCACGTGTGTGCTGTGTGTGTGGTGTGTGCATCTGTGTGTGTGTGCGCGTGTGTATTAGGGGAGGCTGCTGTGTTGAGTGGGAGATTGTCAGTGTGTGGAGGATGAAAGGGCCAGGTCAGATCTTTGGACAAGACTCGAGGTCCCATGTGAAGGGTGAGGCCGTCCTGGTGCCGCCATCACTTCCCAGGGTCAGAGCCCCTTAAGGAACCGGGAGGCAGCCGGGGTCCACACGTGGAAAAGCGGCGAGTGTTCCGATGCACTCTCCTCACGCAGCAGCATCAGAGCTAGGAAAGGCGGGAGGAGTGGGAAGCTAGTGTGGCCCTGCCTCCCCAGGGAGGACGGCGTGGGGCTTGGGTATGACATGACACTCTAGATCTGTCCCGCAGACGGTGCTGCGATGACGGAGACGCTTGTTCTGCTCTGCCCTGCACGGAGCCACGAGCCCCGGAATGTAGCTACCAAGAACTGAATTTTAAATTTTACTTAATTTTAAGTATTTGAAATGTAAATGGCCACATGCGGCTGGTGGCAATGTACTGAACAGTTCTAGATCCTTGGCAAGGAAAGTGGGGAAAGACCTTCCGTCCTCACCTGGGCCAAGTGTCAGAGGTGGAGCAGTACACAGCGCCCCCCTGGGACCAACATGATGGGACTGCAGGTCGACAAAGTGAGTCTTATAAATTCACCCCAAGAAGCAGGCTGTGGGCTCCAGACACCTCTCCCTTTCAGATGTTTCTCCTTCTTGGGCCAAACGTGGCGCCCTAGGTTTTCTTTTCATTTAGGAGAGACACATTTCATTCCACATACCCAGTTTACTGTACCCAAGTCATATGTGACACACTGCAATGAGAGGAAGGGACCTGAGGAGTGCCCACACGTGCAAAGAAGCCTCCATGCTGGGAACAGAGAGCACATGGAAACGTCTGCGGTGTGGTCCCCAACTAGACATTTTCAAAGTGCGTGACAAGGACCAAAATCATGTCACAAAGTGTTTTAGTGCTTCAGGGTTAGAGTGATGCCATGACCTCCTGGGAGGTGGCATTGTCCCATGACTGGGGACAGGAGACCACTGAGGAAAACACACTCCCTAAGTGTCGCTGGCTAAAAGGGCTCCCACATGCATTGTTAGGAAACAGTTGGTTTGCTTCAGTCAGATGACACTGTTGTTTCTGTGACCCTCCCATAAGGTCTTCTAAAACCATTTTGCCCATAAAAGACCCCCTTTTTCAACCCCCAGGTAACCAGAGACTATTAGTTCCTTGGTGTCCTGCACCCACCCACCTCCACTTTGCAGGGGCCTCTTCTCTGCAAGCCAGTCTGCCTGGAGCTTTGCACAGAGCGTCTTGGAGCCCCACAGGCACCCAGGGGCAGGTATGGAAGCCTCCTTTTGCAGATGAGATAGTGAGAGCCTAAGCAGTTTCAAGGAATGACTGAATCCAGACCCGGTGCCTGATCTGCTTCTGCCAACCATGCCCCCCAAGAGGAGCTCTGGAGCCACTTCTTGGAACTAGATGTTTAAGGTCAAAGCCCTGTCTCAGAAGGTTCATGACGAAATATACACACAGACAAAGTATACAGACTGTCAGCACAGGGGCGGGCACGGCTGCAGACCGTCCCAAAATGGCCCAGAGAGAGAGCAGCCCCCATGTCACAGTCTGCTGCAGCCCATGGGGCCCAGAAGCCAAGCCACAGACACCAAGAAACCATGGCCCCAGTTGTCAACCCAGAGCGAAACTGTTCACGTCCTGTTCATGAGCAAACACCGTGTCACATGGCACAGGTGGAGGACAAACTGTCCAGCAGAAAATAGGTATAGTGGACTTGGAACAACGTAAAAATGAATCTTAAAGATGGAAACCATCCAAACTTCTACATCTTTTGTAGAAAATGCTACAGTGGGTTTTCTATCAGACTAGGGCCCACGCTCTTTTCTCCGAGGATCATTTTATGTGCGTTCATCTCCTGCGAGGCTCACGGCCCGTGCACACACTTGAGCATTCTCACTCAACGCCTTCCTCCTGAACTCCCACAGACCTCAGGCCTTATGAACTGGGTTCCCCAGGAACGGGGGGCTCCCAGCACAAAGACATGTGAGTTCTCCCTCTCTCTCCCTCATACACACACGTACACACACAGGGGGGACGCATCACTCTAACATCTAACATGCCCAGAGTCTCTACAATCAAAGGCCACAGAGCTGCCACCACACCCAGCACACCAATAAACGCAAATTTGGTGGACATTTTGTTAGGCTTTAAAGATGTGCTCATGTGCTATAAAATCCTACTAACTCGTTCTAAACAAGTGTTTCTCAGCCTCGGCTGCTGCCCTTGGTGGGGAAGGACGGGAGGCTTTAATAATGAACGTCCAAAGGCAGGCCACATGCCAGACCACATCAGAATCTTTGGAGGTGGCCCGGGCATCAGCGGGTGAGCCAAGCTTGGGGGACGGCTGTGTGCAGGCATGTTTGAGAACCTTGGCTGTACAACTTCGGGCAAGCCACCCGATTTCTCGAGGCCCAACTCTTTGTTGGGAGACGGAAGGGGCCCACCAGCTATGATGGATGCTTTGTTTCTGAATTTGTTCTCTTCTCATCCTACTTACGCCCCTGACCCAAGCAAACCTTATTTTATTAGGATCACTGCAAGCTTCTGTATGCAGAGTGAAAATGTACATTTCACTTTTTTCTCCACACTGATTCTACTGCCCTCCCCAGGTAACTGCTGCTCAGTTTAGTTCCTTTGCTTCCAGATGGCTCTGCACATGCACACATGCACACACACACACACACACACACACACACACACACCCTGGATAGGCCAACCCGCCTCTCTATGTAGTAAATAATGCAATGCGGCCCACATCGTTGTGTGTATGGACGTGTTTTTAAAAAATACAGAGTAATGTATCTTGCTTTTTCACTAAATATAACTTGGACATCTTTACATTTTGGTCCACAAAGATTCCACATTTTTAAAAAGACCACAGAGGATTCCAATGCATAGATACACCGCAGTTCATTTAACTAGTCCCCCTCCTGATATGTATTTCTTTTTTCCTTTTTTTTTCTGCTATTACAAAATAAAATGTTGCAATGAATTACTGTATGCATACGTATTTCCCCACTTTTGTCAATTTATGTGTGTAAGAAGTTCCTAAAAGTGAAATTGTTGAGTCAAAGCACATGTGTTTAAATTTCAGAAGATGTTGCCCAACGGACCTGGCAGTGCCCACCTCTGGGCGTGTCTCTCTTCCCCACACCTCATCCCACAGCAAATCTTTAAATCGATGCCCAGTTACAGACACAGCACATTCCTGCCCTTTTGGTTCATTTGCATTTTTAACTGCCTGCTTATGTCCCTGACTGATCTTTCTATCGGACTGTGTTTATTTTTCTCATTGATTTGAAAGAACTCACTGCATATTAAGGCTATTGGTCCTTTCCCACAGGCATTGAAAATAATTTCTTATAGGGTTTTCCCTCACTTATTTACATATATTTTTCATTTGCACAGGGAGTTGCTTAAAATTTTAGGAAATCACACTCATCAGTCTTTTTCTATTATGGTTTCATATTTTCTATCATATTTAGAAAGGCCTTTTTCACTCCACAATTATTTAAAAACTCACCGGAGTTCTCTGTTAGTACTTGTTTAATTTCACTGTTATATTTTTATTCTTTGTTCAACCTGGAACTTATTTTGGTATAAGGAGTAAAGTTTTAGTTTTTCCAAATTATTAGCCAGTGTTCCCAAGGCCATTAATTAAGAACCCAGGTTCCCTCCCCTGACTGCTGGGAAATGCCATCCTTGTTTTGCACTGGTTTCCCACGTGTCACTGGGTCTGCAGCTCCATCTCCACTGTAGCTTTGCCTTGAGGTCTTGGGGAACTCGTCTCTTCTCATCACCTTTATTTTTCATTTTTTTCTCTGGGTCTGCTCATAAGTTTCTTTTAAAAAATTTTTTGCCCATCAAGGTGGAAGAAAAATTGTATCTTAAGCATTTTAAGTTGCTTAGTTTTGTTTGGTGCTTATGCACATGACTCTCTGTAACCATCTGTGCATGACGCTCACTTCAGCTTAGACGTCTCCCTGTCAGGACGCCCAGAGAGCTGCCACATGCTCCTGACAGGAGCACAGCAGCCACTGTGAGGGGAGGTCAGACTTCACGTAACCACCTGTTATGGGCTGACTTGTCGTGTCCCCCAAATTCATATGTTGGAGTCCTGACCCCCAGGACCTCAGAATGGGACTTTATTTGGAAACAGAGCCTTTACTGAGGTGATTAAGTTAAAATGAGGTCATTAGGGTGTGCCCTAATCCCGTATGACTGGTGTCTTATAAAAAGGGAAAAGTGGGACAGTGACAGGCACAGGGGGAAGAAAACGTGAGCACACAGGGAGAAGACGCCATCACAAGCCAAAGAGAGAGTCCTGGGAAAAAACCAACCCTGCTGACACCTTGACCTTGAACTTCGAGCTTCCAGAACTGTGAGACAACATAAATGTCTGTTGTTTAAGCCGCCCCGTCTCTGGTACTTTGTGCCAGAGACCCTTGCAAACTACCACAACATTCCTCCATGATGGACACCTACACAGTTTCCAGAGTGTCCTTAGAGGAGATAAGCTAGAAGAAATATCTTGCACATATCTCTGCAGACATTGGTGGCTCCTTTGAGGAAATCATACACGGCTTTTCTGTCTTCTTTCTAGAATGATCCTTTCCTCGTAGTTGTCAAGCTGCCTTTCTTTGACTGAACCATTGAAATCCCACCTGCATTACAGCTGTTTCCACAATGGAATAGAACCGAGCTTGAAACTTTCCTTCTCCCCCAGCTCTATTCCAACCCTTCAGGACACCCTGTACTTCCCCTCCCAACCCTCGAGACAGTAATGCACGCAGAGAGCAGCAATTCTGCCCCCCGTGGGGACAGCCTCAGCTATGAAGTCCTCATGTGTAAACAACGGCTTGGTGCATCCTTTCGAACCACCTTCCCACATGACTCTAGTTAACTGTGGATGGTGAATTTGGAAGTATGCTCAATCTGTGTTGAAAGGAGACGTGTAAAAGTATCAGATGTTCTCTTACTAACCTCACATTAATTAAGGATTTTTTGCCCAATTCCTATGGAATTAGCTTAATTTCTCAACACAAACCATTAAAGATAATAAGTTTTCTGTAACAACTAGTAAAAGAGTGTAATCAACACGTCACACTGAGCTCATGCCTCTGCCTTCTCAGGCTTCCTGGTGTCCATTGATGGGACTTTAAATCTTCTCATCACTAGGATGAGAGCAGACCCTTTTAAACTCCTTATCAGAGTAGCGGATGAGAATTCTGGTCCTGGATTAGAAACACCTAGGTCTGAGGGTTCCAATCCCAAGACCATCACTTCGTGGTTGGACAAGTACTTCACCTTCGCAGGCCTCACCGCTTCTCAGCAGGTTGAATCAGATGGTCCCTAAGATCCCTCCCACTTCTAACATCCTGTTCGTCCTTAAATGCTTCTAAGAATTTTACGCTTTGGGACTGGCAATTTCCTAATAATCAGTACGAACCTGACGACATAGCCCTCTCCTCAGCACAGTTCCTGCCTGAGCTACAGGAAGGCTGGGCCAGCCCCGGGGCCACAGTGAAGACCAAAGAAGCCCCAAGCCTGCAGCTCACCCTGCTCTAGTGAGCTCTTCTCCTTCCTCCTCACTGTCACCTCCTTCACAGCTATGACCATCAGCTGATTGGTGTTGCTAAAAAAAAAAAAAAAAAAGGAAGTGGTGGACTTCCGCTTCAAGCATATGCAGCCACTATAAACACAGAGAAAGGAAAGAAAGAGCATTAAAATCTATAACAAAGAATATAAATCCATAACCACGCTGGAGAGCACAAGAGGCATACCACCAGTGGACTGGAGACTATTGCTCTCCTTGAAAGCCACAAAGAAGATGGGCTCAAACTGAAGAGGGAAACCACAGTCCAAGTGCAGGCGGCAGGGGCCAGCTGGGAAGATGGGAGAAACCCCAAAGGTGGTGCCTTGGACATGACAGAGCCTGGGTGGCTTGGGGGAGGAGCAGCCAGGCAGCCAAGCTTCTCCAGCTCCTGAGCTGCTCGAACCACTAAGAGCAACAAAAGGCCCTCTGCAGAAAACACATGTGTTCAGAGAGGCAGGACATGGCCACGTCTGCGAGGAGCAGGGAGCCCCTGCAGCCACACACCGGTCACTGGCTCATCATGCCCCATGCATCTCACCTGCCTCCCATCTCACGGGGGACAGGGCCATGCAACAAACACAACCTTGAAAGACTAACTCCTAGGGCACCTCAACAACAACAAAAAAACCCAGCACACCTCCTAGAAATACCAGCCACCCGTGAAGGAAGACACCAAATGAGCAAACAGATGAGTTGATGCCAAAGGAGATGGAAGTCCCAAGCAAGAAGAGAATGTCTGCACTGGGCCCAGTAATAAAAATTCAGGAGCTTAATGGATCATTAAAAAATAAAGAATTAACCACAGTCCTTGGAAATTACCCCCCATGTGCTAAAATATAAAAGACTCCATAGATGGGCTGAATAAGAGGATGGATAGAGCTGAAGATTTTTCCTGAGATAACGATTAGCCTGACGGTTTCATGAAACACAATGTAAAGGGCAAAAGAGGGGAAGAAGGACAGAAAAAGTGCATTCACTGCAGCTTTGTTTATAATATCAAAGATTAGGGGAAAAATCCCAAATGTCTATCAATAAACGATCGTATTTTCCACTCTGTGGAATAAAACACAACGATCACCGATAAGAAGAGCACCCCCAGCCCTGGCATGTTGTCAATTCAAAAAAGAACATAGCAGAATGTGGTCAGTATTAAGAAGACACACACACACTCACACACACCAACACTGTACCTTCTGAAAATACACACGCACACACGTGTGAATGTGGAGGATGAAAGGAATAAAATATACCGAACTGCCCTCACACAGTGGTGGGGGGGGTCAAGGAGGGTTTCAATGCTGCCTGTCCCATCTGAATTCTTCACTAATGGACAGGTACTTGTGCACCAGTTACGCACTTGAACACTTTTCAAAAAGAAAATGATAGGAAGCTCTCCATCTTGGAGGTCAGAGAATCGCACTTTAGAAATGGTCCTTCCTCATCCGTGACCCATGTGGGGAAGCTGTCATTAGCCTCCATCCCAGGCTGTGGGGGCAGACGCCCACGGTCCCCACCCAGGAGAGGCTGTGACAGTTACATCAGTTCTCACCACAGGCCAGGGACGGGCAGTGCAGGCATGGTCTCCACTGTGCAACACAGCGACCAAGACTGAAAGAGTAGCTCAAAAACATAGGGTGGGATTTGAACCCAATAGGACGTCAGCCCCCTACTCTTAACCATTGTCAATAAAAATATTCAGCAAATATGACTTTGAGGCATTATAGTAATCAAATGATTCAAATATTCTTAGCATTTAAGATGAAAACAACCACAGCATTCTGCCTCCACCCAAGCCAAGCCTGAGGGTCTTGCAAAGGGCAGTAGGAAGTCAGCCGGTGGACCTCAGGAGCACCAGTCCCCAAGAAGCTCCAAGAATTAATGCATCCCATGACCACAGAGGTGTGGGGAAGTACTGACATGCCCTCTCTGTGAACATTACCCGCACAGCGGCCCTAAAGAAGCCCACAACAGTCATTCCGCTTACTCACTTCATTCCGTCCATCCAGCATTTCTCACCTACTTGAGCCAGGAAAGCTTCCCTGGGAATATCATTTAAAATAGCACAGCATCCGCTTCAGGAATCAAGGGAATCCAGGCCAGCCATCTGATTAAAGGCCTGGGGACTCCCCATTCCCAGGAAAATAAACGTTCCCATCAATCAGATAATAAAACCTCAGTGTCAGAGCGAATACAGAGGTGATGCTGAGGCTGATTAAAAGTGTAGATGCCAACTGCTAAGTGGGAGTTAAAAGTAATCTTTCACAAAGCGTGATTCAGAATATGTCCTGATGGAAGAAATTATAAAAGTCCTATGATACAAAAAAAACCCCAATAAACGTACAAATAAATAAATAACATAGAAATAAAAAGCTTGGGGGGAATGTTTCAACAATCATGACGACAGATTTACCGTGGACTTACAAGGTACATGAGAGTTGAGAAGAGGTGTGTTAAGACCCCAGAAGATGTATTTAGTCAACCAATTCCCTAAAGCACACTTCAGTTATTAATATGTGTGTAGCAAGACCAAAAAGAAACTGTCAGACCACAGCAAGAAGATGGAGGGTTCCAGAAAAAAAAGAGAAAAAAATGAAACTGATAGATTGCTTGGTATATTGACTTGGTGGGGAATTGAGTCAGGAGGGGGTTTTAGCTTAATGTCAGAGAGTCGGGAGACAATCATAATAGGCACAGGGCCAACTGAGCAAACACAGAAACAAGAGTTTACCCCGGGAAAAACAATGGGGTGTGAGGCAGAAGACAGAACTGTGTGATACGCCTTGTATAGCAGCAAACACGATCAAGCAGTAAAGCAGACACCAAATGGCTTGTTAACCCCAATTACAGAACAAGTCATCCCGGGTGTGGGAGTCTAGGACCGCCAAGTGCTTCCCTCTCAGAGTAGGAAGTCAGCAGACACTGTCTAAAACTGACACATCAAAAAAATAAATAAATAAGCAAATGATTGTATTATCAGGAAATAAGGAGGAGAATTCTACAAGAAATAGCTTAAAAGTTTTACAAAGCTTGCCTTTGGGGAGCAGTACTGGTGGATGGGAAGGTACTGTTATAAATTAAAATTAAATAAAAAGAAAAATTAACTTTGGTTGCACCAAACATTTCCGTGATGATTCAACTGAAATGGATAGATGTCAGACTGACCAAGACAGAATGCAGATTTATCAACTAAGACAAACGGACGGGGAGAAAAAGGACAGGGTCACATGTTGGACATTCCAATGCTCTTTGTAGCCATGTGGAATATAACAAAACAAACTAATATGTAAATGTGGCTTCTCCTAAAATGCTGCCCAAGACCCTCCTCCATCCTTCCACACTCCCCGACTGACCGCATCCAGGCCCGGCCCTCACTTGCCCTGACACCAGCTCCTGGATCCTGCTGTCTGCCCCACCTCTGCTCAGATCAAGGCATCTCACACTCAGCGTGGATGCCCAGCACCCTCCCATGTCCGTGCTCCCCTCCAGTCCCGCACAGCGGTGAGGGTGCTGCCACCAGCTTCGGGAGCCAGGACCCCAGTGTCAGAGCCAGGTACCCCCAGGACAGAGGATGCTGCCTAGCAGATACCGTCCACCGTGACAGCTCTCAGTGCCCCCTCCTTGGTAATTGAGGTATCACCAATATTCTAAATCCTCCTCACCTCCCTCCTTCCACCATCAGCCTTTGGCAGGCTCCAAAAATAAACACTGGGTTTCCCAGAAATTCTTAAAGGCAAAAAATTTCCAATTGATGCAAGCTAACATTTTGTCAGACACAATTATGAGCCAATAGAAAGCTTCTCTGCTGATATAACATCAAAATGAAGGAATGAACTTTTCCTTTAAAATGCGATCACCCTAGCTTTTTCTTATCTTCCCACAAGTGCTCAGTTAAAAATGAAAAAAAAAAAAACTCTTTTTCCAAGTGAAAAAGAACCAACTTGTTCAAATCCAAGGTAGAAGAGGAAGATGACAAGACGTAATTGCCAGGCAATTTAATTCCAGTCTCTCTTTAAGACTTTTTGGTTTCAATTGCTTCAAAAGAAAAAAACTCAGTATGTAGACATTTAAAAAAAATTCTCCCCAAAGGCCTAAATTTCAAATTTTTTTGTCCACTCATTTATAGCTAACCCAATCCGGAAGTGGAAGAAAATGTTAAAACTTGCAAACAGGGAGAGAAGAGGTGAGTTTGGGGATAATTGAAAAAAACCTATACAGTGAAAGCTGAGGAAGCAAAAATGAGCTCAGATTGTAAAGAGCCCTGCCACGCCTTAGGTGCAGATGACAGAGAGAGCCAGAGCCACCGCAGGGTGAACGGAACCAGTACTTCTCCCAAGGACACACTGCAGCTGGAAGGGGCCACAAGAACCCTCTTCGGATAACTGTTGTTTGGAAGTATCTCAGTAAGGAGGAAACATCCCATCCTCACTTGGAGGATCTACAAGTGGACCACTATCATCGAAAACTCAAGAGAGGTCTTGCCATTTCAAGGTCCCCGAACAGGGGGCAACTCCTCATCTAATCACTGGGCAGTGTGAGTTACCGGCAACAGAAATGCAATTCGCTTTCAAAAGCAAATGGCAGCTCGATGGAACCTAACACAGGCTCAGTCCCTAAGCCCTAACTCCAAAAAGCTCTGAAAAACAAGGCTTTTCGGTTAGTTTTAGGGAACCTCATTTAGTGACAACACCTGCCCTATGCTGACACACAGCTATTTATAGGCTCTCTTTATTCCACTTAGTGAGACCATTCACATGGTCGGCGCAGAAATACTGACGGGTGAGATGACGGGATGCTGCTGAGACCACACTGAAGAGGGATATCACATACCGTGTCAGGACGCATGCGCACCTCTCTGCATTCTGAGAAACTTCTTTCTCAACGCTGAAATTTAGACTCTAAATTTGAATCCTAAATTCTGACAAATCCTGAGTTCCAAAACATATCTTGGCACAAGGGTTTTGGATAATGATCATGGACATGCTATGTGCTGCATAAGTGGTGTCCTACTAAGAAGTCTTTGGTTTAAAAACAGAGAAATCAGACCTACACTTAGAATATTAAATATGAGCCTAAAGAAGGCTGTGGTGGGTTACTTCTGAAATGCCAATCTAGCAAAATGATCTTTCTGCCAATTTCATCCTTCAGGAAAGGTAAAGACCTAAAGTATACACCTCATTTTTATCCTAGCATAAAACATTAAAAAAATTCTAGTTATTAAGACTATTCATAAAATCCTACATATCAAAGCACTCCAAATTCAGAGAATAATACAAATCAATATCTATTTTACTGCAAAATTTCTCTAAATACATCAAATGTATAGATAGAACAAAATGATTTTATAAAATAATTTCAACCGACAAGATTTCTCACTTAAAACATCTAATACTTTACTAGTATTGAAACCTTTTAGCTCAAATACAAATATATCCATGCACCATCTGAGCTCTTTGTTGGGGGGGGGCACATCAATGAATTTAATTGCATTTAATTAAAATGCTGCTTGTGCAATAACAATGAATTTGCTCTTACTAAAACAAATCAGATACTAGAATCAATTTAATTTCTTTCAGAAATTCTCAGTCACCACATGATTAAATTTTTTTTTTATCATAAAGATGCAGATGTGGGACATCTCCAGCTTTTTAAACTACACGCTGACATGCCTGGGGAGTTTAAGAAAAAGAACAACTCCAGTTCACAGTTTTAGTGGGTGCAGTGGGATCTTTGATGAGTCAGGCAAACTCATGAAAATAACGTGCACCACTGTTTCCAACATAAAAAGATTCAAACTCAAACTTCTCCAATGATTGTCTTTCTTGTTCCTGAACATTCAAACGAACAAAAAAATGAATAGCATTTGCACAGTTATTTAGGTTGGTTTAAGGTTTTGGAGCCATATTGCTAAAAAAATATTTAACTCAAATTTCCATTTGACTACATGAAACTTTCCTGCTCTCCAAGGCACTCTCTGGCTAATTTTAAGTTACTTTACCATGAAAATACGTCGAAAAAAGAGGAATCATGCTAAATTTCAGCAGCGATTTAAAGAGTTTCACGTTTTTATGCAACAGCTCTTTCTTTCTGTAGGAAAAGAAATGTAAATAAAAACCTTTGCAGGCATACGAACATTTCTACATGGAGTCACTTCGCTAAGTACAGTGGGATTTTCCAGTGGATCTGTGTAAAACAAGGCCAAACGAAAATGTGCTCTTTCGGAGATCGAGTTTCTTGCGCCCGCGGATTCCCGCTCGCCTTTCCCGGGACCGGCCGCTTCCGCACTTCGCGCTCACGCCGGGCACCTGGAGGCCCGGGCCCGGCACAGTTCCCGGGCCAGGCCCAAGCACCCGCGCCCCGCACAGGAGCCGAACCCGGAGAGGCACTGGGCTTAGGAGAAAAGCTGGCACAGCCTGTCTTTTTATTCGAATGATCTCATCAAAATTTCCCTCTGTTTTCAGAGGCCGAAGGCCCTGGGCTTACCTGCCCCGGTGTGCTGGGCGCACAGAAACCGGACCAGGAGGAGCACGGCCGCCTCCCCCCTCGCCGCCCGCCCCAGCCCAAAGGTCCTCCGGGTTCCCATGGGCGGAGGGAGCGGGCGGCCACTCCTACCTGTGCCAGGTGAGGCGAGGGCGGGGCGCGGGGCTCCGGGGCTGGGCGGGTGTCTGCCGGGGCAGCTCGGGGCGCAGCGCGGGGCCGCCCGCTCCTCCTCGCTCTGCCCGCCGCCGGAGTAGCCTCAGCCGCCCAGCGCGCAGCGCTTCCTCATTTTGGGCAACTTCCTTAACGCGCCCGGGCAGGCCCCGCACTTCCTCCCGGCCGCCGCGCCCCGCCGCCCCGGGCCCGCCCCGCCGCCGTGCGCCCCAGCGCCCTCATGGCCCCAGCGCCCCCAGTGGCCCCAGTGCCCCGTGCGCCCCCAACGTCCCCGCGCCCCGTGCGCCCCGTGCGCCCCGGGCAGGGCAGCGGCGGCCGGAGCGCGCGGGGACGTGGCCTGCGGCGTGGGCCTGGGAAGCGAGAGGCTAGAGGGGAGAGGGGAGAGGAGCTGGTGGGCACCCCGATTTCCTCCCCGGCGCAGAAGGCCGGTCATATACAAAGAAGGGGCACTGCCAACAACAGGAATGTCGCCGCCTGGCCTTCGGCCTGATCATTCTAAGGACCGACAGGCACTCCGGGACACACCCATTTCGCTGTGCAATTGCTCAGGAAGAGAATCGTGTTCTCTGTGCGGTGTATTCCCAGTCACCAACCCAAGACGCTCCTGCACACCAGTGACCAGGAGGCCCGCGGAATCCGCCAAGTGGCCTCTGCCTTGGGTTGAACGGCAGAGCTCACGGCGCCGCTCTGGGTGGGCCTGAGGGCTTTCATTATTGCAAGACTCTTGACAGGGAGTTGAACTTGCTTCCTTTTACCCACAACCGGTTCTGACGTCTGGAGCTTAATAATCCTTTTCTGTAGTCCTTAAAATGGTTTAAAAACACCAACCTGGTTCCCCTCCCTCTTTTTTCTGCTGGACAGCCAGCTCGCTTTAAAAATGTTCCCATAAAACAGCTTCCAGACCCTCACATTCTTGGTAACACTGGTTGGCAGGGCCTATTTTAAAAAGCTGTACCCTGAGCCGAAATACCATAACCAAAATCAAATATGTAGTGTGTCAGTATAATTGCCATGGAGAAAAATAAGGTCATTGGCAGTGATGACACCCGATCGGGGCCCCCTCTGTCTTTCCCACTTGGATTCTCTTCCATTCATTTTTGGCCTCAAATTTTTAACCCAAGTGAAGGATTTTTTATTACGGTTACATTTGTTAACCACTGGACTTCAGTCTGCTTCGAACCGCTGAGGAAATAGCCGTTGTTCTCTGAAGGGAGGCTGCAGAAGTCTCTACACAACAGGCCTTCAGAGCTGGCCGTGGGGTTGGAAGTGGGCGCCCAGGGACCTGTCCTGCGTTTGCTGAGATGACGTGTTTCCTCAGGTGAGGCTAATGAGAGATGAAGTTCTATGTCCATCTCCAAGCCACCCTCTAGCACTGCTTGGTCCTTCCCACCTTGGAGTCATCTTCAAAGTGAACTTGTATGCTTGGAATGATTTTTTTTTTAAAGTTAAAATCATCACACAAATACCTAGACAAAAATCTTCCCCAAAGTCCACACGTTTCTCCCAGCCTTTCTTCCTGGGCCCCATGTGTCACTTCCCTTTGCCAACTTTGCCTTTTGTCTTTCACTGTGAGAAATCTCAGCGGTGACTCTGTTGAGTCCTGGCGCCCTGCACCCGGATGGTCTCGGGGACTCTCAATACAGTCACTTTTTAAAGTCTCCTGTTCCCTGTAGATTCTTTATGTTTTTATTTCTCAAAAAATAGTAAATATATTTGTCTTCAGGGTTTGCTGTCTTAATTCCACATGAAGTCTCTCCCGTCTGCCTATGTTGTCGAGTGTTCCACTGGTCTGGTTCATGGTGCCCGGCTTCTTTGTGTTCTTGGTTAGTTCGACTGTGAGCCACTCATTGTCCTTAAAAAGTTGTTTGTGGAGATTCACCAAGGCCTAGGAAGAAGGTATTTTCTTTCAGAGCAAATTTGCCTTTGTTTTCTGGCAGAAACCTGGGGCGCAACTAGTGTTTGGACAATTTAAGGTAAATTCTCAGCTTATGTGTTTTTGGACCACCAAGGTGATATGAATTCGGACTGGAGGTTTGGGCACAGTTTTGGTCAACCTGTGGCTACAGTGTCTCAAGGAGTCATTTCTCCCGCTTCTGCTCTGGGCTTCCTTTCATTTCTCCTGTATCTTGGAGTCCGTGTTCCTGTATTCTGTGCCTTTTCTCCCTCAGTTTACTCCATCATTTTGCTGGAGTGCAATCTCCAGGAGTTTCCTGAGAAATGGAAGTAGATATTTTAAATACCTTCCATATCCAAAAAGGTTCTACCCTCCAGTTTGATTGATGATTTGGATCGCATAGAATTCTAGCTCAGAAATTATTTTTCTGCACAATTTTTAAGTCATTATTCTATTGTTTTCTTGCTGTGTCGCTGTTGAGAAATCCAAACCCTTCTGAATCTTTACCATCTTTTTTCATCCTGATGCCTTATTCCTTTCAGCATAGTTATGAGTTCATTGTTTGACCTTGCCCATGCTTGGCTGCTCTCTCCAGACCTTCTTTTTGCTCTGCTCCTCTGTGGGAGACAACTCCTGGATCCTTACATCAGATCCTTTCACTTTCCCCTTTTTGGCTTACAGGGAGGGCTTATCACTCCCTTTTTGCCTGATTTTCTGTAGCCTTCGAGCAGGGGGCGCCTAGCTGGAGTCATGCTGTGCTAACTGGGCTCCTCCTCCTTCCACAGCAGATGGGGTTGAACCTAGGAGGGCTCACTTGTCATGGCAGAGGGAGAGGGAAGAGCTTACCACACTCTTTGGGGGGCACCTTTGTGCATTAGCTCGGTCCCCCAATTACGGTGGGTCCCCAGAGTCCTCACACGTGTGACAGAGTATTACCAGATTGCTGCCATTTCTCTTTTTTCCTTCATCTCCACTGCAGCCATTTTTACTGTCCCATTGTCAAAAAACAGGAAAAGCTAAGGATTAACCATTACTCCCTTTTCTTCTCTTGAGATTTGAGTGAGAATTGTCGAGATTTTGTAGACTCATAAGGTGTGGTTTCTGGGAGGTGGGCGCATGACCCCACCATGAAACTTTCCAACTTCCGTTTTTTTATGTGAGCCAGCACTTTTTGAAGTTTACCTCGTTGAGTGCTTCTCCTTTTGGTTACTCTTGGTAACTTTTACATTTTTGTTTTCTCCCCCTTTCCTTTTTTCTAGCGGAGAGGGAGGTTTTCTTTTTTTCTAGATAGTCCTTGACAGTCTCTGAATATTTCATCACTTTCTCCAGAATTTAATACCACATATTTTTTTCCTATAGAATATACATTGTACATTTTAATATTTAGAATGCAAGGTCCTCATTTTTCATCTCTTTCAAATTTAAAATGCACAAGGTACACATGATATATGATAGGATGCTTTAGGCTGCAAGTAAAAGAATACTCAACTCTAACTATTGAAATTGCAACATTTTATTGGCACAAAAGGGAGGAAGGTTCAGAGTAAGGACAGCATCAGGTGTACTTTTATACAAATGGTTTTAAGTTGAGATAAAAGTTACACAACACAAAATTCACTATTTTAACCATTTTAAAATGTAGGTGCACCTTTTACAAAATGTAATAACCCTATCTTGTCTTATGAAGGAAAGTTAATCTTGATAGACCAGCATCTCTGCCTGAATAATAAGATGAATTGCTTTATCTCAGTGTTTCCCACTGCCTGGTCACATCTATCTGTCTGCCACAGTGCCACAGAATGTGGCAGGAGGAACAACCTCCTTCTGCTGCTGGGTTCCCTCGCCAATTCAACCGGGATTTAAAAGTGACCTTTCACCTACAAATGGTGGACTTCCTTCTTTTTCTGCTGTCAGCAAGTTTTGAGCAGACAAAGGGAAAAGTTACTTCAGGACAAAGGGTGGCATTTGAACTTAGACCACTTGCCTCTAAACCCAGGGGTAAGAACACGGGCAGGGGGTTGGAACGCGTGGGCTGTCCTCGCAATGCTGCTCCTTTCCTGGGTGCCTGGCTCTGAGCAAGTCAGGTCTCCTGCACCTCCGATGGCTTATTTTTTGTGAAATCCAAGCCAGCAAACAATTATTGTGTCTTTTATTGCCAGACCTGATCTTACGCACTGGAGATTGATTTAAAAGGATGGGAAAATCTATGCTTAAAAATAACTCCCCCTTCGCATATCTCAACAGATGAACACGCATTTGCCCCACAGGCTCCTCTTTAAAAATATAATCATTTAATCGGAAGGTAGTTCAAGCTGTTATTTTTGCCGTAATGAAAATCACTTTAGGCAAATGGCTTTTCTCATACCAAGATCTTTTAATTTTTTTTTAAAGTGCATTTCAATTTTTAACATCTTTTTATGATGTGATTTACATATTATACAACTTACCCATTTAAAGTGTGCCATTTAATTATTTTAAATATATTCACAAAGTCATGCAACCATCATCGCAATCAATATTAGAACTTTTTTTTTACCACAAAAAGAAACCCTGTACTCATTAGTAGACACTCCCCATTCTCCCCCCTCCCACACAGCCCACCCTCCCCCCAACACACACATACTCCTAGGAAATTACTCATGTACTTTCTGTCTCTATAGATATGCCTATTCTGGACATTTCATATAAATAGACTCATACAATATGTGCTCTTTGTGACTGATTTCTTTCATTTATTATGTTTTCAAGATTCATTCATGTAGCATGTATCAGTATTTCATTCCTTTTTATTGCCAAATTATGTCCCTTTGTATGCATATACCCCCTTTCATTTATCCACTCATTGGTGTCTACTCTTTGGCTATTGTGAATAACCCTGCCATAAACATTTGTGTACAAGCTTTTGTGTGGAGGTATGTTTCATTTTTCTTGGATATATAAGTAGGAGTGGAATTGCTTGGTTATGTGATAACTCTATATTTAACATTTTGAGGAACTGCCAGACTGTTTTGTTCAGTGGCTGCACTATTTTCAGATTCCCACCAGCATTGTGGGAGGGTTCCAATTCTCCACATCCTTGCCAGCTCATTTGTTGTCACTTTGAGTGTAGCCATCCTCGGGCATGTGAACTGGTCTCTTATCGTGATTTTGATTTGCATTTCCTTTATGACGTAATGCTGAGAATCTTTCAATGTGCTTATTATCCATTTGCATATCTTTTTTAGAGAAATGTCTATGCAGATCCTTTGCCCACTTTTCAATGGACTCACTTATCTTTTTATTATTGAGTTCTAAGAGTTCTTTACATATTTTGGATACAAGTCCCTTGTTAGATATAGGATTTGCAAATATTTTCTCCCATTTGGAGGGTTGTCTTTTTACTTTCTTACGGTATCATTTGCAGAACAAAAGTTTCTAATTTTGATGAGGTTCAATTCATCCAGTTTTTCTTCTGTTGCTTGTGCTCTTGGTATTCCATCTAAGAAACCATTGCCTAACCCAAGGTCATGCAGATTTACTCCTATGTTATTCTCTAGGAGTTTTATAGTTTTAGCCCTTACATTTATCTCTCGGATCCATTTTAGGTTAATTTTTGTGTATAGTTTGGGGCAAAGGTCCAACTTCAGTTTTTTGCATTCACATATCCAATTGTCCCCGCATAGCAGTAGTTGTTGAAACAACTGTTGTGTCCACAATTAATTGTCTTGACACCTTTGTTGAAGATCAATATAAAGGTTTATTTCTGGACTCTCAATTCCATCTCATTGATCTATGTATCTATCCTTACACCAGAACTACCGAGTCTTGATTACTGTAGTTTTATAGTAACCTTGGAAATTGGGACGTTTGAGTCTTTCAGCTTTTGGTCATTATTATGGTTCCTTTGCATCGCTATAAGAATTTTAGGATCAGCTTGACAATTTATGCAAAAACAGAAGTTGGGATTTTCATAGGGATTGTGTTGACTCTGTAGATCAACTTGGGAGTCTTGGCATCTTAACAATATGAAATATTCTCATCCATGAACATGGTCCATTTTTTTAGATCTTCTTTAATATCTTTACTTTTTTAGCATGGCTCCTTTGCTTCTTTGAACATAGTTATAGTAACTCCTCTGAAGTCTTTGTCTGCTAGGTCCACCATCGGGGTCCCTACAAAGACCATTTCTATTGCCTGCTTTCTATTCCTGTGCTCAGTGGTGCTTTCCTGATTCTATGCATGTCTCGTTTCCTTTTTTGCTTGAAAGCTGGACATTTTAAGTAATATGTATAGCAAGTTTGGAGACTGACCCCCTCCCCCAGGGCTTACTGATGATCGCCCATTTGCTTGTGCATCCGTTTAGTGTCTTGGATGGACTATTTCCCCGCTGTAGGCAGCCTGTGGTGTTGCTCCTTTAAGGGTGCAACTTTGGGTGTGGGACGGCATCTCTGACCCCAGGAATGCCTGTGGTCTGAGTGGGGCTCTCTTTGACTGTCTCTTTCTCTGGTCTCCCTGAGGAGCTTCTGGCTGGTTTGCTGTGGGCATCACACTAAGATTTTAGCCTCTTTTAGTTACCTGGTGATTTCTCTGTTGCTTTCAACAACACCTGGGATATAAATTGCTCCACTGTCTGATCCCATCGAAGTTGGTCCTCTGGGGAACAGATGTTGCCAGTCTTTAAGTCTTGCTCCTACCCAGGGGGCTCCTCTTAGCCACCATGTGTCCTGGCTCTCTCTGTTAATCTTCTAACAGGTCTATGTTTTCCTTGTTGCCACAAGTATCATCAGATTACCAGCCTCCTTGTAATTGCTCACCTCCAGGACCTCCATTTTTAACAACTCTCCTAAGTGTGAACTTCCTTGTGTTCTATTCCAATGAACTAACATGAGACCCATAGGGAGAGCTGGTTCCTCTCTCCGGGAGGAAGCTCTGTGTTCCTGCACTGGAGCTGGGGTTGATGACCTTGGCCTACTTCTCCCAGAGAGACACCTTCTCTTAGCAGGGCATTGGATGGGGATGGTAGCCTTGGTTGTCTCCGTGTGGAACTTCTTTCCTACAAGTGGGGGTTGGGGGGGTAGGTAGCCCCAGTTCTCTTGGATGAACTTGCCTAGAGGGGAGCTTCTGCGACATGGAGCGGGGGGTGGGGAGGATGGGAGATGCCAGTGGCCTGCCCCTTCTGGGTGAGACCACAGCTGTAGACCAGGAGCTGGGGAGAGGGAGCCTGCCTTCCTGGCTGTAACCACCCAGAGTTGGGCTTCTGTCCTGCTGGGCTTGGGAGCAGAGATGGGAGCAGGTCATGGCTCAAACGACACAGATTCTCCTGTTCTTACCAAGATTTTGTAGTTTTTCTTGAATAAATATTTTTCTATTTGCTATATGTTTTTAGAACAATTTCCAGAGATTTGAAATTGTTGGGCTTATATATATATATAATATATAGTATATATTTGTATATACTATATATGTATAATTTTCACCACTTAAGTAATAGTTTCACTGGAAAGAGTTTCCACCAAACTCCTACTCCTCATTCCAGAAATCTGACTCTTCTTTTTTCTCTGAGGCCCTGAAGGTAGAGGGTTTCTATTGAAGGGGTTGGGAGTGAAGGGAGCAGCATATGCCTCTCTGCAGAGGGGCAGACAGGGCAGGAGGATACAGGGGAGGAGGGCCTTGGCTAGTCAGATTTCAAGGACTCTAAGAAAAAAGGGAGCAGGGAGTTGGGGAGAAAGAGGGTCAAGGACACAGGTGGCCTATTTACGATGTTCTTGGGGCCGAAGTATCAGTGGCGACCTACTTGTGCCCGGCCAGACAGATAATCTTTGTGCCTCCTCAGCACGGGCACTAGAGATTGTACATGCCCATCCCAGACAGCAGAAACCAAACTTACAGAGTTGACTGTGTGTGACAAATCACCGGTATTTTTCTTTTAAATGTAGTCACATGGATTTTGCTTCTTTAAGTCTATATGTGATCTTAGGGGAATAGTGAATGATTCATGGGGGAAACTAAGTTAAATATAAAGTAACTAACTAGATGAGCGATAGGACATTATTTTAGGAGAGTCTTCTAATGTAGAGCATTAAGTGTGTTGGTGTGAAATCCTATTACATATTACTACCCTGGGAATCATAATCTATTTTAAGTGTACCCAGAAAAATGTATGCCTAGAAACAAAGAACAGAAATGATATTTTCTGACTTAAAATATGTTTCAGTTCCATGAATGGGCACTTCCTGCTTGCCCATACATCTGTTTCATTGATAATGTTTGAAAGACTTGGCTGATTTGAATTTTCAGATTTGATCTGGGGTTGAGGTCACCACCTTAAAGCTTGGTTAAGAATGAAAATTTTTCATTCTTTTCATTCATGCAGATGGCCAACAGGTACATGAAGACATACAAATGGCCAACAGGTACATGAAAAGATATTCCACATCACTAATCATTGGGAAATGCAAATCAAAACCACAGTGAGATATCACCTCACACCTGTTAGATTAGCTATTATCAAAAGACTAGAAATAACAAGTGTTGGTGAGAATATGGAGAAAAGGGAACCCTTGTGCCCTGTTGGTGAGAATGTAAACTGGTGCAGCAACTATGGAAAACAGTATGGAGGGTCCTCAGAAAATTAAAATAGAGCTACCATATGATCCAGCAATTCTCCTTCTGGGTATTTATCCAAAGAAAACAAAACACTAACTTGAAAAGATATCTGCACCCCCAAGTTCATTGCTGTATTATTTACAACAGCAAAGACATGGAAGCAACCTAAGTGTCCATCGATGGATGAATGGATAAAGAAAATGTGGGGAGTAGTGGTGGGAATGGGTGAACTATTTTTGCTTTTTTTCAGTTTAAATAAATTGTATTCATTTAAAAAAAATCAATGTATCTTTTTTACATCCAATTAATGTATCTTTTGTAATTATTAATACAGTTTGCTGTAAAATTTGATTACCAAGTAGAAATTGAAGAAAGGAGTGACTAGCCAACATTATTTACACACTTTGAACTTTGAGTCTGTGTGTCCTCAAAGCTCAGGTCCCTCCTCTCCAAATGGGGGCTCTTTAATTTGAGTTAAAGACAAAATAGATTACAAGGAAAGTCAGGGGCCACTAGACAGGTGGGGTTAAATGAGGACAGAATTTAGAAATAGAACTGGCTCAATAAAGAACTCTGGTTTTTCAAAGATAATACATATCTAATAGGAAATTTAATCAAGAGGGTAAAATATAAGAGTCGCCTCAAACGCTAGAGGCAGCTACACTTCATGTGGTTTCAGTCATCTGCACACAGAGACATGTCAACGTAAGTGGTTGTACATGTTGTTGTGTCACCTGATTGTTGGATTAGACAGCATGCTGTAGAAATACCTCCTTCTTACTGGCCACATAGTATCCTCTTGAATGCTGAGCCATGAGTTATAACCAATCCCTGGCTGATACACGGTCCATTGTTTCCAGGGTTTTGCTATGATGAACAACCTGCCCACAAACACCACTCTTTATACATCTTGATCATTGATGGTCTTTCTGGGGTCAGTTTCCAGAAGCTGACTTAGAGGATGAGAAGGGCTGCAGCTTTACCTGTGATGCTTGTTGCTGAGTTGCACTCTGGAAAGATGTGATTTAGATTCATACCTCCACCTTGCACGGGTGCTCAGCACGGGTCAGGTGGGGCTGAGGTCTGGACCACACTCTGCTGTGTGTGGAGGTGTGTCTGCTCAGAGGAAGGGTGCCTGATCCTTCCTGGTACACAGGCGCCAGCCACATGGGCAAGCGGGGCCCTGGCGCCAGCCAGCAGTTTGTGAGGATCCCTCTCCCGCTCCAGAGAGTAATTAACTCCAAGGACTATCAGTGCTCGAGTCTCACGTAATGCGAGAGGTGAAAGAAATCTCATTTTGTTCCTAATCTGTATGATTTTAACTAGGGAGATTGAATATCACTTTATATGTTTCTTGACCATTCCTATTTACCTCTTTTGTGAAATGCCTTTTATCACATTTCCCAATATTTTCACCAGATGCTAATTTTTCTTTACAGATTTATAAAAAGTTTTGGTGGATCGTAAACCTTATTTCCATCTATGTTTAATTATGTTGGAAACATTTTCTCCAGTTTGTTCTTTGTCTCTCAACTTTCTGTATTTCATTTGTTTATTGATGCCAAAAATAAGATTTCATTTTCTTATATAGAAAAATCACTTATGATGCTAGCATTAACGCCTGTTATCCCCCAATATATAAAAATGTTCCCACCTTTTTACACTTAAATCTGTATAATCCATTTGGAATTTATTCCGTCCTAAGGAGGGAGGTGGATTTTCAATCTCTTTCCCAAATGGTTCGTCAGTCTATCCAACTGTCGTCCTCTCCCTGATTGGTAATAAAACTTTATCAAATACTGAATTGCATAAACACTGGGGTCTATTTCTGGCCTTTCTCTTCTGTTTCATTCATCTCTCTAATTTGCTAGGACATTACTGCTTTAATTGCTATAGCTTCGTGATTTTGCTTCATTATCATTCTTTTTCAGAATTTGGAAAACTCTTCTTTGCTAGGAAAGGCTCCTCCCCAACATGATAGGATTTTTACTGTTACTGTCAGTGCACTGAGAGAACATCTGTGTGTGTGTGTTCTTAGATCGCAGATTCTCTGACTCAGCTTTGAGGAGATAAGGGAGGAAAACAGGGACGTTGTCCTCCAGTTCATGGCTGTCGAGTTCAAGTGAGTCTGATGTGGCGACACACCACAGTTCTCTGATAGTGATCTCTTTTGAATGTTAAATTTTTCTGATGTCCCTGGTGACCTGCAGTAGGGTGAGTAACTGAAAAACAAGTGCAGATCACTCTGCTTGCTGCTGTCTTTTCACAGATGCAGCTGGACACACACGAATTTATTATGGATTCCTTCAACTAGATGATAGACTGTGTTTATGTCAGTTCACGGCATAATTCAGAGGCCGATCTGTTGTCTGCATTTTTTTTGAGTAACTGATTTAACTAACTTTCCCTCCTTCTGTTTGACAATATGAAGAGACTCCTTGATAGGAAGTATACATCCGAGCAAACTTTCTGTTAAATAAAACAGGCACATGGACCACGCGGAACCTAAACGCTTCCCGGCTTCTGCTCTTTATTCCTCCTGCAGCTAAGAGGACTACAGCTTGGAAGGCACTATGTAGGCACATTCCCTCCTCCTACCTTCTGTATTAGAGAAGGTAAATTTTAGAATGTGGCTGGGACCCTTGTGGGACTGTGTCTGTGGTCGCAATAAGAGGATGGGCAGCTTGAAGCAGCAGGAGCAGGGGCATGTCACTGTCCTAAGTGCTTGCCTGCTGACTGGGAGCTGCCTGGAGCGCTCAGCGATGGAGGGCATCCACCTCGGTAACCCGGAAAGTGTGTTTGGGGCGTCCCCAAACACGTCCCGCATCCTGCATCACCCCCTCATCAGAGGCTGCACTGAGGGCTGGGAGCACCCTGAGCAAGCAGAGCATTAAGGTAACTCACGATCAGTGAGAAGCCGACAATGGCCCATTGGGACTGGACCGTCCTCTGCCGTCCACCTGGGCTCAGGTCCTGGTAGGTGGGTCTCGGAGAAGTAGGGACTAGAGCCAGAAGACCCTTCCTGGATGTGCTGTCCAAGCATGTCGGTGAGGGGAGGGGGCATACAAGGCAGGGGAGGGGGCCCGCCACTAAGCTCAGGTGAGTGAGCATCAGGTGAGCACCTCCAGACTGAGTCACACCTGAGACAGGAGGCCATCGGTCCTCCAGGCTCTAGGGACTGGAGCCTCAGAGCCTGGCGAGCTCGTGGGACCCTCTGCACCCACAAGGAAGATCCTGGAACAGCGCTTGTGTGAACATCTGGCTGTCTGCACAGACCCCGCAGACCCACCATCCTCTCCTCTGGAACCCACAGACATCTGCTGTCTGAACAAGCCCTGGCCCATGGAAGAGCCCTGCAAATCCAGGAATGTTTTGTCATCTCAGGGAAAAGTTTTTAACAGGGACTTTTCTTTTTTTCTTTTGAGATATTTTTATAAAAAATAAAAATTAAGATATTGTCAACAGAGATCAGGGACTAAATCTGACCAGTGGCCTCTTTTATATGCCCTCCTATGCCTAGAATGGTTTTTACTTTTTTTTACTGAAGAAGATTCCCCCTGAGCTAACATCTATGCCAACCTTCCTCTACTTTACATGTGGGTTGCCGCCACAGCACGGCTGACAAGTAGCATAGGTCCACGCCCGGGATCCAAACCTGCGAACCCGGGCCACTAAAGCAGAACGTGACAAACTTAACCACTATGCCACAGGGCCGGCCCCGGTTTTTACAGTTTCAAAGGGTTGTTAAAACACACACAAAAGCTAAACAAAGTAAACTATGCTCCAGAGATTCTATATGGCCCACGAAACCTAACGTTTTTACTATCTGGCTCCTTACCGAACAGATGTGCTGCCCTCTCATGTAGATAATCTAAGTCATTCAAGGAGCCTAACACGTAAGCGTATTACGATCCTTCTATACGTGCGTGTGCTTCCTCCTCACAGTCAGAGACAGGGGCTGAGCTGGGCACAGTGAGGACAAGGAACACAGGTCTCATCACCCCAGAGCCCACCGAAGCCGCCCCTGGTGACAAGCCTGCTGTCTCCTGCCTCTTCTGCCAGGTGGTCCTTACAGGGACCCAGTCACCCCTGCCTGCCACCCCCCAGAAACCAGAGGTTATGTCTCGAGTGACATTAAAGCTTATATTAAACACGAAATATTTGTCATAGGCTTGCCCTTTCATATATAATAATGAAAGGAAGGGAACATAAAAGTATCAAAGGCAAGCGCACAGTTCTGTTTCCTTTCACGGGAGGTATGGCTACTATGTAAACTTTTTAAAAGGATGCTTCTGTTAAAAAAATCATGGTGTGGCTTACTGAGGTAGGAGCATCAGGTTCAAATGTTATTTTTTATACCAATGTGTGGTGCTCACATTAAGTCCTTTTTAACTTATACAATGGTTTAATTGTTTAAAAATTTTTCACTTTATCTCATGGATGGCAATGAGAAAGACCTTTGTTGATTTGGTTCGTCTTTGGAATCTGGAATGGAGATCCTGATGTAAATACACATTAAAGGATTAAAAACGTATCATTACTCAATACAGAAAGCACATTTGACTCAGGGAAATATATTAATAAATGGAAATCAGTCCTTTATTTTTTAATAAACTTTTAATATTGGAATAATTTTAGATTTACAGAAAAGTTGCAAAGATGGTACAGTCGGCGGCCGTGGATCCTTCTCCCAGCTTCCCGGTGTTAATGCCTTATATACCCACGGTGCGTTCAGCAAAATGGAACAATCGTCACCGGTACCACACTGTTGCCTAAACCGCAGACTCCATTCACACGTCACCCGCTCTTCCACTAGTGTCCTCTCTCTCTCACAGGATCCAGGCCCGGACCCCACTCCGGCCGCCCTCCGCGTCCTCTCCAGTTCACACCTCCTCACCGACAGCATCGCATCCACGCTCAGGCCTCCACTGCAAGAAGACTGGACCTTCTGCTTCTGAAGCTTCCTTTCAGATCTGATTTTCTTTGATCCTACAACATAAAAACCACACGAGAGACGGAGGTGAAAAATTCCCCTGCTCACGTGTAAGTGCTTTTACATAACCCAGGATCTCTGGACAGACGCCCAGCCCTGCTCACAGAAGGAAGCCCTGAGTCATTTTTCTTAGAGACTCAGAACTCTCATGATTAGAAAGATCTTCCTAAATTCCGAGTGAAATCCCTTCCATGGTGGTCTGATTAAGCGGAAACAACAAAGAGTTTATCCTTGTAATCATTAAAAACATAATCCCCGGGTGTTTGGTTTCACCTGTCCTGAGAGTCAAGCCCTGGCGGGGGCTCGGTGGCCGTGGCCAACCGTTTCCGGCTGTGGCTCTGCCAGGACACCCCCTCTTGTCACCTTGTGAGTGTGGCGTGAGACCCGGGCGGCTGCTGGCTCCACAGCTCCGCTCAGCCTTCAGAACAGCCCGGGGAGGGCGCCTGAAGCTTCGGGGTCTGTTTAGTTGCAGACGCCTGGAAACTGAAGTGAGGAGCCCAAAAACTTGCCAAAAATCCCCGAAAAAACCTCTCAGAAAAAGTGGCAGTTACACCACAGGGAGCGCATCAGCTTCCTCTCGCCAGCTGAGGCTTCACGTTGAGCGCGTGCTTTCGTATTTAGAATTATTTCCCTTTTTAAAACAGAGGGGGAAACTCGGTTTGAAGAAACCACATGTTCTGATGTTTCCAGACAACATCATCCTGTCAATGGCCGTGGGAGAGACAGCTGAACTCGCTTACACTCCCTGAGGATGTTGCTCCTGCTTCCAGGAAAATGCCAGCGTGCCAGGTCAGGGGAGCAAAACGCAGCCTCATCTCCGCCTGCAAACCGCCCCCCCGGGGCCGGGCTTAGCTGGAGACACCTCTTCCCGCTGGGACTCCAAGCCCGGCCCACCATGAGCCGGCTCGTGCGGGCACATTTGTGCTTCTACTTAGACAGTGGGGCAGGAGCGCCTCCGAGCTCTGTCCAGCGGTGGACACTCTGCATCCCAGCTTGTACCCCAGCATGGATGCATGTGGCGTCCCCTTGGAAACTCAGCTCTGCTATAGGGCGGGTTTGCTCCGTCCACGGAGGCAGAGGTGCATCCATCTAGGATCAGAGCAGTCCGACAGTCTCCGTTCCATTGTATAAGAACTCCAACTTTTATCAAGTTCTTTCTCGTATTGATCAGTACTTTCACTTTCTAGGACGTCTCTCCCTGGTGTCAAGGCTGTCTTCTGGAGCTAAGACTTGACCCTCTATTGTCACAACAGTCTAGTTTGGACACTGCTCTCACCAGCATGGTGGCAAAGTCAAGAGCGTAGACTCTGGATTTCTCTGGCTAGGACTTTCAATACCGTGTGGAATAGAAGTGGTGCAAGTGGGCAGCCTTGGCTTGTTCCTGATCTTAGAGGAAAAGATTTCAGTTTTTTCTCTGAGTGTTGATTGAGTATGATCTCAGCTGTGGGCTTTTCATATATGGACTTCATTAAGTTAAGATCATTCCCTTCTACTTCTACTTTGTTGAGTGGTTTTATCATGAAAGGATGTTAAATTTTGTCAAATGCTTTTCCTGCATTTATTAAGATAATCATGTGATTTTTAGCCTTCATTTTGTTAATGTGGTGTATCACATTGATTGATTTGTGGATGTTGAACAATCCTTGCATCCCAGGGACAAATCCCACTTGGTCATGGTGTGTGATCCTTTTAATGTGCTGTAGAATTCAGTCTGCTTGTATTTTGTTGAGGATTTTTGCTTCTACGGTCATCAGGGATAATGGTCTATAGTTTTCTCTTCTTATATATCTTTTTCTGGTTTTGGTATCAGTGCAATGCTAGCCTTGTAACATGAGTTAGGAAGTGTTCCCTCCTCTTCAATTGTTTGGAAGAGTGTGAGAAAGACTGGCATTATTTCTTCTTTAAATGTTTGATAGAATTCACCAGTGAAGCCATCTGGTCTTGGGTTTTTCTTTTTGGAGAGGTTTTTGATTACTGATGCAATCTCTTTACTCATTATTGGTCTGTTCAGATTTTCTATTTCTTCATGATTCAATCCTGGTAGGTCATATTTTTCCAGGAATTTATCCATTTCTTCTAGGTTATCTAATTTGTTGGCATATAATTGTTTATAGTTGTTTCTTATAATCCATTTTCTTCCTGTGGCATCAGTTGTAATGTCTCCTCTTTCATTACTGATTTTATTATTTGAGTTTTCTCTCTTTTTTCTTAGTCTGCCTAAGGGTTTGTCAATTTTGTTGATTTTTTTCAAAAAATCGGCCCTTAGTTTTGTTGATTTTTTTTTTTTTGCTATTCTCTTTTTTGTTTCTACTCTTATTTTTATTATTTCCTCTCTTCTACTAACTTTGGGTTTGGTTTGTTCTTCTTTTTCTAGTGCCAATCAGGGCACCCCTTGCCCATAAGCCCAATGACTGGGTAAATGGTGGGCATGGGACTCAATTAGGGCCACTTAGATGCTTCCTTGAGATTTGACCTAGGAATCATGAAAATCTCTCCTCCTGTTGGATTGTGTGCTGTAAGAATATAACCCTGGGGCTTCCAGAGTCACATTTCTTGGCTCGCAGAGAAAGCCTGTCCCTGTCCCTGTAGGGGGGAATGAGGCCAACAGATGAGAAAGAGAGAAGAGTGTACCTGGGAGAATAAAGCAAGAGAGAGAGAAAAAACCACTCACACATCATTTAGGCTGTGGGTCTTCTAGCTGTGCCTAAATTCCATCTCCACCTTGGTGTTCCAGTTGTGGGAGCCAACACACCCTTTCTCTCTGTCTCTGTCTCCATCTCTCTCGCTCTCACTTTCTCCCTCCATTCCTCACTCTTTCTTTCTTGCTTCTTTTTGTCTTAAGTCATTTTGAATTAGGTTTACATCTCTAGCAGTTGAAAGTGTCCTGAGCAATATGCCACTATGTTTTGTTGTTGTGAAAACTGAGAGGGATAACTTGTGTAAGATCCCTGATGTCAGTGAATATTAGTTTATTCTATTTATACCTCCCTAGAGGCCAGTTCCTTTCTTTTTCCTAGCATACATAACAACTTCTACAGCTCCTTTTACTCAAGACAGGGCACTTCCCTCTTTTCATTGTTCTTAGAGTACCTATCACAGCCCTTTGCTTATAAGAGATATTAAATAAATATTTACAAATGCTCCAGGCACTTTGCTAAATTCTTTAAATGTATTATCTAATTTTTTCTTCAACATAGCCTGTGAGGTGTGTACCATTATTATGTCCATTTTGTAGATGAAGACACGGAGGAAGAAGGGGTGAAGCAACGTGCCCCAGGTCACAGGGAGGAAGTTGTAGAACCGGGATTTGAACATAGGTCTCCCAATTTTGTTCTTGAATGTTCCAGGGACCTGAGAGTGTGTTTGTACCAACGCAGAGAACAGTTTTCAGAAGTAAGCGTACAATTGCTTCAGAACATCTGTCACATATTTTCACAGTTCAAAACACAGACTAACCACTTTGTATTAGTTCAACAAATAATAAGGATGTTATTGTAATCCCAGCAAAATGAGAAAAGATGTGTCGCCATGGTGCTCATTCACTCTCGCAGGCTGATGGTCTCACCTTGGGGAAGACACCTGGTCCCGAGCACACCAGGCACCGGGATTGTACTTCCTCCTTCCAGACTCAGGAGCCAGAAATGGTTCCTGAGGTCCAGGGTGCGTGCTGGGTGGTGTAAGAGGAGCTGGGGGGAAGAGGGCTTATTATCATTCTTCTTGTGGGACCAGAGAAACACCCAAATCAGAATGATGGCCACATTTATAGTTCACATTCCACAGCTATTTTCCCATCTATCTGGAAATGTGCCTGGGAACTAGATTTTCTTTTATTCTTGTCAAGCTTTGGGAGTGTTATTTGAAAGCATGCTGTTTCTTTGTGAAATCCAACAACTCCAGCCTTGGAAAAGGTCCTGAGTATTGCTGACAAGGGGTGTTATTATTAATGTAGCGTTGACAAGACTTACTGATTAAACTCTGGATCAGGTAGCCAGAAGGCCAATTAACATGACATTCGGCATCTTTACAACTTACCGTCTAACTTTCCTAGATGAATTCTTACAAATTAAATCATCCTTTTTGCCCCTTTTACTTATTTACTTTTAAAATAAGGTACAATTGAAACAATCTTTTTATTTTTCAAGGAAAATGACCCAAGTCAGATACTTCTTAGCCAATAAATATTTTTATTCCCAGTTGAGGTCAAGAGCAGCTAAACTTTGATATGAACTTGCCACATTTCTTTATCTTCAAACCACTGTGTAGTCTAATCTCGGCACATTTCTGCGACATGAAAAGTGGAAGTCCCATATGGAGAAACAGGCCTGCCTGCAGAGGTGTATATGTAGTTTTACAAGATCTCAGCTTTCCAGTAGAAAACACAAGTACTTTATGTTAACAAACCAATGAGGGGTCGTCATTTCACGGCTCTGCCCACACTCCTTATTTGACATACGTGTATGTATGCCACGTCTACCCTGCACCAGGCGCTTCTAGCCCTGGGGATACGGGACAGGCAAGGTCTCTGTCTCTGGAAGATAACAGCTCAGCAGGCAGATAGACATCGACAAATAAGCTTATGAATATGCAGTTGAATTTCAGGTAGAATTAGCACTATGAGGCATTACAGACAGTGGAAAGGAAGAGAGAGAGTGTTGGAGAAGGTGTTTCTGAAGCAAAGACATCCAGGGTATGAATGAATGTGGAGACTCATGAGTTAATGATCCGGGGGAAGATGGGGAGCAAGAATGTTCTAAAGAGAGGGAAAAGGAAGTGCCAAGGCCCTGGAAAGTTCAAGCCAGGGTGCATGGGATGGAGTGAGCTTGAAGGTGAGTGGTAGAGATGAATGTGGAAAGAAGGAGAGAGGCCAGACCAGGACCACCTTGTAAACCACAGTAAATACTTTGATTTTATTATAAAGCCAAAGAGAAGCTGCAGGAAGATTTTGTTGAAGGGAAGGACTTCATCTGATCAATATTTTTAAAGGACATAGAAAACTATGATATTGTAAAATTTTCTTTTCATTGGGTTGATCCTGATCTATTTATAAAATTAATGCATCATTCACATACAATAAATGCACAAACCTCATGTGCATTTTGATTAATTTTGACAAATGTATGTAAATGTACATACTTAAGTAACCACTACCACTATGGAGATATCGGGAATTTCCATCACCAAGAAATTGCCCCTTTGCAACAAATCTCTGCTCTCCCAGAGTCAATTACAGTTCTGATTTCTATCACCTTAGATTAGTTTTTCCTGTTCTTGAACTTTATTTAAATGAAATCATACACTCATGTACTCTTGTGCGTCTGACTTTATCTCTTCAACATCATCCTCTGAAGATTCATCCATGTTGTTTATTTATTTTTATTGGATATATTTGTCCATTTTCCTATTGATGGATATTTGAGCTGTTTCCAGTTTTTGGCTGTTCTGAATAAAGCTGCTATGAATGTTCTCGTGAGTCTTTTTTGTGGGTTTATGTTTTTATTCATCCTGAGTACATTTCTAGGATATAGAATGGAATTGCCAAATCATGGATTCTGTTTAACTTTAAGGGAAGCTGTCAAAAATGTTCAAAGCGGTTGTACCATTTTATGGACCAGATTCACGCAGAGTTCCAGTTGCTTTACATCCTTGCCAACACTTGATGTTTCCTGACTATATTTTAACTATTCTTGTGAGGGTGTAGTGATAGCTCACAGTTTTTTTAGTCACTCTGATGGCCAATGATTGTTGAACATATTGTTATGTGCTTATTGACCCTTCCATTATTTTTTTAATAAAGTGCTTGTCCAATATTTTTCCCATTAAAATATATTAGACTGTTCATCTTTCGATTATTAATTTGTGGGACTTTTAAAAATATATTCTGAATTCAAGTCCTTTGTCAGATATACACGTGCAAACTTTTTCTCCCTTTTCATTTTCTTATTGTTGTCTTTTAATGAGCAGAAGTTAATTTTGATTGTCAAATTGATCAATTTTCTTATTTTAAGATGAGTGCTATTTTTGACCAACCTAAGAACTCTGTCTATTCCCTGAGATATTCTCTTATTTTCTTAAGAAACTTTATAGCTTTTAGGTTTAATAAAACTTTGAGCCATCTTAAATTAATTTTTGTGTGTGCTGTAAGATAGGAGTTGAGGTGTTGTTTTTTTCTGTACAAATATCCAGGTATTTCAGCATCATTTCTTGAAAGGATTTTCTTTTTCCTCTTTGAATTGCTTTGATGACTTTTTCAAAAGTCAAACTGCATATTTACCTGTATATACCTGGACTTTCTATTTGGTTTTAATGATCTATTTATCCTTACACAAATTCCATACTGCATGCTTACTGTACTACATGAAGTAAGACAGATCATGTATTGTAGTTCCTTCATTTTGTTTTTCTTTTTTTAAGACTATTTGGGCTATTCTAGGTCTTTTTCATTTACATGTAAATATAAGAATTTAGCTTATCATTTCCTACAAAAAATCCTCCTTGGATTTTGATTGGTATTGAATTGACTCTATAGTTCAATTTTTGGAGAAGTGACACCTTAACAGTATTAAATCTCCCAATCGATGAACATAGTGTATCTCTCCATGAATTCAGGCTCTCTCTAACTTCTCTCAGCAGTGTTTTGTAGTTTTCAGCGTACAGGTCTTACACAATGTTGTTTATGTATTTCTAACATTTTATACTATTGTAAAATGGTATAGGTTTTTGTAAATTTTATTTCCCAATTTTTGTTGATAGTACATAGGCATACAGTTGAAACTTATAGATTTACTTTGTGTCCTGAGACCTTAGCAAATTCACTTGGGTGTTGTGGCAGTTTCTGAGGTTCCTTGAGGTTTTGATGTAAACAATGCGTTATGTGCAAATAGAGGCAGTTTTATTTTTTTCCTTTCCTATCTTTACAGTTTAAAAAAATTTTTTTTCTTGCCTTATTACAATGTTTACTAAGACGTCTAATACAGTGGTGAACAGAATTGGTGAGAGTGGACATTCCTGTCTCCTTCCCAGTATTAGGGGAAAGCATTCACTATGTCACCATCAGGCATGACATCAGCTATAGGTTTTCCTTAGATGCTCTTGCTTGAGGAAGTTTCCTTTCATTGTCAAGTGTAGTGTCTCCAAGAGACCTTGGGGTCTATTTTGAGTTGAAGGGATTTAAAAATACCAATAAAGCCATACACATTATTTCATAAACAGTGCTAACTATGTGCTATTCTCTGAGTATTAAGTAATTTAATCCTGAAGTAAGGTTGGGGTGCTATTATCTCCATTTTACAGTAGAGGAAACTGAGGCACAGGTTGTTGGAGAACTTGCCCAAGGTCAGACAGCTAGGAAGTGGTAGAACTTCCAGTCTGGCTCCTGTGATCATAGGCTGGCTGCCCCTATAACCTCAGGCCTGGGGTTGTTGTCATTATAACTCCCTTCTGCCTCCGCTACCCGTCTGAAAGTAGCAGATGCTACTGAACAGGACCTTCCCTTGGGGGTGTGGAGGCAATGACTACTCAGTGTGTCAGTAGCTGTGTTTTTCTACAGCGTGGTTGTAACTTCCCGCACTGCAGAAACGTAAGTTGACCTAAAATACATACACATAGATGTGATTTCTTTTTTATCTCCTTTATTTATTTAAGAAGACAAATGAGGAGAAACACTTATTTCATCCCTCAGAACAACTTTAAATCTTATTTTTATTTAATGGCTATCTCCACAACTTTCCATAAAATATATTTCTCTTGTCTCAAGAGGTGAGAAAGCAGCTATCTTCATGACCCAGAGCAGCATCTGTTTCATCTTCCATTTGGCTGTGTAAACTTATCTACCGCTTGTAATCTCAAGAGCGTACACTCTTTCCTCTTCTCCAGTATTAGACTAAATATTTTATCACAGAAACAGACATCGGCATGTACATTTTCACGTGCATCGATGTGTGCAAGTAAACTCACATATATGTAGCCCATATGGGTATTTTGTTGAAGTGTGGAATAATGACAACGGCTACCACTTGCTTCGCGCCCTTTCTACTTAGGCAACCAGGGGCTTGACACTTACTGGCTCTAACTCTTACAGCAAAGTTCAAGATGAATATCATCATACCCATGATCCGATGAGAAGGTGGAGACAGGAAAGATTAAACACTCTACTGGAGGTGGCCCAGCTGGAATTATTTCTGGAATTCCAACCCAAACCCATTAGCAGTGGTGATTTAGATCCATCCTTGTGCAGTGACCCCGGGGTGCTGTGAGGGACCGATGCTCACTGGTGACTACACCCGTGGGATCCACTGAAAGGACAACCATGGTTTGAGACAATGCATGGATGGCCTCTGCCAGCTCATATGTTATTTTGGTGGTGAAAGGTTTTAAGTCACAATGAACCCTCACCTGCTCAAACTTGTTTACTGGTCATCAGGGGGATCTTAGGACGATGCCCTAGTATGGATTTCGGTTGCAGTCCTGGGGGAGTGACAAACCACACAAAAGGGGAACCAGTCCACCCACCAGGTGCTCGAGGGCGTGGCAGGCCCATCTGGAGCCCCATCGTCACACTCTGTTCTTTTTTTCAACGTGAGTGCCGAGAAGAATTGCTTGACAAGTGGTGTTAATAAATACTTGCAAATAAGTGAATAGGAAATGAATTAATGAACTTTCCTATGGTTCAGTAAGTTCAGTCAGTTGATGGTCCCTGCTCTTGGACCCCACTGCCCCAACCTAACTGCTCATGGCATATGGAATTCTCTCCCAACTTGGAGAATTGCGCTAGGCTCCCATTGCCCTCAGTGGAACAGGGCCTGTACTACCTCCTGGTGAACTGCCCCACTGGGGAGAAGGCAGCATTCCCTTGTGTGGGGCAACGGGGCTGGTCAGGCAAGGGGTCAAGGCCAGGTGTCCGCCGAGGCAGCAACTAGGTAGGGGAGTGCAAGGAGCTCATTGGAGCCCAGGACACTTTGGGGAAGGGCGGAGGTTCTGGCCTGGGATTATCCCCTCCTCCGTCCCTAAGCAGACATATGACCTTTGGACCCTTGGTCAAGTTTCTGGAATTTCTGCATCTTTAAGGAGGGGGCTGAGGTAAGAATGATAACCAATGATAATTGAAAAACTAAGTGTCACACTCAGCTAACAAATGACTTTGCATACATTTTATTCTGTAACATTTGGGTATCCTTATGGATTATCCCATTTCACAGATGAGAACACTGAGACTTAGAAGGGTTGACCAACTTGCCCAAGATGGCACAGCTGAAACCCAGCTGTCCTTACAACCCATATGGTCCCTCCAGCTCCAAATGGACCCCTGACCTCCTAAATCTGGCTCTGAAGATTGAGAGACTGTGCGACTGTGTCAGCTTCACGTTGCTTTCCATGTGAAGCTCCTTCGAAAACTTTATTAAAAATGAAGAACTCTTCTGAAAATTTCCCTGCCTGAGTTGGCCTCTATCATCCAGCAGAGGGCAGTGTGGTCTCAGGCTGGCGCCCTGCCTTCCCCTGGGTGGAACTGGGGACATCTAACCACTTCCAGCAAAAACCAGTCTCAGCTGGAAAGGGCTGAATCTACCTGGAGAGCACTTTGAAGCTTGCATGGCAACAGATTCAGATGAAAGCCTATCTCATTAGGAGGCACAATTTGAACATTGCTGCTCGGAAGGTGTTAGAAAGACATTAAAAATAGAGTTCTCGTTTTATTCCATGCGTGAAAATCAGTGATGGTTTTGTGCTTTTCTCACCTCTATTTATGGATGTTATTACCACTTCTGTAATAGAAGCCATTTCAGCTTTGCTGGAGCTGACGGTGACACTAAATGACAGGGCACAGGGGTGCCTGTTGCCAAGCATTAGGTATGGTCAAATGTCTCAAAAATTATATATGTAAAGAATTTGTGTATGTCACAGGTTGTTTTTAAAAACCTTATTTTTTTTCTAGATTATTTTCTATCTACAAGCTACTAAACTGAACTCAGATTATCATAATAAACTAGTGGGGTGCTCTCTGGGTGACAAAGCTACTCTGCAGGTGACCTCCACAGCTGGCTCACTGGCCACATACCCTCCCCTGGTTCCCTGGAGACCAGCTCCTGATAGTGTGGGTGCCTCGTTTTCATTTTCACAGCAACCCCTCCATCGATTCTGGGTTCGTTATAGTGAGTAAATTATTGTTAAAACCTTTGAGCACCCGCTATATCAGAGCGTTTATAAACAAAAGCAATTCACAAAAGATATAGAATAAGAAATGTTTGAGCACTTATTACGGCCAGGCACTTTTTAAGTGGTTTGTCTATATGAACACATTAAATCCTCACAACAACCCTACCAGGGAAGTCTTATCATCATCCCCACCTTGCAGACGGGAAAATGAGGCACAGAGTGGCTAAGCGACTTGCTCAAGACCACAGAGCTGGTGGGCGGCAGAGCGGGACTCAGCCTCAGACAGTCTGCCCGCAGAGCTGTGCTCCTCGGTCCTGCTCCTCCTGCCGTGGAGGTCAGCATCAGCAAGGCTTGTGCGGTTTACATCCCGGCCACCTTCTGGAAAGGATGGTCTTTACCTGGGTCTGTCTGTGGTGGGCTCCAGAATCTTCTCCCTAAACGTAAATGTTGCAGAAGCTGTCTGGCCTGTGGGCTCTGCCCCTCTTCTATCTGCGTCTCCTCTTTGCCTGAGAGCCGTCTCCGAAACCTCGGGAGGCCTCCCTGTCCCCGTGCACGCGGCCTGAGTGCTGGGAATTAACAGCCTCGGCATTAACGACGTGACTGACGGGCTGGTCTATCAGAGCCCAGCTCCGCCCCTCTGGGGTGTGGGTGCCACGGTTACCTGGTGGGCGGGGCTCCAGCGGCCTGCAGGGATGCTGGCCTCCCAGTGCCCCCCTCAGCTGCCACCTTCTGGTCCCTTCCTTCCCTGTCCCAGGTCCCTGCTTCCCGCTGGGGTGCCCTGCACCTGCCGGATAAACTCCTTCCGCTGGGCTCTCGTCTCTGGGTCAGCTTCTGGGGGGAGGACAGTGAGGGCTGTGCGTGTCCGTATTTAGATTTAGTGACTTGGGACCTTCTGAAGGTATCAAAGGACTTGTTGCAATGACTGAACTCACACTCTGGAATGAGAGATAGCATCAGTTAAATAAACACTAATGCAAACGGCAATCCGAAGACATCAGGGTCTGGCAGGAAGCAAGTGCTCTCCCCTGTCCCAGTGGTTCGGGGGGTGGGGCGGGTCACCTCCCTCCGGACCCTCTTCCTCACGTCCTCAGGGCCTTGGTGGCCGTTTGCTCGGCTCGCCCACCTCCGTCGTCGGCGCCTGAGTCTGGGTCTTGGAGCCGCCTTCGTCTGCGCGGTGACCCAGGGAAGGGCTGCTAGCCCTGCTCGGCACACGTGGCCCCGTTGTCACCTCCGTGGCCCACTTCCTGGACCGGGCCGCAGTTGACAGACGGCTCTGGAAGGAGGGAAGAATCTTCTGCCTGCATTCAGAGCTGCAAGCCTGCTTCCTTGGGTGACCACTCTTCTGCCTGGGAGAGGCCACACTATTCCCGGTCATAGTTACAATCCACCGAGTCTGGACGCTGTCGCTCTAACAGCACTGCGCGAAGGTTTCCTCTGTGGTGGGCATCACCACAAGTGCTTCGCTTCCATCAGTGATGGTGGATGGGGCCCGCTGGGCCCCAAACCCAGGCCGCCTGTGTCACCATTTCTCCGCCACCTTTTATTTCAGTTTCCAGTGGCAGGAATGTGACAAGGGGCAAAAGTTCCTGGCTTCCTCTTTTTCTCATTCATGCTCAACCCCTTTCCAGTAACCCATGCAATGATGTCTTTTACACAGTTCTTTCCCCAGTAAAACATCTGTGCTCAGGGTTTTTAAAAATCAAACCAATGCATACAAATAGTAAATATTTTTTAAAAGTACAGCCTCAGGCTGCCTCCCTTACTACAGGCGTACCCCCAGAGCACAGGGCAGGACGGTGTCAGAGCAGTGACTCACGGGACTGCTGTATGCAAGGTGCATGCCCCTGGTTTCCGGAGAGCATCGCTGGCCTGCACAGGTGCACCTCCAGAATGTCTGGTTCACTGCAGTGGGCTAACCACATGTGCTTGACTCCCTCCCACCCCCAAAGACGCCACTAACGGGGACTTGAAGAGAGGGAACCAAACATGATGGCAGAGGCAACTGGAAGAGCATCGTCAGCAGACTCGAGCTTCTTCCATTTCCAGAAGATGCAACCTTGCTCTGTGAGAGCCAAACAAAGGGGAAATTTCACTAAGCAGGAACCCCAAAAGATGCTTCCTCTCTTTGGATGTTTTACTCCAGCAAAACAAGCAAACAGACAAATGAGAGAGAGGGAGAGAGGGAGGGAGAAAGAGAGGGAATATTGTGACACAAGAGTATTTTCAATTTTTCCCTGTTTCTTGAGTTCTTCCTTTTGTTCCTTTAGACTTCATGCATTGAATACACATCCTTTTTTTTTTGGTGAGGAAGATTGTCCCTGAGCTAACATCTGTGCCAATTTTCCTCTATTTTGTATGTGGGATGCCACCATAACATGGCTGATCAGTGGTGTAGGTCTGCGCCTGGGATCTGAACCCGTGAACCCCAGGGCACCAAAGCAGAGGGCGTGAACTTGACCACTATGCCACCGGGCTGGCCCTGACTACACATTCTTAATGATGATGTGTTAGCTCACTTTTTTTACTGCCATTTTCCTGTCCTCACCTCCTAATTTTGACATGAACTATTTCAGTTTCTATTGGTTTTCTAGTAACTTTTCCAGGTTCTATTTCTTTTTTCTTTTTTGCTTGAGGAAGATTCACCCTGAGCTAACGTCTGTGCCAATCTTCCTCTATTTTGTATGTGGGCTGCCACAGTGTGGCTGTCGAGTGGTGCAGGTCCACACCCGGAACCAAACCCAGGCCGCTGAAGCCGAGTGCGCTGAACTTAACCAGCAGGCCACGGGGCCGGCTCCCAGAGCCTATTTCTTGTTTGGTCCATTTAGATATGTCTCCAGACATGCTTCACACACCCTCTCCCAGGTAGGTGAGGGGCTCTCACTCTTACAATTCCTGCTCAGTTCCTCCAACCACATCTTTGTATCTGCTTTATCAAGCCTCATCATGTTCACATTTTGTTTTCTTACCTGTTGTAGACAGAATAATGGTCCCCAACAAGGTCCACATCAGTTCTCAGAAACTATGAGTATGTCACCCTCTATGGCAAAGGGACTTTGCAGATGGAGATCTTGAGTTAACGGGATCTTGAGTTGGGCAGGCTATCCTGGATTATCCCGGTGGCCCAATGTCAGTGCAACAGTCCTTACAAGGGAAGGAGGGAGGCAGGCAAGTCAGAGTCAGAGAAGGAGATGTGGTGATGGAAGCAGAGGTCAGAGTGGTGTGGGGCTGCAAGCCAAGGAATGCAGGTGGCCTCGAGAAGTCAGAAAGACAAGGAAACAGCTTCTCCCCTAGAAGCTCCAGAAGGAGCACAGCCCTGCTAACACCTCGATTTTAGCCCAGAGAGACTATGTCAAACTTCTGACGTCCAGAACTACCAGATGATAAATTTTGTGTTGTCTTAAGCCACTAAGCTTGTTATGGCAACAGCAGGAAATCCATACAGCGCCATCACTAAACCTTCAGGTGTTTTGTCCATAGGTCAAAACATGCTCTTCTGTCTGGAGTGGTTACATATGTTCTCTCATTTAATCCTCTCAACCACGATGATTCCCATTTTAGAGAAGAAGAACCTGAAATTCAAGGTTTTAGGACTTTGGTAAATGTCCCAAAGCAAACAGTGGGTCTGGGGCTCACCCACGACCGACTGGAGGCCAAGTCCTGATGCTTTACATCCTGCTGGCTCCTGGTGGGAGAGGAAGAAGCTACCCTAAGGGCTTACAACCCACAAGAAGAGAGATGCTGGGGCTGGAGAAAAGAAGAAAAAGACGAAATTTCCAACCTCTCCAAGGGAAGGGTGCCATTTGTCGGTACTCTGTGGTCACATGGCCCCTTGTTGACCCCAGACCTGGGACCTTGTTGTACTTTCCTGTTCAGGTACACGAGTACTAGTGAAATATCGAGAAGCCTGGAGACAGCCCAGCATCTCCACACAGAGTAACTGAGAAAGGGTATAAAGGATGCTCTCTCTCGAAGGCTGGAGATGCGCTGGCCGCCATGTCTCCTCTCTGGAAATCTTACTTGTTTGGGGAGATGCGGAGACCTGGATCTCTCTGTTTAATGTTATCAAAGAAAAAAGACTTTCTCTTGCTAACTGAGGCCTAAATTCTTCTCTGTTGACCCCAGGTCAGTTTCTCAGGAGAAATGGAAACTTCAGCAATGTCTCTGTAACCATTGATCCCTAACTAGTGACATTTCATTTTACAACCGACCTTTTACCAATGTTCCTGATATGTTGATTAAAATAAAGACAAAGATGGATGGACACCAGTGGTCAGACCACCAGACCCTGTTTTTTCATCAATGGTCACTATGGAATTTGAACTGATGCTGACACCCTGCGGTTTCAGCCTAGACAATCCTTTCCCTACCCTTCCCTTCAGGACCTCCCTGGGTTAGTGCTTCCCCAGCCTGCAGACTGTAACTGGACGAAATGAATTTCAACTTTCTGTGAACTTCTGACTATTAGTGTTTTCTTCCAGGTTAGCATCTCCCTAAGGAGGGGGCCTATGCCCCAACCCCCATCATGTCCAGGGTTCTCCCAGTATCTTTTAGACCCCCTCAATCTGGGCAACAAGACAGTAGGACAATAAACATTACCAGATGGTCCTTTGTAGCCTTGCCAGACAGGAGGCTGGGCTGGGAGAGGGATTACCACCCTGAGTGGGGTCTGCAGGACTAAGATGACATGGCTGCCAGCTTCCTCCTTGCTTTCTGCATCTCATCTTCTCCTTTCTCTTTCCATTTCTTCCTCCTTTGCTCAGACTCTACATTGGACTTTTCATCTCCTTGCTATTTCTCTCTGAAATTAAATCCCTCTGACTATTTCTCTCTGAAATATCCATCCTACAGCTCCTTCCTTCTCTAATTCTTCCTCTCTCTAGGTCTCCTCTGAAACGGTTGGGTGGAGAATGCTCTTATAAAGAAGCACTGAGATGCTCCAGACCTCACATCTCATTATTCTATACTCGACTTACGCTCATTTACAAGTAGCTCCTAATTATTCCAATAAAAAACAAAAACTGAGAACTTCTGGTGATGCTTGCAGCCACTAGTTTTTTCCTACTATTTCTCACATTTTGCATTCTAACCCAGAGAGAGGTTCATGGCTGTCAACTATGTTTTTGTATTCAAAACTTTTGAAAAAAAGCCCCTTAATTTCTCTGGTAAACCACATTTCTTGTAAGAAGGAAATTCTCGGTTTTTCCCAGAAGTCCCATGAAGTTCTATATTAATTGTGTGTCTACAGTGACCCTTCCAGACTCAGAATCCTGCTAGATTCACAAGTCCACTTATATTTGCAGAACAATTCTGTATTATTATGGTAATAACAAGGCTGCCATCCTTTACCATGGAAATTTTTTGCATTTTAGCTGAGTAAATACTTCCTCTCTGCCCACAGGAATGATTTGAATAACAAAGATGCAGGACGGTGAGAGCAGGCTGCTTTGGTGCTTCAGCTGAAGATTCTTACAAAGTTTTCAGAATAAAACGATAACCCACCTTAAGGGTGTAGCTGGTGTCACAGTGGAAGTAGGTCCAGCAGAATCCTGGGATCCCGTGAAGAAAAATTCAATTTTGGTGTTTGGCAGGAAGTTGAAACTTGTGAACTTGGGACTTCAACTCCAAAGTTTTTCTTTTCTTTTCAAGGCTTAGTCAAAAAAGAGGCCTCACCACCCCAACATAAGCAGGCATGCACGTGTAGGGAAACCAGAAGGGGTGCTCACTGGTAAAAATGATCACTTTACTTCCAAATTTAACCAAGGGGCCCCTTTTCAGTGCAAATTATCTGCCAGCTGCCTCTCTGTAGGCAGAGGTGGAGAGGCACCTTGGGAACCCTTTCTGTTCTGCAAGGAGGCACTCTGCGGCCTCTTAACTATGCAAAGGTATGTTAGTTTTCTATTGCTGCTGCAATAAAATACCACAAACTTAGTGGCTTAAAAGAGCACAGATTTATTGTCTTATAGTTCGGAACTCTGAGATCTCACCACATTAGAAACCAGGATTGGGCAGCACTGCATTTCTTCCTAGAGTCTGTAGGGTGAGAATCTGTTTCATTTCCTTCCCCCGCTTCCAGAGGCTGCCTGCGTTCCTTGGCCCCTTTCCTGCATCTTCAAAGTCAGCATTGGCTGGTGGAATCCTTCTCACATCGCATCACTCTGACTCAGAACTCTTCTGCCTCCTTCTTCCACTTTTAAAGCAATGGTGATGACATTGACCCTACCTGGGTAACCCAAGATAATCTCCCTGTAGTAAGTTCAACTGATTAGCAAACTTAGCCATCCTCTGCCATTTAACGTAACGTTGAAGCCCGATACCTGAGGGTTACTGTAAATATTCAGTAAGATTACATTTCGACCTCGTTCCTAATACAGACGTAGATGAAAAGAAGTCAATCTTGCCAATTTACTGTCTTCTTGTTTAACTTGAGAGGTGACTGAGTGTCACAAGGATTTGTGAGCTTGTTTTACAGAAGAAAAAGAATGCCTCCAGGGAAGTCATGATCACCAGATAACCAGGCCTGAGCTGCCATTGATCTGGGCAGAAGTCAGATTGCTGAAGGGCTTAACTGCAGTGAAAGAATCACGGGTTACCCCTTTGTTTCTCTGAAACTCCTCCTGCCGAGCCTCTCAGCTCTATAAACCCCCCTGCTCTCTTCTGTTGATAAGGCAGATTTGAGAGAACCTATCCTCCCACCTTCTTATTTTGGCCAATTCAATAGACCTTTCTCCAACTCCAAGCACCAATGTCTCAGTAACTGGCTTACTGCACATCAGGCACATGAATTTGAGATTGAGAGGTTTGGTATCAACAGATTCCAGGGATTAATACATGGCCATCTTTGGGGGAAGCCATTAGTCTACCTACCACACTCTGCCTGCTGCCCCTTTAGATGTACATCTATCCTTCATGCAAAATATATCCACCCTATCTCAAGTCCCCCCCCCCACCCCAGGTTCAAACAATTACAGCATCAACTCAAAGTCCAAAATCTTATCTAAGTCTCATTAGCTCGAAAGTCCCAAATTTCATCATCTATCATCTAAATTATCTAAATTAGGTATGGGTGAGATTCTGTTTATGTCATCCTAGGGCAAAATTCCTCTCCTATTGTAGACCAGTGAAACCAAAGAAAATAAAGTTATCTGCTCCAAAAATATGAAGATGGGATAGACATAGGATAGCAGTTATATACATGCTTATTCAAAAAGGGAGAAATGGAAGGAAACATGAGTAACTGGTCCTAAGCAATTTCAAAATCCAGCTTGGTAAACTCCATTCCGTCTCAAGACCTGGGACTAATCATCTGTAGTTCTTAGCTCTTCCTTCTGGGCTCACAGTTAGACTCTCTAGGCTTGCTGGTCTACCCTCTGGGTCATTCTTCTTTGTCAGGAAAAGTAGCACATGCTTGCAGTCGAGCAGTTTTAGCAGCCTGTTTCCTGCCTGTAGAATTTTAAGAGTCCATCAACCTTCTATTTTGCTTTCTCTCTGTACTTTTGGTTCTAAGATGGCTGTGCTTCTACTGATATAAAATTCTCGAGAACCTCATGGGTCTCTCAGGTGTGTCATGGCAATTCACTCCCTTAAACAGAGGCTCCTCCACAGATAATTCCCAGGTAATCTCATCTCTATTGGCTTCTGCTGAGACGATTAAGGGGATCTATCAGTCCTACTCTTAATCTCTTCAAAGAGTCTTTTGTGTGAGATTAAATATTCTGACCCTTGACCTTTCTTTGGTACTGGCAAAAGGTTGGCCAGCCACACCACTGACTTTTTCTCTAGCACTTTTTAGTTATTTCCCAATAGTGAATCACTTAATTTTAGCATCATTTGCAATTTTGAGAAGCTGAGAATTTCACAAACCATCATGCTCTGGCTCCTTTTTTTTTTTTTTTATAATTGTTCCCTCAATTTATTTCTTTTCTCTTACATTTTACTATAAGTCACAAGAAGAAACCAGGCTGCATCTTCAACACTTTGCTTAGAAATCTCAGCTAACTATCCAAGTTCATTGCTTACAAGTTTTGCTTTCCACATAATGACAGGACACATTTAGCTGATATTTCTGTCACTATACAACAAGAATGCCTTTTCCTCCCATTTCCAATAACATGTTCCTCATTGTCTTCTGTGCCCTCTCCAGCAGCACCTTTAACATCCATATTTCTACTAATAGTCTATGATGATTAAGTATTCTCTGTGATGACATATGTTTTCTCTACCATACTTCTCACTAGCAGAGTCATTAACATCCATTTTTCTACAAGTCTGTTCAAAGTAATCTAAGCTTTTTCTATCCTTGTTCCTCAGAATTCTTCCAGTCTCTGCCCATTGCCCAATTCCAAAGCCACTTCCATATATTTAGGTATTTGTTACAGCAGCACCCTATATCCAAGTACCAAAATCTATATTAGTTTTTTATGGCTGCTGCAACAAATTATCACAAACTTAGTGGCTTAAAAAGCACAAATTAATTTTCTTACAGTTCTTTGGGTCAGAAGTCTGACATGAGTCTCACAAGGCTAAAGTCAAGGTATTGGCAGGGCTACACTCCTTTCTGGAGTCTCTAGCAGGTGAGAGTCCATTTCTCTGCTTTCTTCAGCTTCTGGAGGTTGCTTGCATTCCTTGGCTCATGGCCCTTCCTCCATGTTCAAATCCAGAAATTCTTGGATGAATCTTTCTCACATCAAATCACTCTGACACTGACCCTACTCCCTCTCTCTTCCACTTTTTCACTTATCTTAATGTCAGCTGATGAGCAAACATAATTCTCCTTTGACATGTAACATAACATATTCACAGGTTCCAGGGATTAGGATGTGGCCATCTGTAGGGGGCCATTATTCTGCCTACAAGATGTGATACATAAAAGGTGTAACTAGTCCAAGACTAACCCATGTTCCTGGGAGATATGAAGTTTACAACACCTCCTGTGAGTGGAGAGAAATGCCGCACATGGAACTCTAGGAAAGAAAGAAGTTTCTGGAATGATATCAGGCACTGGACTCTGAGGGGCAGGCTACTGCCCACTGTGAGAACTTTTAGTACCACCCACCCTTCTTGTGCTATCAAGCTTTGGTAGAATGTCGAGCATACAAGTGGGACTTAGAAGAGTCATAACCTTGAAGTCTAAGCATGGGACCCCTCAGGGCTCTGGAACAACAAGGACCCCACAGCAGTGAGCAAGTGTTGTGGGTCTCTGCAAGGCAAGTCATTTGCAGTGACAGAAACTGCAGCACTGGTGGGTTGATTGGACTTCTTAGTTCTCCCTCTAAACTTGGAATTTGAGGTAGATCTCCCCTTTTCAAACTGAGTAGGTCCAAATCCAATCTATCCTTGGGGTTTTTGGACTAGAAGGGAGGGTGCAGAAAAAAGTTTGAAAGGGAGCTACTGAATTTCTTGCTAACAGCAAACATATGAGCATTAAGAAAATAACTGCATAAATAATGAGAAATGCTTATGTTAGTATCCCAATCTGGGGAAGCAGGCCATACCAATTATACACATTTATGATACCCATCTTTAAGGAATCTGTTATCCTACCAAGTGTGGCTTAGCTCAGTTTCCAGGAATTAGAGTTCATCTATTTACTGATAACACCCTTTGGATATTGCTGACCATTTTCTATGAAAAAAATCATCCTTGATTTCCATGATCCTTCTCTGCAATGCCCTTTCTCCTAATACCACTACTGCAACAGTAAGAGTGAGGGTGATTCAAAATTCAGACCTCATGCTTCTTGCACTCTCCTTGGCAGAATTCATCGTCTCCATGACTTCAACTGGCACATTGACAATGGTGACTTCCAGTGTGCCCTTCAGCCCTTATCTCTCTCCTGAGCATCTCTTTATCCATGCTTGAAATTTCCATCTAGATATCCCATGACTTTTTAAACACGAGAAGTCTGAAAGACCCAACTCCACAAAGAAAACTAGAACTAATAATCAAAAGACTCTAGTCCTGGTCAGGGCTCTAAGGTGTAGCTCACTGGGGGACTTGGAGAAAGAAATTAATCACTGGAGAATGAAGAGCCTGCAGTAGATTCATGGCTCTCAAACTTCTAGATGGAATCACCAGTGTTCTATGAAAGACCATTGGGGCTATTGGTGGAGAAAAGATAGTGGGACTCGAAGCTCTAGGTTCCAAGGCTGCCACACCCACTTATACCAGAGCAACTCTGGGTTCATGTCATATTTATTTGACTTCCTTCTAAGATTTATGTGAACAAATGCAAGTGTTTTTGAAATGCATGTGTGTATGTAATGCTCATGCCTTTGAAATGCAGATTTTCTTGAAATGTTCTGCTTTTGAAATATGTATGTTCCTCTCAAGAGCACATATCTTCGACATCAAGACATGTATTTGAAATACACAGTTTATAAATTTCAGAGTTTTGAAATAATTTCTTTTTAAAGTTGCTTGTCTGTTAAATACACCTGTCTTGAAACACACCATTGTGTCTTTGAAATGCATCTGTCTTAGAAAGCAAAATGCAATTTTTCGCAAAGCCTGATTCTTAAAATGTCATTTGCATTTGAAATATTCCTCCAAGTGCACAAATATTAGAACTTTAAGTGACACTGATATGCAAGTATCTTTGAAAAGTGCATTTGCTTTTGAAATACTCCCGTGTAATATAATTTGCCCCTTTTGTTTTAACTTCTAGCCCAAGATGTCTCATGTTAGAACTGTTAAATGATGACTTGTGATCCCCTTGTCTTCCTTTACTCCTTCTTAATAAGTTCTATATACTTGAATCATATTTATTCTCCTGGTTATCACATTCATGATGTTACTCCACTTTGAAAAATCTCATCAGTGATTCTCCATACCTGTACCTACTGGGTATAGTTCAAATTTCTTCATGAGGTATTGAAATGTCTCTACAATTTGGCCTTTACTGATATCTTGAAACTTATTTTAACTGTGTGCATAGATTTTATCTGCAATTACAAATGGACTAGCCCTACTTATTTTCTCCACTCCTTTCATGCTCTGACTTTCACTGCATCCTCACTTCCTTGAGAACTATCACTACCCTATCACAAATATGTCTAGCCTAAGTTTACCTCTATGTTCTCAGTAAAAAGGTAATGACTTCCCCCTCACATTCAGCTGTGACATATCACTTTTTGAGTTCTATTCCAACATTATTTTGCATCCACTTCAATGGATTTCAATATGGCCATAGCCAGAGTAGATACATCCCACCTCTTAAGAATAAGCCATACAAAGTGGTATATTGACTTTCCTGACAGATCATTTATAATGTTCAGATAAGATGCTTTGGAGTCAAATTTGGTTCCTTATGAACTTTTGGATGCAAATAATAGAAACCAACTTTAACTACTTTAAATGAAAAAGAAAAGTTGATTATAAAGGCAGAAGGGGTTGTTAAGAACTCTGAAAGCTCTGGGATTTTACCCTCCTTGCAAGCTAACAAGTTGGCTTGCTATAATTTCATGGACGCTAGCAGAAGATACAAGACTCTGAATCAGAGACAAAAGACAGCTTATTGCTTCATCAATGGCAGTCGCCAGAGTATCGGCATCTGTGCCCATTCACTGAGCTCCAAGTCCACAGGGTGACGTGAAGAGGGTCGGATGACACCTGCCAACATAGTGGGTTGCCTTATAGGTGAGGAAATGTGCACTTAGGGAGCTCAAATCTTTCATAACAGGCAATAAGCATGTGTGCTTATTGCTCTGGAAGGAGACATGATCTCTCTATTCTAAGACTGTGTGCTATGCAAACATCCTTGAAAAGATAGTCTGGAGGAAAAGGCAATTATTACCTCACTTGCAGGATGTGCAGAAAGGTGAGAGACACACAGAGGAGCATCTCCCAGGAATATCCACCTCTTATTTCTACACTGTGTTGACTTTCAGAGAATTTTTCCACTAGTACTCTGCTCCTTTAGCCACTCTGATTCACCTGACTGATAGAGGCTGGAACCCATCCACTCACTTCTTTTCTCATACAGCATTCAGTCAAGGCTACTGTAAACAGGACTCTAACTAGGAGGGGGATGTCAGGCTGCAATATTGACATCAGCCACACTCACAGTCTTGGACTCAACCAAGTGAATAGAACTTAAACTTCGTCAGAGTCTATGCTACACTGCTAAGTGGCTCTCCCCTAATTTTTGCCTTGATCTTCTCATTGCCATGAGGTGCCTTTACCTTCCTCCATTTATATTATAATGATGTTAAATATTTCCTCTCCATGTGTTGAGAACCTCATCAGACAGTGTTCTAATTCTTGCTTCAACTATTAAACATAATTTAGAAAATTCAACAAAAGAAAAGTCTATTGCATTCAACCATATTTCTTTCTTCCTTCCTGATATTCCAAATTTCCTAATTCTATTGTTTTCTTTATGTTTAAAGAACTTCTTTTATCCATTTTTAAAGGGTAGGTCTGCTGGAGACAAATTTTCTCAGTCTTTCATCATCTGAGAATGTCTTGATTTCCCTTTCATTTTGGAGGATATTTCTGCTGGATACAGAATTGTGAGTTCACAGTTCTTTTCTTTCAACACTTGAAAAATGTGTGACACTTCCGTCAGACCTCTTTGTTTTCTGCTGTCATTGGAATTGTTTTACCCTATATGTAAGGTGCTTTCAAAACATTTTATTTGTCTTTAGTTTCAAAAGTTTAATTGTGATGTGTCTTGGTGTGGATTTCTTTAGGTTTGTCATGCTTGGGATTTGATCAGCTTCTTGAATCTGTAGATTTATGTCTTTTGTCAAATTTAGAAAATTTTCAGCCACTATTTCTTTGAATACTTTTTTAGCCCCACCCTCTTTCTCCTCTTCTTCTAGAACTCCAATGACATTAATGTTAGACCTTTTTTAAAGGTTCCACAGGTCTCTGGGGCTCTAGTTTTCATTTTTTCACTTTTTCAGTTTATTTTCTTTCTTTTGTCCTCTCCATTCTGCTGTTGAGCCCATCCAATGAGCTTTTTATTTAGATTACTATATTTTTCAGTTCTGAAATTTCCAGTTGGTTCATCTTTATATCTTTTATCTCTTTTTTGAGGCTTTCCATTTTTTTTTCATTTATTTCAAGAATCGTCATAATTGCCTGTTGAAACATTTTTATGATGTCTACTTTAAAACCCTTGTCAGAGAATTCTATCATTTGTGTTGTCTTGATATTGGTGTCTGTTGATTGTCTTTTCTCATTCAAGTTGAGATATTCCTGGTTCTTGGTATGATGAGTGATTTCTTAATTAAACTGTGAACATTTAGTGCATTATGTTATATGACTCTGAATCTCATTTAAATCTTCTCTTTTAGCTGGTCTCCTCTAATACTGAGCCAGCTGGAAGTGAAAGTCCAAGTTCCCTACTGCTCTCCACTGATGTCCCAATGGGGTGGGGTGCTTCATTACTGTGCACAGGGCTGGGGGTTCAGGCTCTGAATTAGGTCTCTGATGATATCACTCTGTGTGAGAGGACTAGGTCGCCTTGTTGCTGCTCCAGATGTATCCTCCCCTGACACTGCAGAGAGAGGTGCCTCATTAACACAAGGTGGGGCGGAAGTCTAGCATCTGCACTTGGCCTCCTCTGACAGCACCCTGGTAGGAAGGTGAGGGTAAGAGAGACTTCATTACAGCAGACGAGAGTGGACATCTAGGCTTCCCAGTTGACTTTGCCGATATCTTTGGGCATGGGAGAGTAGGTTTTTCTGTGGTGTTTGGCTGGAGTAGAGTGGTTATTATCTGAAAGTTTTCTGTCTTGCTAGACTTCCCTTTTTCTGGGCATTTAGCTAGAGACAGCAAACTTTTTGGTGGGATTTTGTTTACACTGTTATTATGTCTGATTGCTGGCTTCTTCAGCATTTAATTTGAGACACGTGAGGCCAAAGAGAAAACCCATGGAACTCACTGTGAGGCTGTTCCTTGGGTCCTGATGCCTCTATCTTCCAAGGCTGTTTGCTACACAAATGTTCTTGGGAAAATAGTTCAAGGCAAGGGGCAGTCAGTGCCTTGCTCACAAGACAAGCACATATGTGAGAGAATCATAGAGAATGGTCTCCCAACACTCATTTAGATAAAGAAGTAAAAACTAAAAATGTGTGGATAAAATTCTGAAAGAGAAAATGTGTTAACTATTTGACAGTATAAACAAAACCCAGGAGGTAGGGAAGGAGGGTATCATCTAAGTGCAGTACATTATTTCACTCATCTATGTCCACAGGGAGTAAAAGTGAAGAAGGTTAAGTATCTTATTTAGTATTCTAAAAGTGACTACTAAAGCTAAAAATGATAACATTTATAATGAAATTGTGAAGTAAAGGAGAAAAGAAAAGGTATAGTTGTGTTCTTTTTTTCATCTTTCCTAGAGAAAGATGAAATTCTTGAACCTTCCTAAATTCTCAAAAGTTTATGTATGCTATATAAAGTTACAAAGATAATTAATAGGCAAAAAAGAAACAAGGTCATAAAACTTTAAATTCACAGAAGACGCACACACCATATTTATATACTGGTGTACACATGCATGCATACCCACATGCATGATCACAATAAAAGGAGACAAATACAGATCAAAAACAAAGATGCAGTTACAGTATAAAGTAAAATAGGGGAGTGAATTAAGGTCACATAGAAATAATGTAATTGGGATAAACCACAATTAAAGAAAACATCTCAGCTTGGGTTAAAACAAAAGCCCTACTATTTATTTTATAGAAAAAATATATAAAAGAAATAAGGGTATATGAAAACATTAACCATTAAGAAGGTAAAAAAAATAGCATTCCAGAGAAATGCTAAACAAAGAAAAACAGAGGAAAAAAAAGAAGCAGAAGCAGAAGAAGGAGGAGGAGGAGGGGAAGCAGCAGCAGCAGCAGCAGCAGAAGAAGAAAGTGAAAGAGAAAAGGAGGAGGAGGAAGAGGAAGAAAAAGAAGACCTGAGATCTTGATAATCCTATTTGATGAGTTTGAATTCAAGTAAAAATTGTTAAAGATAAAAAACAGTACTTAAGAATGAAAAACTTTTATACTGCTGGTGTTATAAATCATTAATGCACCAAACAACATGGCATCAAAGTCAATAAAGTAAAAATAGCAGGAAATACAAAGAGAAACCCAGTTAAACATAATCTCAATAAGTAAGATCAAGTCTTCATTATCAGTTGACTACTGACTTACTCAAGTAAGTAAAGGCAATAGCAATACAAATATAACTAACAAGGAGGATGAAATAATAAATACATGTCTAACTCCATACTTGATAAAAGAGAATACACTTCATTTTCAAGTGTTCATGGACATTTTACAAAATTTATCCTATTTTGGGACAAAAATATCTTAATAAACTGTAAAATATAAAAACCTCCCACAAATCATAATCTCTGAACACAACCCAGTAGAATGAATAATAATAGAAGCAAAATAACTACAATTACATGGACATTAAAATACTGTCAAATAATTTTTGTATCAAAGGAGAAATAAAAACTTAAATTATAGAACATTTAGAAGACAATCATGACAAAATTCTACATATTAAAAATTCTGAGCTAAAACTAAAGGAAAAATAATGAAAATAAATTAATTAAACTTCCTAATATAGGAAGTTAGTAAAGGAAAAAGATCCCCCCAAAGAAGGAAATACTAAAAAAAATTAAAAATAGAAAATTGATAAAATAGAAACTAGAAGAATGAAATGATAACTAATTCTAAGACTTGGTTCTATGGGAGGGAAAGGCAAAGCCACTAACAAACATACTCAAGAGAAAAGATGTGGCATGATGAAAAATTCAAAATTTTTAATTAAAGAGAGAAGAAAAGAAAACATCATCCTTGATACAAATAATAACGTAAAAATTCAGGAGACAGAATTTTTTAATTAAACTTTTTACTTTAAGATAGTTGTATAGTCACACACAATTGTAAGAAATAATATAGAGGAATCTTGCGTACCTTTTACCTAGTTTCCTCAGTGGTGACATCTTGCCAAACTATAGTACAATATACACTTAGAGTACTGATATTGATGTCGTCAAATTCAGGATATTTGCATCACCACAAGTTTTCTTCGTGTTGAACTTTTATAGCTATAACAGCTCCTCTCTTTCTCCCAGTCCCTCCTTAGCACCTGGCAACCACTGATCTGTGCTCTACTTCTATAATTTTGTGATTTCAAGAATGATATTTAATGGAAACATGTATTACATAACTGTTATAACTTTTGGGATTGGCTTTTTAAGACTAACTTTTTAAGGCAGTTTTAGGTTCACAGCAAAACTGAGCAGAAGGTACAGAAATTTCTCATATACACCATGCCCCCACACATACACTGCCTCCTGGGTTACCAACATCCCTCAGCAGAGCGCTTTGTTTGTTACAATTGATGAACCTACGTTGACACATTGTAATCACCTGAAGTCCATAGTTTATCTTAGGGTTCACTGTTGGTGTTGTGCATTCTATGACTTTGGACAAATTTATGACATGTCTCCATCATTATGGTATCATACAGAGGATTTTCACTGCTCTAGTACTCCTTTGTGCTGCACCTATTTTTCCCTTCCACCTCCCCCCAAGCCCTGGCAGCCACTGAACTTTTTACTGTCTTTGCAGTTTTGTCTTTTCCAGAGTGTCATAAAATTGGAATTGCTGCAATGAACGTAGGAGGGGGTATATATCCTCTCGAGTTAGTGTTTTTGTTTTCTTCAGGTAAACACCCAGAAGTAGAATTGCTGGATAATACAGTAATTCTATTTTTAACTTTTTGAGGAAACTGCAAAATATTTTCCACAGTAGTTGCACCAATTTACATTCCTCCCAACAGTGCACAAGGGTTTCCTTTTCTCCATCTCCTTGCCAACACTTGTTATTTCTAGTCTTTTTGATAATAGCCAATCTGACACATGTGAGGTGATAGCTCATTGTGGCTGTGATTTGCATCTCCCTGATAATTAGTGACGTTGAGCACATTGTCATGAATCTGTTGCCCATCTTATGCCTTCTTTGGGAAAATGTCTATTCAGATCCTCTGTCCATTTTTCAATGTTTTTTGTTTTTTATTTTTTGCTATCGAGTTGTATGAATTCTTTATTTATTTTGGATACTAACCCCTTATCAGATATATGATTTGCAGATATTTCCTCGCTTCTAGTAGGTTGCCTTTTCATTTTGTTGATGGTTTCCTTTGCTGTGCAGAAGCTATTTAGTTTGATGTAGTCCCATTTGTTTATTTTTGCTTCTGTTGCCTTCACTTTTGGTGTGAAATCCAAAAAAAAATCACCAAGACTGATGTCAAGGAGTTTACTGCCTATGTTTCTTCTGGAGTTTTGTGGTTTTAGGACTTACATTCAAGTCTTTAATCCATTTTGAGCTAATTTTTGTGCATGGTATAAGATATTGGTCCAGTTTCATTCTTTTGCATGTGGCTGTCCAGTTTTCCTAACACCATTTATTAAAGAGACTGTTCTTTCCCCATTGTATGTTCTCGGCTCCTTTGTCATAAATTAATTGACCACATATGCGTGGGTTTATTTCTGGGCTCTCTGTTCTGTTCCATTGATCTATGGGTCTGTTTTTATGCCAGTGCCATGCTGTTATGGTTACTATAGCTTTGTAATACAGCTTGAAGTCAGGGAGTGTGATGCTTCCAGCTTTGTTTTTCTTTCTCAGGTATTGTGTTTTAATTTCTAATTCTGATTATTCATTGCTGGTATATAGGAAAGCAATTGACTTTTGTATCTTGTATCCTGCAAGCTTGCTATAATCACTTATTAGTTCCAGGAGTTTTTCTGTTGATTTTTTCAGATTTTTGACACAAATGATTATATCATTTGTGAAGAAAGTCAGTTTTGTTTCTTCCTTCCCAATCAATATACCTTGTATTTCATTCTTTTGTCTTACAGCATTACCTAGGATTTTCAGTACAATGTTGACAGTGTTTGTGAGAGAGAATATCCTTGCCTTATACCTGATCTTATTGGGAAAGCTTTAAGTTTCTCACCATTAAGTATATTATCTGTAGGTTTTTTGTAGTGTTCTTATTAAGTTGAGAAAGTTTCCTTAATTTTTTAACATTAAGGAATTTTTTCAAACCTAAGTAAGCGGATAAGTATTATAGAAACAAGTAAGTAGAATCAAGATGATAGAGGAGGCTGGAAGTGAGGACTCTGATTCTGGTTGTTGGGAAGGAGAGCACTGAAGAGCTCTCCCCGACAGCATCTGTTCTCTGAGAGGACGGCACCCCCAAGATTGGATGGCACCAGTGTGAGAGCAAAATTGAATATTAAGTAGCTACTTATTTAAGGCTACTTGAGATCAAGATCAGTTTTCCCTACACAATGCTCTGAATATATTTTTCTTGAATAACATTCTAGAGATTGTGACCAGAAATCTCAGCTATTTTGACAGTGTTCAGACATATAATGTATTAAATTTAGCATCAACTTTGAAAAGAGGTCCAGCAATCAAGGGCTATCTTCATGACTGTGCTTAGGAAGATGGGAAAGTCAACTAAACTCCCAGCTTCATGTTGCTTGACTCCAGTGCCTACATCAGTTGCTGAAGCCAGTGCTCAAGGATTTCTGAGTCTCCAGAGGTAGAGGTTGAGTCCAGAACTTGAGCGGGCTGTGCTACCAGAGTTTATTCCTAAGTTGGTGAGGCCCCCAGTCCACCTCACCAACGTGTACCTGAACAATAGCCCTCATGTTTTCATATATTTTACGTAATGTACTAACATTATAATAAAACATGCTCATCAAGCTGTTTCTAAGTGATAATACATTCAGAGTTCCAGTAGAGGAGTCCACAGAGAGGGTGCTTTGAAAACCACAAGGGGTTCAATAATCTGAATCTGTGGTATTGTTGGAATCATCTTTCCCTCCTTTGCCCTAGGAGAGGAATGGAGGGTCTCCCTTGCCTTCTCTCCTCAGTTACAGCGAGTCTGAGGAATGGTGGGCTGTGCTGGGGGCACATGAAGGGGGTGGAAGGAGGCTCTGCCTCTGCAGGATCAGCCCTCCCTCCCCTAGAGACCCTCCCCTCTGGACGCAGCTCCTCCTGCGACTGACAGCTCTACCTGCACCAGAGTGGGGTAGAAAGGATAGAGGGGTCTCAGCAGCTATGACAGGAGGAGAGGATGTAGAGGGGAGAGGGCACCATGGCAAATGCAATCTGCAAGAAGAATTCCTATAACTCTTGGGGGCAGCCATGTGTGTTATTATACTCCATCATTTTCTGTTGGGTTTCCTTTTCTTGCCCCTGAAAGCCCGCCCACCAATATAGAGCGAAAAGGAGAAATACGGAAGATAGGGAGGACACCCACATACTAGATGTTCCAAGAAAAACTGAACCAACAAGAACAGCCACTAAAGATGTAATGAAAAAATCTTCTCTGACACAAGTCATCTAAATTGGTATATTTAAAGGATGCAACATGTCCTGGGAAAGGTGGACAGAGACTGGTAAACCCGGAAAATGAGTGTTAATAGTAAGAGCCTTTTAAAGATGAGGACAGAGTCTGAGGATCTGATTAGCATCCAGGCCTCCTCCTCCTCCCGCGTCAGGATCACCTGATGGAGGGCGGAGGCTGCTGCAGGCTTCCCGCCCAGCAACCTTCAGTGAAGAAAATGGACCCATGACAGAGGAGTTTTAGGAAAAGAAAGATTTGCTCCAGAAAATCAAGAGATGGACAGGAAAGCTGTGGTAAGAAGACCGGGCCACAGGACTCCAGTAAACTGCATGGGAACTGCAGCCACAGAACGAAATGCGAATGTTGTCAAATAGCAGAGGATAAAAATCATCATATAACTAACAAAAACGCAGAAGTGACTGGGAGAGAAAAGAGCAGAATTCTTAGAAACTTTCCTCATCTTTTATAGAGTCAGCAGACATCTCAGACATATCCTGAGTTACAACTCAAGAAACTGAGGCTTCCATCCATTTCAGGAAGACAGTCAATTAACCAAGAGAAGCACTAGAGGTAGACAAACGATGGCCCAATTTTTAGAATTTCAGACGCGGGACAGCAGCCACCCGTGAAAAAACAGATCAAATAGCAAAAACATAAAAATAGAAGCTTTAAAGATAAACATCAGACCATAAAATGGTAGAACGAAGACTTAGGCGTACTTGTCATGTCAAGAAATGTAAACAGATGTAACGAAGTATAAAGATAAAAAATGAACCCATTCCCTTTTAAAAATTGCTCCAACTGAATGAAAAACGCAAACCAGCCCTGTGCTGTCTACAGCCCAGAGGCTAAGAGCACAAGAGTGACCCCAGATGTACAAGCCAGAGATGCTCGAGAGCAGGTGGGCAGCGGGGACGCCGGCACAGGGGCCACGGGGGCGGGACCGTAAGGAGAATAGAGCGGAGGGCGCACCGCTCAGGGAATCTGTGCGCAAATACGGAGCAGCAGATTTGTGACAGCACGCACAAACGGCAACATATCTACTGATGCAGAGGCTTGAGTTGCCCTCCCTGGGCCACGGGGGCTGGGCTTGAGCTGCCGGGTCAGGATGCAGGACATCAAGGAGGTGGCCTGGTGGAATTCTGTGTAATGCAGAGGGCTGGGGGGGGGGGAACGGGTTTTCTATCCCGGACTACGCCTCCTCATGGAGGGCTCCTGCCCACCCTCCACGAGCCTCTCCCGGTGGGCGCCCGAGCTATTTATCGGGAAGGTGGTCTCTTATCAGGCGAGGCAAGGCTTTTCGCGACGTCTCACCAGGCACCAAGCATGTGTGGTCCCCAAGCCGCATCCCGTTTCAGAGCAGAGGTGGCCGGGTGGCTGGCGGGGGTCAGGAGCCTGCGCCTCCACCTTTCCCAGCAGAGGAAGCTGAGGCCAAGAGCAGGGCGCTGAGCCTGCCTTAACCAACTGCCGTCGATGGACGTGCAGCCCTGGGCGCTCCTCAGCCAGGCCCTAGGCTCTGTCACCTTCGCTTCTCGCTTCTCTCCTTATCGAAACCTCAGGGATGGAACCATTCGCTAAATTTTATGTACACCAATTTCAGTTTCGGGTGGGACGCTCCGGCTGAGAGGAAACGTTCAGTTTATGATTCTGATCCGGAAACCCGTTACCACGGCGGGCGGGCGGGCTCACCGCCGGGCAGCTCTCCCGGGTGGCGCTGGGGAGTGAGTCTCGGCTGTCGCGTGGCTGCGTGGGCGCGCAGGACGGCCAGCAAGGCACAAGCTCCAGGGCGAACAGGGGCCTTAGAGCCGTCTGGTTCTTACTTTACAAATGAGAACACTGAGTCCAGAGGAAGAGACAGGTTTCGCCTGAGGCCAGTGTACCATTATGCTGGAGCAGGTGCTGGAATCCAGATTTGCAGGGACCCACGTGCAGACGTCTCTGGTGGAGAAACAATTACAAGAGGACACACACACACACACGTGCTGCCAGGGCATATAACTGATTGTGTGCAAGTGTGGTAAGTAGATTGCTTTTGCTCATTTATTATTAACGGTCGGTGACACACATATCCATTTCCTCCCCAAGCTTATTTACAGAGAGGACATACAACCATCGCGTTGCTATCTGAACCGATAATGACATCTTAAGTCATGTGGCAGTTTCCTGGACACTGAAATAAATGTAAGTAATATCTTGTTTGTCACAAGAAAACTCACCTCAGTGGACGAGCAGCCATTATGGTCATCTTTGCTACTGCTTCATGTCAAAGATCTGAAAACAAGGAGTGTCCACTGGTGGAAGAAAGTGGGGACCCAGCTCCTGGGGTGCAGCAGGGCTGGGCTGGTGCCAAGTATCTCAGCATCTGATCCAGGATCCCCTTTGCCTGCATCTGGTCCCACCACAGCCCAGCTGGCCTGGGCTGCTGTCAACACCAGCGCCCTTTATCCCCTCCCCCAGCCCCTCCCTCTGTTTTCTTTCTCTTTTAAAATTTTGTCAATGGTTTTGCATAAGTAGGGGGTGCTTCATCACCATCCTAATAATAGCCCAGATTTAACACTTTTTTTCAACTCTACTTTGAAAAACAGGAATTTTTTTTTAAACTGATTAGCATTCAAAATCCGCGTTAATGGAAATGACTGGAATTACAGAACCTAAGGGCCATCTGCGTGCTGTTCAGGAACACCCAGACGGTCGGTCCCTCTCACAGAGAGAATGTGGCTGGTTGCTGACACGAGCGAGGGCCTGGAAAGGTGGCCAAAGACTAGGCGACCTTCGTCTTTTCATTTTTATGCAGTTCACTTATGAATACGAGCGTTTGGCATTTCCCTGCAGTTAACGTTTTATGTTCTGAAGCTTTATATGTCCAATACGTCTCCTTTTATAGGGAGCTTCGAGAGCCCTAGCTGACAGAATGAGTGCAAAATCGTGAGGTGGCATCGATGCCTTCAAGTGTGCGCTTGAGGGAGGTGACAAAGATTCGGGAGGGAGGGCGCTGGCACCCCCACAGCCTCCCTTCTCCCGTGCACCTCCATGGCACCTGGCTGCCTCGTTTTGATCCATGTGTGTAAGTGTACATTGCGCTCTGGTCCGTCAATGAGGAGCCCAGAGAGGGGCCTCACACCAATCATTCCTGCTTCAGAAAATCCTTGGCAGCAGCCAAGCGGAGTGAGGCGAGAAACAGCTATCCTTACAGCTCCTTCTCTGCAGGGTGTTGTAAACCTTTGTGTCACCTCATTTAAATTTCACCGTGTCTCTATGAGGAAGCTACCATTATGGGCTTATTTTACTGAGGAGGAAACAGGTACGGAGAGGTTAAGTAACTTGCCCAAAGCCACCCAGCTCACAAGATGTAGTGCTTAACCACTGCATTCAAACATCCTTGAAGCACATTTGATCTTACTTTGGCACCACCAGTATTCAATCTGACACCCAAGAGCTTCAAGGTGGGTGAGCAGACCCAGGAAATGTGTGCAGTGAAAAGGATCCAGAAGCAGAAAGAAGAATCTTATGGAGACTTGATAAGATCAACAAAGTGATCTAGAAGACTCTAGAAATATAGAGATATAGATCCTATTTCTCTCTATCTTTCATGATATCTCTATATTTTTCATGACTACCTTATTAGAACCACTTCCCCCAGGCAGAGGGTTAGAGAGAAAGAAACTCATAACATTACAGAACATTCACCTGTGTAAAGCATAAGCTATTTTTGTTTATTAATTGGTCTCAGTCTTTTCTCTTTAGAAGAAAGAGTCTCCTAGGTGGACCATAAATAAAGTTAGAATGTTCCTAACGTTGAAAAGCTCAGGCCACAGCTTCCCTATTTCTGTTGCCCTAGCTTTGCAGAGCAAATCGATCTGCTAGGAAATAGGACAGTTTTTATTTTTGAAAATAAAAATGTTGATGTTAAAAGCCACATTGTGCCTTAAGCCCAAGATGGAACCTTTTCCATGGCTGCATCCGCATTTCTGTGAAGCCAGCTGAAACTCGGGGCTGGGGACAGAAGCAATCCTTTATAACAATTGGAACTGCAAACCTCTAAGGAATGCAGAACACTCCTGGGTTTCCTATTCTTCTCACAACTGGAAAAACACTTGTTAAAAAAATATATGAAAGCTTTTGACTAAGAATGAAGGGAGACCAATCTCAGGTGAAAAACCATTGTTGGAATGGAAATAGATTATCCATTTCTGCTTAGCTATGCATCATGCTTAAGCTTAACTAACAAAGGTAATTTTTTCTGAGTTAAAAATAAATATGTTTTGGGTTCTTTCACAAATCAAAACGGAGCTGTGATTTTTACCAGCTTCCAACCTATCAGTAAAATTAACCATTTTCATACTGAAACAGCCTAATTTGGTGAAAGAATTAAATTGAGTCAATTAATTTATATGATTAGCTTATATAGTGATTATAAATATTTATGATCAATTATAATTAAATAACAATAATTAAACTATATAATAAAGTAGTGTAAATTAGATACACAAAGTGTGTGTGTGTGTGTGTGTGTGTGTGGTGCCCTTGTTCCCTTCTGTCTACACAGACAAATGTGGAGGGAGGAAGGCAGACAATTTGTAAAGATTGTCCTGCAGAGAAGCAGAGCAAACAGGGAAACAGAATCCCTGAAACCCGGGCAGGTACTCGGCTTTCCTGAGGATGGTTCACGCGCACTGGGTCCGGGGTGTTGTCCTCAGCCCCTAATTCTCAGGGAAGCCTGTGAGGGAGGTCCCCTTCTATCCTGCCACTTCTACAGATGAGGAAATTGCAGGAGAAGGAGGGGAAGTGACTCTCCCGTGGTCACACAGAGGGTGCGGGCTGTTGGGCTCTCAGTCAGAAGCAGTTTGCTGGAATAGACTCTCTCTCGACCTTAACTGAGTGACTTTACTCCCTGCCCCGGTGTCCTCATCTATAAAATGGGAATCATCACATTACCAAACAGATAGGGTTGTCGTACAAGTGAGTTAATACCTGCAAAGTACTTAGACCCATGCTTGGCACAGAGAAAGCTCCTTTTCCAGGAAAGAACGTGGATGGGCGGATAGAGGCTGCCCTCTGGGTCCCACGTGCCGTGCTGCCTCTGGAAGACCAGAATATCTGTAATGCGGGATGACAGGCGGCCAGTGATGAAGGGAGACCAGTTTTATCCCCTCCACCTTCTAGTCAGATGTTAACCTCTCGATTTAGCCCAGCGACGTTGGGAATGCGTGCAGGTGCCGGTGATTATCACGACAAACTGTATATTGATCAAGCAGCCAAGGGGGAGCACAAAACTCGCTTTGGTTTTTCCCTGTGGGGGTTGAGGCCACACAGACTTGGGCTCATTTGGGACTTAGGGTTCCCCATTACCCTGGTCTCTCTCCCCCTGCCCCCCTCCCCTGGGGTCCCCTGTCGTCACCCCCCACAGTGACTCTCTGGAGCAGGCATCAGAATCACCTGGGGGGGTGCTGAAACACTGACAGCTGGGCCCCACCCCGAGTTTCTGGTTCAGTAGGTACAGGTGGGGCCAGAGAATGTGCATTCCTGCCAAGTGCCCAGGTGGGTGCAGGGCCACATGCCGAGACCAGGGGCCCCCGCCACAGAGGGGCCCACGGAAGCTCCCCGTGTAGACAAGAGCGGACTCCTCTTTCAGGCCCAGCAGAGAAAAGGCTGCAAACAGCATGCACACCTCCTCTTGCTATACTGACGACCTCCCCCAGCGGAGCGTGGGTGTGTGCTTGTGCCAGAGGACGCCTTCCAGCAGGGGAGGGGGGATGGCAGGGCAGAGAGAAGCCCTGTTCTGCGCAGCTGGACCCCCACCAACTCAGAGAAGCCAGGAGATTTCTCACTCGCCTGGCTAGGAGCTGACATCCCTCTTTGTAAAAATTCTCCCAGGAAGACAGAAGGAGGTTTTGAGGCCAAGAGAGCATCTGGATCCCATGAATGCCCTGCGGTTGACTGTCCTGAGAATCAGAACTTGAAACATTACATCGAGGTTGATGCTGTATTTCATTCATTGTCATCTCTTGAGAAGCAAAAACGCACACAAACCACAGCTGTACACAGGCCGGTGGGAGATCTCCTCTACCCTCTGGACCTCCTGGTATGGGAGACCCCAGGGTCCATGAGGGGTGTCCTCCTCCCTGCCAGGGCCCAGCAGGCATCTGAGAAAGCACAGGGCAAAGGATGTGCAACAGCAGAACCAGCCCCCTGCTGCTGACCTGCCTGTGACCTTGGGCCAGTTATTTCACTCTTGGTGCCTCGATTTCCTCAACCGTACAATGGGAATAAAATAGGTGCTCATTTGAGGATTAAATGAGTTAATGCCCAGAGGGCTGCAGCAGTCCGTGGATGCGCAGGAGGGGGTGCGCAGTGCTGCCTGTCCTTGGAGAGTTTGCTGGGTCAGAGAAAGACAGACAGACAAACAGGCGCAGGTTCTGGTGTAAGTGGTCCTGGCCAGTGTCGGCCACTTCTTATCAAGAGCCCAGCCGCTCACAATCCTCCATGTCGCTTGTCCTGGGCCACATTCTTATCGTCCCCACTGCCTGGCATCAGTCCTCACTCCAGCGGAGGAGACATATTTCTCACAGGTCCTCTTCTGAATCTGCGTCTTCTCCCGTCATCTCCCCCTCTCAAATCTGTGCCAGTGTTTCCCAAATGCACAACTCGGTCCCAACCTCTCCATGCCTGTCACAGGCCCACAGCTTGGGTGCTGTCTCTGCATGGACACTGCCCAGCCGTCTCAGACTCCTCCCGCTCAGACCTGAATGCCCCATCTTTCCTCCGTAGCCCCAGTCCTCTGATCTCCCCACGCCACCTTCCTTCACGCGGGGGCTCTGCGCAGACAGCTGGGAATCACCGTGGTGTTGCTCGCATCATTGGGTCCTATCAGCCTGTGAACAGACTTCGAGACCCCTCTCCCTGGTCTAACGGGAGAATCTAGCAAGCAAACTGCATAGGCTTTAAGTGAGTACAATAAAATCCATGCTGTCCTGTGAAGCAGCCGTGCAGGCCATCTTCAGCCTGTGTCAAATGACCTTGCAACCCCACCCCTCATGACTGAAGACGCCAGCTGGACAGGCCCACAGGCAGAGATAAAGGGCACCTCACTCACGTTTCCCAGCTGCATTTCTTGGAGACTGAGGGAATAATGAACAGTCCTGGTCCTTCCCTCCTCCATACACAGATAGCATCAGCATCTCTGAACTTGTTTGATGTACAACCAAGGAACTCTGGTTTATGTCACCTTCAGTGAATAACCTGGAGAAAAGCCCAGATGCCTCTGTCCCTTTCTTTGACATGTATGAAATCTAGTTGTAAGTTTTTTTCTTTTCCTCTTCCCTGCGCATGCTCTGTTTTGTGTAAGAGAGAGAAGCTGCACTTCACTTCACACCGTCGGAGCAGCTCCATCGGAGCACCTTGCTGAACTGTTTCCCGGGGTTCGAACTCCTCACACTGAATAAACCCCTTCACTGAAGTCACCGAGACTCTATTTCAGTCGACAAGCTCAATCTCCAAACTGTCCCCTGAACATGTCCACTCTGGGTGCTCCACGCCAAATCCCCAGTCCTGCCCCCACCTCTCTCTTTAGCTTGGTCTGCAGGACTCCCCTACTGGGTACAGTGCCCCGCTTTAATCCATTCTTTACTCAGCAGAGTAACCTTTAAAAATGCATATAGAAACCCTTTGCTGTCTTCTCATCGGCCCACCTTAGGCTCCGCACCGTCCCTGCCTACAACTAACGGTAAATTGCCTGCACAGTGGTGTCCCAGGATAGGGCCCAGTGCCACCACTAAACAGCTGTGTGACTTTGGGCAAATTGCTTAACCTCTCTCAGTCTCAGTTTTCTCATCTGTAAAATGTGGATAATAACCCAGTTTACCTCCTAGGAATGTTGTGCAGATGACATGAGAAAAGCCGTTGGTAGGAGCTTAGCAGCTGAGAGCGAGTGCTCTTCATGTGCAGGCCTCCCTGCTCAGTGCACCCACAGAAGGCTGTGGTCCAGCCTGGGGCACACCCAGCTCCTCCCTGCCTCCTGCCTTTGCACAGGCTGTTCTTGCTCTCTGAGCTCCTTCTACCCTTTCAGACCTGACCATCCCCCCTTATCTTTTAGATTTCAACTTTGCAGGGCTGCCTGACAACCTTTCCATCTAAATCAGTACAACCCAGCCCCCAGCCCTGAGTTACTGCCTCTCCTGGTTGGTCTCCATTATTTTTCCTGTATCTTAAATCCTAACTTGTATTTACACACTCATTCACTTTAAAGAGGATGTGGCACTTTTTAAACATCCTAGGTAGGCCTACGGGTGGCCAATGACCGAGCACCAAGGCCTCCAGCCTCCCTTCCCGTGGCCTCTGCTTCGCAGAAGTGACCGCAGCGGCTCGCTGGAGGTTCAGAGGGGCTACATGGAGAGAAACCGCCAACTACAGGGGCCACTTCGACGTGCCAGCCTTGTTCTTCAAAGAACTCGCTCAGAGAGCCCACAGCCTCTAGGATCTAGTTAATTTTCGAGAGAAAAAGCGGAAAATCAAAAGACATCAAAATAACACCGTTCTTTCCACCCACGGAAAACCCCCCAACGTTCCTTTGGTAAAGGTGAGGCTGTGACGTCTTCCCGGAGGTGGCGTCTCCCTCCTGGGGAAAGCCTCCGCGTCATGCGGGTCTTTAGGAGGAACCAGGGCGGAAGCTCCGGGCTCAGGGAGAGTCTCAGCCTGCACGTGGGTTTGCTGCCCAGACCCCTCCTGCCTCGGCGGGGCAGCTCGCTAGCTCCGCCACACAACTTCAGTGCGCACGTTCTTACTTAGTAATTGCATTTTGAGCCAAGTAATGCGAAATAAATTACCATGAACTAATGAAAAAGGACAGAGGATGACTTGAGACAGAGATCTCACCTTCACACCCAGTAAAAGCCATTCTGCGTTCAAGCAACACTCTGCGGAAGGACTCAGGGGCTGCGGGAGAGCAGAGAGCGGGAACGGTAAGTTCTCCGGGCACACACTGTTGTGTAGATGCCACATCCTGAGGGACCTGGGGCACAAGATGGGCCAGATTCACCCTGAGAGCGGTGGTTAGGTTTTTGGGTCCTGGATGGAGCGCGGCCCTGAAAGAGGAGGGAGAAAGGACACAGGGGAGCTGCAGAGGAAGACGTCAGGCTGGGAATGGGGGTGGCAGCCCTGTGAGGGTCCCAGGTGTCACTGTCATCACAGAGCATTTACCCTCCCCCTTGCAGCCACCCCTCTGTCCCTGAAACCGCCCAGATGCAGCTGCTGGCGGTGGGCAGCTTACTCCCCCTGGCTTCCCTTGCATCAGTTCCCTTGTAACAATTGCTTGCTATCCTTTTCTAATCCCCTGCACCTCAGAATCAGCATGCCCTCGTTAAGATGCTATGCTAGTCATTTGTTTATCAACACACACTTGTGGAGGTTTCCTCTGAGCAAAGCACAGTGACCGACCCTGGTGTGGCAGAAAGTTAAGATGTGGCCCCCCACATCCGGAGGGGCTGGAGACCTTTGTAATCCGCCCCAGTGGACTGTAACCCTCGCCTTTGTCCTGGGGCCCTCAGCCTCAGGAGCTTCTGGTTTGCGTAGTAAGACTCTCATAATTTTGTCAAAAGAGTGGAGAACTTTTGCCAAACATCCCTTTGTCACAGAGATATGAGTCCCAAGCGCAATGGCTTCTCTTTGTGGAATTGGTGGCTTCTTTTCACCCATAAAGGTGGCATTTACACTTTCTACTCCACCAAGTCTGGGATCAATCAGTGCAATTTAAAAAAATATATACTCCCTATTTAGTTCAAGAATAGATTTAAGGTGGGGCCGGCCTGGTGGCACAGTGATTAAGTTCATGTGCTCCGCTTTGGTGGTCTGGAGTTCACAGGTTTGGATCCCGGGTGTGGACCTACACACAGCTCATCAAGCCAAGCTGTGGTGATGTCCCACATACAAAATAGAGGAGGACTGGCACGGATGTTAGACAGACAATCTGCCTCAAGCGAAAAGAGGAAGAAGGCAACAGATGTTAGCTCAGGACCAATCGTCCTCACCAAAAAAAAAAAAAAAAGGAGAGAGAGAAATTTAAGCTGAGTCACATAAATATACACAATGTAATAATACAACATAAATTAAGGGAATGAGGGAGATGAGAAAAGAGAAAATGAGGGATACCCAGCAAAAATGGAGCCAGAGACTTAAAAAAATTATATTAAAATTCACATAACATGAAATTTACCATCTTGACTATTCTTCAGTGTGCAGCTCAGTGGCATTAAGTACTTTCCCACAGCTGTGCAGCCACCGCCACCGTCCATCTACAGAGCTCTTCTCATCTTGCAAAACTGAAGCTCTGTCCTCATCAAACTCCGTGCTCCTCCTCCCCCAGCCCCTGGCAGCCTCCATTCTGCTTTCTGTCTCTGTGAATTTGTCTAGAATATGAGTAGAATCACACAATATTTGTCCCTTTGTGTCTGGCTTCTTTCATTAGCATGATGTCCTCAAGGTTCATCCATGTTGGAGCAGGTGTCAGAATTTCCTTCCTTTTTAAGGCTGAATAATATTCCACTGTGTGAGTATACCAGTCAGAGACTGTCATAATCTCTTTCATATTACACATTTTAACCTCAGTGCTTATATAATTTTAATAACTATGAAACATCCTTTATGTACTTGTGGAAAGTCATAAATCACGGCTAGTGGAGGAGGTAGTGATAATTCCTGATAGAATTACCGCAAATCCCCTCACAAGTAACTGAACCCAACTCACTCATTGTTTGGCTGGGGTTTTTTTTTTTCTTCTTTTCCAACCTTAAATTATGCTCATTATTTCTCACAATCTAAAAGTTTGGTGCTCCTTCAGAGTAGGGAGAGCTATTATAATTACTGTAGCTGTCTCTTAAAAGATTAAATTAAATGAAAGTATTTCTGACAGTTTCTAAAATGCAAAACTCAGTATGGAGTTTGAGTACGTTTCCTGATGGTGAAGCACTCGGGAAAAGTTATTCATTTGACAAATGCTGAGCAAGTGTCTTGTCTGTGTCAGGCACTCTTCTGGGAGCTGGGGACACACAGGACGGAGGCTCCGTCCCAGAGGTGAAGACTGGCAACACAAAACCAATCAACAGATGAAACAATGACAGGTTATAACATGCAGGACAAAAGGGAGACACAATGTGGGCTGACGCAGAAAGCCCCACCTGGGTGCTGTGCGGGGATGGGTAGGAGGGCCTCTCTGAAGAGAAGTCTAAGGTGACGGGGGAGCCAGTCAGCAGAGAGAGCAGGATGAGGTCTGGACAGGAGTTACATGCGCAAGGTCCCTGAGGTGGCAAAGCTCCGAATGGTGAAGGAATGGAAAGGAAATCGCTGTATCTGGTGTCAGCCTGAAAAGTAAATTTGCCAGCTGTTTTACTCACAAAATGAATTTATTCAGGAATAGCCAAAGAATTGCAATTTGGGATGTGAGTGCTATGGTGGACCACAGGCAAATCCAGCAAACAAAGGAGAGGACTGTTATTTTATAGAGAAAAAGGAGGAAGTTGGGAGGGGTTGTTGTGAAGGAACGTCCCTTGGAGGAAATCAAGAGTTCAGGGTGATGACAGGTTCTCAGTGGCTGAGTTGCTGGGGTGGTCGATTTCCTCCAGGAGATGCAATGGCCATCTTTCCTGTGGAGGCCTGTAATTGATGATTCTTTTCTGTTGACATTCTTTGGTTGGAGTCTAATTGACAACCCTTCCTGTAATTGACCTCCAGTGGTACTGGTGGGAGCTCCCCCTTCTGGCCTCCTGACCCCATTTTAAATGAGGTTTCCTTTTATTAATTTTCACACTGGATAGCACCAAGCAAAGAGACAGTAGCACAAAGACTCTGGAGAGAGGAAGCGATAGGCCTTGAAGATCGTGCTAAAGGTGAATTTTATTCCAAGTTGCCTGGGAAGCACTGAATTTTATTTTCAAGGAACTCTCTGCAGCTGGGTAGAGCATGGACTGCAGAAAGGCAAGAGTAGAAGGCAGGAACTAATGAGGGGATGCAGGGAGAGCTGAGAGGGACAATGGTGTAGAGTCAGGCAGGGCAGTGGAGCCAGAGGAAACCAAGCAGATTCGAGTGTCTGTTGGAAATATAGTCAAGACTCCTTATTTGTGTATTAAGTATGGGTATTGACATCAGGGTTTTGGCTTGAGAACTGAGAAGATGGTGGTGCCCTTTGCTGACGTGAGAAAGAAGGGGGCGTGCATGTGGGGGAGCAGAACTCAAGGGTTCGTGTTAGATGTCTAGAAACCGAGCTCTCTGCAACAGGCGGGTAATGCACGCTGTTGGAAATGCTAGTGTGGATTCCAGCGGAGAGCTCAGAGCTGCTCGTAACTATCTTAGATTCATTAATATAAAGATGACATTTAAATCCCTGGAGATTACCAAGGAATAGAGTACAGAGAAGAGATTAGGAGACCCAGAATCATGCTCTGGGGAGCCTCAACACGGAGAGGTCAGGTAAAGGAAGATAGGACAATGCTGACAATGGAGAAGGGTGGTCCCTGAGCTGGCGGGGGAACCAGCAGAGCATGGTGCCATGGGAACCAAGAGGAGAGCGCCTTCCAGGGACGCGGTGCTGGGGTCGGGGGACAAGGAGACTACAGAGAAGCTGGGAAATGCCCATTAAGTATGGCCCCAGGGAGGACCGGGTTCAGTCGGTGGTGGTGGTGGGTAAAGCCAGACTAGAGCTTCTGACTCGTGAACAGAGGAGAGGGAGTGGAGACAGTGGGGATATACAAAGTTTTTGAGAATTAATTCTGGTTCATAAGAAAGGTTGGAGAAATAAGATGGTAGCTGGAAGGAGATAGTAGATCAAGGACTTTTTTTACTTTGAGAGGTAATATGGCATATATATGTACTGATAGGAATGTTTCCCCACAGTGGTCATTTTTATTTCAGGATGTTTGCGGAACATTTACTCTCTTTGCAAAAATAAACCAGCACGGGCAGCTGTCTATTAAGGCCGCTACTAGATCTTGAACATAGAAATCTGCCATCTGCACAGAAAAGACAGCAGGTAAATAACACCTGAAAGATTAATTTGTGACATTTAATAAGCACCTACTAGGCACCAGGAGCTGATTCAGACCCTTGGCTTACCCTATGGAGTAATGCAGAACAGGGGCTTATAATCCTGTGGGGGAAGACATAACAAATAACGAGTTAATAAATGAGTAAATTCTACTGTATATTGGAGAGTGATTATTGACATGAGAAAAAGTGCACTAGGAATCTGTGGGGTGGTGCATAGTGAGAGAGGCTGCAATTTTAAACAGGATGCAGGGCGTATCTTGTTGAAGTGTCGTCTGAGCAAAGGCTTGAAGAAGGTGAAGGCGTCAGCCGTGCATATCTGGGGAGGAGTGTTCTAAGGAGAAGGGGAAGAGGTGGATGAGAATTAGACAGCTAGATGGACTCACAGAGGTGGATAACGTGCAAGTCTAAAGTTAATTGGCCCCATCCCAGATAACTCCAAAGACTTTGAGTGCCTGTGTAAATGGTATAAAATTATTGAAAAATCACGATCAACATGAGCTATTCCTATGTCCAGATCATTTGTTTAGAACGTGGAATGTGCATTTCATGCAAAAGCATCTCACCAGTTCAGTACTTCTAAGTGCCGAGTTTGTTCCTATATGAATATTAATCACCCAGACGTGGAGTTACCTACAAGTGGAAGGTGGTATGAAGAAGAACCAGTGATATAACTGGACAGAGCTGGAAACCTCTGCTGATGTCTGCACATAAGAACCGCTATTTGAAATCAATATTAAGGAGTATATTCCTCAGACCCAACCCAATGCGATAAGGAATGACCTGCTGCCTGGAAGTAAAGGTGAGAGGGGTCCTAACGTGGCCCTTTTGAGCTCTGTTTGACAGCTGCACCCACCATTGGTTCTGGCAGAATTAAGCATGTGAGTGCAAAACCCAACATAGATCCCTGCACATCAAAAATGTCTGCTAAAAGGGGGAGAGGGGAACATATCTGAGACCCAGTGGCAACTGGGACACTTACCAGTGCTGTGACATGGACAAGGTCTTTACCTGCCTGACCTTTTATTTTTTTACCTTTTAAATGTAAACAAAATTACAATTGCTCAAGCTTCTTGTGAGAAATAAATGAATCAACATATCCAAAGCACATTAGACAGTACGTGTCTCCTGGTAGATGTTTGAGATGCACGTGTATGAGAATACAGGGTAGATGTATGAGAATTCTCTAATTCGTCAAGGCTGTCCTGGTAGAAAAGAGGACTCGATATCCTCAAAAACAGAACTTTCTCACCCTCCCTCTGGGCATGAACTTTCCTTTATACATAAACCCTTCATGCTACAAGAAGGTTCTATACAAATTAATAACTATATATGATCAGAGAGCCTACTGGAATCTCTGAGTAAAGAGAGTTGTGTTCACGGCAGGTGAACACATGTGGTGAAATCACATCATAGTCTGAAGGGGCCCAGGTTCCAGCTGGGCCCGGGGTGGGGTGACAGGTGGAAGGAGCTGAGATGGCTGTTGGTGCAGGGAATTAAGGAGATCATGGGAAGTTGGGAAGACTTCCTTGCACTTGACCACTCCCACGCCTTGCAGCAAGTTCCTGTGCTTCCCTGCTGGCCCTCCTAGCCAGGGGGTGGAGGGCGGTGTGAGAGTGTTGGGGGGTGGCATAGGGGGAAAGGGGTCCTGGGAAGGGAACGCCAAAGATGGAGGTCACCTGGGCCACCTGCAATGCCCTGGAGACCTTGAGCTTCAACATGGATGGCTTCACATGCGTGGAAAGCAAGAAGTAGAGCAGAGAAGAGGATATATGGGGAAAGCTGGGGGCCCCAAGGACTTCACTCTTAGTGAGTGAAGAGATTACCTGTAACCTGGTGATGAAACTTGATTATGGCCACCTTGACAATTATCAATGGGGAAGCAAAAGCTCTTCTGAGAATTTGTAACCACAGGGCATTCCTCAAGCTGTTTTAAGATTGAATCAACTGCTTTGGGGTTCTACACCTTTCAGTGGAGAAATTAAAGTGGCTCAAGGCAGGTAGTACCACCACGGAACCAGCAGAAGTGAATGCCAAACCTCTGAAGGATAAAATGACACCCAGGGCCTCACATATTGCTACAGTTTCCCTAGAATGAAGAATTAAGTAACTTAGAACTTACACACACAAACACACACACACACGTGCAAAAACAAGACATCATTTAGAGTAACTACTAAATAAATAGAAATATAGCATAAAACTTCCAAACAAATAGAGAGGAGAGATGGAATAAGAAAAATAAAAAAATTAAATCATTTCAGAGGATTTTTAATGTAAGCAAAGAAGAAAAACAGAAAGAAATAGAAGCAAGACAAATAGGCAGTACAATGAAACATCCAATATCAAAATAATCACAATTAATGTTAATGGACTAAACTCTTCAATTTGTTTAAGATCCTAGCCAGAAAAGAAAAATAATGAAAATAATTGTAGAGGATTAAACAAAACTGTGTTTAGTTACAGATACTAAGGCTATCTACATAGAAAAGCCAAAGAATCTGCAGACATAAAATCAGAATCAAAGGAGAGTTTAACAAATTGGCTGAATACAAAAATCAGTAAATATGATTGAATGTACTCCTATATATAGGCAACTGCCTGAAATTTAATTTAAAAGAAGTTGCCATTTACAATAGCAATAAAAAAGTAAAATATCAAGAAAACTCTACAGAGAAAATTATAAAACTTCATTAAAAGACATTTCAGAAGACCTAAACCATTTGAGCAATAAATATACCATATTCAAAGATAGAATGACTCACTATTAGCAGTTGATTTTCTCCAAAATTCAACCATAAATTTGATCCAAATCCACAAAGTCCTGATGACTTTCATGGGCAGAAAAGACAGGTTCTGAAGTTGATAAGCAAGAAGAAAGATCTAAGAAGTCCGTAGACAACTCTGGGAAAAAATAATAGAAATATAAGAGTGTTTTTGTCCTGCTAGATATTAGGATTTACTATAATATTATAGTAATTAGTGCAGTGAGATTTTGGCTTAGGAAATGAATTGACCTGAAACAAAAGAGTCTAGAGATAGACGCACAAAACTATATGGAAACTAGATAAATGAAAGAGGTGGCCCTGCAAATAAACAAAGAGTACCAGAAAAGTTGTTTATTTGTATGGAAAAAAGTGCATATGGATCCCAACTGACATCTCCATAAAAATATATAAAACTAATTTCCACAGGGATACCAACTGAAATATGAAATGCAAGATTTTCAATTGCTCACAAGAAAATATAGGAGAGTATCAGAGTAGTGTAGAATTTCACTAAGAACATGAGGAAAGAAAAGAAAATATAAAGGAAAAGAGTGATTTAACTACATTAAATTTTAATATTCCTGTTTGTTAAAAAATAACACAAAAATAAAAAGATAGCCTGGAAGAAAATATTTTTAATGTGCTAAACAAAAGTTTAGCACTGAATTCATACAAAGAATTTCAAAAATGAATAAGATTTAAAAAAGAGGCAAAATAGGCAAAAAATCTAAAGAGTCAATTCACAAGAAAGGTACATTTTACATGTTCAGCCTCCCTGGTAATCAATGAAATGAGCATTTAAATAACCACATACTATTTCTTACTTGTCAGACTGAAAACCAATGAAAAGTCAGAGAATCCCAGGTGCCAGAGGGGGGTGCGGCTGCCGGAGCACCCACCTGCCCTGAGCTGGCCGGGAGTCTGGGAGTCGGATGCCCCATTGAGGAAAATGACTCGGCACTCGAGAGTCGAGCTGAAGATGCATGTTCACTCCTGGGCTGTACCTGGGGTCTCACTCATTCACAAGGTGGTGAGTATGAAAATGCTCACAGTCATTGAAATAGCAAAAAGTAATAATAGAAATAATCTGTATATTGAGAGAGGAACATTATTCAAAAGTAAAAATGAGTTATCTACAGATCATTGTGGATGAGTCTCACAAGTACAATGGTAAATAAGAAAAGAAGAATATACACAGCGTGATATTTGTGTAATGTTGAAAATGGTGAAAGGATCCTATCATTTAGGAGTATTAGCACAATTCAAGCGTAAAGAGAAGGGGGAGCATTGTAAACACTAAATTCGGGAGAGCGGTGACCTCGGAGCCGGCAGACACGTGAGAAGAGGGGAGAGAGCACAGGCCTGACCACTCCACGTGCAGAGCCAGGGCGCCCCGAGAACGCGCAGCGCCAGTGAGCAGCCCGGGCTGGCTGACACGGGCCGCTGTCCGAGCTCAGGGCTGGAAGTCGGTCTTGACTGCGGAGGAAGACAGCTGGGAAGGCCACAAAATAACCTCTGAGAGCGGGGTTGTCCAGGAGGCACAGGGAGCCTTCTGTCACCTAGGGAGTGACACCTGAGACAGTTCTATGCAGTGCCGGTGGCAGCGACGGCAAGGGCCGCTGGTGCGGTGAGGGTGGCCTCCCGGAACAGAGGCTAAGGAAGGAGACGGATCTGGATTGAGGGGAGAGGTGAAGTGAAGCAAGAAGCCTCAGGGACAGGAATGGAAATGACTGCTGAGGCAAAGGGAGGGTGGAGAGGAGGTGACAACAAAGGAGATGGCTGACCTCGTGCCCGAATTGTCTGCTCCCTTCTCACGGGAAACGGAAAAGAAGTGGAACCTCATTAAAACGTGATGACACCAGCGAGTAGTTGTCTTCCTTTCCTACAAATGGAGCCCCCGAGCTAACACGCTCTCACAAATCCTGTCCCTTGAGGGAACAGAAGTGCCCCGAGTTAACACGTCCCCTTGGATGGAGGTGGAAGGTTTGCACCTCACACGGGCAATTGTGATCAACAGTACAGTAGCACATCCTCCAGTGTCCAGTGCTCCTGGTCTAGACTTTTCTTACGAAGACATCACTTTTATTCACGGAAGCCTTGGTCAATCGACGCGGTACTTCCTGTGGTTTTCCTCAGCTTCCTCCGCGGACGAGGGAGCTGGCTGCAGCCCTACCACAGGCTTCACTTCAGGGGACATGGGTGAGGACCACAGAAGCAGGCTGGGCGCCCCCAGATGCCAAGGGCAGGAGGAGGCTTCTCCTGGGCCCCGTCTCCTTGACTCCAGTCCCCTCCGGGCACACCATCCCATTTCTTCAGTGATTACGTTTCTTCACGCTCATCCTGGGGTTTGGCTCACTGTTCCACCTGAACTCAGCAGAAGCTGGTCCTTTCATCCCTTCTGCAGAGGGTGTCGCTTTCTTTTTCAGTTAATTGTTTTGGTTTAGGCTTCTCCTTTCCACACCCATTCTCCATACCACTTAACCCTGGGGGGTCACCACAGAGAGAAACTTCTCTTTCTTCTCCAGCCTTCTATGAAGTTCTGTCTCCCTAGATCATCCAGACTGGTCTCCCCACCTTGGACCCAACACTTCCATGACTCTCTGACTTTCCCTACTCTCCCTTTGTTCTTTCTTAGTATTCCTTTGGTGGGTGTGATGGTTAATTTTATGTGTCGACTTGGCCGGGCCACAGGGTGTGTCTGTGAGGATATGTCTGGATGAGATTAAGATTCAAATCTGTAGACTGAGTAAAGCAGATTGCCCTCCCCAATGTCCGTGGGCCTCATCTAACCCACTGAGGCCTGAACAGAACCAAAAGGCTGACTCTCCACCAAGTAAGAGTGAATTCCTCCAGCCCTGACTCTCCACCAAGTAAGAGTGAATTCCTCCAGCCTGACGTCCTTCAGACTGCGACATCGGCTTTTTCCTGCTTTCAGACTCAAGTGGAAACATCGGCTCCTCTTGGGTCTCGAGCTGGCGGGCCTTCTGACTGAGCTACACCACTAGCTCTCCTGAGTCTCCAACTTGCCGAGTGCATACCTTGGGACTTGTCAGGCTCCATAATCATATGAGCCAATTCCTTACAATAAATACACACACACACGCACACATCTTTTTGGTTCTATTTCTTGGGAGAACTCTGACTAATATAGTAAGATTTTTGGAGAAAAATGTGTAGGTAAATGCAGTCTATTCTGTCATGTTAAACTAAAAGGAGTCTTTATATTTGACATCATCCCCAAATCCCAAATTTGGAGCTAAAAGAGAACATAGAAATCATCTAGTCTAACTCTTTCAGGAAATTAAGCCCTAGAGAAGATAAATGGCAGGTCCAACTGTCAAGGTAGAATATGCTCGATATCATCTGCTTCTTGGAGTTTGGCAGTATCCTCACTGTTCCACGGGGTTTCTTCACCTTCTTACGACTCCTTCCCTTTAGCTCCCAGCAAACCTAGTGTTGCCGCCCAAAGAGGGGGTTCATCTGCCCTCCGTAAGACGTGCCAATAGTCAAGAGGCAAGGTGGTAGGAGAGAAAAGACTTTTTATTACAGCTTGCCAGCAAGAGGGAAGATGGCTGACTAATGTCTGAAAGAACCATATTCCAGAACAAAGACTACAGGCCACTTATGTGGGGCTCGTCTCCAGGTGGGGGAAGCATCTGGTCTCAGGGTGGGGCATCCATCTGATCTTAGTTCCTGACAGTCTTTTGTTTTACTGGACATGCATCGGAGACTGGAGCAACGCCTCATACCCAGATCGTTCAGTTGTCATTGATGATGGCTATCAGCGTAGACTCTCTGCTCAGGGGTCATCACATTCCTAAGGAACTCAAAAGAACAAAGTTATCATCTTATCGCAGCTGGGAGGTACCTGCATAAGCGGGGGTTGGAAAATCTACAGAGCAGTTAGATCTCCTGGAGGGTGCATATCCAGCTGGGTTAGTTAGTCAGAGGTCATTCTAAGTTACAATAGGGTTTCTTTTCTACAATATGGCTCCCCATATGTCGACCTTGTCTTGAGCCAGTATCACTAGGAGGATGCTGCAAGAGCAAAGATGAGTTATTACCAAGTTCAGTTCCAAGAATCCCCCCATCCAGCACCATTTTCCTGAGGGGAATATTTGAAAGCAAGCCTGTGACCCCTCTGATGGGAAGCTTCCCTTTGCTGAGTCTGAGGGGTCCATCCGCAGTTTGTCACCCTGGACCCTGCTGGAACCACAGCGGTCCGGCCATCACCCTCATAAGTGTGGGAGAGCAGGGACCTGCCTCACCCGGATGTAGTCCCTGTGCCTAGGAAAGTCCCTTGAGAATCACAGATACTCAAATTCGAGTTCCTGAATTGAACTCCAGCTGGTTTCTTATTTAAGAAGGTGTTTGTGAATGTGTTGTGCAGTCTGTTTCTTGTTTAAACAGCCAAGAGTAAACGTGGTCTGTGGAAATGAAGTTGAAGGGGAAGTCATTGTCCTCAAATAATTAATTGCTTCATCTTCTCTTGCAAAAATTGGTTTATTATCTCAAATGGAACTCCTTCAATTTCCATTACCCAGTGCATGAGTGACATTTAAATAAATGTCTTCTGGCATCCTGTATCACTTCTTTGTTCTCCAGAAACCTCTCCTGCATGCAACATTGAGGACCTTCCGGGCCATCCTTTTGAAAGAGCGCACCTCTCAGTAATGGCCATTTATCTTTCCTTTATTCCGTTATTACCAGGTTAATGGTGGCCTGGACTCAGTTATTTCAGCACAAATGATTGGTGAACTGAAGATTTCTTTCTTTCCCTATTTTTTGCTATTTCAAGTCAAGTTAGAGTATTTCACGGTTAGGTGAGAGAGAAAAAACGCAATAAACGAAGACAGAGCATCAGTGCTGCACATGCTTCTCCTCATGTGTTCTTGATGCTCGGTGCTTTTACTACAGCTGTTTTTGGGAAGTCATATAGTACATGGTATTAAATCTCATATGATGTTAATTGTTATCAATATATTTTTAAAGCTATACAGAGTGTTAGAATTGGAAGTGTATCTCCATTAAAGTACAGATGATAGGGTTTAAAAGAAATACAGAATTAACCTTAAATGCAAAAAGCGTGCTTCTGAGAAAGGACAATAAAATGAGTTCACTAACAGGTCTATTTTGGAAAAAATAGAAAAGAATTTTATATCTGACGGAGAGTCTCACCTGAGGAAGATAGGTGGCAATTGCCAAGGTGTGCAAATGTGAGCACAGAGAAAACTTAACAGCTAATCTCTGTATTTAATGTATTTTCTGGGAGTTCTTCGTCTTTCCTGCCCTCAAGGCCATCCCCGTGGACTGCCTTTTGAAATGGCTCTCTGCCCAGTGCCCTTCCAAAATGATTTACATGAACTTGCAGGAGTGAGGTTTGTATGTAAAACTGTCTGAGCTTAGAAAATTATAATTCAAGGCTAATGCATGAGTGTCCTTCCAATGCGGGCAGGAAAGCACACGTCAGCTCCAGCGGGGCTGCCGATTCCCGAGGGTCTGAGCCAGCAAAGCAGGACGCTCCCCCGCCTCTGAGAGTCCTTCTTGTGATGCACAGCAGGGATTTCCGAACTGGAATCTGTGGTCCTGCAAAGGATTGAGGTTCCACAAACGATCAGGAAGCAATAAAAGGGAGGCATTTTCACATCAAAACCGATGAAAAGTATACTTAGGGGAAAATGCCTAATCTTACATGCCTCCGTTACTAAAAAGGAAGGCTAAAAGTAAAGGAACTCTGTACTTAGCTAAAAAATATAGAGACAAAAAAATAGAAAATAAAACCAGGGAGAGAGAATTCATAAAGACAAAAGTTGAGATTAATAAATTTGAAATAAAAAATGGTACCAATAAATTTGAACGTTAGATGTTTTTTTTTTTGGTCCCGCACAACATGCTGATGATATATCTTTCATTTTGGGGGTTTGTTTTTATTGAAAGTTAGTTTTTTTTCAAAAACCCACAAAATAGATACAATTTTCATGAGCCTATTGAGTAAAAAAAAGAGGAGATAAATGTTGCACGATGTCAGAAAAGGGGAACATCACCATGGAGACAGGTGAGCAAATGAATTAGAAGAGAACGCAGCACACAGCTCCATGGGGATGCCAGGTACGATTCCCTAGCAGAATGACAATTAGAGGAAGAAAAGATAATAATTTTCATAGAAAGATTGGAAATGTGATTGAAGCTCATCACATTTTTCAAAAGACACTACGGACGTATGGCTGCACAACTAAATTCCATCTACGCTTTAAATAATTAATTATTCCAGTGATATTTGAAATATTCCAGACCATATTAAGAAAAGAAGTTGTAAAGTCACTCAATTTATTTGAGAAGGTATTGTTGTACGTTAATTTACAATAATATAATTTAAAAAAGGAATATAAATCAATCCCAATTACGAATAAAATGTTCAAACAGAATCTAGCAGTGTCTTTAAAAGCAATTCAAAATATCTTCAAGAATAATCAATTATATAAGGATGGTTCAATAGTAGTAGACTTTTGACATCCAATTAAGAGAGAAAAATCATGTGATTATGTCGAGCTAAAAGGTAAAATTTAGCAATCATTTCTAACAAAAGTTATAGGCAAAAGAGTACTAACGATCCAGTGGCAAACACTAGATTTGACAAAACGTCTAATGTCATTTCCACTAAAATGCCTTGTGCTAGTCCACACACCTGCACTTTCCCTTGTGTGACGAGCACCCTGCAGAGTGGGTCTACTTGTTTTCCCTTTTGCCCTTACAGTGATTCTTTCACACCAGCCAGGTGATCTCAGAGTTGTAGATCAGACCACACACCTTCGCTGTTTAAACTTCTAAACAAAGAGAAGAGCACGGGGCTGAAGCTTGGGGAGGGTGGAGAGAGAGGCGGTGGGGAGGGGGGGTGGCCAGCGGGGCACAGAACAAACCCTGGGTGACCCTAACCTTGGAAGGACACTCGGCTTCACCAGTAGTCAGAGGGGAAATTAAAGTACTAACGGTAGGTAGGTCACTGCCACTCTGATTGGTGGAAATTCACCTACAGTAGGGTGATTGGCAGGGCTCCTGGTGAAAGGCAGGTAACGTGTTCCTCCATTCCTGGGAGAAGCTGAAGAGCTGTAGCATTTGGGGGACACAGTGACCAGCTGAACAATTTCCACAACTTATTGTTTAACTAAAGAGACAATTGCAGAGAAGTATATTTATTTTATTTTTAAACTACTTCATTTTTAAAAAACAATTACTTAAAAATTATATATACATATGCATACACATATAATTAGGTGAACAAAGAGAAAATTATGAAAGGATACTTCCGAGGTTATTAATTTAGTGTTGCTTCAGGGAAGAGGGAGGAGAGACAGGAATACATATTGTGAAACAAAGCAAAAAAAAAAAAATTAAAACATCCATGTTTCCAAACAATATAAATGACATTATTTGGAAGCATAGATTTTTTTTCACTTATTATGCTAACACAACTGATACTGTGTTGAATATGTATATAGTATAAATGATGGGAATGGCAGTTGTCCTGGGGCAGAGGAATTTCAGAAAAGTGTAATACTTGCGTTGCTCAAAATTTTATGTACTGATCATTTAGTGGTTTCCGATTATATTATGAAAGAAAGAAAGAAACGTCAGCAACAACAGAAAGGACTTTCCCCGCTGTGGGAATCCGTCTGCCTTTGGATCATCTGCTCGGATGCTCCGTGGCCTGGAGGGGAGCAGATACGATATAACTCTTGAGGAGATGAGGAGCTCGTAGTTGGAATGATGTTGTCTCAAAAAAGTTCAAGACAGGGCGAGTGTGACAGGCAGAAGCATGATGCTGCTGTCCCGGATTAGAGCTCACCTGGTCAGAAGCAGCAGAACCAGAACAGCTCACTTGGAGTTTCCCCAATACTGACACCCGCTGAATAGGCCTTGCTTGTAAATCTACCTCAAGTGATTCATTCATCTATAAAAAGCATCACTCTCCTTCCCAGGAATGAGCTGAGCTAGCGTTCGGCACACTGCCTTCTGTGTCATTCCTGTTGATTGTATGGTTCTGTGTCCACCACTTGCATATTGCAGTCACTGACCAAGCAATGTTCATGTGATGAAAACTTTCCCGTAATATTATTTTCATGGTTGCATAGCACAGGAGCTCTCCTTGTGGGTGACCCACAACTGACTGAGCCATTCTCCTGTGACTGAACATTTGAGGGTGTGATGGTGATAGAGTTGAGGGCAGGCTGCCCCAAGATGCACCACTCTGGTATGCGGATTATTTCGAGCCGAAGACAGGAAAGGCTCAGAAGCCTAGGGAAGAACATTGGAGCTTCCCCCAAACTGCCTAAAGAATTTAGCATAGAAGGCCTGTTCTGGGCATGAGCCACTGTCATAAGATAGTTGTAATATAATGTAAAATAAGTGTGATAAGAAAGGCACCAACAAGCCCATCTTATCATTGAAATTCTGTCTCTCAGGCCACATTCTCTATAGGTGGTCCGGGAAAGAGTCCTCTGACAAACATTTGCATGTCTATCTTCATGTAAATTGTCTTCCTCCCCTCTGAAATCCCAAACCACTACCCCAACACCCTGTTTGCAGGTTTCCGAAAACACTGAAGCCAGCAGCTTAATCAGAGTGGGGAGTTGCTCAGTTTTCTGAGTTTCTCCCATGTATACGTGTTATTAAAGCTTTGTTTGATTTTCTCCTGCTAACCTGCCTTTTAAATCATTTGGCCTGCCATAAGGACCTTAAGGGAAAGGGCGAGGGGGAGGTTCTCCCTCTTCCCCAACAATGGTTAATTTCATGTGTCAACCTGACTGGGCTAAGGGATGCCCAGGCTGATTGTAAGACATTATTTCTGGGTGTGTCTGAGAGATCTTTTCAGAAGAGATCGGCATTTGAATCTGTAGACTGAGTAAAGAAGGTCCGTCTTCCCCCGCGTGGGTGGTCCTCATCCAATCCGTTGGGGGCCTAAATAGAACAACAAGGCAGAGGAAGGGCACATTTGCTCTCACTTGAGCTGGGACCACCATCTTATCCTGCCCTCAGACATTAGAGCACCGGGTTCTAGAGCTTTTGGATTCAGTCTGGGACTTACACCATCACCTTTCCTGGTCCTCAGGCCTTTGGGTTTGGCCTGGAACTACGCAATTGGCTTTCCTGGGCCTCTAGCTTGCAGATGGCAGACTGTGGGACTTGTCAGCCTCCACAATAGAGTAAGCCAATCCCTCAGTACAAATCCCTCCATATATATCCATATACCTCCTATTGGTTCTGTTTCTCTAGAGAGCCCTGACTAATACAGAGGGTATCCCAGTTTTCCAGAACCATATGCCAACTCTGCACCTCTCCAGCTTCCTTCTCCCAGCCCAAAAGCTTCTCTGTCAGACTCCTCTCATGTAAATGTCTGGAATCACTTGTTTGTTGTCTCTGACACCCCTCCTCACACAGCATCCAACCCACACACCCTCACGTCTGTACCCAAAGTTCCTCTCTCTTCACAGCCCCAGGTGGCACCTTAGCACCAGCACTGACAAGGGCCCCCTAGGTTCGGCCCTGCTCCAGGACACCATGTGTGCCCTCAAGGACCTTAGTTCTCACTGGGGAAGCCAGACCACACCCCCATGAAGACAGGCCTGCAGCGACTCCAGGTACTGACAGGGGATTGGAAGAGGGAAGAAGTCTCTGAGGAGGTGACGTTTGAGTCGGGTTTTGAGTGAGGAGAAGGAAATGAGTGAACGTCTGGGGATGTGCCTTCCACATGGAGAGAATAGAAGATTCCGAGGCTTGGATTGGATCTTGGCTTGGCATGTTCAAGAGGCAGAAAGGGCAATGTGGCTGGAGGGTGATAGTCTAGGAGGAGAGTAGAGGGAGAGGAATTCTGGGATGCAGGCAGAGGGAGATCGGTGGTAGAGAGTTGATATCTTGGTTGGGATAGGGATCTATCAGGGTATCCCTGTAGGCAGGGACTAACTGGGTCTGATTTGTGCCTTTGGAAAGCCATCATGTGGTGAATGGACAGTAAGGGGCACGTAGAGGTAGAAAGACTTAGAAAGTATTTAAGAAATGTCTGGAAATTGTTGGACCCCCTCCCTTGGAGAGGTGGAGCCTGTGTCCCCTCCCCTTGAATCGGTGGCCTTGGGATTGCTTCAGCCAACAGAATTTGGTGCAAGTGACGCTATGTGACTTCTGAGGCTGAATCATAAAAGGCCATGAATCCTCTGCCCTGCTGTTTTGGAAAACTCACTCTCAGTAGCTTCCTCCTGGGGATTCTCCCTCTTACAAGGAGCCAGTGTGCTCTGAGGAGCCCAAGTCATATGGAGAGACCACGTGCCAGTGTCCCCACCAAGAGTCCAGCTGAGCCCAGCCTGAGTCATCACAGCCCAGACACCAGACCCACGAGTGTCCCAGGCACATTCACCCCCAGCTGAGGCCCAGATGTCATGCAGCACAGACAAGTCACCCACTGGGTCTTAGTGAATTCTGACCCATAGAGCCCATGAGCAGACTGCAGTGGTGGTTGTTTGATGCCACTAAGTTTGGAGTGATTTGTTTCATGGTAATAGTGACAGCATCTTATGTCAAGAGCACAAACTAGAGATGATTGTGACTTGTGGAGTAGGCCTGATACGAGAAAATCTGGTCATAGATTTTGGGACCTGACAAAATATCCTGATGCTAGAGGTAGTGGGAAGAGGAATCAAGAAGAACTTCTGAGTTTTGGCCTGAGCAGTGGGGTAAACGGTGTGCCCTCTACTGAGGAGGGAAGGCCTTGGGGAGGAGAGCATGTGGGGCAGGGAGCCAGATGCTCCTGGCTTGTTCTCACAGCCACGGCAAGTTTGAGAAGCCTAACAGACATGGGACTGGAGACGATGAGTAGACAGTGAACACATGAGTCTGGGGCCCTAGGAAGTGGTTAGGACTGGGGGTGCAAATGTCATCAGATGATGTAAGGCAGTCCAAGCTGTGGGACTGGATGGGATCACCCAGGGATGACATAGGTGAAGCCCTGGGAACGCTGATGTTCCCGGATCTGATAGAAGCCAAGAATCTGGAGATTAGGAACAAGGGGCCTGTGAGGCAGGTGGGAAACCTGTGCATCATAAAGGCAACTGCCCAGAGGAGGAGGGAGGGAGCATTCAGCCCACGGCAGACACTGGAAAGGCAAGTAAGATGCACGCTGAGAATCTGCCATTGGCCTTGACAAGATCAACGTCATGGCTGATGTCGTAAAGGCCTTTGTAGACAAGTCATGAGCCAGCACTCAAAAGGAATCAGGGAGAAAGAGAAGATGAATGACCAAAGGCAGCAGGTAGAGGAGAGAAGGTGTGGGTGACAACTGATGCAGGCCAGGGCCAGGGAAGGTCTGGGGTTCCTGAGGAAGTTCTCCTCCGACCCTCCCAAGAGTTTCCCTGCGTGTCTTCTCGTTTCCTCCTTTCCTTTGCCTGTTAGTGGCCTTTAGGACAGTTAGGTTTTCTCAAGGTGACAAACCGGGAAGTAGTAGACAGGCCAGCAGTCTCCCCTGAGCAGAACCAGTGAGGATGAGCATGCAGTCCCCTCTCTTGAGGGGGGGGGCCACATCCCTGGGAAGGGGATGCAGGGTTGGAGGAAGGACCACAGGCTCTTCCAGGGACATGTCCGATGTGGGGCACTCTCTTCTGCTGTGAAGGTAGAATGTGTAGTCACTGCAGCCTCGTCCCTCCTCTGCCTCTGACCCCCAGCTCTCCCTGACATTGGGAGAAGAAAGCCCTCCCTCCACAGCTCTCTCCCCTTCAGACAGGGGGAGAATTCAGGGCTCCCAGGCTCCCTCCAGGCTCTGCTAGCAAGCCTGCTCTGGTGTTGAATTACTTCCTAAAATCTGGGGGTGGGGAGGATGGAGCCCTGTTCAGACTGCAGGATTGTTCAGACTTCCCCCGAGTGGTCTTCCCACAGCTCATTAATCTTTTAGATTTGCATTCATATTTGCTAAAGAGCAGGGAGTCTGCAAAAGTCACCTGGAATGCAGCCCTCTCCAAGGGTGGTTTCCTCCCTACTCTTGGCCCTGAAATCCTCTGCTGCCTGCTCCATACCATGCGTCCCTCTCCAGTGGCTACACACCCTCAGGGCGGCTGAGTACTACAAGGCTCTTGTTAATGTTCCCAGAGCCAAGCCCTGGGGATTGGGGGTGAGGAGCCAGCACCCCAAGCCCGTCGACAATGGATGTTTCCCACATTCCACACCTTACATGGAGGCCCCCACACAAAGCCATAAAGCCATCTGGTTCTCTCTCTCCCTCTCCATCTTCCCTTCTTTACCTCCCACCTCCTCAGATCAGAGCTTTTCTATCCTACCTGCAGCGTGGGGGCTCCCTGACATCACTTCCTGAGCTCCTTCTTCCTCAGGCTTACAAGACACTCTAAACTCGGGCCTATAAGCTTGGCTTTCCAGATGAAAAGGTAGCTTTCACAGTTAGAAATCCCTTTCTTGTCTCTCAAAACTTGGATTTTGAGACAATTGCCTGTCCAGGAACACAAGAATATCAGCTTCAAGACCTGAAGTTAATCAAAGACTTCTTTTTCCAGGTGATTCTGCCCATTCTTTGAAGGCAACTGTCCTTCGATTCAAAGGGCTGTGACTAAGAGGCTACAGATGTTTTTAGATTGTGTTTTATTTGAAAAATACCTCAAAGATGCTTCCTCCATTACTCAACAGTAAGTTTTACCATACACTGCACATCACAAAATCTACAGTTTAATAGTCTGTCAAACAATGCGTAGCTTTAGTTTTAGTAAAAATTCATCTTTCACTTTGATGAACATTAAGTGGCACAGTGGGAAGGGTGCAGTATCCCATGAGCCCTGACCCAGCAGCTGAGAGCCGCCAGCATGGTCCGTCTATGTGCCAAGGACTTTGTGTCTGTGATGGAGTAATCAGATGGCCCTGGCATGTGCGGTAATAACCAACTCCATGGTGGGGTCATCATCCTTGAAACAAAGTGTCCAGCAATCTGCACAGTGCATGGAATTCACCTTGACACTGGTTTACCACGAGGATGACTCTCTTTCTATTTTTAGTGCCATTTTCCACATGCTTGCAATCTTTTCAAGCATCCACTCGGGAAACATGGGCCTCTTGGAAAGAGTCAGTGAGCTGGCCAGCTGAAATGTGGTTTGTCTTAAGTCCTGCAAATAAAATTAGTACAGTCATCAGGATATGTTCATATGTCTGTGCGTTTCTGTAGAAACGGTGACTAAATAAAGTTGAAAGGTACTGGAGGCCAAAAATGTGTGCGAATATATGTGTGTGTGTATGTGTATATCACTATGTATCTATGTCTGTGGGTGTGTATCATTATGTACGTATCTCTGCGTGTGCGTCATTGTGTATCTCTGTGCATGCGTCATCATGTATGTATCTATGTGTGTGCGTCATTATGTATGTATCTGTGTGTGCGTCATTGTGTATGTATCTGTGTGTGTGCATGGGTATCATCATGTATGTGTGTCCATGTGTGCCTGTGAGTGTGTGTTTGTACACATATAGAATGAGTCCAGGAGTTGACCTGATACCGACGCACCGAGAGCTTAGACATAGTAAAGCCATTGGAAACTGAACAAGGGCTTTGTCTGAGCACCAACGTGGGAGACTACTATTGCTCTTTCATGCTTCCTCGTGAGGTTCCTGTTTACAGGACAAAATTAACTGAAAATAATGCCAACGGCTATAAAAGCATCCAGGTGGAGTGTTGTTCTCGGTCTGTGCCCAGCACATACGACGCGCATGCACTCAGCTTTTGGGTTCAGAAGGAAACAGGAAGACTTTCGCGGTGACCACTGGTCATTAACCTGGGCGGGGGAGCGCCACACTGCTCTCAAGTGTCAGGCAATTGAAGAGGTGCGAGTGCTGAAGACACTCACCGAGACACTGAGCACGATTGTAAAATTATCTTTAGAAGCCTCCCCGAAATTAGACTGCAGCCTTCCTTGGTAGACTGGGGGAGTCTGGGCTTTACTGCACCTAGACAACCAGGAGGAGAATGGCCGATCAAATGTCAGGTGTGTTCAGACGTGGCAGAGGCCCTGTGCCATGGGACATTCAGACTTATATGTACTTGACCCAGCTGCTCTTGATCCGAGGCAGGTTATTTCACATACGAGTTTTCCAGTTCACTGGTTACACTTCCAGCTGCACACCCCTCCAAGCCGGAGGGGGTCCCAGTGGGGCCCCATAGACACACAGAGCCTGCCATTCATGTATCACCTTCTTTGATGTTGCCCATGGTGAGTGGGGAAGGCTGTAGGCATTTGAGGTTGGTGACAATGAGTGCCCCTGGCTTCAGAGTGTGTGAGCAAGCTGTCCCAGGGTAAGCTGCACCTTCTAAACCTTCTAGCCCGAGGGAAGCAGAGCCCAGGAGAGCTGTACTGAGTAGCACCAAGACCTGACACAGATCCTGAGATCATGGGCTTCACCCCAGGTACTGGGACCAGACAAGACTTCAGGGGTCTCAGCAGGCTGTGTATCACCGGGACCAGAAGGGAACCCTGGTAGATCACCGCCTGATGGGCCTGGGAGAATCACGCCTCCCTGCTTCTACCACCTCTCTGCTATACCACACCTTACACTTTCCGAGAGCTGGAGTCAATTTCAGTCCCAGAATCTGTGATAGCACCACCCCTTGCTGTAACCCACAGTTCGTGTAGCTCGGAGGTAGGCCCTAAGTGGCCTTGCACCGTCCTTTGGGCATCGTAGAACATTTCCAGCAGCACGTGAGAGAGCTGAGGTTGGAGGGCCGTGTCAAGGAGAGGCAGCCCTCCAGCCAGCTGCAGTCATGTGAGTGACCAGTCAGGACCTCTAGAAGAAAGGCCAGCCACGAAGCTTTGGGTGTTCCGGTGATGTAGCAACGGATAACAGACACTGAAAAGGGGCCCATGTTGTCTACACAGGCAACTGATCCACAGAGGCAGGTTTGAAAAAAAGGTCATAGCTTTCTACATGTGAAGAAACTGAGGTCTAGGAAATATTGACTCTCCTGGGGTCCAACAGCTGGTTAGTAAGTGCAGCCAGTCTGGAGACCTCCTTCTCCCACTGTAGGGAGAAATATTATTATTATTATAAATATCATTATTATTCCTATTTTATAGATCATGGAGGAGAAGTTCAGAGAGATTAGGTGATTCTCCTATGGTCCCAAAACTCACCCAACAGTTCAAGCAGCAGACCCCAAAATGATCCCCAGCTCCTAACTCTCAGGAAGTGCTTTTGCCACCAGAAAGTGCTACTTCCTTGGTTACGACTGTTGAGTGGAGCCTTAATATTGGACTATCCCAGGCCATGGGATCATAATCTGGGCTTATTAAAATATATACTTTATCCTCCTGTATCCCTTGTTCTGGATCGTCCCGTTGCTCTCACATCACAGTTTCCACAGGCCTAGTGTAGGGCATCTAGGGAGAAGTCTCTGCCCCTGAGGCTCTGCCATAGTCATGTGCCCAGGGACAGAGAAGGACAAGGCAAAGGGGAACTCCCTGCCAGGGAAGAAGATGGGTGAAAACTCGCCCTTTCAAGGCCAGGAAGTTGAAGAAGGAAGGACCGGGGAAGGATGGGAAAAGGAGGTGCCCGGGACCTCTCTCACTCCACCTCTCTGGGAGCCAATCTCAAGGTGGGGAGAAGGTGTGCCATAGAAACCTCTAGAGTGAGATCAAGCTAGTGACTCACCTTCCAGGTATAGCCCGAGGGAGGCCGTCAGTGTGGTGCCATGTCCAGCCTGGTGTGAGGACAACAGCACAGCAACAGCTGAAGGGAATGGCTGCGTAGGGGAGCCACAGGCTGGGCTCCTGGCTCTCAACCACCTGCTTATCAGGAAGGAAGAGCCATAGGTTCTGGACACTCCACAGGGGACTTGCAGAGGAACCTGGGGTTGCAATGTGGAAGCCAGCAGGGACAAGGGCCGGACAACACTCAAAGGCCAGAAGCAACAAGTCATACACCAGGGAGTCCAGTCCGTGGGCCGGAGAAGACCAGCTCAGTCTCTCCACCACCAGCACCAGCGGGACTCCAGGGGACACTTTTTCCCAGGGGGCAAGTGGTCATTTGAGCCCCACCTGTAACTTAGCTGGAAGCCCTTCAGGGAGGAACCGGTAAAGGGAAAGGCTATCTGAAAGATGAGGATTTTCCCAAAAGAAGGGTGACTAATCCTTACAAAAAAATTTAAAAATTTTAAATTAAAAAATATATTTCAACATCATGAAACTGTGTTAGCAATAATAGGCAAAATAATCTTCTCTCCCCTCCTCCATAACCCAACAGGAAGGGAGGCTCAAAGAGTAGAGGAGGGACAGCAAACATCAACCTGCTTTCTGTCCGCACATTTTGGCATTGTAGGAAAATCAAGGGACAACTTCCATCTGGAGAGGGAGGTCCCGTTGGTCTTTGGATTTCAAAGCAACTGTGTGGTGCATCCTCACTAGTTGAAACTTCTCCGCTGCAGATGGGGTGGC